>CM072773.1:20010000-24810000 GCA_036936925.1 Cenchrus fungigraminus | reverse complement strand
ATGGTTACAAATGCTTAATCTTTGGGGTTGGTATAAACTTACACTTAGTAATTGGCATGCTAATAAAATTTGACCAACATTAAAATGCTATCCGCTGTAAACCCTAGCCTACCCTTGATAGCCTTGCATGTTTTCCCCCACTTGCTGAGCTCCAACCATAAGAGTGATCACCCTTGCTTACCGCTGTTCAGATGAGAACAACGGTGAGGAGTACTTCAGTGACTTTGAGGAGTTCTGAGGCATGCGATCCCCCAGTCATGTGCCTGTGGAAGTTGAAGATGAAGTTGTCCGTTTAGTTATCATTTGTTTTATTAGACCTTCGTGTCCACTGCCTGAGTGTAATAATGGATAATGTAATAGTTTAACTCTTGTACGTTTGATTACAGTTATGGTATTACACTCTTTTGTCTATCGTATGTGTGTAACTTGATCCTGGCGCACATATGAGATGCATTTGGTTTCTCTAAGGAAATCAGGTGTGACAAAGTGGTACCAGAACAGTAATGACTGTAGGATGCAACCTTAAGTTAGAAATGGTCGAAAATTAAAGATTCATGATCTAGAAGCCATGTCATCATTCAAAATTTACTTAATTATGTATAAAAACTAATTTGTTCAGTTTTCTTTTATTTAAATGCTATCATTTTGTTTTATCTACGCTGAGTCTCCTTTTTGCTTATCAGATGGCCAGAACCAAGTACACTGCACGCAAGAGCACTGGTGGCCGTGTCCCCACTAGTTAGTCGGCACCTCGCTACCCACACGTTGAGCCAGAGGAGCAGCCTGAGGTTCAGGTGGAGGTTCAGGTGGAAGATGAGGTTGAGGAAGATCCGGAAGAGAGGATTTTCGAGGAAGACGCCGAAGATCACCGTGGGATACCGCAGCTGTATGACGGCACCTACTTGGAAGTAGATGCCGATGGAGACATGGTGATACCGCCAGCTGCCTCTGATGCTCCTCCGTCACCACCAGCGGATCTTGTAAAGGATGCTCCTGCACAGGAGGCTGCTGGAGGGGATCCAGATGATTCTGGAGATGACAACAGTGACAACAACAGTGGTAATAGCAGCTATGGAGATGGTAATGATGATGATGATGATGGCAGCAATGGCAATGACGAGACCAAAGATGATAACAGTGCTGTGAATAATAATCAGTTGGATGAAGACCCTCGCTTCCATGGAGCGACATATCACTATCACTATGCCGAGGAGGTTGAGGGACAGTTTGTAGTCTTACTGGAGGAGACCCTGCAGCACCTTGACTTCATAGCAAGGCCCCTCTATGTCACCAAGCACTACACAGAGCCTGGGTTGGAGGATTACTACACCACTGAGGTTCACATTCGTGTGCCTCTTCGTGGAGGTGTCGGGCACCATGTGCATTCTTCACACTTCAGCTCAGCTCCTATGACAGAGGAGGCTGCTTCAGTGAACGATGCAGCAAGGAGGGCCCTGTGGTCCATCAGTAACAGATATCGTGAGCGTCTGCGCAACTTCGACTTCCGCCACGTCCTCAGCCGTCCTAGAGGTAGTGCGAACACTGTTGTTCCCATGGGGAATAACAGAGATGGTCGCGTGGACATCCTGGCCCGCGTTGCTTCAACACTCAACACGGACTTGGAAGGTTCTTTCGACGAGGTGGATCGTCTCCATGATCAGCTCCAGAGGGCACAGGCGCGGATTGCTTAGCTGGAGGCGCAGGTTGCTGGGCGACGTCCTCCAGAGGAGGAAGCGCCCTTCTGTCCTCTAGAGTCTCCGCCTCGTAAGAGGACTCGCTATGGTACCGACGAGGCTACTACCAGCGTGCGGCAGGAGTAGAGTTTAGAAGACCCACCTTTACTTTGTCATTGATAGAACGTTCCTGTGAGGACGATTCTTGTAATAATGGTTGTTGCTTGAAAACTTGGTTGTTTCGGATCTTTGTTTGAGTGTGTTGTTTTGTGGAGTGATAGCCACAAAGCGACGAGAACAAAATCATTTAGTTAATAAAGGGTTGGTTTATCCTTATCTGTGATGTTTCTATATCAAGTTCGGTTGATACAAAAAAAAATGTTCACGCAACTCTCTGACTGAGCAGTCAAGTTTGGATTTTATCTTGAGCTACAGAACTCCGTTTGATGTGAAACCAGTTGGGTTAGATCACAAATTTTATGAGTAAATTTCTGGTATAAATTCAGTAGTAATGAATAAGTATTCACGGAGTTATGAGCAAAATTTGGGGGATATCAGAAACTGTAAAACTCTGCTGACATAGTGATCTTGGTTATTTTATATGTCAAGTTATGTATCTCCATTTGAGATGAAACCAGTTGGGTTGGCTTTGAAATTTCATACTACATATGCTGATTAATTTTCATAATTTTTGGACAACATCACTGGGAGTTACACGTGATTTATTGAAGCTAACAGAATCTGTTCAAGTTAAAAAGAAAATTCAAGCATCCTTATCCATTGAGTTTACTCTTCATGCATCACTTGTGCTTATCTGAAATACATTTCTCTAACAATCAGATGGTACAGACCAGGTCAGGAGGAGGTCAAGACGTTTCGCCAGTGATTTTTGCTCATATAGCTAATCAACAAGCTCAAGCACCACCACCTCCACCCCCACTACTTAACCAAATGGATCCGGCTATGCTGCCGTTCATTGCCGCCCAAACCCAGCTGTTGCAGAACCTCACTGCTACAGTCCAAAACCTTCAAGCTCAACAACAAAACCAGCTAACACCACCTCCCCCACCTCACCCATAGCCAAGGGACAAACATAAGGATTTTATGAGCCACAACCCTCCCACCTACTCTCACTCTACTGATCCGCTGGATGCTGATGATTGGTTGAAGACAGTTACCAAGAAGCTTGAAATTGTTCAATGTACTGACAGAGAGATGGTTCTGTATGCTGCTGGTAGACTGACTGGGTAGGCTGATGATTGGTGGGGTGCATATTCGACTGCACATCCTAACAGAAACAATATTACTTGGCAGGAGTTCTGGGATAATTTCCGTACATATCACATTCCTTCGGGAGTGATCAAGCTTAAGCAGAAGGAATTGTTGGCACTGAAGCAAGGGAATATGTCTGTCACTGAGTACCTTGACAAGTTCACTCACTTGTCTCGTTATGCTCCTGAGGAAGTCAACACAGATTCCAAGAGACAGGAAAGGTTCCTTGATGGCTTGATTGGGCCACTTAACTATCAATTACAGAGCCATACGTTCCCGGATTTCCAGACACTGCTCAATAAATCTATTGGGCTAGAGAGTAAGAGGAAGGAATTGGGCGAGCAGAAACGCAAGTTCCAGTCTCATGGGCAATCTAGCAGTAACACTCGTCCTCGCTACAGTTTACAGCAAGGCTCATCTCAGTATCGTTCTGGTGGCCAAGGAGGGAAATATCCTCAGAACTTGCAGTTGCAGCGCTCCTTTCAACCACAGTGTTTCAACCCTCAGACACCACAAACTCCTACTCCTCAGCAGAATCGCTCTAATAATGGTTCTGGGGCACCTGTCAGAAACACCACTCTTGTTCAGCCCAGTGGATGTTTCAAGTGTGGAGAGCTGGGACATTATGCTAACAATTGTCCTAAAAGAGGGATGCAGACTCCTGAGAAGGATAATGGCCAGAGGCCTGGACAATCATCATCTCAGCCCCGCATTCCACAAGCTCCTAACAAGAGAGGCCAGCAAAACTATATGTGTGGCCGAGTGAATCATGTATCAGTGGAGCAAGCCCAGAATGACTCCGGCGTTGTACTGGGTACGTTTCCCGTCAACTCTATACCTGCTACAGTTTTATTTGATTCGGGAGCATCACATTCATTTGTAACTGATCAATTTGTGGCAAAACATAACATATATATGAGTCCTATGAAGACACCATTGATAGTTAGTTCCCCGGGAGGTGAAATGAAAACTGGTCGTATATGCCCACAAGTGAATATTAATATCATGGGGGTAGACTTCCTGGCTAACCTAGTGGTCTTAAAGTCATGGGGAATAGATGTGATCCTAGGTATGGATTGGTTACAGAAATATGATGGAGTGATACAGTGCCGTAAGAAGTCAGTGTTGTTAACCAGTCCACAAGGAGAAAGAATAGAATATGTGGGTACCCCCTCATCCAATAGTGGCACTGTGAATTTAGTTGAAGGCAAGGCCTTGGAAGATATAAAAGTAGTAAATGAATATCCTGATGTGTTTCTAGATGATTTGCCAGGTATGCCACCTGACCGTGACATTGAATTCAGTATTGAACTTATACCTGGTACTGCTCCTATATCAAAAAGACCATATAGAATGGATGTTAAAGACTTACCTGAACTAAAGAAACAAATAGAAGAATTACTCAGTAAAGGGTTTATCCCTCCTAGTTCTTCACCATGGGGAGCCCCCACTCCCTTCGTGGATAAAAAGGATGGATCTAGGAGGTTATGTATAGATTATCGATCTCTTAATGAAGTTACCATCAAGAACAAATACCCTTTACCCCGGATTGAGGATTTGTTCGATCAAATGAGAGGAGCAAAAGTTTTCTCTAAGATAGATCTCCGATCGGGTTGCCATTAGTTGAAAATCTGAATGGAGGATATACCAAAGACGACATTCACGTCTAGGTATGGGTTGTATGAGTTCACTGTGATGTCATTTGGCTTGACCAATGCTCCAGCATACTTCATGTACTTGATGAACAAAGTGTTTATGGAGTATCTTGATAAGTTCATCGTGGTATTCATTGATGATATTCTGGTGTTTTCTCGGAGTGAGGAAGAACATGAAGAGCACTTGAGACTTGTATTGCAGAAGCTTCGGGAACATCAACTGTATGCCAAGTTTAGCAAATGTGATTTCTGGTTAAAAGAGGTCTCCTTTCTCGGACACATTATCACTGATGGTGGGATTGTAGTGGATCCAAGCAAAGTTCGGGATGTGTTGAACTGGAGTCCGCCTAAGAATGTACCGGAGATCAGAAGTTTCCTTGGACTTGCAGGATACTATCGTAGATTTATTGAGGGATTCTCGAAGATTGTGAAACCCCTTACAACTTTACTAGAGAAGGGTAAAGAGTTTAAGTGGGATGACAAGTGTCAAGCTAGTTTTGAGGAATTGAGGAAAAGATTGGGTAACACCTTAATTTTTACAAAAATTTGTTTTAATAAAATTTGAATAGAAACAATGCTTGGAGATTAAGGATCATAAGGTGTATGTGAATTTTTAGGCATTTAAATATATTTTTGAAAATTAAATAAATAAATATAGGAGTTTAATGTTGCATACATGCTGGAGCATTGTTTTTGTTTGGTTGAATTCAAATTTGAATTTGAATTCAAAGTGTTGAGTGCTTTTAAAAAAAATTCTAAAGCCTTCTTTTAAATCCCTAAACCCTTCTACACTTTCGGCCTGCGTTTGCTTTTGGCCCAGCCAGGTAAGTCCATCGGCGCCCCTCCTATTCCTTCGCCCTGTCTGCTTCTAGCTCAGCCCAGTTTACTTCCAGCCACGACCGGCCCGCTTCTCCCGCCTCCGCCCGCAGCCACTGCCATGTGGGGCCGGATTGTCATCTTCTTCCTCCAGGCGTCCTCGAGCCGGACTCCTCCTCCCCACCGCCGTGCATGAGTCTGGAGCATCCCCATCTCCAAGTCATCGTGCTCCGCATGCCTGTGCCCGGCTTTATAAGCCGCAGAGCACCGCGCCTCCTCCACAATCCAGCCTAGCGCCGCCTTCAAGCTTGCGTGCCGCGCTCGAAACCCTAGCGCCACCGCGAAGTCGATCCGCCACCTCGTCGCCACCCCATCATCGTGAAGTGTTCCTGGAGGACCGCATAGAGGTGAGGAGACCCCCATGGTCGCTTGTTTGCATCGGGACGCCCTGAGCTGCGAGTTCGAGCTCGTCGGAGCAAGCAGTTTCGCCGCCGCTGCTTCTTCGAGCATCGCGTCGACGCCGTTCGCCATCTCGCCTTCCCGAAGCACTAGATTTGTTCGCCGTGGTCCTAGCTACCTTCCCAGCCAGATCCCGTCGCCAGCCGAGCACTCCCGCCCGTTTTCAGGCGAGCTCGCCGGAGCTCTTCCCGCTGCGCTGCCGCACGCCGGTGTCCCCGCCGATGTCCACCGCTTGCGCACTTCCTCCACCGTCTGATCTCAAGCCAGTGGACCAGATCCATCTCAACCAGAGTCAAATCGGGTCAATACCGGTCAAAGGCCGCGTGTCCGTGCAACTTTTCAAAAACACCCCTGTTCTTTTAAGTTTTACAAGCCGGTCCTTCCACCATATGAAAACCCTTACAGATCGGTCCTTTTTCTTTTGTTTTAGCCCCTGGTTTTTATAAAAATAGCTACCGAAGTCCAAAACCCTAGTTTTTCAAGCAAACCCTTTTGTTTTTAAGTTTCTTTATGCTTAAGCCCTCGGTTTCTTTCAGTTAGGTCCCTGTAACCCTAGTTTCTTCACAGTTATGCCCCTACACCTTCTTCTAGCCATATCTTTTCCGTTTTAACTCCGTTTTTAGCGTTCTTTATGTCCAAACAATCGTATCGAAGAGTAGATTAGCTTTTCACCCCTGTTTTGCTTTGATCTTACTGTTTGGTGATTGTTTCTTATTTTATTCCATTGTTTGCTTTTATGTACTTGATGTGATGCGTAGAGAACGTTTGGGCTGAAGGATTTGAAGACCAAGAAGCTCAAGTGTCTGAACAGCAATAGGGATCTGTTGAAGGCAAGTCCACCTTGATGCATACCCGTTTACCTATACAACATGCATTTAATCCACTATTTTTACTTTTGCTTGCATTAAATTGATGGGACCCTTTTTAAGGACATGACTAGATTATTTTCATCCCTTTACCTTGATCAACCTGGGTATTTAATTTATTGTTGGGTAGCTCACGCTATGCTTAACTTGGTGGATGGTATTAACAAAACTTTATGAAATTTGATTTATTTATGTTATACCTTCATTAATACAAGATCATCTTGTTTAATCGGAACATGGAGCGACCACCCAGGATAACAGTGCAACCACAAGGGTACATGGCTCTGCCTTGGCTAATTAATTAGTGACTCTAGTGTTGGGGTGATCTTACCTGATAAGGGCAAGGGGGAGCGTTAGTTGAGGTATAGACTCGCTCTAGCAGGACGTGGGCTTTGCTAAGACACGGTACCTACTAGGGGACTTTATGCTTTGCGGCGGCTGGGAACCTTCGCGGGTTGCTTCACACTGGGGAAACTTTGTAAAGGCCTCGTAGCATCCCTATGCAATCACACCTCAGCAGTGTGGTATGATGCCTAGCTAGCATCACGTGGTTGGGTTTAAAGTTCCTAGAACTTTTACGCGACTTGTGGTGAAAGTGTACAACATCTGCAGAGTGTAAAACTAATCGATTAGTCGTGCTCACGGTCAAGAGCGGCCTGGACCCTCAGATGATTAATCTATGGAAGTCAATGATTAACTTGACACATCCATCTTTATTTATGCTATTTATTCTATTATGCTAATTGTTGGTTTGGTATAAACTTGCACTTGCTAGTAATTATATTTCTAATAAAATTTGACCAACTAAAATGCTGAATGCTTAACCTACCAGCCTCCACTATAAAGCCTTGCATGTTATATGATGTTTCCGCTTGCTGAGTACAGCATGTGCTCACGCTTGTTTTATTATTGCAACGACACAACCCGGATTGCTGCTCAGACGGAAGATTGATGAGAAGTACTAGGCGTATATACCACCAGTCAGCTGCCTGTGGAGTTACCATCTGAAGACCCGCTGCTAGTTGTTCGCTCTGATGATATGTTTATGAGACATTCGGTCATGTAATGGTTATAATACTCTCTTTACGTTGTGGCATTGTGTTTTGGTTATCACTGAGTCATTATATGTGTGAAACTTGATCCTGGCACACATATAATATGAACATTCGAATTTGCCTTTTAATTCAGGTGTGACAAAGTGGTACTAGAGCCGTGTTGACTATAGGACGTTAGCCTAGTTAGAAAATGGTTGGATTTAAGGATTATAAAAAATCTTAGAAGCCAGTCTCACTTCATGCTATGCTTAAATTCTATTTATATATACTTATCCTTGCTTTTACCCCATCCTTGATGTTCTACTTTTTCCTCCACCTTTCCTTGGCTAACCTATTCATTCTATGTTTTCTTGTTCTTGCTATAAGGAACCTTTAGCGTTTGCTCTACTCCCTCTAATCTTTTCTCTATCTTCTCTGTACCTGCGTACATAAATCGTTCTCAGTAATCTAGTGACCCCATCATGCTCAATCCAAGGATCTCTCTCAATAGGATATAGGATCTTTAAGTTCATTCTTAGTATAATCGATAGATGCGAACGTCTTAGCATGTGCTTAGTCTAGAAGTGTGCTTGAATGCTTGTTCTTCTGATAAATGCTTGATTTGGATCTTTGTTTTGAGTGCGGTGTGTTGTGGAAGTAATTATCACAGTGACATCAGTTTTTAGTGGCTAGTTTGTTTAGTTGGGGCTTATATCCTACTCAACCAACTCTAATCTTAATATCGGTCCTTTAGTGATCCATCAAAGGAGGAGTGGTAGTCCCAACAACAACAGGGCCAGATGGATCCTGCAATGCAGCAGTTCCTGGCAGCACAGATGCAGCTTCTCCAGAACATGTCCACCAACATGGCAAACATACAGGTCCAGATAAACCAGAACCTGAACCAGAATCAACCGCCTCGGGACAAGCCTCGAGAGTTTATGAGCCATGATCCCCCGGTGTTCTCTCATGCAGCTGGTCCCTTGGAGGCAGAAGATTGGCTGAAGACAGTAGAGAAGATGCTCACCATTACGCAGTGCACTGATAGGGAGAAGGTCTTGTATGCTTCAGGCTGACTTCGTGGGACAGCGTCAACTTGCTGGGATGCCTACATTGCTGCTCATGCCACCCCTGATGCTATCACTTGGCAAGAGTTCACCGCCAGCTTCAAGAACCACCATATACCTGCCAGTCTTATGAAGTTAAAGAAGAAGGAGTTCCTATCTCTCAAGCAGGAAGAGATGACAGTGATAGAGTACATGGACAAGTTCATTAAGTTGTCTCGCTATGCTCTGGAGGATGTTGCTGACGATGAGAAGAAGCAGGAGCTGTTTTTGGAGGGGTTGGCTAGACCACTCCAGTATCAGCTTACGTCTCACACCTTTCCATCCTTCCAAGATTTGATAGACAAGGCCATTGGCTTGGAGCATAAATGCAGAGAGTTGGAAGAGCTGAAAAGGAAGGCCACCACCCCTGGACCGTCTGGGAGTAACACTCACCTCCGTTTTACTCCACCACAAGAGACACCACTCCATTCTGAAGGTCTGAGTGAGAACTTTGGGCAGCAACAACAGTTTCAGCAGCCAGTGCAGCAGACTCCACATCGTGGTTTTCACCAGGACCGTCAGATAGTACCAGAAAGTACTGCTTGCTTCAAGTGTGGAGAGGTTGGGCATTATGCAAATACGTGTCCTAAGAGGAATGCTCTCAACACTCCAGTACAGAGTCAACCGAGCCAGCAGATGAGAAATGGGAGCCAGATCCCGCAGAGCAACAAGGAAAAACAAAGTTATGCACGTGGGAAGGTGAATCACATGAGTGTTGAGACCGCTCAGGAGAACCCACGAGTAGTGCTTGGCTTGTGTCTTGTCAACTCCGCTCTCACCTCAGTTTTATTCGATAGTGGAGCATCTCATCCTTTTGTTACTTCGCAGTATGTAGCTAAACATAACATCCCTATGAGCATCATGCCATGACCCATGCTAGTCAGCTCGGCAAAAGGGAACATGAAGGCACTATACAGGTGTAATAATGTCAACCTTCAGATTTTGGGAAAGGATTTTCGTGCCGATCCCATAGTATTGAATTCCAGTGGCATCGATGTGATACTTGGAATGGGATGGTTGAGCAAGTTTGATGCGATGATTCAGTGTGACAAGAAGTTAGTTCTTCTCACCGGTTCAGATGGGGAAAGGATTCAATTTGCAGTTGCTCTACCTTCAAAGACAGATTGTACAGTAAATCAATTGAATGGTAAATCTTTGGACGATATCAAGGTTGTATGTGACTTTCCAGATGTGTTTCCAGATGATTTGCCGGGTATGCCACCTGATCGAGATGTTGAGTTCGTTATTGATCTTTTACTTGGCACTACCCCTATTTCTAAGCGTCCCTACAGAATGTCTAGTGATCAATTACTTGAGCTTAAGAAGCAGATTAAGGAGTTGTTGGAAAAGGGATTCATTCGTCCTAGTTCATCACCTTGGGGGGCACCGGTCATCTTTGTGGAGACGAAAGATGGTACTTAGAGGATGTGTGTGGACTACAGATCGCTTAATGATGTCACCATCAAGAATAAGTATCCATTGCCTCGTATTGAGGATTTGTTTGATCAGATGAGAGGTGCTAAGGTATTCTCAAAGATTGATTTGCGTTCTGGTTATCATCAGATGAAGATTAGATTATCAGATATTCCTAAGATTGCATTCACCAGTAGGTATGGACTCTATGAGTATACCGTCATGTCTTTCGGATTGACTAATGCACCCGCCTACTTTATGTATCTAATGAATAAGGTGTTTATGGAGTATCTGGATAAGTTTGTTGTGGTGTTCATTGATGATATTTTGATATACTCCAAGAATGAGGAGGAGCATGAGGAACACTTGAGGCTTGTGTTGCAGAAACTTAGAGAACATCAGTTGTATGCTAAATTCAGCAAGTGTGATTTCTGGTTGAAAGAAGTCTCTTTCCTTGGTCACATCATCACTGATGGAAGCATTGTAGTCGATCCTAGAAAAGTTAGTGATGTGTTGAAGTGGGAACCGCCTCGAACAGTCAAGGAGATCAGGAGTTTTCTTGGCCTTGCAGGATATTATCGTCGGTTCATTGAGGGATTTTCTAAGATAGCGAAACCTCTCACATCATTATTGGAGAAAGATAGGGAATTCAAATGGACTGATGCATGTTAGGCAAGTTTTGAGGAGTTGACGAAGAGGTTAACCACAACCCCAGTACTAGTGATGCCAGATCTGCAGAAGAGTTTTGATATCTATTGTGATGCATCTCGACATGGTCTTGGTTGTGTTCTTATGCAGGAGGGACATGTTATAGCCTATGCATCAAGACAGTTGAGGAAGCATGAGTTGAATTATCCTACACATGATCTAGAATTAGCAGCAGTGGTTCATGCTTTAAAGATTTGGAGGCATTACGTTATGGGAACCAAGTGCCAGATATATACTGATCATAAGAGTTTGAAGTACATTTTCACTCAGAAGGACTTGAATCTGAGACAACGTCGCTGGTTAGAGCTGATCAAGGATTATGATTTGGAGATACACTATCATCCTGGGAAGGTAAACTTGGTTGCGGATGCTTTGAGTCGAAAAGGACAAGCTAACATGGCATTAGCATTCCAGTTGTCTGATGATTTGATGAAAGAGTTTGAGAAGCTCAACTTGGGGATGGTTGCTCATACTCAGGAAGTTACCTTAGAGATAGAATCTACCTTGGAGCAGGAAATACGTAAAGGGACAATTGGAGGAGACAGAGATTAAGGAAATCAAGGAAACTATGGAGAAAGGCAAAGCTCCGGATTTCACAGAGGATGATCAGGGAACTATATGGTTTAGAAACAGGATTTGTGTGCTAGATGTGGGAGATATTAGGGAGACTATCCTAAGAGAAGCTCATGATTCCGCTTATTCCATTCACCCCGGTAGTACCAAGATGTACCAGGATCTCAAGTAGAGGTATTGGTGGTATGGGATGAAGAGAGATGTTGCCGCTCATGTAGCTTTGTGTGACACATGTCATCGAGTGAAAGCTGAGCATCAGAGACCAGCTGGATTACTTCAACCATTGAAAGTGCCTGAATGGAAGTGGGAAGAGATTAGTATGGATTTCATAGTGGGATTACCAGGAACACCAGCTGGGTATGATTCTATATGGGTAATAGTGGACCGATTGATGAAAGTAGCTCACTTCATTCCAGTAAAGACTACTCACTCAGGTGCTAGATTGGCAAAGCTATATATGTCCAGAATTGTGTATTTGCATGGTGTACCTAAGAAGATAGTGTCTGATAGAGGTACACAGTTCACATCTCGTTTTTGGGAAAAGCTTCACGAGTCCATGGATACGAAGTTGAATTTCAGCTCAGCTTATCACCCACAGACAGATGGACAGACTGAGAGGACTAATCAGATTCTAGAGGATATGTTGAGAGCTTGTGCTCTGAAGCATGGAGGAAGTTGGGATAAGAGTCTGCCCTATGTTGAGTTCTTCTATAACAATAGTTATCAGGCTAGTCTTAAGATGGCATCTTTCGAGGCATTGTATGGGAGAAAGTGTAGAACTCCATTGTATTGGAGTGAGACAGGAGAGAGTCGGTTGTTTGGAACTGACATTATTAAGAAGGCAGAAAGGCAAGTTCAGGTCGTCAGGGATAACTTGAGAGCTGCTCAATCTAGGCAGAAGAAGTACGCTGACACAAAGAGGAGAGATGTGGTTTTTCACGAAGGCGATTATGTGTATCTCAAAGTATCACCGATCAGAGGTTTACGCAGATTCAAGGTTAAAGGGAAGTTGTCACCTCATTTTATCGGACCCTTCAGGATCTCTGAGAGAGTGGGAGAGGTAGCTTACAGATTGGAGTTGCCAAATCAGCTCTCAGATGTGCACGATGTGTTCCATATCTCTCAGTTAAAGAAGGGATTTCAACCGCATGATAAAGAGCCATTGCCTATGGATGGATTGGAAGTTAAGGAAGACCTCACCTATACTGAACGTCCTATCAGAATCTTGGATACTTTAACACGAGTTACAAGGAATTGGTTGATTAAGATGTGCAAGGTACAATGGAGAAATCATGTAGAGGATGAGGCAACATGGGAAAGAGAGGATGAATTGAAAGAAGATTTTCCCCATCTCTTTGATGATCCATCCGAATCTCGAGGACGAGATTCAATTTAAGGAGGGTAGGATTTGTAACACCTTAATTTTTACAAAAATTTGTTTTAATAAAATTTGAATAGAAACAATGCTTGGAGATTAAGGATCATAAGGTGTATGTGAATTTTTAGGCATTTAAATATATTTTTGAAAAATAAATAAATAAATATAGGAGTTTAATGTTGCATACATGCTGGAGCATTGCTTTTGTTTGGTTGAATTCAAATTTGAATTTGAATTCAAAGTGTTGAGTGCTTTTTAAAAAAATTCTAAAGCCTTCTTTTAAATCCCTAAACCCTTCTACACTTTCGGCCTGCGTTTGCTTTTGGCCCAGCCAGGGAAGTCCATCGGCGCCCCTCCTATTCCTTTGCCCCGTTCGCTTCTAGCTCGGCCCAGTTTACTTCCAGCCACGGCCGGCCCGCTTCTCCCGCCTCCGCCCGCAGCTGCTACCATGTGGGGCCGGATTGTCATCTTCTTCCTCCAGGCGTCCCCGAGCCGGACTCCTCCTCCCCGCCGCTGTGCATGAGTCTGGAGCGTCCCCATCTCCGAGTCGCCGTGCTCCGCACGCCTACACCCGGCTTTATAAGCTGCAGAGCACCGCGCCTCCTCCACAATCCAGCCTAGCGCCGCCTTTAAGCTTTCGTGCCGCACTCGAAACCCTAGCGCCACCGCGAAGTTGATCCGCCGCCTCGTCGCCGCCCTGTCATCGTGAAGTGTTCCCGGAGGACCGCGTAGAGGTGAGGAGACCCCCGAGGTCGCTTGTTTGCGCCGGGATGCCCTGAGCTGCGAGTTCGAGCTCGCCGGAGCAAGTAGTTTCGTCGTCGCCGCTTCTTCGAGCATCGTGTCAACGCCGTTCGCCGTCTCGCCTTCCCGAAGCACTAGATGTGTTTGTCGTGGTCCTAGCTACCTTCCCGGCCAGATCCTGTCGCCAGCCGAGCACTCCCGCCCGTTTTCAGGCAAGCTCGCCGGAGCTCTGCCCACTGCGCCGCCGCACGCCGGTGTCCCCGCCGATGTCCACCGCTTGCGCAGTTCCTCCGCCGTCCGATCTCAAGCCAGTGGACTAGATCCATCTCAGCCGGAGTCAAACCGGGTCAATACCGGTCAAAGGCCACGTGTCCGCGCAACTTTTCATAAACACCCCTGTTCTTTTAAGTTTTACAAGCCGGTCCTTCCACCATATGAAAACCCTTGCAGATTGGTCCTTTTTCTTTTGTTTTAGCCCCTGGTTTTTATAAAAATAGCTGCCGAAGTCCAAAACCCTAGTTTTTCAAGCAAACCCTTTTGTTTTTAAGTTTCTTTACGCTTAAGCCCTCGGTTTCTTTCAGTTAGGTCCCTGTAACCCTAGTTTCTTCACAGTTGTTCCCCTGCACCTTCTTCTAGCCATATCTTTTCCGTTTTAACTCCGCTTTTAGCGTTCTTTATGTCCAAATGATCGTATCGAAGAGTAGATTAGCTTTTCACCCCTGTTTTGCTTTGATATTACTGTTTGGTGATTGTTTCTTATTTTATTCTGTTGTTTGCTTGTATGTACTTGATGTGATGCGTAGAGAACGTTTGGGCTGAAGGATTTGAAGACCAAGAAGCTCAAGTGTCTGAACAGCAACAGGGATCTATTAAAGGCAAGTCCACCTTGATGCATACCCGTTTACCTATACAACATGCATTTAATTCACTATTCTTACTTTTGCTTGCATTAAATTGATGGGACCCTTTTTAAGGACATGACTAGATTATTTTCATCCCTTTACCTTGATCAACCTGAGTATTTAATTTATTGTTGGGTAGCTCACACTATTCTTAACTTGGTGGATGGTATTATTGAAACTTTATGAAATTTGATTTATTTATGTTATACCTTCATTAATACAAGATCATCTTGTTTAATCGGAACATGGAGCGACCACCCAGGATAACAGTGCAACCACAAGGGTACATGCCTCTGCCTTGGCTAATTAATTAGTGACTCTAGCATTGGGGTGATCTTACCTGATAAGGGCAAGGGGGAGCGTTAGTTGAGGTATAGACTCGCTCTAGCAGGACGTGGGCTTTGCTAAGACACGGTACCTACTAGGGGACTTTATGCTTTGCGGCGGCTCGGAACCTTCGAAGGTTGCTTCACACTGGGGAAACTTTGTAAAGGCCTCGTAGCGTCCCTATGCAATCACACCTCGGCAGTGTGGTATGATGCCTAGCTAGCATCGCGTGGTTGGGTTTAAAGTTCCTAGAACTTTTACACGACTTGTGGTGAAAGTGTACAACCTCTGCAGAGTGTAAAACTAATCAATTAGCCGTGCTCACGGTCAAGAGCGGCCTGGACCCTCACATGATTAATCTATGGAAGTCAGTGATTAACTTGACGCATCCATCTTTATTTATGTTGTTTATTCTCTTATGCTAATTGTAGGTTTGGTATAAACTTGCACTTGCTAGTAATTATGTTGCTAATAAAATTTGACCAACTGAAATGCTGAATGCTTAACCTACCAGCCTCCACTATAAAGCCTTGCATGTTATATGATGTTTCCGCTTGTTGAGTACGACATGTGCTTACACTTGTTTTATTATTGCAACGACACAACCCGGATTGCTGCTCAGACTGAAGATTGATGAGAATTACTAGGCGTATGTACCACCAGTCAGCTGCCTGTGGAGTTACCATCTGAAGATCCGCTGCTAGTTGTTCGCTCTGATGATATGTTTATGAGCCATTCGGTCATGTAATGGTTATAATACTCTCTTTACGTTATGGCATTGTGTTTTGGTTATCACTGAGTCATTATATGTGTGAAACTTGATCCTGGCACACATATAATATGAACATTCGAATTTGCCTTTTAATTCGGGTGTGACAGATTGACCACAGCTCCTGTGTTGATAATGTCAGATATACACAAAGGGTTTGATGTGTATTGTGATGCTTCTTGGCAAGGATTAGGTTGCGTGTTGATGTAGGAAGGAAAGGTCGTAGCATTTGCTTCGAGACAATTAAGGAAACATGAGTAGAACTATCCTACTCATGATCTCGAGTTAGCTACAGTTGTACATGCTCTCAAAATCTGGAGGCATTATATGATTGGAAATAAGTGTCAGATTTTTACCGATCATAAGAGTCTGAAGTACATCTTTACACAGAAGGATCTTAATCTAAGGCAATGAAGATGGTTAGAATTAATCAAGGATTATGATCTAGATATTCAGTATCACCCTGGTAAAGCAAATGTTGTAGCAGACGCATTGAGTCAGAAGAGTCAGGCCAATATGCTAATAGGTCGCTTGATACCTCAGGATGTTGGGAAATGGCACAGCTTAACTTGGGAATAGTTGCTCAGAATGAGACCTTAACGTTGGAAATTGAGTCGACACTTGAGTAGGAGATTAAAAAAGGGCAATTGACAGATGAAAAGATTATGGAATACAAGAAGTTGATAAAGTTGGGTAAAATTCCAGAATTCAGGGAAGATGAACAAGGAACTGTGTGGTTCAAGAACAGAATTTGTGTACCCGAGATTAAAGAGTTGCGAGATACCATATTGAAGGAAGCACACGATTCAGCTTACTCTATTCATCCTGGAAGTACTAAGATGTACCAAGATTTAAAACAAAGGTATTGGTGGTATGGGATGAAAAAGGATGTAGCAGCTCATGTAGCTTTGTGTGACACATGTCAAAGAGTAAAAGCCGAGTATCAAAGACCAGCAGGGTTGCTTCAACCTTTGAAGAAACCTGAATGGAAATGGGAAGAGATTGGCATGGATTTCATTGTGGGTCTACCTCGTACACGTGATGGGTATGACTCTATATGGGTTATTGTGGATCGGTTAACCAAGGTAGCACACTTTATACCAGTGAAGACGACATATACTGGAGTCAAGTTGGCAGAGCTGTATAATTCAAGAATAGTGTGTTTACATGGAGTTCCGAAGAAGATAGTGTCAGATCGAGGCACTCAGTTCACTTCACGGTTTTGGCAGAAGTTACATGAATCAATGGACACAAAGTTAAATTTCAGTTCAGCATATCAGCCTCAAACGGATGGACAAACAGAAAGAACAAATCAGATCCTTGAGGATATGTTAAGAGCTTGTGCTTTGAAGCATGGAGGTAGCTGGGACAAGAGTTTACCTTATGCAGAGTTTGCTTATAATAACAGCTATCAGACTAGCATTAAGATGGCACCTTTTGAAGCTTTGTATGGAAGAAAATGCAGAACACCTCTGTTTTGGAATCAGACTGGAGAGAGTCAACTCTTTGGACCAGATAGTATAAGAGAAGCAGAAAAGCAGGTTGAGATAATTCGGGAAAATCTCAAAGCTGCACAATCACGACAGAAGAGTTATACTGATCCTCGCAGAAGAGAAGTGGTATTTGAAGTGGGTGACTATGCATATCTTAGAGTGTCACCTATCCGAGGTCTGCGAAGGTTTAATGTCAGAGGGAAGTTGTCACCTCGTTTTATTGGACCTTTTAAGATCTTGGAAAGGAGAGGAGAGGTAGCTTATCAGTTGGAACTGCCAGCACAGTTGTCAGGAGTTCATGATGTGTTTCACGTATCACAGTTAAAGAAATGCACGCGTGAAGTCAGAATAGAACCCATACAACTGGAAGATATTGAGATGGAAAAAGATTTGACTTATAAAGAATATCCTATCAAAATCTTGGATACCTCAGAAAGGGTTACTCGAAGCAAAGTCATCAGGATGTGTAAAGTATAGTGGAGTCATCATTCAGAGGAAGAGGCAACCTGGGAAAGAGAGGATGAACTCATGGAAGATTTTCCTCAGCTGTTCTCTAATCCTTATGAATCTCGGGACGAGATTCTCTTTAAGGGGTAGGATTTGTAACACCCTAAAATTCCATCACTAAAAATTTGCTTAAGCAACATAGTGTATTAGGATTAGTCTTAAGGACTTAACTAAATTGTTAATTAATTTGAGCTCTAAAGTAATTAAATTTAATTTAAATAATTTAGGAACAACAAGTGCTTGTGCATCATTATTTGGCTTTGCATGGTGTTTATGAGTGCTAGTGTGAAGTTTTAAAAGTTTATAAAATAATTTAAAAGTTTGGAAAGTTTTGAAATTGATTTGAGTTTCAAAAGGATTTGAATAAAAGGTTTGAAAAAGGGAAAAGAAAAAAAACAAACCAACCTCTTCTTTACCCCTCCTTCTTTTTCAGCCCGAGCGGCCCAGCAGCCGGTCCATCTCCTCCCCACGGCCCGCTCTGCTCTTCTCCCTCTCTTCTCTCTCTGCCAGGCGGGCCCCATCTATCGGCACCGTCTTCTCCCTCTCGCCCCCTTCCCCTACTTCACCGCCGTGAAGCCCGCCGCCATGCCCCGCGCTCCCTCACCTCCCCCTTCCTTTCCAGAGCCACAATCAAGGGCAGTAAATCCTGCAGTCCACGTAGCCATCAAAATCCCCTTCCGTTTCCCTTCTTTCCGCCTCCATAACGCCCGGATGGGCCGCCGGCCATCTATGGCAAGCGCCGCTGCCGGAGCTCCCCTTTCCGCTTCCCCTTCCCCTCTCTGGCCCTACAAAAACCCGTGCGCGAGCTCCTCCTTCACCCTTTGCTCACACGTGCCTCCTCCTCACGCACACACACCTCCACTCCTACACTGCGCCACCGCCTCTGTTCTTCGTCGTCCGCCAGAGAAAAACATCGACGGTGAAGTGCCGGCCCTCTCCCTTCTTCTTTTATGTGCACGAGGCTTACCGAGCTCTCCCTCTCTTTGCTCCACGGGCACATCTTCGTCACGGGATCGAGCCGCGCCCTGTCCTCATCCGCCGGAGCGCCGCCCGAGCTCGCCGTCGTCGTCGAACCTCCACATCACTGCCCCTTCTTCACCAGTAGCCCTGCTCATTTTGTCTCTGCGTGGTGAGCAACTTCGCCCCACCTTTTTCCCCCTTTTCCAAGTATCGCAGTCCCGGCACATGCTCACCGGAGTAGCCGCTCCGCCCCCTTCCGGCGCCGGCCGCCGTGGGTGCTCGTGCTCCTCTCCCTAGTGTCTGGCCACATGCGCAAGCTCCCCCGCTTCGTGTAGCACCTATCCCTACATGAAATGGTGGCCAGGAGCCCTCTCCCAAGCTCACGCCGGCGAGTCGCTGCCGCGCGCCGCCGCGCATCTCCTCTCTCCGGCGAAACCCGCCGCCGCTCCCCGCTCACGCGTCACCGTGACCGCCGGATCTCAGATCGACGACTCTGATCAGCCGCAGCCCCGGGTCAAACAAGACCGTAACAGTCAGCGCCCGGTGTTCTTCGTGAAGAGCCCCTGAGGTTTTGTCTTTTCGCAAGCCGGTCCTTCCACCATCAAAAACTCTTACAAGCAGGTCCTTCCTTTTACGGTTTAGCCCCTGTCTTCTCTGGTTTTTAGCACCCGAGGTCCATCTTTCATCTTTTGCTCAAAAGTCCTTCTGTTTTTATATGTAATTACATTTTAAGTCCCTGGTTTTCTTTCAAATAAGCCCTGTGAGCCTAGTTTTCTTTCAGAAAAGCCCTGTGTTTTGTTTTAATCATAACTTTCATGTTTTAGCTCCGTTTTTTGCGTATAATATATCAAAATGATCGTATCGGTGAGTAGAACCCTTTTATCAGTGTGTTCTTAGCATATAGCCTTGTTTGGTGTACTATTTTATTTATTTATTGTATGATCATGCTTGTGCGTAGATATCGTGCCTGTTTCAACTGAGCATCCTGTCGGAGAAGATCAAGAAGAACCTTTCTTCGAAGATGAGGATCCCCAATTTGTAGAGGAAGGCAAGTGGACTTTCCCCTCTGCATTTTACTCTTTGTCCTATATAACTGCATATTTAAATAATATTTACTTTATTTGTTGCTATGCATAAATTGATGGGAAAACCACCTTTTTAAGGACATGACTAGAACTTTACCCCTGTCACCTTGATCAACCCTTTTTAATAAATGTTTTTGGTAGATGAATGCTTAGTTGCTATACATGGGTTAGTTAGAAGTGGTTTTATGATAAAGACTTTCATGCTTATGAAATGTTGGTTATGTTAAAAGACAAGAACACTAAGATTTAATTGGAACATGGAGAACCACCCAAGAAAACAGTACAACCACAGTCCATATGTCTCTGGCTTAGCCAATTAATTAGGTGTGAGAATGAACTGATGACCTTATCCGAAAGGGGCAGAGGGGGATCGGGGTTGCAGGGGTATAGCCCGGTTCTTTTGGGGTAGCAGCCTTTGCTAAGGTGCTGACCATTAGGGAGGGTTATGGTTCGCCCTGGTCTGTAACTATGCGGGTCGTTGGTCTTTTGCATGCCTTTGTAAAGGCTTCATAGTGGACCCCTAGCCACTCACCTCGGCAGTGTTTAAGGGTCTAGCTAACCCGGGCAACATGGGGAACACGAGCTGTGGGTAAAGTGTACAACCTCTGCAGAGTTAAAACTGATCGATCAGCCGTGCTCACGGTTAAGAGCGGCTTGGACCCTCACATGATAATTAAACTTAAAGATGAATTCAAATTGTGGTTTCCCATGGTTTTGAGATATGGTTACAAATGCATAATCTTTGGGGTTGGTATAAACTTACACTTAGTAATAGGCTTGCTAATAAAATTTGACCAACATTAAAATGCTATCCGCTGTAAACCCTAGCCTATCCTTGATAGCCTTGCATGTTTTCCCCCACTTGCTGAGCTCCAACCATAAGAGTGCTCACCCTTGCTTACCGCTGTTCAGATGAGAACAACGGTGAGGAGTACTTCAGCGACTTTGAGGAGTTCTGAGGCATGCGATCCCCCAGTCATGTGCCTGTGGAAGTTGAAGATGAAGTCATCCGTTTAGTTATCATTTGTTTTCTTGCTGAGGAAACGACAGTGCCCCATAAATGAGAATTTCTTTGAATTTCTTAGCCACACTGCACAAGTTTCTTCCAAGCAATGTGGGCAAGCTACACCTTTCCTTTTACTCTAGCCAGAAAGGTTGCGATGAGCCGGGTTGTCATTGATGGTGGTGAACAACATGGCGTGCAATGTGAACTCCTCACGGCTGAACTCATCCCAAACCTCCTTCACACCAGGCTTCCAAAGTATCTTCATGTCATCAACTAGTGGCCTCAAGTAGACATCAATACGGTCGCCAGGTTGCTTTGGCTCGGAGACCAATATTGTCAGCATCATGTATTTCCGTTTCTTGCATAGCCAGGGTGGAAGGTTGTACATTGACATCACAACCGGCCAGGTGCTATGTGTTGAGCTCTGGTTACCGAATGGGTTCACGCCATCTGTGCTCATAGCGAACCGAATGTTCCTGCTTTCACCGGCAAATTCCTTAAAGTGGGAATCAATGTTTTGCCATTGTTGGCCATCTGCGGGTGCTTAATTTTTCCAACTTCCTTCGTTCATGTCTTATGCCAACGCAAGAGTTGGGCCTCCTTTCGTGTGGTGAACCATCTTCTCAATCGAGGAATGATGCAAAAATACCATGCTACCCTCACAGGAGCCCCTTTAACCTTCTTCTTCTTCTTCTTGCCTGTGATCTCCACGGGCTCGTTCTCGTCATCATCAGCATTTTTATCATCACCACCATCTTTTTTTCCTCTTGTACCGATCGAACCCACACTTGGGGCACTTGTCAAGGTTTGCATAATCTCCACGGAACAATACACAACTGTTCTTGCAAGCATGAATTTTTTCAACCTCTATTCCCAGAGGACAAATTATCTTCTTTACCTCATAGACAAACTCGGCTATTTGGTTTCCCTCGGGTAGCATGTCCTTAAGGAGATCCAATAGTTGTTTGAAACTTTTGTTGCTCCAACCATGATCTACCTTAAGTTGCAGAAGTTTTAGATCACCAGAAAGGCGAGAGTACATCTTGCAACCAGGATAGAGGGATTTCTTTGAATCTTCAATGAACTGCTTCAGCCTCACTAATTCAGAAGCTATATACACTCCTTGAAACTCAACATCTCACAACATTTGATCAACATTGTGCACATGTTGCAACAACTCACCATCATTGAAGCTCGTAACTTCTTGATCAGTGATATCCTCAGGCCTCATCACAATTGGTGGGAATGGTTCATTTTCCTCATCAAAAACTCCACCTTCATCAAGCTCTTCATCATGGCATCCTGTAGCATGGTGTCGCGCTTCACCTTCATTTAGGCATCCTGTTTCGTCTTCATTAAGCCCTTCCTCAGCATGTTTATTCCAACACGTGTAATTTTCTTTGAAACCACGTGTGATCAAATGATGAAAAATGTTATCCCGTTGTCCGAACTTCTTCTCGTTGAGACAATCTATATAGGGGCAAAGCATTGCCTGAACACCACAGTTTCTCATATCCGCCTCTTCTTGATTTAGAAAACCATTGACCCCCATTAAGAAACTGGCCCAATCTCGAGACTTACTACTGTACATCCAAGCCCGAGCAGCAGCAGCCATATGCAATTTTCATACATCAAATGAGCATAATGCATCACCAAAACCGATAAGTAAGAGGATTAGGACAGCGAAGTTCAATAAAAGGGGGCAATTTCCACCTTGACGAGGACTTTCTACGATGCGAGCGCTTCTGAGGAGGAGGACGAGGCATCGCGGCCGTGGCGACGGCGACGGTGATGGCGCAGAGGACGACGACCGCGACGGTGCGAAGGACGGCGCCGAGCCCGAGGAGGAGGATAAGCTGCTGCTTTGGATGACGTACGGTGTGGAGGGACGCCGCGCCGCGGTCGACGTCCGCCGGCACCTTTCGCCGTCGCGCACGCGGCTGGCCGGCCTGCTACAGTGCTGGCTTTCTGAGGAGAGAGAGAGAGCACGCGCGCAGCGAGTGGGGCCTTCAGAGAGCATGCGAAAATGCTGCTGCAGCAACAGCGGGGAGAGAGCGAGTGGGGCCCTCAGAGGAGAGAGAGCGAGTGTAGTTTTCCGAGATAGCAGAGTGGTCAGAATGCAAAAACAACAACGCATAATAACAACACGCGTCTCTATTGTGAGAAAACAAAGGAGATGCTAGCTCCAAACAAGCGTCGCCAATTGGGTCATCATAAAATGAGACGCGTCCTAACAACAACGCGTCTCCAATAGGAAAGTCATCGGTAACGGACTTAAAGAGCCCGTTACCGATAGGTTTTACTTTCATAACGGACGCATGTTAACGTCCGTTACAAAGAAAACATGTAACGGGCGTTTAAGAAGTCCGTTACCAGAAGTCCTCATTGTTAACGGGCGTTATGGTGGCGAGGTCAGGGCGAGGTCGTGGTCGACCCTGCAGCACTTATGCGTATCGGGTGCCAAACAACAACCGTTACAGATGGGGTCCATGTAACGGGTGTTAAGGGCCTGTTACAAATGCTATGTGACCTATGTGAGGTTTTCATGTAGTAAAGGCCCAACCGCACCTTTGGTAAGGGTGTGTTTCGGTGATAAATGACAATCATATACTTGTGACTAAACTTTGTTTTGTAGTGGATTTAATCTTGGTTTATTGTCATGAGTTATAAGTGAAATGGTACCCCTCAATTTGAAATTATGGACGATCAATGGACAAAGACTACAAGGCTAAGGACATTGTTAGTTCCAAGTGTCACAAGGAGATGAAGGACACTTGGATTTGCTAGTTTGCTAGTTTGTAGTGTTTGACTGTACTATCAAGAGGGGTTCACACTCTAGTAGCTTTACCATGCCAAATGCTATGCTATATTCATGCACTATCAAGCTCCTTGGTTACTAAACAGCTCAAAGTACTCATGGAAACATATTGGAAGCAAAAGAATTGAAGGAAAACTCAAAGATGATTGAATTGGATGAGTTGAAATGAAAAAGGGTGTGTCGGATGATCCGACGGCCTCAATTCTAGTTGCACCGGATGATCTATGTGACAGTTTCAGAGAAATCAGCACCGCCGGATGAACTGACGGTGCATCATCGGTTCATCCGGTGACCTAGGGTTTGGTAACAGTGATGATTGGAGTGAAGTGCCTTCAGCACTGGATGAAACGACGGTCCAAGCATCGGTTCATCCGGCGCATGCATATAAATCATACAGAGATACACTGAGAGGAATTGCTTCAGCACCGGATGAAACGACGCTACTGAGAAGATCCAGCGGTTCATCCGGCGCCTACGTATATTTCACACAGAGGCGCACTAAGTGCTAAGGCTTCAGCACCAGATAAACCGACGCAGCATCGGTGCATGCATCGAATGAAGTGGTACAATGTTTGGGTTCAACAGCTATATTTCTTCAGATAGAGTGACCGGATGATCCGACACTATCGCAGGGGGAACCGTCGGTTCATCCGATGGTACTACTTTTCAGATGACTTTTCTAACGGCTAGCCACCCTTGATAGGCCTATAAATTGGACCCCCAGCGTCTCTTGAGCTGCCTTTGCCACTCTGAAGAACCACAGCAGACAAGGAGAAGAGGAGCTAGTGCTTTGATCATTTGGATTTCATCTTCCTAGCCAAGAGGGATTCTTTCTTGGTGATCAAGAGTTTCAAGGTGCTTTCAATGGCATAGCTGAGTGCATTGGTCAAGTGAAAGTGTGTGAGCTTGTTACTCTTGGAGTTTGACGACTCCTAGATGGTCTCGGTGATTGGGGGTTCTTGGTGAGCTCTTGGAGATTGTGGGAGCCCCGGGAAGTTCTTGGTGTAAATGGATTGAGACCCACCATTTCGGAGATGGAGAACGGGTACTCTTAGTGAGCACTCAAGTCTAAGTGGCTTGAGGGGGAGCAAAACTCTTTGTGAGCGCTCCAACGTGAATTAGGGAGAAGTGTCAACGTCTCGATACCACGGGTAAAAATTCGGTTGTCTCTTGTCCACTCGTTCTACCTTCTTGATCTTGCTTCCGTATTTACTTTCAGTTCTTACGTTCCTTTGCTCTAGTTTTTCTCTAGTGTGCTTTGCTTGTTGCATATCTTGACTAGGGTGCTTTTTCATGTTAGTGTGAATCTTGCTAAGGAACTTTGTTGCTAGTGTGCTTAGTTGGTAGAAAGAAACCTTTTTAGATGGGCAACACTAGAGATATAGGTTAAGGTTTGTTTCTTTTTCTAGAAATTTAAAAGAAGGCCCATATTCAACCCCCCCTTCTATAGGCCATCGATCCTACAAGTGGTATCAGAGCCTAGGCTCTCTTTTTGGTGGCTTAACCGCCTAGAGAGATGGGCATGGGTAGTGGCAATGGCCCTCCCAAGTTGGCGGGGAAACGGTTCACTTTTTGGGCACATAAAATGGCTAGCTTTCTTCAAGCACAACACCATGATGCATGGATCACTATCATGTATCCTATGCCAAATGAACCCACCGAGAGTGAAACTAAGTGGAACTATCATGCTAGAAACTTTATCTTTGAGACTCTTGAGGAGTATTTGTTTGATAGGGTGTTTGCTTTGGAGACTGCTCATGAGGTTTGGATGGAGCTCAAAAGAATCCATGTAGGCAACAAGAAAATCCGTGAGGAGAAGTATGAGTTGCTTAAGGTTGAGCTCAATGAGTTTAAGATGAAGGATGATAAGGGTGTGGAGGAAATGTACTCTAGGATGGGTGTTATTATTCAAAATATCAATGCTCTTGATGTTGCTAACGTGTCCGAGCAGGAAATTATTCGGAAAATTCTTCAAACGCTTCCCAAGCCCAAGTACAACATTGTCAAGGCACTCATCTTTGAGAAGGATTTTGAAACTCTCACCATCACCGAAGTTGTGAACAAGATTCAGTCTCATGAGATGTTCTTGATGGGTCAAATTGAATCATCTACTTCCACATCAAGCTCCAAGAAGGATCTTGCACTCAAGGCTAGTGACAAGACCAAGCCCAAGCCAAAGTCAAAAGCAAAGCCTCCTCCCTCTTCAAGTGAAAGTGAAGACAAGAGTGACTCAAGTGATGAAGATGATGGTGAACTTGCTTTCCTCATGAGGAGGACTACAAAATTGCTCTCCAAGATTGGCAAGAAAGGCTACAACTATGATCCTAAGAAGAACAAGTTTTGCTCATTAAGAAGAAGTGGTGAAGGTGGCAAGAGGAAGTGCTACAATTTCCAAAGCTATGATCATCTATCATATGATTGCCCCAAGCCCGACAAGCGAGTGTCAAGCTCAAGCAAGAAGAACGACAATGATGATGATAATGAGAAAGATGACAAGCACTCTAAGAAGGACTCATACAAGAAGAAGTCTTCTAGCAAGCCCTACAACAAGAAGAAGGATGGTCATCATTGTCTCTTGGCAAATGAGTGGATCACGGATGGTGAAACTTCAAGTGAATCAAGCGGTAGTGAAGATGAGAAGAACAAGAAGTTTACCGGTCTTGTGATCATGGATGATGAAGAACCTCCTCTTCCTCCACCACCTATGTGCTTCATGGCTAAACACTCCAAGGTGAGCGATAGTGAAGATAGTGACTCCTCAGATAGTGATAATGAACTTTCACCTCATGCTCTTAAAGGACTTCTAGATCAATACACCAACATGATCAAGAAACAAAAGAGTAAGCTCAAGGCTCTTGAAGAGACCCATGAGAAGCTTAAGCTATCCAATGATGAGTTGCTTGTGAAACACAATGACCTTAGCAAAGAACATGAAGCTTTGGTAGTGTCTAACAAGTCACTTAGAGATGACCACAACAAGTTACTTGATAAGCACAATGAGCTAATCGTCAAACATGATGATATAACCGTGCTTAACAAGTCACTTGAGTCAAGTCAAAAGATGCTTAAGAAAGAACATGTGGTCTTAGAGATGAAGTGTAACATCCCGCAATTTTATTACGGAATGTTAATTATAAAAATGAGGATTTAAAAATTTTTGGTGAATTATTTGAGTGCTTGGTAAATTAAATAAGGTTGCCTTCTAATTCTCTCATAAATTCCTAGATTTATTTTTGAGCTAATTAAAAATTTCTAGGAAATATAAAATGCTAGTGTGAGGACCTTGGAGTTTATTTGGTTCTTATTTGGATTTATTTGAGTGAGATTCAAATTTGAATTCTAAATTCAAATTTGAATCTATTTAATTTAAGGTTTAGGGGTTTAGGAAAATGGGAAAACCTTTCTTAGCTGCTTGGGCCTCGAGGCCTCAACGGAAGTCCACCCGAGGCCCCCTATCTCTTTTTCCCGAACCAAAGCACACCCCTGCACTCCCCGGCCCAGCGAACCAGCAGTCCAACAAGGCCCATGCGGCGTCCCTTTTTCCCCTTACACCGACAGGCGGGACCCACCGGTCATCCTCCACCTCGCCTCACCTTTTCCCTCTTTCTCCCTCTTTTCACTGCGCCGCGCCAATCTGGCGAGCGCCAGGTCGGCGAGCTCACCGTACGCGCCCGTGGTGAGGCCGTGGATGCGCGCCACCTCAGCGCCGCACAACCAACCGCCCACAGGCCGCGCGCTCATCCTTATAAGCCCCGCCGCGACCGCGCCCTAAACCTAATCTGCCCCTGGGGTTTTCCCCTGCTCCCGTGCCGCTCGTGAGGAAGAAGAAGGAGGGGGAGGAGAAGGAAGCCGGAGGCCGTCCGTGGGATCGCCGTCGTCACCGTGAAGCCGGAGGCTGCCCGTAGAGCACCTGTTCGCCGCGAAGCCAAGTACTGCGCCACCTGCTCTACTTCCTCTGCTTCAGCTCGTTCCGCCGCCGTCCTACTCCGCCACCCTTCACCGCCGCTTTGCACAATGATCAGTGGTCTTCAGGTGAGCCCGTCGTTCACCTCTCTACTGTGGAGCCGGCCTTCACGCCGAGGGGGAAAAGACCCTGCCTTGAGGCCCTGTGTTCACCGTCGCTTGTGTCGCCGGCCTTCGCGCCGTGCCTTATGCCTACAGGTGCCGCTACCATCATCAAGGCGCGCGCGCTCACCGCTTGGCCTTGATCCTTTGTCTGTTTGATCCCTTGCCGCCGGTTTGCATCTGTGCACGCACGAGCAAGGAAGGGAAGAAAAGGCCCTGCCTTTGGGGGTTCTCTGTGCTCGCACACCCGCCGACGCGACCGCACACGTGCCTTCGCCTCACCGCGGAGCCCTGCTCATCGTCGTCGAGCACACCGGCTAGAGTGCCGCCTCAGTCGACCCGGCGTTAGGCACTTGGGCAAGGGGCAAAGCCCCAGTTTTTGGTCGCATTTCGTTTCACCTGTTGCACACACGCGCACACCGGCGCCTTTGTGCACCCTAGCGCTCGCGCCGGCGACCTTCAGCTCTGCGCCGCCGCGCCCGCCCTTGCGCCATCGTCGTCGAGCACTGCTCTGGCCCAAGGTGCCACCTTTCTTGGCATGGCATGTGCGCGAGGGACCACCGAGTCAAGCCGTGCCATTTGTTGGCCAACCACCTGCACACCTCGCCGCCGGCGAGCTTTGCCACGCCGGAGTGCCTCTGCGGCATTTCCACGAACACGTGCTGGCACCACCCTAAAACCCCTGGGGTTTTGCCAAAGCACGCACGCACACACGCACGCGTAGCCACGAAAGATCCGCTGGGATCTTGTGCGGCAGGCCACTCACGGCCAGGCCACACCCACGCCTGCACGGCGCGACGCCGCAACGATCCGCCCAGGGATCTGCTGCACCGCGCCATGCGCGCAGCCACGCGGGCAGCCACATGTGTTGGCGCTGGCTTTAAGTCACGCCGTGGCAGCCACGTGGGCAGTTGGAGCTGGCTTGTAGCCGGCTTTAAGCCCCTTAAGAGTCAGCTAGAGTTGGTTTAGAGCTACCCTAAAGTCTGCCATATTGTATATGCATATTTTATTTTCAGAAATGTATTTCTCTTTGGAAATTCATAATAAATCCATTTTAACTCCGAAAAAATACAAAACCTTTTCTGAAAATCTTCTAAAATCTCAAACTCCACGCTATGCTAGAGTTTGCCTCTTTTTGGGTCTTATTTCTTCTTCCTCTTGGACTTAATTGCATAGCAGCCTTGTTTATTTATTTAATTACGATTCTAGGAGCCGCCGTAGTCGGAGAGCTGAACCAGGACTACAATGATGACCTCGGCTACGATGACTACCCGCACCCAAGTTCACGCCCGACCTACTTTGAATGCCCATTAGGCATTGCTTTAGAACTGCTAGCGCTTTAATTATGCATGATGATGGATATGATGAAACCTTGCACTGCCCCTTTTAAATACCTTGTCCTTGATTAAGCTACTAGTACTACTACTTTATTTACGCGTGTTGATATGCTGAGCTTGCTATACATGTGTTGGGATTATGTGGTAGTTTCTTGGTGTGTGTGGGAAAAACCGGCAGGAGAAGGTGTTTTTGGGATACTTGGCGGGGGTGAGCTCAAGACAACCCGATCTGGGATCGGGGGCTAGGGTTCGTCTTCTCGGGTGATTCCCAGTTGGGTATCTATGGTGGGTACACTATTTTAGGAGCACAGGCGTTGGGGTTTTTGTGATGACTTGGAGGATAGGAGCTCGCCCCGATCTGAAACCGAGTGAGTCGCTTTGTTACACGGGACTTTCGTACACACCACCTCGCCGAGAGTGGGGATAGGGCCATTTCGACCCTAGCAAGTGCGATACCATACCTGCTAGTAGGATAGAGGGTATCAGTGAGAGGGTGTAGGGTGAAGTCCCTTCCCTTTGGACGCTCCCCGTGTGGCCACACGGGGGCATGTTCACAGTTCTGGGGTGGTCCTTTGCAAAGGACCGCATCAAGACCCGAATGCAGGATGGAATCATAACTCCTAGGTGTTCGTTTGGTTGGGTAGGCTCGATCGTCCGTACACCGTTCGGGTGCTATTCCGAGTTGGGTACTGGTGTACACGCTCTGCAGAGTTTAGATCTATACGTATAGCTGCGTCCTCGGTTATGGACATGCCTGTTGTTTACTCTGACTTTTACGTTTTGGGATTTCTACCTCCCCCCTTATAGGATGAGAGTGTATGGTGAGCCGTGGTTGTACTAGGGGAGAGGAGAGTTGCTCCCTCTGCCTCGCGGATTCAGGTGCAATCATTGAGGTGCGAGGAGTGCGAGTTCTCGCACCGACCCTAGATGGAGATAGGTGCTGGTGACGGTGATCTGGGTGACCAGGTGTAACCGTTTGCAGAAGAGAGATATGGGAAATGGTGGGAATATGGAGATGCTATTCTATTTATATTGATGCTGCTGCTGCATAGGAAACCCAGCCTCTACCTTGTTCCTTTCTTTACCTTTAGAAGTAGGCCACTTAAAGCTTGCATACAGTTAGTGATGTGGACCTATCCCCATCCTTGGGGATAGCCCCTGAGCTTGCAGGGTACGAGTCAGACTATGACAACAACGCCTACGGATGGTACGACTGAGGGCACGATGCTTCGCTCAAGGATGCCTGTGGGAGATGAATAAAGATGGAGCCACCTTTTGGAAGCTAGCTACCGCTGCGTAGGCTCTTATTCATGTTATTCCGCCAAGAGGCGTGCATTGATGTACTCCATTATTCAGGATATGTAATAATATTCGTACTTTGATGCTTTATTTTGATGTATGGTTGTGATATTTATCTGTGATGGATGTCTGTGCGTGATAGCGTCTGATCCAGGGACTATCACGAGAGCAGGATGACGGGTTTTCCCTTTTTGAAAACCCGGGTCGTTACAGATGGTATCAGAGCCATACTTGACCGTAGCACGTGTCCCTAGAAATGGCCGATAGAAATTAGGACTCTAAACAGTCTATTTTGCTATATACAATTCTTGGCATATGTTACAAAAACTTATCCTTCTTTGAAAAGTTCTATCTCGCCTGCGCTAACTAGAAATTTCTTCTGTATCACAGGAAATGGCTCAATAGGAGGTGGAGCTACTCCCGGAGCACATGGAGGGAATTGCTAGTTGGGTGGACCGGGTCGTCCTCAGGCTGGGGATTCCCCCTATGCACGTCACCTACTGCGTCGAGGACGTCTCCACGTTGTCAGGCCCACTGGTGCTTTGCACGGTGGCCATCCTACCCCACCCGGTGCGTCCAGACTTCCCCGGGATGCTCGAGCATAGCACAAGACTCAACGTCAGGAACGCTGTTGACACTGCCTGCAGCCACGTACTTCGCCACCTGCTGGCTAGGTACCGTGATGTCTACAGGACAGGAGACCTGCGGCTGATCCCCCAGGACTACTACAGAGTGGCTCCGATCGTGGACGGATTGCCTGACCCTACAGCACTCTACGAGGAGGAGGTTGTCCAGGGTCCTCTGCGTGAGTCCGATGACACGCTCGTCACCACAGGGAGCTACCTCGTGGACCTCGACACTCCCACCCGCCGACTGAGCGAGCAGACGAGTGGACTCTTCAGCAGACTTGAGCACACTACACTAGAGTTCCGTGAGCTTCAGCCCCGCTGCCAGAGTTTGATCGTGGAGAACCGTACCCTGCACCAGTGAGTCGAGCAGCTCGAGCGAGGGCTATGCCACGCCAACTCTTTGGTGGTGCAAGCAGAAGCAGAGATATTGTCTGCTCGAGAGGAGATGATCTACGCTAAGGAGGATCTACACAAGTAGGAGGCCAGGTTCAAGCGCCTCTACGACAACCTAAACCAGAAGGATGCACTACTCACCTCACAGGGACGCAGTCTCATTTGTGAGAAGGCCAAGGTGGCCGAGCTTGTGCAGGACCAGTACTCCAACACCGCCAACCTCGCTGCACTCACCAGGACTTCCGTGTTCCTGCTGGATAAGTGCAAGAGGATGCTGAGGACTTGGGAGGACGCTGACTCTCTTCGTGTGGACGAGCTTCACGAGCTCAACAGTCAGCTACCTCCAGAGCACCAGCGGGCGATCCGCAAGGAGACCTTCAAGCTGCACCCGTCCGCCCTCAAGCTACACCTGTGTCCGATGGCTGACATGCCCACTCTGGTTGAGACCCAGGAGGTGAGGGCTGCTCACGCCATGCTGACGTGGATGTTCCCCAGAGACTTCCCCAAGGAGGACCGTTGCCCCGTGAGGTACAAGAGGGCTCTCACCGAGCAGCGTGCTGGAGTGTGATCATGCTAATAAGAGTAGAGCTGTAAGATAGGTAGCTACCATGAGTTGTTCCATGCAGCCGAGAGCCTATTCCGGTGCATGTGGAGTTATGAGTCTTTTCACACCTAGACGTGCACACCCTTTTGAGATCATGTAACACTATATTAGACCGCTGCTGTGTGTGACCTTCAAGGCTTGAGTCAGCCTCGAGGAAACTTATGTACTCATAATGGATGCTGATTGTTTGGTCTTAATGGAGTTAATCATTCTTTTTGCTTTTTCCCTTTGAGTGTTGGAATTATATTAGTAGAAATATTTTCATGCTTGTATATCAAACTCAATTTGTTGGTGAGTGACGTATCTAAAGTCTTCTTTGTCCATGGTCGTGTTTTCAGTAAGATGTCCATCAGGAGGTCTGGACGTCTGTTGGCTCGCCTCGAGGAGGCCGAGGCCGAGGAAGAGCAAGCCCCGCCAGTCCGTGGCCGCGGATGTGGCCGCGCTGCCGCTCGTGGGCGTGGACACGCTCGTGGTCGTGGACATGCACCTGTCTGAGAATGAGGCCGAGGCGTTGTGGTGCCACCACCACCGCCTCCGCCCATCGGTGAAGGCGACGCTGAAGAAGGAGAGGAAGAAGCTGAAGGAGAGCCTGAGCCGGCACCAGCTCCCCAGGGTCGTGGGCGTGGCCATGGAGAGGCACCACCACCGCCTAACCTGGCCGAGGTGATGGCCGCTCAGACAGTGTTGATGCAGAGGATGGTTGAAGCCGTCGAGAACCGAGTCAACAGTGGGAACCGCAACATCCCGCCGGAGGAGGACTTCGCCAAGAAGATCGAGAGGTTCCTCCGCCTGAAGGCCCCTACCTTCAGTTACTCGGATGATCCTCTCGAGGCCGATGACTGGCTCCGCGTGATTAAGACGAAGCTCGACCTCACTGCCTACACCGACGAAGAGTGTGTGGCTCTCGCCGTCCACCAGCTCGAGGGTCCTGCCAAGTCTTGGTGGGACAACTACTCCGAGAGTCACCCGAACCCAGCTTTCATCACCTGGCTGGAGTTCTGTGAGGTGTTCCGCGAGCAGTACCAGCTGAAGGAGCTCATGACTCAGAAGGCCCAGGAGTTCCACACCATGACGCAGGGTGCGATGAGGGTGGAGGAGTACGAGAGGCACTTCATGAAGATGATGCACTATGCCCCCGACGACACCAACACCGATGACAAGAAGCAGTTCTGGTTTCTGCGAGGCCTCCACCATGGTCTCCGCCAGGGCTTGAAGGCTAGTGAGCATAAGTCCCTTCGCCACATGGTGAACATGGCTATCGCGCTCGAGGAAGAAAGGAGGGGGCATGAGGAGCGCATGAAGGGCAAGAAGATATGGGAGATCGGGACCATGGCAACCGATCCTTCCAGAGGCTGAGGAGTGGGCAGAGCAACCTACTGAGAGGGAGCTACCACCCGGGGAACAACCAGCCCGGACGAGGCTTCGGAGGAAGCTGTGCACCGTACCCTGGAGGAAGGAGCTCCAACTACCAGCAGTAGGGTGGTGGCTACAACCACCCGCAGCAAAGCGCGTCGAGACCCAGCACCGGAGGTTTCACACCTACATGCTACGCCTGTGGCTGTTGACGGCTGTTAAGTACCACATTCATAGCCGTCAACTCCTGCATTTTGACATGAGAAATATACATTCACAGTAGAATAGGGCATTATACTGACAATTTCCACGAGTGGCGGTGTATATTTGAATGCAGGTAATTAGCACAAGAAATAGAGTAAAAGCACACCTTATCCATCCACCTCATCAATCCAAGCCTCTCCACCTCAGCCAATGAGGGGCTGCCATGCAAAAGGCCACGGATAGGTGATGTCACCAATCCAAGGGAGAGAGGCTCGACGAATCAGATTCTGCCATGTGCCCAGAACAAGGATCCAAGGGCCCACAACCCGAGCAAATCACCTCCAAACAACCCATACACCGGGAACCGTCATAAGGGCCCACACACCAGTCACCTAGAGAAAGCACAAGGCGAGACGTGGTGGGCCCAGGTTGGCCGACCCCAGGTGTCGGCCGACCCTGGATTTTCTCCGTTCGCCATCAACTTCCACGTGGTGCTCCCTGATTGGATCCTTAAGCTAGTCCGGGGGTGTATGGGGTGATCTCGCGCCGGTACCCGGGCCTATAAATAGAAGGAGAGGGGGTAGAGAATAGGACACACACTTCTTCTCCTCCTTCTCACATTTTCCTTTGGGCTTCTCTCATTAGGAGAGGAGGGCACTTTGCATAGGAGTAGTGCTGGCTTGCTAGTGCTTCAGAGATTAGAAGGAAGGTGGGGTGGTGTCTTGGGGTTGTGCCATGGTGTTTGGCACATTTCCTTAAGAACGATCCTCTACGGATGCTTCTGTTCTTCATTTAGAACAAAGTGAGTATTTCGACATTCTCAGTTAGACTAAAGTGGCATTCATACTGTGTTCTTGTGTTCTTCGTTCGTTCATCATTTAGAGGCTCGTGTTCTTCATGAACACGCTTCCTCGATCTATTTGACGAACGAGTTTCTCATACTTTTGTGTTTGTTCATAAGTTAGAGGCTCGTGTTCTTCACGAACACAACCCTTGATCTTCTATGATAGACACCTAAGTTTGTATCCTGTTTGTATGCCTGCTAGTTTAATCAGAGTTAAGTCGATGCTCCTATATCCTAATCTAGATCATGTTCATCCGTGATCCCTTGCATAGGATAGCATATATCTGAGTGAGTTTGGGTCTCTCCCTCGTGGGTTCGTTGCCCCGTATTTATACGGAGTGCTATAGTGTTTCTACAGGATATCAGATGTAGCCATGCTATAGTAGTAATCGGTGGTGTAGACGTGGTGTCTAGACTACAGGTTATCCTTCGAATGCTCTGTATCCCACGGTTTGTCTTGGGGTAGGCCGCGGTAGTGACAGCCGTTGGACCCTCTGAAATCCCCCACGTTCGGATACAGCATGTAGGCAACCATTTGCCGTGAACCAACTGTTATAGCTAGGAGGGGTCGGTGTCCGAAACGAGAGTTCCTAATCGAGAGGCTGTTCTCAACTCTTCACGCTATCAGCAAGATCCTTTCCATCTTCATCTCATCCTTTAGAGTTGTGTCCTTGGATCATCAGTCTAGGATAGAAGGTAGTGCACATCGTTCCTTGGATTTGATACCCTTTGGAATACTCCTTTGGGGAAGTGCTACAGTGGTATTTCCGTGCGCTTGCGGTATACCCGGTTGCTCTTATATGTTCCCTCTAGATGTACAACTAGTGGTGACGTTAAGAAACGACAACAAGCATTTCTAGCGCCGTTGCCGGGGAACGGTTGCTGTATCTATCTTCGAGCCTAGTGATCCTCGTATCTTTTGTTTTTCCTTTTTGTTCTACCTTGACCCCCATTACCCATCACATATCCCTTTTTGTTTCTTTTCTTCTACCTTTACCCCTGTTACCCATGGAGAAGCTTTCCTGTAATAGCATCTTCACCCCTAGGGGCGAGTTCGTCTTAGAGAAACCATCAACTTCTACATCTAGCTGCGAGCTTCATCCCGGTTTTATAGCCATGGTTCGGAATCGACTTTTCTCTGGTGCCATCAGTGATGATCCCCATGATCATTTAAAGGAGTTCAAAGAACTGTGTTCGTGCTTGGTAATCCTAGGTATGACACAGGAAACTTTGAGGTGGAAGTTGTTCCCTTTTTCTCTTGAAGACAGAGCGGAACAATGGTACACCCGCACGATAGAGAGTGTAGGCAATTGGGAAGAACTACGAGATGACTTTTGTTACACGTTCTCCCCTTTTGAACACTTAGATTCGCTACCATGTGAATTCTGTGAATTCGAGCAACTAGAGTGCGAGTCTATAGTTGCAGCTTGGGCTAGGTTCTCACACCTGTTGGAGCTTAACTCAGACTTGTCTATACTGGATAATTTATCCTTGAACATCTTTCACAGGCTGATAGACATGGAATCTGCATTTGAGCTCGACCTTGTAGCTGGAGGTTCATTCAGAACCCGAACTCCAATGAGAAGAAGAGAGATCCTAGAATACTTCTTAGAAACCTCTTCTTCCCATCCCAGATACAATGATCTCCACCAAGAATCAGAGTCGATCCAAGGGAGTCTCTTAATAGACGAATTTGAGCTTTCACCTTGCACATCTAATGATTCATCTAGAGAGCCTTCTCCCAAACCACGAACACCAAAGGGAGAAGAAATTCAACCTTCAGAGTTCTCTTCTCGATTTGAGGGTGATCCTTCTCGGAAGATCATAAATACCTCAGATTGTTCTTGGCACGAGAAGCCTACGGCATCGTTGGACTTTGATGAGGTTCTCGATGAAGTTTGGAATCATCGTGCAATAGTGGAATGGTCGCCTTGGAAATCAGAGCCTGTTGCCGAAGTAATTTGGGTCAGCTCGACTTCCACGACCATCCATTGCTCCATGAGGGGATACACCGTAGATGTTGTTCATGACCCTGCTGCTGGAGTTTGCATCATATCGGAGTACCTTTTGGACACTCTGGTGGGTGACATGCCCCTCACCCCGACTGATAGATATTTCCGAAGTCCTAGGTATAAGGAATACATTTTCCCATGTCGAGGTATTGCTAGGGACGTGCCAATCATCATAGACAAGATCGAGGTGCACTTAGATTTTCACATCTATGACATCACAGATTTCGATCTTCTTCTGGGCTTCCCATTGGATGAACTTCTTGATAAATCTCAAGGAAGCCTAGATGTAAAGCTTAGGGAAGCCGCACCTACCACATCCATCTCTTGTCATGAACATTCCATGGTAGAGCCTCTTCCCGAGCAAAACCTGCTCGAGACGATAATGCACGTATCTCCGTTCGCATCATCCGAGCCTGTTCCAGTTGAAGTTGTAGATTTCTCTACTCCTTAAGGGGATGACTCGGAAGACTCTCTTCACCTCTGTGGAGGCGAACAATCATCATCTATCTCGACCGAGTTTCAGCCTCTTCCCGCTGGCCCGTATTATGTTGCTTTCGATTATGATCGAGAGTCAACATCGAGCTTCCACGATGACTCTCTTGAGATGGAGAATTCATGGGCCATCGAACCTTTCGAGGCACTGACTCTGGAGTCTGGAGGAAAGGATTCCACACACGAGCATGGTAGCTTCATTCTTGATCTACCATACAGACCATGCTCGCATCATGTCCCTCCAGAGTCAAACTTTCTTAGTGCGTTGAGCACACGTGAGGGCTGCAATCACCTTATAGTCCTCTTTTGCAGAATGTTTAGAAGGTTGATTGTAGATGTATATGTCTATCATAAGCATATCAGATTTCGTGTGTGCACTGTGGCACTGACCTTGCAGCTAAAGCTTCACCGATACATCAAGATTGGTGGTGAGACGGGAATGACACCACCAACGATAGCTGCAAGACGAAGTTCCCATGGTCGAGCTTATGACCAATAAATAAACAAAGCACTACCAGGAGATAGCCTGGATTAGGTTAGGTTTCATTTTCCTTTTCGAATAAAGGCAAGAACATGTTTTTAGGATAAGTCGTCCTTCGGGTATTTTTGGTCACTAACCTTTCAGGTGGAGATTGAAAAGAAAGATGGACAGGTGATGCCTATGAACATGTGAGCCACATCAGCTGCAACACCCAGATAAGCTTTGGTAAGGGAACATTTACAAAAGGAGGCTTGATCACCACACACTTGAAGTTTTATTGCCTAGCAATGCAAACTTCAAGTGTGGGGGAGCTATGTGAGCATCCTGAGTAAAGTTCCTCCTCTACCAAATCTTACCCTGGTGTGGAGATGATGTCAGCTCTTGCATCTTGCCCACTAGCTAGGCAAGTCCTGCTTTTGACATTAAACAAAGCCCTTCCGGGAGGTTGCCCGAGGTTCACCGTCTTTGCTCATGCTTATGTCCCTTTTGATAAATAGCTTGATCATGCTTTCATGCCTCCTTTATCTTTGTTCATATGCTTTGGTTTGAATGTTTGAGTATACACGCATTCATAAACTATTTTAAATTAAGCATGGTGCTTAGGTTAAAACTGTCTTCTTCAGTCAAAACAAGACATGGTGTCGAGTTTTGATTGATGAACTTTAGAGTTATATCTTCATGCATCTTGGTTGCATATATGCTGACTAACCCCTGCAGAAAATTGTCAAATTCGAATGGGTAAGTCATTGAGCTAAATTCAACTGGGAAGGTAAGTTGAGGTGTCAGATTCATGTTGCACAACATGCAAAGGTGGTACATATGACCTCTCAAAGGTCCAAGGTAAGTATATTCCCCTTTGTGTATGAAGTGTAATATTGGTCTAACCTTTTCGAGCAAATGACATGGTGACAATAAAAAAACAACAAAAATATTTGCTTTTGAATAAAGGCTCTATGGTTCTCGAGTCAGTGGAGTCCATCTCTTGTTTCCACTTTTGCTTGAAGAACAACACCAGTACAAGTACCAGTGTGGGGGAGTTCTCTCGACCTCATCATCAACATATCCACTCGAGAACTCCCACACAAAGGGCTGCACGACATCGACTATGCCTTCATGACAAGGACAAGGTAAACTAGAGTGAGCTGGCTATCCCACGTGTCAGCCAAATCACCATTAGTCTTCCTTGTTCCTCATATCCTTCAGGAGCGATGATATGTGCACCCTTCATCTCACTCTCTACCTATGAGTTTGAGTGATCCTCAATTCTTATCCAATAAATCAAACTCAAATAATGGTGCTATGCTTACTCTACATGATTCCTGTGGTTGGCTTGCATATGTTTTATTCCTTACTCATTATCTTGATGCTTGTGAACAAATATCATTAGGAAACTCATGCTTATCTAAGTAGTTGGCATTTGTGATATGGTTTGATGATATGATCTTCGCTCTTTATGTTTGAGTGCTTGGGAATTTTATTCGAAAAATCATAAAACCCTTTGCAAAGCTCCTCTTTGATATGCCACAGTCCTACCAAAGCCATATGATGTTCATAGTTGAAAACCTTATACTCATATGCTGCTTGTTATTGCATTGAGCTTTGTCAAATTCTGTGACCCTTGTGAGAATTCTCTTCATTACTTTCATGATCAAGATTCATGTGCACACCACCTATTTCCCCTTGCTATGCTTCTGCACTAGAAGTCAGCATTGTATCATTCATCCATTTCATAAAAATAAGGCTCCATATGTGGTGTGACCTCTCTCTCCAAAAGTGTCCTTCAAAGAGAGACATGGGCTATGAGAAAAAAAAGAGAGAAACACATGCTCAAGCATGATGAAAAGAAAAAAAAGAGAAAAGAAAGAATAGCCCATGTCCAAAATAAAGGAGAAATAGGAGAGAGATGGTCATGCAAAAAGGAGTTCCATAACTTAGATGGTAATAACTAATGTCCATTCCGGAGCTAGTGTCTACCTTACCATCAACCCACATTCATCATATATGTATGGTAATATCTAGCACCCATTCTGAGCCTAGTATCCACCTTACCATACTCACCATATCCATACACGTGCACATCTTGATCTGATTGTATGAATTGCTTTTCTCTTGGATCCAGTCTTTGACTTTGCAATACATGTGATGCAAGTATGCCTTATCATTCATACCTACCCTGAGCTCCACATAAGCTATCATTAGGAGTAGGATGAATAAAGGCAGTTCAATGCCTTGGTGAGGACATATATACACTGAGCGATCCGAGAGAATCAAATGAGGAGCAAAGCAAGGTTTGTTTTTGAAAACTTATTGTAAAACCCCAAGTTACTTGACATGATGAGCAGGAGTGATTTGATTCCTGACCATTCCATTCTTCAACTACCCAAGATGGCATGATACACACTCCACAGAGTTCACAGGTACAAGGTATGGTTTGGAATACCTCTTATGCTCGCTTCATACCTTTGGATATCATGTCTCACCTTGATCTGACTCCCTTCACTCGGGATGAGCAAAGGTCAAGTGTGGGGGAGTTGTTGACGGTTGTTAAGTACCATATTTATAGCCGTCAACTCCTGCATTTTGACATGAGAAATATACATTCACAGTAGAATAGGGCCTTATACTAACAATTTCCACGAGTGGCAGTGTATATTTGAATGCAGGCAATTAGCACAAGAAATAGAGTAAAAGCACACCTTATCCATCCACCTCATCAATCCAAGCCTCTCCACCTCAGCCAATGAGGGGCTGCCATGCAAAAGGCCACGGATAGGTGATGTCACCAATCCAAGGGAGAGAGGCTCGATGAATCAGACGCTGCCACGTGCCCAGAACAAGGATCCAAGGGCCCACAACCCGAGCAAACCGCCTCCAAACAACCCATACACCGAGAACCATCATAAGGGCCCACACACTAGTCACCCAGAGAAAGCACAAGGCAAGACGTGGTGGGCCTAGGTCGGTCGACCCCAGGGGTCGGCCCACCCGGGATTTTCTCCGTTCGCCATCAGCTTCCACGTGGTGCTCCCTGATTGGATCCTTAAGCTAGTCCGGGGGTGTATGGGGTGATCTCGCACCAGTACCCGGGCCTATAAATAGAAGGAGAGGGGGTAGAGAATAGGACACACACTTCTTCTCCTCCTTCTCACTTTTGCCTTTTGGCTTCTCTCATTAGGAGAGGAGAGCTCTTTGCATAGGAGTAGTGCTGGCTTGCTAGTGCTTTAGAGATTAGAAGGAAGGTGGGGTGGTGTCTTGGGGTTGTGCCATGGTGTTTGGCACATTTCCTCAAGAACGATCCTCTACGGATGCTTCTGTTCTTCATTTAGAACAAAGTGAGTATTTCGACATTCTCAGTTAGACTAAAGTGGCATTCATACTGTGTTCTTGTGTTCTTCGTTCGTTCATCATTTAGAGGCTCGTGTTCTTCATGAACACGCTTCCTCGATCTAGTTGACGAACGAGTTTCTCATACTTTTGTGTTTGTTCATAAGTTAGAGGCTCGTGTTCTTCACGAACACGACCCTTGATCTTCTGTGATTGACACCTAAGTTTGTATCCTGTTTGTATGCCTGCTAGTTTAATCAGAGTTAAGTGGATGCTCCTATATCCTAATCTAGATCAAGTTCATCCGTGATCCCTTGCATAGGATAGCGTATATATGAGTGAGTTTGGGTCTCTCCCTCGTGGGTTCATCGCTCCGTATTTATACGGAGTGCTATAGTGTTTCTACGGGACATCAGACGTAGCCGTGCTATTGTATAATCGGTGGTGTAGACGTGGTGTCTAGACTACGAGTTATCTTTCGAATGCCCTGTATCCCACGGTTTGTCTTGGGGTAGGCCGCGGTAGTGACAGCCATTGGACCCTCTGAAATCCCCCACGTTCGGATACAGCGTGTAGGCAACCATTTGCCGTGAACCAACTGTTATAGCCAGGAGGGGCCGGTGTCCGAAATGAGAGTTCCTAATCGAGAGGTTGTTCTCAACTCTGCACGCTATCAGCAAGATCCTTTCCATCTTCATCTCATCCTTTAGAGTTGTGTCCTTGGATCATCAGTCTAGGATAGAAGGTAGTGCACATCGTTCCTTGGATTTGATACCCTTTGGAATACTCCTTTGGGGAAGTGCTACAGCGGTACTTTTGTGCACTTGCGGTATACCCGGTTGCTCTTATATGTTCCCTCTAGGTGTACAGCTAGTGGTGATGTTAAGAAATGCCAACAGTGGCAAGCAAGGCCACAAGTCGTACGAGTGCCCCAGCAAGAAGACCGCTGCTACACCTGCCAGGGCACCAGCTCTAGGAGGGAGGCCACCTCAGGCTGCTCCCCAGCCGACCGCTGACCGCGGGAGGCTCAACCTCCTGACTGAGGAGGAGGCTGCCGACGCTCCTGACGTCGTGATCGGTGAGTTTTTAGTTTGTGGTGCTAAAGCTTTGATTCTTTTTGATACTGGTGCAACTAGTTCATATGTGTCCTCTAACTTTGTAAACAAACTATCTCTCCCCATGACTCCGCGACCGAGACCTATTGTGACGAGCTCGCCGCTCAGAGATATCAGGTGCACCTTGCTATGCAAAGGTGTGGAAATGTTCACAAAGGGTCACAAGTTCCTCGGAGATCTGACCGTGCTAAAGTCCAATGGGATTGATATTATTCTGGGTATGGATTGGATCACCGCTCACAGAGGAGTTATCTCCTCGTCACCTCGACAAGTGACCCTGATACACCCCAAGGGGACGAAGATCACGTTTGAGCCGCTGAAGTCACGGGAAGTACCAGCTGTGTACAACCTCACTATGAAGACAATGGCCGATGTTCCAATGGTTTGTGAGTACCCCGATGTCTTTCCTGATGATCTGCCGGGGTTACCACCAGACCGCGATGTGGAGTTCGTGATCAACCTTGTGCCAGGTACAGCACCTGTGGCACAGAGTCCTTACAGAATGGGCAAGTTAGAGCTGGCAACACTGAAGGAGGAATTAGAAGATCTCCGATAGAAGGGGTACATCCGACCAAGTGCATCACCTTGGGCTTCACCGGTGATGTTTGTACCGAAGAAGGATGGGACGCAACAGCTGTGCGTCGATTACCGCGCTTTTATTGCGGTAACCATCAGGAACAAGTACCCATTGCCACGCATTGATGATCTGCTCGATCAGTTGAGGAAGGCAAAGTACTTCAGCAAGATTGACCTTCGATCCGTCTACCATCAGATGAAGATTCGCCCCGAGGACATCTACAAGACAGCGTTTGTGACCCGGTACGGGCAGTATGAGTTCACAGTGGTATCGTTCGGTCTTACGAACGCCCCATCTTACTTCATGAACATGATGAACAAGGTATTCATGGACGAGTTAGACAAGTTTGTCGTGGTTTTCATTGACGACATCTTGGTCTTCTCGGAAACTGCTGAAGAACATGAAGAGCATCTAAGGATAGTGCTGGAGAAGCTGAGGCAGAATCAGTTGTATGCCAAGTTCAGCAAGTGCGAGTTCTGGCTAGAAAAAGTGGCTTTCCTTGGGCATGTGTTGTCAGGTGAAGGAGTGGCAGTTGATCCCTCGAAGATTGAAGCTGTGTCGAAGTGGCAGTCGCCCAAGACAGTGACAGAAATCTGGAGTTTTCTCGGGATGGCAGGGTACTACCGTCATTTCATCGAGAACTTCTCCAAGATTGCGAAGCCAATGACCGAGTTGCTGAAGAACAACATGCCTTTCGTGTGGTCAGAGAAGTGTGAAGCAAGCTTCAAACAGCTCAAGACCCAACTCACCACAACTCCTGTGTTGACACTTCCCGATGACAACAAGGACTTTGTGGTGTACTGTGATGCTTCGAGGCAGGGTCTTGGTTTTGTGTTGATGCAAGAAGGCAAGGTGATCACTTACGCTTCAAGGTAGCTTTGGAAGCACGAAGAGAACTACCCGACCTATGACCTCGAGTTAGTAGTTGTTGTTCATGCTTTGAAGATATGGAGGCAATACTTGATGGGCAACAAATGTGATATCTACACTGATCACAAGAGTCTGAAGTTTATCTTCACCCAGTCAGAGTTGAACTTGAGGCAACGAAGATGGCTAGAGTTGATAAAGGACTATGACCTCAACATTCACTACCACCCAGGCAAAGCGAATATTGTGGCCAATGCTTTGAGCCGAAGAAGCTATTGCAACAACCTGATGGTGCAGAAGGAACAGCCAGAGTTGTACAAGAAGATGGAGAGATTGAAGCTCGACATCATCGAGCAGGGTCAGCTCAACAAGTTGAGGGTGAAGTATGGTCTAGAAGACCAAATTAGGCAAGCCCAGAAGAAGTGTCCTGAGATTGAAGAAGTGAAAGACCTGCTGACAAGAGGCAAGGCCCCAGACTACCGCATTGATGAGCAAGGCACATTGCGGTTGAAAGATCGCATATGTGTGCCTAGTGGTGAGGAGATTCGGAAGGCCATTCTGAAGGAGGCTCACGATTCTTGGTATTCTATTCACCCCGGTTGCACCAAGATGTACCAAGACCTGAAGTGTCAATTTTGGTGGGTGAATATGAAGAAGGACATCACCGAGTATGTTGCTCGATGTGGCACATGCCAGAGAGTGAAGGCAGAACATCAAAGACTCGCTGGATTGCTACAGTCACTTGAGATACCTCAGTGGAAATGGGACGATATCAGCATGGACTTCGTGGTGGGTTTACCCCGCACTCAGAAGGGGAATGACTCGATTTCGGTGATTGTAGACCGTTTGACCAAGGTAGCACACTTCTTACCGGTGAAGAACAAATTCAGTGTGAGTCAGTTGGCCGATCTTTACATGGAGCATATTCTGAGGTTGCATGGAGCACCCCATAGCATCGTGTTCGATCGTGGTGCTCAGTTCACTGCTCAGTTCTGGAAGAGTCTGCATGATTCGATGGGCACACACTTGGACTACAATACAACTTTCCATCCTCAGACTGATGGACAGACAGAACGGGTGAATCAGGTTCTCGAAGATCTTCTGAGAGCTTGTGTGTTGACTTACAGCAATGATTGGGAGAAGAGTCTGCCCTACGCTGAGTTCTCGTACAACAACAACTTTCAGTCAAGTCTGCAAATGGCACCCTTTGAAGCTCTATATGGCAGGAAGTGTAGGACCCCGTTGATGTGGTCTGAGGTGGGGGAGACGACTTTCTTCGGTCCTGCTTCCATTGTAGAGGCTGAGGAGAATGTGGCTAAGGTGAGAGAGAACCTGAAGATAGCCCAAAGCAGGCAGAAGAGCTATGCTGATCCTAAGCGAAGGGATACCTCCTTCGAAGTTGGTGACTATGTCCTTCTAAGAGTGTCACCGCTTAGAGGCACGAAGAGGTTCCATGTGAAGGGGAAGCTAGCCCCGAGGTTTGTCAGACCCTACCTGATTGTGGCAAAGGTGGAGAAACTTGCTTATAGGCTGGAGTTACCACCGGATCTTGCCAGAGTGCATCCTGTGTTCCACATATCGCAACTCCGGAGATGCCTCGACCCGAAGCTTGACAAGCATGTTTCCACCGATGCTATCGACTTGCAAGACAATCTGGAGTACTTGGAGTATCCGGTGAAGATACTGGATTGGGCCGAGAAAGCTACAAGAAGCACCACCACTCGCTTCTGCAAGGTGTTTTGGAGCAATCACACCGAGCGAGAAGCCACGTGGGAGAAAGAATTGGTCATGAAGGAGAAGTACCCACACCTCTTCGAGACCAAGGTAAGTTCTTAATCTCGAGGACGAGATTCTTTTGAGGGGGGAGTCTGTAACATCCCGCAATTTTATTATGGAATGTTAATTATAAAAATGAGGATTTAAAAATTTTTGGTGAATTATTTGAGTGCTTGCTAAATTAAATAAGGTTGCCTTCTAATTCTCTCCTAAATTCCTAGATTTATTTTTGAGCTAATTAAAAATTTCTAGGAAATATAAAATGCTAGTGTGAGGACCTTGGAGTTTATTTGGTTCTTATTTGGATTTATTTGAGTGGGATTCAAATTTGAATTCTAAATTCAAATTTGAATATATTTAATTTAAGGTTTAGGGGTTTAGGAAAATGGGAAAACCTTTCTTAGCTGCTTGGGCCTCGAGGCCTCAACGGAAGTCCACCCGAGGCCCCCTATCTCTTTTTCCCGAACCAAAGCACACCCCTACACTCCCTGGCCCAGTGAACTAGCAGCCCAACAAGGCCCATGCGCCGTCCCTTTTTCCCCTTACACCGACAGGCAGGACCCACCGGTCATCCTCCACCTCGCCTCACCTTTTTCCCCTTTCTCCCCCTTTTCACTGCGCCACGCCAATCCGGCGAGCGCCAGGTTGGCGAGCTCGCTGTACGCGCTCGTGGTGAGGCCGTGGATGTGCGCCACCTCAGCGCTGCACATCCAACCGCGCACAGGCCGCGCGCTTGTCCTTATAAGCCCCGCCGCGGCCGCGCCCTAAACCTAATCCGCCCCTGGGGTTTTCCCCAGCTCTCGCCGCCGCTCGTGAGGAAGAAGAAGGAGGGGGGAGAAGGAAGTCGGAGGCCGTCCGTGGGATCGCCATCGTCGCCATGAAGTCGGAGGCCGCCTGTAGAGCACCTGTTCTCCGCGAAGCCAAGTACCGAGCCGCCTGCTCTGCTTCCTCTGCTTCAGCCTGTTTCGCTGCCGTCCTGCTCCGCCACCCTTCACCGCCGCTCTGCACGACGACCAGTGGTCTTCAGGTGAGCCCGTCGTTCACCTCTCTGCTGTGGAGTTAGCCTTCACGCTGAGGGGGAAAAGACCCCACCTTGAGGCCCTGTGTTCGCCCTGGCAAGCGCCGCGCCGCCGCTGCAGACCGCCGTCGCTTGTGTCGCCGGCCTTCGCGCCGAGCCTTACGCCTGCAGGTGCCGCTGCCGTCGTCACCGCTTGGCATTGATCCTTTGTCTGTTCGATCACCGGTGAACCCCGCTGACTTGCTCGCTGTGCCGCCATGGCCGTTGCCGCTGGTTTGCATCCGTGCACGCACGGGCAAGGAAGGGAAGAAAAGGCCCTGCCTTTGGGGGTTCTCCGTGCTCGCATGCCTGCTGACGTGACCGCACACGCACACGCGCCTTCGCCTCGCCGCGGAGCCCTGCTCATCGCCGTCGTGCGCACCGGCCAGAGCGCCACCTCAGTCGACCCGGCGTTGGGCACTTGGGCAAGGGGCAAAGCCCCAGTTTTTTGTCGCGTTTTGTTTCACCTGTTGCACACACGCGCACACCGGCACCTTTGCGCACCCCAGCGCTCGCGCCGGCGACCTTCGGCTCTGCGCCGTCGTGCCCGCCCTAGCGCTGTCACCGTCGAGCACTGCTCCGGCCCAAGGTGCCACCTTTCTTGGCATGGGCATGTGCGCGAGGGACTATCGAGTCAAGCCGTGCCATTTGTTGGCCAACCCCCTGCACACCTCGCTGCCGGCGAGCTTTGCCGCGCCGGAGTGCCTCTACAGCATTTCCACGAACACGTGTTGGCGCCGCCCTAAAACCCCTGGGGTTTTGCTGACGCACGCACGCACACACGCACGCATAGCCACGGAAGATCCACTGGGATCTCGTGCGACCAGCCACTCACGACCAGGTCACACCCACGCCTGCACGGCGTGACGCCGCAGCGATCCACCCAGGGATCTGCTGCACCGCGCCACGCGCGCAACCACGCGGGCAGCCATGTGTGCTGGCGCTGGCTTTAAGTCGCGTCGTGGCAGCCACATGGGCAATTAGAGCTGGCTTGTAGATGGCTTTAAGCCCTTTAAGAGTCAGCTAGAGTTGGTTTAGAGGTAGCCTAAAGTCTGCCATATTGTATATGCGTATTTTATTTTCAGAAATGTATTTTCTCTTTGGAAATTCATAATAAATCCGTTTTAACTCCGAAAAAATACCAAACCTTTTCTGAAAATCTTCTAAAATCTCAAACTCCACGCTAGGCTAGAGTTTACCTCTTTTTGGGTCTTATTTGTTCTTCCTCTTGGACTTAATTGCATAGCAGCCGTGTTTATTTATTTAATTACGATTCTAGGAGCCGCCGGAGCCGGAGAGCTGAACTAGGACTACGACGACGACCTCGGCTACGATGACTACCCGCACCCAGGTTCACGCCCGACCTACTTTGAATGCCCATTAGGCATTGCTTTAGAACTGCTAGCGCTTTAATTATGCATGATGATGGATATGATGAAACCTTGCACTGCCCCTTTTAAATACCTTGTCCTTGATTGACCTACTACTACTACTACTACTACTTTATTTACGCGTGTTGATACGCTGAGCTTGCTATGCATGTGTTGGGATTATGTGGTAGTTTCTTGGCGTGTGTGGGAAAAACCGGCAGGAGAAGGTGTTTTTGGGATACTTGGCGGGGGTGAGCTCAAGACAACCCGATCCGGGATCGGGGGCCAGGGTTCGTCTTCTCAGGCGATTCCCAGGGTACACTGTTTTAGGAGCACAGGTGTTGGGGTTTGTGATGACTTGGAGGATAGGAGCTCGCTCCAGTCTGAAACCGAGTGGGTCGCTTTGTTACACGGGACTTTTGTACACACCACCTCGCCGAGAGTGGGGATAGGGCCGTTTTGACCCTAGCAAGTGCGATACCATACCTGCTAGTAGGATAGAGGGTATCAGTGAGAGGGTGTAGGGTGAAGTCCCTTCCCTTTGGACGCTCCCCGTGTGGCCACACGGGGGCATGTTCACAGTTCTGGGGTGGTCCTTTGCGAAGGACCGCATCGAGACCCGGATGTAGGATGGAATCGTAACTCCTAGGTGTTCGTTCGGTTGGGTAGGCTCGGTCGGCCGTACACCGTCCGGGTGCTATTCCGAGTTGGGTACAGGTGTACACGCTCTGCAGAGTTTAGATCTATACGTATAGCCGTGTCCTCAGTTCTGGACATGCCCGTTGTTTACTCCGACTTTTATGTTTTGGGATTTCTACCTCCCCCCTTATAGGATGAGAGTGTATGGTGAGCCGTGGTTGTACTCGGGGAGAGGAGAGTTGCTCCCTCTGCCTCGGGGATCCGGGTGCAATCTTTAAGGTGCGAGGAGTGGGATGTAACACCCTAATTTCCATCACCAAATTAATATAAGCAACAGGTGTTTGAGATTTAATTTTCTAAGGAATAAATAATTTATCAAATAAATTTGGCTCTAAAAATGTTTAAATATCATTTTGAATAATTTTAGAGGCAACAAGTGCTTGTGCATCATATTTTGGTTGCATGGTGTTTATTGTTGATGGAGTGTAGTTTTAAAAGTTTTCTTAAAAATGTATTTGAAACTTTGAAAAGTTTTGGAAAAGTTTGAAAAGTGTTTAAAAGGTTGAAAAGGTTTAAAAGAGAAAAGGTTTTGGAAAAAAAACCCCTCAAACCCCCAAACCCTTTCCCCTCTTCCCTTTCAGCCCATGTGCGCCCGTGTGGCCCAGCTCTCTCCCAGCTTCTTTCCCTCGTCTGGCCCACCTCTCTCCTCGCGACCCGCTCTCTTTCGGCCCGTTTACGACCGCAGCAGCCTACCAGCTCCTCCCCCTCTATCCTCTCACCGACAGGTGGACCCCACCTGTCAGGTCCTCCCCCTTCCTCCAGCCTCCCTCCCCTCCTTTGCTTCGCATGGTGTCACAACAGCCGCACCCGCCCGGCCGTATTCCCCGCCTTTCTCGCCCCTCCCCGCCTTCAAGCTAGCCAATAAAGGCTCAGTTAAGCCCGGCGCCACTCCTCCCCATCAACCCCCTTCGGTTACTCCTTCACCTCTCTTAAATGCCATCAAAATCGCCGGCGCCCCCCCGGCCATTGATGGCCATTGCCGGTCGTCGCCTCCTTTCTTTTCCCCTTGGCTATAAAGCCTTCCCGCGAGCCCCTACTTCTCCCCTTTGCACCAACCGAGCTCTCGCACCCCCTCCATCTCGCGCACGCACCGTTGCCTTGAAGAATCCTGCCGCCGCGCTGTTGCCGGGCGTCCTGAAGTTCTTGCCGGCAGTGAAGTGTCCCTGTCTCATACCCCCTTCTTTTTTCTCTTTTTCGTTCCTCACCCGTGTACGCTCGCCATGCCAGGATCGCCCCTGTCCTCTTCACCGGAGCGCCGCCTGAGTTCGGGAATTCACCGCTGCCATCTTTAAGCTCCGGCCGCCACATCGATCTCCCTCACTGCTACATTTCTGCCGCCCTTTCCTTCGCCAAACCGTCGCCGTGTGGTGAGCAAACCATCCCCGCCCTTTTTCCCTTGCTTTTTGAGCCCGCAGCACCTTCCGCCGCTCGCCGGCCATACGCCGTCCGTCGCCGGCCATGGAGCGCCTCCTCCGCTACCCGAGCTGCCTCCCTAAGCCCCTGGATAGGTCCTTCTCGATCCTAGCTTCGCGTAGAGCCTTTCCTCGTCCAAAACCGAGCTCCCTAGCCCGAGATTGTGCGTCGCCGGCGAGCTGGCCGCCGTGTGCCGCCGCGCGCCGCACATACGCCACCGCAGCCGCAGATCGCGAGATCAACGGTGCAGATCGGCCCCTCCCCCGAGTCAAACACCAAGGTAACGGTCAACCCCAGGCCGGCCGTGGTCGTTTTGCAAAAAGGCCCCCGCTGTTTTCAATATAACAACCATGCCCTTCCACCTCTAAAAATCCTTACAAATAGTCCAGTTTTTCTCAGTTAAGCCCTTGTCCTCTTAAGTTTTTCCAACCGAGGTCCAAGCCTTGTTGTTTTACACCAAAACCCTTGAGTTCTTACACATAATTATGTTTTAGCCCCTGGTTTCTTGCAGTTAAGCCCCTGGAAGCCCTGTTTCTTCACAGAAAAGCCCTTGAACCCCGTTTTGGCCGTATCTTTTGCGTTTTAGCTCCGTTTCCACCGTTTCAAGTTGCGTTAGGTTCATATCAACTCAAACTATGTGTTAGGACCAATGTTGAACATGTTCTATGTTTTATAATTTATTTAAATATTAAATATGATTAAATCCTTATACACATGCTTTTCTAATTAAAATCTAATTAGAGTTTAACACGTGTTTTCATAAGAAAGTTAATATGATTAATACTAGTTAAATATTTCTTCCAATTAAAAGTTAATTAGATGTACACCTCAGTTTTCATAATCAAACTTAATTTGATTAATGATTATGCAATTTGCTTTCTAATAAAAAGCAACATAGGCTATATCCCGAGTTTTCTTAATGAAATGTTAATTTGATTAATATGAATATAAATGTGTTTCTAAGTTATAATTTGATTAGTACAACTTGAAATATAAAGATATACGTTTAGATGCTTCACATGCTCCTTTTAGAAGTAAATGTTTAATTTGCATAAATAATACTTGAATATTTATAAATAAAATTTGACTAAGTTTACATCATCTTTTTAATACAATTATAACTTGCTTAATTATTAAATAGGGTATTTCTCTGAAATAACCTATGCACATCTTTATTTAATTAAAATATACCAAGCACATAGCTAGCCCTTGTATGTGATAATCCAAGTCTCCCGATAGTTCCGAGTGTTTTTACGTTCGCGTTCCTAGAGCCAAACCTTGTCCTCTCTTTAAGCTTTTCATGATTGGTGTATTGTTTTATTTATTGTATGTATTCTTGTGTGCTCGTAGACATCGTGCCAGTTTCAAGTGAGCAGCCAGTTGAAGTGGATCAAGAGCAAGTGTTTGAAGAAGAAGAACCCTAGTGTTTAAGCAAGGAAGGCAAGTGGACTTCTCCCGCTGCATATTCCTCTTTGTCCTAAATAATTGCATGATAATCAATATTTACATTTAAATGTTGTATTGCATAAATTTGATGGGAAATTACCTTTCTAAGGACATGACTAGAATTTTACCCTCATTACCTTGAACAACCCCTTTTAAATAAATGCTTTGGGTAGAAATGCTTAGTTGCTATAACTTGGGATGGTTCAAATGGATCTTTACAAAATGATGAATGTTGATCATGATAACTATAGTGAAGATGATGCTTATGGTTAATGACAAGATCATATGTCTAATTGGAACATGGAGAACCACCCAGGAAAACAGTGCAACCACTGTCCATATGGCTCTGGCTTAGCCAATTAATTAGGTGTGTGAATGTACTTATGACCTTATCCGAAAGGAGCAGAGGGGGATCGGGGTTAAAGGGGTATAGCCCGGTTCTTTTGGTGTAGCAGCCTTTGCTAAGGTGCTGACCACTAGGGAGGGTTATTGTCTGCCCTGATCTGTAACTATGCGGGTTGTTGGTTTTTTTGCATTACCTTTGTAAAGGCTTCGTAGTGGACCCCTAGCCACTCACCTCGGAAGTGTTTAAGGGTCTGATCAACTCGGGCAACATGGGGAACACGAGCTGTGGTGAAAGTGTACAACCTCTGCAGAGTTAAAACTGATCGATCAGCCGTGCTCACAGTCAAGAGCGGCCTGGACCCTCACATGATTAATGAACTTGAAGATGGAATTAAATTGTGGTTTATGTATGGTTTTGAGATGGAAAGTTTTTCTAAAGCTTAAGTGGGTTGGTATAAACTTACACCTAGTAAATAGGTGCTTGCTAATGAAATTTGACCAACATTAAAAATGCTAATCACTGCATAACCTTAGCCTATCCTTGATAGCCTAGTATCTTCCCCCACTTGCTGAGCTCCAACCATAAGTGTGCTCACCCTTGCTTACTCGCTGTTCAGAGAACACTGGAGAAGAGTACTTCAGCGACTACGATGAGTTCTGAGGCTTGCGTGCCCCTAGTCATGTGCCTGTGGAAGCTGAAGACGGAGTTGCCTCGTCTAGTTATCGTTTTGTTCGTTTTAAATACCTTCGAGTCTAACGTCTGAGTGTAATAAAGAGATAATGTAATGGTTTAACTCTTGTACGTTTTTAATGTTGTTTATTGATACATCACTCATGACGTCTATCATATGTGTGTAAACTTGATCCTGGTGCACATATGAGATGCATTTGGTTTTCTTCGGAAAATCAGGTGTGACATGGGAGTTCTCGCACCGACCCTAGATGGAGATAGGTGCTGGTGACGGTGATCTGGGTGACCAGGTGTAACCGTTTGTGGAAGAGAGATATGGGAAATGGTGGGAATATGGAGATGCTATTCTATTTATATTGATGCTGCTGCTGCATAGGAAACCCAGCCTCTACCTTGTTCCTTTCTTTACCTTTAGAAGTAGGCCACTTAAATCTTGCATACGGTTGGTGACGTGGACCTATCCCGATCCTTGGGGATAGCCCCTGAGCTTGCAGGGTACGAGTCAGACTACGACAACAACGCCGATGGATGGTACGACTGAGGGGCATGATGCTTCGCTCAAGGATGCCTGTGGGAGACGAATAAAGATGGAGACACCTTTTGGAAGTTAGCTACCGCTGTGTAGGCTCTTATTCATGTTATTCCGCCAAGAGGCATGTATTGATGTACTCCATTATTCAGGATATGTAATAATATTCGTACTCTGATGCTTTATTTTGATGTATGGTTGTGATATTTATCTGTGATGGATGTCTGTGCGTGATAGCGTCTAATCCAGGGACTATCACGAGAGCAGGATGACGGGTTCTCCCTTTTTCAAAACCCGGGTTGTTACATGAAGTATCAAGAAATTAAGCTTGCTTATGAGGCTATTTGTTCTAGTGGGCAAGAAATTGCTAGAGACATCACTAAGACAAATGCTTCTACTTCTTGTGATGATTTGATTGAAGAACCTAAGATCTTGCTAAATGATGAGAATATTGCCTCCTCTTCCAAGACTAACCATGCTAGGGTGAAAGCACTTGAAGAGGAAGTAAGAAGCCTAAGATCTTGTGTGAAGAATTTGGCCAAGGGTGAAGAATTACATAAGGAGATCCTTTATCACAATGCAAGAGATTATGGCTCTACGGGACTTGGCTCCTTCCCTCAACCCATCAAAGAGACTCCCAAGTCAAAGGAACTTTATGGGTGCTTTGTGAAGGAAGTTGGGTCTTATTGCCAACATTGCAAGATCACCGATCATCACACAAGGGAGTGTCCTATACCTTCACGTCCATTGCCTATCTTACCTTGCAACTATCGTTCCATGTTCAACAATAACTATTTCTTGTTGTTGAAGAATAGCAAGGGCAAGGTGGCGGCAAGGTTCATAGGGACCAAGGCTAAAGTGAATCATCCTAGGCAAATTTGGGTTCCCAAAGCTTTAGTAACTCATGTGATTGGACCCAAACTTGCTTGGGTTCCTAAATCTTCAACTTGATCTATTTGTGTGTAGGTGAACTACAAGGCCGGGGGAAGTCATTGGGTCCTTGATAGTGGATGTACTCAACACATGACCGGCCAAGTTAAAATGTTCACCTCTCTAGTGGATGATGCGGGGAATCATGAGCAAATTACCTTTGGTGATAACTCTAAAGGAAGGGTCTCCGGTTTGGGTGACATAACCATTGCAAAAGATCTCTCTTTTCAATGTTTTGTTTGTAGACTCTTGTAGTTATAACTTGCTTTCCATTGCTCAATTTTGTGATCTTGGCTTATCTTACTTATTTGATGATAAGGGAGTTATCATTACTAACAAGAAATCTAATGAAGTTGTGTTCAAAGGTTTTCGCCATGGGAACATCTAATGAAGCGAACTTGACTACTTGTCTATTCACCAAGACATCCAAGGGTTGGCTATGGCATCGTCGTATTACACATATAGGCATGAGTCAACTCAAGAAGGCTTTCAAAAGGGGTTTAGTTCTTGGTGTGAAGGATGTCACATTTGAGAAGGACAAGTTATGTGGAGCGTGTCAAGCCGGCAAGCAAGTAGCAAGTCACCATCCCATGAAGGCTTATGTCTCTACCTCAAGACCTTTGGAAATCTTACACATGGACCTCTTCGGCCCTACTACATACAAAACTCTTGGTGGTAATCTCTATTATCTTGTCATTGTTGATGATTACTCACGCTACACTTGGACATTCTTTTTAGAGGACAAGAGCAAGACGTTTGGGATCTTCAAGAACTTTGCTAAAAGGGCTCAAAATGAATTTGAGTCATCTATTGTGAAGATCCGGAGTGACAATGGTTCGAAATTCCGGAACACTCAAGTGGAAGAGTATTGTGATGAGCTAGGCATCAAGCATGAATTCTCTTCAACCTACACACCACAACAAAATAGTGTGGTAGAAAGGAAGAACAAGACTCTCATCACCTTGGCTAGAGCTATGTTGGATGATTATGGTGTCTCTCAAAGATTTTGGGCGGAAGCTATCAACACGACGTGTCATGCTTCAAATAGGGTATATCTCCATCAGCTCTTAATGAAGACACCCTATGAGCTTCTCATTGGGAGGAAGCCCAACATCTCCTACTTCCGAGTCTTTGGGTGTAAGTGTTTCATTTACAAGAAGAGGAAGCACCTAGGGAAGTTTGAGAGTAGGGTAGATGAGGGCATGTTTCTTGGTTATGCATCCAACTCCAAGGCATATAGAGTATTCAACAACACTACACGTACTGTTGAAGAAACATGTGATGTGGAGTTTGATGAATCTAATGGCTCCCAAGGAGATGGCTATTATTGTGATGATGTAGGAAAAGAACCTCTCCGAGAAGTAATGAAGAAGATGGCTATTGGGGACATTAAGCCCGAGGAGGATGATGATACACCTTCTACTTCCCACAACCATGAAGACTCATCCTCTTCTGATGATGATAATTGTTGGGGTTTGTTACCGCTGGCAAGTAAATTTATAAGAATGCATGTACGGATCGCACGGTTGCACAAGAGACACTCGAGATTATACTGGTTCGGGCCTCCGGAGAGTAATACCCTACGTCCAGTGTGAGAGGGGGTGTTCTTTATGCTCAGAAGTTTGCAGTAGGGGATACAAACAAGTCGGGGAGAGGGTTTCGAGCCCAAGTCCCTGGCGTGTAAGTGGTTCTTGTAGCAGGGGTTCTGCATACGTGAGTGTGAATACGTCTGTGGGGATGTATGAGATGAGATATCGATACTAAGTGCGTGTGGGGGTGGAGACAAACGCGTCTTGCAAGTGCCCCATCCCTCCCCTTTAATAGTCATAAGGGAGAGGTTCACAGGGGTTACATTGAGGGTGTAAGCTAGTCTACAGTGTAGGACGTCCTCCTCCCGCGTTGGGCTGTCAGGCGGAGCGGTGAAGAACTATTGTGGTGCTACAGGTGACGGTGTAGGTCTTCCTGGAATCGTGCGTTCCAAGTAGCTGTTTCTAGGGCTTCCCGCACCCTTCTCCGAGTAGTTAGTTGGGTACGGGGAGTAGGATTCATATCCTACCCCTGTCAGTAGAACAGGAGCTTGTCTTTTCCAGTTACTGTGGAGGTGGAGTGGTCTATACCGTGGTGTTCGAGGGATAGGGAGCGGTGTACACTGTGCCGTTCGTGGCACTGCATTTCCCATACCGTCCGTAGTACGACGCGTACTGCCCAGTTTGAGGAGTAGGTGGATCCGCCCTCTGGCACCAAATCAACCTAGTCAGGGCAGACTGACATGGAGGGGCCAGCACGTGGCGAGTCGTGGGCTAACGCGCCCGGATATCACGGGATATCGACGGGGCCCGTGTACCCGCGGCCTTGACGGTCAAGTCTTGAACTGGTTGGAGGGGGAAAACTACTCATGTGAGTAGGTGGTCTATGCCATGCCTCCCGATGCTTAGGGCGTAGTGTGTACTGTGTCGTTTGTTACTCAGCAGTTCTCACGCCGTTCGCGGTATGATAGCCACTGTGCCGTTCGTGGTAGGGTTTGACGGATCCGCCTCCTGACACCGAATCAGCCAGGTCCGGGTGGGACGCTGTGGTGGAGCGGACATGTGGTAGTGCATGGGGGGACGTGCGCGGAGATCCTGGGATCTCGATCAGGAGGAGCCCACGCGCCCTTTGCCTTCTGCGCAAAGCCTGCGCAGGTCGGCGATGGAAACTACTCGTGCGAACGAGTAGTCGGGGACGGGGAGCGGTAACTACTCGTACGAGTGAGTAGTCGGAGGCGGAGGTGAAGTCCCATTGTATGGGCCATCATGTACTCAGAGGAGAAGGTGCTGGTGGCCATGGGCCGTCTGCTTCCCGGCCCATGACGGAAACAGGTCGTACGGACTCTCGGGTACTCGGGGGCTTAATACTCGTCGTATTAGCCGTTAAGTACACCATATGTGGGTCCGTACTGTGTTTTTAAGAGGTCCTGGTGGGCCTCGGTCCATGGCCTCGTCAGTAGCCCCCGAGCCTGGTGAGGGAGTCAAGAACTCGCTCCCAGGCTTAGTCGCCATGAAGACGAAGAAATCAGTCGTGTTTTCTCCGGCGAGGACGCACGAGCGGACCCGTAGGTAGTAGCCCCTGTTGGCACATTTTATCTATAAATATTTCTCCTCACATTTACTAGAAAAAGGACTAAAATATAATTAGATCACCTTATTAGGGTTTATATTGACAATTTCCACGAGTTTTGGTGAATCTATGAATTTACAGGGACTATTCAGAAAATATGCAAAGAAACCACTCTAGAAGACTCCAGAAGGCTCCGGAACTCAACGCTACTTAGCACCTAAGAAAGAAGCATCTAGAAGGATCAAGGACCCACCTGGCCGAAGTGGACCCCAAAGGGGGCCCACCCCAGCCCGATCGACGATGAACCGACCCTCCCATGGCGGTGAGAGCTTGTGTTGCCCCTCGTTGCTTTGAACTCGTCGGAGGACGAGGTTGCCGACCTGGAACTCGTGTTCCTGTATGTTGCACTCATGGTAGCGGCGTAGAGCCTGCTGGTACTGTGCCGAGTGGAGGAGAGCTACGCTGCGCGCCTCGTCCAGTTGGTCGATGGCGTTTTCGAGGGCGACCTGGTTGCCTTCTTCGGTGTAGGCTTGAACCCGTGGGTTGCCGTAGTCGATGTTCGTCGGGAGGATTGCCTCCGACCCGTGAACCAGGAATAAAGGCGTGCAGCCAGTGGCCCGACTAGGCGTGGTGCGTAGGCTCCATAGGACGGACGGGAGCTCTGCGGCCCACGTTGCTCGAAACTTCTCGAGGTGCTTGAAGATTCGTGGCTTCAGACCTTGCAAAATCATGCCGTTCGCCCTTTCCACTTGTCCATTGGTCCTCGGGTGGCTGACAGCGGCCCAGTCCGCGCAGATGTTGTTGTCATCGCAAAACTTGAGGAATTTCTTGCCGGTAAACTGGGTACCATCATCGATAATGATAGAGTTTGGGATCCCAAAGCGATAGATGATATCAGTGAAGAACGCAACGGCCTCCTCGGAGCGGACATTTGTTATGGGCTTGGCCTCGATCCATTTTGAAAATTTGTCGATGGTGATGAGCACGTGGGTGTAGCCCCTGGGTGCCTTTCCGAGTGGTCCGATCATGTCTAACCCCCAGACCGTGAAAGGCCAGGTGATAGGGATGGTTTGTAGCACTTGCGCTGGGAGATGAGTTTGTCGTGCATAGAATTGACAGCCTTCGCAGCTGCGCACGATCCGAGTTGCATCGGCAACCGCGGTTGGCCAGTAAAAACCTTGTCGGAAAGCCTTCCTGACGATGGTCTTTGGACCGGCGTGATGTCTGCATGTACCCGCATGAATCTCTTGAAGCAGCTCCTTTCCCTGACCGGCCAGGATGCAACGCATGAGTATGCCTTCAGCACCTTTTCGTCGGAGCTCGCCGTCGACCAGTTTGTATGACTTGGCCATGCGAGCGATCCGTCGAGCCGTCTCCTTGTCGGGTGGTAATTTTCCTTCCACCATCCACTCAAGGATCGGGATCCTCCGGTCTAGGTCCTCGAGGTTGGGCTCTCGTACCTCGTCAATCTCCATGACCTCTTGTGTCGATGGCTCTAGCGGCTTGTCCTCTTCGGAACGGACGGACGGCTCGTTCTGGTCGCTGGCGAAGACCCTATCTGGGACGGGTTTTCGATTTGATGCCGCTTTGGCGAGGGTATCTGCGGCCTTGTTGTACTCTTGCAGCACATGATTGAGCTCGAGCCCATGAAACTTGTCCTCCAGCTCGCGCACCGCCCGGCAGTACGCGGCCATTTTTGGGCTAAGACAATTCTTCTCCTTCATCACCTGCCCCACGACCAGGTCAGAGTCTCCCCTAATCTCGAGGCATCAGATTCCTAACTCGAGGGCAATCCAGAGACCATTGATGAGCGCCTCGTACTCTGCGACATTGTTGGAGGCCGCAAAATGTAGTCGGACCATATACTCCATTCGCATGCCCAGAGGCGAGATGAAGTCAAGTCCGACCCCAGCTCCTTCCTTCATGAGGGACCCGTCGAAGTACATGAGCCACGTCTCGTGCTCGATGGGAGCGGGAGGTGTTTGGACTTCGGTCCACTCGGCTACGAAGTCAGCCAACGCTTGCGACTTGATAGCAGTGTGGGGCGCGTATTCGATGTTCTGCCCCATCAACTCGATGGCCCACTTAGCGATCCTTCCCTCCGCCTCCGAGCTCTGTATGACCTCGCCAAGCGGATACTTGGACACCACCGTGATGCGGTGTGAGTCAAAATAGTGTCGGAGCTTCCGCTTGGTGATGAGGATAGCATAGATCAACTTTTGGATTTGTGGGTAGCGCGTTTTTGAGTCGGAGAGGACTTCGCTCACAAAGTAGACTGGGCGCTGTACTTTCTGTGTCCCCCCGGGCTCGTCTCGCTCGACCACCAGCGCAGCGCTTATGACCTGGGTCGTTACGGCGACGTATAGGAGCATTGGCTCTCCCTCTGTTGGTGCGGTGAGCACTGGTGGGCTCTCGAGTAGTTTCTTGAGTGAATCGAGTGCTTCTTGCGCTTCAGGTGTCCACACGAAATGCTCCGACTTCTTCATGAGCTTGTACAGTGGCAAGCTGGTTCACCTAGTCGAGCGATGAACCTGCTGAGAGCAGCGAGGCATCCGGTGACGCGTTGCACTCCCTTCAGATTTTTGATGGGCCCCATGCTCGTGATCGCAGAGATCTTCTCGGGATTGGCCTCGATGCCGCGTTCTGATACGACGAAACCGAGAAGCATGCCCCAAGGGACCCCAAAAACACACTTCTCGGGGTTTAACTTCACACCATGCTCCCTCAGCTTCTTGAAGACCGCGGTGAGGTCGGGGATCAGGTCGCCCACCTTTTTTGACTTGACCACAATGTCATCTACATAGGCCTCGATTAGCCGTCCGATGAGGTCTCTAAAGACGCGTCGCATGCATCTCTGAAACATGGCCCCTGCATTCTTCAGCCCGAATAGCATAGAAGCGTAGCAGTACGTGCCGAATGGGGTGATGAATGAGGTCGCGAGCTGGTCGATCAGACTCATTGCGATTTGATGGTACCCGGAGTAAGCATCGAGAAAATAGAGGATTTCGCACTCGGCTGTTGAATCGACTACTTGATCTATATACAGTAAAGGAAATGGATCTTTTGGTCACGCCTTGTTCAGGCTCGTGTAATCAACGCCCATCCTCCATTTTCCATTCTTCTTCTTAACGAGCACAGGGTTTGCTAACCACTCGGGGTGGTACACTTCACGAATGAACCCTGCACTAAGGAGCTTCTTGATTTCCTCGCCAATGGCCTTGCACTTGTCGGAGTTGAAGTGGCGCAGACGCTGCTTGATCAGCTTCGAGAGGGGATTAATGTTAAGCTTGTGCTCGGCGACCTCCCTTGGAATCCCTGGCATGTCGGAGGGTTTCCATGCGAACACGTCGAGGTTCGCGCGGAGGAAGTCGACGAGCGCGCTTTCCTAGTTGGAACCGAGCGCCATCCTGATACGGATTGTGCGGTCGTCCTCAGAGACGGGCACTTCCTTGGCATCCTTGGTGGGCTCGAAAGACATTACCGCTCGCTTGGACGACTCGGGGATATCTTGGTCCTCGGAGGGGGGATCTGCGGTGAGCTTCTCGGACCGGATTAGTGCTTCAGCAACCTGGAAGCACTCAGCATCGCATTCGTATGTGTACTAGAAAGTTGTACCTGTCGTGATGATGCCTTTCGGTCTGGGCATTTTCAGCTTGAGGTACGTGTAGTTGGGGACTACCATGAACTTCGCGTAAGCTGGCCTTCCGAGTATCGCGTGATACGTCCCCGGGAACCCTACCACCTCGAAGGTGAGGGTCTCCTTTCGGAAATTGTTCGGAGTTCCGAACATGACAGGCAGATCGATCTGCTCGAGGGGAACCACCTCCATCCCGGGTACGACCCCGTGGAAGGGCGCTGTTGACGGCCGCAGTCGGGACCGTGGGATTCCCATGTCGTCGAGGGTCGACATGTAGATGGCGTTGAGGCTGCTGCCGCCGTCCATCAGCACCTTGTGCACGTGCTTGGTGCCGAACAAGGGTGACACGACTAGCGGGTAGTTGCCTGGATGTGGGACGTGGTCGGGGTGATCGCGACGGTCGAACGTGACCGGTGTCTCCGACCACTTTAGGTATGTCGGAGCTGCACGCTCGGCGTGATAAACTTCTCGTCGGATCAGCTTCTCCTGGCATCTGGGTGGTCGCGCCTCCGAACCCCCGAAGATCATCATAATAGCTCCGTCTTCACGGGGGTAGGCGCCTTCGTTGTTGCCCTTGTCCTTCCCTCCATCACAGGTCGGAGCAGTGTTTCGCTTCTTCAGCGTGCTGGTGATATAGGACTTCATCAGGTTGCAGTTCTTGAAGGCGTGTTTGACTGGGCCCTCGTGGTTGGGGCACGAAGCCTCCAACAGCTTCTCGAAGTGGTCCTTCGGTGGGTCACTTCTGGGTCTTGTTGTCTTTCGGTCGACAGCAGCCACCAAGGTGTCATCGTGGTACCGCTTATCTTTATTCTTCTTTTTCTTGTTAGTTGGTGCGGATGGACCGTCGTCAGCCTCGACTGGCTGCTTCCCCTTCCTGGTGCCGGGGCTAAGCGTCGCAGCCACAGCTTCATCCCCGTTGGCGTGGTCGGTTGCGATGTCGAGCAGCTCCCGAGTAGATCGCGACTTCTGTCGCCCGATCTGATGGATCAGAGTGGCACACGTGGTGCCGTTCTGGAAGGCCGAGACGATGTCTGTGTCGGTGGTGTTGGGCAACTCAGTGCATCGCTTGGAGAAGTGTCAGATGTAGTCACGTAAGCTCTCACCCTTCATCTGCTTGCAGTTGCGTAGGTCCCAGAGGTTCCCTGGTCGGGCGTACATGCCCTGGAAGTTGTCGATGAAAGCGTCACGCAGCTGTGACAAACTGTCGATCTTGCCACGTGGCAAGTGCTCGAGCCACGTGCGAGCCGAGTCCGCGAGGTGTAGCGGAAGATTTTTGATGATGAACAAGTCGTCCCGCGCTCCTCCGGTGTTACACGCCAGTCGGTAATCTTCTAACCAAACGCTAGGGTTTGTTTCACCATCGTACTTAGGTACGGAGGTCGGAGCTCTGAAACGCAAAGGGAAATGGGCGTTGCGCACATTCTTCCCGAAAGCGCGAGATCCCTAGGCGTCAGGTGAGTTGCTCCGGCTTCGGTCTTCGTCACTATCGTAACGGCCGCCACGCCACCGACTGTACTCCTTGCAAGGCGGTTGCTCGTAATCGTCGTCCTGGCCCGCGTCCACCCTCCGCTGCGACTTAATGGTGTTGCGTGCGTCGCGGTGAGGACCCAAGCGGCTTTTGACCGGCACATTGACATCCTTAAACCATCGCGGCTGGTGCGACAGCACTGCAGGTTGTCGTGGCTCAGAGTGCCCGCGACCCTGCGAGCCCCGCTGACGAGAAGCAGAGCTCTCCGCCTGCTGCACGGTGGCAGTCTCGAGGAGTGTCTTGATTTGCTTGTGCATTTCTTTCTCCTGAGGGGTGGCAGGCTCTGGTATCTTCCGAAGAAGAACTGCACTGGCCGCCAGATTCTGCGACGCCCTCTTGAAGACGGGCGTGCCATTGACGACGTCTCGGTCGTTGTTGATGATGCGTTGCTGGAGGGCTCTCGCGCGTACGTGGGCGGGAGTTGGATTTGGGTCATACCCAAGTTGTTGGTGCAGCTGAGCCCGCTCATCGTCGAGCTGGCGCTGTGCATCCTCCAACTCATCTAGTCGCGCTTGCTATGCGGCTCCGTTGGGCGGGACTTGCGCCTCGGCCGTGCTATCCGCCATCGAGCTATGGGCAGAGTGGACCGCCCCCTCCGGAGTGTGGGCCGGTGCCGATGCAACCGGGGCGTTGCCGACGACGAAGCACTCGCGCGAGGGGTCGTATCCCCCGTCGTCAAAGTCGTCGGAGTAGCCGAAGCAGTAGTCTGCCACCATCTAGAAACGACGGAAGACGCTTGCATCTCGAAGTCCAGAGTAGTCCCACTCCGAGTCCAGGACATCGTCCGTGCCGTCAGACTCGAGGTATTGCTCATCGGGCGAGGTTGCCGGAAGCTTCCTGTTGCACCACAGTCGATGGCTCGGGTAGTTGTCATACGAGGCCAGGTCTGTGCCTGACGAAGAGGAATACATTGCCACTGTGTAGCGTGTCCCTCGGGAGAGTGACGGCATCGGCACGCTCTGTCTGGCAATGCACTCCGTCGAGTCCGACGGCAAGGAGTCCTCAGCTGCATCGGTGGTCTGCGGTGCGCTAGCCTCAACCCACGGAGGGGACCTAGCATGCGCCGCCCTGTGTCGGTCCGCCTTGGCCTATCGCGAGCGCTTGCCCGAGTGCCTCTTGCGTCGGGGCGATCGTGGCGTGACGGTCGGAGCAGGAGCTGGTGCAGGTGCGTCGGCAGTCTCATCGACGAGGCGCATGAGATAGCCGTCTCCAGTCGCTCGGAAGTTCAGGCTCCCGAAACGGATCTCGAGCCCAGCCAGTAGCGGGTTGGATGATCCCATGGGGGTAGCTCATCAGTGATGGCTTGGCGGTGGCTTCCGTCGAAGCAAACGATGGAAACGCCGTGCGGACCTTAGAAGGAACGTCGAAAACACGCGAAGGCCCCTACCTGGCACGCCAATTGTCAGGGTTTGTTACCGCCGGCAAGTAAATTTATAAGAACGCGTGTACGGATCTGCACGGTTGCACAAGTTTGGGCCTCCGGAGAGTAATACCCTACGTCCAGTCTGAGAGGGGGTGTTCTTTATGCTCAGGAGTTTGCAGTAGGGGATACAAACAAGTCGGGAGAGGGTTTCGAGCCCAAGTCCCTGGCGTGTAAGTGGTTCTTGTAGCAGGGTTCTGCGTACGTGAGTGTGAATGCATCTGTGGGGATGTATGAGATGAGATATCGATACTAGGTGCGTGTGGGGGTGGAGACGAACGCGTCTTGCAAGTGCCCCATCCCTCCCCTTTAATAGTCATAAGGGAGAGGTTCACAGGGGTTACATTGAGGGTGTAAGCTAGTCTATAATGTAGGACGTCCTCCTCCCGCGTTGGACTGTCAAGCGGAGCGGCGAAGAACTGTTGTGGCGCCACAGGTGACGGTGTAGGTCTTCCTGGAATCGTGCGTTCCAAGTAGCCGTTTCTAGGGCTTCCCGCACCCTTCTCCGAGTAGTTAGTCGGGTACGGGGAGTAGGATTCGTATCCTACCCCTATCAGTAGAACAGGAGCTTGTCTTTTCTAGTTACTGTGGAGGTGGAGTGGTCTATACCGTGGCATTCGAGGGATAGAGAGCGGTGTACACTGTGCTGTTCGTGGCACTGCATTTCCCGTACCATCCGTAGTACGACGCGTACTGCCCCGTTTGTGGAGGAGCAGGTGGATCCGCCCTCTGGCACCAAATCGACCTGGTCAGGGCGGACCGGCGTGGAAGGGCCAGCACGTGGCGAGTCGCGGGCTAACACGCCTGGATATCACGGGATATCGATGGGGCCCGTGTACCCGCGGCCTTGACGATCAAGTCTTGAACTGGTCGGACGGGGAAAACTACTCGTGCGAGTAGGTGGTCTATGCCACGCCTCCTGATGCTTAGGGCGTAGCGTGTACTGTGTCATTCGTTGCTCAGCAGTTCTCACGCCGTTCGCAGTACGATAGCCATTGTGCCGTTTGTGGCAGCGTTTGACGGATCCGCCTTCTGACACCGAATCAGCCAGGTCCGGGCGGGATGCTGCGGTGGAGCGGTCGTGTGGTAGTGCGCGGGGGGATGTGCGCGGAGATCCCGGGATCTCAATCAGGAGGGGCCCACGCGCCCTTTGCCTTCTGCGTGAAGCCTACGCAGGTCAGCGACGGAAACTACTCGAGCGAACGAGTAGTCGGGGATGGGGAGCGGTAACTACTTGTACGAGTGAGTAGTCAGAGGCGGAGGTGAAGTCCCATTGTATGGGCCGTCATGTACTCGGAGGAGAAGGTGCTGGTGGCCGTGGGCTGTCTACTTCCCGGCCCATGATGGAAACAGGTCGTACGAACTATCGGGTACTCAGGGGCTTAATACTCGTCGTATTAGTCGTTAAGTACACCATATGTGGGTCCGTACTACGTTTTTAAGAGGTCCTGGTGGGCCCCGGTCCATGGCCTCATCAATAATGATGACCATCAAAGGCGTGCATGACAAGAAAGCCCATCTTCCTCACATGGACCACCTCCTACATCACAAGACACCCAAGATCAAGAAGAAGAAGAATCGGAAGTGGTGCAACCTCAAGACGATCCAACTTCTACCACACTTGAAAGGCGTACATGGACTTCATCAAACCACCCCATCGATCTTGTCTTGGGTGATCCCAAGGGTGGTACACGTACTCGCCGCAAACAATATGATTCTTGTTGCAAACATCATGCATTTGTTTCTTTTGTAGAACCCACTACTATAGAGGAAGCTCTAGAGGACCCAGATTGGATCTTAGCTATGCAAGAAGAGCTCGACAACTTCACAAGAAATGAAGTTTGGGTCCTAGTAGACCGCCCCAAGAACAAGAACGTGATTAGCACCAAGTGGGTCTACCAAAACAAGCCAGATGAACATGGAGTTGTGGTGAAGACAAGGCAAGACTTGTCGCCAAGGGTTACTCTCAAGTAGAAGGCTTGGACTATAGAGAGACCTTTGCTCCGATTGCACATCTTGAAGCAATCTGTATCCTTCTTGCTTATGCTTCTTGTCACAAAATAAAATTGTTCCAAATAGATGTCAAGAGTGCCTTCTTAAATGGCTTCATCAATGAAGAAGTCTATGTTGAGCAACCTCCCGGTTTTGAGGATTCCACACATACTAACCATGTCTATAGGTTGATCAAGGCTTTGTATGGACTCAAACAAGCTCCAAGGGCATGGTATGAGAGGCTCCGGGACTTTCTCATCAAGGAAGGCTTCTAGATTGGGAGAGTGGACAATACTCTATTCACCAAGATCATCAACGGAGAGCTCTTCATTTGTCAAATCTATGTTGATGATATCATCTTTGGCTCTACCAATCTCAAAGTATGCAAGGACTTTAGTGATCTCATGACTAGGGAATTCGAGATGTCTATGATTGGAGAGCTCAACTTCTTCCTTGGGTTTCAAATCAAGCAATTGAAGGAAGGAACCTTCATCCATCAAGAAAAGTACACTAATGATATCCTCAAGAAGTTCAAGATGGATGATTGCAAGCCAATCAAGACACCAATGCCTACCAATGGACATCTTGACTTAGATGAGGGAGGTAAACCGGTTGACCAAAAGTTTTACCATTCTATGATCGGCTCTCTTCTTTACCTTACCGCATATAGGCCCGATATCATCTTTAGTGTTTGCATGTGTGCTCGGTTTCAAGCCAACCCTAAAGAATCTCACCTAAGTGCTTTGAAAAGGATCCTTAGATACTTAAAATACACACCTAGCATTGGCTTGTGGTACCCCCATGGTGCTTGTTTTGAGCTCTTGGGTTATTCGGATTCGGATTTTGCCAGATGTCGAGTAGACCGCAAGAGCACTTCAGGTGGGTGCCATTTGCTAGGTCGATCTTTGGTTGCTTGGTCCTCTAAGAAGCAAAACTCCGTGGCCTTATCCACCGCGGAGGCGGAATACATTTCCGCCGGGGCTTGTTGTGCTCAAATCCTCTATATGAAGCAAAGCCTCTTGGATTATGGTGTGGTTCTAGATAGAGTTCCTCTCCTTTGTGACAATGAAAGTGCCATAAAAATTACTAACAACCCGGTTCAACATTCGCGCACCAAGCACATTGATATCCGCCATCACTTCTTGCGAGACCATGTTGCTATAGGTGATATTCTCCTTTGTGGTGTTCGCTCCGAGGAGCAATTGGCGGATATATTCACTAAGCCTCTTGATGAAAACACCTTTTGTAGGCTAAGGAGTGAATTAAATGTGCTTGATGCGTCCAACAACATGTGATGCTTGTCATATAGTTTGCATTTGCATATGTACATGTTGTAGGGGCTTGTCTAACCTTGTTAAGATAGTGGTGAGTATGGGTCTTGCTTGAGCCGGTGGTTCCAAAGTTTTGCTCAAGGCATGTTGAAAGGCTCACCATGAGTAAGCTTAACAAGGGCTCAAACTTAGCAAGATAGTTTATCTTTCCGCTTTGCATCTTTGCTTGTCATATAGAATGCATTTATGTTTAATTTCATGCATTTGTTCTTGCATTGAATTGCGTGAGAGGTGTCACAAAGGAAAATCACACTATGAGAAAGTTGCTTAGCGTTCAATGCAAATCAACAACTCCAAAGTGTAATGAGACAAATGATTGTGCTTAATGCCTATTGAGTTATGTCCTAACGAGCTTAAAGTTTCTATCTCTAAGTTCAAAGGCAATAACTCATACATTCCCTTTTTGGATATTATCTCGCCTATTTTTCTAAAAATTTATGAGGTCTATCCCGTGTAGGGAATCTATGGTTTATATACTTGTATTCTGCAAAGGAGTGCTTGAGGGGTGAGGTTGTCACTCAGAATTGGTCCAAAAGTGTGCTTGTGTTGGCTTGTGTGTGACATTTATTGGATCAAAAATAAGCTTTAGATCAGCATTCCGTTTTTGTCACCGTCGGATGAACCGCTGCTATGTAGGTTCTAGGCGTCGGTTCATCCGGTGGCCGGGTCAGTTTGAATTTTGCTCAGTGCGCCACTGGTTCCTATCGTCGGATGAACCGACGCTCTCCTTTGTGGAAGCAACGGTTCATCCGGTGCTACTGAGTTTGAAGGCAAAATCAGACCCGCGAAGAATTCATCCGACGAATCTAAAAACCAGGCCATCGGTTCATCGGTGATGCATTTCTCTGATCAGCTCACTTCACCCGGTGGTTCGACTGACGCTGTGCTCTTTTCTACTGTCAGTTCATCCGACACTTCTCTGCAAGTTGGTCCCACATGTCATAACCGCACTTGGCCGTTTCATCCCCTTTTCCAAAATCACAGCGCTGCCGCTGCTCGCTCCCGTATGACGCGAATCCTGTCGCTGCCGGCCGCCATAGCTCGAGCCCCGATCATCTGCGCCGCCGCCGGCATCCCAGCTTCGGCGCCGGCCAGATCCGCTGCCGCGCCGCCGCCCTGTCTACGCAATTTCGCGCGCGCGCAGCCCGTGGGGATCTCCGCTAGGGTTCCGCCACCGCCGCCGTTTCCGGCCAGCTGGCGCCGCCGCGACTCGTCGGCGCTCGTCCACGGACGCGCAGGAACCTCTTCCATTACCGTTGCCCGTTCTTCCACACCTCTTCCTTGTAGTGGTGAGCGGCACCCCCTGTCCTCTCTCTCTGTGACCCTGTTCTACATAATTTGAGAAGGAATTCAGGGTGGTTGGCTGAACTTTGTTGATCTATGAACTCAGTGCATCTGCAAACTTCCATTTGTTCTTAGATTTTGCTCAAATTTCTACAGAACTTGCTATATCTCATGGATTTGGAGCCCTATTGCTACTGTTGTTCACTGTTCAGTGCTTATCCTTAAGACAGTAGCATATATCTCTGTTTGTCTCTCACACACACACATCATGCTGCACCTAAGGATGTATCTAGATTCTTTTTTTCTTTATCTTGAGACATGATCATCTCCTAGAAATCATGATTAGGCTCTATCTTTTCATATGCTTTGCTTAAGGACCTCTCACCCTTAGATACTTATCATGTTTATACTTTTCTCGCCAATCTATAATCTTCCACCTTTTCTTTGACAGATGGCAGGAGACAAGAGGAAGGGCAAGGCCGTTCTTGAGCCAAAGAAGAAGAAGAGCAAGCAGGACAAGGAGTGGGAGCATGTGCTCCGACTGCCCGACACCCAGGGACAGCCACAGAGAGGCATTCGGATTGGGAGCAGTGCACAGAGTCAGGGGGAGCAGCCCCATGAGCAGCAGACGTTATGATGTTCAGGCCGTACCGGTACACGTCCGACCGAGACAGAGTCACCTCCCTCTGCACCACGTACCGGTCCTCGGACTCATGGTGGACACACTCAGCCAACTCCGAGGCAGAGGAGGACAGCAGCAGAGCAGCAGGTTCAGCAAGAGCAGTAGGATCAGCCACATGAGGGCCCTGAGGTTCGGATTGGTGCACAACAAGCAGAGACCTTTGGGGTCTATCTCCGTGATCTGAGGAGCCTTTCTGGGCCGAAGATCCGAGAGCTACAGTTTGTTGAGGAGGAGGAGTGGTTCCCTCATTGCAGAGAGGACTGTGACCCCAGGTTTTGGACGATCCTTCAGGAGAGCTTCTACGCCTCCTATGTCAGGAAGGGGTCACAGCTGAGCCAGCAGGATGCTTCAGTGGACAGCACTCAGAGCAGCAGCAGCTGGAGTCCCGATTCTCCCACACTTCGACTACATACCGGGACTCGCAGCTTTGGTCAGTGAGAGGCCGTGATACGTGCCAGAGTGGGTCCAAGTCTTCTACGCCACTGTATACGTTGAGGACGCCCGGCTTTCTATCAGGTTCATGTTTATGGGGCAGCAGTTCAGACTCGCCAGAGAGGGGATAGCTGAGTTGCTTGGGGTGCCAATCGACGACACTTCTATTCACTACCTGGCCTACCCCGACGTTGAGACTCCTCGTCGTGCTCACACTCCGATTGTTCCGTCTGACGAGGAGATCAGCTTTCTTTTCCAGCAGTCGTTCCTCCCCGGAACCCCTCGGACCCCTGACCGGTTGACACGTGAGGCCTACGTGGTCCACTTTTCTCTCAGGAGGTCCCTACTCTTCAGGATGGGGAATGCCGAGTCGATCACCGGAGTTCAGCAGTGGCTACTTCTTTATATCATGACTCACCGCCCAATCGACATTGTGGATATTCTGCTCAGTGAGATCGAGGATGCGATCATGGATGGTATGGGGATGACCCGACAGTTTTCGTTCACTCAGTGGATCAGCTGGATGCTATCTCAGCTAGAGTCTCAGTGCTATATCTCTGTTTTGGAGCGATCCATGTACGTGTTCAAGACTTATCAGCCACCGATGACAGGGGACAGGAGGCAGGGACCCAGAGTGATGAGTTCGGCCCAGGTGAGATTGGATTTATGGTAAGCCCGATGCACCGATTACGCAGTTTGGCCTCGGCGCCCGAATTTCGATGCAAACTTAGCACCATCCTTCGACGCACCCCTCAAGGAAAGGCCCAATCGCCCCAAAAGACTAGTCCATTAGGGGAAGGGTGGCTCTCCCCTTTAAGGTGGCTTCCTCCTCCCAAGCTAAGCAAGGTGGGATAATGAGGCTCACACGGTCGCCGCCCGACTACAACTGGGCCACATGGCCCATTTATGTTGCGTCTTTACCAACGGGTAATAGTGGAGGAAGATGTCCTCATCATTCTCCCCTTCTTAACATGGGCCCAGCTCTGATACCAAATGATGAGTCCGGCCCAGGTGAGATTGGATTTATGGTAAGCCCGATGCACTGATTACGCAGTTTGGCCTCGGCGCCCGAATTTCGATGCAAACTTAGCACCGTCCTTCGACGCACCCCTCAGGGAAAGGCCCAATTGCCCCAAAAGACTAGTCCATTAGGGGAAGGGTGGCTCTCCCCTTTAAGGTGGCTTCCTCCTCCCAAGATAAGCAAGGTGGGATAATGAGACTCACACGGTCGCCGCCCGACTACAACTGGGCCACATGGCCCATTTATGTTGCATCTTTGCCAACGGGTAATAGTGGAGGAAGATGTCCTCATCACAGAGGACGGAGGAGAGCCGTTGAGGACCTTCAGGCTTGTGCTGCAGCTGAGGTAGCTATGGACGAGGCAGCACGTCAGGACGAGCTTCTTGCTCTAGCTGAGGGGCCTCTACCTACGTACCTTGCCACCGACACCGAGGACTCCAGCGAGGACGAGGACTTTGAGCCCGAGCCACAGCCCATCTTTCGTGTTCGTCGTACCCATGATGATGAGGCTAGCGGCTCCAGTTTGCCAGGACAGCGAGAGGCTGAGTCACCGATACCTTCGATCTCCACTTCTCAGGTTACTCAGCCCGACTCCTTGACTTTAGTGATCCAGTCCTTGGCTGACCAGTCCAAGGCCACTATGGAGATTCAGCGCCAGATGCAGGCACAGTTTCAGCGGCAGCAGGAGGCTCAGCAGGTTATACTTGACAGTATTCGCCAGCAGCAGGAGGCTCAGAGGCAGCAGATCCAGCAGCAGCAGATGATGACCGCACAGATGTTCTCCTTCAGGTCCACCTGCTTGGGTCAGCTCTTCCAGCACACGGGGCTTCAGCTTCCGACACTTCCTACCTAGTAGCTACTTCAGCCTGAGCCGGTAGTCTCTCTCCCTCCAGCCAGTGTTGTGAGCCTCCCCGTCCCGACTGTCCCGATCTCACCGCTACTTCAGACGGGACCATTTGCCACTCAGCCACTCCACAATCTACCTTTCTTGAGCACCTCAGGGCGGGTCAGTTCTCACAGACTCCTTCGACCCAGCTGATGTCTCCGTTCCCGACAGGTCCTCTTATATTTGAGACACCGGCATGACCTTCCCTGGGTTTCACCTCGCCTATGCCGACTATGGCTACTCCTCAGACCGAGAGACTCGATCAGGAGGATACCACACTTCGTACGATCACTCAGCAGATCGAGTCAGAGATGGCAGTGGCGAGCTCTCAGGCGCTTCCTACTTCTACCAGCACCGACACAGCTCTTGTCTCTTCGCCAGTCCGATCTTCAAAGCTGTCAGGGTTCGAGTCTGACGACGGTGACGTCTCCGAGTACCACGTCAAGGTTTGCGTCGCGCCTTCAGAGGGTGTTACTTCCTTGACGCTGCTGGCTTCTCCTCCACTTCAGCAGGACTAGGTCCCTTTTTGGTGCTCATTGCCAAAGGGGGAGATAGATAGGGGAGAGTAGAGATAGGGGGAGCTTGGGAGTGTGCTTTGCGAGCTTTTGTGCCCCTTGATTGTTTTGTGGAGTTCATGATGAGACATGTATTTGGATCTTGTGTATATTGATGGTTTACATGTCTACTCATGCTTGTGTGTTTGTTTAATTAATGCATGTGTGCTTCTTTATATCTTCTTCATGCATTAGTTGTAGAGTTTATGCTTTAATTTCAAATTCTCGTATATCTCTACTTGTGTTGTCATCTATCACCAAAAAGGGGGAGATTGTAAGCATCAAGGCCCCACCGCATCTTTGGTAAGGGTGTGTTTCGGGGATAAATGACAACCATATACTTGTGACTAACCTTTGTTTTGTAGTGGATTTAATCTTGGGTTATTATCATGAGTTATAAGTGAAATGGTACCCCTCAATTTAAAATTATGGATGATCAATGGACAAAGACTACAAGGCTAAAGATATTGTTAGTTCCAAGTGTCACAAGGAGATGAAGGACACTTGGATTTGCTAGTTTGTAGTGTTTGTACTATTAAGAGGGGTTCACACTCTAGTAGCTTGATCATGCCAAATGCTATACTATATTCATGCACTATCAAGCTCCTTGGTTACTAAACAACTCAAAGTACTCATAGAAATATATTGGAAGCGAAAGAATTGAAGGAAAAAATCAAAGGCGATTGAATTGGATGAGTTGAAATGAAAAAGGGTGCGTCGGATGATCCGACGGCCTCAATTCTAGTTGCACCGAATGATCTATGTGACAGTTTCAGAGAAATCAGCACCACCGGATTAACCGACGGTGCATCATCGGTTCATCTGGTGACCTAGGGTTTAGTAACAGTGATGATTGGAGCGAAGTGCCTTCAGCATCGGATGAAACGATGGTCCAAGCATCGGTTCATCTAGCGTATGCATATAAATCATACAGAGATGCACCGAGAGGAATTACTTCAGCACCGAATGAAACGACGCTACTGAGAAGATCTGGCGGTTCATCCGGCGCCTACGTATATTTCACACAGAGACGCACTGAGTGCTAAGACTTCAGCACCGGATAAACCGACGCAGCATCGGTGCATGCGTCGGATGAAGTGGTATAGCGTTTGGGTTCAACGGCTATATTTCTTCAGACAGAGTGACCGGATGATCCGACGCTGTCACAGGGAGAATCGTCGGTTCATCCGACGATACTACTTTTCAAAGGACTTTTCTAACAGCTAGCCACCCTTGCTAGGCCTATAAATTGGGCCCCCAGCATCTTTTGAGCTGCTTTTGCCACTCTGAAGAACCACAACAGCCAAGGAGAAGAGGAGTTAGTGCTTTGATCATTTGGATTTCATCTTCCTAGCCAAGAGGGATTCTTTCTTGGTGATCAAGAGTTTCAAGATGCTTTCAATGGCATAACTGAGTGCATTAGTCAAGTGAAAGTGTGTGAGCTTGTTACTCTTGGAGTTTGACGGCTCCTAGACGATCTCGGTGATTGGGGGTTCTTGGTGAGCTCTTGGAGATTGTGGGAGCCCCGGGAAGTTCTTGGTGTAAATGGATTGAGACCCACCATTCCGGAGATGGAGAACGGGTACTCTTAGTGAGCACTCAAGTCTAAGTGGCTTGAGGGGGAGCAAAACTCTTTGTGAGTGCTCCAACGTGGATTAGGGAGAAGCGTCAACTTCGCGATACTACGGGAAAAAATTCGGTTGTCTCTTGTCCACTCATTCTACCTTCTTGCACTTGCTTCCGCATTTACTTTCAGTTCTTAAGTTCCTTTGCTCTAGTTTTTCTCTAGTGTGCTTTGCTTGTTGCATATCTTGACTAGAGTGCTTTTTCATGTTAGTGTGAATCTTGCTAAGGAACTTTGTTGCTAATGTGCTTAGTTGGTAGAAAGAAACCTTTTTAGATGGGCAACACTAAAGATATATGTTAAGGTTTGTTTCTTGTTCTAGAAATTCAAAAGAAAGCCCATATTCAACCCCCTTCTATAGGCCTTCGATCCTACAGTATTACATATCATTGATTCTCATCTCAAGAAGAATGCAATGGCTTTATTAAAGCAAAGGCGATAACAATTAGTGAGGTCCATCGATGCTTGCTCTGTCTCGTGAAAGTTGCTCTTGCGTGTACGCTTCCATCCCCAAGGGAAAGAATGAACATGAGAGAAGTAGCCATTAACTTGCATACAATCAGAGAGTCATATGTTGCAGCTATTAAGTGAAAGGAAGCCAAGCCATACATTGCTGGATCTTGTGTAATTGGCTTAAGTTGTCTTTGAATGCTATTGGCCTAAGGATGTAAATTGGGCCTGAGTAGCATGCTGATTCAGATCACTGGTGGACAAGTTGTCAAGTTGTGTGCACTAACCGCTCATACTAAGATTTGATTAAAATGAATTTGGTTAAGAATCCGTGATTTTGGTGAAGTGTGTAATACCATGATTTATTTGGAGCTCATTTATTTGAGACACCTCACGTGATCTACTTATCTGCATACGGACTACGTGCGGAGTAGAACGAGTGGAACGGCACGGCTAATCTAACAGCAAATCTGCAATCTGGCTAAATTTGGCTCAGATAGTCAGATCCTCATCCAAATCTCAAACTTTCAATCACCCACCACCACCAAACTAATCACCTCGAAGAGTAAAAGGCAAACGAGAATATGAGATGATCTCATACTGCTAGTGCAACCTCAGGTCAGCCACGTGCCGCCACGCTCAACCGCAGACGAAGCACCGCCGCTGGCCGCCCGCCGGAGGCCCCGTGCGTGGAGTGACCGAGGTTTACCCGGAGTCCCTCACGGGCAGGCGGATGGGCCGCTGACCTGAATGCCTCTTTTTTTTAACGGAACGGCAAGAGATTTGCTGTAACTTTTATTAAAAGAAGAGAAACAAACAACAAACAACAACAAAACCCGACAAAGAAAAAAGAAAGCCAAAAAAGTACCAAACCACAACTGTGCCTCCCCGACAACCTGACGCCAACACACAAACAACACAGCTAATGCCAGCCTCCACACGAGCCGGGGCGAGGAAGAAAAGGACAACTAAAGACCAACTAGAGTTACAACTACTACAAAAGGTGTTGCTCTTCTCAGGCTTGAACTGTAGAGGCCGTTCCAAAGTGTGTGGCTTGCTGGAATTGTTGAACATCATCTTTGATCAAATCAGCTACTGCTAACGCAGTCAAAGAACTATGCTGGAAAATTCTTCTATTCCGCTCTTTCCACACGTTCCACCAAAAATAAATCACTATTCCATCGAAGGAGGGTCTACGCTCTTTGTCCACTGTTCGCCGCAGTCGTTTCCACCATCTATGAACGGATCGCAAGGGAATATGATGGATCCCTTGTAGACCTAGAGAAGCAACCACCTGTGCCCAAACAGCTTGCGCGAAAGGACACGCTAAGCACAGATGCGCAGGCGTTTCGAGTGATGAATTACAAAGCTTACATGATGGATCATGCGGCCAGCCTCTTTTTGCAAGGTTATTGGCTGTGAGAATTTTTTGGTGAAGAAGGATCCACACAAAAATTTTGCACTTCGGTTCCGCCCTTGCTCTCCAGATCGGGGTAATAATCTTTTTGGCAAAACACCTTGCAAATTGGATCTTGTATGCACTTTTGGTAGAATATTGGCCATCTGCCGTCCACTTCCATTTAATCTCATCTTCTGTTGTCTCATCTCGGGTTATAGCTCGAATGTTCTCCCATAATGTCACATATTCTAGCACTTCATCACTTGTATGTAGAGGGGATATGTGAGAGATCCAAGTGTTGTTCAATGTAGCTTTTTGCACTGTAATGTTCTTTCTTTTAGCTTTGTTGTAGAGATGTGGAGCAATAATTTTAGGAGACACTCCACCGATCCAGCTCGATTGCCAGAAGTTGGCTCTATCCCCCTTCCCCACTAGGACAATCGTCGATGCATTAAAAACGTCCTTGTCCGTGCTGTCGCAGGGAAGATCAAGTCCTACCCAAGGTCTATCCGTGAACTTCCACTTAAACCAGAGCCAACGCAGACGCAAGGCTCTCGCTAGCCGCTCGAGATCAATAATGTCCAAACCACCTAGCTCCTTGGGCGTGCAGACCGTCGGCCAATGGTTGGGCCGTTTTGTGTTCATTTTGGGCCATGATATTTGTACAGCCCACCCGAGAAAAAAAAAGGAAGCCAGTGCAAAGATATTCGCAACGTCCGCTAGCGAAACCGTGAGAAGCACGGCATCCGTGGAATTTTTTTTATATTTTTTTCTTTGATTTTCGAAAAATAAATGGACGAACCAAAAATTTTGAGAAATATACATCTGCCGCTGTACCCTACGGCGGCAGGTACCTGCCACCATGTGGCACGGCGGCAGGGATCACGGCGGCAGGTACCTGCCGCCGTGCCCCAAGGCGTTAAGTTCCTGCCGTCGTGGGGTACGGCGGCAGGAGAGCACCTCTGGCGGCAGGGCCGCGTGGCACGGCGCCAGGCCCCTGCCGCCATGCGCCACGGCGCCAGGCCCCTGCCGCCGTGCGCCACGGCGCCAGGCCCCTACCGCCATGCCACATGGCGGTAAGGCCTTTTTATTTTTTTAAAATTTTTTTCATTTTTAAAACACTTTTAACTTTTTAAAAAACAACAAACTGATAAGTGTAAGTATAATCACAAGATCATATCATAATCGACGAGTAGATGCAAATAGTTTATACAAAATCATGGTAAAAGTACTACTACATCTAAATGCGCCGGTGCCTCTTCGGCCTAACAGCTCTAGCGCCAGCCCAGGTGTGGTCCCGGGCGTACGTCCAGGGGTCAGGTGGCCTGACCACCCGCGCTCTGAGCTGGTCGGGAGACAGTGTCACCATGGCCGCCTGCGACGAGCCTGCAGCATCCGGTGTCCCTCTGCCGGCCGGTGTCGCTCCGCCCGCCGGTGTCCCTCCGCCCGCCAACAACGACCCTGCACCAGCCGGTGTCACTCCGCCGGCCGCCGGGGTCGCTCCGCCCACTGGCTGTGTCTGCTGAGTCCCAACAGGCGGTGCCTGTGTGAGCTGTGACGGGCCAACCTCCTCGGCCTGCGGGGCATCCATGGTCGCGAGAATGTCGCCGTACCCAAACTCATCCCAGCCTAGGTGCTCCTCGGTGGTCGCATCGAAACCGGCTGCAACGAATAGTATTAGTTCTCCAAAACGTATCGTACTTAACAAATTTTACTATAAAGTTAAGGTCGTTACCAGGCTGGAACATAGGCGGAGTGGATGAGGAAGGAATATCTGCCGCCGCAAACTGAAAGACCGGCGGTCTAAAACCTCCTAGCGGAAAGATCGGCGCTCTAAGTGCCGTCGTCTCCGGCTGTCGAGGCCCGGCTGTCGGAAAGAGCGGCGGTCGCCCTGTACGATTAGAATATAGTATAACACAAACACACAACAATTCCGTGCATTAGTTGAAAATAAGGTCCACTGAAAGTACCTGCGCCGGGGAAAACAAACGGCCGCTGCACGTAGGTGTGCGGGCCCTGCGCCTGTGGCTGCTGCTGTTCCGTCGGAGCCGAGAAGTCGCCGGTAAAGGTGGAAGGCGCCGGCTGCGAAGCCGCTGTTGAGGCGGAGCTCGAGGACGACGCTGGGTGGCGCGGAAGGACAGGAATCTCTGCGGCCCCGGCGTAGTTCACGACGGCGGAGTACCTCGTGGCAGCATCGAGGATCCTGTCGTACGTGCCCTGGTGCTGGTGAGGCCCCCAGGTAAAACACTGCTCCCTCGCGAACGCTGCGAGCCGCACGATCTCAGCAAGCACGTCGGGCTGCTCACAAAATTAGTAACACATGTTATAATGAAAAGTCATATGAATGAAATATGTTTGCAGTATCGTAACTTACCGCTGTGTCGGCGGTCTGGTCTCGGCGCACCGGGTACGTGGTGTCCGGCAGGATCCTGTCGTGGTCCGGGACCGGTGGCGGTGGCGGGGTAGCAGGCACGTACGTCACCCACGTCCGCATCCTCAGGAGGTACCACTGAAGGTACGCTACCCAGGCCGCGCCGTCGTGAAGGCGGTGCTCGGTGACGACGTTCTTCTCGTGCGCCACGGACGCCCACTCGTCCACGTACGACTGCAGCTTGTCGACAAACGACGTCACCGCAGACACGCCCTTACGCGTCCACCTAGCATAGATGAAACAAAAAAATATTTGCAGCTGACTATTTGTAACGGAAAATAATTATAACTGGCAAATGGTAGCTCACCTGTGCACTGCGGGTGGCAGACGTGACGCAACGGGTACTGGCGACTCCTGGAAGAGGCCGAACTGCCTCATCACCCGGTGGACGGCGTACTCCTCGACGTAGACGTCGAAGACCAATCGTTGCCGCGTCATCCAGTACGCCTGGTGTCGGTAGCACAGGGACGAGAGGCCCTATGGTGCGCGGGCAGCGACCATGGCAGTAGCGTACAGCGTCCACCGGACCTGGGCATCGACCATCCGGTCGATCTGACCTACGAAGTCCTTGTACGCCTTCTTCGCCTGCTCTCCAGCCCAAACGTGCTGCACAGAACATGCAAAGTTGATTGAATCAAACTAAAGAACTCATTAAGCAAATAAAATGATAAGGGAGGTCATTACCTTCCGGAGGCACCACAGAGAACCCATGGTGGGGAGGTCCGCTGGGTCGGTGTCTTCTGGCAGCGACACGTACTCCGAGAGGTCGGCCTTGGGCCGACCGATGTCAAACCGCTCGTGGATCCACATCTGCAGCAGGAGAGGGCACCCCAGGAGGATCCCCTCCTTACTCCCCGGCCTCGACACTACCGAACACAGCCCCCTGTAGGTAGCGGCCAGAACAGCGCTGCCCCAGCTGATCTGGGGCATCTCCTCAACGGGGGAGTCGGCGATCCGCTGAGCCCAGGGGAGCAGGTACCTCGATACCGAGTCCCCTGCTGACTCGCAGAACAGCACCCACCCGAACAGCCAGAGCAGGTAGACCTCCAAAAACCTGTCCGACGTCGGGTCGTCGGCCTCGTCCGCCATGTAGTCAACCTGCACACACACAAAGGTCCATCGTCACATTCGTTTAAAATGCATACAAACGTTGAAAATAAGAGTTAGAATCACATACGCTGAACTGCTAGATCCAAGTCTAGGTAGGCCCGTGGTTGTTGGCGAAGGGCACGTACGGCTGAGGCGCGCGATCGTTCCGTGGAACGTTCACGAACCGAGCAAGAAAGTCGGTGTGCCACGTCGCGGGGATGTCCTTCGGCCCCATCGCCTCGCCAGCACACGGCAGTCCTCCGAGCATCACGGCGTCCTCCAGACTGAGCGCCATCTCGCCGACGGGGAAGTGGAAGGTGTGCGTCTCTGGTCGCCACCGGTCCGCCCGGGGAACCTCAGCTCGTAGCCTGTCCCCCTCGACCAACCGCGCGAAAGGGAGAAGTCCTGCAGCGCATAGCCTGAAAAAAAAATAAAATTAATTTACTTAACGTAATTACTATTGTAAAGAAACAGAAATAAAAATGAATTACGTACTTCGGAATCCACCGCTGGTGTATCGGCATCAACGTGCGGGTGGTCCGGAAACGTATACTGCCGGGCGAACGTCCAAGAACAGCCGACACGTACGAGCGGTGGTGCCGGTCCACCGCCTCGTCGAACAACTCCGCCCGTACGTACTCCAACGGTCCAGCCATAGTTGCAAAAAATAACATAATTTAATCAATTAGTTGAATTATACTAATTAAAACGAATTATGTGAATTTAAACTATTTTCTATGAATTTTATATCAATTTAATCTAATTATGTGAATTATAACCATTTTCTAGGAATTTTAAATGAATTCAAACGAATTATGTGAATTAAAAATATTTTCTACGAATTTTATATCAATTTAATCTAATTTTGTGAATTATAACCATTTTCTAGGAATTTTAAATGAATTAAAACGAATTATGTGAATTTAAACTGTTTTCTACGAATTTTATATTAATTTAATCTAATTATGTGAATTATAACCATTTTCTAGAAGTTTAAAACTAATTTAAAGGAATTATGTTAATTAAAACAATTTTTTAATACTTTTATATTAATTTAATCTAATTATTTGAATTATAACTATTTCTAAATTTTTTGAAATTCCTAAACTAACTAAACTAAACTAACTAAACTAAGTTAACTAAACTAACTAAACTAACTAACTAACTACACTAACTAAACTAAACTAAATTTAGAAACATACCTTAGTCAAAAGTGCTCCGAAGGGTTAAAAGCCGAAGATTTAGAGGAGAGAGTGAGGGAGGGAGGAGAGGGTGGCGGCAGCCGTCGCCCCCTTATATAGGGGTGACTCTGCCACCGTACCCCACGGCGGCAGGCTCCTACCGCCGTGCCCCACGGCGGTAGGGCTCCTGCCGTCGTGGGGTACGGCGGTAGGAAGCTGGTCCCACCTGGCAGATCAGCCGACCGTTGGCGGCACATCTACCGCCGTGCCCCACGACGACAGGAACAGCAGATGTATATTTCTCGAAATTTTTTATTCATCTATTTATTTTTCGAAAATCAAAGAAAAAAATATAAAAAAAATTCGCATCCGTGATATTCCTTCCTAGTCAGCTCGAATACTTACAAGTTTACTTGACCCGTCGCTTAGCAAAACGAAAAACCGATCAACATCTCACCTCCGCACAAAATACATTTTCTAGAACATTGGAAGCACGACAATCACAACCAACCATTCCACTAGTTTGAATTGTACCAGCATCGTAGGTGGACGACACAAAGTGACGCATCAGCGCAGAAAATTTGCAGAACAGAACAAGCAGCAGACCTCTTGGGTTCGGGGCTGGACATGCCGCAACAATCTTGTCCAGCTCAGCGACCGCAGCGGTGTGTGAGGAGATGGAAGCTGACAATGACAAGCGGCAATAACAAGCTTTGACGAGCTCAATGCCTTTGATTCAACTGCCCTTGAAATTGAAATGGGTGTGACAGAGGCAGATGAGTGCAATTGAAATGCAATAAGTGTGGGTGTGAGGATGCTGTGAAACTGCTTCTAACACCCCTTGATCCTGAGGCAGCTGAGCCTCCAACTCGAGAGGTTCACAGCTCAAACACGACACAGGGAAAACACAGAGCTGATGAAAAAAGCTGCCTTGTTGCCCTCCGGCAAAGCAGGTACACTATTATTCTACTTATCTTATACAGAACTTTCTTACAGTTTGTTTGCTTTCAGAGCATTTGACTTGGTTAAACCCTTATGGTTTAAATTACTACTAGCAGCTATATATTGCAGTTTCATGTGCAGGACTGTTTGCCAATTCAGTAAAAATAAAGAAGTTAGGGGATGTTTGGATCCTCAGGACTAAAGTTTAGTCCTGTCACATCGAATGTTAGAATGATAATTAGGAGTAATATCTGAATGTTATGTCGATTATTTGAGCACGAAGATGATTTCAAATGAAAAAATGCTTGAACTAAGTACATAGTATGCATCAAGTTTATGCTTTGCATTTTGTAGGTGACAAGTGCCTTATGTGTTTCTCTAAGCACCTGGCGAAATTGGCCATGCTTATTCAGCTGGCATTGCTGCTCATGTGGTATGGATTTGGTAACGTCCTTTGCGTTCACGAGAACAGCAAAGATCTGGAGTCACTTCTCGATTTCAAGCAGGGCGTCACCGCCGATCCTAACAGAGCATTGAGCTCTTGGAACACCAGTGTCCATTACTGTAGATGGAGCGGAGTTATATGCACGCCCACACGACCATGGCGGGTATCAGGGCTTAACCTCACTGGTAAAAACTTGGCTGGAGAGATAACATCCTCTCTCATAAATCTGACGCTCCTTAGCGTGCTTGACTTGTCTTCTAATAGCTTTTCTGGGCGGTTACCTCCTCTTGATGGTCTCCAACGGCTGCAGACACTTTATCTGAACGACAATTCACTAGAGGGAACTATTCCTGACGCACTCACAAACTGCTCCAACCTAGTCAATCTAGACCTCCACGATAACAAGTTATCGGGTGTCATTCCTCCTAAAATAGGACTCCTTTACAATTTGGATTACTTGGACCTCTCCCATAATGATCTCACTGGGGTCATCCCTCCAACCTTTCCAAACCTTACCCGTGTGTCCTTTTGCAAACTTAGATCAAATCAACTCGAAGGAAGCATTCCAAATGGGCTTTGGCAAATGTCAAATATGGTGCAGTTGCTCCTTGGTAATAATAGTCTTTCAGGTGAGATTTCACAGATCATTAATATGTCTCGACTCCAATTTCTAGGTTTAGAGCTCAATAGGATCGGCAAGACTCTACCATTTAACTTCGGGGATGCTCTTCCTACTCTTATAGAGCTTTCCTTGGATGCTAACATGTTCGAAGGTCACATCCCAGCTTCCCTAGGCAATGCTTCATTGTTACAGTTGATTGATTTATCAGTTAACCATTTCACGGGTCAAGTTCCCCCTTCTCTGGGAAAGCTTTCTAGCCTAAACTGTCTAAGCCTTGAGGAAAACCAGCTAGAGTCAGTGGATAGCCAAAGCTGGGAATTCTTACATGCATTGAGTAATTGTAAGGATCTAGACACACTGTCGCTGTATGATAATAAGCTTCAGGGAGTTATATCAGATTCCGTCGGTAATCTATCAGTCAGTCTTGAGTATCTACTTTTGGGTAGAAACTACCTATCTGGTATAGTCCCGCCGACCATAGGAAACCTCCGTAACCTAATTAAACTGGGGTTAGGTTATAATAACTTAAGTGGAGCTATTGGAGAATGGATTGGAAATCTAAAACAATTACAAGGCCTTTTTCTCTCCGCAAATAATTTTACTGGGCCAATTCCATCCTCCATTGGCAACCTTCCTCAATTGACACTGCTTTTCCTAGAGAGAAATAAATTTGAAGGCCCCATTCCTCGTAGTATTCATAATCGTTCACAGCTGGCAGTTCTCAACCTTAGCTACAACAACCTCCAGAGTGACATACCTCAAAGCATTGGGAATCTTAAACAACTCACTGAACTCGTTCTTTCATCAAACAAGCTTACAGGGGAAATTCCTGCTGGATTGGGAGACTGCCAAAATTTAGTAACCGTTCAAATGGACCGAAACATTCTCACTGGAGGCATTCCTGTGTTGTTTGGCAATCTAAAGTCCCTTGGCATACTAAATCTTTCTAATAACAAGTTGTCAGGTATAATCCCAACTGTATTGAACGACCTAACTCTCCTCATTGAACTTGACCTTTCTCACAATTACCTGCATGGAGAAATTCCAAGGAATGGGGTTTTCGAAAATGCTACATGTGTTTCACTTGATGGGAACAGGGAACTTTGTGGAGGGGCGTCAGAACTTCATATGCCTTCATGCTATGCAGTTTCTAATAAAAGAGAATGCAAATGGAAAGGCAATTTATTCAGATTATTGATACCAATATTTGGCTTCATGTCATCCATAATGCTCATTTACATCATAATCCACGGGAGGAAGAGATCAAGAAGACCATATTTATTATTGTTTTCTTTTGGTAAGAAATTCCCAGTAGTTACTTACAAGGATCTAACCCGAGCTACAGGAAACTTCTCTGAATCGAACCTACTCCCTCCGTCCCATAATAAGTACAATTCTAATTTTTTTAAGACAGATTAGTGGTGGAATGAAAAGACTCTAATACCCTCATTTGTTTGCCAAATGCAGTAAGTTTTGCCATGCAAATCAGATCTAACCACTTATTTTGGAAGGTAATTAGATCTATTTTCTAGAATTGCATTCTTTGTGGGATTTTTTTCAAAAGTTAGGAATGCACTTATTATGGGACGGAGGGAGTAATTGGGAGAGGAAGCTATGGTTCAGTTTACAAAGGAAAGTTAACTCAAGCAAAAATTCAAGTGGCTATTAAGGTTTTTGACCTTGAGATGAGATGTGCAGACAAAAGTTTCATATCAGAATGTGAGGTGTTCAGAGACATTCGTCACCGGAACCTTCTCCCTATCCTAACTGCATGTTCAACAATAGACAATAGAGGTAATGATTTCAAAGCTCTAATTTATGATTTGATGCATAATGGGAATTTGGACACATGGTTGCATCATAGACATTCTTGTGTAGCTCCAGAAGGTTTGAGCTTAGTTCAAAGAATAAGCATAGCTGTCGACATTGCTGACGCCGTGGCATATTTACACCATGATTGTGGTAGGTCTGTTGTCCATTGTGATCTGAAACCAACTAATATTCTTCTTGATGATGATATGAACGCCTATTTGGGAGACTTTGGTATTGCAAGTCTGATTCTTGATTCAAGGTCAACAACACATGAATGTTCTTGTTGTAATAGTTCAGTTGATGTGACAGGAACTATAGGATATATCCCTCCAGGTAAAACATAATCATTACCACATTCTGCATTCGTATAAGCAATCTCTTGTGCATGTGAGTATTTAAGAAAACTGGCAGTGCAATGACAATTTACTTTTGTCTGTTGTTTAGAGTATGCCCAAAGTGTTCATGCATCAACCCATGGCGATGTTTACAGTTTTGGAATAGTTCTTCTAGAGATGCTAATAGGCAAAAGACCAACTGACTCTATGTTTGAGGACGGTCTCAGCATTGTAAGCTTGATGGAGAGGAATTTTCCAGATCAAGTATTTTGTACCGTCGATGCTCATCTCCAAGAAGAATGCAAGGGCTTCATTCAATCAAAGGCACAGATAGAAGATGAAGTCTATCGATGCTTGCTGTCTCTGGTGCAAGTTGCTCTTTCTTGCACACGTGGAATCCCAAGAGAACGAATGAACATGAGAGAAGTAGCCGTTAATTTACACTCGATCAGAAGGTCATACGTTGCAGAGATTAAGTAAGAGCAAGCCGTGTTTCACTAGAGCTTGTTTAATTAGCTTAGGTTGTTCTTGAATGTCATAGGCATAAAGATGGCAAATTAGCTATGAGAGCAGTATGCTGAAATTGATGAAGTATCCTGCTAGACAGCTGCAGTATTATTTACGAAAATTACTCTTATCATTTTTGTGTTGAGCTCTTGGGCAGGGAAATTATCGTTGTGGTGGTAGCGCAAACTAAGATTTGGCATTTGGAACCTGGATTGTGCTTGATTTGATAAAGTTCATGAAATCGCCTTGATGGATAGTGTCTGATCTCTGATGTGACTGCACTGCTATGTGCTTTTATACGGGACAACTGGTCCTAGCAATTAACATTAGTGAACACATGAACTGCACTCTCAGTCTAACTACAAATCGGCTCTGATCCCTCATCGAAGGACGCGACTAGTAATCGCTTCAGCGACAATAAAACGAGCCGTCACGCCTTCGCGCGGGGGCGGGGGCCGCGGCGTTGCGCGGGGCCCACGGCGTGGGGCGCGGGAGGAGAGGACACCAGAGCAAACTAATCCATTTAAAAAACTAAAAATGTTATAAATTCTAAACCGTACGTCTAAATTAAATTTTGATTTTAAAAATAAATTTCTTGTACTGAGATCTTCAAAATAAGATCTCACTTAACTATATTTTGACAAACTTTTTTTATTCGTATTTTTTAATTAAGGTTATATATTCTATTATAGTCAAAACAAAACAAATGAAGTGTGAGAACAACTGTCAGAATAAGATACTATTATAGGTAGAACAAGTTTGTATGTCACGCCAAACAAAATAAATAAAGTGTCAGAACAAATCAGAAAAAGTGTCAGAACAAATTATTATTACAGACGGAACGAGTTATTATTATAGTCAGAACAAGATATTATTGTAGCTGGAACAACTTATTATTATAACCAGAACAAGTTTGCATGTCATCTCGAACAAAAACAAAATATAGTGTCAGAACAAATCAGAATAATGGTCAGGACAAGTTATTATTATAGACAGAATAAATTATTATTATAACACAAACAAGATATCATTATAACCAGAATAATTTATTATTATAGTCAAAACAAATTTACATCTCATCTCGAACAAACAAATATTAAAAAGGAAAGAATATGTAAAAAAGATGGAAATAGAAAATAAATAAAAGAGAAATAAGAAAAAAATGAAATAAATAGAATAAAAAGAATGAAGAATAAAAGAGTGAAATAAAAAAATAAAATAGAAAAAATAATATAGAAAAATTAAAAAATAAAAATAAAAAACTGAAAATAGAAAAAATAAAATTAGAAAGTAAAAATAAATAAATAAAAAGAAACAAGAAATAAAAACGAAACAAGAAAATAAAAAAGGAAAAATAAATAGAAAACAAAAGAAAAGAAAAGAATAATAAAAAGAAAGAATTAGAAAAAGAAAAGAATAATAAAAAAGAAATAAATAAAAAATAAAGAAATAAAAAAGAAACAAGAAAATAGAAAAGAAACAAAACAAAGAAAAAATAATTAAAACAAAAAATAGAAAAGAGAAAGAAAAATAAAAAATACCGGCTGGCCCACCCCCGCTCCCCCAGCGGCCACCCCGCGCCCCCGCCCGCGGCGTGACGGGTTGCCTATCGAATCCCAAATTGGAATGACCCTCAACCAATCATCTCAAAGATTTAAGGGCAAGGAGATAATATCATACCGCTAGTGCAGCCACAGGTCGGCCACGTGCTGGACCATACGGCTCAGCGCTCCGCTCGCGAACGACGCGTCGCCGGCCGTTGCTGCCCGCGCCCGCCTCGCCGGTCTCCTCACGTGGTGGCCGCAAGCCCGCAACTGCGTGGTTTCGCGTGGTGGACGCATCGAGGGTCCGAGGTTTGCCAGTTCACCCACAAGGCCGCAACTGCGTGGTTTCGCGGTGGAGGGGGGACGCAGATCCGGTGGCTTGCCTTCTTCAAGGCCCGACGTACCTTTGGTCCTGCATCCGGGAGCGGAGGCCGTTCGTGGTGTACTGGTGTGGGGTTGAACGGGATGTGGTGGGCCCTACTGTACTGCACACGCTGCATACAGTGTTGGAAAAAATACTCTACACCTTTTTCACCAAAATTCAAAATGAAATAAACAAATAGACGATGTGCATGGGACTGACAAACAATATGTCAGTCAGCCTAATTTTTGAGCTCCTTTTCAAGGTCTATTAAGAGGATTAAATATAAACTAATTACAAAACTAATTACAGGGATGGATGGAAAATAACGAGATAAATTCATTAAGTCTAATTAATCTGTCATTAGAGAGTTTACTGTAGCACGAAGTTGTCTAGTCATGACATACGTCTCGCAAATTGTGCTGACTTCGGTCAAAAATATTCCTAATTAGTGTTCGAATATTGATGTGATAGATGGTTGGAGAAAATTTTGAAAACTGAACATGACCTTTTTTTTATGGGAATCAGTAGGGGAGGCCCCTACCCCTACTTTTTATATATATGGAAAAAGAATATGTACAGGGTACAAGGCCACAGGCCCAAAAAAAAAGAAGCGTTACAAAAGATTACTCATCCACAACTTAATAAATTAGCCCGGCAAATTAGCCTCCATATGTGTAATTAGTTTTATAATTAATTCATGTTTAATCCTCCTATTTAGCATTTGAAGTTTGGATGTGACACTGACTAAATTTTAGTTGCATGTTAATTAGTTGATTGTAGTCAATTTTGGTCCACCCTACATATACATCTTATAACTCGCATGGAAAGAGTAAGACAATTCATTATATTCTGTACATTGTACCTCCATCATAGAGAGATTGTTGATAGACGCTCATAATTTTTTCTCGTAAAGTGTCTCATGTAAAAAGTGCAGAGATTTTTTTTCCTATAACGCTGTGGCAGTGCAGCAACCTGTTCGGCTTTTTCTACTGTGCAGCAGGTCCCACAACACATGAGCCACGCCTCCTCTCAACGCGCTTGGGCAGGAACCAGGAAGACGCTCGGCTGCGTTAAAAAACCAAGTCCTGAAGGTTAAACGTGTGGGAGTCGTCAGATGCCCTTTGAACGTCGGATGTGCAGAGGAAAGGTACGTTGTGCCTTGCTGAAGCTAAGGCACTGAATCTAGGTCGGGGGCTTCGCCGTCACTAGGCAAGGCTGAATGCGCTCTGCTGGGGCCGTTGGTGTTACATTTTGGCCCATGACACTCTGACTCGACAAAAAAAGAGTCACTGGATCAACTTGAAGCGGTGCGGAGATCGATCGATCTCTCGAGTCTCGACTATTTGGGTAACGACGTCGCACCGAGGACCGTAGGACCGAACTCGAACCTGAACTCGATTTACTAGCACTAGACCAATTTGGCACGTGATGTGCATCCTATCTAAAGTGTACTCCATCGTGATCAAAATTAACATAGTTGCAAATATCTAAATGAAGAACTGCAAATAACCCGAGTTGCATAACAAATGAATGTACAGGCTGACGAGATGTTATGCAACCCGGCACAGTCGAGAATAACTGTAATCACATTCTCTAGAACTACATAACGTATAGACTGGCATTGGCATAGTAAACATGCACCAATTCCTGCTACAACAAGTGAGAACGTCTGCGTTTTGCTTATTCACCATATAACATTTCTGAATTTCTGAACCAAGTTCGTCATCCTTCTTTTGCTGGGGGATCTCGGGGTCGACCGTGTGCTGCTAGCAGCCCCAGGGACCATAGTGCTCCGAGCTCTTCCGAACCATCTTCTGGCATAGCGTGCTGTAATGGACTTGGCACACCCAGCAGAACATGTGGTTGTTGTTTCCTACCTGATCACAACAGAAACAACACATTGTTTTCAGCTATCAACATCCCCGGTTGCATTTCTCCTTAGATTTGAAAAGATTTTAGTTCACCTACCATCGCCAAAGGTAGAGGCTGTGTGAAGCAGAGAAACTGAACTTATCCTCGCATGAGACTGCAGCTACAAGTTAAGACTCCACAGAGCAGCATCTTATATGAAGCCATAGCTTGTAAACTTCAGAAACAGCCAAGACACCCCTTGCAACTGCACTAATGGATCCAAGACTATATTCTATTGGAGCTTAAAGTTCCGGACTAAGATGACATAGATCTTAGACCAACAAATATACATTTGGCAAGAACAGGTACTGAGAAGGCTGCCAAGAAACCCATCGCTGTAAGCAGGAAAAGGAGAGAGAAATAAAAATTGTAATCAGATAATATTAATCAAATACTCCCTCTGTCCCAAAAAGAATGACGTTTTGAGATTATCCTAAGTTAAACTTTTTGAACTTTGACCTAGATTATAGAAAAAACTACCTATATTTATGGTATGAAATATATATCATTATATTCATCATGAGATCTATTTGATATTATAAACATTGATACTTTTCTCTACAATTTTGGTCAAAGTTGAGAAAGTTTGACTTAGGACAATCCTAAAATGTCATCCTTTTGGAGACGGAGGGAGTATGCTATAAAGCACTAACTAAAATGAGCAACAGTACGGTCACCTGAAAGTCTGCCAAATAAATAACCTATGGCAAGATAGCAAAGATGGGTCCCATGTCACTGTTCTTCACCAGTGGCCTAAGTAGGAAGAGAGAAAGGTGGAAAAACTGGTAGTCGGCTGGTATACTAATCAGAAGCACTGCACGGTACTAATTAAATCAAGCACCACTATCTGACATGATTTACATGACGGAACTGACTACTTATCAGGGAAATAGCACAATTTTCAGCTTGATGTTTTAATCTAAATGTAAACACCATGCCAAATAGTGCCCATTCAATTTCAGATTATGAATTATGAAGCTAGGTTTGCCCTCAAGTTGAGATTGATGATTTTCATAATTAGAAAATGCAAATATACCTGGGTTGTCAATCAAAGGGTTCTTTTAGTTGCCCCTCTACTCGTGAGGAAATTGATAATGTGATTCTGAATCTGCACAATGATAAGGCCCCTGGGCCTGATGGTTTTAACAATACCTTTTTGAAAAAAGCTTGGCCCGTTATTAGAGGAGACATGTACAGATTCTATGAGGATTTCTTTCATCACCAGGCTGACCTCAAGAGTGTTAACCACTCTCTCATTACTTCATTCCCAAAAAAGACAATCCTGAAACTATGAACGATTTTAGACCTATCTCTCTGGTTAACTCCTCTCCCAAACTTGTTTCAAAGCTCCTTGCTAACAAACTTCAGGTTGTTGCTCTTGGGGTAGTGCATGAAAATCAGTATGGGTTTATTAAAGGAAAGACTATCCAAGACTGCTTGGGGTGGGCTTTTGAATATTCACCAATACCACCATTCCAAGAGGGCCATTGTCATCCTAAAGCTTGATTTTGAAAAAGCTTTTGATCTAATTGAGCATTCAATGGTGGCTGCTATGCTTAAAGCCAAGGGCTTTCCTGACAGATGGATTAAGTGGGTCAATGATCTTTTCAGCACTGCTACATCTTCTGTTCTTCTCAATGGAACTGCTGGAAAGGAATTTAAATGCAAAAGAGGAGTTAGGCAGGGAGATCCTCTTTCTCCTCTTCTCTTTGCTATTGCTGCTGACCTTTTGCAATGTGTCATCAATCATGAATATGATCAGGGAGCCCTTCTCCCACCTTTCCCTCAGAGCCCCGGCACCCCCTTCCCTATTATCCAATATGCAGATGACACCATTCTGGTTATGCCAGCTTGTGAGGCTCAGTTGTTGCTGCTCAAAGATATTCTGCATAAAATTACTCTTTCCAGTGGTCTGAAGGTTAACTTCCACAAATCCTGTTTGGTGCCAATCAACATTGATCATGATCATGCCTCCTCCCTAGCTTCTGCTTTTGGTTGTTCTATGGGATCCTTTCCATTCACATATCTTGGGCTGCCCATGGGTCTTACTAAACCTCTGGTGAAGGATTATGCTCCCTTGATCTGTAGAATTGAAAGAAAGCTCTCTGCCTCATCTATGTACTTGTCTTACGCTGGCAGGCTTCAACTGGTGAACTACGTCATCTCCTCCACCCCCACCTATTATATGTGCACACTTAAATTGCCAGCCACTATCATTGAGGTTATTGACAAACATAGAAAAAATTGCTTATGGAGGGGAAAAGAATTCAGTCATAAAGGGTACAATCTCGCTGCTTGGGATCTGGTGAGGAAGCCAAAAAACAAAGGAGGCCTCAGGGTTATCAATCTTAGTGTGCAGAATGATGGCCTATTATTAAAGCACATAGACAAATTCTACAAAAAGGAAAATGTTCAATAGGTCAAACTAATTTGGGGAAAATACTATGCTGATTCAGTACCCCATCTTGCAAAAGAAAAAGGCTCCTTTTGGTGGATGGATATCCTTAGGCTCAATGTTCAATTCAGGGGGGTTGCTCTTTGTGATTCTGTTAAGGGAGATACTGTTGGCTTCTGGGATGACCTTATCTCAGGGACCATCCACTCTGTAACCTACCCTCATCTTTTGGAGTTTGCCAAGTGTAACATCCCGATTTTTAGGACATTTTAAAAACACGAACTTATTAAAAAAATTCTCTAATTATAGGCTAATTTTCTTTTCCTCTAGATATTCCCAAAAATTTTCATAAATAAATTTGCATTTAAAACAGATTTATGTTGCATTTGGTTGTTGAGTGATCTCTTAAGGATTTTTGTTTGAATTCAAATTTAAAATCACGTTTCAAATTCACTTTTCAAACCATAGTAAACCCCTTTCCTTTACCTAAGGATTTTGAGATGGAAATAAATTTGAAATTTTATTTCAAATTTACTTTTCATACCCTAGAATAAACCTCTAAGGATTTGTGGTTTCAAAATAAATTTGAAATTTTATTTCAAGTTGACCTTCCAAACTCTAGATTAAACTCCTAAGGATTTGGGTTGAAATCTAAATTCGAAAACCATTTCAAATTCATTTTTAAAACCCTAGTAAAACATCTCAAAACCCTAAGTCCGTTGAACCTCCCTGGACTCCTCCCCTTGCACTGGGTTGCTCCCTCTTTTCTTCTCACAGCCCAACCCACCACGCCAGCCCAGCGGCCCACTCCGGCCCAACACGGCCTACACCCGGTCGTCCCCTACCTCGGGACGTCATCGTCCTTCCTCCCGCCTCGTGCCGTACCGCGGCCGCCACTGCCCACCCCCACCTCGTCCACTACTCCTCCCCCTACGCACGCGCACACGCGCTCGGACGCCGCTCCTCCTTCTCCTCCCGCGGTCAAAAAGCTGGCAGCTTTTTCCTCCTGCCGCAACTATTGACGCTGCTGCGCCATCTGACGCCGGCACACCCCGCCCGACCTCACCTCCACAGCCTCCCTCTCACCCCAGTCGCACACGCCCCAGGGCCGTCTGACACCCCTCCACCCTCCCCACCTGCTCCTATTTCCTATCCATCCGCAACTGCCACACCACAACCACGCCACGGCAGAAGCCAAGCAATGCTGCCGTACACCACCGCAATGACATCCCCCACATGATCCCCTTATCCCGGCCATCCCTCATTGACTTCGGAGGCGCCTCGTGCTCACCTCGCCAGAGCCTCACCGGTCATTAATGGCCCGGCGAGCTCCCAACCACCCAAGCTCATCTGAGAGCTTGAGCTCACGATCCACAGCCACCCAAGCCTATAAATAGGACCCCAAGGTCCTCATAGCACCTCACTCACCACTCGTCGGTGTGGTCGAGCACTCCCTCCCCTTCCGCCAGAGCGCCGCTACTCCACCTCACCGGAGTAAGCCCAGCCGAGGCTAGGAACACCTAGCGGGGCTCCTAAGCTAGGCAAAGCCCTGCTCCACTACCACCAGACCCTACCGCAGCTCCCTAGGCAGCACCGCCACCACCCCTCCCTCGCCAGCGCACACCGCCGAGCTCCTAAGCCAATTCCGGTCGCTATGCTACCAGAATTGCGCCCGCCACCAGCCAGAGCCTCACCTCGGTAAGCTTTAATGCTGCCCGCACCTCCCCTGCACCTCCTTCCTCCTTTGGTCACGTCGCCGCATGGCTGCCGCACCACTGTGCCCGATGAGCATGCGCCACCGTGCGGCTTAGCTCCGGCGAATCTCCAGCAGTCGCACCGCGTCTAGAGCACCTCTAGGAGCACACCGACATGCTGCCAGATTCTCCCCGTCCGCCACAGCCCCCAACCATCCTCTCACCGAGCGTCGTCCATGACCGTCACGCCGGTGACTTTCCGTCGCCGCTCCAGCCACCGTAACAGCCCTTAAGTACCCCGTCACCCTCACCTGGCACACACCGATGCACACACACACACACACCAATCTAGGCCCCTAGGTGCCTCTAGTATACAACTCGTGTGTGACCGCGTCACCGGATCACTCCGGGGAACTCGCGCACCGCCGTTAGTCCCTCCCCGACCACCTCTTCACTGTCGGTAGCTCCGTCGTGACCTCCCGAGCCTCTAGGACTACTCCTCGTCCCCGGAAACTGACTATAGGCGCGCGGCGATGAGCCTTCCAGCGAGCTCCCCTGCCCCGCTGCTGCGGTTTTACCCTAATCTTGGGCCGTGCTGCCTGAGGCCGTCATCCTCATCACGTTGCCGTCTCGCGCTGGCTCGCTGACACGCGGGCCCGTGTCCAACAGTGTCTACCCCGCTGTCTCTTTAACCACGCCACTATCCCATGAACCCGGTCCACTGCACTGTAGTCACACGCGCGCTCGGTCCACCATGACCACGCACGCGGCTCACAGCACAGTGCACCAGAGCCCACGCTGCTTGCGTCAGCCCCTAGGTTTTTGCTAGGTACACACCGCAAATGCACACCAATCTTCACTTAGAGCACTTAAGCACTTCCAAAAATCCCAAGAAAATTCCTAAAAATGTTAGGAATTATTCTAAGCCTAATGGTACCATTTATTCCCATAGTTAACTTTCCTAAAGCCCTTTTTCATTCTAGCCCTCCCCGGGTAAATAGAAAACCCTATAAAAGTGTATCCGAGATTCCGCACTTTCCCTGTCTTAGCTCCAAAAATCCTAGAAAATTCTCCAAAATACTAAGGATCGATTCTAAGCCTAGTGATGCCCTTAGTTCCCATAATTGACCCCTTCAGAGTCCTTTTCCATTTTTGCCCTTTCCCAGCTTAATGGAAAAACCCCGCGAAAGCGTACCTGGGAGTACACAGTTCGCGCGGAAACCCTAGGAATGATCCTCGAAGTACCCTAGGACTACATGAGCTTACCTCGAGCTTTATCACACACTCTCACTTTGCACAAGACCATAAGCCTCTCCCGGATCCCAAGAACCCCGCCGACACGCTGCTCGATCCTAAACCCTAGATATCCCTGCCACCACGACCATTAGAAAACCCCACCACAGATGTCGTTTAGTAGTAGGACCATTCCATTGCTTGTTGACTTTCTTTTCATTGTTTGGTGAATTGCTTAATTGATTATTATTTTATGCGATATTATACTCGGTAGACGCCTGAGCTCCCTCCCGAAGCCAAGAGCTCAGGACGTCCGTAAAACAAGCTAGCCGACCAAGCCCCCGAGGATCCAGAAGGCAAGACTTGGTCAACTAGGAAAGAAAGTATAAGAGGCAAGTCCTAGCACCCCCTCCTTGATCATACTTCCGCCACTATTTTATAATTAGGGTAAAATGTGCTAAGATGATAATTTGACTTGCATTTTCTATAAGGACGGGTTGATCCCGATCTCGACTATGTCGATGACCGAGTATCAATCCTAGATTTGTTATTCATAATAATTCATGTGAGAAACTGTGGAGATAGGGAGAGATAGAGGTAGGAAGTGAGAGTAATAAAATAAACCTACTAAAGAGAGTTAGACTCCTTAAGGACAGACATGGGAGTATGGGGCAGCCTCGGTGGAGGATCCTGTCCATGCTTACTCCGGTCGTATAAGGATCGGTTCACGGGAAAGTCTTTTCAGCGACTTAGTACGACCATAGATAGCCAAAAAGGCATAGCCTATTCGGAATGCCTGTTTATGTGCGGCCTTGAATCAAATCCCGCTACTGAACCTAGTAAACCATCCCAAGGGGTCATGGTGGGCAATGGATACGCTGGAGTAGGACCTTCGCAGAGTCCCAGGTCTGGCCGGTACGGGTCATCGGGTTTGATATGGTGCCCGGAATGGTGCGATGGTATTGTGCTACATTTTTATTTGCAATTGCATCTTCCCCGGGGAACTAGATCCGCGAGGCGGATGGTGGTGGTATGACCCCTACTTAGGTCCCAGCATAGACGTGGATGGAGCTAGGGAATGTTGTCTAGGTGTGGATGAGAATGTAGTCCACATATAGATGCTGGTGGGTATGGTTCTTGCGGCTAGTACCTCTTTTTGCGAAGGTATGGGCTGGTCAGACGTATGAGTACAGTGTACGCCTCTGTGCAGAGTATAATCTATTCGAATAGTCGTGGCTCTCGGTTATGAGTCCTTTTGGTCAAAGCTCCCGTTGATTAGTACACATGCTTTGTGAGGATAGATTTGGTGGTGAGACAGGGCAGTGGCCCTTAGAGAGAGTGATACAATAGGTGCCGGCTCAGTGGGACCTCGGTGGTCGCTGAGTTTATTAAAACCTGGGGACTGGTAGGGGAGGCTACATGTTCCCCTCCAGGACCAACTTACATATTTTATACCTGCTTTACTTTTCAGTTTCTCTGAAACTTACTTCACCTGCATTAGTTTATTCATTTTAATAATCAGACCTGCCTCCTTTCCTTGGAACCTTGCATGTAGTCTATAGGATTAATTGCTTATACGCTGGGATTTGCTGAGTACGTTGATGTGTACTCAGCCTTGCCTCCATTATACTTTTTACAGGTAGACTACGTGGGTTCCAGGTGTCGTAAACCATCTAGTTAGTGGATGGGCACCTGCACTTCCCTTCGCTGCGTTGAGGTATTTTCTTTGATTATACGTTATTTATTGCCTCTATACCTAACTCTAATAAGAACTGTGCTAACCTACCCGGTCCAGGGATTAGTGCAGGTGCTTAGCGGGAATCCCGAAGGTGGGTCCCCACATTGATTGTCACAAAACAATCCAAGTTCACAGATGAACTTTTTCAGCCACAATAGCTCTTTGCTTGCCTCTGTTGCTGCAATGAATTTAGCTTCAGTTGTAGACAATGCAACACATTTTTGCAACTTGCTTTGCCATGACACAACTCCTCCTACATAGGTAACCAAATACCTTGAAGTAGACTTCCTGCTATCAACATACCCGGCCAAATCAGCATCTGTGTATGCAACCAACACAGGTTCACTTCTCCCAAAACAAAGTTTCAGATTAGTGCTGCCCCGAAGATACCTTAAAATCCACTTCATGGCTTCCCAATGCAGTCTTTCTGGATTAGACATAAATCTACTCACAGTACTAACTCCATGAGCAATGTCAGGCCTTGTACACACCATGGCATACATCAAACTTTCAACCGCTGATGCATAAGGAACATGCTGCATTTCCTTCTTCTCATCAGTAGTTGGGCATTGCTTCTTGCTTAATTCGAAATGAGCTGCAAGTGGACAGCTCACAACTTTTGCATTGTCCATTCTGAATTTGCAAAGTACTTTCTCAATATACTTCTCTTGAGACAAGTACAACTTGTTGGAGTTTTTGTCTCTCTCAATTCTCATCTCGAGAATTTTCTTTGCTTGCCCCAAGTCTTTCATGGCAAAAGACTTGCTCAACGGTTTCTTCAGCGCTGCAATCCTAGAGACATTTCTGCCAACAATCAAGATATCATCAACATAGAGCAATAATATGATGAAATCATCACCTGAGAACCTTTGATAGAAAACATAATGGTCTGAGCTACTCTTCTTGTAGCCTTGCTCCCCCATAACTAAATCAAATTTCAAATACCATTGTCTTGGTGCTTGTTTAAGGCCATAAAGACTCTTTTTTTAGTTTGCACACATAGTCTTCTTTGCCTTTCATAAGAAACCCCTCAGGCTGCTCCATGTAGATCTCTTCCTCCAAATCACCATGAAGGAAAGCTATCTTCACATCCATTTGCTCAACCTCCAAGTTGAGGCTAGCTGCCAAGCCAAGGATCACTCTAATTGATGTCATTTTAACCACCGGAGAAAAGATTTCACCAAAATCAACACCTTTCTTCTGGATGAATCCTTTCACAAAAAGCCTGGCCTTGTACCTTTCTTCTATAGACCCACTTATTTCTCAAAGCTCTCTTGCCCTTAGGCAACTTCTACAACTCATAAGTATGATTCTTATGCAATGAATTCATTTCTTCTTGCATAGCCTTCATCCACTCCTTCTTGTGCTCATCTTCCATTGCATCTGCAAAACACTCAGGTTCTGAACCGTCAAATAGCTACACCACATACTGATCTGAAGGATACCTGGTGGAAGGAACTCGATCTCTACTAGATCTTCTAAGTGGAGGTGTTGGTGGATCTTCTGGTACTTGTGGTTGCTGATCTAGATCATCAATTTCAGCATGAAACTCTTGCTGTTGGGGAGCATTTTCATCACCTGTACCATGCACATCATCTTGTGCATCATCTGCAACATCATTTTCAGCATGTACCGGAGCTGGAGATGCAGAAACTAGGTCTAAATCAACCAATTGATCATGCTGAGGAACCTGCACCTTTGTCTTCACAATATCCTCAATTGTTTGTTCTTCAACAAACACAACATCACGACTTCTCACAATCTTCTTTGCAATTGGATCAAGTAGTTTATAGCCAAACTCATCTAATCCATAGCCAAGGAAGATACACTGTCGTGTCTTAGCATCAAGTTTCAACCTTTCATCTTGAGGAATATGAACAAAGACCTTGCACCCAAACACTTTTAGGTGATCATAAGAGATGTTCTTGTTATACCAAACCCTGTTATGAACATATCCCTGCAAAGGATAAGATGGTGAGAGGTTAATAAGATAAACTGCAGTCATCAAAGCCTCACCTCAATAATTCTTAGGTTGCTTTACATGTGACAGCATGCATCTCACTCTCTCCACAATTGTCCTATTCATCCTCTCAGCAATACCATTCAGCTATGGTGTCTTTAGAGGTGTGAATTGGTGCCTAATCCCTTGCTCTTTGCAATATGCATCATATGGCCCAATATACTCTCCTCCATTATCAGTGCGAATGCACTTGATCTTCTTCTCAGTTTCTCTCTCAACTGAGGCTTGGAATTGCTTAAATACACCTAGCACTTGATCTTTGGACTTCAAGGGAAAAGCTCAAACTTTCCTGGAAAAATCATCAATGAAAGTGACAAAGTACTTAGTACTACCCATTGACCTTACTGACATTTTGCAAATACCGGAATGCACCAAGTCCAGTAACTCTGGCTTCTTGTGAGGAGGTAGACCCTTGAAAGCAACCCTATGCTGCTTCCCAGCTACGCAATCTGCATACTTCTTCAAATGTACACCTTTCATCCCTTTCAAGAAATTTTTCTTCACTAGCACAGTCATCCCCTTCTCACTCATGTGCCCAAGTCTCTTGTGCCATAGAACACAAGTGTCTTCTTTCTCTAATGCATTGATAGAAACACTAGAGAGGTTAGCAGAAACATGGTACGAAAGTGAAACTCGGTTACCTTTTGCAACTACCATGTTGCCCTTGGTGAGCTTGTACTGTCCATCTCCAAATCTGCTAGAATACCCATCTTCATCAAGCAATCCAACTGAAAAAATGTTGAGCCGAAGTGCCTCAACATGCCTCACAGACTTGAGGACCAATTTGGTACCATTTGCAGTCTCCAAATGCACATCTCCCTTTCCAATGATGGCTGCCCTATCATTGTTACCCATCTTCACAACACCAAAATCACCTGTTGTATAGTTTGTGAAGTACTCCCTGTGAGATGTAGCATGTATGGTAGCACTGCTATCCGGTATCCAAACTATCTCATCACCATTCACATGGTTGATGGCTGCACCATCAGAAGCTATAGTGATCTGCTCAATAGTGGAATAAGAACTACCCTCATCACCTTCATTTTCAGCAGTAAAGACAATCATCGTCTCCTCAACTGCTGAAGTAATACGGCCAGCATCACTGTCACTGTCACTATCTTGCTTCTGGGTTTCTTTCTTTTTCTTACCCTTCTCTTTTTTCCATTTGTGGCATTACCACTTTTTGTGTCCCTTATCATGGTAGTAATAACACACAATTTCGGTGTTTCTTCCTCTCGACTTGCTTCTACTTTCAGTTGCACCTTTCTTCGGACCTCGGCTCTTGCTTCTTCCCCGTGACTCAGTGACTAGTACCTCAGAATGAGAGGAGTAAGTTCTCTTTTCAGCAATCCTTCTCGTTTCTTCATTTAACACCTTTGTCTTGACAAGGTTCCAAGTAACAATACCATTAGGAGCTGAATTGCACAAAGTGACTTTTAAAGTCTCCCAAGTGTCCGGCAACGAGCCAAGTAGCAGCAAGGCTTGAACCTCATCCTCAAATGTGATTCCCATGGAAGATAGCTGATTAATAATGCCTTGAAATGCATTCACATGATCAGCCACAGGAGCACCCTCTCGGTACCTCAGATTCATCAATTGCTATATCAAGAACATCTTGTTAGTACCTTCTTTTCGGGCATACAACTCCTCTAATTTCTACCATAAGGTACGTGCATGTGTCTCCTCACTGATATGGTTCAAAACATTGTCATCAACCCATTGTCGAATGAACCCACAAGCTTGACGATGAAGAACCCGCCATTCATCTTCAGATTTATCATCTGGTTTTGCCTCTGCAAACACTGGCTTCCAATACTCCTTGACATAGATTAAATCCTCCATCTTGCCCTTCCAAGCTTGGTAATTTGTACCATTCAATGAGATCATTCTGCTGGTATTTGTTTCCATCTTCAACACAAGGCAAATCAGCAAGTTAATCAAGTTGAATACAAGCTGAAATTAAATTGAACCAAATGCTCTTGATACCACTCTGTTGGGATAAATGGCAGCAGTTATATACCAATTAATCCTTCATCTTGTGATGCCCAGTGAGGATAATATCTATCATCAGATATGCAGCAGAATAATATAAATCACATGCACAAAGATACAAACATTTACGTGGGAAACCACCTCAAAGTGAGGAGTAAAACCCACGGGACGGACCACTCCAAGCTTATACTATAATCAAGAAATGGTTACAAGGAGTCTTCTCTAGGACCTCTAGAGGATTACACCAGTAGCGACACATTCAACATAATGCAACTAGGCATTTGCAACAACAACAACAACCACTTAGCAAGAGGAACTACTCTGAACCAGAGAATACACAGATTCTGTCCCCTTCGGTAATCAGTCCATATCTCACAAACTACAGATCTTATGTGCACAAATTTTTTTAGGATTGTGGTTCAATGACTCCCCAGACCACTGACAAAATTTCAGCTCAATCGGACACCGTTTGACCACCCAAATAGATCATCAACCGAAACTGCTCTGTACTGAAACTGTAGTCACCCGAACTGACAAAACCGACCTCAAATCTGATGCTCTACTGAACCAAACCTCAAACCAACTGACCAGATCGAAGTACCCTAAGTGTAGAATGAGTTCACCAAGTTTGGCGTGAATCCAAGCACGTTTGAGTCTCCGATCACAAGCTTGAGTCAGATCTGCCTAGAGCCACAAAATCAGGACATATTTGCTTCTCCTTCTTCTTCCTCTCCTCTCTTGGTTGTGTTGTGTGTGTGCTACTCTTTCTCTCTCTAGTGACATACAGCACCTAGGAAATATGAGAGCTAGGGTTTTTTTGTTAGAATTTATTTGGGCCTGGCCCATTTAAATTTAATTAAACTCTATGATACGTAATATTTGCATGAGAATAACACTAATACCAGATGAGAATTCCAAGAGACTCTTACTCAGCTTAAATAGTTGGATTTATTCTAATTAATTTGAGAAGCTGAGAAAGAGTGCTAGGGTGCCACACACGCACGCACGCTGCTGACGGCCGGCCGAGCTGTGGCCGAGCTGAGCGGTGCGTGCAGGCTGGCGGTGAGCGAACGGATGGACAACTCTTCATTTTGTCAGTCACTACTCATAAGTGCTAGTGGTGGAGTTACCCCATAAGTGCTAGTGCTAGAGTTACTGGTTGATTGTAACCCATAAGTGCTAGTGGTGGAGTTACTGGTTGAGTGTAACCCATAAGTGCTAGTGCTAGAGTTACTGGTTGAATGAAAGTTGAATTTGATGACAACTTCCGTCTTTTCGCATGCCTGCATGCATGATCTTTCTCCTCCCTGGCTTGACTCTATAAATAGCTGGAAACTCTATCTCATCTGTCATGGTTGAACAAACACATCACAACTCTGCTGCTTCTCGGGAATCTCCATCCGGTTCTCCTGCGCGCACGGGATCACTGGAGGGCAGGTGCCTCCGGAACCAACGCCGTTCGTGAACTCTGCTCGGGGTGTACGTCGATTTGGTATTTGAGGAGCGCTCGCGTGACTACCTGCATCGACGACGATGACACCGGACTGCCTGCGGCGACTTCTCTGCTACAACGATGATGACACCATGGGTGACAACACCGGGCCTTCTAACATTTCTAGAAATGCTGGGTATCTATTTCTGTCTCTCATCTTTATTTATGTGTTGTTCTTCCTATCTTTCTTGTATGCTTCCTTTTTATATATATATGCATGGAAATTGTTCTTTTCATCATGATCAATTTTATATATGTCATCACATTTAAACCGTCATTTATCTAGATTAAAATATTGTGGAAATTGCTTAATTTTCTAACAATCCAAAAACCAAATTCTAGGCAATTTTCTGTTACTGGTTTTGTTGCCGTGTTGAAGCCTATTGCTTTTGATGGAAAGAATTTCATGACTTGGCGTGCTAAGATGGAGTTGTGGTTGACTGCTATGAATTGCTATCATGTCGCGGAGGGGAAGCCCGATAACTTGCCTGCCGATGAGGAGGCTAAATTTCGGGCTGCTAATAACCTCTTCAGAGGCGCTGTGATTTGTGCACTTCATACCAAGTATGAGAAAAACTACATATCTTACACATCTGACAAACAATTATGGGATGCACTGAATGACAAATTTGGAGTTTCTGATGCCGGAAGTGAGCTCTATCTCATGGAGCAACTCTATGAGTACAAAATGGTTGAGAACCGTTCTGTTGTAGAGCAAGCTCATGAGATTCAGACTTTGGCTAAAGAACTTGAACATTTTCCATGTGTTCTTCCTGACAAGTTTGTGGTTGGCGGTATCATCACCAAGTTACCACCTTCTTGGAAGGATTTTGCCACCTCCCTAAAATACAAGAGACAAGAGTTCAATGTGGCTGATCTCATTAGTACACTTGATGTGGAGGAGAGGGCAAGGGGAAAAGACAACCGTGGAAAAGATCCTGAGTCCTCTACTGCTAACATGGTACAGAAAAGGAATTTTCATGCATCTCGTAATTTCAAAAAGAAGCCCAAGGGAAAACAAGATCACAACCCTAAGCCTAAGCACACCACTAAGTTCAAGAAGAAAAATAACAAGAAAAAGAATGAAGGATGCTTTGTTTGCGGGAGTGATGAGCACTGGGCTAGTCAATGCCCTGACCACAAATTTGGCAAGGAGAAGAAATCAGCTAACATGGTGATTAATAAGACTGGAGGAGGAACATCTGGGTATGGTAATTCTTTACCCTATGTTCTTTCAGTTTGTAATTCACCAGAATGGTGGATGGATAGTGGAGCTAACATCCATGTGTGTGCTGATATCTCTTTGTTTGCATCTTTTCAGGTCGGCAGGACTGGAGCCTTGCTGATGGGGAACGGATCACGTGCGCATGTTCATGGTGTTCGTTCCGTCAATCTGAAGTTTACTTCGGGAAAGACGGTGCTATTGAAGCACGTGCAGCATGTCCCCTCAATAAAGAAGAATCTTGTTAGCATTTCTTTGATGTGTCGTGAGGGCTATAAAGTTGTTTTTGAGTCCAATAAGTGTATCGTGTCGAGACATAGAACATTTGTTGGTAAGGGTTATGATTGCGGAGGTTTGTTCCGCTTGTCTTTGCTGGATGTGTGTAATAATGTCGTGAACTCTGTTAGTGCTTGTGAAGAGATAGAGACAGATTTATGGCATTCACGTTTATGTCATGTTAATTATGGATGTTTGATGCGGCTAGCTAATATGAGTTTAATCCTGAAATTTAATCATGTCAAAGGCTCTAAGTGTCATGCATGTGTGCAATCTAAACAAACTTGCAAGCCTCACAAGGTTGCCGAGCCAAGAAATTTGACACCTCTAGATTTAGTTCATTCAGATCTTTGTGAGATGAATGACATTTTGACAAAAGGCGGAAAAAAGATACTTTATGACTTTTATAGATGATTGTACTAGATTCTGCTTTGTGTATCTCTTGAAAACTAAAGATGAAGCATTAAATTTTTTCAAGGCCTATAAAGCTGAAGCAGAAAACCAACTTGAGAGGAAAATTAAACGTTTAAGGTTTGATAGAGGTGGAGAATATTTCTCTAATGCTTTTGATGAATTCTGCATTGAACATGGGATTGTTCATGAGAGAACACCGCCATACTCACCACAATCCAATGGGATTGCTGAGGGGAAAAACCGCACTCTAACAGAGTTGGTGAATGCCATGTTAGACACTGCGGGATTACCTAAGGAATGGTGGGGCGAGGCGATTTTGACAGCTTGTCATGTTCTGAACAAAGTTCCTATGAAAGACAAAGAAATCACACCATTCAAGGAATGGGAAAAGAAAAGATTAAATCTTTCTTATTTGCGCACTTAGGGTTGTTTGGCTAAAGTGAATGTGCCAATCAATAAGAAGCGCAAACTAGGACCTCAAACCGTTGACTGTGTGTTCCTTGGTTATGCTTTTCACAGTGTGGGATATCGGTTCTTGATTATAAAATCTGAGGTACCTGACATGCATGTTGGTACAATAATGGAATCAAGAGACGCTACATTTTTTGAAAATGATTTTCCAATGAAATCAACACATAGTAATTCTAATCATGAATCTATAAGTTCACATGAGCATGATAATCTCATTTCAGATGAACAATTTGAGGAAACCCATGTGCAAAATCCAGAGGAGAATGACACTGTAGTAACTCGAAAGAGTAAGAGACAAAGGGTTGCAAAATCCTTTGGTGATGACTACATTGTGTATCTTGTGGATAATACTCCAATAACTATTGAAGAGGCATTTTCCTCTCCTAATGCTGACTTGTGGAAGGAAGCAGTTAGGAGTGAGATGGGATCAATAATGTCTAATGAAACTTGGGAGGTTGTTGATCATCCCTATGGGTGCAAACCTATTGGATGTAAATGGGTGTTCAAGAAAAAGCTTAGGCCTGATGGTACAATTGAGAGGTATAAGGAAAGACTTGTGGCTAAGGGTTACACTCAAAAGGAGGGTGAAGACTTTTTTTATACTTATTCACCTATTGCTCGACTGACGACCATTCAGACTCTGCTTTCCGTGGCAGCCTCATATGGTCTTATAGTCCATCAAATGGATGTTAAGACTGCTTTCCTAAATGGAGAGTTGGAGGAGGAGATCTATATGGATCAGCCTGATGGATTTGTTGCAAATGGTCAAGAGAACAAGGTGTGTAAGTTATTAAAGTCGTTATATGGCCTTAAACAAGCCCATAAGCAATGGCATGAGAAATTCGATAACACATTGATGTCTGTGGGCTTTATTGTCAATGAAGCTGACAAATGTGTATACTATCGACATGGTGGGGGTGAAAGTGTCATATTGTGTTTATATGTTGATGACATATTGATCTTCGGATCTAATCTCAAAGTTGTTGAGGAAGTGAAGCAATTCTTGTCAAATAATTTTGAGATGAAAGATTTGAGAGAAGCTGATGTTATTCTTAATATCAAGCTGTCAAGAGATAGTGATGGTGGGGTAACTTTGTTACAATCTCACTATGTGGAAAATGTTTTAAGTCGCTTTGGATATAGTGACTGTATTCCTTCTCCCACACCTTATGATTCAAGTGTTCCTTTGAGAAAGAACTGCAGAATTGCAAGGGATCAATTGAGGTACTCCCAGATCATTGGTTCTCTCATGTATCTTGCAAATGCTACACGACTTGATATCTCCTATGCTGTGAGTAAGCTGAGCCGGCTTGTGAAAAACCCTAGAGATGTGCATTGGGTTGCTCTCGAGAGAGTGATGCGCTACTTAAAGGGTACCATGAGTTATGGTATTCATTATTCAGGACACCCAAAAGTGTTAAAGGGATACAGTGATGCCAACTGGATCTTTGATGCTGATGAGCTTTATGCCACAAGCGGATATGTGTTTCTGTTTGGAGGTGGCGCTGTTTCCTGGAAGTCTTGCAAGCAGACTATCTTAACTAAGTCTACAATGGAAGCTGACCTCACTACTTTGGACACTGCTGGGATCGAGGCTAAGTGGCTTCGTGAACTCCTTTTGGATTTACCGGTGGTTGAAAAGCGAATTCCAGCTATTTCCATGAACTGTAATAACCAAACCGCGATTATAAAGGCTAACAGTTCCAAGGATAACATGAAATCTTCAAGGCATGTTAAGAGACGACTTAAATCTATCAGGAAGTTAAGAAACTCCGTAGTTATAGAGTTGGACTATGTTCATACGTCGAAAAATCTAGCAGATCAAGTCACCAAGGGCTTATCACGTAATGTGATAGAAAGTGCATCGAGAGACATGGGTATGAGACCCATTTGAATTATACTTTAGTAGTAACCTGTCCTATGTGATTGGAGATCCCGTGAATTAGGACGGTGAAACAAGCTAGTAGTAGATTGTGAGGAAAGATCCCTTCTGAACTCATCTCTGGTGTACATCTTTCCTTTCTGTAAGGCATGATGATTTTTATCTTAATGTATTTCAAATGAGATGTTGTCGTACAGAACATATGTTGAGAAATACACCTATATGAGATAGACTGCTGGTCACAGTCTATGAGACTTGGGTAATCTCTAAATTCTCATGAAAAGGTACAGAAGTGTGACTTATATGCTTCAAACAGAGGGGATGCCTTTTTGCAGCCTAGTACCAGTAAAGGACTTGAATGGACCTCATTTCACACAAAACTGTCAATTCAAGGCTTAGTCTATTGTATAGTTGTGATTGAGTAAAATTCAGGTTCTAGATGGATGTTCAACTTAACAGTCTCCATCGAAACACTGGTATATCAAAGAGTTGCGGTTTTGTCATGCTTTATTACTTACCCTAGAGTTTGGTGGGGATTGTTAGAATTTATTTGGGCCTAGCCCATTTAAATTTAATTAAACTCTATGATACATAATATTTGCATGGGAATAACACTAATACCAGATGAGAATTCCAAGACACTCTTACTCAGCTTAAATAGTTGGATTTATTCTAATTAATTTGAGAAGCTGAGAAAGAGTGCTAGGGTGCCACACACGCACGTGCGCCGCCGCCGGCCGGTCGAGCTGTGGCCGAGCTGAGCGGTGCATGCAGGCTGGCAGCGAGCGAACGGATGGACGACTCTTCATTTTGTCAGTCACTACTCATAAGTGCTAGTGGTGGAGTTACCCCATAAGTGCTAGTGCTAGAGTTACTGGTTGATTGTAACCCATAAGTGCTAGTGGTGGAGTTACTGGTTGAGTGTAACCCATAAGTGCTAGTGCTGGAGTTACTGGTTGAATGAAAGCTGAATTTGATGACAACTTCCGTCTTTTCGCATGCCTGTGTGCATGATCTTTCACCTCCCTGGGTTGACTCTATAAATAGCTGGAAACTCTATCTCATCTGTCACGGTTGAACAAACACATCACAACTCTGCTGCTTCTCGGGAATCTCCGTCTGATGTTCCTGCGTGCACAGGATCGCTGGAGGGCAAGTGCCTCCGGAACCGACACCGTTCGTGAACTCTGCTCGGGGTGTACAGCGATTTGGTTTTTGGGGAGCGCTCGCGTGACTCCCTGCATCGACGACGACGACACCGGACTGCCTGCGGCGGCTTCTCTGCTACAACGACGACGACACCATGGGTGACAACACCAGGTCTTCTAACGTTTCTGGAAATGCTGGGTATCTATTTCTATGTCTCATCTTTATTTATGTGTTGTTCTTCCTGTCTTTCTTGTCTGCTTCCTTTTTATATATATATGCATGGAAATTGTTCTTTTCATCATGATCCATTTTATATATGTCATCACATTTAAGCCGTCATTTATCTGGATTAAAATAATGTGAAAATTGCTTAATTTTCTAACATTTTTTGCTTGCACTCCCTCTGAAGGAGCAATCTCAACAATTGATTCAAGTACTAGATCAATGGTGCACAAGCACTTGGACTTGTGGGCTGTTTTCTTGAGTTGCTGGGCTCCAAATCATCCTCTATGTGGAGAGATAGCCCAACAATAAATAGTGTTTTTTACGAAAAACTCGTCACTGTGATTAACACACAATCCGCATATCACGACGATACTACTAATTTGTATCTTACTGCAAGTCAAAAACGTAGCAAACATCAGACCGGACCCTAATTAAAATCCCAAATTACAGTCACTTCAAAATTGTGGCCTGAGTTTTTTTAAATAACTAGGTTCGTGCCCGTGCGTTGCTACGGACATCCAAGTATTTATAGCGCAATACTCAAACCATACAAAAAAATTCAATGGAAGACATCACATCCGAAGAACGACTTGAAGTTGAGCGTACAGTTTGATCTATTAATCTGGTAATCTGCCTAAGTGACTATGACAAGCCAAAATGACACACTATGTCTATTCAAAATCTTTGCCTGTGAGCGTCGAAGATTGTGTTTTACAATGCTTGGTAGGCACTTTCTCCAAGCAATTGCTTCATGCACCACAAGATCAACGAAGAAATTACGTCGCATAGCAAGACTATCCTGAAATATTTGAATATTTTTCTTAAAGTCAAAACACGACATGTAATAGATCTTTTTGCATATTTTTAGATTATGAAAAAGTAACATTCAACAAAGTATATTTACTCACCATACAGATGTCAACTTTTTTATCACTTTTCCAGCTAGTCATGTATTGCAGAATGAGCCATCCAATTGAAAATATGTGGTAAGAACAATCGTAAGCTTTTAGAGAATGCAAACATATATTTATACGAATAATTGATAGTGCACCTAATAACTCAGTCTGAGCCGGTCTTACCCATCAGGATCTTCTGATATTCCAGCCTTCTGTTCAAATTTCCATTTGTGAACATTCACCCATGAATTAGGTCTCACCTGTTTAATAGCTGATCGAAGTTCTATGCGAAACCCTACTATTGATATGCATAAGGACCCCTCGGTCAAAGTTTTAGTAGTCAAAACTGGCACAATAATTATATTACACATCAAATTTGAATATATACAATTTACTTTTTACTACTAAAGAATCTGTTCATGCTTTCTAATGTGTTATCAGTAGTATCAGAGAGTTGTCAAAGACAACCACTGGCCAGAATATGTTATCAGTACCACTATTGCATAAGTACATAATCGTCACCTTAAGTTGACTGGCAAAACTAATTTAAGTGTAGCCACACTCCTCTGAAGCACAACACACCTCAACGCCTAATATCCTGTTGTAGCAACCTAAGAATCGTAAATAGTCGATTAATAAACAAAAGATTTGGCATACAACAAAATAGTATAAGGAACAAATTATAGCAGTTGTTCCTGCATATTAGTACTTTCAACAGATTTTTCTTATCACAATTGTGATCACTCTACACATTTGGCAAGCCATTCATTTAGCGATCTCACCATCCTGTGTGAATATAAGTAACAATCTCATACAGTTCTACCAAATAGAAAAAGAAGTATCACAATTGACGGTTACTAACACATGAGAATAGGGATTTTTTTGGTTGAAACGAAGTATACACACCATAGGTTAATAGTATAGATAACTGATAATTAATATGAAGTAAGCAATGCATCAATGCACTCTTCGAAAGCTCCTTTACAAACCCACACCACTATGTTGCCCAATAAAAGCTTTACAAATTTAATATTATAACACAGGTTGAACCAATGATGCATCGACGGTCCATAAAGAAGTGCACAAAAAGAGTAGACATATGAAGCAGTAGTGCCAATAATAACTCATGAGCCCAAATAATATAGTTCCAGTTACCAATTCGTTTTAAAGATTCAGGTTCAGTCACCATGTGCAGAATAGAATGAATAACTCATGAGCCCAAATAATATGCTAAAAGCAAACTTCTCAATCATGCAAAAAAACTTTTCATATTTTATCTTTATATATTCAGGGGCAATTAAATAAAACAGAACATTATTTGACTCAGATCATCATTCTCACTAATTGTAGCTTTGTACAAGAAAATAAGAGTAAATACCATAGCATAAGTTGAACTTTTGTTTACCTGGATGATTGAATTGAGATAAACCATGTGGAGCTGAAACACCATCCCATGCACAGTATCGTAAAGCATTTAATTTTACCTGGAGAGAAAGCAAGAAGCATTAAATGGCATCATTCTATTCCACATACGCACTAATCAGTAAGATACACATAAATAACAAATATCATAATATTACCTGACTACAATGTCAAAACCTCCTTGTACACAATATTCTTCGTATACGTGCCATTCACTGGTAGTACTCTTTTCTGTTTTTTGACCACGTCATTTTTTTACCCTTGCCCTTTGCCGTCTTTTTTGCATCATTCTTTTCCTGCCTTCGAGCTTCTTCCTCCTCTGCCTCTGCATTAGGTAGGAGGGCGAGGATCTTGATGTTCATTCTGGTTGTGGCTCTAGACATAGCAACATACAACTGTCCATGGGAGAACACAGGTGCGGGCAAGTACACTCCTACATTTGGTATTATTTGACCCTGTGACTTGGTGACCGTCATGGCGAAGCTGAGCCTAATTGGGAACTGCTTCCTCTTGAATTGAGGCGGGGACATCTAATCATCAGAGGGGCACAAGGGTATCCGAGGGAGGAAAACTCTCTTCCTGGCATGCTGCCCCAAAACAATTTCAGCATCTATTGAGTTTCTCTGGCACACTCTAACCACAAGCCTCGTTCCATTGCAGAGTCCGTTTGCAGGGTCTAAATTTCTAAGCAATATTACCGGGCAGCCGATCTTTAGCTTTAGGACATGTGGAGGTATCCCGTTGGGAGTCAATGTGTTAAGGAACTCCTGAGGATAGTAGTTATGTGGATCATCAACCGCTTCGTCGAAACTATGGTACACCACCTCTCCACCCTGGAACTTGTTGATTATCTTCAAATTAATATCATCCACCCAGTCATTACTTGTTGATAAAAGGGCTCTAGAGGTGATGTAATCTTTATCTGTCATGTTTTCATTGAGATTTGGAAAGATGCTCTCGATCAGTGTGTCAAGATCTTTCTCGGAATCTCCAGTGTACGGGACACATATTTCGTCAGGAAGGCATACATCACCATCTTCATTAACCTCCTCTGTGCCATTACCAATGTGCAAAAGATAATCCGTGAACGCTCGCTCACTCTGGGCCCTCATGTTGCACACAAGCTTAAGATGTCGCATGGATGCCCAAAGATCCGACTTTCGCAAGGAAGCACCAACAATTTGAGCTCTGGATCCTTTACGTACAATAGGGAGGACCTGTCTAAAATCTCCACCAAATACAACTGTCTTCCTACCGAACGGAAGATCCTTTCATCCCATTATATCATGCATACTATAGTCCAGCGCTTCCATAGCCTGCCTCTTTGTCATAGACGCCTCGTCCCAAATGATGAGAGACGCTTGCTGCAGCAGCTTGGCAGTTCCACACTGTTTGGTGAAGCCGCATCTTGTTTATCGTCGAGCGTTAGAGGAATCTTGAAACGTGAGTGGGCTGTCCTCCCACCAGGCATTATAGATGCTGTGACACCAGATGTAGCTGTAGCAACGGCAAGCTTGTTTTGACTGCGAATAGTTTCGAGAAGCACTCTGTACAAAAAAGTCTTTCCAGTGCCGCCTGGTCCATCTACAAAGAATAAGCCACCTCGTTTGGAGTCGACTGTGGACATTATCTCATCATAGGCAACCCTCTACTCCTCATTTAGTAGGGACGATAGCCCCACATCTTCTGGATTTGTCTCAATACTGGCCTCCTCAAATATCTCATGAGGGACCGCGCTAGCGTCATCGTATGCATCATCTATTTTTGGTAGGGGCAACTTCTCAAACTCTTTACCCATAGATTCCACCATGTTCCTGATGTCAATCAAAACCATCTGTTCCACCCATCTTGGGTTTGGATTGGTGCGCTTGTAGTCTTCTGCCATTGCATCAAAGTGTTTTGTCCACAAACCGGCCACATCTTTCGGTGCACAGAACACCAATATTGTAACGAATAGCCTACGCAATGAGGATGGCATCTGGAACATAGTACTCTCAGTAAGACAATAATCGAGCATGTTGTCGTCTTCGATCAGACCAGTAGCACAAGCAGCGTCACAGAATGAATCATAATGCACACCATTCACAGTCCTAAGATCCCTCCATGACAGAACATGGTTTAGGAGGACTCGAAGAAAATAGCGTTCACCCTCTGCCGGATTCGCAGACACAAGTCTCCCGACCTAGTATCTTGAGTTTTTCCTTGGTTGCAACATTTATCTTTGATGTTCCAGGTATAATACTTTGGAAAGTCACGATACAAGATTCCGCGAGCTTCCGGATGATGGTAGTTGTAGTTAAACCATTCTGTGAGCATCGAGTCCTCGATACGTGGCTTTTTTAAAACTCGTTCAACCTTGTCTCGTGCAAAAAATGAAACCATATGCTGGCCAGGGAGATGACATTGCAGCGCCAGCACCGGTGGGTGACACTCGTGTAAGTCAAAGCCGTATATCCTCCACATTGCTTCTGGAGGCCCCACCCACCGGGCCTCTTTGTAATCCGCGATCTCATCAACGTTCCCTTTGACATCTTTTTTCCATTCTCCCTAACAGCCACATATGCTTTGTCATGGCCCTTGTAGCTATACTTGAACAAATATTTCACGGACTTAATGCTGCTGCATGCCTCAACATTAATGTGGCAGTTGAAAGTACGCATGAGATACAGGTTGTACGGGACAACCCACCGATTGTCCAGCATGTGACCTCGAACCATCTCCTTACAACCATCATCACATCGCCTGTACACTGGGTACGAATCCTTGCCTTGCGATGTTGAATCGCAGAATGGTCGTGGGTAATAGTTCTTGCACGAAGTACGATCCTTTGTGCATGGGTAGTTTGGATTAAACACCCCGCATGGTCCGTGCATCATATGCTTCGTGACCATCTTGTAGAGCTCAGGGTACTTCTTCTTGTTGGGTATCTCTGCAGAGATAATCGCGTCGTACTGCTCAAGGCAGGTGATCTTGAACTTTCTCTGCATTATCAGCATCCAGTGTGCATGCGGCAAGCCCCTCTTCTGGAACTCAACGACATATATGTAGGCTTTTACCTTCTCAAGTATGTCCTTGTACATCAACCGTCGCCTCAGCACCTCCAACTTGGCCCTGAACACTCGAGCCACGAGATCTGGACGGTCCTGCGCGCACTGTCCTGGATATAGCTCATTTTTAATCTCATCCCAATTTGGATTTCACGTCATGGTGAGGAAGATATCCGGTTTGCCATACTTTTGCACCAGAGCCATCGCATCCATGTACCGACGCCTCATGTCACGGGGACCGCTAATGAACGTCGGTGATAGCACGGTACGCTTCCCAACCTCGTTCGCTTCTTCCACCCCCGTACGATAGCTGTCAACCAAACCCTGGTACAGGTCAGCCCTCACAGTATCCTGATTATTTCTGATGAAGTCAAGACGCGAGCTTTCAATCTTCACGTAGGTGTCGACAGCAAACTGCTGGAACAGTCGCTTGCCATATAGTATTGGATTGAAAATCCCAGGTCGCATCTACATTCTGTAGCAATAGTAATCACGCACGGAAACACATTTATTCCTGGCAGAACCTTCATCATCACCACCGCCCTGAGCATGTGCCTTGCATATCGCTCGGGCTCTGTTGACCTGCGCCTCAGTCACACCAACTTTGGGAATGCAGTTGTGCCACCTGAACTCTCCCCTGGGAAAGAAGAGCGGGTACGAGAGGGGGTCGTAGCAGCCATGATACAAACGGATGCCTTTCCATGACCTATCCTTCCCGTGGAGAACGACACTATTTTCAAATTGACCCTGATGCTCGCACTCCTCAATCCAAACGGCTTGACGTTAGAGGCTTGTTGTATGTTCTCTGGTCAAGTCGTTGATCAAGGTTGAACTCGATATGGTAATCTGAAAAATCCTCTACCTCTCCCATAGTGCGAAGATGATCTGAGTAGGGATTAACACCAGTATTGAAGATGTTTACAAGCGTACGAATGACCTCTCTGTCTTTCTGTTCAATCTTCTCACGGCACTTGCTGAGCCTAAAATCAAGATCTAGATCATCGTCGTAGAAATAAAGCTCGAGGTGATTAGGTTCATAATTCTCTTCTTTGCCAAAGTTTTTAAGATTATGATAAATGGCACCATGTGCACGGAAGGTGTAAATATGACACTTTCGAGTGTCAGTGGTTGTCGACCGGGCATCCCTGGACCCACCACACGTATGGGCCATACCCGGGAGATAAGTTCCTGTACACCTGGACTACTCGACTAGTGGGCCACAGTGCTGGTACAGTGGACCACAAGGCAAGGCAAGGCGGACAAGGACTTGTACTAAGACTAGGATAGCTTTCCATACCCTATATAGGCTACTCTGGGTCCTACACAAATAGTACCCTTGTAACAATCTGACTTGTAACCCTACCTCCCGTGGCATATAAGGCGAGGCAGGGACCCCTTTCAAAACATACGCAATCAATACAGAGCCACGCAGCATACAGGACGTAGGGTATTACGCACATTGCGGCCCGAACATGTCTAATTGTGTGCCCCGTGTCTCACCATCGTGTTCTTGATCTCGGTGAGCCCGACAGCACAATCTACTACTTCGGGTACCCCGTCGTAGGCTCTAAACAACTGACAGCTGGCGCGCCAGGTAGGGGATCTCATCGTTGATCTACTGGTGAACTCGATGGCTCTCGTCATCATCAAGCTGACCGTCGCTTTCTAGCAAGGCGACACCTTCGTCTTTGGCTCTTGGGTTTACGTTGCTGACAGCGCCAGATCGTTCCTGCGTTTCTTGGCATCAACCCCGGAGTCAAAGCTCAAGTCCTAGACGCTTACGCAAGCTTCGATGGAAGAACTCGTCGAAAATTTCAGTGAAATTTCGATCTCTGAACCGCTTAGAGAACTCGAGTCGGAGTCTGCGTACAACTCGACTTCGTCTCCTATTCAGCCTGAGTTGCTCCCTTCGGCTTCACAGCTTGCACTCAGCCTGGATAACATTCCATCACCACCTCTCTTCGGCCATCACCATGTCAGTGCCGCTTACCAAGCCGCGCTGAAGCACCTCATGTGCTCTGGCTCGAAGATTGTGCTCGAGTACTCTTCGGATTCGGACGTCAACCTCGACTACTATGATTCGGATTCATCTGAGTTCGAGTTCGACTATGGTTCAGATTCTACTGAAGTACAACAACTGACTGGCCCTGCTCAAGGACTGGTGATGACATCGACGCCTGAGGGTAGATTCGTCTACCGGCCTGAGCATGTGCCTGCTGATCTCACCTTGGATGATCAGGAGTGTTTTATCACTTGTCTCGACAACTTACCCTTCCAGGAAGGTGCCAAGCTTGTTGATTATGACACCGATACTGAGCTCATTGAGAGTACGGGTACTCATTCACCTTATCGGGAAGTTTTCGTCGTTGATGCATCTACTCCGCAAGGACATCGTGCTAATTACCGTTTTTCGGATGATGTGTTTGATGATGAACTCTCTGCTAATGCTCCTGCTGATGAAACTGCGGAGGCCAAGACCGCACGTCACCAACGCAATGTTGATCGTGCAACCCTTCGTCGGGAACTCGCGGAAGCTCTACCTACTCATAATCTTCAAGAGGCTCTGGATGCGGTAGCTACTCGTCAATATCGCACTCCGATCCAGAGGAAGATATCAACGCGATCAATCTACTTGGTCGCTTTATGCCTTGTGACAGGGCGGCTGCTGAAGTCGTGAAGCTGGCTGAACTAGCCTACACTATGCTACGTCAAAACACCAGTACTCCTAGTCACCATGGCAGCAGTGGAGGTGCTCATCGTACCACTCCCACTTCTTAACGCACACGTCCGGAAGCTAGCAACAGGGGCAAAGGTGGTGAAGGCAGCGTCACTAGCAAGCCGGGAGACTCTCGCTACGATGCTCGCACAACAATCAACACCAGACGCGCTGAGCGCGAGAAGCAAAAGGATGCGGACTCTGATTCCTTTCCTGCTTTCTCTGCTCGACTTCAAGCTCTACTTCTTCCAGAGAAATTCAAGCCCTATGGCATTTCTAAATATGATGGCATGCAGGATCCAAGGTAGTGGTTGTGCTGTTATGCTTTGTCTATCACTAATGTCAGGGGCAATGATGATACTAAGTGTATCTACTTCCCTTTTGTCTTGGAGCAAGAGCCCCTCACATGGTTCGAGTCTCTCAAATGTGGCTCCATCGACAACTGGGGACAACTCAAGCAATGCTTCACCAGCAACTTCGTGGGTTCTCTAGTCCGTCATGGTACTCGGATGGACTTGGCCCTGATCAAACAAAAACAAGACGAGACTCTTTGCGAGTACATGCGCCGCTTCTTCGAGAAAAGGGCTACTGTTGTTGATGTCACCGAGAAAGAAGTCATAGATACCTTCTAGGATGGTTTTTATGACGATAGGCTTTTCCAAGACTTCGGTCGTGCTCGCCCAGGCAACATCACCAAGCTCAAGGAGATGATCACTCACTGGGCGGACGAGGAAGACAAGGCTCGGAATCGGTTCAAGCATCTTCGCAATAACCAGAACAACAACAACAACAACAATAATGCTGGTGGAAGTAACAGTGGCAAGCAACTGCAGGGCAATCGCACAGGTAATAACTACTCGAGCAATCCTAATCGCAAGCGTAAGCCCGACAACACTGTTGCAGCCATGGAAACTACTGCCAAGACTGAAGATGATTATCACTGGGCAACCTTGACCAAGCAGAAATGTCCATGGCACCCAGAGGGCGATCATACTATAGAGCAGTGTTACCAACTTCGTCGTGCGCTGAAGAATACACCTGAGCCAACACATCCAAACCCAAGGTTTTGTAAACACAAGGGGAAGAAGGCTAATACCAACAAAGACACTGGGTTCCAACACCCCTCCAACACTGTCAATGTCATATTTGGTGGGATTCCAACCAAGCGCATGCAGAAACTTGCACTCAGGGAGATTATGTCCATCCAACCAGCAGCTCCCACTTTTCTAAAGTGGTCTGAAACTCCTATTACCTTTTCAAGGGCGGATCAATGGACTAGTTTCTCTGAGCCAGGATGATTTCCTCTCGTTCTGGACCCAGTGGTGGCAGGCTCCAGACTCACTAAAGTTTTTATTGATGGTGGCAGCGGTCTCAATATCCTGTTTGCCAAGACCTTGAAGAAGATGGGCCTAGATATCACCAATATGCTTACCAAGACCAACTCGCCGTTCTATGGTATCATCCTGGGCAACACAGCTGTTCCTTTGGGTTCAGTTGTACTACCCGTTACCTTTGGGACTAAGAATCATTATCGCACCGAGTACATCAAATTCGAGGTTGCTGACATCGAGACTTCTTATCATGCCATCCTCGGCAAACCTGCTTTGGCCAAGTTCATGGCTATTCCACACTACGTGTACCTTGTACTCAAGATGCCGAGCCCCAAAGGAGTTCTTTCATTGCAAGGGGATTTGAAGCATTCTTACAACTGTGACACTGAAGCCGTAGAACTTGCTTCGACAACTCAAGTACCCAATACTATGATGGAAGTCTTCGCTGCAGCTAAAAAGCTTGCTCCGAGCGAGCTGGAGGTTCCTGAGAAGACAGACATCAACAACAAGCCTGCACTGACTGGTGATGTCCTGCTCAAAGCCATTGACCTTGGTACTGGTGATAGTAGCAAGACGACCATGATCAGTGCACAGCTTGAGCCTAAATAGGAAGACATGCTTGTCAACTTCCTTCGGGCTAACCGTGATATCTTTGCGTGGAAACCATCTGACATGCCAGGTGTGCCCAGGAGGTTGATTGAGCACTCACTGAACGTCGATCCTAACGCTACCCCCAAGAGACAACACCTTCGTCGCTTTGCTGATGACCACAGGGCTGCTATCAAGAAAGAGCTTGCCAAACTACTCGCGGCTAGCTTCATCAAGAAGTTTTTCACCCGCAATGGCTCGCTAACCCTGTGCTCGTTAGAAAGAAGAACTCTAATGATTGGAGGATGTGTGTCGACTACACTGATCTCAACAAGCATTGCCCCAAGGATCCTTTCGGGTTTCCGTGGATTGATCAAGTTATTGACTCTACGGCTGGTTGTGCTCTACTCTGTTTTCTGGATTGCTACTCCGGATATCATCAAATAGCAATCAAGGAATCTGATCAAGAGAAGACCACATTCATCACCCCGTTTGGTGCTTATTGTTACACAACAATGTCCTTCGGGTTGAAAAATGCTAGTGCTTATCAAAGACCTATCCAAGCGTGCTTTAAGAGGCAGCTTCACAAGAACGTGGAGGCATACGTGGATGACGTCGTTGTAAAGACTAGGGATCCAGACATGCTTATTGCAGATCTTGAAGAAACCTTTGCTTCGCTACGGGAGTACCAATGGAAGCTCGACCCAAACAAATGTGTCTTTGGCGTATCATCGGGAAAACTACTCGGGTTCATCATCAGCCATCGTGACATCGAAGCAAACCCCGAGAAGATTACTGCCATCTCCAACATGCAAGCTCCGACTACTATCAAAGATGTCCAGAAGCTTACTGGTTGTATGGCGTCACTCAATCGCTTCATCTCGTGACTTGGAGAACGGGGTCTACCTTTCTTCAAGCTACTCAAGCGGCAAGAGAAGTTTACATGGACAACTGAAGCTGATCAAGCTCTTTCTCAGCTCAAGGAGTTCTTATCCAAGCCTCCAGTCCTTACAGCTCCTTTGCGGAATGAAGAGCTCTTGCTCTACATCACTGCGACTACTAATGTTGTCAGCACTGCTATTGTCGTTGAACGGCAGGAGGAAGGCCATGGCTACCCTGTCCAGAGGTTGGTTTACTTCATCAAGTACTTTCAGAATCCAAGGCTCGCTACCCTCTGGTACAAAAGCTACTCTATGCAGTTCTGATTACTTCATAGAAGCTCTGCCACTACTTCGACGAGTACAAGATATCTGTGGTTACTAGCTACTCGCTTGGCAAGATATTGCACAACTGGGATTCCACAGGAAGGATTTCTAAATGGGCTGTAGAGCTTGGCACTCTATCGCTCGAGTTCAAGTCTCGCACTGCTATCAAGTCTCAAGCCTTGGTTGATTTCATGGCTGAGTGGCGGGAAAATCAAGTCCCAACTCCAATTGAGCATCCAGAACATTGGGTCATGTACTTTGACAGTTCCCTGAAGTTGGAAGGCGCTGGTGCCAGGGTACTTTTGATTTCCCCCAAGGGCGAGCAACTCAAATATGTTTTGCAGATCTTCTGGAAGGTCTCAAATAATGAAGCTGAATATGAAGCTCTACTGCATGGCCTTCGCCTTGCAGTCTCTCTTGGCATTACACGACTACTTGTTTATGGTGATTCTTTGGTGGTCATCAATCAAGTCAACGATTCTTGGGATCGAAATGCTGAGAACATGGATGCGTACTGTCAGGAAGTATGCAAACTTGAGAACAAATTTCATGGTCTCGAGTTCCATCATGTTATTCGTGACAACAATGTTGCTGCGGATGTCTTGTCGAAGCTGGGATCTACACGAGCTCAAGTGCCAGCTGGAATCTTTGTCCATGAACTCCACAAACCATCAATTTCGGAGCAATCATCTGCACCTACGACTACTTCAGTTCAACCTGATCGAGAAGTGCTTATGATTGATGTGGACTGGAGAACCCCTTTCATCGACTACATCAAGCATCAGTTGATTCTCGAAGACACTTCAGAAGCCGAGCGCATCTCACGCCGCATCAAGGCTTATGCTTTAGTCGGAGATCAACTCTACAAGCGAGGTGCAAGTTCTGATGTACTCATGAAGTGTGTTTCTCGCGAAGAAGGCAAGGAAATCTTGGAGGAGACACACAAAGGAATCTGTGGCAATCACGCTTCTTCCCGCACCTTGGTGGGAAAAGTATTCAGACGTGCTTTCTACTGGCCTACAGCTCTTGCTGATGCAGAGGAACTAGTCAAGAAGTGTCATGGATGCCAATTCTTCGCCAAGCAACAACACGTTCCAGCCTACAAACTCATCACAATTCCACCAACTTGGCCTTTCGCTTGCTGGGGGCTGGATATGATTGGCCCTCTCCCAAATGCGCCAGGGGGATTCAATAGAGTTCTGGTGGCTATCAACAAGTTTACCAAGTGGATTGAGGTCAAGCCTATTACCTGCCCCAAGGCTGATAGAGTCCTCGACTTCTTGGATGAAATTGTACATCGCTATGGGTTCCCTAATCGCATCATCACAGACCTAGGTTCGAATTTCAACAATCACCAGTTCTAGGAGTACTGTGAGAACAGTGGAATTGACGTCCGGTACGTCTCCGTCGCTCATCCACGCGCCAATGGCCAGGTGGAACGCGCCAATGGGATGGTACTCGATGCTCTCAAAAAGCGACTGTACGATGCTGCAAATACCAAGGATGGTAAGTGGATCAAGGAACTACCCAATGCGCTCTGGGGACTACATACTCAACCTACTACTCCCACAGGGCAGTCACCTTATTTCCTGGTCTACGGCTCTGAAGCTGTTTTGCCTACTGATGTCATGTGGCGTTCTCCGACGGTTGATCAGTACGAAGAAGGCGTAGCTGAAGAAACAAGACAGACGGATGTCGACAGTCTCGGGGAAGCTCGCTGCAACGCACTTGTTCAATCAGCTCGATATCTTGAGAAGATTCGCCACTATCATGACCGCAACGTTAAGGAACGCTCCTTCAACGTTGGTGACTTAGTCCTCTGTCGTATCCAGAACATGGCAGGGCTACACAAACTCAACTCACCATGGGAAGGTCCTTTCTCTGTTGCAAAGGTCACCGGTCCAGGCTCGTATCGTCTCCAAACTCTTAAAGGCGAAGAAGTCGACAACTCTTGGAACATCGACCAGCTTTGTCATTTCTACCCGTAGGGGGTCTCAATGACCCTCTCTAGGCAGCTTCGATTGCAACCACTCAACAGACAGCTATGGTTGTCACTACTCGTTGGGGGCCTCAATAACCCTCTCTAGACAATTTTGGCTGTATCTACTCGTGGCTTCAGCTGCGATCACTCGTAGGGGATCAAGATAATCCTCTCCAGGCAGTCTCATTCTGCGACCTTGTATGGAGTCATGATAACTCTCTCCAGACGACTTCGCGTCGTATAGAGCAATAAGTGGCACATGATGTCCATGTTTCTATTTCTAATAAGAGGCTTCGGCCTAGAGTAACACCCTTCTGGTAGGGTCTCAGTGGAACTCTCATACAAGTTGCTACTACAGCAAGGATGAGTTCATCACACTGTCCCCTACGGTCTTACTCATTCTTCGGAACATCCTTGTGAGTACTCTCTCACTAGGCTCATAGCCTCAGAGGTACTTAAGACATTGTAAACTCTGTACAATGTATTCAGTAATAAAGTTGTTATCCTATATATTGACTTCTTACTGCCCTTTGCTTATTCACAACAAAGCCTTCTTTTATGCTGCTACAGCTAAGGTGTTCAACTCATTGTGAATAAGTTCCTTTCGAGTACTCTCTCACTAGGCTAATAACCTCAGAGGTACTTAAGACATTGTAAACTCTGTACAATGTGTTTAGTAACAGTTGCTATTTATATCGACTTGTTACTATCCTTAGCTTATTCTACGACAAAGCCTTCTTTTACGCTGCTACAGCTAAGGTGTTCAACTCGTTGTGATTAAGCTAACATTCTTCGGAACATATCTACACTTGAGTACTTCTACTCGTGTACCGTATCTCTTTTTGCAGCCATACACTCATCATCCACTCGAGTACTTGGCACGCACACAAGAATACAAGGGATCCAGATAATTGACTTACTCAAGTTTTCAATTATATTACATAAACACTAGTTTGGGATTACACTTGTTTTTCCCTAGTATTTTGATCTACAGGTACATCTATCGGAGATCAATGAACTTGGAGACTGCTTCCGCAATTGGAGAAGTCTGTTGCATCAACTCATTGAGCCTGTCGTCAGTGCAATCTCCAGATCGTCCGTTCATGATGACCGTAAGATCCGCTTCTGCGTAGAAAGACTTGATGAAGATCAAGACTTGATTCGGGATCGTGCAAGCCAGCCTCTGAGCATACTCCAGAATCTTCTTCGGTGTGTCTTTCAACCTCTCCACAAGTGGATGAGGCTGAACTCCAGCAACCCTAGGCTCGAAGAGATTTGCCACTGGCTAGGCTACTTCTACCAAGGCTTTCAATTCTGCGCACAGGCCTTCGGATTCTTTAATCTTCAACTTGAGTGACTACATACATGTCAACAAGTCATTCCAGCCGGCAATGCGAATCTCCATCTCACGCTCAAGTTCGAAGCACCGCACCTTATAATCAGCTTCAAGATCCACGCATGTTGCTTCTTCACGATTATAAGCCAGCTGCTAGTCTAGCGCCTTGTTCTTGAACTTATCAACTTCTTCAGTTAGCTCTGCAGAAGATCAAGACTACTTGTTAGATGGCAGCGTGCATGGAAAAAAGTACTCAACGATGAATTCAGAAAGGGAGATTACCTTTATTCTTCTAGCGCAGAGACTTGTTCTTACCGACAATGTCATCCATCTGGGCCGTCAGCTTCTGGATTTTGTTGTGGTACTAGGAGGCATTACCATCAAGTTTCTCCTGCAGCTTCAGAGACAAGGCTTTTTGCTCCTTCAGCTATTCTCTAAGCTACGCGACTTCCTCGATGTCTGCCGCATGTTGCTCAAGCAGGCGAGTCTTGCATTTCGACTGCTTGACTACTTCTTGCAATGGTGATAACAACTTAAAAGTCAGAGACAAGATATCTTTGGCTGAAAAGTACTCTACAAGAGACTACAATTTACCGCGAAGAGTTTCTCTACACTGCGGAACATCTCGGCATGCACCTGCAAGTTATCCTCATCCAGGCAAGAGTCGTCATATGGCATCAAGTCTTCAGCCATGGATTGAGTACTTGTGCTTGCCGCAGAGTACTTCGCAGCGCTGCGCAGAGGAGCCGGGTCTTCAATGATTGTCTCATGCGGCACTATGCGGTCCTCCAGGTTGTCTTCAAGCGCCAGCTGTGCATCAATCTGACGCACAGGGGCTTCAGCAACTAGAATTTCTTCATGGCGTGGTCCGGCGTCTAGATCAACCTCCAGGCCTTCATTCACCACGGCGTCAATATCATCAAGTTGCTGAGCCCTGGGCTTGGAAGCCGCCTCCACCGCTGCCTTGACCACGTCGCTCCAGAGGAAGTGCAGTGCCTGCGCAGCATCAGCTTCAGCGGGTACTTCTTGAGGCTCTGGAAGCACATCATCTTGTTGCTCTTGAGGGTTCTGATCTCCTCCGCCAAGACTACTCCCAGAGGCTCCTCACTTCACATCAGTGGATTTTCTGCATTAACAAGTTCGTCAGTAAATTCAAAGAGTAATATCAATAAGTACTCGAGTACTTGGGTACTTATAGAGCAGCTCGAGGCACCGAGACTTTTGGCCCCAGCATGTCAAAAAATGAAGGCGCCGCCGGCACCTCTGGCACACTTTCCACTGGTGGCACACTTCCTGGTACCGCGGCTTCTTGTTGCTCACGCGCCACCGTCTTGACGGTCGACGCTGGAACCACCTCGGGTTCTGTTGTTCTTGTTGGGCTACTTGAGGGTACATTGGTTGCACTCTCAATAACCTGCGCAAGACCAAATTCAAGGCATTTTAGCAGAGAGCAAGTACTCAACATGTTATTGACTACTTAAGTTCTCAAATACTCACCGTAATGGAGGGGAGACCTGCAATCTTCTTAACATCTCACTTCCCCACCGTGGTCCTCTTCTTCTGCGGTGGCAGCGTTACATCATCTGCAAGAGATGATGCCGGCCTTTTCACTGCTCCCATGGAGAGACCAATGGGGATTGGCACCCCAGAGTACCCATAACGACCCTTCACTTCAAAATGCTGTTGAAGTGTTTGGTCGTCATCGTCACTTGAGGAGGCGTCCTCCACCAAGACTTCTTCTTCTTCTTCTTCCCCTTGAGCAGATCAACTACTCTCGGGGGCTTGAGCCTCCACTCCTGCTGGCTCTCCCTCTGGCGCTTGTAGTGGATCTTGGGGACGAGGAGGAGGGTTGGACACAAACTTCAAGACATCCTCCAGTGAGCAGAGCAAATGTTAGCTACACGACTGCTTATAATAAGTACTCGGGGGCTAGTTCTTGGAAACTCACCAGACACGGAGGGTAGTCAGCACTATATTCCTGGACGGCTGCAGGAATTCCGTGAAGATTCTTGAAGATCTTCTGCAGCCTTTCCATTACAAGATCATCACTGATCTCTTCTGAAGACAGTCTCGAGACATCATTAGCTCTAGTGTACTCGTACCCAAGATGCTCCCGCTGCATCAAGGGTTGTACCCATCGCTTCATGAAGCTGAAGGCTACTCTTTCAGCTGTCAAGCCTTGCGCCTTCTTCTACGCAATCTTCGCCAATAGCTCTAGAATCTGAATGCACTCCTGCATTGTTGGTTCGTCCTTCCAGAGCCTGTCATACACCGGCGCGAACATGCTTGGCTTTGGTAGCTGAGGCGGGGCGTTGTCAATGTAGAACCACTTGGTCTTCCAGTCTTGGTTCGAATCGATCAAGACGTACTTGAAGTACAACTCTTGTGCTTTCTGGCGCATCTGGAGACCAGCACCACCGACTACCACCGGGAAATTGGCACAGGGCTGTGGCTTCAAACGGAAAATCTTCCTAAACAGAGCCCAATGCAGGCGGATTCCAAGAAAGGCTTCACAGAAGTGCACATACACTGCGATCTGGAAGATACTGTTAGGGTTCAGATGTACGTGCTCCAACTTGAAGAAGTCGAGGAAGCCCCTAAAGAAATCTGATGATGGCAGCATCAACCCACGCTCGACGAAGTGGCCGAACATCGGGATTTCATCTGGACTCTTCTCCATTGGCCATGCATCTCCAGTGGCAGAGCTCCAGCCAGCAATCGCTTTCTCACGCAGCAACCTGCCGGCTTCGAGGGCCTTGATATCATCTTCCCTCATCTTGGATTTCTTCCAAGAAACGGCCTGGCTTGGTGGCTTCGTGATTACCACGGTCTTGTACTTGGGCTCCGGCAACTGATTTTTGCCGCGGTCGGACTTCCTCTTCTGTCCCTTGGACGGCGCAGGCTTCATCCTTCCTGTCACGAGGGTCTTCTTTCGCATTGACTCGCGGGCTGCGAGGGGGTGGAGGTGGAAGCACTTGGCGGTGTGGACGCTCGAACTCTGCGGCGGCTACGGATGCTAGGGCTTTCTATCTGGATCTAAGGGCGAATGGAAGCAATGAAACCCTAAGGGATACCCCTTCGGGTATTTATAAAACCAAAACCCTAATGGTTCGACCTGGTGACCCTTCGTATTCAACAGATTGGTTTCACACAGGCAAAATTTTTGGCTAAGTCAGAGAACTTAAATCCAAGACCTGCTCAGCTCCATCTCGGGGGCTCGACTACTGGATGGAATTGGAATTTACTCAGCTACAGTTCACTGAATTCAGGCCACTATTCTACAGTCAGATTGGATCCTTCAATTCGAGAAAGTACTCGACTGAAGGCTCGGGGGCTTTGTGCCATGTGTCCTTCAGTTTTTTCTCAGGATTTTATAGGATTATTTGACGAAGACTACTGATTGACCCTCAGCTTCAATTGTCAATTCAAACTAAGGCTCGGGGGCTACATCCATATAGGATGCGATTTTTGCAAATCGCATTCCTATATATTTTCTTCGGATTATCTGCAGATTTTTCAGAGCAAGATCAAAGAGTAGAAGATTGACCCTCAGCTTGAATCTTGGATTCGACCTAAGGCTCGGGGGCTACATTCCTTATGGAATGTGATTTTAGTAATCGCATTGCCATATGGATCTTTGATGCAAAGATTTCAAGAACGAACCGGGTATTATTGAAGACCTTCAAGAGAAGTACTCGGGGATGCTTGGGAACAACTCGAGAAGACTTCAAGACTACTTGTGGAGTTAGCTGGAGTACCTTCCAGCCTCGTGATGATTCAAGTACTATTGAAGATTGAAGCTTGTAGAACTCGGGGACGCTTGGGAACTACTCGTGGAGACCTTCAAGACCACTTGGAGCATCATACTCGAATACAAAGTACTCGGGGGCTTGTCGACCGGGCATCCCTAGACCCACCACACATATGGGCCATACCCGGGAGATAAGTTCCTGTACACCTAGACTACTCGACTAGTGGGCCACGGTGCTGGTACCGTGGAGCACAAGGAAAGGCAAGGCGGACAAGGACTTGTACTAAGACTAGGATAGCTTTCCATACCCTGTATAGGCTACTCCGGGTCCTACTCAAATAGTACCCTTGTAACAATCTGACTTGTAACCCTGCCTCTCGTGGCATATAAGGCGAGGCAGGGACCCCTTTCAAAACATACGCAATCAATACAGAGCCACGCAGCATACAGGACGTAGGGTATTACGCATATTGCGGCCCGAACCTGTCTAATTGTGTGCCCCGTGTCTCACCATCGTGTTCCTGATCTCGGCGAGCCCCACCGCACAATCTACTACTTCGGGTACCCTGTCGTAGGCTCGGTGTCTAAAACACTGATAGTGGTCGCACTATCAAGATTACAGTGCAGAGAAGTGAATGAGAAGTGCCCATTGAAATATTTGATGTGATCACGAAAATGCCTAGCATCAGCGTCTGAGGCTGTCCACAACCTCACGAGTTCATCCGGGGGCGTGTCGGCGGTGGATAGATGAATAGCTCCACTACGGCAGCAGAATCCTGGTGGTTCGTACTCAAACTTCTTTGCGTTGCAGAACTCACAATTATCTACTGGCTTTAGCGTGTAACCATCTTCTGGGACATTGCCGTAAACTGCATCGAATGGATCCGGTGCATCGGGTTCAATATTATCTTCATCACGCCTCGGGAGGTCGACATCCACGACGTCATCAACTGCATCCTCTGATAGTATTTAGCATTGGTCAAGGTTGCTATTTGCTGGTTAAAATAGAATCTTAATGTGAGAATAATTACAGTGAGGTATACCTTGTCCCGCAAAAAGGAACCCTTCATGCACTTCCTCGTCCTCATCGAAAATGATGTTCTCGTCACCAGCTGACGCAACACATGTCACATGAGTGGTGAGACGGACATAGGTGATTATGCACAATATGAACAGGAAGAGCATACCGTCATGGACACATACCTTGACAAGGGTATCTGTGCAAATCGCGTGGTGGCATAGAATCAGGCTCATCAACAACAGATGGTTGTGTCTGAGTACACCTTTCATTAAGAGATGCATGTCCAGAAGTGCCGACCGAGTTGAAGCAAGTAATGTTGTCACCTGTTCCCGCTGGATACAATGTTCCGTCACCATGAGGGTAGGTCTGCGTGTTACCTTTATATATAGCATTAAAACACAGTTTGGTTAAATGTATATTAACTTATCTGTTGTAATATATAGCTTGGTAAGTATTTTACCATTGTCAACGACACACGACTGTGTCGGCTGACTCGCAATGTTCTCATTTTCACTAGTGGTCCCTTTGGTGTTTCTTCCAATGGTTGCTTCAAACTCTTGATTACAACACTTTCGTTGAGAATGTCGCAAACCTGGAGTTAGGTGGGCTGTATGGATAGTGTTGGATAGAAATGTCTCTAGGGTTTCAACTTGCTGAGGAGGTTCCTGTACATCCGCCTCGACGTAAACAGGTGTGCCACCAAAATCGGAGATTTCCATCTGGTCTGATACTCTTGAGGGAGGCTTATCACCAGGAGGGAATATTAGCTCTGGTTTAAATTGAGGGTTTGCCATGGCGATGGAGTCTGGATGCAAGTTGTTTGCACGTTGTTCTTTAATTCTCTGTTTGTAATTGAGATTGGACTGTCTCCTGGAATCCTTCCTCTCTTGCGGCATCTTAAATAGTCTCTTTGCAGCTCTTGCATCACGCCTCCTCTTATTGAGCGCCTCTTTCTGAAGAGGAGACATTGCCGCCCTACGTGCTCTGTCCCTCCTACGCCTACGCTCACCCGGGGGGAGGTTTTGGTCGTATACAGGGGTTGTTTCATTAGCCGCACCTAAAACCACAAATTTTCATGTTTCATGCCTATAAATCTGATCGGCTAGTACGAGGTGCTCCAGCCAGTAAAGAACAAATGATTGGTTGTAAAAATTAAAGATGTGGTTGTTTCACCAAGATTAAATGTTGGGATTAAATTCAATTACGCGTGTACAATAAACTACATTGAATGTTCTAAAACACTTTTCCGAAACATTTGGCATTGAATGTAAACGTTTAGCATTGAATCTAAAACATTTACGTTGATGCCATTGAATGTAAACGTTTGGCAGGTTACCAGGTTAATTAATATAGGTTCGGATTATCAGATTAAGAGATTTAAAAAACATGCATTACCAGATTAACAATTACCAGATTAATAGACTATCAAAACGCAACAAAAAATCAAATTTACATGTCAACTATTTTGTGATTAGCAGTTTATCAGATTAACACCCCAATAATATTGACATTTTAACAGATTATGATTATCACACAACACATAAGAAGCGGATTAACAGCTCGCTATCTGAACATATCATGTACCTCCGTCTGCTTTAGTACATTCAATTCCATCTTCGTTCATCTCCGCACCGGCCAATGTCTCGCCCCCATCTAAAAAACAAGCAGCTTGTCAAGTAGATAATAATGAATATGTGGATGGCGATAGTACATCGTATACACATGTGGTGCAAGACAAATCTGAATGATTATTGGCTCAGGCTAACCTTGTTGTTCATTGTCTTGAGTTAAATTTGCCATATGGAGCATTTCATTATCTTCATCTACATGCACTATGCGACCATCGACTGGCCAAATTAATTGTCTTGTTAACGATTTACTCAATAGTGTCATCCATTGATACACATAGGTCATCACAAAAAGTAAATGATTATTGGTTTCGACTAACTTGGTTGTTCAATCTCTTGTGTCAAACTTCCTCTATGGAGCCATTCTTCATCTTCATCTCCTTTCATTGACACACTAACATCTGGTGAAATTAGATAATGCATTTACTTATTAAATCATATATTTATGCATGTAGGCCAATGGAATTGACCGCACTGCTTAACATCTGGTCAAATTAACGATGCATAACAGTAAATCATATGTTTATCTAGTATGATTATTATCATAAAAAATAGCATATGTGATTAATCATAAGAAGATAAGAGGTTATGGTCATCTGTTTCCTTTGCTTGCGGTTTCCATTACCACTAATTGATTCTGAAAAATGAAAAAGACACTACATATATATTTTGTAGCCCGTAGCAACGCATGGGCACTATCCTAGTTAAACCATATATATTTTCATAAATAAAAAAAGAGCATATGTCACTAATCAGAAGAAGATAAGAGGTAACGATAATTATTAACATCACATTGATACATTAACACCTTGTCAAATTAAAATGAAACATGCATTTAACGATGGAGACACATGAGATCCATAGCTTCAAATAAACAATAACAATGATGGCACCTGTATCGATTGCGGTCCGCATGATGGTATGGTCTGCATCGGATGGAGCATGGCTATGATCCCTTTGATTTGCACCCACGTTAAACAGTCCTGATCCTACGAGTCACCTTCGAAACATTATTAGTATACAATGCTATCTCAACCCCGCACACACATGTGATCCATCAAGAAAATGAATGATTATTATTTACAAGACTAACCTGGCACGTCATTGTTTGGAGCCAAATGTCCTCTGTGGAGCCATTCTTCATCTTTACCCATAGTTACACCTGGTCAAATTTTAATTAAAACATGATTTCCTCCCAAGAAGGCATACACATGTGATTCATAGTTTCCAAGAAAAAATAGCAAGATGGGACCTGTATCGTTTGGGGTCTGCAGGATGCTATGTTCACCTTCGGGTGGCAGAAAGGTATGATGCCCTTGAGTACATTAAACAGTCCTAACCCTATTAGTCCCCATCCAAACCTAATTAGTATACATTGCTTCATAAAAACAGTACCTCCATCACCTGACTTGTTTTCCTGTTCCCTTCGTTTATTCTCAGGCGTCTCTCTCGTTTCTTCCTGTTGAGCTCATCCTTTTGGTCCTTTGGCATTGATGCATACCTCTGCCTCCTCTGCTCATTACGATCCAAGACTCCTGACAACAAATTGAACCATGAGACACGTACAAATTGCGTAACATAAATAAATTACAGAGGTGTATAATGTAAAAGTGTTACATCGAACCTTGATTTATATTGTTTGTGATTTCTGCAAGTGGGGTCAAACTATATCCTGTTCCCGAGGGATCCATCGCAATTCAGAGTGAAATTGCCTGTATGAAACCAAGTAGTCGTTGCTGTAAATCCGCAAGGTGCATTGTGCATGGGTGTGTCTCCACCGGAATCAAAGATATTGGCAAAACGATAGGCCGTGCAAATATCTACTGCTATTATTGACACCATGCATTTACGCTTGTGCAGAGTTAAATAGTAAACTGATATATTTAGAGACATCCAGGAACATTGAATTTTTCCCTAACAAACCGGACAATGATCTTTAGAATCCATAAATCGACTAAACAAAAAAACATATATGATACTGATACTACGGGCAAAACATAAGTAGTACCCATCAGGCTTACATAAATCGACTATATTATTCCGTCTTAGTATTCTGTCCTAGTATGCGTCTTTGATGACAAAAAATATGTACCCTGGCGGACCTAGAATGAAGAACAATACCTTTCTACCACCCGACCGCTGCGGCCACCGCCAAATTCTGCCGTCTGAGCCTGCATTCGATCAAAGGGTTTGGGGATTTGGGGATGTGGCGGTGTGGAGGAGGACGGCAACGACGCGATGGCACCACCACGGCGAGATGGGCAGCGCAGCTAGACGGGGACGGTGACGACGCGGCGGACCCGGTACTGTGCCCCGGCAAGATCGGTGATGGGCGACGGCGGCGGCCGCGGCTGGGGTTGGCGGCCAGGCGAGACGGGCGGCACAGCCAAACGATGACGTTGACGACGCGTTGAATCCGGTACCGTGCCCCGGCGAGTTTGGCGATCGGCGACAGCGGCGGACGTGGCTGGGGTTGGCGGCCTGGCGAGGTCCCCGGCAAGACGGGCGGCGCAACCAGAGGGCGGCGTTGACGATGCGGCGGACCAGATCGGTTGGGGTTGGTACCAGTTCCGAGCGAGATCGGCGGCGGCGAGGTGCGTCGTTGCGGGCACGCGGGTGTGCGGAGGAGATGGGCACGGGGGATAGCGGATGGGAAAGTCGCGGTAGTCCGCAAACTTTTTTTTACGAGCGGACATTTTTTCTTTTTGATTTTGAGGAGCGGACGTCCGCAGGCTTTTTTTTACGAGCGGACTTTTTCTTTTTTTGATTTTGACGAGCGGACGATTCTTTTTTTGACGAGCAGACATTTCTTTTTTTACGAGCGGAGGGGGCGCGAGGGGAGAAGAGGGGGAGTCGCGGTCGTACCGTGGTCTTCCGAGAGGGAAAAAACTTATCAGATTTTTATCTCCACTTCATTCTTTTTAGTAGTGTATAAAAAAAAAGAGATAGAGATAGTAGACATGGCTTGCCAAGATCCCGCACGTACCATCAGTGCGGTCGTTGGTCGGCCGCGTGCTTCGCCTTCCGCCGCCACACTCCAGCCTCCAGACGAGATGACGCGCGCCGCCGTTCTCGGTGGCCGGTTTCGCCAACAACTGCACGGTGCCGGTGGAAGCTGCGACCGCAGCACGCTTCATTGCTTCGATAATCGCTACTGTGTTCAGCCTTGGGTGTGTTTAGAAGCCCAATTTCTCCCAAAATTCACTATGCAAAAAGAAGATTTCTCATCACATCAAAAATGTCGGCACATGTATCAAGTACTAAATGTAGATGAAATCAAAAACTAATTACACAGTTTGGATGTACTTTGCGAGACGAATCTTTTGAGCCTAATTAAGTCATGGTAGGACAATATTTACCACAAACAAACGAAAAGTGCTACAGTGCTTTTCAGTTCGGAACAGTACTTTTCAGCTCAAAATCCGTGCAAAATCACAGAATTTTGCATCCCAATTTTAAGATCTAAACACACCCCTTGCCCATTTTGGTTCGCCATTGGCTGGGTAAGGCTGAAAAGGCTTGGTTGAGTAGGCCGTTTTTTGTTTGATTTTGGGCCAATACAGTATACTGACACACTCCTCCTCCGACCGGCGGCGACCGAAGTTCCACTAGTGGAGAGGAGGTCTTTCGTCCCGGTTGGGAAGAGCGTAATATCCCTAAGGCCCAACCGGGATGAAAGGTGAGAGACAAAAGGACTCCTTCTTTTGTCCCGGGTGCGCAACCGGGAATAAAGGGGGGCCTTTATTCCCGGGTGGTAGTCCCGCCCGGGACAAAAGGGAGGGCAGGCCGGCGCCTATGCGCCCACCCTTTAGTCTCGGGTGGTAGCTCCGCCCGGGACAAAAGGGGGCAGGCCAGCGCCTGTGCGCCCACCCTTTAGTCTTGGGTGGTAACACCATCCGAGACTAAAGGCTTCGCCGTCTTTTTTTGTTTTTCAATTTTAGTTGTTTTAATAATGTTATACGCCTATATTCTCACGTATATGGGTGTATTTTACGTGTACGTATAAATGCTTGCACTAATTATACATGTCTACTATATATACGTACTATATCAAGAGAATAAACTTATAAATAAATATATACACACACTATATATATATATTTCATCGAAAGCAGATATTGTATTTTCTGAAACTAGTATATATACATCAAAATATCGTTTCATTCTAATTCTAGTCTCAAGTTCCACCGGAGGTGCTAATTAATATTTCTGAATTGGATGACCGTCATAAAAATGTCTTCCCTTTGAGCTAATCACCTCGTCCATCATGAATCCCACGAGACTTTTTTGAATCGCCAAGAGACAATCCTTCTCAATGATTGTGTCTCTAATCATGCAGTTCTATATGTGCAAACATGTTAATATATAACACCCAATAATTAAATATATACGCGGTTAGAAAATGATGTTTTATTAATTGGCTTACCATAATACTTACACTATAATCTCCCAGGTTCGCAGTGCAAAAATTGTGGATGAACTCACACACATAGTATGCACATAAATTGGTCCCTTATTCCTGTCTCATACACTAAATTGGAGAAAACAATTATGAAATATTAGTGTTATTCCTTTTATAATTTGTTCAAGCTGAAGTTGTTTTTTGTTTTACATACCGGAAAATCGGTATAGAATCTAAGTTTTTGTTTCCATTGTCCAGCGTTCATATGTAGCGAACGTGACCTCATGTGCCATTTGTTCAAGTTTGATTTTGGTGATTAAATGACAACATGATCAAAAGGACTAACCATATTGTCTACCATGTCTTTGTAGACACTTCTAGGTCCCAAGGATGCAAAAATACCATATGCCAAAATAAGAAGAAAAAGAAAAGAAATGCTACCGTCGGATGAACCGACGGTACCCTTGGAAGCGGCGTCGGTGCAATCACCGGACGAAGTGGTACACTGCGAAAGGAAACCCAAGTCAGCATGGATCACCGGATCAACCGACGCCCCCTTTTCTAGTTGCGCCGGATGAATCAAAAGACCAAGCATACAAAAATTTGTAGCACCGGATGAACCGATGGGTAAGCAGCGGTTCATCCGACGGCGTCAAATCAGCTAACAGAGACGTTCGGGCGTGAAGCTCTTCAGCACCGAATGAACCGACGGTCAAAAGGAGTCAAGCATCGGTTCATCCAGCGGGCTCGTTTTAGCTAACAGAGACGCCCGGAGAAGATTTCCATCAGCACCGGATGAACTGACGGTTAAGCGAGGAGACCGTCGGTCCAAGCGTCGGAGGATATGTGTCAGAAGAGATGCAACGGCTAGGTGACGTGGATGGCACCGGACGAACCGATGGCCCTGGAATTCTAGCATCGGTTCATCCGACGCTATGGTTTTCAGTGGCCGTTAGCCAACGGCTCTTTGGATGCCTTGGGCTATTTATACCCCCTCCACTCCACCATTTGGATTGCTGGAGTGTGTGAAAGTGCAGAGGAGTTCAAGACTCATAGAAGATCATATCCAAGCCATCGAAGTGCAAAATTGCTCATCCATAGACCTGTACATGCTTTGTGTGTGTGCTTAGTGTTAGGTTTAGTTTAGAGCTGAGTGAGTGCAAGGTGTGCCTACCTTGTGAGGTGATTCTCGAGTGGATCAAGTTGTACGAGGTGTGCCGGAAGCCTTGGAGCCTAGGTGGCTCTCCGGCAAACGTCTTCGACCCTCCGGCTTGGTGTGGAGCGGCGAGGATACTTTGTGCGGGGGACGTGGAGACCCCCTTCCCTTGGTGGAGAAGCTCCTTAGTGGAGGCAGCATCAAGGTGACCAAGGGAGCTTGGCGAGTGCCTTCGTGGCGAGCCTTTGTGGCAAGTCAAGTGGTGCTCTTAGGAGAGACTTGGTGACCGGAAAGCAATACTCTTGTGTAGAGTGCTTCCACAACGTGGACTAGGGGTGGCTTAGTGCCTACCGACCACGAGATAAATCGCGTGTCAAGAGTTTGCTTCCTCTCATTCCCCTTTACGTTTCCGCATTACATTCTTGCAATCCTTGTTTGCCTTTACTTTCCTAGAGTAGTATCATGCTAGGATTGGCTATAGGTTGCAAAACTTGTTTTGGGATGGGAGTTTCACACTAGAACAACCTTAGTTGCACATCTAGATAGTATGTTCTAGTTTATGTTTTGAGCAAATAGTGATAAGCCATAGGTTAAGGTTTTAAGTTGCCTAATTCACCCCCTCCCCCTCTTAGGCTACGAGCATCCGATTCCTTACATCACATCAGTGAATTTTTCCCAAGCTCTGGCGGATAATAATGAAAGTTAGAGCTAGTGTTAGTATATAAACACACTATTGCATAAAAGTAAACGTATTGGGTAGAATTATTACTCTTGAAACATATCTTGAAGGTCTTGGTATTTTTCAGGGGGTCTTTTCAACGAATCAAAGACCATGATGTTCCTCTTGTCGACTTGAATTACTAGAAGAATCCAGTGGAAGCTGTATATACATGCATGGTGAAAAGATGAGAAGTAAATAATAATAACTAGGATATAATTAGAAATGCAAACCCTTAATAAGATGGTAATCGCACATACTCGAAGTTGTAAGGTAGTAGTATCACTTCCTTGAAATGCAGCCGATTCAAGGTCCTAAGAATTGTTGTGAATGCTGTTTTTGGGCATTGCCTTACTTGGTCTTGACAAACTAGTGAAGCGTCCATGAAACCTATTCAGTGATAACCCTGCTTTCTCATCGTAGTAAGTTCCAGACTACAGAAAATGAGAGACAAAGTTAATTAGGGGATGCATTAATTTATTAATTAGCACATGAATTGCACCGTCACTTACCAACACCAGGCCATGATAAGATCGGTATTCAGGGAGTCAAGATGGTAAGTTTCATAAATATCTTTGAATCGCAGCCAGACCAACTTCTCGCCTTCACCAGCAAAATCATCCGGTCTAACAAGCATGCCAATCATCTCTAGGCCCTCTTTAGATGTCTTCATGTAAAAGTCATGAAATCTGCGCATCTTAGTAGGCAGTTTCTTCACCAACTCTGGCCTGACAAGAGATTTCCCAGGCTCGTAGTGCCATCTAGGTACGAAGTTTTTGTCCCGATGAGGTGATTCGTGGCCGAGAACATATTCTAGTGGGAGCCCTGTTGCTTCTTGCATTTGAATGACATGCGCTACTTATTATGTGTCCATAAGTGCAAGAGCTCGTTCAGGTGTAGTGAGGCCAGAGGCGATGTAAGTCTGTGCTCCCGACGTCGACGCTTGTGTTGCCTTCTTCGTTGAAGGCTCTTTCGCTGACGTTGACGCTTGTGTTGCCTTCTTCGTTGAATGCTCTTTCGCTGATGTCGACGCTTGTGTTGGCTTCTTCTTCTTCCTATAATCCTGAGGCATCGTCGACCCTGGTACTTGGTCGATATAACTATTTGTTGGCCCTCCCTGTCTCTTCTTCTGTAGGGACTTCTCCAAGGAGCGGTCATAATCAGTTTTCAACTTTACCCGTTTCTTTTCATTTTCCTGCCAGTCTATGAAAGCTTTGAGTTTCACCAGATCTACTTTATTCTTTTCATCCAGCTGCTGCTCCCTAAAATCCATAGTTACTTTATGAAAATAATCCTTTACTTATTTTTGGCACTCCGCCTCATTTTCAGATTCTGTCATGTCATATGGTAGCTTTCTTTTAACGGGCTGCTTTTTCCCTTTCTTCGTCGGGGGCTTCGTATTTGGCGGGGGCATAGACTTGGTAGATCGTGACCTCTTGGGAGCTAGCTCCGGGGAAGATTGCTTTGGTGAAGGTTCCTTCGGTGGTGATTGATGACGAGGGAGGTCATCGTCGTCATTATCGCTCGCACCAGCAGAATTCGCAGGTTGTGGAGACGGTGAGCGATGAGGACTCAGTGGCGATCTCGGTGACGGGTCGGTAGTTGGTGGCTGCTGCTCGGCAGCACTCTCGGGTATCGGTTGCTGCTGCTCGGCAGCACTCTCGGGTATCGGTGGCTGCTGCTCGGCAGCACTCTCGAGTATTGGTGGTGGTATCTTAGGTATTATGATGTAACGTTTGGGCCACAATATGATACCGTGAAGAGCATCCTACAGTGTCCTTTCCCCGTCACCTCCTGGGATGTCTAGCTCCATGTCGTTAAACTGTGGGTTAGCAATCTCCTCCACACCAACTGAGGCGTAGCTAGGTGGAATCTGCATGCTGTGGCTTGTACGTCCTAGGAGATGTGCAAAAGCACTTCCGTACGCCACCTATATATATATATATATATATATATATATATATATATCAAAGGTAGAGAAATGATGAAGTTATTAGATGTCTGAGACATGCATAAAAGGTTGGGATATAATTGCATGTATAATCATATTTATACCTTCATTGTGATACGATCGGCTTGTGCAGCTCACATGCGGTGCGCTGACAAAGTTCATCCACTGGGTACCATTCGTTGTCCTCTACTTGAACTTCTTCTTGGTCTGCCCTTTGTTCTTCGGGGGCCTCTGTGGAAGCACAGCTGCTTTTGCGAGCGGAAGGGCTAATGATGGGATCCACCGGTGCTTGGGTGATCTCAGCTACCGCGGCGGCCACTCGTCGTTCAATCTCTGCATTCATACGTTCTTCATGTTGTTTAAATTTATCCTCCATCGTCTCGCGCCACTGCGCTAGTTCACGCTCTTTTCTTCTTTTGCGGCTTCTATAGGTGTCATCGTATCCCTTGAAAGCATACTTCCACGGTACAACCCCGTACCCCCTGCAACGTCCTGGGTGTTTCGAATTCCTGAGCGCCAAAGTGAGCTCATCGTTCTCTCTGTCAACAGTCAATCTTCTCGCTATGACATCTTCAACCTTTCTAATAATCTCAAGGGCTGCCTCCCGTAACGTGGGTGGGAATTCAAGGGAACCATCATCAGGGTTCAATCTTCCACCACGGGCATAATACCAATTCTTCGATCGTTCGGACCAATCAAAGACCGCTGGTACGATACCTTTATTGAGCAGTTCTTCTTCCATCTTCCGCCACTTGGGTGCTGCAACCGCGTAACCACCTCGACCAAGACGATGGTTGTATTCGGTCCTCTTACTGGCACTTATATGAGCTTGTGCGCTCTTCTTAGCGAATTCTTCAGTTCTCTTATAATCCACAAAGGACTCCCAGTGATCCTTTATCTTGGGATAATCATCCCAATTTGGAGTTCGATTCTTCTTGATATAATTTTTGTGCAGCTGCTTCTTGAAACTCTGCAATTGTTTTGCCATCTTCGATAGAGTCCACTTCTTCACAAAGTTTGGGTTGACGCCCGGTGGAAGTGTGAAGTGTTTCAAGATATCATTCCATAACATATTTTTTAGTGCATCCGGAACCACCTATGGATTATCTTCCTTTCCCTTCCATTCTCTATACGATATGGGCACGTTGTCCCTCACAATAGCACCGCATTGGGACAGGTACTTGTCCCTGACCTTCTTTGGTTCCCATGGCTGGCCAAACTTGTTGACTTCCATGATATGAAACCTCACGTCATCGACGATTACTTTTGTACGGCCTCTCTTTGTCTTTTTGGTTGTCGAGGATGAAGCCTACAAGTTGCAGATTCGTTATTAACGCGGGGTTCAAGAATGAATGCATGATGAACTTAATGCATGATATATATACCTCGTTGGAACCTTCTGCATTAACAATGAGAACGTCTTCATTATTGTCCTCGGCACGGGTGTCAATGCCCGCGGTGCGGGTGTCGATGTCCTCGGTTATGTTGAGGAACCCGTCTGCCTGGCTTCGCTCCTCCTCGGTGAAGGTTGGGATCTCGGTATTTGAACCACCAGCAATAAGGTCCTCCATTATCCGCGCATCCTCGTCATTATTATTCATAACTCTGAATTTCTAAAATGGGCACAAATTTTTTTTCAATAAACAACAATCTCTATGAATTTCTAAGAATAAACAAGAATTTCTATAAATTTATATGAATTTCATGAATTTCTGAGAGTAAACATGAATTCAGTGAATATAGATTCCTGAGAATTTCTATGAATTTTTAAGAAGAAACAATAATTTCTATAAATGTTTATGAATTTTCTTGAATTTCTGAGACTAAACAAGAATTCTATGAATATACAACAATTTCTATGATTTTCTACAAATGTGTATGAATTTCCTGAATTTTCTATGAATAAATAATAATTTCTATAAATATCTATGAATTTCCTGAATTTCTGAGGGTGAATATGAATTTCTATGAATATACAACAATTTCAGAGAATTTCTGAGAATTTCAGAGAATAAATAAGAAATTCTATAAATATCTATGAATTTCTATGAATAACTAGGAATTTCTATGAATAACTAAGAATTTCTATACATTTCTGAGAATAACTAAGAATTTCTATGAATAACTAAGGATTTCTATGAATTTCTACGACGGCGCCTACCAAAGAGGCGGCGGGGTCGGAGAATGACAGCGCGTCGTGGGCGGAGGCGTCGTGGGCGGAGACGTCGAAGGACGGAAGCGTCGTGGGCGGAGGCGTCGTGCGCGGAGACTTCATGGGCGGAGACGTCGAAGAGGCCGGGAGACCGGTCAGTAGCGCGGTGCCGGAATAAGACCGGCCGACGCAGCGGACGCAACACGACTCAGATTCTTGTTTGTTTTCGCCACTTCGAGAAAACCATGCATGCTGGTAATGTACTCCGCTGACCGTCTGTCGGTGTTGTACATCCATTGTCAGTTCATCTGCATCATATTAAGTGAAAAATATCCATGTTAATTCTATAACACTTCATTTTCTTAATTATGACATAACATTTAAGTATAAAAACTATACACTATCCCTAGGTCTCATTTTCTAATAACTAAATTAATAAATTCTATTTTCTCTAATATTAAATACAGCTAGCTAAAAGTAAAATTTTTATAAAAACAAAAAAATCTTAGTACAAATGAATGAAAGAAGATAATCATAACAAATGAAAACTACTTATTACCAAATCTAAAGTATACTAATATAAAAACTTCATCTCTTAGCTCTTAAATCAAAATTTCTATTTTCTTAATTGTGGCATAAATTTGAAGTATAAAAAATATACACTATCCCTAGGTCTCATTTTCTAATAACTAAATTAATAAATTCTATTTTCTCTAATAATAAATAAAGCTAGCTAAAAGTAAAATTTATATAAAAACAAAAAAAATCTTAGTACAAATGAATGAAAGAAGATAATCATAACAAATGATAACTACTTATTACTAAATCTAAAGTATACTAAAAAAACCTCATCTCTTAGCTCTTAAATCAAAATTTCTATTTTTTCCTTCTCTAAATCATAAAATAAAATTTAATCACAACAAATGAATGGAGGATGAAGAATAATACCTTAGCAACACCTTGGAGGTGAGAAAACTCCACAAATTGATGAGGAAAAATTTGGGCAGCACCTCCCTAGATTTGAGGCGCCATGGGAGAGGAGCTTGCTTTGAGCTCTCGGTGAAAAATGGTCGGGCAGGGAAGAAGAGTGTGTGCTGTCGATTTTGTATAGGGACGGCCTTTTGTTCCGATTGGTAAAACCAACCGAGACAAAATGGTGTCTTTTGTCTCGGTTGGTTTTACCAACCGGGACAAAAGGTCTCTGAAGGCCGGCCCCCCTGCCCTTTAGTCCCGGGTTGGTTTACCACCCGGGACTAAAGGCCGGCCCTACTCATTGCGGTCGTGGAGGCCTTTAGTCCCGGTTTGGTTTACCAACCGAGACTAAAGGGTCGCCCCCCCCATGACCCTGTTGTTTTTAAGGTCTCCAAAATTTGTGATAAAGCCTAATATTAAGGCTTAATCAATACTTTGGAGGTGAGAACCCTAACATTAAGGTTTCCAATAAATTAGTCACTGGCCTAACATCAATACTTAAGGTCTTAACAAAAAATATAAAAAAGTTCATACATCAATACTTAATTAAGGACTTACAAACATAAAAAGTTCATACATGAATACTTAAGGTACGGTCTTAACAAAGGTAGAGGGGTGCATCAATGCACGACACATATTTCATACTTCATTCTTCTTCCTTAGATAGTTCATATAGTTGAAGTCTCCGATCTTGAAGTCGAGACTTCATCGATATATGCCAGAGAATGGATCAGTGCACTCTCCATCGCTTCACAATAACGGTGACATGGACTTCCATAAATTTCAAACAGTGGCGAGGAAAACTGATATGGCCTGAAAAATGAAAGATTTGCCTGATACTTCGAACCTCTTGTAAGTGTAGGATTTGAATCTATGTAAGAAAATCCAACAATATCCAACACTTGCTCTAGAATTGCATGAAAGCTCTTTGCCGCAAAGGTTTGACCAAAGATATTCTACAGTTTAGAATAATGTTATTACGACTCATAAAAAATGTTAAATAAGAAGATTAAAATAACATTAAATGATGCTCCATACTATGTCATGTTCATTCAGCCGACAAAGTCTCTCTGCGGTCGTGGTCACACTTCCTCCCTCCTCGAGTGCTTTGATTAGAAAATAAGAGTAATCTGGTACAAAGTACCCATTAGCGTAAAGTTGTTCTAAGCATGCCTGCACAACGGTCCTTTCATAAGTCCTCCTAACCAGGGTAGGGGTACCCCACCCAACAATTGAGACCATTTGGATGGGTTCTGAAGACAGCGAGGAGCGAATTTGTCCTCGAACGGGTATGTCAAACGAGATTTTTAATTGTATGCAATTGTTTGGACCGACAATGGCACATTGTGTAACAGGAGGGGTACCACCTAAATTTTCAACAACATGTGCGAGCCACTGCAAATGATTGAGAACCTACATTGTATGAAAGTAATATTATTATCTGTGTGTAGTACGTAAACATCAAATTTATACAAGGAAACAATATTACTATGTTGGGACGAGATCCCTGGCTTCGATCACCAGTAGGTAAGTCAATCACACCATGGGTGAAGTGTATGCCTGGACGACGAGCATAAGGTGGCCGTTCATCACGGCGACCGCCACTGTGACCATCGTGACCAGAATAGCTTGCCATAGTTTTCCAAAACTATTACAATCTCTGCAGGAAAATAAGAGAATAGTTAAATTTATTCTATATAAAAACAAAATATATAAGATCTATTTTCTCATTTGCTAATAACTAAACAGATAAGTGCAAGAGCTCATTCCATTGCAGTGCGGTCGGAGGCGACGTAAGTCTGTACTATACCTTTTTCTAATGACCTTGATCATTTTGGAAGTACATCCTCACCTCACAATCATATACACGCACCTCGCTCTCCCACTTACAGTTCTCTACATCGCCAAGCTACAGCCCTACATCTCCTACCTAGCTACAGCCCTACATCACCGAGCCACGTACAGCCCCAGCTCGTCGGTGATGTAAGACTGTAGCTAGCTAGGATGTAAGGCTACTGGTAGAGAACGTCCAACCGACTGTATACGGAAAAAAGAAAAAATAAGAGAATGCCTAAATTTTAAATAAAAACAAGAAATACTTAATAAAAATGAATTAAATAGGTAGGTAATATATTTTCGTTTGGTAATGACCATTTTTTTAATAAACTAACTTCTAATAAATTAATTCTAAATGTAAATTTAAATGCATCTATAATTATTTCTAAAAGTAAAAATCAATTATCTCTATATCAAATACTAGAAAATTAGAGGATATTTAAAAAATATGTGAAACAAAATATAATGTTAGTAGCTAAATAACTACTTGTTTCTAAATCTAAAACATCTAAAAAACCTCATCTCTTAGTCCTACTACTACCTAGAAACTAAAATTGCTATTTTCTCCATTTCTAAACCATAAATCAAAAGTTAAACACAACAAATGAAAAGAGAATCTAACCTTGGCAACACTTTGGAGGAGGGAAATCTTCACAAATTGATGACGAAAGAATTGGACAGCACCTCTCTAGGAGAGAGGCGCCATTTGAGCTTGAGCTAGCTCTCGGTTGAGAAATGGGCAAATGGTACGGGCAGAGGAAGAAGAAGAGGGGAGGGCCGGGACTTATAGGCGTCGGCCTTTCGTCCTGGATCGTTTTACCACCCGAGACAAAAGGCCACTCTTTTGTCTCGGGTCGTAAAACGATCCAGGATGAAAGCTTTTTTCCCGAGCGGTGTCACGACCCGAAACAAAAGGGCACCCCTTTTGTCTCGGGTTGTGACACTGTCCGGGACAAAATGCTGGGGCTAATAATTGACCTGCAGTAGCCGTTGGAGACCTCCCTATTTGTCCCGGTTGGTGTACCAACCGGGACAAATGAGGAGGGGTCGTTCGGAGGTTTTTCGGGCCACGTCGCCCCAAAACCTTTTGTCTCGACTCCAAAGTTGAACCGAGACAAAAGGCCTGGATCAAAGGTCCGTTCTCCACCAGTGTTCGTAGACTGCAAACAGGCCGCGTGAACTGAATTGGCAGGCAGGCACGGTGAACAGAAACTGTTGCTGGTGACGAATTTCCTGGAACCGACGGTGCTCCTGCTCATTCAGCCTGCACTAGCACTTCATTTCTGCAGATGATCATGTATTTACGATTTACGAACAACGCTATTAGAATAAAACCGTTGTCATCATTGAATAACGTATATAGGTTACTTCACCACATGATAATGTTGCTTCCAAACCATCGAGAAATCGTTTCAAATAATTCAATATAACTATAATGTAAACACAGCTAAAGTCACAGTATTAGTTTCTTCGCACTGAAAAATTTAGGTCTGCAATCTTAGGATGGTTTAATTTTACCAAGGTCTTTCTTAAAATAATTTATCGTGCCAGCGCTAGGAAATGAAAACACGAGGTCGTCGTATTTCCTTTAATAAGACATGAAAAGGCACGACGATCTGGTGGTTTCAGAGAGCAGTTCGCATTCTCAAACAGAATGAACGTTGCACGGTTGCTTGTAACTCACATTCTCAGATCTAACTTCGCTCATCAATTTGATTCGGGTGGTTGTGAAGACGCTTTCGAGCCGCGCTACCCTGCTGTCCCTTTGGATGATATGCTCCAGAATGCAAACCATTATTGGTTTATGAGCGTTCTTTGAGCCGTGCGACTTTGCGAGCTGCTAGGCTCTAGGCAGGGAACCAGAGGACATAGAACACATGGGTCGTCGCTTACTCGATCGCTCATGATTTTTGCGCAGTGCCCAGCCTATACCGTTGCGCAAGCGCGACGGCCTCCTTCGCAAAGACGACGCTGAACAAGTGGACGCGGCGCGGGCTCACGCCTGCCTGTGAAGCTGTGATCAAAAGGACATCGCCGCCAGCCGCCACAGGCCACAAAAAGTTGTGGGGTGCGTTCACGTGCACGTGTACGCTTGCAAGCTGTGGGCACGCGTACGCCAGTGTTCGTCCGGTACCCGCCGCTTGTTTCGTCTGCGCAACGCTTTAGCTATTGGAGATTCTGGGCTTCTGTCAAATTGGACGGGATTAGGGTCTGTTTAGATGAGTGAAAACTGAAAAGAGGTGGAATGAGTAGTGGATGAATCTATACTTCTATACTATAAAGAGCGAAGACAATTAAAAACGTTTCTCACCCAATTCGGGCCCCCCTTACCCCTCACGCCGGACCCATCCGTCAGGTTACGTGATGACCAAAAAGGTAGAACGACTATAGAAATCGCAATTTGGGGAGCGTTTCTGCCAAAAAGCTAATGTTTTTGTCACTCAACATCGCCTTACCCACCCTGCGTACCCACATCGGGCCCACACCGCACCCAAAATTGACACGTCAACAATGGAAAAAAAAATTCTATGCGGTGCCGCACCGGCACGCCAACGTCTCCTCGTCTAGCTCGAGCCTACCTTTCCTTCTGCAAACAGATCGAGCTGGAATTGGATTTGCCTTCGCTCAACTCATGTGTTGGTCATCAATGGCAAGCGGGCGGCTGGGCGCCTTCCACAATCGGACTTCAAAAATTTGATTCTCCATCGCGGTCGCGGACGTCCAATATCAACTTGTGGAAGTCCTCGTCACCGGCATCGACTGGAGGCGAGGGGGCGACAGAAGAATTAAAGGAGAAGACTGAAGACATGTGTATACGTCTTATTCATGAATGGACTCCATGCCCACCCGACCTGTGGTTTCACCAAAACATATGCTCATGATTAGTTTTATGGAACGGCGAGAGGGTTGGTCTGCTTGCTTGCTGCAAGCTCGGCTCTCCTCATGCGCGGGCGGGTGGCCTCTGCAGTGATCCGCTCCTGCAGGTTGTAGTAGTAGGTAACTAGCGCAAGCCATTGTAGATGAAAGCAAGAGAAAGGCAAAGCAACCCTATCCATCTTTAGACCTTAGATATCCTTAATAAAAAGTTTGGTTCGGGATCTCTTGTGAAACTGAGCAAGAATACGAGGACGACGAAGAAGAAAGTGAATCGGATTTAAAAGATGGCAACGACGAATGCTACGAGGAAGAAGACAACTATAAGGATGACGAAGATGACGACATGGAGGATAGCAACTCAAACACAGATGACGAGGAGAACTCAGAAAAACCAATAAAGAGGCAAAAACTAGCAAAAGGCAACAACAACAAGGTACATAGGAATAATTTAAACTCATCCAGCGAAGATAGCAGCGACGACGAGGATAGTTGATCATCAGCATTTTACCACATACTATACAATAGGAGTACTGATTTATATATAGAAAATTAATGTATCATTTAAGACATATTGTTTGGGGGAAAATATGTAAGAGTCAACACCTAGACCCAGTCCAGAAGCTTCGCAAGGATGCAAGAGAAAACACAAAAAAAAAATGAAAGAGTTAGGGTGGAAGTCAATTTTAAATTTTTTTATTCTATATTTGTGATATCATTCAAACTATAAAATTTTGAATGTCGTTATCATATAAAAAAGCATATGAGAAAATTGTTGGATATCAATGTGCTTGTGTCGTGCTTGATTGAAAATATACAACCAAGTTTGTTTCGTAAAAAAAAATTACTAGACACGTGCGTGTCGCACGTACACTTTACTAGTAATGAAAAGTACTGATTTAATTTTGTATAATTTGCCCTATACTGGTATCATAGATCTTCTGTTCAGTAGATGTTATGTGATACCTTTCTTGCAAGGGGTGCAATAATAGCTAGCCATAAACCTTCAGTGATATGCAAGTTGTTTCGGAGTGAATCATGGCCGTTGCACAGCGCCTCGACTATACATCGCGTCTACGATGGAAAACATCCCATCGAGTCGGTGGGGCCCACCTGTCGGAGGCTTCTTCCTCCTCTGTTCGCGCCACACCGAGCTCCCCGGTGGAGCCGGGTTAGTGTGGCGGTGGGCGGCGCGGGGGCTCGCCACCGGTAGGGTTAGGGTTTGGGAGCTTCGAGGTTCGGAGCTTCGGGTTGCCGGGGGCGGCTAGGGTTCCGGCGACCCTTCTCCTTCCTCCGGCCCTGAAAAGTTGCCGGCCTGCCGAGGTAGGCAGGTCAGGCGGTGAGGATGGTCATGGGGCAGCTTAGGGCCCTGGCGGTGGTAGCGGCAGCCGGGCCAGGTTGGGACGGAGGAGAAGCTCACCGGCGGCGGACAGTTAGGGTTCCGGCGGCAGAGGGTAGGGGCAGGGGAAGGGGAAGAAGGAGGCCGCCGCAGACGTGATAGGGTCTCGCCGTGGCGGTGGGCAGGGGAGGAAGAAGATGGGGTGGCCGTCGGGCCTTCAGTGATGGATAGCAATCCATCACTGAAGCAATGCATAATCGTACCCGTTGCACAGTTCTTGTTCAAAACAACTTGCGAAATAAGTATGATCACATCCGCACACTGATTTATGTGAAATTTCCTATGAAAACAAGACATGAATATAAATCTTTACTACTCCCTCTATATCAAAATACACGTCGTTTCCGACAGTTAAGAAAACTGTGTTATTACCTTGTTACCTTTGGCCTAATAACTTATCTCTGCTGACCGTTCATCATTCTTATCTCTCCCAAGGAAAGAGCGCGGACGGATAAGGCGCTGAACCAGGGTAAGAAAAGAAAAATAACTCTCCTACATACTACGGGGACAAGTACTTTGAGTCTTTCTTATTTGTGCTAGTAACGATAACTAAATCGATATGAAGGGAGTATTTAATATATCTGAAGGTCTACAAATACAAGAGAGATTTACAATGAGTGCATAGTTAACTCAATCTAAGAAAACTTCAAGAGGAATAGGAGAAACATAGAATAATTTGCTAATATGTTATTACTCTTCAACACGTACAACATCATTGAATTCATATATGCATATTCAACCAAACAATATGAACGACTGAAAACAAATTACACATGCAACCAGAGAACATACATGTATGCATGCAACAACAAACGCATCCACCAATTTGGTAGAAGCTACTACAAGATTACAACACCTCCCCAGCAATCCCCTTTCCTTTTTATTTCCTATTCCTCTTAATTTTTTCTGAATCCCTTTATCCCCCACCCTCTCCCGGGAAATTCACCCCTTTTTTTCTCCTTTTCTTCCTTTTTCTCTCGAACCTTTTCTTCCTTTTTCTCTGGAACCGTCTGATCTCCTGGGCGATATGGGCTCTGTTGGCCATTCGATGGTGATTTAGCAGAGTTTGAACTTGACATTTAAAACTATAGGGAAAAATAATCATATCCACGACTCTTTGCATAAACCCGAAATATCTCTGTCGATTTCCTACAGAAAGAGTGATTCGTAAGATGCTGGACACGCCGGAACAATATTGTCCAGCTCAGACAGTGACGACGGCGCTGGGTGAGAAGATGGTGATATTAACCGGCGAGCTTGACGCCTTGACGGACTCTCTGGGTCTTCGTTCCAAGTCTCCAACGGTGGTCAATCTAATAAGATAATAAAGGCGTGATGATGAGATGCATGCAAGTGTGTGGGTGTAACACGGCTGTAATAAAGCCTGTAACCGTTTTAAACCCCGGGGGTTGAGCCAGTTGTGCATCCAACTTGAAGCTCGCAACAGCTGCTACATTAGACGACGCAGGAAAAGCTGCCTTGCTGTACGTTTCAGCCGAGCAAAGGTGCGTTGTTCTATTTCGTCTTCCTGCGAAGTACTAACGCTACTTGCAATTCTCTTAGTTTATGCTCAACCTTCTCGGTCGCCACGTCATTGATCGTTTGCAGTGACATTTAATTGAACATTGACAAAGTTTAACTTTGTGCTTTGAATTGTTAAGGGTCTGTTTAGTTCGTCTGATTTGACAACTATTCACTATTCATTTTTCACATCTTACCACTTTTCAACCAAACTAAATATCTCATGACAACTTTTCACTATTCATCTGTCGCATCTCCACTGTCCACCCGTCACATGCTCGAGCTCTTTTCCGTTGCTTTGTACCACCAACTAGTGGTATAAGGTATAAAGAACATCTAACCCTTCATTGGCAAGAGCAATTTAGTAATAACATTCGTAATTATTAACTGTTTTAATTTTACATCTCATCCTCAATTTCCGTCTCGATCCCCAACTGCATCGTGGGAGGCGGCGGCTCATCCTCGACTCCGGCCCCTCTCCCGTCCGACAGGCAGAAGGGCAAACTCAGGAGCATCCGCGCCATGCTCCGAGCTCACGGCTGCACGGGGGACTAGGCTGGCTTGACGTGCGTGCCGCACCGCCGCGACCACCGACGGTCCCGGTGCTTACCCTGCAGCTCATCGGGCAGCGGCAGGATTGGGGCAAGAGCACTACGACACGTTCGGCCTCCGCGCGCAGCTCCTTCATGGATTATTCTCCAGCAACCTCGATAGGGTGAGGGCGCCGGTGGTGCTTCTGACATGCCAAAACAAGAGCGTCAATTCCAAATCCAGGCTGAAGCGCGGCCGTGGCGGCGCAGCCGACGGCCCGACCACATCGTCGGCGCACCTGGACATTAGGTACGGAGCCTGCCGGTTCAGGCCAGCGACGGTGATACTTGAGCCGCACGAGCTCCATCTGCCGACAGTGCTCACGTGCCGCGAGCTCTCGCGATCCCGTTCTCCCTGCTGGTTGTTGCTGCTCGCGCCGTCGCGCGGACCCAACACCCAAGAGCAGCCGCCGCCGCCCGGACGAACATATCTTGAGAGATGAAAAGAGTAGAGTGAGAGACGGGATCCCGTGAACAGAAAATATGTTGATTTCCAAATGAATCGTGTCTGAATTAAAAAAATATATAATAATAAGTGAGATTCCAATTCACAGATTATCCTACGTTCTAGTGATAGAAATTGTTTAATTTTTTATTTTCATAATACTTTTATACCGGCTTATACTACCATCCATAGCACCTCACACTACTAAAAAAACAGTTTTTATTAGTACCGGTTAGTAACTGTCATTAGTACCGGTTGTCCAACCGGTACTGGCCAGACGGTACTAATGTGGTCCACATTAGTACCGGGTCAATATAACCGGTACTAATGTGAGAACTCCGTCCGTCGTTGTTCGTCCCGATCCACCCCATCCACCCCGTCTGTCCCCATCTGTCTCTGTCTCTCCCTTTTTCTTTTTCTTTTCTTTTGTTTCACAAATTCACATTCATAGTCTATATTCGACATCATATTTCACAAATCTTTCATCCAAATTTCTCATACAACAATCAAAGATCGAAAATATTCTAAAACTACAACAATCACAGATTCGAATTCAAGAAAAATGGAACACCGAAAAATCAAATCACATAAACAAGAACTCCACCGGCCTCCCTCCCGGCCGCGCCCGGTGGCCTCCTCCGGCTGCGCCTGGCGGCCTCCCTCCCGGCTGTGCCCAGCGACCTCCTCCCGGCCCGCGCCCGGCGGCCTCCTCCCGACCCGTGCCTGCGCCGGCGGCCTGCCCGCAGCCCGGCACAGGCGCCGCTCACGCGCCGGCAGCCTGCCGGCGTGCCGGCGCGTCTGCTCCCGGCCGGCGGCCAGTCCGCCCTGGATTCGCGCTCCCCGGCCTGCATGGGAGAGATCGAGAAGTTAGAGCAGAGGTAGATGAGAGAGCAGGGACGACGAGTTAAGGACTCAAGGGAGATAGGAGCAACGGGGTCAAGGACCGACGGAGCAGGCTGCTCCCGGTCGGCCACCCTCACGCCACCTCCCACCGCGCTGGATCTGCAGGAGAGATGAGAGGAAGAGAGGAATTAGAGGAGATGAGAGAAAAAGAAGGTGAGAGCCAGGTGTGGTTCGAGGACCGGTGGATGGTCGCTTCCTGGTGTGATGAGTGATTGACAACGTGGTGTGGACTGATTCTTGGCTAAGTATTGCAGATGCAGGTTGCGGCTTGACTGGTGCAGGTGCAGGTGAAGAACAAGTGTGAAAGGTCGTTGCCGGTGAGGCCTCCAGGTGTGGAGAAGACAAGTAGGCTTGGTTCGAGGGACCCGGTGGCCAGCGGGGTCAAGTGCGGGCCGCATGGTGGCAAGAACGGCAAGATGAAGTCATGAACGGTTTCTTGGTTGAGCCTCAAAACCAAGGTCGAGCCGGGACTACGTGGGAGCCGAGTCATGAGTGGTGATTGGCGGAGGCTACACCAAGTTCGCGGGGTTTCCGGTGGTTCACCAGAAAATCACTGGGTTCCTTGGTTGATCCACAAAGCCAAGACCGAAGAACCGAAGACGGAGGTGCAGCAGCTCCAGACCGGTCTGACCGGTGGGTACCGGTCTGACCGGTGAGGAGCACCGGTGTGCGACGACGCAGTCTGGAATCTTCGAAGCGGAGGACACGCGTCGGGATCGCAAGGCTTGCGTCGAGGCTAAGCAAGTTTGCGGTCGCTGGGCATCTGTCCGATGGTACAAAGACAAAGACTTCCATTTTCGCCCTCGAGGGGCATGTATCCCTAGTTAGCTAGTAAGGGTATTTTCGTCTTTCGGTTGCCTCCATATAACCCAAGTGGTGAGAGGATGGCAGCCATCTCTTAGAACCCTAGCTCATTTGGTTTTCCTATTTTTCTTCCTATTTTCTTAGGATTTTCGTAGGAGTAGCTTGAGAGCTTCATGGTGAGATCTTGTGAGAGGGAAGGATGATCGGGCGGCAAGCTAGACCTTGTATGAACCTCTTTGGTATGTATAGATGATTCGGCGTGGTTCCTCAAGGCTTGGATGTGTCTTTCCCGTTTCTCATTTTTGGTGATTTTCGGAGCCCTTTCTTAGCGATTTTCTTGGAGCGATTTCGAGGCCTTTCTCTTTGGGATTTGGTGGGGGATGTATGCATGAACCCTTCGTGGTTCTTTTCCCTTTGATTCCCCTTCCAAATCCGTGAGCAAAGGGGCTCGATTTTGGGGTTTTCGTGGCTCTAGGGTTAGTGGCGTTCTTGGTGGGATTTCTTCGATTCCTCTTGATTTGACAAGTTTTGGTGGACCAAATCTTGGCTATGGAGTACCCATGAGGTGTTCCTACTATCCCCAAAGTCTTGTGCAAAACCGTGGAGCGAATCGGGAGATCGGGAGTTGGATTTGGAGGAGTTGACTCGCGGGCGCTGTTCATCCCGAGCTGCCCAGGCACGACCGGTCTGACCGGTGCTCTTGACCGGTCTGACCGATGCTAGCCCTTGGTGGGTTTTTGTCTCGGGGAATAGCTTTGTCCGTGTAGTTTTGTCCCGTGGTCCTGCTGATCAGTTCTTGGCGTGTTTGGAGTTGTTTTGCTAGGCTTTGTGAGGGGTTCTTCTTCCTCACAGGTTGTGTTTCGGGGTGGTTTTTGTTCCAGGGCCTAGAGGAGTCACTGAGGCTTCCTGGAACGTTTGCTGTGCGGCTGCTGTAGCCACCGGCCTGACCGGCTCTGTCCACCGGTCTGACCGGTGTCACCGGTCTGACCGGCGCAGGCCATCGGTCTGACCGGTGTAGCACAGGCAGCAAGCCGTGCAAGTTTCCGCTGTGTGGTTCGGTGAGTTTTGGCTCAGAAGGTTGAGTGTTGGTTCCTAGGACCAGTAGCACTCCAGTGGCTGTGTGGTCTTGACCAACTTGGGTAGTTGAGTCGGAGACGTGAGTTGGAAGCCGTGTTCGTCTTGTTGGAGTTCTCATCTCCTTCGAGAAGAATTTTTATCGGCTCCCATTCACTCTCCCCCTCTCTGGTTCGCCTAATCGGTCCTTCAGAAGGAAGGTGGAGGACGATAAAGGCAGGGGCGCAGGCGTGGGGGTCTCCGCCGTCCGCGTGGGTACGCGCGCAGGGCCCGCGGGGCACGCGCGGACGGCCCCGTCTGGGGCGCGTGGCAGGAGTTGACGGTTGTTGTGTTTTAATACCGGGGCAAGATTCACCTGGTACTAATGTGCCCCACATTAGTACCGAGTGGTATCTAGGTCCGGTACTAATGTGTGGCGAACACATTAGTACCGGGTCTGGACACCATCCGGTACTATTGTGACTCATGGGGGGCGCGTCGGGGCTCTTCCTTCCCACCTGGTACTAATGTGCATATTAGTACCAGGTGCAAAAAAAAAAAATCAGTACTAATGTGAAAAATGGTCGAGGACCAAAGGTTGTTTCTCTAGTAGTGTCATACTACTGATGAGTTTTACGAAGTATATAATTAATTTGAGATATCGGAAAAGAGCTCCACATCTTCACTAAATTCAATCAAACTAAACACCTTGTAGCAATTTTTCACTATTTATCCATCACATCCTCACTAGACGATTAAACATGCCCTTAGTACGTTTCAATATTGTACATGTGGGTTTAGAGTGGCACGCGTTGGCATAAACTCAATTTGAAATAATATTTATGCTACGTATTTCTCAGGTAACGAGGGCCTTATGTCTGAAAACCAACGGGTGAAACTCAACATGCTTGTACTACTAGCATTGTTGTTGCTGTCTCATGGAGTTGGCAATATCCGTTGTGCCACGGTCCCTGAGAATAGCACGGACATGCTCGCCTTGCTTGATTTCAGGGCAACCACCAAAGATCCTGCAGGATCCTTGAGCTCGTGGAACACCAGCATTGACTACTGCGAGTGGAGAGGTGTGTCGTTTGTGACCCGAAGAACGACGGGCGAGTCACGGCACTCAACCTTACCAACTAAGACCTGTAAGACCCGAAGATATTTAATTATCCAATATCTAAAAAAAAAATCGCGGCTTCTGTTGGAAACTTAACATTCCTTCAGACGCTAGACCTGTCTACCAATCAGTTTTCTGGACAGATACCTCATCTAAACCATCTTCAGAAGATGCAAGTCCTTAATCTAAGCTACAATTCATTGGACGGGATTATTCCAGATACTCTCACAAATTGTTCCAACCTCAGAGAGTTGCATCATCTCTACCACAACTTGCTAAATGGCGCAATTCCGCGGGAAATAGGTTTCGTTAAGAATCTAGTTTTCTTTGCCCTGAACAACAATAATCTCACTGGGACCATCCCGCCAACCCTTGTTAATTAGTAATCTAGGATCTCTAGCATAAACACTAGTCGGGTATGAACTTAGATAACAAAGATTGACTTAACCTAGAACTAGAACGCATCTACCGATCTAAACCCTAACCTAGAACCCTAACAAGAACACTAGCTACCTAACACAGAGGAGTAGAGAACACCGACCATCAGCGAGCACTCCGTCCTTGGTCATGTCGTCGTGGTCGACGGCGTATCGGCGGTGCAGGGTCGGCGGTGAGGGAGATGGAACTTCCCGGCGGCCAGGTGCTCCCTCGGTCGGTAGGGTGTGTAGGTGGGGTTGTGGCGGCGCAGGGCAACCTCGTGCTGCGAGCCGTGGCCCCCACCTCCTCTTTATAGTACTGGCGCCAGGGGCCCACCAACCATGGATCGGTTGGGCGTCCCCGACTAGGGCGCGAGGTCGAGTCCGACTGGGCCTTTGGGCCTAGTCGGGGAGGAGATCGACTAACATTCTCCCTCTCGATCTCATCTTAACTTTCTTGCACTTCAGCCTCTCGCTGTGTATCCACTTCATCACAAATAACCATACTGAGCATGGGTCATCTTAATCGTAATGACAATCAGATTAACCAGCCACAATACACTTATCCATTCTGAAGGATCTTAACTCGGGCCCTATCCAGGAATCATAGGCTTTCCCTTAAACCCATACCGGTAATGTGTTCTTTAAACACGCTGGGTGGTAAGCCTTTTGTGAGTGGATTCACAAGCATCTCTTTTGTACTTATATGCTTCAGACTTATAGTATTATCCTGGACTCTATCTTTTACCACATAGAACTTAATTTCTATGGGCTTGGTAGCATTACTCGACTTGTTGTTATGTGCATAACATACTGCCGGCGCGTTGTCGCAGTACATCTTTAGTGGTTTATGTATGCAATCTACCACTCTCAAGTCTGGTATAAATTTCTTTAGCCACATGACCTGTCCTGTAGCCTCAAAACATGCTATAAACTCTGCATACATCGTAGATGTTGCAACTAGTTCTTGCTTAGAATTTCTCCATGAGATAGCCCCTCCTGCGAGAGTGAACACATATCCAGATGTAGACTTTCTATCATCTCTATCTCCTGCGTAATCTGCATCCGAATACCCTATTATCTCTAGAGTATCCGATCTTCTATAAGTTAGCATGAGGCCTGTTGTGCCTTGCAAATATCTTAATGCTTTCTTTGCCATCTTCCAGTGCTCTGCACCTGGATTAGACTGATATCTTCCGAGTACTCCTGTAACAAATGCTAAATCAGGGCGAGTGCACACTTGTGCATACTGTAAGCTACCTACTGCTGAAGCATATGGAACCGCTTTCATTTGATCGATCTCATATTGGTTCCTTGGACACTGATATAGTCCAAACTTATCACCCTTCTGAATAGGAACAGGTGTGGCTTTACTCACATGCATATTATACTTCTTTAGAACCTTTTCTAAATATGCCTTTTGCGATAGACCTAAAACTCCATTTCTTCTATCTCGGTGAATTTGTATGCCTAAAACATACGAAGCTTCACCTAGATCTTTCATATCAAAATTTGAGAACAAAAACTCTTTTGTCTCCTGTAACAGTCTGACATCATTGCTGGCAAGCAAGATATCATCCACGTACAGTATTAGGAAAATAAACTTCCCTCTCTTAAACTTTACGTAAATGCAATTGTCCTCAATATTTGCTTTGAACCCAAACTTCTTAATTGTCTCATCAAACTTGATGTTTCATTGTCTTGAGGCTTGCTTTAAGCCATAAATGGATTTCTTCAAGTGACATCCTAAATGTTCTTTGCCTTTCACAACAAAACCTTTAGGTTGAGTCATGTAGACATCTTCATATAAATCTCCATTCAGGAATGCCGTCTTTACATCCATCTGATGTAATTCTAAATCATAGTGTGCAACCAGAGCCATTATGATTCTAAAAGAATCCTTACATGAGACTGGAGAAAACGTCTCATTGTAATCTATCCCTTCTCTTTGAGTGAAGCCCTTGGCTACAAGACGACCTTTATACTTTTCTACATTCCCTTCAGAGTCATATTTAATTTTGTAGACCCATCTGCAGCCTACTAACTTGGCTCCTTTAGGAATTTCTACTAAGTTCCAAACTTTATTGGTACTCATTGACCTCATCTCATCCTCCATAGCTTCTTGCCACTTGGATGCATCAGGACGTCTCATAGCTTCTTCAAAAGAAGTAGGATCACCCTCTACGTGAATTTCTTCACTGTTATATACTTCATAATCATCAGGGATAGCTGATCTTCTAGCTCTTTGAGACCTTCTCAGGGTCTCAGCGGTTGGCACTTCTGGTTCTGGAGACTGTTCTGGTTCTTCTTGTGCGACTGTTGTCTCTGTAGGATCCTGAAAGACATGTTCCTCATTATCACTCATTGTTTGCACTGGTGAACTAGCAACAGGTTCTGACACTACAGTGGGCTGCACTGCAGGTGTCGAAACAGCACGTGGGAAGAAGACTGGTTCATGAGTCATAGGAGTAGGTACATATACCCACTTCTCTTCAAGATCAATTTCTCTACACATCGTGTTCCCTCTCATCATTTCATTCTCTAGAAAGATGGCGTGTCTCGTTTCCACAAACTTTGTGTGTCTGTTAGGACAATAGAAACGATAACCTTTTGACTTCTCAGTGTAACCAATGAAATGGCAACTCACTGTCTTGGGATCTAATTTCCCAATATTTGGGTTAAACACTTTGGCCTGAGCCGGACATCCCCACACATGCATGTATCTTAGAGAGGGTTCTCTACCCGTCCATAACTCATACGGTGTTGTAGGTACTGACTTAGTCGGAACTTTGTTTAAGATGTGAGCGGCGGTTTTTAATGCCTCCATCCACAAATTTACTGGCAGGGTGGAATAGCTTAACATACTTCTAACCATATCCATCAAGGTACGGTTCCTTCTTTCAGCTACTCCATTCTGCTAAGGCTCGCCCGGTGTGCTATACTGGGCAACTATGCCATTTTTCTGTAAGTTTTTAAATTGCCTAATTCACCTCCTCCCCCTCTTAGGCTACGAGCATCCGATTCCTTACATCACCGCGAGGGAGGGAGGACGCCAAGGGCCGGCGCGTGCCTCCGCCATGGATCCGCAGTCCTGGTGGCCTTGTAGATCTGACTGTCGGCGGTGGTGAAGACGACCTCCACGCGCTCTAGGTCCTCGACGGCGAACGAGACGAGCTCGCACATGGACGCCAGGGTCGAGCTCTCCCGCTGCGGTCGGGGGTCAAGCTGCCTCGCGTTGGAGGCCATGGATGCCTATGCGTCCATGGTCATTCACGCTCACGGACGACAGCGAGCTTCAGCTCCTCGACGGCGCGGCGGTAGTGAACGGGACGGCCGCACCGCCGCTACTCTGGCCCTCCAACACCTCGCGCGTCGCACCGCGCCGGGATAGTACAACACCATGCAGGACTCCGGTAGCCTCTAGGTGAACAACGATGGTGAAGGGGGAAGAGAGAAGGAGAAAATAGAAGAGAGTGACATGTGGGACCATCATTTAGGGGCATATTAGACTTTTCTCAGAGAAATTTTGTGTTCCTAGAGCCGGAGCTGGACTGCGTGCCAAACACAACACTTTTTCAAAAACTCCACGGTAGAACTACTCCATGGTGGAGTTGGTAGAGCAAAGCTGAAAAAACCGGAGCAGAGCAGTCCCAAACACGCTCTTAGTCTTTAGATATTAAATTGATTAAGCTAGGGACTTTGTCCACACACAGGGGATGAAGCCACGGGAAGCCAGTTTTTTGGCTTCTCCTCCCTCTAGTGGCTCCTCTCAGTAGGAATTGAAGAGCTCCTCCGGTGAAGCCATTTTCACTAGAGACGTTAGGCACGATTTCTTCAGAAAACCGATGGTGAAGCCCCTGAAGAAGGCGTTAGGTACGATTTCTTCATAAACCGACGGAGAAGCCCCTGAAGAAGCCGTGTCAAATGGGCTCTTAATATTTACCCTACCAACTTTAAGTGGGACTGAGGGCAAGGTGGTGCTTATATATATAGCTCTTGTTTGATATCTCAACCAAGCCTAGCCTCGGCCAACAAGCTTCTGTTGCATAAATAATCTCGACACAATGCTGAATCACCTTCGTTTGCCAACTCAATGCCTCCTTCTGCTGCTCTGCTCCTATGTTCCAGCGATATATAGTTTCAGGTCACCCTGCAGTACTACCTCAGAAGATAAGCCAAGATTCATACTTCCCAAATGAGCGTCTCTACCATGCCTACCTCGTCATCCAGTGGTTCAAGACCACCATCACTTCCGACCCGAAGAACATCACAGCCACTTGGACTGGCCATGACATCTGCGGCAAAGCAAGGTACGCCGGCTTCTACTGTGCGACACCAACAGGGCAACCTGAAGATCTCACAGTCACGGGGATCATTTGGAATGGCCATGGTCTGTGCGCGCCGACGCTGCAGGGTTTCATCGACCAGCTGCCAGATCTTGCATTTTTCCATGCCGCCTCCAACTACTTCGGCACCGACATCCCTCGCCTCAATCTTCTGCCGTACATGTACAATCTCAATATCGATAACGATCTTCCTGCTGCTCATCCTATGGCCGATGCTTATTCGAACTCAGGTTTTAACGCGCCATGCATCAAAGGCGCCATTAATTTCATGATCAACGTCACCACGAACCCCTTCAAGAAGGGACGATGGGGACACATAATACCAGCTGGTGCCACCACCAAGGCTAGAGCTCTAATTCTCAACAACAATGAACTATCAGGGCCTCTACCGGCGGATCTTGGCTTCTCCAAGCTAAGCTACATCGCGTTGGCCAACAACAAGTTCAGCGGCCCAATCCCACCGTCGATTGAGCACTTTCAAGACTCCCTCTTCGAAGTGCTCCTCTTCAACAATCAGTTCTCCGGCTGCCTACCCCATGAACTCGGCATGCTCACCAAAGCCACTGTCATCGACGCCGGTATAAACCAGCTCACAGGCCCCATCCCATCATCCTTCTCCTGCCTGACCAGCGTCGAGCAGCTCAACCTGGCCGGGAACCGCGCCTCTACGCCTACGGTCAGGTACCCGACGCGCTGTGCAAGCTCGCCGGGCTAACCGCGGGCCGCCTCGCCAACCTCACGCTGTCCGGCAACTACTTCACCTCCGTCGGGTCGGCGTGCGCGTCGCTGATCAAGGACAGCGTGCTGGACGTGAAGAACAACTGCATTCCGGGCCTTGTCGACCAGAGGCGCCCCGCGGAGTGCGCCGCGTTCCGGAGTCAGCCGAGGACGTGTACGGCGGCGGCCACTCATCTGCTGGCATGCCCCGCCGCACCTGTCACCGCGCCGGGGGAGAGGAAGGTCAGGGACTACTCCAACTACGTGACGTACGCTACTCTGCATGAGTGAGGTGCCACGCTGGCTTGCAGTAGGAGACATATAGTACGTGCCTCGGTGGTATTTTGGCTATTTGTTAGTTCTTGTATTCAGTACAGTGCACACTACTGTGTTTTGTTGTAATTGTTATTGTTTGTTCTGCACGTGACTCTGCTACATGCATCTAGATCGTCTTGTACCGATACATCCACTACTAGGGAAAGGGGCATCTGTACCGGGTGGCAACCCACATTAGTACCGGGTGGCCACCCGGTACAGTTAAGGCGGCACTAATGTGGCCGCCCACATTAGTGCCGGGTCGTGTGACCCGGTACTAATGTGGGCGGCCACATTAGTGCCGGACCGTGTTACCGGTCGGTACAGATGTGGGCTCACATCTGTACCGGTTGCTAACACGGGCGGTACTAATGTTTTTTTATTTTTTATTTTCTTTTTAGTTTCTTTATTTATAATCCAATCATATTTGTTTGGTATACGTATACTAATATGCTTTTCGTATGTGTTTGGTATAGTATACTAATATGCTTATCCTAATGCGAAGCGTATAGATTGCATACAACATATAATACATATATATAAGCATATTGTGCATATGAAAATACGATACAAATATTTACAACAAATCAATTGTCAGAGAAGATTAAAGTTTGGATCCTTCTAAGATCGTTTGCTTGAAGATCCTTCTCGTCGTTACTGACTCCTAGTACTGACCCTAGAAGGAATTTCCTTCGGCTTCTCCTTCACCTTCTCCTTCTCCTTGTCATTGTCAGCTTTCTCCTTCTCCTTCTCCTTCTCCTTGCACTTCTCCTTCTCCTTGTCCTTCTCCTCCTCCTTCTCATTGTGAGCCTTCTCCTTCTCCTTCTCCTTCTCCTCCTCGTTTTTCTGACCGGTTTCAATGCTAGGACCTGAAGTGGCGTCAGTGGTCCTTGTGAATCTTGATGCACCAGAAAAAAAACTCTCCCCTGGATTGATCACCTCGTCTAGAAGAAATCCGCACAATTGTTCTTGAATTAGCCGGATTTTTTCTGTCTCAAGAAATCCTTTCTTTATGCGATCAATCTGGAGAAGAAGTTATTAATTTCATAAGTACTATTGGTAGAACGAAGTATATAAAAATTAAGAACTAGGGATAAGTATGCACCGCTCGCTGGCGGCTTCCACCCAAGTAGTTACTTGCAAAGGTATGCATGAACTCACATACGTAGTATGGGCATAGATTGGTACCCTTCGGCTGCTTCATGCACTGGACATATTTGGGAACAAAGTTAATAAATATGAATTCTTGTATTCAGAGAAGAAGTGATATGAGATCGAAGAACAAAAAGACGTACCTCGACGTCATGGAGGTATGTAAGTATCTCTTTGAATTTCCCTTTGTACTGTACGAAGAGCATATCCCATGCTAGGTTCAACTGTTCGAGGAGAGAAATATACCAGTCTTTATATCCACCAATAGAATCATAGACCCAGACGTGGCCCGTCTTTGGATAGATAACAAAGAGAATCCAGTGGAAACTGCCATTACATATACAAGTATATAAGTATATTGTAATATTTAGTGTAATTCGGAAAATAAATAAATAGATATGTGAAACAGGTTGCTCACTGGTAGTTGTACGGCAAAAGTATCATAGTCTTGTCCTGTTGCCTGTCCAGAAACTTATACAAATGAACCACTGTATCTGTTGCCTGATCATCCACATTTGCCTCATTTATTTGCATAGGATCCATGAAGCCGACGTCCATGATTCCTTGCTTCCGGCAAGATTGCATCTCCATGCTGTATGATACAAATGAGAAGATCAGACATACAGTAGTAAGGCTACAACGGTAATTTTAAGCTTATAGTAAAATAAAGACTTACAGCGTCCAGCAAGTCATTAATGAGTAGTCGAGTGCATCTTGATTGAATAGCATATGGAACTCTTCGAATGGCACAAGGAAAGTGCTTGTACCTTGAAAAAAATGTTCCTCACCAATTCTAACTTCAAGCATACCGGTCTTGTTTGTTCTTGACTCTTCCATGTACTAATTGTGGAACTCGTACATTCTAGTTGGAAGATCGACCAACAATCGCTCCCACAGAAGCGGCTCATCATGCACATATCGACGTCTTTGTGCCTCTGGATGAATTTCTAACTCTTCAGTCCCTAGAATTTGACCGGGTGTGATTCCAGCATCTGCACCAAATAGAAGCAATTCCTGGTCCTTGGTTGAAATAACTTTGAGGGGCGAGACGGATTGCTTCGATTGGGTTCCTAGTTGTGCAACAGTTGACCGAACTTTCTGTTTCTTCTTGTTGATCTTGACTGCAGCGCGATCGTAGTCAGACAACGGAGGAGGCACTGGCACGCTCAATTTCTCTTTGTCCTTGCCTGCCAGGAAATGCTTAAATTTAACCATGTCAGTTTTTTTCTCAGGTGGAGGTTTCGGGCCATGAAAATGATCATGCACTTGTTTGGCCACTATCGCATCCAGTTCCTCCAAAGTCTTCTCGTAAGATTTTTTCTCTGGAGTCTTGACTATCTTCTGCTTCTTTGGACGCGAAGGAGGAGGAGGAGGAGGTCTTCGTTTGGAACCCTTACTGGCAGGAGGAGTTGGACTCACGCTTGGATCCCTGTCATCTGCTGGATGCTCGGGACTGCTGCTGCGTTCCCTTCTACCTGGCGAATGTGCTCCCGGCACGGCGGATCGTGCAAGAGATGATGCTTCTACGGGCTGTTGTGTTATCCTTATGTGATCCCTCGGCCATAAAATGCAACGGTGCACTGCTTCTCCTAGGGTCTCTTCCCCATCAGGTCCTTCCGGTTCCAGTTCTAAGTCATCCCAAGAGTCAACCACTCGGTCCACAAAGACTTTGGCTAAATCAGCAGTTATACTCGTAAGGGGTTACTCCATAAATGTTTCCCCTGGTGTCGGTACCTCAGCAATACTGTAAGCCACCACAAGCATCTTGTTTCTTACTTTAGTCAGAAGTTCACATGTGGACCTCACAGTGATGTCATCCACGGGGTAGTGGGGTCGTCGCTCCTCGACAGCAGGGGCGCCTGCATCCGTGGCCGCTAGGGCTGCTTCCGTGGAAGCGACGCTGCTCTTACGCTTACTAGATGGGCTCATTTCATCATGAGGCCCTAATGCTGTAGGTGCTTGCTAACTTGTTGAGTGCTTGCTAAGAGCGAGCGCCACACGTTGATTGATGACTTCTGCCATTTCGCCTCATGCATACTGACGCGTTGTTGCAGCTCTCGTATCTCACGTGCTTGTTGGTCCTTAGTTCTTTTGCGGCTTCTATACGAATCAAGGTGCTGCAGGAATGCTTCTTTCCATGGTATGACACCCTTGCCTCTGCAACGTCCACCGTGTTCTCTGGTACCTAGTGCCATAGTAAGCTCGTCATTCTCTCGATCAGGCACGAAAGATCCTTCCGTTGTACGCCTTATTAAATCAACAAGCCTTCCAGCTGTCTCTCTTAATTGATCGTTCGACAGTAATGTTCCATCTTCTGGATTCAGTTTGCCACCATGTGCAAAATAGTAATGCTTTGCTCGCTCGGGCCAATCTAGAGTTGCTGGTATGATTCCTTTAGCCATTATATCTTGTTCATTCTGATCCCATTTGGGAATGGCCTTGTTGTAACCTCCCGGTCCGAGCTTCTGAAATTCTTTCTTCTTCCTGGCATTGGCGGTGTTGGTTTCTGTCAACTTCTTGGCCTCTGTCGATTCCTTGTGTTGCACAAAGACATCCCAGTGATCTCTTAACTTGGCCAATCCATTCTTCGTGAAGTCCGGTGTAAGCCCAGTCTTGATGTACTCTGCCGTCAGATGCTTCTTGTACGACTGAAAGGCATTTGCAGCCTTTTGCATCGCCCAATATCTGATGTTAGCCAAGTTTGCTTCATTTGGGAATGTAAAGTGTTCTTTGATCTACTCCCATATCATGTCCTTGTCTGTGTCCGCAACCACATCTCCCCGCACCTCCAGTGCCTCATCATCCCCATCTTTGTAATCGAGAGCTTCAGAAGCTCTCCAGTACGGAATGCTTATGGGGATGTTATCCCTGACAATAGAACCAATATGGTTGACCAATTTCGTCACATTTTCTTCTGGAGCAAGTGGTCTCCCTGATTCAGCGACTTCTATCATGATGAAACGACCCTCTAGCTTCTTCTTTGGGCTGCGTTTCCTTTGAGACTTTTTACTGCTCTTGCTCGAAGAAGGAATCTGGAAATGGATAAACTATTATTAATATATGAGAAGTCGTGAACGATGTCAAATCTTGAAAGTCATCATCCATATTATACCTCCTCTTGTTGTGTCTCGTTGCTTTCATGGGTAACTGGTTGCTGATCTGCTTCTTGCTCTTGTTCCCTATCAACCGCGGGGATGTTGAGGAAGCTATCAGCCTCCCTTCGAGCGGCCTCGTCATTGTTTTCATTTTGAGCGATCATATCCATTAAGATTCGCTCCTGTTTTTCGAACTCATCCTCATTTGGATTCATCTCGTAACTACAAATAATGACAAGAATAATTACACAAGAATAAATGTTTCATGAAAAAATGACTACAAATAATGGGCGGAAGCGTGTCAGGCGGGGAGCGTGTCGGGCGGGAGCGTGTTGGGCAGGAGCGAGTCGTGCGCGCGAACGAGTCAGGCGAGCGAGCGAGTCGGGCGAGCGAACGTGTCAGGCGGGAGCGTGTCGGGTGAGTGAATGTGTCGGGCGGGAGCGTGTGGGCGGGAGCGTGTCGGGCGGGAGCGTGTCGGGCGAGCGAATGAGCGAGCGAGCAAGCGTGTCGGCTACCTAATTTCAAATCTAAATTCAAATCTAAATCTAAATCTAAATTATAAATCAAAATGTCCATAAATACACTTTTAAATGTTCATAAATACACATTTAAATATCCGTAAATGTCCATAAATACATATTTAAATGTCTGTAAATGTCCATAAATACACATTTCAATGTCCATAAATACACATAAATTCTAAATCTAAATTCAATTCTAAATCTATATTTATAAATCTATAAATCTAAATTCTATTCTAAATTCATTTCTAAATCTAAATTCAATTCTAAATCTAAATTCTATTCTAAATTCAATTCTAAATCTAAATTCATTTCTAAATCTAAATCTCAATTCTAAATCTAAATGTTCATAAATCTATATTTATATCTAAATCTAAATTCTAATTTATAAATCTATATTTATATCTAAATTCTATATATTTAAATAAAAAAGGGGGCTGACGTCAGCCACCACGGGGCTGACGTCAGCCCCTAAATTGGGGCCGGGGCGTGCGGCCGCGCACGCCGCGGCGCGGCGGCTGGCGACGGCGGGGCTGGCCGCTTACCGGTGTTGGAGGGGCGGCGCGGCGTGGTCAACGGCGGCGGCGACGTGGACGGGACGCGGCGGGGCCGGGGGGGATCGGATCGGCGGGGGGACGGTGGACGGCGGCGGCAGCGTCGCGCGGCGCACGGCGGGCGGGGGCGTCGCGCGGCGCACGGCCGGGGACGACGGCGGTAGGCCGGCCGGGCGTCGACGGCGGTGGGGAGGCGCAAGGCGCGGGGACATCGACGGCGGTGTGGATGGCGCGCGGTGGTGTGGACGGCGCGCGGCGGTAGGCCGGCGGGGCGCGCGGGGCGTGCGGAGCGGGGGACCGGGCCGGGGCTGGCGTTGCGACGAGGGAGACGGCGGCGGCGTCGGCGTCGACAACGTCGGGGCGTGGCGGACCGGCGGCCAGCGATGGAGACGACGACGATGGGCGGCGGCGCCGGCGGTGTTGGGGAGAAGAAGGAGGGGGCCGGGACGGAATTCGCTAAGTGTTGGGGGAAGAAGGGGGCCGGGCACCTTGTACCCCCCACATTAGTACCGGTGCCCAACTAGGCTCGGTACTAATGTACACATTAGTACCGGGGCTAGTTTGGCACTGGTACTAATGTGGGCATTAGTACCGGACCTAGATGAGCCCCGGTACTAATGTGCCTTTTCATTTCTCACCAAATGGAAAAGCACATTAGTACCGGGGCTCATCTAGACCCAGTACTGATGTGCTTTTGTTTATTTTTTTTCCTTTTCCTTTTCTTTTCCTTTTAAATTTCCAAATCTATTTGAATTTGCTCTTAAATTTATTATAAATCATATTGAGTACGGTGAAATGACAGATTAAATACTATTGTGCTTAACTTAGATATATACTATGCAATGTGAACTTACATCTCAAACTTGCCAAATCTATTAATTAAACTTAGTGATAAGTTATTTTGGTCAAAACTCTTATGTTCACTTTAAAAATCGAACATGAATATTTTTTTGCCATGCAAAATTTTACATTCGTAAGACTTGTCGTGTTATTAACATGTATACCTCGATTTAGTCTTGCTCGTGTATATTTTTATGTTAAATTATTTATTTTATACCCGACGATGCATAGAAAATTAAAATAATTAATTTTGATCCAGAGAAAAACAAGTTCTTGTTACTGAGTCATAGGTACATATTACATGACTTTATTACATGACCATAAATTTAAAAAAAAACTTGTTACACGTCATCATCTAACGGAACGTGTGTAACCTTCCTCTTCACGAATGTTCCTTGGTTGTGATTGCGACGTAAGTACGGAGCGTCCTCTTGGGTTAACAGAAGGCTTGGGTCAACCTTGACTGAAAAAGGAGGAAGATCATCATCGAACTGATCATAGTCTTCTGAAATGTCAGTCTTGTCCTCAACTCCAACGATTTTTCTTTTTCCTGGTAGCACAATGTGACGCTTCGGCTCATCAGCATTCGACTTATTATCGGCACCCTTCTTTATCGGTGGTTTGCTTGACATGTCTTTAACGTAGAAAACTTGACTCACATCATTGGCTAAGATGAATGGTTCGGCTTTGTACCCAATCTTGTTGAGATGTACTATTCTCATTCCAAAGTTGTCTGTCGTTAGACCTCCTTTATTGTTGACCCACTGGCACTTGAAAAGAGGGATTTTTAGAGGTCCGTAGTCCAATTTCCATATCTCCTCAATGACACCAAAGTATGTTTCTGTGTTCCCTTCGTCGTCTATTATTGCATCTATACGAACACCGCTGTTTTGGTTTGTGCTCTTTTGGTCTTGGGCTCTCGTGTAGAATGTGTACCCATTTATCTGGTATCCTTGGAATGTATCTACTGAGATAGATGGGCTCCTAGCCAACCATCGTAGTTGCTCATGAATAGTTTTATCACCCCTTATTTTCTGCCAAAACCAAGACGCGAAAGTATCAATGTGCTTACGTGTCATCCAAGCTTCTGTCTTCCCTATATTTGAGGCCCGAACAATGGACTTGTGCTCCTCCAAGTATGGAGACACAAGGGATGATTGTTTCAGGATAGTGTAATGTGCTTTATCGTATAACTCTGCATCCATGTCCATCCGAGCTTTCTTCCCTAGTGTGCCCTTTCCTCTGAGTCTCCCCTCATGGTGTGATACAGGTAGTCCAATCGGAGACATGTCATCAATAAAGTCGACACAAAACTCTATCACCTCCTCCGTAGCATATCCCTTTGCGATGCTTCCTTCAGGACGGGCGCGATTGTGGACATACTTCTTAAAAACAGACATCAACCTCTCAAAAGGGAACATGTTGAGCATATATACAGGTCCGAGGATAAAAATCTCTTCAACTAGATGGACCAGAAGGTGGGTCATGATATTAAAGAATGAAGGTGGAAAGATCATCTCAAAGCTGACGAGGCATTCCACGTCATCATTCTGTATCTTCAATAGATTGCGTGGATGGATTGCCTTCTGAGAGATCTGGTTGAGGAATGCACACACCTTAACGATCGCTAGTCTCACATTCTCTGGTAGAATACCCCTTAGTGCAACAGGCAGGAGTTGTGTCATCAACACGTGGCAGTCGTGAGCCTTTAGATTTATGAATTTTTTCTGTTTAAAATTTATTATTCATTGTATATTTGAGGAGTAGCCCGTTGGGACCTTCATGCTATTCAAGCAATCAAACATTCTCTGCTTCTCTTCCTTGCTTAGGGTGTAACTAGTAGGAGCCAAATAATTTCCTTTATCTCTCTTCTCGGGATGTAGGCTTTCTCGTTGCTTCATATTTTTCAGGTCCCTACGTGCTTCAATTGTATCTTTTGCCTTTCCATATACACCTAGGTGGCCAAGTAAGTTCACGCAAAAATTCTTCATCACGTGCATCACATCAATTGCATTGCGAACCTCAATTACTTCCCAATAAGGTAGCTCCCAAAATATCGACTTCTTCTTCCACATGGGTGCATGTCCGTCAGCGTCGTTTGGTACATGTTGGCTACCAGAACCCTTGCCAAACACTACCTTCAAATCTTTCACCATAGAAAATACAATTTTACCAGCACGGTGCAAGGGCTTCTTACATTTTTCTCCAACACCTTCAAAATGCTTTCCTTCTTCTCTTAACGGGTGCTTAGGAGGAAGAAATCGACGATGGCCCAAATACACGATCTTTTTACTGTGTTTTAGATACATGCTGCAAGTATCATCTAAACAGTGCGTGCATGCTCGATATCCCTTGTTTGTTTGTCCTGATAGATTACCAAGTGCTGGCCAATCATGGATGGTTACGAACAGCAATGCTCGTAGATTGAAGTCCTCCTTTTTGTCCTCATCCCAAACTGGTACACCTTCTTTCTTCCACAACTTGTGCAGATCTTCAATCAACGGTCTTAGATACACATCGATGTTATTGCCTAGATGCTTTGGACCTTGGATGATTATTGGCATCATAATGAACTTCCGCTTCAAACACAAGTGCTATGACCGCTACTAAACTCACCAAATGGATTGAATCCATCCGTACTTAAACCGAACCGAATGTTCTTTGCTTCCCCTGCAAAGTCTTTAAATTCTGTGTCAATTAATCTCCATTGTGACCCGTCAGTAGGGTACCTGATCTTTGCATCTGCTTTGCATTCTTTTTTGTGCCAACTCATCAACTTTGCATTGGCCGCACACCTGAATAAACGCTTCAGTCGTGGTATCACTGGAAAATACCACATTACCTTCGTAGGAATTTTCTTCTTCTTACCCCCCTCAACTTCATCACCCTCATTGCGTGGGATCTTATAACGCTTCGCTTTGCACACAGGACAAGCCTCCAATTTCTCATAATCGTCACCTCGGTAGAGGATACAATCATTAGGGTATGCATGTATCTTTTGTACCTCCAAACCCAGAGGACAAACAACCCTTTTAGCTTCGTACATTGACGCTGGCAATTTGTTTCCCTCGGGAAGCATATCCTTTACGATCTGCATCAAATCATCGAAGCCCTTGTCTGAAAGTCCATGTCTAGCCTTCCATTGTAACATTTCCAGTGTGCTACCCAACTTCTTCTGCCCCTCTTTGCAACCTGAGTACAACAGTTTCTTGTGATCTTCCAACATACGCTCAAACTTCTTGGACTCCTTCACATTTTCGCAATCTTGCTTTTCACCGCGTAACATCTCACCGAGTTCGTCGAGAGGCTCATCAGCCGGAGCAGCTCCTTGAGTGTCGCCCATGTAATCCTCTCCCATTGGATCATCTGCAAAGGCACCTTCTTGAGGCCAATCTGGAATCTGATCATCTTCTTCTTCATCGTCTTCCATTATGACCCCCCTTTTCCCATGCTTTGTCCAAACAAAATAATTCGGCATGAATCCCCATTTGTATAGGTGGTCGTGAAGACTCTTTATCGATGAGTAATCCTTCAGATTATTGCACTTTTTGCATGGACAAATAATGAAACCAGACAGGGGCTTGTTTACTTCCGCCATTGCTAGAAATTCACGCAACCCATTAATGTATTCCATGGAGATTCTCTTGTTCGAGTACATCCATTGCCGATTCATCTACAAAGTATCACCAAAAAATCACCCGGTGTTCATATCCAACCCACAATACACAATACGACAAACTTAAATGACCGCCTTACAGAAATTTAAAGTGCGACATATATACGAAAAACTAAATAAAATCAATGCTAATTAACCGATGTTTCATATTTCCAGAAGAGTAACTGTAGACAAATTTCTAATATTTCTAAACTAACTCTAGCATTTCAAGTATTTCTAAAAGTATTATTTCTAAAATATTATTTAATGGAATCTAAAAGTATTATTTCTAAAATATTATTTAATGCTAGTTTAATTTGAAAAAGTAATTCATATGTTCAAATAGATCAAACTAAAAAAAATTCTACCATCACATACAACATCTCATCCAACTAACCTCTACTACATTCTAATTGAATATACACATTAATGCATGGAAATAAGAAAAAATCCTCATCTTTAGCTCATTTTAAATATCACAAAATACTCCTATTTCAACCATTAAACCTCAAAATAAGTTGCGTATATCGAGGGAGGATGAAGTAACTAACCTCTACACCACTTCAATAGGTGAAATTGTCGAGGAATCGTCGTAAATCCGGCAAAACCTCCTCTAGGGCGCCATGGAGATGGGGCAGCTCGAGATGGGGAGAGTGAGTGAGTGGCTCGGGCTAGAGGAAGAAGGCTGGGATATTTAAACGCGAGGCAATTAGTACCGGGCCGTGGCTGGAGCCGGTACTAATGTGAGCCGCTCCACATCATTACCGGTCCGTGGCTGGCGCCGGTACTGATGTGGACCACATCAGTACCGGTCCGTGGCTGGAGCCGGTACTAATGTGGCAGCTCCACATTAGTGCCGGTCTCGGCCCCTGGCCGGCACTGATGCGCCACATCAGTACCGGCTCCAGCCACGGACCGGTACTGATGTGGCTCTCTAGGGGTGCGTCGGGGTCCTCCCTTCCCACCCGGTACAGATGTGGACATCAGTATCGGGGGGCAAAACACCCGGTACTGATGTCCGGGACGGAAGCCCCATTTTCTAGTAGTGATCCATTTGAGGGCAAAATTTTTGCTGGTGTTTAATGGAAGTTGTGCTGTCGGATGTTCTACGGTATGCCGCTTAAATTGAGATCTTTTACGGTACACAATATGACCCAACGGTCGTACGGTCGTATTATCGGTTTCTTAGCTGTTTCCCAACGAGTAAAATGATAATTTGATAGATATATATTATTTGGAAAAAATTCCCTGCTGCTCCTTATACTATCTAAAACATTTCATATATTTCATTTTCTATATTACAACAATATCATTTTACATTTTTGATAATACCCTTATACTATCCATACGATCTTTAAATACTACCGTACGACATAAATAAATCAGTAGTATAGAATTAATTTTAACCGTCAGATTCTTACATATAGATCCTTTTCTATTACATACGAGTCTTTTTTCAACCGGTGGTACATATTGTGTAGCGTAAAAAACCTTCTTAAATTACACAACTTTCTCAATTTGGTAATAATCACTAATACTCACAATTACATTAAGAAAAAGAGGAGTAAATCTATAAGAAAAAAAGCTGTAACCCATACGTATCGAATCGGGTTTTTGACCTTCACCTTTGCAAAACTATTTAAATGACCCTCCAGGGTGGCTTTGCCTGGCTCGAGTGTTGAGGTGGATTATATTAATTGCTGATGTGGACCGTACCGCTTATATGTGGAGCTCACGTGTCAGTCTATCATCTTCATTCTTCCTCTGCTCGCTTCTCCTTCCCTCCATTCTCTCACTTCCATCGATGCATCCCCTTCTCTCTCCTGCGCTTTGTCTGTTCGTGCACCCCCTCCCACAAATATGGGTAATTGCCTCTCTAATTAAAAAAACTAGTCGGCCACTTCGTCTGAGTCATTCTCAGAACAAATTAGCCACTAGTCAGCTCAGCCTAGGCATTCGGTACCTATATAAATTCGGTTCCTGAGAAATCAGTACCGATCGCTTTCTAAAAAAACTCGGTATTGAGGGTATTCGGTATCAATAAATTCGGTTCGGTTCCGGTATTTACCGAACAGTACCGAATTGATCCTAAAGAAGATGTAATAGCATGTTCAAAAACTAATTTTGACATGATTTCATAGATAATAATAGTGCAAAATACAAATACATATAAAAGTCCACATGGCTATAAGTGTGAGTGCCAAAATTACATAATATAATAGTATATAATAACACTTAAATGTTGGGAACACAAAACCCCCAAAGAGAGAAGTGACTAAACAGCGAATAACTTACAATAAACACGTTTCAAACAACTTGTATTAGATCGTCAACCTTCCTTAATATATTACTCTTTCACTTTCCCAAAAGATCGTCCCCTTTACAATGAGGAGGGGGCCTCCTTTTATAGTGCCAAAAGACTAAAATTACATTCTAAGTTTACTCCAAAGCCCTAGCATCTAAGAAGAATATACGGGGGTAAACTTGGACTTGCACACGATGCAGACTTAACGCCGAAGATAGTGGAGCGCAAAACCCGCCGGAGACAACAGAGCGGGCGATGCGCCACAAAACACGGAGACACGACAGTTCCGTGTTGTAACAGCTTTTGACCAAGTCCAAGCAGGCGGGGTCTTGAGGAACTCTGGGCTTCGCGATTCGTTGTCTTCGGTGCTCTTCTCCCTGAAGACTCTTCGGCTTCGGTGTTCATCTTTGAGACTTCTCAACGCCGGGTTTCTGGGAAAGCCCTGGCGGAGCCCAGACTTTCAACCATCATCCATTTTGAAGAAACTCCCGGAGCCTGAACTTTCCCTGTGAAGAAAAAGACCCAATCCGGGTTAATTTATACTCCTCGATGTACGATCAACCTGGCGAAGCCCAGGTTCTTTTGTGTCTTCCTAAAAAGGCTGTTGGAGCTGGAAGATTTCACAAAACACATCCCTGGAGCCCGGCGATGATAAAAGATCCCGAAACTCAAAACTTGTCCTGCAAAAAGAAGGCTTGTCCTTGGTTAATTCCCATGCTTCTGTGCATATTTATTCCATGAACCGATCGTGCGAAGCCCAAGCTTTCAATTATCTTCCCAAATTAGGCCAGGGCTAAGTAACTTTTGGAAACAACCCCCCGGGGCCGAGAGGTGATGTTTTCTACTGCCCCAACAGTAGCCCCTCGAGGAGAAGTGCTAAACTGAAAGGTTATCCTTCTCCTTGATTTCTTTTGTGAACTTCAACTTGAAGAAAACGTCACCTTCAGCGACGGGAAGTTTGGGCAATTTTTGTTTTGGCTTCGCACAGCCGACCGTTGAGCGACAAAAAACACTGTTTCCCGAGGCGTCCGTTCGTATTCCCAGATGGTTGCGCTCCTTCTCTCTCCTCGGGCTATATAAGAGGGGGGTGGGAGGTCCTGAAGACCCGCTCTCCCCGAAGCTGTAGAACTAGTTTTCTCGCGTTCGGTTGCTTTTATATTCGTGCTCATTGCGTAGTCGCTTGGTCGAGAGGTTTTTGGTCATAGCTTTTTTGCGAAGCCTAGAGTTTTCGCTGCTCTGGCTCGCACTAAGCAAACTGCTCGACCGATGACAGAAGAAGAAATAGTTGTTGCCAACGCTCCACCCGAAGCTCCGGTGGAACCTCTTGGTGACATAGTAGACTACGAGGTGTTACCGAAGGCTAAGGACGCGTCTTGCAGCAAAGATCTTTCTGCTGTCGAGGCTTCCCCGTCTGATCTAATGGCCCGAGAGCCTAAGACTCCGTCACTGTTCTTCAGGACTTCGTTGGTTTCAGAGAATTTGCTGAAGTACTATGAAGAGAAGGGGTTTTTTCTGGTAGGTGTTGCTCGGGCTCCGGAAGGAGAAACAACACTGAAGCCGAAAAAGGGCGAAGCTGTGGTTTTTCGTGACTTTTTCAACACCGGGTTGAGGTTCCCTTGCTCGCGTTTTCTCCCTGAGATATTGGACAAGTATGGCGTAAAACTACATCTGTTGACGCCAAATGCATTCATCCAGTTATCCAAGTTCTTTTTCGTGGTTCGTTCGTGCGGTGGTCGAGTGGATACCGAAACTTTCGCTCGCTTCTACGAACTTCATGTGCAGAAGCAGAGTTTTCAGCTTGAAGGGAGCACCACTATCTTTGAGAATCATTTTGGTTGCATAACTTTCACTACTCGACGGAAGAATACAAAGAAGGATATTGAGAGAATTGAGCTAAGTCCTGCGCATAAGAATAAGTGGGACAACAATTGGTTGTTGTACTGGTTTTATGTCAAGGTCAACATGCCCCGCGGCTCTGATGGGACTGGATATTATCCTTTCAGTATCCCTATCATGATCACTAAGTGAAAAACAGACATTGGTAATGGGCGCGGATGACTATTGGTAATGGGCAAAATGCCCATTACTGATCAAGCGTTACAAATAAGCCAACAAAGGTAACGGGCCGACGCCCGTTATTGATGACACGTAATTGTAACAGGCGTCGAACAAAGACCATTACCACAACTACTTACCGGTCACCTGAAATGGCTGTTTCTCCGGGCCCACCGGAGCCTTTGGTAACGGGTGCAGACACTGAGCCCGTTACTCATAACACGTATTAGTAACGGGTGTCTAACAAAGACCGTTACTGAAACTAGTTACCGATCACCTGAAATGTTTGTTTCTCTGACCCACATGGACATTTGGCAACGGCCACAGAAACCGAGCCCGTTACATGAACTCAACATCGAAGACGTGGAAAATGACGCATCTCCTCTGTCTTGACGAAAGGAGACGCGTCGTGTAAGTGCGTGTCTCCTCCGTCTGGACGAAAGGAGACGCGTCTCCTCAGTGCGCGTCTCCTCTGTCTGGACGAAAGGAGATGCGTCTTGTCAGTGCATGTCTCCTATGTCTCGACGAAAGGAGACGCCTGCTGTAAACCCGTGTCTCCCTCTGTCTCGACCAAAGGAGACACATCTTGTCAGTACGCGTCTCCCTCTGTCTCGACCAAAGGAGACACGTACTGTGTACATGCGTCTCCTCTATCTGGACCAAAGGAGATGCCTACTGTGTACGTGCGTCTCCTCTAATCGACCAAAGGAGACGCGTACTGTGAACTTGCGTCTGCTCTGTCTCGACTAAAGGAGACGTGTTGTCTACTTTCACAAAAATTAGGTCCAGCATCCACATTCACAAAACTCCACAAACTGAATAGAAATCCACAAGATTCACGTGCATAATCTGTCAAAATTCAGGCATTCAGCATCCTCTTCTAACAAGCTAAGTATGGTTCACAACAATATCATCACTGGCCATGAGGATTGATATCTAATACAATGCGAGCCATCATAACATCATTAATGTGATATTTTCCTGAGGGTGTGATCACCTGGTCCATGAGGAATGAGGCAGTTCTTTCCCTAATGTGGAGCAGCGTGCCTCGGTGCAGCTGACAAGTAGGTATGTGAAATGCCTGAATATAACAATGTCAGCAGTGAGCACACAGGTGGTTACCAAACATGTGCAGTGCTAATAAGCAAGAACTGTGCTCAGTTGCAGGTGTTACAATTGCAGATCCCAAAAAAGTACCTCAGGGTCCTTCAATTTATTTTCTACTGTAAGCATGTGATAGGCACAATAGAAGCCGCAGACTCTGGATTTGTAACGTTGTTGGTGGCACTGTGATAAATATACATAGACAAATAGTGGTGAGAAGAAATAAACTCAAGCTTTAGTACTAGCTTCCATAGGCAGGAAATACTAAGTAATACGTACATCAAAAGCCTTCTCATGGTTCAAGGCGCAGCAGGGCAACTTGTCATCGCAGTAACTATTCCAAGCACTACAACAAAACATACAACAATGGTTAGGGCACCATTAATAAACTCCGCAGAGTTTGTTGAGGAAGTTTGTAGGTTAAGAAAGAAAAAGAACTTACTCATCAATGGCAAGTACCAACTCGGAGAAATTAGTGCCTAGGATCCTATATGAATCAAGATACAAGACCGTCTTCTGCTTTGGAAAGATCGCCACTGCAATCCAGTGCTCCCCAGTGTTATAGCAGGAAATGATGACTCTCTTTTTAGCATATGACTGGTAGGCACGCTTCGTATAGGACACAGAAAAGTCCTTGTTATTTTGTATATTTGACATGCTAAAGCATTCAGGATCAAGGCAACAGGTTCCTTCTTCTGCCGTACTTCTACAGCCATATTCCTAATATTAAGAAAAAACAAAGTGTAAGGAGGCAAAATATATAGTAAAGATGAACTGAGGCAGAAAGCACATTTAGATAAAAAATGATTAGTGAGAAGCAGATTAAATTTTCAAGCAACTTATAGGATGAAACAGCGGAGAAGTCCCATATCCAAAGTATCCAAGTTGAAGAGATCGTACAAGTCGCTGATGAACGCAGCCAATAGCTCGTATTTTTCATCTTCTCTCACAGGCCTGCAGCTTTCTTCGAACTGTTGTTGACAGATTTCTCAGCATCAGCCAACACATGACTCTGGGCTCCTGCTTTGGCATCATTGTTTTGAGCTCTTTCTTTTGGGGATGGAGGTTTTGTTCTTTCATTAGGAGAAGAAGGTGGGGATGTGATTTGCGTTTCTGGGTTTGGAGGAGGAGGAGGTGGGTTACCAGGTGGGGAATGAATCTGTTCTGTAATTTGCGTTTCTGGGTGTGGACGAGGAGGAGGAGGTGGGTTACCAGGTGGGGAATGAATTTGTATTGTACTTTGCTTTTCTGGGGGTGGAGGAGGAGGGTTACCAGGTGGGGAATGAATCTTTTCAAGGAGTGGAGGAGGAGGAGGAGCTAGGAAACCATGTGAGGAAGAGTTTTGTCCTGTAGTTTGTGAACCAGAAGGAAACTATACCATAGTGTGCGAACAAGATTTTGGAATTGGTGCTCCCTTGATGTGAATGTGACACGTCTTCCACTGTATCCTCTGGTGTAGAGCTTGTCCAAGTGTCGTCACCTTGTCATTAGGAGGGTGTTCCAACGCGTGATCCCTAAAGATAGCATGTACATGCAGCACTTCGACCACAACACAATCTTCATGAATCGGGACTGTGTGTAGCGTAGTCTGCTCTGGTTGAACCACACCAATTGCAGCTTCACATTCAACACTGTGAAATATGATCCATAGGCCACAGTCTGTGGGTTCAGTCAACGTGCCTATAAGGTCTTCCTGTGTGGGGGAAGCAATGTGCACTACCTTTGTCGACAACTCTGTAGCGCCGTTGATCAAACCTACATTATCTGCGGATGCACAGCTACTCTTCAGTCCAGCGGGTGAAGGGCTTGTGCGATTGGACACTGGTGCAAACACCACCTGGTACCCTCGTGCCATCATGTCAAGCATATCCTTCTCCATCTTAGCCTTGAGTTCTTGCTTGATTTCTTCCTTTATCTGTTGCTTATCAACTGATGAGTCAGTACTGGCCCTCTTCCTCTTCCTGTACATGGAAGCATGTTGAGGCCATGCAAACTTCCAGCCCTGGTAGCTGGAGACACCACGCACGCGACCTGGTTGTTCGGGGCAGCCCAAGCACTGACTTAGCACATCATTCTCCCTCAGCCATGAAGTCATTCATGAAGATTCTGCATGTGCATTCTTTTCCATGATGTCTGCAGCCACACTTTCATTTGCTACTTTGTTGTACACTATCTTGGCAACACCGTCTTTCACCACTAGCTTACTCCTTGCTCGCACCCAATTCCTAGAACGATCATCAGTGATGGCATCATATGGGTTGGCGATCCCAGCCGCAGCTAATTTCCTGTCCTCTTCCTCCCACTGTGGTAGTTTCCCACAATAATCAGCTGGACTCATGCTATGCTCGTTTGTGTTCAGGCTTCAAAGTGACTTGAACTTGCCACTAACAGATGAGGCTTCCTCGGTTTCCTGCTGTTTCACAAACTCTGTCCACTCTTTCGGCTTGATAAAGTCGTGCTTTCCAAATAGCTCGAGTCCTTTTCTGACAAAATCTCGCTTAAGCTGAAATCTGAATTGTCTCCATGCCTTGGCTGCAATCTTCCACAAAAGCTTGAATGCCTACTCTTTCATATCTTCCTGGAACTCCAAGTGTTTCTGCATATAGGTTTCAAACAAGTACCACTTTTGTTCATCGCTTAGTTTTTTTATTTTTGGCAAATCCAAAGGTATCTTTTGTCTAGCAATGAGCCCTGCAAGCGCCCTGAAGCTGCGCTTTTGTGTCAATGGTACTGGCATCCTCCCTCTCTCAACCTCAGTGACTACCATTTTGTCTCTTGGCCACTTTGTCGCTGTCCTTGGCACTCTGGCTCGGCACGTAGCCACACCCACCTGCTCTTGTTCTTCACTAGCAGTGGCATATCCATCTTCTTCATTATATGCATCTTCTTCAAATTGCCCAGGTCTATAGTCCTCGACAGATTTATCCTGTGAATTAATTGTCAAGGGATTATGAGAAAGGTCAGCTCAGTGTCCAAGAATAGCACAAAAAGCACACCATACTGCTAGCTCTCCCAGGAGACATGCTACAACAGGAGACAAGTAGAGCACATTTTTAGTTAACCATGCGTAACAGCTAAGCATTTATCTAATCAACACCCACAGAATTGTGTACAAGACCATACAAATGAGAAAATAATTATAGTAACTACTTTAGCCCACTATAATCTCATTGGTTCTATGGTAAACCATTAACATAAATGCAATATTCAGAAACCAAAAAAATTAGTTCAGGCAATGCGACCTGACCATTTTAAAGAGGAAGATGCTCGCTGCCTCTGTTGCTGATGAGGTACTTATTCAACTTGGAGAGAATGTCCAAATGTACATATGGAACAAGAGCAAAACCAAATATAAGAGTGAATCCAAAGGAAAATGCTAAGTATACGTTTTGAAACTCGAAACCCTAACTGAGCATCAGTGGCGGAGCCAGAAAAAAATTAGCTGGGGCGACACCTAATGACGGACCAAACCAAAATGAAACACACACCAATTCACACATCTATATGCTGCAGTTGCACAAATTTTAGCGAAAATTTTCAAAATGTAGTCTTAAATTTGAAGAACAAAGACACAAATTAGCAAGTACTAAGGTCCTATGAGTCATGGCGCCATCTAGAAATACTACCGAAGCTTAAAAATATCATCAGAAAAGAAGGAACATAGTCGAGTTAGGGCAGATTAGCTAGGGTGGCTGCCCCAGCTGGCCCCAATGTGGCTACGCCACTGCTGAGCATAGTCAAGAATGTATCTTAATGATGTAGGAGGGATTTCTAGCATGCAGTTCACCTTGTCACTGTCGGAGCGGAGGGATCTCTAGTCGCCACGTCCTCGCGTCGACCTCGTGGCTGGATCCCTCCTCCTCCTCCTAGTCGTCATCGCTGGAAGGTGAGGGGTGGTGTGGCGCGCGTCTCAGCAAAGGTGTGTAGCATGCATCGCATCACGGTGGGGGGGGAGGGGGTGAGGGGAGGAAGGCGAGGGTGAGGAAGTGGCGGCGGCGCGAGGGGGAGAAAGACGACGTCGCGAGGGGAGAGTGAGGAGGCGACTGCGTGAGGGAGGCGTCTTTCCCTACTAACCCTAGCGCGAGTGGGCGTGTGTGGGCCTTAAAACTGAAAGACCCAATATTATTAGGAAAACGCGTCAGGCCAGGGCTAGTTCTATTCGAATGAAGAACAGTTCACTTCATTTCCCCCTTTAATCTTCAATCGAAGATTTGAATCACGTATTTCTCCGTCATTCGTAATCCAAATTTGATGATATTTGTTTCTGATTTTTTCTAAAATCAACTTCTATTCATTTATGACATTGTTTCGTATATAACTTCGTTCATTTCCTAGATGTTGTTTATACGCCTTTATCTTGTTTTCTTACAAGTACAACATAGAAATAATATTTGTTTTACACAACCATTACTAATGAAACTTTGTATTTCGTAATGTTAAGGTGAACACAAGGTTGTGTTAAAATTTCAAATGTATATGAGTTCGAACATGTTGTGAAGCATGGAAAACTTCAGTGTTGAAGTATAACATTCTAGGAAACTATGTGAGAGATGTACACATTTGTACACAAGTATGAACTTCCTTTTGGGAAACCATTTGAAATTTTTATGACGAGTTTAGGGGCCCAAATTATGTTGCCAAGTCAATTTGTAGAATTTTTAGACCAACCTAAGATGTTATTAGAATTATTATATCCCAACCATGAGATAAAAATTCGAATTTTGATAATTTTGGTTACACAAGTGTGCCTGCTGATATTTTATTTGAATACTACATGACCAACTACAAATTGTTCATATTTTTAATGAATGTGTAGGTGCTGTTTAATGGGCTCTAATATTTGAGGGAAGCAAGTTTCATTTCAAAAAAAAAAGTGTCGGGCCCACGTGTCAGCGTTAGCAGCCTATATAAAAAAGATAACCGTTTCCTGGCCACTCGAACCCACCTGACAACAAATGAGACGCGGGGTCTCGAACTCGCGTCGGAAATGACTCTCGATATTGGAAAATGAATATAACATCCCGAATGGGATAAGCGCAGCACACACGACGCTCTGACCTCTGAGCTCCCTGCTTCTTCTTCCCTGCTCTGAGCTCCACCGCCGCCCGCCCTTCCTTTCCCCACCATCGCGCACATGTCGCACTGCATCGATTCGTCTAGAGGTGGACGTGGCAGGAGCAGGTTTCAAGGTGGCCGAGGCAGCCGCATTCACTCCATCGGCTTGGATCCAGTCGGTGAGCAAAGCGGCTTCCCACTGGTCCCTTGCCCGGACTGTGGTATGGCTCGGGTGGTGGAGGGGAGGACGCAGAAGGAAGGTCAAAACCACGGTCGTCTTTATTTCAAGGGTGTGAGGAACACAGTGAGTAGTCTGAGCTGTGATTTCCCAAATCTGAGTTAGGGTTCTTATGTGCTTTTGATTTGCACAGTTCCCCAAGCTTTGTGGATATTATCATTTCGAGAAGGAGTATCTCCAGATGCTGAAGGATGCTGGCATCATATCTTTTCGACCGTCGAGTAGGGCAGACGTGATCGATGAAGTAGTTGATTCAGTGGATTGTCAACTTGGGAGCGATAATCAGAGGAAAGCACCGGACGACAAGTAGAGGAAGAAAGCACTGGAGGAGAAGATGGACAATGTGATCTGGGAGATGAACTTGATTATTGTGAGTGCTGTTTGTGTAGTATTTGGATGTTTACTAGGGATGTATGCTGCAAAGAAGTAATTATGATGTGAAAAGTGGTGCTTTAATTTGTTTCATCTATGTGACTGAGGAATGAAAAATTTGTCACAGATGACAAACTTAAATGTATGAATGAAGAAAATGGAATAGAATGACAATTGGGTCACGAATCTTAATGTGTCACATATCACAAATTTCATCAATTCATCTGTGTTCACATTTCTGTGTGAAATTAACCAGCCTGCACCCGCGTCTCCAATGATTTTATACAGAGTTTTTCAAAACTCATAATCTTTTCACTAACAAATAGAGTAACAATCATTGCAATTCATTGTTGCCCCACTGCCACTCTGCCCTGCCACTCTGCCATTGTTAGATGTAGTTCATCACAAGTTCAACAAACACACAGGAGGAACACATATTAATAGAGGAACATGTTCATGACAAACAAGCAGAGTTCCCAATGTTTGACCAAAAGCCATTCTCCCCTGCCACTTAGATGTAGTTCATCACAAGTTCAACAAACACACAGGAGGAACACATATTAACAGAGGAACATGTTCATGACAAACACGCAGAGTTCCACGAACAAATAGAGGAGGACGAACACACAGAGGAGGAACAAATTAATTAAGCTAAGGTAGAAGACTTGTCGCCGCTGTCGGAGGAGCCCCACCGTCAGAGTCGAAGTCGGAGCCGCCGAGGCCGTGTTCGTCACCGCCGTCGAAGCCGCCATTGTCGCCATCGCCGTCGTCATCACTGTCACCGTCGTCGTCGCCGTCGGCACAGACCATGACTCTCTGAAGGTCCCCAGCCAACCCATGGATCTTGAAGGCAAAATCCTTCAAGGACCTCTGCAGCGGATCGTTGGGTCGTGGCAAGCCGAGCTCAACGACCACCTGTTGAAGCTTCCTGAAAGCTTCGTACAACATTTGGACGGACCAAATGTTGTCCAAAACTAGTTGAGGACGCAGAGAGGAGGGCTCCACGGGCGGCGATGCTAGTGCCTCCTCGGCCAGCAGCGCCGGCGCCTCCTCGGGCTTCGGCGCCTTCACCACCTGGATGAGCCGACGGCGACGGCTTTCATCGTTTTCATCCTTCTCCCTTCCCCGCTTCCTCGATGACTCGCTCGACGACGATGCCATGCGCACACTTGAGGAAGAAGAAGCTCTTGGTGACTGGAGACGGTGGTGCTGGGGTTTTCTTGGTGGCGCGCTTGAGGAAAGCTTATGGAAGAAGCTCTTGTCCGGCCGGGCATTTATATGACAAGACGAGGAAATGTCAGGCGGCCAGTCTTCCCACTGCGACACGCCACTACACCTCCAAACACGGTACGCTGCAGCGACGCGTGTCCACTAACCAGCATTGTCATTGACAAAAGACTATTACTCCCTCTGTCCCGCAAAGACTGTTCATATAGCTTATTTTAATACCTCTTTTCAATTTCCAATGCATGATTGATTATTATATATCTTAAATAAATGGATTTATTTGCTTTCGTGTTGTTGCACAAAATCAAAGTTAATAAGGAAGTTACGATCTGCGTGTGCGCGTGGATAGAAAAAAACCACTATTCGCTGGAAACCGACCACAAAGGAAATAGTTCTCCTTTCTCCTTTTAATCTGGAACCAAATTTTGTGTCACATATTTCTCGTTCATACGTAATCCAAATTTGATGATTGTTTTTTCTTATTTTTTCTAAAATCGCCATCTTTTCATTAATTTCATTGTTTAATATATATTTCCTTTTTGTTAGTAATGTTTTTATGCCTTATCTTGTACTTGATAAGTACAACATAGAAATAATATTTGTTTTACACAACCATTACTAATGAAACTTTGTATTTTGTATTGTTAGGGTGGACACAAGGTTGTGTTAAATTTTCAAATGTATATGAGTTCGAACATGTTGTAAAGTGTGGAAAACTTCAGTGTCGAAGTAACATTCTAGGAAACTATGTGAGAGATGTACACATTTGTACACAAGTATGATCTTCCTTTTTAGAAACCACTTGAAATTTTTATGACAAGTTTAGGGACCCAAATTATGTTGCCAACTCAATTTGTAGAATTTTTAGACCAACCTAATACGTTATTAGAATTATTATATCCCACACACGAGATAAAAATTCGAATTATGATAATTTTGGTTAGACAAGTGTGCCTGCTGATACTTTATTCGAATAAATGACCAACTACTAATTTTTCGTATTTCTAATGAATTTATAGGTGCTGTTTTATGGGCTCTAATATTTGAGGGAAGCAAGTTTCATTTCAAAAAAATTAGTGTCAGGCCCACGTGTCAGCGTCAGCAGCCTATATAAAAAAGATAACCGTTGCCTGCCCGCCCGAACCCACATGACAACCAATGTGACGCGGGTTCTCAAACCCGCGTCGGCAATGGCTCTCCATTTTGGAAAATGAATATAACATCCCGAATGGATAAGCTCAGCACACACGACGCTTTCCTAATTTCTCACTAGGGATTAGCGGAGGTGAGCAGAGGTAGCGCCGACGAGGTGAGCGGAGGCGGGGAGATGACGATGAGCACCGACGAGGGGCCAAGCAGCGGACGACCCCGCGCACCGTGGATCGAGAAGGAGAAGCCGAATGCGATGCAGTGCCGCAACTGGATCCGCACGTGAGCCGGCGAGATTGCAGTGAAGACGGAGACGATGATGACCATCGGAGAGGGGCCAAGCGGCGGTGCAGTGAACCCAAAGCTGGAGATGAGCGTCATCGACTGGATCCTCTCGGGTTCCGACGAGGGGCCACGCAACGACAGGGAGGAGCGTGCCGGCGAGGGGGCAGCGAAGAGGGCAAGGCGCCTGCCTCACGTCTGCAACAGCAAATGCCTTGCAACGACGGAGAGGGGTCGAGGTAGTGGCGAAGGTGTAGAGGACCTCATATCCGACGCTGGCAACTACCACGACGACGGCGTGGCAAGTTTCTCTGAATCACAGTGCCTTTTACTTGTTCTATAAATGGAGCAGCTTGAGCTTGAGCTTGATCAACATGTTCCTATGAAATGGCTTGTTCCATAGAGATTTTGTAGGATTTCTAACATGATCAATGTAGCAATGTAGCAACTTGTTCCGATGAAATGACTTGTTCCTTTGTCTATCTCAATCTTCTCATTCCTAGGTTCATCCAAATGATCAATGTAGCAACTTTCCTATGTTTTTCATTCCATAGGAATCAAAATGGCATGACACTGTCTGGGAATATGTGAAACCTGAGGTTGATAATATTATGGAAGAAATGCACATCCTCCTCAAAAAGGCTGCATTCATGAGGCGGTATAAGTTTGTGGCTGAACAAAATCTGCAGCCCATGGAAGATGCGCTCGATGTGTTTCAAGATACCTTGGTTGCATTTGAAGAGGCTACAAAAAAAGCAAACCTTAGTTGAAGATACCATGCTTTTGTTGATGTTGAAGGGGGCATGCTTTTGTTGATGTGCATGGTCAGATAGCATGACCATTGTAAAAATGTGACGGGCAAGTTAAGGCCTAGCTAGATGGACAAGTTAACTGTTTGTAATAATTATGTATATGTGTGTGGATCTTTGTGGACAAGTAATCTTTATCTATATATGTGGACAAGTTATCTTTATCTATATTATATCTATTTTGTCTCAAAAGATTTTTGTTGATTATGCCTGTATGTCGAAATGGGAGCCTTGAGAGATCGGGCTGACCTGTCAATCAAGACAGATACAAAGGAGACTACGCGGGATGGTTATTCCACGTCGCATTTGCCCCTCCAAACTGATGAGGAGGAGCCGGCCCCACGCACTGCCCCCGTGCATTGGAGACGAGGTTTGGCTTATCCACGTATCCTTTGTTCCCAATGTTTTACCAAAAGCCACTCTCCCCTGCCACTAGATCTGCCATTCTGCCTTCCTTCTCAAACCTTCTGCCTTCCTCGTCTCCGTCGCCTTCTCTCCCCCTCTACTTCCTCATCTCCATTGCAGAGATGGCCGGCGGAAAGCAGTCGTTCCACCGCCGTGACTCAAGAGGGAGCTTTTGCAGCGAGGAGGAGAAGGCCCTGCCCGCCACCCCCGCCAAGAGAGTGAGGTTCTGCGGCGAAGAGGTCGGTTCTTCGTCGGCTAGAGGGAGGAGGCCGTACACATGCGCAAGCGCCAAGGGGGTGCACTCCGGCGACGCTCGGCAGGCAGAGGTCGAGCCTTCCTCGAGTTTGGTATGCTTGAAGTTAGATTTATGCTTGAAATTGAATTCCTGGTACTCATCATATGCTGCTCACAAAAATGTTGAACTCATTCTGTATACTGCTTCAATTTCTGAATCTTCATGCTCAGCGACATTTATTAACTGAACATCCAGTGCCTTCACTGATCAATGGTTCCAATGCATCAATTTTCCATTGTTTTAGGAAGTTGTTGTACCAGCACATGACATTATCAGGATCTGGACAGATATCGACAGGCTCAAGAAAACCTTAGACTACATCTGCACATTCTTAAACAGGATGGAAAGAATGAAGAAGGATGACATTGGTAAAGAGAAGTAGCAGGCAAGTTCTGAACCTAGTTACAGCTAAACAACTTTCTTGTTTGACCAGTTACAACTTTATGGTATGAAACTTGGCAATCTAATTGTGAAGCTTGCTTCAATTTGCCTTTGTTTTAGAAATGTGTTGTTACTCGGGAGGAAAATTATTAACCTTTCGAGTAGAAATTTTGTTATGCTTGAAATTTAATGCATGGTACTCATCATATGCTACTCACAAAATTGTTGAACTTATTTTATATACTACTTCAATTTCTGAATCTCCATGCTACATCGACTTTTATTAACTGAACATCCAGTGCCTTTGTTTTAGGGAGGTGCTGTAGCTTGGGAGGACATTGACATGATCTGGAAACAAATCCACAGCATCAACCAAGCTCTGAACCCAGTTACAGCTAAACAACTTTCTTGTTTGACCAGTTACATCTTTCATGATATTAAACTTGGCAATCTAATTATGAAACTTGCATCAATTTGCCTTTGTTGTAGAAATGTGTTGTTACTCGGGAGGATCTTCACTGCATCTGGAAAGTACTCGACAAGGTGGATAGAAGGATGGATGACAAGGCTGTGGACGACATAAGTCTCCTAGCAAATGGTCAGAAAATACTAGAATCTGAGGTGGAGACGCTTAAAGGCGCACAGAAGATGAATGATATTGAACTTGCCGAAGCTGCAAAGAAGAATGCTGAGCTGCAGGAAAGACTTGTAAAACTAGAGGCAAAGATAGCTAAACTTGAGGCTGTAGCACAAAAGAAGTCATCGAACTAGTGCCTCTGCTGATGCACGCTAGATGTGATCATGTGAATATGTTTGTTCTGAACATTATGCATGTCATATGTGAACATGTGATGTTATATATGCATCTTAAATATGTAGAATATGCTCTTATGACTACTATCTATGTGTACGTGTGGTTTTGCATCTTATTAAGAGACATGATTATATGTTTGTGTGATATCCAATATTTGCTATGATGACAGTCAAATATTTGACGACAGTGAGAGTGCTAATGGACTTCAATTATTGAGCTCCGAGTCTAGTAACGGGCGTCAAATTGTCATCAGTAATGAACTTAAAGAGTCCGTTACCGATATGGCAGTGATCGGTAATGGACTTAAAGAGCCTGTTACCGATAGGGCAGTGATCGGTAATGGACTCAAAGGGCCCGTTAATGATATGTTTAACTTTCGTAACGGTCGCATCTTAACATCCGTTACAAAGAATAACTGTAACGGACGTTTAAGAAGCCCATTACTGGAAGTCCACATTGGTAACGGGTGGTGTGTTGGCCACATTGGGGTCGAGCCTGCCACGCTTATGCGTAACGGGCACCAAACAACAACCGTTACAGATGTAGTCCATGTAATAGGTGTTAAGGGCCCGTTACAAATGCTGAGTGACTTATTTGAGGTTTTGATGTAGTGCATGCCGTTAAATTATATAACCAGGCCGGACTTCATGAAGACCAAGGGCTTCAAGGACTGTAAAAAAGCTTTCTGCTTGGCTACTCAGTTTATTCCTGGCCGGGATGTAGTTGAAGAATTTTTGACAGCTGGAGTTTGGCCTTTGGCTGCTGGCTGGAACCCTTGAGAGATAAAATGGCTATCAGTTGACTGGTTTGCTAAGGAAATTCCTTTTCCTCGCTTTGGGCTGAAGATGCCAGAGGGCAAGAATGCTCATGAGTTTGTTGGGGAGATTGAATGACGAGCAGTGGATATGCTAGGTCCTTATACCTACGCAGAATATCAGGCAGCGCACAAGTTAGCGACAGGTAGTCGCAGAGTTAATCGTATTTTTTCGGAGCTTGGGATTGAGGTTGATGCCCGGCCGAAGCCCAGGGCATGTTCTAAGCGTACATGCGATTCTACTCAAGTTACTGTGGACTCGGCTGATACTGCAAGGAAGAAGAAGAAATCTGTAGCTTCCCCAGAGGCGGCTGATGATGCTACAGCCGTTGAGACGCGAAAAATCGTGGCTCTGGTGTCTTCCTCGAAGACGAGCCAACTTGAGCAGGCTAAGAAGAAGCAGGCTGCAAATCAAGATACCAACCCTCAAGTTTCTTCGGTGGCAGAGAAAATGTCGAAGCCGGGCCTTCATCCTAAAAAATCTAGCTCCAAGCCGAGGCGTGCGTGTCGCATAGTGAAGATTATTGGCTCAGTTGATGACCTGGATTATCTAGATCCCTTAGGGGCAGCTGCAGGTGACACCGGAGACCGTTTGAGCGAGCAGGAGACCGAGAAGGCCGTGGTGTCGTCCTCAAAGGGGGTGGAGCCCGCGAATCTGGGTAGTGATGTGTTGGCGGTTGATTTCCGTCAACCTAGAGCACTTGTTACACTATGGTTTGAGCTTTGATTTGGAACTGACCCGCCACTAGGCATACTAACGATGTAACAAGTTCGTCTTCCTATATGCATTTTGAAGTATATTGTGTTTGTAGGAAAACGGGAGCTTAAAGGATAGATTCACATCAAGTTCAAAAGGGTAATCAAGGTGTTCCATTCACGCTCAAATGCAAGTTGAAACTACTCCCAAGGGTGGCAAGGACCAAGGTGCTACGGTGAAACATCCCCAAGGACCAAGACGTAAAGATCAGGTTTCGTACGAGAAGACACCCTATATTTATCGCGGGGTTGATGACGCCAAAAAGACACAAATAATGGGGCAAAAGTGCAAAATGTCAAGATGAGCCACACGGAGGAAGGGGCGACCGAACCGGGCCGGATTGGGCCCAGGTCGGTCGGCCCAGGCCGGCCGGCCTAGCCTATTCCAACATCGGTTCGGCCCCCCGTTTCTTGAGCGTGAAGATGGTGCAACCCTAATTGCTTGCCGAAGCCGCCATTCGCCAGGGATGCCAATAAATACCTCTGAGGTCGACCACAAGAGGGGGTTGGAAGAGAGTCATCACACGGTGGATGAGAGCCGCCGGAGAGCCGATAATTCGCTAAGTCCAAAGCCCCAAGGAGATCACCACAAGGAGGAGGACGGCGAGGATCAATCTTCATAGGAGGCATCTACCACGTTCAACGGTACCATGCTTAGCATCTTGATGGAGTAGATTTATCCTTTGTCCGTGGAGTAATAATGGATCTTGGTGTGTAATCGCCGACTATTATTTGGAGTTTAATATATCGCTTCCTCGTTGGTTATGCTTTAATGCTTAAGGTTTGGCCACCATGCTTTTCAGGTCACTCCCGTAGATCGAATCAACGTTTGGTGTTCTTTAAGGCTTAGAACTGATTTTACCTTCGCGTAGTGATAGTACGAGGGAAGGGAAAAGGCTAAACCTTGTCCACATGCTTAGATAGATTAGATCGGTTTTATCATGTTTGGCGATTGCATCTTCAAGTACCCTTAGACTCCATGGGCAAATGTTCTCCATAACTTGTGTACCTTACATCTCTTGTTTAACCTAGATTAGATTGGTTTTGCCTTGTCTTAGTTCATAGATTAGATAGTACTTAGTTTATAGTTAATCTCTCATCCAAAAGGTTTGCTTCAACTATATTTCCCTTGCTCCGTGGATTGACAAGAACCTTGGGAATTCCCCTTGGTGAAAAAGGCACCAAGTCACCCGTGTGCTTACGGTGAACTTCAACACGGTTTTGAACCGTCAACATGATGGTTTGGAGGCTTCTAACACGGAAGCACCCTCCAAACAACTTGTTGTTGGCTCTGAACTTCCCGGAGCCGAAAAATCTTCGGAAGGGGTTGCCAATGCTGCTCGCCCTGGTGACACTTCTTAGGTTCTGGCTGGCACGAAGGCGTTGCCTGAATTCATGAAGTCTCTGGCGGAGACAGTGAGCATGACAGGTGCCGTGGAGGGGCCCACGCTGGAGTTGGTTCTTGCGGAGAAACGCGCCTTCGATCCTTCGACGTTCTCTTACAACGCAGCTATTGGTATGAAAGATCTGAAAACTCTATTATCTGTTCGCTTGCCTTTTTGTAAGAGGAGAGGGGTCGTGGAGTCACTTGTGCTCTGGGAGCTAAGGGATTCCTTTCAGCTTGCAGGCGTGGTGGCTGGTGACGTCCCGCAAGCTGAGGGAAAAGCCCCCGAAGGCCAAGAACTGGAAGATGGAGAAATTCCCGTGGCCCCAGCTTCTATAGTTGCGAAGCAACAAGGGACCAATACTACTGCCGGACCTTCGGGATCTTTTGATGCTCAAGGTTTGCTCTTGTCTTTACTTTATTTTTCCTGCAACCACTTCGTACTAAGGTGAGGTTTCTTATATTTTTTGGAGCTTATGAAAAATCTTTGGAAAACATGGAGGCTGGTCTTCTAGCAGGTCTGTCTACTGAGCTCTACTATAAATCGATGATTTCTAGCAGAAAGGTTGTTGAAAAATATTGCTCCCAAGAGCAGAAGTTTTTGACTATCGAAGCTAAGAATATTGAACTGAGTCGGGAGATTATCAGGCTTAAAGAAGATAAGGCCGCTCTGGAGAAGATGTGCAATCTTCAGACGGAAAAAATTGCTATTTTGGAGGATAATGTCAACACCTTTAAAACTGCTTCGGAATATCAGATACAGAGAAGCTAGAAAAAATAGCTGAAGATTTGAAAAAGGTAGTGGAATATGACACTGGAGTCATAGATTCTCTGAGGAAAGAGAATGATGAACAAAAGTCAGTTATTGAAGAACTTAGAAAAGAAGTTAAGGGTCTGAAAAATTTTATAGATGTGGCAGAAGGAGTTTTGAAAGAACGATTCCAGGCTCTATGAGAAATATACTCACGCTCTTGGGGAGTTTAGCACGGAGCCCCTGCCTTTCCCTAACGACAACGGAGCCAAAGAGATCTGTGAGTGGATGGAGCAAGAATTTGAACATCTCCTTGGCGTGATGACCAGAGCCAGTGACTATGCGGCTTCAATGTGCGTTGAAGTCTTGCTAGAACTACTAGAAAAGAACAGATGCTCGGACTTCTTGGCCTCAAAGGTGGAGGATAAGGAGTGTGAAATTCCCTCAAAGAACATACAGGTTATTAAGAGGAACTTCTTGACCCTGTTCTGGGAGGCGTCTGGGCAGGAGCATGCCAAGGCCGTGGCACGCAGGTATTTAGCGGAGCTAAGAAATTTTCCTAATGATCCCCCTTTTTTATTATTTTATTTTTTTGCTATTACTTAGACGTTGGTTTTGTTATTTTATAGGCTAAGGAAAAGGAGGCGTTGGAAACAGGCTCGTCTGAAGACTCAAGCCAGGAAGGCGGATCTCCCAAGGATGGAGCCCCGAGCGAGAAGAGCACTGGTGCAGAAAAAGATGGCGAAGCCGCCACATCTTCTTGACTTTGCTTAAACTTGTTGGTTTTGGAACGCCCTGCGTGGTGATGTCTGATGGTGTAAACAATAATTTGGGCTCAACTCTTGTAATATAACTTGGCTTCAGTATCTTTTTTCATCATTTTTAGTTTATCTAGTTCGCTAGCTTCGAGAAAAGAGCAAAAAACATCTCTGTTTTTGAAGAAAACGTCACCCCCCTGTTTTTGCTTTCCTCGAAGCTCGTGAATTTTCGTAGAAAAGGCAATGCTTCGTAGGGTAGCTTTTTCTTGTCTCAAAACCTAAAGTCTAGCAGAATTTGCTTCGAATTTTGCAGACTTTCCTTTGACTTGGTGGTCGAATATAGCAATCTTGTTGCTTTTCGACCCTTTTACTTGATCCAAAGAGGAAAAATTTTATCCCGCAACTTAGTCTGTTGTCTTGTTGGATTTTTGATACTTAGGCATGAATGCTATGATTTTTGTGAGACAACGTATATAAGCTTGTTGCTTTTCGTTGCTCTTGGGTAGAAACCCCCTCGTAGAAAGTAAATGACTGAAAATAAATTGCTGAAAATAATAAGTGCCAAACGAAGAATTAAGGGGAAAGTAATTTCATTGAAACTGAAATTTAGTACATGGATCCGCCTCATTAAAAACCTTGCCTCCTAATTTGGAGTCCCCTTTAGCAAGGAAAAGAGTACGGTCCTTGGAAAATGTAAAATGCTGAAAACGTAAGAGCATAAGATAGCAAGGCTCTGGCCCCATTTATAAGTTCACGAAGCCAGAGTTTTTACACTGTATACTTCTAAGGGTAGTACTTGAGAAGGTTGTCTGCGTTCCATGTGTGCGGCAACATGTTGCCCAACTGATCTGCCAAGTGAAAAGATCCTGGTCTTAGACTCTTTGCTACTATGTACAGGCCTTCCATGGCTCTTGCAATTTTCCTGGATTGCCAAAAAAATTTCTTCTTGATGACCAAGTCCCCTACTTGTATTTCCTTTCTCACGACTTTCTTGTCCCTCTATCTTTTGGTTTCTTGCTGATATTTTTCTAAGTTCTCAATAGCTTGAAGCACATCTACCTCGATCAAATCTTTCTCTACTTCTTCGATGCTTGTATCTTGTGCTTTCAACACTCGCAAACTTTCATTCTTAATCTCCTCCGGAGTCATGGCTTCGGAACCGAACAACAACTTGAATGGTGAAAAGCTAGTGATTCTTGATACAATGGTGTTATGAGACCAAGTTACCTTCGGTAATTCTTCCACCCATTTCCCCTTTTTCTGATTGAACAAACATTTCTTTATGCTTGAAAATATCAGCCTATTTGCTCTTTCAACTGCACCATTTGACTGTGGATGATATACGGAGGCGAATTTTAACTTAGCCCCATAGTCAGGCAAAATTCTCTGAAGTCATTGCAATCAAACTGCTTTCCGTTGTCCATAGTTAGTTCCCTTGGAACCCCAAATCTGCAAATTATACTCTGCCAAAAAAATTTTTGGATGTTGCGGGACGTGATGCTTGCCAGTGTTTTGATCTCGACCCATTTTGTGAAGTAATCTATGGCTACGGCTGCGAATCTACAATTTCCTTGAGCCGCTGGAGGTGGTCCAACTAGGTCCATCCCCCATCTTTGTAGAGGCCAGGATGGTGGTATCAATTGTGTGGGCATCGAAGGACTTCTCTGATTGTTGGCATTTTTCTGGCAAGCTTCGCAAGTTTTTACCAAGTGATGAGCATCATTGATGATAGACGGCCAATAGAAACCTTGCCTTAGTGCTTTTTGAGCTAGAGCTCTAGAGCTGATGTGGGCACCGCAAAAACCAAAATGAATTTCCTTTAGCAATTCTTTCCCTGCATCAAAGCTAATGCATCTCAGGGTAGGAGCTGATATGCCCGATTTGTATAACTCCCCATCAATTATCTCATAGCCCCGGGCCCTTTGCTTCATACAGTTCAAGGAAACTTCCTCAGTGGGCTCATAATGACCTCTCAAGAAAGTCAATATCAGAGCCCTCCAATCATATTTTTCTATGACATAGATTGTTTTAGTTTTGGGCTCTTTCACTGCGGGTGTAGTCAAAACCTTATAAAAAACATCCGGTGGTAAGGCTTGATTTTGTGCTGCGGCTTTTCCAGTGCGTCAGCTTCATTGTATGAGTTCCTGGGGATGTGTTCCACTGTGAATCCCTTGAAGTGGTTTTCTATTGATCTTACTGCTGCGAGATACTTAACGAGCTCTGGCTCCCTGGCTTCACTGTCTTTCTGCACATGCCCCTGGATGACCTTGGAGTCCGATCTTACGATGAACCTTTGTTGCCCTAGAGCTTTCATTTTCCTCAAGGTGAGGAACAATGCTTAATACTCAGTTGTGTTGTTGATTGCTCTTTCATTCTCTACGAAGTCCAGCCTAATTGCGAACCGCATTTTGATCCCGGCTGGAGAGGTGATGACCGCCGAAGCCCCGGCTCCTTTGTGGCAGTATGCCCCATCACAATATGCGATCCACAGCTGCTCAATCTCTGTGGAACTCGAGGTTGCTGGAGACGTCCAGTCTACGACAAAGTCTGCTAGGACTTGTGATTTGATGGCGCTTCTTTTTCCAAAGTCAACCACATGCTCTGATAGCTCAAGTGCCCATTTGGAAATTCATCCCGAAGCCTCTCTATTGTTGAATAGCTCGTGCAAAGGCTGGTCTGTGACTACTATGATTCTGTGGGACTCGAAATAGTGCTTGAGTTTTCGTGCTGCCATGACTACCGCGTATGTGATTTTTTCTAGTTCTGAATAGAACACCTTCAACCCCGTTAGCGTCTCGGAGACAAAAATAGACTGGGACTTGGGTTGGCTTCCCTTCCACTTCCTTTTCTTGGATCAGGGTTGCGCACATCGTAGTCCTCGAAGTTGAGATGTAAAGGAAAAGCGGGGAGCCGAGCTCCGGTGGGCATAGCTTCGTCAGGCTAGTGAGATAATCTTTGAGCTCTGCAAACACTTTGCTCTGCTCTTGTCCCCACTCGAACTTCTTGTTGTTTCTGAGCACTTGGAAGAAAGAGAGACTTCGCTCTGCGGCCTTGGACACAAATCTGTTCAATGCTGCAATTCTCCTAGTGAGTTTCTGCACGTCTTTCAGAGATCTCAGTTCTTCCATCTTGATTATTGCTTGGATTTTGTCGAGGTTGGCTTGTATTCCCTTGGTTGTCACGAGACATCCGAGCACTTTCCCGTGGTGTACTCCGAACACGCACTTCTCAAGATTTAACCTTAAGTTTGCGGCTCTCAGATTTGCGAAAGTTTCTGCAAGGTCTGAGATGTGGTCACCCCGCTTGTTGCTTTTCACGACTATGTCATCCATGTATGCCAACAAGTTTCTGCGTAGCTACTCAGGAAATACCGAAGCTGTCATTCTTGTGAAAGTTGGCCCTGTATTCTTAAGCCCCTCAGGCATCCTTAAGAAACAGAAGATGCCGAAGGGGGTGATGAAGCTGGTTTTCTCCTCATCCTCTTTTCTTATTCTGACCTGATGGTATCCAGAGAACATGTCGAGTAGTGATAACATCTCGCTGTTGGCTGCATTGTCAACTATTTTATCCACTCTTTCCCGTGGGTAGTCATCTTTCGGGCAAGTTTTGTTCAGATCCGTGAAGTCTATACACATCCTCCATTTGTCGTTTTTCTTTTTCACCGGGACTGTGTTCGCAAGCTAGGTTGAGTATTTTACTTCGCGGATCACGTTGGCATCCAACAATCTTTGCACTTCTGCTTTCACAGCCTCGACTTTCTCATCTGACATCTTGCAGAGCTTTTGCTTTTTGGGCCTGATGTTTTTGTCCATCTCTAGCTTGTGTTCGATGATGTCTTGATCAAGCTCTTTCAAATTGTGGGCTGACCATGCGAACACATCTTGATTTTTACTTAAGAATGTCATCAATTCTTGCTCCTCATGCGGGCTTAGCTCAGCTCTGATTGTCATATCTGGCATGTGTACATCTAGCTGAACTCTTTTGGTTTCACCATCGGTGCTGCTGTTTACTTTTTCTTTATCTCTTTTTGGCTCCGTGAACTGTTTCTTCTTTTCTTTTTCCTCGGCTTCGTCAGGCTCCGCTTGTGTCAAGTGATGGATACTTCTCTGGCCCGGCGCTGTGCCCCTTTCAGTATCCCTGGCGGTCTGTTGGTCACCAAATACAGTGATGACTCCTTTAAGCGCCGGTATTTTCATACATAGGAACAGCTGCCGGAATGCTGCATCGAACTTGTTGATGAAACCCCTACCTAGGATGGCCAGATATGGATAATGCATTTCCACCACATCAAATGTGATTAGCTTGGTTCTTGGGTTGTCAAGATTTCCAAAAGAGACAGGCAGTGAAATTTTCCCAAGTGCTTTGACTGGTTTCCCCCCAAAGCCCAGAAGTAGTATGTCCGCTTCTTGCAACAAGTGTGGGTCTATCTTCATTTCTCTAAAAGTCTTGGCGAAAAGAATGTCCGCGGAGCTGCCGTTATCTACTAGAACATCTCCAATTTCACATCCTGCGATAATGGTTTTGATGACCATGGCATCATTGTGCGCGGCTGTTTTCAGCGTGAAGTCCTCTTCTGTGAATGTGATAGCTACATGTGCCCAAGGTGGCTTTACTGGCAGTCCATCTTGGACTATGGTGTGCACCTCTCTAAAGTAATTCCTTCTCATTTTTTGTTCTCGAACTCGAGAGATGATCCTCCCACGATAGGAAACATCTGACGATACGAGCTTTCTTGGTTTTGGGCTTCACTCTAGGAAATAGCCATGATAGAGCCGAAGGTTGGCAAAGCTTTGGGATCGTTCCTTGGGTTAGTTGGCTCCACTTTTGGAACCATGTTTGGTATACTGGGAGGTGGGGGTGCAATTTCTTGCATGGGCCGTGTGTTTTGTTGGTTTTGTGGTTGGTACTGGTGCGGTGGCGGTGCTTGCCATGCTTGCTACGGTTGATTGTAGGTGCTAGCTTGAAAAAATGTTGGGTTTCCTTGGTTATATGGATGTAGTGGGGGCGTAGAGGGATATGGTTTTTGTTGGAAGGACTGCTGAGGCCAAGTATGGTTGATTGGTTTAGGTGGAACGAGTTGAGGCTGGGTTTGGGCGGCCCTCTTTTCCTCGGCCATTCTTTCCAAAGTTCTTTTGGTTTTGGTACAATTGTCTGTGGAATGGTGAGGTTGCTTTCCGTGGAAAGAACAATAAAACAAGCGAGGGTGAAAGTTTTGGTTTTGAGGGGACGGTCCGTTGCCCCTTCCCCTTCCTCTCTGGTTGTGGCCTCCCCGGTTGGAAGTTTGCGGAGTTAGCTCCGGAGCTTGGTTTTGTGGGGGGCTTTGGTTCTGATTTTGGGTATCTAGCGCAGCTTCGATTAGGAGTACTTGGTTAGGGGGGGTACGGTGCCCTATTGTTTTGAATGCTTTGGTGCGAAGGAACCCATTCGTGCTCTCTCCGGGTTTGCCTTAATCGATTTCTTTCGGCTACTCTTCTCCTGTGATCTTCATCAGATCTACAGTATTCTTCGAGCTCTACCAAAAGTGCTTGCATCGTCTTTGGCTCTTTCTTGAGAGGTAGGATGCAGTTTTCCCTGGGGTTAACCCCTTGATGCAGGCGGCTATGGCGACTTTCTCTGATACATCTGGGGTTTGGGATTTTAACTGGAGGAATCTTCTCATGTAATTTTCCAAGGGTTCCTTGTCCTTCTGGATACAATAGAATAAATCTCCCTCGTCTGTGGTTGCGGCTTGGAAGCCTTGGAAGTTTTGGATAATCTTAGTTTTTAGGTTGACCAAACTGTAAACTGAGTGCGGAGGTAATAGTAAGTACCAGTTCAGAGCCGCGCCTTCGCACGCTATGATGAGTGACTTAGCCAAAACCACTTCGTCACCACCGGCCGAAGCCACGGCAGCTTCGTAGCTCATGATGAACTGTCTTGGATTTGTCAAGCCATTGTACTTTGGTAGGGAGGTTGTTTTGTTGGTGAAGGGCCACGGTGCTGTTTGCAGGCCTAGAGATAGAGGTGAAGTGGAGTCAACAGACACATATGTTCCTGACACATTGTGGATTGGGAAATTGAACATTGGGTTTTCATTTTGCGGAGGTGGATCTTCCTCGTGGTTTGGGGTGGGACTTGGCGGGGTGCGCTAGTGAGAATGCAACTCATCTAGCTCTTTCTGCATCTGAGCTAACTGCAGCTTCGCTGCCTTTAGTTTCTTGATTTTCTCGTCGGCTTGTTTTTGCGTTTCAAGTTCTAAGGCTATTCTCTCCTTCTCTCGCATGATAGCTTCGATCTGCTTCAAGATTGAGTCTAACTCTTATTCAGCTGCTCCCTCCTTGTCATTCGTGAGGCTGGTTTCCAGGTCAGAACCCTGTGCGGTCTTCCCCACCACTTTTCTTTTCTCACTGCGAGTGCGTGCTAGATCTTCATCCTCCGGCCTTGGCTTCGGAGCGACTATGATCCTCTTTTCATTGGCAACCACTCTAGGCTCCTCCTGGTCAATAGGTTTTTTCTTCGCGGGTGCCATTGTGGGTTCTTTAGTGGCTCAGAACACGGTGAGCGCCTCTGTTGGGAACACAAAACTTGTTGACACCATTTTTTGGAAAAAACAGGTCAAAAGAGATAAGGGGAGGCAGCCGATGAAAAACAGAGTGAAATCGGCCAATTGAAGGAAGAGAAGGACGGTCAACACGGATCGCCGATGGTCAGAGAGATTCAACCCTGACAATGGGCCAGCAAGTCAGAGCGATCGGCCGATGACTAACCAGAAGATCGGCCGGTGGGTGTGAAGAAGGCGGTATTCGAAGGGATGCGCCAGAAAGAAAAGCACGGTGGAGGCGGGTCAATCCACGATTGGCAACGGGTCAAGAATCAGTTTTTAAGAAGTTTAGACTCCTGCGAGAGTCCTTTTCCATTTTTAGTAGTTTTTTGCATTTAGATACAAGTAAATAGTGCCGTAATCGGCTAGGAGTCGGGTTTGTCCTCAGGATATAAATAGCGACCCTGCGTGGTCGGAAAATCTGTACACACCAATATCAAACAAACCGCCTCCGAGCAAACCCTTTACTTTTACTACATCTACTTTACAGCATCTACCTTTACAGCATCTACTTTTCGGCGACTTCGCCATTGCGTTTTTTCTCTTTTCTACAACGCCGTGCTTCGGGTTCGTCGGGCTGTATCAACTGATCTCCGGCAAGCTTGTGAGTACCGTTTTACCGAGTAATCCTAGGCTTTAACCTCTGGGCGCATCGCTGAGGTTTCGTCTAGTTCTTTATTCACCCCTTACCGATATTAGCTAGTTCTACAAGTTTTCGTACCAAATTCTTGTAGTTTTAGCTATTATCATTATCATCCGTTCGATCTAGATCCTATCGGCTTCTAACACCGCAGCCGATTCTGACCTACTCGAGCGCTGACGTCACGATCGGCCAATTCAGCCGATCGCACCCGCACTTCGGTCGCTCTCGAGCCGGCCGATCCTGCTTTATCTTGTATCGGCCGATTGGCTGGTACACGTGTCGCTGAAAGGCCATCGGTTCTCTAGCCGATCCCTAATATTTTCCATTGTCAATCATGTCAGATTGGCTGGCACACCTCGCTACAGAACGGGGAGTCACATGTGTCGCGCGCAAGGGTGACGTCCTATTTTTGTGTCAACACACTTTTGGCATGCTCGGTGGGACACGAAAAAGTCAACAATTGCGAAGCCTACGAAGACTGGTCCTCATGAAGTCGATCCAGAGAACGTTCAACCAATCACCAAGGATCAGCTGAAAGATTCAGACAAAGCTGAGTTAGAGGCTCACATGAAGCATTATGAAGAGCTTTGTCTGGCATCGTACGGTCAGACTAAAAGTGGAGTCTTCAAGAAGAGTCCGCTGCCAACGCCTAAACAAGTCACCTTTTCAGCCGACCCTGAAGGGCTTCAAGACATGATGACCAAAGCTATGCATCAAACAATGATTGATCAATCCAAGGTAGTCGCAAATACTATTCAGAATGCCATAATTAATGCACTCAAGAAAGGAGCAGAAGGAGGATATCTAGGGCCTGCATATTACCAACCGAAACAAAATCCTCTAGTGTTTCAGCAAGACCGATCGGCCAACCCGCCGATTGACGATCCAACAACAAAAGCTACACCATCTCCACAAGCTGCTACTAGTTCTTCATCGGACACCCAGCCGACTCAGAACCAAAGTGGTGATGGTAAAGCTAAAGATCCTGTCGTCACATCACCAGTGCAGTCTAACGTCCAGGATCAACTGCTTCCAGTGCAGAATCAGCAAAAATATCCTGTGATGAGAGATCAAGATGGGAAGCTGGCAGGATGGGATTTACCTCGTGATCACTTTGAGACTAACATCTCAAATTTCTTTGAGCCTGTGCCTGAAGAAGTCCCAGAAGTAAAATACCCACAGTCTTACCAAGCTACATTTGGAGGTACTCCAGGGACTGTGCACATGAACGGGGAAGGAGTGGTGTTCGTTTACTTCAATCATGGGAGCAAGAACTTTGAAAGAGTCAAGATTAGTCCAGCTCATGCTCACATGGTCATACCAACAGAGAAAAGACCTCCTACTCCACCTCAGAGGCCAAATCCCACTCCACCTCAGAGATCGGCTCAGCAACCAACGCTCGGGATGCCCATACAGACAGCCCCGCCTCAACAGTCAACGACAATGCAGGCTGTCTTAACCCCAGCTAATACGGTGGCTCATACAAGATCTTCACCTCAACAGCCGATCAACCAAGGAGTAGCAGGGCAGCCAGTGGTTCCACAGGTGGATTCAGCGCAATTGCTGCAAACACTTCTAAGTCAATTGGCTATTTCAAGCTAGTTGAATACGCAGCAACCAGCCCCATCGGCTAGTCAGCCGATTGAACAGGCTACATCTGTTACAGGTAATTCAAATATTCAAGGTTCTACTAAGGTAAGGACAATTCCAGATCCAAAGACAAGAATCTTAGAAGAACGACCTCCAGAAACTCCAACTGAGATACAAGCAATTGAGCAAGTGGCTACAGAGTTGAAATCTCATATGAAGCAGGAGTTAATCGACCACTTTTCAGAGATGCTACTGAAGCAATATGGGATAAAACCCAAGCAGCAATCCTGCATGTACAGGACACCATATCCTTCTGGCTATGATTAGATACCGTTCCCTCCAAGGTTCAAAGTGCCAGACTTCACCAAGTTCTCTGGACAAGATGAAACATCCACTATGGAGCACATCACTCGGTTTATCATCCAATGTGGAGAAGCAGGGAATGTTGATGCACTCAGGATACGTTTGTTCTCTTCATCTCTGTCAGGGCCGGCATTCTCATGGTTCACTTCATTGCTAGCAAACTCCATAATCAAATGGTCCGATTTGGAACAGCAGTTCCATAACTACTTCTTCTCTGGCATCAACGAGATGAAGATCACTGATCTGACCAGGCTCAAACAAAGGAATGATGAAACAGTAGCTGGATTCGTTCAAAGATTCAGAGAGGTCAAAAATAAGTGCTATAGTCTGAACTTGGGAGACAAGCAACTAGCTGAGTTGGCTTTCCAAGGTCTCTTGCTGACCTTGAGGGAGAAATATGCATCACATGACTTTGAGAGCCTCAGCCAGTTGATTAGTCGGATGAGTCAGGAAACTGCAAAGTCCTATGAGCCCAGAAGAAACTTTCAGAAGAAGGTGTCATATGTGGACTACTCTAACTCAGAAGATGAAGACACTATGATAGGGCTCACAGAGTGGGTCAAAGGCAAGAAGACAGTGTCCTGTCCCTTTGGCAAGAAAGAGCCAGAGAAATTCGGTTTTGATATCACTAAGGCCGATAAGATATTTGATCTGTTGCTTCAGCAAGGACAGATTAAACTCTCTCAGTTCCATACCATACCATCTGCAGAAGAGCTGAAGAGGATGAAGTATTGCAAGTGGCACAATGCAACATCGCACGACACCAATGATTGCAAGATCTTCAGGCAACAGATCCAATCAGCTATTGAGCAAGGGAGGCTTAAATTTGAAACTCCTACCAAAGCTAAAAAACCAATGAAGATTGATCAGCACCCCTTCCCAACTAACACGGTTGAGGTGTCTAGCAAAGACACACCACAAGTTAAGTTGCTGACATCTAATTCGGCTCAAAATAAAAGAGCTGTCGATCCCAAAGTACAAGTAACCGCTGCCGATGTCAAAGGAAAAGGGTTACTACTTGAAGAGGGAGACTTGAAGCCACGCCAACCCGTCACTTCCCAAATGCTAATCAACAAGTTCCAGCGTCGACAAGAGAAAGCAAAGGAAAGAGAAGAGTGGGCACGGCGTAATGAAGGACATTGGAGATGTCCATTCTTCAAGTACTATTGGGAAGAAAGGATCAAACTGCCGACGGCAGAAAACTGTCCAGAGTGCAACGGGGCTTACAATAATGGCAACTCATCCAAAAGGGTTTGCTTTGATGACAGAAGACCTGCAGCCAAGGATCACCGTGGATTCAACAATCAACGAGTCTCGATTCACGATCGGCTGGGGGCAAAGCCAGTGTCCACGATCGGCTGGGGGGCAAGGCCAGCGTTCATGATCGGCTGGGAAGCCGAGTCAATGAAGAGTCAAACAATCGGCTGGAAGAGATGGCCGATTCACTGGTACCTGATGAAGATATCATGTGTCGAGCTCCTGAGCGTCGACGCACATTACAACTGGATGATGAAGGATCAAGCCAAACACGTAAGAAGCCTAATCCACAGTGGTGTCCAGATGGCTTGACTAAATCCCAGAAGAGAAGAGTCCAGCACCTACGTCAGCTAGAACAGCATGAAGAAGCAGAGAGACTTGTGCTGGACAAGAAGAAGGTTCGGTCTAAAGTTTAGCGCCCAAAGCCTAAGGCTGATGGTGAGGAAGATGACAAACCCCGAGCTGATATAAATATGGTTGTCTTCCTATCAAAAGAGTTCATGGCTCCGGTTGATTCGGATGTGTCCGATGAGGAGCTTGGCATGGCTCAATTGACACTGGAACCTAAACAAGCTATCTTTGAGAAACCAGAAGATGGGAAGAGGCATCATTTGAAGGCTCTGTTTCTCAAAGGTTTTGTCAATGGCAAACCAGTCACCAGGATGCTCGTGGATGGAGGAGCTGCAGTTAACCTGATGCCGTACACCATGCTGTGCAAGATTGGGAAATCTGATGAAGATTTGACCCAAACCGACATGATGTTGGTGGACTTCGAAGGTAATGTCTCTCCGGCTCAAGGAGCCATCTGCGTGGAGCTCACCATCGGCACCAATTGTTGCATACCATCTACAATGCATCAATGCATCATCCAATGGCTTGGAGATTCGGTGGAGGTGGTGCAAGGAGAAACTTTTTTGACAGTGGCAGCTACAGAAGCACAAGGATGGACTTATGATCAAGTGAGCTGCATATCTGGAAAAGCCTGGGATACCAAATATCTCAGAGTGTCTGATTTTGGACTAAAGCCGGTTCAAGCAGTTGGCTCTGATGATGAGACTTAATGAATCAATTCATTAAAGACAAAAAAAGCTTGGGCTCAGAGTCATAGCAGCCGATGGATTGGTCGCCCAAGTATGTCAACAGTTGTATAAGCCGATTGTCTTATCGTGCCTATCGGCCGATTGAGTTTTCGAGCTACAGCCGATTGCGAATGTAATCGTAGAATAGCCGATGTCTGTAAAGAATCACCTTTAGCATAAAAAATGTAAAACCGATATACAAAATCTTCGGTTATAGCCGATACATGTATCGCCTTCAGAATAAAGTGAATACACGTTTATACTTCTGTTTTGAATTACAGCAATGATATCATAACTCAGATTTACAGATTACATACATTCTCAAGAAGTTACAGAGGGACATTGTTCTAACTCCCAGTATGATGAGGATATTGAATCGATGAATAGGAGAAAGACACACGCGAAGAGGAAACGAAAGATTAAGATCTTCAATCTTCCGCCGGAAGGAGCCCGAGTTGATGACCAAGATGGCCGTTCCTTTGGCACGCTCTTCCTCTGATAAATGTGTAGCAAGACACCCTACCTGTGTTCTCCCTCCAAAGCCAGATCCTCACAAGGATTCTTCTAGATATGGTGCCTCCTGGCTTTTCAAAAGGAGACAAAGAAGAAGAGGGGCCACTACACTACTTCACAAGAATTCTTCTAGCTATAAAAGAGAGAAGGAGGAAAGGAAATAGTCATACAGCAGGAGTCTGTAATCTATCTGAGTTAGTTGTGCCATGGCCGATGAAGAGTGAGTTCTTCCCATCGAGCTTCAGGCCTATTTATAGCCCCAAGATGCAGAGAAAATAACTACAAGAAGGAATTGAAAAGGGGAAAATGAAGAGCATCCGATGCAGTCAAAGCAAGAACAGTTTCCCCGTGAAAGTCTCAGGCTGGACAGTGGGCAGGCATGTAGTGATACATTTCCCAAGAATCAGGGATGGGCTTTGAAAGAGTATTGAACAGAAATGTGTGGCCTTACTCTGTACTCCAGAAGAAGAGACTATCAAGATTCCCCTCTCTCTAAATTTTCAGCAACGACGACAAGCTTTGATGCATCATTAGGGTACAAGAAATCTTTGAAGAGAAACTTGTCAAGGAGTGGAGACAACTACATTTTCCTGAAGGCACTCTAAAAGAGGTTTGCCTCTTATTCCTAACGGGAATTCGGTCTGGTTCATATTCAGAAGATTATGGTGCTACATAGAATGGGCTACCATTTTATAGTGGAGAAATTGAGCCAGATCGTAAAAGCAATACCTACAAATATGGGTGGAAATTCATTGCTGAAAGATGGTGCTTAAAGATAAATATCCAGAGGTGGTGGTTTTCATTCATAAAAGGCCGATCGCATCGGCTGATAGTACATCAGAGTTTAAAGGAGGCTTTTGGCCTTATCTAACTCTATCCTAGTTTGTGCTATCTCTTCGCCTACGTGGTCCAGTTCTTGAAGAAGAGCTGTCCTCCTGGCTTCAAGGACCTCCAACTTCTCTTTGTTGGCAATCACCAGACGGAGACCACGTTCTTGTCTAGACGGATGGTTCGGCCGATTTGCACCAAAGGTGTTGATGTTTGAGACGATCCTTTCCACAGCATCACGGTTTGGAGACTAAAGAAAGAAGAGACATCAGGGAAAGAAATCGTGAAAACAAGGAAAAGAAGAAAGGAACCAACCTAATTCACAGAAGAGGAGGAAGAAGAAGAAGCCATCGCGAAAGGAAGATGATAGTTCTAAAAAACTAAAAGGAAGCTAGTAGTATATAAAGGCCGATTGAAATGTTCGGTCAAAGCATTCAATGTGGAGTGTTGGAAGTTGGCCAAGAAAAGGCCAATCACAATTCACAAAATTACAAATAAAGTTTAAACTATGCCCAAGAGATGGATGGCATTGATGAGATCCAGGCGCAGCTGGTCAACCGCTTCTATCTCCTGACGGTCGGCATCGGCCGAACCAGGAATCGGCTGTTCTTGTCCATGAAGAACTTGGGCGCGGCGTGCAACAGAATCCCTCTGTTCCTGCATGGCAGCAATGGTGCCTGGAAGATCTGCAAGCTTTTGCTCTTCAGCTTTTAAGTCCTGATCAACTTGGCTGAGTTCTTTCATCAACACAGCACGACGTTTCTTCAAGCGATCAATACTGCCAATGATATCAGGACGAGAGGAAGATAGGAATTCAATCCTATTGTCAAGATCGGCCATACTATGGTCCAACTTCTCCCTGTCCTGAGTGAGTTGCTCTTGATACCGTCTCTCCTCCAGCCGGTCTTGAGCTTCCTGGACTACGAGCTGTCGATTCTCGATGAAAGCAACTTGGAGCATCTTCGCCTTAAGGTCTCTAGGCAACTGGCCCTGAATTTGCTTGAAGATGATCCTGATCGGCTCGGCATCTTGTATCCCGGTTTAGCAGTGGAAGCACTTCTATCAGCTTGGCTTTCACGTCATCAGGAAGAACGGTTACTAATCCACTCCGAGCGATAAGAGATGAGGTTGTTGGAACCTGCAGAGAAAGTGTGAATAAGTAGAAGAAAGCTGAAAAAGAAGTTTAAGGAAACCAGGAGGTTTACCTCTATAGCAGAAGACGTTGCTCGAATCTGGGCAGTTGAATTTTCAGCCAATGATGATTCAGGGACTTCAATAATCGGCAGCTCTGGTTGGTCGCCGATATTCTGCTGGGAATCATCCAAAAGCTTGTCTTGGATCTCAATTGGCGCTTCAACCACACCCTGAACAGAGACAAAGGATTGAACATGGGGAAAATAGGAGAAAACATTAATACGAATCCTACCTCGATTGGGTCTTCAGTATGAGGGTCAGCTCGTGCAGGAGAACTTTGAAGTTGGTCAGCAGAAGCATCAACCCTCTGATGAGTTCCAGATTGATCAACATCATCAACTAAGGTTTCTCTCAAAACCTTGTCTTGACCAAGATCAGCAGTCGTGGCTTGTTCTGATTGACCAATTAATCCCGAAGACTGCACAAAAGAGGATGATCAATCAAAGATGCAGAAAAGAAGAGAAAAAGATTGAAAGTCAGTACCTGGAAAGCACTTGCCAATACTCCTGCCATATCCGAGACATTGATAACCTTAGTGGCAATCCTCTTCTTTGTTCTATGAGCAAGAACCTTGTTAGTCACGCCCTTCCTCTTAAGCGTTGACAGAGGTAGAGTGTCTGGAGCGGGATTAATCCTGGGACCCTGCATAATTGAAGAGATCGAAGGAGCTTTATGGCCGATATATGGTACCCGTCTTGGTGGCCAATATTGAATCGGCTTGCCACTTTTGCTGACAACAGCAGGCTCTGAAGTTTCAGGCTGAAAAGGAAAAGAAGATATAACAAATCTGGGTATTGTCAAGCAAATGCATAAAGTAAACAGATGAAAAAAGTACCTCATCAGCCGATGCCACATAATCAGGATCCAATTGCTCACAATAGATTCTTGGAGAGACACAGAAAAGGTGATCACACCATTCTGCCCACCAAACATTAAAAAGAGGGGAAGAAAAGCCAGAAAATCTCCAGGAACCAAGATTAATAGTAGCAGAGTCAGGAACCCTATCCAAAAGGTGCTGATAACAAGTGCCACTAGGAATAATCTCCCGTGGTTTAATCAAATCAGAGAAGTAAAGGCCAATCGGCAATTGGCCAAACCCCAGTTGACGTGCACATACTGAGGGGTTATAAAATTCGTAGGTGGCCGATTGATCCTTTCCAAAGACACAAGAGGGAAGAAGCCCCAGTTTGATGATTTCTACAAAAGCAATTCTGTCTTCATCATCCTTATGGATATCATCAAAGTTGAATGTGGTCTCGAAGTGGGGCTCATCATCTTTATATGCAAACCAGATGATAGAATTTGAGTTGAAGTCGAGGTAAAAACTTCTAAAGTGCTCTGCTATGCGAGAAGGGGTTCTTTTGTGTCCTGGAAAAGCAGAGACAGCTTCTCCAAAATTCATACATCGGCGCCTCACGATTTGGACACCATCTGGTTGATCTCCTGGGAAAGTCTTGGCAAAAATGTTCTGCTCCAACCTATCTCGGAGGTGAAGGTTCAGCCACATATTTATGAACCACCAGGGACCTCCTGGAGTACCTATGGGAGAATTGGTTGACAGGCTGACTGCTACTTGATGAAGAAGGTGGTAAACTGCACCTAAAAGGTATTTTCCGAGAGGGATATGATTGCCAGCAGCCAACCGCTCAGCCACTACCTGGTAATTAGCAGTGGGACCAAAAGTTTTGCCACAGAAGACAAACTTCTCAAGCCACATGTTGAAGAAAGCAACATGTTCCCTCTGTCCCACGGTTCCTTCTTTCTTGTGCTCGATGATATAGCCAGACCATCCACCTATGCCCTTGGTTTTCAACTGATGAGAAAGTTTGTCATTATAATGGCTGAGAAGGGTATCTGGGGAGGAAATATCTAGACCAGTTAGCACAAGGACATCGGCCAAGGTTGGAGCCATCGGCCCATGGCCAAACAGAAAAGCATTGAGTGCATCAGACCAAAAGTAAGAGGCAGCTATCAGAAGAGATTCATTCCGGGACATCTCAAACAGGGATAAGGTGATGCATTGACTAATTTTATACTACTCCCAAGATCCCTTGTTCTTCGCAGAGACTCTGAGATACCAATCTCCCCATCCTTTGACATAGCCGGTCCAAGACCTGAAACAGTTGTCCCAATCGGCCAGATTTAAGGAAGCATGCTTAAAGGGAATTCGGCCGGTTTCAAAGTTAATCATCTCTATGGGGTCAGTATCACCCATCGGTCCAAGGAAAGTAAGTCTGGGTTTATCATCAACAGGGATAGTGAGATGGGATCTAAGTTCCTGGAGAAATAAATAAATCTAGGCTTCAGGCAAAGAAGGATGTCGGTATTTAAAGACAAATAAAAGCAAAAGATTGAAGGAAATACCGGAGGAACTGAAGAAAAAGATGTTTTCGGAGGTGCAGAAGCAGAGCTAGAACCTCCAGCAGAGCTTGAGGACGCCATGGATCAGCAAAAGCTTTGGAGCTTAGGGTTCGTCGCTTGAAAGCTCAAACTGCTGGAACGACAAGATCTGGGGAGAAGAAAGAACCAGGGCGGTTGTATTTATGACCCCCGAAGATTTGTTGAGATTCTACGGCCGACTTCGAATTAAAGAAGATAACGAATTCGAGGAAATTTCAGAGCAAAAGAGATTATTTACTCCAAAACTGGGGGGGCATGTGTTGACACCATTTTTTGGAAAAAAAACAGGTCAAAAGAGATAAGGGGAGGCAGCCGATGAAAAACAGAGTGAAATCGGCCGATTGAAGGAAGAGAAGGACGGTCAACACGGATCGCCGATGGTCAGAGAGATTCAACCCTGACAATGGGCCAGCAAGTCAGAGCGATCGGCCGATGACTAACCAGAAGATCGGCCGATGGGCGTGAAGAAGGCGGTATTCGAAGGGATGCGCCAGAAGGAAAAGCACGGTGGAGGCGGGTCAATCCACGATTGGCAACGGGTCAAGAATCAGTTTTTAAGAAGTTTAGACTCCTGTGAGAGTCCTTTTCCATTTTAGTAGTTTTTTGCCTTTAGATACAAGTAAACAGTGCCGTAACCGGCTAGGAGTCGGGTTTGTCCTCAGGATATAAATAGCGACCCTGCGTGGTCGAAAAATTTGTACACACCAATATCAAACAAACCACCTCCGGGCAAACCCTTTACTTTTACTGCATCTACTTTACAGCATCTACCTTTACAACATCTACTTTTCGATGACTTCGCCATTGCGTTTTTTCTCTTTTCTACAACGCCGTGCTTCGGGTTCGTCGGGCTGCATCAACTGATCTCCGGCAAGCTTGTGAGTACCGTTTTACCGAATAATCCTAGGCTTTAACCTCCGGGCGCATCGCTGAGGTTTCGTCTAGTTCTTTATTCACCCCTTACCGATATTAGCTAGATCTACAAGTTTTCGTACCAAATTCTTGTAGTTTTAGCTATTATCATTATCATCCATTCGATCTAGATCCTAACAGCTTCTAACACCGCAGCCGATTCCGACCTACTCGAGCGCTGACGTCACGATCGGCCGATTCAGCCGATCGCACCCGCACTTCGGTCACTCTCAAGCCGGCCGATCCTGCTTTATCTTGTATCGACCGATTGGCTGGTACACGTGTCGCTGAAAGACCATCGGTTCTCTAGCCGATCCCTAATATTTTCCATTGTCAATCAACAGGTCAGATTGGCTGGCACGCCTCGCTACAGACCGGGGAGTCACATGTGTCATGCGTAAGGGTGACGTCCTATTTTAGCGTCAACAAAAACCCCAAACAGAGAAGTGACTAAACAGCGAACAACTTACAATAAACACGTTTCAAACAACTTGTATTAGATAGTCAACCTTCCTTAATATATCACTCTTTCACTTTCCCAAAAGATCGTCCCCTTTACAATGAGGAGGGGGCCTCCTTTTATAGTGCCAAAAGACTAAAATTACATTCCAAGTTTACCCCAAAGCCCTATCATCTATGAAGAATATACGGGGGTAAACTTGGACTTGCACACGATGCGGACTTAACACCGAAGATAGTGGAGCACAAAACCCGCCGAAGACAACAGAGTGGGTGATGCACCACAAAACACGAAGACACGACAGTTCCGTGTTGTAACAGCTTTTGACCAAGTCCAAGTAGGCGGGGTCTTGAAGAACTCTGGGCTTCGCGATTCGTGTCTTCGGTGCTCTTCTCCCTGAAGACTCTACGGCTTCGGTGTTCATCTTTGAGACTTCTCGACGCCAGGTTTCTGGGAAAGGCCCGGCGGAGCCCAGACTTTCAACCATCATCATTTTGAAGAAACTCCCAGAGCCCGAACTTTCCCTATGAAGAAAAAGACTCAATCCAGGTTAATTTATACTCCTTGATGTACGATCAACCTGGCGAAGCCTAGGTTCTTTTGTGTCTTCCTAAAAAGGCTGTTGGAGCTGGAAGATTTCACGAAACACATCCCCGGAGCCCGGTGATGATAAAAGATCCCGAAACTGAAAACTTGTTCTGCAAAAAGAAGACATGTCCTTGGTTAATTCCCATGCTTCTGTGCATATTTATTCCATGAACCGATCGTGCAAAGCCCAAGCTTTCAATTATCTTCCCAAATTAGGCCGGGGTGTCAGTGTTTTAGACACCGAGCCTACGACAGGGTATCTGACGTAGTAGATTGTGCGGTGGGGCTCACCGAGATCAGGAACACTATGGTGAGACACGGGGCACACAATTAGACAGGTTCGGGCCGCAATGTGAGTAATACCCTACGTCCTGTATGTTGCGTGGCTCTGTATTGATTGCGTATGTTTTGAGAGAGGTCCCTGCCTCGCCTTATATGCCACGGGAGGCAGGGTTACAAGTCAGATTGGTACAAGGGTACTATTCGAGTAGGACCCGGAGTAGCCTATACAAGGTATGGAAAGCTATCCTAGTCTTAGTACAAGTCCTTGTCCACCTTGTCTTGCCTTGTGGTCCACGGTACCAGCATCGTGGCCCACTAGTCGAGTTGTCCAGGTGTACAGGAACTCATCTCCTGGGTATGGCCCACAATGTGTTGGTGGGCCCAGGGATGCCCGGTCGACAGGCCCCCAAGTACTTTGTAGTCGAGTGCAATGGTCCAAGTAGTCTTGAAGGTCTCCACAAGTAGTTCCCAAGCGTCCCCGAGTTCTACAAGCTTCAATCTTCAATAGTACTTGAATCATCACGAGGCTGGACGGTACTCCAGCTAACTCCACGAGTAGTCTTGAAGTCTTCTCGAGTTGTTCCCAAGCGTCCCCGAGTACTTCCCTTGAAGGTCTTCAATAATACCCACTTTGTTCTTGAAATCTTTGCATCAAAGATCCATATGGAAATGCGATTACTGAAATCGCATTCCATATGGAATGTAGCCCCCGAGCCTTAGGTCAAATCCAGGATTCAAGCTGAGGGTCAATCTTGAACTCTTTGATCTTGCTCCGAAAAATCTGTTGACAATCCGAAGAAATAATATAGGAATGCGATTTGCAAAAATCGCATCCTATATGGATGTAGCCCCCGAGCCTTAGTTCGAATTGACAATTCAAGCTGAGGGTCAATCAGTAGTCTTCGTCAAATAATCCCACAAACTCCTGAGAAAAACTGAAGGACACGTGGCACGGAGCCCCCGAGCCTTGAGTCGAGTACTTTCTCGAATTGAAGGATCCAATCTGACTGTAGAATAGTGGCCTAAATTCAGTGAACTGTAACTGAGTGAAATCCAATTACATCGAGTAGTCGAGCCCCCGAGATAGAGCCGAGCAGGTTTTGGATTTTAGTCCTCTGACTTAGCCAAATATTTGTCTGTGTGAAACCAATCTGTTGAATACGAAGGGTCACCAGGCCGAACCGTTAGGGTTTTGGTTTTGTAAATACCCGAAGGGGTATCCCTTAGGGTTTCACTGCTTTCATTCGCCCTTAGATCCAGAACACCTTAGCATCCATAGCCGCCGCAGAGTTCGAGGACCCATAGTGCCAAGGTTGCAAACCTTCATCCCTTCGCCGTCCTCCGGTCAATGCGAAAGAAGACCCTTGTGACAGGAAGAATGAAGCCCGCGCCGTCCAAGGGACAGAAAAGGAAAACCGGCCGCGGCAAAAAAGAGTTGCCCGAGCCTAAGTACAAGACGGTGGTCATCACCAAGCCCGCGAGTCAAGCTGTCTCTTGGAAGAAGTCCAAGATGAGGGAGGAAGATATCCAAGCCCTCGAAGCCGGCGGGTTGCTGCGCGAGAAAGGCATTGCTGGATGGAGCTCCGCCGCCGGTGATGCGTGGCCGATGGAAAAGAGCCCGGATGAGATTCCGATGTTCGGGCACTTCGTCGAACGTGGGCTGACGCTGCCGTCTTCGGATTTCTTCCGCGGCTTCCTCGACTTCTTCAAATTGGAGCACGTACACCTCAACCCCAACAGCATCTTCCAGATTGCAGTGTACGTGCACTTCGGTGAAGCCTTCCTTGGTATCCGCCCACACTGGGCCTTGTTTAGGAAGATCTTCCTGTTGAAGTCGCAGCCCAATGCCAACTTCCCGGTTGTAGTCGGTGGAGCCGGTGTGCAAATGCGCCAGAAGGCACAAGAGTTGTACTTCAAGTACGACTTGATTGACTCCAATCAAGATTGGAAGAATAAGTGGTTCTATATAGAGAACGCCCCGCTGCAGCTGCCAAAACCCAACATGTTCGCGCCAGTATACGATCAGCTCTGGAAGGATGAACCCACGATGCAGGAGTGCATCCAGATCCCTGAGTTGCTGGTGAAGATTGCGCAGAAGAAGGCGCAAGGCTTGACTGCTGAACGAGTACCTTTCAGCTTCATGAAGCAATGGGTACAACCCTTGATGCAGTGGGAGCATCTTGGGTTCGAGTACACTGGAGCGGATGACGGCTCCAGGCTATCTGCTGAAGAGATCAGCGATGGTCTCGTGATGGAGCGGCTGTAGAAGATCTTCAAGAATCTTCATGGAATTCCTGCAGCTGTCCCTGAGTTCAGTGCGGACAACCCTCCGCGTCTGGTAAGTCTTCAAGTACTTAGCCCCCGAGTACTTTGTTGAAAGTAGTCGAGTAACTAACATTGGCCTTGTGCTTTGCAGGAGGATGTCTTGAAGTTTGTATCTGACCCTCCTCCTCGTCCTGAGGACCCACTCCAAGCGCCAAAAGAAGAGGCACCAGGAGCGGAAACTGAAGCCCCCGAGGGTAGTCAGGCTACTCAAGAAGACGAAGAAGAAGTCTTGGTGGAGGACGCCTCCTCAAGTGACAATGACGGCTTAAAACTTCAACAGCGTTTTGAAGTGAAGAGCCGCTATAGATACTCTGGGGCACCCATCCCTAGTGGCCTCGCCACGGGATCGTCGAAGAGACCAGCGTCATCTCTCGCAGATGATGTGACGCTACCGCCGCGGAAGAAGAGGACCACAGTGGGAAAGCGGGCCGTGAAGAAGATGACGGGCCTCCCCTCCATTACAGTAAGTGTTGAAGAACCTTGTAAGTAGTCGTTGTGCACTGAATACTTGTTCTATGCTGTAATGGCTTGTTTTTTTTGTCTTGTGCAGGTTATCGAGAGTGCAACTAGTGTACTCTCGAAGAGCCCTCCAAGAATAACAGAACTCGAGGTGGTTCCAGCGTCAGCTGTGGAGACGGTGGCGCATGAGCAAGAAGAAATCGTGGCACCAGGAAGTGTGCCGCTGGTGGAGAATGTGCCAAAGATGCCAGCGGCGCCCTCTTTCTTCGACATGCTGGGGCCGAAAGTATTGGTGCCTCGTGCTGCTCTGTAAGTACCCGAGTACTCGAGTACTTATTATGATTATGTACTCTGCTTCTGCTAACCAACTTGTTGATGCAGGAAATCCACTGATGTGAAGTGGGGCGCTTCTGGAAGTGGTGCTACTGGAGGAGACCAGACTTCTCGAGAGCAACAAGAAGACGTACTTCCAGAACACCAAGAAGTACCCGCAGAAGCTGAGGCTGCTGAAGCGTTGCGGATTCTCTAGAGTGACGTGGTCAAGGCAGCAGTGGAGGCAACTTCCAGGCCCAGGTCTCAACAACTCGAGGATATCGAGGCCGTGGTGAAAGAAGCCTTGGAAGTTGACCCTGAAGCCATGCTGCACCACGAGGGAGTCCCAGCTGCGGAAGCCCCCGTGCATCATGTTGATGCACATCTAGCGCTGGAAGAGCAACCAGAGAACCGCATAGTGCCGCATGAGCCACAGATTGAAGACCCGGCTCCTCTGCGCAGCGCTACGAGGTACTCTGCAGCTAGCACAAGTACCGAGTCCATGGCAGAGAACTTGATGCCATATGATGACTCCTGCCTGGACGAGGACAACTTGAATGCACACGCTGAAATGTTCCGCGGTGTAGAGAAACTCCTTGCGGTAAGTTCGTGTAGTCTCTTGTAGAGTACTTGTAGTCACAGATAACTTGTCTCTGAATCTTGAGTTGTTTTTACCCTTGCAGGAAGTAGTCAAGCAGTCAAAACGCGAGACTCGCCTGCTTGAGCAACACGTGGCTGACATTGAAGAGGTCACGCGGCTCAGAGAAGAATTGAAGCAGCAAAAAGCCTTATCTCTGAAGCTGCAGGAGAAACTTGATGCCAACGCCGCCGAGTACCACAATGAAATCCAGAAGCTGACGGTGAAGAAGGATGAAGTTGTTAGTAAGAACAAGTCCTTGAGCCTGAAGAATAAAGGTAATGTCCCTTCTGAAATCATCATTGAGTACTTTTATTCTTGCGCACCATATTTGATAAGTAGCCTTGATCTTTTGCAGAGCTAACGGAAGAAGTTGACAAGTTCAAGAACAAGGCGCTGGACTGGCAGCTAGCCTTCAACCGTGAAGAAGCAGCTCATATGGATCTGAAAGAAGACTATAAGGTGCGGTGCTTCGAACTTGAGCGTGAAATGAATATCCGCATTGCCGGCTAGACTGACTTGCTGCGTTGCATGCAGTCGCTTAAGTAGAAGATTGAAGAAGCCGAGGGCCTACACTCAGAGCTGAAGGCCTTGATAGAGGCGGCCGAGCCAGTGGCAAATCTGTTTGAGCCCAGAGTCGCTGGAGTGCAGCCTCGTCCACTTGTGGAGAGGTTAAAAGACACGCCCAAGAAAATTCTGGAGTATGCTCAAAGGCTGGCCTGCACGATCCCTAATCAAGTCCTGAGCTTCATCAAATCTTTTTATGCCGAGGCGGATCTCACAGTCATCATGAATGGCAGATCTGGAGATTGCACCGACGATCGACTCAACGAGCTGATGCAACAGACTTCTCCAATCGCGGAAGCAGTCTCCAAGTTCATCGATCTCCGTTAGATGTACCTGTAGAATAGAAACACTAGGGAGAAAACAAGTGTAATCTCGAACAAGTGTTTATGTAATATAATTGAAAACTTGAAGAAATCAATTATCTGGATCCCTTGTATGCATCTGTGTTGGCCAAGTACTCGAGTTGGTATTGAGTGTGTGGCTGCAAAAAAGAGATACGATACACGAGTAGGAGTACTCAAGTGTAAACGTGTTCCGAAGAACATTAGCTTAAATCATGACGAGTTGAACACCTTAGCTGTAGTAGCGTAAAAAAGGCTTTGTCATGAAATAAACTAAGAGTAGTAACAAGTCGATATAGAGTAGCGGCTTGTACTAATCACATTGTACAGAGCTTACAATGTCTTAAGTACCTCTGAGGCTAACAAGCCTAGTGAGAGAGTACTCGAAAAGAACTTATTCATAATGAGTTGAACACCTTAGCTGTAGCGGCGTAAAGAAGGCTTTGTTATGAACAAGTAAAGGACAGTAACAAGTTGGTATAGAGTAGCAACTTTATTACTGAGTACATTGTACAGTGTTTACAATGTCTTAAGTACCTCTGAGGCTATGAGCCTAGTGAGAGAGTACTCGCAAGAATGTTTCGAAGAAAGAGTAAGACCGTAGGGGATAGTGTGATGAACTCATCCTTGCTGTAGCAGCAACTTGTATGAGAGTTCCACTGAGACCCTACCAGCAGGGTGTTACTCTAGACCGTAGCCTCTTATTGAAAAATAGGAACATGGACAGCATGTGCCACTTACTGTCCTATACGATACAGGATCGTCTGGAGAGAGTTATCATGACTCCCTACGAGGTCGCAGAATGAGACTGCCTAGAGAGGGTTGGTGAAGCCCCCTGCGGGTGCTCGCAGCTGAAAGCCACGAGAAGATATAGCCGAAACTGTCTGGAGAGGATTATCTTGATCCCCTACGAGTGGTGACAACCGTAGCTGTCTGTTGAGTGGTTGCAACCGAAGCTGCCTGGAAAGGGTTGATGAAACCCAATACGAGTTGTTGTACAGCCGTAGCCGTCTAGAGAGGATTGTTGAGACCCCCTACGGGTAGAAGCGACAAAGCTGGTCGATGTTCCAAGAGTTGTCGACTTCCTCACCTTCTAGAGTTTGAAGACGATATGAGCCTGGGCCAGTAACCTTTGCAACAGAGAAAGGACCTTCCCATGGCGAGTTGAGTTTGTGTAGTCCTGCCATATTTTGGATGCGACGAAGGACTAAATCACCAATGTTGAAGGAGCGTTCCTTAACGTTGCGGTCATGATAGCGGCGAATCCTCTCAAGGTATCGAGCGGATTGAACAAGTGCGTTGCAGCGAGCTTCCTCGAGGCTGTCGACATCGGTCTGTCTTGTTTCTTCAGCTACGCTTTCTTCGTACTGATCAACCGTCAGAGAACGCCACATGACATCAGCAGGCAAAACAGCTTCAGAGCTGTAGACCAGGAAGTAAGGTGACTGCCCTGTGGGGGTAGTAGGTTGAGTGCATAGCCCCTAGAGTGCATTAGGTAGTTCCTTGATCCACTTGCCGCCCTTGGTATTTGCAGCATCGTATAGTCGCTTCTTGAGAGCATCAAGTATCATCCCATTGGCGCGTTCCACTTGGCCATTGGCACGTGAGTGAGCAACGGAGACGTACTGAACATCGATTCCACTGTTCTCTCAATACTCCCAGAACTGGTGATTGTTGAAATTCGAACCCAGGTTTGTGATGATGCGGTTAGGGAAACCATAGCGATGTACGATTTCATCCAAGAAGTCGAGGACATGATCAGCCTTGGGGCAGGTAACAGGCTTGACCTCAATCCACTTGGTAAACTTGTCGATAGCCACTAGAACTCTGTTGAATCCCCCTGGCGCATTTGGGAGAGGACCAATCATATCCAGCCCCCAGCAAGTGAAAGGCCAAGTTGGTGGTATCGTGATGAGTTTGTAGGCAGGAACGTGTTGTTGCTTGGCGAAGAATTGGCATCCTTGGCACTTCTTGACTAGTTCCTCTGCATCAGCAAGAGCTGTAGGCCAGTAGAAAGCACGTCTGAACACTTTTCCCACCAAGGTACGGGAAGAAGTGCGATTGCCACAGATTCCTTTGTGTGTCTCCTCCAAGATTTCCTTGCCTTCTTCACGAGAAACGCATTTCATGAGTATATCAGAGCTTGCGCCTCGCTTGTAGAGTTGATCTCCGACTAGAGTATAAGCCTTGACACGGCGTGAGATGCGCTCGGCTTCTGACTTGTCTTCTGGAATCAACTGATGTTTAATGTAGTCGATGAAGGGAGTTCTCCAGTCCACATCAATCATAAGCACTTCTCGATCAGGTTGAACTGAAGTAGTCGTGGGTGCAGATGATTGCTCCTGAAATGATGGTTTGTGGAGTTCATGGACGAAGATTCCAGCTGGCACTTGAGCTCGTGTAGATCCGAGCTTCGACATGACATCCGCAGCAACATTATTGTCGCGGACCACATGATGGAACTCGAGACCATGGAATTTGTTCTCAAGTTTGCGTACCTCCTGACAGTACGCATCCATGTTCTCAGCATTACGATCCCATGAATCGTTGACTTGATTGATGACTACCAAAGAATCACCATAGACAAGTAGTTGTGTAATGCCAAGAGAGACTGCAAGGCGAAGACCATGCAGTAGAGCTTCATATTTAGCTTCATTATTTGAGACCTTCCAAAAGATCTGCAAAACATATTTGAGTTGCTCGCCCTTGGGAGAAATCAGAAGTACCCCGGCACCAGCGCCTTCCAACTTGAGGGAACTGTCAAAGTACATGACCCAATGTTCTGGACGCTCAATTGGAGTTGGGACTTGATTTTCCTGCCACTCAGCCATGAAATCAACCAAGGCTTGAGACTTGATAGCAGTGCGAGACTTGAACTCGAGCGATAGAGCGCCAAGCTTTACAGCCCATTTAGAAATCCTTCCTGTGGAATCCTGGTTGTGCAATATCTCGCCAAGTGGGTAGCTAGTGACCACAAAATTTTTGTACTCGTTGATGTAGTGGCGGAGCTTCCGTGAAGTAATCAGAACTGCATACAGTAGCTTCTGTACCAGAGGGTAACGAGCCTTGGATTCTGAGAGTACTTCACTGACAAAATAAACAGGCCTCTGGATAGGGTAGCCATAGCCTTCTTCTTGCCGCTCAACGACAATAGCAGTGCTGACGACATTAGTAGTCGCAGCAATGTAGAGCAATAGCTCTTCATTGGGCAGAGGAGCTGTGAGGACTGGAGGCTTGGATAAGAACTCCTTGAGCTGAGAAAGAGCTTGATTAGCTTCAGTTGTCCATGTAAACTTCTCCTGCCGCTTGAGTAACTTGAAGAAAGGAAGACCCCATTCTCCAAGTCGTGAGATGAAGTGATTGAGTGACGCCATGCAACCAGTAAGCTTCTGGACATCTTTGATAGTAGTCGAAGCTTGCATATTGGAGATGGCAGTAATCTTCTCGGGGTTTGCTTCGATGCCATGATGGCTGATGATGAACCTGAGTAGTTTTCCTGAAGATACGCCAAAGACGCACTTATTGGGATTGAGCTTCCATTGGTACTAACGCAGTGAAGCGAAAGTTTCCTCAAGATCCGTGATAAGCATGTCTGGATCCCTAGTCTTGACAACGATGTCATCCACGTATGCTTCCATGTTCTTGTGAAGCTGCTTCTTGAAGCACACTTGGATAGCCCTTTGATATGTAGCACCAGCATTTTTCAACCCGAAGGACATTATTGTGTAACAATAAGCACCAAACGGGGTGATAAATGCGGTCTTCTCTTGATCAGATTCCTTGATTGCAATTTGATAATAACCAGAGTAGCAATCCAGGAAGCAGAGTAGAGCACAGCCCGCCGTAGAGTCAATGACTTGATCAATCCGCGACAACCCGAAAGGATTCTTGGGGCAATGCTTGTTGAGATCAGTGTAGTCGACACACATCCTCCAGTCATTAGAATTCTTCTTTCTGACAAGCACAGGATTAGCGAGCCACTGCGAGTGAAAAACTTCTTTGATGAAGCCAGCCGCGAGTAGTTTAGCGAGCTCTTTCTTGATAGCAGCCCTGCGGTCATCAGCAAAGCGACGAAGGTATTGTCTCTTGGGGGTAGCGTTAGGATCGACGTTGAGTGAATGCTCAATCAACCTCCTGGGCACACCTGGCATGTCAGATGGCTTCCACGCAAAGATATCACGGTTAGCCCGAAGGAAGTTGATGAGCACATCTTCCTATTTAGGATCAAGCTGTGCACTGATCATGGTCGTCTTGCTGCTGTCGCCAGTACCAAGGTCAATGGCTTTGAGCAGGACGTCACCAGACGGTGTAGGCTTGTTGTTGTTATCAGTCTTCTCAGGAACCTCCAGCTCGCTCGGAGCAAGCTTCTTAGCGGCAGTGAAGACTTCCATCATTACATTGGGTACTTGAGTAGTCGAGGCAAGTTCTACGGCTTCTGTGTCGCAATCGTAGGAACGCTTCAGATCCCCTTGCAATGAAAGAACTCCCTTAGGGCTCGGCATCTTGAGAACCAAGTACACATAGTGAGGGATAGCCATGAACTTTGCGAGACCGGGCCTGCCGATTATGGCCTGGTAAGAAGTCTCGAAGTCAGTGACCTCAAACTTGATGTACTCAGTGCGATAATGATCCTTGGTCCCAAAGGTAACGGGTAGTACAACTGAGCCCAAAGGAACAGCTGTGTTGCCTGGGATGATACCATAGAACGGTGAGTTGGTCTTGGTAAGCATATTAATGATATCCAGGCCCATCTTCTTCAGAGTCTTGGCAAACAGGACATTGAGTCCGCTGCCACCATCAATAAGAACCTTGGTAAGCTTGGAGCCTGCCACCACTGGATCCAGAACGAGAGGATATCATCCTGGCTCAGAGAAACTAGTCAATTGATCCGCCCTTGAGAAGGTAATGGGGGTTTCAGACCACTTGAGATAAGTGGGAGCTGCTGGTTGGATGGACATAATCTCCCTGAGAGCTAGCTTCTGCATGCGCTTGGTTGGAATTCCACCAAATATGACATTGACAGTGTTGGAGGGGTTCTGGAACCCAGTGTCTTTGTCTGTGTTAGCCTTCTTCCCCTTGTGTTTGTGATATCGCGGGTTTGGATGCATTGGTTCGGGTGTGTTTTTCAACGCACATCAAAGTTGGTAACACTGCTCTGTAGTATGATCACCCTCTGGGTGCCATGGGCATTTCTGCTTGGTCAATGTTGCCCAATGAGGATCATCTTCAGGCTTGGTGGTAGTTTCCATGGCTGCAACAGTGTTATCGGGCTTGCGCTTGCGGTTGGGATTACACGAGTAGTTATTCCCTTGGCGGTTGCCCTGCTGCTGCTTGCCGCTGTTGCTTCCACCAGCATTGTTGTTGTTGTTCTAGTTGTTGCGAAGATGCTTGAATCGATTCCGAGCTTTGTCTTCCTCGTCTGCCCAATGAGTGATCATCTCCTTAAGCTTGGTGATGTTGGCTGGGCGAGCACGACCAAAGTCTTGGAATAGCCTGTCATCATAAAAACCATCCTGGAAGATGTCTATGACTTCTTTTTCAGTGACATCAACAACAGTAGCCCTTTTCTCAAAGAAGTGGCGCATGTACTCGCGAAGAGTTTTTTACTTGATCAGGGCAAGGTCCATCCTGGTGCCATGACGGCCCAAAGAACCCACGAAGTTGCTGGTGAAGCGATGTTTGAGTTGTTCCCAATTGTCGATGGAGCCACGTTTGAGAGACTCAAACCATGTGAGGGGCTCTTGCTCGAGAACAAAAGGGAAATAAATACATTTAGTATCATCATTGCCTCCAGCATTGGAGATGGACAGAGCATAACAGCGCAACCACTGCCTTGGATCTTGCTTGCCATCATACTTGGAGATGCCGTAAGGCTTGAACTTTTCCGGAAGAAACAGATCTTGAAGTCGAGCGGAGAAAGCAGGAAAAGAATCAGAGTCATTATCCTTTTGCTTTTCACGCTCAGCGCGTCTGGCGTTGATAGTTGTACGAGCGTCGTAGCGAGAGTCTCCCGACTTGCTGTTGACACTGCCATCATCACCTTTGCCCTTGTTGCTAGCTTCCAGACGTATGCGATTAGGAGTAGGAGTAGTACGATGAGCACCCCCACTGCTGCCATGGTGACTGGGTGCATTGGTATTCTGACGTAGCATAGTATAGGCTAGTTCAGCCAGCTTGGCAACTTCAGCAGCCGCCCTGTCACGAGGCATAGAGCGATCGAGTAGATTGATCGCGTTGATAGCTTCCTCTGGAGTATGATACTCACGAGTAGCCACCGCATCCAGAGTCTCTTGAAGATTACGGGTAGGTAGAGCTTCCGCGAGTTCCCGACGAAGAGTTGCACGATCAGCATTGCGTTGGCGACGTGCAGCCTTGACCTCCGCGGTTTCATCAGCAGGAGCATTAGCAGAGAATTCATCATCAGATACATCATCCGGATAACGATAATTGGAGCGATGCCCTTGCGGAGTAGATGCATCAACGACGAACACTTCTCGATGCGATGAATAAGTACCCGTACTCTGGATGAGCTCAGTATCGGTGTCATAATCAACAAGCTTGACGCCTTCCTGGAAAGGCAAGTTGTCGAGACAGGCGATAAAGCGCTCCTGATCATCCAGAGTGAGATCAGCAGGCACATGCTCAGGCTAGTAGACGAATCTACCCTCAGGCGTCGATGTGATCACCAGTCCGTGAGCAGGGCCAGATAGTTGTTGTACTTCAACAGAATCCGAACCATAGTCAAACTCAAACTCAGAAGAATCCGAAGAGTAGTCGAAGTTGTCGTCCGAATCTGAAGAGTACTCGAGCACATTCTTCGGGCCAGTGCATATGAGGTGCTTCAATGCAGCTTGGTAAGCGGCACTGACATAGCGATGACCAAAGAGAGGTAGTGCTGGAATGTTATCCAGGCTGAGTGCAAGCTGTGAAGCTGAAGAAGGTGACTCAGACTGGATCAGAGGCGAAGTCGAGTTGTACTCGGACTCCGAGTCGAGTTCTCTGAGCGGGTCAGAGATCGAAATTTCACCGAAATTTTCGACGAGATTCTCCATCGAAGCTTGTGTAAGTGTCGAGGACTTGAGCTTTGACTCCGGAGTTGGCGCTAAGAAACGTAGGAACGATCCGGCGCTGTCAGCAACGCAAACCCAGGAGCCAAAAATGAAGGTGTCGCCTTGCTGGAAAGCGACGATCGACTTGATGGTGACGAGAGCCATCGAGTTCGCCAGTGGATCAACGACGAGAGCCCCTACCTAGCGCGCCAGTTGTCAGTGTTTTAGACACCGAGCCTACGACGGGTATCCGAAGTAGTAGATTGTGTGGTGGGGCTCGCCGAGATCAGGAACACGATGGTGAGACACGGGGCACACAATTAGACATGTTCGGGCCGCAATGTGCATAATACCCTACGTCCTGTATGCTGCGTGGCTCTGTATTGATTGCGTATGTTTTGAGAGGGGTCCCTGCCTCACCTTATATGCCACGGGAGGCAGGGTTACAAGTCGGATTGGTACAAGAGTACTATTCGAGTAGGACCCGGAGTAGCCTATACAAGGTATGGAAAGCTATCCTAGTCTTAGTACAAGTCCTTGTCCGCCTTGTCTTGCCTTGTGGTCCACGATACCAGCATCGTGGCCCACTAGTCGAGTTGTCCAGGTGTACAGGAACTCATCTCCCGGGTATGGCCCACAATGTGTTGGTGGGCCCAGGGATGCCCGGTCGACACGGGGCTAAGTAACTTTTGGAAACAAACCCCCGGGGTCGAGAGGTGATGTTTTCTACTGCCCCAACATTAAACTTATCAAATTTCTGATAATTTCGGTAATTTCGGTAAGTTCGGTTCGGTTTCGGTATTTATCTTGGTACTTCGGTTCCTGAAAACTCGGAATCAAACATGGAACCGAATATTTCGGTTTTGATAAATTTTGGTTTGGTTCTCGGTACTTTCGGTTGGGTTCCGGTTCTCGGTATTTTGTGCCCAGGCTAAAAGTCCGTAGTACTTTTCTTTCAGAACACATCAGTACCAGCCACCAGCCAAACGAACATGCTGAGGCGACAAATGGCTGGAAGCTCGCATACCAGATTCCTTAGGTAATGCTTCAATGCTACAAGTAGTTTTACAATCTAACAACTTCAGTGGACAAATCCCTAGCTCCTTAGGGAAGCTTTCAAGTTTAAAAGTACTGAGCTTGGGTCGAACATGCTTGAAGCAAGTATAGTTCGCAAAAGTTTCTCCAAAAATTTTCCTATCAATCTTCGGACACTAATTAGGAGTATTAAATATAGATTAACGACAAAACTCATTTCACAACCCTTCTATTTTTTCGAGACGAATCTAACGAGCCTAATTATATTATGATTAGACAACGTCATGCTACAGTAAACAATCTCTAATGATGGATTAATTAGTCTTGATGGATTCGGTTCGTGATTTTCCGTCCCTCCCTACAATTAGTTTTGTAATTAGTCTACGTTTAATACTCCTAATAAGTCTTGAAAGAGAATCGTAAAAATATCTCCAAAAATTTCCACGAAACTAAACAGGACCAAGTGAAAGCTGGGAATTCTTGCATGCCCTGGAAAACTGCAGTGCTCTAGAAGTGCTAGCACTATCAAACAATCACTTGTAGGGGGTCATACCAAATTCAGTTGGCAAACTACCGCGCGTAGCCTTCGATACATAGTTTTAGGTGAAAATAAGCTTTACAGGTACAGTGCCAAAACTTAGTAACCATCCAAATGGATCAGAACATTCTCACTGGAGGGGATTCCAATATCTTTTGGCAACCTAAAGGCCCTCAACCTACTAAGGGCACGTTCGGTAGTTTAGAAATGATTCCCACCTAGGAACGGTTTCAGGGCAGGAATGAGTGGATCCAACGGTTTCACTCACTCCCGGCTGCCGCTGCAGGAAGTGTTCCACAGGGTAGGAGTGGGGGCTCCGTTCCGAGCCGTGGAGAGGTGAAAAAGTCCAAACCGGGCCGGTTTTATTTCCGAGCTGACCCAAAAACGAACGAGCATTTTACTCCAATTCTGATTTCGAAACAGACCCAAACAATCCACCCGAATTAGGCTCCGGAACGGCCCAATCCGAGGTAACCGAACGGGGCCTATATCTTTCTGATAAGAAGTTGTCAAGCACCATTCCAACTGTTCTAACGGACCTACTTCTCACTGAACTCGACCTTTCTTACAATCATCTGCAAGGAGAAATACCAAGAAACGGAGTTTTCAGAAATGAACCAGCTGTTTCACTTTACGGCAACTGGAAAGTGGAAACTATGTGGAGGGGCAGCAGAACTTCATATGCCTCCATGCTAAGCAGTTTCAAAGAAAATAGAATAGAAGGCAATTTATTCAGATTATTGGTAACAATATTTGTCTTTGTGTCATTCATAATGTTTATTTACATTATAATCCATGGGAAGAAGACATAGTAATTTCTTACAAGCACCTAGCTCGAGGTACAGGTGACTTCACTCAGTCGAACCTAATTGGTAGAGGAAGCTGCGGTTCAGTTCACAAAGGGAAGTTATCTCGAGCAAAAATTGAAGTGGTTATCAAGGTTTTTGACCTTGAGATGAAATATGCATATAAAAGTTTTGTTTCAGAATGTGAGGTGTTCAGAAACATTCTTCATTGGAACCTTCTTCCTATCCTAACTACATGTTCAACGATAGATAATAGAGGGAATGATTTCAAAGCTATAATATGAGTAATTCATAACCGGAATTTAGACACATGGTTGCATCACAGGAGTGCCTGTGTTGTAGCTACAAAAAGTTTGAGCTTAGTTCAAAGAATAAGCATAGCTGTTTGACATTGCTGATCCCTTGGCACATTTACACCATGATTGTGGAAGGCCTATTGTCCATTCTAATGTGAAACCAACTAATATCCTTCTTGATAATGATATGAATGCATATTTGGGAGACTTTGGTATTGCAAGTCTGATTCTTGATTCTCTTTTTTTTAAACGAAGGATTCTTGATTCAAGGTGTTGGGGTTTGATACCGCCGTCAAGTAAATTTTTACGAATCGGGTATTAGATCCGGATGGTTTGGGACAAAAGACACAAGGATTATACTGGTTCGGGCACCCCGGGGATCCCTACGTCCAGTTCGGGAACTGTGTTCTTACGCCCAAGGGGCTTGTAGTAGGGGGTTACAAGCTTAGGTCGAGAGAGGGACTTGATCCCAAATCTCAACTGTGGTGTTCGTGGCTGTGAGTTACACTAGTGCATGCGCGCTCACAGTGTGTGAGTGTGTGTGGATGTGATTGTGTAAAAATCGCTCCCTGATTGCGTACCCTGTTCCTCCTTTTATAGTCTCAAGGAGGAAGGGTTACAAACGGTAAAAGTGGGAGAAAAGGTTTTGCTACAGCACCGCAACAGTGTCAGAACAGTGTTGCGGCGCACGCCTCTGCCCTGGATTGGTGTCGTACATGGGAGGCCTCGATAGCCCACCTTTAGGGCGACGTGCGCTTGCCTCGGGGGCGGCTGGCTTTGGGTGATGCCTCTTGTTCTTCTGCTAGGTCGAGGGCCCTCCGTATAGCTCTCGACCCAACTGCTGATGGCGCTTGATCGGGGCGCGCCAGTCCATGGTGTATCCACGAAGGATTCGAGCCGTCCTTCATTACTGTTGAGCCCTTATGTGACAGGACGTCCTCGCGGCACCCCCCACGTAGTGGGCGTGAAAGCTCATCATTACCTGACAGCGGGGGTGCGTCAGTCATGTGATCCCTGTTGTGGTTGTAGGAGGCTAAGGCACCGTTCTCCTCACGTCGCGGTGTCCCTCGGTGGGCCCCACAGGTGCTCGCCTTGAGGACGGAGCCTTAGGTCGTGCGAGGCGGAGTTTTAGGCTGAGCGGCCGTTAGGTCGCGATGATCCCTTAGGTCGTGCGAGGCGGAGCTCTGGGTCGGAGATGGTGCTCTAGGTCGAGCGAATCGCCAGCGTGGCAGCGGCGGTTCCCGGACGCCCGGCTCGAGCTGGTACTTGGACCGGCCTTCTTTGTCTTGATGATGGGCCTTGATTGTCGTGAGCCTTGCTTGTCTTGTTAATGGTGGGATTAAGGGTTGACTTGGTCAACCCTGGTTCTATCCCCTCATCACAAGGCCAACAACACATGAATGTTCTTCTTCTGATAGTTCAGTTGTTGTAACAGGAACTATAAGATATATTCCTCCAGGTAAAAAAAACATGATCATTACCACATCTTGAATTGTATAGACAACTGTTATGCAGATGTCTATTTACCAAAATTTGCATTTCTGTAACCAGTTCCTTTTGTCTGTTGTTTAGAGAACGCTCAAAGTGTTTATGCATCAACCCATGGCGGTGTTTACAGTTTTGGAATAATCTTACTACTAGGTGACACCCAGCGCGTTGCTGCGGGAACTCTAAGCAGTTATATTTGAAATACCATCCAGAGAACATCTATTCTAAAAGTACATAGTAGTAATTGTTCATGCTATGCCTCATATGGATCATGAGTTGATGAGCATAAATATTCTAAATTTCTAATCCTCTTTTGAACAATGGAACAAATTCATATGTGACAGTGCTACTCAAAACAGGATTAGAATCAAAATATGTGAATAATACAAAATGATACATAACTTGTACAACTCAAAAGTACAACTCGATTGAGGATCAGAATCAGCATGTTGACGTAGTGGTAGTTAATTGCAGCAACTCAGTATAATATGTAAAGATTGAAGTGTATGGTAGATGATGTGACATGTAGAATCAAAGCAAAACGAAAAAGGAAGGGGTACAACATAATAGTACAGCATGTCTGGTGATTTAGAAAATACCTAATTGAGTAGATGATTTATGGGACCCAAAGGAAATTGTTATCCGCCGTGGGGTTGAGCTCTAGAGATAAAAGGAAGTATTTTTATATTGCCAAAAAATCAGGAAAGAGGTATTCGCACCACAGATTTGCCTCTTCATTTTATATGGACCACGGCTTGCCTCTTCGTGATTTGAGCAACGCGCGGAGGAGGAAGCCGAGGCAGAGACTACTGCGCCTAGATGGGGAGCTCCCGCTCGAACTCGAGCTCGGGGACGTCGCTGTGGCCTCGACCTCGCCGCGGCTCGATGCTAATGACAGCAGGCCTTGCCTCTTCCTGATTTCAGCCACGCGCGGAGGAGGAAGCTGAGGCAGAGGCCGCCGCGCCTGGATGGGGAGCTCCCGCTAGAACTCAACCTCTGGGACGCCGCCGTGGCCTCGACCTCGTCGCGGCTTGACGCAGACGACAGCAGGCCTCGACCTTGGCGGTGGCGGGTCTCGATTACGCAGCGGTGGGGCTCGATTCGACAATGGTAGGGTCCGATTCGACGGCGGTGGGGCTCGAATTGAACGACGGTGGGGTCAATTCGACGGCATCTGTGCAGGTGAGCTCGTATCTGTCGTGTCTTGTGCTCGATGGAGGGGAGGCACGGGCCAGAGGGATTTATGAGGACAGGGGAGGTGGCCGTGGTGGAGATGCGAGGGGGCGGCGGGCAAGCGAGGCGACAGGGAGGCTAGTAGGAGGCAGGTGACTGTGGTGGGGAGGTGAGGGGGTGGCGGTGATGGGGAGGGGAGGGGGCGGCGGCGGGATTCCGAGAGGGCACGGGTGGCGCGAGGTAGGGGGTGGGGGAGTAAATGAGTGACGTAAGTGCGACGCCGGGCTTGGAGGTACGGTTGGGAATGCAGGGAGGTGGGGGCGCGGCGGGGGTGGTGGGATGACGTCAGCGGATGACGAGGCTAGTTGAGGATGGAGAGAATTCCTGTAGTGGGGATGACAAATATAGTTTTGTTTGATTACTAATTGGAGGCTCATTTTGAAGCCTTCACATAAAGCCACATAAGAATCCTAGGTGGACAGTCTAAAACTAGAGAAGACGCAGACGACAACAGGCCTCGACATTGGCGGTGGCGGGTCTCGATTACGCAGCGGTGGGGCTCGATTCGACAACGGTAGGGTTCGATTCGACGGCGGTGGGGCTCAAATTGAACGACGGTGGGGTCAATTCGACGGCATCTGTGCAGGTGAGCTCGTATCTGTCGTGTCTTGTGCTCGATGGAGGGGAGGCACGGGCCAGAGGGATTTATGGGGACAGGGGAGGTGGCCGTGGTGGAGATGCGAGGGGGCGGCGGGCAAGCGAGGCGACGGGGAGGCTAGTAGGAGGTGGGTGACTATGGTGGGGAGGTGAGGTTGTGGCGGTGATGAGGAGGGAAGGGGGCGGCGGCGGGATTCGGAGAGGGCACGGGTGGCGCGAGGTAGGGGGTGGGGGAGTAAATGAGTGACGTAAGTGTGGCGCCGGGCTTGGAGGTGCGGTTGGGAATGCAGGGAGGTGGGGGCGCAGCGGGGGTGGTGGGATGACATCAGCGGATGACGTGGCTAGTTGAGGATGGAGAGAATTCCTGTAGTGGGGATGACAAATATAATTTTGTATGATTACTAATTGGAGGCTCATTTTGAAGCCTTCACATAAAGCCACATAAGAATCCTTGGTGGACAGTCTAAAACTAGAGAAGCCTCCACATGAAGCCACCTAAGAATCCTATGTGGACACTTGTAAAATATATTATTGATTTTAATAGCCATTGGATGTATTTGTTTCTAAAATTACCCACCTATGCCATTAATTAACAAAAGCAACCATCCTATATCTTTGTCTAAATTATCCATATGTGCCACTATAGAAAAATTAAATCTAAACCATCTCCTGATCACATCTAACACAATAAATCATTTTGCTTCAGTTAAAAAATTTCCAACAATAATATCGTGCCTGCCATTATGAAGAATTAACAAAAACAACCCTCATATATTTTTGTCTAAATTATCCACATGTGCCACTACAGAAAAATTAAATCTAAACCATCTCCCGGTCACATCTAACACAATAAATATCTTTGCTTCAAATAAAAAATTGTCCAACTATCTTATCGTGCCTGTCACATATAATGTAATGTAATGTAACATAATTAGTCTCTTGCCTTTTATCTCTTTCCCATGTTTAAATCATAAAAAGAATCTATCCTAAAAAGATCTTTAGCTAATACAACTAACAAACTAGATACGTACGTGTATATGTCTGTCGATTAGATTTGTCTTGTCTTGAATCTCTCTTCCATACTTTAATCATAAAAATAATCTGTCCTAAAAGTTGTTAGATAATACAACAAATTATATACTTTGCCCGTGCATGTATAAAATTATAAAAAGAGAGTTGACATCTTTCAATAAACATCTCTTTTATCGACGAAACTAGGTTCACTGCTGGTATTCAATATAAATGTATGATCAACCTAACCAATCTTTTATGGCTACACGAAACCTTTTACATCCATTGGTTACACTAGAACACTAGAGATCAATCCATGACAAGACATTGTTTTCGAGTTTGTTTGATTTCTCTTCTACAATTAGATAACTTTTATGACATATGATACGACTACTTAATTATTTGTTTATTGTTTGGTCTACTGCATGCTACAGTTAGATTAATTTTTATGACATATGTTACGAATACTAAATTATTTGTTTATTGTTTGTCCTGCTACCTGCTACAATTAGATTAAATTTTTATGGCATATGTTATGACTACTAAAGTATTTGTTTATTGTTAGGCCTGCTGCATGCTAGGTTTAGATGACTTGCTTCTCACCATTATTCTCAAATTGTTATTCTTTTCAATTCTTTATATCAAATTATATTTTACTTTATTGTTATTTGTGTACCATAACTTATGTATAGAAATTTTTCATATTTGTATATTATGCCTTTTGTATGGAAAATAACACATTTAGATCCATCACTATATTTTGCTAATGCAGTTGAACAAGTTGCAATGATGAACAAAACCTTAAGTGAAATTAGATCAGGAAAAAAATTGTGGAACATCAAGGAAAAAGTAACCAAATTGTGGATAGGTTCAATTTGATTGTCATTTGTATTATTTTCGGTTTACAAATTATTAATAATGATGAAAAAAGGAACCATAATGCATTATGTTATCAATAACACCTATATAGAAAAGTTCAAACCACTGATTGAAGAAGGAAATGTGTGCATAATTGCAAATACAGAATCACACCAACAACATAGAAATATCACCCAATGGAAAATGACAGGATAGTACGTCAACTTCTTGCCCACAAGTACTCTAAAAAGTTTCAAATATAATGAAAATATTCCAAAATATGGTTTCAAGATCATGAGCACTTTCAACAAGAATAAATATGGACACATACCTATCAGGTAAAACACATACTTATCAGTTCGACACAACCGAGACAAGAACATATGATCCCTCAAGAAGAGGCACAAAGGGCTCAACACCGATGATGGACAAACGAAAGCACATGATCCCTCAAGAAGAGGCACAAAGGGCTCAACACCAATCATGTGACGATCAAAAACTCAAATCAACTGTCGGCTCCTCAAGAAGAGGCAAAGGGGCTCAACACCACCGACAAAAGAGCAAAAGAGCACAAAACTCACAAGCTCCCCCTAAACACATGCACTAAGGCTAAAGAGCATACAAAGCTCACCATAAATACATGCGATAGAGCAAAGAGCACACCAAGCTCACAAGCTCCCCCTAAGCACATGCACTAGGGCCAAAGAGCATACAAAGCGCACCCTAAATGTATGTGATAGAGCAAAGAGCAAAACACGAAAGCACAACTCAGGCAAACAAAGGAAACTCACCAAATCTCCCCCTACACAAATGCATACTTCCCTTGAACATGTGCATGCAAACTCAAGTTCTCCCCTGAACTAAGTATCCCTTTGAATGCAAGAAGTGCATGAAAACTGAAACAAATTCTCCCCCAAATGCAACTTTTCCTCCTTATTAACAATGCATGAATCAAGGCAATTTTGCAAAAGATTCAACTACTAGCTTCTCAAATATACAAAGAGCACTATAAAATGCTACAAGTGAGATAATGAGCAAGCAAGATAGTTCATAGTTCCATAAAAGCATAGCCATCAAGATAGTAAAGCTATATAGGCATATGACAAAGGCATGATCAAATTAAGAATTTTTGCGAAAAATTTTCCTCTAATGAGCAAAGATCTAAACATGAGCACAACATGCCAAAGTGAATCTAGATCACACAAACTTCATGCTAGGTCACATATCCTCATCACAAGATCATTGTAAACACCGATAAGCATCTCATGTCATGTTAAAGCCACCGAGCCATGTGTCTACTTCTTAAAATGAGACTTCTCATGGTAGACAACATGCAACGGTTTAGCACCCAAATTAATTACAATTTTAAAGCATTTATGACATGGAACAAATGAGAGCATAACCTCAAGCATATGCATTTCATACCAATTTCATTTTTCAAATTTAAGCATAAAATGGTACATGAAGTGCCTTTGCGGCAAAAAGAAGCTTATGCTCCCCCACAAGGTATCACATGGGCTAAACATTCACAATGACAATTGGGTCTTTGACCCCAAGTGAAAAGCACATGATATCCAAGCACAAATTAAGCATGATATAGATCACCAAAGCACACTAAGATCATGCAAGGCCTCAAACTCACAAGAGAGAGCCTATCCTAGCATTTTCCAAAAATAACCATCTCAACACGCATACATAGCAAAACTATCAAGAGCATAGCTATCCATCACCAAATGATATCAAACATGCTCAAAAGCTCACACATAGCAAATCAAGGTCATCAATGTATATAGGAGAAGCTCATCCTACCAAAATGCATATGATACAAATGCAAACAACCTAAGATACAAAGATGTATATCCTACCATGATATGATACATGTATACATATGCAATGCGAAGTGCATGGGGAGTCAAGGAACTCGGCTCAACAACAAGAAAGCTCAAGGGAGCACAGAAGCAAGAAAAGCTCCGAGCAAAGGAAGAACCTCCAAAGATCCCAATTGAGTACCATAGGAAAGATACCAATTGCAAGACCCCCAAAGATCCCAATTGAGTACCATAGAAAGGATACCAATTGAAGGATCACAAATGACTACCAAAAGCCACACCCTTAAAAACAAATTCCCCATTGAAAGAAGCCGAGCTCCCCCTCAACCAAAGACGACTAGAAAAGCAAAAGCTAGGAAAAGAAAGAGCAAAAGAGAAGCTCTAAAACCAACCGAAAAGGGAGAAAGCCAAAAGAGAACCAAAACACAACCCGAAGACAAGGCAAGCCCATAACTCCAAGGAAGGCTCAAAACATGCTACACAATGCATTGACAATACTAATCAAGATAAATAAAGCATTGTAACAAGATTCCACATATGAATATAAGCATGGGCTAGCAAGCATGTCAACAAGGTGCATAACTATACAACTAGCCTAACCAAAATGATACCAAAGAACAACATGCCAAACATGATACAAGAACTAAACAAGGGCATGATACAAGTTCATATGGATCATCCACCAACATATATTACAAAGCTAGTATGACAAGATATACATGGCGGACAAACATGCTAACAAGAAAGGTACCATAGAGCTAGACCGAAATGATATGAATGAACAACATGACATAACCACCATAGAGCAACCATAAAGCATGACATGATGTTCATATATATCATCCACCACAATATCATACAAAAGGTAGCAAGATAAATATACAAGATCACAAAGCTATCATGAACAAGGTGGCTAGCCTACCAAGGTTTATACACAAGCATGACACAAGATCAAAGCATGCAACAAGTATATACAAGTGAGCACAAGGGGACAACAAAACTCACTATATATGTGTACAAAGGCTTTCAAGAGCCCTCCAAAGCGGTGTGGAGAACCATCTTGTCTTGATCACCCCATGTCCAAAGATCAAGTACCATCCAACCCATGTTCTCCAACAGCGTCTCCATACCTACACACAAGGAGACGAAAAAGACCGAGCCTTGGATCCCACCCTTTTCTCTGTCACCCTGTGGATCCTAGACTTGTTAGAGTCACACAAATCCGCAACCGGCTCTGATACCAATTGAAGGACCGAATAGGCGACCGGAGAGAGGGGGAGTGAATGGGAGTCGATAAAAATTCTTCTCCAAGAACTCGACCTATATCCCGATTGCCACTCCGAGAGTCACGCACAGATGAGTGGAAACAAAATCAAATCTCTCTTGACACCCTAAAAACAAAGCTACAAAGGCTTAAGACCCTTAGCAGAAGCAAGAAGCAAAGAACGGAAGCAAACCGGGCAAAACTGAGCCAAGACGGGTCACCCTGACACAGGGGGCAGGTCACCCGCCTCCCAATAGAGACAAACTGGGTCACCCTAACATAGGGGGCGGGTCACCCGCCGGCCGGGTCACCTTGATATAGGGGGCGGGTCACCCTGAGCGCCCAAAAAATCAGCAAGCTGACGATCGAATAAAAAAATCAAAACCCAATCAAATGACCTCCTAAAATCACGAGATTTTAACCAAGGCTTAGCAACAACACAAAGAAGCTTCTCCCAAAAGATCTCCACAAAAAGATCAAGGAAACTCTACAGATCTAAATCGAAAGAAGAGGAACTCGAAAGTCAACACCACCTAGGGTCACCCGGCCATAGGGGGCGGGTCACACGGGGTAGCCCAGAAAATCGCCCGCGGCTCAACTCCAAACTTTCGATCAATGGATCTCCCTAATCGCTGGATGGATTGAGCCCAAATTTTGGATAGATAAGAAGCATCTCTAAGAGAAGCTATGCCCAAAATCTTGGAGCCCCAAACCTGTCCAATCAACTGGAATTGCAAATCTCGTGCACTCAAAGCACCAACTCGAGTTCATCCAAACCTCACCAAATCGAGCCCGATTCCCGGCATTTGAGGGGTCAAGATCATCCATAAAGATGCACAAGACATCCACCCATGATCCCCTCAAAGAAATCTGAGAGAAACACCCTCAAATCGATGAAACAAGCGAAGAACAAGATCCCTCCAAAAGAGCTCCGAAAATTCCTCCGAAAAAGAAAAATGCAGGGGATAAAGGATGTGGCACAACATTAAGAGGAAGTAATCACTATGATTCACTTAGCCATATCCGGATACAAACCACTCACAAGAATCACAAATCTTGGATGGCAAAAAACTCAAACAAAGAGCCAACTCTCTCCTCTCTCCTTTTCTCCCAAGAGCACCCCAAAATGAAAGGGCACTCCCACCTCGAGCCTCAGAGCTAGCTGCCCAACCAGCCACTCCTCCTATATATAGGCCCTCCAGAAAAGACCGAAGTGCCCCTACACTAGGAGATACAACACAAGCCCTCACAGGGGCATTTTGGTCAACACATGAAGTTCTCCATCGGACGGCCGCGCATCTATCGGGCCTTCGCGTCCTCCCGACGCAAGCACCTCGATCATGCCGCGTGTCGCCCGCTTCGAAGCTTCCCGATGCACCCGGATACCATCTCCGTCACGTCAGGCCCTCAGGCTCGGTTTTGAGGCCCAAACCGAGAAACCCTCCTTCTGATGGTTTTGTGGCCAAACCACCAAACCCCGCGTACAGGCTTCGATCGTTAGCCGCTACCTTGCACCGGCTCAGTGTTGGTTTTGTGGCCAAACCAACAAACCCCGCGTACAAGCTTCGGTTGTTAGCCGCTACCTCGCACCGGCTCCGTGTACACGACTTCGTCTTGCTCTTCTTGCACCATGCGGCCCGCACTTGATCACGTCGGCCACCGGGTCCCTCAAACCAAGCCTACTTGTCTCTCCACTCCTCGGAGGCCACACAAGCATAGACCTTTCGCGCTTGTTCTTCACCTGCACCAACGCAAACCAAGCCACAACCAACACCTGCATTACTAGGCCAAGAGTCAGTCCACACAACGTTGTCAACCACTCCTCACGAGTGCATTGACAACACACCACTAAATCAACATGGTAAACACACATAACACAATGCACACACGACACATCACACACAACACGACGCTACGCACAAAGCCTCAAATCATCCGGTCAATCACTCATCACATACAAACCAAGGCACATCTCAACTTGGTTCCTCACCCCGGCGGGTGGAAGGGGCAGATCCGGTGGGGGGGCTTCCCGATGCGATTGGCGGAGGGGCTGGAAGTGCCTCGTATGCTGCCTATGTGGAGGGGTGGGCGGCACGCCCGGCAGAGGGGTGGGCGTCGCGCCCTTTCTTTTGCCGGGAGGCTCGCGACAGGGCCCCTGGGTACCCTGCTAGCCGTCGCGGGAGTAGCTCCAGGTGTGGTGGCAGGTGCATGGCCCGGCCTCGCCGGTGCGGTTGCAGGCGCAAGCACCCTGGGGGCGGACGACATCCCAGCTGCGGCGGGCGGCTCATGGCCCGGTCCTGCGACGAGCGGAACCATGTGTCTCCACTTCATTCGTGAGAATCATGCACGCACTAGATAAAGATTTCCACAAATGTGATCAAAATCTGAATTATATACCCATTGTACCTTCGATATAGAAGGTAGTGTATTTCTCAAGCTCTTGGAGATACATGGACTTCGGAAGTTGATGATCGCACCATGGATAGATTCCAAGATGACCTTGCAAAAGGGACACTATGTCAAAGAAATCACTAATATCCTCATTCTTTTTAGCTACTGCAACTATGACTAACTGCAGCTGGTGAGCAAAACAATGGATATAGTGTTCAAAGCTCTTTTCTCTCATGATTAAAGCTCTCAAACCATTAAACTCACCTCTCATGTTACTTGCTCCGTCATAACCTTGGCCTCCAACTTGTTTTATGCTTAATCCATACTTACTGAATAGAGCGTCAATATTAGATTTGAGGCATGAAGCGGAGGTCTCTTTCACATGAACTACACCAATAAGTCTCTCTTTAATTAACCCAAGCTTGTCAACATATCTCAAAACCACTGCCATTTGTTCCTTGCCGGAAACATCAGATGACCCATCTACCAATAAACAAAACACGTTACCACCAATTTCTTCAATCATAGACTTCACTATTATCTGAAAAAATGTAAGCTCCATTAATTTACCTATATACATAGCAGGATATAAATACTGAACAATAATTAATAAATCATTTTTCCTTACATCAGCAAAACAGTCCATAATATCCTTCTGAATGTCTGGAGTCAACATTTGAGCATTTCGTAGAATAGCCTTATTTGTTTTCACATTTTACTTTCCCAAAAGCTTCATCAACTCTAGAAAATTTCCCTGATTTAATGACTCTTTCGATTCATCATAACCGCGAAAAGCTAAACCTTGGCGCAACAAGTATCGAACAACATCAATAGAAGTATTCAATCTAAGAAGATACTCCTCTTTGGTGACATTTCTCCCCTTTTTCATAGAAGCAACAATAGATTTCTCAGGCTTCATCAAATTGTTGCATCTTTTCACTGCCGTGTTATGAAAACTATCAGGTCGGGTGCCAACATGATCTTGAGGTCTATCTGATTTGTTAAAGCCATCCCAACCATTTTTTGCAAATGCATCATTCCCACCTTGGCCTTCATTACAATCTCTGAATAAATAGCAGTATAAACAAAAACATTTATGCACCTTTTCGATGTACTCTAACCAGTCATATTTCGTGAACCATTCAAGTTGAAACCGACGTGGGATGCCTCCTATGATGTTTTGTGGATACTTATAACCTGGTGTTGGTCTAAATGGACCTCTAATCATATACTTTCATCTTATCTCATCTTGTAGCTTTTGGCCTATGTAATGTGATATCCTCCTATCTGCTGGATCATATGGAAGCTCATCAAAGTTTACCTCATGTCGCGATATCTGTGAAGACCGATTAGTAGTACGATTGACATTTGATGCATTGCCATCTCTTATTGAAGTGCCTCCACCAGGAATCTCACTACCATCTCTTCTTGAAGTGTCATTAGGATTCTCACTGTCATCTTTTCTTGAAGTGCCTCCTGTAGGATTATCATTTTCACAAGCTGGGCTTTTCCTTTTCAAGAATCGTTCGATTGTGCTCTGATTGACTGTAAATTAGTGAAAATAATTAAACACTAAAGTACATACTAATTAAATTTGGGAGCAGCCACATATATGATTAGAAATCACTAATTTCCGTACCTGCCATTTTGTTTGACGGGATGATGAAATCTTTGCGTGAGAATGCAGACAAGCTTCCTTATTTGCTTTGCTTCGGACTAAAGTATATATATGACTGAAAAATAAAAAGAAAAACCCTAATCAAGAAATTGGATCGTCCTTCATCATCAATTGCAAAATTGGGATTTGGGGAGTTACGTACCTTGCTCATAGGCTCACACCATGTCTTTGCTCTTGACGTCCAGCCTCGCTGGTCGCTGGCTCGCTGCTCGCCGCCAGGATGCCGCGAAGAGGAAACGTCAGCGCCGCTTGGAGCGTCGCTGCGTTGGAGGGGTCGAGGAGCAGGGGAGTTTGGGTTTGGGAGATGAATCGATCTGTTGTTTGTGTCTGCGCGGTGGGCTTAGCTGGTGGGCTGCCTCTGGTGTTTTGGTGGGCTGCTGGCCTACTGCCTATGTGTCTGCGTGGAGATATTTTGGCCTGCTTCTCTCAGTCTGGCCTGCAAGCTCTACCTCTACAACTTATTGTATCGACTGGACACTGGCTGTTGGAGTCATGTTTATTTTTTACCGGGGTCATAGCTGGTCAGAAAATACAGGTACAACAGGTTCTCGCAAACTCGTCGGGGTCAGCTGACCCAGACAAATTAACATAGCTCTGCCCGTTTCAGTTCTTTTTAGAGAGTGATTTTGAAGCCTGCTCTAAATTTATGCAGACCAAAATTGCTGCAGCTTGGTCTGCAGCAACAAAGGGTGTGATTGATATAGTGATAGGTGCCGATTTGGATTAGCACAAGGATGGCCCGATCTTCATGACAGTAGGTTCAAGAACAAAGGATAAATTGTTGTAAAACAGCAAGGATAACTAGCTTTATACCTGACAAAGGTTGGTTGTGACCAAACGACGGGGAGAGAGGCACCGAAACGGCGACAGACTTCGACTCGATCTCCGAATGATCGCAGAACCACAAGCCGGGACTAATCCACACAATACGGCGCAGCCGAACGGAAACCGTAGAGCACGAAGTAGGGAACCTCAGAGAGATCTCTCACAAGCCCAAGAAGAACTCGCAAGAACAAAGGTGTGTAAGAACACTCAGCAGCGAGGCTGCGATCAACCGTATGTGGTTAACAACTAATAATCAAAACTTGGTTCTTGGTAGTACATAGGGGGGTATTTATACTAGGAACAACCCTCCTAGTTGGGTGTGAACTCGAGAGGAAAATGAAGATGCTAAGTATGTGAAAAGGCTCCCCAGAAATCAACTCCCGAGGTGGACTCGCGTGGCTGTTGACCTTCTGTGCAGCCTCCACTAAATCAGTCATAACTCTTTATTGGGAAGTCTAATGGACATGCGGTTTCTTGCATTGGAAAGTTGACTTCAAGCATGTTCCATCAAGTACTCGTGGAGCTCCAGAGACGTCATGACCAAAGAGTTATGGTCGATTCATTATGCAGGTCCGAACTGGCCTGAAATGGAGGTCCGAAGCGAACTTCCTGGATCCTTATTCCGAACGGGTGATTCTTGGTTTCGAAGCTTGTCCGAACAATTGTCCGAACAGAATCCTCCTGGATCCTCATTCCAAACTGGTGATTCTTGGTTTCCAGGCTTGTCCGAACAGTCGTCCGAACGGAATTCTCCAGGATCCTTGGTTTGAGTTGGTGATTCTTGGTCCGACTGTTTCTTGTGGTTTACTTCTTCTCCATGTTTAGTTGTATTGTCCTCTTCATGTATATTCCTAAGGACAACCAAAGTACAACTTTTAGGTAGTATAACATTCTCATATATTTTTAAATTAATTTTAGCAAGGAAAGAATTCACCTCATGTTGGAGTTTCTTAGCACGACTGCGTGTAATAGGGCCTTGAATCACTTGAGCTTGTGTGCCTGATACTTGATCTTGCGTAACTCGTGGGATGTCCACATCATCCTCCCCTCTTGAAAAGGAGTCGTCCTCGACTCTTCCACCCCAAAGAATGGAGAAAGATCGGCGACGTTGAAACTTGTACTAACACCATATGACTTGTAAGATCAATTTCATATGCATTGTCATTGATCTTGCGAAGCACTTTGAATGGTCCATCACCACGTGGCTGCAGCTTGCTCTTGCGTTGGTCTGGGAATCGATCCTTGCGTAGGTGCACCCAAACCAAATCTCCTTGTTCAAACACAATCTTTTTGCGACCCTTGTTGGCGTGCTTCTCATACATCTTGGTCATCTTCTCAATGTTGGATTTTGCTCGTTCATGGAGTTTCTTAACAAATTCAGCATGCTTGCTTGCGTCGAAGTTCACACGTTCCTGCATAGGTAAAGGCAATAGATCGATGGGAGTAGCAGGTTTGAAACCATATACAATTTCAAAGGGGCTAAATTTTGTGGTTGAATGTACTGCCCTGTTGTATGCGAACTCCACATGAGGCAAGCTTTCTTCCCAAAGCTTCAAGTTCTTCTTGAGGACAGCCCGCAACAATGTTGACAAGGTGCGGTTCACAACTTCAGTTTGCCCATCAGTTTGTGGGTGACAAGTTGTGGAGAACAACAATCTTGTCCCAAGTTTTCCCCACAAGGTCTTCCAAAAGTAGCTCAAAAATTTGGTGTCACGATCAGACACAATAGTTCGTGGCACACCATGTAAGCGCACAATTTCCCTGAAAAATAATTTAGCAATGTGTGAAGCATCATCGCTCTTATGACAGGGAATAAAATGAGCCATTTTACTAAAGCGATCAATCACAATAAAGATTGAATCTCTCCCCCTCTTAGTTCGAGGTAAACCGAGAACAAAATCCATAGAAATGTCTTCCCATGGTACACTAGGAATAGGGAGAGGGGTGTATAAACCATGAGGGTTCAAACGGGACTTAGCTTTGTGGCATGTGACGCAGCGAAGAACATATCGCTCTACATCTCTTCTCAACTTTGGCCAAAAGAAGTGATCAGCCAGCACCTGCTCTGTCTTCTTGGCACCAAAGTGACCCATTAGTCCTCTGGCATGAGCTTCCTGCAAAAGCAAAGGTCGAACAGAACAATCTGGAATGCAGAGTTTATTAGATCGCAACAAAAAGCCATCATGCAAATGGAATTTTTCCCAACCCTTGCCATCGCAACATTTAGAAAATGGTTCAGCAAAGTATGAATCAGTTGCATACAAATTCTTAATACTTTCCAAGCCAAGAATTTTTGCATCAAGTTGAGACAACAAAGCATGGCGTCGAGACAAAGCATCAGCAACAATATTATCCTTCCCTTTCTTGTACTTAAAAATGTAAGGAAAAGATTCGATGAATTCACTCCATTTAGCATGTCTTTTGTTCAGTTTTAATTGGCCCTTTAAATGTTTCAAGGATTCATGATCAGAATGTGTAATGAATTCTTTAGGCGAAAGGTAGTGCTGCCAAGTTTCCAAACTCCTCACAAGAGCACAAAGTTCTTTGTCATAAACTAAATAATTAAGAGTTGGACCACTTAGCTTTTCACTAAAGTATGCAATAGGTCTACCTTCTTGCATGAGCATGCCTCCAATCCCTACACCACTTGCATCACATTCAATTTCAAAAGTCTTACCAAAATCTGGAAGTGCAAGTAGTGGGGCTGTTGTCAATTTCGTTTTCAGCTCTTCAAATGCTTTCGCTTGTGCTGCACCCTAATGAAATGGCACGTCCTTCTTTGTCAACTCGTTGATTGGGGTAGCAATGGTACTGAAATCTTTAACAAACCGACGATAGAAGCCGGCAAGTCCTAGGAAGCTTCTCACTTGGCTCACATTTTGTGGAGGCAGCCATTCATGTACAACCTTAATCTTCTCTTCATCAACCTCCACGCCTTGAGCTGAAACAACAAAGTCAAGAAAGACTACCTTGTCGGTGCAAAAGGTGCACTTGGCAAGGTTAGCAAACAAGTATTCCTTCCGCAAAACAGCAAGCACACATTTTATATGTTCAACATATTCATCAAGAGACTTGCTGTAAATTAATATATCATCAAAATAAACCAAAACAAATTTGCCAATAAAAGGCCTAAGCATGTGATTCATTAAACACATGAAAGTACTAGGTGCATTGGTCAATCCAAAAGGCATCACCAACCATTCATACAGCCCAAACATGGTTTTAAAGGCTGTTTTCCATTCATCTCCTTCTCTCATGCGAATTTGATGATAGCCACTTCTCAAATTAATTTTTGTAAAAATGATAGCACCACTAAGTTCATCAAGCATGTCATCAAGTCTAGGTATGGGATGTCTATACCTTATGGTGATGTTATTTATGGCTCAGCAATCAATACACATTCTCCATGAACCATCCTTTTTAGGAACTAAAAGAACAGGAACAGCACAAGGTGAAAGACTTTCTTTGACATACCCTTTGTTGATGAGCTCTTGCACTTGGCACTGAATTTCTTTGGTTTCCTCTGGGTTGGTTCGGTATGGTGCACGGTTGGGAAGTGAAGCACCGGGAACAAGGTCGATTTGATGTTCGATCCCTCTCTTGGGTGGCAGCCCTGGTGGCACTTCCTCCGGAAACACATCTTCATATTCATGTAACACATCAAAAACAATACTAGGCAAAGTAGAGGGTAAGTCGTTAGTGGAAAGAAAATTGTCCTTGCACAGGAGTACAAAGAACATGTCATTGGGTTAACTCAATTCTTTTAAATCCCCTTTCCTAGCCATCATAACTAATCCCTCTTTTCCCTTTGGCTCGGTTTTTTGCAGCTGTGGAGTTTTATTTGGCTGTGGAAACACTCCCTCACTATGTATGTGGCTCACTCGTAAGTGGTTCTCGCTCTCTCGCTGTTTTCTCTTCAGATCATCCTTGAAAATTTCCTCCGGCGACAAAGGAAGCAAAGTGAGGTGCTCTCCTTTGTACATGAAAACAACCTTGTTGGTTCGACCACAAATCTGAACATCACGATCATATAACCATGGTCTTCCCAACAGCAATTGGCATGCCTGCATTGGCACCACATCACACTCGACATGATCACTATATCACCCAATAGAGAAAGGAACATTCACAATGTTGCTCACACGCGGTGCACCGGACTCATTTAACCATTGCATCTTGTATGGAGAAGGATGGCGCCGCTGTTTTAACCCCAATCTCTCAACCAATTCTTGACTTGCAATATTATTGCAACTGCCATTATCAACAATGATTCAGCACAGCTTGTCCTTGATCATGCCTCGAGTGTGAAAAAGATTGTGTCGCTGATTATTTTCTTCTTTTATAGCAGTGACACTAAGCACACGTTGAGAAATAAAGCAATTATTATCACCTTCATCAGGTTGAATCACTGTCTCATCAGTTCTGATTTCTTCATCATATATTGGAGCACTTTCTTCATCACTTTCAGATTCCCAGTCACCTTGTTCATTCACAATCATGGTCCTTTTACTAGGACACTCAGCAGCAATGTGCCCACGACCTTGGCACTTGTGACAAACAATACCTCGGCTATGCGAAGATGAGGCAGCGGCTGATGTAGCTGAAGGGGCTGCTGCACTTGTAGCAGGACGACGATGTTCTTGCTGATTTGCAGGTGAAGAAGCACTAGAAAATGTGGTCTTTGCAGCACCAATGGATGGAGAGGACCTAGCTGCAGCACCTTGAGATCAAACACCACCAACAGAGGTACTGGCCTGCTGCCGGCGCCATGGAGTTGAGATAGATCGACTCCCATAGGACCGACCACGTCCTTCTTGCTGAATCTTCCTCTCAATGCGCATAGCTTGATCAACAAGACCTTGCAAAGTTCGATACGGAAACATCTCCACAAAACTGGAAATGTCATCATTGAAATTGTGCAAAAATCTTGCCATTCTTGACTCTTCATCTTCTCTGATATCAGATCGAATCAAGAGCAACTCCATCTCTTTAAAATATTCATCAACTGATTTGGAACCTTGTTTCAATGTTTGCAACCTATTACGAAGGTCACGGTGATAGCTTGATGGAACAAAACGTCTCCTCATCACACGCTTCATTTCAGCCCATGTGTTGATATGATCACGTCCCAACACAAGCTGATTTTCTTGTATCTGGTTCCACCAAGTAAGAGCATAACCAGAGAATTCAACGGAAGCAAGACTAACACACCTTTGGTCAGATAGATTATGCACTCTGAAAATTTGATCACACTGCTCTTCCCAATCAAGATATGCATCAGTATCTTCCTTTCCTGAAAATTTTGGAACACTTAACTTGACACGAGCAATACTGTCTGGATCAGCTCCATGGCGACCACGATGATGTTCGCCATCATGGCCAGCACCACGATGATGACCTCGGCGACATTCAAACCGCCCACCATTGGCAAAAGGATTCTCATCATCACCATACTCCTCCTCATAGCTGCCCTGAGATTCATCTTCATCATCAAAGCAGACACGGCGACCATTACCACGACCACCTCCTGCACGCCGATCCTCATGACCAGTACGCCTTCCACCACCACGATCATCACGACCACCTTCAAAATGGTCACGAAAACCACGCCCAAAAACAGAATTTTCATCACCGGATTCATCATGGTGATGTGGAGCTCTTCGTCTCGCAGCAGGGAGACGGTCATCAAGCATCCTCTCCATTGCCTCCACAAGCGAGTTGGCCATATTGCGCATCTCAGCCCGAGAGACAGGAGGCTCGTCATCTCCATGGTTCCCACCACGAACACTTGAGTCAGATCCTGCCATGTTAGTTCTAATACAAGTAAAGTGGAATAGGACAAGTATGTGGAATCACACAACCTCACCACTTACTTACCAAAGTTCTTACGCATTCTCAAGGACTGTGAGTGTGCTTAAAGTGGCAGTACCGCAGCTGTGATTAAGCGATTGAAAGGATACAAGTTGAGAGGTCCGGTTTCAGATTTTTGTGGAGCTATAGGTGGCTAAGCAAGGGAAGACTATGGTACTGAAACAAAGTGAAACAAACCATCCAAAAAGATGTAAATGTTGTTGTTCAGTGCACCACAAACTTAATATATGAACATGAAACTTTTGATAACAGATTCACAACACAACCCCTTGCAACCTTGCAATTCTCTTGCTTTCTTCTTTTTTTTCGTCTTTGTTTTTTCTTTCACACTTTTTTTCTGATTTTTTTTACTAACAGCAAACACAAAACAATATATAAAGGGTGCAGATAAAAAATTTAAACAAGAGTACAGCGGAAGAACAAAGGCGGTGACTAGCAACACGATGAATGGAATGAACACAAAGTAACAGTACCAACAAAATGGCTATAGGATTTTTTTGTATGGCTTTTCAGTGGACTATACGACAAGAACAAATATGTATATGATGGATGAAACTGGTAACAAATTGTAAAGAGTGGGAGGGTGGGTAAAAACAAAACCTACCATGACAACGATAGCTCTGATTACCACTTGATAGGTGCCGATTTGGATCAGCACAAGGATGGCCCGATCTTCACGACAGTAGGTTCAAGAACAAAGGATAAATTGCTGTAAAATAGCAGGGATAACTAGCTTTATACCTGACAAAGGTTGGTTGTGACCAAACGACGGGGAGAGAGGCACCGAAACCGCGACGGACTTCGACTCGATCTCCGGACGATCGCAGAACCACAAGCCGGGACTAATCCACACAATACAGTGCAGCCGAACGGAAACCGTAGAGCTCGAAGTAGGGGACCTCAGAGAGATCTCTCACAAGCCCAAGAAGAACTCGCAAGAACAAAGGTGTGTAAGAACACTCAGCAGCGAGGCTGCGATCAACCGTATGTGGTTAACAACTAATAATCAAAACTTGGTTCTTGGTAGTACATAGGGGGGTATTTATACTAGGAACAACCCTCCTAGTTGGGTGTGAACTCGAGAGGAAAATGAAGAGGCTAAGTATGTGAAAAGGCTCCCCAGAAATCAACTCCCGAGGTGGACTTGCGTGGCTGTTGACCTTCTGTGCAGCCTCCACTAAATCAGTCATAACTCTTTATTGGGAAGTCCAATGGACATGCGGTTTCTTGCATTGGAAAGTTGACTTCAAGCACGTTCCATCAAGTACTCGTGGAGCTCCAGAGACGTCACGACCAAAGAGTTATAGTCGATTCATTATGCAGGTCCGAACTGGCCTGAAATGGAGGGCCGAAGCGAACTTCCTGGATCCTTATTCCGAACGGGTGATTCTTGGTTTCGAAGCTTGTCCGAACAATTGTCCGAACGGAATCCTCCTAGATCCTCATTCCAAACGGGTGATTCTTGGTTTCCATGCTTGTCCGAACAGTCATCCGAACGGAATTCTCCAGGATCCTTGGTTTGAGCTGGTGATTCTTGGTCCGACTGTTTCTTGTGGTTTACTTCTTCTCCATGTTTAGTTGTACCGTCCTCTTCATGTATATTCCTAAGGACAACCAAAGTACAACTTTTAGGTAGTATAACATTCTCATATATTTTGAAATTAATTTTAGCAAGGAAAGAATTCACCTCTTGTTGGAGTTTCTTAGCACGACTGCGTGTAATAGGGCCTTGAATCACTTGAGCTTGTGTGCCTGATACTTGATCTTGCATAACTTGTGGGATGTCCACATCATATAGGCCAAAAACCCTTGACCGAGCCTGTCGCGTGCAGGTGCGCGTGTTTGATTTGCTATGCCGTGTTCACTAGCCTGGTCCTTGGGATGCAAAAACCCTTCTCTCTCTTGGCTTTGGTCGCACGTTTGAGAGTTTCGTTTCTCTGGAACCAGGCCATGGCCGAGTTGTTGTGAGCTCTCGCTCAATTCGTCTCACCTCATCACCCTCTATTCGTTTCTCGCGGTGGCACCGAGGCGGACCTCCCCCGCGCCAATGATGGTGCTCGCACACACGACGGGGCATGGGCAGACCTTCCCCGCGCTCACGGTCCCCGTCAGAGTCGGGCACGAGCGTCACCGGGCTGTGCCACCAGAGCAGCAGGCGCACGCTGTCAACCATATACCTCGGGTACCTATACATGGAAGACTACGAATTCATACCAAAGATCCTTGTAATCCTACTCAGACTCGTACCATGTAATCCTACTAGGACTCCTATCTTGTAACCGACTAGGAACCCGCCCCCTGGACTATATAAAGGAGGGTCGAGTACCTAGGAGGACAGGCCAACACAATTCCCTAACCCCTCTGGGAATCACCCAAGTGCAGGGCGTCATACATGATACTCCAAACAGGATGTAGGGTCTGCTACTCCGGCGGCCTAAACCTGTATAAATCTGTGTCTTGTGTCCTCACGCATACCTTTGTGTTCTAGGTCTCGCGATCCTCCACGCACACTCTACTACCTCGAGTACCCCCTTAGTAGGCTCGATGTCTAAAACACTGACAGCTGGCGTGCCAGGTAGGGGTGATCGTCAAGATCACCAGGCGAATTCGAAGGACCAATAGTCAAAATCAGACAATTCGGCAACTCGGCGGCGCTGCGCAGGCTTTTGTTAAAGGGACGAGCCGACGACAATCTGTGGCTCCCCCAGTTTTCTGCGTCTGATTACTATTCGACGACATGCAACTCTGTCTCGGAATCGAAGACCACGACTCGCATCATCTGCCGGAGCTCGCTGCGCATTTGCCAGAACCAGCTTCAAATCCAAGTCACGAGTCCGCATGCAAGTCGAGCTGACCTGGTCATATCCGTCCAGGACATACCGCAATTGGAAGTCGAGCTGCTGTCTCACGAGAGAGAAAAGATCAATTCGTTCATTACCATGATTTTTCATGACGGACGTAATAGGAGACTTGTCCTTCAATTGGTGATCCTGCTACACGCACACACAAAGCTACACTAGGAAGCTCAAAGATCAATGCTTGATGCACACAAGCAACATACACGACTACATCAACGCTGAGCAATGCCACCTCGCCTTCAACTACTTCAACTACTTAAGTACAACTACATCGTCGAGCGGCCGCACTGGCTTTACTTCAACTACGCCGTACACCGCCACTACTCGTTGCCCGGTTGCACCGGCTCTACTGAGCCTATGCCGTGCATCCGGACGCGCCGTCTCGCCGCTCGACTTCTCGTCGGTCGGTCGCATAGGCTCTCGCCGTGCGCCTGGTCACTCCGCCCCGCAACATCATCCTGCAGCCATGCCGGCTCTACCTCGACAACACCGTGCACCGCCGCGACATCATCTCGTGGCCTCACCAACTCACCGTCGACTACTTCAGTTACTCTTCTCGGCTAGTTTCGACTAGAGAACTAGTCGAGAACGGCTGCTACGCCCCCAACAACTAGTCGGATCCACCTCCGACTAGTCAGCTTCACCAACAACCATTGTGGTTCCATCATCAGCCGCCACGTCTTCGTCAACACTCATCCACGAGTTCATTCAAACCCGCTCCGTCGGCACAAGCTGACTTCGGTCGCATCTCCAGAACGCTCCTGCGGTATCAGTAAGTCATTTATTTTAATGATTACTTTTTATTCTTCTTTGGCTTGTTTTGCGCATGCAGGACAACACGTCAAGGACTATTTATTTGTGTACGCTTCTCAATGGATTTTTCATTAGAGCTACACTATGCTGACTACTCTTGGGATATATCAACAAGTCATCACGAGCTCACTCCATCAACTCGGGGCTATCCCAAGGAGGCAACTTCTAAAATCCGCTCCGCATGGCAATCTAAAGTCGACCTAATCAAGTTGCATCTCCAAGTCGACTACTCTAGTTGCATCATAAAGTCGATTTCTAAAATCGCATCCTCAAAGTCCGCTCCGCGCGGCAGAAAGTCGACTTACTCAAGTCACATTCTAAAGTCCGCTCCGCTCGGCAATCTCAAAGTCCACTCCGCGTGGCAATCTAAAGTTGACTCCGGTCGCACCTTCGCCTGCTCCGGTGGCATACTACGTGTGTAAGCTTCGATGGAACCTAGTTGTAAGTGGCTCTCGCGTCCTCGCAACGATGGTACCTAGCTGCACGCGGTCTTCACGCTCCGTACCATGGGTCTGAAACGCATGGCCCTAAGTACTCTCGCTCTACCCACTTACCCTGAGTCTCCCTGTTATCATGCCGATCCATACTCTACGTCTCCTTGTTACCATCCGATCCTTACTCTGGGTTCCTGCTTCTATGCCGATCCCAGGCTGTAAGTGATTCTCAGGTCCAGGCGACTTCCTAGCTGTAAACGGTTTTCTAATCCAGGCGACTACTTAGCTGTAAGCAGCTTTCGGGTCTGAGCTACACTCTCTCCAAGCGGCTTCGGCTGCGACAACTTGTAGGGGATCATGACAATCCTCTCCAGGCAGTTTCATTCTGCGACAACTCGTAGAGGGTCATGACAACCTTCTCCAGACGACTCCGTATCGTATAGAGCAATAAGTGGCACATGCTGTCCTTGTTCTATTTTCATTAAGAGCCTGCGGCCTAGAGTAACACCTTTCATAGTAGGGTCTCAGTGGAACTCTAACACAAGTTACTGCTACAGCAAGATGAGTTCATCACACTGTCTCCTACGGTCTTACTCGTTCTTCGGAACATTCTTGTGAGTACTTCTCACTAGGATCAATGCCTCAGTAGTGCTTAAGACACTATTACTCAATAGTGTATCTATACATTGTACTCGATGCAATGTAAGGGGTCACGATAACCCTTTCCAGACGGCTCCAGAGGCAAAACAATTCTTTTTTTCTGTTTTTAATTTGCTTTTTTGCCTTCTGGGATGTGCTTTTCGTTCTTGGCTTTTCAGCTTTGTGTTTCGGGTTTCATCCTTGGCTGGAAGTACGCAAAGTCGACTTACTCAAGTCACAACTCAAAGTCGACTTACTCAAGTCACAATCTAAAGTCAACTTACTCAAGTCGCATCCAAAGTCCGCTCCGTGCGGTATAAAGTCAACTTACTCAAGTCGCATTCAAAGTCCGCTCTGCGCGGCAATCTAAAAGACGACTTACTCAAGTCGCATCTCCAAGTCGACTACTCTAGTCGCATCACAAAGTCGACTACTCTAGTCGCATTCTAAAAGTCCGCCCCGCGCGGCACAAAGCCGACTACTCTAGTCGCATCATAAAGTCGACTTACTCAAGTCGCAATCTAAAAGTCGTCTTCGGTCGCATCTAAAGTCCGCTCTGACAGCATAAAGTCGACTACGGTTGCGTCTAAAGTCCACTCTGACGGCAACATTACTACTCAATGACAACTTTAGCATGCTCCGTTAGTTCTTCAGCTCGGGGGCTCAACTCCAATTACTACTCGACGTGGCTCATATAGCTCACTTGGCACATAATCTCGGGGGCTGGACGCTACAAGAGTACTCGGATGATGGCTTTTGCGAACTGAAGACCCTTGGATTAATCATCTAATCACTTCAAGGCTCGGGGGCTACTATGCTACAACCATCAACCTCTTTTTTTAAAGACGGAAGATGCAGATTCCAGATTGACCCTCAGCTTGATTCTTAGATTCAACCTCAGGCTCGGGGGCTACACTCCATATCAAGGTTTTAAATAACCTGCTAAGACCCTTAGCGGTTACCTTTTCAAAAGCTAAGAAAAGGATATATCCAACTATAGCCTCAGCTAAACTATTTAGCTGTTTTTCAATACAAGTTCACAATTTCAGAATATTTAGTACATCATTACATCAGTGCCTTGGATTAGAGAGTGTGACCAGCTCTTTATACATGGTTCTATTTTGAGCCTAAACGGTGAATTGTTTAGCAGGCCGGCCGGCGGCCCATTCGTTCCAAAGGTAAAATTTAGTGGGCTAAATGAGGGTTATTTAGCTGATTTAGCGGGATATATCCGGTTATTAGCGGTTTTTCAGCTTAGCGCCAAATGTAGCATATCCTAGCATTTTACCTCTCGAAAGGCTAAATCCGGCTATAGCGGCTGTTATAGCCGGTTATTTAAAACCTTGCTCCATATGGAGTGCGATTTTTGCAAATCGCACCTCCATATAGATCAAGACAAGATGGGTATTTTTTAGAGACTTCCTGGGTTAGAACTCGGGGACGCCTGGGAACTACTTGGAGATGATTCAAAAGTACTCATAGATAAACTAGAGCACATTCCACTCTTTCGAAAATTCAAGTACTATTGAAGACTTCGGCTAGCAGTACTCGAGACGATCAGAAACTACTCGGTGAAGCTTCAAGACTACTCAAACTCACTGCTCAAGACTACAAAGTGCTCGGGGCTTGTCGACCATATACCCCGGGTACCTATACATGGAAGACTACGAATTCATACCATAGATCCTTATAATCCTACTAGGACTCGTACCATGTAATCCTACTAGGACTCCTATCTTGTAATCGACAAGAAACCCGCCCCCTGGACTATATAAAGGAGGGTCGGGTACCTAGGAGGACACGCCAACACAATTCCCCAACCCCTCCGGGAATCACCTAAGCGCAGGGCGCCATACATGATACTCCAAACAGGACGTAGGGTCCGCTACTCCGGTGGCCCGAACCTATATAAATCTAAGTCTCGTGTCCTCACGCATACCTTCGAGTTCCAAGTCTCGCGATCCTCCACCGCACAATCTACTACCTCGGGTAACCTCTTGGTAGGCTCGGTGTCTAAAACACTGACACACGCCGGCGGAGGCGGAGGGGGTGCTCATCGCCGGCGCGGCCACCTGCTCACCACGAGATCTCTTGCGCACGGATCGAGGACGGGCCGCGAGCGGGGCCATGGACGCGCCGCTGAGCTCAAGAGGACAGTGGACGGCGGCGAGCACGAGCGCGGCAGGGCGAGCATGACCGCCTCTCTTCCCCTACTCCCGTCGCGGTCTCGTCGGCGGGCAGTCTCATGCGGCACCAGCATGCTCCCATGGCGGCGCGAGCAGGGTCCCTCGGTAGCGGTGGCTCAATCCAGCTCGGGCGACCTTGCAAGTGTTCGACTAAATGACTCACAGGAAAGAGCAGAGAAAGGATGGACAGTAAGGCTACATCTTCCTGAGTGCAAGGTAGCCATACCACTGATACAGGCAAATCAAACACGTTCCCTGCTGAGCTTGGATCATTTGGTACAATTGAATCAAACAAAGACACTTGCCCTCTGGAGCCTGGCTGTGGCTGGCCTGGGCCTGGCTCGTCGGCCAGGCCTTGTAGAGCTCTGAAATCAAACACGGCCAAAGACTACACCATGTTCGTCTGGCTGACGGCTGATGGCTGGTGCTGATTTGTTCTGAGAGAAAAGTACCGCTGACTGATGGCTGATAAGCCAGACGAACTTGAAGTGGCATTTGGCTTGGTTGAGAACCAGCAGCTGCAGTCTGTTATTTGATTTATTCTCTCTGAACCCTAAATCTTTGTCCGTCCAGCAGCTCCAGTGCATCATTTTTCCTCTTGTAGCTGCAGGTGGAAAGTAGCAATATGCTCGGCTTTTGTTTCATATGAGCAATGACAAAGACAGTTAAGCTAATGTGAATTAATCTTGTGTGTGAAATGTCTCTTTCATGCTACAGAAACCAATGATAAGGGAATCATTGCAAGTTACTTAGTTTATTGATCAAGCTTTATTTCTAGCTTGTCCCGGCCAGCAGCTTGGGTCTTGGCAGCTCTCTCAGTGAAATGCTTTGTTAGTCTTACATGTGTGGCAGGTTGCATTTATTTGTCCTTGCATGCTTAATTAGTCAAGTGAGTGATTGGCAATAGCTTTAATCAGAGGCGGACCCACCCATACGGCAGGGTGGGGCAGCTGCCCCAGCTACCGCTGGAGTAAAACCTCTACCTAATGGAGTTTTTAGGTCGCTGGAACAAGAATCTGGAGGTCTTAGGCGAGCGGCGGCGGCGTTCTGTCGTTTGTGGCTGGAGAAGAAAGGAGGAGAAAGAAAACATGCTGTCGTGGGCTGGCCAGCGATTTTAAGTGGACGGCCCAACATGTAATCTAGGCCCAGGAGCTCACCAGTTTCCACATTCGGTTTGCCTCACAACTGCCCAACACCCGCATGCCCGTGCGCCAGGCGCTGCGTCATCCCCGCCCACATCCCGCACTCCCGCTCCTGCCCTGGCCGCCAAGCCAAGAACCCTAGCCGCCGCCCGTGGGGAGCTAGCCGTCGTCCCTCCGCAGCGGCTCAACTGCTTAGCGCCGCCGTCGGGCGCTGCGAGTCGGGAGCCCGGGAGGGCTATGGAGGAGGGGACAGGAGAAACTGGGAGCCCCAGGTGCAGTTCGCGTGGCCATGGTGGCACCGGCACCGGTGCCGGCGCTGAGCGTGGTCGGGGAAGAGGGGCAGCACCGGCACCTCGTGATGCTGAGGAGCGTCCCGGTCGGCGTAGGTATTGGGCGAGGATGAGGCGCCCCAAATTGCTCTTGTCCTCCAATTGGCAAGAAAAAATTGATACCAGGTTGTAAAATTGGGCCTCTGTTTCAATTGAATTGGAACTCTTAGCAAAAGATTTATTCACGTGCTAATTTGATTTATGTAGATTTGATTTTTTAAAAGATTGTCATGATTTTACTTGTTTGACTTAAAAAATGGTTAAATATAAAAGGAATATTACATTTCCATTGGTCTTCTGACTCATTAAGTTAGTATTGATTCTACCAGTAGCAACAGGATCTGTTGAAATAGCTTTTTCGGCTGTATGGAATAGAATGAACAATAAGTGGCATAATAGCTTGAAATTGTGCTATATTGAGAAGGAAACTTTTAGAGACATTGATAAAGATGAAATCAAGAGGACATTTCAAGATATTAAGAATGGGTGTATAGACTTGCCTAGGCCACCTAGAAAGGGTAGACATAATTAGTTCTTGTATTAGTATATGTGTTAAAGATTATGTTATAACATCTTAATCCATATATGTGCTGTTTTGTGATATTACTGTTGTGGTTTCAATATAAATGTGATGTACAAAATTTTTTCCTAGTTGTTCTTATGTTCATCACGCGAGTCCGCCCTAACTAATTTTTTTGCTGGGTCCGCCACTGGCTTTAATCTTGCATGCTTAATTTAGTTGGTCACTTGTTAATCATGCTTAGTCTTTATTTAATTAATTTGAGCATGCTTTGTTTGTGAGTACTTAACAGTGGTTGTGCAAAATCTCTTGTGCAAGCTTTTCGTGGCTCGCTTTGTGTTGGCTTCCGCTACGCTTTAAGCGTGTCGAATTGTTTCTAGGGTGAGTTTGTCACTAGTTGACTCATGTCATCTTGACAATTAGATGCGAGGTGCGTTTTGAGGTGGTTTGGGGTGGCAGTTGAGATACAGACCTTGTTCTCACCGGAGAAGAATTTTTAAAAGTTCTCATTCACTCCCTTTCTCTAGTCGCTAATCCGGTCCTTCAGTTCTCACTAGATATTTCTCTATTTGAAATTGACTATGTTTACCGTCTTATTAGAGAGACTGGAACTTTATATTTAATAGAGCTTCATTCGTCTAAAAAATTTCTCTATCGATCTCAAGTCATATTCACCATTTGCAAAAACCGTATGGAGCACGGCACTGCACAGTTTATACATGTCCCGATCAGATAGCATATATACAAGTTGACTTGACCCGCTTCCCTGTGTCAAAGATATAAGTGATGAACGAACTATGCCCACACGATACATTTTGGAAGCGCCATGGTCCCAATGGTCCTTATCGGATTCGAAACGAAAGTTCAACACAGGTAGACCATTTCACGAGCTAATTTTTGTCAGCATCGAAACCGCACGGCGGCACAGGGACAGGTCGCACATCAGCTGCGAATGTCTCGATCCGTTTCCTGCTGAAAATTAGTACTTTTTTTTAGAATTTGCTGAAAATTAGTACTTCCTCTGTTCTTAAATATATGACACCGTTGACTTTTGACTCAAACTTTGACCACCAATATATATATTGAACAAATTAGTTAACTAAAGTAAATTGTATATCATTATATCTATTATCTAATGTACTTTAGATTTAACTTATTGGTTTATCAATTTGCAAAAATATTTGTAGAAAAGACGATTAGTCAAACAAATGAAAAAAGTTAATGGTGTCATATATTTAAGAACGGAGGTAGTACTAGGAATCAAGGCGGGGAAAGGCTGCCAAGAAGCTTTGTTCAGCTCAGACAGCGTCGGCGCTAGCTGGGACAGAAAAGTGGCAGTAACTGGAGGGTTTGACAGACTGATCAGGGCGGTCAATATAAGGCGTCTTGACTTGATGCGGATTTGTATTAGTGCTGTAAAATATTTTCTCCGTTTCAAATTATTATACGTTTTGAGTTTTTTAGATACATCACTTTTATTATGAACCTACACATAAGTATATATCTAGATACCTAGCAAAATTTAAGTATCTAGAAAAACTAAAACAAATAGTACTTTAGAAGATTAATTAGTTTTACAAACCCCTGTCCCCTGGGGCCTCAACAAGCTGAGCATCCAAGTATATCCAACTCATTGCCCTAAAAAAAAAAGTATATCCAACTCATCAAGCAAAGCTAGAAATCAGGAAAAAGTTACCGGTTTGGTCGCTCCGGGCAAGTACAGTGTACAGCAGTACAGGTTCTCCCTTTATTCAAAGCAGTATACTTATTATAAGCCTTTTCCTTTTGGTCTAATGGTTTTTACTCACTATTGTCATCACCAGTAGGATGTGAATATGAGGCAACCTAAGTCATGCATGGTAATGTAAGACAGTGGAAACTATTTGCAATACCAGTTTACCATAAACATACACACCCTTCCGTAATGCATACTAAGAACAAGGCACTTCGATCAAATAATCCTCGAAGAGCAAGTGATTTTGGCCATGTAACTAAATTGAGTTTCAGTCACCAGATATCCTCTCTAATTCGTACTACAAAATACCCAACGCGTTAGCATTCTCAGCAAAAACGTGAGAAGCACGGCCTCCGTACGTAAATCTTATCTGGATCGAATACTTGCAGTTACAGGTTTACTTACGGCAGCGTTGCCTAGGATATAACCAGTGAACAGATCAAATCCACAATGTACATGCATTCTGCAAGCACGTCATCGATCACTTCATTAGAAACAACCAAAATGATTATGGAGACAAGAATCTTGTAGCGGTATCATTCCACGAGTTGATCGAATTTCGTCAGCATCGTATGTGGCTGAGACAAGTCTCACATTCGCGCAGAAAAATTTCTGTTTGATTCATTCGCTGAACAGTGACCGCAGAGCTAATGGATTAAAAGCGATGGACATGCCGCAACAAGCTCGTCCAGCTCAAACAGTGACCGCAGTGGCGTACGTTTAATTTGAGGAGACGATGAAAGCTGAAAAGCCGCGGTACGGTAGCTGCCATATATGATTGACGGACTTTAAGGTCGTCGTCGCTACAAGGGCAATGGCGATAGCCTTAGCAAAGCTGCCGTGACAGTTGCTACGGCCACTGCCCACAGGGCATCGCCGCATCGGAGGCGTGTGGACGTGAGATGCAGTAACTGATAATACTATGGCTGCTCACCCAGCGCACTGCTTTGTGGGTGAAATGGTGATGTAAAATCGTTTTTCAACCATGGAGCCCTGAGCCAGGTGTGCATCCAACTCAAACTTCACAGTTCAAACACCAGACTGCCACATGGCAGGATAAAAGCTCGTCAAACCGTTGCTGCTTCGCGGGCGGTCCATCCTGCCGATCTTTCTCAATGAGTATTTGCATCTTTTACGTGTCTTATGCATAAGAGGAGTGTGCTCTCAGGGTCCGTGATATTGGGCATTTAGTCAATTCTCCGTGTTTTAAATTCTTTCGCTTAGTGCTCTCTGTCGCAGTATAGTAGGCGAACCTCATAGTACGTTGTCAGATGGCATGTACGAGGCTAGGATAAGTTCGAATTAAGGGACCAAATTTGGATGGATCCATTTAGAGCAGTTCCAGTTTACTAAAAAATGAATTGTGAATGTGGAAAATCGAACTGAATACACTGTGAACATCGGACCATGCATGTCAATATAATGCAAGTGGATATGCAATAATATTTTCTGGTCAACTGATTATGATGGCATGCCATTCTAATTTATTTATCCTCTCCAATTATTTACATGGAATGCCATTTTAGATCACTTTATCAACTTTTAGATCACTTTTTGATCGGTCACTACAGGCAGGACACGGCAGAAGCAGCAGTCCTGGAGATCTCAAAGGTGTGTGCTAAAAGGAGTAGAGCATCTTCAGCACTCACCTAATAAAATTTTCCAATAACCAGTTACAAGGGTTATCACAATATCCCTTTCATTGTTATTGGAAGAGTTTCTTTTGGGAGGATCACAACTCCATTATTTGGGGTGAACTATTGGTTCGTTCCAACAATTATTGGGAAAAGGAGAAGAGTTAAATGCGTCGTTAGTACATGAACTCGGCGAGCGGGTGTGATTAGGTACATCATCTCTCAAATGGTTCATTTGGAAACAACAACTTAACAGGTGGGCGCGGATAGGTCACCAAGACGACACGTAGACAAAAACATGCCACGTATACAACTTACATGGTAGCCAACGTTTTTTAACAAAAATCCTTACTAATTCTACAATTTATTCGAGCTGCGACATTAGGTGAAGGAGATAAACAATACAAACTACTTACCTTGTTGATACTTGTTAGTACGTGTGGATTCCAAAATCATGAAAGATTTTTTGTAAAAATAATAGCACCGACTTGACATCTAGCACTACGTGAAAACCTCAAATAGGTCACGTATCATTTGTAACGGACCCTTAACACCCGTTACATGGACCCCATCTGTAACGGTTGTTGTTTGGCGCCCGTTACGCATAAGCGTGGCAGGCTCGACCCCGACCTGACCTCGTCACCACAACGTCCGTTACCAATGAGAACTTCTAGTAACAGACTTCTTAAACGCCAGTTACATGTTTTCTTTATAACAGACGTTAAAATACGTCTGATACAAAAGTGAAACCTGTCGGTAACGGGCTCTTTAAGTCCGTTACCGATGACTTTCCTATTGGAGACGCGTGGCTTTTAGGACGCATCTCATTTTATGACGACCCAATTGGCGATGCTTGTTTGGAGCTAGTATCTCCTTTGTTTTCTCACATTAGAGACGCGTCTTGTTAATACGCGTCTGTCTTTGCGTTTCGACCACTCTGCTATCGCCGACACCTACACTCGCTCTCTTTCCTCAGAGGGCCTCGCTCGCTCTCTCCCCGCCGTTGCTGCAGCAGCAGTTCCGCGCACTCTCTAAAGGCCCCACTCGCTGCGCGCGCACCCTCTCTCCTCAGAAAGTCGGCGCTGCAGCAGGCCGGCTGGCCGTGTGTGCAACGACGAATGGGGCCGGCGGACGTCGACCGCGGCGTGGCATCCCTCCGTGCTGTCGTACGTCACCGTCCTCCAAAGCAGCAGCCTCCTCGGGCTCGGTGCCGTCCTCCGCGCCGTCGCCGTCGCCGTCGCCGCGGCCGTGACGCCTCGTCCTCCTCGTCGGAAGCGCTCGCCTCGTAGACATTCCTCGTCAAGGTGGAAATTGCCCCCTTTTATTTTACTTTGCTGTCCTAATCCTCTTACTCATTGGTTTTGGTGATGCATTATGCTCATTTGATGTATAAAAATTACAGATGGCTGCTGCTGCTCGGGTTTGGATGTACAGTAAGTCCCGAGATTGGGACAGTTTCTTAGGGGGTTCAATGGTTTTCTAGATCAAGCAGAGGCGGATATGAGAAACCGTGGTATCCAGGCAATGCTTTGCTCCTATATAGATTGTCTCAACCAGAAGAAGTTCGGACAACAGGACAACATTTTTCATCATTTGATCACACGTGATTTCAAAGAAAATTACACGTGTTGGAATAAACATGGTGAGGAAGGGCTTAATGAAGTCGAAGCAGGATGCCTAAATGAAGGTGAAGCGCGACACCATGCTACGGGCCTTAATAATGAAGGGGCATCGCTATACCATGATGAGGAGCTTGATGAAGGTGGAGTTTTTGAGGAAAATAAACCATTCCCACCAATTGTGATGAGGCCTGACGATATCACTGATCAAGAAGTTACGGGCTTCAATGATGGTGAGTTGTTGCAACGTGTGCACAATGTTGATCAAATGTTGCAGGATGTTGAGTTTCGACGAGTGTATACAGCTTCTGAATTAGCGAGGCTGAAGCAGTTCGTTGAAGATTCAAAGAAACCCCTCTATCCTGGTTGCAAGAAGTACTCTCGCCTTTCTAGTGATCTAAAACTTCTGCAGCTTAAGGCAGATCATGGTTGGAGCAACAAAAGTTTCAAACAACTATTGGATCTCCTTAAGGACATGCTACCCAAGGGAAACCAAATAGCCGAGTCTATCTATGAGGCAAAGAAGATAATTTGTCCTATGGGAATAGAGGTTGAAAAAAATTCATGCTTGCAAGAACAGTTGTGTATTGTTCCATGGAGATTATGCAGACCTTGACAAGTGCCCCAAGTGTGGGTTCGATCGGTACAAGAGGAAAAAAGATGGTGGAGATTATAATAATGCTGATGATAACGAAAATGAGCCCGTGGAGATCACAGGCAAGAAGAAGAAGAAGAAGAAGGTTAAAGGGGCTCCTGTGAGGGTAGAATGGCCAACAATGGCAAAACATTGATTCCCACTTTAAGGAATTTGCCGGTGAAAGCAGGAACATTCGGTTCGCTATGAGCACAGATGGCGTGAACCCATTCGGTAACCAGAGCTCAACACATAGCACCTCGCCTGTCGTGCTATCAATGTACAACCTTCTACCCTGGCTATGCAAGAAACAGAAATACATGATGCTGACAATATTAGTCTCTGGGCCAAAGCAACCTGGCGACCGTATTGATGTCTACTTGAGGCCACTAGTTGATGACTTGAAGATACTTTGGAAGCCTGGTGTGAAGGAGGTTTGGGATGAGTTCGGCCGTGAGGAGTTCACATTGCACGCCATGTTGTTCACCACCATCAACGACAACCCGGCTCATCGCAACCTTTCTGGCCAGAATAAAAGAAAAGGTGCAGCTTGCCCACACTGCTTGGAAGAAACTTGTGCAGTGTGGCTAAGAAATTCAAAGAAATTCTCATTTATGGGGCACCGTCATTTCCTCAACAAGAAACATGCCTACCGGGACATGGATTGTCAGTTTAATGGGGAATAGGAGAATCGACAGGCGCCAATGCATGTGACTGGAGATCTACTCCATTTGCAAGTCAAGGACGTTGAAACTATCGAGGAGTTACCCAAATTGTCTGAAAAGAAACTTCGCAAAAGAAAGAAGCGAGATGGTGAAGAAGAAGAAGAAGATGGGTGAGGAATGTTGAACAAGAAATCAATTCTATGGGAGCTAGAGTATTAACCGCTTTTGGATGTGCGTCATTCGATTGACAACATGCACGTCAAGAAGAATGTGTGTGAAGCTACTTTGAGAACATTGCTACAACAGAAGTCGAAAGGAAAAGATCATAAAAATGCAAGGGAGGATCTTGAAGAAATGGGCATTTGGCCGAAGCTCTATGCAGAGGAAACAGACACGGGGATGGACCTTCCCGTTGCTGCAACCACCTTGTCAAAGGCAGAGAGAAGAATTCTGTGAGTTTTTGCATGGTTTGAAAGTACCTTCAGGCTACTCATCGAACTTCAAGAGGCTATTGTCGGTGAAGGACATGAAAATGAATTTCAACTTGATGAAATCTCATGATTGCTATGTGTTGATGACATCTATTCTTCCTGTTGCACTAAGAGATATCAAGACAGAACTGGTTCGCGACGCGGTCACGAGCTTGTGTTTATTCTTCAATGAAATAGAACAGAAGGTGATTGATGACGAAAAACTATTAGACTTAGAGAGGAGGCTTTCGAGACCCTATGCCTGCTTGAAGCTACCTTCCCACCATCATTCTTTGATCTCATGCTGCATCAAACAACACACCTCGCGAGGGAGATTTGGTACCTTGGCCCATCTTACCTTCATCAGATGTTTCCATATGAGAGGTACTATGGATTCCTCAAATCATTGGTACACAACAGGTCATTTCCGGAGGGAGTCATTGTTCGTGGCTATGAGACCATCGAAGCAGCTATATGGACCCCCAAAACCCCATTGGTGTGCCTCGTTCACGACATGAAGGTAGGCTTTCAGGTGTTGGGACCCTGGGGAAAAAGTCAATCACTCCGCACCCAGACGCCTTCAGGAAGGCTCATTTCACTGTGATAGAACAAAGCGTAGAGGCTACACCATTTGGAAATGTTGGCGGTCGATTTCCGTCAACCTAGCCATGAGTTTACCTTCAATGTTGGCATTAATTTGATATTCACACTAATGATCTTAACCCCATTATATGTTAAGTTCGCACTCGTGCATGGTTTTTGGAGTTTATTATTTACACAGGAATCAAGAGCTTAAATGAGGACTTCCGGGTAAAGTTCATCAAGGGTTTTACAAGGCGATCATGGAGCCCGGGACAAGTCAAGATACAAGATGAACATGACTCCAAATGAACCAAGGACTAAAGCGTGAAGTGGAGAAGTGCTGAGGACCTAGACGGAAGATGCGGGAGTTCATACGCCAAGCACCCTTATCTAAACCGCGAGGAAAACAATGTCAAGGACCCACATGCAACTCGGCAAAAACTCAGGAAGTCGCGAGAAGCATCCGGAAGAAAAGCGGGGATGAACTGGGAAAGAATGGGCCCAGGCCGGCCCAGCCTATTTTGGGCCCTATTCGCCACCCCCTTTGACCTAGCTGATCCTCGGGCTATTTATAGTCCCCGTGCCTCGAGCCACGTATCAAGTCATTCGTCATCTGCCGTCGAGGAGCAGAGAAGCATGAGGGATACCATCTCGGAGAGGAGGGTCGTGATAGTCGTCTAGGGTTCACCTAGCCGGCGTGGGAACCTTGCATGGAAGACCACGTCAGAGTTCCGGAGGCTTGAATCAAGATCAAGGTAGGATCCCGGTTGGATCTTATTCATGTATACACTTATGATGGAGTTTCATTAAATCCGATAACTAGCAATCGAGTGCTTCCTCTTTGGTTTTGTCTTCTCTTGGTTTTGCTTCTCCCTCGATCTATACTTAAGATAGATCACCTAGGGTGCTTTTGTAGCCGCGGTGGCTAGAGGTGCATACCCGACCTACCAAGTGTTTTCAACATGTTCTTCATGGGCGTGCTCTTAGGTTCACCTACACAAGAAGCGGGGCATCATGACAGGATGTCGATCACGCGTATGGTAGGTGCCTTCGAGGATTGGACCGGAAGCTATATGCTTTTTATGAGATTCTTATTGCTATCTTCATCTCTCGCTTGGAACTACAACAAAGGCACGATCTAGACTCTCTAGATTGGTTACCTCTTGCTTTCTCTCGCTACCTCTCATGTTTTAGTAGATTAGATGCATTTGAAACCTGTCTTAAATAAAGTGCTTTATCGCTTTATTGGATCGATCTTCCATTGCACATTGTTTCATGGATTTGATACCTTGGGATCACCACCCTAGGGAAGAAGGGTCCCTTGACTACGACGGAGGATTTGTCCGCTTGCAAGTCCAAACGAACTTTGCAACGATAATCAAAATTCAACAAGCCCCTTTTTCTGGCACCGTTGCCCGGGAGCAAGCTATCAAGATCCGATCTAGTATCACGTTTGTAAGTAATTTTCAGTTTTTCTTTCGGTTTTTCTTTTGCATCTACTAACTTTGATCATCCTCAAAAATCAATCTAATCTAGCTGTTCACTAACCCTAGTTGTTCTTTTTGATTTTTGTTTATCGCTAACCCTAACCGGAGATGGACGGCTACCTCTCCAACAAACCCTAGTTTTCTTTTGTGGATGATCTAGAAAAACTTTACACACAAAGGAGACGTGCAACACAAGCTAAGGAATTTGTAGATCCAAAAGCCGAGGCCGAAGGATCGTCGGAATCTCCAAAGGAAACATCACCACCAAGTCCGAAGAAAGATCAATCTCAACCGCCACCCATGGAAGGAAGAAAGATCAATCTCAACCGCCACCCATGGAAGAATCACAGTCTTAGCGCACGATCGGGGAATCATGCATCCCGGATCTACCAATCCTAGACTTTGAAGATGTCAAAAGGCCGTTCAAGATCAAAGTCTCAACTATCCTCAAAGTGCAAGAATCACCTTTTACCGGTAAAGAGGATCCGAACCTTCACGTCCAAGCATTCGTTCAACTATGTCAAACTTTCAATGTGGAAGGGTTGACTCAAAATCAATTGAGGGCAAGGCTCTTTGGGTTCTCACTACTTGAAGAAGCTTTGAATTGGTTCCACTCTCTATCGGCAAGAAAATTAAAGTGGGACACATTGATGAGGGCCTTCATAAAGAGATTTCATTCGTCGGTCAAGATTCAAAGTTTGCGCGACAAGGTCGAAACATTTGTTCAATCTCCCACGGAGACAATTGAGGAAGCTTTCGAGCGCTTCGACGAATACAGGCAAGCCGATTTCCTTGTATGGCAAGTCGGTTCACTTATGGATAGGGTGGAGAAGATAGAGATAGAAAAGATAAAAGCTATGGAGGTCGCCGAAGCAAGATCCACATGCGAGAAGTGTGGGGAGTACAACCATGTCCAAGGAGGTTGTTCGAAGGAAGCAAAGGTGCTCAACCACACGAAGAAAGAAGAATTGCCAAACTTCCACTACGGGCAAGGTAAACCTCAATTTAATGCAAACTCACCCACTCAAAATTCGGTTCCTCTTCGTGTACAATTGAAAGACTTTATGGACGAGCAAGCAAGGATCAACAAGGACACCGTCACCAAGTTCAAGGTCATTAACAAAATATTGGAGAATATAGATGGGAGAGTGACAGAAGTTGAAAGTTCTAACCATCAAATGCTCAACACAATGAAGATGCTAGAAGCGCAATTGAAACAACTTGTCGGGTGCCTAATGGGTAATAGAGGAAGAGTGGAGATGCCTTCATCAAAGCCACACCACTTCAATAACATACTTACCGACAAGTATGAGATGGCGACACTCGGTGAAGATCATATCAAGATGTCTAAGGAATGCGGTGCCATTATCACATATCAAGGACCCAAGAAACAAAGAGATCCCGGATGTTTGATCATCTCATGTTCCATTGGCTCATTCAAGTTCAAGATGATGTTATGTGACCTTGGAGCAAGTATGGGAGCCACACCAAGAGACGTGTTCAAGAGGCTATGCTTGCCAAAGCTAGAGCCCACGGTCATGAGTCTAGAGTTGGGAGACAACTCTATTCGCTATCCCATGGGAATCACCGAAGATGTACCCTTAAAAGTTGAAGATCACTTCATCCCCGTGGATTTCATGCTCAAGATGGGAGAAAGGAAGAAGCCGCCACTCTTTGGGAGGTTGTTCCTTAATACCATCGGAGTGACAATCGATGTTGGCAAGAAGGAGATCAAGATTGACATCAACAGCGAAAGTGCATTCAAAATTCGACCGTGTTTTGAGGTTGAAAGGATCTTGTGATGCCTAGAGGGGGGCGTGAATAGGATCACTTAAAATTTTCCTGAAAAACTTGGCAGCGGATTAGAGACCGGATGACCCGACCTAAAGTTCGGATGATCCGGCTGGGACCGGGTCACCCGAAATCAGGGTCGTGTAATCCGACAACAGGACAAATAATAAGCGAAACTTGATGATAAAACTTGATCTAACAATTCTACTTGAAGTAAAAGCTTTACAAAGATACAAAGAGCTTCCTGCAAGAGATTATTAGTCAAACAACTGCACAAATATAGAGATCGATCCAAAACAAGCAACTAGGGTTAGAAAAGGGAGATGAACTCAAAGAGCAAGAGACAAGCGATTTACTCCGAAGTTCACTTCCACCAAGGAAGCTACGTCTCCGTTGAGGTTCCCACAAAGGGAGGGCTATCATGAAGAGCCACTTGCCTCACCCAATCCCCACAAAGGAAGATTGGTGCACACTAAGAAATCTCCACCAAGGAGAGGGTAATACAAACATTCCCGGGTGCTCCACACAAAGAGGGCACTCAACGGGTGACGCCTAACCATCTAGAAGCAAGCTTCAAGAGTAACAAACGCGAATCGATGAACCAAAGCCGCCACAAGTGCTTATTGAAATGAACACACGAAGAGCTCTCACAAAGGAGCTTAATCTCACACCTCAAATTTTCTCACACCCAAACCCTAGGAGAAATCCTTGCTAGGAATGCTTGGAAGGGAGTTGGGAGAGAGGGATTGAAGCTTGAAGGTGTGTTAATGGCGGAGTGGGCGGAACCAAAAGAAGGAGGGGGTGAAGGGGTATAAATACCCAACCCCAAAAACAAGCGGTTAGGGTTTCCTGCGCGCCCTGCCCGGATGATCCGAACTTTAGGTCGGATCATCCGGCCGGCAACAGAGAACGACCGGGAGATCCACCCGGATCACCCGGGGATGATCGGGTCATCCGGCCCAAAAGCCGGATTATCCGGATCCACCCTGGAAAGTGTTCGTGAGTGATTTTTGTGACTCTCATGGGTAATTAGATCTCAAGAAAAGCACATGTGACAACCTTAATCCATCAATTTGCATCCCTCTTAATAGTACGGTGATTCCTAAACTCAAATTCGAAATGAAATTTAAATTAAATCGCCGATTTGAGTTTCAACACGAATAGAATGTGATGAGGGACTTCCTTTGATCAAACTCAATAAATATTCTTTTCTTAATTCCTGCACACATCTCATTAAAAGGTTAAACCATCCAAATTGTAATTGACATTATCACCAAAATAAATTAGGGGCCCTAGATGCACTTTCAATCTCCCCCTTTTTGGTGATTGTGACAACACAATTTGGTTAGGATAAAAAGATGTGTGTATCCAATAAAATATAGGAAAGCTCCCCTTAAATGTGTGCCTTGTCAACAAAGGAGGCCTCAAATGCCTTGACATATATTTAGTGAAAGCTCCCTCTATTTGCTTGCATACAACAACAATGTGCAAATGTGTGATAAATAACCCGTGATGCATATGACAAGATACATCACAACAATAATGTGAGAAATAACAATTCACCAACCAAACATAGTCATCACACATAGATAATTAAGTCTTACAACACACTAGCATGCACATAAGTCTTACATGAATAAAAGTTTTCACTTGTCACACACCACACATGACTCCAACACATAGTTCATTACATGTCCATAACTAAAGATAGATAAGGGTAAAAGATAGATAAGGGGCCTCCAACACAAAACACAAATTCATTCACTCCCCCTTTGGCAACAAGCACCAAAAAGGGAGAGCTAGTCGTCATCCTCCTCGGTGACCTCCTCATCATTCTCTTCCTCGTCAACATCACCATCATCTTCGGTGTCACCATCATCACCTACTTCTTCATATTCCTCGGTGTCACCATCATCATCATGATCACGCTCACGGCCACCATGGTCCTCTTCTTCCATCTCATCAATCGGAACAAAAGAGGCTAGATCGTCCCACGGATTGTCAATCGGAGAGGGAGGATCAAAAACTTTAGGCTCATGGATCGGAGAGTGTGGCATGTCAAGTTTAGCATAAATTTCTTTTTGCCTCTTCTCTTGCTTGTAGATCGCATCGGTCATCCACTTCCTAGTTTCCTCATGTCTTCTAGCATTTTGGCGATTTAAGTTGAAACAAGCAAAGATGCCTTGAGCAATAAAATCCAATCTTCCTTTCTTTGCCTTAGGCACTCCATAAGTGTGAGTGGCACCATGAGGATTAAGAGGAGCAAAAGACGGACCTTGAGAAGAAGATGGTGCTTGAGAAGACGAGGCACCCACATCACCGGGGTCAACCCTAGGTTCTACAACAGGATAAACGCACGAAAAGGGTCCTCTAGGAGCAATGCTCGTAGAATGAGATCCAATTTTGATCATTTGCTCAAGTTTCCCTTTCTTTGTCTTGTAGGTGTCATGAACCTTGTCAATTTTGATATTGAGACCGGTCACGTGTTGAATCATGTGAAAAATGTATGGAGCATAGTGACAACTAGAAGTCTCATGAGAGCAAGTAATGATTTCTCTCCATAGGAAATCACACACATTGAACCTCCTTCGAGATGGAGCCATTTGATAAAGCAAATTCTTGGCTCTATGGGAGATGTTCTCGGAATCACCACCTCTAGGTGTGAGAGTAAACCTAAAGAGTTGGTTGAGCATCTTGTAGAATGGAGAGAGTCCTGTGCCATGTCCAAACACAATTTTACCATAGGCCTTGTCATACATGAAGTGCATCTTGCTCACCTCAAGTTCCTTGCCATCATGCAAACAAACAAGATCACGATCAATCTCTGACATGCTGCGACCATTGAAGATAGTCTCCTTGACTCCACCAAGATGAAAAAGAGAAGCAAATTCATGCATCTTGATAGAGAACCTTTTTCCTCCAAGAGTGAAGTGCATAACATTTCTCCTATCATCCACATAGAGTGTGGCTTAAAACTGAGCCACAACTTCCTCATTATAATCACAAGAGAAATGCATGATGTTGAGAAGACCCATCTCACGGCAACGATCATAAACAGCATCCATAACTTGCTTGCAAGGAGATGGAAGTGACCTCAAATAATCCCAATTATCCCATCTCATATCCATGGTGATGCGACTCTTAGGAAAGATGACAGTCTCATGCCAATCAGCTTGATAGGATTGCCAAAAGCGAGAATCACCATGAAAGGTCCTTTTAAGCTTACTTGGGTGTTGGAAGCGAAGCGACTTCATGGTGTTGGCATTGAGATCTGAGAGAGGAGGGTCATTGCGTGCACGAGTGGGACGTCTTACAGAAACCACAACATGCTCAAAAGGAGATAAGTCAATGGCATCATCATAGCGGTCATCAATATTTCCGGTACTTGCCCTTTTTGTCCTCGCACCACGACCGGGAGCACTAGAGGGCTGCTGCTGAGTAGTACGACCACGACCCCTAGCACGATCTGGAGCAGCTTGAGGCAAGGTCCTCTTGGGGTTGATGCGCCTTTCAAAGTGTTGCTCTTCATCGTCGGGGGATTGGGAGCCTCGAATTTCTTTTCTCTTGCGTTGAACCTTCTCTCTACCCATCTGACAGGAGGAAATAAAGAAATCAATCAAATTGGTGCTCGAAAGATGGACGATAAGGGCACCCAGACCACCGCCGGATGATCTAGCGCAGAGGCCGGGTGATACGGCTGGACCGGGTCATCCGGCGCAAAAGCCAGGTCATCCGAACAAGAGGGGATGAACCCTAATCACACAAAATCGAGAGAAATAGCGCACCAATTGAGATGGGATCATAGGCAATTGTTCTAAGGTACTAGATGAAGCATTGGACCAAAGGAAATCTCTTAGAACAAACTGCATTGAGAGATCGGGGAAAAGAATTTGAAATTTGAAATACCTTCGATTTTCCTGCGCAAACGATGAGTACTCCGGGAGGAAGATTTGAGGAAGAATTGGAGATGAATCAGTAGAGCTCGAAAGCTAGAAGCACGTGCTCAACGAGCAGGGCAGTGGACGAGGCTCTCCCTGTCACCACAACGCGGCGGCGCGGGCGGAGCGTCCCAGGTGGGTCGCGCGACGACTAGCAGCCGCGGGATGCAGCGTCCCAAACGGACTGTAGGGCGCGAAGATGCAGAGCGGGGCGGTGCGTCGCTCGGTGGCACAGGCCTGGCGCACGCGACCCGAGGGGAGGCGGCGCGAGGCCAGGCGGAGTCCTGCGAAACCGCGAGCTGCCGCGAGGAACGGCGTCCCAGGCAGGCCCGCGAGGCAAGAAGAGCAGGACGCAGAACGCTGCAGCAGGGAGCAGGCACCAGGCGCGTGCGACCCGAGACGGCCAGGAGCGAGGCGAGTTGCGGCACCTAGGTGGTGCGTGGCGCGAGGCGCGATCCAGAGGGTGAGCAGCGCGAGTCGCAGAGAAGGGCCAGCACGCGAGCCAAGAGGAAGCGGGTGGCGGCAGATAAAGGAAAGAGATTTTTTTTGTTAACTGGAAGAGTCTCGACCGAATGATCCGGCAAAAGAAAACGGATGACCCGGTGACAGGCCGAGCATGACCGGGAGACCCAACCGGGTGACCCGGTGCACACCCGGGTGATCCGGTAAAAATACCAGGTGACCCGAAGTTAGGCCGAGCTGGACCGGGTTAAGGACCCGGGTGATCCGGTCTTGACCAGATGACCTGGAAAATAGGTCAGAAGACCCGGTTTTTCAGCACAGGGACAAAAGATTTTGCGAGATGAGATTTTGATAGATATAGCTATGGACATATAATAAATTCTTAACCGCAAGTGACTAGCCATAACCAACATGCATAACAATAGTCACTTGAGCCAAGATTTGATCCAAGGATCATAAAATCCAATCTTTTGCAAGACTCACACAAAGTAAAGGAAATAAAATCTTTTCAACCTGTCTAGGCAACAATCAATTGTATGCAACAAGTCAAGCCAAGTTACAAGAATCCAAGATATTTAGCTCACTCCTCAAAGCACAAAACCTTTGCTCATCTAGAGGCTTAGTGAAGATATCAGCAAGTTGCCTCTCTGTGCTTACATGACGTAGAGCAATATCTCCCTTAGCCTCATGATCCCTTAAGAAATGATGTCGAATATCTATGTGCTTTGTTCTAGAGTGTTGCACCGGATTGTTTGCTAGCTTGATGGCACACTCATTGTCACATAAGAGTGGAATCTTACTAAACACACAACCATAATCACTCAACGTTTGCTTCATCCATAAAAGTTGTGCACAACACGCACCGGCCGCCACATACTCGGCTTCAGCCGTGGACAAAGCAACCGAATTTTTTTTCTTAGAACTCCACGACACCAAAGACCTACCAAGGAATTGGCAAGTCCCCGTTGTGCTCTTTCGATCTACTTTGCAACCGGCGTAGTCCGAATCGGAATAGCCAAGTAAATCAAAAGTGGAGCCCTTGGGATACCATAAGCCAAGGTTAGGAGTGTGTACCAAATATCTAAAGATTCTCTTAACGGCCATTAGATGACACTCCTTAGGATTAGTTTGAAATCTTGCACACATGCACACACTAAGCATGACATCGGGCCTAGATGCACAAAGGTAAAGGAGGGAGCCAATCATGGAGCGATATACCTTTTGGTCGACCGACATCCCTTCTTCATTTAGATCAAGATGTCCATTTAATGTCATAGGAGTCTTGATGGGCTTGGAATCGGCCATGTCAAACCTCTTGAGCATATCCTTCACATATTTGGTTTGACATAAGAAAGTAGCTTCCTTCATTTGCTTGATTTGAAACCCAAGAAAGAACTTCAATTCACCCATCATAGACATCTCAAATCTCTTGGTCATGATCCTACTAAACTCTTCACAAAATTTATCATTAGTAGACCCAAATATAATGTCATCAACATAAATTTGGCAAACAAAGATATCTTTTCCATTTCTTTGGATGAAAAGAGTAGAATCGGCTTTGCCTATCTCAAAACCGTTCTTGAGAAGAAAATCCTTTAGGCATTCATACCATGCTCTAGGAGCTTGCTTGAGCCCATAGAGTGCCTTATGGAGCTTGTACACATGGTTGGGGAAGTTTGGATCTTCAAAGCCAGGTGGTTATTCAACATAAACTTCTTCTTGGAGAGGTCCATTCAAGAATAAACTTCTTCTTGGAGAGGTCCATTCAAGAATGCGCTCTTTACATCCATTTGATGAAGCTTGAAGTCATGATGAGTAGCATAGGCCAAGAGTATACGAATTGACTCAAGCTTTGCCACCGGAGCATATGTCTCTCCAAAGTCCAAGCCTTCAACTTGAGTGTAGCCTTTGCCCACGAGCCTTGCCTTGTTCTTTGTGACGACACCAAATTCATCTTGTTTGTTCCTAAAAACCCATTTGGTGCCGATCACATTTTGCTTGGGTCTTGGCACCAACTCCCAAACTTCATTCCTCTTGAAGTTGTTCAGCTCTTCCTCCATAGCAATAATCTAATCCGGGTCCTCAAGAGCTTGATCCACACTAAGAGGTTCCAAGGAGGAAACAAACGAGTAAAACGCACAAAGTTTGGCAATCTTGAACGAGTTGTTACCCCTCTTTGGATGCTCCCAAGGATATTGTCAACGGGGTGATCCCGTTGAACCATTTGATGAACTCTTGGGTGTGGTGCTTGAGATTGACGTTGAATAGGTCCATCATCATCATCTTCAACTTGGGGTGCTTGTTCTTGAGCTACACCACCTTGTTCTTCCCTTTGATCAAAGCCACTTCCATGATCGTCACTATGAACTTGACTTTCATCTTGATGAACTTGAGAACTAGGTGGTTCAACTCTTGTTGATGATGGTGGATCTTGGTTACTTATGTCAACCGGAGCTTGAACTTGAACTTCCCTTGGCATCACTTCACCGGTGCCCATTCTAAAGATGGATATACTTGGAGGTTCTTCATCATCTACAAGGTTTTTACTAACTTGCTCTCCTTGAGAGCTGTTGGATTCATCAAATTTCACGTCTACCGTGGTCTCAACACAACCGGTGGTTTTGTTGAAAACACGATAGGCATGTTCGTTAGTTCCATAACCAATGAGAAAACCTTCATCAACCTTGGATGCAAACTTTGAGGCTTTGGGTTTCTTGTTAAGTATGAAACACTTACACCCAAAGACCCTAAAGTAGTGCACACTAGGTTTCTTACCGGTGATGATCTCGTAGGGAGTCTTATTCAAGTACTTGTGGAGATAGAGGCGGTTGGCGGCATGGCACGCGGTGTTGATGGAATCCGCCCAAAATGAGTCCGGAGTTTTGTACTCATCAAGCATTGTTCTTGCCGCTTCAATCAACGTGCGGTTCTTCCTCTCAATAATGCCATTTTGTTGAGGAGTGTATGGAGCAGAGAGTTTATGCTTGATGCCTTCTTCATCAAGGAATTCTTCAACTTGAGTGTTCCTAAACTCCGAGCCATTATCGCTTCTTATGTTCTTGACCTTTAGCTCGAACTCATTTTGAACTCTTCTTATGAACTTCTTGACCACTCCCTTTGCTTCACTTTTATCTTGCAAAAAGAATACCCAAGTGAAATGGGAAAAGTCATCAACAATTACTAGACCATATTTGTTACCACCGATGCTTATGTAGGCAATTGGTCCAAACAAGTCCATGTGTAGAAGCTTCAACGGTCTTGATGTTGAAAGGATGTTCTTGGCGGGATGATGCGCTCCAACTTGCTTTCCCACTTGACAAGCACTACATAACCTATCTTTCTCAAAAACAACATTTGTTAGTCCTAGGATGTGCTCGTCTTTTTGAAGTTTGGCCAAGTTCCTCATGCCAACATGGGCTAGTCGGCGATGTCATAGCCAACCCATGTCGGATTTTGCCACTAAGCAAGCCTTAGGGTCCACCTTTACTTTTGTGAAATCCACATAGTAAAGCTTTCCCCTTAGGTGACCCGCAAAGACAATAGAGGAATCCTCACTTCTCGAGACGATCACACCCTCTTTGGTAAAGAGACAATTGTAGCCTTTCTCACAAAGTTGTGAAACCGACAACAAATTGTACCCTAAACCTTGCACATGAAAAACATCTTCAATTGAATTTGTTGTTGAGATAGCAATTTTACCTAAACCAACCACATCTCCTTGACCATTATCTCCATATATGATAGTTTCCATAGGGGTGTCATAATGCTCAAGAGATGCAAACAAGCCTTCATCTCCGGTCATATGATTAGTGGCACCACTATCAATTAGCCATGCGGTTCCACCGGAGGAGTAGGCCTACAAAACAAGTTTAAGCTTTTGGTTTAGGTACCCAAAATGATTTGGGTCCTTGGAGGTTAGAAGCATAAACTTTTGGAACCCATACACTCTTCCACATAGCCTTCTTGGCATAGGCTCCAACATACTTGACCACCATTTTACCATTGTGGTCCAAGGTCACAACATAATCACAAGTGTTGTTTGGAGAAGGCTTGTGCTCCACCACATTCTTCGATGCCTTTGATGGAGAATTAACCCCACCATTTCCTTTTGTGATGTTCACAACCTTTGGCTTCTCTTTAGTTGTGGTAGAGATGGTTACTCCATGGGCAATATCCATAATAGTGTTGAGGTAGCCACCCTTGTTCCACAAGGGGATCTCATGCCCTTTCACCACCCTTCTACCATTGACCTTGTTGTCCTTGTAGTGTCCAAGTCCTCTTGTGTTAATTGCCTTTGGAATGGACTTGGCACCCAACTCACCTTGGTTGATCAACATGTTCAACCGAGCAATCTCCTTATCCCTGCTCTTAATTATTTCCTCTACCCTTGCAAGGTTAGTCTTAAGAGCATTTATGTCAACATTAGAGCATATAGAGCAACCTTTACTAGTGGTGGCATTAGAGTCAAAGTTTGCTTTAGGATCGGCCTTGGTGCTTTCCCAAAGAGCACTATAGTTTGCTTCAAGATTTATATATTTCTCCAACAAGCATGAGAAGCTTGTTTGAAGCTTACTATGAGTGGCCTTTAGGGAAGCTAAAGATTCATTTGCCAAAGAATAGTCCTTTAGCATCCTCTTGTTGGAGTCATTGGCCAAGGACAAGCCTACGGTCAACTTCTCCACCTTAGCTTTCTCTTCGGCAAGGGTTTTCTCTAGAGTACGGTTTCTTTCCTTTTCATGGATAAGCAAGTCTTCTTGCTCATGGAGAATCTCCTTCTTTTCCTCTAATTTATCCAAAAGCTTTTTAATTTCTTTATGACCCTTTTTACCAAATTGTTTTATCATGTTGGCCTCCATTTCTTTTTCCTCATCTAGGTTGTCTACATCATTAATATGTGTGGATGATGATGAGGTGAGAGAGGATGAGGTGGTTGACTCTTGTACCTTGCTCCCTCTTGCCATGAGGCAAAAGTGAGAGTTGTCCTCATCATCGGAGAAGTTGTTGAAGAGGCGTGGTGAAGATGCTCCTTGTGCCATGGCAAGTGTTGCCATGCCTTTCTTCTTTGGTTCTTCATCTTCATCAATTGAGTCCCATTGTTGACCCACGTGAGCACGCCCTTGGTACTTGTTCTTGTACTCTTTGCTCTTCTCCTTGTACTTCTTCTCTTCCTCATTCTTGTCCTTGTTTTTATTCTTGGGACACTCGGCAATGAAGTGTCCATACTCTCCACACTCATAGCATTTCCTTTGTGACTTCTTCTTTCTATCATTACCACCTTTCCTTGATGCCTCGAACTTCAAGAACTTCTTGTATTTTCTTATGGCAAAGGCGGTTTCTTCATCCGTGCTTCCTTCTTCACTAGAATCTTCATTCTTAGTCTTGGAAGTCTTGGGCTTTGCTTCCACAACTTCACTAGAGCTAGCATTGAGGGCTAGACTCTTGTTCACCTTCAAGCTAAGCGACTTCTCCACGTCTTGGTCAACTAGCTCTTGATGCAAGATCTCACCAAGAAGTTGATTGGGAGTCATTTTGTGGTAGTTTGGGTCTCTTCTTATCATGGTTGCTAGGTTTGAATTCTTCGGTGTGAAAGCTCTTAGCCACTTCTTTGTGACCTTCTCATCATCCCAATCATTTCTTCCTAATGCTTTGATGTCCGAGACAAGAAGTATTAGTCGATCATACATTTGCCTCACGGTTTCTCCATCCTTCATTTGGATGTCCAAGCTCTCCGTGAATCAAGTCAATCTTGCCTCTTCTCACATGATCGGTACCCTCATGTGCTTCCTTGAGTGTGTCCCAAATCACCTTGGCAATTTGGATGTTCCGGACTTTGTTGAACTCTTGAGCACACAAGGATCCTGTGATGACTCTTGTTGCTTGAACATTGCGGTGGAGGTCTTGTTCATGCTCTATTGTCATAGCTTCACCTTCGGCGGGAATTGTCACACCTACACACACAATCTTCCAAAGAGAAGGGTGGAGCCCGTAAAGGTGCATTTGCATATCATAAGCCCATTTGGGATAGTCTTTCCCATCGAAGTGGGGAGGCTTTCCCAAATGTACGGAGTAGAATTTTTCGTTCGGATTGTTGCCCGTAAGTTGTCCGTAGTGGAATGGCGCTTCATAGTAGCCGGAGTGGGAGTACTTTGCTTGCTCGTTCTTGATCATCTTCTTGAGGAGCTTCTTGGCCATCTTCTTAGCCTTCTTCTTCTTTTTGGATTTTCTTCTTTTCTTCGCCGCTTTCTTTGCATCATCGTCACCATCCTTGACATCTTCATCACTTGAGTCGGAGTCAGAGGAGGAATCATCAGAGCTCGCGATGTTGGATGGTGTACCGCTTGGGGCCTTCCCCATTAGCTCTAGAGCTGCAGCTTGGTCTTGAGCGGCCTTAAGCTCTCTCTCTTGAGCTTCCTTGGCAGCGAGTTCTTGAGCGGCGAGTTCTTGAGCGGAGAGGTTTCCACCACTCCCCGACATCTTGATCCCTTAGCGGTTAAGCTTAAATCAAGGGATTAGGCTCTGATACCAATTGAATGGATCTTGTGATGCCTAGAGGGGGGTGAATAGGATCACTTAAAATTTTCCTGAAAAACTTGGCAGCAGATTAGAGACCGGATGACCCGACCTAAAGTTCGAATGATCCGGCTGGGACCGGGTCACCCGAAATCAGGGTCGTGTAATCCGACAACAGGACAAATAATGAGCGAAACTTGATAATAAAACTTGATCTAACAATTCTACTTGAAGTAAAAGCTTTACAAAGATACAAAGAGCTTCCTGCAAGAGATTATTAGTCAAACAACCGCACAAATATAGAGATCGATCCAAAACAAGCAACTAGGGTTAGAAAAGGGAGATGAACTCAAAGAGCAAGAGACAAGCGATTTAATCCGAAGTTCACTTCCACCAAGGAAGCTACGTCTCCGTTGAGGTTCCCACAAAGGGAGGGCTATCACGAAGAGCCACTTGCCTCACCCAATCCCCACAAAGGAAGATTGGTGCACACTAAGAAATCTCCACCAACGAGAGGGTAATACAAACGTTCCCGGGTGCTTCACACAAAGAGGGCACTCAACGGGCGACACCTAACCGTCTAGAAGCAAGCTTCAAGAGTAACAAACGCGAATCGATGAACCAAAGCCGCCACAAGTGCTTCTTGAGATGAACACATGAAGAGCTCTCACAAAGGGGCTTAATCTCACACCTCAAATGCTCTCACACTCAAACCCTAGGAGAAATCCTTGCTAGGAATGCTTGGAAGGGAGTTGGGAAGGATTGAAGCTTGAAGGTGTGTCAATGGCGGAGTGGGCGGAACCAAAAGAAGGAGGGGGTGAAGGGGTATAAATACCCAACCCCAAAAACTAGACGTTAGGGTTTCCTGCGCGCCCTGCCCGGATGATCCGAACTTTAGGTCGGATCATCCGGTCGGCAACAGAGAACGACCGGGAGATCCACCCGAATCACCCAGGGATGATCGGGTCATCCGGCCCAAAAGCCGGATCATCCGGATCCACCCTGGAAAGTGTTCGTGAGTGATTTTTGTGTCACGCATGGGTAGTTAGATCTCAAGTAAAGCACATGTGACAACCTTAATCCATCAATTTGCATCCCTCTTAATAGTACGGTGATTCCTAAACTCAAATTCGAAATGAAATTTAAATTAAATCACCGATTTGAGCTTCAACACGAATAGAATGTGATGAGGGACTTCCTTTGATCAAACTCAATAAATATTCTTTTCTTAATTCCTGCACACATCTCATTAAAAGGTTAAACCATCCAAATTGTAATTGACATTATCACCAAATAAATTAGGGACCCTAGATGCACTTTCAGAGGTACGCAACATTATTAATGCTAATTATGTTCCGCCTCCTCGTCGCATTGGTATGGGAGTGAAGAATCAGGGGAGATGTTGCAACTGTCAAGACCAAAAGAGAAAGCCAGCTTGTGAAGTCAAAAAATGACTAAGCTGAAGAAAAAGCCTGCACCCAAGCTAAAGATAGTGCAGAAATGGGTACCCAAGATTGCAACGCCCACAAAGAGCGTTGATCTGAAGTGAAGAAGAGAAGAAGTCTAGCTATGGACTTTAAATGAAGCGCTAGGCGGGAGGCAACCCGTTCATCGAGTCAAGAATAAAGGCTGCCAGGAGGGCAACCCAGAAGATTTTTGTATTTCAAGTAAGTGAGTCTTAGAATTTGCTACGCAAAGACACTTTATAAACTCTTAAGTGGTTGAACTTATTTTTGCGACATTTAAGTTGCTCAGATGTTTCATTTGGATTTTATTTGACATAAACCTTTGACATGAGCCATCCTACGATTTATTTGCCTCTTTTCGAGAGACCAACTCCAAAAATTCAGAACCTACCCACACCTTTCATCCTCTTCATGGTGATAAGGTTGGCTTGTTTTACATGTTAAAAACACACGAGTAGAGCCCCGTGTTGTTCCTTAATGATATTCAATCTTTGACGTATGGTAGGACTCGCGTGAACCTAGGAAATTCGGTTTTTAGTTTCATTCAATTTGACGTCCATCGGTTTCTCTAGATTTAGAATTTTTCTATACCCCTTTGATTTATTTATTCAAAATCTCTCTCTCATGTTTGGTCAAAACTAGAACCTAAACCCATACCCCCACGGTCAAGCCGGAGGACCTTGCTATCAAGTAATGAAAGCAAACGATCCCGGTGCAACCAAAATAAAGGTAGTTAGAAAGTTTTCGACTTACAAATGTTTTTGATGCCTAAAAACTCCTCTAAGAATACATTTGGACTCATTGCTAGCTTTGAGTTAATTTTTTGATTTAGAGGAGTGATTAGCGTCAAAGCATGATTGAGGGGAAGATTCTGAGTTTGCTTGCTTTGTGCTCCATGATGCATCACAGGAATGTCTTATCATCAAAGCATCTTGGGCACATGTAAAGGACAAGCATGGGGGCAGCAATAACTTTGTTTTGCAGGAAATAAGTGAAAGCACATAAAACATGGAAGACAAGAAGTAACACGAAGTAAAGGAGGGAGGCGTTGATCCCATCATTCAAAACAAGGGAGTGGCCGAGAGCATTTGGGTAATGGATTCTTGTGGAGCATGAGGACACAGGACAACAAGGAAGTGAGAAGCAGCTCGGAGAAAACTGGAGCAAGGAAGAGGAGGAAGCCCCCTAGGCCGGCCGGCCTCCCCCTTCCAGTCAGCCCCCGAGGCTCCCCTTTGTCTGGTAAGTAGCTCATCCATTTGCTAGTGCGTGTTCCTGAGTTCATATTCTAGAAGTTCCAGAAACCACCTATAAAAATTCAATGCTCACTTCCTTCTCTAAAAATTCCTAAAAAATCATTACAATTCTTGCCTATCCATATACTTTCTTTGTGCGTATTTCCACCAGCGAGAAACCCCCGGAGAGGTTGTTTGTGAGTTTGTGCAGCAAGGTATGATAATGAAAGCCATGAACGCTGTCCTCGGAAGGAAGACATGATCATCGTCAAGGGTGCCGTCGGCAAGCTCTTCGCGGAGGCACTCTATCTCTAAGTCCCCGTGAAGAATGAGGAGGACATGGGACAACCAAGGAGCGACACGCTGCTCATTGAAGGCATGAAGAGTACACGAAGCTCATCTATGCGGTACACCGAACTGCAAGGGCACACGGAGGAGCCACACGTTCGACCTAGACACCACCATACACTCCGAGGCATTCAAAAGCTTGCTCTCATCATAAAGACGGAGGATCAACCATTGGAGGAAGAGTGAAGGAAGGAAGAAGAAATAATACTGTCAAGTTTGGTTTGATTTCTCCTTCTCCTTTCCTTTATTTTTCAGTTTTTGTGCGTGCGTAGCATTTTCAGTTTTATTTTCAGCATGTGTGTGGTAGTATTAGTTTTTGTTTTCCATCACCATAAATAAGTTTCACCACCGGTTTATCATCTTTAATATGGATGGAAAATTGTGCCAAGTTGATATATGATGACCAATGCCTCTTTGCTCAACTTTGTACATGTTTTATGCATGATTAAGCTAGTGCTCTCTTTAATACAAATCTGAAATTAATTTAAATTCTAGCTTAATCCTTTGCGAAGGTTATGATAAAGATGAGACCCATAGTTTTTCTCATGCTCTCAATTTTGGATGGGTTAAAGATGACTTATTTTTGTTCTTAAAAGTAATGCTAACCTTGTCATTAATACCTCTTGCATGTTGCTCTACCTATCCAAAGCCTTATATTTGATTGAGTGCAAAAACTTAGTATACAAGATTTTTTTTCAGGTGCATTGATTCAAGGCTTGATTTCTCTGGTCCGAGACTAAGAAGCTGGTCATTCCGTTTTTGCATATGTACCTTTATGCTAGCCTTATCTATCCGTGCATTTTGAGTTTCCACATTGTGAATTTTGCAAACATCGCCGGATATCCACCCACAAACCCAAAACATCTTTTTTTGTGTTTACCTCCTTGACCACAACCCAATTCTTGAGTATGGATGAATATTTAGAGGAAGATCACAAGAATGAAGGTGCCGAAGATTGGAGTATAATTTTGGGAGACCCCTAAGATGACATAAAAGTTGTGTGAAGGATCCCTAGAAGATTTCAAGTGTTTCTACCCAGGAAAATATAGGACTTTTAGTACCTACCTTGGCACAAAAATTTTGCCACCTCTTTGCCTGAGGACGTGCAATCGTCTAAGCATGGGGAGAGTTGCCAAGAAGGTAGGTACAATGTAATCTAAGAGTTCAAGGGGAGTATATAAAAAATGATGATGAAAAAGAAGTATGAAAGAAAGAAAAAAAAGAGGAGGAAAAAGTATGTGTCTATAAAAAAGAGAGAGAGAGAGAGAATAAGAAAGAAAAAAAGAAAAAAGAGCTCCGTGGCTCTCTAGATGCATTAGGAATTTCAAGTCAAGAGGATTCAAGATCAAGACCCATACTCATCTTTCCAACCATGTGCAATCCGATAACGAGGACTTCATTTGTGCCTCAGGATCACTCTTTGCCATTTGCACATGTCCACCTATCTAAAAGTGTGTGTATTTTTCCCTTCCCCCTCCTTGAGAACATTATTTTTTCAATGACCTTTTTGACGAGTCTTGGTAAGACCATGAGAAGCTTGTCTTGTTTTGATAATATCTCGATTAGAATATCTTGATAGGACTAAACTTTCCCAAAGCTCCATATAAAGCCTTCCACTTATATACATATATTGAGAGGGGAAAGGAGTGGAACAAATAAGCTTGAGAGACTTGATGAGATGAGAGTTCATGAGCAAGATGCAAGGAGGTTTAAATTTTTGAACTTGGTTTAGCTCTTTTTCTTCATCTCGCACTTTATTTCAAAAATTTTGAGATTCATTTAAAATTTGGGAGCATGATTAACTTCTTGTGGGAAGAACTTAATTGATATCCACCCTCCGTAGGGAAGAAGACTAGTTACATTATGGAACTTTAACAAATATAAATTTAGAGAGCATTATGTTTTCTCATGTATGATCGCATTGAAGGGCAACCCTGAAATCCATTGAAGGCTTACTCGAGGACGAGCAAGGTTTAAGCATGGGGGGATGTTGGCGGTCGATTTCCGTCAACCTAGCCATGAGTTTACCTTCAATGTTGGCATTAATTTGATATTCACACTAACGATCTTAACCCCATTATATGTTAAGTTCGCACTCGTGCATGGTTTTTGGAGTTTATTGTTTACACAGGAATCAAGAGCTTAAATGAGGACTTCTGGGTAAAGTTCATCAAGGGTTTTACAAGGCGATCATGGAGCCCGGGACAAGTCAAGATACAAGATGAACATGACTCCAAATGAACCAAGGACTAAAGTGTGAAGCCGAGAAGTGCTGAGAACCTAGACGGAAGATGTGGGAGTTCATACGCCAAGCACCCTTATCTAAACCGCGAGGAAAACGACGTCAAGGACCCACATACAACTCGGCAAAAACTCAGGAAGTCACGAGAAGCATCCGGAAGAAAAGCGGGGACGAACTGAGCCAGGATGGGCTCAGGTCGGCCGGCCCATGCCGGCCGGCCCAGCCCATTATGGGCCCTATTCACCACCCCCTTTGACCTAGCTGATCCTCGAGCTATTTTTAGTCCCCGTGCCTCAAGCCATGTATCAAGTCATTCGTCATCCGCCGCCGAGGAGCAGAGAAGCTTGAGGGACACCATCTCGGAGAGGAGGGTCGTGATAGTCATCTAGGGTTCACCTAGCCGGCGTGGGAACCTTGCATAGAAGACCATGTCGGAGTTCCGGAGGCTTGAATCGAGATCAAGGTAGGATCCCGGTTGGATCTTATTCATGTATACACTTATGATGGAGTTTCATTGAATCCGATAACTAGCAATCGAGTGCTTCCTTTTTGGTTTTGTCTTCTCTTGGTTTTGCTTCTCCCTCGATCTATACTTAAGATAGATCGCCTAGGGTGCTCTTGTAGCCGCGGTGGCTAGAGGTGCATACCTGACCTACCAAGTGTTTTCAACACGTTCTTCATGAGCTTGCTCTTAGGTTCACCTACACAAGAAGCGGGGCATCGTGACAGGATGTCGATCACGCGTACGGTAGGTGCGTTCGAGGATTGGACCGGAAGCTATATGCTTTTTATGAGATTCTTATTGCTATCTTCATCTCTCGCTTGGAACTACGACAAAGGCACGATCTAGACTCTCTAGATCGGTTACCTCTTGCTTTCTCTCGCTACCTCTCATGTTTTAGTAGATTAGATGCGTTTGAAACCTCTCTTAAATAAAGTTCTTTCTCGCTTTATTGGATCGATCTTGCATTGCACATTGTTCCACGGATTCGATACCTTGGGATCACCACTCAAGGGAAGAAGGGTCCCTTGACTACGACGGAGGATTTGTCCGCTTGCAAGTCCAAACGAACTTTGCAACGATAATCAAACGTCAACAAGCCCCTTTTTCTGGTGTTGTTGCTGGGGAGCAAGCAATCAAGATCCGATCTAGTATCGCATTTGTAAGTAATTTTTAGTTTTTCTTTTGGTTTTTCTTTTGCATCTACTAACTTTGATCATTCTCAAAAATCAATCTAATCTAGCTTTTCACTACCCTAGTTCTTCTTTTTGATTTTTGTTTATCACTAACCCTAACCGGAGATGGACGGCTACCTCTCCAACAAACCCTAGTTTTCTTTTGTGGATGATCTAGAAAAACTTTACACGCAAAGGAGACGTGCAACACAAGCTAAGGAATTTGTAGATCCAAAAGCCGAGGCCGAAGGATCGTCGGAATCTCCAAAGGAAACATCACCACCAAGTCTTGGGAGCTGACAAAACACCATACTTGCGAAGCGACCATCGTGAAAAGATCCATATACAAAAATCAAAGAAGAAAAAGAAGCAAGATTGATTTCTGCTGAATCCAATCTTTTTTGTAAAATGCAGGGATGTCTATTGCTGGAAATGGAATCCTTTTTGTAATATATATAGGATGTGTATTGGTGGAATTTGAGTCTCCTTTCTGTAATATATGATGACTATATATTCTGCCTAAGATACTGCATATATTCGGTATATATTCTACCTGAAAAACTATGTGAGAAATGCAGCCTATATAAAAAAGACAACCAGCCCGCCCGACAAATAAGATGCGTGTTCACAAAGCCCACGTCGCCGATAACTCTCCAAAGAGTTTGGTCAAACTTCAAAGAGTTTGACTCCTCGATAAGAGAGATGTGCAATTAGTAGTACCACTCATCGGAGAGTATTGATATTATTTTGTCTACATTTCTTCAAAGAGTTTGACTCCTCGATAAGCGAGATGTGCAATTAGTAGTATCCACTCATCGGAGATCGGAGACGCGTCTCCTGTATCTTCTCTCCAAAATAAATTAATAACCGTTGCCCCAGTCCCTTCTTCTACTCGTGAAACCACCACACAGCCCCTTCATCTACCCGCGAGAAAACTACAACTGCCTCCACTCCTCGTTGTGCCCCTCTGCCGCGCCCCTATGCTATGCCTACTCCGCTCCACGCCATGCGACTTCCCTTCCACGCTGGCACTCATGGCATCAAGGGAGCACCCGCGGTCGCTCGCGGAACTCCCGCAGGAGGTGCTGGCGATCATCGTTGGCCGAGTCGGTGTGACATCGAATCGGCCTATGGAGGACCTCTGCAGCCCACGGGCAACCTGCAAGAACATGCTCAGCCCCTGCCGCGACAGAGACGTCGGTAGGCACCTGGCACTGGATGGGGTTCCAGTCGAGCAGATGCAGAACAATGACCCCGTCGGCTACGACGTCTTCCTTTGTAGCCTGACTGTAGCCTGCAACCCAGTGGCCTGCTTCCTCACCAGGATGGATGACATCTTCGACAGGAACCGCAACCCTCAGCCTCCCCTCGACGAGCTCCACCGTGTTGCCAAGGACGGGCACAGAGGGGCGGCCTATGTGGCCGTCGTCTTCCTCTACAGAGCCAACAGCGGGGCCGGCGCCGACGCCACTGCAATTGCGTACATGAAACAGGTTGAGGGCGAGGAGCAAGGGTAGTGGCGTCCGCATTTGATTAGCAATGTGCAATCCCTAGATTTCTGGCATCGTGGAGTCAATCTGGCTTGGTAAATTAGGAGTGTTGCCCTCCGCCGTGGCCTCCGCCGGCCGACGCTGCCAACGGCAGTGGCACGAGGTAACATTCAACATTGTGCAGGCAAAGCATTCTGCAGTACGGAGCCGAGCCGGAGGGTGTTTTGCATGTATTTCTGTAGTGATGAATGTATGCTTCATTATGAATGTAATGTCTTCTCCTATCGTATAAAGTATCGTCCAATCGGTTATTGATAGACAAGATTTGATTTCTCACATTTCTGAGTCAAATCGAAGGTTGCGGCGCCCTCTGCTTCCTTCTCTATTCTATTGGAATGAAGAACAGTTTGTGTGGGAAAATGAGACGAGGATTAACCATCCCGCATCTCTAATTAGGGTGGGGCCCAGTTCTATTGGAACAAAGAATAGTTCTCATTTCTCCTTTGAATCTACAGTCAAATTTTGTAACATGTATTTCTCCGTCGTGCTTAGTCCAAATTTGATGATTTTTTCCTATTTTTTACTAAAATCACCATTTTTTCATTAATTTCATTGTTTAGTGTACATTCTGTTTCGTGAATAATGTTTATATGCCTTATCTTGTTCTTTGTAAGTACAACATAGAAATAATATTTGTTTTCCACAACCATCAGTAATGAAACTTTGCATTTCGTAATCTTAAGGTGAACACATGCTTGTGTTAAAATTTCAAATGCGTACAAGATCGAACATGTTGCAAAGTGTGGAAAACTTCAATGTTCAAGCAACATTCTAGGAAACTATGTGAGAGACGTAGCCATTTGTACACAAGTATATTCTTCCTTTATCGAAACCATTTGAATTTTTTATGACAAGTTTAGGCACACAAATTATGTTTCCACGTAAATTTGTAGAATTTTTGGAGCAAACTAAGATGTTATTAGAATTATATATCACAAGCATGAGATGTATATTCGAATTATAAGAATGTTGGGTACACAAGTGTGACTGTTGATATTTTATTAAAATACTAAATGTCCAAATATGAATTGATGTTATTTTTAATGAATTTTTAGGTGCTGTTTTACGGGCTCTAATATTTGATGCATGCGAGTTTCAGTTCTAAAAAATAGTGTCGGGCCCACGCGTCAGTGTCAGCAGCCTATATAAAGAAGATAACCGCCTGGACCTACCTGCCAACGAAGGCGACGCGGGTTTACTAACTAGCATCGGTGATGACTATCCATTGTCTCTAAGATCGAGTTCATCATAGGAGGAATAGATACTGTAGGCGACTTGGATGGATTTTCCCGCGTCTCTTAGATCGAGTTCATGACATATATACAAAATCCAACAACCAAACTAACCAGTTCATGATCGACAAACAAACTAAGCAGTTCATGATCGACAAACTAAGCAGTCCAACAACTTGACGAACAAACTGACGAACACACAATAATCACAAACACATTATTAATGGTACAGGAGTGGATCAATTAGTCGGTCGGCGCTATCGGAGTCCCGCCGTCGGAGCCGTCGTCGCCGCCGTCGGAGCCGTCGTCGCCGAGAAGAGACCGCTGGACCACGGGGAGCTTCTCAAGCTTTTCAGCCAACACGTGGATCCTGAAGGTGAGACCCTTGACGCTGTCATCCTTGTTATGGTCAGGCACCTCAATCTTGAATGCTTCGCCAACATCTCGGAGCTTCATGAACGCGCCCTGGAGCAGTTCGACATCGAAGCTGATGTCGGCGGCCTCCTTCTTCTGCTTCTCCTTGGGCGCCACCGGCTCCTTCCCCTTCTCCTTGATGGTCAACTTCCTCCGATGGCGGCTTTCATCGTCGTCATCCTCTCTTTGTCACCGCTTCGCCGACGGGTCACTCGACGCCATGCTCTTCTCGCTCCTTGTTGGTGTGATCTCTCATTGACCGGAGTTTGTGGTTTTGTGATGGCGAGGGGGAAGAAGATGAAGTGAAAGAAACGATATGATTATGGAGCAACCAGCAGTCGGGGATTTATGATGACAAGACGTGAACCGTCAGGACGCCTTCCTCCCCACGCCCCACGTCCCCCTACGCCTCGGGAACCGTTTTTTGGGAGCAAAACCGTCCAAAAATACGTGTCACCTTTCAATTTCGCGGGAAGGTGGAGGGGCAGGGGCAGTTGTCGGGCCCACGCGTCAGCAGCCAAACCGCGTCACCTTTCAAATTCCATATTATTAGTAATGGGTGTTTATAAATGGCCGCGTCGCCTTTCAATTTCCAAACCCCGTCGCCTTTCAATTTCCAGATCCCGCTGCCTTTCCATTTCCTTCCCCTTCTCCTTGATGGCCGCAGTGCGCTTCATGGAGCTACTGCCAAATGAACTGGTCACCCAAATCATCCTCCGCTGCATCAAGGGTGAGCCCGTCATTCATTTCCTGATCCTTCGTAATCGGGTCTGCGGCACCTTTCGGCGCATCTGCGACTCGGATGAGGTACTCCTGCAGGTGTCGGTGCGTGAGCTTCGTCAAGAGTGCAAGAATCGCTACGTCAGGTCCTTGTTGGAGGAGCACTTCCACCTCACCAAACATCCAGAGGCATTATGCTTCGAGGGGATGGAGAGGTTGATGAGGCGGCGGAATCCCGATGAGGGTCTGGAGCTCGTCGGAAAGGCCACTGCCAAAGACGCTGGTGCGAAGTACTTCTTAGCGATGCTAAAGTACCGTCGCAACCCTGCGGACCCCGAAGCGAGGGCACTGCTCCACGAAATCAGCGGCGGGCCGTCGCCCCCTGACGGGCGGTGGAAGAACCACAACCTGCACCGGCTACGCTACCTCGACCGCCGGGATCTCAAGAACATTGCGTGGTGGTACTGGCTTCGTGACGGTGACGATGACATTCCGTTGCTGCCCGTCAAGAATCCCCATGTCTGCATTTGGGCAGCAGGATGTAGGCGCTACGGGCCGGAGACCCCAGGATCATCCACTACTGCAGTGCCGAGTGTCGCATCCGTCATGAGTTCGACCTCTGGACGCGTGGATTTAGCGTTGCGGTGGAGTACACCGTCAGCAGGATGAACATCGGGATGTAGGCGGAAGCATAAATAAAAATTATGTTTCTTGAATGTAAATTATTACATATTCTGTGTTGCATCCACAAGATTTGAGTTGTCACATTTCTGAGTCAAATCGAAAGTTGTGGTGGTCTCATTTGCCGCATTAGAGGCCTAGGGTGCCCTCTTGGATGTCAAAGCGAGCACGGCGGCGGCGGCGGCGGCGGCGGTGGCGGTGGCCTCTGCTAGTCTGCTTCCTCCTCTGTTCTATTGGGTGGGCGTAGGAGACGAGGATTAGAGGGGCAAATGAGACGCGGGTTAACCACCCCTTCTGTTCTATTGGAATGAAGAACAGTTCTCATTTCTCCTTTTAATCTGCAATCAAATTTTGTAACATGTATTTCTCTGTTGTACTTAGTCCAAATTTGATGATTTTTTCCTATTTTTTTCTTAAATCCCCATATTTTCATTAATTTCATTGTTTAGTGTATATTCCGTTTCGTGAATAATGTTTATATGCCTTTATCTTGTTCTTTGTAAGTACAACATAGAAATAATATTTGTTTTCCACAACCATTAGTAATGAAACTTTGCATTTTGTAATCTTAAGGTGAACACAAGCTTGTGTAAAAATTTCAAATGTGTATGAGATCGAACATGTTGTAAAGTGTGGAAAACTTCAATGTTAAAGCAACATTCTAGGAAACTATGTGAGAGATGTAGCTATTTGTACACAAGTATATCCTTCCTTTATCGAAACTATTTGAATTTTTTATGACAAGTTTAAGTACCCAATTTATGTTGCCACGTCAATTTGTAGAATTTTTGGAGCAAACTAAGATGTCATTAGAATTATTATGTCACAAGCATGAGATGTATATTCGAATTATAAGAATGTTGGTACATAAGTGTGACTGCTGATATTTTATTAAAATACTAAATGTCCAAATATGAATTGATGTTATTTTTAATGAATTTTTAGGTGCTGTTTTACCAGCTCTAATATTTGATGGATGCGAGTTTCATTTCTAAAAAATAGTGTCGGGCCCACGCGTCAGAGTCAACAGCCTATATAAAGAAGATACCTGCCGATGAAGGCGACGCGAGTTTACTAACCAGCATCGGCGATGACTATCCATTGTCAGCGTTAGCAGTCAAATCTTGTGCGCGCTGTTCAAAAATTCCCACATTTATTGAGTATAATGCCCATGGAATTCCAATTCCACCAGGGAGCCATTCAAGGGCACACCAGTAATTTCCGTGAACATAGTAACGCATGCGCAGGGGACATATACTCGGGAGTCTAATTCAGACAGATCCACCAAGCCCGCACTCTCCCCGCCGCCGCCCTGCTCTTTCTCCAGCCCTAGCTCGCCGTCGTCGCTCTCCCCGCCGCAGCCCTGCTCTTCTCCAGCCCCACCATTCCCGGTGTGATGTCGGCGAAGCGGCTCTAGCTGTGATGGCGGTGACGAGGACGCGGTTACTGGTGTGCGGACGGCGTCCCGGCCAACCTAGAGACGGTGATGCAGATCCGGCATCCCCGGCCATGACGACGAGTTGGCCACCTCAGGCAACGAGGCGACCCGGATCGGGCCTCTCCGACCAGCACGAGAACGACTACTTCATTTGTGACAGAGGTTAGTGCTGCTTGAACCCCCAACGCCCTCTCTCTGCTCGGCCACCCAATCTGCTATTTCTGTCACGGTGGATTAGGGAGACATGCTACTTTACGGTTTTTCACATAGGATTATTCTCCTGGAATTGCCTGCATTAGTACAGCATGCCTTAATAGTTCATTTTTAATTGATTGGCTGTGGATTTGATGGATGAATTTTGTTGCTTGAAGTCTGTTTGAATAAATTGTTGCTAACAGATGAACTTATATGAACTGTTGAAGTTCTGTTATGCTTCGAATGTACCAGATCGACAGTTATGCTTTGGACCTGTTAGCGTACTTTAATTCTGATTGCTTTGTCCTCTTGTTGCATGTACACATGGAACACACAATTCATTGCTGCTGAAGTTGGACAAGGAAGCAGTTGAAGGAATTTAGTCTCTGCTTTGATATATAAGCATATTGCTTCACCCTGTCAAAATGGTTAGCATCTATCCCCAACCTGTATGCTAATATCAACTATTTTGCCTATCAGAGCATAAGAATTTATCTTATTTTGTTTAGGTTTTCAGTCTACAATTTATTCGAGCTGCGGCATTAGGTGAAGGAGATGAACACTACAAGCTACTTAGCTTCTTGATACTTGTTAGTCATGTGCATTTTTGGAAAAAATAATAGCGCCGACTTGACATCTAGCTATAAAATGAACTGCACTTTGGAATAAAAATACGAAACAACATGTTGGAGTTGTTTCCATTCATTTTTATAAGATAGTGTTCTTATCCTTTCGATTCATATTAAAATAATATGTTGCGGTAAAAAATCTTATTTTTTTGCGTCAAATCTTCATAAGCATCGTGAGAACCTGTCCATTATAAAAGCAGTAAATAAAATAAACAAAATGCCAATTTGCAATAGTCATGACCATATATTATTTACACGTAAGCACCAACTGCACACAAAGCCGCCTATGTGGCATGTTTTTGCCTATGTGTCATCCCGGTGATCTATCCGCACCCACCTGTCAAGTTATTGTTTCCAAATGAACAATTTGAAAGATGAAAGCGCATCCACTCGCCAAGTTCATGTACTAACAGTGAATTTAACTAAAAAAATTGTATAAACAAACTTTGAGGAGTATAAAGATAGATCGGTTGATCTTATTTCATTGATGACACGTTTATATATTGGAATATCATATTGTTACTCCCCTACATACATCTATCATTATAAGGCATCGCAGATAACATTTTGAAAATTTATTTATCTCATATTATATTATTTATAGTTGTAAACTTACAATCATTGTACAGTATATTTGATTATGAATCCAACAATATAAAAATTACATTATAAAAATAAAAACTAATAGTGAAATTATTGGTTTAAAATTACAAAGTTGTCTTGATACTTTGTTGATCATAGTGTGCTGCAGTCGGCGGTCTGGAAGGAGAGCTGGCCCTTGCCGATGTCGTAGAGGAGGTGCTTGTTCTGCTGCTGGAAGTTGCCAATAATACTTATCTCGGACGCTTCGAAGATAGCCATGCAGGCCGTCGACTTGTCTGTTGGTGCCCAGTAGTTCTCCGGAGGCAGGGCCATGTCCGCGCCGCCGCTGAAGTGGAACACTAGCGTTGGCACAAGGTTGACCAAGTCGCTCCGTGGCACACACAGCGTCATACTACCGCCATCTTCCCCCGGCGGCACCACGAGGCTGCCGTTCAGCTGCCGGGCAAGCTCGTCGGTTAGCGGCTTGTACGCGTCTTCGACGAGCGATGTGAAGGGGGTGCCGGAGTCGATGATGACTCCGCCCACCCAGAACCCCTGGTCAAGGCGCTGGAGATCGAACACCGAGCTCTGGATGGGCAGCTTGGTCTTGCCGACGGTGATCCCCACCACAGGGAGGTAGTAGTACGTGCTGTAGGGGTAGTCCTTGGGGCTTTCCACGAACGGCATGGACGTCACGGGGCCGCCGCTGCTCAGGCTCGCAGCGGCGCCGACGAACAGGAGGCTCGACGCGCCGTTGTTGTGGAAGTAGCGCGTGAGGCAGTAGGAGAACTTGGTGGCGCCCGTCTGGGAGACAAGCGACAGGCGTCCACGGCCGAGCCCGATAAGTCCCGACGCACCGTGGAGCGCCCCCTGCGTGACCCGCGTTAAGCTCACGCACCCGAAGGCGAGCGTGGCCCCGCCGGACTGGAATGCAAAGGCGTCGGTGCCGAGGAAGCCGGTGATGCTGCCGGCGCCGTAGAAGGCCCGGAACGTGCAGCTGCCATCCAGAGCGCAGAAGTGCACGGTGTTCGCCGCGCAAGCCCTGTCCCTGCACGGCACGGGCGCGAAGCTGCCGGAGGCCGATGCGTTGAAGTAGGGCAGGTCCTGCCGCGCGCATGACTCTCGGAGGCATGCCGTGGACTGCGTCCAGATGAGGTCGCTACCGGTGTCGATGAGGGCCTCCACGCGCTGCGGTGGGTCGCCGACCATGTAGTCCGCAATGTACTGTCGGGTGGCCCAGTGCACGGGCGCACTCACGCCGCCGCCGCCGCTTGCACGACGCATGGAAGACAGGCGCTGCTGGGTGACAGCGAGGGCACGCTGCACGCGCTCCTCCGTGGTGTAGCTCCCTTTGGCGTCGACGTGGGTGAGCTTCATGCGGATCCCTGTGGCGCTAGTGGTGCCGCCGCAGCTGCAGGTTAGGACAGCGCTGAGGCGCAGGAGCCCGAGCAGCAATACCAATGTCGGTGGCGCCATTTTCGTTTTCAACTTTGCTCTTGCCGAGATTTATTGTAGTTGTTGCCGAGTAATACGTGATGTGCATGTATATGGACATCAGTACATGTGTAATAGTGTACACAGGAAGACAACTCTGATCTCCAGCTTGTGGGTGAGCAACGGGTGGCCACGCAAAAACGGCTGACTACAGGCTGACTCTAGTTACTATCTAAATAATTATATACTGCCGGAGCTTGATGAGGACAGGACAATGCTGCGAAGGCTCAAGTGTACGAGGAATATACGAATCTGGTTTTTCTTGATTGATTCTATTTTCTTCTCGCTAAGAACTCTTCTTCATTGGTTACTTCAATAGAAAAATATCTCTTATTAGGTTGTTGACGTTTTTTCGTTGAACACATAATTACGCTAGATCGCGCTAAGATCAGAAATCAACTCGTAGAATTTCCTAGCACGGGCTGGTCTGACCGCCGAGGGGGGGGGGGGGGTCTGAGTGTCTGACCGCCTTGGATAGGAAGGTCGTCGAAAACCTAAGATCGCTGCTCCGGGAGGGACCCTGAGGATCAGGTGTGTCCGAGGACCAGTGGAGGGTCGCTCCTTAGTGATGAGTGATTGACAACATTGTATGGACTGATGCTTGGCTATTGCGGCTTGACTCGTGTTGGTGTATGTGAAGAACAAGCGCGAAAGGCCTTAGCCGTGGTGGCCTCCGGGTGATGGAGTGGGAAGTAGGCTTGGTTCGATGGACCCGGTGGCGGATGGGGTCAAGTGCGAGTCGTGCGGTTGAAGACTAGCAAGTTGAAGTCATGGACATGGACCGGTGCAAGGTGGTGGTTCGAGGCTGAAGCTTGCACGCGGGGTTGGGTGGTCTGCCCACAAAACCTTCGGTGGACGGTTTCTTGGTTTGGGCCGCAAACACTACGTGAAAACCTCAAATATGTCATGCAGTATTTGTAACGGGCCCTTAACACCCATTACATAGACCCCATCTGTAACGGTTTTTGTTTGGCGCCCGTTACGCATAAACGCGGCAGGCTCGACCCCGACCTCGCCCTGACCTCGCTACCACAACGCCCGTTACCAATGAGGACATCTGGTAACGGACTTCTTAAACATCTGTTACATGTTTTCTTTGTAACGGACGTTAAAATGTGTCCGATGTAATAGGCTCTTTAAGTCCGTTACCGATGACTATCCTATTGGAGACGTGTGGCTTTTAGGACGCGTCTCATTTTATGACGACCAAATTGGCGACGCTTGTTTGGAGCTAGCATCTTCTTTGTTTTCTCACATTAGAGACGCGTGTTGTTAATACGCATCTGTCTTTACGTTCCGACCACTTTGCTATTTCCGACACCTACACTCGCTCTCTCTCCTCTGAGGGCCCCACTCGCTCTCTCCCCGCCGTTGATGCAGCAGCATTTTCGCGCGCTCTGTGAAGGCCCCACTCGCTGCGCGCGCTCTCTCTCCTCAGAAAGCCGGCGCTGCAGCAGGCCTGCCGGCTGCGTGGGCGACGGCGAAAGAGGCTGGCGGACGTCGACCGTGGTGCGGCGTCCCTCCGCGCCGTACGTCGCCGTCCTCCAAAGCAGCAGTTGATCCTCCTCCTCGGGCTCGGTGCCGTCGCCGTCGCCGTCGTAGCGGCCGCGACGCCTCGTGCTCCTCCTCGAAAGCGCTTGCCTCATAGACAGTCCTCGTCAATGTGGAAATTGCCCCCTTTTATTGAACTTTGCTGTCCTAATCCTCTTACTCATCGGTTTTGGTGATGCATTATGCTCATTTGATGTATGAAAATTGCAGATGGCTGCTGCTGCTCGGGTTTGGATGTACAGTAAGTCCCGAGATTGGGACAGTTTCTTAGGGGGGTCAATGGTTTTCTAGATCAAGCAGAGGCGGATATGAGAAACTGTGGTGTTCAGGCAATGCTTTGCCCTTGTATAGATTGTCTCAACCAGAAGAAGTTCGGACAACGGGACAATATTTTTCATCATTTGATCACACATGGTTTCAAAAAAAATTACACGTGTTGGAATAAACATGGTGAGGAAGGGCTTAATGAAGTCGAAGCAGGATGCCTAAATGAAGGTGAAGCGCGACACCATGCTACAGGCCTTAATAATGAAGGGGCAACACTATGCCATGATGAAAAGCTTGATGAAGGTGGAGTTTTTGAGGAAAATGAAGTATTCCCACCAATTGTGATGAGACCTGACGATATCACTGATCAAGAAGTTACGGGCTTTAATGATGGCGAGTTGTTGCAACGTTTGCACAATGTTGATCAAATGTTGCGGGATGTTGAGTTTCAACGAGTATATACAGCTTCTGAATTAGTGAGGCTGAAGTAGTTCGTTGAAGATTCAAAGAAACTCCTCTATCCTGGTTGCAAGAAGTACTCTCACCTTTCTGGTGATTTAAAACTTCTGCAGCTTAAGACAGATCATGGTTGGAGCAACAAAAGTTTCAAACAACTATTGGATCTCCTTAAGGACATTCTACCCGAGGGAAACCAAATAGCTGATTCTGTCTATGAGGCAAAGAAGATAATTTGTCCTCTGGGAATAGAGGTTGAAAAAATTTATGCTTGCAAGAACAGTTGTGTATTGTTCCATGGAGATTATGCAGACCTTGACAAGTGCCCCAAGTGTGGGTTCGATCGGTACAAGAGGAAAAAAGATGGTGGAGATGATAACAATGCTGATGATGACAAGAACGAGCCCGTGGAGATCACAGGCAAGAAGAAGAAGAAGAAGAAGGTTAAAGGGGCTCCTGTGAGGGTAGCATGGTATTTTTGCATCATTTCCTCGGTTGAGAAGATGGTTTGCCACACGAAAGGAGGCCCAACTCTTGTGTTGGCATAAGAAATGAACGAAGGAAGTTGGCAAGATTAAGCACCCCACAGATGGCCAACAATTGCAAAACATTGATTCCCACTTTAAGGAATTTACCGATGAAAGTAGGAACATTCGGTTTGCTATGAGCACAGATTGCGTGAATCCATTCGGTAACCAGAGCTCAACACATAGCACCTGGCCTATCGTGCTGTCAATGTACAATCTTCCACCCTGACTATGCAAGAAACGGAAATACATGATGTTGACAATATTGGTCTCCGGGCCAAAGCAACCTGGCAACCGTATTGATGTCTACTTGAGGCCACTAGTTGATGACTTGAAGATACTTTGGAAGCCTGGTGTGAAGGAGGTTTGGGATGAGTTAGGCCGTGAGGAGTTCACATTGCACTCCATGTTGTTCACCACCATCAACAACAACCCAGCTCATCGCAACCTTTCTGGCCAGAGTAAAAGGAAAGGTGCAGCTTGCCCACACTGCTTGGAAGAAACTTGTTCAGTGTGGCTAAGAAATTCAAAGAAATTCTCATTTATGGGGCACCGTCGTTTCCTCAGCAAGAAACATGCCTACCGGGACATGGATTGTCAGTTTAATGGGGAAAAGGAGAATCCACAGGCGCCAATGCATGTGACTGGAGATCTTCTCCACTTGCAAGTAAAGGACGTCGAAACTATCGAGGAGTTAGCCAAATTGTCTGAAAAGTAACTTCGCAAAAGAAAGAAGCAAGATGGTGAATAAGAAGAAGAAGATGGGCGAGGAATGTGGAACAAGAAATCAATTCTATGGGACCTAGAGTATTGACCACTTTTGGATGTGCGTCATTCGATTGACAACATGCACGTCAAGAAGAATGTGTGTGAAGCTACTTTGGGAACATTGCTAGAACAGAAGTCGAAAGGAAGAGATCATAAAAATGCAAGGGAGGATCTTAAAGAAATGGGCATTAGGCCGGAGCTCTATGCAGAGGAAACAGACACAGGGATGGACCTTCCCGTTGCTGCAACCACTGTAACGCCTTGGGTTTTCAAAATCAGAAAGCCCAGCATTCTGTCTTGTGATAGTCCCTGGATCAGACGCTATCACGCACAGGCATTCATCACAGATAAATAACACAGTCACACATCGAAATAAAACATCAGAGTACGAATAATAATCTAATTATTACATGTCCTGATTATTCGGAGTACATCAATACCCGCCTTTTGGCGGAATAACAGAAATAAGAGCCTACGCAGCGGTAGCTATCTCCCAAAAGGTGTCACCATCTTCAGGCATCTCCCACAGGCATCCTTGAGCGAAGCGTCATGCCCCCTCAGTCGTACCATCCGTCGGTGTTGTTGTCGTAGTCGGACTCGTACCCCGCAAGCTCAGGGGCTATCCCCAAGGATCGGGATAGGTCCACGTCACCAACCGTATGCAAGCTTTAAGTGGCCTACTTCTAAGGGGAAAGAACATATCAAGGTAGAAGCGGGGTTTCCTATGCAGCAACAGCATCATAAATAGAGTAATATCTCCATAGTTCCACCATAACTCATATCTCTCATCCACAAACGGATACATCTGGTCACCCAGATCACCATCACCATCACCTATCTCCATCTAGGGTCGGTGCGAGAACTCCCACTCCTCGCACCTCAATGGTTGCACCCGAATCCGCAAGGCAGAGGGAGCAACTCTCCTCTTCCCGAATACAACCACGGCTCACCAATCACACTCATCCTATAAAGGGGGAGGTAGAAATCCCAAAACGTAAGAGTCGGAGAAACAACAGGCATGTCCATAACCGAGGACGCGGCTATACGTATAGATCTAAACTCTGCAGAGCGTGAACACCAGTACCCATCTCGGAATAGTACCCGGACAGTGTATGGCTGACCAAGCCTACCCAACCGAACGAACACCTAGGACTTACGATTCCATCCTGCATCCGGGTCTCGATGCGGTCCTTCGCAAAGGTCCACCACAGAACTGTGAAAATGCCCCCGTGTGGCCACACGGGGAGCGCCCAAAGGGAAGGGACTTCACCCTAACCCTCTCACTGATACCCTCTATCCTACTAGCAGGTATGGCATCGCACTTGCTAGGGTCGAGCGGCCCTATCCCCACTCTCGGCGAGGTGGCGTGTACAAAAGTCCCGTGTAACAGGTGACCCACTCGGTTTCAGACCGAGGCGAGCTCATATCCTCCAAGTCATCACAAAATCCCCATCACCTGTGCTCCTAAAACAATGTACCCGCCATAGGCACCACATTGGGCAACGTCCGAGAAGACGATCCCTGGCCCCTGATCCCAGATCGGGTTGTCTCGAGCTCACCACCTCCAAAATATCCCAAAACACCTTCTCCTGCCGGTTTTCCCAACACACACCAAGAAACTACCACAATAATCCCAACACATGCATAGCAAGCTCAGCACATCATCTAGCTTAAGTATAGTAGTAGTGGTAGGTCAATCAAGGACAAGTATGTAAAAGAGGCTATGCACGGGTTCATCATATCCATCACTATGCAGTAAGTAAAGCACTAGCAATTCTAATAGCCATGCCTAATGGGCATTCAAAGAATGGTCGGGCGTGAACCTGGGTGCGGGTAGTCGTCGTAGCCGAGGTCGTCGTCGTCGTAGTCCTGGTTCAGCTCTCCAGCTCCGGCAGCTCCTAGAACCGTATTTAAAATAAATAACTCGGCGACTAAATGCAATAAATCCAAGATGAAGAGCAAATAAGATCCAAAAAGAGTAAACTCTAGTCTAGCGCGGTGTTTGGATTTTTAGAACATTTTCAGAAGAAGTTTCATATTTTTCGGAGCTAAAACGGATTTATTATGATTTTCCAAAGATCAAATAGATTTCTGAAAATAAAATACGCATACACAATATTGCGTACTTTTAGCTAACTTTTACCTAGCTCTAGCTATCTCTAAGAGGTCTTACAGCTAGCTGTAAGCCAGCTCCATGGCTGACGCGGCCGCCACATGGGTGGCTATAGGCCGGCGCGTGCCCATGAGGCTGCCGCGTGGCAGCACGCGTGGCCGCGCAGCTGGCAGGCACACGGGATCCATTCCCGGTGTTTCTACAGCGGCGCGCGGTGTGGCGTGCGTGAGGCCGGACGGTGATCAGCCGGCCGCACGGGATCCGCTAGGATCCTCTACGTGTGCGTGCGCATGTGCGCGGGTGTGTGTGTGGCCCAAAACCCTTGGGGTTTTTGGCGGCGTCCTCACGTGTTCGACGGAATGCCCGTGAGGGGCTCCGGTGCGGCGGGCATCGCCGGCGGCGAAGCTTGCCAGTGGGTGGCCAATAAGCGGCAAGGCTGGCCTCCCGGAGCGGTTGCGCACCGATTGGGGCCAAGAGGTGGCACCGTGGAACCAGCGGTGGTCTCAACAGCGGCGGCACAGTGCGGGACGCGGCGGCGCAGGGTGGATGGTCACCGGCGAGGGCACTGGGGTGCGCAAAACGCCAGGCCCAGGTGCGCGTGCATCAAGTGAACTCAACCGGGTGCAAAAACGGGAGCTTTGCCCCTCGTCAACAAGCACAGGGCTTTCTTGGCCAAGGCGGAGCTCGAGACGGCGCCATCAGCGGCGGCGAGCAAGGCTCCCGCGGCTGGGCACGGGCTCGTGTGGGTGCGCACAAATGCCGGCGGCGAGGCGTGCACGAAACGGCCAACACGGCGTCACCTTTCCCCCTGCTGCTACGTGCACGAAACAAACCACCACGACGACGGCCATGGCGGCGCGGCGAGCATGGCGACAGCGTTCCCGTGGTGTGCATGTCTACGTGCGTCAAGGTAGGCGGCGGAGGCGTGCGTGTGCGCTCGGTGAAGGCGGTGGCACCTACAGAAAAGTCCTAGCACGACACGAAGGCCGGCTTCACATCGGCACGAGCGCGGCGGCGGTGGCGACGGCGAGCATGCGTCCTCCCTCGGCTCGAAGGCCGGGTCATCCACAGATGGGCGGGAGAGCAAGTCCTCACCTTGGTGGCCACAGGCCGACGTGCAGGCGCTGATGAACAGGAGCGGAGCGGGGTCGTCGACGATGAAGGATACGGCGGCGCGGAGCAGAGGAAGCAGAGGAGGAAGGTGTGCACGGCGTCGGTAGGTCCGGCTCCTCCTCACCGGCGGCTCCGACGGCGACTGCGGACGGTGCTTCCCCGGACGGCCTCTGGGCCTTCTCTTCTCCTCCCTCCTTCTCCTTCTCCTCCGGCGAGCAAGCGGGGTGGTCAGGGGACAAGTCCCCAAGGCGGCTAGGGTTGGGAGGCCTCTGAGGGCTGCGGCGGCGGCTTCTTATAGGCAAGTAGCGGCGCGGGGCACGTGGACGGCCAGGATGCATCGAAGGGCGCGCTGGCGTGTCGCGACGGCGGCCATGGCTGGCGCTCCGACAGTTTAGCGCTTTGGCGCGCGGCGGCGTCAGCGAAAGGGGGAAAGAGGAGGGTGACGACGGTGACGTCATCGTGACGTTTGCGTGACGCAAGGCGGGACCCAGCGGTCAGCGGCTCGGCACGGCGGGGTTGGTGGTAACCGGGCCGGCGCGCTGGTGGGCTGTGCTGGGCTGAGGCGGGAAACGAGAGAGGTGGCGCGGTGCTCACAGAATCAGAGAAAGGGGTGGTCCGGTGGACTTCTTTGTTTTGGGCTCGAGGCCCAGCAGTGCTACGTGTCTTTTCCTTTTCTATTCCTTCTCACTCCTTTTCTATTTTAGTTCAAATTTGAATATAAATTCAAATTTGAAACCCACACAATTAAACTCCAAATAAAACCAAATGAACTCCAAATTTCTAACACTAACATTTTATATTTCCTAGAGATTTCATTTAATGCAAAAATAAATCTAGGAATTTTAGGAGAGAAAATGGAAGGCATCCTTAAATAAATTGATAAACACTCAAATAAATCATCGAAAATTTTAAATCCACATTTTTATTAATTAACATTCCTCAATAAAATTGAGGGATGTTACAGACTCCCCCTCAAAAGAATCTCGTCCTCGAGATTAAGAACTTACCTCCGTCTCGAAGAGGTGCAGGTACTTCTCTCTCAAGACTGACTCTTTCTCCCACGTCGCTTCTCGCTCGGTGTGATTGCTCCAAAGCACCTTGCAGAAGCGAGTGGTGGTACTCCTGGTAGCCTTCTCGGCCCAATCCAGAATCTTCACCGGGTACTCCAAGTACTCCAAGTTGTCTTGCAGGTCGATAGCATCGGTGGAGACATGCTTGTCATGCTTCGGGTCGAGGCACCTCCGGAGTTGCGATATGTGGAACATAGGATGCACTCCGGGAAGATCAGATGGCAACCCCAGCCTATAAGTAAGTTTCCCCACCTTTGCCACAATTTGGTATGGTCCAACGAACCTCGGGGCTAGCTTTCCCTTCACATGGAACCTCTTCGTGCCTCTAAGTGGTGGCACTCTCAAGAAGACGTAGTCACCAACTTCGAAGGAGACATCCCTTCGCTTAGGATCAGCATAGCTCTTCTGTCTGCTCTGGGCTATCTTCAGGTTCTCTCTAACCTTGGCCACATTCTCCTCAGCCTCCACGATGGAAGCAGGACCGAAAAAGATCCTCTCCCCCACCTCAGACCACATCAACGGGGTCCTACACTTCCTGCCATACAAAGCTTCGAAGGGTGCCATTTGCAAACTTGCCTGGTAGCTGTTGTTGTATGAGAACTCAGCGTAGGGCAGACTCTTCTCCCAATCGTTGATGTAAGTCAACACACAAGCTCTCAGCAGATCTTCTAGAACCTGATTCACATGTTCAGTCTGTCCATCTGTCTGAGGGTGGAAAGCTGTACTGTAGTCCAAGTGGGTGCCCATCGAATCGTGCAGATTCTTCCAGAACTGAGCTGTGAACTGAGCACCACGATCGGACACGATGGTGCGGGGTGCTCCATGTAACCTCAGGATATGCTCAACGTAGAGATCGGCCAACTGACTCACAGAGTACTTGTTCTTTACCAGAAGGAAGTGTGCTACCTTGGTCAAACGGTCCACAATCACCCAAATTGAGTCATTCCCCTTCTGAGTGCGGGGTAGACCCACCACGAAGTCTATGCTGATATCATCCCATTTCCACTGAGGTATCGCAAGCGGCTGTAGCAGACCGGCGGGTCTCTGATGTTTCGCCTTCACTCTCTGACAGGTGTCACATCGGGCAACATACTCAGCTATGTCCTTCTTCATATTCTCCCACCAGAATCGACACTTCAGGTCTTGGTACATCTTGGTGCAACCGGGGTGAATGGAATACCGAGAATCATGTGCTTCCTTTAGAATCATCTTCCGGATATCCTCACCACTGGGCACGCATATGCGAACTTTCAACCACAACGTGCCTTGCTCATATATGCGGTAGTCAGGGGCCTTGCCCCTCGTCAGAAGATCTTTTACTTCCTGAATCTTAGGACACTTCTTCTGGGCTTGCCTGATCTGGTCCTCTAGGTTGTACTTCACCCTCAACTCATTGAGCTGCCCCTTCTCGACGATGTCAAGCTGCAATCGCTCCATCTCTAGGTACAACTCGGGCTGTTCCTTCTGCACCATCAGGTTGTTGCAGTAACTTCTTCGGCTCAACGCATCGGCCACGACATTCGCCTTGCCAGGGTGGTAGTGGATGTCAAGGTCATAGTCCTTTATCAGCTCTAGCCATCTCCGCTGCCTCAGGTTCAACTCTGACTGGGTGAAGATATACTTCAGACTCTTGTGATCCGTGTAGACATCACACTTGTTGCCCATCAAGTAGTGCCTGCATATCTTCAATGCATGAACCAAAGCTGCTAACTCCAGGTCATGTGTCGGGTAGTTCTCTTCATGCTTCCGAAGCTGCCTTGAAGCATAAGCAATCACTTTGCCTTCCTGCATCAGCACACAACCAAGACCCTGCCTTGAAGCATCACAGTACACCACAAAGTCCTTGTTGTCATCGGGAAGCGTCAACACAGGAGTTGTGGTGAGTCGGGTCTTGAGCTCTTGGATGCTTGCTTCACACTTCTCTGACCACACGAATGGCGTGTTGTTCTTCAGCAACTCGGTCATTGGTTTCGTAATCTTAGAGAAGTTCTCGATGAAACGACGGTAATATCCTGCCATTACGAGAAAACTCCTGATTTCTGTCACTATCTTGGGCGACTGCCACTTTGACACAGCTTTGATCTTCGAGGGATCAACTACAACTCCCTCTCCTGACAACACATGCCCAAGAAAAGCCACTTTTCTGGCCAGAACTCGCAGTTGCTGAACTTGGCATACAACTGATTCTGCCTCAGCTTCTCTAGCACAATCCTCAGATGTTCTTCATGCTCTTCTGCAGTCTCCGAGAAGACCAAAATGTCATCAATGAAGACCACGACAAACTTGTCCAACTCATCCATGAACACCTTGTTCATCATGTTCATGAAGTAAGCAGGGGCATTCGTAAGACCAAACGATACGACAGTGAACTCGTACTGCCCGTATTGGGTCACAAACGCTGTCTTGTAGATGTCCTTAGGGCGAATCTTCATCTGATGGTAGCCGGATCGAAGATCAATCTTGCTGAAGTACTTGGCCTTCTTCAACTGATCTAGCAGGTCATCAATGTGCGGCAACGGGTACTTGTTCTTGATGGTTACCGCATTAAGAGCGCGATAATTGACACACAGCCTTTGCGTCCCATCCTTCTTCGGCACAAACATCACTGGTGAAGCCCAAGGTGATGCACTCGGTCGGATGTACCCCTTCTCACGGAGAGCTTCCAACTCCTCCTTCAGCGTTGCCAGCTCTAACTTGCCCATTCTGTAAGGACTCTGTGCCACGGGGGCGGTACCTGGCACGAGGTTGATCACGAACTCCACATCGCAGTCTGGTGGTAACCCCGGCAGGTCATCAGGAAAGACATCGGGGTACTCACAAACCACTGGAACATTGGCCACTATCTTCGTAGTGAGATTGTACACAGCTGGTACTTCCTGAGACTTCAGCGGCTCGAAGGTGATCTTCGTCCCCTTAGGGTGCATCAGGGTCACTTGTCGGGGTGACGAGGAGATTACCCCTTTGTGAGTAGTGATCCAATCCATGCCCAGAATAACATCAATCCCATTAGACTTCAACATGGTTAGATCTCCGAGGAACTTGTGACCCTTGATGAACATCTCCACCCCTTTGCAAAGCAGGGTGCAACTGATATCTCCGAGCGGGGAGCTCGTTATAATCGGTTTCGGTCGGGGAGTCATGGGGAGAGATAGTTTGTTTACAAAGTTAGAGGACACATACGAACTAGTTGCACCAGTATCGAACAGAATCAAAGCTTTAGCACCACAAACTAAAAACTCACCGATCACGACGTCAGGAGCGTCGGCAGCCTCCTCCTCAATCAGGAGGTTGAGCCTTCCGTGATCAGCGGCCGGCTGGGGAGCAGCCTGAGGTGGCCTCCCTCCTAGAGCTGGTGCCCTGGCAGGTGTAGCAGCGGTCTTCTTGCTGGAGCACTCGTACGACTTGTGGCCTTGCTTGCCACAGGCGTAGCATGTCGGGGTGAAACCTCCGGCACTGGGTCTCGACGCGCTCTACTGCGGGCGGTTGTAGCCACCACCCTACTGCTGGTAGTTGCTCCTTCCTCCTGGGTACGGTGCACGGTGCGTCCGGGTTGGTTGTTCCTCGGGCAGTAGCTCCCTCGGAGCAGGTTGCTCTGCCCATTCCTCGGCTTCTGGAAGGATCGGTCGCCATGGTCCCGATCTCCGAACCTCTTCTTGCCCTTCATGCGATCCTCATGCTCCCTTTGTTCTTCCTCAAGCGCGATAGCCCTGTTCACCAGGTGGTGAAGGGACTTGTGCTCGCTGGCCTTCAAACCCTGGCGGAGACTGTGGTGGAGGCCTCGCAGAAACCAGAACTGCTTCTTGTCGTCGGTATTGGCATCGTCGGGGGCATAGCGCATCATCTTCATGAAGTGCCTCTCATACTCCTCCACCCTAATCGCACCCTGAGTCATGGTGCGGAACTCCTGAGCCTTCTGGATCATGAGCTCCTTCAGCAGGTACTGCTCGCGGAACACCTCGTAGAACTCCAGCCAGGTGATGAACGCTGGGTTCGGGTGAGTCCCGGAGTAGTTGTCCCACCAAGACTTGGCAGGACCCTCGAGCTGGTGGACGGTGAGAGCGACACACTCCTCGTCGGTGTAGGCGGTGAGGTCGAGGTTCATCTCGATCACGCGGAGCCAGTCATTGGCATCAAGGGGATCGTCCAAGTAGCTGAAGGTAGGGGCCTTCAGACGGATGAACCTCTCGATCTTCTTGGCGAAGTCCTCCTCCACCGGGGCGTTGCGGTTCCCACCGACTCGGTTCTCGACGGCGTCAGCCATCCTCTGCATCAGCTGAGTCTGCAAGGCCATCACCTCAGCTAGGTTAGGCAGTGGCGGTGGCGGTGCTCCTCCACGGCCACGACCACGCCCACGACCCTGGGGAGCCGGGTGTGGCGCAGGCTCTTCTTCGGCTTCCTCCTCTTCTCCATCCTCCACAGCGCCTTGTTCGATGGGCGGAGGCGGTGGTGGTGGCACCATATCACCTCGGCCATGTCCTAGGATAGGCGCGTGTCCACGACCACGAGCGCGTCCACGTCCACGTACAGGAGCGCGGCCACGTCCACGGCCACGGACAGGCGGGGCTGGCGGGGCTTGCTCTTCCTCGGCAACCTCAAAGCGTCCCAACAGACGACCGGACCTCCTGATCGACATCTTACTGAAAACACGACCAAGGATATAGGGAGGCTTTAGATACGTCTCTCACCACAATTTGAGTCTGATATACAAGCATGAAAATATTTCTACTAATATAATTCCAACACTCAATAAGAAGAAGCAATAAGAACAAACAACTCCATTAGAACCAAACAATCAGCATCCATTATGAGTATATAAGTTTCCTCGAGGCTGACTCAAGACTTGGAGGTCACACACAACAACGATCTAATATAGCATTTCATGATCTCAAAAGGGTGTGCACATCTAGGTGTGAAAAGACTCATAACTCATCATGCACCGGAACAGGCTCTCGGCTGCATGGAACAACTCCTGGAAACTACCTATCTTACAACTCTACTCTTATTAGCATGATCATGCTCCGGCATGCTACTCGAAGCGGGCCTTCTTGTACCTCACTGGGTAACGGTCCTCCTTGGGGAAGTCCCTGGGGAACATCCGCGACAGCCTGGAGTGAGCGGCCCTCACCTCGTCGATCTCAACCGGAGTGGCCATGTCAGCCAGGGGACACAGGTGAAGCTTGAGGGCGGACGGGTGGAGCCTGAAGGTCTCCTTGCGGATCGCCCGCTAACGCTCGGGAGGTAGCAGACTGTTGAGCTCCTGAAGCTCGTCCACACGAAGTGAGTCCGCGTCCTCCCAAGTCTTCAGCATCCTCTTGCACTTGTCCAGCAGGAACACAGAAGTCCTGGTGAGTGCGGCGATGTTGGTGGTGTTGTTGTAGTGGTCCTCCACCAGTTCAGTCACTCTGGCCTTCTCACGAACCAGGTTGCGTCCCTGGGCGGCAAACTGAGCATCCTTCTGGTCCAGCTTGGCGAAGAGACGGGCGAACCTAGCCTCCTGCTTGCGTAGATCCTCCTAAGCGTAGATCTTCTCCTCTCGAGCGGTCACCCTCTCAGCCTCAGCCTGAACTGCCAAAGAGTTGGCGTGGCGAAGTCCTCGCTCGAGCTGCTCAACTCGCTGGCGAAGGGTGAGGTTCTCCACGAGCAGGCTCTGGGTGTGGGGCTGAAGCTCCTTCAGCTCCAGAGTGGTGTACTCCAGTTTGCTGAAGAGTCCACTCGTCTGCTCACTCAGTCGGCGAGCGTGAGTGTCGAGGTCGACGAGGTAGCTCCTAGTGGTGACGAGCGTGTCATCGGTCTCACGTAGAGGTCCCTGAACAACCTCCTCCTCGTAGAGCACCGACGGGTCAGGCAGCCTGTTCACGATCAGAGCCACCAGGTGGTAGTCCTGGGGAATTAGCCGTAGGTCCCCAGTCCTGTAGACGTCGCGGTACCTAGCCAGTAGGTGGTGAAGTACACAGCTGCAGGCGGTGTCCACAACATTCCTGACGTTGAGTCCTGTGCTGTGCTCGAGCATCCCGGGGAAGCCTGGAAGCGCCGGGTGGGGTAGGACGGCCACCGTGCAAAGCACCAGTGGTCCCGACAGTGTGCGGACATCCTCAGCGCGGTAGGTGACGTGCGTAGGGGGAATCCCCAGCCTGAGGACGACCCTGTCAACCCAACGGGCGAGTCCCTCCATGTGCTCCGGGAGCAACTCCACCTCCTGATGAGCCATCTCCTGTGACACGGAAAAGATTTTCTAGTTAGCGTAGGTGAGATAGAACTTTTCAAAAGAAGGATAAGTTTTGTAATATAAGTCAAGAATGGTATATAGCAAAAGAGTTTCGTTCAGAGTCCCAATTTCTAATGACCATTTCTAAGGGCACGTGCTACGGTCAAGTATGGCTCTGGTACCATCTGTAACGCCCTGGGTTTTCAAAATCAGAAAGCCCAGCATTCTGTCTCGTGATAGTCCCTGGATCAGACGCTATCATGCATAGGCATTCATCACAGATAAATAACACAGTCATACATCGAAATAAAACATCAGAGTACGAATAATAATCTAATTATTACATGTCCTGATTATTCGGAGTACATCAATACCCGCCTCTTGGCGGAATAACAGAAATAAGAGCCTACGCAGCGGTACCTATCTCCCAAAAGGTGTCACCATCTTCAGGCATCTCCAACAGGCATCCTTGAGCGAAGCGTCGTGCCCCCTCAGTCATACCATCCGTCGGCGTTGTTGTCATAGTCGGACTCATACCCTACAAGCTCAGGGGCTGTCCCCAAGGATCGGGATAGGTCCACATCACCAACCGTATGCAAGCTTTAAGTGGCCTACTTCTAAGGGGAAAGAACATATCAAGGTAGAAGCGGGGGTTCCTATGCAGCAGCAGCATCATAAAATAGAGTAATATCTCCATAGTTCCACCATAACCCATATCTCTCATCCACAAACGGATACATCTGGTCACCCAGATCACCGTCACCATCACCTATCTCCATCTAGGGTCGGTGCGAGAACTCCCACTCCTCGCACCTCAATGGTTGCACCCGGATCCGCGAGGCAGAGGGAGCAACTCTCCTCTCCTCGAATACAACCACGGCTCACCAATCACACTCATCCTATAAGGGGGGAGGTAGAAATCCTAAAACGTAAGAGTCAGAGAAACGACGGGCATGTCCATAACCGAGGACGCGGCTATACGTATAGATCTAAACTCTGCAGAGCATGAACACCAGTACCCATTTCAGAATAGTACCCGGACAGTGTATGGCCGACCGAGCCTACCCTACCGAACGAACACCTGGGACTTACGATTCCATCCTGCATCCGGGTCTCGATACGGTCCTTCGCAAAGGTCCACCCCAGAACTATGAAAATGCCCCCGTGTGGCCACACGGGGAGCGCCCAAAGGGATGGGACTTCACCCTAACCATCTCACTGATACCCTCTATCCTACTGGCAGGTATGGCATCACACTTGCTAGGGTCGAGCGGCCCTATCCCTACTCTCGGTGAGGTGGCGTGTACGAAAGTCCTGTGTAACAGGCGACCGACTCGGTTTCAGACCGAGGCGAGCTCATATCCTCCAAGTCATCACAAAATCCCCATCACCTGTGCTCCTAAAACAATGTACCCGCCATAGGCACCACATTGGGCAACGTTCGAGAAGACGATCCCTGGCCCCCGATCCTAGATCGGGTTGTCTCGAGCTCACCCCCGCCAAAATATCCCAAAATACCTTCTCCTGCCGGTTTTCCCAACACACACCAAGAAACTACCACAATAATCCCAACACATGCATAGCAAGCTCAGCACAGCATCTAGCTTAGGTACAGTAGTAGTGGTAGGTCAATCAAGGACAAGTATGTAAAAGAGGCTATGCACGGGTTCATCATATCCATCACTATGCAGTAAGTAAAGCACTAGCAATTCTAATAGCCATGCCTAATGGGCATTCAAAGAATGGTCGGGCGTGAACCTAGGTGCGGGTAGTCGTCATAGCCGAGGTCGTCGTCGTAGTCCTGGTTCAGCTCTCCAGCTCCGGCAGCTCCTAGAACCGTATTTAAAATAAATAACTCGACCACTAAATGCAATAAATAACTCTAGTCAAGCGCGGAGTTTGGATTTTTAGAACATTTTCAGAAGAAGTTTCATATTTTTCGGAGCTAAAACGGATTTATTATGATTTTCCAAAGATCAATATATTTCTGAAAATAAAATACGCATACACAATATTACATACTTTTAGCTAACTTTTACCTAGCCCTAGCTATCTCTAAGAGGTCTTACAGCTAGTTGTAAGCCAGCTCCATGGCTGACGCGGCCGCCACATGGGTGGCTATAGGCCGGCGCGTGCCCACGTGGCTGCCGCGTGGCAGCACGCGTGGCCGCGCAGCTAGCGGGCGCACGGGATCCATTCCCGGCGTTTCTGCGGCGGCGCGCAGTGTGGCATGCGTGAGGTCGGGCGGTGATCGGCCGGCTGCACGGGATCCACTGGAATCCTCTACGTGTGCGTGCGCATGTGCGCGGGTGTGTGTGTGGCCCAAAATCCCTGGGGTTTTCAGCGGCGTCCTCGCGTGTTCGACGGAATGCCCGTGAGGGGCTCCGGTGCGGCGGGCATCGCCGTCGGCGAAGCTTGCCGGTGGGCGGCCAACAAGCGGCAAGGCTGGCCTCCCGAAGCGGTTGCGCACCGATTGGGGCCAAGAGGTGGCACCGTGGAACCAGCGGTGGTCTCAACGGCGGCGGCACAGTGCGGGGCGCGGTGGCGCAGGGTGGATGGTAACCGATGAGGGCGCTGGGGTGCGCAAAACGCCAGGCCCAGGTGCACGTGCATCAAGTGAACTCAACCGGGTGCAAAAACGGGAGCTTTGCCCCTCATCAACAAGCATAGGGCTTTCTTGGCCAAGGCGGAGCTCGGGTCGGCGCCATCAGCGGTGGCGAGCAAGGCTCCCGTGGCCGGGCACGGGCGCATGTGGGTGCGCGCAAATGCCGGCGGCGAGGCGTGCACGAAACGGCCAACACGGCGTCACCTTTCCCCCTGCTGCTGCGTGCACGAAACAAACCACCACGGCGATGGCCATGGCGGCGCGGTGAGCAGGGCGACGGCGTTCCCGGGGCATGCGTGTCTACGTGCATCAAGGTAGGCGGCGGAGGCGTGCACGTGCACTCGGTAAAGGCGGCGGCACCTGCAGAAAAGTCCCAGCACGGCACGAAAGCCAGCTTCACATCGGCGCGAGCGCGGCAGCGGTGGCGACGGCGAGCACGCGTCCTCCCTCGGCTCGAAGGCCGGGTCATCCATAGATGGGCGGGAGAGCGCGTCCTCACCTTGGTGACCACAGGCCGACGTGCAGGTGCTGATGAAGAGGAGTGGAGCGGGGTCGTCGGTGAGGAAGGAGACGGCGACGCGGAGCAGAGGAAGCAAAAGAGGAAGGTGTGCGCGGCGTCGGCAGGTCCGGCTCCGACGGTGACTGCGGACGGCACTTCCCCGGACGGTCTCCGGGCCTTCTCTTCTCCTCCCCCTTCGCCTTCTCCTCCGGCGAGCAAGCAGGGTGGTCAGGGGACAAGTCCCCAAGGCGGCTAGGGTTGGGAGGCCTCTGAGTGCTGCGGCAGCGGCTTCTTATAGGCAAGGAGCAGCGCGGGGCACGTGGACGACCGGGATGCGTCAAAGGGCGCGCTGGCACATCACGACGGCGGCCATGGCTGGCGCTCCGGCGCTTTAGCACTTTGGCGGGCGGCGGTGTCAGCGAAAGGGGGAAAGAGGAGGGCGACGTCATCGTGACGTGTGCGTGACGCAAGGCAGGACCCAGCAGTCAGCGGCTCAGCGCGGCGGGGTTGGTGGTAACCGGGCTGGCGCGCTGGTGGGCTGTGCTGGGCCGAGACGGGAAAAGAGAGGTGGCGTGGTGCTCGCAGAATCAGAGAAAGGGGTGGTCCGGTGGACTTCTTGGTTTTGGGCTCGAGGCCCAGCAGTGCTACCTCTCTTTTCCTTTTCTATTCCTTCTCACTCCTTATCTATTTTAGTTTCAAATTTGAATATAAAATTCAAATTTGAAACCCACACAATTAAACTCCAAATAAAACCAAATGAACTCCATGTTTCTCACACTAACATTTTATATTTCCTAGAGATTTCATTTAATGCAAAAATAAATCTAGGAATTTTAGGAGAGAAAATGGAAGGCATCCTTAAATAAATTGATAAACACTCAAATAAGTCATCAAAAGTTTTAAATCCACATTTTTATTAATTAACATTCCTCAATAAAATTGAGGGATGTTACAACCACCTTGTCAAAGGCAGAGAGAAAAGAATTCTGTGAGTTTTTGCATGGTTTGAAAGTACTTTCAGGCTACTCATCGAACTTCAAGAGGCTAGTGTCGGTGAAGGACATGAAAATGAATTTCAACTTGATGAAATCTCATAATTGTCATGTATTGATGACATCTATTCTTCCTGTTGCACTAAGAGGTATCAAGACAGAACTGGTTCGCGACGCGATCATGAGCTTGTGTTTATTCTTCAATGAAATAGAACAGAAGGTGATTGATGAGGAAAAACTATTGGACTTAGAGAGGAGGCATTTCGAGACACCATGCCTGCTTGAAGCTACCTTCCCACCATCATTCTTTGATCTCATGCTGCATCTAACAACACACCTCGCAAGGGAGATCTAGTACCTTGGCCCATCTTACCTTCATAAGATGTTTCCACATGAGAGGTACTATGGATTCCTCAAATCATTGGTACATAACAGGTCATTTCTGGAGGGAGCCATTATTCGTGGCTATGAGACCATTGAAGCAGTGGAGTGGGACATGGGTTATATGGACCCCCAAAACCCCATTGGTGTGCCTCGTTCACGGCATGAAGGTAGGCTTTCAGGTGTTGGGACCCAGGGGAAAAGTCAATCACTCCGCACTCAGAGGCCTTCAGGAAGGCTCATTTCACCGTGATAGAACAGAGCGTAGAAGTTACACCATTTGGCAATGAGCACAAGCAACAACTACGTGAACAAAACCCTGGCTGTACCGAGGATTAGGTTGCAAAGAGGCACATGCAATGCTTCAACAAGTGGCTCCGAGATTATGTCCAGAGTGGCAGTGCTGCTATAACCGACGATCTAAGAAAACTAGCAGCATGGCCATTATTCACTGTTACAACATATCAAGCAATGGATATCAATGGATACACGTTCTACACCATGGCCCAGGATGCCAAAAGCGTCTATCAAAATAGTGGTGTGCGTGTACGGGCTGTCGACAATAAGAACACAGCCACATATTATGGTCAAATAGCGGAAAATTGGGAGCTTGATTATGTAGGATTGAAGGTAGCCTTGTTTCGGTGTAGATGGGTCACCAATGCGAAGAGAGCTATGATCAAGGACAAATTTGGTTATGTTAGTGTTGATCTCCAGATCTTTGGTTACAAAAACGAACCGTTTGTCTTCGCCAAGGATGTTGAGCAAGTGTTCTATGTACCTGACCTTGCAAAGAATAACTAGAGTGTGGTTTTGCCTAGAAAAAAAGGATTGTTGGGGTTGAAAATGTTGTTGAGGAGGAGGAATACAACCAGTTTGACGAAAGTCCATCCTTTCACACTTCATACATGTCGCAAGTCTTGGGAGCTGACAAAACACCATACTTGCGAAGCGACCATCGTGAAAAGATCCATATACAAAAATCAAAGAAGAAAAAGAAGCAAGATTGATTTATGCTGAATTCGATCCTTTTTGTAAAATGCAGGGATGTCTATTGCTGGAAATGGAATCCTTTTTGTAATATATATAGGATGTGTATTGGTGAATTTGAATCTCCTTTCAGTAATATATGATGACTATATATTCTGCCTAAGATACTGTATATATTCGGTATATATTCTACCTGAAAAACTATGTGAGAAATGCAGCCTACATAAAAAAAGACAACCTGCCCGCTCGACAAATAAGACGTGCGTTCACAAAACCCACGTCGCCGATAACTCTCCAAAGAGTTTGGTCAAACTTCAAAGAGTTTGACTCCTCGATAAGAGAGATGTGCAATTAGTAGTACCACTCATCAGAGAGTACTGATATTATTTTGTCTACATTTCGTCAAAGAGTTTGACTCCTTGATAAGCGAGATGTGCAATTAGTAGTATCCACTCATCGGAGATACATCTCCTATATCTTCTCTCCAAAATAAATTAATTACCATTGCCCCAGCCCCTTCTTCTACCCGTGAAACCACCACACAGCCCCTTCATCTACCCACGAGAAACCACAACTGCCTCCACTCCTCGTTGTGCCCCTCCGCCGTGCCCCTACGATGTGCCTCCTCTGCTCCACGCCGCGCGACTTCCCTTCCACACCAACAATCATGGCATCGAGGGAGCACCCGCGGTCGCTCGCGGAACTCTCGCAGGAGGTGCTGGCGATCATCGTTGGCCGAGTCGGTGCGACATCGAATCGGCCTATGGAGGACATGTGCAGCCTACGGGCAACCTGCAAGAACATGCTCGGCCCCTGCTACGACAGAGATGTCGGTAGGCGCCTGGCATTGGATCGGGTTCCAGTCGAGCAGATGCAGAACAACAACCCCGTCGGCTATGACATCTTCCTTCGTAGCTTGGCTGTAGCCGGCAACCCGGTGGCCTGATTCCTCATCGGGATGGACGACATCTTCGGTAGGAACCGCAGCCCTCAGCCTCCCCTCGACAAGCTCCACCGCGCTACCAAGGATGGGCATAGAGGGGCGGCCTATGTGGCCGCAGTCTTCCTCTACAGAGCCAACAGCGGGGCCGACGCCGACACCACTGCAATTGCGTACATGAAACAGGTTGAGGGCGAGGAGCAAGGGCAGTGGCGTCTGTGTTTGATCAGTAATGTGCAATCCCTGGATTTCCGGCATCATGGAGTCAATCTGGCTTGGCAAATTAGGAGTGTCGCGCTCCGCCGTGGCCTCCGCCGGCCGACGCTGCCAACGGCGGTGGCGCGAGGCAACATTCAACATTGCGCTAGCAAAGCATTTTGCGGTACAGAGCCAGGCCGGAGGGGGTTTTGCATGTATTTCTGTAGTGATGAATGTAGGCTTCGTTACGAATGTAATGTCTTCTTCTATCGTGTAAAGTATCATCCAATCGGTTATTGATAGACAAGATTTGATTTCTCACATTTCTGAATCAAATCGAAGGTTGCGGCGCTCTCTGCTTCCTCCTCTGTTCTATTGGAATGAAGAACATTTTGTGTGTGAAAATGAGATGACGATTGACCATCCCGCGTCTCTAATTAGGGTGGGGCCCAGTTCTATTGGAACGAAGAACAGTTCTCATTTCTCCTTTTAATCTGCAGTCAAATTTTGTAACATGTATTTCTCTGTCGTGCTTAGTCCAAATTTGATGATTTTTTCTATTTTTTTCCTAAAATCCCCATCTTTTCATTAATTTCATTATTTAGTGTATATTCTGTTTCGTGAATAATGTTTATATGCCTTATCTTGTTTTTTGTAAGGACAACATAGAAATAATATTTGTTTTCCACAACCATTAGTAATGAAACTTTGCATTTCGTAATATTAAGGTGAACACATGCTTGTGTTAAAATTTCAAATGCGTACGAGATTGAACATGTTGCAAAGTGTGGACCACTTAAATGTTCAAGCAACATTCTAGGAAACTATGTGAGAGACGTAGTCATTTGTACACAAGTATATTCTTCCTTTATCGAAACCATTTGAATTTTTTATGACAAGTTGAGGTACCCAAATTATGTTTCCACGTAAATTTGTAGAATTTTTGGAGCAAACTAAGATGTTATTAGAATTATTATATCACAAGCATGAGATGTATATTCGAATTATAAGAATGTTAGGTATAAAAGTGTGACTGTTGATATTTTATTAAAATACTAAATGTCCAAATATGAATTGATGTTATTTTTAATGAATTTTTAGGTGTTGTTTTACCGGCTCTAATATTTGATGGATGCGAGTTTCAGTTCTAAAAAATAGTGTCGGGCCCACGCGTCAGTGTCAGCAGCCTATATAAAGAAGATAACCACCTGGACCTACCTGCCAACGAAGGCGACGCGGGTTTACTAACCAGCGTCAATGATGACTATCCATTGTCTCCAAGATCGAGTTCCTCACAGAAGGAACAGATACTGTAGGCGACGCAGATGGATCTGCCCGCGTCTCTTAGATCGAGCTCATGACATATATACAAAATCCAACAACCAAACTAACCAGTTCATGATCGACAAACAAACTAAGCAGTTCATGATCGACAAACTAAGCAGTCCAACAGCCTGACGAACACACAATAATCACAAACACATTATTAATGGTACAGGAGTGGATCAATTAGTCGGTCGCCGCTGTCGGAGTCCCGCCGTCGGAGCCGTCGTCGCCGAGAAGAGACCGCTGGACCACGGGGAGCTTCTCAAGCTTTTCAGCCAACACGTGGATCCTGAAGGCGGGACCCTTGACGCTGTCATCCTTGTTATGGTCAGGCGCCTCAATCTCGAACGCTTCGCCAACATCTCGGAGCTTCATGAACGTGCCTGGAGCAATTCGACGGCAAAGCTGATGTCGGTGGCCTCCTTGTCGACCGGGCATCCCTAGGCCCACCACACATGTGGGCCATACCCAGGAGATAGGGTCCTACACACTTGAACTACTCGATTAGTGGGCCACGGTGCTGGTACTGTGGACCACAAGGCAAGAAAAGACGGACAAGGACTTATACTAAGACTAGGATAGCTTTCCATACCTTGTATAGGCTACTCTGAGTCCTACTCGAATAGCACTCTGGTACCAATCTGACTTGTAACCCTGCCTCCCATGGCATATAAGGCGAGGCAGGGACCCCTCTCAAAATATACGCAATCAATACAGAGGCACGCAGCATACAGGACGTAGGGTATTACGCACATTCCGACCCGAACCTATCTAATTGTGTGCCCCGTGTCTCACCATTATGTTCCTGATCTCGGCGAGCCCCACCGCACAATCTACTACTTCGGGTACCCTGTCATAGGCTCGGTGTCTAAAACACTGACAGCTGGCACGCCAGGTAGGGCATCTCGTCATTGATCTGCTGGCGAACTCGATGGCTCTCATCATCATCAAGCCAACCGTCGCTTTCCAGCAAGGCGACACGTTCATTTTTGGCTCCTGGGTTTGCGTTGCTGATGGCGCTAGATCGTTCCTGCGTTTCTTGGCATCAACTCCGGAGTCAAAGCTCAAGTCCTCGACGCTTACGCAAGCTTCGATGGAGGAACTTGTCAATAATTTCGGCAAAATTTCGATCTCTGACCAGCTCAGAGAACTCGAGTCGGAGTCCGAGTACAACTCGACTTCATCTCCTATTCAGCTTGAGTTGTTCTCTTCGGCTTCACAGCTTGCACTCAGCTTGGATAACATCCCAGCACCACCTCTCTTTGGCCATCGCCATGTCAGTGCCGTTTACCAAGCTGCGCTGAAGTGCCTCATGTGCCCTGGCCCGAAGATCGTGCTCGAGTACTCTTCGGATTCGGAAGTCAACCTCGACTACTATAATTCGGATTCATCTGAGTTTGAGTTCGACTACGGTTCGGATTCTACTAAAGCACAACAACTGTCTGGCCCTGCTCAAGGACTGGTGATCACATCGACACCTGAGGGTAGATTCGTCTACTGGCCTGAGCATGTGCCTGCTGATCTCACCTTGGATGATCAGGAGGGCTTTATCGCTTGTCTCGACAACTTACCCTTCCAGGAAGGTGCCAAGCTTGTCGATTATGACACCGATACTGAGCTCATTGAAGCCTGCACCGACTAGTGACGTCCTGCTCAAAGCCATTAACCTTGGTACTGGTGACAGCAGCAAGACGACCATGATCAGTGCACAGCTTGATCCTAAATAGGAAGACGCGCTCATCAACTTCCTTCGGGCTAATCGTGATAACTTTGCATGGAAACCATCTGACATGCCAGGTGTGCCCAGGAGGTTGATTGAGCACTCACTCAACATCGATCCTAATGCTACCCCCAAGAGAGAACAACTTCGTCGCTTTGCTGATGACCGCAGGACTGCTATCAAAAAAGAGCTCACCAAACTACTCGCGGCTGGCTTCTTTCGAGAAGTCTTTCACCCGCAATGGCTTGCTAACCCTGTACTTGTCAGAAAGAAGAACTCTAACGATTGGAGGATGTGTGTCGACTACACTGATCTTAACAAGCATTGCCCCAAGGATCCTTTTGGTTACCACGGATTGATCAAGTCATTGATTCTATGGCGGGCTGTGCTTTACTTTGTTTCCTGGATTGCTACTCCGGCTATCATCAAATTGCAATCAAGGAATCTGATCAAGAGAAAACCGCGCTCATCACCCCATTTGGTGCTTATTGTTACACAACAATGTCCTTCGGGTTGAAAAATGCTGGTGCTACTTATCAAAGAGCTATCCAAGCGTGCTTCAAGAGGTAGCTTCACAAGAACGTGGAAGCATACGTGGATGACGTCACTGTAAAGACTAGGGATCCAGACATGCTCATCACGGATCTTGAAGAAACTTTTCCTTGCTACGAGAGTACCAATGGAAGCTCAACCCCAACAAATGCGTCTTTGGCGTATCTTCTGGAAAACTACTCGGTTTCATCATCAGCCACCGTGGCATCGAAGCAAACCCCGAGAAGATTACTACCATCTCCAATATGCAAGCTCCGACTACTATCAAAGATGTCCAGAAGCTTACGGGTTGTATGGCGTCACTTAATCGCTTCATCTCGCGACTTGGAGAACGGGGTCTACCTTTCTTCAAGCTACTCAAGTGGCAAGAGAAGTTTACATGGACAACTGAAGCTGATCAAGCTCTTTCTCAGCTCAAGGAGTTCTTATCCAAGCCTCCAGTCCTCACAGCTCCTCTGCCCAATGAAGGGCTCCTGCTCTACATCGCTGCGACTACTCATGTTGTCAGCACCGCTATTGTCGTTGAACGGCAGGAGGAAGGCCATGGCTACCCTGTCTAGAGGCTGGTTTATTTCGTCAGTGAAGTACTCACAAAATCCAAAGCTCACTACCCTTCGGTGCAGAAGCTCCTCTATGCGGTTCTGATCACTTCACGAAAGCTCCGCCATTACTTCGATGAGTACAAGATTTCGATGGTTACTAGCTACCCGTTTGGCGAGATATTGCACAACCAGGATTCCACAAGAAGGATTTCTAAATGGGCTATAGAGCTTGGCGCTCTATCGCTCGAGTTCAAGTCTCGCACTGCTATCAAGTCTCAAGCTTTGGTTGATTTCATGGCTGAGTGGCGGGAAAATCAAGTCCCAACTCCAATTGAGCGTCCAGAATATTGGGTCATGTACTTTCATGGTTCACTCAAGTTGGAAGGCACTGGTGCCGGGGTACTTCTGATTTCCCCCAAGGGTGAACAACGTGAATATGTTTTGCAGATCTTCTGGAAGGTCTCAAACAATGAAGCTGAATATGAAGCTCTACTGCACGGTCTTCGCCTTGCAGTCTCTCTTGGCATTACATGACTACTTGTTTATGGTGATTCTTTGGTGGTCATCAATCAAGTCAACGATTCTTGGGATCGTAATGCTGAAAACATGGATGCGTACTGTCAAGAAGTACGTAAACTTGAGAACAAGTTTCATGGTCTTGAGTTCCATCATGTTATTCGTGACAACAATGTTGCTACGGATGTCTTGTCGAAGCTGGGATCTACACGAGCTCAAGTGCCAGCTGGAATCTTCGTTCATGAGCTCCACAATCCATCAATTCCAGAGCAATCATCTGCACCTACGACTACATTAGTTCAACCTGATCGAGAAGTGCTTATGATTGATGTGGACTGGAGAACTGCTTTTATCGACTACATTAAACATCAGTTGATTCCTGAAGACAAGTCAGAAGCCAAGCGCATCTCACGCCATGTTAAGGCTTATGCTCTAGTCGGAGATCAACTCTACAAGCGAGGTGCAAATTCTGATGTACTCATGAAGTGCATTTCTCGCGAAGAAGGCAAGGAAATCTTGGAGGAGACACACAAAGGAATCTGTGGCAATCACGCTTCTTCCCGTACCTTGGTGGGAAAAGTGTTCAGACATGCTTTCTACTGGCCTACAGCTATTGTTGATGCAGAGGAATTAGTCAAGAAGTGTCATGGATGCCAATTCTTCGCCAAGCAACAACACGTTCCATCCTACAAACTCATCACGATTCCACCAACTTGGCCTTTCACTTGCTGGGGGCTGGATATGATTGGTCCTCTCCCAAATGCACCAGGAGGATTCAACAGAGTTCTGGTGGCTATCGACAAGTTTACCAAGTGGATCGAGGTCAAGCCTGTTACCTGTCCCAAGGCTGATAGAGTCCTTGACTTCTTGGATGAAATTGTACATCGCTATGGGTTCCCTAATCGCATTATCATAGACTTGGGTTCGAATTTCAACAATCACCAGTTCTGGGAATACTGTGAGAGCATTGGAATTGACGTCCGGTACGTCTCCGTCGCTCATCCACGTGCCAACGGCCAAGTGGAACGTGCCAATGGGATGGTACTCGACACTCTCAAAAAGCGACTGTATGATGCTGCAAATACCAAGGGCGGCAAGTGGATCAAGGAACTACCCAATGCACTCTGGGGGCTACGCACTCAGCCTACTACCCCCACAGGGCAGTCACCTTACTTCCTGGTCTATGGCTCTGAAGCTGTTTTGCCTGCTGATGTCATGTGGCATTCTCCGATGGTTGACCAGTACGAAGAAGGCGTAGCTGAAGAAACAAGACAGACAGATGTCGATAGTCTCGAGGGAGCTCACTGCAACGCACTTGTTCAATCCTCTCGATATCTTGAGAAGATTCGCCGTTACCATGACCGCAACGTTAAGGAACGCTCCTTCAACATTGGTGACTTAGTCCTTCGTCTCATCTAGAATACGACAAGGCTACACAAACTCAACTCGCCATGGGAAGGTCCTGTCTCTGTTATAAAGGTCACCGGCCCATGCTCATATCGTCTCCAAACTCTTGAAGGCGAAGAAGTCGACAACTCTTGGAACATCGACCAGCTTTGTCGCTTCTACCCGTAGGGGGTCTCAACAACCCTCTCCAGGCAGCTTTGGTTGCAACCACTCAACACGCAGCTACGGTTGCCACTACTCGTAGGGGATCAAGACAATCCTCTCCAGACAGTTTCGGCTGTATCTACTCGTGGCTTCAGCTGCAATCACTCGTAGGGGATCACGTTAATCCTCTCCAGGCAGTCTCATTCTGCGACCTCATAGGGAGTCATGATAACTCTCTCCAGACGACTCCGTGTCCTATAGAGCAATAAGTGGCACATGCTATCCATGTCTCTATTTCTAATAAGAGGCTTCGGCCTAGAGTAACACCCTTCCTGGTAGGGTCTCAGTGGAACTCTCATACAAGTTGCTGCTACAGCAAGGATGAGTTCACCACACTGTCCCCTACGGTCTTACTCGTTCTTCAGAACATCCTTGAGAGTACTCTCTCACTAGGCTTATAGCCTCAGAGGTACTTAAGACATTGTAAACTCTGTACAATGTGTTCAGTAATAAAGTTGTTATCTTACATATCGACTTGTTACTGTCCTTTGCTTATTCACGACAAAGCCTTCTTTTACGCTGCTACAGCTAAGGTGTTCAACTCGTTGTGAATAAGTTCCTTTCGAGTACTCTCTCACTAGGTTCATAGCCTCAGAGGTACTCAAGACATTATAAACTCTGTACAATGTGTTTAGTAAAAAGTTGCGATTTTATATCGACTTGTTACTATTTTTAGCTTATTTCATGACAAAGCCTTCTTTTACGCTGCTACAGCTAAGGTATTCAACTCATCGTGATTAAGTTAATGTTCTTCGGAACGTATCTTGACTTCAGTACTTCTACTCGAGTACCGTATCTCTTTTTGCAGCCACACACTCAATACCAACTCGAGTACTTGGCACACACATAAGCATACAAGGGATCCAGATAATTGACTTACTCAAGTTTTCAATTATATTACATAAACACTTGTTTGGAATTACACTTATTTTCCCTAGTGTTTATCCTACAGGTACATCTACCGGAGATCTATGAACTTGGAAACTGCTTCCGCGATTGGAGATGTCTGTTGCATCAACTCGCTCAGCCTGTCGTCGGTGCAGTCTCCAGATCTTCCGTTCATGATGACCGTCAGATCCGCCTCAGCGTAGAATGACTTGATGAAGCTCAAGACTTGATTAGGGATGGTGCAGGCCAGCCTTTGAGCGTACTCCAAGATTTTCTTCGGCGTGTCTTTCAACCGCTCCACAAGTGGACGCGGCTGAACTCCAGCAACTCTGGGCTCGAAGAGATTTGCCACTGGCTCGGCTGCTTCTGTCAAGGCTTTCAATTCTGCGCGCAGGCCTTCGGATTCTTCAATTTTGATCTTGACCGACTGCATACAAGTCAACAAGTCATTCCAGCCGGCAATGCGAATCTCCATTTCACGCTCAAGTTCCAGGCATCGCACCTTATAATCGGCTTCAAGATCCATGCGTGTTGCTTCTTCATGATTATAAGCCAGCTGCCAGTCCAGAGCCTTGTTCTTGAACTTATCAACTTCTTCAGTCAGCTCTGCAGAAGATCAAGACTACTTATCAGAAGGTAGTATGCATGAAAAAAAGTACTCTACGATGAATTCAGAAAGGGAGACTACCTTTGTTCTTCTGGCACAGGGACTTGTTCTTCCCAACAATGTCATCCTTTTGAGCCGTCAGCTTATGGATTTCATTGTGGTACTGTGCAGCTTTACCATCAAGCCTCTCTTGCAGCTTTAGAGATAAGGCTTTCTGCTCCTTGAGTTGTTCTCTGAGCTGCGAGATTTCTTCGATGTCTGCCGTGTGTTGCTCTAGCAGACAAGTCTTGCGTTTTGACTGCTTTACTACTTCCTGCAAGGGCAAAAACAACTTTAAGAGTCAAAGACAAGATATCTTTGGCTATAAGTATTCTACAAGAGACTACAACTTACCGCGAAGAGCTTCTCAACGCTGCGGAACATCTCGGCATGCGCCTGCAAGTCATCTTCATCCAGGCATGAGTCGTCATACAGCATCAAGTCTTCGACCCTGGATTGAGTACTCGTGCTCGCCTTTGAGTACATCACAGCACTGCGCAGAGGAGCCGGGTCTTCAATTATTGGCTCATGCGGCACTATGCGGTCCTCTGGGTTGTCTTCAAGCGCTAGCCGTACGTCTGTCTGATGCACGGGGGCTTCAGCAACAGAGATTTCTTCATGGCGCAGTTCGGGTTTTGGATCAACTTCCAGGCCTTCATTGACCACTTCTTCAATGTCCTCGAGTTGTTGAGCCTTGGGCTTGGAAGCCGCCTCCACCGCTACCTTGACCACGTCGCTCCAGAGGAAGCGCAGTGCCTATGCAGCATCAGCTTCAGCGGGTACTTCTGGAGGCTCTGGAAGCACATCGTCTTGTTGTTCTTGAGGAAGCTAATCTCCTCCGCCAAGACTACTCCCAGAGGCTCCCCACTTCACTTTAGTGGATTTACTACATTAACAAGTTGGTGAGTATATTCAAGATTACAAACAATAAGAAGTACTTGAGTACTCAGATACTTACAGAGCAACTCGAGGCACTACAACTTTTGGCCCCAGCATATCAAAAAAGGAAGACGTCGCCGGCATCACTGGCACACTTTCCATCAGCGGCACACTTCCTGGTGCCGCGGCTTCTTGTTGCTCATGCATCACCTTCTCAACGGTCGACGCCAGAACCACCTCGGGTTCTGTTATTCTTGTTGGGCTACTCGAGGATGCATTGGCTGCACTCTCGATAACCTACGCAAATCAAAATTCTAGTCATTATACCAGAGAGTAAGTATTCAACATGATATTGACTACTTCAAGTTATCAACACTCACCGTAATGGATGGCAGACCTGTGATCTTCTTCACAGCCCGTTTCCCCACCGTGGTCCTTTTCTTTCGTGGCGGCAGCATTACATCATCTGCAAGAGATTATGCCGGCCTCTTCATTGCTCCCGCAGAGAGACCACTAGGGATTGGCGCCCCAGAGTACCCATAACGGCTTTTCACTTCAAAGCGCTGTTGAAGTGTCTGGCCGTCATCGTCGCTCGAGGAGGCGTCCTCCACCAAGACTTCTTCTTCTTCTTCCCCTTGAGCAGATCGACTACTCTCGGGGGCTTAAGCCTCAACTCCTGTTGGCTCTCCCTCTGGTGCTTGTAGTGGATCCTGGGGACGAGGAGGAGGGTTGGACACAAATTTCAAGACATCCTCCTGCGAAACCGAGCAAATGTTAGCTGCACGACTACTTTCAATAAGTACTTGGGGGCTAGTTCTTGGAAACTCACCAGACGCAGAGGGTTGTCAGCACTATACTCCTGGACAGCTACAGGAATTCCGTGAAGATTCTTGAAGATCTTCTGCAGTCTCTCCGTCACAAGATCATCACTGATCTCTTCTGAAGACAGCCTCGAGCCATCATCAGCTCCAGTGTACTCGTAACTAAGATGCTCCCGCTGCATCAAAGGTTGTACCCGTCGCTTCATGAAGCTCAAGGCTACCCTTTCAGCTGTCAAGCCTTGCGCCTTCTTCTGCGCAATCTTTGCCAACAGCTCTGGAATCTGAATGCACTCTTGCATTGTTGGTTCGTCCTTCCAGAGCCTGTCATACACTAGCGCGAACATACTTGGCTTCGACAGCTGAGGAGGGGTGTTGTCGATATAGAACCACTTGGTTTTCCAGTGCTGGTTCGAATCAATCAAGTCGTACTTAAAGTACAACTCATGTGCCTTCTGGCACATCTGGAGACCGGCTCCACCGACTACTACCGGGAAGTTGGCGTTGGGCTGCGGCTTCAGGCGGAATATCTTCCTAAATAGAGCCCAATGTGGGCCGATTCCAAGGAAGGCTTCGCAGAAATGCACGTACACTGCGATATGGAAGATACTATTGGGGTTCAGGTGCACGTGCTCCAACTTGAAGAAGTCGAGGAAGCCCCTAAAGAAATATGATGACGGCAGCATCAACCCACGCTCGACGAAGTGGCCGAACATGGGGATCTCATCAGGAGTCTTCTCCATTGGCCACGCATCTCCAGTGGCAGAGCTCCATCCAACGATTGCCTTCTCGCGTAGTAGCCCGGCAGCTTCGAGGGCCTTGACATCATCTTCCCTCATCTTGGATTTCTTCTAAGAGACAGCTTGACTGGGTGGCTTCGTGATCACCACGGTCTTGTACTTGGGCTCCGGCAATTGATTTTTGCCACGGCCGAACTTCTTCTTCTGACCCTTGGACGGCGCTAGCTTCATCCTTCCAATCATGAGGGTTTTCATTCTCATTGACCCGAGGTCTTCGAGGGGGTGGAGGTGGAAGCACTTGGTAGTGTGGATGCTCGAACTCTGCAGCAGCTATAGATGCTAGGGCTTTTCCTTCTGGATCTAAGGGCGAATGGAAGCAGTGAAACCCTAAGGGATACCCCTTCGGGTATTTATAAAACCAAAACCCTAACGGTTCGACCTGGTGACCCTTCGTATTCAACAGATTGGTTTCACACAGGCAAAATTTTCAGCTAAGTCAGAGGACTTAAATCCAAGACCTGCTCGGCTCCATCTCGGGGGCTCGACTACTCGATGGAATTGGATTTTACTCGGCTACAGTTCACTAAATTCAGGCCAGTTTTCTACATTCAGATTGGATCCTTCAATTCGAGAAAGTACTCGACTCAAGGCTCGGGGGCTCCGTGCCACGTGTCCTTCAGTTTTTCTCAGGATTTTTTAGGATTATTTGACAAAGACTACTGATTGACCCTCAGCTTGAATTGTCAATTCGAACTAAGGCTCGGGGGCTACATCGATATAGGATGTGATTTTTTGTAAATCGCATTCCGGTATAATTTCTTCGGATTTTCTACGGATTTTTCAGAGCAAGATCAAAGAGTAGAAGATTGACCCTCAGCTTGAATCCAGGATTTGACCTAAGGCTCGGGGGCTACATTCCATATGGAATGCGATTTCAGTAATCGCATTTCCATATGGATCTTTGATGCAAAGATTTCAAGAACGAAGCGGGTAATATTGAAGACCTTAAAGGGAAGTACTCGGGGACGCTTGGGAACAACTCGAGAAGACTTCAAGACTACTCATGGAGTTAGCTGGAGTACCTTCTAGCCTCGTGATGATTCAAGTACTATTGAAGATTGAAGCTTGCGGAACTCAGGGACGCTTGGGAACTACTCGTGGAGATCTTCAAGACTACTTAGAAGCATCACACTCGACTACAAAGTACTCGCAGCTTGTCGACCGGGCATCCCTGGGCCCACCACACATGTGGGCCATACCCGGGAGATAGGGTCCTACACACTTGAACTACTCGATTAGTGGGCCATGGTGTTGGTACTGTGGACCACAAGGCAAGACAAGACGGACAAAGACTTGTACTAAGACTAGGATAGCTTTCCATACCTTGTATAGGCTACTCTGAGTCCTACTCGAATAGTACTCTTGTACCAATCCGACTTGTAACCCTGCCTCCCGTGGCATATAAAGCCAGGCAGGGACCCCTCTCAAAATATACGCAATCAATACAGAGCCACGCAGCATACAGGACGTAGGGTATTATGCACATTGCGACCCAAACCTATCTAATTGTGTGACCGTGTCTCAGCATCGTGTTCCTGATCTCAGCGAGCCCCACCGCACAATCTACTACTTCAAGTATCCCGTCGTAGGCTCGGTGTCTAAAACACTAACACTCCTTCTTCTCCTTCTCCTTGGGCGCCACCGGCTCCTTCCCCTTCTCCTTGATGGTCAACTTCCTCCGACCGCGGCTTTCGTTGTGGTCATCCTCTCTTCGTCCCCGCTTCGCCGACGGGCCACTCGATGCCATGCTCTTCTCGCTCCTTGTTGGTGTGATCTCTCAGTGACCGGAGTTTGTGGTTTTGTGATGGCGAGGGGGAAGAAGATGAAGCGAAAGAAATGATATGATTATGGAGCAACCAGACGGGGATTTATGATGACAAGACGTGAACCGTCAGGGCGCCTTCCTCCCACGCCCCACGTCCTCCTACGCCTCGAGAACCATTTTTTGGGAGCAAAACCATCCAAAAACACGCGTCGCCTTTCAATTTCGCGGGAAGGTGGAGGGGCAGGGGCAGTTGTCAGGCCCGCGCGTCAGCAGCCAAACCGCATTGCCTTTCAAATTCCATATTATTAGTAACGGGTGTTTATAAATGGCCGCGTCACCTTTCAATTTCCAAACCTCGTCGCCTTTCTATTTCCTTCCCCTTCTCCTTGATGGTCGCGGTGTGCTTCATGGAGCTACTGCTAAATGAACTGGTCACCCAGATCGTCCTCCACTGCATCAAGGGTGAGCCCATCATTCGTTTCCTGATCGTTCATAATCGGGTCTGCGGCACCTTCCGGCACATCTGCGACTCGGATGAGGTACTCCTACAAGTGTCGCTGCGTGAGCTTCGTCAAGAGTGCGAGAATCGCTACGTCAGGTCCTTGTTGGAGGAGCGCTTCCACCTCGCCAAACATTTGGAGGCATTATGCTTCGAGGGTATGGAGAGGTTGATGAGGCGGCGGAATCCCGATGAGGGTCTGGAGCTCGTCAGAAAGGCCGCTGCCAAAGACGCCAGTGCGAAGTACTTCTTAGCGATGCTGAAGTACCATCGCAACCCTACGGACCCCGAAGCGATGGTACTGCTCCACAAAATCAGCGGTGGGCTGTCGCCCCCTGACGGGCGGTGGAAGAACCACAACCTGCACCGGCTGCGCTACCTCGTCCGTCGGGATCTCCAGAACATTGCGTGGTGGTACTGGCTTCATGACGGCGATGATGACATTCCATTGCTGCCCGTCCAGAATCCCCACGTCTGCATTTGGGCAGCGGGATGTAGGCGCTACGGGCCGAAGACCCCAGGGATCATGCACTACTGCAGCGCCGAGTGTCGCATCTGTCATGAGTTCGACCTCTGGACGCGTGGATTCAGCGTCGCGGTGGAGTACGCCGTCAGCAGGATGAACATCGGGATGTAGGCGGAAGCATCAATAAAAAATATGTATCTTGAATGTAAATTATTACATATTCTGTGTCGCATTCACAAGATTTGATTTGTCACATTTCTGAGTCAAATCGAAGGTTGCGGTGGTCTCATTTGCCGCATTAGAGGCCTAGGGTGCCCTCTTGGATGTCAAAGTAGGCACGGCGGCGGTGGTGGCCTCTGCTAGTCTGCTTCCTCCTCTGTTCTATTGGGTGGGCATAGGAGACGAGGATTGGAGGGGCAAATAAGAAGCGGGTTAACCACCCCCTCTATTCTATTAGAATGAAGAATAGTTCTCATTTCTCCTTTTAATCTGCAGTCAAATTTTGTAACATGTATTTCTTCATTGTACTTAGTCCAAATTTGATTATTTTTTTCCTATTTTTTTTCTTAAATCCCCATCTTTTCATTAATTTCATTTTTAGTGTATATTCCGTTTCGTGAATAATGTTTATATCCCTTTATCTTGTTCTTTGTAAGTACAACATAGTAATAATATTTGTTTTCCACAACCATTAGTAATGAAACTTTGCATTTCGTAATCTTAAGGTGAACACAAGCTTGTGAAGAAATTTCAAATGCGTACGAGATCGAACATGTTGCAAAGTGTGGAAAACTTCAATGTTCAAGCAACATTCTAGGAAACTATGTGAGTGATGTAGCCATTTATACATAAGTATATTCTTCCTTTATCAAAACCATTTGAATTTTTTATGATGTGTTTAGGTACCCAATTTATGTTGCCACGTCAATTTGTAGAATTTTTGGAGCAAACTAAGATGTTATTAGAATTATTATATCACAAGCATGAGATGTATATTCGAATTATAAGAATGTTGGGTACACAAGTGTGACTGTTGATATTTTATTAAAATACTAAATGTCCAAGTACGAATTGATGTTATTTTTAATGAATTTTTAGGTGCTGTTTTACCGGCTCTAATATTTGATGGATGCGAGTTTCATTTCTAAAAAATAGTGTCGGGCCCACGCATCAGTGTCAGCAGCCTATATAAAGAAGATACCTGCCGATGAAGGCGACGCGGGTTTACTAACTAGCGTCGGCGATGACTATCCATTGTCAGCGTCAGCAGGCAAACCTTGCGCGTGCTGTTCAAAAATTCCCACCTATATTGACTATAATGCCCATGGAATTGCAATTCCAGCAGAGAGTCGTTCAAGGGCATGCTAGTAATTTCTGTGAACATAGTAACACGCGCGCAGGGGACATATACTTAGGAGTCTAATTCAGACAGATCCACCACACCCGTACTCTCCCCGCCTGTCGACCGGGCATCCCTGGGCCCACCAACACATTGTGGGCCATACCCGGGAGATGAGTTCCTGTTCACCTGGACTACTCGACTAGTGGGCCACGGTGCTGGTATCGTGGACCACAAGGCAAGACAAGGCGGACAAGGACTTGTACTAAGACTAGGATAGCTTTCCATACCTTGTATAGGCTACTCCGGGTCCTACTCGAATAGTACCCTTGTACCAATCCGACTTGTAACCCTGCCTCCCGTGGCATATAAGGCGAGGCAAGGACCCCTCTCGAAACATATGCAATCAATACAGAGCCACGCAGCATACAGGACGTAGGGTATTACGCACATTGTGGCCCGAACCTGTCTAATTGTGTGCCCCGTGTCTCACCATCGTTTTCCTGATCTCGACGAGCCCCACCGCACAATCTACTACTTCGGGTATCCCGTCGTAGGCTCGGTGTCTAAAACACTAACAGCTGGCGCGCCAGGTAGGGGATCTAATAATTGATCCACTGGCGAACTTGATGGCTCTCGTCACCATCAAGCCGATCGTCGCTTTCCAGCAAGGCGACACCTTCATTTTCAGCTCCTGGGTTTGCATTGCTGACGGCGCCAGATCATTCCTATGTTTCCTAGTGCCAACTTCGGAGTCAAAGCTCAAGTCCTCAACGCTTACACAAGTCTCGATGGAGAATCTCGTCAAAAATTTCGGCGAAATTTCGATCTCTGACCCGATCAGAGAACTTGAGTCAGAATCCGAGTACAACTCGACTCCGCCTCTGATTCAGCCTGAGTTGCCTTCTTTAGCTTCACAGCTTGCACTCAGCTTGAGAAATTTTCAATCACCACTTCTCTTCGGTCATCGCCATGTCAGTGCTGCTTACCAAGCCGCATTGAAGCACCTCATGTGCCCTGGCCCGAAGATCGTGCTCGAGTACTCTTCAGATTCGGATGGCAACTTCGACTACTCTTCAGATTCTTCTGAGTTCGAGTTCAACTATGGTTCGGATTCTATTGAAGTCCAACAACTGTCTGGCCCTACTCATGGACTGGTGATCACATCGACACCTTAGGGTAGATTCGTCTACTGGCCTGAGCATGTGCCTGCTGATCTCACTCTGGATGAACAGGAGCGTTTTATCGCCTGTCTCGACAACTTGCCTTTCCAGGAAGGCGTCAAGCTTGTTGACTATGACACTGATACTGAGCTCGTTCAGAGTACGGGTACTTACTCATCGCATTGAGAAGTGTTCGTCATTGATGCATCTACTCCGCAAGGGCACTGTTCCAATTATCGTTATCCGGATGATGTGTCTGATGATGAATTCTCTGCTAATGCTCCTGCTAATGAAACCACAGAGGACAAGGCTGCACGTCACTAATGCAATGCTGATCGTGCAACTCTTCGTCGGGAACTCGCAGAAGCTCTACCTACCCGTAATCTTCAAGAGGCTCTGGATGCGGTTACTACTCGTCAATATCGTACTCCAGAAGAAGCCATCAATGTGATCAATCTACTCGGTCACTCTATGCCTCGTGACAGGGCAACTGCTGAAGTCGCAAAGCTGGCAGAACTAGCCTACACTATGCTTCGACAGAATACCAGTGCTCCTAGTCACCATGACAGTAGTGGGGGTGTTCTTCGAACCACTCCTACTCCTAATCGCACACGTCCGGAAGCAAGCAACAAGGCCAAAGGCGATGATGGTAGTGTCAACAGCAAGTCGGGAGACTCTCGCTATGACGCTCGTACAACTATCAACGCCAGACGCGCTGAACGTGAGAAGCAAAAGGATAATGACTCTGATTCTTTTCCTGCTTTATCCACTCGACTTCAAGCTCTGTATCTTCCAAAGAAATTCAAGCCTTACGGCATCTCCAAGTATGATGGCAAGCAAGATCCAAGGCAGTGGTTGCGCTGTTATGCTCTATCTATCTCCAATGCCGGGGGCAACGATGATACCAAGTGTATCTATTTCCTTTTTGTCCTTGAGTAAGAGCCCCTCACATGGTTTGAGTCTCTCAAACGTGGCTCCATCGACAACTGGGGACAACTCAAGCACCGCTTCACCAGCAACTTCGCGGGTTCTTTGGGCCGTCATGGCACCAGGATGGACCTTGCCCTGATCAAGCAAAAACAAGGCGAGACTCTTCACGAGTATATGTGCCGCTTCTTTGAGAAAAGGGCTACTGTTGTTGACGTCACTGAAAAAGAAGTCATAGACACCTTCCAGGATGGTTTCTATGATGATAGACTATTCCAAGACTTTGGTCGTGCTCGCCCAGCCAACATCACCAAACTCAAGGAGATGATCACTCATTGGGCAGACGAAGAAGACAAAGCTTGGAATCAGTTCAAGCATCTTTGCAACAACCAGAACAACAACAACAACAACGCTAGTGGAAGCGGCAGTGGCAAGCAACAACAGGGCAACCACCAAGGGAATAACTACTCGAGTAATCCCAATCGCAAGCGCAAGCCTGAGAACACTGTTGCAGCTATGGAAACTACCGCCAAGCCTGAAGATGATTCTCACTGGGCAACTTTGACCAAGCAGAAATGCCCATGGCACCTGGAGGGCGATCATACTACAGAGCAGTGTTACCAACTTCGACGTGCGTTGAAGAACACACCTGACCCATCGCACCCAAACTCGTGATATCGCAAAAACAAGGGGAAGAAGGCTAACACCGACAAAGACATTGGGTTCCAGAACCCGTCCAATACTGTCAATGTCATATTTGGTGGAATTCCAACTAAGCGCATGCAGAAGCTGGCTCTCAGGGAAATTATGTCCATCCAACCAGCAGCTCCCACTTATCTTAAGTGGTCTGAAACCCCCATTACCTTCTCAAGGGCGGATCAATGGACTAGTTTCTCTGAGCCAGGACGATATCCTCTCGTTCTGGATCCAGTGGTGGCAGGCTCCAGACTTACCAAGGTTCTCATTGATGGTGGCAGCGGTCTCAATGTCCTGTTTGCCAAGACTTTGAAGAAGATGGGCTTGGATATCACCAATATGCTTACCAAGACCAACTCACCGTTCTATGGTATCATCCTAGGCAACGCAGCTATTCCTTTGGGTTCAGTTGTACTACCCGTTACCTTTGGGACTAAGGATCACTATTGCACCGAGTACATCAAGTTTGAGGTCGCTGACTTCGAGACTTCTTACCATGCCATCATCGGCAGGCCCGGTCTCGCTAAGTTCATGGCCATCCCACACTATGTGTACTTGGTTCTCAAGATGCCGAACCCCAAGGGAGTTCTCTCATTGCAAGGGGATCTGAAGCGTTCCTACGACTGTGACACAGAAGCCGTGGAACTTAACTCGACTACTCAAGTACCCAATGCAATGATGGAGGTCTTCACTACTGCTAAAAAGCTTGCTCCGAGCGAGCTGGAGGTTCCTGAGAAGACTGATAACAACAACAAGCCTGCACCATCTGGTGACGTCTTGCTCAAAGCCATTGACCTCGGTACTGGTGACAGCAGCAAGACGACCATGATCAGTGCACAGCTTGATCCTAAATAGGAAGACGCGCTCGTCAACTTCCTTCGGGCTAACCGTGATATCTTTGCGTGGAAGCCGTCTGACATGCCAGGTGTGCCCAGGAGGTTGATTGAGCACTCACTCAACATCGATCCTAATGCTACACCTAAGAGACAACACCTTTGTCGCTTTGCTGATGACCGCAGGGCTGCTATCAAGAAAGAGCTCGCTAAACTACTCACGGCTGGCTTCATTCGGGAAGTTTTTCATCCGCAGTGGCTCGGTAACCCTGTGCTCGTCAGAAAGAAGAACTCTAATGACTGGAGGATGTACGTCGACTACACTGATCTAAACAAGCATTGCCCCAAGGATCCTTTCGGGTTGCCGAGGATTGATCAAGTCATTGACTCTATGGCGGGCTGTGCTCTACTCTGTTTCCTGGATTGCTGCTCTGGCTATTATCAAATTGCAATCAAGGAATCTGATCAAGAGAAGACCACGTTTATCACCCTGTTTGGTGCTTATTGTTACACAACAATGTCCTTCAGGTTGAAAAATGCTGGTGCTACATATCAAAGGGCTATCCAAGCGTGCTTCAAGAAGCAACTTCACAAGAACATGGAAGCATACGTGGATGATGTCGTTGTCAAGACTAGGGATCCAGACATGCTTATCACGGATCTTGAGGAAACTTTCACTTTGCTACGCGAGTACCAATGGAAGCTCAACCCCAATAAGTGCGTCTTTAGCGTATCTTCAGGAAAACTACTTGGGTTCATCATTAGCCATCGTGGCATCGAAGCAAACCCCGAGAAGATTACTGCCATCTCCAGCATGCAAGCTCCGACTACTATCAAAGATGTCCAGAAGCTTACTAGTTGCATGGCGTCACTCAATCGCTTCCTTTCACGACTTGGAGAACGGGGTCTACCTTTCTTCAAGTTACTCAAGCGGCAGGAGAAGTTTATGTGGACAACTGAAGCTAATCAAGCTCTTTCTCAGCTCAAGGAGTTCTTATCCAAGCCTCCTGTCCTCATAGCTCCTCTGCCCAATGAAGAGCTTTTGCTCTATATTGCTGTGACTACTAATGTTGTCAGTACTGCTATTGTCGTTGAGCGGCAGGAAGAAGGCCATGGCTACCCTGTCCAAAGGCCTGTCTATTTCGTCAGTGAAGTACTTTCAGAATCCAAGGCTCGTTACCCTCTGGTACAGAAGCTACTCTATGCAGTTCTGATTACTTCACAGAAGCTCCGCCACTACTTCAACGAATACAAGATTTCTGTGGTCACTAGTTACTCGCTTGGCGAGATATTGCACAACCGGGACTCCACAGGAAGGATTTCTAAATGGGCTGTAGAGCTTGGTGCTCTATCGCTCGAGTTCAAGTCTCGCACTGCTATCAAATCTCAAGCCCTGGTTGATTTCATGGCTGAATGGCGGGAAAATCTAGTTCCAACTCCAATTGAGCGTCCAGAACATTGGCTCATGTACTTTGACGGTTCCCTCAAGTTGGAAGGCGCTGGTGCCGGGGTACTTCTGATTTCTCCCAAGGGCGAGCAACTCAAATATGTCTTGCAGATCTTTTGGAAGGTCTCAAATAATGAAGCTGAATATGAAGCTCTACTGCATGGTCTTCGCCTTGCAGTTTCTCTTGGCATTACACGACTAGTTGTCTATGGTGATTCTTTGGTGGTCATCAATCAAGTCAACGATTCATGGGATTGGAATGCTGAAAACATGGATGCATACTGTCAAGAGGTACATAAACTTGAGAACAAATTCCATGGTCTTGAGTTCCATCATGTGGTCCGCGACAACAATGTTGCTGCGGATGTCTTATCGAAGCTGGGATCTACACGAGCTCAAGTGCCAGTTGGAATCTTCGTCCATGAACTCCACAAACCATCAATTCCAGAGCAATCATCTGCACCCACAACTACTTCAGTTCAACCTGATCGAGAAGTGCTTATGATTGATGTGGACTGGAGAACTCCCTTCATCGACTACATTAAACATCAGTTGATTCCAGAAGACAAGTCAGAAGCCGAGCGTATTTCACGCCGCGTCAAGGCTTATGCTCTAGTCGGAGATCAACTCTACAAGCGAGGTGCAAGCTCTGATATACTTATGAAATGCGTTTCTCGCGAAGAAGGCAAGGAAATCTTGGAGGAGACACACAAAGGAATCTGTGGCAATCATGATTCTTCCCGCACCTTGGTGGGAAAAGTCTTTAGACGTGCTTTCTACTGGCCTACAGCTCTTGCTAATGCAGAGGAACTAGTCAAGAAGTGCCAAGGATGCCAATTCTTCGCCAAGTAACAACACGTTCCTGCCTACAAGCTCATCACGATACCACCAACTTGGCCTTTCGCTTGCTGGGGGCTGGATATGATTGGTCCTCTCCCAAATGCGCCAGGGGGATTCAACAGAGTTCTGGTGGCTATCGACAAGTTTAGCAAGTGGATTGAGGTCAAGCCTGTTACTTGCCCCAAGGCTGATCGTGTCCTCGACTTGTTGGATGAAATCGTACATCGCTATGGTTTCCCTAACCGCATCATCACAGACCTGGGTTCGAATTTCAACAATCACCAGTTCTGGGAGTACTACGAGAACAGTGGAATCGACGTCCGATACGTCTCCGTTGCTCATCCACGTGGAACGCACCAACGGGATGATACTCGATGCTCTCAAGAAGCGACTGTACGATGCTGCAAATACCAAGGGCGGCAAATGGATCAAGGAACTACCCAATGCACTCTGGGGGCTGCGTACTCAGCCTGCTACCCCCACAGGACAGTCACCTTATTTCTAGGTCTACGGCTCTGAAGCCATTTTGCCTGTTGATGTCATGTGGCGTTCTCCGACGGTTGATCAGTACGAAGAAGGTGTAGCTGAAGAAACAAGACAGACAGATGTCGACAGTCTCGAGGAAGCTCGCTGCAATGCAATTGTTCAATCCGCTCGATATCTTGAGAGGATTCGCCGCTATCATGACCGCAACGTTAAGGAACGCTCCTTCAATGTTGGTGATTTAGTCCTTCGTCGCATCCAGAATACGGCAGGACTACACAAGCTCAACTCGCCATGGGAAGGTCCTTTCTCTATTGCAAAGGTTACTGGCCCAGGCTCATATCGTCTTCAAACTCTTGAAGGCGAGGAAGTTGATAACTCTTGGAACATCGACTAGCTTTGTCGCTTCTACCCGTAGGGGATCTCAACAATCCTCTCCAGATGGCTTTGGTTGTAAAAACAACTCGTATTGGGTTTCAATAACCTTTTCCAGGCAGCTTCGGTTACAACCACTCAACAGACAGCTACGGTTGTCACTACTCGTAGGGGATCAAGATAATCCTCTCCAGACAGTTTCAGCTGTATCTTCTCGTGGCTTTCAGCTGCGAGCACCCGCAGGGGGCTTCATCAACCCTCTCCAGGCAGTCTCATTCTGCGACCTCGTAGGGAGTCATGATAACTCTCTCCAGACAATTCTGTATCGTGTAGGGCAGTAAGTGGCACATGCTGTCCATGTTCCTATTTTTTAATAAGAGGCTGCGGCCTAGAGTAACACCCTGCTGGTAGGGTCTCAATGGAACTCTCATACAAGTTGCTGCTATAGCAAGGATGAGTTCATCAAACTGTCTCCTACGGTCTTACTCGTTCTTCGGAATATTCTTGCGAGTACTCTCTCACTAGGCTCATAGCCTCAGAAGTACTTAAGACATTATCAACTCTGTACAATGTATTCAATAATAAAGTTGCTACTCTATATCGACTTGTTATTGTTCTCTTCTTGTTCATAACAAAGCCTTCATTACGCTGGTACAACTAAGGTGTTCAACTCATTATGAATAAGCTTCTTTTTGAGTACTCTCTCACTAGGCTTGTTAGCCTCAGAGGTACTCAAGATATTGTCAACTCTGTACAATGTGTTTAGTACAAGTCGCTACTCTATATCGACTTATTACTACTCTTAGTTTAACTCATGACAAAGCCTTCTTTATGCTGCTACATCTAAGGTGTTCAACTCGTCATGTTTTAAGCTAAATGTTCTTCGGAAATGTTCTTCAGAACATGTGTACACTTGAGTACTCCTACTCGTGTATCGTATCTCTTTTTTGCAGCCATACACTCAATACCAACTCGAGTACTTGGCCAACACAGATGCAAACAAGGGATCCAGATAATTGATTTCTACAAGTTTTCAATTATATTTCATAAACACTTGTTCGAGATTACACTTGTTTTCTCCCTAGTGTTTCTACTCTACAGGTACTTCTAACGGAGATCAATGAACTTGGAAACTGCTTCCGCAATTGGAGAAGTCTGTTGCATCAGCTCGTTGAGTCGATCGTCGGTGCAGTCTTCAGATCTGCCATTCATGATGACCGTGAGATCCGCTTCGGCATAGAAGGACTTGATGAAGCTCAGGACTTGATTGGGAATTGTGTAGGCTAGCCTTTGAGCGTACTCCAGAATCTTCTTTGGGGTATCCTTCAACTTCTCCACGAGTGGGCGAGGCTGAACTCTGGCGACTCTGGGCTCAAACAAGTTTGCCACTGGTTCAGCTGCCTCTGTCAAAGCCTTCAGTTCTGAGCGTAGGCCCTCGGCTTCTTCAATCTTCTCCTTCAACAACTGCATGCAGCGCAGCAAGTCAGTCCAACCGGCAATGCGAATATTCATCTCGCGCTCAAGTTCGAAGCACCGCACCTTATAGTCTTCTTTCAGATCCATGTGAGCTGCTTCTTCACGATTGAAGGCTAGCTGCCAGTCCAGTGCCTTGTTCTTGAACTTCTCGACTTCCTCCGTCAGCTCTACAAAGGATCAAGGCTACTTATCAGATATGGTGCGCAAGAACAAAAGTACTCAATGATGATTTCAGAAGGGACATTACCTTTATTCTTCAGGCGCAAGGACTTGTTTTTACCAACAACTTCATCCTTCTTTGCCGTCAGCTTCTGGATTTCATTGTGGTACCCAGCGGCGTTGGCATCAAGTCTCTCCTGCAGCTTCAGAGACAAGGTTTTTTGTTGTTTCAACTCTTCTCTGAGCCGCAAGACTTCTTCAATGTCAGCCGCATGCTCCTCAAGCAGCCGAGTCTTGCGTTTTGACTACTTGACTACTTCCTGCAAGAGTGAGAATAATATATGAGTTAGAGACAAGATATCTGTGACTACAAGTACTCTACAAGAGGCTACTAGAACTTCCGCAAGAAGCTTCTCTATGCCACGGAACATCTCGGCGTGCGCGTTCAAGTTGTCCTCGTCCAGGCAGGAGTCATCGTACGGCATCAAGTTCTCTGTCATGGACTGGGTACTTGTGCTAGCTGCAGAGTACCTCGCAGCACTGCGTAGAGGAGCCGGGTCTTCAATTAAAGGCTCATGCGGCACCATGTTGTTTTTTGGGTTGTCCTCCAGCACCATTTGTGCATCTACATGATGCGTGGGGGCTTCAGCAGCTGGGATTTCCTCGTGGTGCAACATGGCTTCAGGATCAACTTCCAAGGCCTCATTCACCACAGCCTCGATATCCTCGAGTTGTTGAGACCTGGGCCTGGAAGTGGCCTCCACTGCTGCCTTGACCACGTCACTCCAGAGAATCCGCAAAGCTTCAGCAGCTTCAGCTTCTGTGGGTACTTCTTGGCGTTCTGGAAGTACGTTTTCTTGTTGCTCTTCAGGAGTCTGGACTCCTTCAGTAGCACTTCCAGAAGCACCCCACTTCACATCAGTGGATTTCCTGCATGAACAAGTTGATTAGTAGAAGCAGAGTACATAATCATAATAAGTACTCGAGTACTCGTGTACTTACAGGGCAGCTCGAGGCACTGAGACTTTGGGTCCCAGCAGGTCGAAGAAAGAGGGCGCTACCGGCACCTCTGGTACATTTTCCACCGACAACACATTTTCTGGTACTGCGGCTTCTTGTTGCTCATGCGCCACCGTTTCCACGGCTGACGCTGGAATCATCTCGGGTTCTGTTACTCTTGGAGGGCTTCTCAAGGGTACATTGGATGCACTCTCGATAATCTGCATAAGTCAAAAATCAAGGCATTATAGCAGAGAACAAGTATTCAACGCACAACGACTACTTATAAAGTTCTCCAGCACTTACTGTAATGACGGGAAGGCCTGAGATCTTCTTCACGGCCCGCTTTCCCACTGTGGTCCTTTTCTTCTGCGGAGGCAGCGTCACATTATCTGGGAGAGATGGTGCCGACCTCTTCGATCCTCCCGTGGCAAGGCCACTGGGGATGGACGCTCCAGGGTACCCGTACCGGCTCTTCACTTCAAAACGCTGTTGAAGCGTTAAGCTGTCGTCGTCGCTTGAGGAGGCGTCCTCCACCAAGACTTCTTCTCCTTCCCCTTGAGCAGCTTGACTACTCTCAGGGGCTTCAGGCTCCGCTCCTGCTGTTTCTTCTTCTGGCGCTTGGAGTGGGTCCTCAGGACGAGGAGGGTCAGACACAAACTTCAAGACATCCTCCTGCAAAGCACAAGGCAAATGTCAGTTACTCGACTACTTTCAACAAAGTACTCAGGGGCTAAGTACTTGAAGGCTTACCAGACGAGGAGGGTTGTCCGCGCTGAACTCAGGGACAGCTGCAGGAATTCCATGAAGATTCTTGAAGATCTTCTGCAGCCACTCCATCACGAGATCATCGCTGATCTCCTCAGCAGATAGCCTGGAGCCGTCATCTGCTCCAGTGTACTCAAACCCAAGATGCTCCCGCTGCATCAAGGGTTGTATCCTTCGCTTCATGAAGCTGAAGGCTACTCGTTCTGCTTTCAAGCCTTGCGCCTTCTTCTGCGTAATCTTCGCCAGCAACTCGGGGATCTGGATACACTCTTGCATTGTTGGTTCATCCTTCCACAACCGGTCGTATACTGGCGCGAACATGCTGGGCTTCGAGAGCTGCGGCGAGGCGTTCTCTATGTAGAACCACTTATTTTTCCAATCTTGATTGGAGTCTATCAAGTCGTACTTGAAGTACAACTCCTGTGCCTTCTGGCGCATCTACACTCCGGCTCCACCGACTACAACTGGGAAGTTGGTGTTGGGCTGCGGCTTCAACCGGAATATCTTCCTAAACAACGCCCAGTGTGGCCGGATGCCGAGGAAAGCTTCACAGAAGTGCACGTACACCGCAATCTGAAAGATGCTGTTGGGGTTGAGATGTACGTGCTCCAACTTGAAGAAGTCGAGGAAGCCGCGGAAGAAATCCGAAGACGGGAGTGACAACCCACGCTCGACAAAGTGCCCGAACATCGAGATCTCATCCGGGCTCTTTTCCATCGGCCAAGCATCACCAGAGGCGGAGCTCCAACCGGCAATGGCCTTCTCGCGCAGCAACTTGCTGGCTTCGAGGGCTTGGATATCTTCCTCCTTCATCTTGGACTTCTTCCAAGAGACAGCTTGGCTCGGGGGCTTCGTGATCACCATCGTTTTGTACTTGGGCTCTGGCAACTCTTTCTTACCGCGGCCAGACTTCCTCTTCTGTCCCTTGGACGGCGCAGGCTTCATCCTTCCTGTCATGAGTGTTTTCTTTCGCATTGACCGGAGGACAGCGATGGGATAGAGGTTTGTACTGTTGGCACTATGGGCGCTCTAACTCTGCGACGGCTATGGATGCTAAGGCGTTCTGGATCTAAGGACGAATGGAAGCAGTGAAACCCTAAGGGATACCCCTTCGGGTATTTATACCCCTTCGGGTATTTATAAAACCAAAACTCTAACGGTTCGACCTGGTGACCCTTCGTATTCAATAGATTGGTTTCACACAAGCATATATTTGGCTAAGTCAGAGGACTAAAATCCAAGACCTGCTCGGCTCTATCTCGGGGGCTCGACTACTTGATGGAATTGGATTTCCACTCAGCTACAGTTCACTGAATTCAGGCCACTATTCTACAGTTAGATTGGATCCTTCAATTCGAGAAAGTACTCGAGCCAAGGCTCGGGGGCTCCGTGCCACGTGTCCTTCAGTTTTTCTCAGAATTTTGCGGGATTATTTGACGAAGACTATTGATTGACCCTCAGCTTGAATTGTCAATTCGAACTAAGGCTCGGGGGCTACATCCATATAGGATGTGATTTTTGCAAATCGCATTCCTATATTATTTCTTCGGATTGTCTACGAATTTTTCGGAGCAAGATCAAAGAGTTCAAGATTGACCCTCAGCTTGAATCCTGGATTCGACCTAAGGCTCGGGGGCTACATTCCATATGGAATGTGATTTCAGTAATCGCATTTCCATATGGATCTTTGATGCAAAGATTTCAAGAACAAAGCGGGTATTATTGAAGACCTTCAAGGGAAGAACTCGAGGACGCTTGGCAACAACTCGAGAAGACTTCAAGACTACTCATGGAGTTAGCTGGAGTACCTTCCAGCCTCATGATGATTCAAGTACTATTGAAGATCGAAGCTTGTAGAACTCGGGGACACTTGGGAATTACTCGTGGAGACCTTCAAGACTACTTGGAGCATTGTACTCGACTACAAAGTACTCGAGGGCTTGTCGACCGGGCATCCCTGGGCCCACCAACACATTTTGGGCCATACCCGGGAGATGAGTTCCTGTTCACCTGGACTACTCGACTAGTGGGCCACGGTGCTAGTATCATGGACCACAAGGCAAGACAAGGCGGATAAGGACTTGTACTAAGACTAGGATAGCTTTCCATACCTTGTATAGGCTACTCCGAGTCCTACTCAAATAGTACCCTTGTACCAATCCGACTTGTAACCCTGCCTCCCGTGGCATATAAGGCGAGGCAGGGACCCCTCTCGAAACATACGCAATCAATACAGAGCCACGCAGCATACAGGACGTAGGGTATTACGCACATTGCGGCCCGAACCTGTCTAATTGTGTGCCCCGTGTCTCACCATCGTGTTCCTGATCTCGGTGAGCCCCACCGTACAATCTACAACTTTGGGTACCCCGTCGTAGGCTCAGTGTCTAAAACACTGACACCGCCGCCACCCTGCTCCTTCTCCAGCCCTAGCCCGCCGCCGCCGCTCTCCCCGCTGCAGCCCTGCTCTTCTCCAACCCCACCGTTCCCGGTGTGACGTCAGTGAAGAGACTCCAGTCATGATGACAGTGATGAGGATGCGGTTACTGGCGTGCGGACGGCGTCCCAGCCAACCTAGAGACGGTGACGCAGATCCGGCATCCCCGGCCATGACGACGAGTTGGCCACCTCAGGCAACGAGGCGACCCGGATCGGGCCTCTCCGACCAGCACGAGAACGACTACTTCATTTGTGACAGAGGTTAGTGCTGCTTGAACCCCCAATGCCCTCTCTCTGCTCGGCCACCCAATCTGCTATTCTTGTCAAGGTGGATTAGGGAGACATGCTACTTTATGGTTGTTCACATAGGATTATTCTCTTGGAATTTCCTGCAATTGTACAACATGCTTTAATAGTTCATTTTTAATTGATTGGCTGTGGATTTGACGGATGAATTTTGTTGCTTGAAGTCTGTTTGAATAAATTGTTGCTAACAGATGAACTTATATGAACTGTTGAAATTATGTTATGCTTCGAATGTACCAGATCGATAGTTATGCTTTGGACCTGTTAGCATACTTTAATTCTGATTGCTTTGTCCTCTTGGTGCATGTACACATGGAACACACAATTCATTGCTGCTGAAGTTGGACAAGGAAGCAGTTGAAGGAATTTAATCTCTGCTTTGATATATAAGCATATTGCTTCACCGTGTCAAAATGGTTAGCAACTATCCCCAACCTGTATGCTAATATCAACTATTTTGCCTGTCAGAGAATAAGAATTTATATTATTTTGTTTAGGTTTTCAGTCTAGCTTATGTTGCTCCACTCACGACCTGACATATCATGTATGCAGTCTCCCACAACACCAAACTCCTCTACCTCCAGTGCACCATCACAGCCCATCGACAGTGAACCTTGTTCATAGCCTATCGACGGTGATCCTTCTTCACAGGGTCACTCAACACATACTGTTGTGACTAGTACTCGATCCCGCGGGTCAAGGACACAAACCAAATGGCCAGAAGACAAGTTGACCGCAACTGGACTTGATAACAATTATTGGCCTACCCCAGATGCTGTGAGGGATAGATTTGTATTGGTCTGTGGCCTCATTGCTCGAGAGAGGGTTTCAATCAACAAAATAGTTGAAGATCTCTCACCAATTGAGAAGGAAGAGTTGTTCACAGTTTTAGAGGAAAAGCTAGATTACCCAGCCAATCTGGCTGAATCTATTCGCAAGTAGGCAGTTAAGGCAGCTATGTCAGAGATTGCAACCTTGCAACAGTGGTTCAAGACCCATTTAAGAAAAAAAATATGTGAGCCAAGAGGAGACTCCCTTTGTGAAGCATGCCTTTTTGCAACCAGAAGACTGGACCGTGTTTGTGTAGGAAACCAATTCTCCTAGATTTTAGCGATTGAGCCAGGGGATGAAAGAAAAGAGAGCATTGCATAATAAGCCACACAGGACGGGCAGAAAAGGTTATGTTCATAAAAGGAAAGAGTGGGAGGAGGAGGATGCAAAGCTAACTGAAGAAGGAAAACAGAACCCTTGGGACCAATTTCTTGGACGTTCGAGGCCTTATCTACGGGCAAGGGTAGGAAAGAGGAAGACCACTAGTGAAGGAAGCAGGGACATAACATTCAGTAACCCTGCAGTGGTGGGGGTAGCAACTAGGGTGAAAACACTTGCAGCTCAGGCTAGTGATGGTTCTTTCCATGGGGTTAGGGAGAATGATATCCTTACCGCAGCACTTGAGACTCCAGAGCATCGAGGTCGGGTCCGAGGCGTGTCTAGTTCACTTGGCTGGGGTAAAGGGTTTGGTGAAGAGTTTGCTGGAATGTACAGGAAGAAGAGGAACAAGAAGGCTGTACCACAGATGGAAGAGCTAATTGGTGAAGCAGTCACCAGAATTGTCTCCATGCTAGCAGAATCAGGCATTGTCCATATACCGGAAAATGTACTTCATTCTCCCCAATCACCACCTGTCAGTAGCAGCAAGGAAGAAGATGTGCATGGCCTTGAGGAAGAAGATGCGCATGGCAGTGAGGAAGAAGAAGCATGTGGCAGAGAGGAAGACTATTGGCATGTCAGTGAGGACGAAGGTACTCAACAACACATTGATAGTCGATCACCTATGCTGGACACAATAGATAAGCTGACAGAGCCAACCAAGTGCAGCCTTTTGGATAGCTCCGGGAATAAAGTGGAGCTCGCACTAGCCACTGTCTTTCCATTGCAAAAGACTCTCCATACAGTACCGGTGCAGGATGGGTATGTTGTGCTGCAACCTAGTTATGTGTGGGGCAATACGGGTCACTACCCTCTGCCTGTACCAATTGGGGGGATGAAGTAACAACCCTAGCTGAGGCTCTCTGTCAAAGGATCCAATGGTCAAAGAATAGGATCCATGTACCACCCATTACGAGAAATACTAACCCTGCACCCATATCAGGTAGCAGGGGTACAACATCTGATGGAGGTACTGCAGCTCAGCGTCAGCAAGAGAAAGCTCAGCAGCAGGAGCAGCAGATCAGAAAAACTATGCAGCAGGAGCATCGACAATAGCAGGAGGAGGACAGGCAATCTCCTCCTAAGAAGCAGTAGCAGATCAGCAAAACAACGCAGCCGGAGCATCGACAATAGTAGGAGGAAGACAGGCAATCTTCGCCTAAGCAGCAACAACGACAGGCGGAGGACAGGCAATCTCCGCCTGAGCAGCAACTACCGCAGAAGAAGGGGGCCATGAAACCTCTACCTAGAGATGAGCTTCTTAACTGTTTTTGGACAAAACAGGATCCAAAATACAAGCCTGCTATGCCTATGTTGTCAGAAGAGGACTTACAGGCTATTGGACCGAATTGTGCTAGGTTGCATGCTTACACCATGGAACACAGTAAGGATAAACTTAGTTTTCCAGCAAAGTTGCCTGAAGACTCCTTTCATGGTGCTGGTGATTTAATGTTAACCATTGCATTCAGTCACGTGTTTGACCTTATAACCCTGGTTGCTCTGGATGAGACCTTCTTGAGGTTGTGGACATTGTAAGTGCCTTAAAACCAAAATAGATATTTCTTTAATTTTGACCACAAATTTCATGCATGCTAACATTTGGATTTTTTGTAGGAAAATGATGGACAAGGCAGCGGAGATGAAGATCAGTGTTGGGTTTTTGGATCCATAGGTTCTCACGACCACAAAGATTGATAAGGAGTCTACCCTTGTAATACAAGCATTGAGAAATGCAATGACGAATGACTATGTGGTGGGTGCCTTCTGCACCGGTGGCCACTGTGTAACACTGATCATCTGTATGAAGTTCAAAGAGGTTTGGTATCTAGATTCTGCTAAACATCATCCCGCGTGAAAGTTCGAAGACCTCCGAGCGCTTGTGAATTGGTCCGTACCTTGTAGGTTTTGTTCACAAAATTCAATCTCTTAGTGTTTTAATCGGTATTGCTGATCATGCAGGTCCTCTGAAAATATATGCCCAAAGGACAAAGTGATGAAAGGAAAGAAGAAAAAGCTAAAATCCAATCAGACATTCAAGCACAAGCCAAGCATCACTGTAAGACCGAGGTTTTTGTATGGTCCCTTCATACCAATTTGGTACTGCATTAACTTGTCATTTTGGTACCTTGATGCGCAGTGTGCTCAGCAGCCATCGGGGTCCTTTTTGCATGGATTCCATGTGGCATTCAATATGTTCAAACTACTCGAAGACATACCTCACATCAAGAAGGCTGCTATAAGTAGATAATGCTCACCCTTGTCTCTGCTCATATTCTCCATTTGATTTTAGAAACTGATTTGTACTTGTATTCTCATAATTATTTTATTTTGCAGGATTTCAAACCTGCCCTAAATGTTTCTACAAAAGATCTAAAGCCGGTCTGGGAGATGTTGTGCGAGTACATTGTTAAGGAGATCCTCGACCAAAACGACAACCTCTATAATGGTGCACCATGAGTTCATTGTACTGCCTAACAAACTTGAAACTTGCTGCATTCAGGCTAGTTTAGTACTGCCTGAGAAACCTGTTTGGCTGGGGTCAGATGTTGCCTGGTTTAGGCAGTTTTCTCAGGACTCCATCCAAACAAAGCACCGATGAGGAACTTGAAACTTTAGCATGCATGTCGATCTGATGAGGAACTTGATGTGATCTTGCATTGTGTACATATATGTGATCTTGCTTGTGTATATATGTGATGAGAATGTGTTTGTGATGTCTCCTTGCATTGCTGTAGTGGCTGCCAAATCCTGGCTATTTCTAGGATGCAGCCCCTGATCTGGTGGCTGCCAAATCCTGGCTGGTTCCTGGATGCAGCCAGAAAATGGGTAGGTTACTGTAGGTGCCGTACGTGTCGGTCACGGGTGTTAAGTAAGGCACGTTACAAAAACTGATCTGTGAGTAACGGGTTTCACTTGGAACGCCCGTTACAAGTATGACAAAACTGTAACGGTCCGCATAAAGGTTCGTTACTAATACTGACTGGTGGGCCCTAGAAGTTGATGCTTTCATCGATACAGAGGAGACGCACGTCCAGAGCACGCGTTTCCTTTCGTCCAGACAGAGGAGACGCGTATACAAAAAATTTGTCTCCTTTCGTGGAGACGCGTGTCCACAACAAACGTCCCTGATATTGAGTTAATGTAACAGGCTCGGTTTCTGTGCCTGTTACCAAAGCTCCATGTGGACCCAGAGAAACAGATATTTCAGGTGACTGGTAACTACTTTCAGTAACGGTCTTTGTTAGACACCCGTTTCTAATACGTGTTATGAGTAACGGCCTCAGTGTCTGCGCCCATTACCAAAGGCTCCGGTGGACCCGGAGAAACAACCATTTCAGGTGACCGGTAAGTACTTGTGGTAACGATCTTTGTTCGACACCCGTTACAATTACGTGTCATCAGTAACGGGCATCGGCCCGTTACCTTTGTTGGCTTATTTGTAACGCTTGATCGGTAACGGGCGTTTTTCCCGTTACTAATGGCCATCCACGCCCGTTACCAATGTCTGTTTTTCATGTAGTGAAAACCAAGTTCGGAGGCCTGATGCGACGGAGACAGGGATCCGGGAGTGTCGGGAAGCTTCGAGGCGGGGGGCACCTGGCGTGATCGCGGGCCTTGCGTCGATGCTAAGAAAGTCCGCGATGGAAGCATGTCCACTCGATGGGAATATCCGAAGACTTGACCATATTGCCCCTGAGGGGTGTGTATCTTCTATTTGAGTTGTAGGGGTAGCGTGGTCATTTGCCTCCTCCGGTGGACTTCGTATAAATAGCGGAGAGGTGGATGGCATCTCTCTCTCTTGGACTCTAGGGTTTCCACCCCTAGTGGATCGCTCTGGACTGCTTCTTTTATCTGCATCTTATTAGGCTAGATTCTTGTATGGACTCTGACCTCTGGATGTCTGAAAGCATTCGGTGTTGTGATGATCTCCTAGCTCTTTGTGATTTTCGTGTCTTTTTGGAGCTATTTTTGGGGTGCTTCGTTCCTTGCTCGATTCGTTGATTTGAGGGTGTTTTCTATCAGATTTCTTTGAGGGGATCATGGGTGGGTGCCTTGCGCATGTTTATGTGTGATCTTGACCCCTCACGCGCCGGGAAACCCCTTCGATTCATGAGTTTTTGTTGGAGCCCGAGTTCTTGGTGGTGGTTCATGTGATCCGCGATTCTCGGTGATTTAGTGAGTTAGAGGTCGAGATTTTTGGGGCATAGCTTCATATAGTGACACTTCTGATCTCCACCAAATCTTGTCTCAAGAGCTCAAGCCAATTGCGAGATCCAGTGATGGATAGGTGGAGTTGACTTTGTGTTTTCGAGCTTGGGCTGTTCTGTTCGTGCTTGGCGGACGGTCCGCGAGGCCCGTGCGGACGGTCCGCGAGGCCCTGGCAGCGCTGCTGTTCTTCATGTTCTTCGCGTGTTCTTGTGCGCTTGAGTTTTGATCCGTTGAGTTGCTTTGGTTCTGTGGCTAGGAGTTTGGCGGACAGTCCGCTAGTGGAGCCCGGACGGTCCGCGCTTGTCGGACGGTCCGCAGTGAACCGTCGGACAGTCTGTTTTTTCCCGGTGTGCTATTGGAGGTTCGGTCTGCTATTTCGAATGGTCCCACTACGTGAAAACCTCAAATAGGTCACGCAGCATTTGTAACGGGCCCTTAACACCCGTTACATGGACCCCATCTGTAAATGTTGTTGTTTGGCGCCCGTTACGCATAAGCACGGCAGGCTCGACCCCGACCTCGCCCTGACCTCGCCACTACAACGCCCATTACCAATGAGGACTTCTGGTAACAGACTTCTTAAATGCCTGTTACATGTTTTCTTTGTAACGGACGTTAAAATGCGTCCGATACGAAAGTGAAACCTATTGGTAATGGGCTCTATAAGTCCGTTACCGATGACTTTCCTATTGGAGACGCGTGGCTTTTAGGACGCGTCGCATTTTATGACGACCCAATTGGCAACGCTTGTTTGGAGCTAGCATCTCCTTTGTTTTCTCATATTAGAGACGCGTGTTGTTAATACACATCTTTGTCTTTGCGTTCCGACCACTCTGCTATCTCCGACAACTACACTCGCTCTCTCTCCTCTGAGGGCCCCACTCGCTCTCTCCCCGCTGTTGCTGCAGCAGCATTTTCGCATGCTCTCTGAAGGCCCCACTCGCTGCGTGCGCTCTCTCTCCTCAGAAAGCCGCCGCTGCAGTAGGCTGTCCGGCCGCATGCGCGACAGCCAAAGGGGCCGACAGATGTCGGTCGCGGTGCGGCGTCCCTCCGCGCCATACGTTGCCGTCCTCCACGCCGTTGTCGCGGCCGCAACGCCTCGTCCTCCTCCTCAGAAGTGCTCGCCTTGTAGACAGTCCTCGTCAAGGTGGAAATTGCCCCCTTTTATTGAACTTCGCTATCCTAATCCTCTTACTCATCGGTTTTGGTGATGCAATATGCTCATTTGATGTATGCAAATTGCAGATGGCTGCTGCTGCTCAGTCTTGGATGTACAGTAAGTCCCGAGATTGGGACAGTTTCTTAGGGGGGTCAATGGTTTTCTAGGTCAAGCAGAGGCGGATATGAGAAACCGTGGTGTTCAGGCAATGCTTTGCCCCTGTATAGATTGTCTCAACCAGAAGAAGTTGGGACAACAAGACAACATTTTTCATCTTTTGATCACATGTGGTTTTAAAGAAAATTACATGTGTTGGAATAAACATGGTGAGGAAGGGCTTAATGAAGTCGAAGCAGGATGCCTATATGAAGGTGAAGCGCGACACCATGCTACGGGCCTTAATAATGTAGGGGCAGGGCTATGCCATTATGAAGACCTTGATGAAGGTGGAGTTTTTGAGGAAAATGAACCATTCCTGCCAATTGTTATGAGGCCTGATGATATCACTGATCAAGAAGTTACGGGCTTCAATGATGATGAGTTGTTGCAGTGCGTGCACAATGTTGATCAAATGTTGCGGGATGTTGAGTTTCAACGAGTGTATACAGCTTCGGAATTAGCGAGGCTGAAGCAGTTCGTTGAAGATTCAAAGAAACCCCTCTATCCTGGTTGCAAGAAGTACTCTCGCCTTTCTGGTGATCTAAAACTTCTGCAGCTTAAGGCAGATCATGGTTGGAGCAACAAAAGTTTCAAACAACTATTGGATCTCCTTAAGGACATGCTACCGGAGGGAAACCAAATAGCCGAGTCTGTCTATAAGGCAAAGAAGATAATTTGTCCTCTGGGAATAGAGGTTGAAAAAATTCATGCTTGCAAGAACAATTGTGTATTATTCTGTGGAGATTATGTAGACCTTGACAAGTGCCCCAAGTGTGGGTTCGATCGGTACAAGAGGAAAAAAGATGATGGAGATTGTTGATGGCTGTTAAGTGCTACTTTTATGCCGTCAACTCCTGCATAAAATGAATGAAAAGTGATCATCAACACTATAATAGGGCTTTATACTGACAAGTTCCACAAGTGTTGGTGTTTCTAGCTTTTGTTGCAAGATGCACCGGAATACGTGATAAATGATACAATTGAGAGCAAGTGATCCAATGACTTATATAGGACATCATCCATAACAACTTCAAATGCAAATTTGGACTGCACCATTGCGACGGGCTCGTCGAGATGATCGAAATGGATATATCATATGTCTACTTCTGAGTCCGGATTAAAGAGATATGCACAAGACAAGATTACCGTCTTGATATGTGGGCCCGGTGGGACCCACACCAGACCACGTGGCGACGTGTTGCCACGTTGGATGCCATGTGTCCATGACACATCACCAATCCAAGGAACCACACCTTCGACCAATTAGGAGCCAGTACGCGGATTCAAGGGCCCACATCCCCACGGAAACGAGCTAAAAACACCGCATACACACCCATACACGCCTGAGGACCCACGTGGCAGTCACCTGGACGAAAGGCGGTGGAAACGAACCGACCTGGGGTTCGGCCGAACCCCAGTTCGGCCGAAGCCTTCGGAGCTTCCCTCGTCCCCAGCCGACGCATGGCAACTCTCCATTGGTTCCTCAAGGCATCCCGGGGTGTTTTGGAGTCATTTGGCACTCCGAGCAAGCCACCCCCTTACCTATAAATAGAAGGGGAGGGGGTAGGAAATGAGACACACCACTTCACCCAAGGATGAGAGCTTCCCTTCAAAGGAGAGGCCTCTCCTTGGTAGATTAGAGAATAGGAGAGTGAGAGAGTGATTTGTATCTCTATGGATGCTTCGTTCTTCAATTAGAGTAAAGTAAGTATTTCCGCATTTTCTATTTAGACTAAAGTGTTATTCATACTTGAGTGATATGTTCTTGTGTTGTTCATCATTTAGAGGCGCATGTTCTTCACGAACACACCCCCTCGATCTAGTTGATTAGGTGCACAAGTTTGTATCTCGTTTGTATGACTTGTCTATTAGAATAAAGTGGATATGCTTGCATGCTCTGATTAGAATAAAGTGTGTTCGTGATTCCTTTCTAATAGTTTATGCTAGGTTGCTTGAGTAGACTTTTTCCTCTGCTAGTGCGTAGATCCTGGGTTTATGCGTTCGTCTGCTGCAAGTCGTTCGTATACGTTGGAAGCTAGTAGTGCCTATAGTGAGTGAGATCAGTTCTCTTCTGTGGTCGTAGTTCTATTAGTACAGAGTGTCGTAGTCCGTTGGCTACGGCAGTAACCACAGCGTAGACGTTGTGTCATGCTACCGGTTATCATTCGTTCGGCTTATCCCAAGGTTAGGTAGAGGCAGTCCAGGTGGTGGTGACAGCCCATCTGGCCCTCGTTGATCCTCCACGGCTGGATATAGTCAGAGCTCTGTTCCTCATAGATCCTCGTGCCGGAGTCGCCTGTTAAGTCAGGGCTAGCGGTACGCTAAGCCAAGTTCTATCTAGAGATTGACATTTAATCTCATCTACAGTGCTATCTTTAGGAATCCTCTCTATCCTTGCCTCTTATCTGGGTGTGTCCTTGGACCGACTAGTACGAAGTTAGTGCACACACGTTCCCTTGGATTCGATACCCTTGGAATACTCTGAGGTGAAAGCTACAATGGTATCCGTGCGCTTGCGGATTTATTCGTGTGACGCTAAAATACCCAACAAGCTTTCTGGCACCGTTGCCGGGGAATGGTTGTTGTATCTATCTTCGTACCCAGTGGTCCTCGTATCTTTTCATTTTTCTTTATTTCTACCTTCACCCCCGTTATCATGGAGCAGCCCACCATTTTAAGCTTCTCCGCTCTGAGAGGGAAATTCTTAGAGCCACCTTCTGAGCACCCAATTCTCACACCTGGCTATGAAATCCCTTCCGGCTACATCACTACGGTTCAAAAACTTTCCTTCTCTGGGTTAAGTAGTGATAACCCATACCACCATCTGCAGGAGTTTGAGCAAGTGAGTTCATGCATCACCATTGCAGGCATGTCACACGATACCCTTAAGTGGAAGTTGTTTCCCTTCTCTCTTGTAAAAGGGGCTAAATAATGGTACACAAAAACCGTGGGTAGCATGAACGAGAGTTGGGATGACCTTATAGACAAATTCTGTCTTAAGTTCTTCTCCATGACCCAGATGTATGCTCTACGAAGGGCTATCGTATCCTTCCAACAGAATGAGAAGGAATCTTTAGGTGCGGCCTGGGCTAGATTTTCACTCTTAGTGAAACTAGGCCCTGTCCTATCGATACCCGATGCTGTGCTACTTCAGCACTTTTACATAGGTCTCGATCAGGACTCCATGCAATATCTTGACATCACCTCTGGGGGATCCTTTGTTGAAAGGACTTCAGATGAAGCTATAGAAATCTTAGAGAGAATTTCTGAAAATGCCTCTTTCATAGCTGAGTCTAAACCCCTCCACAAAGAGTTCGTGTCGAGCCATGAGAGTCTCTCAACAGTCGAACCAGAACCAATGATTTCCATATCCCAAGATTTGTCTGTTGAGCTCTCTCCTGAACCAAGAACACTGGAGGAAGAAGAAATTCAACCTTCGGAGTTCGCATTCCGATTCGAGGATGACCCTTCTAGGAATCACAAAAGCACCTCGAATCTCTCTAATGCCCAATTAGGGGAGGAAGTCTTTTCTGTCCATATGTTTCAATCTAGAAATCTTTTGACAGAACCTTCCCCTAGGCCTACGGTACCCCCTTTGCCTCCCGATCCTCCAAACGAAACATCTATCATGGAGCCTATGTTGAAAAAGTGGTCGACTGGAGTGGGAAACATTTCCGAAGCACTTTGGATTTGTTCACCCTCTACGATCGTCTCTTGTTCCATAAGGAGAACTACCATAGAAGCCCATCTTAACCCCACTATGGAGGTTAATATTATGCCATGGCACCGAGCGTACACTCTTTTGGGCAATGTTACGCTAAGACCACCCGACAAGCTCCTCAAGAGTTGTTCCTCTGGACACATTCTTGAGTGTCAGGGGGTTGCATGTGCTGTGCCACTCTTAGTAGACAAGATCAAGGTTAATCTAGACTTCTACATCTTTGATGTCCTCGATCTTGATCTCCTCCTAGGCTCCCCTGCAGAAAAACTTCTCGATACATCTCGAGGGAGCCTAGATGAAAAGCTTAGGGGAGCCGCTTCTGCCACCACTCCTTATTTTCAGAAAGTTCTATGGCAAAGCCTCTTCCCAAGCAAGACTTGCTCGAGGAGACGATGCATGCATCTCTGTTCGCATCGTCCGAGCCCGTTCTCGTTGAGGGTGTAGAATTCTCTACTCCTCGGGAGTACGACTCAAAAGAACATCTTCACCTTTGTGAAGACGAACGATCATCATCACCCTCGACCGAGTTTGAGCCTCTTCCCACTGGCCCACATTATGTTTTTCTTGACCTTGATCGAGAATCAACATCGATCTTACACGATGTATCTCTTGAGATGGAGAAATCATGGGCCATTGAAATCTATGAGGCACCGACTCCGAGGTCCGAAGGAAAGGATTCCATTAACAAGCATGGTAGCTTCACTCTTGATATACCTCAAGAACCATGCTTGCATTATCCTTCTCCAGAGTCAGCTATGCTCAGTGCACGGAGCATGCATGAGGACTACAACCACCTTATGGTCCTCTCCTATAAAAAGTTTAGAAGGTTGGTTGTAGATGCATATGTTTACCATAAGCATTGCAGATTTCGTGTATGCACTGTGGCATTAACCTTGCAGCTGAAGCTTCCATGATACATTAAAAATTGGTGGTGAGGCGGGAATGACATCACCAATGATAGCTGCAAGAAGAAGTTCCCAGGGTCGAGCTTATGACCATAAACAAAGCACTACCAGGAGATAGCCTGGATTAGGTTTGTTTTATTTCCCTTTTCAAATAAAAAGCAAGAGCATGTTTTTAGTATAGGTTGTCCTTCGGGTATTTTTGGTCCTAACCCTTTCAGGTGAAGATTATAAAGAACGACGGACAGGTAGCACCTAAGAATGCATCACCTCAACACTTTGGTAAGTTTTTGGTGCGGGAACATTACAAAAGGTAGCTTGATCTCCACACACTTGAGTTTTGTTGCCTAGCAATGCAAACTTCAAGTGTGGGGGAGGTATGTGAGTATCCTGAGTAAAGTTCCCCTCACACAAAATCTTATCCTGGTTTGGAGATGATGTTAGCTCTTGCATCTTGCTCAGTTAGGTACGTCCTGCTTTTGACTTTAAACAAAGCACTTCCGAGAGGTTGCCCAATATTCACCATCTTATGCTCATGTTTATATCCCTTTGGAAATGCTTGATCATGCTTTCATGCTTATTTTATCTATGTTTGTAATGCTTTGGTTTGAGTGCATGTTTAGCTTTATGCATTCGTAGGTTGTTTTAAATTAAGCATGGTGCTTAGGTTAAAACCATCTTCTTCAATCAAACAAGACATGGTGTCGAGTTTGATTGATGAACCTTATAGTTAATGCATGCATGGATATTAGTTGTATTGTAGACTAACCCTTGCAGGAATTTTGAATTTAAATGGGGTAAGTCATCGAGCTTGATTCAAATGGGAAGGTAAGCCAAGGCATGTCAGCCTTGTTTGAGCTAGGTCTCATGGTGAATATAAAAAAACAAAAAAATATTTGAATTTGAATAAAGGCTCACTGGTTCTCGTACCAGAAGAGTCCATCTTTTGTTTTTCCTTTGTTTGAAGACAGCACCAGGTACATGAACAAGTGTGGGGGAGGTCTCCCAAGCTTATCATCGACATACACACTTGAGATCTCCCACACAGGTGTTGCACAACATCGACTGCGCTTTCATGACAAGGGACAAGGTAAACTAGAGTGAGCCGGCTGCCCCTATGGGTCAGCCGAATCACCACTGGTTCTCCTTAATCCCTATATCCTTCAAGAGCGATGGTATATGCAACATTATCTCACTCACCCTGATTCATGAGTTTGAATGAGTTTCAATTCTTATCTGCTAAAATTGAACTCATGGTATCATGCTCTGCTTGCTCTACATGTTTCCTGTGGTTGGCTTGCATATGTTTTATTCCATACTTATTATCTTGATGCTTGTGAACAAATATCATTAGGGAACTCATGCTCATTTAAGTAGTTGATGTTTGTGATATGGTTTGATGATATGATCTTCTCTCTGAATGTTTGAGTGCTTGGGAATTTTATTTGAAAATATGAAAACCCTTTGCAAAGCTCCTCTTTGATATGCCAAAGTCCTACCAAAGCCATATGATGAGTTATCCTGAAAACCTTAGACTCATATGCTGCTTGTTATTACATTGAGCTTTGTCAAATTGTTGTGACCCTTGTGAGAATTCTTTTCATGCTTTCGTGATCTAAGATTCATGTGCACTCCATATCCTCTTGCTATCCTTCTACACTAGAAGTTAGCATTGTATCATCCATCCATTTCAAAAAAATAAAGCTCCGTGTGTGGTGTGACCTCTCTCTCCAAAAGTATTCTTGAAAAAGAGACTTGGGCTATGCAAGAAAAAAAAGAAAAAAAACCATGCTTAAGGCATGAGTCAAAAAAATTGCTCAAAGCATGAAAAAAAAAGTGAAAAAAGAGATAGCCCATGTCCAAAAGAAAGAAGAAAAAGGAGAGAGATGGAATCATGCGAAATGGAGTTCCAAAATTTGATGGTAATAACTAGCACCCATTCCGGGCCTAGTGTCCACCTTACCATCACCACAACATTCATCATATATATGGTAATATCTAGCACCCATTCCGGGCCTAGTATCCACGTTACCATATCCATCACATCCATACATGTGCACATCTTGATCTGATTGCATGACTTGATTTTCTCCTTGGATCCAGTTTTTGACTTTGCAATAGATGCGGTGCAAGTATGCTTTATCTTTTATCCTACCCTGAGCTCCACATATAGCCATCATTAGAAGTAGGATGAAGAAAGGTAAGTCTAATGCCTTGGTGAGGACATATACACATTGAGCGACATGAGAGAATCAAATGAGGAGCTAAGCAAGGTTTGTTTTAAAAATTTATTGCAAAACCCCAAGTTGCTTAACATAACGAGCAGGAGTGATTTGATTCATGACCGTTCTGTTCCTCAACTACCCAAGATGCCATGATAGACACTCCACAGAGTTTACAAGTACAAGGTATGGTTTGGAATATCTCTTATGCTCGTTTCATACCTTTGGATATCATGTCTCACCTTGATCTGTTCCCCTTTACTCGGGACGAGCAAAGGTTAAGTGTGGGGGTGTTGTTGACGGCTGTTAAGTGCTACTTTTATGCCGTCAACTTCTGCATAAAATGAATGAAAAGTGATCATCAACACTAGAATAGGGCTTTATACTGACAAGTTCCACAAGTGTTGGTGTTTCTAGCTTTTGTTGCAGGATGCACCGGAATACGTGATAAATGATACAATTGAGAGCAAGTGATCCAATGGCTTATATAGGACATCATCCATAACAACTTCTAATGCCAATTTGGACTGCACCATTACAACGGGCTCGTCAAGACGATCGAAATGGATATATCATATGTCTACTTCTGAGTCCGGATGAAAGAGATATGCACAAGACAAGATTACCGCCTTGATATGTGGGCCCGGTGGGACCCACACTAGACCACGTGGCGACGTGTTGCCACGTTGGATGCCATGTGTCCATGACACATCACCAATCCAGGGAAACACACCTTCGACCAATCAGGAGCCAGTACGCGGATTCAAGGGCCCACATCCCCACGGAAACGAGCTAAAAACACCGCATACACACCCATACACGCCTGAGGACCCACCTGGCAGTCACCTGGACGAAAGGCGGTGGAAACGAACCGACCTGGGGTTCGGCTGAACCCCAGTTCGGCCGAAGCCTACGGAGCTTCCCTCATCCCCAGCCGACGCGTGGCAACTCTCCATTGGTTCCTCAAGGCAACCCGGGGTGTTTTGGAGTCATTTGGCACTCCGAGCAAGCCACCCCCTTGCCTATAAATAGAAGGGGAGGGGGTAGGAAATGAGACACACCACCTCACCCAAGGATGAGAGCTTCCCTTCAAAGGAGAGGTCTCTCCTTGGTAGATTAGAGAATAGGAGAGTGAGAGAGTGATTTGTATCTCTATGGATGCTTCGTTCTTCAATTAGAGTAAAGTAAGTATTTCCGCATTTTCTATTTAGACTAAAGTGTTATTCATACTTGAGTCATATGTTCTTGTGTTGTTCATTATTTAGAGATGCGTGTTCTTCACGAACACACCCCCTCGATCTAGTTGATTAGGTGCACAAGTTTGTATCCCGTTTGTATGACTTGTCTATTAGAATAAAGTGGATATGCTTGCATGCTCTGATTAGAATAAAGTGTGTTCGTGATTCCTTTCTAATAGTTTATGCTAGGTTGCATGAGTAGACTTTTTCCTCAGCTAGTGCGTAGATTCTGGGTTTATGCGTTCGTCTGCTGCAAGTCGTTCGTATACGTTGGAAGCGTAGTACGGGATCGAGTTCTCTCCTGTATGCCTTTAGTATAAGCTAGTAGTGCCTATAGTGGGTGAGATCAGTTCTCTTCTGTGGTCGTAGTTCTATAAGTACAGAGTGCCGTAGTCCGTTGGCTATGGCAGTAACCATAGCGTAGACGTTGTGTCACGCTACCGGTTACCATTCGTTCGGCTTATCCCAAGGTTAGGTAGAGGCAGTCTAGGTGGTGGTGACAGCCCGTCTGGCCCTCGTTGATCCTCCGCGGCTGGATATAGACAGAGCTCCGTTCCACATAGATCTGCATGCCGGAGTCACCTATTAAGTCAGGGCTGGTGGTACCCTAAGCCAAGTTCTATCTAGAGATCGACCTTTAATCTCATCTATAGTGCTATCTTTAGGAATCCTCTCTATCCTTGCCTCTTATCTGGGTGTGTCCTTGGACCGACTAGTATGAAGTTACTGCACACACGTTCCCTTGGATTCAATACTCTTGGAATACTCTGAGGTGAAAGCTATAACGGTATCCGTGCGCTTGCGGATTTAATCATGTGATGCTAAAATACCCAACAGAGATGATAACAATGCTGATGATGACGAGAATGAGCCCGTGGAGATCACATGCAAGAAGAAGAAGAAGGTTAAAGGGGCTCCTGTGAGGGTAGCATGGTATTTTTGCATCATTCCTCGGATGAGAAGATGGTTCGCCACACGAAAGGAGGCCCAACTCTTGCGTTGGCATAAAGCACGAACGAAGGAAGTTGGCAAGATTAAGCACCCCGCAGATGGCCAACAATGGCAAAACATTGATTCCCACTTTGAGGAATTTGACGGTGAAAGCATGAACATTCGGTTCGCTATGAGCCAGATGGCATGAACCCATTCGGTAACCAGAGCTCAACACATAGCACCTGGCCTGTCGTGCTGTCAATGTAGAACCTTCCACCCTAGCTATGCAAGAAACGGAAATACATGATGCTGACAATACTGGTCTCCGGGCCAAAGCAACCTGGCGACCGTATTGATGTCTACTTGAGGCCACTAGTTGATGACTTGAAGATACTTTGGAAGCCTGGTGTGAAGGAGGTTTGGGATGAGTTCGGCCGTGAGGAGTTCACATTGCACGTCATGTTGTTCACCACCACCAACGACAACCTGGCTCATCGCAACCTTTCTGGCTAGAGTAAAATGAAAGGTGCAGCTTGCCCACACTGCTTGGAAGAAACTTGTGCAGTGTGGCTAAGAAATTCAAAGAAATTCTCATTTATGGGGCACCGTCGTTTCCTCAGCAAGAAACATGTCTACCGGGACATGGATTGTCAGTTTAATAGGGAAAAGGAGAATCGACAGGCGCCAATGCATGTGACTGGAGATCTGCTCCACTTGCAAGTCAAGGACGTCAAAACTAGCGAGGACTTACCCAAATTGTCTGAAAAGAAACTTCGCAAAAGAAAGAAGTGAGATGGTGAAGAAGAAGAAGATGGGTGAGGAATGTGGAACAATAAATCAATTCTATGGGACCTAGAGTATTGGCCGCTTTTGGATGTGCGTCATTCGATTGACAACATGCATGTCAAGAAGAATGTGTATGAAGCTACTTTGGGAACATTGCTACAACAGAAGTCGAAAGGAAAAGATCATAAAAATGCAAAGGAGGATCTTAAAGATATGGGCATTAGACTGGAGTGTTGGTATTTCTGAACGTCACCACTTGTGCGCACCTAGCGTGAGCGTAAGATCCACCTGGGTATACCGACGGGTACGAAAGATTCGGCAAGCGCACAGAAATACCGCTGTAGCACTTCCCCTAAGGAGTATTCCAAAAGGATATCGAATCCAAGGAACAATGTGCACTACCTTCTATCCTAGATGAACGGTCCAAGGACACGACTCTATAGGATGAGATAAAGATGGAAAGGATCTTGCTGGTAGCGTGAGAGTTGAGAACAGCCTCTCGATTAGGGACTTCTCGTTTCGGACACCGGCCCCTCCTGACTATAACAGTTGGTTCACGGCAAATGGTTGCCTACACGCTGTATCCGGACGTGGGGGATTTCAGAGGGTCCAACGACTGTCACTACCGTGGCCTACCCTAAGACAAACCGTGGAATACAGGGCAAACGAAGGATAACCCGAAGTCTAGACACCACGTCTACACCACCGATTACTACTATAGCACAGTTACGTTTGTCGACCCCTAACAACACTATAGCACTCCGTACGAAGACGGAGCGACGAACCCACGAGAGAGAGACCCGAACCGAACTCACTCAGATATACGCTAACCTATGCAAGGGATCACGGATGAACTTGATCTAGATTAGGATAAAGGAGCATCCACTAACTCTGATTAGACTAGCAGGCATACAAACACGTTAAAAACTTATATGTTTATAACAGAAGATCAAGGTTCGTGTTCGTGAAGAACACGAGCCTCTAACTTATGAATAAACACAAAAGTATGAGAAACTCGATCGTCAACTAGATCGAGGAAGCGTGTTTGTGAAGAATACGAGCCTCTAAATGATGAACGAACGAAGAACACAGTATGAATGCCACTTTAGTCTAACTGAGAATGTAGAAATACTCACTTTATTCTAAATGAAGAACAGAAGCATCCGTAGAGGACGTTCTTGAGGAAATGTGCCAAACACCATGGCACAACCCCAAGACACCACCCCACCTTCCTTCTAATCTCTAAAGCACTACCAAGCCAGCACTAATCCTATGCAAGAGCTCTCCTCTCCTAATGAGAGAAGCCAAAAGCCAAAAGTGAAAAGGAGGAGAAAGAAGTGTGTGTCCTATTCTCTACCCCCTCTCCTTCTATTTATAGGCCTGAGCACCGACGTGGAAGCACCCCAAACACCCCGGGAATGAAGTGAGGAGGCAACCAGGAACCACCACATGGAAGGCCAGGATTGGGCACCCCAAGGTCAGTTCGGCCGACCTGTGGGGTCGGTCGACCCCTTGTGGGCCCCACCTGCCCTCTGCTTTCTCCTGGTGACTGATGTGTCGGTCCTTGTGGCGGTTCCCGGTGTCCACGTGTTTTGGAGGTGGTTTAGGCGCTCTGGTGGGCCATGGGATCCATGTGATATACGCATGGCGACTTCTGATTCGCAGAGGGTTTCTCCCTTGGATTGATGACATCATGGATCTAGGGGGTGCTCACATGGCAGCCCCTCATTGGCTGAGCCTGGATTGCTTGGATTGGTGAGGTGGATGGATAAGGTGTGCTTTTGCTCTCTTTCTTGTGCTTATTACCTGCAATTGAATATACACCGCAACTTGTGGAAATTGTCAGTACAAGACCCTATTCTATGGTGGATGTATATTTTTTATGTCAAAATGCAGGTGTTGACGGCCACAAATATGGCACTTAACAGCCGTCAACAACTCCCCCACACTTGACCTTTGCTCGTCCCTGAGTGAAGGTGAGAGGTTCAAGGTGGAGAACTACTCAAGGTGTAGAGTGAACAAGAGATCATTCAAACTTTTACCTTGGACTTGTGAGCTTGTGGAGTGTCTATCATGCTATCTTGGGTAGTTGAGGAATGGAACTAACATGAATAAAAATCATTCCTGCTCATCATGTCAAGCAACTTGGGGTTTTGCGATAAATTTTCAGAATAAACATTGCTTAGCTCCTCATTTGATTCTCTCAGATCGCTCAATGTGTAAATGTCCTCACCAAGGCATTAAATTGCCTTCCTTCATCCTACTTCAAATGATGGCTATATGTGGAGCTTAGGGTAGGATAAAGGATAAAGCATACTTGCATCACATATATTGCAGAGTCAAAGACTAGATCCTCAGAGAAAATCAAATCATACAATCAGATCGAGATGTGCACGTGTATGGGTATGGCGAGTATGGTAAGGTGGATATTAGGCCCGGAATGGGTGCTAGATATTACCATACATGTATGATGAAAGTCGGTAGATGGTAAGGTGTATACTAGCCCCGGAATGGACACTAGTTATTACCATCTAAATCATGGAACTCCTTTCTGCATGATTCTCCCTCTTGTATAAAAAAATCTTTTGAGAACATGGCTATCTCTTATATATTTTTTTCTTGTGGACCTTCATGTGTCCAACTCTCTTTTTTTCAATACCTGGACCTTCATGTGTCCATTTTTTTCGATAGCCATGTCCCTTGTGTAACAAAAACTTAGAAGGGAGAGATCAACACATATGGAGCCTTATTTTCACGGAATGGAATGATACAATGCTACCCTCCAGTGTAGAGGCTTAGCAAGGGGGAAATGGTGGTGTGCACATGAATCTTGATCATGAAAGTAATGAAAAGAATTCTCACAAGGGTCACATAATTTGACAAAGCTCAATGCAATAACAAGCAGCATATGAGTATAAGGTTTTTCAATTATGAACATCATATGGCTTTGGTAGGACAGTGATATTTCAAAGAGGAGCCTTTCAAACGGGGTTTTATGGTTTTCAAATAAAGTACCCAAGCACTCAAACATTTAGAGCAGAGATCATTTTATCAGGCCATATCACAAACACCAACCACTTAGATATGCATGAGTTCCCTAATGATTTTTGCTCATAAGGACCAGGATAAAAAGTAAGGAATGAGCCTAGTTGCCCACTATCCTTGAGGGTTATGAGGTAAGGAGAATAAAAATTCAGACGCGTAGCCTTTATTCAGTTAAAGTACAGGTGGCGTACCTTTGTGTGCTTCTGGGTGGTTGTGTGCGGGTTTCCCCCACACTGGTTTCTTACCTGATATTTTGGAAGGCCATGATCGGGAGCTTATAGCCCCTTTGCGAGCTTGATGATCTCATACTCCTTATCATCCGGCTCCAGGAAGATCTTCAAGCGATGGCCGTTTACCTTGAAGGTTTCTCCTTCATCATTTTGTATGGTGATTGGTCCATGTGGTGCAACTTCAATAACAGAGAATGGTCCTTCCCACTTGCTTCACAGTTTTCCATGTCCAAAGAGTTTCACTCTTGTCATGCCACCTCTTCGTCCTTTCCTTATAGATCTTGGAGTTATGATATGCTTTGTCTCTCTATTCTTCCAACTCCGAGATCTGCTATTGCCTTTGCCTAGCTGCCTTGGGAAAATTTAGGTTAAATCTCTTAATGGCCTAATGGGCTTTGTGTTCAATCTCCACTGGTAGATGGCATGTTTTCCCATAGACCAGTTGATAGGGTGACATTCCGATTGGCGTCTTGAAAGCAGTCCTATATGCCCATAATGTATTAGGTAGATGTCTCTTCCAAAAATTCCCTGCTTCCTTTACTGTCTTCTACAAGATATTTTTGATTTGCTTGTTTGATGTTTCAGCCTGACCGTTGGTTTGAGGGTGGTATGCTATGGCAATATTGTGATGTATCCCCAATTCTGCTAGGAATTTTCTGAACTTTTTATCGATAAAGTGTGAACCTCCATCACTGATCACCAACCTGGGTGTGCCGAATCGGGGTAGGATAATATCCTGGAACATCTTTTTGGATTGTTTGGAGTCTGCCGAAGGACAAGCTATTGCTTCTACCCATTATGACACATAGTCGACTGCCACTAAGATGTACTCATAGCCTTCTGATTTCGGGAATGGTCCCATAAAATCAATTCCCCAAACATGGAAGGGTTCCACTTGCAAGTTATCGTGTAGGGGCATGGCATCTCTGGTAGTGATCCCCCCATGTTTTTGGCATCTGCGGCATCTTCGAATAAATTCCTTGGTATCATCATACATGGTCGGCCAGAAGAAACTGCTTTGCCAGATTTTTGCATGTGTGGGGAAAACCCCATGATGCCCTCCATAGGGCCCTGCGTGGCATTTCTCGATGATTTGCAGTCCTTCTGGAGAGGGTACACATCTTCGTAACAACCCGTCATTACAAACTCTGTATAGGTATGGATCGTCCCACATATGCTTTCTGCTGTCATGTATCAACTTTTTCCTGTCTGCCCCTGGTGGTATATATCCTGTAACCATGTAATTAACAATATTTGCATACCAGGGGGTGGAGTCGGTGACCTTCAGCAGCATATCATCTCGGAGGTAGTCGTTTATTGGCAAGTCCTGTGAGTTAGTAGCATGCATACGCGACAAATGATCTGCTACGGAATTTTCTACTCCCTTTCTATCTTTGATTTCAATATCAAATTCTTGGAGTAGCAAAATCCATCTAATCAACCGGGGTTTTGCATCTTTCTTAACAAGCAGGTATTTTAAAGCAGAATGATCAGTATAGATGATTATCTTAGACCCTACCAAGTAAGATCTGAATTTATCTAGCGCAAAGATTACTGCCAGGAGCTCCTTCTCAGTTGTGGCATAATTTAGCTGAGCTCCGGTCATAGTCTTACTAGCATAAGCAATCACATGATGCTTCTTATCCTTGGTTTGGCCTAGCACGGCTCCTACGGCGTAATCACTGGCATCACACATGATCTCAAAAGGAAGCATCCAATCTGGGGGCTGAATGATTGGAGCTGAGATGAGAGCTTCCTTAAGAGTGAGGAAAGCTTTCATGCAATCTTCGGTGAACTCGAAAGGAGTGTCTTTGGCCAGCAAGTGCGTGAGGGGTCTAGCTATTTGGGAAAAGTCTTTGATAAAATGATGGTAGAACCCTGCATGGCCTAAGAAACTGCGGATTCCCTTTATGTTGGTGGGGGCTTCCATGCTTTCTATAACTTTGATTTTGGCTCGGTCTACCTCTATCCCACGTTCAGAAACTAAGTGACCCAAGACGATGCCTTCGCGGACCATGAAATGACATTTCTCCCAGTTTAGAACTAGGTCCTTATCCTGGCATTGCTGCAAGACTTTATCTAGGTTCTCTAGGCAGTCACTGAAGGTCTTCCCATAGACAGAGAAGTCGTCCATGAAGACCTCCATGATCCGCTCAATCATGTCTGAGAAAATAGACATCATACACCATTCGAACGATGCGGGTGCATTACACAACCCGAACGACATTCTTCGATAAGCATAGGTTCCATAGGGGCATGTGAAAGTAATCTTGCTTTGGTCATCTGGATGGATGGGGATCTTATGGTATCCGGAATACCCATCAAGGAAACAAAAGGAGTGGTTAGCTAGCCGTTCCAACATCTCATGATGAAGGGTAGCGGGAAATGGTCCTTCTTTGTGGCTTTATTGAGTTTCCTATAGTCTATGCACATCCTCCATTTGTCGGGGAGATGTTGAGCGATCTCCTCACCTTGATTATTGGTGATTTTTGTCATCCCTCCTTTCTTTAGCACAATCTGGACAGGGCTGACCCATTCGCTATATGGCACGGGGTAGATGATCCCAGCGTGCAAAAGTTTTAGCACCTCCTTTTTGACTATCTCCCTCATATTGTTATTCAACCTTCTCTGAGGCTCTCGAGAAGGTGGAATTTCTGAATCTACGGGGATGTGATGGGTACAGAGAGAGGGACTTATCCCTTTCAGGTCTTGGAGAGAGTATCCGAAGACAGCGTGGTGTTTTTCTAAGATGGCCATAAGTCTTCTAGTTTCCTCTCCTATGAGTTTGTCACTAATGATCACTGGGTTTCGGTATCCCCATGCAGGAAGACATACCGAAGCCCATCTAGCAAAGGTTTTAGCTCGATAGGAGGCTTAGGAGGAGCTTCGCACTCCGAGATATCTATGGGTGCAGCGGGTTCTGCTTCTTCCTCTGTGAATTCCCTAGCATTTTCATCGAGGAAAGCTTCCGGGAATTGTCCAGGGATGATGGCTTTCACTTCCTCAATCACTCTGGGATCCGGGGGAGGATCCGTTGTAGCATATTTAGCTCCGGCAATCTTAACTGACAGGACTTCCTCTCCTAGTCGGACGCCAACTTTCCCTTGCGCTGGGGCCTCTTTGAGAAATTTCTCAAGGGGGAGTCCTATCATAAGATCGAAGTCCTCGATGTCGAAAACATGAAAATCAAGGACAGAGTGGACACCATCGCAGATGACGGGTATTTGGTTGAGGATTTCTATCCCTTCCATGGTTTGTCCGTGGAAGTCCATGGCAGATATGCTGGAAGTAACTAAGGGTTCATCTCCCAAAACTTCTATTGCGTAAGCACTTGAGATGATGTTAGCTCCAACCAAAGGGTTGTAGAGGGCGTCTATCTGCCTCCCGCGCATGGTACATGGAAGGGTCGAGTGAGATTGGCCAATCTGGAGAGCCTTGGATGAGTTCTCTAGCTCCTCCAACCACTCCCGAGTCATGATAGCGGTTAACTCCCGAATAGTGTCCTTGAAATAAGCTATCTCGTCAGGATTTGGAGGAATGTTCAGGATCGGCGGTTTCCCTCTACATTGATAGTTTGAGGTGTTTCCATAGTCTTCAAAAAGGTCATCCTCAAACATCAATTGCGGCACTAAAGATTGAGAAGTTTCCTCTTCCGATGCTGATGGTTCGGGGGGATCGTCTGCGGCTGGATCTACAGATGTGGGTGATGTGGTGCTGGTCTCAGTTGCTAAGGCATCCCCTACTTCAGGTACACTTTCTTCCGAGGGAGGTTTAGATTCGGTTGAAAAAGGGAGATCACATAGGATTTTCTCTAGAGTATTCTTCCCTTTACTTATGGGCATTTGCATAAATGATCCTCCAGAAGATGCATCTAGTTGTGAAGCTGAACTCCTGTTCAGGCCTATGTAAAAGTGTTCGAGCAATATGTGCTCTGGCAGGTGTAGGACTGGACCTAAGTTCACCAGATGTGAGAATCTCTCCCAGGCTGCTCCTAGGGTCTCCTCCTCTCTTTGGCTAAAGTTGAAAATATCCCTACGCAAGGCGGCAACACGAGAGGCAGGGAAATACTTCTCACAAAATATTTTTACCAGGGCATCCCAATTGCCCTCGACTTTACCTGCTTCACGTGTGTACCATCGCTTCGCGTCTCCCACTAGGGAGAAAGGAAATAATTTCCACTTGAAGGTGTCATGTTTCATGCCATCAATGGCGTGGCATGAACAGATCCTGCCAAATTGTTGTAGGCATTCATAAGGATTCTCACTAGCTGTCCCCAAAAAGGAACAAGTCCTCCGAACCAAGTCAATCAAGTTAGAGTTGAAACCATAGCTCGTTGTGTGAATTGGGTGTTCAGAAGGTGGCAGCTCAAATGATTCAGCTCTGGGGGCGGAAAGATCTTGAATAGACCGATCCTCCATGGTAAAGGTAAAGAAAAGAAACAAAAAGGATAACTGATGGGTAACGGGGGTGAAGGTAGAAGAAAAAGGAAAAACAAAAGATACGAGGACCACTAGGTTCGAAGATAGATACAGCAACCGTTCCCCGGCAACGGCGCCAGAAATGCTTGTTGGTATTTCTTAACGTCACCACTAGTGCGCACCCAGCGTGAGCGTAAGATCCACCAGGGTATACCGACAGGTACGAAAGTGTCCGCAAGCACACAGAAATACCGTTGTACCACTTCCCCTAAGGAGTATTATAAAAGGATATCGAATCCAAGGAACGATGTGCACTACCTTCTATCCTAGATGAACGGTCCAAGGACACAACTCTATAGGATGAGATAAAGATGGAAAGGATCTTGCTGGTAGCGTGAGAGTTGAGAATAGCCTCTCGATTAGGGACTTCTCATTTCGGACACCGGCCCCTCCTGACTATAACAGTTGGATCACGGCAAATGGTTGCCTACACGCTGTATCCGGACATGGGGGATTTCAGAGGGTCCAATGGCTGTCACTACCGCGGCCTACCCCAAGACAAACCGTGGGATACAGGGCAAACAAAGGATAACCCGAAGTCTAGACACCACGTCTACACCACCGATTACTACTATAGCACAGTTACGTTTGTCGACCCGTAACAACGCTATAGCACTCTGTACGAAGACGGAGCGACGAACCCACGAGAGAGAGACCCGAACCGAACTCACTCAGATATACGCTAACCTATGCAAGGGATCACGGATGAACTTGATCTAGATTAGGATAAAGGAGCATCCACTAACTCTGATTAGACTAGCAGGCATACAAACAGGTTACAAACTTATATGTTTATAACAGAAGATCAAGGGTCGTGTTCGTGAAGAACACGAGCCTCTAACTTATGAATAAACACAAAAGTATGAGAAACTCGATCGTCAACTAGATCGAGGAAGCGTGTTTGTGAAGAACACGAGCCTCTAAATGATGAACGAACGAAGAACACAGTATGAATGCCACTTTAGTCTAACTGAGAATGTCGAAATACTCACTTTATTCTAAATGAAGAACAGAAGCATCCATAGAGGATCGTTCTTGAGGAAATGTGCCAAACACCATGGCACAACCCCAAGACACCACCCCACCTTCCTTCTAATCTCTAAAGCACTACCAAGCCAGCACTAATCCTATGCAAGAGCTCTCCTCTCCTAATGAGAGAAGCCAAAAGACAAAAGTGAAAAGGAGGAGAAAGAAGTGTGTGTCCTATTCTCTACCCCCTCTCCTTCTATTTATAGGCCTGAGCACCGGCGTGGAAGCACCCCAAACACCCCGGGAATGAAGTGAGGATCCAACCAGGAACCACCACGTGGAAGGCCAGGATTGGGCGCCCCAAGGTCAGTTCGGCCGACCTGTGGGGTCGGCCGACCCCTTGTGGGCCCCACCTGCCCTCTGCTTTCTCCTGGTGACTGATGTGTGGGTCCTTATGGCGGTTCCCGGTGTCCACGTGTTTTGGAGGCGGTTCAGGCGCTCTGATGGGCCATGGGATCCATGTGATATACGCGTGGCGACTTCTGATTCGCAGAGGGTTTCTCCCTTGGATTGATGACAGCATGGATCCAGGGGGTGCTCGCATGGCAGCCCCTCATTGGCTGAGCCTGGATTGCTTGGATTGGTGAGGTGGATGGATAATGTGTGCTTTTGCTCTCCTTCTTGTGCTTATTACCTGCAATTGGATATACACCGCAACTTGTGGAAATTGTCAGTATAAGACCCTATTCTATGGTGGATGTATATTTCTTATGTCAAAATGCAGGTGTTGACGGCCACAAATATGGCACTTAACAGCCATCAACACGGAGCTCTATGCAGAGGAAACAGACACGGGGATGGACCTTCCCGTTGCTGCAACCACCTTGTCAAAGGCAGGGAGAAAAGAATTCTGTGAGTTTTTGCATGGCTTTAAAGTACCTTCAGGCTACTCATCGAACTTCAAGAGGCTAGTGTCGGTGAAGGACATGAAAATGAATTTCAACTTGATGAAATCTCATGATTGCCATGTGTTGATGACATCTATTCTTCCTGTTGCACTAAGAGGTATCAAGACAGAACTGGTTCACGACGCGGTCACGAGCTTGTGTTTATTCTTCAATAAAATAGAACATAATGTGATTGATGAGGAAAAACTATTGGACTTAGAGAGGAGGCATTTCGAGACCCCATGCCTACTTGAAGCTACCTTCGGCGCATCTGCGACTCGGATGAGGTACTCCTGCAGGTGTCGCTGCGTGAGCTTCATCAAGAGTGCAACAATCGCTACGTCGGGTCCTTGTTGGAGGAGCGCTTCCGCCTCACCAAACATCCGGAGGCCTTATGCTTTGAGGGGATGGAGAGGTTGATGAGGCGGCGGAATCCCGATGAGGGTCTGGAGCTCGTCGGAAAGGCCGCTGCCAAAGACACCGGTGCGAAGTACTTCTTAGCGATGCTGAAGTACCGTCGCAACCCTGCGGACCCTGAAGCGATGGCACTGCTCCACGAAATCAGCGGCGGGCCGTCGCCCCATAACGGGCGGTGGAAGAACCACAACCTGCACCGGCTGCGGTTCCTCGTCCGCCGGGATCTCCAGAACATTGCGTGGTGGTACTGGCTTTGTGACGGCGACGATGACATTCCGTTGCTGCCCGTCCAGAATCCCCACGTCTGCATTTGGGTAGCGAGATGTAGGCACTACGGGTCGGAGACCCCAGGGATCATCCACTACTGCAGCGCCGAGTGTCGCATCCATCATGAGTTCGACCTCTGGACGCATGGATTCAGCGTCGCGGTGGAGTACGCCGTCAGTAGGATGAACATCAGGATGTAGGCGGAAGCATCAATAAAAATTATGTATCTTGAATGTAGATTATTATATATTTTGTGTCGCATCCACAAGATTTGATTTGTCACGTTTCTGAGTCAAATCGAAGGTTGCGGTGGTCTCATTTGCCGCATTAGAGGCCTAGGGTGCCCTCTTGGATGTCAAAGCGGGCACCACGGCGGCGGCGGTGGCGACGGTGGCCTCTGCTAGTCTGCTTCCTCCTCTGTTCTATTGGGTGGGCGTAGGAGACGAGGATTGGAGGGGCAAATGAGACGCGGGTTAACCACCCGCTCTGTTCTATTGGAATGAAGAACATTTCTCATTTCTCCTTTTAATCTGCAGTCAAATTTTGTAACATGTATTTCTCTGTCGTACTTAGTCCAAATTTGATGATTTTTATTCCTATTTTTTTTCTAAAATCCCCATCTTTTCATTAATTTCATTGTTTAGTGTATATTCCATTTCGTGAATAATGTTTATATGCCTTTATCTTGTTCTTTGTAAGTACAACATAGAAATAATATTTGTTTTCCACAACCATTAGTAATGAAACTTTGTATTTCCTAATCTTAAGGTGAACACAAGCTTGTGTAAAAATTTCAAATGCGTACAAGATCAAACATGTTGCAAAGTGTGGAAAACTTCAATGTTCAAGCAACATTCTAGGAAACTATGTGAGAGATGTAGCCATTTCTACACAAGTATATTCTTCATTTATCGAAACCATTTGAATTTTTTATGACAAGTTTAGGTACCCAATTTATGTTGCCACATCAATTTGTAGAATTTTTGGAGCAAACTAAGATGTTATTAGAATTATTATATCACAAGCATGAGATGTATATTCGAATTATAAGAATGTTGGGTACACAAGTGTGACTGTTGATATTTTATAAAAATACTAAATGTCCAAATATGAATTGATGTTATTTTTAATGAATTTTTAGGTGTTGTTTTATCGGCTCTAATATTTGATGGATGCGAGTTTCATTTCTAAAAAATAGTGTCGGGCCCACGCGTTAGTGTCAGCAGCCTATATAAAGAAGATACCTGCAGATGAAGGCGACGTGGGTTTACTAACCAGCGATGGTGATGACTATCTATTGTCAGCGTCAGCAGGCAAACCTTGCGCACGTTGTTCAAAAATTCCCACCTATATTGACTATAATTCCCACGGAATTCCAATTCTACCAGAGAGTCATTAAGGGCACACCAGTAATTTCTGTGAACATAATGACGTGCGCGCAGGGGACATATACTCGGAAGTCTAATTCAGACAGATCCACCAGGCCCGCAGTCTCCCCGTCATCGCCCTGCTCCTTCTCCAACCCTAGCCCGCCGCCGCCGCTCTCCCCGCCGCAACCCTACTCTTCTCTAGCCCTACCGTTCCCGGCGTGATGTCGCGCGAAGCGGCTCCAGCCGTGACTATGGTGACGAGGACGTGGTTACTGGCGTGCGGACGACGTCCCGACCAACCTAGAGACGGTGACGCGGATCCGACATCCCCGGCCACGACGACGAGCTGGCCACCTCAGGCAACGAGGCGACGCGGATCGGGCCTCTCCAACCACCACGAGAACAACTACCTTATTCGCGACAGAGGTTAGTGCTGCTTGAACCCCCAATGCCCTCTCTCTGCTCGGCCACCCAATCGGCTATTCCTGTCAAGGTGGATTAGGGAGATATGCTACTTTACGGTTGTTCACATAGGATTATTCTCCTGGAATTGCTTGCATTAGTACAACATGCCTTAATAGTTCATTTTTAATTGATTGGCTGTGAATTTGATGGATGAATTTTGTTGCTCCAAGTCTGTTTGAATAAATTATTGCTAACAGATGAACTTATATGAACTGTTGAAATTATGTTATGCTTTGAATGTACCAGATCGACAGTTATGCTTTGGACCTGTTAGCATACTTTAATTCTGATTGCTTTGTCTTCTTGTTGCATGTACACATGGAACACACAATTCATTACTGCTGAAGTTGGACAAGGAAGCAGTTGAAGGAATTTATTCTCTACTTTGATATATAAGCATATTGCTTCACCCTGTCAAAATGGTTAGCACCTATCCCCAACCTCTATGCTAATATCAACTAATTTGCCTGTCAGAGAATAAGAATTTATCTTATTTTGTTTAGGTTTTCAGTCTAGCTTATGTTGCTCTATTGACGACCTGACATATCATCTATGCAGTCTCTCACAACACCAAACTCCTCTACCTCCAGTGCACCATCACAGCCCATCGACAGTGAACCTTGTTCACAGCCTATCGACTGTGATCCTTCCTCACAGGGTCACTCAGCACATACTGCTGCGAGTAGTACTCGATCCCGCGGGTCGAGGACACAAACCAAATGGCCAGAAGACAAGTTGACCACAACTGGACTTGATCACAATTATTGGCCTGCCCCAGATGCTGCAAGGGATTGATTTGTATTGGTCTGTGGCCTCATTGCTCGAGAGAGGGTGTCAATCAACAAGGCAGTTGAAGATCTCTCACCAATTGAGAAGGAAGAGTTGTTCACAGTTTTAGAGGAATAGCTAGATTACCCAGCCAATCTGGCTGAATCTGTTCGCAAGAAGGCAGTTAAGGCAGCTATGTCAGAGATTGCAACCTTGCAACAGTGGTTCAAGACCCATTTGAGAAAAAAATATGTGAGCCAAGAGGAGACTCCCTTTGTGAAGCATGCCTTTTTGCAGCCAGAAGACCGGACCGTGTTAGTGCAGGAAACCAATTCTCCTAGATTTTAGCGATTGAGCCAAGGGATGAAAGAAAAGAGAGCATTGCATAATAAGCCACACAGGACGGGCAGAAAAGGTTATGTTCGTAAAAGGAAAGTGTAGGAGGAGGATGCAAAGCTAGCTGAAGAAGGAAAACAGATTCCTTGGGACTAATTTCCTAGACGTTTGATGCCTTATCTGCGGGCAAGGGTAGAGAAGAGGAAGACCACTAGTGAAGGAAGCGGGGACATAACATTCAGTAACCCTGTGGTGGTGGGGGTAGCAACTAGGGTGAAAACACTTGCAGCTCAGGCTAGCGATGGTTCTTTCCATGGGGTTAGGGAGAATGATATCCTCACCATAGCACTTGAGACTCTAGAGCATCGAGGTCGGGTCCGAGGCGTGTCTAGTTCACTTGGCTGGGGTAAAGGGTTTGGTGAAGAGTTTGCTGGAATGTACAAGAAGAAGAGGAACAAGAATGCTGTACCGCAGATGGAAGAGCTAATTGGTGAAGCAGTCACCAGAATTGTCTCCATGCTAGCAGAATCAGGAATTGTCCATATACCGGAAAATGTACTTCATCCTCCCCAATCACCACCTGTTAGTAGCAGCGAGGAAGAAGATGTGCATGGCCTCGAGGAAGAAGATGTGCATGGCAGTGAGGAAGAAGAAGCACGTGGCAGAGAGGAAGACCATTGGCATGTCAGCGGGGACGAATGTAGTCAACAGCACATTGATAGTCGATCACCTATGCTGGACACAATAGATAAGCTGACAGAGCCAACCAAGTGCAGCCTTTTGGATGGCTCCGGGAATAAAGTGGAGCTCACACTAGCCACTGTCTTTCCATTGCAAAAGACTCTCCATATAGTACCGGTGCAGGATGGGTATGCTGTGGTGCAACCTAGTTATGTGTGGGGCAATACAGATCACTACCCTCTGCCTGTACCAATTGGGGGGGACAAAGTAACAACCCTAGCTGAGGCTCTCTGTCAAAGGATCCAATGGTCAAAGAACAGGATCCATGTACCACCCATTACGAGAAATACCAACCCTGCACCCACATTAGGTAGCAGGGGTACAACATCAGATGGAGGTATTGCAGCTCAGCATTAGCAAGAGAAAGCTCAGTAGCAGCAGCAACAGCAAATCAGCAAAACTACGCAGTAGGAGCATCGACAATAGTAGGAGGAGGACAGGCAATTTCCGCCTAAGAAGCAGTAACAGATCAGCAAAACTACGCAGCAGCAGCATCGACAACAGCAGGAGGAGGACAGGCAATCTCCGCCTAAGCAGCAGCAGCGACAGGCGGAGGACAGGCAATCTCCGCCTGAGCAGCAGCCACTGCAGAAGAAGGGGCTAGGAAACCTCTGTCTAGTGATGAGCTTCTTAACTGTTTTTGGACAAAATAGGATCCAAAATACAAGGCTGTTGTGCCTATGTTGTCAGAAGTAGACTTACAGGCTGCTGGACCGAATTGTGCCAGGTTGCATGCTTACACCATGGAATACAGTAAGGATAAACTTAGTTTTCCAGTAAAGTTGCCTGAAGACTCCTTTCATGGTGTTGGTGATTTAATGTTAAACATTGCATTCAGTCACGTGTATGACCTTATTGTTGATGTTTCGTAGCGTCGTCACTTTAAGAACAGATCTGGAATCCATCCTTAGTGGCAACACCAAGAAACGCCTTGTTGGCACCTCTCAATGTCACAACTAACGACGCCGAGTTAGCGTGAACATCAAGACTTGCCAAAGGTTAATCTAAACGATCATGAACGAATCCGCAAGCGCACAGATAAACCATTGTAGCACTTCCCCAAGGAAGGAGAATATTCCAAGGGTATCGTATCCATGGAAGGCAATGGCGGATATCTTAGACTTATGCTTTTGCACTGAATGTAAACTAAGAGATAGATATAGGAAACAACAAACTCAAAGGCAGGGGTAAGATAAAAGATATAAAGGGTAGTGCGACACACACACTCAGATCTACCTCTACTCTAGCACACTACGGCTTAGGGGGAACATACGAGTTAGCTCTAGGTTCTAATGTACTAAACATACAAAGCTAGAAGATACAGAAGATAGGCATGAGTATTGCATGAGAGGGTAAGGTTCAGCACCCAGGTACAAACGGGGAGCTAGCCTGCGACGACCAGCACTCTGCGAAACTAGACTTTAGACTCCTACAGTAGGTACCTCAACGCGGAGGGTTGCAATGGATCCAACTGCTATCACCACTGCGGACCTACCTCTATCGTTACGGGGGGTATGCTCATAACTAACGTAGCCAGACAATCCAGGCACCATGCCTGCATTGCTGCTAGACTCCACCCGCCCCGGGCTATTGTGACCCAGGGTGAGAGCCACCAGAAGACTGGTCGACTTAGACCGAGTACCGTAGCTTGAACACAAACCTCATGCAACACTCTCATGCCATCTAACAAGATCAACTAAGGCTAGACATACGAACGGATACAAACTCTCTTATGTCTAGTCAATAAGATCAAAGGGTCATGTTTGTGAAGAACACGAGCCTCTAACTTATGAACAAACACATAAGGAATGAGTTTATCATCCTTCAAGTGGATCAAAAGGTAGTGTTCATGAAGAACACAAGTCTCTAAATGATGAAGAAAGGATGAACTCAAGAACATATCAAGCATATGATCTACCATGACTTTATATGAAATAGCTGAATAACTGAAGTAGATCAAAGTCATACAATAAAATAAAGATAAAAGAGAACTCATACCTAGACTCCAAAGAAGACTTGGAACCTAAAGAAGAGCTACTCTAGCCTACCCCGTAGCCTTGGAAATTAAAAGTGAGAGGAGAATGAGAGAGTGGTGTGTGTGAAATGGGAGCCCCTCCCCTTCTATTTATAGGTAGGGACAAGGCTTGCTCGGAGCACCAAATGACCCCGAAACACCCAGGAGTGAGGTAATGGACCAATGAGTAGCTGCCACGTGTAGGGGCCAGATGGGGCACCACTAAGGCGGTTTGGCCGATCCTAGGATCGGCCGGCCCCCTAGGGCGGCCCCACCTAGTGTGCTTCCTCTGGGTGGCTGCCCTGTCGGCCCTCTGATCCATCCCCAGTGCATGGCTTCATTTGGTATCCGAGGTGGGCCCCTTGATCCATCTGAAGTCCATGTGGCGCTCTCGGATTCGTCGGCGAGTGCCTCCCTTGGATCATTGACGTGGAATGCCATGTATTTCCTTGGTGGCAGCCACCTCCTCAGCTGAGTTGGCATAGTTTCTCCATAGAAGGTGGGTTTCCATCTCTTTTAAGGGGTATTTCACCTACATATAAATAATCTCCAAGGACAAGTGGAACTACATTATTCAAACCAAAATGCAAGTAAATAATGCATATGCCTCCATTTATGTGAGAATATTGAGGGCTGAAAGTGGTACTTAACAGCCGTCAAGAAACTCCCCCAAGCTAACCTCTTGCTCGTCTCGAAGCAAGACTTAGAGACTTAGGTTGGTTGATCAGGAGTTGCTACAATGTTGTATTCTCAACTTATGGCAAACATACAACGAAGTATTCTACCAAGAATTGAATAAGTTGGCAATGTTCTTACCTTTCACCTGATGACGTGGGGCATATAGCTTCACCTGCCTTAGGCGGTTGAGAGACAGAATGGTTATATAGCAAATGCATAATCACTCATACCTTGATCAGCTATCAATCTGGAGGTTTTGCAAATTTTTCAAAAGAAAATTAGAGTTCCTCAAATGATACTCTCTAATCGCTCAAAGGTGTATGATTTCTCACCAAGGCATCAATGTTGACTTTCTTCACATCCTACTCCTAATAAGCTTATGTGGAGCTGTAGGTAGGGAAGAAATATGGCATACTTGTCTCTCATACTTTGCTAAGTCAAAGACCGGATCCTTGGAGGTCGCTCGGTCATGACTGCAGTCAGAGGGGCGTGAGAAGCAGCAACCATCTTTCCATGCTGACAAGAAGCACAAACCAAATCCTTCTCGAATTTCAACTTAGGCAATCCTCGGACAAGATCAAGACCACTCAAGCGGGAAAGCAACTCAAAGCTCAAGTGTCCCAACCTCCTATGCCATTTCCAAAGCTCGGCCGAAACGCCAGCAACAAAGCATCGAGGAGGACCAATAGACTGGGAAAAATCGGCATGAAAAATTTGAACCTCGGGGATGATCGTATAGACAAGATCGCCTCGAGAATCAAGAACACGAGAAGCGCCTGACTTAAAATGAACCTCAAAACCTTCGTCAAGTAACTGAGATACTGACAATAGGTTAAAACCAAGTGACTTGACCAAAGCCACACTTCTTAAGGTCACCTTGCTACTCACCTTCACCATACCTTCAGCAAGCACTCGTCCTCTCCCATTGTCCCCGAAAGTGATGTACTCCCTCGTACTCATCGGGGTGAGGCTGGAGAACCACCCACAATCTCCGGTCATGTGTCGTGAGCAACCAGAGTCGATCAACCAAAAATCCTCCAAGCCACCCACTTGCAATCAAAAACGAGGACGAGAATGAGCAAGCGACTCAACACTGGGGTTAGTACCAAAGGAGTCAAACCAGTGTCGAGCCATTTGCTCAAAGGAAGGGTTAGCAAAGTCCATCCTACCAAAACCTATAGGCAGAGCCCTCTCACGCTGACCACCAAAGGACCTGTCACATCTCACTGGAGGAGTATGAGCACCACGAGAAGGAAAGTGTGGCCCGTAGTCCATCTGAGGCCCAAAGCTCTAATCGTGCCTCCCAAACTCGTAACGGTCACGAGAAGGAGCACGTCAAGCCAACTCACCAGGCCTAAACCCAACACACCTATCTCTCTGAGGAAACACACCTCCACCTCCACGAGTGGGAACTGTACACACAAACACCTCACCCCTAGGTAGAGGCCCTCTACGAGGCTCAGGCACACCACGAGAAAGGTGGTACCTGTCCTTGTTTGCCATCTCCCTAGCAAACCTCTCATCTCTCTTCCTCCTAAAACAGAACTCATCCTTATGCCCATTCCTCCCACAATACTCACAATGGAAGCAGATCGGCTGTGGCTTTGGCGGTGGCTTTTCTGTGGGCTTCTCAATAGCTTTCTCTCCTGACTTCCCATCAAAGATACTCCCCTGGGTGCTCACAAATTTGATGGGTTTCTGGTATTTTTAGGATTTATGTGGAAAACTGGTGGATCTGGTGTTGTGTCTAGCTTATTTTTGAGGTGGTTTGACTTGGGTGCAAATTTGTTCATTGGTGTGGTATGTGGTGGAATAGGAATCTCTCCAGCTTTCTCTTCTCCCTCACCACTCTTCTCACCACACTTGTCAGCCTCCAACGCCTGACCATCAAACCTCTTAAACTGAGCCAACATCAAACTCAATTGTGGCTCATGCCCAGACAACCACCCCATCATTTTCCTCAACTCATCATTCTCATCCTACAAACAACCAACATAGTGTGCAAGTTCCATGTTTTTCAAAGCATGCATTTCACAGGTAGAGCATGATGTAGGAAGAGGAGCTTTCAATGCCTCCTCAAGAGAGACTATTCTAGTGTGAGATTCATCTAGCCTAGCATGCAACACAGGACATGAAGTACAAGCACCTAACAAAGCTAGCCTAGATTTCAATTCATCACACTCAATCCTAATCACATCTAGTTCCTCAAGAGTAGAGGCATGCTTCTCCTTGAGAGCAGTCAAGTCAGTAAGAAAAACATTGCAATCACTACAATCAATCTCATCAGACACAACAGGAGCAGATTTCAAAGAGCCTATCTCATTTCTAGCATCAACAAGCAAGGACTCAAGCTCAACTATCTTGTCCTTAGCATCACCCAACAAAGACCAAAATTCCCTCTTCTCCTTGTTGGTCTTCCTAAGCACATCATCAAGGTAATCAAGCAACTCATTTAGCCTAGCATTCTCCTCTAGCAAGAAGTTGGGATCATGTCGTACCTCTTCCTCGGAGTCAGAGTTCGAATCCGAGCTATGCTTCCCACCCTTCTTGGAGTGTGCCATGCCGCAAAATCCACCTTGTGCGACGAAGCTCAGGCCGGTGAATTTCTTGCCCATGTGCCGCTTGTCCTTGCGCTGATCTTGCTCTTCATCGCTGCTCGAGTCGGAAGAAGCATCGCTTGATGTGGAGTCAATGTCGCTCGCTCTGGCAACCATCACTCGAGCCGTCTTCTTCTTGTACCCGCTACTCTTCTTGTGCCTTCTCTCACCCTTGTCCTTGTACTTGTCCTTGTAGTCGTTCCGGGAGCGGTGCTTGTTGTAGTCGTGCTTGGGCTTGCCCTTGTAGTCGTTCTTGATCTCCATGGCTTCAGGGCATTCGGTGATGAAGTGTCCATGCTTCCCGCACTGATAGCACATCCCCGAGCTCCGCCTTGCATTATTGCGGTTCTGGTACATCCGCCCAAACCTCTTGCTCACCAAGGCGAGATCGTCCTCACTCAGCACCTCAAAGTCCTCATCTGGCAAAGCCACAAGACAAGACAAAGAGAAACCAACAGAGTTAGCATTAGACCTTGATCCTGAGACAAGAACCAAACTATGAGGATCAGTGGGGCTCTCGCTCTTGGCTCTGTTGACGGCTGTTAAGTACCTACTTTAGTTGTCAATATACTCATAAATAAAGGAGCATAAGGCATTTCTTACACGCATTTAGTTAAGAATAATGTAGTTCCACTTGTCCTTGGAGATTATTTGATTGCAGGAAAATAAGCAGGAAAGAGTGGCAAACTCACCTTCTATGGTCCATGCCACATCACCTCATCCTAGGTGGGTTGCCAACAAGGATGCCATGAATGCAAAGCTGCCAACCAGGGCACCATGCATACATGCCATGCAAGCAATCCAAGTGAAGCAACCATCGACGAATCAGAGTGTGACATGTGGACATCACATGGATCCATGGGCCCACAAAGGCATGCAAATCGTGCCAGGGTGGACACCGAGAAACGACCTAAGGACCCACAGGATAGCCACCAGGAGAAAGCACAAGCCAGGGGGGCCCACCAGGGGGTCGGCCGAACCGACCTTGGCTCGGCCTCTCTTGTGCTTCCACGTGGTGCTTCCTTATTGGTCCTAGGTGCTATTCCCAGGGTGTTTGCATCCATTCCTCGCCGGTGCCCAGGCCTATAAATAGAAGGAGAGGGGGCTCACTTATGATACATCCACACATGCAACACCTCTCTCACTTTTAGTCTCGAGGCTAGGAGGTAGGCTAGAGTAGTTCTAATTCAGGTTCCAAGTCTACTTTGGGAACTAGGTATGAGTTCTCTTGTATCTTATTTCATTTGTATGACTTTGATCTACTTCAGTTATTTATCTATTTCGTATAAAGTTGTGTTAGTATACATGAGTGATTTGTTCATGTGTTCTTCACCTGTTCATCATTTAGAGGCTCCTGTTCTTGATGAACAAGGCCTTTCGATCCACTTGACGGGTGACTTTCACATGTTTCTGGTGTTTGTTCATAAGTTAGAGGCTCGTGTTCTTCGTGAGCATGACCCTTTGATCCAGTTGAACAGACATAGGAAAACATGAATCCATTTGTGTACTTAACCTGGTTTGATCTAATTAGATGACATGACTGCGTTGTATGAAGTCTGTGTTTAAGCTACGATACTCGGTGTAATTAGCTGGTTTATCTGGTGGCTTGACCTAGGTCACAATAGCCCGGGCCGGTCAAGTCCGGCTAACAACGTAAGCATGGTGCTTGGGTTGTGTAGCTACCTTACTTATGAGCTTATCCCACGGTTTGTCTTGGGGTAGACCGCGGTATTGACAGCTATTGGTCCCTCTGAAATCCCCCACGTTCGGATAAGCTATAGGAGTCTAAAATCTAACAACCGGAGTTATGCAGAAGCAACGCGGGAGGTTAGCTCCCTGTGGTACCTCGGTGCTTAAGTCAATGTTCTTCAACGCTAGTGTATCTAGCTCGTTCCTACCAGCTTTACGTGTATAGTACATAAGAACCTAGAACTAACTCGTTTGTTGCCTCCTAAGACTAGGACCCCTTAGAGAGAGAGTGAGTGTGTGATCACACTACCCCCATTATCATATTTTACCCCTGCACTTGAGTGTCTGATTTATTCCCGTCTATGATCTATACTCATTGCAATAGAGTTGATCTTATCATTCCACCAATGCCTTCCTTGGATTCGATTCCCTTTGGAATACTCCTTTGGGGAAATTCTACAATGGTACTTCTGTGCACTTGCAGACTCCTGTAACGTTAAGAATTACCAACCAGCATTTCTAGCGCTGTTGCCAGGATGGGTTCCAAACCTGTTCTTAGGTGATTGCATTAAGAAATGTCAACAAGCATTTCTGGCGCCGTTGCCGGAGAAGGCTTAAGAATGACATATCAACACTTTGCATATGTTTATAATCATGACAGGAATAAAACAGTTCTCAATGCAGGCTAACTTGGATTGTCTTCTTTGTCTATTGATGATGAAGATAGGTAGTACATGACTGGTTTCGACTTACCGCCGAATTTTACTGAAGATCCTGAGTCACTCGTAAGGAAGGCACGAACTCATTTCGGCTCTCCTTTGCGTGAACGTTCGGAAGTCGACCTAGCTTCCTTTGTGCCATTTGCATCAACTTCCATGGCCAACCCTGTCGAGAAGACTCTTCATGAGTACTCCACTCCCTCTGCTGACCAGGTGCCGACAGGCCCTATGATCAACACTGGGAATGGAAACTTCGAGATCAAGACTGGCTTAATTACGATGGTACAGGCTAGCCCATTCTGTGGCAAGCCTAATGAAGATGTGAGTGCCCACCTAGAACTGTGCAGTACCGTCACTATACGAGGAGTGGAGGATGATGCTATTCGTCTGCGACTGTTTCCCTTCTCACTCTTGGGAAAGATGAAGCAGTGGTTCTATGCTAATCGTGCAGAGATTAACACTTGGGCAAAGTGCTCTGCAGCATTCCTCACAAAATTCTTTCCGTTGGGCAAAACCAATGTCCTTCGGGGGCGAATTTCAAGTTTCCAGCAAGTAGCAAATGAGACTATCCCAGAAGCTTGGGAGAGACTCCAGGAGTACATCCTGGCGTGTCCTCATCATGGGATGGACAATTGGCTTATTGTTCAAAGTTTCTATAATGGGCTGACTCTGACAGCTCGAGGCCATATTGATGCTGCAGCTGGAGGGGCCTTCTTCTCTCTTACTATTACTGAAGCTACTACACTGATTGAAAAGATGGTTACCAATCAAGGGTGGAGTGATGATCGACTCCAGCCATGTCAAAGGGGTACACATACCGTCAAGGAAGCGGATATGTTGCACACCAAGATGGACCTAATGATGAAGAGAATGGATGATCTAGCCAATGAGAAGGCCGCCATGGCCACCACTACTCAATCTATGGATGCTCGCATGACTTGCGAAGTCTGTGGTAATACTGGGCATTCAGGGAATTACTGCCCTGCTACTCAGGAGGATGTGATGTACATGAACGGCAACAACAACGGTTATCGTCCACAAGGATGTCAAATGTGGAATCAATCACGCCCTTATTATCAAGGAGGTAATCAAGGTAATTCTTTCAACCCAAACCAACCTTTCTTGAAAGATCTAGTCTTTGGGCAAGCTAAGATTAATGAAGGTTTTAATAAGAAAACAACTGCCTATGATAAGGCTTTCGAGAGCCTTAATGTTAAAATTGATAGCCTTTCTTCTGCTCTTAAAAACCAGTTGAGCTTTAATAAGATGATAGAAACCCAGTTGGCTCAATTAGCTGCTTTGGTTCCCTCTGCTGAAGACGGGAAGATTCCGGGGCAACTCGTATCTTCCTGCGAAAATGTTTGTGTAGTGTCCACCAGATGGGGTAAGCCATCTAGGCAGGCACAAGCCACTGACTATGTAGGGAAGCCTATACAGCAGGTACTTGACCCATGGGAATCTTCAATAATCATACACAAGAAAGATCCTGGTTATCCGGCTATCACCTGCAAGATATATTACCAGAAGATTAAGCATGCTCTCTGTGACCTTGGTGCAAGTGTTAACCTTATGTCCAAGGCCATGTTTGAACAATTGGGATATCCAGCTCTAACTCCAACTACGACGGCCGTCCAACTTGCTGACGCATCGATCTGACATCCAGAGGGGATAGTAGAGAACTTATTGGTATTCATCCAAGGTTCATGCATCTTTGCGGATTTCATGGTCCTTGATATGGAAGATGATGAGGGAATGCCCCTCATTCTTGGGAGACCGTTCCTAAGTGACGCCAACACAAGGATCAATGTCGGAGCCGGAACGATCTGATTCCACATTGGGAAGATGAACTTGATGTTCCGATTTCAGGCAACAAAAGAGAAATGCTATACACTGCAGGGCAAAAATGAGCAATCAGGGGCATGGACGGAGCCACAGCCCCCGCGACTTCCCACCACTCCAACAAAGCCTAAGAAAACAAGAAAGGTGTGGCTGGAAATATAGAAGTCATCTCCATCTATTTCTCGAGAATGGGGTGATGAGTGGAATTAATCATCGAGAAAAGTCTCGCTCTCAGACTTAAAAAAGATGAGTCCTTTTTGCCAAAAGGTAAAATTGGTAGTTATCTCATATTTCCCTTTCAAAATTTTATTTGATTTTTCCAAATGCATATTTGAATTTTCCAACCTTGCATCTGCATGCTAGATTTTTCTAGCCAAATTTCCCTATTCAAATAAAAATTTTGAAAATAAATTTTTGAGTGGAAAATCCTAGAAAAATTATTCGAGCAAAATTTTGGGCGAATCTGGACCTAGACATCTGGGTAGGACATCAGGTAGCCGTTAGAGAGCCGTTGCAAAAAGCTGGAAGCAGGCGGGCCCGGTAGGGGCTCAGCCGACCCTAGGGGTCGGTCGACCCTGGCCAACGGTCATGTGGGCCCTGCCTCCTCCAACGGCTCCTAGCCGCTGCACTTGTCCTCTACCCCGGTGCCTGGCTCGGTTGCCTATGAATAGAAGGGGGATTGAGGGGTTTCTTCACCCATTCACTCATTTTCATCACCCTCTCTCCCTCTTTGCTCTTGCTCTTTGGTTTTCTTGGATTTCTTGCTCAAGTGGAAGTGTCAAGCACTCTCTCCAATTTGTCGCTGAATATTGAATATTGGTGGAGCAAGCTCGGTAAGGATTTCATTTCGATTTCACTAACCCATCACCGAGTTGCTCGTGTTGTCCCATTGTTGTGCAAGATGAGTTGGATTGCCGGTGCGAACCGAAAGGTGACCCGCTCACGCCGTTCTAGAGACGGAGAGGGCTCGTCTCACCACTCCGGAGCTACACCGAGTCCAATGTCAACCGACCGTGAAGAAGAGGAAGAGGAGGAGCTACCCATGCCACAAGCCGAAGGAGTGTTCAACGCTGATGCTGCCTTCATCGACTTGAGGGATGACCGGGAGAGACAAGCCTACACTCTCATCAAGGATCGAGTCTTCGCCAACACCAAGGAGTTCGACTCGGCCCTTCTCGAAAAACAGGTATGGACTCCGAGTTTGATTCCATTTGGCATGCTCTTGGTTGGGAGAACTTTGTTCCGGTGTGGGAGATTGGTTCTAGGCCTCTCACCATCTAGTTCCTCTGTACTCTTCGGGAGGATGAGATCGGTATTACGTTTCGTTTCCATGGAACGTCGTATCGAGTCTCATGGCCAGATCTTAGTCGTGCTCTCGGTTTTCATCGTCGTTGTGCTATTTCTCTCGATCAAGCTTGCAGCAATTTTATTCGAGATAGTTTTTGGGAAGAGCTTTCTGGTCGGCCTGTCCATGGCAAGTTAGCACCTCGGTGCAACGATATCACGCATCCCACTCTCTGACTGTGGCACAAGTGGCTCGCCATCACTCTCTTTCCAAGGGATGATGTTCGAACTGTGCACACAGACGAGATGAAGATATTATATGCCGCGGTCAGACGGATCAAAATCTCTCCAGCGCAAGCTATGATTCGGTAGTGGTTGACAAATTTTAGGATGACGGGTTCTATTGAGTGTACGTCTCTGATCACATGTATCATTTCGAGTCTCGGGATTACACAAGGGGCTAACGTTCCCTACATTGATTCTCCCCGAGCCGTGATAGATGAGGCATATCTGATTCAAGGACATACTCTTAAAAAGGGCCCAGATGATTCCTTGGTTTTCTTCTACCCTAGCCATGCAAACCAGATTCGGTTACCAAACCGGATTTCCATTTGTACAGCCAAGGGCCACTGACCGTTCCTCTTGAGGAACCTCGTCGTTCTAGTGTTTCTGGAGACAGGGTCACTAGGAGTGCATCGAGGAGGGCAGCGACAGCACAGCAATCGCTACAACATCCGCCGCCATAGCCGTCGCCTCAGCCACAGCCTCAGCCTACCCCACCGCCGTCTGGCGCATGGGCCTTGGCCGGGTACATGTCTGGAGTTACACCCGGATATGCCCCCGGTTGGGACCAACTCAAGAGTCAGCCGGGTGCGAGTAGCTCGACCTGGGCTAGTGCAGGGAGTGACGAGTGGGTTAGGCCCGTCGGTGCTACCCACAGGGACTCGTCCTCATCGTCCGGGTTGCGCTCGTCATCTCGTGGGGCCACCCTCACTCAGCAGATGAGCGAGCTCAACATCTGTGTCGGTACCGTGCAGGAGACAATGCACCAGCAGGCTGAGTCCACTCGAGACTAGCAGTGTATGACTGGCGAGAGACTTCACACCATGGAGCAGAGACAGCTGCGACAGCTGGAGGAGCAGAGGGCTTACTACGCGTGGATGGGATACCACCCTCCACAGCAGTGAGCCTGAAGCTAGCTTGGGGGAGGGCCCCCATTCTGAGGTAACTTGTATCTTCTATTGTTTTCAGAACCCCATATGATAAAAACACATAAAAATCTGAAAAGTTAAAAAGACCAAAAATATTTATTTGCTTCCCTAAACTAGTTTGTTTTCATATGCACGGTAAGAGTGTTCTTATTCTCCATGGTTGAAATGATGAATAGTTGCTTTGTTTATTCCTCTTGTATGCCTTGTTTATAGCTTAGTATCCTATCCAAGTTTTGAGTTTGTTGGCTAGTATTGTCAGTGCAATGAACCGGCAGTCCACCACGGGGTAGGCTATGGTGGTAGATTGTTTGGTGGGGATCGCCGAGACTAGAGCTAGATGGTGAACAAAGGACACAGGGTTTATCCAGGTTCAGGCCGCCGGGAGGCGTAATACCCTACGTCCTGTGCTCGGTGTGTTGTATTGATGGTTCCACGATTGGGAATCAGATGGAGTTGTTTCTGAGAGGGGTCCCTACCGCCCTTATATAGCCTGGGGGCAGGGTTTACAGATCTCAGGGAATCTATAGCTAACCGATTACAAGATTTGGCCTTCTGGCTCAAGTAATATCTTTCCTAACTAACCGATCTTCGTTCATGGGATGATATCTCCTGAGGCGCCGCCTCATCCTGATCCGTGCGCCGTACCATATCCCCACATGGGTGGGCCCATACACATCACGAAGCCCCTCCGTGTGGGACCCGGGGGGTATATCCCCCACAGTAGTCCCCGAGCGCTTCTTAACCAGACTGCAACTTCGATCTTCAGCTCTGTGTACTTCTAACATTCAGCCGAGTGCTTAATGCCTTTTGTCTGAGTGCTTTGAATGTTGTCTGATCTGATCTCTGGTGCAGCCAAGTGGTCCTTGAAGCTAAACTCGTGGTTGCCGGGTGGTTGAGGAGAGCACTTCACCATGTTTGTAATTTATTTAGATCATCCGGGATTGGAGATTGTACACTTTCGTCGAAGACGAAGTGTACACACTTAGTCCCCGAGCCTAGATAAAGATTGAAAAGGTTTATCTAGGGTCAAAAGAGAATCAAAGCGACCGCTCCCTGATGTCTTCTATAATGGGTGCCCCTTTGGAAAAAAGGTACCTCCGTTCGCCTACCGTATCCCCGACCCTGACTTTAGTCAATGAGACTTTGTCTTGGTATGATCCCGGGTGATCGTGTTGGCAGGTTTTAGCCGCTGAATGGGCGCATCTCCAGATGCGCCCATTAGGGTAGTCCCCGAGGTTCGGAATAGTTAAAGTAACTATTTCGAAGCTCTAAAAAGGATTTAGTTCGGTATTACCATCATCCCATTTGGGAGAGTACCACTCGGATCATCTGACCTGGTACGGTGTTTGGTTAGAGCTCCAGCCCTATGCCAAATTTGCCGTATGGCCCACCGTGTTCTCACGGAGCACTCGCGCGAGGTCACCTGTCCTAGTCATCATATTCGTGACTTCTGAACAGCTTTGGCCTGTATATGGCATGCCTCCGGGAGAACACTCATGAGCTAGCAGATTTTCGAAACTCTCTTAGGAGTTAAAACCGAATTTTCGAGGGCGGGTTATCTGATAACCTGGCAGTACGCGACTCTGGGTCACGGCCTCTGAGTGGTTTAAGCCAACCAACGATTTTTGGAAGGTCATTTTTAATTTTAAGGGTGTCTTCCCGTAGAAGGGAAGGTTTTAACCCCTCGGCCCAATTAGAGCCACGGCCTGTTAAGGCCCAGCAGCCAGAATCGGAAGCGTCGCGGATAAGGCTGGGCACTGGCGTGCCGCTCGCGAGTCGTACTCGCGAGAAGAATCTCCCGCGCTGCGGCGACGTGACCGCACGGGTGGTAGGGCCCGCCACGACCACCGCTCCATCTACCGCATTTAAGGCAGCCCAGAGGCGCCGCTCGCCACACGTTCCCCTGCAGTCATGTTGCTTTGCTTCCCATAGGAAACCACGCAGCCGCCCTTCGCTCTTCCTTCTCCGGCCGCTCCACCTCCGATCTGCCGGATCCATCGCCGCATCAGCTCGACCCTCACCGGATTTAGCTCCGGCGAGGCTGCAGATCTAGATCTGCCGCCGCGCCGCATCTAAGCCACGGTCCCGGGGGAGTCCCCGAGCGTAGTGAGGGTGTAGACCACTGCCCGCCCGAGTCCCCGAGTGTAGCGAGGATGTCGTCGGTGGGATCCCGCCGGCATTCGAAGAAGTCGAGGCGCGGCGCCTTCGAGGCGAGGCGCTCGCCGTCTTCGTCATCGTCGTCCCCGCTTCCGCCGTCGATGCAGAGCGAGGAGTGGGTGCGCTCCGTCTCCACGAGGGAGCGCCTCACCGCCCTGGTGTTGGGGGCGTATTGCTCGAGTCCGCCGTCGACCGACGACGCCGTCGTCTTCAAGTCGGCCTATCTCTGCGGGTTCGGCCTGCCTGCGCATCGCTTCTTCCTCGACCTGCTCTACTACTATGGTTTGGAGCTGTGCCATCTCAACCCCAACTCTATTTTGCACATATCCATCTTTGTGCATCTGTGCGAGGCGTTTCTTGGAATCGCCTCGCATTTTGATCTTTTTCATTATTTCTTCTGGGTGAAGCCCCACCCGAACGCCAAGAAGCCCCGAGTGGTGGGCAGTGCCGGATTCCAGCTCAAGCAGAGGCACTCTACTGAGTACATTCCGGTGCCGCTCGTCAGCTCCAACAAGGGCTGGCACTCGGAGTGGTTCTACACCACCAACCATGCTCCGGCGGTGCCCTGCAACGTCGACGCGCGGCCGACTCCTCTCCCATGCTGGGATGAAGAACTTGGCCAAGCAGAGATGGGGCAAGTGTCCGTGCTGCTGGAGCATATCCGAAAGCTGAAGGAGGTCGGGTTCACTGGCATCGCGGTAATGGCGAGCTTCGCCGTATGGTGCACGCAGCCGCTCCGGGATAGGGTGCGTCCGGCTTACGAGTATGCCAGCGACGACCACGACACGACGCGGCGAGCGATAGAGCCGGGGAGAGCGATGGAGCTGAAGGAGTGCATCCGTCAGTGCTTCATTCCCGGCACCGTCATCTCCAACCGTGACGCGCCGAAGCCATTCAACCTGGCGAACTATCCGCCTGAGGTAACGGTTTTTTCTTTTATAGGGCGCCCATTAGGGCATTTACATGTGCCCACCAAATGTTTGATCAAATGGGTCTGTTTGTTTGTCTGCGAAATTGTAGGATCGCAGGGCTTTTGTCTCTGTGGCGCCTGTGCCTGGCTCATTGGCCGGGCAAGGTCCTTTGGCCGGTCGCCTTGGCGAGCTGCAGCGGATGGAGCGCGCCAGGGCTCACGTCGCGGGTGGCGGTGAGGCGATCCAGCTTGAGCCCCGTCGGCCCGCAGCCCCTGCTCTGGAGGAGAAGCGTGCCGCACTGGCCAACAAGGGCAAGGAGCGCAAGGGCAGCCAGAATCCTGAGGTGTGGTGTGCGCCCCCTGGGTCGCTCAAGATCGACGAACCAGAGGTGCGCCGACGCAAGCTTGTGCTGTCGAAGGATGAGGAGGAGGAGGTGCCCCTCACCTTTGACATCGGCGAAGCTCCCTCGGTGACGACGGCTCAGGTGGTGCCGGCGCCTACCGGTCACTTCACTTCTTCTCTTCCTTCTCAGCCATCGGGCCCAGTGCCACCAGGGGCGGACGCTGTGCACCCCACTCCTCGGACTGCGCAGGCTACCGCTGCAACACCGTCACCAGCACCTACGGCGGCGGTCAGTGGGGTGAAGCGATCCGCCTCCTCTGGCTCTAGTTTTCTGTGTTGTACCCGTGTCTGCGTGTCCTCCGAGTAAGTTTTCTTGAAATCGTCCATCCTTGTTTTTATTTTGTTCATAGGGTTGGAAAGCGATCTTTATGTCTTGTTTGTTCAAGCAGGGGTCCCTGCAACCTCCCTTCCGAAGTTGATGAGTCATCCCTGTCGTCTGCCACCCCAGTGTCGCCACGCCCGAGTGCTTCCGATGGGCACCCGGCTGTTGCGTCGGGGGTTCCTGATGCTGCGGCTGTCGCTGCTGATGCTGCTGTTCACGGCTCCAGTCCCCAGCGTGGGGCTGGACACGTTGCAGCTCCCGGCGCTGCTGCGGCTGAAGCCTCTGGCATCGAGGAGATCTAGCAGGAGCTCCCTCAGCCGCGTCTCAACCCACCATGCCCTGGACGCGTCGCCCAGGTGCGTGGCACTCGTGTGGATGAAGTGCTTGGGGATCCGGCGATCGATGCCGAGAACCGCGCAGAGCTCGTCACCATTGCACGGAGGACCCTCCAGCTTGTCGAGGTAATTCTTTCTTCCTCTTGTTGTTGTGAACACTTGCTAGCTATAGTTCATTGATCTTGTGCTGTGTCTTGACAGACCGTGGCCTCGCAGTCTACGCACAAGAGCGTTGTGCTCGAGCACGTCGGCACCGCTGCTGATCTGAACGCCACTCTGCGCGCCCGGTTGGAGCGTCTCGAGCAGCAAGCTGCTGCTCAGCGGGACAGCAGCATCCGGGTGGTGGAGAGGCTGCGGCAGGAGAAGGCGGCTGCCGAGGTGAGTGAGGTGACGCTCCGGGCGGCGGCGGAGGAAAACCAGCAAGGTATATTGATTATGTTTTGCTTTTGTTTCGCCGTTGCCCGAGTACTTCGTGTTGATCATCTCTTGGCAACAGCTCAGGCCAAGGCAGAGGAGGAGCTCAAATCCCTATGGGGCCGCATGAAGAAGCTCCGGCAAGACGGCCAGGAGGCGTGCAAGCAGGCCGCTGTGGCGAGGAAAGAGCTGTCAGGTTGGTTACTTTGCACTCCCGTGTTATCCCTAAATGTTTGTCGATAAGTGCTCCTGACGTTGAGTAGATTTCTGGCAAAAACAATTTGCCCAATATGCAGATCTTGAGGCCCGCATCGCATCGGAGAGGGCTCAATCCAAAGCTCTCGGTGAAGCGCTGCGCCCCATCCTGGACGAGCTTGCGCCCCTTGCCGAGTCCTCCTCCATGCGACAGTTCGGTGATCCGGTGGTGCGCCTGCCAACCCTTCTGGAGCGTGCCCAGGCGGCGGCGGCGCGCTTCCCCGGCTGTCTTCGCGAGGTCAGCGTGGCGAGTGCCAGCCACTGCCTCGCCGTCTTCCGTTCCTTCTACCCCTCGATCAATGTGGATCACTTCCGCGGTGACTTTGCTCGTGGGACGTCGTCGCAGCAGGCTGAGCTACTGTTGGAGGAGGTGAAGGACACGGCGGAGCAGCTTGCCGATGACATCGTGGCGGCGGCTGATGAAGAAGCTGGTGGTGATACCCTCCTGTCCCAGCCATAAAAACTTTAAAAGTTAAAAGTTGTAATATTTTGTGGTGCTGTGGGTGCACCAGTACTTTGGTTCGTTGACATTCGGTACTTTTAAGTAGGCGCTTTACTTTGACGGTGTCTTTGTACTGTTAATTTCTCTGATAGTTAGTCTATTATGGGAAATCGTAGGCTCATTGGCCTTAGTTTCCTAGCGCAGAGGGCGTACTCTCATACACACGTAGTACCTTAGCTTGGCGAAAACCTCAACCCACGATTTAAGACATGTGCTACCGAGTACTTTATGAGTCGTAAGATCCGTGTTAGATGAGCGTTTATTTAGTTTTAACATGGAAACTTTGCTGTATGTAAAGCAGTCCCCAGGTTTCAGAATTGAAACTTGGGTGAGAAAGGGCATGTGAGCAGATGTAAGAGCGAAGTAGAAAAACTTCAACAGACATGAAATTGAATTCATTACCACAGACTGCTAACATGGATAATGTACAAAAGATTTTGAACAGAAAATGATACATAGCTTTATTATGGGTAGAAACAGCGTAGGTGCTCGATGTTCCATGAGTTGGGCACATCCGAGCCATCCTCCCGCATCAGCAGATAAGCACCCGGCCTGCTGATTTCCTTGACTATGAATGGCCCCTCCCATGGGGCTGCTAACTTGTGCATGTCCTTCTTGCTTTGGATCCTACGCAGGACTAGATCTCCAACGCAGAAAGCTCTCTCCTGCACATTTTTATCATGATAACACCGCAAGTCTTGGGCATACCGTGCTGCCTGAATCGTTGCCGCGAGCCGTCCTTCCTCGAAGCTGTCGATATCCTCAATCCATGCCTTCTCAGCCTCGTTTTCGTCGTATACTTCAACTCTTGGGGCATTGAACATGAGGTCGGTGGGGAGCACCACCTCAGATCCATATACCAGGAAGAAGGGAGTCTGACTAGTAGCACGACTCGGCTGTGTCCGCAGTCCCCAGAGTACTGCAGGGAGCTCGCGTAGCCAACGAGTCGCGTACTTCTTCAGGCGATCGAAGATGCGCTTCTTGAGTGCCTCGAGCACCGCTCTGTTAGCTCGCTCGACTTGGCCATTGGCACATGGGTGCGCGACTGAGGCGCATGCCACCTTGATGAGGAGTTCATCGCAATATTCCTGGAACTCCCTTCCTGTGAAGTTAGTACCCAGGTCGGTTATTATCCTGTTAGGGACACCGAATCTATGCACGATTTCTCCTATGAACTCGGCTGCCTTGGCAGCTGTGAGCGCATTGATTGGCTTGACCTCTATCCATTTGGTGAACTTGTCGACTGCCACCAGGATGTGGTCGTACCCTCCGGATGCTTTCTTGAAGGGCCCGATCATGTCGAGTCCCCAGCACGCGAAGGGCCATGAGACAGGTATCGTCTGCAGAGCTTGGGCTGGAACATGTATTTGTTTTGCAAAGAATTGGCATCCCTCACAACGTTTCACCAACGTCTCAGTGTCTGCGACGGCTGTGGGCCAGTAGAAGCCAGACCGGAAAGCTTTTCCAACAATGGTTCTTGCTCCGGCGTGGTTGCCACACATGCCTCCATGAATTTCCGCTAGGAGTTGTCGTCCTTCTTCCTCCGGTATGCACTTCTGGAGTACTCGAGACTGTCCGCCTCGGCGATACAGGTTGTCGCCGATCAAGACATAGTTCTTGCTCCTGCGACTGATCCGTTCATGCAGCGCTCATGTCTCCCTTTCCTGACCTGGTAAAGGATTCGGGAGCGTGCCATCCTTGATGTACTCGACCATCTCTGAGATCCACTCGGGTTGTGGCTCAATCATTAGGACATCACCGAGTCCTTCTGATGGATTGACTTGCGCATCAGGGTTGTTAATGGAGGGCTTGATCAGGTCCTGAACAAAGACGTCGGGTGGTACCTGGGCTCTCGTAGATCCCATGTTTGCCAGCTCATCGGCCGCCTTGTTATCGTCACGGAGTACGTGCTGAAACTCTAGGCCGTAGAACTTGCCTTCGAGTTTGCGGATCTCCACGCAATATGCGTCCATCTTCTCGCTGGTCCGGTTCCACTTCTTGTTAACCTGGTTTACCACCAGGGCAGAGTCACCCTTGACCATGAAGTATTTTATCCCGAGCGATACGGTGATACGGAGCCCGTGGAGGGCCGCCTCGTACTCGGTCGCGTTGTTCGAAACCTTGAACATGACCTGCAGCACGTATCGCAGTTTCTCTCCTGTTGGGGAGATGAAAATTATGCCGGCCCTGTCTCCTTTAATCCTAAGTGATCCATCAAAGTACATGGTCCAGTACTCAGGTTTAGCGGCAGTGGATGGCGTCTGGATCTCCGTGTACTCTGCCACGAAGTCTGCGAGTACCTACGACTTGATTGTGTTGCGCGGTACGAAAGTTATGTCATGTGCAGCCAGCTCGATGGACCACTTCACGATCCTCCCCATGGCATCTCTGTTGTGCAGGATGTCGCCTATGGGGTAGTCGGAAACTACAACGATTTTATGAGCTTCGAAGTAGTGCTTCAACTTGCATGCGGTGATCAACAGTGCGTAGAGCAGTTTCTACGCCTGATTGTACCGCACCTTAGAGTTGGTCAGTACCTCACTTACGAAGTAGACCGGTCTCTGGACGGCATACGTATGTCCTTCCTCTTTGCACTCCACAACTAATACTGTGCTGACCACGTGCGTGGTAGCCGATATGTAGAGGTAGAGGGTTTCCCCCTGTTCTGGTGCTGTGAGGATGGGGGCCTTTTGCAGATAGCTCCTGAGTTCCAGGAAAGACTTCTGGGCCTCCTCATCCCACTTGAAATCATCGTTTTGATGCTTGAGGAGCTTGAAGAAGGGCAGTCCGCGTACACCGAGTCGAGAGATGAAACGGCTGAGTGCTGCCATGCACCCAACTAGTTTCTGTACATCCTTCTGGCACTTGGGGGGCTTCATCCGAGTGATCACATGGATCTTCTCTGGGTTTTCCTCTATGCCGCGGCTGCTGATAAGGAATCCAAGTAATTTTCCTGAGGGAACGCCAAAAATGCATTTTTCTGGGTTAAGTTTCCACCGGTAAACCCTCAGGTTAGCGAAGGTCTTAGCTAGGTCCTTGATAAGGTTATCAGGGTCTCGAATCTGGACTACGACATCATCTACGTATGCTTCGCAGTTTACGCCGATTTGCGTCTTCAGGCACGCCTGGATGGCATGCTGGTACGTCGCACCGGCGTTCTTCAGACCAAAGGACATTGTCAAGTAACAGTATGCACCATGGGGCGTAATGAACGACGTCTTGATCTAGTCTTCGACCTTCAGGCTAATCTGGTGGTAGCCTGAATAGCAGTCGAGAAAACAGAGCAGGGCACAGCCCGCCGTGGAGTCAACGACTTGGTCTATTCGCGGGAGGGTGAAGGGGTCTTTGGGACAGTGTTTGTTGAGATCGGCATAATCAACGCACATTCTCCATTGCTTATTCTTTTTGGATACAAGAACTGGATTAGCCAGCCAGTCTGGGTGATACACCTCTTTGATAAAGTTGGCAGCTAACAGCTTCATAACCTCTACCCCTATTGCCTCCTTGCGGTCAACCGCGAACCGATGAAGCTTTTGCTTGATCGGCTTAGCATTCGGGTCAACCTTCAAGGAGTGCTTGGCGAGCTCTCTAGGCACTCCTGGCATATCCGCTGGTTTCCAGGCGAATATGTCAGAGTTGGCATGCAGGAACTCGACGAGCACGCTTTCCTATTTAGGGTCCAGGTTGGCCCCTATGGTCGCCGTCTTTGAGGGATCCTCCAGGTTGAGCGACACCTTCTTCACGACCTCCTTCTCCCGCTGGATCGCCTCCGTCGCTGGCTTCTTGGTCGGGATCTCCAGATCTACCGGGTCGAGCTTGCTGGTAGCCACCAGGACTTCAGCAGTGTGTCTGGAGAGATCCAGGGTGGCAGCGATGTGGAGATTCTCCTTCTCACAGGCAATGGCTGTGTTGGAGTCACCTTTGAGGGTAATGACCCCGTTTGGCGCAGGCATCTTCAGCACCATGTAGGTATAGTGGGGCACCGCCATGAATTTGGCTAGCGTCGGCCTGCCGAGTATGCCATGATAGGCTGTCTCGAAGTCCGCCACTATGAAGCAGACGTACTCTGTCCGGTAGTTCTCAATCGTGCCAAAGGTGACTGGCAGAGAGATCTGACCGAGTGGTACTGAAGGATCTCCGGGTACGATCCCGATGAAAGGCTTGTCGGTCGGGCTCAAGTCCAAGGGAGTGAGGCCCAACTCCTTGAGTGTGTTGGTGAATAATATGTCGAGGCCACTGCCTCCGTCCACCAGCATTTTTCAGAGTCCCACGTTGCGAATCGTAGGCTTCAACACGAGGGGGTACCGCCCGGGTTTGACGACTGCCTCCGGGTGGTCCTCCCTACTGAAGGTGATCGGGACTTCCGACCACCGCAGGAACTAGGGCGTGCTGTGCTGGCCCGCGTACACTAGTAACCTGTCTATGAGCTTAGCCTTGCACTTCCCCTCAATCTGGTCTGGGCCGCCGTAGATCATGTTGACCGTACGGTCGGCGACCTGGAAGTCTTCCTCGTCATCATCCGCTGGGGGAGCGCGCTTCCCCTTTCCCTTGTCGTTCTTGGAGGGACCCTTGGAGCGTCCCTTGGTGGAGAAGTGGTTCTTCAGGCCGAAGCAGTCGCGAGCCGAGTGCTTATGGTTCTTGTGGTTTGGGCAATGCATGTCCAGCATCTTCTGGAACTCAGACGGGTCCATGCGCTTCGGGGCAGACTCTACGGCCGCCACGACCTCAGTCGGCTTGCACCTCCTGTTGCACCGTGCGCCCTGCTGGGAGGTCTCTCCCTCTTAGTCCGGATCGTGGCGTGGTCGACGCGGACGTGGGGAATCATCGTCTTCCCAGCGAGACTTGATGTGCTTCAGTTGCTCGCGTTCTACCACTTCACCGTCAGCCTCCTTGTTGACTATGGTGAAGAGCTCGTTTACGGTCCTCGAGGGCTTCTGGGCCCACCTATTCACCAGCTTGCCATAAGCCAGTCCATGCTGGAAGGCGCTAATGAGGTCATGCTCCTCGATGAAAGGAAGAGAGTTCTTCTCGGAGAAGCGTCGAATGTACGAGCGTAGCGACTCATTCTTGCGCTGCTGGATCTGATCCAGCATCCTCCTGTTCCCCGGCCTCTCCCATGTGCCAGAGTATTGGCTCATGAAGAACTTGCAGAGGTTGTGCCAGGACGTAATGGAGTTCCTCAGGAGCCCCACAAGCCAGTTTCTGCACCCCTTCGTGAGCATTATGGGCAAGCAGTTTGCCATCATGTCGGCGTTTCCTCCCGCGGCCTTGATCGCGGTGGAGTAGATCTGGAGCCATTGCGTGGGGTCTGAGGTGCCATCGTATTTGTCGACATCGGACAATTTGAAACCTCGGGGCCATGTCACCCGACGTAGCCTTTTCGAGAGGGAGAGGAAGCCGTCGTAGGACGGGACACCCTCTCGACCTCCGCGGCGTCCGTCGGCTGGCCGCTCGTAGGAGCTGTAGCTATCCCCGGACTCCTCATAGGAATCCGAGTAGTAGTCTTTGTACCCGCTCTGCGAGTCGCCGCGTCTTTCCTGGCGATGGGGAGCTCCATGCTCCCTGTCGTAGTCGTTGCGCCGCCTTGATTCCTGGCGGCGGCGCTCCTCGCGGTTGCGGTTGATCGTGGTCCTCGCATCGCAGCGGCGGAGCCGGTCGCGCAAGTCATCACTTTCATCACGTCGTGCTCTTTTGTGGCGCGAGCGGCGGGTATCCTCTGTCTCCCCCTGCCCGACTGGCGGGGAGGGATCGACGTGGTTGTGCTTGGTCGTGGCGGCCTGCACCAGGGCCCGTATGCGCCCAATGTCTGGAGTAGTTGGAGGTAGCCACTCAACCGCCTCATTCAGTACAGTGAGATTTGCTTTAGGGGTCGCATAGACCTTGTGCCCATCGTACTCGAGGGTGAAGTCATCCTCGAGCCTCCGGGGCTGAACTCTGCTCGGGACGAGCAAGAGGCTAGCTTGGGAGAGTTGTTGACAGCTGTTAAGTACCTACTTTAGCCGTCAATATACTCATGAATAAAGGAGCATAAGGCATTTCTTACATGCATTTAGTTAATAATAATGTAGTTCCACTTGTCCTTGGAGATTGTTTGATTGCAGGAAAATAAGTAGGAAAGAGTGGCAAACTCACCTTCTATGGTCCATGCCACATCACCTCATCCTAGGTGCGCTGCCAACAAGGATGCCATGCATGCAAAGCTGCCAACCAGGGCGCCATGCATGCATGCCATGCAAGCAATCCAAGTGAAGCAACCACAGACAAATCAGAGTGTGACACGTGGACGTCACATGGATCCATGGGCCCACAAAGGCATGCAAATCGCGCCTAAACAGGGTGGACACCGGGAACCGACCTAAGGACCCACAAGACAGCCACCAGGGGAAAGCACAAGCCAGGGGGCCCACCAGGGGGTCGGCTGATCCCACAGGTCGGCCGAACCGACCTTGGCTCGGCCTCTCGTGTGCTTCCACGTGGTGCTTCCCGATTAGTCCTAGGCGCCATTCCCGGGGTGTTTGCATCCATTCCTCGCCGGTGCCCGGGCCTATAAATAGAAGGAGAGGGTGCTCACTTATGAGACATCCACTCTTGCAACTCCTCTCTCACTTTTAGTCTCAAGGCTAGGAGGTAGGCTAGAGTAGTTCTAATTCAGGTTCCAAGTCTACTTTGGGATATAGGTATGAGTTCTCTTGTGTCTTATTTCATTTGTATGACTTTGATCTACTTCAGTTATTTATCCATTTCATATAAAGTTGTGTTAGTATACATGAGTGATTTGTTCATGTGTTCTTCACCTGTTCATCATTTAGAGGCTCCTATTCTTGATGAACAAGGCCTTTTGATCCACTTGACGGGTGACTTTCACATGTTTCTGGTGTTTGTTCATAAGTTACAGGCTGGTGTTCTTCGCGAACACGGCCCTTTGATCCAGTTGAATAGACATAGGAAAACACGAATCCGTTTGTGTACTTAACCTGGTTTGATCTAATTAGATGACATGACTGCGTCGTATGAAGTCTGTGTTTAAGCTACGGTACTCGGTGTAATTGGCTGGTTTATCTGGTGGCTTGACCTGGGTCACAATAGCCCAGGCCGGTCAAGTCCGGCTAACAACGTAAGCATGGTGCTTGGGTTGCGTAGCTACCTTACTTTTGAGCTTATCCCATGGTTTGTCTTGGGGTAGGCCGCGGTAGTGACAGCCATTGGTCTCTGTGAAATCCCCCACGTTCGGATAAGTTGTAGGAGTCTAAAATCTAACAACCGGAGTTGTGCAGAAGCAACATGGGAGGTTAGCTCCCCGTGGTACCTGGGTGCTTAAGTCAATGTTCTTCAACGCTAGTGTATCTAGCTCGTTCCTACCAGCTTTACGTGTATAGTACATAAGAACCTAGAACTAACTCGTATGTTGCCTCCTATGCCTAGGACCCCTTAGAGAGAGAGTGAGTGAGTGTGTGATCACACTACCCCCATTATCATATTTTACCCCTGCACTTGAGTGTCTGATTTATTCCCGTCTATGATCTATACTCATTGCAATAGAGTTGATCTTGTCATTCCACCAATGCCTTCCTTGGATTCGATACCCTTTGGAATACTCCTTTGGGGAAATGCTACAATGGTACTTCCATGCGCTTGCGGACTCCTGTAACGTTAAGAATTACCAACAAGCATTTCTGGCGCTGTTGCTTGGATGGGTTCCAAACCTGTTCTTAGGTGATTGCGTTAAGAAATGTCAACAGGCTCTCAAGCCACGATCAACCTTCGAAGGCCTGAGCTTGGAAAATAGCTCATCAAGCGTTAGCGTATCATACACGCTCGACTCCTCAATGGCCTCGACCTTGGCACTCCACACAGACCTATCCAGGGCATGCAAAAGCTTGATAGATTGATCATGATCCGTGTATGGGAGCACTGTCACATTGGCCCTCATGTTGTTGACTTTGCTAGTGAAGTGCTGAAACATAGCATCGGTCGACTCACCGGGGAGATGAGTGAAGTTCTCGTACTCTCTCCGGTAAGTGGAAAACAAACAGGCTTGCACTTGGGCATTGTCAACATGAGCATTACTCAACTTAAGCCAAATCTTTCCGGCCACATTCTCTCCGTACACTCGCTCGAACTCCGAGGCACAGAGAGCACGAAACAAGTAATCAACGGCCTTGCGGTTGGCCTCACACATGTCCCGCGATCCTGGAAGCAGAAAACTATCTGGGATGACATAATGAGGATTCTGAGTGACCTCCCAGATCAGAGTTCCATTCCCACGCAAAAATGCACCCATGCACCTCTCCCACATCGGGTAATTCTTGCCATCGAAGTGCGGAGGACCCGACCCCTTGCCATAATCGCCCATCTTTGGATCTTAGACTGGTTAGAATAAAAAAGATCTGTAACCAGCTCTGATACAAATTGAAGGACCGAATTGGCGACCAGAGAGGGGGGAGTGAATGGGAGCCGATAAAAAATCTTCTCAAGAACTCGGCCTAAACCCCAAAATCACTTCCAAAGAATCCCGCACAAACTTGCCAAGATCACGAAGTCACAACGGACCTACTGACCCTAGGAACAAGTTAGGACAAGCCTAGAAACAAAGCGGAAGCACAAGTAAACAAGTCTAGCGAAACCCACTGGGAAGTCCGGAAACTCCGAGCCAAAATCAGGAAACTCAGAGCCAAGGTCTGGATACTGCAGGTTTCCAAAAATCCGAAAACTCAGAACCAAAGTCCGGATACTCCAGGTTTCCAAAAGTCTGGAAACTCCGGGCCAAAGTCCGGAAACTCCGGACAAAAGTCCAGAAACTCCGGGCTTTCAACAGCTCGAGACACCCGCGAAGTCAACCCCAAGTTCCCATCACCCGATCTCCCGATTCACCCAACGGATTGAAGAGAAAGTTTGAGGAATGTAGTAGCACCACTAGAGGAGGCTCTATCTCAAAGATCTCGTCCCCAAACACCTCCAATCATGAGTAATCGCGAATCAAAGGAACTTCCACCAAGAACTCGAGTTCATCCCAAAACCTTAAAATCGAGACCGATTCCAGGCATTTGAGGGGTCAAGATCATCCACAAAGAGGCACAAGGCACTCACCCATGATCCCCTCAAAGAAACCCGGAGAGAAACAGCCTCAAATCGACGAATCGAGCGATGAACAAAAAAACCCAAAAATAGCTCCGAAAATGACACGAAAATCACAAAGAGCTAGGAGAGGGAAATCATCACAATGCCGAATTCATCCATACATCCAGAGTTCAGATTCTATACAAGAAATTGTCTAGCCTATGGATCGAAGAAAATGGAAGCAAATCATCCGGGGGAGAGAGAGCTAGGGCCAGAGAGAGAGATGTCATCCACCTCTCCGCTATTTATACGAAGTTTACCAGAAGAGGTAAATGACCATGCTACTCCTACAACTTGAATTGAAGATACAACCCCTCAGGGGCATTTTGGTCAAGTCTTCATTGAGCGGACACGATTCCACCGTGGCCTTGCTTAGCATCGATGCAAGCCCCGCGATCACGCCATGTGCCCCACACCTCGAAGCTTCCCGACGCTCCCGGATCACCGTCTCCGTCGCATCGGGCCTCCGGACTTGGTTTTGCAGCCCAAACCAAGAAACCGTCCACCGAAGGTTTTATGGGCAAACCAACAAACCCCGCATACAAGCTTCGGCCTCGATCCGCTACCTTGCACTGGCCCATGTTCATGACTTCAGTCTGCTAGTCTTGCACTGCACGGTTCACACTTGACCCCATCGGCCACCGGGTCCATCAAACCAAGCCTACTTGCCTCTCCATCACCCGGAGGCCGCCACGGCTAAGGCCTTTCGCGCTTGTTCTTCACCTGCACTAACACGAGTCAAGTCGCAACCTGTACCTGCATCAGTACCCACAACGTTGTCAATCACTCATCACTAAGGAGCGACCCTCCACTGGTCCTCGGACACGCCTGGTCCTCACCTTCCTTGGGGAAGTGCTACAGCAGTATTTCCGTACGCTTGCGGTATACCCGGTCGCTCTTATACGCTCCCTCTAGGTGCGCAACTAGTGGTGACATTAAGAAACGCCAACACCCATAATCCTTGTAGAGAGGTAGTTTCAGTACTCGAGCTCCCAACTTCTCTAGTGATGATCTCTTACCATTTTTGCTTAGACATTTGTACTCCTCAGCAACTTCAGGTACAGTCAATTGAAGGTCTGTCCAATTAGTGATTGTGATGCTGCAGTCCTGCTCTAAGCGTGCAACATCATTGGATATATGAGCTCCAACGAAGATGTGGCCTTCCTCTGTGAGGAAGTGGGGACAAAGTTTCCATGAAGAAGCTGCATACAGGTGGGACCCACTAGACAATGTAGAGGATCTACTTCCAGGAAAAGTAGTGGGGACACAAAGAAGACGCTGACAAGTTGGACCCACTAGGTAGTCAACTCGTTTGCGTTTACTATTAGTTACTAGTCACCGAAGTGAACTATATTTAAATTTCTTTTAATGATTTCAAATGTATTTAAATTCTAAGACATAAAATAAGAGTTCAAACAAGAAAGTTGTCAATACAATAGCTTTAGTACTTATTGAGATCTACAACTTTTGTTTTGGGCATTTCCCCATCTGAGTTACCTTCAACTATTTAAATTTTAGATTTCATTAGTTTAGAAATTCCCAAATTTAGTTGGGGCAACAAATGATTTCAAATGAAAAAGTCATGAATACGAAAGTTGTAGAACTCATCAACATCTACAAACTTTATTTAAGTCACTACTCCATTTGACAGAGTTTGAACAATCCAAATTGTGAATTTCAATAATTCTCAACTTCAAGCAAGATTTTTCATACACTAAATGATGACAAGTGTTGGCATTTCTTAAGGTCACCACTAGTTGTACACCTAGAGGGAGCATATAAGAGCAACCGGGTATACCGCAAGCGCACAGAAATACCGCTGTAGCACTTCCCCCAAGGAAGAAGAGTATTCCAAGGGTATCGAATCCAAGGAATGATGTGCACTATCTTCTACTCTAGTATAGATGGTCCAAGGACACAACACTAATTGATAGGATAGGTAGAAAGGATCTGCCTTGACCGAGCGCAGAGTCTAGCACGGTCTCTCAGGTATAACACTCGCCTTGGGCGCCAAACCACCCTAGCAGTTTAAGGCTAGGCAATATGTTCTGGCAATGGGGCCCTACCCGGTACACAGGCGCGGAGGGTTCCAAAGGGTCCAACAGGCTGTCACCACTGCGTCCTACCTCTATCGTTACGCGAAAGTATTTGATATTCGCAGGATAACCTATGGTCCAGACACCACGTCTACACCACTGACTACTACTATAGTCGGACATCATCTGACGTCCCGATAGCCTGACTATAGCACTCCGTATAAATATGGAACTACGAATCCGCGAGGGGGATACTAGCACTAGCTCAAGGTATGCTCTATCACTCATGCAAGATCACGAATGCACTTTGATTTAACTAGAGATATGCAGGAGCATCAACTTTACTCTAATAGACAAGCTGGCAAACTAGATGCAAACTTATGATCTAAGTCTACTAGATCGAAAGGGTTGTGTTCGAAGAACACAAGCCTCTAAATCAAGAACAAACAAAGAACACAAGAACAAAGCAACTAAGCATGCATATGAGTTTAGTCTAAATAGAAAATGTCGAAATACTCACTTTAGTCTAGTTGAAGAACAAAGGCACCGCTGAGGATCGTTCTTGAGGAAGATGTCATGAACATGACATGGCCCCAAGCCTCCCACCTCACTTCCTAGCACTAATCCTATACAAAGAGCTCTCCTCTCCTAAAGAGAGAGGCTCCAAGGCCAAAATGAAGAGGAGGTGGAGAAGTGTGTGTCTCAAATGGGAGCCCCTCCCCTCCTATTTAGAGAGAAGGGGAGTGACTTGCTTCAGGGCTCCAAGTGCTCTAAAACGCCCGGGATTGCAATAGGGGACCAATCAGGGGCTGCCACGTGGAGGGCCAGGATCAGCCGAACCAAGGTCGGTTCGGCCGATCCTGGGTTCGGCTGAAGCCCCCGGGCCATGTGGTGCCTTGTGCTTCTTCGTGGTGGCTAACTAGTGGGCCCTGAAGTCACTCCCCCATGCATGCCAAGTTTCCCGACGGTTTTGGGGGATAAGTGGGCCCTTGAATCTATGTGATGTCCATGTGGTGATACGTGATTCGTCGGGCTTGCCTCTCTTGGATTGATGACATCAGTGATCCAGGGGAATCCTAGGTGGCATCCCCTCATTGGCTGAGCTTGTAGTACTTGGATCAAAGACTTGTGTTTTACTCCTCTTTCTAGTGCTAATCACCTGTATTTGCACAATCACCAACACTTGTGGAAATGATTAGTTTAACCCCTATTCTAGTGTTGATGATCATTTCTCATGCCAAAAGGTACATGTTGACGGGTATAAAATGAGTGGATAACAACCGTCAACAAATACCCCCACACTCGACCTTTGCTCGTCCCGAGTGAAGGGAAGAACAAGATCAAAGTGAGACATGGTATCCATAGGTATGAAGTAAGCATAAGAGATATTCTGAACCATACCTTGCACTTGTGAACTCTATAAAGTGTCTATCATGCTATCTTGGGTGGTTGAGGAATGGAACGGCCATGAATCAAATCACTCCTACTCATTATGTTGAGTAACTTGGGGTTTTTGAATGAGTTTTCAAAACAAACTTTGCTTAGCTCCTCATTTGATTCTCTCAGATCACTCAATGTGTATATGTCCTTTCCTAGGCTCTGCTGCCTTTCTTCATCCTACTTCTAATGATGGCTATATGTCAAGCTCAGGGTAGGATAAAGGATAAAGCATACTTGCATCACATATATTGGAAAGTCAAAAACAGGATCCATAGAGAAAAATCAAATCATACCATCAGATCAAGATGTGCACCGGTATGGCTATGGGAGTATGGTAAGGTGGATACTAGGGCCGGAATGGGTGCTAGACATTACCATACTTTTATGATGAGAACTATGGGTTGATGGTAAGGTGGACACTAGCTCCAGAATGGATACTAGTTATTACCATCAAGGTTATGGAACTCCTTTTTTTTGTATGACCATCCCTCTCCTTACTTCTCCTTTTTACTTTTGGACATGGGCTATCTTTTTCCTTTTTTCTCTTTTTTTCAATAGGCCATGTCTCTTTTTGAAGGATATTTCAGAGGGAGAGGTCACACCATGCATAGAGCTTTTATGGATGAATGATACAATGCTATCTTCTAGTGTAGAAGCATAGCAAGGGGAAATAGGTGGGGTGCACATGAATCTTGATCATGAAAGTAATGAAAAGACTTCTCACAAGGGTCACAGAATTTGACAAAGCTCAATGCAAAAACAAGCAGCATATGATTGTAAGGTTTTCAACTATGAATATCATATGGCTCTAGTAGGACGGTTGCATATCAAAGAGGAGCTTAGCAAAGGATTTTCAAATTTTCAAAATAAATTTCCCAAGCACTCAAACATTCAGAGCGAAGATCATATCATCAAACCATATCACAAACACCAACTACTTAGATAAGCATGAGTTCCCTAATGATATTTGTTCACAAGCATCAAGATGATGAGTAAGGAATAAAACATATGCAAGCCAACCACAGGAACCATGTAGAGCAAGCATAGCACGAATTGCTGAGTTTGATTTCAAATGATAGGAATTGAAATTTAAACAAACTCATGTATAAGGATAGAGTGAGATAAAGGGTGCACATACCATCACTTATGAAGGATAAGAGATCAAGGGAGACTACTGGTGATTCGGCTGACCATAAGGTAGCCGACTCACTCTAGTTTACCTTGCTCTTGTCATGAAGGCGTAGTCGATGTTGTGCAGATGAAAGGATCTTGATGTCGTCTAGAGGGGGGGTGAATAGACGAATCTGCACTTATTAAAAACTTAAACCCATTGTTAGTACCGAAACCGGTCAGACCGGTTTCCCAAACCAGTCAGACCGGTTTAAGACAGAGAGTACTGCTCAAAACTGAAAACCCCTCTACGAGTTCTAGCACAAACCAAACTTGGTGTAGGGCTTCTTCAGATGATTCCAAGAGTAACAATTAAGCTCCTGCACAAAGCACAAGCACACCAAAGAGATCGAAGCGGAAGCACAAGTAATATGCTAGAAACCGAGGTAACCCAAACAAGTAAGATAAAGGAATGTAAATGCAAGAGACACAAGGATTTATCCCATGGTTCAGCTCGCCACAAAGGCTGACCTACGTCCACGTTGTTGAGGTAAGCCACTACGGGCTTTGGGATCTCTTTCAATCCACTCCTCTCTCACACCTATCACCACGAGTGATAGATGGAGGATTCCACTATCTTCAATCTGTAGTTACAAACTTCTTGGAGCCGCCACAAACGATTGGAGGCTTCCAAGCGACCTTCTAGCTGTCTAGGAGCAAAAGCTCCAAGAGTAACAAATCCTTAAAAGGATGGATTAATCACAATCAGTGAGTGCTCAAGTAGGATCTGCTCACAAAGCTCACAAGGCTCACTAGCCTCACACACAAGTCACTCTCTCAACCCAACTCAAGGATAAAGCACTAGGGGCTTGGATCTCACTTAGAGAGGTTGAGGAGAGCTTTGCTGGAGTCTAAGAAGGTGTATAAGTCGTGGAGAGCCAGCAGCCCCTCAAAGAGGAGCTCATGGGTATAAATACCCATTCCACAAAAACTAGTCGTTAGTCTGTCAGACAAAACCGGTCAGACTAGTTTGCCAAACCGGTCAGACCGGTTTTTCAAACCAACTAGCCGTTGGACGTGTCAGTGCCCAAACCGGTCAGACCGGTTTGGACTGGTTTGGGCTAGAGAACCCCACTAAGGTTTAGATCTCACGGGTTAGTCTCTCATGGGTTCACTTGAGCACTATTTGATGCATGAAGTCCAACTAATGTTGCATCCCTCTTGATAGTACGGCATACCTAAACTCAAGGCAAAATATAAACACTCTTTGATCCACTTGAGCTTGAATACCAAGGTCATGCCGAGACTTGATCTTTGTCAACTTGAGGGTCTTCAACATTTTATAGTTGCCATTCAACTGATCTTCAATGCTTGAGCATATCCATCTTGAGCTGATGACTTAGGATTCTTCCTTAGAGTGGTGTAGTGTTTACTTGAATCCATAAGCCACTCCAACACATCAATCATAACACTTGGATGCCTTGCATTCCTTCCTTGATAGAGCTTGGATATGATACTTCGAAATCCCTTGATGCTTGTAACTTCACTTTAGCGACTCGCTCATGGTCGCTATCCTTAGCTTTTGCTTGGTCCCTCGTTCTAGGCATCTTGACTTCTTCTTCACTTATCCTTGCCTCTTTAAGTCTAGCTTTGCATTGCTTCCATGTTGAAAATATATTTGAGATGTCACTCAAATTCTTGTTCTTTGATTGATAAAGTATAACCATGATTTGCAACTTTCCACTTGTAGGTCAAATAACATAGAGATAACCACATGACCTTTTCCAAAGATATTCTTGAAGCACTTGCAAACCCTTCCATAGGAGTCACTACAATTCTTTGAAATAAGAATGAAAAACACTTGTAATGACTATGTCTTGCAAGCTCTCATTTGTAGGTCCATACTAAGAGTGGGTACGTGATCCTTCATTACTTAACTTGAGACCTCGCAAGGACAACTTGTATAAGTCAACAATTCACTTTATGATAGTTAGAGTGTAATTCACTTGATGTTGACTTTTATTGACTTGAATATCCCATTTGTATATGACAAGCTTTACTTTCTCCACATAGAGGCCGACCAAGAATCTTGTACATTTGTGCCTCTTTCTCTATCTCAAATGCTTGTTGTATGTTGTAAATAATATCCATGGGAATAACACATAGATCTTATCATGACATTCATCTTTAGTATGCTTGCATACTTTTCGTGTATAATGTTATGATCCATACTTGTTTTTCTTGCATTATGAGCCATTCATATGATCTTCCATTATAAAAATCATTTATCAATAACTATCAACCTGCTGACATGCTTAAACAAGATCATTAGTTCTTTAATCAAGTTAGCCACTCAACTCACCAAAACCCACTTAGGGCTTGATTGCACTTACAATCTCCCCCTTTTTGGTGATTGATGACAACCTTGATTAAAACTTACAAAAGATATAGCAATAACGCTCAAAGGTGCTGAAATTTAGATGAAGCTCCCCCTCAATGTATGCAATGAATGGAATTCATCAATTTTGGCCTAAAATGCCAATTTGCACATTTTCGAGAAACCCATGGAGCTCCCCCTAAATCTCAGCAATAATGGGGTGCAACAAGTGTGTTGTGACAAGATAAACCAACTCCGTGATGCGTATGACAAGAAACTTCACAACGAGAAACAACAAAGACAGTTGTGCGCTGTCTGGGCCAAACCGGTCTGACCGGTTTCACCCAGTCAGTGCACAACAGCAGAACTAAGCTCAAACCAGCTCATCCACCAAACAAATATGCATCACAAGCTAACATAAGGTCACTTAGAATTTAAAAAGGTACATAACACACAACGTAGCACACATTACAATAATTCTCAAGTCCAACACATAGATAAGGTTCAAGCTAGGATTATTACAGATCCATACAAGTTTTCTCAGCAACTAATAGAGGAACTCCAGATAAGATACATAGGTTGAGCTTGCTCAGCACAAACCGGTCAGACCGGTTTGGGAAACGGGTCAGACCGGTTTCACCAGCATAGACACAGATAAATAAGCTTTAATCCTTCTTCTCCCCCTTTGTCATCCATCAACAAAAACTTGGAGAAGGTGTGCTGCTGAGCCTGTCCATCTTCATTGTGGGCCGAGATCGTAGTCATGAGAAGAGTCGGGCCTCAAGGTGTAGTCTAAGAAAAGATTTTTCAAAGAATGAGAGTGAAGAACTTTGAGAATAGGTGGATGGTTGAAGATAAGAAATTAGGAACACATCATACCAGTAGGTTCACAAAAGAGTGCGTGAATGGCAAGGGAAGCAACATCATCCTCATAAGTAGGAGGACCGGTAGGAGGAGGCATAGGTGGGGGAACCTCATATCCATAGTGATGAGCATAAGCTTCATAGTAACCCTCTGAACTCAGTCGAGCAACCATGGTGTCAACTGAAGGAATCTCTTCTTCTATTGGCTCGAGAGAAATCGGAGATATAGGAGGTTGAAGACCTTGACTATTGTGCATCAATTTGATCGAGTCTTGCATTTTCTTGTTCGCTCTCCTAGCGCTCTGCTGTTCAACCATAACATCTCTCTGACTCTTGCACATAGAGGTAAAGAAATTCATTAACTTGCGTAGAGGAGAGGGTGGCTTGTCTCTTAGGTTGGTGCTGCCTGAAGCAAACCGGTCAGGCCGGTTTTCCAAACCGGTCAGACCGGTTTGGTCCTGTCCAGTGGCAGTAGCTGCTGGCTGCTGCTGTTCACCTCCTTCCTCAACTTGTATCTCATCATATCTGCCAGGTGAGGGAGTCTTGATCTTCTTGGGTGCAGGGATTCTAAATGGTTCATGCTTTGCATCCTTTAGAAATTTCTTCTGAGACACTTTCTCAATAATATGCATGATGTATGGTGCATAACCACACAACCTCTGGGGGCTCTCACTAATGCTCTTGATCTCCTCCCAAATGAAGTCACTCACTGAAAATGGAAGTCTGGGAGGCCTTGTATGAACAAGGAGGTCCTTAGCATAATTTGAGATATCCGCCGGGTTTCCTCCCCTAGGTGTAAGTGTCATCCGGAACATTCGGTTTAGCACACTATAGTAAGTGTAAAGACCTGCAACAAACCCCGCATTTCCTTGCTTGTTTCTTGGATACATGAACTTTAACTCTTTGGATTCCATTGGACGAGTGCCACAGTGAATACAAGGAAGAGTCACATCAACCAGGCTAGCTCCAAGCAATCTAGCAAAGTGTGTGAAGGTGAGATTGTATCTAGTGCCCTCAGTCATCCAATGCATCCTTCTTGCACTATCATTTTCCTCAAAGGCAACAGTGGCAAAGAATTGTGCAATAATTTCAGTGTTCCAACTGTGCCTAAAACCCATAAGTGGCTTAATCCTCAGAGTAGTGCAAACCTCAATAATGTCCCTGAAAATAGCATGGTTTGTCTTCTCCATATAAGCCCAATCTATCCATCTTGCTTCAGCAACTATTCCCTTCTTCTTGGCAATGATGGCGGTGGTATAGTAGTCCTGCTGAAAGAATGTGTGAAATCTATAATCTATAATCTATAGCACTGTTGGCGGCTTTTGGCTCACCATAAGGCCATTCCCTTCTCTTCTTTCTAGCTGCTTCTGTCATTCCCATACCAAGATAGTTCACCATTCTATGAGTTCCTAGGTTGACAGGCCTTCTGATTTCTAGCAAGATCTCCTCTTCACCTTCTTCTTCTGCCACTGCTCCTTGTCTCTCCCTACCACCAAAATCCTCTTCAAACTCCTCCTCATCACTATCCTCATCATCTATTGCTGGTCCTTTTCCCGCCCGATGTTCAACCCGCCAGTCCTCATTGCTCTCATTATCATCACTAGATGTGCTATTTTCTTCTTCCTCAATCTCACCAAAGGATGGCTCCACAACCTCTTTGGATACTCTAGGTCTCAAGGCTGGACCACTGGAGGCTTCCGGAGGCTCATGCGGATTTTCGGGATTTTCCTCAACCCTCTTCTTCTTCCTTTGCCTAGCATAGGTCCTCAAATCATCTGACATTTTTGGATCAATTCCCTGACCAAGAGTATGTGACAATACTAAGTTTAGATCAAGAGAACAAATTTGTATGAAAGAGAGATCAAGAGTTGATGAAATGGGCAAAGTTGGTTGGCTCTACCTGAAACCGGTCAGATCGGTTTCCGAAACCGGTCAGACCGGTTTCGGCGGCCGAACCCTAGATCATGGAATTCAAAATGTAGCCATCCAAACTTAATCAACTCTTAGGTATATGTCCCTGGGCATACTAGTAGATGATTGCTCAAAGGAATCCTAGAGATAAGCATGGAGCAAAGAGATCGGGCAAAAGAAACTTTTGATACCTTGAGAGGATGGGAGAAGATGAAATAAACTTCAAAAACGGTCTCCAATCCGGTCAGGCCGAAGATAATGACTCCAAAGCTTCAATCTCCAAAGGGGGAAAGCTTTTCCATGGTTGAAACTTGAGGATTCAAGGAGGGGGAGTTTTTGGAGGTGTAGGGGTGAAAGGGAGAGAGGTGGCACAGGTCTGGTCTGGTGGGAGTGAATGGGGAAGAGAGAGAGAAGATTCCCCACGGGTAGGAGTTAAGGAGGTGGACCCCGGGGAAAATCGGTCAGACCGGTTCCAGAAACCGGTCAGACCGGTTTCCATCAGGAAACCAGATCAAATTCGCATTGACTCCATTTGAAGCTCTTTTTCCAGATCTAGTAAGAGATATATACTCAAAAGATGTCCATGTACTAGATATCGCTGATATACCTTCAGAGATTTCAATCCAAATCTTTCTTCTCAATTTTTCCAAAATTTTGATAAACGAAAGGTGGATCAGATATGGAAATTATGAGCTCCTTTCCTCTTAAGATAGGTCTAGTAAAAGATAGAATTTTCAGAGAATCTCAGACTACTAGATTCAATTCAAAGAGTGTGATTTTCCATTTTGGATCCGTAAACTCCTTGATACTTCCAAGAGAGCTTGAGAGATAGATATTGAGAATATGTTGGACTTAAGAAAGATCTCACCACTTGTGACTAGCCATCAAACAAGCAAGGTTAACCATAGTCACAAGAGGATCAATTGGGTCAGAAAGACCAAATGCCAAATATTTTCACAAATCACACAAATCCTATCATGCTAGTTGAGTTTTGCAAAATCTAGCCTATGTCACATGAACATGTAGCCAAATAAGTTGTTAGGACAATATTGGTATGTTTAGTTCATGCCTTTCACATTATAACAAGCATTTGACTTCAAGCCAATATAAAGGTAGGCATCAACTAGATATCCAATAGGCACACAAGAGGGAACTTAGAATGGATCACATGTCAAGAGAATGCACGCACTAGCATGAACAACCCTAGATGATAAAGGTAGAACAAGTTGTGAATGAAAATCATACCTTTGCCTCTAGCTATTCACATTTCACATTGGTGAACCGTGAATTTTCCTTATCTTGTGCATTATTATTTTAAGCCCAAATGCTAACTCTCACTTCATATATTCCTTAAGCACATCATGAAAGAGAAGCAAAATATAGCACAAGCACTAGCTTCAACCTTTAGTGACAAGGGGATCACCAAAGATTGAAACCTCACAATATAGATCAAATTCCCTTTGGTTTTGGTGTATGTGAAGAATTTATGAACGAATAAAGTCACATGCACCAAATAGGTTAATTAAGCCCAACTCAAGGAATTTAAGCTATATTGTTGTGAGTAGCTATGTACTAGGTTAGTTTCAAAAACCACATGGAGAGAAACCAATTTTACCACTTTGAGCTCATGTCATAGCATACTCCCTTTGAGAGAGACAAGCTCTCAATTTGAGACTACAAAAATCACTAAATGAAAACATTAGTCTCAAAAACACAAATTGTAGAGTGATCTCCCCCTAAAAAGGTGCATCATGGATTTGAGTTGCATGAAACGAGCACTTAGTCAAATTAATGATCTTGGGAAGGTCACTTCACAATTTGGTCAAGGCACAAAGAGAATAAATTACGAATATTCAAATTGTGCCAAGTGAACTTACTATCACAAAGATAGTGTATATATGATGCCATTAAAGAGCTGAGGAGAGTTGAGTAACTTTCATCAATTTTTCTTGAAATGAATCGATCAGTTGGAGCAACACTGGGCCAGAACCGGTCAGACCGGTTTGGCAAACCGGTCAGACCAGTTTTGCCAGTGAGCCCAACTGAAGGTGGTCTTCAGGACTCCTAACAGCTCATGGTGCAGGTATCTCTTCATGAGTCTTCAATTGATGACAAGCACCCTGATTCTGATGCTCTGCAAGTCTAAATTCCCAGATTCCGAAACCTCCTAAGAATTTCTCGGAGATCGAGTTCCTGCAGCAATTTCCGGAACCTCCGGGGATTTGTTGGGAACCTCTGGAGTCTGCACTTCCACAAAGACAGAGATGTTTGGCCCTTTGAGTTGGTGTTGAAGCTTGAGATTTATTCTTTATCTTCTTTTTAGCTTCAACTTGGTCTATCATCACCTTTGGCCAAAAACTTGATTGACTTACAATTTCATTTTTGCTTTTACCTGCACCACTTAGATCAACTTGCTCTACTAGAGAGCGGTTACGAGCATCATATGGTAAGATGAGCATAAATGTACACCAAATTGCCTAGTCAAGCCAAGTGTACAGGACCAAGGTCTTGTAGCACAAGTATCCACCAAGGATCAATTGACTAAGATGAAAAATAAAGATTATGTTACCGAGATGTCATTAGAGTGTGGATGTAAAAGATTATGCTTGATGCTTGGCAATATTGTAGGTTGTAGTCCTTTCTAGTTTGCCAAGCCTCCAATGCATCTCCATACTCCTGCAGTTCTAGCAAGCACTTTTTGGTACCCAAGCCATGTTGGGTCCTTTGAGGTTAATGACAAGAGATTTGGGAATCCAAATGGCTCTTACGCTAGTTTGAGGTGAGCTAATCACTCTAGTAGCATAGATACCATTTTTGTCATCCCTAAGTCTAGAGAATGCATAATCGACAAGTTTTGACTTAGGAATGTTACCATTTGGACAAGCCTTACTCTCATGTCCTTTTGTCCGACAAGTGTAGCAAATGCGGTTTTTGTTCTTGCTTTCAGATACATTGCTTTTAATGTTGCTCACTTGTACTTCACTGATCTTGTGGCTTGCTGTAGAGGCTTGATCACGCTTGACGTAGTGCTGGGTGGCTGTCCTAGCCAATACCGGTAGGACCGGTTTCCCAAACCGGTCAGACCGGTTTGGTGCAGACAGCACCCCCACATCTTGTGGACATGCTGCAATCAAGTGTCCGAGTCTCCTACACTTGTAGCATATTCTTTGTCCTGATCTTCTTGGCCTCTTGTTCTTGCTCCCTAGTTGTGAAGAGCACATAAATGCACAATGCCCCATGGTTGAGCACTTATAGCATTTTATGTGATCAAGCTTCTTTTCTTTGATTTCTTGAGTCTTGCACTTAATAGCTTGATTCTTCACATCATGACACATTCTCCTCTTGATGGGCCTTGTTTGCTTCTTTGAGGGTGTCTTTTTAGCCTCGGGCTTGATGGGGCAATGGGAGCTTTCTCTTCCCTTCATTGAGCATTTGACATGCTCTACTTTCTTTTCTCTTAGAATCTTGCTCTTGTTGATCTTGAGTTGATGTTGAGGAGTTGAGTTAATGACGGTTGATCCCTTCTCAAGCTTCTTCACTATGTAATCACGGTTATCTTGAGAAGATTGCATTTTGCCCTTCTCCATCAACTTGCTCAAGTCTTCTTTAAGCTTTTCAACCTCTTGCATGAGTTGATCATTTTCTTGAGCAATGAGGTCATCACAAGATTCTACAAGTACATGCTCAATACTAGATTGGCTTGCTTTAGAACAACAAGAATTAGTACAAGACAATTCAATATTGACAGTGAGCATGTGCATGTGTGTGTGGGAGGTTGAGTGGATGTTACCGAAGAAAGCACAACCTCATGAGCTACTTCTAGATAAGTATATGATTGTACAAGCTTTTCATGAGAGCATTCAAGTTCATTGTGATTAGCTTGCAAAATCATATGTTCACTAGTGAGCTTCTCTAGTTTGTCATTGAGCCCTTGCTTATCTTGTTTCAAAGTTTCTACACAAGTATTCAAGTTAGTAGCACAAGCATAAGCATTGAACAAGTCCTCATACTTACTAACCAAAGCCTTATGTGACACTTCAAGTGATTTAAGCTTTTGGCTTATTGCATTGATGACTTCCACACTTTGATCTACACTTTTCTTGACCATCTTGTTCTCTTTAGCCATCAAGCACTTGTCATCTTCATCACTTGAATATGAGGACCTTGATGACTCTAAGGCTTGTCTTGAGCACTTTCGGGAGCTCATTTTGCCCTTTCTTGCTTTCATCCTGTGAAAACCGGTCAGACCAGTTTGGCAAACCTGTCAGACCGCTTTTGACAGAGAGCTCATCAACTTGCTTTTCTTCTCGTGTTGATCCACAGTTGGAATCACTAAAGAATTAGTGCAAGTTTCTGATGTAGAGCACTTCTCTAGTGATTCACTCGCTCCTTGATCTTGATCTTTGCAAGCATCATACATATTTTTGAGTGTGGTCCAAATACGATGTGCATCATGGTTAATTGTATCATCATTGTCATCATCCATGATCAAACTGAATAAATCTTCACTCAAAGCACAAATTAAAATGTAAGATGCTTGAGCGTTGAGTTGTATGCAATTCTTCTCCTCTTCGGTCAATTTTGAAAAATCAACATGGGAAGGAGAATTGCCCACAACTACAACCTGCTCAAATTATGGACCCATGGTCCTAAGGATATCAAGAATATAAGCTGACCAAGAAACATAATTTGAGCCATCAAAAGCTAGTGGCTCGAGTGATACCTCATTTGATTCCGACATCTTTTCTCCAAGCGGTTAAGCTCGATTCGGAGCACCAATGCTCTGATACCAATTGAAAAGATCTTGATGTCGTCTAGAGGGGGGTGAATAGACGAATCTGCACTTATTAAAAACTTAAACCCATTGTTAGTATCGAAACCGGTCAGACCGGTTTCCCAAACCGGTCAGACCAGTTTAAGACAGTGAGTACTGCTCAAAATTGAAAACCCCTCTACGAGTTCTAGCACAAACCAAACTTGGTGTAGGGCTTCTTCAGATGATTCCAAGAGTAACAATTAAGCCCCTGCACAAAGCACAAGCACACCAAAGAGATCGAAGCAGAAGCACAGGTAATATGCTAGAAACCGAGGTAACCCAAACAAGTAAGATAAAGGAATGTAAATGCAAGAGACACAAGGGTTTATCCCGTGGTTCAGCTTGCCACAAAGGCTGGCCTACGTCCACGTTGTTGAGGTAAGCCACTACGGGCTTTGGGATCTCTTTCAATCCACTCCTCTCTCACACCTATCACCACGAGTGATAGATGGAGGATTCCACTATCTTCAATCTGCAATTACAAACTTCTTGGAGCCGCCACAAACGATTGGAGGCTTCCAAGCGACCTTCTAGCTGTCTAGGAGCAAAAGTTCCAAGAGTAACAAATGCTTCAAAGGATCGATCAATCACAATCAGCGAGTGCTCAAGTAGGATCTGCTCACAAAGCTCACAAGGCTCACTAGCCTCACACACAAGTCACTCTCTCAACCCAACTCAAGGATAAAGCACTAGGGGCTTGGATCTCACTTAGAGAGGTTGGGGAGAGCTTTGCTGGAGTCTAAGAAGGTGTATAAGTCGTGGAGAGCCAGCAACCCCTCAAAGAGGAGCTCATGGGTATAAATACCCATTCCACAAAAACTAGCCGTTAGTCTGTCAGACAAAACCGGTCAGACCGGTTTGCCAAACCGGTCAGACCAGTTTTTCAAACCAACTAGCCGTTGGATGTGTCAGTGCCCAGACTGGTTTGCCAAACCGGTCAGACCGGTTTGGGCTAGAGAACCCCACCAAGGTTTAGATCTCTGAAGGACCGATTAGGCGAACCAGAGAGGGGGGGAGTGAATGGGAGCCGATAAAAATTCTTCTCGAAGGAGATGAGAACTCCAACAAGATGAACACGGCTTCCAGCTCACGTCTCCGACCCAACTACCCAAGTTGGTCAAGACCACGCAGCCACTGGAGTGCTACTAGTCCTAGGAACCAACACTTAACCTTCTGAGCCAAAACTCACCGAACCACAAAGCGGAAACTTGCACGACTTGCTGCCTGTGCTACACCAGTCAGACCGATGGCCTGCGCCGGTCAGACCGGTGACACCGGTCAGACCGGTGGACAGAGCCGGTCAGGCCGGTGGCTACAGCAGCCGCACAGCAAACGTTCCAGGGAGCCTCAGTGACTCCTCTAGGCCCTGGAACAAAAACCGCCACGAAACACAACCTGTGAGGAAGAAGAACTCCTCACAAAGCCTAGCAAAACAACTCCAAACACGCCAAGAACTGAACAGCAGGACCACGGGACAAAACCACACGGACAAGACTGTTCCCCGAGACAAAAACCCACCAAGGGCTAGCACCGGTCAGACCGGTCAAGAGCACCGGTCAGACCGGTCGTGCCTGGGCAGCTCGGGATGAACAGCGCCCGCGAGTCAACTCCTCCAAATCCAACTCCCGATCTCCCGATCCGCTCCACGGTTTTGCACAAGACTTTGGGGATAGTAGGAACACCTCATGGGTACTCCATAGCCAAGATTTGGTCCACCAAAACTTGTCAAATCAAGAGAAATCGAAGAAATCCCACCAAGAACGCCTCTAACCCTAGAGCCACGAAAACCCCAAAATCGAGCCCCTTTGCTCACGGATTTGGAAGGGGAATCAAAGGGAAAAGAACCACGAAGGGTTCATGCATACATCCCCCACCAAATCCCAAAGAGAAAGGCCTCGAAATCGCTCCAAGAAAATCGCCAAGAAAGGGCTCCGAAAATCACCAAAAAGGAGAAACGGGAAAGACACATCCAAGCCTTGAGGAACCACGCCGAATCATCTATACATACCAAAGAGGTTCATACAAGGTCTAGCTTGCCGCCCGATCATCCTTCCCTCTCACAAGATCTCACCATGAAGCTCTCAAGCTAGTCCTACGAAAATCCTAAGAAAATAGGAAGGAAAATAGGAAAACCAAATGAGCTAGGGTTCCAAGAGATGGCTGCCATCCTCTCACCACTTGGGTTATATGGAGGCAACCAAAAGACGAAAATACCCTTACTAGCTAACTAGGGATACATGCCCCTCGAGGGCGAAATTGGAAGTCTTTGTCTTCGCACCATCGGACGGATGCCCAGCGACCGCAAACTTGCTTAGCCTCGACGCAAGCCTTGCGATCCCGACGCGTGTCCTCCGCTTCGAAGATTCCGGACTGCGTCGTCGCACACCGGTCAGACCGGTGCTCCTCACCGGTCAGACCGGTACCCACCGGTCAGACCGGTCAGACCCACCGGTCAGACCGGCCTGGAGCTGCTGCACCTCCGTCTTCGGTTCTTCGGTCTTGGCTTTGTGGATCAACCAAGGAACCCAGTGGTTTTCTGGTGAACCACCGGAAACCCCGCGAACTCGGTGTAGCCTCCGCCAATCACCACTCATGACTCGGCTCCCACGTAGTCCCGGCTCGACCTTGGTTTTGAGGCTCAACCAAGAAACCGTTCATGACTTCATCTTGCCGTTCTTGCCACCATGCGGCCCGCACTTGACCCCGCTGGCCATCGGGTCCCTCGAACCAAGCCTACTTGTCTTCTCCACACCTGGAGGCCTCACCGGCAACGACCTTTCACGCTTGTTCTTCACCTGCACCTGCACCAGTCAAGCCGCAACCTGCACCTGCAATACTTAGCCAAGAATCAGTCCACACCACGTTGTCAATCACTCATCACACCAGGAAGCGACTATCCACCGGTCCTCGAACCACACCTGGCTCTCAATCTCATGGGTTAGTCTCCCATGGGTTCACTTGAGCACTATTTGATGCATGAAGTCCAACTAATGTTGCATCCCTCTTGATAGTACGGCATACCTAAACTCAAGGCAAAATATAAACACTCTTTGATCCACTTGAGCTTGAATACCAAGGTCATGCCGAGACTTGATCTTTATCAACTTGAGGGTCTTCAACATTTTATTGTTGCCATTCAACCGATCTTCAATGCTTGAGTATATCCATCTTGAGCTGGTGACTTAGGATTCTTCCTTAGAGTGGTGTAGTATTTACTTGAATCCATAAGCCACTCCAACACATCAATCATAACACTTGGATGCCTTGCATTGCTTCCTTGATAGAGCTTGGATATGATACTTCGAAATCCCTTGATGCTAGTAACTTCACTTTAGCGACTCGCTCATGGTTGCTATCCATAGCTTTTGCTTGGTCCCTCGTTCTAGCCATCTTGACTTCTTCTTCACTTATCCTTGCCTCTTTAAATCTAGCTTTGCATTGCTTCCATGTTGAAAATATATTTGAGATGTCACTCAAATTCTTGTTCTTTGATTGATAAAGTATAACCATGATTTGCAACTTTCCACTTGTAGGTCAAATAACATAGAGATAACCACATGATCTTTTCCAAAGATCTTCTTGAAGTACTTGCAAACCCTTCCATAGGAGTCACTACAATTCGTTGAAATAAGAATGAAAAACACTTGTAATGACTATGTCTTGCAAGCTCTCATTTGTAGGTCCATACTAAGAGTGGGTACGTGATCCTTCATTACTTAACTTGAGACCTCGCAAGGACAGCTTGTATAAGTCAACAATTCACTTTATGATAGTTAGAGTGTAATTCACTTGATGTTGACTTTTATTGACTTGAATATCCCATTTGTATATGACAAGCTTTACTTTCTCCACATAGAGGCTGACCAAGAATCTTGTACATTTGTGCCTCTTTCTCTATCTCAAATGCTTGTTGTATGTTGTAAATAATATCCATGGGAATAACACATAGATCTTATCATGACATTCATCTTTAGTATGCTTGCATACTTTCCGTGTATAATGTCATGATCCATACTTGTTTTTCTTGCATTATGAGCCATTTATATGATATTCCATTATAAAAATCATTTATCAATAACTATCAACCTGCTCACATGCTTAAACAAGATCGTTAGTTCTTTAATCAAGTTAGTCACTCAACTCACCAAAACCCACTTAGGGATTGATTGCACTTACAGCAGCGCATGTGTGGGAGTTCTCGAGTGGATATGTCGATGATGAGCTCGAGAGAACTCCCCCACACTTGTGGTTGAATCTGGTGTTGTTCTTCAAATGACAAATGAAAACAAAGGATGGACTCTAGTGGTTCGAGAACCATAGAGCTTTTATTCAAATTCAAATATTTTTGTGTTTTTGCTTTATTTTATTGTCACCATGTCATTTGCTCGAAAGGGTTAGACCAAGGTTACACATTATCCACAAAGGGGAATATACTTACCTTGGACCTTTGAGAGGTCATATGTACCACCTTTGCATGATGTGCAACATGAATCTGACACCTCATCTTACCTTCCCATTTGAATTTAGCTCAATGACTTACCCATTCAAATTTGACAATTTTCTGCAGGGGTTAGTCAGCATGCATGCAACCAAGATCCATGAAGATATAACTCTAAAGTTAATCAATCAAAACTCGACACCATGTCTTGTTTTGATTGAAGAAGACAGTTTTAACCTAAGCACCATGCTTAATCTAAAACAGCCCATGAATGTACATCCGGAACAATAACATTCAAATCAAAGCATATGAGCAAAGATAAAGGAAGCAAGAAAGCATGATCAAGCTATCATCAACAAGGGACATAAGCATGAGCATAAGACGGTGAACCTCGAGCAACCTCCCGGAAGGGCTTTATTTAATGTCAAATGCAGGACTTACCTAGCTAGTTGGCAAGATGCAAGAGCTAACATCATCACCACACCAGGATAAGATTTGGTAGTGGAGGAACTTTACTCAAGATGCTCACATACCTCCCCCACACTTGAAGTTTGCATTACTAGGCAACAAAACTCAAGTGTGTGGAGATCAAGCTTCCTTTTATAAATGTTCCCTCACCAGAGCTTACCTCAGGTGTTGCATTTGATGCAGCTCACATGTTTGTAGGCATCACCTGTCCATTCTTCTTTTCAATCTCCACCAGAAAGGTTAGTGACCAAAAATACTCGAAGGACAACTTATCCTAAAAACATGTTCTTGCTTTTATTCACAAAGGAAAATAAAACCTATGCTAATCCAGCCTATCTCCTGGTAGTGCTTTGTTTATTTAAGGTCACTAGTAAAATGCACGTGCGGCACGCACATGTCTAAAACCCACAATAATTAAATATATATTTTTTTAAATGAAGGTAATGAACATATTACCACACACCATAATTATTATTTATCAGAGGTAATAATCCTATCGTTGGGAGAACACAAATCTCATCAACAATCTCGTGGTGGCGCAGCCCATGAACGATACAACGCAAAGGACCCTCATCTTCAACTCGTAATCAAGTTGTTGTTTCCACCTCCGCTCCGACAATGCAGAGGACCCTCATCTTCAACTCGCAATCAAGCTGTTGTGTTCGCTCCCATCCCGTTCTTCTCCCCAAATCTTCGGCAGCACCGCTCCTGTGCCCACCACTGCAGGACCAACCTATTGTTACCATCTCTCTCTAAGTTTAGCATCTATGTAGGAAATTCCCTACCCTCAAGAGTGTAACCTTGGTCGCTTGAGGAGCTCAATTAACATCCACCCTAAAATGTTACCAAACTCCCTATTGATTAAAAATGCAATGCTACCTGATTAACTGTAGTTATCATCCTCCTAGTAATAACCAAGTTACTTACAACATAGTAAGATGCATGTGTGGGCCCACACATGTTAAAAAGCCACAATAATTACAAATTATATTTATAGTAAAATGAAGACAAAAAATATATAGGATTTGTGCTAATTGTTTCAAGTACAATATAGGACAATTTGGGATTAACAAGGATGGGAGTTATCAAACTGATGGCTGCATTAGGAGCCCAAATCAGATGACCAGCGATAGAGATAACCCTTTTAAAATGAATGGTAATATTCAAGGGATGCAACGATACACACATGTGGATGTTCCATGTTTCTTTTTCTCGGGTCGGCATTTCATCGAACACTATCCTGACCATAATGGAGGGGAGCAGCCATGGTGAGCAACCGCATGCACCATGTCCACCTCCTCTATGACTCCTCTGTCCAGGGACGTGATCTGCTGAATTCTAGACTTCCTACAGACTGCGTGCAAACAAGATAATAAAACATCCCACCAATGATGACTATCTCCTACAGCAAGCTTTGGACTTGTCAATCTCAAAGATCACTACATAGAAAAATCACTTCCCATCAATCTGAAATAAAATTAACCTTATGAAACATTTTTCAAATATTTAACAGAGAACACTGGGAAAAAAATACAAAACTGATATAGCAAAAGTAAACAAGTATTTAACGAGAGCATACTGAACTACACGGCTGCTAATAAAACATAAACCATATGAAATTCGAAGCACCCTTACAAGCAGAGTAATACAGATCAAATCGACAAGCCAAACTTGCAAATGAACCCTAGATCAGCTAAAAATAAAATGAGAATAAAGAGCTGCAGTTTTGGATGTCAATTTTAGAAGGCATAAAGAGTTGTGGTTAAGTGGACTCTTCATAGTGGAAGAATTACTTCTCAATTAAAGGATCACTACAGATAATTTGAACCATTAAGAGCTGGAACATTGGAAAATTACCTCATAGCATCAACATTCTCGAGTCTAAATAAAAAACAATCCCACCTTATCCTCACTCGTGCTTTCTTCTATCTCTGCTTTCAACACAACTATTTGATTAGACATGACCTTCATATTCCTCATTAGTAAAAATGAGAACATCTAGTATTACATGGATATCATGAAAAAGAAGAAATTAAAAAACAAAGAAAGCACACAACTGGCAATCAATACATCTGGCCAAACATCATACATGCACATATGTGCACAAATTAAAATCTCCATAGGTCTAAAAAACCTCCATATGTGACAATTTTTGGTGTATTGAGAAAGAAAAGTATATTGCACACATACCTTCTAATAAATGATGATATTGAAGATCATGTGCAGCATGGCATGCCTGGAGAGCGAGTTTAAAAGTTTTCTGGATATAGCGAACCAGTGTAAGAAGGAACAACAACTAAAAACAATATGGCAAATGTTCAGCATGGATCACCTCCCTCACCAGACCTAGCTGTCTGTTGACCTGTATCAACACCTTTAGAAATCTTGTTATTCAGTATTGTGCAACTGCCATTTTTCTCATAAGCATCACAGTTAACAATCCTAAAACAGAAACACAAATAAGTTTTTCTTGTCAGCATCACTCATGGACGTAATTATCAAATCATATAAAATAAACAAATACTTCTGACCAAAATTGAAGCGGATAAAGTGAAACACACAACATTCTCAGTCTATATCAAAAGTACAATTATAAAGCTGATCCAAATTGGTAGGGAACAATTATAAAGCTGATTCAAATTGGTAGGGAACAGTTATAAAGCTGATCCAAATTGGTAGGGAACTCATTGTGTGCATACTAATAGTAACATTACACAGTTGCATCCAACAATAGCACTTTAGAAGTTTTCGCCTTTGAAAAAAAGGAACAATAAAATTATTCTTCCACCAGAATGACTCTATCCATCTAACAAATTTATCGTAATGCTCCTATTATAAGAGGGGTTCCACAATAACACGTAAGACGTAACAGTGCAAGTACTAACCTTCATTGTTGGATAGTTAATGTAGTCCTCCCTATCCTCTCCAGATTTATCGTCCATCTCAAACAACTGCTCGCTTGAAAGATATCAGGAGCCGTGCCGCTGACCTGAGCAGAGAACCACGCTAGCATTCCGCTCCTTCGGCCGTGGGGGTCACACCGATCTTCTCTGCCACGTGGTCCAAGCAGCAGAATGGCTTCTAAGGCAAACCCTAGGATAGGCTAATAGGCATGGCCTGCCTGTATAAGTAATATTATAGAGTTCTGAGCATTTAAGGCAATACAATTTCTACACTAATATGATCAACATTCATCATTCAAACCTGTCCGGGAACATATATCTTTCCAATGAACTCCACCGGATGAGAAGGGCTTCCAGTTGCAAACATTGCCTGACTGTGAAACAAGACTGTCAGTTAGAGGCTAAAGGCAGCATCATATAGGTCCAAGACTCCATCAAAAATAATTCTGAGAAAAAGGTGATGTGATGTGTTTGGCGACAAGAAAGCAGTATGGTTGGCAAAAATTCTTAAGCCACATGATAGAGAAAACATGTAATATGAAACCAGATATTTTAATCAAAATGCCAAGTCAGATATTAGTCAATTACCATTTGCATTCTTCAGTGATGTATACTTACGAACTTTAGTCATGAATACTAAATACTGTTGTTTCTTAATATGTGTAATTTCTCCTCATAGGTTTGCTCCACAGAAGTTATAAATGCCTGCAAAAATAATTTGGCTAATAACTGTTCATTTAACCATCAAATGATATCTTTTCTTTGTAATTAGGCTTATAATTCTTGAATTTTAACTACCACTGCTGCTACACAAGTTGTCTTAAACAAACCTATTAAGGGCCCCTTAAGTCTAATTGTTAGCTCCGCCACTGAGGTTGAAGGCTCCCACAAGTAGCGAGTAATCATTTTGCAAACACATTTGCTACACCCGTCTAGCATCTAATACACATTGATCAGCTACGGAAGGGAAAAAAATGCTTGGCCGCCTGTGCTACATTATGCAGATCCCAATGGAAAGAAAACATTATGCAGAATTGCAGATCAAAGCCCAAACCAAAAGGAGCATCGGCACATGGAGTCATGGAGATGGACTGATGGAAGCATCCAGTCTGCGACAATGATTAACATAGCTAGACAAGTAAAGATAGCACTGCCCAATAATCACCATCAAAAACAGGGTAAATTAAGATGAGCACGAGATGCAAGTAATTAAGCTAGCATTGCACGGGCGGGAGTAGTAGAGGGGAAGACGGAGGACGTACGCTGTTGCTTGCGGTGGTGGAATAGGTCGAGCCACTCGAGGCGGACATCGACGTCGTCCTTGGTGACGTTGGCGGCGTCGATCTCCTCCATGTGGATCTTGGCGAGGTCCTTGATGCCGCCCTTATGAACAGCCCCATGGGCTCCTTCTCGATCTTCACCTTCTCCTGCGGGTTGAGACCCGCACGTACTTCTTCTTGAGCACCTAGTACCCTCCGTCCCGCTCCTCGACCCTCGGTTCCAACCGCACCGCGGGGATCTCGTCGGCCACCGGCGGGGACGACGATAGCACGGAGACGGCCGCCCTGGCACGGCGGGGGGACAGAGATTGGGAGAGGCTGAAAGGGGGCGGCTTTTGGGAGGGAGAGAGGTCGTGCGGGGTGCGTGGGTGACTGAACGGTTCCGACTTGGTTGGGTGGGCCCGACGCGAGCGGGTACGGGAGGGTGGGTAAGGAGAGGTCAGGTAACAAAAATATTAGCTTTTTGGCAGAAACGCTCTCCAAATTGCGATTTTTTGGTCTTTCATAGTCCTTCCACCTTATCTACTTCCAAAAACATATGACAGGTGGGTCCGGCGTGAGTGGTACGGTGGACCTAATTTAGGTGGGAAAAGTTTTCAATTGTTTTCGCTCCTTATAGTATAGATAAGCTCAATCATGGGAACTTCATCTTGCAGCTATCGTTGGTGGTCTCATTCCCGTCTCACCACTAATCCTTGATGTATCAATAAAGCTTTAGCTGCAAGGTTAGTGCCACAGTACACACACGAAATCTGATATGCTTATGATAGACATATACATCTACAACCAACCTTCTGAACTTTCTACAAAAGAGGACCATAAGGTGATTGCAACCCTCATGCGTGCTCAGCGCACTAGGCATGTCTAACTCTAGAGGGACATGATGCGAGCATGGTCTATGTGATGAATCAAGAATGAAGCTACCATGCTCGTGTGTGGAATCCTTTCCTCCGGACTCCAGAGTCAGTGCCTCCAAAGGTTCCATGGCCCATGAATTCTCCATCTCAAGAGAGTCATCGTGGGAGCTCGATGTCGACTCTCGATCATGATCGAAAGCAACATGATACGGGCCAGCGGGAAGAGGCTGAAACTCAGTCGAGAATGGTGACGGTTGTCGTCTTCACAAAGGTGAAGAGAGTCTCCCGAGTCATCCTCACGAGGGGTAGAACATTCTACAACCTTAATGAGAATGGGCTCAGATGATGCGAACGGAGATGTATGCATCGAGCAGGTTTTGCTGGGGAAAAGGCCTCGCCATAGGATGCCTCGGACAAGGGGTAGCAGTGGCAGAAGTGACTCCCCTAGGCTTATCATCTAGGCTCCCTAAAGATGTATCGAAGAGCTGCTCTAAAGGGGAGCCTAGGAAAAGATCGAGATCAAGGATATCGAAGATGTGAAAGTCTAAACTAGCCTCGATCCCGTCTATGATCAGCGGCACAGCACATGCAATCCCCCGATATTCAAGAACACGTCCAAAAGGACAGTTCTTGAGGATCATGTCGGATGGTGCTAGCTGGACTCTGCTCAAAATAGTTTCCGCTAAGTACCATGGCAAAATGTTAACCTCCATGATGGGGTTACAATGGGCCTCTACGGCAATGCCTCTAATAGAGCAAGGGACAACCAGAGAAGGTGAATTATTCCAAATTGCTTCAGAAAATCACGTCACTCCCTCTGACCATTCCTCCCTCATGGCCTCCTCAGGATATGCTTCGTCGGGAGAATCAGGAGGCAAAGGAGATACCGTAGGTCTAGGGAAAGGTTCTGTCAAAGGATGTCTAGATGATCCAGCATGGACAGAAATGGTTTCCCTAAGCTCTTCTTCTTCTGGGTATCCTTGAGATTTAGCAAGAAGTTTTTCTAAGAGGAAACCTAGAAGAAGATCAAAATCCATGATGTCATAGATGTGGAAATCTAATCGCACCTCTATGTCATCAATGGTGATCGACATGTCCCTAGCAATCCCCCGACATGGAAAAACACAACACCACCTGGGACTATGGAAAAGTGTATCAGTCGGGATCAAGGGTGTGTCACCCACCGAGTATCCAAAAGGGTCTCTGGTATGTTGCAAGCCCCAACAGTAGGGTCATGAACAGCATCTACGGTGTTTCCTCTAATGGAACAGTGGATGATCATGGAAGTCTAGCTAACCCGAATTGCTTCGGATGTATGCTTCTAAGGTGACCAATCCACTATCGTCCTATAATTCCAAACTTCATCGAGGACCTCATAAAGGTCCAGTGATGCCGTAGGCTTCTCGTGCAAAGAGTGATCTCAGGTATTGCTGATGTTTCGAGAAGGGTCATCCTCAAATCGGGAAAAGAACTCCGAAGGTTGAATTTCTTCTTCCTTCGGTGTTCGTGATTCAAGAGAGGATTCAACAGAGGAATCAAGGGATTCGAAGAATGAAAGCTCAGATTCGGTTGTTGAGAGACTCTCATAGCTCCACTCGGATGTTTGGTAGGATTCGTCATAAAAGTCATGGGAAGAAGAGGTTTCTAAGAAGAATTCTAGGATCTCTCTTCTTTCCTCTGGAGTTTGGGTTTCGAACGATCCTCCAGCTACGAGATCGAGCTCTTGTGCAGATTCCAAGTCTATATGCGTGTAAAAGATGTTCGTTGACATATCGTCAGATATAGACAAGTCTGAGCTAGATGTCAAGAGACTTGAGAACCTAGCCCAAGTTGCACCTATGGACTCCATCTCCAATTGCTCAAAGTCAAAGAGGTCAAACGGTAGAGAGTTTATATGTTCCGGATGGGAGAACGAGTAACAAAAGTTATCTCGCAGTTCTTCCCAACTGTTCACACTACCCACCGTGAGGGTGTACCACTGTTCCGCCCTATCTACAAGAGAGAAAGGGAACAATTTCCACCTCAAAGTTTCCTGTGTCATGCCTAGCACAAGTAGGCCTGAACACAGTCCTTCGAACTCCTCTACATGAACATGAGGATTATCGCTAATCGCTCCAGAGAAGGGTCGATTTTGAACCATGGCTAAAAAGCCAAGACCGAGTTCGCAGCAAGATGAAGAAGTTGATGGTTGCTCTAAGACGAACTCGCCCCTAGGGGTAGAGAGGCTTTGACAGGAAGACATCTCAAAGGGTAGAGGGGGTAAAGGTAGAACAAAAGAAAAGATAAAATGATATGAAGACCACTAGGCTCGAAGATAGAAACAGCAACCGCGCCAGAAATGCTTGTTGGCGTTTCTTAACGTCACCACTAGTTGTACACCTAGAGGGAGCGTATAAGAGCAACCGGGTATACCGCAAGCGCATGAAAATACCGTTGTAGCACTTCCCTAAGGAAGGAGAGTATTCCAAGGGTATCGAATCCAAGGAACGGTGTGCACTATCTTCTACTCTTATATAGATGGTCCAAGGACACAACACTAATTGATAGGATAGGTAGAAAGGATCTGCCTTGATCGAGCGTAGAGTCTAGCACGGTCTCTCAGGTATAACACTCGCCTTGGGCGCCAACCCACCCTAGCTGTTTAAGGCTAGGCAATATGTTCTGGCAACGGGGCCCTACCTGGTACACAGGCGCGGAGGGTTCCAAAGGGTCCAACAGACTGTCACCACTGCGGCCTACCTCTATCGTTACGCGAATGTACTTGATATTCGCAGGATGACCTATGGTCCAAACACCACGTCTACACCACTGACTACTACTATAGCCGGACACCGTCTGACATCCCGATAGCCCGACTATAGCACTCTGTATAAATACGGAACTACGAATCCGCGAGGGAGATATTGGCACTACCTTAAGGTATGCTCTATCACTCATGCAAGATCACGAATGCACTTTGATCTAACTAGAGATATGCAGGAGCATCAACTTTACTCTAATAGACAAGCTGGCAAACTAGATGCAAACTTATGATCTAAGTCTACTAGATCGAAAGGGTAGTGTTCGAAGAACACAAGCCTCTAAATGAAGAACAAACGAAGAACACAAGAACAAAGCAACTAAGCATGCATACGACTTTAGTCTAAATAGAAAATGTTGAAATACTCACTTTAGTCTAGTTGAAGAACAAAGGCACCGCTGAGGATCGTTCTTGAGGAAGATGTTATGAACATGACATGGCCCCAAGCCTCCCACCTCACTTCCTAGCACTAATCCTATACAAAGAGCTCTCCTCTCCTAAAGAGAGAGGCTCCAAGGCCAAAATGAAGAGGAGGAGGAGAAGTGTGTGTTTCAAATGGGAGCCCCTCCCCTCCTATTTATAGAGGAGGGAGTGGCTTGCTTCGGGGCTCCAAGTGCTCCAAAACGCTCGGGATCGCAACAGGGGACCAATCAGGGGCTGCCACGTGGAGTGCCAAAATCAGCCGAACTAAGGTCGGTTCGGCCGATCCTGGGTTCGGTCAAAGCCCCCGGGCCATGTGGCGCCTTGTGCTTATTCGTGGTTGCTGACTAGTGGGCCCTGAAGTCACTCCCTCGTGCATGCCAAGTTTCCTGACGGTTTTGGGGATAAGTGGGCCCTTGAATCCATGTGATGTCCATGTGGCGATACGTGATTCGTCGGGCTTGCCTCTCTTGGATTGATGATGTCAGTGATCCAGGGGAATCCTAGGTGGCATCTCCTCATTGGCTGAGCTTGAAGTACTTGGATCAAAGACTTGTGTTTTACTCCTCTTTCTAGTGCTAATCACGTGTATTTGCATAATCACCAACACTTGTGGAAATGATTAGTTTAGGCCCTATTCTAGTGTTGATGATCATTTCTCATGCCAAAAGGTACATGTTGACGGGTATAAAATGAGTGGATAACAGCCGTCAACAACAAGTGGAAAAGTGATGAATACCAAAGTTTCATAATTCATAAAGGTCTACAATCTTTGTTTAGGTCATGTTTCCATTTTCGAAAGGTGTAGTATACATTGGTCATTAATCCTAGATTGACTTAGATAGTTTAAGAAACTATCTAAGAGGTCTGTCAAGTTTGTACTTCATGTTATTACCACTTTAGAAAATGACAGAAAGACCTAAATAAAGTTTGTAGATCTTGATGAGTTTTGAAGCTTTGGTATTCATCACTTTTCTTGTTGACTTCATTTTGTGTGTAAAAAAGATTTCTTGTTGTTGTCAATTTGTTAAATTGTTGAAACAGACCAATACGAGTAGATTTTTCAAAATATTAGCCTTAACAAGTTGATAACTTGATACAACATGATTTTATGAATTTTTGTTCATGCAGAGATTAAAAAGAAAAAATGTGCTTGTTCTTGAAGAAGTCAAACACACTTCTGGATCTGGGGCCGATAGGTGGGACCCACCGAGACTTTGTGAAGAGCGCGGAGGACGTGGTTTTGGGAGAGGAGAGGCAAAAGGAAAGAGAAGAGGGCAGTTTTGCTTCTTGAGGAAATTTAGATACACCGCACTTGTTTCCATCCTAAAGGCAATGACATGTAGGCCCAGGAAAGCAAGGGCCCACACTGCCAACAGGTGGGACCCACAAGTCAAAAGTGCACGTGAGGTCGATTGGCAGTGCGCTCGTGGGTCGCGTCCCTTTGGTGTGGGGTTTCTGTGTGGGCCCTTCGTGGTGGTCTACATTTGACAACCGCTTGGTGGTGGAAACAACTTCCCTACTTTTATTGAATAAACTATAGAAGGCAAACAGTCTTGCCGCCTACTACTACCTATTCGCCTACTCCGCTGGAACTATCCCATCAACTGCTGTGGTTTTCTTCCTCTCTCTAGTTCCGGACGCATTGCCGCTGCCTAGGTTTCTTGCTGCCCATCGCCGATTGCATCCTTGTCGCCCAACTGCATTTCCCCAATGCCGCGCACGAAGATCACCCCCCAGAAGCGGGCGCACGCGGACATCGAGGTGAACCCTGCGCCTGCCCGGCGGAGGGGCAGGAAGCAACCAATAGGGCGGTGCCAACATCAATGTCGAGCCTGTCCCTGCGGTGGCCCAGCAAGCAGTGCACCCCGGCGGCATCGACATCAACGTCAACCCTACCGCGGTGATGGCCTAGGAAGTAGTGCACCCCGGCGGTGCCGCCCTCAACATCATTCCTGTCCCGGTGGTGGCCATGGAAGGAATGCACCTCGGCGCAGTCGTTGGAGCAGCGGAACGCCGCAGGAACAAGGTGAGCTAGACCCCTATTTCTTTTAGCTTAGATTCTCAGATGTGAGATAAAACATAGGATTTTGTTAATTCCTCCAGGTTTGTGGATTTATTTGGGGTTTTTTTGGATTACATTAATGACGGATGTACTGATTACATGCAACTAGATAAAGTGTAATGAGGGATGTACTGATTAATTAAGGGGGTTTTCTTGGATCGGATTTCATAGTTACTTTTTAAATGCATGTGAAAAACTCTGAAAGCAATGTTTTGATGTACTTTAGCATGTGAGTAGATAAATCAATGTATGAAGTTTCCATGTCAGATCAATGGTAGGAATTTTGGTGATTCCACCAGGTTTTCTTGGAGTGGATTTCAAATTTGGGGTTAAAATACATCTTCTAAATACGACTTTGTTCTAGAAAAGACAATTTGTACATAGAAAACTTTACTTTCAAACACAATTCTTATTATCAAACAATTTTGTCACATTGGTTCGATTTGAGTAGAGATCAAATGGGCTCTTGGCCCAGCAGCAAACTGTAGCCTGACATTCCAGCCCAACACGTGCCTCCCTCGTGTTCAATATTTGTAATTCAATTACTCGATGCATATTCTAAATACTACTTTGTTCTAGAAAAAGGCACGCCACATCTTCACCGAGAGAAAGTATACATATGAAGATGGGAAGTCATTTGTAGATTGCAGAGAGTTTCCAGCAACCTTGGATGAGGTATGTTCCTTGTTTGTAGATAAATTTATTCATCTAGTCAACTTGAATTCTTTACAGTAAGCAAAAAATGACATGTTCTTGCTGTGGTATGAATTTTAGACCTGTTTCATGTTTAGATCTTCCTGTACCTCAAAATGCTTTGACCTTTGGATAGTAATTCCTTCCATGTGAATAGTCCTTGTATATACATTTTCAAATCCAGATTGTTTGTACAACTACATTAATTAATTCATTATTTTTAATTCATGGTAGAATGCAAAAATTTGGCATGCCACAATTTTGGTGCCAAACCAGTCAGGCCCTTAGCCCATTGGTTCTGACACTGTTTTGTTTGTAATGCAGTCTAAAGGCAGAAAGTATGAAATAGTTCTGTCAAAGAAGTGTTCAGTCATGATGATGATAGACTCGTGAAGTGATGATGACGACCACGATGGACCAACTAAGTCTAACACGGAGGTGATGTCCTAACCATGTTAAATTTAGCATTAGTTTGATATTTGTAAATGCAAGATCATGAGAATTCAGATTGTGATGTAACCAAGTCCCTTCTAAAATGTCAGGTTCGAGCCATGGCATCGACGTTCCACACAGAGGTCAAGCGGAAGATCTGGAAGGGCGAGCACTACTATTTGGACTCTGACAAGGAAACAGATTCCTCAGACTCTGACGAGGACCAAAGTGGAAACTGAAGCGCTTTTGTGTAGTTTGTCTGTTGCTTTTGTGTAGTTTGTATGATGAAACAAGTAATAGCTTTGTTAGATGGGGCTGCATGCAATGATGTGGTCAAGTACTCTGCTTGTTATGCTCTGTTTAGTTATGAGCTAGCTAGAAATAATGGAATTTAGTGTGTATGACTTAGTTTGGTGGTGTGAACCTTAGTGTTTTATGTAATGGAATTCAGTTATGGCTCCTGCTCATCAACTGCTTGGGATTTATGTGTCCCTGTTAAACTCTAGTAACTAGGCCTATTGTATCTGTCATGGTTGGAATACGTTCTGATGAATTTACTATACTTTTGATCAAGCAGCGTATTCAATATCTTACTGGTTCTTTTGTTGTATTTTAAAAAATCGGATGAAAATTGAAATGAGTTACTTGTTGTTCATATCCAACACGAGTAGATTTTTCAAAATATTAGCCTTAACAAGTTGATAACTTGATACAACATGATTTTATGAATTTTTAGGAAAAACAATGATCTAATTTGGAGTTCATATGAGGGAGAAATACTAGATACAAGGTTCATGCTGAGATTAAACCGAGTTACCTTCAACTATTTAAATTTCAGATTTCATCAGTTTAGAAATTCTCAAAATTAGTTGGGGCAACAAATGATTTCAAATGAAAAAGTCATGAATATGAATGTTGTAGAACACATCAACATCTACAAACTGTATTTAAGTCACTACTCCATTTGACAGAGTTTGAACAATCCAAATTGTGAATTTCAATAATTCTCAACTTCAAGCAAGATGTTTCATACACTAAATGATGACAAGTGGAAAAGTGATGAATACCAAAGTTTCATAATTCATAAAGGTCTACAATCTTTGTTTAGGTCATGTTGTCATTTTTGAAAGGTGTAGTATACATTGGTCATTAATTGTAGATTGACTTAGATAGTTTCTATCAAAGAGGCCTGTCAATTTTGTACTTCATGTTATTGTCACTTTAGGAAATGACAAAAATACCTAAATAAAGTTTGTAGATCTTGATGAGTTATGAAGCTTTGGTATTCATCACTTTTCCAATTGACTTAATTTTGTGTATAAAAAAGATTGATTGTTGTTCTCAATTTGTTAAATTGTTCAAACAGACCGACTAGAGTAGATATTTCAAAATATTAGCCTTAATAAGTTGATAACTTGATACAGCATGGTTTTAAGAATTTTTAGGAAAAACAATGATCTTTTTATTGAGCAAGAAACAATGATCTAATTTGCAGTTCATATGAGGGAGAAATACTAGATGCAAGGTTCATGCAGAGATTAAAAAGAAAAATGGGGCTTGCTCTTCAAAAAGTCAAAAACACATCTGTTTTTGGGGCCGACAGGTGGGACCCACCGAGACTTTGTGGCGTGCACGGAGGACCTGGCATGTGGGCCCTTCGTTGTGGGACCATTTGTCATCTGAATGGGGATGTGAACTATACTAGTTCTAGAATAGAAGGCAAACGGTCTCGCAGCCTAGCAATTCGCCTTCTTTCCCCAAAATGTCAACTCTTGACGCGCAAAACCGCCACCGCCTCCATCTCCCCCCATCCCTTGCTGCAGCAAGACAAGGAGAGGAGCGGAGCAACGACGATGGCTAAGCAGAGGGAGCACAACTCTAGGAGGCAAGCGCACAACGCAAATGGGTGCTTCACACGGTCCCAGGCGACCTCGGTGCCTCCGTCCACACGCGGGCCGGCGGTGCCACTTCCTTCTCCAATCTGATGCCGCTCTACCACCCTGTGTGCATCTACAGGCGGCCGCGTGGAAGGCCGGTACAGCCACTCGCTACCCCGCATGGTGGTCGATGAGGACGTGCAGCACGAGGATCCTACTGTGCCACCAAGCAATGTAGGATTCACCCCAGGCCCAAGCAGGGGGAAGGAGAAGGAAGCAGAAGCAGATGAGGTAAGTGTGCTAGGTTCTCTGAATCTAGATGAAGATTCACTTTTGGTAGACAAAGATTCACTTTTGCTTGGTTCCCTGATACTAGATAAAGATCCACTTTTGGTAGGTATATTGCGGATGCTAGATAACTTAGTTTTTTGAAGATGAAACTATCTCAATTTACGCATTTGTGAGTACTTTTTTGGTAGATTTTTGTTTCTTGTGCTAGATCTCTTGTTATGGTACAATGATTGAAGCACTATTTTTGTTAGACCGAACCTCCAGAGTTTCCTACCGCTTGGTTGCGAGGGGACAAGTGCACCTGCTCCGGAAGCAGTGGCATTGATGATGAGGTCGACTCGTCCTGTTGTTCGTATTGCCACGAACTCTGGGAAGCAGGCTTGCGAGTTAGAAAGGTGCCACGGTATGACAATGAGAAGGGGAAGCAGCAGAAGAAGGTGAACTAGTCCCCCCTCGAACCATCGTATTGTTAATTCTTCATATTTTGTTTAGGTCTGTATAGCTCTGCATGATGTATTTTTTAGTGCGAGTTAACTTAATCGTAGGTTGTTATAACATAAACTAGCTCAATGGTTAACTTGTTCTTTGGTCAAATAGAAACTAGTTCATATGCTGATTTAGTTGGTACTTTTATAACAGAATCATCATTTGTTTTTGGTATTTTCTGTCAATAACAATAGAAAATGTTGAATGCTAGTCTTGCACACATTGTTTAGGTAAAAAATAGGCTTTTAGGCAAATTGCTTCATAACTCAATTTGATGCCAAAGAGTTCTTGTAGGACATGAAGAAGAAGCATTAAAGCTTTGTGATGGCTAGAGGAAGAAGAAGAAGAAGGATGAATGGCTAGATTAACTTTTGTAGAGAGAACTTTGCCTTATCTTAAGTATCATTAGAGACTTGGATTGTAATTATCTATCTTATCTATGTGTTAGACTTGAGAACTTTATTGTAATGTGTGATATTATGTGTAATGTCTATCTGTAATGCACTAAGTGACTGAATGCCAGTGTGTGATGCATGTTTATTTGATGACTTCGTCTACCACTATTGATATGGTCATTTCTATATGACTATTTTTGGTAATTATTTTATATGACTTTGTTTGGTCAATTCTAAGTCTGGCTTTTGTGTAGTGACCTACTCCCTCCATATATTAGCAAAAGGAGGTAGAGATGAACAAGTAGGTACTGATCAACAAGTAGAAACTGATGAACAAGTAGGTTTGATGAATGTTGCTTTTGTGTAATGACCCTTGTGAAGTGGCATTACTTAAGTGGAAATATATGGTCCCTGGTGAATGCTTGTGTAACGACCCTTGATGAATGAGGCTTTCGTTATATTATATATAAATTAACTATTTGTCGATGGTGAGTGCTTGTGATCTTGAGTGTCATAATCCTATCATTATTTAAGTCAATATTATTTGAGTTAAAATGGAGCTCTACCAGAATTCTATCAATGGTTGTGTTCTTATTTTTTAAATTACAAATCAGCAAAGCAATAAATAAACTAATAAACACATTACTTTGTGATCTTGAGTGGCATAATTTTATCATGTGTTCTGACATCTGTTATAAGGCGCATTACTTTGTTATAAGGCAATAGGAAAAATTCTCGAGAAACACTAGTCAATTTGACATCTGTTTGGTCAAGCAACTGATTCATCATGTACCAGGATCCTTTTTGTGTTTACAAAAATCAGAGCACAATCAAGAAAAGTGTAGCCCAATCCCCATTACGATATTCGAAGCCACCAAGTTGCAATTTTGCCGCCTAGCCATTTCATCACGTCCCAAAAATCTCGCGCGCTTTCTTCCTCCCTCGCCAACTATAACTTCCACCCCTCCCATCTCCGTCTCCACCGTCTCACCCACCTACATCACAACGATGGCCTGACGCACGCACACATCTCGCAAGCAGCCGCGCGACGCTGCTGGTCGCTTCTCGTGATGTCCGTCATCGACATCGTCGACTCCATTGAGCCGCCGCCGCTCCTCATCCACCCCACGACCACGAAGGAGTCATCGGCATGTCGTGGAGGCGCGGGTCGAAGTCGACCTGGACCTCACCGTGAATGTAGAAGTCCCCTTCGTCCCAACAGGTTTCCGATCTGCCATGACAGCCCCCAGGAAGAATGGAAGAATAGTAATCATCCGCGAAGCCTCATCGTCGCGCAGGAAGAACAAGGTGAGCCAGACCCTATCCTGCGTCTTTATCATCGAACGATAGTTTGCAATGTTACGTTGTGGCAGTAATTTTCGTGCCGGCATATTTATACAATCTTTCAATGACAAATTGAAAAAAATTGTTTTGATGTAGCAAAAGAGCTGCCACTTATACACCCAGGCTTGGCCCACTACTGAATTGGACGTGGAAATGGGTGTCGATGATTTTGGCCTGCTAGGATGCTTGTATGAGGTGAGGGTGCAACACTAATTGTTTAGATGAAATGGAGTAAATTTGGTTCATAATTATTGTGTGTGCCTTATGTTCTGATCAAGATTTGCATGTAATTCAGTCAAAAGGAAAGAAGTATGAGTTTTGTTTCCCAAAGATTCAATGCAAGATGATGCTAAATTACGACAGCGATGAAGATGAATACGATGGACCTACTAAGTCTCTTCGTGAGGTGATGTTACTATCCTTCAAGTTAAACATGAGTCAGAGATTTTCTGAAAACATAATTTGCTACTGGCATGAATGCAGTTGATGACCTTCTGTAAATGTGTTGACAGTCGACTTCTGTCAACCAAGAGCACTTGATACACTTTGGTTTGAGCTTTCATTTATAACTAACCCGCCACTAGGCATACTAATGATGTAACAAGTTCACACTTGCATGTGGTGTTTGGAGTATGTTGTTTACGCAGGATTTAAGCGCCTAAATAAGGACTTCCGGGTAGAGTTCATCGAGCACTTTATGAGAAGATCACGAAGACCGACACAAGTCAAGACACAAAGTGAACATGACTCCAAATGACCCGAGGACCGAAGCTTGAAGCTGTGAAAGTCCAAGGACCTAAACAGAAAATGCGGGAGTTCGTACGTCAAGCACCCTTATCCAAACCACGGGGAAAACGACGTCAAGGACCCACATGAAGTTCGTCAAATATTCAAGAAGACACGAGAAGCATCGGGGAGCGAACCGGGGCCGAACCGGGCCAAAAAGGGCCCAGGCCGGTCGGCCCAGGCCGGCTGGCCCACCCCCTTTTCGTGTCGGTTCGCGTCCCCCTTTGACCTAGATGCTCCTCGGTGGATTTATATCCCCTGCCTCCGACGGCCGCCACTTCCAATCACCAGAACTCGGCGAAATCTAGAATTGAGCACCAGAGAGAGACAACAGCGGTGGAGTCCTCGAAGTTGTCTAGGGGATGGCCTAGGCCAACCCTAGCCGCCATGACCACCCTGCGTGGTTGTGCCATTGTGGAGTTCTGGAGCTACGTGTTCATCATCTTAGGTATGATCTCGATGGTGATGGTGTAACACATACTTTCATGTGAGTAATGATAATCTTGTCATCCGATTTATTAGCGATTCCCTGTCTCCGTTTATACCTTTTACTTATTGTGAATGTGATTTGATCCCTAGTCTAGTGCATCGGTTAGGCTATATAGCATGCTCTATGTAATCGTGGCGATTAGGTTTAGCATGTCGACCCTTCATGGTTTGTAGACACGTTCATGTTTGGATGTGCCCCCCTAGATCCCCCGCTTCATTATGGGAGCATCATGACAGGGTGATTTCTCTCGAAAGAGTGGATGTCTTCGGGAGGTAGGCCGGAGGTAGGAGTTTAAGGATGCTAGAAGATGAGATGCTCGATTCGTTGCTTGTTTGCCGGAGCTTCAACTAGAAGGCGCTAGGCCTAGCTACCCCTTCGGTGGAGCTTTACCTTAGCTGTTGTTCATGGAAGTGATCAACCTTGTGTCATAACTCATATTTATCAAGGTTTACCTCTTTATATGCAATCAACACTTCATATTAGGTTAGATTGGCTAGACAAGGTAGAGAACCTTAGCGGTTTGCTTCCGATCCTTGGATTGACAAACCTTGGGGACCCTCCTTGGTGAAAAAGGCACCAAGTCACCCGTACGCTTGCGGTGAACTTCAACACGATTTTGAACCGTCAACAAGCCCTTTTTCTGGCACCGTTGCCGGGGATCGGCAACTCGAATCCTAGGGTGATCTACCTTTCTTTTTGACTAACCCTAATTTTTTATTATTGCATATACACTTGTTTTCTTGTTTGTGTCCTTGAAAGTAGGTGAAAAGTTAGACACAAGACTTTCGATGAGTTCTCTACATACACACCCCAACAAGATGATTGCAACATCAAGATTCGCTCTTTAGTGGTAGGTGCTAACTTTTGTTAGTGGCTCATCATCCGCTATCGAGCTCACACCCTACACGAGAGATGATAAACGAGGTAAGTCAACGTGTCAATTAAAATTTTAAGACTAATGTTTTGTGGAGAATTGTTTGATCAAGCAATAGGTATTGGAAGCAATCGCGATGCCCCCGAGATCACAAGATCAAGCTCTTCAACATCTTTGAAGTTTCTGTTCGCATCAAGTTTTGCACAGTCTCATGGGAAGAACAACAGGATATCTTTGGATATTTAGAAGCCCCACGAAGTTATGCTTCCAGCGAGTCTAGAATCAAATCGATCGGAGGTTCCTACAAGCGGATATGGCCGAATCACCGATGATTGCACGTCCTGAAAATTTCTGGACAGCAAGCAAAGCTGAAGTGAAACAGTCATAACTCCCTCATATGGACTCCGATTAAGATGAATGAGTACCCGTTGGAAATGTAATTTTATAAATTTTTCAATAAAATTATATTTTGGTATATGTTCTATTATGCATATAGGGGGAATCCAAAGAAGAGGCAGCAGCAATACGATGAGAACAAGATGGTGATGATGAGGATAACAACAATAAAGAGGAGCTTGGAGAATGCTTCCATTAGACCACACATGAAGAAAATTTAGAGGCTTGGAACAAAACAAAGACCCCTGAAGCATTGGCACATGAATACACAAGTTGGCGACATCCGGCGCAAAAAGATGTTTGGAGCAAATCACGAAGGATTACACACAAAGGACGACATCCGATGGCGCGGATACTTTGGGTTCTCACACGATGGATCGTGGAGCTACATGAAGGCATTTAAGACATGTGTGAAGCCCCTCAAACAAGTGTAGAGGAGTGATCCTACACAAAGCAACCTTGACGTCATGTGGCACAAAGGGAGAAATTGAAAAAAGTCTACGCGAGCCACCTCCGATCATCAAGGATTGTTCACTTTCAACTCCGTAGGATCACTCACGATGAAAAGCTCAAAGGCTAAGGTACACATTGACCTCTCAAGATACTTTTGGTGATGATAATGTCCCTTTGATATTTTGATGTCCATCCAAAAGTATGATTCGATTCTATGCCTTGCTCCTTTGATCATGATAGGCTAGAATTTCTTGAGAATCAATAAAGAGGCTATGTTGTGCTTTAACTTGGTTAATTATTCGCCTAATGAACCCATGCCTAATGAGAGCCTTAGCGCTGAGCAAGAAACGTATGCTTCCTTTAATCACAACTTGCTTGTTAATCCAATTTAGATTGTGATTGTGTATGCATATGTTTTCTTTACTTTTTACAAAACTTGGACTTGCTTTGTGCTTGGTCAAGCACGTGACCTTAAAAGAGCATGTGTCGGGAGAAAACCCGAGTTTCACTAACCATGCAGGTCATTAAACCTTAATAAAGAGGAGAGAAGCCATGCCCCAAAGGAATTGTAAGCTCGTGCATCGCCTTCCCCGAATCTCGAAGGAGGGGATGATGATGCAAGCGACGATCGGGGAAGTCTCTCATCAAGCAAAATGATCGTGTCAAGCATGGAGAGTGGACCAAAGCTGCATAGACATCTTCAAATCTTGCATGAAGAACCATGGCTTCGCGACGACAAGAAGGTACGTAAGAAAGTCGACCTCTATGACTTTAAATGAAGCACTTTGCGGGAGGCGACCCGTTTTCTTTTGTTTATATTTATATATATATATATAATACACCTAGGTGCATTTCATGTACAAAATACACCCAGGCTGGCCAGCACGCCGATCGAGCCAACCGGTCCAACCAGCTAATTAATTGTGTGCGCACCATATGCAGGCCTCTATTTTATCTCTTCCACTTCCACGTTCATGTGCATGGGCCCCACATGGCTTATCCTCTCCTCTCCCAAATCCCAGTCTCAGCTCTCCTTTCTCGGTGGATGGCAGCAGGAAGGGGCTCCATCGGCAGAGGGAAGCAGCTTCTCCAGCATTGTGCGGCGAGCGCGGACACCGGCGCAATGGGGAGCGGCGGCGCTTGAACCACCAAGGTGACATCCCCCGCGGGGAGCTGCGACGCCAGGCCGGGGCGAGCTCGGCCCGCAGGAATCGACGGCGCGCAGCCACCAGGGCGACATCCGCCGCGGGGCTACGGCGCGAGGCCAGGAGGGAGTGGCGGCGCGCGGCAACCGGGTGAGCTTCCCCAGGGGTCAATGGCGCTCTGCCGTGCCGCGAGGATTTTTGTTGCTTCCTATTCCTCCGCATCGCCGCGAGGACTCCGTGCATCTGCTCGACCGATTCCACCGCGCTTTCCTCCCCAGAACACGTGGAACTATCGACGGCATGGTCTCCTGCTGCTTTTGATTCGGTCGAAGCTGAAGCATCACAAGGTTCATCTGGCCACCATCTCTTCCTCCCCTGCGCTGTGGATTTGACCCATACGGAGGTGAGGAGGTATCTTCGTATCTGTTCATTAGTAGATGAATACACAGGTGACTTGCCTCGTGATGCACTCTCTTATTTTCCTGAGCACAGATGAATAGATCGAGTGTCCATTATTTCTTCTGGAGAGACTTTGATGAATAGATTGATTGAGACATGCACTGCTCATACTCGCATATCCCTTTTTTAATCCTTTTGTTTTGGTGTCCACAAGATTGGAGAAAAGTAGCAGCGTAATTAGGCCTGGAGAACAGACTGCTTACGAACATTTGCGTTTGAGCAACCAAACTGAAGCCATGTAATGTTTCTACATAGTAAGATAGGATGATGCTTCAGTACTCATTTAGTGTTATTTTGGACTTGCAGAATGAAACGGAAGTGCAGTTGTCAATCTAATAATTGGTACTTGCCGCAAGAAATGTTGATCATTTCAATTTAGTTAAATAAGACAATATTTTTTCCTAGTAGTTTTGATGAAAATTGGCAGATGATAAAATAAATAACTCGAGTTTTTGATCTGTTAGATGTTTTGAAGTATTTTGTGTACCAACAGCCACCACCACCAGGCACCCGGCCACCCGATGTTGCGAGTTTCCTTTCCTTAAGCTGTTTCTCTTTTTCCCCGTGTCCCAGATCCATTTGTCTCCGGTGACGAGCAGCTGCGACAGGTGGCGAGCTCCGCTCGCAGGCAGCGCCAGCTGGGGTGCGGCGGTGAGTGGACGGGCGAACTACGGGCGGTGGGGCCCAAATAGATGATTGGTGAGGACTAGCAGCGGCGGGCGGGGGCAAGCTAGCTTTCGTGGAGGTGCGGCGGCGGAGGTCCGGGAGCTCCGACAGGTCCGTGGCGAGCTCCCAGGTGTATTATACCCGGCTGATGCAGCGACAGAGCTCCGGACTATCGCAGCGAGCAGATCCCCGGTGCGGCACGCGGCCCCCTTCTGCCACGACTGCGACGACGCGCAGCCCCCTCCGGCCATCGTCGTGATGGCGCGCGGCCCATCCAGGTACAATGGTGACAGTGCACGGCCCTCTCCGGTCTCGGTGTGCAAAATCCTCCGGCATCTTTCTATTTTTGTTGCCGAGTAATTCGGTCCTATCTAGTGAATGTTCTGAATTACTAATTATTTGGAGTTCCAACTTAACTTTCATTGCTCTATGCAGATTGGAGGCCCTAGGTGGTGATAATGCAGTGAGTTGATGACCGAGTTGTGGAGATATCTCAGCATCAGTTGTGATTATCAGTTTGTTTTATTTTTTATGACTAGCAATTGCACGGTATGCAAGGTTGCAATTGGCCTCATATATGTGTTGCAACCCGTTTGTGCTGCCCCAGTTGCAATTGTGATGTGTGCATGATTTTCCCAATGTACTTGTAACTCAGTTATTAATTAATTGTAAACCTGTAATTGGAGGACATTACCAGTTGCAATTGCTCTAATTGTAACTAGATTAGCACCCAAGATGGCGGCATGTACATGCCTTACTAGCCTTACCGATGTAAATGCAGCTGGATTATTATCCTAATTGCAATTTCAGGACTCAAACAGTTGCAATTGCTATGGTATTATTTGTTTATTGGCCTGATTATTCGTTCAGTTGTGATTGCTCCAATAAAAATTAGCTAGCAATGTTTAACTCAACATGCATGACCCGACACGTGGTAAGTGAGAACTCATTCAAAGAATATCTAGTTATAACTTTTTGAGACATGTGGTGGCCGAGGACTGAGTTCTCAAACTATGTGATGGTATTTGGAAACATTGTAGTTTTCTAACATGATTCTTTTTAAATACAGCTATCCACAAGAATTAGTTGTCCTCAAATGAAATTTTGTTCTTTTTTTATTTTTGCCATTGTATGATAACTAGTTTGAACCAATACTTGTAATCGGGCTGTTTCAATTTGTGTTTTTTATTAGAGCTCAACCTACAGAGTTGCAACTGAAGTTCTTTAGGAGTTGCAATTGAAGTGCTTGTCGTGTTGCAACTGGAGTGCTTGTTGAGTTGCCATTGAAGTGCTCTGAAGAGTTGCAATTGAAGTGCTAGTCGAGTTGCAACTGGAGCGTTGTTGAGTTGCAATTCGTATAACAAAAATTATAAAAATTATATGTTCAGAGTTGCAACTGATGTGCTTCAGGAGTTGCAATTGATGTGCTTGCAATGTTGCAACTGGAGCGTTGTTTGAGTTGCAATTCGTCTAACAAAAATTATAAAAAATTACATGTCCAGAGTTGCAACTGAAATGCTTGAGGAGTTGCAACTGAAGTGCTTGCCGTGTTGCAACTGGGGTGTTGTTTGAGTTGCAATTCGTATAACAAAAATTATAAAAATTACGTGTCTAGAGTTGCAACTGAAGTGTTTGAGGAGTTGCAATTGAGGTGCTTACCGTGTTGCAACTGGAGTGCTTGTTCAGTTGCAATTGAAGTGCTTGAGGAGTTGCAATTGAAGTGCTTGTTGAGTTGCAACTGTACTAACCCTTCAGTTGCAACCTGACAGTGGTTCGAGTTGCAATCAATGTACACTCCGAGTTGCAAATACTGAGTGATTCCGCCTGATACTATACTACCTCTTCAGTTTCAACCCGATAATGGTTCGAGTTGCAATTGATATACACTACGAGTTGCAAATACTAAGTACTTCCGCCTGATACTGTACTACCCTTTCAGTTGCAACCGAACAGTGGTTCGAGTTGCAATCGATGTACACTCCAAGTTGCAAGTACTGAGTGCTTCCGCCTGATATTGTACTACCCCATCAGTTGCAACTGGACAGTTGTTTGAGTTGCAATCTATGTATACTCGGAGTTGCAAATACTGAGTGCTTCCACCTGATATTGTACTACCCCTTTCGTTGCAACCGGACAGTGGTTCAAGTTGCAATTGATGTACATTCCGTGTTGCAAATACTGAGTGCTTCCGCATGATACTGTACTACCCCTTCAGTTGCAACCCGACAGTGGTTCGAGTTGTAATTGATATACACTCCGAGTTGCAAATACTAAGTGCTCCTGCCTGATACTGTACTACCCCTTCAGTTGCAACTGGACAGTGGTTCAAGTTGCAATCGATGTGCACTCCGAGTTGCAAATAATGAGTTTTGAAGGATTTCACCTAATGAGTGGTTTGCACTCTGAGTTGCAACTTCTCCTGTTGTAACCAGATTAACGCTCCAAGTGCAATTTAGCAACGCTCTGTTTTTAGTACAGAAAAAATCATAGCAAATTTGAAGTTACTGGCATACTGATTGTTTTGCATCCAAAAATAAATTTATTCAGCAGATATAAGACAGTAAATTGTGTTTATCCATTTCTGATAGCAAATTTCAGCCGCCGATGCCACAACATGCTGTGTGAACAATTCTCCTTTTAGTAATTCATACAGTAAAAAAATTACAGACTTTACGTCAGTCAGTAAATTAGTAATTCTACCAAATAGGTCATCCATTAGTAAGACTGAAGACCTCAACATTATAAATAGGTTATCTTCACGCATACTAGCGACGCGCTACTGCTCTCCGCGTTATGGAATCCACCAAATTCAATCCTTCAGAAAAGCCAAAAAAGGTTTTGCTTCACATAATGACCTGATTACTTGCCTGAGCAATCGAGTTGATGTTCCAATCGAGTTGCGGGCCTGCGGCTGCAGGGTAGAAGAACGTCTCGGGACAGGGGAGCGCCCAGCGGCGGCGGCAGCTTTCGCGCTCCACGCGCGTCATGCTAGTGCCTACCCACGTCCGCAGCCAACCGCGCCATGCTTGCTCGCCGATCTCCCCGCTTGCCCGCATGCTCGCCGCCGGCTGTCACCCGCTCGCAGATTGGAGCTCGCCGGATCAGACTCACGGTCGCCACTCGCTGGCTGAGGCGGATGCCGCCGCTGAGGGTGAGGAACAGGAGCGCGGCGCCGATGGTGAGGACGTGCTCCGGATTGACCGCGCGGCTTGGCACGGTCCCATAGAGCAACACGCTGCCCCCGCAGCTGAGGAAGAAGACCGAACCCTGGATCCCGGGGTCCTTGATCTCGATCAGCTGCCTGATCTGGGCGGCGAGGTGGCCTCCCCTCGGCCCCCTGCGGCGCGCTCGGATGGCTCGCGCTCGCGGGTCGCCTCGCTCCGCTCGTCTCCCCCTCTCTCGACCCCCCTCATGCCTCAGGGAAGGAGATCGGCACCCACCCCATCTCGCCCCTCCTCCATCCGCCGGCCGCCGTCCCTGCCGCCAGTGATGCTCCTAGAGGAGCTCCCGGAGGATGCGGGGGAGGCCGCGCCGGGCCCTGGGGAGGCGCACCCCGCTGTCGTTGGCTGCCCGTCCGCCGTCGGCCGCCCTGCCGCCGCCGGCTGCCCGGCCGCCGACCCTGCGCACCTCCTCGACCCCGTCCTCCCCCTGGTCCCGTCCACCGTAGGCCGCCCCGCCGCAGCCGGCTGCCAGGCCGCCAGCCCTACGCGCCCCCTCCCCCTGGTCGCCGCTGGTGGCGCACCGACCGCGCCCGGCCGATCCCTGGCAGCCGCTAGGGGCGGCGCAGGCCGGTCCGCCCCTGCCCCCGGCCGCCTCGCCCCGGCCCCTGGCCGCCTGCCCGCCGGGCCGCTGGCCGCGGCCACCTCTCCTGTTGCGCGGCCGGTCGAGGCTGGGGTCTGGCCGGATGATGCGGTCCTGGCCAGCCCCCCCGACGCCCGGGCGCTGGCTGCCCCTGGTGGACGGCCGACCGCTTTTGCCACCGCCCGGCCGCTAGCCGCTAGACGGTCGGCCGTTGCCGGCCTGCCTATCTTCGCAGGCAGAGGTGACCTGCCGGCTGCCGCCGCGCCGGACTCCGCCTCCCGTGGGTTCACCCCTCGGAGGCTCTCTCCTCGTCTCGCTTCGACGAGCTGGACGATGGCCTCGACGTGGGCTCGCCACCACCGATCGAGGCCGTTCCCTCCCCCTCGCTCCTTCTCCTCTCGGTCGCTACTCCCGTGGGTGAGGCGGACACTCTCGCCACTCTCGCCGCCATCCCGGGCCTCTCCCCCGCCACGGCCGCCGCGCTCGCCGCCGTCGGGCCGGCCGCGGTGGCCTCCGCCCTCCGTGTACTGCAGGCGTGCGCGGGGCAAGGTGGCGGCAAGGTGCCACCCTCCACCTCCACCCCCTCTGCCTGGCCGCGTCCTGTCCGCGAGCTTGAGGCGGGCGCAGGGCTCGTCGGTGGCAAGGCGCCACCCTCTCCCTCCACCCCCGCTGCCTGGCCGCGCCCCCTGGAGGTGCCGGGCGCCGACCGCCTGCCACCCATCTCTGCTGCAGGTGTGGGGGCGCGTTCTGTTGGGTAGGGGGATGGCGGCCTCTCTGGTCCCCGTCCTTCCCCGGTCGTACCGGTGGAGAGAGTGGAGCCCGGCTCGACAGAGCCCGGCCCCTCCATTCCCTCCTCCAGGGAGCTCTGGGACCTCGAGGCCTTAGGCTCTTCCGCCTCGCGCTCATACTCCCCTGTGCCGCGCGGTCGCACCCCCTCCCCCACCTTCTCGGTGCAGGTGCGGGCGGCCGGCATCCCGGTGCCCGGGCGCACCCTTTCACCGCCGCCGCACCCGTCTCGGTCGCTACTTCGTGCTCCCCCCGCTCTCGTTGCCTCCGCCACTGCCGAGCTCTCGTCGACGGCTGTGCCGCGGCCAGTGGTCGCTTCCGCCAGGGGGATCCTGGGCAAGTGGCGCTGTCGCCGCCGCGGCCGCCTCCGTCCCCTCCTCGGCGGCGTGCCAAGGCGGGAGGCAGTCGCCCTGCTGCTCCACCTGCGGTCGAGCCTCACCGTGCGGGGGGGTGGCCGTGGGACCGCCGCCGCCTCTTGGCGGGCACGCCTGGGGGCCGCGGGTGGACGCCGACGGCTTCGTCGAGGTGCGGTCGCACAGGCAGCTGCGCGCGGAGCGGTCGCCGCCACCGCCGCCACCTCCTCCTCCGTCCTCCGTCCCCCCCGGATCTGGTGGGGAAATGCTTCAACTGCTTCGGGAAGGACCACATCGCCGCCTCCTGCCCTCACGCGCCGCGCTGCTTCCGGTGCCACCAGCTCGGACACCACAAGAGCTCGTGCGGGCGCCCGAAGGTCTGCCTGGTGACGGTGGAGGGTGCCCGTCCTCGTCCGGGAGGTCGCACCCCCTCCCCACCCCTGGTCGCTCCGCGCCCGGCCGGCCGCTCCCCGCCACCGCCTCACGCTGTGCAGGGGGGTGCCCGTCCACCTCCGCCTCCACCTCTTCGGCAGAGGCAGGAGGCGCGGCCGCCGCCGCCCCCGGAGCCCCGTCGTCGCCCTGCTCCGGCGGCCCGCGACCCGCCGCCTCCTCCACCGGAGGGGCGTCGTCGCCCACCCATGGCGGCTCCGCCTCTGCCGCAGGTGGCCCGCGGGCGTGCCCCCCCTCAGTGGCGTGCCACGCGCGCGGCGCCTTGCGACGCGGCACCTCGGGATGACGCTCCTCTGCCACCTCATCGTACCGCGTCCAGAGCGGGCGAGGTGGCCTAGGGGGCACCGCCCCCTCCTCCCCTTCCCGTGGGGCCCCCCGCTGTGGTACCCGCTCTCGGGGCCGTGGCCCCTCCGCCTCCGCCCCCTACCCCCCCGGCGCCCCTGGGGCACCCCTCGCGCCACTCACAGCTGGAGACGTGCATTGTCGCACGCACTCCTGAGGTCGAGGCCAACGAGGTCACTCTGGAGCGCGCTTTGGTCGCCATGGTCGCGGGCACTCGTCCGTCCGCCACTACGACAGACGTGGTTGCCTACCTCACCGGTCGCTTGGGCATTCTGCCGGGGACGTTCATGGCCTATCCTTTCCACCTGGAGGACTTCCTCATTGTCTTCCAGGACGGCCCTGAGATGCTGCGGGTGCTCAATGCACCCACCCCGGACGGCCCCTTTCACCTCACCTTCCGCCAGTGGTGGCGGGAGAACTGGGCGGTCGACACGGCGCTACGCTACCAGGTGCGGGTGGGTATCAAGGGCGTGCCTCCGCATCTGTGGCTGCGTTCCACGGCGCACGACGTCCTCGGCTCCTCCTGCGCGGTCATCAACCTGGCTCCTGAGTCAGAGTCGAAGGCCAACCTCAAGGAGCTTGTCGTCCTGGCTGGCTGCATCGACCCGGACTTGATCCCGGTGCAGACGGACATGCTGGCACCGATCGAGTTCCCCGGGTTGGGTGCCGGCCAGCCCTGCCTACGCTACCGGGTGACGGTCGACATCGCCCAGATCACTGACACTCTGGCTCCTCCAGCTGATGGGGCTTCCTAGGCGGGGGGGGGTCGGAGGGTGGCCCTTCTGGCTCTTCGGGTCGCTCTTTTGCCCCCCCCCTCCGCTGCCGGGGCCCTCGGTCGTCGGGGGCGCTGATGCCGCGCCGTCGCAGGCCCCGAGGGGGGCTTCCACCCGCTTCTGGCGGGCGGTCTGGTCGTGCCGCAGGGGGTAGGCAGGGAGCCGCCTGCTGGGGTGCCCCCACTTCTGCACCTCCGCCGGTCCTTCCGGCTCCCTCCTACCCCTACTGGGTGCTGCAGGGCATCCACCACCCACCTGCCGTCCCGCCTCGATCGTCTCGTCTCTCCGCCACTGCTACGCCGTTTCGCGCCCCGGATGCCCCCTCCTCTTCGCGGCTAGCCGAGGTACGTGCATCGCCGGTAGTGGCCCTACTCACCCGAGCTTCCTCTGCTACCTCTTCGGCTCCGGTTGCGTGGCATTTCAGTTGTGACGAGTTCACGCCACCGGAGCACCTCCCTCCGCTTCGTGAGTCGACGCCGCCCAGGAGCCTCACCGACGACCCAATGCTTCTTTAGGCAGAGCTTCTGGTCGCTTCTTCTGCCTCACCTGCTCGCGCCGACCTGTCCGTCGCCTGTCGGGCTCTGCCTGCTGCCTGCCTCGGGCCAGACCCAGCCGCTGCTGGCCGCCGCCCGCCCGTGGCCGGCCGTCGCCCTGCCGCGACTGGCCGCCGCCTGGCTGCTGCCAGCCTCAGCCTGGCCGCGGCGCGTCACAGCCTGGTTACGGCTGGCTGCCGCCCGGTCGCCACGGGACGTCGCCCGGCCGCTACTGGCCGTTGCCTGGCTGCGGCTGGCCGCAGCCTGGCTACCGCCAGCCACTGCCTGGCTGCTGCTCGGGGCAGCTTGGCCTCTGCTTGCCGCGGCCCGGCCACCGCCTCTGGTCCGGCCGCGGTCGGCCTTGGTGGCACGCCGCCCTCTGGACTCCGCACGACGACGGCTGCTCTCGTCTCGGCCGTGCCTCACGCTACCTCCGCGCGCGAGGGGAGAGCTCTGCCCCCCCTCGCGTGGTGCCGGTGGCGGACGTCTTCCGCAGGTTGCTCTCTCCCCTGACGTACTACCAGCTGTCGTTGCCCGCGGCCCCCTCGCCCAGCTCTTCCCTCGAGGTTGCCCCACCTACGTTCCGGCCGTCCTCTGCCTCTCCAGCCCCCGCCGAGTCGGGTCTCTCTACCCCTTGGCACTCGCCGGACGTGCCTCTGTTGGCCGCGGAGATGGCTTCCCCCTCCCAGGCTCTCAGGGCGCACTCCACACCCTATGCTGTGATGGAGGGGCCTTCTCAGGGCGACCTCGAGTCGCTGGTGGCGGACTTCTGCGCCTCTTTGCAGCGGCCTCCACCTCCCCCGGTTCTGGGGGCACCGCACCGTCACCGGGCTAAGGCGTGCCCACCACTCACCACGCTTCGCCGCAGCAGCCGTCTCGCCGTGGTTTCCAGGGCCCGGGGTCCGAACCCGGTCCCCTGCGGCGCACTGGGATGGCTCGCGCTCGTCGGTCGCCTCGCTCCGCTCGTCTCCCCGCTCACGCTCGTGATAAGGTCCGGGGGCGGGCGGACGGACGGTTGGTGATGGGTCGAGCGGGGGGTCTTAGTTGGGATGAACCAATTATGTCTGTGCATTTGCTATTCAAAATGCACCCAGGTGCATTTTAGTGACGCCGTATATATATATATATATATATATATATATATATATATATATATATATATATATATATATATATAAAATATGACTGTCTACATTGTGGTCTTAAACTGAAACATCAAGTAATATTGTACCATTGCTCTAATAAATACCACAACACCATGTTGTTTGATTTAATTGCTATTTAGGGAGCACTTTATTCTTGATCTTGGAAAACTTGTAGACCTTTTTGTGTGCCTATTAGTGTTTAGAGAGTCTTTTTCTTTTGTGTCTTTTTAGAGAGATCTATGAAGTTGGCACCATCCTTTAACTCTAAGCTTGTGACTAGTTAATTTAGGCAAACTCTTGCATTTGTTTTAGACAACCACCATATCATGTCATTTTGTTCATCCATGTCATATTGTGTTGCATGTTTTGTGTTGATCTAACTTTTTGTCCAACCAACCTAAGCCTTCCCATAGCCCCACCAAAAACCCGTAGCTAACGAGGGTAGGGTTGACTTGTGGCCAAGCCCACCTCTATCCCTTGTTCTAACTAAAAACTTTAAGTAGCCTCCCTATAAAAGCCTTAGGAAAACCTCTCCTACCTTTAGCCTTCCGAAAAACCATAGGTTTGTTTTTCATAAAAACACTCTTAGCACACCTTAGATAGAATTTCTAAACTTGACTCCCTCTCTTCAAAATTCTTATTTGAGCCAAAAATATAGGATACCCATAACCTACCCTTAAAACCTTGTTAGTTTGGTTGTTTGATCTTTTGAACCCTTGTTAACATTTGTTTTCTCCAACCCTTTGCATCTTGCATTTCTTTAATGACCACTTTTGTTATGTTAAGCATGTTCGGTTTTCTAAAACATTTTGGAGCGCTTGAATTCCTTGGCCTTAACATGGTGTTTGATCCGAGGATTTTGGCAACATATTTGTAAACATGGTGTCTAAAACTTTGTGTAATCTCTATAAAGTTTATTCTCAACCTTCCATGCTTCTAACTCATTGCATTCACGCTTGCACACACATACACCCTTTAGGTTTTTAATTTTTCATTCACTAGATTAACTATGCCACAAGTTAAGATCTTAGGGGATGTCTTTGGTTTGTCGGCATAGAGTAAGTATTCCCGACCATCACCTTGGGGATACTTTGTGCTTTAGAGTTGTTTTGCAGGCTTGGTGAATCACTTCCATGAGTTTGTGATAAAAGATGAAAATAAGATCGTCAACACCTCCAAAATCCCAAAAGAAACACCGTTGTGTTCATCAAGATTAAGCACATGTTCAGAGATGTACAAAAGAGGAAATTAGATATTCATGAGCTCCACTAAATCTTATTTCCAACGCATCAAGATTTAACATTTTAGGAGACCCGTGCAAGGAGTTACAACCAAATCATTGGGCGTCACACGTTCTGAAATCAGCCCGGGATAGTTTTGCATTGATGGAGTAAAAAGGACGTAACTCTCTTGTTCGGAGTCCGATTGGGATGAATGACCACTCGTTGGAAAGATAATTTCAAGCACTTTACAATGGAACAATGGTTAAGTACATGTTCTGTTCTAGAAGATTGAATAAAAATTCGTGGAAGTTGAAGTAGTGATAAGGACAACATGGAAGGAGGTGAAGATGGTATAAGAAACGATTGGGACAAAGGCTTGTGACAAAGGGTGGACGTTGGAGGACAATCAAAACAAAGTGAAGAGTATGATGATCCACACATGGTGGTAGGACTTCAAGATGGTTCATCATCTTCCATGCCTAGCAACATGCTAAGCAGGGGAGGATTCGGTGGACATGAGAAGACCGCATGGAGTACAAGGATCATGGTTGCCACGGAATGACAATTTTCTTCTTCCATGTTAAGCACAATGCTTAAGCATGGGGGAGGCTGTGCTACACTTAAAGCATCAAAGGATGGTAACAGTTCCTCAACCCTCTTTTTGTCCTTGTCTTTCTATATGTATGCACATATGTTTATGCTTTCCACAACCTTAGATGCAACCTTTGTATATCTCTCTATAGAATAACATGGCTACTAGGAGTACAACCTAGGTTTGTTTTGTTTTCAATAATAATCACCGTTACCTTGTGCTCAACATGATGATATCTCGTATGCTTTTGCTTATGGATATATGATGATCCTTGCCGCTTTGCTTATTCTTGTGCTTGGTTTATATATGATTAAGCTAGTGCTCTCTTTAATATGATCTGAAAATTTAATTAAATACTAGCCTAATCTTGTGTGGAGGTTATGATAACTTAAGTCCCATAGTTGTTTTTTGTTGCTCTCAATTTTGAATGAATCAAAGATCCATTTTTATTCTTAAAAAGTTATGCTAACCTTGTCACAAGTACCGCTTGCATTTTGCTCTACCTATCCAAAGCCTAAATTTACTTGAGTGCAAAACCTTAGTTTACAAGATTTATTTTTAGATGCATTAATTCAAGGCCTGATTTCTCTGGCCCGAGACTAGGAAGTTGGTCATTCCGTTTTTGTGTATCTATCTTTATGCTAGCCTTTTCTATTCGTGCATTGTGAGTTTTCACTTCGGGAATTTTGCAAACCTCGCCGGATATCCACCCACAAACCCAAAATATCTTTTTATGTATACCTCCTTGACAACAACCCAAAACTTTGAGTATGGATGAATATTTCGAAGAAGATTACAAGGAAGGTGCCGTCAAGTGGAGCAAGATTTTGGGAGACCTCCATGAAAGGATCCCTAGAAGGTTTCAAGTATCTCTCTTCAAGAAAATACAAGAATTTCAGCACTTGCCTTGGCACAATCATCACCTCTTTGCTCGAGGATGAGCAACGTCTAAGCATGGGGGGGTTGCCAAGGAAGTAACAGTGTAGCCTAGAGTTCAAGGGGAGTAAAAAAAAGAAAGAAAAAAAAAAGAGCAAAGTGATGAAAGAAAAATAATAAAGAGAAAAAGGAGAAAAAAAATAAAGCTCCCCGGTTCTCTAGCTACATTTGGAGATTTCAAAAAGGATTTCTAGATCAAGACCCATACTCATCTTTCCAACCATGTGCAATCCGATAACGAGGACTTCGTTTGTGCCTCGGGATCACTCTTTGCCATTTGCACATGTCCACCTATCTAAAAGTGTGTGTTCATCTCTCCCCCCTCCTTGAGAACGTTATTTTTCCAATGACCTTTTTGACGAGTCTCGGTAAGTCCATGAGAAGCTTGTCTTGTTTTGATAATATCTCGAATATAATATCTTGGTAGGACTAAACTTTCCCATAGCTCCATATAAAGCCTTCCACCAAATATTTGAGAGACGAAAGGAGTAGAACAAGTAGGCTTGAGAGACAAGATGAGATGAGAGTTCATGAGCAAGATGCAAGGAGGTTTATTATTGATCTTGGTAAAGCAATTTTTCTTCATCCCGCTCTTTATTTTCAAAATTTCTGAGATTTGTTTAAAATTTGAGAGCATGATTAATTACTTGTGGAAAGATCTTAAATAATATCTACCCACCATAGAGATGAAAGCTAGCTACATTATGGAACTTTAACAAATAAACTTGGAGAGCATTATGTTTTCTCACGTATGAACAAGTGCAGGGTATGAACATTGAAGGGCAATACTGATATCCATTGAAGGCTTACTCGAGGACGAGCAAGGTTTAAGCATGGGGGTATGTTGACGGTCGATTTCCGTCAACCAAGAGCACTTGTTACACTTTGGTGTGAGCTTTGATTTATAACTAACCCACCACTAGGCATCGTAATGATGTAACAAGTTCACAATTGCATGTGGTGTTTGGAGTATGTTGTTTATGCAGGATTTAAGCGCCTAAATAAGGACTTCCGGGTAGAGTTCATCGAGCACTTTATGAGAAGATCACGAAGCCCGGCACAAGTCAAGACACGAAGTGAACATGAATCCAAATGACCCGAGGACCGAAGCTTGAAGCTGTGAAAGTCCAAGGACCTAAACAGAAGATGCGGGAGTTTGTACGCCAAGCACCCTTATCCAAACTGCGGGGAAAACGATGTCAAGGACCCACATGAAGTTCAGCAAATATTCAAGAAGACACGAGAAGCATCAAGGAGCGAACCGAGGCCGAACCGGGTCTTAAAGGGCCCAGGCCGATCGGCCCAGGCCGGCCGGCCCACCCCCTTTTCGTGTCGGTTCATGTCCCCCTTTGACCTAGATGCTCCTCGGTGGATTTATATCCCCTGCCTCCGACGACCGCCACATCCAATCACCAGAACTTGACGAAACCTAGAAGTGAGCACCAGAGGGAGACGACGGCGGCAGAGTCCTCGAAGTTGTCTAGGGGATGGCCTAGGCCAACCCTAGCCGCCATGGCCGCCCTGCATGGTTGTGCCATGGTGGAGTTCCGGAGCTACGTGTTCATCATCTTAGGTATGATCACGGTGGTGATGGTGTAACACATAATTTCATGTGAGTAATGATAATCTTGTCATCCAATCTATTAGCGATTCCATGTCTCTGTTTATACCTTTTACTTATTGTGAATGTGATTTGATCCCTAGTCTAATGCGTCAGTTAGGCTATATTGCATGCTCTAGGTAATCATGACGATTAGGTTTAGCATGTCGACCCTTCATGGTTTGTAGACACATTCATGTCTGGACGTGCCCCCTAGATCCCCCACTTCATTAAGGGAGCATCGTGACAGGGTGATTTCCCCCGAAAGAGCGTATGTCTTCGGGAGGTAGGCCGGAGGTAGGAGTTTAAGGATGCTAGTAGATGAGATGCTCGATTCGTTGCTTGTTTACCGGAGCTTCAACTAGAAGGTGCTAGGCCTAGCTACCCCTTCGGTAGAGCTTTACCTTAGCCGTTGTTCATGGAAGTGATCAACCTTGTGCCATAACTCATATTTATCAAGGTTTACCTCTTTATATGCAATAAACACTTCATATTAGGTTAGATTGGCTAGACAAGGTAGAGAACCTTAGTGGTTTGCTTCTGATCCTTGGATTGACAAACCTTGGGGACCCTCCGTTGTGAAAAAGGCACCAAGTCACCCGTACAGTTGCGGTGAACTTCAACACAGTTTTGAACCGTCAACAAAATGCTTACTGTGATGCCCTTGTGAAATGTCAGATTTTTTAGATGGCTGAAGATCTTTGCATTGCAGTGAAGCGGAAGCATCAGAGGGGTGAGTTCTACACCCAGGAATCTGATGGGGAATGAAGCGGAGGATGAAGTGATCTGAACTGAAGAAGTAGATATGATATCTTCTTCTCTGTCTTTTGTCTGTTGCTTTTGCTTCTGTGATGAACAAAGATGTTGGGGGTACAATGCTACCTTAATAAGAAGAAGCAGATGTGTCCTTAGTCTACTGAATTATGCTACCTTAAATATTTCATACATATATTGTCTTTTGACTGTTGCTTTTTCTTTGTTTTTTCATGAGAATAATGGTGATATACAAATTAAGGCCATGAAGCTGTCGTCATGAACATAAACATGAACGCAAAGAAATACTATATAACAAGACTCAAGCCAATCTTGCATACAAAACTACAATCTTCACCAAAATTTATTTATTGCACACAAACTTTGGACCTATTGCTTCAATAAATGTAAACAAAGCAACCCCTAATTATTAAGAAAAACAGCTACCCCTAATTATGAAAAAAACCATCGTCGTCTTGTCCATCTGAATTGGTTGGAGCAACCACTCTGTCGCCCCAGTGTAGGTGTCATCAGCATCGTCGTCGTCTTCAGGTATGTCTGCATGATCCGGTTCAGGCATCGGTTTAGCAAGATCAACAACAGTAGCATCAACACTTGTCCCTTCCACATCTGGCCTCCTCCAAGTTGACACATCCTCTTGGTCCACAACAGAAATTTTTTCAAAACCTATAACAACCTCGTCCATATCAGTATCACCAACATTAATGTTAGTGTCTTCCTCTCCTTCAGGCATGGCAAACAGGTTCCTAGGTTTCATTCTAAGGATGCTGCACCACTTTTCTTTCTTCGAATTCCCACTTTTCACAAAGCACACTTGCTTCGCTTGTGTCGCCAGGATGTAAGGCTCAGCTGAATAGCGACGCTGAGAAGTATCAATATCGATAATCCCAAATTTATCTTTACTGTACCCTTTTGATCTGTTTGTTCCTAGTCTAGGAACATCATACCAGTCACACTCAAACAATGTGACTTCCTGCCTTTCATGAAAATCAAGGATGTAGATTTTTTTAATCTATCCAAACCATTCCATGCCATCTTTACTATTGATGACAACACCACTGTTCAGTGTTGTTAGATTTTTCTCCACATGCGATGCCCGAAAATAGAAACCATTGATTGAGCACCTATTCTTCACAGTAGCTATATTTGTTTCAGGACCACGAGATAGAGAATAAATCATGGCATCTGCTTTCCCCTCCCTATGTAGGTTCCTCATCTACACTCACATATATTTTAACAATATGTTACGACCACATTCAAAATTGACGAGTTTAAATTTAACACAAATGTATATTACTTACCTTTCGCTCGAACCATGATTCAAATTCCTCAGTGTGCCTCCTTTCAACATTCATCGATCGAGCTTTCTCCAATTCGGCCTTATGCTCACTACAACATTTTTTAAGAGAAAAATAATCACAGTGAGATATGTAGTGTGGACCATGTAACAGGATTCAAATAATTTACATGTGTTACTTACTTTATCCATGGAAGGGCCTCATCACAGTTTGATATTATGTAGTGCCTCATCGTCTGCAAAACTTCGGAACCTAGTACCTCCATATTATGCATAGAAGTAGTTCTCTTTCTGTTCATGTCCCTGCTCGCAAATACACTCAGACCAGCAGGTGGTTCATTAACAGCGCTCTTTTCTTGATGCTCTGGCCGATCAATCTTCGAACTAACACCTTCAAAGAACCAAGTACAGAATGTAAGGCACTCCTCCGATATATATCCCTCTACTATTGAACCCTATGGGTACGCTTTGTTCCTCACATATCCTTTGACTGTACTTAGGTACCTCTTAACTGGATACATCCACCTATAGCAAGCAGGGCCTCCGCATTCAGCCTCCCAAGCAAGATGAACCGGTAAGTGCATCATAATGTCAAAAAAAGCTGGAGGGAAAATCATCTTTAGACGACAAAGGGTCTCTGCAATCGATTTGCTAAGTTCTTGCATCTCGGTCACGCCAATCTCCTTTGAACATACCGAGTTAAAAAACCTGCTGAGCTAGATCAACGGGAGCGCTACTTGTTCAGGAAATATTTCACGTACCATAAAAGGTAGGAGTTTTTGTAAGATAACATGGTAGTCATGAATTTTCAAGCCAGAAACCTTCCACCCATCGACATCAACACATCTCCTGATATTAGCGGCATAACCATCGAGTGTCTTAACACCTTGTAGAAAGTTGCATAGGATTTTCTTCTGATCACGACTTAATGTGTACAACGCTGGTGGCATTTCATATTTACCTTTCTCATTGAGAACTGGATGTTGATCCTTCCTTATACCTAATTCTTGCAGATCAAGTTGAGCCTTCTCACTATCCTTACTCTTACCAAATATGTCGAGGAAAGTCCCAAGCAAGCTCTCACAAATATTCTTCTCAATATGCATCACATCTAGATTATGGCATACGAGCAATGAATCCCAATATGGAAGTTCAAAGAAAACACTCTTCCTCCTCCAGTTGTGCCATCTAGTATCTTCATCACGCTGCTTCCTCTCCATAGATGACTTGCTCAAATGTAGCGTGCTACTGCCGAACTTGTTCACCGCTGAGTGGCACTAGTGCCTCCCCCATCTCAACCAAGTTATTGAAGCTAGCCTTGACCCTTCGCAACTTGTGGTTTGTAGGCAAAAAACACCGATGCCCCACGTAGTAATGCATCGAACCAAATTTTAACCGCATGCACTCAGTGTCCTTGTGACAATAAGGACAAGCAAACCTCCCTTTGGTGCTCCAGCCAGATAACATCACGTAAGCAGTAAAGTCATTTATTGTCCAGAGTAACATGGCACACATTTTAAAATTGTGCTTATCCTTTGCATCCCAAGTTTCAACTCCATCTTTACTCCAAAGCGTTTTGAGCTCGTCGATCAGATGCTGCAAATACACATCAATGTTAATCCCTAGAGATTTAGGCCCAGGAATTAGCACGGACATGATCCAAAAGGATTGTTTCAAGCACAACCAAGGAGGTAGGTTGTAAGGAATTAGAATAACTAGCCATGTAGAGTAAGCCAAGCTCAACATCCCGAATGGATTGAAGCTATCTGATGCAAGTCCCAGACTGACATTATGTGGATCATCTGCAAAGTCCTCGTGCGTCTCATTCACAACCTTCCATGCCCTTGAGTTAGCTGGGTGTCTCAGTTTTTGATCATCAATCAATTCGTCCTTGTGCCAATGCATATATGTCGTTGTTTCCTCGTTCATAAATAATCTTTGCAGTTGAGGAATCTGTGGAAAATACCTCAGTATTTTATGAGGTAACCGCTTCTTTTTTGCTGCATCAGTGACAACGACGCTAGTCCCCTGTTCTGAATCTGTAAATTTCCACCTACTGGCATTGCAAGTTGGGCAGTTGTCCATGTCTGCGTACACTCCACGGAATAACACACAGTCATTGACACAAGCATGAATCTTTTGGTAGTCCAAGCCAAGGTCTCGAACCACCTTTTGAACTTCGTCCGGGAATCCGGGAGACAATGCCCTTCAGGCAGCACAAGACAGAATAATAACAGTAGTTGCTCCATTGCAGCGTTGCTAAGACCACACATGCACTTGATCTGATATAGCCTGACAATGAAAGAAACCTTTGAAGCCTCCTTGCAACCAGGGTACAACTCTATCTTAGCTTGTTCCAATAAATCAAAAAATTTGCGTCCTGACTCATTTGGCTTCTCTTCATTACCACCTTTAATTCCACCATGTATGGCACCACTGATCAGCGAGGTAAACAATTTATTGGTGGCCCCCGATCGTCATGATCATCATGATCGTCAAGATCGTCCACATGGACGATAGGATCAGCAGCAGATGATGACATTTTTTTGCTCTTTTATGAAATCCCTGTCAAACCTTGATCTAACCAAGTGACCTTCGATAGTGTCTCTGTTATGATATGCCATGCGACGACACTTAGAACACGAACATTGCTGAGACTCTCCTTCCTCTTGTACTTCAAACAGATCATCCATAAACTTCTCGAAGCCGCGTTGCCACGCATCATCTGTAGTCGGCAATTCCATCCAACTGCAATCCTCTTCACTTGCCATTGCAAGAAAACCAACTACAACATATTTTAATCTCCTAGAATAGTGAGGACAAAGGGTGTGCTCGATCAGTATTACATATTATTGTATTAAAATTAGATGTATATACAAACTAATCAACAAAAAATAAAATTCCATGCACATGGATCTCATAATCGATTATACCTTGGCGGATTGGATCTGAAGAACAGACTTTTCCCGTTGTGATGCAGGTGATCGCACTTGCATTCGTGGTTCCAGATGATCGGAGCTTGCAGCGTCACCTCGGCGGATTGCGTGACGACAACAAGCAAGGATGTGTTGTTTGGGTATTTTTCGTTCCTCGTATTACAAGTCGATATATATTGTTGGGTTACGATGGGTGATACAACGTAGAGTTGGGTTAGGATTCAGTGAAACGAATAGAGTTGGGTTAGGACTCGGTGTACAAAGATAGATAGTCGTGTGCAGGACATGGTCCAGGCCTACAGGCCATCGAAGAGGCCCACGTGGTTCAGCCGAACCAGTGGTTTGGCCGACCCATCTGTGGGTCCGTTAGGCCTCCAATTTTGCCAGTGGTTTAGAGTTAAGTAAATGTCGATTTCATTGATGGGCCTTGGTTTTTTGCAAGGTTTACAAAATAGGTCTTGGGCTAGACACACACGAACGCATCAATTGCGACTAATAGTGCATTTGATCGCAATGATGATATTTTTGTCGCAATAGCATCTTCTCTAGCGCGATGATTATGTGTTAGCGTCGCCATACCCCTGTCTAGTTTGCAACAATTTCGACGCACGTTGCAATATCAAATATTTTAGTCGCAACGAGTGCATTTTCGTCGCTAAAAGTAATACTCTTTTGCAACACATGGCACAACTAATAGCGACGTGTCATAGTCGTTGTGATATGGGCAACTACTTCAACCGTTACCAATAAGCGTCGCAATACTGACGCCGCAATTGCAACAGAGGCCCATGCGTTGTCGCAATTGGCATTAAAATTGCAACGCTACACAGTTGGTCGCAACACACACCCTTATCACAACCAATATAGACTATTATCGCGTTATACCCGGTTTATAGCGATCAAAACCACCTGTTGCCATAAAAATCGGTCGCGAAATCCCCAAAACTACGTAGTGTGGCTGTTCAAGGAAGGCTATGGTACTGAAACAAAGTGTGTAACCCGATCAAAAACTTGCTGTCCAGAACCACCACCAACTTGAGATTACAGATATCAAATTTTTGGTTACACAAACCGCAAGACAACCCCTTTCAACTTCTCCTTTCTTTCTTTCTTTCTTTTTTTTCACTCCTTTTTTTTTGCTGTTTCTTTCACACTTTTTTTCTGAATTTTTTTACTAACAACAAACACAAGCGAACATACGAGGGGTGCGGAAAAAACATTACAGCACTGTGGCAGAACAAAGATGGTGATTAAGAACACTATGAACGCAACACACAATGCAATAGTACCACAAAAAGGCTATGGGATTTTTTGTGTGGGCTTTATAGTAGACTGTAGGACATGAACAAAACACAAATATATGTTATGGATGAAACCAGTAACAAATTGTAAAGGGTGGGAGGGTGGGTAATAACCAAAACCTACCGTGACAACGATAGATCTGATTACCACATGATAGAGACCGTTGCAAGAAAGGTCCTGGAGATGGCCCGATCTTAACAGCAATAGGTTTTGTAACAAGATAAATTGCTGCAAGCAGTGGGTAAATGCTTTATACCTGACAAAGGTTGGTTGCGACCAAGCGACATGGAGAGAGACACCGAAACCACGAAGACTTCGACTCGATCTCCGAACGACCGCAGAACAACAAGCCGGAACTAATCCACACAATACGGCGCAGCCGAACGGAAGCCGTAAAGCACGAAGTAGCGGAACCCAGAGGGTTCTCTTCACAAGTCCAAGAAGAACAAGGAAGAACAGGGGTGTGCAAGGCACTCAGCAGCTCGGCTGCAAGAAAACCATATGTGGTTGTCAATTCTCAATAATCAAAATGGTGTTATTTGGGGGTACATAGGTGGTATTTATACTAGGAACAACCCTCCTAGATGAGTGTGGGATAAGTGTGAACTGAAGTGGCCACGTTGGAAGATGGAAGGCCAACTGGTGGAAGCATTCACGAGGTCTTCTTCAGTTCACGTGCGTCTGTTCAGCTTCTGCGCAGCCTTTAGTAAATTGGCCATTACTCCTAGCTCGGAAGTCGAAATGGTGTGCCATTTGTTGGGTTGGAATCTTCACTTCAACAAGCTTCTAGTGATGTATCACTTGGCCCCCGTCTCTTCCCGAGATGGTACAGACTTGGACGTGAAGTTGATGCTTCTGCGGCGTAACCCTGAGTATTGTGTGCATAACCCTTCTCAGCTTCGACAGCAGTCTTGGTGTCGTCCATGTAACCTCTTGTGTCCTTCATGTAACCCAGCGGAGAAGCCTCTTGTGTAAACCTGAGTAGGAGTAAAGTATAAGAATTAGGTAGTATATGACTCTCATCAACATTACAATGTAACTTAGAGAGGAAAGCATGCACCTCTTGTTGGAGTTTTCTTGCACGGCTGCGCATAACCGGTCCTTGATATGCTTGTGCTCATGTATCCATAGCTTGATCTTACGTAACCGATTCTGCACTTGGTGTAACCTATGATGCATCCGGCGTAACCAAGGCATCTGGGTTACGTATGGTTGGGATGTCCTCATCATTATCTCAAAATATTTTATATGGCACATGACTTTATACTATGGTGTATTAGGTATTAGGATTAGTATACATAAATCAAAGTCAATACGATAGAATCAATAAATCAGAAAAGAAAAAAGAAAAGAAAATATTAGTACCGGCTGGGAATTGGAGCCGGTACTATGCCTCCTCTGCCACGTCGCGCGGGCAGGGCACATTAGTACCGGCCCCAAACCCCAATCAGTACTAATGTGCATATTAGTACCGGTTTTCAAAATCGGTACTAATGTGACTTCACATTAGTACGGTACTAATGTGACTTCACATTAGTACCGAACGAACAATACCGATTTCGAAACCAGTACTAAAGGGGGATTACCAACCAGTACAAAAGGTGCTTTCCCTAGTAGTGCTGGTGAAGCCCCCAGCGCCAGCAGCAGCTGCCGCGGCGTCGTGAGCCGTGGAGTACCGTCAGCACCAGAACTCGCCACCCAAGACACAAGACGCAAGTACACAGTAGCGGGCCTGAGATTTCGGGGGCCCGGGGCGAAACATAAAACATGACTCTTATTAAGTTGAACTAAATGTCATAATTTAAGGGTAAATTGAACTAAAATATAGTTTAGAGGTTATCTGGAGTTTCTCTATACTTGAAGGGAGTAATATCATTTTTTTCTAAAAAAGAACGTTTATGTGTAGAACTAAAGTATTACTTCTTCCATTCCAAATTATTAGTTGTTTTAGCTTTTCTAGATTCATAAATTTTGTTATGCACCTAGGTATATATTATGTCTAGATGCATAGTAACATGGGTCATAAATCAATTTTGGTAGTATTGTGCAATGATATTTATACCTAGTATATATTTGTGTATTCATATCATTATCGCCGGAAAGGCCAGCGTGGACTGGACCTGGAGGGCAGATTGATTTTAGGATGGCAATTTGAAATTTGGAAAGAGAGAAGCCAACAGTGAGCGGACAGGTCTCGAATTGCTTTCCTCTATTTTGCTGCCGTGCCAAATACACACAGTTTCCCATTCCATTTTTCCATCGACAAACACACGCAGTTTGTTGTGAAACACGTCGTCAATGGTTGGATCTTCTCCCTCTCACGTCTCTCATAACAAGCATAAGGATAAGTACAAAATAGACAAGAGAAAATATAGGTGGAGCTTCTCTTTATTATCTCAATATCGATATCATACAATAGGGGTAATCCTCTGATATATATACTCCGAACTAAGCCTAGAGTTTTGGTAAGAGCCCACAAGCAACCGGACAAGGACTAGGACTTCTAGTCCTCCTTTCTATCTATACGAAATCCGGTTGTTTTACAACACTCCCCCTTGGGCGATTACCGTGAATGCATATGCCTCATCAAAAACTCCATCCGAAAACCCAGTGGGAAAAAACGGTTCTTAGAGAAAAGAGTACATATCAACCGCATTTTGTATTGCACATGTTGCCTCGTCAAAAACCTTATGTGAGAATCTTCAAGTAAAAACTCACAAAGGGAAAAAGAGTACAACATAAAACCTTCTTGGTTATACAATATTATATAATCATTATTCTTCATGAATAGTAATCAATCTTCAAGATTTATGCATGAACTTCATGATTCTTGCAACAAAGATCTACATGATCTAAGTAAACGAGTGGTATACCTTAATGTTAAATTCAATAATTAATCATCAAGTTGATTCCTTCTAGGTACAACTTAAAGATTTCAGATCTAAATATGATTAAACATATGCTCCCCCTCATAATAACATTCTCTGAACTTCAGTGTTCAAAATGTTTGAGTCACATTCTTCATAAATGTGCATAGTCCTTCAAAGACTTAATTTATAATTCTTCTAGATTATATTAGGAGCAATGCTTCAAGCATTAGTAACCACTTTATTTAAATGTGCAACACAAAAGAAAATTTTATCCTTTCAGAGAAATGGGGGGTAATAATTTGCTAAATTTTATATCTTCTAGATATTATAGTTCAAACTTCAATGTTTGATTAATAGCAAATATATCTAAGTGGATTCTAAGTTGATACCAATGATCTATTCTGTAGATCTTCTAAAGTTGGCTTGTTCCACACTTCCACTATAGATAATCAGTCTTCAGTTAGCATTTGAGGGGATAATTCAAATTGCCAATCACCAATATACCTTCTATGGTAGGTGAGGATACATACTATCAATGCTGGTTGATTGCGTATGCACTTACTGGTGCTTGTACGGCTCATTCAGGACCATACGAATTCTCACCTCATTCTTAATTCAATCACTTGGGTCTGTATGAATTTTCATTTATATCTTTAGGATTATTGGTGTTCACTCAGAAATTAACTGATTAGTCCTTCATTGACTATATCCTTCAAGGATTTTCTAATTCTTTGAGAATAGTATTTCTCTTCTCTGAGAAATTCTCTCATGCAAGAGATAAGTCATTTACTTGTTAATTTGAGCTCTTCAATAAACTCTTTTATTTGAACGTGTTATTCATAATAAGTCACTTTATGACTTCATATCATTCGAGGAATTGCTCTTCTAGAGACTATTAATATTCATTGAGGAATATTGTCAACCTTAGACATTTATTACTTAGTATGAGATTTACTTTCTATTATTTTCATCTTTTATTCCATCGAGGAATGATGAATCCTTCAAGGATCATCTCTTATGGATTTTCGAAATCCATCAATTAACTGCATAATATATATTTCAATGTATTATTTCCATAATTATTTTTCACACAATGGACTATCATGTCCATTTTGTTTTCATTTTTCCGCAAACTCATTCTAATTGGGCAAACCAATTTCTAATTGGATAAATTTCCTATCAGGTCCATTCTAGACCAGTTTGCTCCCCCTGATCTTAGCCTTCTTGACTAAAGATTAATATCTGACTTCTAGTCATTTTGCACATATGTATATAATACATTGGTTTGTCAGCATGCTTGCTTGCTGATAAAGTGCAATGATGGCTTACTGACCATCTTATCAGAGTGGGAGCTACTTCTCAACAGGAGAAGTTTTTCATGAGCACAACATACAAGCTAGTGCAATAATAGGAAACATAATGGTTGCAAGCCAATGTTTAAGCGAAATATTGATGTGATGTTCATGCAAAGACTTCTGATTAATATGGTGACATGCATATCCTCACATTAGTGTGGAATAACTATTAACTTTGTCATTCTGAGTGACAAAGTAATATTAGGATTAAAAAGTTACGCAAAGCTACATGCTTAGTCATTAAAGTGACTATGGCTACTGGCCAACTTGCGTATTGATTGTCCATCAATCTAACAGGATGAGGCTCTAAACCAATCAATCTTACAGGATTAGGAAATGTCTATTAGAAATTTTAATTTTATCCACATTCTTCATGTCTCTAATCTAGGCCCCAATTCATTCCCTTTTTCATACCATAGTTGCACTTTCAGGTGATGCTATGCTTCAAGCATGATCTATGAATTACTTCAATTATTTCATAGAATTAAATTATACTGCTAGTATAAATAGGATATGGTATGAAATCCATGTAGATGTACTATTCAGTGTACACCAATGTGGTTTGGGTAGAATAAACTTCAAGTACTTAGAGGGCTCATGCATTCAGTACATGATTGAGTAATATACAACTTCATAACTAAATTGAATATTCTAAGTTCAATTATAGAGCTTGCATATTAATGTGCTTCATAGAAATTCAGTTTCTATTCTACCTGCATGGTAGTAATGCACAACAACTACAACCTACATGGTTTACTTGAGACTTGAGTAGAAAAAACATTCAAATGATTATCAAATAGGCAATTTAAAGCAATTATTCACAATATTCATTTTGTAATTCTTTTATATATTCCATGAGATTAAAGTAATTACTATGAGTAAAAACTGTTATAAGCAAGTGGGCATCAAGATAAGGTGAGAAAACCTATACAGAGGTAAGAAACACCAATTTGTCCAATTTGCCCTTTTATTCTGGGAAAGATTCATAAACTAGTGCTAAACTTCCATTCTTAAAGGAAAAGATAAGTGCTTATTCTTTAAAACCAAATTCTTCAGGAATATAACTTAATAATGCAACTTATGTAGGAATATGTATTAACTTATGGTTTTGGGTGAGTAAGAGACTTCAAAGCTCAATGCATCTCCCCCTGAGCCCAACATCACTTCTGTAATATACAATATTTCCCTCACAATTTCGTGATTTATACAAATTCTTGCTACATAGAATTTTTCTATATTGAGTTTATATGTATTTTTCATGAAATACAAAAATGCCTACATGGCAAAATAATATGATTCTTCAAGAAAACATATTATTTCTGCATAACTTCATGTTATGTATGAACTCAAATAGATGACTTACTTCTTAAGAATTTACTACTATTGCAAATTCATAATGTCATGTTGGGAAGTTGGCTAAAATACCTTTCAGAATTATGTAGCATTTCTTCTAGAAATTACACGGTGTTAGGCTTAAAACCAATATTATATTTCTTCCCAAAATAATGAACTTCATATCACATCTTACATTATTCATGCATTTGCTACAGGCACACTTCATGTGTTTAAATGCATAAAAGCAAGTGCAAAATTAATTAATGTTGGTTAATCTATTCAGTACTTTATTTCCCAGAATATTCCTAGCAAAAATATTTACCCATTCACACAATTGCTAGGAAAAAATATGAGACTCTCAAAGGGTATTATGTCTAAGGTTCTTCAGGATTGAGAGATGTCATAAACCTAAAACCATTTTCTATGATTAAAGGTGATTTTCTAGCCACTTCAGAGATAATGGTTTAATTTTTAGAATTTACATATCCATTAAACATGCTAGAAAAGTAAAGATATGAGCCTCGTAGGGGGTTTCAAAACTTAGAGAGCTCATATGCCAATTATGACTATTATACCATAAAAAACATCATAAATATCAATTTACAAATAAAATTGAATTCTTAACATGCCGCAAAAAAAGGTGCTAGTTTCACAAAACCAAGGTTTAAACTTCAAGTTATGCTTGGTATGTAATGAAAGCTAGTTTATCTGCAAAATTTTAATACTACAAGTGGATGTTTGACTTCGAATTGCATGCTTCCAGTCCTTCCGGGTTGTTAAACATCTTTTTTTTGCACCTTAGTTCACATCTCTCTTGCTGCGGGAAGAACGAGAAGGTGCTTTGTGGTGGTCCGGCTGCGCGTGGCTTTGAGTGCCAGCGCTAGGTTGTGATGGCGGGTTCGTTGAAATTATGGAGGCATACTGCAGGCATGGGAGCGGCGCGTGCATATGGACAACAATTAGATGGCCGCTACCAGTGCCACTTGTCCTTAGTTTGAAGATTATGCGGATGACTAATCCAACGTCGGGTCGGACTCCACCACGAGTGGAATTCAGTTCGGCCGTCACCAAAGCGGCGACGGGCCTCTACAAGAGGGACACGCTCGTGGAGATGCGGCGGTGGACTGCAAGTCCTACATGGCAACGAGGGTCGTACAATGATTACGAGTGGATTTTGACTTCGAGCATATTTCAGTTTCAGAAAGTGATTCGACTTCAAGTGATGGGATTGGGCAGCGCACGGCCTTCTGCTGCCGGCAGTAACCGTCTTCTGGCGATGGCAATCAACATCTGGTGGCGGCCGTGTTTGCTGCTGGCGGATGCAGCAATCAGACTGGCTGCAAGTGTGCTCTGGCCTGAATACTTTGTGCATATAGGATGTATATGCATGCGTAGCTTCCTTGCTCGCATGCTTAAACTCGCATACAAAATAATCGAGGTAAACTTGCTTTTCCTTCTATGCGATTCATAGGAACATGCACGTCCATACACAGTGAGCTAAAGTCCAAAGGTCATGTACAGATGAACCTTATAGGGTCGATCAAATAGCCTCCGTGGCCGATCAAACAACTACCAGACCAATAACCAAACATACAAAATAAATTATTTTTATGCCCGAAGACAAACATGATTGCATTAAAACGTGCAAAAATAAATTTGCATCTACTACTCGGTAGATTAGGTTTTAGCAGATTAATCCATCCAACACGAAGGTTAGACTTACAGATCTAATCTACTAAAGACTAGAACACAGTTCATACCTTTGTGTTATTTGATGCCAATTGATCTACTCCACTTGCCGCGTAGGGCAGTTATCAGTAGGTACATACCGCGTAGGGCATTAGACATAGTCGTAGACCTGCCTGCTTGATGTCGAGTCGGTGCAGATCCATTCGCTAACGATGTAGATGTAGTCGACGTCGTCGAAGTAGTCGATGGCGATGACGACTCCTCCGACATAGTCGACGAAGAGCGATCGTGCTGATAACGTGTTGTGAAACACGTCGTCAACGGTTGGATCTTCTCCCTCTCGCGTCTCTCATAACAACCATAAGGATAAGTACAAAGTAGACAAGAGACAATATAGGTGGAGCTTCTCTTCATTATCTCAATATCGATATCATACAATAGGGGTAATTCTCTGATATATATACTCCGAACTAAGCCTAGAGTTTTGGTAAGAGCCCACAAGCAACCGGACAAGGACTAGGACTTCTAGTCCTCCTTTCTATCTATACGAAATCCGGTTGTTTTACAACACAGTTGACCCACCTGAGTACCAGACCAGAGGTGGCCCCCTGCCAACGGGGCGGCCCTGGGAAGCCGCACAGCTCGCCCCCCCCCCCCCTCCCTCAGAGCCCTAATCTCAAGTACCCTAATCTCAAGTATATTATCATCAGGCGTAATTGCTTCAAGAGTTTAGATCATCTATGTACTGTGATGGCTAGCTATCAATCTATCATCATGCGTGCTTGTATCTACCGATCAGTACGTGGACCGAACGTCCTGCAGGTTATCTTGCTTGAGGACTAAGCATCATCGCCATGTGATTTTTTTCTTCATGCAAGATGCATGTGTATTCACACCGTCTGACAGAAAGTTATTTGGGTGAGGCAAAGATGATCATGGTGGGTTTCTATTCGGTTATGAGTAATATAAGTATGACTTGCTCTCTATCTCTCTCTAATCAGGTGCCAAAAATTGTTGCTCTCTCTGGTTGGTATGATCAATTAGTCGAAGCATTTCTTTAATCGTTCATGAATTCGTTCATATTCTTTTAATCATTCATGAAAATATAATAGACACAAATATGAGCTTGACCATGCAGGACCATGACATCTTTGCCATATGTGGCCCCCGACTGCCTCATCCTTTGATCCTACGTACTAATTAGGTTTGAATCCTACGTGTGAGGGTGCAGGAGAGAAGGAGACCGGCGCGCACGAGGTGGGAAGCCGCGAGGAGGTGGGCACCGGCCGTGACCGCGAGGGTGGCTAGCTTGGTGGTGAGGGACAAGGAGGGCGCGTGACCGGTGACGATCAATCGCGCATGGGCTTGCTTTAGAGGGCCGAGGTGCGGACCGGCAAGGAGGAGGGTACTGTACTCCGACGAGCGGTGTGGAGGTTCATAGTGAGTGGCGGCTATGATATCTTACGTTCAACTTAATTCCATAAAAAGTAGAGTACAACTCACGTTTGGATCATTGTTTAGTGCTCCATTCAACTTGCAATACCATTGTTTTGCAGCGTATGTATCTAATAGAATTATTTTGGCAGAGGAGATACATCTGGTTGTATAGATGAGCCAACACATTCCATTTGGGGATATTACAAACACAGCATCTCGCCGTCCACCTGTCGCCGTCATAAAGAGCTTCGATGAATCAAGCAATATTTCCGTCGATGGTGAGTCGTTCCAGTCAGAAGCTATTTCAAAACGACCATATCATCACTAGATCACCCATAACTTTTACATGCAGACTCCACCCTTCATTCAGATTGCATAGACTCTACTCCACCCATAACTTTTGAACTTGAAATTGCAAATATTAAAATCAACATGAAGACCGTGTACTCAAAGTCTCAAACCCTTTGGAGAATATCTTCTCTCTATCTTGCGCTCAAATGAAGTGCACGAATTTCACTCTCATAGGACTAATTGTTTCACTAGATATTTATCTCCGTTTGAAAGGATGCTCACCGTTTGCAAAAACCCAATAAAACACGGCACTGTACAAACTATTCTTGTCGAGATTGGATACATACAAATTGACCTGACCCGCTGATAACCTATGAATAAATCATGTCCACACACTACTACTACTACTTCTTCTTCTTCTTCTTTTTGTTTTTATTTCGAATCACACATAATACATTCTCACTACTAGGAAACAACCTTTGGTCTCAGACTATTAGTACTGGGTGTGTTTGCACTTGGTACTAATATAGGCATTAGTACCGGGTGTCAAGGCTAGACCCCGAAGGCTCCTCTGTGACCCACATTGGTACCGGGTGTTTTCTACACCCGGTACTATTGTGGTTGGAGGACATTAGTACTGGGTAATATAATCACTCGGTATCTATGAATGTGTGTTAATTAGTACCAGGCAAAAATAGCCCCAGTACTAATGCCCCCTACGGTGCATGCCCTGCCCCCTTCCTTTTTCTCTATGCCTTTGACTTATCCATTCATTCATTTGCGTGCCTCCCTCCCTTCTCTTCGTTTATTCTCATCTTCTATCCTAAGTCTAACCTCTCTCTATCTTCTCCACGCGAGCTGGCACGGACGCGGCCTCCACCGTCGGAGGGCGCAGGCTCAACCTCCGCCACCGGTGCGGATGCGGACGCGGCAGAGGCGTCCGGCGGGGGTGGCCTCCGCCGGCGGCGGGTGCGGACGCGGCTTCTGCCGCCGAAGGGCGCCAGCGCAGATGCGGATGCGGCAGAGGAGGCCGGCCGGCGCGGCCTCCGCGGGCGCACGGGGCCAGGCAGCGCCGAGATGATGCGTCGTTCTTGTTCCTGTCAGAGATGTGAGTTTTTTGTGTTGTTGTTCTTGAGATAGATGTGATTCTCTGAGTTTATAGTGTTGTTCTTGAGATAGATGTGATTCTCTGAGCTTTTAGTGTTGATGTTCTTGTGAGATAGATGTGAATCTTGTAAATCTTGCGTTGTGAATCTTGAGACTTGGTGATGTGAATATGGAATGAATGAATAATGAATGAATAAATGAGATGAGAAAAAAAAAGGAACGGAGGTGCCGCTAGGCACTCCCACATTAGTATATGTCACATTTCACAAAGTATCGTTTTTCTCCCTTATCAACTCTTGCAACTTTATACTCAACAATGTTATAGCCATCCATTTCCTCAATCAAATAACACTTCTCGATTGCTTTCAGATTGTACAACACATCATCATAAAAAACACTTGTTGTGAACCTTTTTGCAGCCTCATGCACAGATATTGAAGCATCTGGTTCCAAGCATGGCTTGTAATTGGATACAAAATCCAGATTCGCTTCTCTAGTGCGCAGCTTTACAAGAAAGTTGTCAAAGTGTTGAAACAGCTCTAGCAGTGTCATTTTCCGATCTAGATTAAACTGGATCCTAGAGTGTCGGCTCTCGCTACGCTGGTTGCTCCTTAGTCCTAAATAGCGCTTACTAGCATGATACGCAGCACACCAGGATTCCCTCCTCTCATACATCTGATATAGCCACGAGTTCTCATCTGTGATATCATGCTTATTCAAGAAAATCATCCATTTCAACTCAATCTCTTCTATAGAGCAACGATCATAAAGAAAGCACCTAATCCCTTCCTTCACATCGTCGTCCTTAATATTACTCACAATGTTATTCTCAATATGCCATACGCATAGCCTATGCGATGCATCCGACCACACAATACTGATTGCATTTTGCATAGTAAGGTCTCTGTCGGTGATCACAGATACTAGATGTTTCTGAGACATGGCTTTAGTGAATGCACTAAGCAGCCACACATAGGACTGAGTATCCTCGTGAGCAATAATTCCACAAGCAAAAAGAACTGTGCTTTTATGATGATTCACCCCAACAAAAAGAACAAGAGGCAGGTTGTATTTATTGGTTTTGTACGTGCCATCAAATACGGCGACATCACGAAATGCTCTATAATCCATCTTAGATTGAAAGTCGCACCAAAGCACTCCCGTCAGATGCCCTCCCCCATCTCTCTTGTGGTCGAAATGGAAGTCTGGATCTCTGTGTTTCTGAGCTAACAAGTAATTCATGATTGTTTGAGCATCACCGGCGGAGAGCGTCTACAACTTATTGCGATGGTAGAAATTGTAAGGGTCCCTTACTGTAAATCCAACCTTATCATAACCACTGTACCACTTTAGCATACTGTCCATTATCTGGTGTTTACGGATTCCAGAAACCTGCATATGCACAATCTCTGCTTTCTGCTCATCACTAATTTTTCTGTGAGAACGCAGGAAACAAGAAAGGTCTGGTTGAATCATCAGATGGTTGTGTTCGTCGATGAAATCCTTCACATACCACTGCTCTGTGTTATAATCCAGCGCAAACACAAATTTAGCACGGCATCCACTACGAGTGATATTCCGCGACCTCTGCAACTTGATCTCCCTCGTTAGGTGCTTCTCTGCGCGGAAACCTTGACTGCTGCAAATAAACTTGCGAAGGTTCCTCTCATTGTGGTCCATGTCCCACTCGCAGCAATCCTTCCTCACACTAAATCCTTTCTCATAAGCGTACTCGTTATAAAACTCAAATCCTTCATCCTCACTATTAAACATCTTCATAACTATTTCATTATACTCCAGCAAAGAATTATCATTGGACATTTCCGTCTGGAAAGAAAAGAATTAAGAGCAAGTGTTGCTGCCTGCAGGAGTTCATAAATTCAGAGTATGAATTCAACAACTAATTTGGCAGCTACATAATATAACTAACAACCTTCCATTCCTATACTAGCCGGGCAAACAAAACAATTATCATACAGACATCGGTAGCCAAACACCTATGAAATCAGAGCTCACAACAACAGAATCATTGCCAATTTTTGTATTGAGGTATAATACTGAAAATCACCACCAATTATTGCGAATCAAGAATCACTAGTATATCACACACTTATCTACGAAAAATCCCACTAAATTATCATGTACAGAGATGAATTACCAGTACATCTACAAGATCTAGTAAAGGAATCAAGAACTACTACATCTACAACGGGTGGCTACAGTAGATCAATAACTAGTAAATGAATCAAGAAATACTATATCAACAAGGTTCTTCTTCATGAATCAAGAAATCCTAAAAAGCACGAGAGAGATAAGGAGAAAGGCGTGGTTGCTTGACTCACCGGCGAGAAGAATAGGGTCCGATGGGGATGGGCGCTTGAGGGAAGAAGACTGTGTCGGCGTCGCCGTGCCGACCTGCCTTACCGCCGGGGCTCGTCGTCGGGAGAGACAGGGAGAAGTCACCAGCGTCCGGAGGTAGCAGCGCGGCAGGGCCATCGGTGCGATACCTTGCGAGGGCGCCGGCAACAGCTGGAGGGAGGAAGAGATGAGGGTTGTGTTGGCTACGGAGCAGGGAGGCGCGAGGGAGGACCGCCGTTCGGGATCCTCGCCGGAGGAGCCGTCACCGCAGTCTAGGGCGTTCGCCTCTGGTTCGTCTCTCGGTTCGCGTGCTGCGTGAGCGTCGACTGATGGGCGGATGTGGGGGGGGCACGATTTTGGGGGGCGACCTACAAACGCGAAATGACCAAAATACCCTTTGCGGTAGAAAAAAAACTTTTGGTGGAGAAATTCCAATCACCATAACATCACTCAAGTATTAAACAGTCTAGAGACAGACTCTCAGTTTGTGGGTTGTATGAGCTGTCTTTATATCTGTCTGTATGATAATTTCGAGGTTATGCAGACGACTCCTTGTCTGTGGGTTGTACATGCCCTTTTTTTTGATGAAACAGGAGGGGTAGGCCCCTACTGATTATATATTATATAAAAAGGTAAAAGATGCTTTACAAGGGGAAAACTAAGAAACAAAGAAGGAAACGAAGAAAATTAAAAAGGTTACAGGATTGAATCTATCCATAACTTCATTGGGGCAACGTTTGTCGTCTTTGCTCTAAGAATAACTAGAGCAAATTCAGATTTGAACTTCTCTGAGACTGAATGGAGGTCTGGTTGTCTTCCTTCAAAAATAAGTCCATTCCTTGCTGTCCAGATACTCCAGCAAATGAGGATGATAATGTCCATAAAGAAAGCCACATTGAGTTGAGATCTAAGGGAAGCCAAAATTTGAAATGTATCACCTTGAATTATGGTCAGGTTGAACAGAGACCAACAGCTGCTTGCAAAAGGGCAGTGCAAAAACAAATGTTCCACAGTTTCCTCTACTGAATTTGTGCAGAGAACACAATTGTAAGATGGTAGAGCTCTATTTTTGCGTCTCAGTATGTTTCTTGTACTTAAACGGTCTTTTGTTAGTAACCAGAAGAAGACCTTGTGCTTTTTTTAAGCTGCAGCTTTCCATAACCATTTGTAACATGGGTCAACAACATTTGTACTAATGCCCTTAGTACCGGGTCCAGAGTACACCCAGTACTAATGCCCCTCACACATTAATACCGACGTGACAATATCGATTGGACATCCGGTACTAATAGGGATTGACATCCGGTACTAAACGTTGTTTCCCAATAGTGTCAGAGACCATTCCACGAGCTAATTTTTGTCAGCATCGAAACCGCGGCAGATAGCCTGCTCATCAGCGCAGAATATCTCTGTCCGTTCCTGCTGAAAAGTATTATGTGATTCGCGGATGGACACGGCGCACCAATCTTGTCCAGATCAAATAGCGACGGCGGGCTGTGTGGACGACGATATGTAGCTGAAAAGACGGTGGTAACTAACTGCTAATAAGTTTGACGGACCGGGAGTCTTCGCAGCCATGGCGGTCAAGCTAAGATAATGCGTCGACTGGCGGCATGCAGTGCAAGTGTGTGTGGATGCAGTGCCGCTGTAAAACTGCTTTTAAACCCCTGGGGCCTCAGCTAGCTGAGCATCCAACATTCAAAACTCAAAAGGTTGGCAGTTGAAGCATCAGTACACCACCAGCCAAAACCAAGCAGAGCTGCAGAACACACCGCCGTATTCTGCGCTTCGACCTTAGGTGCATCCCTCCCTCCCTCCCTCCCTCCTGACATGATTTTCGTATCTGATTTTGCGAGTTATGAGTGCGAACACTTGGACAAAGTTTGACCTTTTATGCTGTAGATGTTTAGCGCATACCATGTTCCGGTATCGTAGTAGTCTAGTAGGAAGTTTTTTTTTTGAAAGGTTGTCTAGTAGGAAGTTTGATATAGGGTCCGTTTGGCACAGTTCAGCTTCACCTGTAGAGCTGTTTTTTAGAAAACAACTCCATGAGCAACTTCATGAGCGGGGGAGAGAGCCATGTTTTTGCAGCTTCACCATGTGCTTAACTCTGTGAGAGTGAGTTTTCAGAGAAGCTGACCAGAGAGTTGGGCAGAGAGTTGGCTGTTTGGCTATTGAAGTTGTGAAGCTGCTCGTGAAGCTGCTCATGAAGCTGTACCAAACGGGTCCATAGAATTGTGAGATGTCATGAGCCCGTGAGGGGGCACACATAGCTCCGCTTCATTCACATGCCGTACGGCCCGTGAGGGGGCACATAGCTCCGCTTCATTCACATGCCGTACGTCCCAATGTTCGTCTTAAGAGTCCCGTTACATGTACTTTGCAGGTCACCACTGCCTCATGTGTGGCGCGAAGCAATCCATGAAAAGCAACATGATCATACTATTATCATTGCTGCTGCTATATTATGGTGCTGGCAACATCCATGGCTCAACTGTACCCCAGAACAGCTCGGACATGCTTTCACTGCTTGAATTTAAGCATGCTATCACCGATCCTGGTGGAGTTCTGAACAACTGGAACACCAGCACCCCATTCTGCCAGTGGGTGGGCGTCAAATGCAGCCGGACGCACACGGATCGTGTGGTCGTGCTGAACCTTGCCGGAGAAAGTTTGACGGGCACCTTATCCCCATCCCTTGGGAACTTAACGTTCCTCAGGTCACTCAACCTCTCCGCCAATCACTTCGCCGGACACTTGCCAGATCTTTCCCACCTACGCAAACTAGAGGTCCTTAACCTGAGCATTAACTCATTACAAGGAATTATTCCAGATTCGCTCATGAATTGTTCCGCCCTTAAGAAATTAATTCTGGCTCGCAATTCACTAGTAGGTGAAATTCCCTTCAAAGTTGGTCTCCTGTCTAAGTTATCACTGTTAAGCCTTGGTGGTAACAATCTAAGCGGAGTCATCCCGCCGAGTCTCAACAACACTCAGCTTGAAAGAATCGCTCTACCTAATAATCAGCTCACAGGAAGCATCCCCCATGATCTTGGGCATTTGTCGAATTTGTCTTTCTTGTCCCTCGGTGGCAATATGCTATCAGGTGAATTCCCAACAGTCCTACTCAATATGCCTTCTCTCAAATGGCTTGACTTGGGTGGGAATGAGCTCCGTGGGACGCTGCCATCTAACATTGGCGAGGCGCTCCATAATCTCGTTAAGCTTGTACTATTTTCTAACCACATTGAAGGTGAAATCCCAGTTTCGATAGGCAATGCTTTAGGTCTGGAAATGCTAGATCTATCACATAACAATTTCACGGGTGAAATTCCTATTTCTTTTGGTAGACTGACTTCGCTAAATGAGCTAAATCTTGAATATAATAATCTTGAGGCATCGGACAGCAAAAGCTGGGAATTTTTATGGGCCTTGAAAAACTGTACTTCTCTGAATTCACTTGCACTAGATGGAAATCGGCTAAGTGGAACCATTCCTAGTTATATTGGTGAGCTGTCAAGTGAACTTGAGTACCTGCTTTTTGATGATAACTACTTATCCGGGATAGTCCCACCGAGCATAGGGAACTTTACTGGGTTGCTTAACTTAGGCCTTAGTAATAACAATTTGATGGGTCCAATTGGAGAGTGGGTTGGATTGCAAAAAAGTATAGAAAATCTGGAACTTGAAGGGAACAACTTTGACGGGGCCATCCCATCCTCCATTGGCAATCTTACACATTTGGTGAAACTCTCTCTAGCACAAAACAATTTCACTGGTTCTATACCTACCAGCTTGGCATACCTTCAACAACTATCGGTCTTGGATCTTTCACACAATAATTTACATGGTATCCTACCGACAGGGCTTTTCAGTGTCCAAACATTGAGAAAATGTGTGATGTCGTATAACAAATTCGAAGGCCCTATTCCACTAGAGGTCAGTCATCTTACACAACTCATAGAACTGCGCCTTTCATCCAACAACTTTCTAGGGGAAATTCCAGGCACTTTGAGTCAATGCCAAGGGCTCAATGTCATGGAATTGGACCATAATTTTCTAACAGGAAGCATTCCGATGTCTTTCGGCAATTTGACGAGTTTGACAACTCTCAATCTTTCCCATAATGACCTGTCAGGCTTCATCCCACCAACCTTAAGTGGCCTTACGGATCTCACCCACCTGGACCTTTCTTACAACCGACTACATGGTGAAGTACCATCCACTGGAGTTTTTGCAAATGCAACAGCTGTTTCTCTCAGCGATAATCTGGGACTCTGCGGAGGGTCTATCAATCTGCACATGCCGCCATGCCATTCTGCTCCTAGAAGATTCGAAAGACAATATTACCTGATCCGAGTATTGATCCCAATATTTGGTTTCATGTCACTCGTATTGTTGATCTATTTTGTTATTGTTGAGAAGAAGATGTCCAGAGCACACTCATTACTGCCTTACTCTGTCGAGAAATTTCCCAAAGTTTCTTACATGGATCTAGCTGAAGCAACAGGAAGCTTCTCTAACTTGGTTGGGAGAGGAAGCTATGGTTCGGTGTACAGAGGAAAGTTAATCCCCTCTAAGCTGGATGTTGCGGTGAAGGTTCTTGACCTTGACACTCATGGTGCAGAGAAAAGCTTCCTGTCCGAGTGTGAAGCACTGAGGGGCATCAAACATCGGAACCTTCTGCCCGTCATAACTGCATGCTCAACGGTAGACACCAATGGAAGCCCTTTTAAAGCTCTAGTTTATCCGTTCATGCCAAACGGAAATCTAGACTCATGGTTGCATCATGAAGAGGAAGGCAAAACTCAAAAGAATCTAAGCTTAACTCAAAGAATAAGCATTGCTGCTGACATTGCCGATGCATTGGATTATTTACATAACGATATTGGAAGAGCCATTATACATTGCGACTTGAAACCAAGCAATATCCTTCTAGATGATGACATGACTGCTCATCTAGGGGATTTCGGCATCGCAAGTTTCTATGTTGATTCTGGATCGTCTGGATCAATTGAAGATCCAAATACAGCCCGTTCAAGATGCATCAGCTCAGTTGGTGTCAAGGGTACCATAGGATATATAGCTCCAGGTATAGTTAAAGTGTTTCCCTAATGTTCAACAAGGTACATAAAAAGTTGCATACCTATAATTTATATTACAATAACTACGGTACTTCCATCTGCAGAATACGGTGAAGGTGGCCATGCATCGACGTATGGAGATGTTTATAGTTTTGGGATTGTACTTCTAGAAATGTTAACCGGAAAAAGGCCTACAGATCCTATGTTTGTGAATGGAATCAACATTGTCAATTTCGTCGAGAGGAACTTTCCAGATAATATATTCGATATTGTTGATACTACAGTCCAGGGAGAATGCGAGACCTTTGCTCAAGCAAACACCAGAGTTGAGAACACGATCTCCCGTTGCCTGCTGTCCTTGCTCCAGTTAGCCCTTTCTTGTACGTGCCAGTTCCCAAGAGAACGGACGAGCATGAGAGAAGTAGCCAGTAAAATTCGTTCTATCAAAACGTCACGTGTTGACGGGAAATCCAAAGGTGCTGCACTAGCGTGATTAGAAGAATCTGCTGCCAGGGGCAGAGCTTACGGAAGCCAACATGCGCCATGATGCGCTGGTGCTACCACAATATTGTAATCTATTGGAGCTTTCGAAAAAAAATTGTAATCTATTGGACATTCTGTGTTGACTTTAAGAGGGATGATCAACCATGCAGAACGTGTCAATGTTACCTGATAGGAGTAAAACGTAAGTTCTGTCCAGTGATTGATGTAAATTTGTTGCCTTGAAAATAACGTGGGGATTGACTTCTCGAGTGTCGAACATCGACAATAATTAAATTTTTTTCTTAAATGAAGGTAAATGGATATATTGCCACATATCACAATTTTTTTTTATTTTTTATCAGAGGAAACAATCCTATCGTCCGAAGAACGCGAATCTCATCAACAATCTCATGGCGGCGCAGCTTATGAACGATACAACGCAAAGGACCCAAATCATATGACCTGCTATGGAGATAGCCCTTTTAAAATGAATGGTAATATTCAAGGGATGTGACGACACAGACATGTGGATGTTTCATGATTTGATTTCTTGGGTCGGCATTTCATTGAACACTATCCTGACTATAATGGAGGGTAGGAGCCATGGTGAGCAACCACGTGTACCATGTCCACCTCCTCTATGACTCCTCTGTCCAGAGACGCGATCTGCTACAGACCGCGTGCAAACAAGATGAAACATCCCACCAATGATGACCATCTCCTACAGTAAGTTTTGGACTTGTCAATCTCAAAGATCACTACAAAGAAAAATCACTTTTCATCAATCCGAAATAAAATTAAGCTTATGAAACATTTTTCAAGTATTTAACAGAGAACGTTGGGATAAAAAAAATACAAAACTGATATAGCAAAGGTAAACAAGTATTTAACAGAGAGCATACTGAACTACACAGCTGCTAATAACACATAATCCATATGAAATTCCAAGCACCCCTACAAGCAGAGTAATACAGATCAAATCGACAAGCCAAACATGCAAATGAACCCTAGATCAGCTAAAAATAATTAAGATAAGAATAAAGAGCTGCATTTGGATGTCAATTTTAGAAGGCATGCTAAAAAAAGAGCTGTAGTTAAGTAGACTCTTCATAGTGGAAGAATTGTTTCTTAAGTGGACTTGTAGCGAACATGGCCTCATATGCCATTTGTTCAAGTTTGATTTTGGTGATTAATGACAACATGATCAATAGGACTAACCATATTTGTGAGCATGTCTTTGTAGACATTACTAGGTCCCATGGATGCAAAAATATCATATGCCAAAATAAGAAGATAGTATATTTTTCAAGGGTAAAAACCGTGAAAGAAAAAGAAAAGAAAAGCCACCGTCGGATGAACCGACAGTACCCTTGGAAGCGGCGTCGGTGCAATCACCAGATGAAGTGGTACACTGCGTGAAGACTCAAGTCAACATGTGATCACCGGATCAACCGACGGCCCACATTTTAGTTGCGCCGGATGAATTACCAAAGAAGGAGCAGTGAAGACAGAAGCGCCGGATGAACCGACGGTGTGTTGACTGGCACCGTCGGTCTATCCGATGAACCATGAAGTCAAGACAGAGAGGAATTGGCGTGAGAAGCTATTGCACCGGATGAACCGGCGGGCTAAGCATCGGTTCATCCGGCAGCCTCGTTTTAGCTAACAGAGACGCCCGGAGAAGATTTCCTTCAGCACCGGATGAACTGACGCACCGTCGGTTGAATCGTCGGATGAATGACGTCAGCAGGATTCAACGGCTAAGTGCGGTGGAAAGGCAACGACCAGTAGCACCGAATGAACCAACACCAGAAAAGAGCACAACGTCGGATCATCTGATGGTACTATTTTCAGGAGCTTTGGCCCAACGGCTAGTTTGATGCCTTTACCTATTTATACCCCTTCCACCCCGTCATTTGGAGTTGCTGGAGTGTGTGGAAGTGCAAAGGAGTTCAAGACTCATAGAAGATCATATTCAAGCCATCCAAGTGCTAAATTGCTCATCTATAGACTTGTACATGCTTTGTGTGTGTGCTTAGTGTTAGGTTTAGCTTAGAGCTAAGTGAGTGCAAGGTGTGCCTACCTTGTGAGGTGATTCTCGAGTGGATCAAGTTGTACGAGGTGTGCCAGAAGCCTTGGAGCCTAGGTGGCTCTCCGGCAAACGTCTTCGACCCTCCGACTTGGTGTGGAGCGGCGATGACACTTTGTGCGGGGAACGTGGAGACCCCCTTCTCTTGGTGGAGAAGCTCCTTAGTGGAGGCGGCATCAAGGTGACCAAGAGAGCTTGGCGAGTGCCTTCGTGGCGAGCCTTTGTGGCAAGTCAAGTGGTGCTCTTGGGAGAGACTTGGTGACCGGGAAGCAATACTCTTGTGTAGAGTGCTTCAACAACGTGGACTAGGGGTGACTTTGTGCCTACCGATACCACGGGATAAATCATGTGTCAAGAGTTTGCTTCCTCTCATCCCCCTTTACTTTTCCGCATTACTCTCTTGCATCCTTGCTTGCCTTTACTTTCCTAGAGTAGTATCTTGCTAGGATTGGCTATAGGTTGCAAAACTTGTTTAGGGATGGGAGTTTCACACTAGAACAACCCCAGTTGCACATCTAGATAGTATGTTCTAGTTTATATTTGATGTAAATAGTGATAAGCCATAGGTTAAGTTTTTAAGTTCCCTAATTCACCCCCTCCCCCTCTTAGGCTACGAGCATCCGATTCCTTACAAGTGGTATCAGAGCCGGGACTCACTTCCTTCACAAGGATACGCCAATTCGATTGGCAATTTGTGAAAACCGACTCATTGGATCGGTTAGGCTTCACCGCCTAGTGAGTTGCTCTTTAGAGGATGAAAGGGGTGGATACCTTAGGTTTGGCTCCACATTTCGATGGCACAGGTTATTCTCGTTGGAAGGTCCTCATGGAAGCTTATTTACAAGCTAAGGATCTTGATGTTTTGAGGGTCACCGATGAGGGTGTTAGAAATGGTACTAGGAAGGAAAAGCAATTTGATGTTATTACAAAGAGTATCATTTTATCCTCTCTAGATGTAGGTGTTATCAATAGAGTTTTTACTAGTGAAAATGCTCATGTGCTATGGAATACCATCAAGGAACAAAATGAGGGTTCAAAAGAAGTAGCTAATGAACACTACGGTTGTCTCCTTGAGGAATTCAATAGCTTTAAGCAACTTGAGAATGAAAATGCCGAATCTATGTACTCACGCCTAAATGTTCTTGTCAATGAGATTAATGCTTTAGGTGTGAAGAACATCACGGACATGAACATGAACCGCAAGATCCTTCAAAGTCTCCGGAAGCCCGATTATGACTTGGTGAAATCTATCATCTATGAGAAGAAGCTTGAAGAGTTGAAGCCTTCTCAAATCTTGAGCAAGATCATGGCACATGAATTTCAAATCATACCCAAGTCCAAGAAGGCTAATGACAAGGTGGTTGCACACAAGGTTGGGAACCAACCCATTTGGGTGCCCAAGGAAGTCATTGTTGACGGCTGTTAAGTACCTACTTTAGTCGTCAATATACTCATGAATAAAGGAGCATAAGGCATTTCTTACACGTATTTAGTTAAGAATAATGTAGTTCCACTTGTCCTTAGAGATTATTTGATTGTAGGAAAATAAGCAGGAAAAGAGTGTCAAACTCACCTTCTATGATCCATGCCACATCACCTCATCCTAGGTGGGCTGCCAACAAGGATGCCATGCATGCAAACCTGCCACAAGGGAGCCATGCATTCAGGCCATGCAAGCAATCCAAGTGAAGCAACCCCCGACGAATCAGAGTGTGACACGTGAACGTCACATGGATCCATGGGCCCACAGAGGCATGCAAATCGCGCCAAAACAGGGTGGACATCGGGAACCGACCTAAGGACCCACAGAAAAGCCACCAAGAGGAAGCACACCCCGAGTGGGGCCCACAGGGGGTCGGCCGACCTCACAGGTCGGCCGAACCGACCTTGTGGCCGCCACTCAGGGCCTTCCACGTGGTGCTTCCCTATTGGTCCTAGGCGCCATTCCCGGGGTGTTTGCATCCATTCCTCACCGGTGCTCGGGCCTATAAATAGAAGGAGAGGGGGCTCACTTATGAGACATCCACACTTGCAACACCTCTCTCACTTTTAGTCTCAAGGCTAGAAGGTAGGCTAGAGTAGTTCTAATTCAGGTTCCAAGTCTCCTTTGGGATCTAGGTATGAGTTCTCTTGTATCTTATTTCATTTGTATGATTTTGATATACTTCAGTTATTCAGCTATTTCATATAAAGTTGTGTTAGTATACATGAGTGATTTGTTCATGTGTTCTTCACCTGTTCATCATTTAGAGGCTCCTGTTCTTGATGAACAAGGCCTTTCGATCCACTTGACGGGTGACTTTCACATGTTTCTGGTGTTTGTTCATAAGTTAGAGGGTCATGTTCTTCGCGAACACGACCCTTTGATCCAGTTAAACAGACATAGGAAAACATGAATACGTTTGTGTACTTAACCTGGTTTGATCTAATTAGATGGCATGATTGCGTTGTATGAAGTCTGTGCTTAAGCTACGGTACTTGGTGTAATTGGTTGGTTTATCTGGTGGCTTGACCTGGGTCACAATAGCCTGGGCCGGTCAAGTCCGGCTAACAACGTAAGCATGGTGCTTAGGTTGCGTAGCTACCTTACTTATGAGCTTATCCCACGGTTTGTCTTGGGGTAGGCTGCGGTAGTGACAACCGTTGGTCCCTCTGAAATCCCCCACGTTCAGATAAGTTGTAGGAGTCTAAAATCTAACAACCGGAGTTGTGCAGAAGCAACGCGGGAGGTTAGCTCCCCGTGGTACCTGGGTTCTTAAGTCAATGTTCTTCAACGCTAGTGTATCTAACTTGTTCCTACCAGCTTTATGTGTATAGTACATAAGAACCTAGAACTAACTCGTATGTTGCCTCCTGTGCCTAGGACCCCTTAGAGAGAGAGAGTGTGTGTGTGTGATCACACTACCCCTATTATCATTATCTTACCCCTGCACTTGAGTGTCTGATTTATTACCGTCTACGATCTATACTCATTGCAATAGAGTTGATCTTGTCATTCCACCAATGCCTTCCTTGGATTCGATACCCTTTGGAATACTCCTTTGGGGAAATGCTACAATGGTACTTCCGTGCGCTTGCGGACTCCTGTAACGTTAAGAATTACCAACCAGCATTTCTGGCGCTATTACCAGGATGGGTTCCAAATCTGTTCTTAGGTGATTGCGTTAAGAAATATCAACAAGCATTTCTGGCGTCGTTGCCGGGGAAGGCTTAAGGATGACATATCAACACTTTGCATATGTTTATAATCATGATAGGAATAAAATAGTTCTCAATGCAGGCTAACTTGGATTGTCTTCGTTGTCTATTGATGATGAAGACAGGTAGTGCATGACTGGTTTCGACTTACCGCCGAATTTTACTGAAGATCCTGAGTCACTCGTAAGGAAAGCACGAACTCATTTCGGCTCTCCTCTACGTGAACATTCGGAAGTCAATCCAGCTTCCTTTGTGCCATCCGCATCAACTTCCGTGGCCAACGCTGTTGTCGAGAAGACTCTCCGCGAGTACTCCGCCCCCTCTGCTGACCAGGTGCCGACAGGCCCTGCGATCAACACCGGGAATGGGAAATTCGAGATCAAGACTGGCTTAATTACGATGGTACAGGCTAGCCCATTCTGTGGCAAGCCTAATGAAGACGCGAGCGCCCACCTGCAGTAGTTCCTGGAACTGTGCAGTACCTTCACTATACGAGGAGTGGAGGAAGATGCTATTCGTCTGCGACTGTTTCCCTTCTCACTCCTGGGAAAGGCGAAGCAGTGGTTCTACGCTAACCGTGCAGAAATTAACACTTTGGCAAAGTGCTCCGCAGCATTCCTCGCGAAGTTCTTTCCGTTGGGCAAAACCAATGTCCTTCGGGGGCGAATTTCAATTTTCCAGCAAGCAGCAAGTGAGACTATCCCAGAAGCTTGGGAGAGACTCCAGGAGTACATCCTGGCTTGTCCTCATCATGGGATGGACAACTGGCTTATTCTTCAAAGTTTCTATAATGGGCTGACTCCGACAGCCCAAGGCCATATTGATGCTGCAGCTGGAGGAGCCTTCTTCTCTCTTACTATTACTGAAGCCACTACACTGATTGAGAAGATGGTTACTAATCAAGGGTGGAGTGATGATCGACTCCAGCCACGTCAAAGGGGTACACATACCGTCAAGGAAGCGGATATGTTGCACGCCAAGATGGACCTCATGATGAAAAGAATGGATGATCTAGCTAATGTGAAGGCCGCCATGGCCACCACTACTCAAGCTATGGATGCTCGCATGACTTGCGAAGTCTATGGTAATACTGAGCATTCAGAGAATTACTGCCCTGCTATTCAGGAGGATGTGATGTACATGAATGGCAACAACAACGGTTATCGTCCACAAGGAGGTCAAACGTGGAATCAATCACGCCCTTTGTTGGGGAAAATGGTTCTCTAGGCACCCCCCCATATGGCCCATTGTACAAAATAGGGGCTCGGTTGTAATTTTTGTACCCACCAGGGGCTTGGGGGCTAAAATGTAACCCCATTCCTCAGCTATATAAGTAACCCAAGGGGGTTGAGAGGGGGGACTTCCTCCCTCACTTGGCTTTTTTTCTCCCACTTGCTTTCCTTTCCCTATGAGTGTTGGCCTCCCTTCGAGGACGGTTTTTACCCCAACATTTCTGACGCCCACCGTTTGTCACTCCCTCAGACCACAAGTTGATCGAGTTCCCCTCGAAATCTCTTCCTGCCAACGAAAACCTCTTCGGGTCAGCACCGAAGCCTCAACGAAAACCCCTTCGGGCGTGACAACACCGAAGCCTCATCACCAAAGCGTGCTCGTGAAGCCCACCGGAGCACACTTGAGTCCAGACAAACTCGAGATCTCTTCGGCTTAGCCAGCCACTGAAGCCCACCGAAAGTTCCCTCGGAACCAATTCGCGAGGGAGAGTGTGGAATTTTTTTATATTATTTTTTTCTCTATTTTGCAAAAATAAATGGTCCGCCAGAAATTTTAAAAAACTATACATCTGTCACCGTGGCCCACGGCAGCAGGGACATACCACCGTGCGGCAAGGCGGCAGGGGTCGTGGCCCACGGCCAGACGTGGGCCCGTAGCGTGCGACGGACATATCGCCGTAGCCCACGGCGGTAGGGACATACCGCCGTGGGCTACGGCGGCAGGTCCTAGCACCGTGGGCCACGGCGGCAGCAGGCCTGCTACCGTTGTGCCCCACAGCACTAGGAACTGCCTATATAAGGCCGAAATTCAGCCGAAAATGTCATAATAATTCGAAAAAAAAGAAAGAGAGGGGGAAGAGGAGAAGGGAGTGAGGAAGAGTTGGTGAAGGTGCGAAGCTCTGCCGGTTTTTCGTCTCATTAGAGGTAATACTCTGGTACTTAATAGTTTGAACTGTGATAATAGTAAAAATATAGTTTTAGTGTAGATCTGCTTAGTAAAAATATAGTTTTAGTGTAGATCTGCTTAGTAAAAATATAGTTTTAGTGTAGACCTGCATAGTAAAATTATAGTTTTAGTGTAGATGGATTAGTAAAATTATAGTTTTAGTGTAGCTCTGAGTAGATATATTTTGTAGTTGCAGATCCACTTGTTAATAGCGTTTTTTTTCATGCTGTCAGACATGTCGGATGCAGTCAGTGTCAAGTTGTATTTCGGTAATGGGCAGATTAGATATGGTGAACATGGAGTTGACTTGTCAGAATTTAATCTGGTTGACCATGTGATTAGAAGAGCAGTCGAAAGAACTTGGGGGTCCATTACCAACTTTTTTTATAGGGCATTCAATGTAGATGCAGAGCAACATGAATTGTCCATTATGGCTCTAATCAACAGGAGTGAGTCAGTATATTGGAAGCTTATGCCACTTCAAGGCACTAAACATTGGAGGAGTTATATCAAAACAGCATGTGAAATTGGTTTGCCTGTGATGTTGTTTATCCAAGTTGTTCATAAGGCTGGGTCTAGTAGTCAAGTGCATGAGGAGGGTAGTGCTGCTCACCAGGGTGAGGCTGAACTACAAGCAGGAGATGGTTCTGCAACTGAGCCACAAGAAGGAGATGGTGCTGCCACTGAGGCAGAAGAAGGAGATGGTGACACACCCTTTGAGGCCCGTGGTGAAATTGACGAGGGGGAAGTTAATGAAGAAGTACTCAGGCAGCGAAATGGAGGCTGATGAGGATGAACGTGGGTTGGAAGAGGACTCCTCAGATGATGAGGATGACCCGCTAATTCCAAGGGACTGGGACAGTTACAATTTCTCACAGCTATCTGTCAATCCTGGTGAGAATGTGTCCTGGGAGTATAGAGACAATCAGGTTTCTATTGGCGCCATGTATAAGAGTGTAGTAGAGGTGAAGAATGTAGTGAAGAGGTGGGCCACCCTTACTCTGCAGAGAGAGTTCAGGGTAGTGAAGAGCTCTCCACACATATATGATCTACAATGTGTGAAGCCCAACTGTCCTTTTAGAGTGTATGCTTCCAAGGGCAAGTGGAAAAATTACTGGGAGATCAGATCTGTTGTGGATCACACTTGTGTACTTGAGCAGCTAGATGGAAGCCATCGTAATTTGTCGGCCGGTTTTGTGGCCAGCTAGATGTTTGCTAAGATTGTGGAAAATCCTGCTTATGAGCCCAAGTCCATTATCTTGGCAGTTGAGGAGAAATTTAGGTACGTGATAAGTTATGGTAAGGCATACATGGCGAAGAAGAAGGTATTGGAGATGAGGTGGGGTACTTACGAAGCATCCTACGACAATCTGCCTCGATTGCTGAACACAATTGCCACGCTCAATCCTGGTAGTTATTATGTTATCAAGACTTATAATCTTGTATCAAGGCCAGGGAAGCAAGTCTTGCAGCGGGCATTCTTAGCATTGGGTCCAACTACTGCTGCCTTCAAACAGTGTCGACTAGTCATTTGCATAGATGGCACATTCCTAACAGGAAAATACAAGGGCACAATCCTTACAGTTGTGGCTGTTGATGGCAACAATCAGTTGTTGCCATTGGCAATTGCTTTTGCAGAGGGAGAGAATAGTGACAGTTGGTATTGGTTTCTGGAGAGATTGAAGCAGATGGTGGTAGGAGATGTGTCAGACGTGTGTGTGATACATGATAGACACAAAGGTATTTTGCAGGCCATTAATGACATCAAAGAAGGTAGCCAAGAACGTCACAGAGCACCACAATGGCCAGATGTGCATAGCTGGTGGTGCATGAGGCATATGTCAGCAAACTTTCATAGCCAGTTCAAGAACAAAGAACTTACACAATTGTTCAAGCGCTTATGTTCGACCAATCAGGAGAAAAAGTTCTACGAGCTATGGCAAAAATTAGATGATCTGACGAAGAAAGCATCAGAAGAGATAGCTAAGAAGCCAATAAGTACTGAACCCGGGGAAGAGCCAGTTTCTCTGGAGGACGTGGGGCTAGATGCTCCAAATGTCAGAAGAAGAAGGGGATGTGCTGTGAAGACCTTCAGCCAGTGGATTCAGAATGAGCCTAAGGAGAAATGGTGTCTCCTGTTTCATAAGAGAGGTGTGAGGCATGGGATAATGACAACAAATTTTGCTGAGGTCTACAACGTGGTTTTGCGTTGTGCCAGAGCTCTCCCTCTTGTTGGTATCATTGAGTTCTTCTTGTACCGCACAATGAAGTACTTTCTTGAGCGTGCTACTGCAGCACATGCAGCTATGCAGGACTGTCAAAAGGTGTATTCAACATGGATGACTGAGTACTTGACCACAAAATAGAAGGCTGCTCTTGCTCACAGAGCTTACCCACAACCTCTACGTCGTGATCCTGGCGAGGAAGTTCAGTGGAAATATCAGATAAATTGCCAGTCCAAATCACAAAAAGCGAATGGTGAAATAACAATACAACAAACAGTTATTGGGAATCAGACATGCTCATGCTCTTGCCAGAAGCCACTGCTGCTACACTACCCCTGCTCACATGTGATCGCTGCATGCCTTGCAACAAAGAATAACCATTGGGGTCGCTACGTGCCTAAATACTTTTTGAAGCAAACCATTCTAGACACTTGGAACCACACTATTGAGGGTTACCTGCATCTTGGAACTTTCACTCAAGACCCCAAAGACAGTGCGTTGTACATACCAAATCCAGATCCAACCATGTGCCAAGGTGTCGGTCGACGCAAGAAGAAGAGGATTAGGAACAACATGGATGAGGCTGAAGCTGGACCTCCGGTGTAGATATGCTCCATGTGCAACAATCCAGGACACTCCTACAAGAAATGCACCGAAGCATCTTACTTTTCCACTGCCACTTCTCCAGCACCTTCAGCTAGTGCACGTGGACGTCGTTCCCGTCGCTACAACGAAGGAATGCAGTGTTCGTACTTGTTTGTGCTACCGTGTTGTAATATTTGAAATACTTATGCATGTTATCGTCTTGTAATATTTGAACCATTTCATTTGGCAAGGTCTTGTAATATTTGAACTTATGCATGTTATCGTGTTGTAATAATTGAACTACCTTTTCATTTGCTTGTTGTTTTCTTCTTGCCGTCAAATTTATTATCATATCCTGTTATGTATTGTTCTCTAATTTCAAATGAAACATGTAATGAATTATCATATTTCTCATCTTTTTTGTAGGCTTTCAATGGCTTCCTCGGGTCCTGAGTTGGACTTGGAGTTGCTCACCAGTAGGAAGGACAAGGTTATGGTGCCAAAGGGGATCCACACTCCTATGTGCTACTGCGGTGACAACTGTAAGCTTGTCAAGTGCAACGTTTTCGGGTACTGCTACGGGATGAGGTTCTTCATGTGCGTGAACTACGAGCATGACCCCTCCCACCATGTCGCAATGTTAGACCAAAAGTAAGAACAAACTGCATTACTAAATAAATAATATGTCATTGCTATTTTATTATGTGCTAACTTGTCTTTGAAAAAAGACTCCACCTCCTCTCTGTGATTTTATGCAGTGGCTAGATTGTGAGCAGTCCGAACAAGACAAGCGTTACGTCGAGGTGATGGGTCGTTCAGCACGTGAGAGGTGGCAAAGGATGGTTGAGGCAGAAAAACAAGAAGAAAAAGTAAGGAGCAGCAGGAGGAAATTCGCATTCGCCGGGAGATCAAAGAACGTGAAGCGGCCGCGGCCCGTGAAGCAGATAGAGAGAGGAAGAGGGAGAGAGCTCACCGGGCTAAGGAAGCTGGGTCAGATGCTATGAGGAAGGGGAAATACCCTCGTTGTACCCAGTAGACGTAGAGTACTAAACGCCGAGTGCTACTGTATCCATAAAAAATTATGAATTCATTTCATGATTCTCTAGAGTCGGGTTGTATCTTTAAGAACTTGATTTCAGATGCATTTCAGATGCAAATAGTAAAACTCATACTAGGGTGTGTTTTCTGTGAGTCACTGCACCAAACAGTGAGCACATAGGGTGTGTTTTCTGTGAGTCACTGCACCAAACAGTGAGTACTAGGGTGTGTTTCCTCAGAGTCACTACCCGTTTTTCTTGCCCCGGATCGAATGGCCCACCGTCCAGTCTGCTTTATTGCCTATATATATGTGAGCACTCTTCTCCAGTGTCACTTCACAACACAACAAGCACCAATGAGTTCCTGGACTGGGGATGATGATGGCTCCCTCGGTCCAGCACTGTGGAGCCAGCAAGATCCAAAGTTCAACAGCAATTTTCCAGTCTTAGATAAGAGAGATTTCAAATCCATGCGTGATGTTAGAAAGTACGCACCAAATTAAACGGTGAACTGGCTAAGATGTGCACACGGTGAGTTCTGTGTGATGCAGGTTTACCAGGGATGGAACAACTCTGGTCGACGCTTCTGGCATTGCTCACGAGCATGGGTAAGCAAAACTCCTTGACCTCTGCCCTTCATCATTTTATGATTTACTGATGTAATCACGGTTTCTGCAGTACTCCGACCAACCAGATAACTGCGGTTTCGTGCAATGGGTGGATCCCCCAGCTATTGACCCGTATCAACAGTACATCAACTACCTCGAGGATGTTGTCATCTTCAACCTGAGGCAAGAGCTCGCGTCGGCATTGGCTTCTCCAGATCCGACATCTACCAACGACGACGACGGACCGGTGACCGGACCAATGGTGGTGAAGACGAACACCGGGTGTGAGGACGAGTTCTGCTGCTGTCCGTGCCACGAGAAGAAGGACAACACTCCACCAGCAACTCCACCCCCGCCACCGTCTGATCCAACTCCACCCCCGTCAGAGTACGGGTACTACATGCCCTCCCAGCACTCCGACGGGTCTATGATATCCGGGTTCTCCGGGTACTATTCGTACAACTAGACTACAAATGTTGTAATCGTTTATCTAAATTCCCTAAGGCACGTTAGGACTAGCAGCGACACAAAGTTAGGGTACTTGTGTCGTACGTGCCATTGCTTGTTTCTGTAATTCCTCGTTAAGTATCAATGGTTTGTCGTTAAGTATCAATGCTTCAAAAAATTGAAATTTACAAAAAAAAAATCCTACCGCCGTAGGGCACGGCGGTAGGTCCATACCTACCGCCGTGGCCTACGGCGCTACCTGGAGGCCACGCTGCCGCCTGGCGGTAGGCTCCTACCGCCGTGCCGCACGGCGGTAGGTCCCTAACGCCGTTGCCCACGGCGGTATGTGCCCTTGCCAGTGGGCCACGGCCCCTGCCACCATGCCGCATGGCGGTAGGACCCCTACCGCCGTGGGCCACGGCGGTAGATGTATAGTTTTACAAAATTTCTGTCGGATCATTTATTTTTGCAAAATAGGGAAAAATATATATATATATATATAAATTCGAGAGTGTGCCACCGAAGCCTTCTTCGGCCCAGACGACACCGAAGCTCGGCTTGCGGTCTTCTTCGGCCCCACACAACGTTGGGTTGCCGAAGTTCAGTTGTCAAATTTCGCCTATTCAGGACCAGTTTGCACCGAAGCCAACTTTTGGAATTTCGCCTCTTCGGGCTTGCACCGAAGTCCAGTTAGCAGATTCTTGCCAAAGGTTTTTTTAACCCAGCTAGCGGATTCTTGCCGAAGGTTTTTCTCTTCGGGCTTGCACCGAAGCCCAACTCTCAGTTTTCTCTTTGGGTTAAACATCTGACTATTACAAGTAATAAGGCCCAGGTATGTTAAATTGCGCAAAAATGCTTGCTTGCTGGGAGTGGGGTTCGAAACCTGTCCTCCCAACCGCGGAGCGCTACCACAAGCTGCGCTAGACAGTAGGGCTAACACATGGTTGTTGTCCTTTCTTGTATCGTTGTTTCTTTAACACAGTTCGAGTGTTATCGCACTGCACTGCCAGCATGATTTTTAGGTTGGGCAGCTTGTGTTTCGGATTTATGTTCTACAGTAAAGGTTAATTGCTCTCAAAGTTAGTGCTTCTTCCTTTATTTTGCTCCGCAAATCTTAAAGTTGTAGTTGGCAACATAAAATTTCCTTTTTTCACAGTGTAATTGTTGTTGCTAGCTTGTTGCAAAAGACAGTCGCGCTTTGCGCCACTAAAAAAAAACCTATCATACTATATCTTGTCTAATTAATCGCTAATTGCTTTATTTTGTGAAATTTCAATGGACAGTGTCAAGATATATATTTTACCGCATGCCGGTACCTTAAAAATTTCTTCTTTCAGAGTAAAGTTAGCACATGGAGCACGCATGCATAAGAATCTTTGGTAATAGTTTTAGTTTATTTATTGCTTATTAATTTTAGCTACAGGCAAACATTTGCTTATTAGGCACTTGTCAAAGATATATATATGCATGTCCTCGCTTACAAGACTTCGCAGATAAATTTATTTTACATAGTGACAGTATCCGAAAATACTTGTTGGCACCTTCTCGGGACCAACACACGGTGTGTAGAGGAGCTCGCTGCAGCACCTCTACACAGGGTGGTCAAACCGCCTATGCAGGGCGGTCAGACCGCGTCAGCCGGGGTGAACCAGCGGTAGACCTTCGAACGCTCGCCCGGGAAGGATCCCGTCGGGGCAGGCGCACGCAGGGTTGTCCTGGGGTCGGCATGCCACCTAGGACGCCCTCAATCGACATAGAGACGAAGGAGGAATAGCAAGTAATAGATCGGAAAAGCTTGGGCAAAGAGAAAAGACAAAAAAAGATAATTGAAAGTATTTTTGATCAATTGGATGATGCTCAATCGGCCGTGACCCTTTATATTTATAGGGAGGGGAGGTCTTGCCCCATTAGGAATCGAAACCATTACAAAAACGTGTGAAAATACAACTCCTAACCGGTTTTGGCAGGGCAGGGCGGTCTAACCGCCCCGGGGACGCGGTCTAACCGCTTGTCCGACGTGCAGATCTTCCATAGGCCATATCTCTTTCATCCGGACTCCAAATTAGACGTTCTATATATGGATTTTGATGTACTCGACGAGACCTATCCAATGGTGAAGTCCAAATTGCCTTTTGAGGAATTTGATCAGGGCGGTCAGACCGCCTATGTAGGGCGGTCAAACCGGTTTTACCCGGACCTGTCAATTTTGGGTGTCAACATATGCCCCCCTATTTTATGGCAAAGCTTTGCGTGCCAAAAAACATTCTTTTAACCCAGAATTGACCAAGGACGATGAGAAACATTGCATCGGTCATATATTTTTTCTAAGGGTGATAATCATCTTATCGGCCATAAGTTTGCTCATAGCTCAAGGAATGATTTGCATCGGACTCCATACCTTCTTAGTACCTACTGACCTTGTTGGCATGGCCGCTGGTTGTTGCTCCATTGCTCCTTGCTTCCGCAGCCGCTGCAATCTTCTTTTTTGAGTATGAGACAAGTCTGAGGGACACCACCTCGGCTGTGAGTATTTTGAGTCTTTCTCGCTGTCCTTCTCATCTCTTTTAGAGTTAATGGATGCACTCTTGACCAGATTATTATCAACAACAAACGGTCTTTGCATTGAACCATTATTTACATATGTAGGAGGATATTGAATCATATATGAGCGCATATGTAAATTAGCATAATCCAAAGGTGAATAATAGCAAGGATATGACCATGACCATGGTGAGGTCGGTCCAACATATGAGTAAGGTGCAGCAGCATAATTTCCTTGAGTTTTGCAAGAACAAGGTATATTTTGAGATTTTGGTGAAGAATTCAAATTTTTACCTTTATTTGGCCGATTCCTTTGTCTTTGACTTGCTCCCTTCTTCTTGTACTTGGCCAAAAGCTCCTCGAAAGTCGGCTTCACCTTTTTCTTCAAATCTTGCTTGAACCTCTTGTCACTAGACGGACTGGTCAAACCGGCTTGGGCGGTCAGACCACCTCCCTGGGCGGTCAGACCGGTTTGGGCGGTCATACCACCTCCCTGGGCGGTCAGACCGGCTGCTGTAGAGCCGACACATTTGCTTGGGCCTTGCCCCCCGAGCGCTTGACAGACCTCCTTCGACAACTTCTCCTGTACTTTTATCACCTCTGGAACAGTAAGCCGCTCTTCTCCAATGATGATATTTTTTCCACTGGCTTTTTCGGCTTGATCCGGCCGAATTAGCACTTTTGGATTGTTTAACTCAAGCACATGTACTGGAAAAGGATTATGATCAACTTGCATATCATGTACCATCAAACGACCTTCATTAATGGCAGATTGTGTTTGTCGCCTAAATACATTGCAATCATTAGTAGCATGAGAGTAAGAATTAGGATATTTACAATAAGCACGTTTCTTCAACTCTTCAAGCAGCGGCATAGTATGGGATATTCTGATGTTTCCAAGCTTAAGTAACTCATCAAAAATTTTATCACATTTGGCTACATCAAAAGTATACTTAATTTCTTCTTGCCGATTTTTGCGGACCGACTTTAAAGAAGCACAAGTAGTAGGTTTATCTTTGCTAGACCATGCAAATTCAGCAGTGTAGACATCATTACTCTCATCGTCCGAATCATTGTATGCATAATAAATAGGACAATTAGACTTCTCACTGGACTTTTGCGAATTCTTAGATTCCTTAAGTCAGTTTTCATTAGCTAGAGCTTTTTGCAATAACCGACTCACATCCAAGAATTCCTCACCATCTAGCTTCTCTTTATGAATATCAAGCAAACCAGAATAAGCAAGATCAGCTAGATCTCTATCAGAAATTGTCAAACTAAAGCACCGGTTTCTAGTATCTCTAAATCTTCTAATATATTCAGAAACAGATTCATTGGGTTTTTGCTTAACTGATACAAGATGTGACAATTTCAACTCAGTTTCACCAGTAAAGAAATAATCATGAAATTTATTCTCTGTGTCAGAAAAAGTATAAACTGAGTTGGGTGGCAAAGAAATAAACCAAGTAAATGCAGCACCCGATAGAGATAAAGGAAACAATTTCATTTTACAAATATCATTAGAAGCAGCTGCACCACATTGTATAGTAAATTGGCCTATATGCTCTAATGTACTTCTACCATCATCCCCACTAAATTTAGTAAACTCTGGTATTTTAAATCCCTGTGGGTATGAGATATACTCGTAATTCTCAGTATACGGTCTTTGATACGACCGACTCTTAGTTTCAGGCTCTGTACTAAAAGTTTGCCTAAATATCTCAAGCATCTCTTCTCTAAATCCCTCCATCCCCAAAGCGGGTCTAGGTCGAACCGATCCAGGATGTGGTGCTCGAGTTACAGTAGGTTGTGATGTGCTATATGTTGATGTTTGGTTCGGCAATGTGTTAGGAACATGATGCAACAAACTATTAGGAACATATGCACTTATGGGTGGCTCGCTATAAACAACAGTATGCGGCATCATGGCATTAGTAGCGGCCATTATACTCCCTCCACCAGCCGAAGCACCAATGGTAGTCCGGCTATGTATGTGGTGGATGGGCGGTGCACCAATGGGGACTTTAGGTATATTCAAATTTCAAAAATCATCTACTATGTTATCTTTAGAATTTTCGGTATTAGAAGTAGATGCATTAATATCATCACCAGAAATTTGTTTACCAAATTTGGCCTCTATACGATCTAAACGAGAACTAATCATAGATTCAAAATTTTCACTTATGGCAACAAATTTGTTATTTAAGCTAGCACTAACAGCCCCATCAATTAGATTAGCAATATCTGAATTAATTTCAGGAGGAGCATTAGATTGTACCTTGAGCGCGGGAATTTTGATGACGACATCCTTGTCCTTCTTGACGTTCCCTTGTCGATCCACGGAGAAGTGCGAGACATATTGCTTCATGGCTTCTTCTTCCAACTCCTGGATCTTCCGCTCCTTTTGTTCACGAATCTTCTTTCTGATTTCAGCAAGCACCTTCTGCTCCTCAGCCGATGTTTGTTCAACATTCGGCCTTGCAATGTTTGCAGCATCAACCTCAGCGAGTATAGGTAGTTTACCGGCCATGGCAGCCAATTGATCTTCCTTCTTCCCTAGTGGAGTCACCAATTTGTTGGCACCTTCTCGGGACCAACACACAGCGTGTAGAGGAGCTCGCTGCAGCACCTCTACACAGGGCGGTCAAACCGCCTATGCAGGGCGGTCAGACCGTGTCAGCTGGGGTGAACCGGCGGTAGACCTTCGAACGCTCGCCCGGGAAGGATCCCGTCAGGGCAGGCGCACGCAGGGTTGTCCTAGGGTCGGCAGGCCACCTAGGACGCCCTCAATCGATGTAGAGACGAAGGAGGAACAGCAAGTAATAGATTGGAAAAGCTTGGGCAAAGAGAAAAGACAAAAAAAGATAATTGAAAGTATTTTTGATCGATTGGATGATGCTCAATTGGCCGTGGCCCTTTATATTTATAGGGAGGGGAGGTCTTGCCCGATTAGGAACGAAACCATTACAAAAACATGTGAGAATACAACTGCTAACCGGTTTTGGCAGGGCAGGGTAGTCTAACCGCCCCGGGGATGCGGTCTGACCGTGTGTCCGACGTGCAGATCTTCCATAGGCCATATCTCTTTCATCCTGACTCCGAATTAGACGTTCTATATATGGATTTTGATGTACTCGACGAGACCTATCCAATGGTGAAGTCCAAATTGTCTTTTGAGAACTTTGACTAGGGCGGTCAGACTGCCTATGTAGGGCGGTCAAACCGGTTTTACCCGGACCTGTCAATTTTGGGTGTCAACAATACTATACTTCGATATTCTTTCATTTATACAAACAAAAACAAGATTCAGTATTGCTTCGGAGTTCCTTTCTCAAGCGATGAAGTGGTTTACTTCGGTCTACTGGAACCATTGGGTCGCGTGTACTTTGGACAGTCGTTTACTCTTCGTTACTGGACCTTATCCTCATTTTCTCGTCAACCACCATTATCTTAAACGAAGGAGCTTATCTTCGGGCAAAATAGTTGGGACGACAATGGCTCATACACGGCTTCGGACTAGTGAAAATTGTTGCAGAAAGTCCAGTAAAGCAATTTTTGGTGAGCAATTCGCAGTTCCCAGTCAACTGATGACAAAGCCAGGAAATCTAGACTCACTGATGACTTAATTCAAGTTTAGCTCAGACAATGACCCGTCACCGAAACTCAACAGCATCATTGCTTCGGGCCTGCCACTGAAGTCAGCAGCATCTTTGTTTTAGGCCCGTCACCGAAGCTCAGCAGCATCTTTGCTTCAGGCCCATCACCGAAGCTCAGCAGCATCTTTGCTTCGATCTGTCACCCTGTTCAGCAACATCTTTGCTTCGGGCCCGTCACCAAAGCTCAGCAGCATCTTTGCTTTGATCTGTCACCCTCCGAAGCCCACCAAAGCTAGGGGACCTCTTCGGCCCAGCTCGCAGTGGATCAGCTTACTCAAGTCGGAATCTCTTCGGCCCGCCACCGCGAACAGCGCACCGAAGCAACAAGCTGGGTAATCAATTAATCGGGTCAATGGTTCATGCCACTTCTTTAAGGGAAGTTCGCTTATTGTATCGGGGCATCAATGTTGGTCTTCGGAATGGAGCTCATTCAAAGTAGTTCACGCCACCTCCTCGCGCGAAGGTACGACATGGCACCATCCTTTCTTGCTACTTCGGCTTTTACACATGGCACTTTACTTCGGCATGATGTTATGCACTTTTTTATTCAAGAGTCAAATTTTGTTGTTCGTAGTCGTTCAAACTTCACAGCTTCATCTATATCACAATAGTCACTAGTTTACATGCAACACAATTTTAGTTACTTTGCAAATAGTTTCTTCGGGCACCTTAGTTTCTATCACGTAGAAAAATGGTTAGTCACTTCGCTATTTTTGGGGCATGCGCTTTGATGACTGGTTTCGTTTGCAATGTGCACCTTCGGTCGTCTAACTTCAGCTTACAATTCTTGAAAAACAAGTCTAGTTTGCCGGTTCAATGTTGCTTTGTTTAGCTTGATGCTCTTTGAGCAAGAAACAACCTAGCTGTGAAATGTTTCTTCCTTTAGTCACAAGTTTTCTACTTCGCTTGTTAGCAAGGCCCGAGAATGAGGGGCTACTATTGGGGTTTTGTGCCATGGATAGCGGTTATAGGGCCATGTCCAGGTTTTTGCTTCGGCTAGGGTGTGCTCAGGCTAGTTAAGCCGTTTGGCTTGTTTGCAAGCTCCTTCGTTTTTAGTTGTTGCTTATAAGTTTGTTTATCAAACCTTCGAAACTTAGTCTTGAGTAGCACAAAAGGGGCTGAAGTTATCTAGAATAACATTTCTTTATCTTAGTGTTGGAGCTTTCAGTTTGTTTCTCACCATTTAAGCTTAAGGTTTAACCTTCGGTGGTTTTTAGTCATCCTGGGGTGGTAGTTAAAGTAGTTTTGTTTTACCCCATCGAAGTGACAACTCAAAGAGTTCAGAGTTCTCACTTTCGGCACCTTTGAAAACACATATATAGGGTTAGGTGAACATTCACATTCCGCTCTGAGGATGCAAAACGTGAATGATTCACCTAAGGATCACGTTTCATGAGTTATAAAAAGTTAATATGCTTTATCCTTAGGTTCAAAGTCTCACACCTCTTAACTTGTTACTTGTCATTACGAACTCCTTTTTCGGTGAGCTTTGTCATAAGCAAATAGGCCGCTTTTATGCAGCTAGTTGAGCGAAGATAGTTCAGTCGTGTTTGGGCTGAAGTCACGAGTGGTTATGGTTCTAGTTTTTCTCTTCGGTAGAACGCGGTCTTGTTTATACTTTCACTTCGTTGTTGCTTTTTTGAATCACTGCTACGTAATATGAACCACCCGAAATGATAGTTCAAGGTTGCAAAAGTAACATATATGTGAGTTTCGATTTGAAACATTACGTAGAGAGTTTGCATCAGCTAGTCAGTACACTTTGGGGTTATCCGTCTGATAGCGTGCAAGCACAACATGTTCCTTATCTTGGTGAAATTCTACTAACATGCTTATATTTTCATGGATATTTGGTTATTCTGTTATGATTCTTCGGTCATTGGCCTTACGGTTCTTTGGGTCATTGAAATTAGACGAGTTATTGGCTCCACAAATCAAGCATCGGTCGACAAGGGTAAAATTTGCTATCCTCGCATTGTATTCAGCCTGTTTGTCGGTATACATCGAAAAAAAGTCTAGATGTATAGTACTGCTTTCCTAAGTCACAACATTCCTTTTCATTTGATGATAAGGCCGAAGGACTGGGGCTACATACATACGTAGCAGTTATAAAAGCACGATCAGGTTTTTGTTTCGGTTTGTGACATACCCAAACTTGTTATAGGCCAATTCACTTGGTAATTTGTTTGTTGTGTCTTCGGCACACTTTGGACTTTCTTTTGTGACAAGAATTTCATATAAGCATTCTCACTTCATTTAAATATTATATTTTGGACATATCTGCATTGAGCGTCTATACATTTACTATCCAAATCATCGGTATGCATCGGGAAGTGCGAAGTGACAGAACTCGAATTCAGAGTTGTCACTTCGGGCACAATGGAACGAAAAAAATAATAAACTAAGTGAACATTTACGTTTTGCTATGGGAATGGAAAACGTAAACGATTCACTTAAGGCTCACAAGTTCCATGAGCTAAGAATGAAAGTCTTCGGCGGTCAATGCGCGAAGCCCCTCGGGAAAACCATAGGGATAAGTTGACTCGTTAAACGGCGTGGTCGCAAAATCATCCGCTTTATCACAAGCGAAGAAGCCTTCGGCGGCTAATGCACGAAGCAAATTGCGAGGCAGGGCTGACGAGCCACCTCGGGTCACAAAAAAAAAGACTTCGGCGGTGAATGCGTGAACCACTTAAAACTCAAGGGGAAAAATAAAAAAGTTGAGCTAAGGAGCCACTTCGAGCAGCATAGCTACCTTTTATGCATGATTTATGTTATTTAATCAAAGTTACATGTTCACTAACCTCGTAGCGTGAGAATTTGTTGCTTCGGAAGTTGTCCCCTGTCATGAAAATTTTTCAGGATTGATACTATGTCGCAATCAATTTTTCTATACTAATCCATCAAGCCGAAGGAATTAGGCAGCTTAACTCAAGAATTCCTGGGTATTTCATGAAATTTGTCTTTGGAATAATGAGTTTCTAGCTCAGTTTGTTGGCTATCTTGGTATTGGCTCTTCGGCTATTCAACACTATATGGCACTTCGGTCCAGGGGCCTCTGGTATTTCAGCATTGGCTCTTCGGCCATCTCAGTATGGTCCTTCGGGTATTTCAGCATCGGCTACTCAATTATATTCATATGGTACCTCGGGCATTTCAGCATTGACTCTTCGGTTTATTCTATATGACTCTTTGGACATTTCTATATGGCTCCTCGGGTTATCATAATGGACTTCAATACTTCTCTGGTTAATACCTCATGTACGAGGTCAAATGGAAGATTCTGTCTCTACCACTGACAAATACGTTATCCTCGCAATCAGCGACTTCTTCTTTGGATCAACATCAACTTTAATTTACATCGACCGCTCTACTACTACCACGACAAACAGTCTTCGCCACAAGCATCGGCCAAGGGGGCTATGGTGGGATCTTGGAGAACCAATTCACCCATCTTGCCTAATGCGTGCGAACGAAGACCCAAGAGCTTCGGGAGGACGTAGAAGGCATCACGCTCTCCTCTACTTCGGCTACACCAAGTACACGAGAGGAACGACTACGGGAGGATGAAGCAGAACCGAAGCGGGAAGACCGTTTTTCAGCAGGGACAGCAAAGCCGACATCGTCACCGAAGAAACTTCTCATCGTCAAGTAAAGACCGAAGATAACGTTAGCTGGGTTAGCTGGTGAATGTGTATGTGTAAATCTGCAAGGTGTACGTGCTCTTTTCTCCATTCTGTTTTGGCCCACTGGGTTTTCGGAATGGAGTTTTTAGCGAGGCGTACGGGCAGATGGTCCTGAGGGCATGTCCTCGGGGCTGAAGCAGGGTGTGCCTAGGCTTTCCCCTTGTTTTTAGCTACTTCGCTTTGTTGTGCCATCCAAACCAAAGTGGCTGAGGGGCTACTGTTGGGGAAAATGGTTCTCTAGGCACCCCCTATATGGCCCATTGTACAAAATAGGGGCTCGATTGTAATTTTTGTACCCACCAGGGGCTAGGGGGCTAAAATGCCACCCCATTCCTCAGCTATATAAGTAACCCAAGGGGGTTGAGAGGGGGGACTTCCTCCCTCACTTGGCTTTTTTTTCTCCCACTTGTTTTCCTTTCCCTATGAGTGTTGGCCTCCCTTCGAGGACGGTTTTTACCCCAACACCCTTATTATCAGGGAGGTAATCAAGGTAATTCTTTCAACCCAAACCAACCTTCCTTGAAAGATCTAGTCTTTGGGCAAGCTAGGATTAATGAAGGTTTTAATAAGAAAACAGCTGCCTATGATAAGGCTTTTGAGAGCCTTAATGTTAAAATTGATAGCCTTTCTTCTGCTCTTAAGGACCAGTTGAGCTTTAATAAGATGATAGAAACCTAGTTGGCTCAATTAGTCGCTATGGTTCCACCAGTTCAAAATGCAAGAGCGGTAGTCACGAGAGGGGGTAAGACCACTCGCGATCCGCCGTATCCTAACCATGCAGGAACTAGGAAAAGCACAAGAGGGGATGAGGAGCCCTGTGGAGAACCACTTGGCATGAGGGAGCCCTCACAAGCAAGAGCACCTGAAGACAAGACAGATAAACCTGAGTTTATTGAAACAAATTTATTGCCATTCCCTCAGCGAAATAGGAAGACAACAGTGGATGAACAATTCACTCGTTTTGTGGACATGATTCAGAAGGTATATATCAATGTTCCACTCCTTGAGGCAATGCGTGTACCCATGTATGCACGTTACCTCAAGGATATCCTCACCAAGAAGCGAGCTCTACCCATCTCGGAGGTGGTAAAGCTCACAGAAGAGTGTAGCGCAGCTATACTCAATCGTCTCCCAGAAAAGAAAAAGGATCCAGGGTGCCCCACGATCACATGCACAATTGGAACACAGAGATTCGACCATGCTCTCTGTGATCTTGGCGCCAGTGTTAGCGTCATGCCAAAGGTAGTCTTCGACCAACTCAACTATACGGAATTATCCCCAACTATCTTGTAGCTGCAGCTAGCCGATTCCTCAGTCCGGTATCCAGCGGGGATAGCCGAGGACATCCCGGTGAAGGTCCCAGACTGCTTCATTCCAGTGGACTTTGTAGTACTTGACATGGACATTGGCAATGAAGTACCACTCATTCTGGGACGTCCATTCCTGAGCACGGCTGATGCACAAATTGATGTTGGCTCTAGAGTAATCCGTCTCCACATCAATGGCACGGAAGAAAGGTTTGAATTTCGCCCACGTAAGGAACAATACTCAATGGTTGAAGGCACACCAAGGACGGGCACTCCTGTCCAAAGAAGTGAATCTACGCAACCACAAGTGGACAGCCTCATTGTCTTTATGAAGAATTTCTGGAAGCAAGAGCAAGAGCAAATGAGTGCAGGTCGAAAACCATATTGGAAATCCAAGTCCCAGTCCAAGGCACCACTCCCCGCACCTCGTATACCACAAATGACCAAGAAGGTGTGGAAAAGAGTGGACAAGGAGCCGACTCCCTCGTCTCCAAGAGCGGCTGACCCTACACTAAGGTAAGTAATGTAGGAGATAGTCTGGCTCTGGAAGACTTAAAACAAAAGAGCCCTTCACCGACAGGTAAGATTAGTAAGTTATCCTATTCAATAAAAGTTCTGACCTCTAAAAAGAATCAAGATACCCTTGCTCCATTCTGTCTGCACTCTGTCGAAATACGAGCTCATAGGTGAACTCCATCCGAACAACTCCCTTGAGTCTAAACTATACAAGACACAGCGGCGACAGCTGGAGGAGCAGAGGACTTACTACGCATGGATGGGATACCACCCTCCACAGTAATGATCCTGAAGCTAGCTTGGGGGAGGACCCCCATTCTGAGGTAACTTGTATCTTCTATTGTTTTCAGAACCCCATATGCTAAAAACACATAAAAATCTGAAAAGTTAAAAAGACCAAAAATATTTATATGCTTTCTTAAATTAGTTTGTTTTCATATGCGCGGTAAGAGTGCTCTTATTCTCCATGGTTGAAATGATGAATAGTTGCTCTGTTTACTCCTCTTGTATGCCTTGTTTACAACTTAGTACCCTATTTAAGTTTTGAGTTTGTTGGCTAGTATGATCAAACCTGAGCTTTAAATTTGTGGGTAGCAAAAGCATGATCTTTGCCTAAGTTGTTGCGAGGTATGATATGGTATAATAGAGTTTCTATGAGCTAGTACTAAGTGATGTTTGATATCCGGGGTTTTCTTTTGAGAAATGTTAAAATGATAAGTTCCTCAATGATAAGAAATTCCTATCAAAGGCCATATGTAGATCTTAGCTTTTGTTAACCTCCACATATGCTACCTGACTTCTTCATTGAGTTTTGTCGAATTGTTGTGACCCTCGGCAAGTAAACTTGTCATTACTCCCATGATCAAGATCACGTACACACCACCATATGCGAAACTTCTACATTGGAAGTTAGCAACCATCATTTCATCCATCCCCCATCCATTCCACAAAAATAAAGCTCCGCGTATTGTTCCACGATTACTCTCCCTCCAAAAATATTCAGCAAGGACTATGAGCTATGTTCAAAAAAAAAGAGAAAGAAAATAAAGAGACATAGCTCAAGTCTCAAAAAATTTCAAAAAGGAGGAGAGTAAAATCATGCAAAGAGGAGTTCATCATCTATCCACCATACACACACTTTTGCACATCTTGATCAGGGTGTATGACTTGTTCTCCCAAGGATCCGGTTTTCGACTCAACAATATATGAGAAACAGGTATGCCACATGTTTTCCCTACCTACAGCTCCACATATCAGCTTATTAGAAGTAGGTGGTGAAATAAGGCAAACCAATACCTTGGTGAGGAATCATACACATTGAGCGATCCGAGAGTATCACTTGAGGAACTTTGATTTCTTTTTGAAAAACCTGCAAAACCTCCAAATTGATAACTGATCAAGGTACATGTGATTGGTAATCTTTATACAATCATTCTATCTTTCAACCGCCCAAGGCAGGTGAAGCTACACGCCCCATATCAATCGAGTGTAAGGTAAGATCAATGCCAACTTCTTCAACCCTTGATAGAGTACCTAGCTGTATCTTGTTATACATTAGGAATACAACATCGTAGCAACTCCTGATCAACCAACCTAAGTCCTTAATCTCTTGCTCGGGACGAGCAAGAGGTTAGCTTGGGGGAGTTGTTGACGGCTATTAAGTGCCTACTTTAGCCGTCAATATACTCATGAATAAAGGAGCATAAGGCATTTCTTACACGTATTTAGTTAAGAATAATGTAGTTCCACTTGTCCTTGGAGATTATTTGATTGCAGGAAAATAAGCAGGAAAAGAGTGGCAAACTCACCTTCTATGATCCATGCCACATCACCTCATCCTAGGTGGGCTGCCAACAAGGATGCCATGCATGCAAACTTGCCACAAGGGAGCCATGCATGCATGCCATGCAAGCAATCCAAGTGAAGCAACCCCCAACAAATTAGAGTGTGACACGTGAATGTCACATGGATCCATGGGCCCACAAAGGCATGCAAATCACACCAAAACAGGGTGGACACCGGGAACCGACCTAAGGACCCACAGAACAGCCACCAGGAGGAAGCACACCCCGAGTGGGGCCCACAGAACTGTCAACAGTCATCACCAACATGAAGGGGCCTCAAATGGTTTGGGTTCCTAAGGCCACGTCAAGGCCATAAGCTCGGGGACTTGGGAGGCTTGGCACAAAGAAGAAGTGAAGATTCAAGTCTAGAAGCCAAGCTTGCAAGATTGGGCATGTGTTGCCCAAGCTCCCCGGTTAAGGTAATGGAAACTAGAAATCATCTCATGTATCTTTGTAACTCCATTGCCTTATTTTGGTTGCATTTGTTGCTATGCCTAGTTTTTTACATATGGTAGGTTGCTTGTGTCATGTGCTAACCCATGAGCAACCTACATGGTTTGATTAGTGTGTAGGAAAGCTACACTTGTTTCTTTCATGATGCATGTTTTCATATATATCTCTTTGCATCATGAACAAGCTATAGGGTTAGCTTCCCTTTTGTTGTCATAAACAATGTGCATACATTTGGTTGGTGATTCAAACACTAAATGCACACATTTAGGGGGAGCTCATCCGATGGTTTGTTTGTGGGACTAACATTGTTTCTAGCTTATCTTGTGCAGTCCCTAGGTGACGCGTTCCGGTGCGATATTTCATTCTAAGAGAATGCTATTTCACTCTAAATGTGATCTAACATCTCTAAGAGAGTGAATATAGCAATATGAGCTTCATGCTATTGAGTCATGTCCTTGCGAGCTTATGTCTCTATATAAGTTCAAAGGCAATGAACTCATACATTCCTAATCCTTGTGGTACCCCAAGTGTCTTCTTTGCAAGCTTCTTTCAAAGTGGTGTCATCTCCAAGTGATATCATTTCCAAGTGGCTTATCTCAATGTGGTGCCAACAAGGTAGAAGAGGAACAATCCCCGGAGGTATGCAATGCTCAAAATCTACAAGTGGTAATGTTACAAGAACTCTCTTGTCTTATCTCTTGTCTTTTAAGCTACCTCCTTGCATGATATGCTCTAAGCTTCCTTATTTTACAAGTTTGTAGTTGTGCACTTGTTTTACACACTATCTTTTTGTGCACACACTTAGGGGGAGCTTAGTTTGTATCATGCTAGTCTCATGAGCTTGTGATCCACCTTAGTTATTCACACATGTGGTATCTTCATTGATATCATACATATGGATCATAGTTCATGTGACTTCCTCCCTTGCATTTATCATTTCTCTTTGAGCTATGATTGCTAGGACTTGCTAAATTACCTTTGGAGACTCTTTTGTTTTGGACACTTTTTGGAGATTTTATTCCAAAGGGGGAGAATTTAGAGCCAAAGCAAGCCAATGTTTCCAAAGTGGGAAGCAGCAAGCTATATGTGAAGAGAAGATCATGGAAGAGGGAAAACACATCTAGGGGGAGTTGGATGATGGTAAGCATCCAAACAAGTGTAAGTGGTTCAATTTTGTCAATTTTTGCAAATTTATGCTTGCTTTGATTGTGTTGTCATAAATCACCAAAAAGGGGGAGATTGTAGCGAACATGGCCTCATATGCCATTTGTTCAAGTTTGATTTTGGTGATTAATGACAACAAGATCAATAGGACTAACCATATTTGTGAGCATGTCTTTGTAGACATTACTAGGTCCCATGGATGCAAAAATACCATATGCTAAAATGAGAAGATAGTATATTTTTTAAGGGTAAAAACTGTGAAAGAAAAAGAAACGAAAAGCCACTGTCGTATGAACCGACGGTACCCTTGGAAGCGGCGTCGGTGCAATCACCAGATGAAGTGGTACACTACGTGAAGACTCAAGTCAACATTTGATCACCGGATCAACCGACGGCCCACATTTTAGTTGCACCGGATGAATTACCAAAGAAGGAGCAGTGAAGACAGAAGCGCCGGATGAACCGACGGTGTGTTGACTGGCACCGTCGATCTATCCGATGAACCATGAAGTCAAGACAGAGAGGAACTGGCGTGGGAAGCTATTGCACTGGATGAACCGGCGGGCTAAGCATCGATTCATCCGGCGGCCTCGTTTTAGCTAACAGAGACATCTGGAGAAGATTTCCTTCAGCACCGGATGAACTGACGCACCGTCGGTTGAAGCGTCGGATGAATGATGTCAGCAGGATTCAACAGCTAAGTGCGGTGGAAAGGCAACGGTCAGTAGCACCAGATGAACTGACGCCAGGAAAGAGCACAACGTCGGATCATCCGATGGTACTATTTTCAGGAGCTTTGGCCCAACGGCTAGTTTGATGCCTTGACCTATTTATACCTCTTCCACCCTGTCATTTGGAGTTGCTGCAGTGTGTGGAAGTGCAGAGGAGTTCAAGACTCATAGAAGATCATATCCAAGCCATCCAAGTGCTAAATTGCTCATCTATAGACTTGTACATGCTTTGTGTGTGTTCTTAGTGTTAGGTTTAGCTTAGAGCTAAGTGAGTGCAAGGTGTGCCTACCTTGTGAGGTGATTCTCGAGTGGATCAAGTTGTACGAGGTGTGCCAGAAGTCTTGGAGCCTAGGTGGCTCTCCGGCAAATGTCTTCGACCCTCCGACTTGGTGTGGAGCGGCGAGGACACTTTGTGCGGAGGACGTGGAGACCCCCTTCCCTTGGTGGAGAAGCTCCTTAGTGGAGGCGGCATCAAGGTGACCAAGGGAGCTTGGTGAGTGCCTTCGTGGCGAGCCTTTGTGGTAAGTCAAGTGGTGCTCTTGGGAGAGACTTGGTGACCGGGAAGAAATACTCTTGTGTAGAGTGCTTCAACAACGTGGACTAGGGGTGGCTTAGTACCTACCGATACCACGGGATAAATCATGTGTCAAGAGTTTGCTTCCTCTCATCCCCCTTTACGTTTCCGCATTACTCTCTTGCATCCTTGCTTGCCTTTACTTTCCTAGAGTAGTATCTTGCTAGGATTGGCTATAGGTTGCAAAAATTGTTTTGGGATGGGAGTTTCACACTAGAACAACCCTAGTTGCACATCTAGATAGTATGTTCTAGTTTATGTTTGATGCAAATAGTGATAAGCCATAGGTTAAGTTTTTAAGTTCCCTAATTCACCCCCTCCCCCTCTTAGGCTACGAGCATCTGATTCCTTACAGGACTCTTCGTAGTGGATCAGAATTGTTTCTCAATTAAAGGATCACTACAGATAATTTGAACCATTAAGAGCTGAGACATTGAAAAATTACCTCATGACATCAACATTCTCAAGTCTAAACAAAAAACAATCCTGCCTTATCCTCACTTGCGCTTCTTCTATCTCTGCTTTGAACACAGCTATTTGATCAGACATGACCTTCATATTCCTCATTAGTAAAAGTGAGAACAGCTAGTAATACATGGATATCATGGAAAAGAAGAAATTAAAAAAAAAAAGAAAGCACACAGCCGGCAATCAATACATCTAGCCAAACAGCATGCATGCACATATGTGCACAAATAAAAATCTCCATAGGTCTAAAAAACCTCCATATGTAACCATTTTTGGTGTATTGAGAAAGGAAAGTATACTGCACACATACCTTCTAACAATTGATGATATTAAAGATCATGTGCAGCATGCCATGCCTGGAGAGCGAGTTTAAAGTTTTCTGGATATAGCAAACCAGTGTAAGAACGAACAACAGCTAAAATAAATAGGGCAAATGTTCAGCATGGATCACCTCCCTGGCCAGACCTAGCTGTCCCTTGGTCTGTATCAGCACCTTTAGAAATCCTTTATTCGGTATTGTCCAACTGCCATTTTTCCCATAAGCATCACAATTAACAATCCAATCCTAAAACAGAAACACAAATATTTTTTTCTTGTCAGCATCACTCATGAACGTAATTATCAAATCATATAAAATACACAAATATTTTTGACCAAAATTGAAGTGGATAAAGTGAAACACACAATTGTCACATCCCGAAATTTTAAATCCTTAAAAATTACTCCAAATTAAAAAAAAATTGAAGAAATTAAACCCTAATTAAATCCTTTAAAGAATTTAAACCCAAAAACCCCTCCCTAATAAATTTTTGTTTAATTTATGTCCATGCATCATATGTTTGTGCATTTGAATGCTTTAGAATCTAGGAAAAAGTCCAAAGTTCAAAATCCTGTTCAAATTTGAAACTAGTTCAAATTTGAATTCAAATTCTATTCAAAACCCTTTTCAAACAAATGTCAAAACTTCCTATGCAAAACTGGGCCGCCAACCTCATTTCTGGCCCACCAGCCGAAGTGGCCCGGCCATTCTCTCTTTCCCTTTTCCTTTTACCGCCCGTGAGGCCGAAGCAGGCCGCCGGCCCAACAGCCCAGCTGGCCTGCAGCGACAGCGTCATCGTCTTCCTCCGTCACCTCTTCCCCCTTGCCAGTGTCACCGCGCCGCGCCCATCCTGCCACCGCAAAACCGCCTCTCCGCTGCACCTTTTGACCTGCGCACGCGTGCCCCGGAAAGCAGCAGGCTTTCTCTGCCCTTTCCCCAAGCCGGTGCACGATCTCCATCCCTCCCAGCCGAGCTGTACGCGCGCCACGCACGCCCAGCCTGGAACTCCTAACGAGGATATCACCACGCTGATTACACGCAGGCCACTTCCTTCCCCACGCTACAAGTCGTCTCCAACTCAGCTGCCACGTTTGGTTTGGATTCAGCCGACATCCCTGCACGGTTTCGGTGATATCTCCCTCATCTGGCATCGAAACGAGGCGTATAAGGATGTGTTGGAAAGGGGATGATGACACCGTCGTTTTGGTTCTGGTCCCAGCTCCAGAAGGTTCGTGGATCATTCTGTGTGACCACGACAAGGTGCTGCATCACCTTTTTGGGCCCAATTTGGCCGTGTATCATGTCGGGCCTTAAGCCCACGTTGTGGACGCCCCCTGGTCACCCTCCAACCCTAGCTCACCCTTTTAGTCATTAAAACTCAGTCGCCACCACCATTTAGGATCGGGTTTTGTTTGAGTTTTTATTTCCCTTCGATTTGAGGAACATACTATCTTCATGGCCACTGTAACGCCGAGTTCTTTTGCTGTGAATCAGGGCCCCATTCTTGTTCATCACCACTATGTCGATTAGTCCTTTTGTGATCAGAACTTGAACCCCATACTCTTTTGCTTCAATTCATATTTGCAATTATCAGATTGCGTGTTTATCCTTTCTTGCTTGTGTTCTCGATTCGCTTGCAGGGAAAGCCTTCGTGGCGAGGTCAATCAAGTTGTGCTTGGTTGATAACCAATGGAGCAGTGGTGTAACGGTTGCGGGGTCTGAATCATGTTGATTCGAAGCCAAGATCACCAACGTCGAGTCTCCACCAATCGAAATATCCATCTACCTCTCGGAAGATTGGGCCATCACCTATCATTTGGTATCAGATTCCTAGGTTTTCCGTGAGGTATTATCTTGTTTCCCTTTAGATTCATTTGTGTTCATCCACAAAAACCCCAAAAAGATTTACTTTTTCGCTGTCCTACCACCTGTTTAGCCTTGCAATATCGTTTTCAGATTGCTTTGTTGAGTTTGTGTCCGTGGTCGAGTCTTGTTGCTGGTTTTGGGTGTGTTCATCGTTGTAGTCCAACGTGCCCGTCGCTGTTATTTTGTTTCCGCCACTAGCCCATCCACCATTAGCCATACAACAAGTTGAGCCACCACATTACTCGATTTGCCCTCGCTAGCCGCCTTGTGTGAACTCTCGCTGTGCAAGCCCTAAATAGGTTGCAAGCCGCTTTAATCGCTTTTGCGTCGCATACTTGTTCCTTTATTCATTATCTGGCAAATACCTATTGCTTTGCATCTACTACCAGGGAGGATTGTGCCCCTGTGTTTGTTTGTGCCGCCACTAGGAGGAAGTTTTGCCCTAGCCGTCGTTGTTTTTCCTGCCGAGTTGTGCCTTTATGAAATCATAGGTTGAGATATCTTTCATAAAACAGGCATAACTTTTCGCTCGATGCTCCGTTTTTGCTCAAATTTTTACAGAAGTTTGGCAACAAAAACTTGGACTGACATCTACTCACTTTGTTGATCAGTACGTTCTCAAAAAATTCAAAAAAATTGGGAAGATAAAGAAAAAAATTGTTTAAGTGTTTTGAGGGGTTTTCAAAGATCGTTCCTAATTTTCCCTAGGCCACAATACACCTCTGTTTTAGGTGAAATTTTGTGTGCTTCCATCCTTTGTGATTTTGGATTAGTGGTAAAAAAATTCAGAAAAAGTTGAGTCCATTTGCTGGTACTCCTTTGGAAACGCGCCTTCGCTCTCTACTAGTGCCTTTTTGGCAAGGTTTTCAACATTAATTACAGAACTGCCATTCTGCTGATTTTCAGAGTTTTCTGTCCATCGTTCCTTGTTACTTTTACGTTGTTGTGCTACGACTAGGACACATCTTACCAAGCAATTGTGACTTGTGCTTTGGACATTTATTGAACTTTGCTAATCTGCATTCGTTATTTGCTAATCCTTGCTACCATATTGTGCCTACCCATAGCTCCACTGATACTTCTGTCAGCACAGTTTTGTCTTGCAACTTGTTACCCACGCTCAACCACTAATTGTGCCACCCTGTCGGCTTTGGTAAGAACACTTGTAAGACGGTGGTAAGCCGCTTGAGAATTTGCATTCCACTTTCACCACCACCCACTAGTTGTTAGTTGATAGAGATAACCCTTTTTGTGTTGTCTTTTACTGTCATCTAACCATGTCAGGTACCGGGAAAGGAAAGGAGTCTCCCACAGACTACAATGAGTGTGTGTCAAAGGACAAGCTTACGAGGCTTATTACTGAGCAGCGTACTTACATGTAAGACCAGTTTGATGCATTGACTCGACAAATCAACGGTCTGGTGACCCGGATTGAACATGTTGAGCAACGACCTCCACCAGTTCAACCTGAGGATGATGATGAGCTCGAGGATGTTGATCTTGATAAGGAGCATCTCCGACGTAATCATTTTCAGATGGGAGGAGGTAATCGCAATCGTGGAGGAGGTAATCAAAATCGTGGTAATAATGATCCTTTTGCTAAAGTTAAGTTTACCATGATTCCTTTTGCTGGTATTGCTGATCCTGAGACTTATTTAGATTGGGAACTAACTGTTGAACAAAAATTTAATTCCCATCAAGTTCCTGATGAGCATAGAGTTAGGCTTGCTACTAGTGAGTTTATTAGTTTTGCTCTCATTTGGTGGAATGATCTGTATAATGCTTATGCTAATAATAATGCTGCTCCACCTGTACCTCAGACTTGGAATGCTTTGAAACAACGTATGAAATCTCGCTTTGTTCCTCCATATTATCAATGTGATTTGCGTATGAAACTGCAAACTTTAAAACAAGGTGATAAAAGTGTCAAGGCTTATTATCAAGAATTGCTTATTTCTTTGTCACGTTATGGCATACATGAGGATGATCGGGCTCTTTCTGTTAGATTTTTTGGTGTTTTGAACCATGATATATCGGATATTCTTGATTACAAAGATTGGACAAGGTTCAGCCAATTGTACCATCTTGCTATTAAGGCTGAACGTGAGGTACAGGACGTCGCCAACAATTTCTTTTCAGGTCCAACACTAGGAGAACTTTTCAGCAGCGTCCGGATGTTGACAAGTCCAAGGCCGCCGCTGCTCCTAAGGCGCCATCACCTTCACTGTCTACTACACCAACTTCCGAGGTGAGCAATTTGTCTCCTGTGCAGGTCCAGTCGCATAAGAAGCCTTTTACTCCAGGTGCGTCCTCTAGTAGTTCTGCTAGCATCTAGTTCCATCGCTGTAAGGGCATGGGACACGTGTCAAAGGAATGCCCAAGTCGTCGTGCTTTCATCGCTGCCCTTGATGGTAATGGTTATATTAGTGCTAGTGATGAGGAAGATTTTTTTGTCTCTTGCTACTAATCTTGTTGCAGATTCTTCGGTTGAGCAAGAGGAGGATACTATTGATTCTGATGCTGCAGCCGCGGGCTTCCCTAGCCTTCTTGTGCAGCGTGTATTGGCCGCTCAATTGGCTGATGAGGAGGACACAAAGGTACAACGTAACAATTTGTTCCATATGTTTCTCATTGTCCAGGAGCGCTGTGTTCTCACCATAATTGATACCGGGAGCTGCAATAACTTGGTGATTTCAAATCTGGTTCGAAAGCTTGGTTTGACCACTCGTGAACTACGTCACTCATATCACATACAATGGTTCAACAACAATGGTAAGGTAAAGGTAACACACTCAGTGCGCATACATTTTTCAGTGGGTTCTTATACCGACTATGCTGATTTTGATGTTGTACCAATGGAAGCATGTTCCCTTTTATTAGGATGACCATGGGAATATGATAAAGATGCTGCACACCATGGTTGAATTAATACTTACACTTTCATGCATAAGAATAAAACATTACTTTGCTTCCTTTATCACCTGCTGATGTTAGGAAACATTTTAAAGAGCTTGCTGAAAATAAAGTGAAACAACCTACAATAAGTGATTCTTCTATTGATGAACGTGAGAGAATTAAATTAAAAGGAGGTGCTTTTATTGCTACTACATCTTCTACTGCTGAACTTTGTGAAAACCATGATGCACCTTGTTATACTATGATGTCCCAAGATGTTCGTATTCGTGATGCTACTATGTCTTGTATGCATTCTGCTGTCACTAACATTTTGCAGGAGGTTGAGGATGGGATAGAGTCGAGGACGACTCCAATTCAAGAAGGAGAGGATGATGAGGACATCGTCATGCTGGATACGTGCACGCCACGTCCTTCCTCACACTACAAGGCGTCTCCAACTCAGCTACCACGTTTAGTTCGGATTTAGCCGACATCCCTCCACGGTTTCGGCGATATCTCCCTCATCCGGCATCGAAACGAAGCGTATAAGGATGTGTTGGGAAGAGGATGACGATGCCCTCATTTTGGTTCTGGTCCCAGCTCCAGAAGGTTCGTGGATCATTCTGTGTGACCATGACAAGGTGCTGCGTCACCTTTTTTGGCCCAATTTGGCTGTGTATCGTGTCGGACCTTAAGCCCACATTGTGGATGCCCCCTGGTCGCACTCCAACCCTAGCTCGCCCCCTTAGTCATTAAAACTCAGTTGCCGCCACCGTTTAGGATCAGATTTTGTTTGAGTTTTTGTTTCCCTTCACTTCGAGGAACAGACTATCTTCATAGCCACTGTAATGTAGAGTTCTTTTGCTGTGAATTAGGGCCCCCGTTCTTGTTCATCACCACTGTGTCGATTAGTCCTTTTGTGATCAGAACTTGAACCCCATACTCTTTTGCTTCAATTCACATTTTCAATTATCAGATTGTGTGTTTATCCTTTCTGGCTTGTGTTTTCGATTCGCTTGCAGGGAAAGCCTTCGTGGCGAGGTCAATCAAGTTGTGCTTGGTTGATAACCAATGGAGCAGTGGTGTAACGGTTGCGGGGTCCGAATCATGTTGATTCGAAGCCAAGATCGCCAACGTCGAGTCTCCACCAATGGACATATCCATCTACCTCTCGTAAGATTGGGCCATCACCTATCAATTCCGCTGTACGCCCTCCTCGCTCGATCTCCCTTATCCCGTCGCCATCCCCGCCATGGACACGCACGTTGTAGAGGCGTGAGGCCAAGTTGACCACCCCCTCACCCTTTATCCCCATAGATAGAAAAGCAACTCCCTTTTCCCGCGCCGCTGCTCGCACTCCCGCCCTACCCGGCGCGCCACCACCGCTGAAATCCCCTCTCCGCTCCTCCTCTCACCCCACCGAAGTGAGCACCATGGCCACATGCACCACCTCCACACCCCGCACCCGCTTGAACTCCTCGCGTGACCCTGACGGCTGTGCGGAACCCACGCCACGCATGCGAGCTCTGTCCGCCGCCGTACGCGCGTGCCGATGTCATCCCCTCCTCCCGACCATCTCCTACTGCACCGATGTGCGCACCGCACTCGCCTCTCCTACCTGCATGCCTCCGTACCCCCCATGCCCCTCCGGAGTGCCTTGGCAGGCTTTTTCCTTGCCATGCCCTCACGCCCGGCCGTGTATGGAGCTCCGCCGACCATAACTGGCCCGGCGAGCTTATCCGCCCGCCCGACCTCATCCAGAGAGCTCGAGCGAGCTCACCTCGACCGCCCGGGGCTATAAATTGCACCCGGGGCATGGCCACACTTCACACCACCACCACTTTCCCCTCCGCTCGCCAAGCTTGTCACCGCCATAGTCAGTAGCCCCGCCGCTGTGCTAGTAGATCTTCGGCCGTCGTGCAGCTCACCGGAGGTGCTCAGGTACCTACCCTGTGCTGCCCTTTTTCCTCCTTCCCTCGCCGTAGCCCCTAGCTCACTCTTCCCTGTCCCTTGTTCCCGCCGAGCTCCGGCGAGCTAGCACCGCCACACAAGCACAGCTCTAGCCACCACAACCACATGTAGAAGTTCACCGTAGTCCTATCGTTATGCTGCCCAATTTTCCCGAGCCGTCGTAGAGTCCCCAATCCCTTTCATTGTTCGCCCGAGCACCGCCGCACTCCGGTGACTCACCGCCACCGCTCTGGCCCCTCCCTCTCTTGCCCGAACACACTGGCGTGCCTCATGTCACCCCACGGGCACATCCCCTTGTTTGTTTACCTCCAGATCGAGCACAGGAAAACACCCTTTTGGGCTGCACTGCCACCGCAACTCCGGCGAGCTATCCCAGCCGTCGTGTTCCACCCCGCACCACCGCGTCCACCCCACCATCTCTACTTTTGCACGCTGAGAACGTAGGTATCCTCACTGTCGCCGGAGATGCCCTGTAGCTGCCGGCGACGAGCACACCGGCGAACTCCCCTGGCCCCGCCGTCGTGCGTGTAACGACCCGGGTTTTCAAAAAGGGAAAACCCGTCATCCTGCTCTCGTGATATTCCCTGGATCAGACTCTATCATGCATAGACATTCATCACAGATAAATATCACAACCATACAATGAAATAAAGCATCAGAGTACGAATAGTATTATTATTACATGTCCTGAATAATCGGAGTAGATCAATCCACGCCTCTTGGCGGAATAACATGAATAAGAGCCTACACAGCGGTAGCTAGCTTCCAGAAGGTGTCTCCATCTTTATTCTTCTCCCACAGGCATCCTTGAGTGAAGCAACGTGCCCCTCAGTCGTACCATCCGTTGGCATTGTTGTCGAAGTCTGACTCGTACCCTGCAAGCTCAGGGGCTATCCCCAAGGATCGGGATAGGTCCACGTCACCAACTGTATGCAAGCTTTAAGTGGCCTACTTCTAAAGGTAAAGTAAGGAAAAAGGTAGAGGCTGGGTTTCCTAAGCAGCAGCAGCAATATAAGTAGTAAATCATCTCCATATTCCCACCATTTCCCATATCACTCATCCGCAAACGGTTACACCTGGTCACCCAGATCACCGTCACCAGGACCTATCTCCATCTAGGGTCGGTGCGAGAACTCCCACTCCTCGCACCTCAATGGTTGCTCCCGGGTCCGCGAGGCAGAGGGAGCAACTCCCCTCTCCCTGAGAACAACCACGGCTCACTATACTCTCTCATCCTATAAGGGGGAGATAGAAAACCCAAAACGTAAGAGTCAGAGTAAACAACGGGCATGTCCATAACCGAGGACGCGGCTATACGTATAGATCCAAACTCTGCAGAGCGTGTACACTAGTACCCAACTTAGAATAGCACCCGGACGGTGTACGGCCGTCTGAGCCTACCCAACCGAACGAACACCTAGGAGTTACGATTCCATCCTGCATCCGGGTCTCGATGCGGTCCTTCGCAAAGGACCACCCCAGAACTGTGAACATGCCCCCGTGTGGCCACACGGGGAGCGCCCAAAAGGGAAGGGACTTCACCCTATACCTTCTCACTGACACCCTCTATCCTGCTGGCAGGTATGGCATCACACTTGCTAGAGTCGAAATGGCCCTATCCCCACTCTCGGCGAGGTGGTGCGTACGAAAGTCCCGTGTAACAAAGCGACCCACTCGGTTTCAGACCGGGGCGAGCTCCTATCCTCCAAGTCATCACAAAAACCCCAACACCTGTGCTCCTAAAATAGTGTACCCGCCATAGGGACCCAACTGGGCATCGCCCGAGAAGACGATCCCTGGCCCCCGATCTCGGATCGGGTTGTCTTGATCTCACCCCCGCCAAGTATCCCAAAACACCTTCTCCTGCCGGTTTTTCCCACACATGCCAAGAAACTACCACATAGTCCCAACATATGCACAGCAAGCTCAGCGTATCATCACACATAAATATAGTAGTAGTAGTAGGTCAATCAAGGACAAGGTATTTAAAAGGGGCAGTGCAAGGTTTCATCATATTCATCATCATGCATAAATAAAGCGCTAGCAGTTCTAAAGCAATGCCTAATGAGCATTCAAAGGTCGGTCAGGCATGAACTTGGGAGCGGGTAGACGTCGTAGCCGAGGTCGTCGTCATAGTCCTGGTTCAGCTCTCTGGCTCCGGTGGCTCCCAAATTCGTCATTAAACAAATAAACATGGCTGCTATTTACAATTAAATCCAAGAGAAAACACAGATAAGACCCAAAAAGGAGCAAACTCTAGCCTAGCGCAGAGTTTGAGATTTTAGAAGATTTTTGGAAAGGTGTTATATTTTTCGGAGTTAAAATGGATTTATTATGAATTTCCAAAGATAAAATACATTTCTAAAAATAAAATACGCATATACAATAATGCAGACTCTAGGCTAGCTCTAGGCTATCTCCAGCTGACTCTTAAAGAGCTCTAAGCCAGCTACTGGCTAGCTCTTGCTGTCCACGTGGTTGCCACGGCGCGGCTTAAAGCCAGCGCCAGCACACGTGGCTGCCCGCGTGGCCGCGCATGTGGTGGGGCACATGGGATCCCGCCTAGGCGCTGCTGCGGCACGGCGCGGTGCGGGCCGGCGTGTGGCTCGGCCATGGGTGGCCAGCCGCATAGGATCCCGCCGGATCCTCTGCCTTGAGATGTGCGTGTGTGCGTGGGTGTGGGGTAGAACCCCAGGGGTTCTCGGCCAGCGTTGTCATGTGCTCGACGATATGCCGCAGAGGAGGTTCCGGCGCGGCGAGGCTCGCCGGGGGCGAGGCGTGCCCGGGGTAGGTCAACAAGCGGCAAGGTTAGACTCGGGGGACCCTTGCGCACATGCCCTTGCCAAGAAAGGGTGGGCCTTTGGCCGGAGCAGTGCTCGACAGCGGCGACGCAGTGCTGTTGGTCGCCGGCGCATGCATGTGGACAGCCAAAATGCAGGGGTGTGTGCGCGTGCACCAGGTGAGTTCAAACGCAAGCAAAAACTGGGGGCTTTGCCCCTACCCGAGTGCATAGTGCCAGCGCGGCCATGGCGGAGCCCCTGGTCGGCGCAGCGGCGGCAAGGTGCTGGCTCCCGTCGCGAGGCAGCACCACGCGTGGGTGCACGGTTGCTTTGGCGGTGAGGCATGCATGGATGCGTGCTAGCGAGGACGAGGGAAACCCCAAAAGCTGGGGCTTTGCCCCCTGCGCAACGGCGGAGTGGCACGGTGTGACGGTGACGTGCGTGGCCAAGGACCAAGGAAGGGAGCGGAGGTGAGCGCGTGTGTCGACGGCAGCAGCACCTACACACGATTGGCACGGTTCGAAGACCGACATCACAGGCGACTGCGCGGTGCGGCGAGGGCAGGCGCGACTCGTTTCCCCCTCGGCACGAAGGCCGGGTCCACAACAGAGGAGAGAGGGAGCATGGCCTCACCTTGGTGACCACTGGTCGAAGTGCAGGCATTGGGGTAGAAGGTCGGAGCAGGGTCGTCGGTTGCGAGGGAAGAAGAGCGGCACGGAGCAGAGGATGCAGAGGAAGTAGGGCGTCGCGGTTCGTGGCTTCACGATGACCAGGAGCTCCTCAGGCGGCCTCCGGTCTCCACAGCGGCGTCAGCGATCCCCCTCGGGCGGCCTCCGGTCTTCTTCTTCTCCCCCCTTCTTCTTCTCCTCCGGTGGACAGGGTGGTGAGGACAGGGGAAAATCCCCAAGGCGGCTAGGGTTAGTAGCTCCAGGGGCTGCGACGGTGGCCTATTTATAGGGCAAGGCGTGGCGGCGGGACGTGTGGACGGCTAGATGCAAAAGCGGGTACGCGGATGACATCCCCGGGGCGGCCATGGGAGGTCCCCGACGAGCTCCAGCCACTTTGGCCACACGCGTCAGCTAAAGGGGGAAAAGAAGGGGCAATGACGCTGGTGTTAGGGACCCGCCTGCCTGCGTCACAGCGGCGTGGTTGGTGGGAGACGGGCCGGCCACTTGAGTGGGCCGCGCAAGGATGGGCTGCGGGGAAGAGCAGGGGTGAGGGTTGTGCACGGGAAAGAACTGAGGGGCCTCTGGTGGACTTCTGCGGCTGGACTTGAGGCCCAAACAAGGTTTGGATCACCTCCCCTTTTTCCTTTAACCTAAACTCTAATTCTATATTTGATTCAAATTTGAATTAGAGTTCAAATTTGAATCTCACTCAAATAAATCCAAATAAAAACCAAATAAACTCCAAGGTTCCCACACTAGCATTTTATATTTCCTAGAAATTTTTAATTAGCTCAAAAATAAATCTAGGAATTTAGGAGAGTATTAGAAGACATCCTTAATTATTTTATCAAGCACTCAAATAATTCACCGAAAATTTTTAAAAACTCATTTTCATAACTAACATTCCGTAATAAAATTGCGGGATGTTACAGACTCCCCCCTCAAAAGAATGTCGTCCTCGAGATTAAGAACTTACCTCCATCTCGAAGAGGTGTGGGTACTTCTCCTTCATGACCGATTCTTTCTCCCACGTCACTTCTCGCTCAGTGTGATTGCTCCAAAGCACCTTGCAGAAGCGAGTGGTGGTACTTCTTGTAGCTTTCTTGGCCCAATCCAGTATCTTCACCGGATACTCCAAGTACTCCAGATTGTCTTGCAAGTCAATAGCATCGGTGGAGACATGCTTGTCAAGCTTCAGGTCAAGGCATCTCCGGAGTCGCGATATGTGGAACACAGGATGCACTCCGGCAAGATCCGGTGGTAACTCCAGCCTATAAGCAAGTTTCCCCACCTTTGCCACAATCTCGTAGGGTCCAACGAACCTCGGGGCTAGTTTCCCCTTCACATGGAACCTCTTCGTGCCTCTAAGTGGTGACACTCTCAGAAGGACGTAGTCACCAACTTCGAATGAGATATCCCTTCGCTTAGGATCAGCATAGCCCTTCTGCCTACTCTGAGCTATCTTCAGGTTCTCTCTCACCTTAGCCATATTCTCCTCAGCTTCAACAATGGAAGCAGGACCGAAGAAAATCCTCTCCCCCACCTCAGACCACATCAACGGGGTCCTACACTTTCTGCCATACAGAGCTTCAAAGGGTGCCATTTGCAGACTTGCCTGAAAGCTATTGTTGTATGAGAACTCAGCGTAGGGCAGACTCTTCTCCCAATCATTGCTGTAAGTCAACACACAAGCTCTCAGAAGGTCTTCGAGAACCTGATTCACCCGTTCTGTCTGTCCATCAGTCTGAGGATGAAACGCCGTACTGTAGTCCAGATGTGTGCCCATCGAATCATGCAGACTCTTCCAGAACTGAGCAGTGAACTGAGTACCACGGTCAGACACAATGCTACGGGGTGCTCCATGCAACCTCAGGATGTACTCCACGTAAAGATCGGCCAACTGACTCACACTGAACCTGTTCTTCACTGGTATGAAGTGTGCTACCTTGGTCAAACGGTCCACAATCACCCAAATCGAGTCATTTCCCTTCTTAGTGCGGGGTAAACCCACCACGAAGTCCATGCTGATATCATCCCATTTCCATTGAGGTATCTCAAGTGGCTATAGCAATCCGGTAGGTCTCTGATGTTCTGCCTTCACTCTCTGGCATGTGTCACATCGTGCAACATACTCGGCGATGTCCTTCTTCATATTCTCCCACTAAAATCGACACTTCAGTGTGACACCCTAAAATTCCATCACTAAAATTTGCTTAAGCAACATAGTGTTTTAGAATTAGTCTTAAGGATTTAATTAATTTGCTAATTAATTTGAGCTCTAAAGTAGTTAAATTTAATTTAATTAATTTAGAGACAACAAGTGTTTGTGCATCATTATTTGGCTTTGCATGGTTTTTGTGTGCTAGTGTGAAGTTTTAAAAGTTTATAAAATATTTTGAAAAGTTTGGAAAAACTTTGAATGAATTTGAGTTTAAAAGGTTTGAATAAAAGGAGTTTGAAAAAGAAAAGAAAAGAAAAACAAACCTATCTCTTCTCTACTCCTTCCTCCCTTTCGGCCCACTTCGGCCCAACTTCCGCCGCGGCCCGTCTTCCCCTCCCCCTCTCTCTCTCGCTCACTGACACGCGGGGCCCACCTGTCGGCACCTCCTTCTTCCTCAGCGCGCTCCCCCTTCCTCTGCTTTGGCCGGGCACACCGCCGTGATGTCCGCCGCCTTACCCCACGTCTACCTGCCTTCTCCTTCCAAAACCTGAGCCACCATCAAGAGCAATAAACCCTGCAGTCCACGAGCCATCAATCTCTTTCCGTTTTCCCCTCTTTCTTGCCCTCTTTACACCCGCGAGAGCCGCCGGCCATCAATGGCAATCTGCCGGCCGCCGCTCGCTTTTCCACTTCCCCTTCCTCCACTCTGTCCACATATAAGGCTGTGCTCGAGCCCTCACCTCTCCCTTTGCTCAGACACATCTTGCTTAGCTCCTTTGCCTCCACACGCGCCCAGCCACCAAAACTTCACCGCCGCCTCTGTTTTCATCACCGCCGCCGGAGGACAACGTCGACGGTGAAGTGTCCAGCCCCTCCCTCCTTCTCCTTTGTGCACGAGGCTCACCGCTCTTTCCCTCTCTTTGCTCCAGAGGCACATCTCCGTCACAGGGCTGAACCGCGCCGTGTCTTCGTCCGCCGGACCGCCGCCTGAGCACACCGTCGTCATTGAACTTCTTCATCAGTGCCTCTCCTTTGACCGTGTGTTCGCCCGTCTTGTCTCTGCGTGGTGAGCAAATCCGCCTCATCTTTTTCCCTCTCTCTCAAGCACCGCAGCACCCGCACGGGCTCGCCGGAGTGGCCGTTCCGCCCCCTTCCGGCGCCGGCCGCCGTGGATGCCCGAACCTCCCTCCAGAAGCCCTAGTTGAGTGCGCAAGCTCCCCCGCTCTGCGTAGCCCCTAATCGTGCACGAAATGACCGCCGGGAACCCTCTCCCGAGCTCTCTCTAGCGAATCGCCGCCGCACGCCGCCGCGCAGCTCCCTTCTCCGGCGTCCCCGTCGCCGCTCCTCGCGCGCGTGCATCCCCAGCCGTCGGATCAGTGATCCACGGTTCAGATCCACCGGGCCGTGTGAGTCAAACCCGGGCGTACCGGTCAGCGCCGGTACTTTTGTTTAAGAGCCCCTGCATTTTCGCTGTTTCGTAAGCCGGTCCTTCCACCATCAAAAATCCTTGCAAACAGGTCCTTGTTTTTATGTTTTAGCCCCTGTCTTTTCAGAGGTTTAGCACCAGAGGTCCTTTTCACCCTTTTTCACACTTAAACCCCTCTGTTTATATATGAAATTATGTTTTAAGTCCTTGGCTTCTTTCAAATAAGCCCTGTGAACCTAATTTTCTTGCAGAAAAGTCCATGTACTTTGTTTTAATCATATCTTTTGTGTTTTAACTCCGTTTTTCGCGTATAATATATCGAAATGATCGTATCAGCGAGTAGAACTTTTTAATCAGCATGTTCTTAGCATATAGAACTGTTTGGTGTATTGTTTTATTTATTTATTATTTGTTCATGCTTGTGCGTAGATATCATGCCTGTTTCGACCGAGCACCCCGTTGGAGAGGATCAAGAAGAGTCTTTCTTCGAAGAGGAAGATACTCAGTTTGTAGAGGAAGGCAAGTGGACTTCTCCCTCTGCATATTCTTCTTGGACCTATATAACTGCATATTTAAATAATAATTTACTTTTACATGTTGCTATGCATAAACTTGATGGGAATTCACCTTTTTAAGGACTTGACTAGAGTTTTACCCCTGTCACCTTGATCAACCCTTTTTAATAAATGTTTTGGGTAGATGAATGCTTAGTTGCTATACATGGGCTGGTTACAAATGGTTTTAAGATACAGACTTTCACATTTATGAAATGTTGGTGATGTTTTAAGACAAGATTATATGCTTTAACTGGAACATGGAGAACCACCCAAGAAAACAGTACAACCACAGTCCATATGGCTCTGGCTTAGCCAATTAATTAGGTGTATGAATGAACTGACGATCTTATCCGAAAGGGGCAGAGGGGGACCAGGGTTGCAGGGGTATAGCCCGGTTCTTTTGGGGTAGCAGCCTTTGTTAAGGTGCTGGCCATTAGGGAGGGTTATGGTCCACCCTGGTCTGTAACTATGCGGGTCGTTAGTCTTTTGCATGCCTTTGTAAAGGCTTCGTAGTGAACCCCTAGACACTCACCTCGGAAGTGTTTAAAGGTCTAGCTAACCCGGGCAACATGGGGAACACGAGCTGTGGTGAAAGTGTACAACCTCTGCAGAGTTAAAACTTATCGATCAGCCGTGCTCACAGTTAAGAGCGGCTTGGACCCTCACATGATAATTGAACTTAAAGATGAGTCTAAATTGTGGTTCCTTATGGTTTTCAGATATGGTTACAACTGCTTAATCTTTTGGGGTTGGTATAAACTTACATCTAGTAATAGGCTTGCTAATAAAACTTGACCAACATTAAAATGCTAACCGCTGCAAAACCTTAGCCTATCCTTGATAGCCTTGCATGTTTTCCCCCACTTGCTGAGCTCCAACCATAAGAGTGCTCACCCTTGCTTACTGCTGTTCAGATGAGAACAATGGTGAGGAGTACTGGAGCGACTTTGAAGAGTTCTAAGGCATGCGATCCCCCAGTCATGTGCCTATGGAAGATGAAGATGAAGTCACTCGTTTATTTATCGTTTGTTTTATTGGAACTTCGTGTCCACTGCCTGAGTGTAATAATGAATATTGTAATGGTTAAACTCCTGTACGTTTGATTACAGTTATGGTATTACACCCTTTTGTCTATCGTATGTGTGTAACTTGATCCTGGCGCACATATGAGATGCATTTGGTTTCATTTCGGAAATCGGATGTGACATTCAGGTCTTGGTACATCTTGGTGCAACCGGGGTGAAAAGAATACCGAGAATCATGAGCCTCCTTCAGAATCGTCTTCCGGATCTCCTCACCACTAGGCACACATATGCGATCTTTCAACCACAACATGCCTTGCTCATCGATGCGGTAGTCAGGGGCTTTACCTCTCGTCAGAAGATCTTTCACTTCTTCAATTTCTGGGCACTTCTTTTGGGCTTGCCTGATTTGATCCTCCAGACCGTACTTCACCCTCAACTCATTGAGCTGTCCCTTCTCGATGATGTCGAGCTTCAATATCTCCATCTCCTTGTACAACTCTGGTTGTTCCTCCTGCACCATCAGGTTGTTGCAATAGCTTCTTCGGCTCAAAGCATCGGCCACAACATTCGCTTTGCCTGGGTGGTAGTGAATGTTGAGGTCATAGTCCTTTATCAACTCTTGCCATCTTCGTTGCCTCAAGTTCAACTCTGACTGGGTGAAGATATACTTCAGACTCTTGTGATCCGTGTAGATATCACATTTGTTGCCCATCAAGTAGTGCCTCCATATCTTCAAAGCATGAACAATAGCTGCTAACTCGAGGTCATGTGTCGGGTAGTTCTCTTCGTGCTTCCAAAGCTGCCTTGATGTATAAGCGATCACCTTGCCTTCTTGCATCAGCACACAACCAAGACCCTGCCTCGAAGCATCACAGTACACCACAAAGTCCTTGTTGTCATCAGGAAGCGTCAACACATGAGTTGTGGTGAGTCAGGTCTTGAGCTCTTGGAAGCTTGCTTCACACTTCTCAGACCACACGAATGGCGTGTTGTTCTTCAGCAACTCGGTCATTGGCTTCGCAATCTTGCAGAAGTTCTCGATGAACCGGCGGTAGTACCCTGCCATACCGAGAAAACTCCTGATCTCTGTCACTGTCTTGGGCGACTGCCACTTTGACACAGCTTCGATCTTCGAGGGATCAACTGCCACTCCTTCACCTGACAACACATGCCCACACTTCTTCTAGATAGAACTCGCACTTGCTGAACTTGGCATACAATTGATTCTGCCTCAGCTTCTCCAGCACTATCCTCAAATGCTCTTCATGCTCTTCGGCAGTTTCAGAGAAGACCAGGATGTCATCAATGAAAACCACGACAAACTTGTCTAACTCGTCCATGAATACCTTGTTCATCATGTTCATGAAGTAAGCTAGGGCGTTCGTAAGACCGAATGATACGACAGTGAACTCATACTGCCCGTACCGGGTCACAAACGCTGTCTTGTTGATGTCTTCGGGGCGACATCTGACGATAGCCGGATCGAAGATCAATCTTGCTGAAGTACTTTGCCTTCCTCAACTGATCAAGCAGATCATCAATGCATGGCAACAAGTACTTGTTCTTGATGGTTACCGCATTAAGAGCGCGGTAATCGACGCACATCTGTTGCGTCCCATCCTTCTTCGGTACAAACATCACCGGTGAAGCCCAAGGTGATGCACTAGGTTGGATGTACCCCTTCTGTCGGAGAGCTTCTAATTCTTCCTTCAACGTTGCCAGCTCTAACTTGCCCATTCTGTAAGGACTCTATGCCACGGGTGCTGTACCTGGCACAAGGTTGATCACGAACTCCACATCGCGGTCTGGTGGTAACCCCTGCAGATCCTCAGGAAAGACATCGGGGTACTCACAAACCACTGGAACATCAACCACTATCTTCGTAGTGAGGTTGTGCTCAACTGGTACTTCCCGTGACTTCAGCGGCTAAAACGTGATCTTCATCCCCTTGGGGTGTACCAGGGTCACTTGTCACGGTGACGAAGAGATAACTCCCTTGTGAGCGGTGATCCAATCCATGCCCAGAATAACATCAATCCCATTGGACTTCAGCACGGTCAGATCTCCGAGGAACTTGTGACCCTTGATGAACATTTCCACACCTTTGCACAGCAAGGTGCACCTGATGTCTCCGAGCAGTGAGCTCGTCACAATGGGTTTCGGTCGGGGAGTCATGGGGAGAGATAGTTTGTTTACAAAGTTAGAGGACACATAAGAACTAGTTGCACCAGTATCGAAAAGAATCAAAGCCTTAGCACCACAAACTAAAAACTCACCGATCACGACGTCAGGAGCATCGGCAGCCTCCTCCTCAGTCAGGAGGTTGAGCCTCCCGCAGTCAGCGGTCGGCTGGGGAGCAGCCTGAGGTGGCCTCCCTCCTGGAGCTGGTGCCCTGGCAGGTGTAGCACCGGTCTTCTTGCTGGGTCACTCGTACGACATGTGGCCTTGCTTGCCATAGGCGTAGCACGTAGGAGTGAAACCTCCAGTGCCGGGTCTTGACGTGCTCTACTGTGGGCGGTTGTAGCCACCACCCTGCTGCTGGTAGTTGGAGCTCCTTCCTCCAGGGTACGGTGCACGACTTCCTCCGAAGCCACGTCCGGGCTGGTTGTTCCCCGGGCGGTAGCTCCCTCTCAGCAGGTTGCTCTGCCCACTCCTCGGCCTCTGGAAGGATCGGTCGCCATGGTCCCGATCTCCCATCCTCTTCTTGCTCTTCATGCGCTCTTCATGCCCCCTCCTTTCTTCCTCGAGCGTGATAGCCCTGTTCACCAGGTGGCGAAGGGACTTGTGCTCACTAGCCTTCAAGCCCTGGCGGAGACCATGGTGGAGGCCTCGCAGAAACCAGAACTGCTTCTTGTCATCGGTGTTGGTGTCGTCGGGGGCATAGCACATCATCTTCATGAAGTGCCTCTCGTACTCCTCCACCCTCATCGCACCCTCATCGCACCCTCATCGCATGCCTGAGCACGCCGTCGTCGTCGAAATGAAACCAAATGCATCTCATATGTGCGCCAGGATCAAGTTACACACATACGACAGACAAAAGAGTGTAATACCATAACTGTAATCAAACGTACAAGAGTTTAACCATTACAATATTCATTATTACACTCAGGCAGTGGACACGAAGTTCCAATAAAACAAACAATAACTAAACGAGTGACTTCATCTTCATCTTCCACAGGCACATGACTGGGGGATCGCATGCCTTAGAACTCTTCAAAGTCGCTCCAGTACTCCTCACCGTTGTTCTCATCTGAATAGTGGTAAGCAAGGGTGAGCACTCTTATGGTTGGAGCTCAGCAAGTGGGGGAAAACATGCAAGGCTATCAAGGATAGGCTAAGGTTCTGCAGCGGTTAGCATTTTAATGTTGGTCAAGTTTTATTAGCAAGCCTATTACTAGATGTAAGTTTATACCAACCCTAAAAGATTAAGCAGTTGTAACCATATCTCAAAACCATAAGGAACCACAATTTAGACTCATCTTTAAGTTCAATTATCATGTGAGGGTCCAAGCCGCTCTTAACCGTGAGCACGGCTGATCGATCAGTTTTAACTCTGCAGAGGTTGTACACTTTCACCACAGCTCATGTTCCCCATGTTGCCCGGGTTAGCTAGACCCTTAAACACTTCCGAGGTGAGTGGCTAGGGGTTCACTACGAAGCCTTTACAAAGGCATGCAAAAGACTAACAACCCGCATAGTTACAGACCAGGGCGGACCATAACCCTCCCTAATGGCCAGCACCTTAACAAAGGCTGCTACCCCAAAAGAACCGGGCTATACCCCTGCAACCCCGGTCCCCCTCTGCCCCTTTCGGATAAGATCATCAGTTCATTCACACACCTAATTAATTGGCTAAGCCAGAGCCATATGGACTGTGGTTGTACTGTTTTCTTGGGTGGTTCTCCATGTTCCAGTTAAAGCATATAATCTTGTCTTAAAACATCACCAACATTTCATAAACATGAAAGTCTGTATCTTAAAACCATTTGTAACCAGCCCATGTATAGCAACTAAGCATTCATCTACCCAAAACATTTATTAAAAAGGGTTGATCAAGGTGACAGGGGTAAAACTCTAGTCAAGTCCTTAAAAAGGTGAATTCCCATCAAGTTTATGCATAGCAACATGTAAAAGTAAATTATTATTTAAATATGCAGTTATATAGGTCCAAGAAGAATATATAGAGGGAGAAGTAAACTTGCCTTCCTCTACAAACTGAGTATCTTCCTCTTCGAAGAATGACTCTTCTTGATCCTCTCCAACGGGGTGCTCAGTCGAAACAGGCACGATATCTACGCACAAGCATGAACAAATAATAAATAAATAAAACAATACACCAAACAGTTCTATATGCTAAGAACATGCTGATGAAAAGGTTCTACTCGCTGATATGATCATTTCGATATATTATACGCAAAAAACGGAGTTAAAACACAAAAGATATGATTAAAACAAAGTACAGGGACTTTTCTGCAAGAAAACTAGGTTCACAGGGCTTATTTGAAAGAAGCCAGGGACTTGAAACATAATTTCATATATAAACAGAGGGGTTTAAGTGTGAAAAAGGGTGAAAAGGACCTCTGGTGCTAAACCTCTGAAAAGACAGGGGCTAAAACATAAAAACAAGGACATGTTTGCAACGATTCTTGATGGTGGAAGGACCGGCTTGCAAAACTGCGAAAATGCAGGGGCTCTTCAACAAAAGTACTGGCGCTGACCGGTACGCCCGAGTTTGACTCGCACGGCCCGGTGGATCTGAACCATGGATCGCTGATCCGACGGCTGGGGATGCACGCGCGCGAGGAGCGGCGGCGGGGACGGCGGAGAAGGGAGCTGCGCGGCGGCGTGCGGCGGCGATTCGCCGGAGAGAGCTCTGGAGAGGGTTCCCGGCGGTCATTTTGTGCACAATTAGGGGCTATGCAGAGCGGGGGAGCTTGCGTACTCAACTAGGGCTTCTTGAGGGAGGCTCGGGCGTCCATGGCGGCCGGCGCCGGAAGGGGGCGGAACGGCCACTCCGGCGAGCCCGTGCGGGTGCTGCGGTGCTCGAGAGAGAGGGAAAAAGACGAGGCGGATTTGCTCACCACGCAGAGACAAGACGGGTGAACACACGGTCGAAGGGGAGGCACTGATGAAGAAGTTCGACGACGACGACGTGCTCAGGCGGCGGTCCGACGGACGAAGACACGGCGTGGTTCAGCCCCGTGACGGAGATGTGCCCCTGGAGCAAAGAGAGGGAGAAAGCGGTGAGCCTCATGCACAGAGGAGGAGGGAGGGGTTGGACACTTCACCGTCGACGTTCTCCTCCGGCGGCAGTGATGAAAACAGAGGCGGCGGCGAGGTTTTGGTGGCTGGGCGTGTGTGTGGAGGCGAAGGAGCTAAGCAAGATGCGTCTGAGCAAAGGGAGAGGCGAGGGCTCGAGCACGGCCTTATATGTGGACAGAGCGGAGGAAGGAGAAGCGGAAAAGCGAGCGGTGGCCGGCAGATTACCATTGATGGCTGGCGGCTCTCGCGGGTGTAAAGAGGGCAAGAAAGAGGGGAAAACGGAAAGAGATTGATGGCTCGTGGACTGCGGGGTTTATTGCTCTTGATGGTGGCTCAGGTTTTGGAAGGAGAAGGCAGGGAGACGCGGGGTAAGGCGGCGGACATCACGGCGGTGTGCCCGGCCGAAGCAGAGGAAGGGGGAGCGCGCTGAGGAAGAAGGAGGTGCCGACAGGTGGGCCCCGCGTGTCAGTGAGCGAGAGAGAGAGGGGGAGGGGAAGACGGGCCGCGGCGGAAGTTGGGCCGAAGCGGGCCGAAAGGGAGGAAGGAGTAGAGAAGAGATAGGTTTGTTTTTCTTTTCTTTTTCAAACTCCTTTTATTCAAACCTTTTAAACTCAAATTCATTCAAACTTTTTCCAAACTTTTTAAAATATTTTATAAACTTTTAAAACTTCACACTAGCACACAAAAACCATGCAAAGCCAAATAATGATGCACAAACACTTGTTGTCTCTAAATTAATTAAATTAAATTTAACTACTTTAGAGCTCAAATTAATTAGCAAATTAATTAAATCCTTAAGACTAATTCTAAAACACTATGTTCCTTAAGCAAATTTTAGTGATAGAATTTTAGGGTGTCACAAATCCTACCCCTTTAAAGAGAATCTCGTCCCGAGATTCAGAAGGATTAGAGAACAGCTGAGGAAAGTCTTCCATGAGTTCATCCTCTCTTTCCCAGGTTGCCTCTTCTTCTGTATGATGACTCCACTGTATTTTACACATTCTGATGACCTTGCTCCGAGTAACCCTTTCTGAGGTATCCAAGATTTTGACAGGATATTCTTTATAAGTCAAATCTTTCTCCATCTCAATATCTTCTAGTTGTAACGGTTCTATTCTAACCTCACTCGTACATTTCTTTAACTGTGACACACGAAACACATCATGCACTCCTGACAACTGTGCTGGTAGTTCCAACTGGTAAGCTACCTCTCCTCTCCTTTCCAAGATCTTAAAAGGTCCAATAAAACGAGGTGACAACTTCCCTCTGACATTAAACCTTCGCAGACCTCGGATAGGTGACACTCTAAGATATGCATAGTCACCCACTTCTAATACTACTTCTCTTCTACGAGGATCAGCATAACTCTTCTGTCGTGACTGTGCAGCTTTGAGATTTTCCCTAATTATCTCAACCTGCTTTTCTGCTTCTCTTATGCTGTCCGGTCCAAAGAGCTGACTCTCTCCGGTCTGATTCCAAAACAAGGGTGTTCTGCATTTTCTTCCATACAAAGCTTCAAAAGGTGCCATCTTAATGCTGGATTGATAACTGTTATTATAAGCAAACTCTACATAAGGCAAACTCTTATCCCAACTTCCTCCATGCTTCAAAGCACAAGCCCTTAACATATCCTCAAGGATCCGATTTGTTCTTTCTGTTTGTCCATCCGTTTGAGGGTGATATGCTGAACTAAAATTTAACTTGGTGTCCATTGATTCATGTAACTTCTGCCAAAACCGTGAAGTGAACTGAGTGCCTCGATCTGACACTATTTTCTTCGGAACTCCATGTAAACACACTATTCTTGAATTATATAACTCTACCAGTTTGACTCCCGTATATGTCGTCTTCACTGGAATAAAGTGTGCTACCTTGGTTAACCGATCCACAATAACCCATATGGAGTCATACCCATCACGAGTACGAGGTAGACCCACAATGAAATCCATGCCAATCTCTTCCCATTTCCACTCAGGTATCTTCAAAGGTTGAAGCAACCCTGCTGGTCTTTGATACTCGGCTTTCACTCTTTGACACGTGTCACACAAAGCTACATGAGCTGCTACATCCTTTTTCATCCCATACCACCAATACCTTTGTTTCAGATCTTGATACATCTTGGTACTTCCAGGATGAATAGAGTAAGCTGAATCATGTGCTTCATTCAATATGGTTTCTCGCAGCTCTTTAATCTCGGGTACACAGATTCTGTTCTTGAACCACACAGTTCCTTGTTCATCTTCCCTGAACTCTGGAACTTTACCCAACTTAATCAACTTCTTGTATTCCATAATCTTTTCATCAGTCAATTGACCTTTTCTAATATCCTGCTCAAGGGTTGACTCAATTTCCAATGTTAAGGTTTCATTTTGAGCAACTATTCCCAAGTTAAGCTGTGCCATTTCCCAACATAACTCCTGAGGTAACAAGCGACCTATCAGCATATTGGCCTGACTTTTCCGACTCAAAGCGTCTGCTACAACATTTGCTTTACCAGGGTGATACTGAATATCCAGATCATAATCCTTGATTAATTCTAACCACCTTCGTTGCCTTAGATTAAGATCCTTCTGTGTAAAGATGTACTTCAGACTCTTATGATCGGTGAAAATCTGACACTTATTTCCAATCATATAATGCCTCCAGATTTTGAGAGCATGCACAACTGTAGCTAACTCGAGATCATGCGTAGGATAGTTCTGCTCATGTTTCCTCAACTGTCTTGAAGCATATGCTACGACCTTTCCTTCCTGCATCAACACACAACCTAATCCTTGCCGAGAAGCATCGCAATACACATCAAACCCTTTGTGTATATCTGGCATTATCAACACAGGAGCTGTGGTCAATCTTTTCTTCAGTTCCTCAAAACTAGCCTGACACTTATCATCCCACTTAAACTCTTTACCCTTCTCAAGTAAAGTTGTAAGGGGTTTCACAATCTTCGAGAATCCCTCGATGAATCTACGATAGTATCCTGCAAGTCCAAGGAAACTTCTGATCTCCGGTACATTCTTAGGCGGACTCCAGTTCAACACATCCCGGACCTTGCTTGGATCCACTGCAATTCCACCATCAGTGATAATGTATCCGAGAAAAGAGACCTCCTTCAACCAGAAATCACACTTGCTAAACTTGGCATACAGTTGATGTTCCCGAAGCTTCTGCAACACAAGTCTCAAATGTTCTTCATGTTCTTCCTCACTCCGAGAAAACACCAGAATATCATCAACGAATACCACGATGAACTTATCAAGATACTCCATAAACACTTTGTTCATCAAATACATGAAGTATGCTGGAGCTTTGGTCAAGCCAAATGACATCACAGTGAACTCATACAACCCATACCTAGATGTGAATGCCGTCTTTGGAATATCCTCCAGTCGGATTTTCAACTGATGGTAACCCGATCGGAGATCTATCTTGGTGAAAACTTTTGCTCCTCTCATCTGATCGAACAAATCCTCTATCCAGGGTAAAGGGTATTTGTTCTTGATAGTAACCTCATTAAGAGATCGATAATCTATACACAACCTCCTAGATCCATCCTTTTTATCCACGAAGAGTGTGGGGGCTCCCCATGGTGAAGAACTAGGACGTATAAACCCTTTACTGAGTAATTCCTCTATTTGTTTCTTTAGTTCAGCTAAATCTTTAACATCCATTCTATATGGTCTTTTTGATATAGGAGCAGTACCAGGTATAAGTTCAATACTGAATTCAATGTCACGGTCAGGTGGCATACTTGGCAAATCATCTGGAAACACATCAGGATATTCATTTACTACTTTTATATCCTCCAAGGCCTTGCCTTCAACCAAATTCACAGTACCGCTATTGGATGAGGGAGTACCCACATATTCTATTCTTTCTCCTTGTGGACTGGTTATCAACACTGACTTCTTACGGCACTATATCACTCTATCATATTTTTGTAACCAATCCATACCTATGATCACATCTATTCCCCATGACTTTAAGACCACTAAGTTAGCCAGGAAGTCTACTCCCATGATATTAATACTCACTTGTGGGCATATACGACCAGTTTTCATTTCACCTCCCGGGGAACTAACTAGCAAAGGTGTCTTCATAGGGCTCATAGATATGTTATGTTTTCCACAAATTGATCAGTTACAAATGAATGTGATGCTCCCGAATCAAACAAAACTGTAGCAGGTATAGAGTTGACGGGAAACGTACCCAGTACCACACCGGAGTCATTCTAGGCTTGCTCCACAGATACATGATTCACTCAGCCATGCATATAGTTCTGCTGGCCTCTCTTGTTAGGAGCTTGCGGAGTGCGAGGCTAAGAAGATGACTGTCCAGGCCTCTGACCATTATCCCTCTGAGGGGTCTGCATTCCTCTCTTGGGACAATTGTTAGCATAATGTCCCAGCTCGCCACACTTGAAACACCCACTAGGCTGAACAGGAGTGGTGTTTCTGACAGGTGCCCCAGAGTGATTTTGCTGAGGAGTAGGAGTTCATGGTGTCTGAGGATTGAAGCGTTGTGGTTGAAACGAACGCTGCAGCTATAAGTTCTGTGGATATTTTCCTCCTTGACCACCAGAACGATGATGATATGAGCCATGCTGTGAACTGTAGTGAGGACAAGTGTTACTGCTAGACTGCCCATGAGACTGGAACTTGTGTTTCTGCTCACCCAGTTCCTTCCTCTTACTTTCCAGTCTAATAGCCTTGTTCAACAATGTCTGGAAATCTGGAAATGTATGACTTTGCAGCTGATAATTCAGAGGCCCAATCAAGCCATCCAGAAATCTTTCCTGCCTCTTGGGATCTGTGTTGACTTCATCCGGAGCATAAACAGACAAGTGAGTGAACTTGTCAAGGTATCCAGTGACAGACATGTTTCCTTGCTTCAATGCCAGAAATTCCTTTTGCTTAAGCTTGATCACTCCCGAAGGAATGTGATAGGTACGGAAATTGTCCTAGAATTCCTGCCAAGTAATGTTGTTCCTGTTAGGATGTGCAGTTGAATACGCATCCCACCAATCACCAGCTTGCCCAACCAGTCTACCACTTTCACCACAGCTCGTGTTCCCCTTCCTCCGCTCTGTCCACATATAAGGCCGTGCTCGAGCCCTCGCCTCTCCCTTTGCTCAGACGCATCTCGCTTAGCTCCTTCGCCTCCACACGCGCCCAGCCACCAAAACTTCACCACCGCCTCTGTTTTCATCACCGCCGCCAGAGGAGAACGTCAACGGTGAAGTGTCCAGCCCCTCCCTCCTTCTCCTCTATGCACGAGGCTCACCGCTCTCTCCCTCTCTTTGCTCCAGGGGCACATCTCCGTCACGGGGCTGAACCGCGCCGTGTCTTCGTCCGCCGGACCGCCGCCTGAGCACGCCGTCATCGTCGAACTTCTTCATCAGTGCCTCCCCTTCGACTGTGTCTTCGCCTGTCTTGTCTCTGCATGGTGAGCAAATCCGCCTCGTCTTTTTCCCTCTCTATCGAGCACCACAGCACCCGCACGGGCTCGCCGGAGTGGTCGTTCCGCCCCCTTCCGACGCCGGCCGCCGTGGACGCCCGAGCCTCCCTCCAGAAGCCCTAGTTGAGTGCGTGAGCTCCCCCGCTCTGTGTAGCCCCTAATCGTGCACAAAATGACCACCGGGAACCCTCTCCCGAGCTCTCTCCGGCGAATCGCCGCCGCACGCCGCCGCACAGCTCCCTTCTCCGGCGTCCCCGCAGCCGCTCCTCACGCGCGTGCATCCCCAGCCGTCGGATCAGTGATCCACGGTTCAGATCCACCGGGCCGTGCGAGTCAAACCCAAGCGTACCGGTCAGCGCCGGTACTTTTGTTTAAGAGCCCCTGCATTTTCGCAGTTTCGCAAGCCGGTCCTTCCACCATCAAGAATCCTTGCAAACAGGTCCTTGTTTTTATGTTTTAGCCCCTGTCTTTTCAGAGGTTTAGCACTAGAGGTCCTTTTCACCCTTTTTCACACTTAAACCCCTCTGTTTATATATGAAATTATGTTTCATGTCCCTGGCTTCTTTCAAATAAGCCTTGTGAACCTAGTTTTCTTGCAGAAAAGTCCCTGTACTTTGTTTTAGTCATATCTTTTGTGTTTTAACTCCGTTTTTCGCGTATAATATATCGAAATGATCGTATCAGCGAGTAGAACCTTTTAATCAGTGTGTTCTTAGCATATAGAACTGTTTGGTGTATTGTTTTATTTATTTATTGTTTGTTCATGTTTGTGCAAAGATATCGTGCCTGTTTCGACTGAGCACCCCGTTGGAGAGGATCAAGAAGAGTCTTTCTTCGAAGAGGAAGATACTCAGTTTGTAGAGGAAGGCAAGTGGACTTCTCCCTCTGCATATTCTTCTTGGACCTATATAACTGCATATTTAAATAATAATTTACTTTTACATGTTGCTATGCATAAACTTGATGGGAATTCACCTTTTTAAGGACTTGACTAGAGTTTTACCCCTGTCACCTTGATCAACCCTTTTTAATAAATGTTTTGGGTAGATGAATGCTTAGTTGCTAAACATGGGCTGGTTACAAATGGTTTTAAGATACAGACTTTCACGTTTATGAAATGTTGGTGAGGTTTTAAGACAAGATTATATGTTTTAACTGGAACATGGAGAATCACCCAAGAAAACAGTACAACCACAGTCCATATGGCCCTGGCTTAGCCAATTAATTAGGTGTGTGAATGAACTGACGATCTTATCCGAAAGGGGCAGAGGGGGACCGGGGTTGCAGGGGTATAGCCCGGTTCTTTTGGGGTAGCATCCTTTGTTAAGGTGCTGGCCATTAGGGAGGGTTATGGTCCACCCTGGTCTGTAACTATGCGGGTCATTAGTCTTTTGCATGCCTTTGTAAAGGCTTCGTAGTGAACCCCTAGCCACTCACCTCAGAAGTGTTTAAGGGTCTAGCTAACCCGGGCAACATGGGGAACACGAGCTGTGGTGAAAATGTACAACCTCTGCAGAGTTAAAACTGATCGATCAGCCGTGCTCACGATTAAGAGCGGCTTGGACCCTCACATGATAATTGAACTTAAAGATGAGTCTAAATTGTGGTTCCTTATGGTTTTGAGATATGGTTACAACTGCTTAATCTCTTGGGGTTGGTATAAACTTACATCTAGTAATAGGCTTGCTAATAAAACTTGACCAACATTAAAATGCTAACCGCTGCAAAACCTTAGCCTATCCTTGATAGCCTTGCATATTTTCCCCCACTTGCTGAGCTCCATCCATAAGAGTGCTCACCCTTGCTTACCGCTGTTCAGATGAGAACAACGGTGAGGAGTACTGGAGCGACTTTAAAGAGTTCTAAGGCATGCGATCCCCCAGTCATGTGCCTGTGGAAGATGAAGATGAAGTCACTCGTTTAGTTATCGTTTGTTTTATTGGAACTTCGTGTCCACTGCCTGAGTGTAATAATGAATATTGTAATGGTTAAACTCTTGTATGTTTGATTACAGTTATGGTATTACACTCTTTTGTCTATCGTATGTGTGTAAATTGATCCTGGCGCACATATGAGATGCATTTGGTTTCATTTCGGAAATCAGATGTGACATTCAGGTCTTGGTACATCTTGGTGCAACCGAGGTGAATAGAATACCGAGAATCATGAGCCTCCTTCAGAATCGTCTTCCGGATCTCCTCACCACTAGGCACACATATGCGATCTTTCAACCACAACATGCCTTGCTCATCGATGCGGTAGTCAGGGGCTTTACCTCTCGTCAGAAGATCTTTCACTTCTTCAATTTCTGGGCACTTCTTTTGGGCTTGCCTGATTTGATCCTCCAGACCATACTTCACCCTCAACTCATTGAGCTGTCCCTTCTCAACAATGTCGAGCTTCAATATCTCCATCTCCTTGTACAACTCTGGCTGTTCCTCCTGCACCATCAGGTTGTTGCAATAGCTTCTTCGGCTCAAAGCATCGGCCACAACATTCACTTTGCCTGGGTGGTAGTGAATGTTGAGGTCATAGTCCTTTATCAACTCTAGCCTTCTTTGCTGCCTCAAGTTCAACTCTGACTGGGTGAAGATATACTTCAGACTCTTGTGATCCGTGTAGATATCACATTTGTTGCCCATCAAGTAGTGCCTCCATATCTTCAAAGCATGAACAACAGCTGCTAACTCGTGGTCATGTGTCGGGTAGTTCTATTCGTGCTTTCGAAGCTGCCTTGATGCATAAGCGATCACCTTGCCTTCTTGCAGCAGCACACAACCAAGACCCTGCCTCGAAGCATCACAGTACACCACAAAGTCCTTGTTGTCATCAGGAAGCGTCAACACATGAATTGTGGTGAGTCGGGTCTTGAGCTCTTGGAAGCTTGCTTCACACTTCTCAGACCACACGAATGGCGTGTTGTTCTTCAGCAACTCGGTCATTGGCTTCGCAATCTTGCAGAAGTTCTCGATGAACCGGCGGTAGTACCCTGCCATACCGAGAAAACTCCTGATCTCTGTCACTGTCTTGGGCGACTGCCACTTTGACACAGCTTCGATCTTCGAGGGATCAACTGCCACTCCTTCACCTGACAACACATGCCCACACTTCTTCTAGCCAAAACTCGCACTTGCTGAACTTGGCATACAATTGATTCTGCATCAGCTTCTCCAGCACTATCCTCAAATGCTCTTCATGCTCTTCGGCAGTTTCCGAGAAGACCAGGATGTCGTCAATGAAAACCACGACAAACTTGTCTAACTCGTCCATGAATACCTTGTTCATCATGTTCATGAAGTAAGCTGGGGCATTCATAAGACCGAATGATACGACAGTGAACTCATACTGCCCGTACCAGGTCACAAACGTTGTCTTATAGATGTCTTCGGGGCGAATCTTCATCTGATGATAGCCGGATCGAAGATCAATCTTGCTGAAGTACTTTATCTTCCTCAACTGATCGAGCAGATCATCAATGCATGGCAACAGGTACTTGTTCTTGATGGTTACCGCATTCTTGTCATCGGTGTTGGTGTCGTCGGGGAAATAGCGCATCATCTTCATGAAGTGCCTCTCGTACTCCTCCACCCTCATCGCACCCTGAGTCATGGTGCAGAACTCCTGTGCCTTCTAACTCATGAGTTCCCGTGGTAGGTACTGCTCGCGAAACACCTCACAGAACTCCAGCCAGGTGATGAAAGCTGGGTTCGGGTAGCTGTCGGAGTAGTTGTCACACCAAGACTTGGCAGGACCCTCGAGCTGGTGGACGGCGAGAGCCACACACTCTTCGTCGGTGTAGGCAGTGAGGTCGAGCTTCGTCTCGATCACGTGGAGCTAGTCGTCGGCGTCGAGAGGATCATCCGAGTAACTGAAGGTAGGGGCCTTCAAGCGGAGGAACCTCTCGATCTTCTTGGCGAAGTCCTCCTCCGGCGGAATGTTGCAGTTCCCACTGTTGACTCGGTTCTCGACGGCTTCGGCCATCCTCTGCTTCAGCTGAGTCTGAGTGACCATCACCTCAGCCAGGTTAGGCGGTGGTGGTGGCGGTGCTTCTCCACGGCCACGACCACGCCCACAACCCTGGGGAGCTGGTGCCGACTCAGGTTCTCCTTCAGCTTCTTCCTTTCCTTCTTCAGCATCGCCTTGTCCGATGGGCGGAGGCGGTGGTGGTGGCACCCCAGCGCCTCGGCCTCGTCCTCGGACGAGAGCATGACCACGACCACGAGCGGCAGTGCGTCCACGCCCACGTGCGAGAGCGCGGCCTCGTCCACAGCCACGTACTAGCGGGGCTTGCTCTTCCTCGACCTCGGCCTCCTCGAGGCGAGCCAACAGACGTCCGGATCTCCTGATGGACATCTTCCTAAAAACATGACCAAGGACAATGGTAACTTTAGATACGTCACTCACCAACAAATTGAGTCTGATATACAAGCATGAAAATATTTCTACTATATAATTCCAACAATCAATAAGAAAAAGCAAAAGAACGAATAACTCCATTTAGACCAAACAATCAGCATCCATTATGAGTACATAAGTTTCCTCGAGGCTGACTCAAGCCTTGGAGGTCACACACAGCAGCGATCTAATATAGCGTCACATGATCTCAAAAGGGTGTGCACATCTAGGTGTGAAAAGACTCATAACTCCTCATGCGCCGGAACAGGCTCTCAGCTGCATGGAACAACTCATGGTAGCTACCCACATTACAACTCTACTCTTATTAGCATGATCACACTTCAGCACGCTACTCGGTGTGAGCCCTCTTGTACCTCACGGGGTGATGATCCTCCTCAGGGAAGTCTCTGGGGAACATCCGTGTCAGCATGGCGTGAGCAGCCCTCACCTCCTGGGTCTCAACCGGAGTGGGCATGTCAGCCATCGGACACAAGTGTAGCTTGAGAGCGGACGGGTGCAGCATGAAGGTCTCCTTGCGGATCGCCCGCTGGTCCTCTAGAGGTAGCTGACTGTTGAGCTCGTGAAGCTCGTCCATGCGAATAGAGTCAGCATCCTCCCAAGTCCTCAGCATCCTCTTGCACTTGTCCAGCAGGAACACAGAAGTCCTGGTGAGTGCAGCGAAGTTGGCGGTGTTGGAGTACTGGTCCTGTACAAGCTCAGCCACCTTGGCCTTCTCACTAGCGAGACAGCCTCCCTGCGAGGTGAGCTGTGCATCCTTCTGGTTCAGCTTGGCGAAGGGGCGGGTGAACTTGGCCTCCTGCTTGCGTAGATCCTCCTTGGCGTAGATCATCTCCTCTCGTGTGGTCACTCTCTCTGCCTCTACTCGCACCACCAAAGAGTTGGCGTGGCGTAGCCCACGCTCGAGCTGCTCGACTCGCTGGTGTAGGGTACGGTTCTCCACGATCAAACTCTGGCAGCCGGGCTGAAGCTCACGGAACTCCAGCGTAGTGTGCTCAAGTCTGCTGAAGAGTCCACTCGTCTACTCGCTCAGTCGGCGAGCGTGAGTGTCGAGGTCCACGAGGTAGCTCCCTATGGTGATGAGCGTGTTGTTGGACTCGCGTAGAGGAGCCTCGACAACCTCCTCCTCATAGAGAGTCGAAGGGTTAGGTAGTCCGTTCACGATCGGAGCCACTCTGTAGTAGTCCTGGGGAATCAGCCGCAGGTCTCCTTTCCTGTAGACATCGCGGTACCTAGCCAACAGGTGGCGAAGTACGTGGCTGCAGGCGGTGTAAACAGTGCGGACGTCCTCGATGCGGTAGGTGATGTGCGTAGGGGCAATCCCCAGCCTGAGGACGACCCGGTCCACCCAAAGAGCAACTCCCTCCATGTGCTCCGGGAGGAGCTCTACCTCCTATCGAGCCATTTCCTGTGACACGGAAGAAATTTCTAGTTAGCGCAGGTGAGATAGAACTTTTCAAAGAAGGATAAGTTTTTGTAATATATGCCAAGAGTTGTTTATAGCAAAAGAGACCGTTTAGAATCCTAATCTCTATCGACCATTTCTAAGGGCACGTGCTATGGTCAAGTATGGCTCTGATACCATCTGTAACGACCCGGGTTTTCAAAAAGGGAAAACCCATCATCCTGCTCTCGTGATAGTCCCTGGATCAGATGCTATCACGCACAGACATTCATCACAGATAAATATCACAACCATACAACGAAATAAAGCATCAGAGTACGATTAGTATTATTATTACATGTCCTGAATAATCGGAGTACATCAATACACGCCTCTTGGCGGAATAACATGAATAAGAGCCTACACAGTGGTAGCTAGCTTCCAGAAGGTGTCTCCATCTTTATTCTTCTCCCACAGGCATCCTTGAGTGAAGCAACGTGCCCCTCAGTCGTACCATCCATTGGCGTTGTTGTCGAAGTCTGACTCGTACCCTACAAGCTCAGGGGCTAACCCCAAGGATCGGGATAGGTCCACATCACCAACCGTATGCAAGCTTTAAGTGGCCTACTTCTAAAGGTAAAGTAAGGAACAAGGTAAAGGCTGGGTTTCCTAAGTAGCAGCAGTAGAAATATAAGTAGTAAATCATCTCCATATTCCCACAATTTCCCATATCACTCATCCGCAAACGGTTACACCTGGTCACCCAGATCGCCGTCACCAGAACCTATCTCCATCTAGGGTTGATGCGAGAACTCCCACTCCTCGCACCTCAATGGTTGCTCCCGGATCCACGAGGCAGAGGGAGCAACTCCCCTCTCCCTGAGAACAATCACGGCTCACCATACTCTCTCATCCTATAAGGGGGAGATAGAAAACCCAAAACGTAAGAGTCGGAGTAAACAACGTGCATGTCCATAACCGAGGACGCGGCTATACGTATAGATCTAAACTCTGCAGAGCGTGTACACCAGTACCCAACTCGGAATAGCACCCAGACGGTGTACGGCCGTCCGAGCCTACTCAACCGAACGAACACCTAGGAGTTACGATTCCATCCTGCATCCGGGTCTCGATGCGGTCCTTCGCAAAGGACCACCCCAGAACTGTGAACATGCCCCCGTGTGGCCACACGGGGAGCACCCAAAAGGGAAGGGACTTCACCCTATACCCTGTCACTAGTACCATCTATCGTGCTACCAGGTATGTCATCGCACTTGCTAGGGTCGAAACGGCCCTATCCCCACTCTCGGCGAGGTGGTGTGTACGAAAGTCCCGTGTAACAAAGCTACCCACTCGGTTTTAGACCGGGGCGAGCTCCTATCCTCCAAGTCATCACAAAAACCCCAACACCTGTGCTCCTAAAATAGTGTACCTGCCATAAGTACCCAACTAGGCATCGCCCGAGAAGACGATCCCTGGCCCCCGATCCCGGATCGGGTTGTCTTGAGCTCACCCTCGCCAAGTATCCCAAAAAACCTTCTCTTGCCGGTTTTTCTCACACACGCCAAGAAACTACCACATAGTCCCAACACATGCACAGCAAGCTCAGCGTATCATCACACATAAATATAGTAGTAGTAGTAGGTCAATCAAGGACAAGGTATTTAAAAGGGGCAGTGCAAGGTTTCATCATATTCATCATCATGCATAAATAAAGCGCTAGCAGTTCTAAAGCAATGCCTAATGGGCATTCAAAGGTCGGTCAGGCGTGAACCTGGGAGCGGGTAGTCATCATAGCCGAGGTCTTCGTCGTAGTCCTGGTTCAGCTCTCTGGCTCTGGCGGCTCCTAAATTCGTAATTAAACAAATAAACACGACTGCTATTTGCAATTAAATTCAAGAAAAAACACAGATAAGACCCAAAAAGGAGCAAACTCTAGCCTAGCGCGGAGTTTGAGATTTTAGAAGATTTTCGGAAAAGGTTTTGTATTTTTCGGAGTTAAAACGGATTTATTATGAATTTCCAAAGATCAAATACATTTCTAAAAATAAAATACGCATATACAATAATGCAGACTCTAGGCTAGCTCTAGGCTATCTCCAGCTGACTCTTAAAGAGCTCTAAGCCAGCTACTGGCCAGCTCTTGCTGTCCACGTGGCTGCCACGGCACGGCTTAAAGCCAGCGCCAGCACACGTGGTTGCCCGCGTCAGCACACGTGGCTGCCCGCGTGGCCGCGCATGTGGCGGGGCACACGGGATCCCGCCCAGGCGCTGCTGCGGCACGGCGCAGTGCGGGCCGGCGTGTGGCTTGGCCATGGGTGGCAAGCCGTATAGGATCCCGCCGGATCCTCTGCCTTGAGATGTGCGTGTGTGCGCGGGTGTGGGGTAAAACCCCAGGGGTTCCCGGCCGACGTTGTCATGTGCTCGACGATATGCCGCAGAGGAGGTTTCGGTGCGGCGAGGCTCGCCGGTGGCGAGGCGTGCCCGGGGCAGGTCAACAAGCGGCAAGGTTAGACTTGGGGGACCCTTGGGCATATGCCCATGCCAAGAAAGGGCGGGCCTTTGGCCGAAGCAGTGCTCGACGGCAGTGGCGCAGGGTTGGACGCGGCGGCGCAGTGCTATTGGTCGCCGGCCCGTGCGTGTGGACAGTCAAAACACAGGGGTGTGCGCGCGTGCACCAGGTGAGTTCAAATGCAAGCAAAAACTGGGGGCTTTGCCCCTACCCGAGTGCATAGTGCCAGCGCGGCCATGGCGGAGCCCCTGGCCGGCGCGGCGGTGGCGAGGTGCTGGCTCCCGCCGTGAGGAAGCACCACGTGTGGGTGCACGGTTGCTTTGGCGGTGAGGCATGCACGGATGCATGCTAGCGAGGACGAGGGAAACCCCAAAAGCTAGGGCTTTGCCCCCTGCGTGTGCGTGCACTGAGGTGCAAGCCGGCGGCGTAGCCGCATTGGTGCAACGGCGAGGTGGCACGGTGTGACGGCGATGTGCGTGGCCAGGGATCAAGAAAGGGAGTGGAGGCAAGCGCGCGCGTCGATGGTAGCGGCACCTGCACATGATTGGCATGGTTCGAAGACCGGCATCACAGGCGACGGCGGCGCGGTGCGGCGAGGGCAGGCGCGACTCGTTTCCCCCTCGGCACGAAGGCCGGGTCCACAGCAGAGGAGAGAGGGAGCATGGCCTCACCTTGGTGACCACTGGTCGAAGTGCAGGCGTTGGGGTAGAAGGTCGGAGGAGGGTCGTCGGCGGCGAGGGAAGAAGAGCGACGCGGAGTAGAGGATGCAGAGGAAGTAGGGCATCACGATTCGTGGCTTCACAACGACCAGGAGCTCCTCAGGCGGCCTCCGGTCTCCATGGCGGCATCAGCGATCCCCCTGGGGCGGCCTCCGGTCTTCTTCTCCTCCCCCCTTCTTCTTCTCCTTTGGTGAACAGGGTGGTGAGGACAGGGGAAAATCCCCAAGGCGGCTAGGGTTAGGAGCTCGAAGGGATGCGACGGTGGCCTATTTATAGGGCAAGGCGTGGCGGCGGGACGCGTGGACGGCTGGATGCAAAAGGGGGTGCGCGGACGGCATCCCCGGGGCGGCCATGGGAGGTCCCCGGCGAGCTCCGGCCGCTTTGGCCGCGCGCGTCAGCTAAAGGGGGAAAAGAAGGGGCGATGACGCTGGCGTCCGGGACCCACCTGCCTGCGTCACGGCGGCGTGGTTGGTGGGAGACGGGCCGGCCACTTGAGTGGGCCGCGCAAGGATGGGCTTCTGGGAAGAGCAGGGGTGAGGGTTGTGCACGGGAAAGAACTGAGGGGCCTCTGGTGGACTTCTGCGGCTGGACTTGAGGCCCAAACAAGGTTTGGATCACCTCCCCTTTTTCCTTTAACCTAAACTCTAATTCTATATTTGATTCAAATTTGAATTAGAGTTCAAATTTGAATCTCACTCAAATAACTCCAAATAAAAACCAAATAAACTCCAAGGTTCCCACACTAGCATTTTATATTTCCTAGAAAATTTTAATTAGCTCAAAAATAAATCTAAGAATTTAGGAGAGTGTTAGAAGACAAACTTAATTATTTTATCAAGTACTCAAATAATTCACCAAAAATTTTTAGATCCTCATTTTCATAACTAACATTCCGTAATAAAATTGCGAGATGTTATAGTGCACCTGCCTAACTTGGGCGTTGCAGCGACGTGGCACCCACATGGCTGCCTGTTGGCGCTTCATAACATCACCACTAGTTGTACACCTAGAGGGAGCGTATAAGAGTGACCAGGTATACCTTCGAGTACGAACGAATCCGCAAGCGCACAGAAATACCGTTGTAGCACTTCACCTCGGAAGGAGAGTATTCCAAGGGTATCGAATCCAAGGAACGATGTGCACTATCTCCTACTCTAGTATAGATGGTCCAAGGACACCAAACTCCAGCTGGGGTAGATATGGGTTGAGAAGTACTTTCTCAAGGAACTTAACTCTCGAGATGGATCTGACTGCTATTAGTCCTCCCCGTGGGGCGCCAGCCCGTCCTAAGTTTTTAGGAGAGGCCAACGTTTTGGCAACGAGGCCCAACTCGGTACACAGGCGCGGAGGGTTCCAAAGGGTCCAACAGGCTGTCAGCACTGCGGCCTACCTCTATCGTTACGCGAATGCACGTGGTCTTTGTAGGATTACTAGAGCCCAGACACCATGTCTACACTACCGATTACTACTATAGCACGGTTACGTCTGCTAGCCCGCTAACAACACTATAGCAATCCGTATAAATACGGGACTACGAACTAGAGAGAGAACGGTTCAGATCAATCTAGTCATCAAGTTACGGAGCAACAAGAAAGCTTTTGGATGCAAATGAGATACAACAAACTTACTCAGCTAATCAGGATCTAAGCATGCAAACAGATACTTGAACTAATGTATGAGCTCTAAAGGATCGAAGACTTGTATCACGAAGAACACAAGCCTCTAAACTATGAACGAGCCAAGAACATAAGAACATATCATTCATGCATGAAGTCCACTTTAATATAAATAAGAAATGCTGAAATACTCACTTACTCTAATTGAAGAACAAGGATCCACGAGGACATCAACTCACTCCTCACCCTATCCTTCCTAGCACTCTAATCACACACAACTCATGGGACAGGTGAGAACTCACCTCTCCAAGAGAGAATGAGAGGAGAGGGAGAGAGGAATGTGTTCCAAATGAGAGCCCCTCCCCTCCTATTTATAGAGGAGGGGGTGGCTTGCTTTTGGCACCAAAGGCCTCCATCTTGTGCAGCCTCCCTAGGCGTGGCCAATCATGTGGTGACACATGGCAGCAAGAACCGGGCGGAAACCAGGATATTTTGTGCAGAACCGGACATTCCTTTGCTTCTGCACTGAAGAACCGTCCTAAAAATGGGCAACAGGGGTGGATAACCTTGGGCAAAATACCCAATACCCATTACCCGTACTCGAATTACCCGAACCTAAACCCGAGGTACCCGATCCCAAGTTCGGATAGTGATTATGATTACCCGAAATTAGTTTGGGTAATTCGGGTAATACACTCAGGTACCCAAACTACCCGAAATTTGTCTTTGTCTTTGTATTTATTCACGTGTTGTTAGTTGAACACTTGAAATTGTCACTTTATTAGAATATAAATCTCTTAATATACTATTCTTCTCAACTTGTAGTTGAAATTCAACACAAACTACTAGTCTATGTAAAATTATGTGTGGTTGAGTGTATACTTTGATTATAGATTTCGGGTAAATTGGGTAACCCGGACCCGAACCCGATTTTTGCGGGTACCCGAATTGGCGGGTAGTATTTTTCTGGAGCTGATATCGGGTAATGATTCTCATTACCCGAATTTCTCAAAACCCGAATTACCCGACCCGAACTAATCGGGTAACCCGAACGCCCACCCCTAGGGGCGGACCGGCGAACCAGCGAGCCAGTGCGCGAACTGCGCCACCACCTCGCCTCAGCGCCTGTGGCATCACGACGCGTGGCGGCTCGGGGATTCTTCCCACGCACGCTGCCAAACCGCGTCCGCCCACGCAAATCCGGTCGTGACGCGTGGCCCTTCCTGCCGCTCGCTCAGCCACACGCGCTGCGCCCAGGCTCGATCCGCGTGCTGGGGGGTGAGCTGCTGGATGGTCGCCACGTGTCCAGGCGGGGACATCCCACACGCTGCGTCGGCGATCCGCGCCCGTGGCTGCTGGCCAATGGTCGGGCACCGTGTGGCAGGCGGATCCTGCGCATGTGTGTGTGGGTCTGCTGCGCTGGCTGTTGCGAATGGGAGGACGCCACGTGTCCACTGCTGATTGGTTGCATGGCGGTGTAGTGTGGGCCTCGGATGACGTCAGCTCTTTTGTTTCTTCCATATCTTTTGCATACAAACTCCGATGTAGGCATATAATATGTCCATTTCGATCATCTTGACGAGCTCGTTGCAATAGTGCAGTCCAAATTGGCATTTGAGGTTGTTTATGATGACATCCTTTAATAGCCATTAGACCACTTGCTCTCAACTGTACCATTTGGCACGCATTTCGGTGCATCCTGCAACAAAAGCTAGAAACACCAACACTTGTGGAAACTATCAGTATCAAGCCCTATTCTAGTGTTGATGATCCTTTTACATTTATTTTATGCAGGTATTGATGGTGCAAAAGTAGCACTTAACAGCCGTCAACGACACCCCCACACTTGACCTTTGCTCGTCCCGAGTGAAGGGAGTCAGATCAAGGTGAGACATGATATCCAAAGGTATGAAGTGAGCATAAGAGATATTCCAAACCATACCTTGTACTTGTGAACTCTGTGATGTGTCTATCATGCTATCTTGGGTAGTTGAGGAATCGAACGGTCATGAATCAAATCACTCCTGCTCATCATGTCAAGTTACTTGGGATTTTGCAATAAATTTTCAAAAACTAACCTTGCTTAGCTCCTCATTTGATTCCCTCAGATCGCTCAATGTATATATGTCCTTACCAAGGTATTAGATTTCCTTTCTTCATCCTACTTCTAATGATGGCTATATGTAGAGCTCAGGGTAGGATAAAGGATAAAGCATACGTGCATCACATATATTGCAAAGTGAAAGACTGGATCCAGAGAGAAAATCGAATCATACAATCAGATCAAGATGTGCACGTGTATAGGTATGGTGAGTATGGTAAGGTGGATACTAGGCTCGGAATGGGTGCTAGATATTACCATACATATATGATGAACATTAGTTGATGGTGAGGTGGACACTAGCCCTGGAATGGATACTAGTTATCACCATCTAAGTTATGGAACTCCTTTTTTGCATGACCATCTCTCTCCTTTTTCTCCTTTATTTTTGGACATGGGCTATTCTTTCTTTCCTCCTTTTTTCATCTTGCTTTGAGCATGTGTCTCTCTTTTCTTTTCTTTTTTTCTTTTTTTCATAGCCCATGTCTCTTTTTTAAGGATACTTTTGGAGGGAGAGGTCACACCACATATGGAGCTTTATTTTCACGGAATGGATGAATGATATAATGCTAATTTCCAGTGTAGAAGCATAGCAAGGGGAATATGGTGGTGTGCACATGAATCTTGATCATGAAAGTAATGAAAAGAATTCTCACAAGGGTCACAGAATTTGACAAAGCTCAATGCAATAACAAGAAGCATATGAGTATAAGGTTTTCAACTATGAACATCATATGGCTTTGGTAGGACGGTGGCATATCAAAGAGGAGCTTTGCAAAAGGTTTTCATGATTTCAAATAAAAATTCCCAAGCACTCAGACATTCAGCGCGAAGATCATTTCATCAAACCATATCACAAAAGCCAACTACTTAGATAAGCATGAGTTCCCTAATGATATTTGTTCACCAGCATCAAGATGATAAGTAAGGAATAAAACATATGCAAGCCAACCACAAGAATCATGTAGAGCAAGCATAGCACCATCCACTGAGTTTGATTTCAAATGATAGGAATTGAAATTTAGACAAACTCATGGATAAGGTAGAGTGAGATAGAGGGTGCACATACCATCGATTCTGAAGGATAAGAGATCAAGGAAGACTAGTGGTGATTCAGCTGACCAAAAGGCAGTCGGCTCACTCCAGTTTACCTTGCTCTTGTCATGAAGGCATAGTTGATGTTGTGCAGAGCCTGTGTGGGAGTTCTCTAATGGAAATGTCGATGATGAGCTTGAGAGAACTCCCCCACACTGGTGGTTGAACCTGGTGCTGTTCTTCAAACAACAAATGGAAACAAATGAGGGACTCTACTGGTTCGAGAACCATAGAGCATTTATTCAAATTCAAATGTTTTTGTTGTTTTTATTTTATTTTATTTTATTGTCACCATGTCATTTGCTCGAAAGGGTTAGACCAAGATTACACTTCATACACAAAGGGGAATATACTTACCTTGGACCTTTGAGAGATCATATGTACCACCTTTGCATGTTGTGCAACATGAATCTGACACCTCAACTTACCTTCCCATTTGAATTTAGCTCAATGACTTACCCATTCAAATTTGACAATTTTCAACAGGGGTTAGTCAGCATATATGCAACCAAGATCTATGAAAATATAACTCTAAGGTTCATCAATCAAACTTGACACCATGTCTAGTTTGGTTGAAGAAGGCATTTTAACCTAAGCACCATGCTTAATTTAAAACAGCCTATGAATGTACATTCGTGAAACACACATTCAAACCAGAGCATATCAACAAGGATAAAGGAAGCATGTAAACATGATCAAGCTATTTTCGAAAGGGACATAAGCATGAACAAAAATGATGAACCTCGGGCAACCTCCCGGAAGGGCTTTATTTAATGTCAAAAGCAGGACTTACCTAGCTAGCGGGCAAGATTCAAGAGCTAACATCACCTTTACACCAGGATAAGATTTGGTAGAGGAGGAACTTTACTCAGGATGCTCACATACCTCCCCCACACTTGAAGTTTGCATTGCTAGGCAACAAAATTCAAGTGTGTGGTGATCAAGCTTCCTTCTGTAAATGTTCCATCTCCCAAGCTTATCTAGGTGTTGTCGCTAATGTGGCTCACATGTTCGTAGGCATCACCTGTCCATCTTTCTTTTCAATCTCCACCTGAAAGGTTAGTGACCAAAAATACCCGAAGGACGACTTATCCTAAAAACATGTCCTTGCTTTTATTCGAAAAGGGAAATAAAACCTAAGCTAATCCAGGCTATCTCCTGGTAGTGTTTTGTTTATTCAAGGTCATAAGCTCGACCATGAGAACTTCATCTTGCAGCTATCATTGGTGGTGTCGTTCCCGTCTCACCACTTATGGTAAACGTATACATCTACAACCAACCTTCTGAACATTCTACAAAAGAGGACCATAAGGTGATTACAGCCCTCTTGCTTGCTCAGTGCACTAAGCATGTCTGACTCTAGAGGGACATGATGCGAGCATGGTTTGTATGGTGAATCCAGAATGAAGCTACCATGCTCGTGTGTTGAATCCCTTCCTCCAGACTCCAGAGTCAGTGCCTCGAAAGGTTCCATGGCCCATGAATTCTCCATCTCAAGAGAGTCATTGTGGAAGCTCGATGTCGACTCTCGATCATGATCGAAAGCAACATGATATGGGCCAGCGGGAAGAGGCTGAAACTAGGTCGAGAGTGGTGACGATCGTTCGCCTTCACAGAGGTGAAGAGAGTCCCCCGAGTCATCCTCATGAGGGGTAGAACATTCTACAACCTTAATGAGAACGGGCTCAGATGATGCGAATAGAGATGTATGTGTCATCTTCTCGAGCGGGTTTTGCTGGGGAAGAGGTTTTGCCATAGGATGTCCCGGAAAAGGGGTAGCAGTGGCATAAGCGACTCCCCTAAGCTTATCATCTAGGCTCCCTAAATATGTATCGAAGAGCTGCTCTAAAGGGGAGCCTAGGAGAAGATCGAGATCAAGGACATCGAAGATGTGAAAGTCTAAGCGAGCCTCGACCCCATCTGTGATCAGTGGCATGGCACTTGCGATCCCCCAACATCCAAGAACGCGTCCAAAGGGACAAGTCTTGAGGAGAATGTCGGATGGTGCTAGCGGGACTCTGCCCAAAAGAGTTTCTGCTAAGTGCCATGGCAAAATGTTAACCTCCATGATGGGGTTACAATGGGCCTCTACGACAGTGCCTCTAATAGAGCAAGGGACAACCAGAGAAGGTGAACTATTCCAAATTACCTCGGAAAATCGTCTCACTCCCTCTGACCATTCCTCCCTCATGGCCTCCTCGGGATATGCTTCATCACGAGGCAGAGGAGGCACCGCAGGCCTGAGGGAAGCTTCTGTCAAAAGATTTCTAGAGTGATCGGTATGGACAGAATGAGGTTCCTCCCCTAATTGGGCATCAAAAGAATTCGAGGTGTCTGAAAGATTTCTAGATGGGTCATCCTCGAATTTGCAAGTGAACACCGAAGGTTGAATTTCTCCTTCCTTTGGTGTTCGGGGTTCAGGAGAGGACTCAACAGACAAGTCTTGAGATTCAAAAGATGAAGGCTCAGACTTGGATGTTGAGGGACTCTCATGGCTCGACTCGGATTCCTCTCGGTAGGATCCGGGATCGACTTCGAAGTAGGAGTTCAGAAATTCCCTACCTTCAGCCGGTTGCCTTTCAAGAAATGGTTTTCCGGAGTCGAGACGACAGACAGACCTTTTGTCGAGACCATCATAAAAATTGTGAAGCAACTGAGAATCAAGGATCGACAAGGGAGGTCCAGAATACACTAAGCATATAAATCTAGACCAGGCCATGTCTATTGTTTCCTTCTCTTTCTGTTGAAAACAATGGATATCCTCCCGTAGAGCAGCAGCACAAGATGGAGGGAAGAACTCGAGGCAAAACTTGTCTCTAAGCTCTTCCCAACTATCGTTCAATAGCTTCACACATCTTCTTCTTCTGAGCAGCAGTTTAGCAAGGTTGAGTACACTTATGGTTGGTACTCAGCAAAGCCACAACAAATAACCAGAAAGCAATTTAAAGTCCATCTTTAAGTATATTAATCATGTGAGGGTCCAGGCCGCTCCATGACTGAGAGCACGGCTAATCGATTAGTTTTACACTCTGCAGAGGTTGTAAACTTTACCCACAAGTCGCATAAACCCAACCATGCGATGCTAGCTAGACATCATACCACACTTCCTAGGTGTGATTGCATAGGGACGCTACGAGGCCTTTACAAACATTCCCGAATGTGAAGCAACCCGCGAAGGTTCCGAGCCGTCGCAGAGTATAAAGTCCCCTAGTAGGTACCGTGTCTTAGCCAAGCCCAACTCCCTACTAGAGCGAGTCTATACCCCAACTAACGCTCCCCCTTGCCCTTATCAGGTAAGGTCACCCCAACATCAAGGTTTCTAATTATTCAGCCAAGACAGAGTCATATGTCTTGTGGTTGCACCTGGTTCCTAGGTGGTCGCTCCATGTTCCGATTAAAGCATAGTATTCTTGTAAATAAAGCATAGGTAGAAGGATGGTTAGGGACACTTGCCTTTCTCCAACGAAAAGCTACTCTTACTGCTATTCAGCTCCTGCTTTCTCGGAACTCTTTATCTTCAAGGCAAACAAACAACGATCTTCTACTCGAAGCAAACATCGGGCACAAACATACAAGGGAAACAAACAAGTACAACTAAGAACAATACACCAAATAAAAGAAAAGCATTAAAAGAGCGTGCTAAAGGATAGGCTCGATTTTAGGGTCATGAAACGTTGAGAACGTAACTAAGGTTGAAGAGAGAAAAGCTATCGAGGGATTATTATCAAACAACAAGAGACTATAAGCTTCGAACGAGGCGCGCAGGGGACAGAGGAGGTGGAGAGGTATTCGATTGGATGCTCACCGCGGGCGGAAGAGGACGGGAGCGGCCGGATTTCACCGGTGACGGGGACGACGGTGGAGTTCGGGTGGACGACGGCTCGATCTGCTCGGTGGGGCTACTCTAGTGCATCTCCGGTGACGGGCAGGGCACGAGGACCGGCGGTGGATGAGCAGCTTGGTGAGGGAAAGCTCCGGGCAGCCGCGGCTTGCTCCAGCGGTGCGGCTTCGCAACGAATTCCGGCGGCGGCCGGTGCTGCGCGAGCTAGGGCGCGGTTGGAGGCGGCGCGAGGGTAGGGGCAGGCGGGGGTGCGCGCAGGCCGAGCTGGGGCTTTATGGGGGCGTAGGAACGTGCGGCTTGCCGTGCACGGCACGGACGCCGAGGCGGGGAGGCGATGGACTCTGGTGTCCGGTTCGGCCATGGTTTGGAGCTCGGGGATGACAGGTAGGTCCCACGCGTCAGTGACTGCAACGAGAGAGAGCGGAGCGGGCTGGTGTTGGGCCAAAAGGCCGGCTGGGCCGCGGACTGCTGACGGCTGCTGTAACATCCTAGATTTTTCCGGAATGTTAATGTTTGCAAAAATGTGGATTTCAAAATTTTTTTTCGTGCTTGATGTGATTACTTAGAATCATAAGACTATCTTCTCGTGCTCTTTCCAAATTCTTAGTAATAAAATTAAGTAAATTGCTTTTAGTGCTAAGGATAAATTCTATGTTAGTGTGATTTGATTTTTATTTGGAATTGTCTTGAAATCCTTGAGTGTGGTTTATATTTGAATTCTAAATTCAAATATAAATCTAAAGCTAAATGGACTAACTACCCTCTCTAACCTTCAGACCCGACTAAACCATCTCTCGGGTCTTAACCTGCTAACTCAGTGGACATGCCAACTTTTTCGGCCCTCTAATCCTTCCCGGCCCAATCTCTTTCAAAAGTGCTATGGAATTTATTAAATGGATTATGGAATTATTTTCTGACTCTTCGGATTAATTATTTACAATTAGTTCGATTTTGGATAATAGACTAGAATTCATTTGAATTAAATTTCCGAGAGCTCATTTGAATTACGATGATGTTTTCCGGCTTCTCGAATTAATACCTTGTTAATTGGTTCGTTGCGGAAAAATAGTCTAAATTCATTTGTACTAAATTTACGAAATAAATTGCTATCAATTTATTTCGCGAGGTTTATTTGTTTCGGCCCAAATATCCAGACTCATCTCAGAGCCCACTTAATCCTAACCCTAATCACTCCCTTTAATACTCCTCACTTCTCTTCCCTCTCCTCTTTCCCTTCCCAAGCTGCCGCCGGCCTCTTTTCCTCCCCTTTCTCTGCAGCCGCTGCACACCCTGCGCTCTTCCCTGTTCTTGTTCACGAGCAAGCACGGGAGCAGCTGCTAGGTCCTTCGATTCTTCCACCGCCAGCCACCGCTACCTTTCCCCCTGCTCCAATCCCAAGCAACAGCCGGCCATTCTTTTTTTCCTGCTCTGTTCATACATCGAGCTCCTTTCTTTTGTTGCTGATGAAGCATCACACACAGCTAGCACACCCTGCAGCCCCTTCTCTCTTTCCACCATCAGAGCCAAGCACCAGCACCTTCAATCATTTCACAAATCCTCCACCAATCAGCAATCGGCAACCGCAGCCTTCAATTCTCTATCTCCCTTTGTTCTTTTCCTTCTTGCGGATCGAGCTCCTGCTGCTCCCCTGCAGCAACCGCATGCCACCTCCTCTCTGTTCTCCAAGCACCAGTAGCAGTAGACCTGGGAATGGATTAAGATCCAAATCCAATTGAAGGAAATCCAACAAAAGTCCAACTACAAACACACCTCATCCAATCCAATCCTACCAATTAGTCTGACATCCAAATTCATCCAATCGAATCCTACAAGCAGGCAAAGGAAGAGGACGAAGCTTCGTCTTCCGCTTGCTGACCCCCAAGCAGGTAAAGGAGGATGGAGCTCCCCCGGCGGGTGAGCAGCAAGCTCCTCCGGCGGTCTGGCCGGGGACCAGGACGGCAGGGTCAACCTGCCCTGGGCGGCCGCGGTGCCGGAGCTCACTGTAGGGTGGGGGCGGTCGGGCGCAAGGAGCCCATGGCCGGCGGAGCACATGCATGGTGCGGCGGGCGGAGCTCTATGGGGGCGCGCTCGCCGGCGAGGATGTGGGCGGTCGGACGCAACGAGCCCGCGGCCGGCGGAGCACGACTGCACGAGGGGAGGGCGGCATGGCGCGCGGAGCTCGTGGGGGGCGCGCTCGCCGGCGAGGATGGGGGCTCCGGCGGAGTACGAAAGTAGCTGGCTTATTCGTGTTTTTTTTTCCTCTTTCGTCAAATCGAGGATGAATTGGATTATCCTATTTCTTTTATCCTATGAAATCCATAATCCTACTAAATCCAAGTCCAATGATATCCTACTACTGAAATCCAATTGGATATGGATTATTGTTAATCCATTACCAGGTATAAGTAGCAGATCGATCCCGAGCAAAGACAGCAGAACAGCAAGCTGCTGTCTATCCGCTCCCGCCCAGGTGCCGGGACGAGTGCCTGCCACGACCGTGTGGGCACCAGGCAACCTGCTACTGCTACAGGACGGGGGCACCATTACCACGCCAGTGCAACCTTCGCCTCGCGAACGCCAAGGGGCTGAAGACCGCGGAGCTTTGGGAGCTTAGCACTGCGCCGCCAACTGGGAACGACGACGCCGCGGCCACCGGGTTGATGCCGCCGCTGGGAGCTGCGGCCATGGAGACAGCGCCGGAGCAGCCATGGACCACGACCGGGAACGCCTTCGCCGCACCACGCCGTATTCGTCAAGCCGGCATCGACTACACCGCCGCCACCTCTTCCTGGACATAGCTGCCATCCGTCCACCTCGCCCACGACGTGTCCGACGGAATGCCGGAACGCCCCGTCGAGCCCATAGGTGAGCTTCCAGCCCCTATCTGGCTATCCCTGAGTGTCGGCCTTCGTGCCAAAGGGTGTGAAATGTTATGATGCTTGCTCCGCGCTGCCGCGCGACCGCCGACACTTGTGTGCCGACCATCGAGTCGAGCCTTACGCCTGCAGGTGCCGCTGCCTTCATCAACGCGCGCGCAAGCCCCGCCTGACCTTGTACCTGTTGCCCGACGCCGACGAACACGCCGCCCTGTCCGCTGCGCCGACGCGGTCAAGCCGTCGGTTTGCACGCCCGTGCACGCACGCGCAAGGAGGCGGAAGGCCTGAAGGATCGAAACGGCGAACCAAAGAGGGGCAGTGAATGGGAGTCGATAAAAATTCTTCTCGAAGGAGATAGAGGCTCCGACAAGATGAACACGGCTTCCAACACACGTCTCCGACTTAACTACCCAAGTTGGCCAAGACCACGTAGCCACTGGAGTGCTACTGGTCCTAGGAACCAACAACTCAACCAACGGAACCAAACACCCCAAACGCACAGCGGAAAACTGAGCAGCCTCCTGTCTGTGTCACACCGGTCAGACTGATGGCTCCTGCCGGTTAGAACGATGGCACCGGTCAGACCGGTGGACTCTGCCGGTCAGGCCGGTGGTGAACAGCAGATGCACAGCAAAGTTCCAGGAAGCCTCAGTGACTCCTCTAAGCCCTGGAACAAAAACCACCACCAAAGAACAACCTGCCAAGAAGGAAAACCCCTCACAAAGCCTAGCAAGACAACTCCAAACGGGCCAAGAACTGAACAGCAGGACCACAGGACAAAACCACACAAACACAGCTGTTCCCCGAGACAAAACCCACCAGGGGCTCGCACCGGTCAGACCGGTCATGCCTGGGCAGCTCGGGATGAACAGTGCCCGCGAGTCAACTCCCCCAAATCCAACTCCCGATCTCCCGATTTGCTCCACGGATTCGCACAAGACTTTGGGGATAGTAGGAACACCTCATGGGCACTCCATAGCCAATATTTAGTCCACCAAAACTCGTTGAATCAAGAGGAATCGAAGGATTACCGCCAAGAACACCACGAATCCTAGAACCGCGAAAACCCCAAAATTGAGCCCCTTTACTCACGGATTTGGAAGGGGAATCAAAGAGAAAAGAACCACAAGGGGTTCATGCATGCATCCCCCACCAAATCCCAAAGAGAAAGGTCTCAAACCGCCACAAAAAATTAGCCAAGAAAAATCTACGAAAATCACCAAAAAAGGAGAAACGGGAAAGACACAACCAAGCCTTTGAGGAACCACGCCGAATCATCTATACATACCAAAGAGGTTCATATAAGGTCTAGCTTGCCGCCCGATCATCCTTCCCTCTCACAAGATCTCATCATGAAGCTCTCAAGCTAGTCCTACGAAAATCCTAAGGAAAATAGGAAGGAAAATAAGAAAACCAAATGAGCTAGAGTTCCAAGAGGTGTCTGCCATCCTCTCACCTCTTGGGTTATATGGAAGCAACCGAAAGACTAAAATACCCTTACTAGCTAACTAGGGATACATGCCCCTCAAGGGCAAATTTGGAAGTCTTTGTCTTCGCACCATCGGACGGATGCCCAGCGACCGCAAACTTACTTTGCCTCAACGCAAGCCTTGCGATCCCGACGCGTGTCCTCCGCTTCGAAGATTCCGGACTGCGTCGTCGCACACCGGTCAGACCGGTGCTCCTCACCGGTCAGACCGGTACCCACCGGTCAGACCGGTCAGACCGGTCTGGAGCTGCTGCACCTCCGTCTTCGGTCTTCGGACTTGGCTTTGTGGATCAACCAAGAAACCCAGTGGTTTTCTGGTGAACCACCGGAAACCCCGCGAACTCGGTGTAGCCTCCGCCAATCACCACTCATGACTCGGCTCCCACGTAGTCCCGGCTTGACCTTGGTTTTGAGGCTCAACTAAGAAACTGTCCATGACTTCATCTTGGTGTTCTTGCCACCATGCGGCCCGCACTTGACCCCGCTGGCCACCGGGTCCCTCGAACCAAGCCTACTTGTCTTCTCCACACCTGGAGGCCTCACCGGCAACGACCTTTCGCGCTTGTTCTTCACCTGCACCAACACCAGTCAAGCCGCAACCTGCACCTGCAATACTTAGCCAAGAATCAGTCCACACCACGTTGTCAATCACTCATCACACCAGGAAGCGACCATCCACCGGTCCTCAAACCACACATGGCTCTCAATCTCCCCCTTGATGAGTGCATTGACAACACACACGTTTTGTTAACCAAGAGAAAAGAAAAAGAAAAGAAACGACTAAAAGAAACTCCAACAAGCGATCGAAAGCCAAAGATAAGGCAAAGAGCAAGATCACTTGAAGAAGACAAGTCTCGGACCCCTTAGGCAAGGGCAACAGCTCGACACATCCGAGACAAAACATGCTCAAGCAAAGAGCACAAACCACCAATCCAAAGCTCGAAAACCACAAAGAGCTCCCCCTGCACACATGTAAGCTTCCCTTGAACCAATGCAACTCCCCCTGTACGAATGCATGCAAACCACTTGACAAAACAGAGCAGCTACATCAGCTCAGCTCTGACCGGTCAGACCGGCCAGCACCACCGGTCAGACCGATGCCCAACAAATGAACAGAACCAGCACTTTGACCGGTCAGACCGGTGACCTCAACCGGTCAGACCGGTGACAAACAGAGCCCAGAAATGGCTCAAAATCACCTGAAAACCTTTCAAATGCATTCAGTAGGCCAAAACATGCTCAAACTTCTCCCCCTTGTTGACAATGCATGAATCAAGCCAAAATTAGGAAAATTTCAACCTAGAGTTTCTCAAATAGACAAAATTCAACATAGCATGCTATACACCTCCAAATGAGCAAGTGAGATACTCGATAGCTTCGTATGGACAAAAACTACAAGATCACCAAGTTTCACAGCCATTGGACGAAGCTAAGATAGAATTGATTATTTTTACGAAAAATTCCCTCTCATGAGCAAAGTCCTAAACATGATCAAAACATATCAAAATGGCAAAGCCACACAAACTTCATGCTAGGACAACCATTCTAAGCATAAGACCATCATAAACACCCACAAGCACCTCATGTCATGTCAAAGCATACCGAGCCATGTGCTTACTTCTATGTATGAGACTTCTCATTGGTAAGCAACATGCAACGGTTTAGCACCCAAAGCTATAAAAATAAGCACATATGACATGGGAGCACATTTTCCAAGCAATTTACATTTCATTTTCAGATTCATATTTGGTACATGAAATGTCTTTGCGACAAAAAGGAACTTATGTCCCTCCACAAGATGAAACATGGGGGCTAAACATTCATGATGACAAATGAGCCTTTAGCCCCATATGATCAAAATAAGCTATCCAACCACAAATTAAGCATAGCCAAGCCACAAAAACATGTCAAGATCATATAGAGGCATTTACTCACAAGAGAGCATACATATGAGATTTTGAAAAACATAGCCATCAACCATGGATATAAACCAAGATCATCAAGAGCTAAGCCACACTAAGCCAAATCATACCAAACTAGCCCACAAGATCATATATAGCATACCATGGTGAACAATGTATATAGGAGAAGCTTTCCTACACAATGCATATTAAACAAAATGCATGCAAGCTATCATACAAAGATGACTATACATCATGATACAAATGCAATGCAAATGCAAGAAATGCACAAAGGAAAGCTATACATATGCTACAAAGGAGCTCCCACACACCAACTCAAGAAATCAAACACACACCAAGCTCCTCCCGCAAACGAGTGAAAGTTGCTTGATCTAGGGGTTTGGTAAAAATATCGGCTAGTTGGTCATGTGTAGGTACATGGATCAAGGCTATCTTCCCTTTCTCTACATTGTCTCTCAGGAAATGATACCTCACTTCTATGTGCTTGGTTTTAGAATGGAGCACTGGGTTCTTTGCAACGCTTATGGCACTGGTGCTATCATATTGAAGTGGGACATGGGTATACTCCTCACCAAAGTCACTCATGGTGTATGTGATCCAAAGGAGCTGAGAGCAACAACTAGCTGCGGCCACATACTCTGCCTCGGTAGTGGATTGAGCAACACTCGACTGTTTGCGGGAAGACCAAAACACCAAAGAGGAACCCAAGAATTGGCAAGTCCCAGAAGTGGACTTCCTATCCAACCGACACCCGGCAAAATCCGCGTCCGAAAATCCATGAAGAGCTAAAGAAGAGGACGCGGAGTACCAAAGGCTAAAGTCGGGAGTATGTCGCAAATACCTGAATATGCGCTTGACTGCTTGCCGATGCGAAGTCCTCGGAGACGCTTGAAAATGAGCGCACAGACATACCGAGAATTGGATGTCCGGCCTCGTCGCCGTCAAGTAGAGGAGTGACCCGATCATGCTCCGGTACTCCTTCTGGTCCACGTGTTCACCTTCCTTGTCCGCATCAAGAGCTGTAGTCGTACTCATATGCGTCGCCATGGCCTTGGAGTCCTCCATCTTGAACTTCCTCACAATGTCCTTGGTGTACTTAGCTTGGTGCACAAATGTTCCTTCCTTTGATTGCTTGATTTGTAGCCCGAGGAAGAACTGCAACTCACCCATTATACTCATCTCAAATTCCCTGCTCATGTCTTCTGCAAACCTTGCAACAAGAGAGTTAGACGAGCCACCAAAGACAATATCATCCACGTATACCTGCACAATCAGGATATCTCTGCCCTGCTTGAGGAGAAACAAAGTCTGATCGACCTTCCCCATCTCAAAGCCTCGCTCAAACAGGAACCCCCTCAACCTACCATACCAAGCTCTAGGCGCCTACTTCAACCCATACAGCGCCTTCCTCAACTTGTAAACCCGGTGGGGGTACTTCTCACTTTCAAACCCCGGTGGTTGCCTCACATACACCTCTTCCTCCAACACACCGTTCAGGAAAGCACTCTTCACATCCATCTGGTACAACTTGAACCCTTTAGCCACGGAAAAGGCTAGAAGGATCCTGATCGCCTCCAAACGAGCTACAAGAGCGAAAGTCTCCTCGTAGTCGATCCCCTCTTTCTGACTGTACCCCTGAGCAACAAGTCTTGACTTGTTCCTCACCACTTCTCCTTTCTCTCCCTCTTTATTTTTCCACACCCATTTTGTTCCAATCGGCTTACACCCTGGGGGAGGGTCAACCAACACCCAAACTTGGTTCCTCTCAAAATTCTCCAACTCCTCATGCATCGAATTAACCCAATTATGATCAGATAGCGCGTGTCTAATGTCTTTGGGCTCAAAGGTGGCAACAAAAGCAGCATGAGCGAAATGAGAATTGTTCCGAACACTCGATCGTGTAGTACGTTCATTCATGTCGCCGATGATTCTCGAAGCTGGATGATCCATTTGCACTCGCCGGGGAGGTTCTCGCCTTGATGCTACCTCCCCCTCAACAGCAGCTTCGCCTTGATCTGGGTTTGTCGTTGTAGGTGTGGGAGAGGGCCCGTTCTCGATCGTCGTCGAAGTAGTAGGTACATGTTCAGCCGCGGGCACCACACCGCCATCTTCATCATCTCCATGTTCATGCTCCTCCTCCTGAAAGATCTCCTCGCCAAGTTCGTCGTCACCTGCACACTCAAAAACAAGCTGACTACGTGGTTGTGTCTCGCCGAAGGTTACCTCACAAGTCTCCACGATTTGGTTAGTTTCAAGATTGAGCACACAAAATGCTCTAGAATGAGATGCGTAACCAAAGAAAATGCCATCGACAGACCTAGCCTCGAACTTGTCCAACTTCTTCCCTTTTTTCAAAATGAAGCATTTACAACTAAAGACATGGAAGTGACTCACCTTGGGTGTGCGACCGTGCATCAACTCGTAACAGGTTTTCTTCTTGTGAACCCTGAGGTAGATCCTGTTCGATACATAGCACGCGGTATTGACCGCCTCAGCCCAGAACCTTCTCGGAGTCCTATGCTCGTCGAGCATCGTCCGAGCCATCTCGCACAAGGTCCTGTTTTTCCTTTCCACCATGCCATTCTGAGGAGGCGTATACGGACTTGAAAACTGGTGTTCAAGACCCAAGTCATGGCAAAAGGTTTCGAAGCGAGAGTTTTTGAATTCCGAGCCATTGTCACTGCGGATCGCTCGTATGGCATCTCCGTGCCTCTCGTTTCTTAACCTCAAGACAAGGTCTCGAACAAAGCCAAACGTCTCTCCTTTCTCCTCAAGAAAGAACACCCACGCATACCGAGAGTAGTCGTCCACCACAACAAGAACATACCACTTCCCACCCGCAGATCGCACACGAGCTGGGCCAACAAGGTCCATATGGAGCAGCTCGCATGGACACTCAGTCATCACATCGGTGAGAGGCGGGTGAGAAGAGGCTACCATCTTGGCATGCCTACACGGTGTACAAACCAACTCTTTCTCAAACCTCAACCGTAGCAATCCTCGGACCAAATTGAGTTTACTCAAGCGAGACAAAAGGTCAAAGCTCAAGTGACCCAACTTCCTATGCCACTTCCACAACTCACTCGAAGAACCAGCCAAAAAGCAATGCTCCACACCAGAAGACTGAGAGAAATCAGCTCGGAACACTTGACCCTCAGGAACGACCATGCAAACAAGGTCCCCTCGAGAATCTAAAATCCGAGAACCACCAGGCCGAAACAACACCTCAAAGCCCTCATCCAACAACTGGGACATGGAAAGCAAATTGAACCCCAGTGATTGAACAAGAGCAACACGCCTGAGAGTGACCATGTCACTTACCTTGATCTCACCTTCTGATAGCACACGCCCTCGCCCATTGTCCCCAAAGGTGATGTATGTCTTGGACACCACCGGGACGAGACTTGAGAACCACCCCTTGTCTCCGGTCATATGCCTCGAGCAACCGGAGTCAATCAACCAAACGTTCCTCAAGTCTCCCACCTGAAATTCAAAAGCGAGCACGTGAGTGAACAAACGACTCAGCACTGGGGTTAGTACCAAAAGAGTAAGACCAGTGCCGAGCCATTTGCTCCAATGTGGGGTTAGCACAAACCAAATCATCACGCCTATCAAAGCTACCACCACGAACACTACCACGGTAACCACTACGAGGGAACCAACCCTCTCTAGCTGGAGGAGAACGAAAGCCACGAAAAGAAGACCGTGGACCGTTCCTCCTCTCCATCTCAAAGCTACGACTCCTCCCACCCTCGTATTGAGCACGAGGTGGAGAACGCCTGGCAAACTGACCACCTGCAAACTTACCAGACCAACCACCAGAACCACGACCACCAGAACCAAACCAAGTATCCTCAAGAGCACGAAAACCAGACCGCTGTCTGTCCAGACCTGCACCGGTCTGACCGGTGCAGTGCACCGGTCTGACCGGTGTAGCTCGGCCAGCAGCACCACCTACTACCTTCCGGTCTCCCCAAGCCGGAACCGTCCTCACAATCGCCTTGGCCCTGGGCATCTGCATACGAGGCTCAGGTACACCATTAGAGGGGTGGTACCTGTCCTTATTAGCCCACTCTCTAGCCATTCTCTCCTCACACTTCCTTTTGAAGCAAAACTCGCCCTTGTGACCATCTCTCCCACAATAGTCACAATGAAACCGCACGGGCTTGGGATGGGGCTGTTCACTTGGTTTCTCTCCACTCGGCTTCTCACTCTCTTTTCCAAAGAACTCATTCCCCAAGTTACTCTTGAACTTGATAGGTTTCTGGAAATCATTTGTGGAGTGGGGAAATATGGGAGGATCTGGGGTTGTGTCAAGTTTGTTTCTCAGTGGGTTGGGCTTAGGAGCATAGGCATTTTTGTGAAAGGTTTTTGGTGGAGCTTGGATATCACCAATCTTCTCTCCTCCCTCACCACTAGACTCTCCAACTTTCTCCGAGCCAAGCGCTTGCCCATCATAGCGCTTGTATGCCTCAATCATCATCCTAAGCTGCGGTTCATGACCCGACAACCAACCCATCATTTTTCTCAAGTCATCGTTCTCATCCTGCAAGCGATCCACATAATGTGCAAGTTTCAGATTTTTCAAAGCATGCAATTCACAAGTAGAGCAAGAAGTGGGAATAGGCTCTTTCAGCTTAGCCTCAAGCGAAACAGTGTAAGCATGCATCTCATCAATCTTTCCATGCAAAACAGGGCAAGAAGTGCAAGCACCTAGCAAAGCAGGTCTAGACTTAAGCTCAGCCACTTCAACCCTAAGCATACCTAGTTCATCACAAGTAGAATCATGCTTATCCTTAAGAGCAGTAAGATCAGCTAGGTACATAGAGCAATCACAGCAGTCAATCTCATCAGAAACCACAGGAGAAGCCTTAAGCGAATCAATCTCAAGCTTAGCATCTAGGTTCTGGGTTTCTAGCTCAGCCACACGGTTCCTAGCATCTTCTAGTGAGGCCCTAAGCTCTTTCCTCATCTTCTTGGCCTCTCTAAGCATGTGATCGCGATTATCAAGCAAGTCAACCAACTCCTCATTCTCCTTGCACAAAGAAGAGAGCTCATCACATACCTCATCCTCAGAGTCGGAGTCCGAGTCGCTCTGGTGACTTTTCTTGCTGCTGGAGCTACGAGCCATGCCGCAGAAGCCATCTCCCGCGAAGCAGCTCAACCCGCTCAAGTTCTTGGATGCCTTCTTGTTCTTGCGCCGATCACCTTCATCTTCGCTGCTACTCGAGCTCGAGGAAGAGTAGGCGGAGCTGGAGTCGACGTCGCTCGCTCCGACCATCGCTCGGGCCTTCCTGCCGCGGTCGTCCTTCTTCCTCAACCGTCGCTCGTCCTTGTGCTTGTTCTTGTGCTTGTGATCGCGCCTCGATCGGTACTTGGCGTCCTTGCTCGACCGGTGCCTGTAGCCGTCCTTGTAGCTGTCCTTGATCTCCATCTTCTCCGGGCAGTCGGCGACGAAGTGTCCTGGCTTGCCACACTGAAAACACGTCCGTCCTGTCCTCCTCGTGTTCACCCAGTTCTCGTGCAGCCTCTCAAACCGCCTGGTCAGCAACGCCAGCTCGTCCTCTCCAAGCACGTCGAACTCCTCGTCTGGCAAAGACATCAAAGAAGACAGAGAGTACATCCTGGAGGATGCGTTAGCATTAGACTAAATTTATTTCGCGAGGTTTATTTGTTTCGGCCCAAATATCCAGGCTCATCTTAGAGCCCACTTAATCCTAACTCTAACCACTCCCTTTGATACCCCTCACTTCTCTTCCCTCTCCTTTCTCCCTTCCCAAGCCGCCGCCGGCCTCTTTTCCTCCCCTTTCTCTGCAGCCGCTGCACACCCTGCGCTCTTCCCTGTTCCTGTTCATGAGCAAGAACGGGAGCAGCTGCTAGGTCCTTCGATTCTTCCACCGCCAGCCACCGCTACCTTTCCCCCTGCTCCAATCCCAAGCAACAGCCGGCCATTCTTTTTTTTTCTGCTCTGTTCATCCATCGAGCTCCTTTCTTTTGTTGCTGATGAAGCATCACGCACAGCTAGCACACCCTGCAGCCCCTTCTCTCTTTCCACCATCGGAGCCAAGCACCAGCACCTTCAATCATTTCACAAATCCTCCACCAATCAGCAATGGGCAACCGCAGCCTTCAATTCTCTATCTCCCTTTGTTCTTTTCCTTCTTGCGGATCGAGCTCCTGCTGCTCCCCTGCAGCAACCGCATGCCACCTCCTCCCTGTTCTCCAAGCACCAGTAGCAGATCGATCCCGAGCAAAGACAGCAGAACAGCAAGCTGTTGTCTATCCGCTCCCGTGCAGGTGCCGGGACGAGTGCCTGCCACGGCCGTGTGGGCACCAGGCAACCTGCTACTGCTACAGGACGGGGGCACCATCACCACGCCAGTGCCACCTTCGCCTCGCGAACGCCAAGGAGCTGAAGACCGTGGAGCTTTGGGAGCTGAGCACTGCGCCGCCGACTGGGAACGACGACGCCATGGCTACCGGGTTGATGCCGCCGCTGGGAGCTGCGGCCATGGAGACAGCGCCGGAGCAGCCACGGACCACGACCGGGAACGCCTTTGCCGCACCACGCCGTCTTCGTCAAGCCGGTGTCGACTACACCGCCGCCACCTCTTCCTGGACATAGCTGCCATCCGTCCACCTCGCCCACAACGTGTTCGACGGAATGCCAGAACGCCCCGTCGAGCCTAAAGGTGAGCTTCCAGCCCCTATCTTGCTATCCCTGAGTGCCGGTCTTCGTGCCAAAGGGTGTGAAATGTTATGACACTTGCTCCACGCTGTCGCGCGACCGCCGACGCTTGTGTGCCGACCATCGAGTCGAGCCTTACGCCTGCAGGTGCCGCTGCCTTCATCAACGCGCACGCAAGCCCCGCCTGATCTTGTACCTATTGCCCGACGCCGACGAACACGCCGCCCTGTCCGCTGCACCGACGCGGTCAAGCCGCCGGTTTGCACGCCCGTGCACGCACACGCAGGGAGGTGGAAGGCTTTGCCTTTGGTTCGCCGCGCACCAACCACCCGCCGAGCGCCCACGCACCCGCGCGCACTCACCGGCGGCCAAGTCGTGATCTTCCGTGTCTCGCCGTCACCACAACGTGAAAAACAGACATTGGTAACGGGCGCGGATGGCCATTGGTAACGGGCAAAACGCCCGTTACCGATCAAGCATTACAAATAAGCCAACAAAGGTAACGGGCCGCTGCCCGTTACTAATGACCCGTAATTGTAACGGGTGTAGAACAAAGACCGTTACCACAACTACTTACCGGTCACCTGAAATGGCTATTTCTCCGGGCCCACCGTAGCCTTTGGTAACGGGCGCAGACACTGAGCCCGTTACTCTTAACATGTATTAGTAACAGGTGTCTAACAAAGACCGTTACCGAAACTAGTTACCGGTCACCTAAAATGTCTGTTTCTGTGGGCCCACATGGACCTTTGGTAACGGTTACAGCAACCGAGCCTGTTACATGAGCTCAATATCGGAGATGTTTGCTGTGGACACGCGTCTCCACGAAAGGAGACACATTTTTTGTACGCGCGTCTCCTCTGTCTGGACGAAAGGAGTTGCGTGCTCTGGACGTGCGTCTCCTCTGTATCGACGAAAGGATCAACTTGTAGGGCCCACCGATCAGTATTAGTAACGGGCCTTTATGCGGCCCGTTACAGTTTTGTCATACTTGTAACGGGCATTCGTGAAGCCCGTTACTCACGGATCATTTTTTGTAACGTGCCTTACGTAACGCCCGTGACCGATACGTAGGGCACCTACAGTAACCTGCCCGTTTTCTGGCTGCATCCCAGAACCAGCTAGGATTTGGCAGCCACCAGATCAGGGGCTGCATCCTGGAAACAGCCAGGATTTGGCAGCCACCCCAGCAATGCAAGGAGACATCACAAATACATTCTCATCACATATATACACAAGCAAGATCACATATATATACACAATGCGAGAGATCACATCAAGTTCCTCATCAGATCGACATGCATGCTAAAGTTTCAAGTTCCTCATCGGTGCTTTTTGTTTGGATGGAGTCCTGAGAAAACTGTCTAAACCAGGCAACATGCATCTGACCCCAGCCAAGCAGGTTTCTCAGGCAGTACTAAACTAGCCTGAATGTAGCAAGTTTCAAGTTTGTCAGGCCGTACAATGAACTCACGGTGCACCATTATAGAGGTTGCCGTTTCGGTCGAGGATCTCCATAATAATGTACTCGCACAGCATCTCCCGGACCGGCTTTAGATCTTCTGTAGAAACATTTAGGGCAGGTTTGAAATCCTGCAAAATAATAAAATAATTATGAGAATACAAGTACAAATCAGTTTCTAAAATCAAATGGAGAATATGAGCAGAGACAAGGGTTAGAGCATTATCTACTTACAGCAGCCTTCTTGATGTGAGGTATGTTTTCGAGTAGTTTGAACATATTGAATGCCACATGGAATCCATGCAAAAAGACCCCGATGGCTGCTAAGCACACTGCGCATCGAAGTACCAAAATGACAAGTTAATGCAGTACCAAATTGGTATGAAGGGACCATAAAAAACATGGGTCTTACAGTGATATTTGGCTTGTGCTTGAATGTCAGATTGGATTTTAGCTTTTTCTTGTTTCCATTCATCACCTCGTCCTTTGGGCAGGGAGAGGCCCTGCATGATCAACAATACCGATTAGAAACACTAAGAGATTGAATTTTGTGAACAAAACCTACATGGTACTGACCAATTCACAAGCGCTCGGAGGTCTTCGAACTTTCGCACGGGATGATGTTTTGCAGAATCTAGATACCAAATCTCTTTGAACTTCGTACAGATGATCAGTGTTACATAGTGGCCACCGGTGCAGAAGGCACCCACCACGTAGTCATTCGTCATTGCATTTGTCAATGCTTTTGTTACAAGGGTAGACTGCTTTTCAATCTTTGTGGTCGTGAGAAGCTGTGGATCCAAAAACCTAACACTGATCTTCATCTCTGCTGCCTTGTCCATCATTTTTCTACAAAAAATCCAAATGTTAGTATGCATGAACTTTGTGGTCAAAATTAAAGAAATATCTATTTTGGTTTTAAGGCACTTACAATGTCCACAACCTCAAGAAGGTCTCATCCAGAGCAACCAGGGTTATAAGGTCATACACGTGACTGAATGCAATGTTTAACATTAAATCACCAGGAACATGAAAGGAGTCTTCAGGCAACTTTGCTGGAAAACTAAGTTTATCCTTACTGTGTTCCATGGCGTAAGCATGCAACCTGGCACAATTCGGTCCAGCAGCCTGTAAGTCCGCTTCTGACAACATAGGCACAGCAGGCTTGTATTTTGGATCCGGTTTTGACCAAAAATAGTTAAGAAGCTCATCTCTAGGCAGAGGTTTCCTGGCCCCCTTCTTCTGCGGTGGCTGCTGCTCAGGCGGAGATTGCCTGTCCTCCGCCTGTCGCTGCTGCTGCTTAGGCAGAGATTGCCTGTCCTCCTCCTGCTATTGTCGATGCTCTTGCTGCGTAGTTTTGCTGATCTGCTGCTGCTTCTTAGGCGGAGATTGCCTGTCCTCCTCCTGCTATTGTCGATGCTCCTCCTGTTGCGTAGTTTTGCTGATCTGCTGCTGCTTAATTGGCAGAGATTGCCTGTCCTCCTGCTGTTGTCGATGCTCCTACTGCGTAGTTTTGCTGATCTGCTGCTACTGCTGCTGCTGAGCTTTCTCTTGCTGACGCTGAGCTGCAGTACCTCCATCTGATGCTGTACCCCTGCTACCTGATGTGGGAGCAGGGTTGGTCTTTCTCGTAATGGGTGGTACATGGATCCTATTCTTTGACCATTGGATCCTTTGATAGAGAGCCTCAGCTAGGGTTGTTACTTCATCCCCCCCAATTGGTACAGGCAGAGGGTAGTGACCCGTATTGCCCCACACATAACTAGGTTGCACCACAGCATATACCCATCCTGCACTGGTACTGTATGGAGAGTCTTTTGCAATGGAAAGACAGTGGCTAGTGTGAGCTCCACTTTATTCTCAGAGCTATCCAAAAGGTTGCACTTGGTTGGCTCTATCAGCTTATCTATTGTGTCCAGCATAGGTGACCGACTATCAATGTGCTGTTGATTACCTTCGTCCTCGCTGACATGCCAGTGGTCTTCCTCTCTGCCACATGCTTCTTCTTCCTCACTGCCATGCACATCTTCTTCCTTGAGGCCATACACATCTTCTTCCTCGCTGCTACTGACAGGTGGTGATTGGGGAGGATGATGAAGTACATTTTTCCGTATATCAAAGCCTGATTCTTCTAGAATGGAGACAATTCTGGTGACTGCTTCACCAACTAGGTCTTACATCTGCGGTCCAGCCTTCTTGTTCCTTTTCTTCCTGTACATTCTAGCAAACTCTTCACCAAACCCTTTACCCCAGCCAAGTGAACTAGGCACGCCTCAGACCCGATCTCGATGCTCTGGAGTCTCAAGTGCTGCGGTGAGGATATCATTCTCCCTAACCCCATTGAAAGAACCATCGCTAGCCTGAGCTGCAAGTGTTTTCACCCTAGTTGCTACCCCCACCACCGCAGGGTTACTGAATGTTATGTCCCCGCTTCCTTCACTAGTGGTCTTTCTCTTCCCTACCTTTGCCCGCAGATAAGGCCTCGAACATCCAGGAAATTGGTCCCAAGAGTTCTGTTTTCCTTCTTCAGCTAGCTTTGCATCCTCGTCCTCCCACTCTTTCCTTTTACGAACATAACCTTTTCTGCCCGTCCTGTGTGGCTTATCATGCAATGCTCTCTTTTCTTTCATCCCCTGGCTCAGTCGCTGAAATCTAGGAGAATTGGTTTTCTGCACAAACACGGTCCAGTCTTCTGGCTGCAAAAAGGCATGCTTCACAAAGGGAGTCTCCTCTTGGCTCACAAATTTTTTTCTTAAATGGGTCTTGAGCCGCCGTTGCAAGGTTCCAATCTCTGACATAGCTGCCTTAACTGCCTTCTTGCGAACAGATTCAGCCAGATTGGCTGGGTAATCTAGCTTTTCCTCTAAAACTGTGAACAGCTCTTCCTTCTCAATTGCTGAGAGATCTTCAACTGCCTTGTTGATTGACACCCTCTCTCAAGCAATGAGGCCACAGACCAATACAAATCTATCCCTCGCAGCATCTGGGGTAGGCTAATAATTGTTATCAAGTCCAGTTGCGGTCAACTTGTCTTCTGGCCATTTGGTTTGTGTCCTTGACCCGCGGGATCGAGTACTACTTGCAGCAGTATGTGCTGAGTGACCCTGTGAAGAAGGATCACCGTTGATAGGCTGTGAACAAGGTTCACCGTCGATGGGCTGTGATGGTGCACTGGAGGTAGAGGAGTTTGGTGTTGTGGGAGACTGCATAGATGATATGTCACGTCATCAGTAGAGCAACATAAGCTAGACTGAAAACCTAAACAAAATAAGATAAATTCTTATTCTCTGACAGGCAAAATAGTTGATATTAGCATACAGGTTGGGGATAGGTGCTAACCATTTTGACAGGGTGAAGCAATATGCTTATATATCAAAGTAGAGACTAAATTCCTTCAACTGCTTCCTTGTCCAACTTCAGCAGCAATGAATTGTGTGTTCCATGTGTACATGCAACAAGAGGACAAAACAATTAGAATTAAAGTATGCTAATAGGTCCAAAGCATAACTGTCGATCTGGTACATTCGAAGCATAACAGAATTTCAACAGTTCATATAAGTTCATCTGTTAGCAACAATTTATTCAAACAGACTTGGAGCAACAAAATTCATCTGTCAAATCCACAGCCAATCAATTAAAAATGAACTATTAAGGCATGATATACTAATGCAGGCAATTCCAGGACAATAATCCTATGTGAACAACCGTAAAGTAGCATGTCTCCCTAATCCACCATGACAAGAATAGCAGATTGGGTGGCCGAGTAGAGAGAGGGCGTTGGGGGTTCAAGCAGCACTAACCTCTGACGCGAATGAAGTAGTTGTTCTCGTGGTGGTCGGAGAGGCCCGATCCGCGTTGCCTCGTTGCCTGAGGTGGCCTGCTCGTCATCGTGGCCGGGGATGCCGGATCCGTGTCACCGTCTCTAGGTTGGCCGGGACGCCGTCCGCACACCAGTAACCGTGTCCTCGTCACCGTCGTCACGGCTGGAGCCGCTTCGCCGACGTCACACCGGGAACGGTGGGGCTGGAGAAGAGCAAGGCTGCGGCGGGGAGAGCGGCAGCGGCGGGCTAGGACTGGAGAAGGAGCAGGGCGACGGCGGGGAGAGTGCGGGCATGGTGGATCTATCTGAATTAGACTCCCGAGTATATGTCCCCTATGCGCATGTTACTATGTTCACAAAAATTACTGGCGTGCCCTTGAACGGCTCTCTTGTGGAATTGGAATTCCATGGACATTATAGTCAATATGGTGGGAAATTTTGAACAGCGCGCGCAAGGTTTGCCTGCTGACGCTGAAAATGGATAGTCATCGTCGACGCTGGTTAGTAAACCCATGTCGCTTCGTCGGTAGGTATCTTCTTTATATAGGCTACTGACACTGACGCGTGGGCCCGACACTATTTTTTAGAAATGAAACTCGCATCCATCAAATATTAGAGCCGGTAAAATAGCACCTAAAAATTCATTAGAAATAACATCAATTCATATTTGGACATTTAGTATTTTAATAAAATATCAACAGTCACACTTGTGTACCAAACATTCTTATAATTCGAATATACATCTCATGATTATGATATAATAATTCTAATAACATCTTAGTTTGCTCCAAAAATTCTACAAATTTACGTGGAAACATAATTTTGGTACCTAAACTTGTCATAAAAAATTCAAATGGTTTTGATAAAGGAAGAATATACTTGTGTACAAATGGCTACATCTCTCACATAGTTTCATAGAATGTTGCTTGAACATTGAAGTTTTCCACACTCTGCAACATGTTCGATCTCGTACGCATTTGAAATTTTAACACAAGCATGTGTTCACCTTAAGATCACGAAATGCAAAGTTTCATTACTAATGGTTGTGGAAAACAAATATTATTTCTATGTTGTACTTACAAAGAACAAGATAAAGGCATATAAACATTATTCACGAAACGGAATATACGCTAAACAATGAAATTAATGAAAAGATGGGGATTTTAGAAAAAACTAGGAAAAAATCATCAAATTTGGACTAAGTACGACAGAGAAATACATGTTACAAAATTTGACTATAGATTAAAAGGAGAAATGAGAGCTGTTCTTCATTCAAATAGAATTGAGGGGGTGGTTAACCCGCGTCTCATTTGCCCCTCCAATCCTCGTCTCCTACGCCCACCCAATAGAATAGAGGAGGAAGCAGACTAGCAGAGGCCATCGCCGCCGCCGCTGTGCCCGCTTTGACATCCAAGAGGGCACCCTAGGCCTCTAATGCGGCAAATGAGACCACCGCAACCTTCGATTTGACTCAGAAATGTGACAAATCAAATCTTGTGGATGCGACACAGAATATGTAATAATTTACATTCAAGATACATAATTTTTATTGATGCTTCCGCCTACATCCTGATGTTCATCCTGCTGACAGCGTACTCCACCGCGACGCTGAATCCACGCATCCAGAGGTCGAACTCATGATGGATGCGACACTCGGCGCTGCAGTAGTGGATGATCCCTAGGGTCTCCGGCCCGTAGCGCCTAAATCCCGCTGCCCAAATGCAGACGTGGGGATTCTGGACGGGCAGCAACGGAATGTCATCGTCGTCGTCACGAAGCCAGTACCACCACGCAATGTTATGGAGATCTCGGCGGACAAGGTAGCGCAGCTGGTGCAGGTTGTGGCTCTTCCAGCGTCAGTCAGGGGGCGACGGCTCGCCGTTGATTTCGTGGAGTTGTGCCATCGCTTCGGGGTTCGAAGGGTTGCGACGGTACTTCAGCATCGCTAAGAAGTACTTCGCACTGGCGTCTTTGGCAGCAGCCTTTCCGACAAGCTCCAGACCCTCATCAGGATTCCGCCACCTCATCAACCTCTCCATCCCCTCGAAGCATAATGCGCTCCTCCAACAAGGACCTGACGTAGCGATTCTTGCACTCTTGACGAAGCTCACGCAGCGACACCTGCATGAGTACATCATCCGAGTCGCAGATGCGCCGGAAGGTGCCGCAGACCCGATTACGAAGGATCTGGAAACGAATGACGGGCTCACCCTTGATGCAGCGGAGGATGATCTGGGTGACCAATTCATTTGGCAGCAGCTCCATGAAGCACACTGCGGCCATGAAGGAGAAGGGAAGGAAATGAAAAGGCGACGGGATCTGGAAACTGAAATGCGACGGGGTTTGGAAATTGAAATGCGACGCGGCCATTTATAAAAACCCATTACTAATAATATGGAACTTGAAATGCGACGCGGTTTGGCTGCTAATGCGTGGGCCCGACAACTGCCCCTGCCCCTCCACCTTCCCGCGAAATTCAAATGCGACGCGTGTTTTTGGATGGTTTTGCTCCCAAAAAATGGTTCCCGAGGCATAGGGGGACATGGGGCGTGGGGAGGAAGGTGCCCTGACGGTTCATGTCTTGTCATCATAAATCCCCGACTGCTGGTTGCTCCGTAATCATATCGTCTCTTTCGATTCATCTTCTTCCCCCTCGCCATAAAAAAACCACAACCTCCGGTCAACGAGAGATCACACCAACAAGGAGCGAGAAGAGCATGGCGTCGAGTGTCCCGTCGGCGAAGTGGGGACGAAGAGAGGATGATGACGACGAAAGCCGCCGTCGGAGGAAGTTGACTATCAAGGAGAAGGGGAAGGAGCCGGTGGCGCCCAAGGAGAAGGAGAAGAATGAGGCTGCCGACATCAGCTTCGCCGTCGAACTGCTCCAGGGCGCGTTCATGAAGCTACGAGATGTTGGCCAAGCGTTCAAGATCGAGGCACCTAACCATAACAAGGATGGCAATGTCAAGGGTCTCGCCTTCGGGATCCACGTGTTGGCTGAAAAGCTTGAGAAGCTCCCCGTGGTCCAGCGGTCTCTTCTCGGTGACTGTCGGTGTTTTAGACCGGCAACTGAGAGCCAGGTGTGGTTCAAGGACCGGTGGATGGTCGCTTCCTGGTGTGATGAGTGATTGACAACGTGGTGTGGACTGATTCTTGGCTAAGTATTGCAGGTGCAGGTTGCGGCTTGACTGGTGCAGGTGCAGGTGAAGAACAAGCGTGAAAGGTCGTTGCCGGTGAGGCCTCCAGGTGTGGAGAAGACAAGTAGGCTTGGTTCGAGGGACCCGGTGGCCAGCGGGGTCAAGTGCGGGCCGCATGGTGGCAAGAACGGCAAGATGAAGTCATGGACGGTTTCTTGGTTGAGCCTCAAAACCAAGGTCGAGCCGGGACTACGTGGGAGCCGAGTCATGAGTGGTGATTGGCGAAGGCTACACCGAGTTCGCGGGGTTTCCGGTGGTTCACCAGAAAACCACTGGGTTCCTTGGTTGATCCACAAAGCCAAGACCGAAGAACCGAAGACGGAGGTGCAGCAGCTCCAGACCGGTCTGACCGGTGGGTCTGACCGGTCTGACCGGTGGGTACCGGTCTGACCGGTGAGGAGAACCGGTCTGACCGGTGTGCGACGACGCAGTCCGGAATCTTCGAAGCGGAGAACACGCGTCGGGATCGCAAGGCTTGCGTCGAGGCTAAGCAAGTTTGCGGTCGCTGGGCATCCGTCCGATGGTGCGAAGACAAAGACTTCCAATTTCGCCCTCGAGGGGCATGTATCCCTAGTTAGCTAGTAAGGGTATTTTAGTCTTTCGGTTGCCTCCATATAACCCAAGGGGTGAGAGGATGGCAGCCATCTCTTGGAACCCTAGCTCATTTGGTTTTCCTATTTTCCTTCCTATTTTCTTAGGATTTTCGTAGGACTAGCTTGAGAGCTTCATGGTGAGATCTTGTGAGAGGGAAGGATGATCGGGCGGCAAGCTAGACCTTGTATGAACCTCTTTGGTATGTATAGATGATTCGGCGTGGTTCCTCAAGGCTTGGATGTGTCTTTCCCGTTTCTCCTTTTTGGTGATTTTCGGAGCCTTTTCTTGGCGATTTTCTTAGAGCGATTTCGAGGCCTTTCTCTTTGGGATTTGGTGGGGGATGTATGCATGAACCCTTCGTGGTTCTTTTCCCTTTGATTCCCCTTCCAAATCCGTGAGCAAAGGGGCTCGATTTTGGGGTTTTCGTGGCTCTAGGGTTAGAGGCGTTCTTGGTGGGATTTCTTCGATTCCTCTTGATTTGACAAGTTTTGGTGGACCAAATCATGGCTATGGAGTACCCATGAGGTGTTCCTACTATCCCCAAAGTCTTGTGCAAAACCGTGGAGCGAATCGGGAGATCGGGAGTTGGATTTGGAGGAGTTGACTCGCGGGCGCTGTTCTTCCCGAGCTGCCCAGGCACGACCGGTCTGACCGGTGCTCTTGACCGGTCTGACCGGTGCTAGCCCTTGGTGGGTTTTTGTCTCGGGGAACAGCCTTGTCCGTGTGGTTTTGTCCCGTGGTCCTGCTGTTCAGTTCTTGGAGTGTTTGGAGTTGTTTTGCTAGGATTTGTGAGGGGTTCTTCTTCCTCACAGGTTGTGTTTCGTGGTGGTTTTTGTTCCAGGGCCTAGAGGATTCACTGAGGCTTCCTGGAACGTTTGCTGTGCGGCTGCTGTAGCCACCGGCCTGACCGGCTCTGTCCACCGGTCTGACCGGTGTCACCGGTCTGACCGGCGCAGGCCATCGGTCTGACCGGTGTAGCACAGGCAGCAAGCCGTGCAAGTTTCCGCTGTGTGTTTTGGTGAGTTTTGGCTAGGAAGGTTGAGTGTTGGTTCCTAGGACCAGTAGCACTCTAGTGGCTGCGTGGTCTTGACCAACTTGGGTAGTTGGGTCGGAGACGTGAGTTGGAAGCCGTGTTCGTCTTGTTGGAGTTCCCATCTCCTTCGAGAAGAATTTTTATCGGCTCCCATTCACTCCCCCCCTCTCTGGTTCGCCTAATCGGTCCTTCAGCAACCTACCAAGGGGAGTACCCGAGGTAGATGAATGTGGCCTCGCTGAGATCGGTAACTCGACGGAGAGACACGTGGCACACAATTTAGACAGGTTCGAGCCGCGAGGTGCGTAATACCCTACGTCCTGTATGCTGCGTAGCTCTGGATTGATTGGGTGTGTTTACAAGATGATGCAGATGAAGAGATAGGGGTCCCTACCTCGCCTTATATAGTCCGGGAGGCAGGGTTACAAGTCGGTTTGAGGGGAGAGTACTAGTCAGGTACGGCTAGGAGTACTTTACATGGATCCGGACATGTGTAGCTTCCTAACCGAGTACTATCCCTCTGCAGTCCTTGCGCCCCACGCCAGCAGGTGCCGTGTTGCCCAAATTGAGTAGTCCCAGGGGCCCACCGAGTAGTCGGTCCTGGTACCCACTAGTGTAGTGGGCCCAGGGATGTCCATACGACAAGCCCCCGAGTACTTTGTAGTCGAGCAGGATGTCTTCGAGTAGTCTTGATGGCCTTAGCGAGTAGTCCTTGAGCGTCCCCGAGTTCCACAAGCCGAAAATCCTCAAGAGTGCTTGAACCATCCCGAGGCTGGAAGGTACTCCAGCTGATCTTTGAGTAGTCTTGAAGTCTTCTCGAGTAGTCCCCAAGCGTCCCCTAGTGCTTCTCTCGAAGGTCTTCAATAATACTCACGATGTCTTGATGAAGAAACCATATGGAAAATGCGATTCGGAGAATCACATTCCATATGGAATGTAGCCCCCGAGCCTTAGGTCGAATCGTAGATTCAAGCTGAGGGTCAATCTGAAGTTCTGCCAATCTTATCCCGAAAAATCCGGAGAAAAAACCGAAGGACACGTGGCACGGAGCCCCCGAGCCTTGAGTCGAGTACTTCCTCTCGAATTAAAGGGTCATCTTGACTATAGAATGTGTCTTGAGTGGGTCTTGAATCTGGTTGTATCCCACTGAAGTCATCTGAAGTAGTCGAGCCCCCCGAGATGGAGAGCATCGAGTACTGGAAGCTGAAGAGTCACGTTGCTGCCACTAGGTCACCCGTCTGGTGCCGTATCTGCCCGCTGTGAACCGAGCTACCAGGGCCGGTTATAAATAACCAGTGAGTCCCTTAGGGTTTTTCACTCCTAGCAGTTGCATTCCTCAGATTAGATCTGAATCACTGCCCCCTCCGCTCCTCTGCTGCCGTCGCCGCTGCGCAGAGACTTAGATCCATTTGCTCGTGCCGCCGTAGTTTACCCGCCACTGTAGCCCCTGAGCAAATGCGAGTGAAGACACCCGTCATTTGGAGAATGAAGGGATCTCCAGCGAAGGGCAAGAAGACCGGCGCGTCGAAGAAAAGGAGCCGCGATGAAGAAACCGGGGATGCCGGCCAGTCGTCGACGTCGCCGCCCTCGTCCCCTCGCCCCAATCCGGCGAAGGAGTGGAAGAAGGCGAAACTGAAGACCGAGGACCTCCTCGCCTTGGTCAACAGTGGGTTCCTTCGGGAGAAGGAGGTGGATCTATGGCGCACCACCACCGGCGATCCATACCTGATGGAGAAGAACCCGGACGAAATCCCAATGTTCGCCCGGTTCGTAGAGCGCGGATTGGCGCTCCCCGCCAGTGATTTCTTCAAGGGTCTGCTCAGGTACTACGGCATCGAGTACCTTAATCTCAACCCCAATGGAATCTTCCATGTTTTTATTTTTGTCCACTTCTGCGAAGCATTTGTGGGTATCAAACCCCATTGGGTGCTCTTTCGGAAGTTCTTCCGGTTGAAGCCGCAACTGAGCTCCAATGACACACGAGTAGTCGGAGGTGCCGGTATCCAGATGTGTGAGGATGCCGCCGACCAGTACCTGCCATACAAGTTGATAGACTCCAACCAGGACTGGAAGGCCAAATGGTTCTACATCAGCAACCACCATCCTGAGCTGCCGAAGCCGAGCGGGTGTCAACCGAAGCACAAGCCGTGGTGGAACACAGAGCCTACCATGCAAGAGGGTATTCAGCTACCCGAGTTGCTGAAGAAGATCAAGGCCTTGCGAGAAGCCGGACTTAGGGCCGAACACGTGGCCTTCAGCTTCATGAAGAGGAGGGTGCAGCCACTGATGGCACGTGACACCCTCGGGTACCAGTACACCGGCGACAAGGATACGTCCCGGTTGCCTGGATTCGAACTCGAGGACGACGTCATTGTCGAGAGGTTGGGCAAGATCTTCAAGGACATGCCCCCGTATGCACCGTGCCCGGTGCCAGAGTACTCAGCGGCACGACCGCCAAATCAGGTCAGTAGTCGTGACATAAGCCCCCGAGTACTGATTTTCTTGAAGTAGTCATACTCATATGTGCTACATGTTGTAGGATGATGTGGTGAAATACGTCTCAGTCGCGACTTCCCCTCCGCGACTTGTGGAGCAACTAGAGGAGAAGGGCAAGAAGAAGGAACACCGTGAAGTCGGTGAAGGCAGTGATGCCGTTGTCATCGAGTCTGGCTCTGATGACGATGAAGGTGAAGAAACAATACAGCAAAGGTTCCAGCTGCGCTCCAGGTTCAGCCGAGCTGGGATGCCAGACGTCCCAGCCATCATCGAGAGGCCGTCGAGTCTCGAGGCTAACCTGCCGGTGCCGCCGAGGAGGCCTCGCAACGTGGCACGGAAATGCGCCGTCAAGAAGCTGAAGATCTCCAAGACGACCAACCAAGAGGTAAACATCGCGACTAGAGTAGTCGAGCACAACTGATAAGTAGTCGTGTGCTGAAGATTTGTCTTGTAATGTTGCAGGATATCCCCTCCCCGGACCTCGTAGACCAGGGTGACAAGGGGGTCCTGGACACCGTGGGGGCGGTAGCTGAGAGGAGTATCAGCCCGCCTCTGTCAACCAAAGAAGTCGTGCCAGCAGCAGCACGACAGGAGACCGACGCTGCGGAGCTGCAGCCATCGGTTGAAGAAGGACGAAACCCTCCGCCGGCTGCTGCTGTGGAGCAACCGGAGGAGGCATCTGTTGAGGCCGGAGCTGCCGCTGAGGCTGGCATAGTTGATATTGCCAGTATACTAGGTGCTCCGACCGTGACCGTGGTGCGGTCAACACTGTAAGTGCTTATGAACTTTCAAGTAGTCGTATAGACGGCAGACTTGTATTGCTGACTTGATTACTTCGTGATGCAGGAAATCCACGGACCTGTCGTGGGACGGTGAGGAGACCAGCACTCCAGCCGACGGAGAGGGCCGCTCGGCGGAGGAGCGCGAACCCACGCCGCCGCCACAGACTGAAGTCGTGGTGGAGTCGACGTTGGAGGAAGCCACCTTGGTTGAAGGTATGTGTCCTATCACCACTGGTAGTCATCATGCATAGTAGTCGTAGCCGCTGAGATTGACTGCGTGTACTCATTGTGCTAGGAGCACAAGCTGAGGGAACCTCGATTCCTGAAGCCGTGGCCATGGAAATGGCTACTGTGGAGTCGGAGCCCACAGGACCGATGGCCAGGACGGCGGAAGAAACAACCCCCAAGCTAGGGACTGCGGTGGCCCCCGAGTCGGGTGCGGAAGTGCAGGATGATCCGCTCCACGGGACAAGCACGGACGTAGTCGTCCGCTCACCCATCATAGAGGAAGCCGCGCCGATCCGTTCGGCGGCTATGGCAAAGGAGGCATCGTCAAGCCGCGGGGGTCTTGAGCTGCTGGAAGACAATCTTGTCGATCCGGCCGTTGTTGCTCTGAACATGTAGTCATGGCGGCGTACCCAGCAGTGGGTCAAGGTACGTTGCGAGTACCTCGAGTAGTCTTGTACGACGAAATACAAAGTACATGTTTGACTGTTCTGTCTGCGCAGGATATTATTGAAAGATCCTGTGAGAAGTCCGAGCTACTGAAGGGGTACGGTGACATAGTCCTTCGTGCCGAAGCCTTGGAGAAGGAGCTTGATAAGTCGAAGAAACATTCCACCCTGCTCCAATCCAAGCTCGACGGCGCCTTCGCCCAATATCATAACGAAGTTCAAGAGATGCAGGCGACGAGGGACGACTTGATTCAGAAAAACAAGTCGCTGCGCCAGAAGAATAAAGGTATACTTCCCGCCAAAGCCTTTGAGTACTTATTAGGGTACCTTGGTATAATCTGACAGTGTGATGAGTTGTCTGCAGAGCTTGAGGAAAGGGTCGACCAGCTGAAGGCGTCGGAGACGGACTTGAAGAACATCGTGTACCGTGAGACCGACAAAAGAGAGGTACTTGAGTATGAGTACGCTCAGTTGCGCCATGAGTGTATCAAGCACATGGAGCTTCGTGAAGCCTCAGACCGTGACCTTGTCAATTGCTATAAATCTCTGCAGAAGCTCAATGAAGATTGCGAGAAGCTGCGGGGCCAGCTGAAGGAACTTGAGGAAGCCGTGCTACCCATTGCAAGGCTGCTGGTGCCACACCCGGGCGGGCCGAAGATTGCTCCACTAGTGGACCGGTTGAAGGAAGCCCCTAGGCGTCTGGCGACGTATGTCAAGCACTTGGTGAAGTCGATCCCGAACCAAGTCTTGGCATACATGAAGTCATATTTCCCCAAGGCTCCAGTGAACGTAGTCACCGGTGAACTTGCAGCGAACTGTACTGACGATCAGTACAAGGCCCTCCTGGAGGAGATGACGCCCATTGCTGAACAAGTGGCGGAAAAGCTCAACCTTCAGTAGGAGTACCTGTAGGGGTAGCTTAGAGTAGTTGATGTAAAACAAACAGAGTTGTTAGTAACTTGTTTGGATTATCAATGAAAGTTGTCCACGATATATCTGTGAAATAAGTACTCGTAGCCGCCACTTGCAACGAAGTGTGCAGAGTACCAAACCGTGGTGGAGCTTGTGAGTAGTAGTACTCAGTAGGAGATGCCTGATTGGAAGGCACAGTAAATAAGTTGAATGAAAATCAGACTTTATTACTGATGAATAAGTACACCTGGATGGTCAGGGCCATTTACAAGTGTAGTCGTCAGGACCCAGAGGCCACCTACGGCTAAGTGGCGCTAGGACCCTTAGGCCGCTTACAGCTAGAGATCCGTTAGTAGTCGTATAGACTGGATCTAGAGTACATGGTCTTACAGACCGCCGCTAGAGTCCTCAGCGCTCTAAGCAGCCCAAGATCCGTTAGTAGTCGTTGACGCTGGATCTTGGAGAAAAGTAGTCCGAAGACTAGTGCCAGGACCGGAAGGCCGCTTACAGCAAGGAGTCCGTGAGTAGTCGTGTAGACCTGGACCCGTAGAGTAGTCGAGTGACTACGCGTAGAAGCGACACAGCTGGTCAACGTTCCACGAGTTGCTGATGTCATCACCTTCAAGTGTTTGGAGGCGGTAGGGGCCTGGTTCGGTCACCTTGGAGATTGAGAAGGGACCTTCCCATGGTGAGCTGAGCTTGTGTAGTCCGTCCGTGTTCTGGATATGACGGAGGACTAGATCGCCGACATTGAAGGAGCGTTCCTTGACGTTGCGATCATGGTAGCGTCGGATACCCTCGAGGTACCTTGCTGATTGGATGAGGGTGGCGCAGCGGGCTTCTTCGAGACCGTCGATGTCAACCCGTCTGCTGTCTTCTGAGATGCCTTCGTCGTACTGTTCTACTACCGGGGATTCCCACATCACGTCGGCAGGTAGAATAGCTTCGGAGCCGTAGACCAGGAAGTAGGGCGACTGCCCCGTCGGCTTGGTAGGCTGAGTACGAAGCCCCCAGAGTGCGTTGGGTAGTTCCTTGATCCACTTGCCTCCTTTGGTGTTAGCTGCGTCGTGCAATCACTTCTTGAGGGCATCGAGTACCATCCCGTTAGCGTGCTCAACTTGGCCGTTGGCGCGGGGATGGGCGACTGAAACGTACCGGACGTTGATCCCGCTGTTCTCGCAGTACTCCCATAACTGATGGTTGTTGAAGTTGAAACCCAAGTCTGTGATGATGCGATGGGCAGCCCGTAGCGATGCACGAGTTCATCCAAGAAGTCGAGTACTCTGTCGGCCTTTGGGCAGGTGACCGGCTTGACTTCGATCCACTTGGTGAACTTGTCGATGGCCACCAAGACTCTATTGAATCCTCCTGGCGCAGTTGGCAGAGGCCCAATCATGTCGAGCCTCCAGCAGGCAAAGGGCCAGGTTGGTGGTATGGTGACTAGCTTGTCGGTCGGGAAGTGTTGCTGCTTGGCGAAGAATTGACATCATTGGCACTTTCTGACGAGTTCTTCAGCGTCGGCCAGAGCTGTGGGCCAGAAGAAAGCTCGTCGAAAAGCCTTGCTCACCAGCGTTCGAGAAGACGCGTGGTTGCCGCAAATGCCTTTATGGATCTCCTCCAAGATATCCTTGCCTTCTTCTCGAGGTATGCACTTCATGAGTACTCCAGAAGTGGCACCTCACCTGTAGAGCTTGTCTCCGACTAGTACGTAGGCCTTGGCTCGACGGATGAGTTGTTCGGCCAAGTTCTTGTCGGATGAGACCTTCTGCTCGCGGATGTAGTCGATGAAGGGTTGTCTCCAGTCCACGTCAATCATCATGACCTCCTGGCCCGACTGTAGTGGCGCAGGGTCAGTGGCCGTTGGCGCCGACTCTGGGATGGATGGCGCGTGAAGCTCGTGGACGAAGACTCCAGCAGGTACTTGCGCGCGAGTAGAACCAAGCTTCGACAGGACGTCCGCAGCAACATTGTTGTCGCGGACGATGTTGTGGAACTCGAGACCGTAGAACTTGTTCTCGAGCTTGCGGACTTCCAGACACTAGGCGTCCATGTTCTCCTTGTTGCGATCCCAAGACTTGTTGACTTGGTTGATGACCACTGCGGAGTCGCCGTAGACTAGTAGCCGCTTGATGCCCAAAGAGATTGTGAGGCGGAGCCCATGAAGTAGGGCTTCGTACTCAGCTTCGTTGTTTGAGACCTTCAAGAAGATCTGCAAGGACGTACTTGAGTTGTTCGCCCTTTGGAGAGATCAGTAGAACCCCTGCACCTGCCTCTTCGAGCTTGAGTGAGCCGTCGAAGTACATCACCCAGTGTACTGGGCGCTCGGTTGGAGTTGGTAGCTGATTCTCCCGCCACTCTGCCATGAAGTCGACTAGTGCCTGGGACTTGATAGCAGTACGTGGCTTGAAGTCGATGTTGAGGGCGCCGAGTTCGACCGCCCACTTGGAGATTCTTCCAGTAGCATCCTGATTGCGGAGTATGTCGTCGAGCGGGTAGTCGGTGATAACGACAATCGAGTACTCCTGGAAGTAATGTCGTAGCTTCCGCAAGGTGATGAGCACTACATAGAGTAGCTTCTGGACCGGCTAGTACCGTGTCTTGGACTCTGACAGAACCTCGCTGAGGAAGTAGACTGGTCGCTGGACTGGGTAGGCGTGGCCTTCTTCCTGCCGCTCGACGACGATGGCAGTGCTGACCACATGAGTAGTCGCAGCGAGGTAGAGCAGTAGCTGCTCCTTTTTGCGAGGAGCCGTGAGGACCGGTGGCTTAGACAGGAAGTCTTTGAGCTGCGCTAGAGCTTGATCAGCCTCCGCGGTCCACGCGAACTTCTCTTGATGCTTGAGTAGTTTGAAGAAGGGTAGTCCCCGTTCTCCAAGCTTTGAGATAAATCTATTCAGGGCTGCCATCCACCCGGTCAGCTTTTGGACATCCTTGATGCAGGTTGGAGCTTTCATGTTGGTGATGACGGAGATCTTCTCGGGGTTGGCTTCGATGCCGCGATGGCTGATGATGAAGCCGAGTAGTTTCTCAGATGGTACGCCGAAGACGCACTTGTTGGGATTGAGCTTCCATTGGTACTCTCGCAGGGATGCGAAAGTCTCTTCAAGATCAGCGATGAGCGTATCAGAGTTTCTGGTCTTGACGACCACGTCATCCACGTAGGCTTCGACGTTCTTGTTGAGCTACTTCTTGAAGCAGGCCTGGATAGCTCGTTGGTAGGTGGCGCTGGTGTTCTTCAACCTGAACGACATTGTCGTGTAGTAGTAGGCGCCGAACGGTGTGATGAACGCGGTCTTCTCCTGGTCTTCTTCCTTGATAGTGATTTGGTGGTACCCGGAGTAGCAGTCGAGGAAGCAGAGCAGGTCGCAGCCCGCCGTGGAGTCGATGACTTGATCAATCCGTGGCAACCCGAAGGGGTCTTTGGGGGCAGTGCTTGTTGAGGTCGGTGTAGTCGACACACATCCTCCACTCGTTGGTATTCTTCTTGCGGACGAGGATGGGGTTGGCGAGCCACTCAGGATGGAAAACTTCACGGATGAAGCCCGCCGCGAGTAGTTTGGCGAGTTCCTTCTTGATGGCATCCCGTTAGTCGTCGGCGAAACGGCGAAGGTGTTGTCGTTTGGGGGTAGCTTTAGGGTCGACGTTGAGTGAGTGCTCGATCAGCCTCCTGGGCACCCCTGGCATGTCCGCTGGCTTCCATGCGAAGATGTCTCGGTTAGCCCGAAGGAAGCTGACGAGCGCGTCTTCCTATTTTGGGTCGAGGCCCGCCCCGATCATGGTAGTCTTGCTGCTGTCGCTCGTCCCAAGGTCGATGGCCTTCACTTGGACTTCCTCTGATGGCTGAGGCTTGTTTGCGGTGTCGGTCTTCTCGGGAATCTCGAGTTCGGTTGGGGCGAGCTTCTTGGACACAGCAAAGATCTCCATCATTGCATTGGGTACTTGGTTGGTCGCTGCGAGTTCCACGGCTTCGGTGTCGCAGTCGAACGAAATCTTCAAGTCCCCTTGCAGTGTGAGTACTCCGGCAGGACTTGGCATCTTGAGTACCAAGTAGGTGTAGTGTGGTACCGCCATGAACTTGGCGATAGCTGGTCTGCCGAGGATGGGATGGTAGGAGGTTTCGAAGTCCGCAACCTCGAACTTGATGTACTCGGTGCGGTAGTTCTCCCTTGTCTCCCCGAAGGTAACTGGCAGGACCACTGAGCCCAGTGGAATAACCGCGTTACCGGGGACAATACTGTAGAAGGGTGACGCGCTCTTGGTGAGCATGTCGGTGATGTCGAGCTTCATCTTCTTCAAGGTCTTGGTGAAGAGGATGTTGAGTCCGCTCCCACCGTCGATGAGGACCTTGTTGAGTCTGGAGCCCGTGACTACAGGTTTCAGGATGAGTGGGAAACGTCCTGGTTCGGAGAAGCTTGTCCATTGATCCACGCGGGAGAAGGTGATGGGTACCTCCGACCACCTCAGAGGTGTCGGCACCGCTGGTTCGATGTTCAAGACTTCCCGTCGGGTGGCCTTCTGAGACCGTCTGGTGGGTAGTCCGCCGAAGAGGACATTCACCGTCTTGTCAGGTTCCTGGAAGTCATCATTGCCCTCGTCAACTTTTTTCTTGCCCTTTTTGTCGTGAGGAGGCCGTGGGTCGGGGGTATCCTTGAGTGCTCGCCGGAGCTGGTAGCACTGCTCGGTGGTGTGATTACCATCCAGATGCCACGGGCACTTCTCTTTGAGCAAGTCTCTGAAGCCGCTTGAGGTCTTTTTCGAGTTGTCCTTTGCAGGGCGCTGTATAGCCGCGACTGTGTTGTCTGGCTTGCGCTTGCGGTTGGAGCTCGAGTAGTTGTTGTTGTGGCGACCCCCTTGATCTTTGTTGTTGTTGTTGTTACCGCCCGTGTTGCTCTTGTTCTTGCCACGAATGGAGTCGTACTTGGCATTTGCCTTGTCCTCTTTGTTGGCCCATGACGTGATCATGTCTTTGAGCTTGGTGATGGAGCTCGGGCGGCGGCGACCGAAGTCTTCGAAGGTGCGACGGTGGTAGAGTCCGTCTTGGAAGAGGTCGATGACTTCTTTGTCGGTGACGTCGACTACGGTCACGCGCTTGTCGAAGAAGCGCCGCATGTACTGGCGAAGCGTCTCGCCTTGTTCCTGTTTGACCATCGCCAGGTCCATGCGAGTACCCGAGCGCCCCATGACACCCGTGAAGTTGCTGGTGAACTGCGCTTTCAGCTGGTCCCACTTGTCGATTGAGTTCTTTTCGAGTGACTCGAGCCACGTGAGTGGGGCTTGATCCAGGCAGAAAGGGAAGAAGAGGCACTTTGCGTCGTTGTTGCCACCAGTGTTTTCGATGGCCAAGGCATAGCACCTGAGCCACTGAACTGGGTCTTGCTTCGCGTCATACTTGGAGATCCCGAGAGGTTTGAATTTCTCAGGAAGAAGCAGGTTGCGAAGTCTTGCAGAGTAGGCGGGGAAGCCGTCACTGTCGCTTGCTTCAGTAGCCTTCTTGCGGCGGATCTCGTCGATCTTGTGGTGGGCGTCGTAGCCGCCATGTGTGTTGCCGGTGGCGTGGCTAGTCGCGTGGCCTCGGCCGCCGCGATCGCCACCGCCACCAGCTCTTCTGCCGGCGTCATGGGATGAGCTCCCGCCGCTGCTGCCACCACCGCCGCCGCCGCCGCGACTACCTCCGGTGCCACCCTGGCTGATGCCACCTTGTGAGGGTCCTCCAGCCGAGGCCCTAGAGCGGTTGGGATTTGGCTGGTGTTCACCATAGACACGGTTGCGTCCGCCGTCTGCCGGGCTGCGGCTAGTGGCTTCGTTGTTTCTAGCGTCGTGAGTTCTGACCGGGGGTACTTGAGTAACCCTGTTGTCGACCCGCATGAAGTAGGCGTCTTCAGCGAGTTTGGTGATGACTTCACCCACGCGGATTCCCTGGGCCCGCCGTGCTATCGTGGTGATAGACATGAGGCACTGCTCAGGAGTAGAGTGTACCCGGTTGGCAACTTACTCCAGGGCCTCATTGAGGTTCCGGATAGGGAGAGTTTCCCGGAGATGTCTGCGTCGATCGTTCCGCTTCCTGTTGCGGTCACGCCGAGCATTCTTGTCTTCGGTGGTCTCGTTCGGAGGTGCGTTGGCAGACAACTCATCCTCTGAGATGTCGTTAAGGTACCGGTCGGGTCGGTTCTCCGAAGTCCCAACATCTGTGGCCGTCATGAAGACTTCACGGTCGGGAGTGCAGAGACTGGAGTCAGTAGTCGCCACCTCGGTGGGGGTGTGCTCGTCGTTTAGAGCCAGCGGGGTCCCCTCCTGGAAGGGTAGTGAATCGAGGTAGGCGACGCAGTGTGAGTTGTCGTCCGTCAGGTCTGCGGGCTTGCGGCCGGGCCAGTAGACGAATCTGCCGGCGGGAGTGGATGTAATGACGAGGCCAGCGGCAGGACCTGACAGCGGTTCCTCAGTCATGTTGAGCTCGGACTCGGACTCGATTGGGTCCGATCCGAAGTCGAACTCATAGGAAGAGTCCGAGTAGTAGCCGGTTGCGGTGTTGGAGTCCGAGGAGTACTCAGAGGTGATCTCCTTGCCGGCCCGGCGTGCAGCGAGAGCTTCCGCATGGGCCCTGCTAGCATTGCAGAGACCGTATGGGAAGTGCTCGTGGAGGGGGGCCGCTTCACACGATGGCTCAGGAGCTGGCTCGCATGAGGTGATCCAGGGCAACGTTGAGTTCGAGTTGGAAGCGGATCCGAGCTCGAAGTCGGCGACTTGGTTGTAGAGCGAAATTTCGTCGAATTTTTCGACGAGTGGGCCCGTGGCATCTTCGAGAAGCGTCACGAGCCCAGTCTTTGGGTCCGGGGTCATGGTGAGGTAGCGCTGGAACGATCCAGCGCCGTCAGCGATGCAGACCCAGGAGCCGAAGACGAAGGTCTCGCCGCGGTTGGAGGCGGCGGTTGGCTTGATGATGAGGCTTACCGCTTCGGGCGAGGCGCGCAGGGGACAGAGGAGGTGGAGAGGTATTCGATTGGACGCTCACCGCGGGCAGAAGAGGACGGGAGCGGCCGGATTTCACCGGCGACGGGGACGGTGGTGGAGTTCGGGCGGACGACGGCTTGATCTGCTCGGTGGCCTCCTCTGGTGCATCTCCGGTGACGGGCAGGGCATGAGGACCAGCGGTGGATGAGCAGCTCGGCGAGGGAAAGCTCCGGGCAGCCGCGGCTTGCTCCAGCGGTGCGGCTTCGCTATGAATTCTGGCGGCGGCCGGTGCTGCGCGAGCTAGGGTGCGGTTGCAGGCGGCGCGAGGGTAGGGGCAGGCGGGGGTGTGTGCAGGCCAGGCTGGGGCTTTATGGGGGCGCAGGAACATGCGGCTTGACGTGCACAACACGGACGCTGAGGCGGGGAGGCGGTGGACTTCGGTGTCCGGTTCGGCCACGGTCTGGAGCTCGGGGATGACGGGTAGGTCCCACGCATCAGCGACTGCAATGAGGGAGAGCGGAGCGGGCTGGTGTTGGGCCAAAAGGCCGGCTAGACCGCAGACTGCTGACGGCTGCTGCTGGGCTGAAGGGTCTTGTGTGCACAAACCAGAGGAGTCAAGGGGGCGGTGGCAGACTTTTCGGCCGCGGGCTGAAAGGTTTAATGGGCCGAAAGAGAGAGGAAGGAGGGAAAAAGAGAAGAATTTCTTTTTTATTTTCAGAAAACATTTTTCGTAAAAAGAATAATTTAGAAATAGCTAGATAATTCATTAAAGCCACGAAAAATATTCTGAAAATCCCAAAAATTCTAGGAAAATTTCCAGAGCTAGATTGGAACATGAACCTTCCAAATAAAATATTTGGAGCTCATGAAAAAGATTTTAGAGCCTTCTAATAAATAGAATAAGCTCAGAGAAAAATGAGAATAAATTCCAGATAAATCTAGAAAATTCTCGGAAGGATTTGGTCAGCACCTAAACGCATTTTAAAAGCTTTTGCACCCATGAAACACCAGATGCTTTGGCATGAATGCAACACTCACATTGACCATTTATTTAATTTAGAAAAACAAACAAAGGTTTTTTTCCTATACTATATTTCCTTTAAATAAAATAAATGTTGGGAAATTTAAAATTAAGTGAAAATCGTTGCTTAATTATTCTTTCTATTCACATCATTAAATTTAGAAATTTCAGGTGTGACATTACGACATATGTGTACCATTGCTCCGTCTTCCCTACAAGAGAGTACGGAAACAACTTTCACTTGAAGGTATCCAATGTCATACCCATAGTGTAGATAAGAGAACACAAGTTCTCGAAGTCACGAAGATGGTAATATGGGTTTTCGCTCGGTAAACCAGAGAAGATAGTGTACCGAACGACATCGATAGTCGCAGGGAGGGGCTCACAACCGGATGTGAGAAAAAGTCGCACAGAAAGCGGTGGCTCGGGGAGCTCATCCCTGGGGGTAGTGATGCTTTTACAGGAAAGCTTCACCAAGGGTAATGGGGGTAAAGGTAGAAGAAAAGAAACAAAAAGGATATCTCGATGGGTAACGGGGGTGAAGGTAGAAGAAAATAAAAAAGATAAATACGAGGACCACTAGGTTCGAAGATAGATACAACAACCATTCCCCGACAACGACGCCAGAAATGCTTATTGCCGTTTCTTAAATACGGGGGTGAAGGTAGAAGAAAATAAAAAAGATAAATACGAGGACCACTAGGTTCGAAGATAGATACAACAACCATTCCCCGACAACGACGCCAGAAATGCTTATTGCCATTTCTTAACGTCACCACTAGTTGTACACCTAGAGGGAGCGTATAAGAGCGACCAGGTATACCGATAGGTACGAACGAATCCGCAAGCGCACAGAAATACCGTTGTAGCACTTCACCTCGGAAGGAGAGTATTCCAAGGGTATCAAATCCAAGGAACGATGTGCACTATCTCCTACTCTAGTATAGATGGTCCAAGGACACCAAACTCCAGTTGGGATAGATATGGGTTGAGAAGTACTTTCTCGAGGAACTTAACTCTCGAGATGGATCTGACCACTATTAGTCCTCCCCGTGGGGCGCCAGTCCATCCTAACTTTTTTGGGAGAGGCCAACATTCTGGCAACAGGGCCCAACTCGGTACACAGGCGTGGAGGGTTCCAAAGGGTCCAACAGGCTGTCACCACTGCGGCCTACCTCTATCATTGCAAGAATGCACGTGGTCTTCGTAGGATAACCAGAGCCCAGACACCATGTTTACGCTACCGATTACTACTATAGCACGGTTATGTCTGCTAGCCCGCTAACAACACTATGGCAACCCGTATAAATACGGGACTACGAACTAGAAAGAGAACAGTTCAGATCAATCTAGCCATCAAGTTACGGAGCAACAAGAAAGATTTTGGATGCAAACGAGATACGGCAAACTTACTCAGCTAGACAGGATCTAAGCATGCAAACAGATACTTGAACTAATGTATGAGCTCTAAAGGATCGAAGACTTGTGTCACAAAGAACACAAGCCTCTAAACTATGAACAAGCCAAGAACACAAGAACATATCATTCATGCATGAAGTCCACTTTAGTCTAAATAAGAAATGCTGAAATACTCACTTTGCTTTAATTGAAGAACAAGCATCCACGAGGACATCAAGTCACTCCTCACCCTATCCTTCCTAGCACTCCAATCACACACAACTCATGGGAGAGGTGAGAACTCACCTCTCCAAGAGAGAATGAGAGGAGAGGGAGAGAGGAATGCGTTCCAAATGAGAGCCCCTCCCCTCCTATTTATAGAGGAGGGGGTGCCTTGCTTTAGGCACCAAAGGCCTCCATCTTGTGCAGCCTCCCTGGGCGTTGCCAATCATGTGGTGACACGTGGCAGCAAGAATTGGGAGGAAACCGGAATATTCTGTGCAAAACCAGACATTCCTTTGCTTCTGCGCTGAAGAACCGATCCTAAAAATGGGCAACAGGGGCGGACCAGGCGGGCGGACCAGCGAACCGGCGGGCCAGTGCGCGAACCACGCCACCGCCTCGCCCCCGCGCCTGTGGCATCGCGACGCGTGGCGGCTCGGGGATTCTTCCCACGCATGCTGCCAAACCGCGTCCACCCACGCCAATCCGGTCGCGACACATGGCCCTTCCTGCCGCTCGCTCGGCTACGCACGCTGTGCCAAGGCGCGATCCGCGTGCTGGGGTGAGAGCCGCTGGATGGCCGCCACATGTCCAGGCATGGACATCCCACACGCCGCGTCGGCGATCCGCGCCCGCGGCTGCTGGCCAATGGTCGGGCACCGCATGGCAGGCGGATCCTGCGTGCGTGTGTGTGGGTCTGCTGCGCCGGCTGTTGCGAATGGGAGGATGCCACATGTCCACTGCTAATTGGTTGGATGGCGGTGTAGTGTGGGCCCCGGATGACATTAGCTCTTTTGTTTCTTCCATATCTTTTGCATACGAACTCCGATGTAGGCATATAATACATCCATTGCGATCGTCCTGACGAGCCCGTCACAATGATGTAGTCCTAATTGGCATTTGAGTTTGTTTATGATGACATCCTTTAATAGCCATTGGATCACTTGCTCTCAAAATCGGTGCATCCTGCAACAAAAGCTAGAAACACCAAGACTTGTGGAAACTATCAGTATCAAGCCCTATTCTAGTGTTGATGATCCTTTTACATTTATTTTATGCAGGTATTGACGGTGTAAAAGTAGCACTTAACAGCCGTCAACACTGCCACGCCAGCACCGGCCCCACACGTCAGTTGCACGCGCTTGCCGCGCCAGCTGCCGCGTCAGCTGCCGCGTCACCTCCCCTCCCCTTCGTGCACTCGGTCCAGTGAGCCACACACACAGCCCAGCCTCGGTCCACAGGGTCCACGGTTCTGGTGCACAACACAGTGCCGACCCCTACGCCCGCCTGCGTTAGCCCCCTAGTTTTTGCTAGATCCACCGGTTTGTGCACACACAAGTTTAGCTAGGCTACTTAGAGTTTTCCAGAAATTCCACAAAAATTCTCAAAAATACTAGATGGTCCCACAAACCCATAGGTGCTCTCCAAATCTTTTTCTCACATCATTAGATCCCTTAATCATTTTGGGTTAGGTTAACCCTATTTAAAGACCCATAAAATGTACACCAAATGTGCATTTCTTTATCTAGAGCTCCATAAATTCCCAATAAATTTCCAAAATCATTGGGATATAATCTAAGGATATTCATAGGCTCACATCTACAATCCCATACTTCGAACCCCTAGATTTAGTTATCACCCCCTTTATACCTGATAGACGATCGTTTAGCCACATAAAATGACGAACCCTTAGAGTTGATCTCGAGCCTTCGATCCATGATCAACTCATCCTTAACCTTAAGGACATTCTAGAAATCTTCATATTCAAAATGCTTTGGACTAATTGGTTGATGATTGATGAATTGTTCATTTATTGTTTGTGCTTAGTCTCTCATCTAACCCGGTAATTGCGCTCTCATCAACCGGGATATGCATTATAGGGACTCAACTCTTCGTTCAACAAGTGAGGCAAGTATCTCAATGACACCTCGTTGGTCATGCCTATTCTATGTTCTAATGCTAAAATTTACCAAGTTAACAATGTTGTCCTGCATCTATGGTACATGCGATAACTTGGGTTTTAGGCATATCACCCAGGAGAACCCCTCTTCTCCATCCCCTATAAAACCCTAGGGCAAGCCTTATACCCAAGGCTTGCAACTTTATAAACTTGTTTTACTTCCTAAATACCACCTTAGAATCGATAGGTTGGTGTGAGTGTGAAATATAAAATTTGCCTTAGAAACATCCTAGAGAGGATGTAAGGGAAGTTGGGTATCCTTGGGAGAAGCTCTACCCAGCGTTGCCTTAGTCCGTATAAGGACCGAATCAAGGAGAAAGTCTTTCAGTGTTTAGTACGACCATACGTAGCCAAAAAGGTACAGCCTGTCGGGAGTACATACTCATGTGAGGCCTTAAATCAAACCCCACTACTGAACCTATTAACCGTCCCAAGAGGCCATGGTGGGCAACAGATGCGCTGGAGCAGAACCTTCGTATAGTCCCAGGTCTGGCCGGTACGGGTCATGGGGAATGTTATGGCGTCAGGATGATGCAGTGGTATTTATACCACACTTTTATGCATATGCTTTGTCCTAGGACGTGGACCTGCGAGGCGGGTGGTGGTGGAATGACCCCTACTTAGGCCCTTGTGTAGACGTGGATGGAGCTAGGGAATGTTGTCTAGGAGTGGATGATAATGTAATCCTCAAGTAGACGTCGGTGGGTATGGTTCTCGCGGCTAGTACCGCCTATACGTATGGTATGGGCTGGTCGGAGTTATGGGTATAGTGTACGCCTCTACGCAGAGTATGATTTATATGGATAGCTGTGGTTCATGGTGATGAACCCCCTTGGTTAAAGCTCTCTTTGACTAGTCACACCATTAGAAATATGATGGTTAAAATTGTGGGCGGAATCCCAAAGAGTTGATGCAATGGGATAAGGGTTAAACGGGATCCTGTCGATCACTGCATTAAAACTTGGGAACTGGTAGGAGAGGCTTCGTGTTCCTCCTCCAGGGCCACCACTTCTTATCGTACATAAGTTAGGAGTCCAGTAGTTGTTACAATGTGTTTACACTTTGCATGAGTTTGCTTTTATGCATTGATGCTAGCCCCATTTTATATCTTACTTTCATGTCATTAAATTCTTATACGTTGGGTACTTGCTGAGTACTTCTGGCAAAAGTACTCAAACTTGCTTGTTTGCCCAGGTTACGACCTTTTCTACGTCTACCGCTGCATAATGATTGTTGTGTGCTCGTATGGTAAAGGTGACTATATATTCACCGGAGTAATCTTCTCCTTAACTTCTATCTCTTTCTACTCTATTTATCAAACCCATACAGGCTGGTGCCATTTACCCGGTCCACAGGGCGTGGTACTATATTGCTTAAGTGGGGTCATCCTGAGGGTGGTCCCCACAACAACATTCTCAGTCTATATAAAAAGTACAATCATAAAGCTGATCCAAATTGGTAGGAACTCACTATGTGCATACTGATAGTAACATTACATAGTTACATCCAGCAATAGCACTTTAGAAGTTTCTATTGACGCAAAAAAGGGAATCAAGTTCTTCAATGGCAACACGTAACGGATCTCCGGGATGTAACAAGACGTGCCAGCCGACCTGACCTGTTGATCGGTACGGAAAGATAGGAAACGTTAGATGCAGGTTAGATCGGCTAGAGAACCAATGTGGGTCTTCAACCAGTAACAACCCGATCGGCCGATACAACTGTAGAACGAATCGGCTAGCTGGAGCAGCCGAAGTACAAGTATAACCAAAACGGCTAGATCAGCCGATTTGATGACATAGGCAAAGTGCAAGCAAAAGCAGATCAAACTAAGCGCTACGAGACAACACTCGAAACCAATCTAGATTGGCTGTATCGTAGTGAAATGACGCAGGAGCGAGGTTAGCCGATACGATATGATCACGAGCTGGATAAATTGGTGATAAAAGCTAAATAAACAAGAAAACTTGCAAACCTAGCTGATATCAATAAATTGTGAATAAAACTTAGACGAAACCACAGCGATGCACCTGGAGGTTAAAGCCCAGTTATTATTCAATAAAATGGTACTTACAAGCTTGCCGGATGTCGATTGATGCAGCCCGACGAGCTAGAAGGACGACATTTGAAGAAACAAGAAAATAAGAAGTAAAAAAGGGTGGCGAAGTCACCGACTTGGAAAAGTAAAGGTTTTGTGTATATTGGTGTGTACAAACTATCTCTGACCGCGCAGGATCGCTATTTATGTCCTGAGGACAACTTGACTCCTAGTCGATGACGACAATGTTTACTTGAATCTAAAGAAATAAAACTACCAAAAAACTTGATGATTCTTATAGGAATCAGACTCTCTAACTGACTTTGACCCGATGTCAACTTGCTTGTTGACCCGCCTCCGTCTTCCTTCCTTTTGGCGTATCCTTTTTCTACCATGTTTCTTCCACCAATTGGCTGATCCTAGATCGGCTGGCCGCTTCTCTCCTTTTCTTCATCAGCTTTGAGGTCTTCCCGATGTCTCTTCGGCTATTCTTCGATATGTGTCAAAAAAAGGTGTCAACACATGCCCCCCAGTTTCGGAGTAAATATCTTTTGCTATGAAATTCTCTCGATTTTCGATTTCTTTCTCCAGATGTATCTCTTAAACTTCGAGTTTCTAGAGGCCATAAATATCACCCCCCTTCTCTGTATACGCTGCCTTTTCACTGTCGTTTCATATCTTCAAAACTAGTTAAATCTGTAACCGATCTTTTCACCGTATTCAATGGCTTCTGCTGATGACGATCGTCATAACAATTCAGGTAACCTCTTTATTGATCCTCTCGATCCAAAGTGGTTAACCAACCAATTATCTTTCTGAAGTTATCCATGATTTGGTCATGAGATCCTAAAGATTTTGCTGATATTTCAGGTACCACAGCTCCTAAAGCTCCTCAGAAAAGAAAGGCAATTGCTAGGAAGATCTTGATCAATGATTCGAAGAAAATTAAAGTGTCTGCTGACGCTTCTGTTGGGGATGTATCTGTTGAAATTGGATCTGCGGTTGGTATATCAGCCGATGTGACAATGGTGCGGATCCCTTTTCTTTTCCTCCATTACCTTGTCTTTCTCTATTTGTAGCCTTCTGGTATGTTGAGCAAATTTTTCTCAGGATAAAGCAAAGGCTTCATCAGCGCAAGACATTGTGTCAGAGTCAAAGCAAACCGAAAAAAATCCAATATCAGCCAATTCTCTTCAAGGACATCAAACCGATGTTGACATTGGATCGACTTTTTATAATGAATCTGCAGATGTTATCTTGATGGATGAAGATGAACCAGTCACATTGAGACCTGATTTAGTTGTAAGCACCTCCTTCTCTTTGTTAATATCGCCATATATTTCCTTGATAATCCCCCTTTTTGATCTGCTTTTCGTCTTTTGTAGATCCAAAATGATCCCTTCATCAGTAGTTCTTCCAATGTATCATCTTTAAGTCCTCTTCCTGACAATGTTCGGGCACGTCTTCGAGAGATGTTACTTCTCCTTGATCAGAATATCAGTCAATTGGTTCAAGAAGCGGAACCAGTCAGACAAATTTATAAGCAAATCAGAGGACAATTGCCAACTGAAGTGAAGAATAGGCTCCACCCGGTTGCTTTCATAGAAAGTTATCAGCTTCACGTTGAACATGCACAACATCATCTGGAGGAGAGGACCCATCAAAAGCAGTTGGTTTTGGATCGAGAAGTTCTTGATTCTCAGGTTGTCGATTTGGATAATAGAATCCAGATTTTGTCTTCCTCTCATCCTGAGATTGCTGCTACTGTCGACCAAAATGAAGAGCAGGCGAGCAGATCTTCTTGCGGAATTAAAGCAACTCAAGGAAGATTTATCCTTGGAGGAGAAAAAACTATCGTACCTTCCAAACCTGATCAATAGTATGGAGCGTCAAAAAGACATTATTGTCAATAATGCCCGAAACATCAGTAGAGAAGAACGACCGATTTCTGGTTCAGCTTATGCCGATCGACAAAAAATAGAAAAAGTTGAGCGGCTTCGTCTGGATGCCATCAATGTTATCCATTCACTCGGCATAGCTTAACTGCCCTTTGTATATGTAACTCTGGAATCTGTAGCTGGTTTAAATATTTGGCCAAGCCTAACGCCCTTCTTTTATTGCTTTGCTCTTCATTGTATTTCGTCTTAAAAATAAACCATCTGTATGATTCATGTATTCCTTCTGGATGATTCTCTTTCCTGACAATATGTACTGTTGATCTTTCTGAATCATGATAGATGAATGCCGGTCATGTGACTCTGAACTGTCTTGTTTCTCTTTTCTCTATAAAATGCACTTCCTTGTCCAGAAATTTCTTCAGAAGTCCATTAGAGTCATAGCAAGTTTCAGCCGATGGTTCATATCAGCTATCTCAAATCTTTTGGAATGAGAGGCGTTTACTCTTAAAAGGGTTTTCGGGAAGAGAAGACTTTACTTAGACTGACTTTGCTCCTTGACAGTGCCATAAAGATTGCAGTCTTCATCTGCGGCTTTGAGAGGGCATCAATACCAAAGTATGCTCTGCACTTTGTAGACGTGCATAATTTCCCAATTTGATGTATTAATGTTGGCCTCATTTTTCGGGAACTGTTTCCCTGAACTAATGTCAGCCTCTTGAACACTGCGTCATTCACAGAGTGTCTGTTCCTCTTTTGACCGGATCTGGCGCTTCTGTTCTCATCTTCCCCACCCTTCTTCATCCTTATCTCTTTCTGGTGTTTGGTCTATAAATAGACCCTGCATCTATCAAGGATAAGCATACCTCTTATTCATGGCTCAAAATATTAGTCTGATAGATTGCCGACTTCTTCTCTTCATCTTTCTTCTTTCTTCTTATTTCTCAATGGCTAGAAGAATTCTTGTGAAGTAATATGGGGTATGCTTCTCTCCCTGGTCTTATCTCGTGAAGCCAGGAGGTCCAAAAGCTAGAAGAACCCTTGTGACGTGTCTTGGGTTCATCAGTTGGTGGAGGAGAGTTTGCATATAGTCCCTTTGGCATCAGGAAGAAGAACAAGCCTATGTCTTGTTCACTTCCTTTTGCTTTTTAGTATATGCTTCCTCTGTATACCTTCCTTCCTAGCAATCATGGATTGCCTAGTGATGATGAACGTAATCGGCCAATTTGTTGTCCTTGTCAGATTTGTGATATCACCATGTACTGAAATATATATATATATCGGTAGTCACTATTTACCAACCTGAGTGTTGAATAATATTTAACACCTCTGACAGAGCAAGCCTTCCGTCCATCACTGTTAGTCATCCTCCAACCATAATTAGTTTCTAACATTTACTACTTCTTGTGCCAAACTGTATGCATGCAATATAAATTAATTTATTGTAATCAAATTAATTTACTAATCACTTCCGCAAGTGTGCATTTACAGGTAAAAAATATTGGCAACAAATTCATGTCACTCTATACCGAAGTGCTATAAAAATGCATGCCGTGCATATCTCACTCTTCCTTGCTTCCCCTTTTTCCTTTGTCAGATCTCAGATGTGATGTTGATAGGCACCTTCGTCTACCCGCATGCATCGCAGACCAGCCTCACCCTCAGCTTCTTCTACCTGCACCATGCCACCGGCCTGCATGGTGACAAGGCACGGCAACAAATGCGGCCCTCCTTCAGTGTGCATGGCGCGGCAAAAGCCGCCCACAGCCTACTCAATGTGCCTCATGTTCGTGGTGGTCATCGGTCATCGGTCGTGGCACGTGCGGTGTTGGATCCTTGCGGCCTTCTCGGCAGTAAGATGGGCTCTGTCCATTGCTGCGTCTCACCAGCCCTGCTGTTGTTGGCAAGGTAAAACTTTGGCAAACTCCCGATTGAAATTACTTTGTTTTTATATCTCAAGTAGTAAAAATCATCATGCATTCTAATTTTGCATCCATTTGACTGTTTTAATGTGCTTGGGATGTTTGGTCCAGTTGATGAAGCTTCTGGCGGCTTGGGGCCGGAGCTTTGGTGAGCCCTTGAAATTGTAAAAATTACTCGATTTCTTATCGTGGCGGTAAAAAATGAATGTCCATCAGTTCATGTATGTTTTTATTCATAGATGGGATGATGCATCATGCAGGGCTTCTTGGTCGCCAGAAATCAAGGGTGATGTGAACGGAGGAGGCACCGACAACAGTTCTACAAACATGTATTCATTTGATTGTTGTCTTAGTATTACTTGTCAATATTGGAGAATTATTTTCACCAGTGACCGAGAATAATTATTGGCCACCATATAAAAGGAGTAATAACGTGTTGGATTGCATGTATTCGAGGCAGTCTCTCTCCTGAACACTTATATAAAAAGTTACGACTATCTTGCTAAGAATCACTTCCATACAAGCAAAAAGTTTCTAATTAAAAGATGTACTTTTCAAATAAATTGATATTACTTCTAGAATTATTGGGGTGGTAAAAAGCAACCAAATGGAAACTACGAGGCCTATAAACAAAAGCGAATGCATTTGTGTGTCGTGTAACAACACCCTATAATCAAGTTTCAAAGTTATTTCATCTTCTCTCTCCCAAATACAATGCGTAGATTGCTCTCCAAAAATCTTGCTCACACTAATAGTAGCCCATGCAAGTTTCAACGGCCTCCTGAAATCCGTCTCTCTTGATGCAATGTTAGTTAACCGCAATGGAGATTACAATTTACATGAATGCTTAAAAGATTTATTTTCATGCGGCTGCACTCCATGGACAAAACTTTTTTTTACTGCATCTATGGATTGTTGGTGTCTCTTGGTGTTCAAAAGGAGTAAATAGCCTTGTACATAAGGAATAATTATTGATACCATATACTAACACAAGAAATAAATGTTAAGAAATGAAAAAGTAATTTGTCGCCTAGTGAAGGAGTAATAATTACCTACAATGGGACAATTCTCACTGCCATACTCAGGCATGAAGCTTTTACTTCCTCCGGCATCATGCACTTGCGCAGAGATATGCTTTGAAGGCTTGAAGCATAAGGGCATTCGGCCATAATACATCGACAACAATCATAGATAGGGGGATCAATCTGCGGCAAGTAGAATAAAAATAATAATTAGGCAGCGGAGAATCACCTGTCGTAGTCGCCTCTTGTAATTAGTTGGAGCAAATAAAGGATGATTTTATAGAAGAAAGAAGTAATATTGAAGAAATAGAAATAATTTTCACAATTGGGATTATATGTAAGAACAGTAATTAGCCGAGCCTACTTGTGTACGCATATTATTGCTCCTTGAAATCTCTCTCTCGCTACACTCAATTCTTTCAACATACAAGAATGTATATCAATCTTAAATCACACTCTGATTATGCAACCATACAAATCGTATGCAAGGTCATTCGAAATTGGTTTATATTATTCTAACTAGACATACTTTGATTTCTTAGATGCTATTTTCATTTAGAATTACTCCTCTTGTCATACTTTGATTTCTTGTCATATTTATAAAAAAACATGAACGGAGTAATTGTCCAACTACACAAGAAATAATGTTTTTGGTGTCTAGAGGAGTAATTTTGTATAACAAAGAGTAATTTCCACAACGAATTCTATTTTAGAGACCAGCCGAGTAATCTTGCTGGAGCCATACACCCTCCTCGGTCAGCTCGACTTCCTTGGTCCTGCTTCCAAGGGCCATCTAGAGAGTAATACCAAATTAAAATTCTCAAAAGTTAATGTTAACAAAATATTTTGAAAGTAATATTTCTACAACAGAGAGATAATTACTGCTCATCATTTAAAACTATTTTTAAATAAATCACTCCTCTTACTTAAAAAATACAACATGGAAATTTACTCCTACCGTTAGAAAATGATCTCATCGGAATATTACTCCTGTAATGTTATAAAAGTACTCCTTCTGTACCAAAATATAGCTACATTTAAAATTTTCAAAAGTCAAATCTTTTTTTTAACTATGACCAACAATATCTCTAAAATACTACTCTGATATGAAAATTACTCCAATCACTAGAAAAATACTCTATGGAAAATTACTCTATTGGTCAGCTAATGTGAAAATTACACCTATTATCCAGCTTAGAAAATCAGTTTGAGATCTAAAACAATTATAGGTAACTACACCCTTTGCATGCACAGAGTGATGCATGCCAGTATCAACAGAATAACATCAGTCAAAAATTGTCTTCGAGACATTTTTTTACTACTATTTTGCAATGATTTTACGTTTGCCTCACACCTACTCTGCCTCCAACTGCCTCGCACACCTGCTCTGCAAATTTGTATTTATTAACCGCAAATCTCGCTCACCAGGTCTATGAATAGGTTATTAACAATTACTCATATCTCGCACACACGCACACGCCGGCGACCTTCTACACCACGCTGCCGCGCACTTCACCGCATCGCCGCTGACGAGCACTGCGCCGGTCAAAGGTGTCGCCTTTCTTGGCTTGGACCGAAGCGCGAGAGTCTCCTGTATCGAGCCATGCCACTTGTTGATTGGGCCGGACACGTCTCGCCGCCGGCGAACCCTTGACCGCGCCAGAGCTCCTCTGGGGCATTCCTTCGAACACGTACCGGCGCCGGCCAAAACCCCTAGGGTCTTTGCTCCCACAGCCGCCCACACGCGCGAGTGATCGCAGGAGATCCGGCTGGATCCCATGTGGCTGGCCACTCATGGCCAAGCCACCCGCCAGGCCACACCACGCTGCGCCGCAGCCGGTCGCCCGGGTTCCTTCGCGCCGCGCCACCCCAGCATGCCACGCGGGCGGCCACCTCTGCTGGCGTCGGCTTAGAGCCATGCCGTGGCAGCCACGTGGCCGGCAGGAGCCACCTTGCAGCTGGCTTTTAGCTATGTTAGAGACAGCAGGAGATACCCTATAGCTAGCCTAAAGTATGCAATATTGTAAATGCGTATTTTATTTTCAGAAATGTATTTTCTCTTTGAAAATTCATAATAAATCCGTTTTACCTCCGAAAAATACAAAACCTTTTCTAGAAATCTTCTAAAATTTCAAACTCCGCGATAGGCTAGGGTTTGCCTCTTGTTGGGTCTTATTCATACTTCCTCTTGGAGTTATTGCAATTAGCAGCCGTGTTTATTTATTTAAATACGATTCTAGGAGCCGCCAGAGCCGGAGAGCTGAACCAGGACTACGACGACGACCTCGGCTACGACGACTACCCACACCCAGGTTCACGCCCGACCTACTTTGAATGCCCATTAGGTATTGCTTTAGAACTGCTAGTGCTTTAATTATGCATGATGATGGATATGATGAAACCCTTGCACTGCCCTTTTTAAATACCTTGTCCTTGATTGACCTACTACTACTACTTTACTTACGCGTGATTATACGCTGAGCTTGCTATGCATGTGTTGGGACTATGTGGTAGTTTCTTGGCGTGTGTGGGGAAAAACCGGCAGGAGAAGGTGTTTTTGGGATACTTGGCGGGGGTGAGCTCAAGACAACCCGATCCGGGATCGGGGGCCAGGGATCATCTTCTCGGGCGATGCCCAGTTTGGTACCTATGGCGGGTACACTGTTTTAGGAGCACAGGTGTTGGGGATTTTTGTGATGACTTGGTGGATAGGAGCTTGCCCTGGTCTGAAACCGAGTGGGTCGCTTTGTTACACGGGACTTTCGTACACACCACCTCGCCGAGAGTGGGGATAGGGCCGTTTCGATCCTAGCAAGTGCGATACCATTCCTGCCAATAGGATAGAGGGTATCAGTGAGAGGGTGTAGGGTGAAGTCCCTTCCCTTTGGACGCTCCCCGTGTGGCCACACGGGGGCGTGTTCACAGTTCTGGGGTGGTCCTTTCCGAAGGACCGCATCGAGACCCGGATGCAGGATGGAATCGTAACACCTAGGTGTTCGTTCGGTTGGGTAGGCTCGGTCTGTCGTACACCGTCCGAGTGCTATTCCGAGTTGGGTACTAGTGTACACGCTCTGCAGAGTTTAGATCTATACGTATAGTCGCGTCCTCGGTTATGGACACACCCGTTGTTTACTCCGACTCTTACGTTTTGGGATTTCTACCTTCCCCCTTATTGGATGAGAGTGTATAGTGAGCCGTGGTTTTTCTCGGGGAGAGGAGAGTTGTTCCCTCTGCCTCGCGGATCCGGGTGCAACCATTGAGGTGCGAGGAGTGGGAGTTCTCGCACCGACCCTAGATGGAGATAGGTGTTGGTGACGGTAATCTGGGTGACCAGGTGTAACCATTTGCGGATGAGAGATATGGGAATTGGTGGGAATATGGAGATGTTATTCTATTTTACTGCTGCTGCTGCTTAGGAAACCCAGCCTCTACCTTGTGCCTTTCTTTACCTTTAGAAGTAGGCCACTTAAAGCTTGCATACGGTTGGTGACGTGGACCTATCCCGATCCTTGGGGATAGCCCCTGAGCTTTCAGGGTACGAGTCAGACTTCGACAACAACACCGATGGATGGTACGACTGAGGGGCACGTCGCTTCGCTCAAGGATGCCTATGGGAGAAGAATAAAGATGGAGACTCCTTCTGGAAGCTAGCTACCGCTGCGTAGGCTCTTATTCTTGTTATTCCGCCAAGAGGCGTGTAATGATGTACTCCTTTATTCAGGATATGCAATAATATTCGTACTCTGATGCTTTATTTCATTGTATGGTTGTGATATTTATCTGAGATGGATGTCTATGTGTGATAGCGTCTGATCCAGGGTCTATCACAAGAGCAGGATGACGGGTTTTCACTTTTTGAAAACCCGGGTCGTTACAGATGGTATCAGAGCCGTACTTGACCGTAGCACGTGCCCTTAGAAATGGTCGATAGAGATTAGAACTCTAAACGGTCTCTTTTGCTATATACAACTCTTGGCATATATTACAAAAACTTATCCTTCTTTGAAAAGTTCTATCTCACCTGCGCTAACTAGAAATTTCTTCCGTGTCACAGGAAATGGATCGACAGGAGATAGAGCTCCTCCCGGAGCACATGGAGGGACTTGCTCGTTGGGTGGACCGGGTCATCCTCAGGCTGGGGATTCCCCCTATGCACGTCACCTACCGCGTTGAGGACGTCCGCACTCTGTCCGGCCCACTGGTGCTCTGCACGGTGGCCATCCTACCCCACTCAACGCATCCAGACTTCCCTGAGATGCTCGAGCACAGCACATGACTCAACGTCAGGAATGCTGTGGACACCGCCTGCAGCCACGTACTTCGCCACCTGTTGGCTAGGTACCGCGATGTCTACAGGACAGGAGACCTGCGGCTGATCCCCCAGGACTACTACAGAGTGGCTCCGATTGTGGACGGACTGCCATACCCTACAGCACTCTACGAGGAGGAGGTTGTCCAGGGTCCTCTGCGTGAGTCTGACAACACGCTCGTCACCACAGGGAGCTACCTCATGGACCTTGACACTCACGCCCGCCGACTGAGCGAGCAGACGAGTGGACTCTTCAGCAGACTTGAGCACACTACGCTGGAGTTCCGCGAGCTTCAGCCCCGCTGCCAAAGTTTGATCGTGGAGAACCGTACCCTGCGCCAGCGAGTCGAGCAGCTCGAGCGTGGGCTACGCCATGCCAACTCCTTGGTGGTACGAGCTGAGGCAGAGAGAGTGTCCGCTCAAGAGGAGATGATCTACGCCAAGGAGGATCTACGCAAGCAGGAGGCCAGGTTCAAGCGCCTCTTCGACAAGCTGAACCAGAAGGATGCACTGCTCGCCTCGTAGGGACGCAGTCTCGTTTGTGAGAAGGCCAAGGTGGCCGAGCTTGTGCAGGACCAGTACTCCAACACCGCCAACTTCGCTGCACTCACTAGGACTTCTATGTTCCTGCTGGACAAGTGCAAGAGGATGCTGAGGACTTGGGAGGACGCTGACTCTCTTCGTGTGGACGAGCTTCACGAGCTCAACAGTTAGCTACCTCCAGAGCACCAGCGGGCGATCCACAAGGAGACCTTCAAGCTACACCCGTCCGCCCTCAAGCTACACCTGTGTCTGATGGCTGACATGCCCACTCCGGTTGAGACCCAGGAGGTGAGGGCTGCTCACGCCATGCTGACGCGGATGTTCCCTAGGGACTGCCCCGAGGAGGACCGTTGCCCTGTGTGGTACAAGAGGGCTCGCACCGAGTAGCATGCTGGAGCGTGATCATGCTAATAAGAGTAGAGTTGTAAGATAGGTAGCTACCATGAGTTGTCCCATGTAGCTGTGAGCCTGTTCCGGTGCATGAGGAGTTATGAGTCTTTTCACAACTAGATGTGCACACCCTTTTGAGATCATGTAACGCTATATTAGATCGCTGTTGTGTGTGACCTCCAAGGCTTGAGTCAGCCTCGAGGAAACTTATGTACTCATAATGGATGCTGATTGTTTGGTCTTAATGGAGTTAATCGTTCTTATTGCTTTTTCCCTTTGAATGTTGGAATTATATTACAAATATTTTCATGCTTGTATATCAGACTCAATTTGTTGGTGAGTGACATATCTAAGGTTTTCTATGCCCTTGGTCTTGTTTTCAGTAAGATGTCCATCAGGAGATCCGGACGTCTGTTGGCTCGCCTCGAGGAGGCCGAGGCCGAGGAAGAGCAAGCCCCGCCAGTCTGTGGCCGCGGACGTGGTCGTGCTCCCATACATGGGCGTGGACGCGCTCGTGGTCGTGGACACGCACCTGTCTGAGGACGAGGCCGAGGCGTTGTGGTGCCACCACTGCCACCTCCACCCATCGGTCAAGGCGATGCGGAAGAAGGAGAGGAAGAAGCTGAAGGGGAGCCCGAGCCGGCACCAGCTCCCCAGGGTCGTGGGCATGGTCGTGGCCGTGGAGAGGCACCGCCACCGCGACCACCTAACCTGGCTGAGGTGATGGCCGCTCAGACTGCGCTGATACAGAGGATGGCTGAAGCCGTCGAGAATCGAGTCAACGGTGGGAATCGCAACATCCCACCGGAGGAGGACTTCGCCAAGAAGATAGAGAGGTTCCTCCGTCTGAAGGCCCCTACCTTCAGTTACTCGGATGACCCTCTCGACGCTGACGACTGGCTCCGCGTGATCGAGACGAAGCTCGACCTCACCGCCTACACCGACGAAGAGTGTGTGGCTCTCGCCGTCCACCAGCTCGAGGGTCCTGCCAAGTCATGGTGGGACAACTACTCCGAGAGTCACCCGAACCCAGCTTTCATCACCTGGCTGGAGTTCTGTGAGGTGTTCCATGAGCAGTACCTGTCGAAGGAGCTCATGACTCAGAAGGCCCAGGAGTTCTGCACCATGACTCAGGGTGCGATGAGGGTGGAGGAGTACGAGAGGCACTTCATGAAGATGATGCGCTATGCCCCCGACGACACAAACACCGATGACAAGAAGCAGTTCTGGTTTCTACGAGGCCTCCACCATGGTCTCCGCCAGGGCTTGAAAGCTAGTGAGCACAAGTCCCTTCGCCACCTAGTGAACAGGGCTATCGCGCTCGAGGAAGAAAGGAGGGGGCATGAGGAGCGCATGAAGGGCAAGAAGAGGATGGGAGATCAGGACCATGGCAACCGATCCTTCCAGAGGCTGAGGAGTGGGCAGAGCAACTTGTTGAGAGGGATCTACCACCCGGGGAACAACCATCCCGGATGTGGCTTCGGGGCAAGCCGTGCACCGTACCCTGGAGGAAGGAGCTCCAACTACCAGCAGCAGGGTGGTGGCTACAACCGCCCGTAGCAGAGCACGTCGAGACCCGGCACCGGAGGTTTCACACCTACGTGCTACGCCTGTGGCAAGCAAGGCCACAAGTCGTACGAGTGCCCAGCAAGAAGACCGCTGCTACACCTGCCAGGGCACCAGCTCCAGGAGGGAGGCCACCTCAGGCTGCTCCCCAGCCGACCGCTGACCGTGGGAGGCTCAACCTCCTGACTGAGGAGGAGGCTGCTGACGCTCCTGACATCGTGATCGGTGAGTTTTTAGTTTGGGGTGCAAAAGCTTTGATCCTTTTCGATACTGGTGCAACTAGTTCTTATGTGTCCTCTAACTTTGTAAACAAACTATCTCTCCCCAAGACTCCCCGACCGAAACCTATTGTGAAGAGCTCACCGCTCGGAGACATCAGGTGCACCTTGCTGTGCAAAGGTGTGGAAATGTTCATCAAGGGTCACAAGTTCCTTGGAGATCTGATCGTGCTGAAGTCCAATGGGATTGATGTTATTCTGGGCATGGATTGGATCACCGCTCACAAGGGAGTTATCTCCTCGTCACCACGACAAGTGACCCTGATACACCCCAAGGGGATGAAGATCACGTTTGAGCCGCTGAAGTCACGGAAAGTACCAGCTGTGTACGACCTCACTACGAAGACAGTGGCCGATGTTCCAGTAGTTTGTGAGTACCCAATGTTTTTCCTGAGGATCTGCCGGAGTTACCACCAGACCGCGACGTGGAGTTCGTGATCAACCTTGTGCCAGGTACAACACCCGTGGCACAGAGTCCTTACAGAATGGGCAAGTTAGAGCTGGCAATGCTGAAGGAGGAATTAGAAGCTCTCCGATAGAAGGGGTACATCCGACAAAGTGCATCACCTTGGGCTTCACCGGTGATGTTTGTACCGAAGAAGGATGGGACGCAACGGCTGTGCGTCGATTACCGCGCTCATAATGCGGTAACCATCAAGAACAAGTACCCGTTGCCGCGCATTGATGACCTGCTTGATCAGTTGAGGAAGGTAAAGTACTTCAGCAAGATTGACCTTCGATCCGGCTACCATCAGATGAAGATTCGCCCCGAGGACATCTACAAGACACCGTTTGTGACCCGGTACGGGTAGTATGAGTTCACTGTCATATCATTCGGTCTTACGAATGCCCCAGCTTACTTCATGAACATGATGAACAAGGTATTCATGGACGAGTTAGACAAGTTTGTCGTGGTTTTCATTGACGACATCTTGGTCTTCTCGGAAACTGCTGAAGAACATGAAGGGCATTTGAGGATAGTGCTGGAGAAGCTGAGGCAGAATCAGTTGTATGCCAAGTTCAGCAAGTGCGAGTTCTGGCCAAAAGAAGTGGCATTCCTTGGGCATGTGTTGTCAGGTGAAGGAGTGGCAGTTGATCCCTCGAAGATCGGAGCTGTGTCAAAGTGGCAGTCGCCCAAGACAGTGACAGAGATCAGGAGTTTTCTCAGGATGGTATAGTACTACTGCCGTTTCATCAAGAACTTCTCCAAGATTGCGAAGTCAATGACCGAGTTGCTGAAGAACAACACGCCTTTCATGTGGTCAGAGAAGTGTGAAGCAAGCTTCCAAGAGGTCAAGACCCGACTCACCACCACTCCTGTGTTGACGCTTCCCGATGACAACAAGGACTTTGTGGTGTACTGTGATGCTTCTAGGCAGGGTCTTGGTTGTGTGTTGATGCAAGAAGGCAAGGTGATCGCTTACGCTTCAAGGCAGCTTCGGAAGCATGAAGAGAACTACCCGACACATGACCTTGAGTTAGCAGATGTTGTTCATGCTCTGAAGATATAGAGGCACTACTTGATGGGCAACAAATGTGATATCTACACAGACCACAAGAGTCTAAAGTATATCTTCACCCAGTCAGAGTTGAACTTGAGGCAACGGAGATGGCTAAAGCTGATATAGGACTATGACCTCAACATTCACTACCACCCAGGCAAAGCGAATGTTGTGGCCGATGCTTTGAGCCGCAGAAGCTATTGCAACAACCTAATGGTGCAGAAGGAACAACCAGAGTTGTACAAGGAGATGGAGAGATTGAAGCCTGACATCGCCGAGAAGAGACGGCTTAATGAGTTGAGGGTGAAGTACGGACTGGAAGACCAAATCAGGCAAGCCCAGAAGAAGTGTCCTAAGATTGAAGAAGTGAAAGACCTTCTGACGAGAGGTAAGGCCCCTGACTAGCAAGGCATGTTGTGGTTGAAAGATCGCATATGTGTGCCTAGTGGTGAGGAGATTCGGAAGACGATTCTGAAGGAAGCCCACGACTCTCAGTATTCTATTCACCCCGGTTGCACCAAGATGTACCAAAACCTGAAGTGTCGATTCTCATGGGAGAACATGAAGAAGGACATCGTCGAGTATGTTGCCCGATGTGACACATGCCAAAGAGTGAAGGCGGAACATCAGAGACCCGCCGGATTGCTACAGCCACTTGAGATACCTCAGTGGAAATAGGATGATATCAGCATGAACTTCGTGGTGGGTTTACCCTGCACTCAGAAGGGAAATGACTCAATTTGGGTGATTGTGGACCGTTTGACCAAGGTAGCACACTTCTTACCGGTGAAGAACAGGTTCAGTGTGAGTCAGTTGGCTGATCTTTACGTAGAGCACATCTTGAGGTTGCATGGAGCACCCTGTAGCATCGTGTCCGATCGTGGTGATCAGTTCACTACTTAGTTCTGGAAGAGTCTGCATGATTCGATGGGCACACACTTGGACTACAGTACAGCTTTCCATCCTCAGACTGATGGACAGACTGAACGGGTGAATCAGGTTCTCCAAGATCTTCTGAGAGCTTGTGTGTTGACTTATAGCAATGATTGGGAGAAGAGTCTGCCCTACGCTGAGTTCTCGTACAACATGAGGACCTGTGTGGTTCGAAGACCAGTGGATGGTCGCTCCTTAGTGATGAGTGATTGACAACGTTGTGTGGACTGACTCTTGGCCTAGTATTGCAAGTACAGGTTGCGGCTTGATTCGCGTGGTGCAGGTGAAGATCAAGTGCGAAAGGTCTATGTCTGTGTGACCTCCCAGGAGCGGAGAGACGAGTAGGCTTCGATCGAGGTACCCGGTGGCCGACGGGATCGAGTGCCGACCGTACGCTGGCAAGAAGAGCAAGACGACGTCGAGAGGGATGAAGCCGGTGCAAGGTGGCAGCAAACAACTGAAGCTTGCACGCGGGGTTTACAGTGGTTTGGCCACAAAACCACTGGGTTACTTGGTTGAGCCACAAAGCCAAGACCGAGGACTCGACGGGGCGAGCCGGCCTACCTGGGGCGGTCTGACCGTCTTGTCAGGGCGGTCTGACCGCCTGGCCAGGGAAAGACCACAGGCAGGGCGGTCTGACCACCCAGGAGGGGCAGTCTGACCGCGTGGGCCGCAACGCGTCGAGAAGCTTCGAAGCGGAGGATGCATGGCGCAATCGTGAGGCTTGCATGAAGATGAAGCGGGTTGCGGCCAGCGGGAGTCCGTCCGATGAAGGAAAAGATCAAAGTTCCCAAAGTGCACTTGGTGGGCGTGTATCTTAAGTTAAGTAAGTAGGGGTAGTTTGGTCATTGGTTGCCCTCTGTATAAACTCAGTTGAGAGGAGATGGCAGCCACCACTTGGAACCCTAGTTCATTTGCTTTCCTCTGTAGTTTTCCTTAGGCCTAGCTTGAGTGCTTCATGAGAGATCTTGTGAGAGGGATGGATGTTTGGGCGGCTTGCTATACCTTGTATGAACCTTTCATGGTATGTATAGAAGCTTCGGCGTGGTTCATCTAGTCTCTCTTGGTCTCCCGGCGTTTTCCCTTTTGGTGATTTTCGCAGCTCATTTTGAGGATTTTCGTGGTGGCTTGTTTGAGGTGTTTCTTGGAGGGATTCTTATTGGGTGTCACACATGAGGTCTTCGTGCCTCTTTTCTTGGTGACTTTGCCCCAGAAATCCTTTGGGAAATCCTTTGATTTGAGTGGATTTCGGAGTTCTTGGAGTTCATGACCTAGAGACCTTTGATTCGCGATTCCTCTTGATTGGATGGGTTTCGGTGGATATCCTTTGGTGGAGAGGTCATTCATGAGGTGACCCAGCTATCCCCGAAGTTTCGTTGCAATATGTGGAGTGAATTGGGAGATCGGGTGAAGGGAAGTTGGGAGTTGACCCGCGGCCAGTTTCTGTAGGGGAGGCGGTCTGACCGCCTAGGGCACGCGGTCTGACCACCCTGGGGGTTTCACGTGGAAAGTGTTGGTTCTCCGGGGATTTTCTCTGAGAGCTTGTTTGCCTTGATCAGAGGAGTTTCCAGGTAAAATCTTGGGTCGGTTTGGAGTCGTGAGCTTCGAGTTGTAGTTTTGGGGAATTTCTCAGCCTAGACGGTCTGACCGCCCTGTCCATGCGGTCTGACCGCCCCTGGCAGGAAATTCCCGTGTGTTGTTTCCGCTGTTGTGGTTGAGTAGTTTCAGTGCTTACTGGTGAGGTTTGCTCCTAGGATCAGTAGCACTCCAGTGGCTACGTGGTCTTGGCAAACGTGCGGATAGAGCGGTGAAAGTGATTTTGGGATCGAGGCTGTGCTCATCTCGTTGGAGGAGCTATCTCCCTCGAGAAAGAATTTTTATCGGATCCCATTCACTCCCCCCCTCTCTGGTCGCCCAATCCGGTCCTTCACAACAACAACTTTCAAGCAAGTCTGCAAATGGTACCCTTTGAAGCTCTGTATGGCAGAAAGTGTAGGACCCCGTTGATGTGGTCTGAGGTGGGGGAGAGGACTTTCTTCGGTCCTGCTTCCATTGTTGAAGCTGAGGAGAATGTGGCTAAGGTTAGAGAGAACCTGAAGATAGCTCAGAGCAGGCAGAAGAGCTATGCTGATCCTAAGCAAAGGGATATCTCCTTCGAAGTGGGTGACTACGTCCTTCTGAGAGTGTCACCGCTTAGAGGCACGAAGAGGTTCCATGTGAAGGGGAAGCTAGCCCCGAGGTTCGTTGGACCCTACCAGATTGTGGCAAAGGTGGGGAAACTTGCTAATAGGCTGGAGTTATCGCCTGATCTTGCCGGAGTGCATCCCGTGTTTCACATTTTGCAACTCCAGAGGTGCCTTGACCCGAAGCTCGACAAGCATGTCTCCACTGATGCTATCGACTTGCAAGACAATCTGGAGTACTTGGAGTATCCGGTAAAGATACTGGGTTGGGCCGAGAAAGCTACAAGAAGTACCACCACTCGCTTCTGTAAGGTGCTTTGGAGCAATCACACCGAGCGAGAAGCGACGTGGGAGAAAGAATCCGTCATGAGGGAGAAGTACCCACACCTCTTCGAGACGGAGGTAAGTTCTTAATCTCGAGGATGAGATTCTTTTGAGGTGGGGAGTCTGTAATATCCCGTATTTTTAATACGGAATGTCAATAAGAAAAATGAGAATTTAAAAATTTTTGGTGAATTGATTGAGTGCTTGATAAAACTAATTAAGGATGTCTTCTAAATTCTCTCCTAAGTCCTAGATTTATTTTTGAGCTAATTAAAAATTTCTAGGAAATATAAAATGCTAGTGTGAGAACCTTGGATTTTATTTGGTTTATTTTTGGAATTATTTGAGTGTGATTCAAATTTTCAAATTTGAATCAAAGTTAGATATGGAGTTAGGCTAAAAAGAAAAAGGGAAGGAGGCCAACCAGACTTGGGCCTCGACTTCACACCAGTAGTCCACCAGAGGCCCTCCAATTCTTCCCCGTGCACGACCCACAACCCTGCACTCTCCCGCGGCCCAACTCTTCGCGGACCACGAGAGCAGTAGGCCCGTCTAACACCTACCGCCGCCGTGACGCAGGGTGCGGGACCCGGACGCCAGCGTCAGCACCCCCCCTTCTTTTTCCCTTTTGCTTACGCGCGCGGCCAAAGCAACCGGAGCTCGCCGGGGACCTTCCATGGCCGCCCCGGGGATGCCGTCCACGCGCCTCCTTTGCATCCGCACCGTCCACGCGTCCCGCGCCGCACCTTGCCCTATATATATAGGCCACCGTTGCAGCCCCCGGAGCTCCCAACCCTAGCCGCCTTGGGGATTCTCCCCTGTCCTCACAACCCTGTTGCGCCGGAGGAGGAGAAGAAGACGGGGAGAGGAGGAGGAGCACCGGAGGCCGTCCGTGGGCTCGCCGGCACCGCCGTGAAGACCGGAGGCCGCCAGTGGAGCTCATGGTCACCGTGAAGCCACGGACCGCGACGCCCCTGTTTCCTCTGCGTCCTCAGCTCCCCGGCGCCCTCCTTCCCTCGCCGTCGACGACCCTGCTCCGACCCTCTTCCCCAACACCTGCACAACAACTAGGGGTCACCAAGGTGAGCCAAAGCTCTGGCTCTCCTCCGCTGTGGACCCAGCCTTCGTGTCGATGGGGAACGAGTCGCGTCTGCCCTCGCCGCGCCGCACCACCGCGCACACCGCCGTTGCCTGTGATGCTGGTCTTCGAGTCGTGCCGATTCATTTACAGGAGCCGCTGCCGTCATCGCGCGTGCGCTCGCCTCCGCTCCCTTCCTTGATTCTTGGTCACACACGTCACCGCCGCACCGAACCACCCTGCCGTTGCGCCGACGCAGCTACGCCACCGACTTGCACCTCGGTGCACGCACACGCCGAGGGGGGGGGGAGAAAATGGTGATGCCTTTAAGTGAGACGTGAACCTTCTATCGGCCGCGCACGCACGCACCCGTGCGCGCTCACCGGCGAACCAACCCTAGAGCCCTTGCGCCCCGCCGCCGCGCACGCCGCCCACAGTGCCGCCATGGCCGAGCCTGCCCTGTGCAGCTGGGCAAGGGGCAAAGCCCCCATCTTTGGGGCCGGTTCGTCTCAGGGGATTGTTGATGGCTGTTAAGTGCTACTTTTACACCGTCAATACCTACATAAAATAAATGTAAAAGGATCATCAATACTAGAATAGGGCTTGATACTAATGATTTCCACAAGTGTTGGTGTTTCTGGCTTTTGTTGCAGGACGCACCGAAATACATGTTAAATGACACAGTTGAGAGCAAGTGCACCAATGGCATAGATATGGCATCATCATAAACAATCACAAATGACAAATTGGTCTGCACCATTGCAACGGGCTCGTCAAGACGATCGAAATGGATATATCATTTGTATACTTCGGAGTCCGGATGAAAGAGATATGCACAAGATAAGATCACACTATATCATGGACCCGGTGGGACCCACACCAGGCCACGTGGTGACGTGCTGGCACACAAGATGCCATGTGTCCATGACACTTCATCAATCCAAGAGAAGCACTTCCCGACGAATCAGACACCGCCACGTGTCCAGCACAAGGATCCAAGGGCCCACAACCCGAGCAAACCGCCTCCAAACAACCCATACACCGGGAACCGTCATAAGGGCCCACACACCAGTCACCTAGAGAAAGCACAAGGCGAGACGTGGTGGGCCCAGGTCGGCCGACCCCAGGGGTCGGCCGATCCGGGATTTCCTCCGTTCGCTATCAGCTTCCACGTGGTGCTCCCTGATTGGATCCTTAAGCCAGTTCGGGGGTGTATGGGGTGATCTCGCGCCGGTACCCGGGCCTATAAATAGAAGGAGAGGGGGTAGAGAATAGGACACACACTTCTTCTCCTCCTTCTCACTTTTGCCTTTTGGCTTCTCTCATTAGGAGAGGAGAGCTCTTTGCATAGGATTAGAACTGGCTTGCTAGTGCTTTAGAGATTAGAAGGAAGGTGGGGTGGTGTCTTGGGGTTGTGCCATGGTGTTTGACACATTTCCTCAAGAACGATCCTCTACGGATGCTTCTGTTCTTCATTTAGAATAAAGTGAGTATTTCAACATTCTCAATTAGACTAAAGTGGCATTCATACTATGTTCTTGTGTTCTTCGTTCGTTCATCATTTAGAGGCTTGTGTTCTTCATGAACACGCTTCCTCGATCTAGTTGACGAGCGAGTTTCTCATACTTTTGTGTTTGTTCATAAGTTAGAGGCTCGTGTTCTTCACGAACACGACCCTTGATCTTCTATTATAAACACCTAAGTTTGTATCCTGTTTGTATGCCTGCTAGTTTAATCAGAGTTAAGTGGATGCTCCTATATCCTAATCTAGATCAAGTTCATCTGTGATCCCTTGCATAGGATAGCGTATACCTGAGTGAGTTCGGGTCTCTCCCTCGTGGGTTCGTCGCTTCGTATTTATACGGAGTGCTATAGTATTTCTATGGGGTGCCAGACGTAGCCGTGCTATAGTAGTAATCGGTGGTGTAGACGTGGTGTCTAGACTACGGGTTATCCTTCGAATGCCCTGTATCCCACAGTTTGTCTTGGGGTAGGCCGCGGTAGTGACAGCTGTTTGTTGGTATTTGTTAAGCCTACAGAAATATTATGATAGATAATCCGCAAGCGCACGGATACCGGTGAGCATTCCACACGGGAGAGGGTTTTAAATATCGAATCCACAGGGAGAATGGTAAAGAGAGTATCTGAGGTATATAACTAATCAACTGAGTAACTATCAAGGACAGGACAGAAAGAGAGATAAGGAAAACTTAAGGATGTCTGGCTCTTATCCTCACAAGCTATGTCTTTATTGCTCTTATAGGGTGATTGTCTGAAGGCACACTTGGTAAAGGGAACCTCCCGAGAATCTATGGGGGAGTCCTATGGTTTCTATAGACGGGAGGTGGACTACGAAGGACTCAATGGTGCTGTCACCACCACGATCTACCACACGATCCGGAATATAGAAGGCATTCACAAGCTAGCTAGTCTAAGCACCACGCTTACACTAAACATGCAACTTTAATTCAAGAGCGACAGGAATTAAAGTACTCAAAGAGTTATGAACCATAAGAACAATAAAAACAATGGTGCTCACTTGAATAAGAAGTCGATCTTTCCCGTAAGGTCTCAGGATCAGGCTCCAATGGAGTTGATCCCAGAGGTAGAAGATGAAGAGGAGACACCGACAGGTCCGGGCCTTCCTTCAGCTTCGCCTCAACCGCTCTCTAATCCTCTCGAACAAGATTAGCTAGGTCTAATTAGACCGTGGATCTAATCTCTCAACTTGATACTAACTCTCTAACTCTAATTCTAATCTAGAGCTCTAATCTCAGGTAGGCATGGAGGATCTGATAGAATGAGTTGCCCTCTGCCCTAGGGTCAGGGGGTCTACTTATATAGTCCAGAGGAGATGACGTGCACCGTAGGATCAAACCGACCTAAACATGTGGTTTAGATTGATCTTCATAGGCGGTGGAGGAACATTCTAGAAGCCGGGCCCATTTGGCGCCAGGGGGTGGCCGACCGGCCCCACCACTGGGCCGGTCGGTCTAGTGTGGGCCCCACTCGGGGTCCACTTCGGCCAGGTGGGTCCTTGATCCTTCTAGATGCTTCTTTTTTAGGTGCTAAGTCACGTTGAGTTCCAGAGCCTTCTGGAGTCTTCTAGAGAGGTTTTCTTGCATATTTTCTGAATAGTCCCTACAAATTCATAGATTCACCAAAACTCGTGGAAATTGTTAATATAAACCCTAATAAGGTGATCTAATCATATTTTAGTCCTTTTTCCAGTAAATGTGAGGGATAAAATTCATAGATAAAATGTGTCAACAAACTCCCCCACACTTAGGCTTTTACTCGTCCTCGATAAAAGGATGGTTTACAACCGTGTCGACAAGAATCAACATAATTATACTCCTTAGTCATATCTGTACTTAGGGAACATCTGAATATAGCTAGAAATAGATCACCTTTATTTCTCAAATCTAGTCAATGGAGAGTTTCTGAATAAGTTTTGGAAAGAAAATGCAGCCTTGCTTACTCCTTTGTGATACTCTCAAATTTTAGAATGTAAAGATATAGCAGACTTACCTTGCATATATTGCTGGGTCAAAATCTGTATCCACGAAGAGGCCTGTCATAGGTCGTAGATCAAGATATGTGCGTGTGTCAAATTTTAAAAACCACTGCTCTGACTTTAGAATCTTCTGTCTTTTCCCATCTTTTTTAGAACAAGGTATCCAGCTATTTTGTGGAGAGTTGGGTTCTACTCACCCTCGGACACGCGTCCATTATTACTCTCTCACTTATTTTTTTTAGAGAAGTGGGCCCTACTCACCCTCGAACACATGTCCATTATTCTTGTAACATCCCGGAATTTTGAATGTTTCCTCAAGTGTGAATTTTCGCAAAAATTTAAAACTTTTGTTTGAACATGAGTGTCACAAAATTTTATCCTAAATTGCTAGCTCACCTCAAATTCCATATAAAATAAAACCATATAAAAATATATTTTCAAATTATGGTATAAATATGATTTGGGTTTTCTTGGATTTTATTTGGAGTTTAAATTGTGTGGTAATTGAATTTGAAAATGATTCAAATTCAAACTAGAAATCAAACTATATTCAAAACTAATTGCAAAAGCTAACATCTAACTTGGGCTGCATCTTTCCCAGCCAGGTCCACCGGAGGCCCCTCTTCTTTTCGCTAGGTCCAGGAAACACTCCAGCTATACCCGGCCAGCCCAGCTCTCGGCCCAATCGGCCCATCACCGCACCCCACCTCTTCTGTCTCTATGACAGGTGGGGCCGGATCGTCATCCCCCTCCTCTGCATCCCCTTTTCCTCTTTTGCGCTGCTGCTCGCGCACGCCCGCCGCGCCGGCGCGCCCGATGGGACAGGGCGTCCGCGCTGGCACGGACGTCGGGGCCCGCACGCAAACCCAGGCACAGCCTCGTGACCTCCGCCCGGGAAAATTCCCTTCCTACCCTGCATCGCGCCTAACCTCACCCAGCTGAACACGGCCGAGCGCCGCGCTGCGCCACCTCCCCCTTTTCGCCAAGGCGAGGGCAAGCTCGTAATCTCGCGACGCCCTGCTTTGACCACTCGCATAGGATCCCGGTGCCGTGCCGTAGCCACCCATCCTTCTGGGGTCCTCCCCCTTTCCTTGCTTTCCAAGCCGCAGCCGCCCTCAGTTTTCCCCAATCCCCTGTTTCTGCTGCCGGGAGGAGAAAAAGTGGAGGCGAAAAGGGGAGGAGAAGGGAGGAGAAGGCGCCGTAACGCGCTGTGCCGAGGACCAGCGTCGGACCACCACCGTCGCCGAGTTCGTCATCGTCACTGAAGCACCGCTCGGGAGATCGTCACCATCGCTGCGTCTTCACCTTCGCCACGACGAGTTGCTGCCGTACAGAGAAAGCCGCGCCACGCCAAGGACGCCGTCACCGCCGGGGAGGAGCCATGGATATCTCTGTCGCACCGCTGTGTTCGCCGACCGCATCGCCTCGCCGCGGGCCATGAAGATCCAGGGAGCGCAGCACACCGAGCAGAGGACCGCGCCGTCATGGACATCGACGTCGCCAACGACGCCGTCCCAAGCCGAACCACGACCGGGCCTGTCTGCACTGCGCCACGCCGCCACGGTCCCGATCCCTTCCCGCGTCGCCGCACCGGAGCCCCGCGTCGTCAACGCCACGCCGAACAAAGGCTGCACCACGTCAAGCCGCGCCACACCGAGGAGGAGCTGATCCGCGCCCGGACGACGCCACCGACAAAGACCAAAAGCTCCGCGCCGTCCCAAGGTCGCGTCCGTGCTCGCCCTGAAGCCGTGCCGTGTCGCTGGGTACCACGACGCCGCCGCCCAGAGTCGCGAATCCGTCGCCACGAACCACGACATCACGCCAGCCTGCCTCGCCTCGCCACGGCATCGACTCCTCCCTGCCTCGCCGTGACCAACCTCGAGCCCCCGGTGAGCAACGCCCCGAGCCATCCTCTTCTGCTTCGTTCTGCTCTGCTTTGTGATCTGTCGCGCCGTTCTGCCACAACCAGAACGTGAGCCCGTGTACGATCTGGGAACCGGCCTTCGTGCCGTAGGGGCCGAATCGCGCGCGCCGCCCTTGCTCTCTGACCGGCCTTCGTGCCGCGCGAGTCCCTGCAGGAGCCGAGCATGCCGTCGCCGCTTTGCTATCCCGCGCTGCTCCTCGCCGTTCCGCCGCGCGCGCACCCTGGCACTGCGTGGCGCCACCGCCTCCGTTTTGTGTCGCGTCGCCGCATCCGCCTTGCTCGTCGCGCCGCACCGCATGCTCTGCGCCGCGTCGCGCTGCCTCAGCTCGCGACGCGCTGCTTGAACCCGCACCGCACCGCTCTGCCCTGCGCCGCTCCACCCCGCGCTGCGCCGCGCTGCTCCACACCATGCCGTCGCGCGCACCGCCGCTCATCCCTGCGACCGCTCCGCCCTGACCGTGGACACCCACGACAAACCGCGCATGCTGAAGAACTGAGGTCTGGCCATCGCGCCGTGGCGTCATCTGTCTGCAGGTGCACGCGTTGCTGTCGTAACCGAACCGCATCGCCGGCAAGCCCCTTGTCGAACCGCCGTCTCCTTTGGGGCATTTTGCCGAACAACTTGTGCGCTTTCTTTTTTTCTGAGCACTGTGTGGAGCCACACGCTGAACCACACACACACCTGGCCACACAAGCCACAGAGAATCCTCTAGCCACCATGACGAACGGACCTCAGGAGAGTATGGGGAGAAAAGCAGGACTTCTACTAAGGAGTCTTGCCGGGCTTTTGGCCCATGAAGGCCTTTTGGACCGAAGGCAAACCAGGCCGAGTTAAGTAGGAGTTATGGGTGCTTTCCTAGACTTCTAAAATCTTGGGTCGTACTGGGCCAGCCCAATGGGCTACCAACACTTTCGGCCCACTGCGGCCCACTAATCTGCTGACCGCTGACGTCATGATGACGTCAGCAATATTTTAATAAAATTATTTTATGATTTTATAAAAGGTTTTAATAAATGATTTATAAATCTCTTTTCCTTTAAAAATTCATAACTAATTATCCGGAGCTCCGAAAATTATGAAACCAATTGCGTTGGTTTCATAATTCCGAGACGCTCGCGGCTACCATATCCTTATCCTCTCTTGCCCTTGAACCAAACCCCGTTTTGCCCCGCGTACTTGGAGTAGGACTCGTGGCCGCTGCCGCCACTGCGCTATTGTGGGTCTGGGACGCCGGAGCCCCGCAACTAGCCACTGGCCTGCCGCGGACAGGAATAACTTCTCCAAGTCGTGTTCACACCGCCCCCTTGCTTGCACTTCTTCCATCGCTTTATACCGCAAACCCGCTCTCACTCTGCTTTGCTTCGAGCCGCGTAGCACGCGACGTACCAAGTGTTAGTACCCAGAAGGCCGCGCGTGATGGACGGTCGTGCCATGAGCAGTGGCCACTGCTACAAGCACGGCAACCCCGCGTTGCAACCTGGCTACTACACCAGGGTTATCGTCGCATCGCTAACGCTTGTTCCATCGTGCTCTCGAGCACACCTTACCGTATCATCACCCTTTTGGCCGACCGTAACTCGATTCCTTTCCCTCTCTCTGCTCTGCTACCGCACACCTTGTTCTGATAATGCCGTGCCTAGCTCGTTTCTCCTTTCTCATCTCTCCTCATCCTCTGAGCATTCGCTTCGTTGCACCTATCGGATGCGCTAATACCTTGCAGGCGCAATCGCCAAACCTCTAGCCTTGATCGGCAAACCCAACCTTGAACTAACTCTTCTCTCTAACTTGTCTTCTAGTATATAAAGTTAGTAGCTTAAAACTATTTTAATATAAAACTAATTACTTTAATTTCCTTAAAATTTAAACTAGTGCTGCTTGTAGCTAGATCGGGTTTATTTTGGTTCTTCTAAATTGATGTTCATTTGGAGTTATTGCTTAAGTTGATTGCCGTTATTTATTTTCGCGTCGCATCTCGTGTAGGCTTGTGATCATGTTTGAAGACCGAGCTGCGACGACGACCCGGGCTGTGACGATGGGGAAGACCTTCGACCCGAAGGAAGGGCCCAGCCTCTACTACTCTACGACGACTACCGCGCAGGTGTCATGTCACTCCCAACCATATAGATCCCATGCTTGCTATAGTTGCTAGTGCTTAATTACTTTTGATGCATGTTTTGAAATTGCATAGACAATTGATTAGCCGTGCCTTGGAATTGTTTATCTTGTCCTTGGAATACCTACTTTTGGAACTAGCTACAGACCCCTAGCTAGTTCCCGGCACTTCTCCATCCATATATTTTACCCTTAGTTATGGATGGATCTCAGGTTTGGACTGAGGTTGGGATACCTCGGAACTCTTGCGTGTGTTTTGGGTGAGTGTGTATCCTTGACGTGTTACCGCGGGAGCGAGCCGCTTTGGTTACTTGTGAACGCCTGTCTAGGGGAGATGCGACCTGGCCTCCCGCCCTAGCGGCGTGTCGGACGGATGGAGTTGGTGAGTGCTTGCTCCTGCAATTAAGGACCGATCGACAGTTTAACCATGATCTTTGGGCTATTTTCGTGCAAACCGCTCGCCTTGTTATGGGCGGGGTTCGGTCCGAGAACTAGTTGGTGGATGGCATCCAGCCTGTAGGCGGACCGGTGTGGTCGTGTGAGGGGGACGGGTTATACCCCCCGAGTAGACGTCGCCCCGGCTCCTCCGGGGATGGTCTCACAGCTCCGAGGCCCTGCTGGCAAGTTTCGCGCCCCAGTTCAGGACGAGTCAGGCTTGGAGAGGCAGGAGAGTGCCACCCACTGCTAGGTCTCCGGTCGTTAGGTAGGGAGGTGGAACGGAGGCATCCGTTTCTGCCCTATCCGGCGGGTCCAGTTGTACAACCTCTGCAGAGTGTTAAACCTATAGCTATAGTCCGTGTCCACTGGTATGGACAGCCCACGGGTCTGTTACTCTGGCTAGTATTTTCTTGTGCTGCTTCTCTCCCCCGAGTGTGTGAGCCCGGCTTCGTGCCGTTGAGATGTGGGGATAGGAGTTGGTGACCCCACATCGCAGATGAGAGTGGGATGCTGAGTCTTGGTTGAGATTCGGTGCTTTGGTGTACTTTCCTTGCTTGGGGTGTTGACCCCGGAGGCGTTGGCCTCGGAGGTGTGGATCTCCTCGGAGATGGTGACCTCTCTGCAATACCGCATACTTTGATGTTGCTACCGCTGCTTGCATAAACTTATTACAGCCATATATAGGCCTATCCATGCATACTAGAATTCATCCACCGCTTTTGCTCTTTGTTGGGAAGCTGACATGACCTACCCGCTTATCGGGTAGATGGCGATGCTTTCAGACTTGGTGATCGACTACGACATCGACGATGAAGGATGGGAAGACTAGAGCTGGTCCTACACTCAAGTTTGCCTGTGGAGCTGGAGACGCTTCGCTTCGATAGATCCGCTGCGTAGATGATTTACCTTTCTTGTTTAGTCCAGTTGGACTTGTACCCGGCTTATGCCGAAATGTTGTACTCTGATGTAATAATAAGGTTATGTAATTTCCCCTTTATTCCTGTGTTGTATGGATTTGTACCACTTGAGACAGGAATTGCACGTGATAGCCACTTCCTGGGACTATCACAGAGGTGCAGAGGATCGGGTTTCCAGTTTTGGAAATCTGGTTCGTTTCAGGTGGTATCAGAGCCATACTTGACCGTAGGACGAGCCCTAGCAATGGCCGATAGTTAGGACATCCTGAACATCCTTGATTGAGTATATACTCCTTGACTTTTATACAAACCCCTTGAATTCTACTATTATATCCTTGACTTCTAACTAACTAACTTACTAACAACGCTTCTTCGAGTTTGCTGACCTTGGAGAACGACGAATGTTGCTTGGTCAAGACCAAGACATACTACGGAAGGATGCCCCGTACAAGACAAAGGCAATAACTGTAAACGCAGTAATGGAGATTGGGTACTGGGTACAGGAAAAAGGTGAAGACGACTCTACAGGACTTAACTGGACAACCCCCTGCTGAACCCTTAATACAAGTTTACACCATCACAGTTGCCTACAGTGGGATTCAGACTACCAAAGATGGAATAGACTGCCACCTTGATGCACCATGAAGTCTGCGTACCAGAGAAGCAACAAGAACTATATGCACCCTTCCATCCCTGCTCAGGACGAAGTTTGGACAACACCACTTTGAAGATAATGAGGAGTTAAGATTTTAGTTCCACGTGCAGCCACAAAAGGAACTGGTTATCTACTATATGGATTTGGCACACGTAAGCTTGGTTGCAGGAGACGAAACCTCCTGTGATGCCCGTAGCTCAGCATTTGGATAAGATTCCTCGACTTGGAGTACACAAATAGTGGATTCGCAAAGGACTAAGATACTACAACAAGCTGTAGCTACAAGAGGCAAATAAGGATTGAACAGCCATGATCACCCTGGAAGCAAGCATCAGATACTTGGAACAAGGATTTGATAAGTTTATATGGGATACCTTAAACGAGAAGTGTGAAAGATGGATGCCTGGATTTGAATCTCTCTGACCGACCAGAATTGACGCTGGAGCAGAATGAATAGATGAGAAACACGGGGTACGGATAAAACATAGAACACCCCATTGGAAGGACAAGCCACGAGAACCATGGACGAAGAGGAGCGGACCAACTAAGATGGAGTGTCTGAATTGGAAGAATTGGACAAACAGCCATGGACTAAAATGAAGAAGATTCTAGCTTCCTTCCACAGGACTCCATGCGCCTCTTAGGCTACGAATGGAACTCCTTCAGTCGGAAAGATGATTTTGGCAAGTGGATCCTAACCCAGAGGATCGTGAGGGTAGCAGTTGCTACGGGATACAACATCAGTACTACCCGAGTCAAATGGATAGTAGAAAGTCATGTGACTCGAAGAGGAATATGGAACACAATATACCAGCTTTCAATCCAGCCAGCGCGGAGAATAACTTCACCAGTCTGCTTCAGAAAGCTCAACTCCGAGACATCTGATGGAATGTATCCTTTCCAGTGATGTAACACTAACATTAGGGAAATCCCTCCAGTGCCCACGATACTAGAACGTTTTTACCTGGTGTAATCTCGAAGGTATTAGGAGTCAGCCTCGAGATACACCTTTGTTTGGTGGATTGCTTGAGTGATTGGATCTTAATGGTCTTATGGTTGTTATGCCTCTTCATGATTGTGTGAAATTGTATTGAGTGCTTTGCTTGCTAGATCTTTACATGACTCCTTTAGAGGCCTTAGCTCAACTATCCTGCAAGATCAAAAGCTTGAAGAATGAAGACCGACGTGTCGAGCATACTCACAAGATCATGCTTCAGAAGAAGAGAAGAATTTCTTGGAACCTCCACAATCAGACCAAGGTTTCAAATGAGTTACCCGATGATCATTGGAATCGAGCTCGCAAACCAGAGAATGATTACCTGAGAACTTGAAACCTCGAAAGCTCAGAAGAGTATGAACCTCCATGGAAGAATATATTGGTTAAGAGCAGATGAGTACCCTAAGATGTCAGTGATGCACTTTGGATAAGATCAGTCGATCCCACCTTTGGAATAAGCAATTAATAAATAAGCTCTACTGGACACATGTTATCCGCTCAACTTCGCAGTTGGATCCTACCTATTGGGAAATAAGTCAGAAGAGTTTGCTAAGCATACAAGAGTAAGTTAGATGTGACTCCCACGCGAAGCTCCGTCTCCAGAATTTGGAACAGAATTGACTAGTGTGAGATTTCGGATGGGAAGATTCACTCACACAGTCGAGGGTGATGCAGATGATCCCTCTTAACACAGACTATCATGAATGGGAAGCAACCATTCATAGTGTTTACGATCAGGAGCTAATCAGACATGTCGGATGTTGCTAGCACTTTGACCAGAAACGCCGGAGATGAGTTAAACCAACGAATGGATCACTGCTAGAGTAGCAATGAAGTTGGTAAGGATTATTGGACACTCAGAGGAATTCTAGGAGATGAGGAACAACCCTAGAGTTCGAGGGGCTATAATCAACGATATAAGACCCCACTATGGAATACGAGTATTGGAATGGGGTGATTTGGATGTGCCGTTACAAGAAGCTGAGATGCTCCCTAAGCCTCGAGATGGCTGAATAAGTGAAAGAAAGTTATGTTCACCTAAGTACAGCTAGTTGCTGAGAGTGCACGCCATAAGAGGTGTGACTGCACTAATGTTTTGGAGAAACCAATATATCTACTTATGGATCAAAAGATAGTACTTTATATCTTCAACATAACCCAGATGGGTATGGTTTCAAGGAGATTTCTTGGATAAACTAGGGAAACCTAGAGAATGTATGAAAATATGGATGAAGATATTTACGAGACTCAACTTCTGTTCAGCGTACCCGCTTTGGATAAGCAAACAAATTTGGACAAAGGTCATAATATATTTAGGGGTACACTAAGAATATGAGCGTTGGTATAAGGCAACGATTTGGATAAGAGATTGCTTCATGTATACCGACTATTTACCTGCTACAAGTTAGGCCAGATATACCATCGGATTTGCAGGACTCTGCTAGGCGTAAAGAATACGACCCCTTCATATGGAAAGAAGTGGGAGACTCGTGCCTAATTGGATTAAAAGTACAAAATGGACGCCATGAGAATAGGGCCAAGATCATACGGAATAATTTTGGGATATGCTAGGTTGATAAGAAGGACGTAACCTCGAGGGAGAGGATTGGAATAAGATGAGAATATCATGCTTCTACTGCTCTAAGTTTATCGAGCTTGAGTAACACAGCTAGAAGAGATGGATTAAGATAAAGGAAACACTAACCTACGACTGGGATTACTCACGAATTTGGACTGGAGTAAAATTCCTGGAAATATATGGACTAAGCTTAACAAATGCTTATGGATGCTAACAAGAGGGGACACTCGATAGCGCGTGACATCGGAAAAACTCACATGGAGACAATATAAGATGAGAGTAAGCACGAATGAACCTCTATGGAAGAGAGAGAGACGTTTTCAATAAAGCTCTACAACGTCGAGGACATCGATATCTTGAAGACTTACTGAGAAGACCCTCGCCACCCCGGTACGAGCTTAATCTCGGGGACGAGATTCTTGTGAGGGGGGAGGAATGTAACATCCCGGAATTTTGAATGTTTCCTCAAGTGTGAATTTTCGCAAAAATTTAAAACTTTTGTTTGAACATGAGTGTCACAAAATTTTATCCTAAATTGCTAGCTCACCTCAAATTCCATATAAAATAAAACCATATAAAAATATATTTTCAAATTATGGTATAAATATGATTTGGGTTTTCTTGGATTTTATTTGGAGTTTAAATTGTGTGGTAATTGAATTTGAAAATGATTCAAATTCAAACTAGAAATCAAACTATATTCAAAACTAATTGCAAAAGCTAACATCTAACTTGGGCTGCATCTTTCCCAGCCAGGTCCACCGGAGGCCCCTCTTCTTTTCGCTAGGTCCAGGAAACACTCCAGCTATACCCGGCCAGCCCAGCTCTCGGCCCAATCGGCCCATCACCGCACCCCACCTCTTCTGTCTCTATGACAGGTGGGGCCGGATCGTCATCCCCCTCCTCTGCATCCCCTTTTCCTCTTTTGCGCTGCTGCTCGCGCACGCCCGCCGCGCCGGCGCGCCCGATGGGACAGGGCGTCCGCGCTGGCACGGACGTCGGGGCCCGCACGCAAACCCAGGCACAGCCTCGTGACCTCCGCCCGGGAAAATTCCCTTCCTACCCTGCATCGCGCCTAACCTCACCCAGCTGAACACGGCCGAGCGCCGCGCTGCGCCACCTCCCCCTTTTCGCCAAGGCGAGGGCAAGCTCGTAATCTCGCGACGCCCTGCTTTGACCACTCGCATAGGATCCCGGTGCCGTGCCGTAGCCACCCATCCTTCTGGGGTCCTCCCCCTTTCCTTGCTTTCCAAGCCGCAGCCGCCCTCAGTTTTCCCCAATCCCCTGTTTCTGCTGCCGGGAGGAGAAAAAGTGGAGGCGAAAAGGGGAGGAGAAGGGAGGAGAAGGCGCCGTAACGCGCTGTGCCGAGGACCAGCGTCGGACCACCACCGTCGCCGAGTTCGTCATCGTCACTGAAGCACCGCTCGGGAGATCGTCACCATCGCTGCGTCTTCACCTTCGCCACGACGAGTTGCTGCCGTACAGAGAAAGCCGCGCCACGCCAAGGACGCCGTCACCGCCGGGGAGGAGCCATGGATATCTCTGTCGCACCGCTGTGTTCGCCGACCGCATCGCCTCGCCGCGGGCCATGAAGATCCAGGGAGCGCAGCACACCGAGCAGAGGACCGCGCCGTCATGGACATCGACGTCGCCAACGACGCCGTCCCAAGCCGAACCACGACCGGGCCTGTCTGCACTGCGCCACGCCGCCACGGTCCCGATCCCTTCCCGCGTCGCCGCACCGGAGCCCCGCGTCGTCAACGCCACGCCGAACAAAGGCTGCACCACGTCAAGCCGCGCCACACCGAGGAGGAGCTGATCCGCGCCCGGACGACGCCACCGACAAAGACCAAAAGCTCCGCGCCGTCCCAAGGTCGCGTCCGTGCTCGCCCTGAAGCCGTGCCGTGTCGCTGGGTACCACGACGCCGCCGCCCAGAGTCGCGAATCCGTCGCCACGAACCACGACATCACGCCAGCCTGCCTCGCCTCGCCACGGCATCGACTCCTCCCTGCCTCGCCGTGACCAACCTCGAGCCCCCGGTGAGCAACACCCCGAGCCATCCTCTTCTGCTTCGTTCTGCTCTGCTTTGTGATCTGTCGCGCCGTTCTGCCACAACCAGAACGTGAGCCCGTGTACGATCTGGGAACCGGCCTTCGTGCCGTAGGGGCCGAATCGCGCGCGCCGCCCTTGCTCTCTGACCGGCCTTCGTGCCGCGCGAGTCCCTGCAGGAGCCGAGCATGCCGTCGCCGCTTTGCTATCCCGCGCTGCTCCTCGCCGTTCCGCCGCGCGCGCACCCTGGCACTGCGTGGCGCCACCGCCTCCGTTTTGTGTCGCGTCGCCGCATCCGCCTTGCTCGTCGCGCCGCACCGCATGCTCTGCGCCGCGTCGCACTGCCTCAGCTCGCGACGCGCTGCTTGAACCCGCACCGCACCGCTCTGCCCTGCGCCGCTCCACCCCGCGCTGCGCCGCGCTGCTCCACACCATGCCGTCGCGCGCACCGCCGCTCATCCCTGCGACCGCTCCGCCCTGACCGTGGACACCCACGACAAACCGCGCATGCTGAAGAACTGAGGTCTGGCCATCGCGCCGTGGCGTCATCTGTCTGCAGGTGCACGCGTTGCTGTCGTAACCGAACCGCATCGCCGGCAAGCCCCTTGTCGAACCGCCGTCTCCTTTGGGGCATTTTGCCGAACAACTTGTGCGCTTTCTTTTTTTCTGAGCACTGTGTGGAGCCACACGCTGAACCACACACACACCTGGCCACACAAGCCACAGAGAATCCTCTAGCCACCATGACGAACGGACCTCAGGAGAGTATGGGGAGAAAAGCAGGACTTCTACTAAGGAGTCTTGCCGGGCTTTTGGCCCATGAAGGCCTTTTGGACCGAAGGCAAACCAGGCCGAGTTAAGTAGGAGTTATGGGTGCTTTCCTAGACTTCTAAAATCTTGGGTCGTACTGGGCCAGCCCAATGGGCTACCAACACTTTCGGCCCACTGCGGCCCACTAATCTGCTGACCGCTGACGTCATGATGACGTCAGCAATATTTTAATAAAATTATTTTATGATTTTATAAAAGGTTTTAATAAATGATTTATAAATCTCTTTTCCTTTAAAAATTCATAACTAATTATCCGGAGCTCCGAAAATTATGAAACCAATTGCGTTGGTTTCATAATTCCGAGACGCTCGCAGCTACCATATCCTTATCCTCTCTTGCCCTTGAACCAAACCCCGTTTTGCCCCGCGTACTTGGAGTAGGACTCGTGGCCGCTGCCGCCACTGCGCTATTGTGGGTCTGGGACGCCGGAGCCCCGCAACTAGCCACTGGCCTGCCGCGGACAGGAATAACTTCTCCAAGTCGTGTTCACACCGCCCCCTTGCTTGCACTTCTTCCATCGCTTTATACCGCAAACCCGCTCTCACTCTGCTTTGCTTCGAGCCGCGTAGCACGCGACGTACCAAGTGTTAGTACCCAGAAGGCCGCGCGTGATGGACGGTCGTGCCATGAGCAGTGGCCACTGCTACAAGCACGGCAACCCCGCGTTGCAACCTGGCTACTACACCAGGGTTATCGTCGCATCGCTAACGCTTGTTCCATCGTGCTCTCGAGCACACCTTACCGTATCATCACCCTTTTGGCCGACCGTAACTCGATTCCTTTCCCTCTCTCTGCTCTGCTACCGCACACCTTGTTCTGATAATGCCGTGCCTAGCTCGTTTCTCCTTTCTCATCTCTCCTCATCCTCTGAGCATTCGCTTCGTTGCACCTATCGGATGCGCTAATACCTTGCAGGCGCAATCGCCAAACCTCTAGCCTTGATCGGCAAACCCAACCTTGAACTAACTCTTCTCTCTAACTTGTCTTCTAGTATATAAAGTTAGTAGCTTAAAACTATTTTAATATAAAACTAATTACTTTAATTTCCTTAAAATTTAAACTAGTGCTGCTTGTAGCTAGATCGGGTTTATTTTGGTTCTTCTAAATTGATGTTCATTTGGAGTTATTGCTTAAGTTGATTGCCGTTATTTATTTTCGCGTCGCATCTCGTGTAGGCTTGTGATCATGTTTGAAGACCGAGCTGCGACGACGACCCGGGCTGTGACGATGGGGAAGACCTTCGACCCGAAGGAAGGGCCCAGCCTCTACTACTCTACGACGACTACCGCGCAGGTGTCATGTCACTCCCAACCATATAGATCCCATGCTTGCTATAGTTGCTAGTGCTTAATTACTTTTGATGCATGTTTTGAAATTGCATAGACAATTGATTAGCCGTGCCTTGGAATTGTTTATCTTGTCCTTGGAATACCTACTTTTGGAACTAGCTACAGACCCCTAGCTAGTTCCCGGCACTTCTCCATCCATATATTTTACCCTTAGTTATGGATGGATCTCAGGTTTGGACTGAGGTTGGGATACCTCGGAACTCTTGCGTGTGTTTTGGGTGAGTGTGTATCCTTGACGTGTTACCGCGGGAGCGAGCCGCTTTGGTTACTTGTGAACGCCTGTCTAGGGGAGATGCGACCTGGCCTCCCGCCCTAGCGGCGTGTCGGACGGATGGAGTTGGTGAGTGCTTGCTCCTGCAATTAAGGACCGATCGACAGTTTAACCATGATCTTTGGGCTATTTTCGTGCAAACCGCTCGCCTTGTTATGGGCGGGGTTCGGTCCGAGAACTAGTTGGTGGATGGCATCCAGCCTGTAGGCGGACCGGTGTGGTCGTGTGAGGGGGACGGGTTATACCCCCCGAGTAGACGTCGCCCCGGCTCCTCCGGGGATGGTCTCACAGCTCCGAGGCCCTGCTGGCAAGTTTCGCGCCCCAGTTCAGGACGAGTCAGGCTTGGAGAGGCAGGAGAGTGCCACCCACTGCTAGGTCTCCGGTCGTTAGGTAGGGAGGTGGAACGGAGGCATCCGTTTCTGCCCTATCCGGCGGGTCCAGTTGTACAACCTCTGCAGAGTGTTAAACCTATAGCTATAGTCCGTGTCCACTGGTATGGACAGCCCACGGGTCTGTTACTCTGGCTAGTATTTTCTTGTGCTGCTTCTCTCCCCCGAGTGTGTGAGCCCGGCTTCGTGCCGTTGAGATGTGGGGATAGGAGTTGGTGACCCCACATCGCAGATGAGAGTGGGATGCTGAGTCTTGGTTGAGATTCGGTGCTTTGGTGTACTTTCCTTGCTTGGGGTGTTGACCCCGGAGGCGTTGGCCTCGGAGGTGTGGATCTCCTCGGAGATGGTGACCTCTCTGCAATACCGCATACTTTGATGTTGCTACCGCTGCTTGCATAAACTTATTACAGCCATATATAGGCCTATCCATGCATACTAGAATTCATCCACCGCTTTTGCTCTTTGTTGGGAAGCTGACATGACCTACCCGCTTATCGGGTAGATGGCGATGCTTTCAGACTTGGTGATCGACTACGACATCGACGATGAAGGATGGGAAGACTAGAGCTGGTCCTACACTCAAGTTTGCCTGTGGAGCTGGAGACGCTTCGCTTCGATAGATCCGCTGCGTAGATGATTTACCTTTCTTGTTTAGTCCAGTTGGACTTGTACCCGGCTTATGCCGAAATGTTGTACTCTGATGTAATAATAAGGTTATGTAATTTCCCCTTTATTCCTGTGTTGTATGGATTTGTACCACTTGAGACAGGAATTGCACGTGATAGCCACTTCCTGGGACTATCACAGAGGTGCAGAGGATCGGGTTTCCAGTTTTGGAAATCTGGTTCGTTTCAGGTGGTATCAGAGCCATACTTGACCGTAGGACGAGCCCTAGCAATGGCCGATAGTTAGGACATCCTGAACATCCTTGATTGAGTATATACTCCTTGACTTTTATACAAACCCCTTGAATTCTACTATTATATCCTTGACTTCTAACTAACTAACTTACTAACAACGCTTCTTCGAGTTTGCTGACCTTGGAGAACGACGAATGTTGCTTGGTCAAGACCAAGACATACTACGGAAGGATGCCCCGTACAAGACAAAGGCAACAACTGTAAACGCAGTGATGGAGATTGGGTACAGGAAAAAGGTGAAGACGACTCAACAGGACTTAACTGGACTACCCCCTGCTGAACCCTTAATACAAGTTTACACCATCACAGTTGCCTACAGTGGGATTCAGACTACCAAAGATGGAATAGACTGCCACCTTGATGCACCATGAAGTCTGCGTACCAGAGAAGCAACAAGAACTATATGCACCCTTCCATCCCTGCTCAGGACGAAGTTTGGACAACACCACTTTGAAGATAATGAGGAGTTAAGATTTTAGTTCCACGTGCAGCCACAAAAGGAACTGGTTATCTACTATATGGATTTGGCACACGTAAGCTTGGTTGCAGGAGACGAAACCTCCTGTGATGCCCGTAGCTCAGCATTTGGATAAGATTCCTCGACTTGGAGTACACAAATAGTGGATTCGCAAAGGACTAAGATACTACAACAAGCTGTAGCTACAAGAGGCAAATAAGGATTGAACAGCCATGATCACCCTGGAAGCAAGCATCAGATACTTGGAACAAGGATTTGATAAGTTTATATGGGATACCTTAAACGAGAAGTGTGAAAGATGGATGCCTGGATTTGAATCTCTCTGACCGACCAGAATTGACGCTGGAGCAGAATGAATAGATGAGAAACACGGGGTACGGATAAAACATAGAACACCCCGTTGGAAGGACAAGCCACGAGAACCATGGACGAAGAGGAGCGGACCAACTAAGATGGAGTGTCTGAATTGGAAGAATTGGACAAACAGCCATGGACTAAAATGAAGAAGATTCTAGCTTCCTTCCACAGGACTCCATGCGCCTCTTAGGCTACGAATGGAACTCCTTCAGTCGGAAAGATGATTTTGGCAAGTGGATCCTAACCCAGAGGATCGTGAGGGTAGCAGTTGCTACGGGATACAACATCAGTACTACCCGAGTCAAATGGATAGTAGAAAGTCATGTGACTCGAAGAGGAATATGGAACACAATATACCAGCTTTCAATCCAGCCAGCGCAGAGAATAACTTCACCAGTCTGCTTCAGAAAGCTCAACTCCGAGACATCTGATGGAATGTATCCTTTCCAGTGATGTAACACTAACATTAGGGAAATCCCTCCAGTGCCCACGATACTAGAACGTTTTTACCTGGTGTAATCTCGAAGGTATTAGGAGTCAGCCTCGAGATACACCTTTGTTTGGTGGATTGCTTGAGTGATTGGATCTTAATGGTCTTATGGTTGTTATGCCTCTTCATGATTGTGTGAAATTGTATTGAGTGCTTTGCTTGCTAGATCTTTACATGACTCCTTTAGAGGCCTTAGCTCAACTATCCTGCAAGATCAAAAGCTTGAAGAATGAAGACCGACGTGTCGAGCATACTCACAAGATCATGCTTCAGAAGAAGAGAAGAATTTCTTGGAACCTCCACAATCAGACCAAGGTTTCAAATGAGTTACCCGATGATCATTGGAATCGAGCTCGCAAACCAGAGAATGATTACCTGAGAACTTGAAACCTCGAAAGCTCAGAAGAGTATGAACCTCCATGGAAGAATATATTGGTTAAGAGCAGATGAGTACCCTAAGATGTCAGTGATGCACTTTGGATAAGATCAGTCGATCCCACCTTTGGAATAAGCAATTAATAAATAAGCTCTACTGGACACATGTTATCCGCTCAACTTCGCAGTTGGATCCTACCTATTGGGAAATAAGTCAGAAGAGTTTGCTAAGCATACAAGAGTAAGTTAGATGTGACTCCCACGCGAAGCTCCGTCTCCAGAATTTGGAACAGAATTGACTAGTGTGAGATTTCGGATGGGAAGATTCACTCACACAGTCGAGGGTGATGCAGATGATCCCTCTTAACACAGACTATCATGAATGGGAAGCAACCATTCATAGTGTTTACGATCAGGAGCTAATCAGACATGTCGGATGTTGCTAGCACTTTGACCAGAAACGCCGGAGATGAGTTAAACCAACGAATGGATCACTGCTAGAGTAGCAATGAAGTTGGTAAGGATTATTGGACACTCAGAGGAATTCTAGGAGATGAGGAACAACCCTAGAGTTCGAGGGGCTATAATCAACGATATAAGACCCCACTATGGAATACGAGTATTGGAATGGGGTGATTTGGATGTGCCGTTACAAGAAGCTGAGATGCTCCCTAAGCCTCGAGATGGCTGAATAAGTGAAAGAAAGTTATGTTCACCTAAGTACAGCTAGTTGCTGAGAGTGCACGCCATAAGAGGTGTGACTGCACTAATGTTTTGGAGAAACCAATATATCTACTTATGGATCAAAAGATAGTACTTTATATCTTCAACATAACCCAGATGGGTATGGTTTCAAGGAGATTTCTTGGATAAACTAGGGAAACCTAGAGAATGTATGAAAATATGGATGAAGATATTTACGAGACTCAACTTCTGTTCAGCGTACCCGCTTTGGATAAGCAAACAAATTTGGACAAAGGTCATAATATATTTAGGGGTACACTAAGAATATGAGCGTTGGTATAAGGCAACGATTTGGATAAGAGATTGCTTCATGTATACCGACTATTTACCTGCTACAAGTTAGGCCAGATATACCATCGGATTTGCAGGACTCTGCTAGGCGTAAAGAATACGACCCCTTCATATGGAAAGAAGTGGGAGACTCGTGCCTAATTGGATTAAAAGTACAAAATGGACGCCATGAGAATAGGGCCAAGATCATACGGAATAATTTTGGGATATGCTAGGTTGATAAGAAGGACGTAACCTCGAGGGAGAGGATTGGAATAAGATGAGAATATCATGCTTCTACTGCTCTAAGTTTATCGAGCTTGAGTAACACAGCTAGAAGAGATGGATTAAGATAAAGGAAACACTAACCTACGACTGGGATTACTCACGAATTTGGACTGGAGTAAAATTCCTGGAAATATATGGACTAAGCTTAACAAATGCTTATGGATGCTAACAAGAGGGGACACTCGATAGCGCGTGACATCGGAAAAACTCACATGGAGACAATATAAGATGAGAGTAAGCACGAATGAACCTCTATGGAAGAGAGAGAGACGTTTTCAATAAAGCTCTACAACGTCGAGGACATCGATATCTTGAAGACTTACTGAGAAGACCCTCGCCACCCCGGTACGAGCTTAATCTCGGGGACGAGATTCTTGTGAGGGGGGAGGAATGTAACATCCCGGAATTTTGAATGTTTCCTCAAGTGTGAATTTTCGCAAAAATTTAAAACTTTTGTTTGAACATGAGTGTCACAAAATTTTATCCTAAATTGCTAGCTCACCTCAAATTCCATATAAAATAAAACCATATAAAAATATATTTTCAAATTATGGTATAAATATGATTTGGGTTTTCTTGGATTTTATTTGGAGTTTAAATTGTGTGGTAATTGAATTTGAAAATGATTCAAATTCAAACTAGAAATCAAACTATATTCAAAACTAATTGCAAAAGCTAACATCTAACTTGGGCTGCATCTTTCCCAGCCAGGTCCACCGGAGGCCCCTCTTCTTTTCGCTAGGTCCAGGAAACACTCCAGCTATACCCGGCCAGCCCAGCTCTCGGCCCAATCGGCCCATCACCGCACCCCACCTCTTCTGTCTCTATGACAGGTGGGGCCGGATCGTCATCCCCCTCCTCTGCATCCCCTTTTCCTCTTTTGCGCTGCTGCTCGCGCACGCCCGCCGCGCCGGCGCGCCCGATGGGACAGGGCGTCCGCGCTGGCACGGACGTCGGGGCCCGCACGCAAACCCAGGCACAGCCTCGTGACCTCCGCCCGGGAAAATTCCCTTCCTACCCTGCATCGCGCCTAACCTCACCCAGCTGAACACGGCCGAGCGCCGCGCTGCGCCACCTCCCCCTTTTCGCCAAGGCGAGGGCAAGCTCGTAATCTCGCGACGCCCTGCTTTGACCACTCGCATAGGATCCCGGTGCCGTGCCGTAGCCACCCATCCTTCTGGGGTCCTCCCCCTTTCCTTGCTTTCCAAGCCGCAGCCGCCCTCAGTTTTCCCCAATCCCCTGTTTCTGCTGCCGGGAGGAGAAAAAGTGGAGGCGAAAAGGGGAGGAGAAGGGAGGAGAAGGCGTCGTAACGCGCTGTGCCGAGGACCAGCGTCGGACCACCACCGTCGCCGAGTTCGTCATCGTCACTGAAGCACCGCTCGGGAGATCGTCACCATCGCTGCGTCTTCACCTTCGCCACGACGAGTTGCTGCCGTACAGAGAAAGCCGCGCCACGCCAAGGACGCCGTCACCGCCGGGGAGGAGCCATGGATATCTCTGTCGCACCGCTGTGTTCGCCGACCGCATCGCCTCGCCGCGGGCCATGAAGATCCAGGGAGCGCAGCACACCGAGCAGAGGACCGCGCCGTCATGGACATCGACGTCGCCAACGACGCCGTCCCAAGCCGAACCACGACCGGGCCTGTCTGCACTGCGCCACGCCGCCACGGTCCCGATCCCTTCCCGCGTCGCCGCACCGGAGCCCCGCGTCGTCAACGCCACGCCGAACAAAGGCTGCACCACGTCAAGCCGCGCCACACCGAGGAGGAGCTGATCCGCGCCCGGACGACGCCACCGACAAAGACCAAAAGCTCCGCGCCGTCCCAAGGTCGCGTCCGTGCTCGCCCTGAAGCCGTGCCGTGTCGCTGGGTACCACGCCGCCGCCGCCCAGAGTCGCGAATCCGTCGCCACGAACCACGACATCACGCCAGCCTGCCTCGCCTCGCCACGGCATCGACTCCTCCCTGCCTCGCCGTGACCAACCTCGAGCCCCCGGTGAGCAACGCCCCGAGCCATCCTCTTCTGCTTCGTTCTGCTCTGCTTTGTGATCTGTCGCGCCGTTCTGCCACAACCAGAACGTGAGCCCGTGTACGATCTGGGAACCGGCCTTCGTGCCGTAGGGGCCGAATCGCGCGCGCCGCCCTTGCTCTCTGACCGGCCTTCGTGCCGCGCGAGTCCCTGCAGGAGCCGAGCATGCCGTCGCCGCTTTGCTATCCCGCGCTGCTCCTCGCCGTTCCGCCGCGCGCGCACCCTGGCACTGCGTGGCGCCACCGCCTCCGTTTTGTGTCGCGTCGCCGCATCCGCCTTGCTCGTCGCGCCGCACCGCATGCTCTGCGCCGCGTCGCGCTGCCTCAGCTCGCGACGCGCTGCTTGAACCCGCACCGCACCGCTCTGCCCTGCGCCGCTCCACCCCGTGCTGCAACGCGCTGCTCCACACCATGCCGTCGCGCGCACCGCCGCTCATCCCTGCGACCGCTCCGCCCTGACCGTGGACATCCACGACAAACCGCGCATGCTGAAGAACTGAGGTCTGGCCATCGCGCCGTGGCGTCATCTGTCTGCAGGTGCACGCGTTGCTGTCGTAACCGAACCGCATCGCCGGCAAGCCCCTTGTCGAACCGCCGTCTCCTTTGGGGCATTTTGCCGAACAACTTGTGCGCTTTCTTTTTTTCTGAGCACTGTGTGGAGCCACACGCTGAACCACACACACACCTGGCCACACAAGCCACAGAGAATCCTCTAGCCACCATGACGAACGGACCTCAGGAGAGTATGGGGAGAAAAGCAGGACTTCTACTAAGGAGTCTTGCCGGGCTTTTGGCCCATGAAGGCCTTTTGGACCGAAGGCAAACCAGGCCGAGTTAAGTAGGAGTTATGGGTGCTTTCCTAGACTTCTAAAATCTTGGGTCGTACTGGGCCAGCCCAATGGGCTACCAACACTTTCGGCCCACTGCGGCCCACTAATCTGCTGACCGCTGACGTCATGATGACGTCAGCAATATTTTAATAAAATTATTTTATGATTTTATAAAAGGTTTTAATAAATGATTTATAAATCTCTTTTCCTTTAAAAATTCATAACTAATTATCCGGAGCTCCGAAAATTATGAAACCAATTGCGTTGGTTTCATAATTCCGAGACGCTCGCGGCTACCATATCCTTATCCTCTCTTGCCCTTGAACCAAACCCCGTTTTGCCCCGCGTACTTGGAGTAGGACTCGTGGCCGCTGCCGCCACTGCGCTATTGTGGGTCTGGGACGCCGGAGCCCCGCAACTAGCCACTGGCCTGCCGCGGACAGGAATAACTTCTCCAAGTCGTGTTCACACCGCCCCCTTGCTTGCACTTCTTCCATCGCTTTATACCGCAAACCCGCTCTCACTCTGCTTTGCTTCGAGCCGCGTAGCACGCGACGTACCAAGTGTTAGTACCCAGAAGGCCGCGCGTGATGGACGGTCGTGCCATGAGCAGTGGCCACTGCTACAAGCACGGCAACCCCGCGTTGCAACCTGGCTACTACACCAGGGTTATCGTCGCATCGCTAACGCTTGTTCCATCGTGCTCTCGAGCACACCTTACCGTATCATCACCCTTTTGGCCGACCGTAACTCGATTCCTTTCCCTCTCTCTGCTCTGCTACCGCACACCTTGTTCTGATAATGCCGTGCTTAGCTCGTTTCTCCTTTCTCATCTCTCCTCATCCTCTGAGCATTCGCTTCGTTGCACCTATCGGATGCGCTAATACCTTGCAGGCGCAATCGCCAAACCTCTAGCCTTGATCGGCAAACCCAACCTTGAACTAACTCTTCTCTCTAACTTGTCTTCTAGTATATAAAGTTAGTAGCTTAAAACTATTTTAATATAAAACTAATTACTTTAATTTCCTTAAAATTTAAACTAGTGCTGCTTGTAGCTAGATCGGGTTTATTTTGGTTCTTCTAAATTGATGTTCATTTGGAGTTATTGCTTAAGTTGATTGCCGTTATTTATTTTCGCGTCGCATCTCGTGTAGGCTTGTGATCATGTTTGAAGACCGAGCTGCGACGACGACCCGGGCTGTGACGATGGGGAAGACCTTCGACCCGAAGGAAGGGCCCAGCCTCTACTACTCTACGACGACTACCGCGCAGGTGTCATGTCACTCCCAACCATATAGATCCCATGCTTGCTATAGTTGCTAGTGCTTAATTACTTTTGATGCATGTTTTGAAATTGCATAGACAATTGATTAGCCGTGCCTTGGAATTGTTTATCTTGTCCTTGGAATACCTACTTTTGGAACTAGCTACAGACCCCTAGCTAGTTCCCGGCACTTCTCCATCCATATATTTTACCCTTAGTTATGGATGGATCTCAGGTTTGGACTGAGGTTGGGATACCTCGGAACTCTTGCGTGTGTTTTGGGTGAGTGTGTATCCTTGACGTGTTACCGCGGGAGCGAGCCGCTTTGGTTACTTGTGAACGCCTGTCTAGGGGAGATGCGACCTGGCCTCCCGCCCTAGCGGCGTGTCGGACGGATGGAGTTGGTGAGTGCTTGCTCCTGCAATTAAGGACCGATCGACAGTTTAACCATGATCTTTGGGCTATTTTCGTGCAAACCGCTCGCCTTGTTATGGGCGGGGTTCGGTCCGAGAACTAGTTGGTGGATGGCATCCAGCCTGTAGGCGGACCGGTGTGGTCGTGTGAGGGGGACGGGTTATACCCCCCGAGTAGACGTCGCCCCGGCTCCTCCGGGGATGGTCTCACAGCTCCGAGGCCCTGCTGGCAAGTTTCGCGCCCCAGTTCAGGACGAGTCAGGCTTGGAGAGGCAGGAGAGTGCCACCCACTGCTAGGTCTCCGGTCGTTAGGTAGGGAGGTGGAACGGAGGCATCCGTTTCTGCCCTATCCGGCGGGTCCAGTTGTACAACCTCTGCAGAGTGTTAAACCTATAGCTATAGTCCGTGTCCACTGGTATGGACAGCCCACGGGTCTGTTACTCTGGCTAGTATTTTCTTGTGCTGCTTCTCTCCCCCGAGTGTGTGAGCCCGGCTTCGTGCCGTTGAGATGTGGGGATAGGAGTTGGTGACCCCACATCGCAGATGAGAGTGGGATGCTGAGTCTTGGTTGAGATTCGGTGCTTTGGTGTACTTTCCTTGCTTGGGGTGTTGACCCCGGAGGCGTTGGCCTCGGAGGTGTGGATCTCCTCGGAGATGGTGACCTCTCTGCAATACCGCATACTTTGATGTTGCTACCGCTGCTTGCATAAACTTATTACAGCCATATATAGGCCTATCCATGCATACTAGAATTCATCCACCGCTTTTGCTCTTTGTTGGGAAGCTGACATGACCTACCCGCTTATCGGGTAGATGGCGATGCTTTCAGACTTGGTGATCGACTACGACATCGACGATGAAGGATGGGAAGACTAGAGCTGGTCCTACACTCAAGTTTGCCTGTGGAGCTGGAGACGCTTCGCTTCGATAGATCCGCTGCGTAGATGATTTACCTTTCTTGTTTAGTCCAGTTGGACTTGTACCCGGCTTATGCCGAAATGTTGTACTCTGATGTAATAATAAGGTTATGTAATTTCCCCTTTATTCCTGTGTTGTATGGATTTGTACCACTTGAGACAGGAATTGCACGTGATAGCCACTTCCTGGGACTATCACAGAGGTGCAGAGGATCAGGTTTCCAGTTTTGGAAATCTGGTTCGTTTCAATTCTTCTCCTTTTTTATGCCTTTTTCTTTTCTGAGAGGGGGGGTTCTTCTGACCCGTAGAACACTTGTCCATTTTCTCCTCTCCCTCACTTTTCTCTCCACTCATAATAATAATTTTTTTTCTTTGGCTTTTTCTCTCTTTTTTTAGCTGTACCCTTTCATGATATGGGAGACAGAGATCAAAAATCTTAGAGCATAGATACTTTAGTGAAAGCAGTGTACGTGATCTTGATCATAGACTTAGACAAAACTTCAACATAGCTCTAAATTTGACAAAGCTCAATACAAGTAAGCAGCATTTAATCAAATTTATTTTCAATGAAAGCTCTGCTGGGATATATTATTGATCACAAAGGAGAAACTTAGCTAATGATTTTTTTTTATTTTAAGTACTCTCCATAGACAAGATAAAAGAAAGATGGTTCTCATTATTCTAACTTTATTCTGATCATCCCAAAAGTAATAAATATTTTTAAGAGCATAAACATGTGAAACTTTATCTTTTAGGTTATCAGGACATTTTAGCAGGGCATCTTTATTCAAATCGAAACGGAAAGCAATTTGTAAAAAATTAAAAAAAATTCAGGAAGCAAACCGAGCGGTGGACGAGATGTGGCCGAACTGGGTTCTGCCATGGTTCGTCGTGCGAGTCATTTGATCATGCTTTTTCTGTTGTTTCTGATGTCATTTGGTCATCTGTTCTTCTCCCCCACACTTGTTTTCTGTTATCTTGTATGCACAATATGGTGGAGACAAAAACATATCCAGAAAATATATATAGGCAAAGATAGCTCAACTTGTGGAATACTTCTTTATTAAAAGAGAGAGCACTTTATTAAACAACTCTAAAGCGAACTAAAGCAAACTAACTAACTCGAACTAACTATCACTAATGTGCTCTCTAACTAAGGTGTTTACACAGGACGCTTGCCCTTCTTAAGGTCGCAGCTATGGTCTTCCTCATCGTCCCTACGTTTCTTTGACTCTAACAGCTTAAGGACAGTCTTGGTGAGGGAAGCGTTGATGCGATGGATCTCTTTGCAAGTTTCAGCCAGGCTTGCTACTTCCTGCGCTAGCTCAGCTACGGTCTTCCGGGTCTTCTGTTTCTGCGGCATCCGCTGGCTGGCTTCGAAGACTGGGATTCTCTTGATCTGAGGTTCCTTGGCACGAACTCCGTCGATGGTGACACGGCTTGAGGAGGTGGTGTACTTGTGCACCCTTGTGTTGCCAAACTTGTCCATGCGCACATCAACGAGCTCTCCATCCCTTGGTTTCTTCAGATCCATGTAGCTAGGAACACGGATCGGCTTCTTCTGGGTTGTTTCACGACAGAGATCATACGGCTGAGCGTACATTGTCTGCCTGCTTTCTGTAGGCGGTGGCGGTGAACGTGGACAGCTAGGCGAGAACAGAGAGAGAGGGAGGTGATCAGGAGGCAAGGAGGCTAGCGGCTTTGCTTCCTTCTCGAAAGGAACAACCGCCTTGGCTTCAAAGCTAAAGGGGACAAGCTGCTTGTCGGCCATTGCTGCTACTTGGAGGCTTTGGGATGAGGAAAAGGTGGGGGTCTGCCCCTGCTTATATATCGGACCCGGACTTGCAGAGGGGGTTGACCAGGCTTGGAAAGGCTGCGGAAAATCTTGTAAAAGATCCCCGAACCAGTTTTTCAAAACCCTAACACCTTAGAGATAGCGTGGGCGAAAGCTGACGGCGAATGGCGGCGGGCAGGGCCCGTTCGGCCCAGTGAGGGGGCCGATCGGTCCCCTACCAGGGCGCCTCGCGGAGATCTTCGGCGCGGGGTGCTCTAACCGTGTGCTGATCCCTAAAAACCTTAAGATGGCCCATTACGGCCTAAAATTAATATTCGTTGGTAAGCAAAGGAAATCTATCTCATCCAACTCCTCAGACTCTTTATTGGGCTCTCAAAATATTTTAAGGCGTTGACCATTTACCTTGAATAACGTAGCTTCGTCGTCTTGAAGAGTGACGACTCCGTGTGACGATGAATTCACTACCTTGTATGGTCCTTCCCACTTGCTTCGTAGCTTTCCGTGCCCAAAGAGTCGTACCCTAGAGTTAAAAAGTAATACCTGATCGCCTGGGTTGAATTCTTTCTTTATGATTCTCTTGTCGTGCCATCTCTTGGTTCTTTCCTTGTAAATCTTGGCACTGTGATACGCCTTCTCTCTCCATTCTTCTAGCTCGGATAGTTGCATTTTCTGTTTTGTTCCGGCTGCTTCAAAGTCCATGCTCCATCTCTTTATTGCCCAATGAGCCTTGAATTCTAGCTCAACCGGCAAATGACATGTCTTCCCGTAGACCAGTTGGTAGGGAGACATTCCAATGGGGGTTTTATAAGCTGTCCGATAAGCCCAAAGTGCTTCGGGTAGCTTGTCTTTCCATTTTATCCCCATTTGGTCCACCGTCTTCTGTAGAATGTTCTTGATCTGCTTATTGGACGTCTCTGCTTGACCACTTGTTTGCGGGTGGTAAGGAGTAGCGACATTGTGCTGGATCCCATGGTTCATGAGGTATTTCTCGAAGTGATTGTCGATGAAATGAGACCCTCCATCACTTATCACTAACCTTGACGTACTGAATCTTGGAAATATTGTCTCTTCAAACATTCTTATTGAGCTTTTGTGGTCAGCAGTTCTGCATGGCAGGGCTTCAACCCATTTGGAGACATAGTCAACTGCCACTAAGATGTACTCAAATTTTCCGGATTTTGGGAATGGTCCCATGTAGTCAATTCCCCAGACATCAAAGAGCTCGATCTGAAGGTTGGTTGTCAGTGGCATGGCATTTCTGGAATTGATGTTCCCGTGCCTCTGACAAGAGTTGCACCTTCGTACGAAATCTTTTGTGTCTTGATACATGGTTGGCCAGAAAAATCCGCTTTGCCAGATCTTTGCATGTGTGCGGGAAGCTCCATAATGACCTCCATATGGTGATGAGTGGCACCTCTCAATGATCTTCATTCCTTCTTCTGCCAGTACACACCTCCTGAGTAACCCGTCAGAGCATACTCGAAAAAGGTATGGTTCATCCCACAGGTGATAGTGACTCTCGTAAATAAGCTTTTTCTTGTCGGCTCCTGGTCGTACATACCCTGCAACCATAAAATTAACAATATCTGCGTACCAAGGGTCTGACCGGGCGATCCGATAGAGCATGTCGTCCCTCATTGCGTCATTGATGGGTAATTCCTGTGGTTTCTCAAAATACATTCTAGACAAATGATCGGCAATAGAATTTTCTACTCCCTTCTTATCTTTTATTTCTAAGTCAAATTCTTGGAGAAGCAGAATCCATCTTATTAATCTAGGTTTAGCATCTTTCTTAGTGAGCAAATATTTTAAAGCAGCATGATCAGTGTAAACAATAACTTTTGCTCCTACTAAGTAAGATCTAAACTTGTCAATGGCATAAACAACAGCTAGCAGTTCTTTTTCAGTTGTGGCATAATTGAGTTGAGGTCCTGTCAAAGTTTTACTAGCATAAGCAATGGCATGATATTTCTTGTCTTTTGTTTGCCCCAAAACAGCCCCCACAGCATAATCACTTGCATCACACATAATTTCAAAAGGTAAAGACCAATCAGGGGGTTGTATAATGGGTGCAGAAATAAGAGCATTTTTCAGAGTTTCAAAAGATTTAAGACAAGCATCATCAAAGTCAAAAGGAACATCTTTGGCAAGCAAGTTTGTAAGAGGTCTAGTAATATGAGAAAAATCTTTTATAAACCTTCTATAGAAACCAGCATGGCCAAGAAAACTTCTGATTCCCTTGACATTAACAGGTGGAGGTAGCTGTTCAATTACTTCTATTTTAGCTCTATCTACCTCAATTCCTCTTTCAGAAATTAGATGGCCTAGCACTATTCCTTCTCTAACCATGAAATGGCATTTTTCCCAATTAAGGACTAAGTGCTTTTCTTCACATCTTTGCAAAACCTTATCCAAGTTTTCTAGACAATCATCAAAAGTTTTTCCATAAACAGAAAAACCATCCATGAAAACTTCCATGATCTCTTCAATCATATCAGAGAATATAGACATCATACATCTTTGAAAAGAAGCTGGAGCATTACATAGCCCAAAAGACATTCTACGATAAGCATAAGTTCCATAAGGGCATGTAAAAGTGGTTTTGCTCTGGTCACTGGGATGGATTGGGATTTGGTGATATCCAGAATATCCATCAAGAAAGCAAAAGAAAGAGTGGTTTGCCAACCGCTCTAACATTTCATCAATGAAGGGCAGTGGAAAGTGATCTTTCCTTGTGGCTTTGTTGAGTTTTCTATAATCTATGCACATACGCCAACCAGTGACGGTTCTCTGAGGAATTAATTCATTCTTCTCATTTTTCACAACTGTCATGCCTCCCTTTTTAGGCACAACTTGCACGGGGCTCACCCACTCACTATGTGGCACAGGATATATAATCCCGGCGTGTAAGAGTTTCAGAACTTCTTCCTTCACTACCTCTCTCATCGCATTGTTAAGTCTTCGTTGTGGCTCTCTAGATGGTAGAACATCAGGGTCTGTAGGAATGCGATGAGTGCAAAGGGCAGGACTGATGCCCTTAAGGTCTTGGAGCGAGTAGCCAAAGGCTGAGTGATATTTTTCTAAGATGGTTATCAGCCTATGAGTCTCTTCCTGAGTGAGTTGGTCATTAATGATCACAGGAGACTCAGAATCATTGTGCAAAAAGGCATATCTAAGACCAGGTGGTAAAGGTTTAAGCTCAATGGGAGGTCCCGAGGGTTCCTCGGTTTCATCAAGGGGCTCAGATTCTGTAGGATTTTCTTCTTCCTCCTCGATGAAGAATTCAGTGACATCTTCTTGATTGGATTCTATGAAATGTTCTAGAGATGCTTCATTCACCTCTTCCATTGGGTCAGGTTCAGGACTGGGTTCGGTCTTAGAATGGATCGAATGTGAGAAGTGTAAGGGAACTTTAATGGTTTTGCCTAGGCAAACATCAAGTTTCCCTGTGTGTCCTTCTTTAAGGAGTTTTTCTAAAGGATAGCCTATTAAAAGATCAAACTCCTTAATATCACAAATGTGAAAGCTCAGGTGAATTGTCATGTCATAAACTGAAACAGGTAAGACATAGAGAATTCCCGAACTTTGAATAATCTGTCCTGAGGAGCACTTTAATAATTTCATTGTGGGAGATAATGGCTTCTTTTTGATAAACTGATGGAAAAAGGATAAGGCCATTATATTGATTCCCACAACTGGATTATAAAGGGCATCAAAGGGGGTTCCATTGATTGTACATTGAATTGGTATAGAAGGTGAATCCAAATGGACTATATCAGAGGAAAGCTCTGACTCTTCCAACCATTCCCCACTCATGATGGATGCAAGCTCCATAGTGCGTTCTCTTGAGAAGGTTTGCTCAAAAGAGTCTATCTTCTCATGTGAAGAAGATGTATGCTTTCGAGGCATCTTCTCTTTATGATATTTTGAGGTGTTTCCATAATCGGAAAATAAATCATCCTCGTTATCATTTATAGAATCAGGTAGAGGAATTTCTTCCTGTGGTGATTCTATATGTTGGATAGCTATAGGTTGGGATGTTTCTGGCATAGGTTCTGGTGTAGCTATCTCTGGAATCTCTTCTTCTAAAGTTTTCTCTTCTAAAGGACCATCATTAGTGCTGGCTAGAATGTTGTCTAGGACGGTTCTAGCTTCACTAGATGTAAGGTGTATGAATGATCCATGAGAGGAGGTATTCAAATAGGCTCTAGATTCCTTATTAAGACCAATATAGAAGTGTTGAAGGAGAATATGGTCTTGAAGGCTTAGATCTGGTCCGGATTTGCAAAGAAGTTCAAAACGTTCCCAGGATGAACTCATAGACTCATTATCCCCCTGTTTGAAGGATATGATCTTGATTCTGAGGTCGACTACTTTAGATAAGGGATAAAAATCCATGCAAAAATCTGCACGGAGAGTTCCCCAATCGCCTTTCATCTTCTCTTTGGTTCGGTCGTACCATTGGCGAGCTTTTCCTTTCAGAGTGAATGGAAAAAGCTTCCAACGGATAGTCTCGTCTGACATACCCTCAATGTGCAGGCAGTCACAAGTTTGCTCAAACTGTTGGAGATGATGATAAGGGTCTTCGTCTTCTATTCCTAAGAAAGTGTTGGTTTGGACCATCTCTATTAACCGTGGGCGCAGCTCATAGGCATCAGCTAGGATTGGTTTCGATGATGGCATAGGCCTAAGGCTGAGCTCTGAGGGTGCCGAAAAATCTTTGATAAGGGTGGTGTCCATAAGGACAGTAGGTAATCTAAAACTAAAAAGAAAAAAGAAAGATACAAGATTAGTTATACTCGAAGAGTTTTCTCTTAACCGTTCTCCCCGGCAACGGCGCCAGAAATACTTGTTGGTATTTGTTAAGCCTACAGAAATATTATGATAGATAATCCGCAAGCGCACGGATATCGGTGAGCATTCCACCCGGGAGAGGGTTTTAAATATCAAATCCACAGGGAGAATGGTAAAGAGAGTATCTGAGGTATATAACTAATCAACTGAGTAGCTATCAAGGACTGGACAGAAAGAGAGATAAGGAAAACTTAAGGATGTCTGGTTCTTATCCTCACAAGCTATGTCTTTATTGCTCTTATGGGGTGATTGTCTGAAGGCACACTTAGTAAAGGGAACCTCCCGAGAATCTATGGGGGAGTCCTACGGTTTCTATAGACGGGAGGTGGACTACGAAGGACTCAATGGTGCTGTCACCACCACGATCTACCACACGATCCGAAATATAGAAGACATTCACAAGCTAGCTAGTCTAAGCACCACGCTTACACTAAACATGCAACTTTAATTCAAGAGTGACAGGAATTAAAGTACTCAAAGAGTTATGAACCGTAAGAACAATAAAAACAATGGTGCTCACTTGAATAAGAAGTCGATCTTTCCCGTAAGGTCTCAGGATCAGGCTCCAATGGAGTTGATCCCAGAGGTAGAAGATGAAGAGGAGACACCGACAGGTCCGGGCCTTCCTTCAGCTTCGCCTCAACCGCTCTCTAATCCTCTGGAACAAGATTAGCTAGGTCTAATTAGACTGTGGATCTAATCTCTCAACTTGATACTAACTCTCCAACTCTAATTCTAATCTAGAGCTCTAATCTCAGGTAGGCATGGAGGATCTGATAGAATGAGTTGCCCTCTGCCCTGGGGTCAGGGGGTCTGCTTGTATAGTCCAGAGGAGATGACGTGCACCGTAGGATCAAACCGACCTAAACATGTGGTTTAGATTGATCTTCATAGGCGGTGGAGGAACATTCCAGAAGCCGGGCCCATTTGGCGCCAGGAGGTGGCCGACCGGCCCCACCACTGGGCCGGTCGGTCTGGTGTGGGCCCCACTCGGGGTCCACTTCGGCCAGGTGGGTCCTTGATCCTTCTAGATGCTTCTTTTTTAGGTGCTAAGTCACGTTGAGTTCCGGAGCCTTCTGGAGTCTTCTAGAGAGGTTTTCTTGCATATTTTCTGAATAGTCCCTGCAAATTCATAGATTCACCAAAACTCGTGGAAATTGTTAATATAAACCCTAATAAGGTGATCTAATCATATTTTAGTCCTTTTTCCAGTAAATGTGAGGGATAAAATTCATAGATAAAATGTGTCAACACCGTTGGACCCTCTGAAATCCCCCACGTTCAGATACAGCGTGCAGGCAACCATTTGCCGTGAACCAACGATTATAGCCAGGAGGGGCCGGTGTTCGAAACGAGAGTTCCTAATCGAGAGGCTGTTCTCAACTCTGCATGCTATCAGCAAGATCCTTTCCATCTTCATCTCATCCTATAGAGTTGTGTCCTTGGATCATCAGTCTAGGATACAAGGTAGTGCACATCATTCCTTAGATTCGATACCCTTTGGAATACTCCTAAGGTGAAGTGCTACAGCAGTATTTTCGTGCGCTTGCGGATTCTTTGGTACCCGTCGGTATACCCAGGTGGATCTTACGCTCACACTAGGGGCGCAACTAGTGGTGACGTTCAGAAATACCAACAAGCATTTCTGGCGCCATTGCCGGGGAATGGTTGTTGTATCTATCTTTGAACCTACTGGTCCTCGTATCCTTTGTTTTTCCTTTTGTTCTACCTTTACCCCCGTTACCCATCGAGATATCCTTTTTGTTTGTTTCCTTCTATCTTTACCCTCGCTACCCATGGAGAAGCTTTCCTGCAATAGCATCTCTACCCCTAGGGGCGAGTTCATCTTTGAGAAACCATCAACTTCTTCATCTAGCTGCAAGCTTCATCCCGGCTTTATAGCCATGGTTCGGAATCGACCTTTCTCTGGTGCCATCAGTGATGATCCCCATGATCATTTAAAGGAGTTCGAAGAACTGTGTTCATGCTTGGTAATCCTAGGTATGACACAGGAAACTTTGAGGTGGAAGTTGTTCTCTTTTTCTCTTGTAGACAGAGCAGAACAGTGGTACACCCGCATGATAGAGAGTGTAGACAATTGGGAAGAACTACGAGATGACTTTTGTCACTCATTCTCCCCTTTTGAACACTTAGATTCGCTACCGTGTGAATTCTATGAATTTTAGCAACTAGAGTGTGAGTCTATAGGTGCAGCTTGGGCTAGGTTCTCACACCTGTTAGAGCTTAACTCAGACTTGTCTATACCCGATAATGTGTCTTTGACCATCTTTCACAGGATGATAGACATGGAATCTGCATTTGAGCTCGACCTTGTAGCTGGAGGTTCATTCAGAACCCAAACTCCAACGGAAAGAAGAGAGACCCTAGAATACTTCTTAGAAACCTCTTCTTCCCATCCCAGATACAATGATCTCCATCAAGAATCAGAGTCAATCCAAGAGAGTTTCCTAGACGAATTTGAGCTTTCACCTTGCACATCTAATGATTCGTCTAGAGAGCCTTCTCCCGAACCAAGAACACCGAAGGGAGAAGAAATTCAACCTTCGGAGTTCTCTTCTCGATTTGAGGGTGATCCTTCTCAGAACATCATAAATACCTCAGATCGTTCTTGGCACGAGGAGCCTACGGCATCGTTGGACTTTGATGAGATTCTCGATGAAGTTTGGAATCATGGGGCAAAAGTGGATTGGTCATCAAAGCATGTTTCTGAAATAATTCGGGTCAGCTCAACTTCCATGACCATCCTTTGCTCCATGAGGGGAACACCGTAGATGTTGTTCATGACCCTGCTGCTGGAGCTTGCATCATATCGGAGTGCCTTTTGGACACTCTGGTGGGTGACATGCCCCTCACCCCAACTGATAGATATTTCCAAAGTCCTAGGTGGAAAAAATATATTTTCCCATGTCGAGGGATTGCTGGGGACATGCCAATCATCATAGACAAGATCGAGGTGCTCTTAGATTTTCACATCTATGACATCATGGATTTCGATCTTCTTTTGGGCTTCCCATTGTATGAACTTCTTGATAAATCTCAAGGAAGCCTAGATGTAAAGCTTAGGGAAGCCGCTTCTGCCACATCCATCTCTTGTCATGAACATTCTATGGTAGAGCCTCTTCCCGAGCAAAACCCGCTCGAGACGATAATGCACGTATCTCCGTTCGCATCATCCGAGTTTGTTCCGATTGAGGTTATAGACTTCTCTACTCCTCAAGGGAATGACTCGGGAGATTCTCTTCACCTCTGTGGAGGCGAACAATCATCATCTATCTCGACCGAGTTTCAGCCTCTTCCCGCTGGCCTGTATTATGTTACTTTCGATTATGATCGAGAGTCAACATCTTGCCTCCACGATGCATCTCTTGAGATAGAGAACTCATGGGCTATGGAATCTTGTGAGGCACCGACTCTGGAGTTCATGGGCAAAGGTTACACATATAAGCATGGTAGTTTCATTCTTGATACACCACATGAACCATGCTTGCATCATGCCTATCCAGAGCCGGCCATGCTTAGTGCGTTTAGCACGCTCGAGGGCTGCAATTACCTTATGGTCCTCTTTTGTAGAAAGTTCAGAAGGTTGGTTGTAGATGTATATGTCTATCATAAGCATATCAGATTTCGTGTGTGCATTGTGGCACTAACCTTGCAGCTAAAGCTTCACCGATACATCAAGGATTGGTGGTGAGACAGGAATGACACCACCAATGATAGCTGCAAGATGAAGTTCCCATGGTCGAGCTTATGACCAATAAATAAACAAAGCACTACCAGGAGATACCCTGGATTAGCATAGGTTTCATTTCCCTTTCGAATAAAAGCAAGAACATGTTTTTAGGATAAGTTGTCCTTCGGGTATTTTTGGTCACTAACCTTCCAGGTGGAGATTGAAAAGAAAGATGGATAGGTGATGCCTACGAACATGTGAGCCACATCAGCTGCAACAGTTCAAAAAAAGCTTTGGTGAGGGAACAATTACAAAAGGAAGCTTGATCACCACACACTTGAGTTTTGTTGCCTAGCGATGCAAACTTCAAGTGTGGGGGAGGTATGTGAGCATCCTGAGTAAAGTTCCTCCTCTACCAAATCTTACCCTGGTGTGGAGATGATGTCAGCTCTTGCATCTTGCCGATTAGCTAGGAAAGTCGTGCTTTTGACATTAAACAAAGCCCTTCCGGGGTGTTTCCTGAGGTTCACCGTCTTATGCTCATGCTTATGTCCCTTATTGATGATAGCTTGATCATGCTTTCATGCTTTCTTTATCTTTGTTTATATGCTCTGGTTTGAATGCATATGATATATCGTGCATTCATAGACTGTTTTAAATTAAGCATGGTGCTTAGGTTAAAATTGTCTTCTTCAATCAAAACAAGACATGGTGTCGGGTTTTGATTGATGAACCTCAGAGTTATATTTTTCATAGATTTTGGTTGCATGTATGTTGACTAACCCCTACAGAAGATTGTCAAATTTGAATGGGTAAGTCATTAAGCTAAATTCAACTGGGAAGGTAAGTTGAGATGTCAGATTCATGTTGCACAACATGCAGAGGTGGTACATATGACCTCTCAAAGGTCCAAGGTAAGTATATTCCCCTTTGTGCATGAAGTGTAATTTTGGTCTAACCCTTTCGAGCAATTGACATGATGACAATAAAATAAAATAAAAACAACAAAAATATTTGCTTTTGAATAAAGGCTCTATGGTTCTCGAACCAGTAGAGTCCCTCCTTTGTTTTCATTTGTCGTTTGAAGAACAGCACCAGATTCAACCACCAGTGTGGGGGAGTTCTCTCAAGCTCATCATCAACGTTTTCACTGGAGAACTCCCACACAGGCGCTGCACGACATCGACTATGCCTTCATGACAAGGACAAGGTAAACTAGAGTGAGCTGGCTACCCCACGGGTCAGCCGAATCACCACTAGTCTTCCTTGTTCCTCATATCCTTCAGGAGCGATGGTATGTGCATCCTTCATCTCACTCTCTACCTATGAGTTTGAAAGATCCTCAATTCTTATCCAATAAATCAAACTCAAATATCGGTGTTTTGTTTGCTCTCGATGATTCCTGTGGTTGGCTTGCATATGTTTTATTCCTTACTTATTATCTTGATGCTTGTGAACAAATATAATTAGGGAACTCATGCTTATCTAAGTAATTGATGTTTGTGATATGGTTTGATCATATGATCTTCTCTCTAAATGTCTGAGTGCTTGGGAATTTTATTTGAAAAATCATAAAACCCTTTGCAAAGTTCCTCTTTGATATGCGACTGTCCTACCAAAGCCATATGATGCTACCAGTTGAAAACCTTATACTCATATGCTGCTTGTCATTGCATTGAGCTTTGTCAAATTCTGTGACCCTTGCAAGAAATCTTTTTATTCTTTCATGATCAAGATTCATGCGCACACCACCTATTTCCCCTTGCTATGCTTCTACACTGGAAGTTAGCATTGTATCATTCATCCATTCCACAAAATAAAGCTCCATGCATTGTTCCATGATTTATCCCTCTCCAAATATCTCTAAAAGAGATTGGGCTATATAAAAAAGAGAGAGAGAAAGACATGCTCAAAAAGCATGATCTAAAAAAAAGAAAAAAAAGAAAAAAAAGAGAGGAAAGAGAGATAGCCCATATCTCGAAAATTTCAAAAAGGAGAGCGGAGAAAATCATGCAAAAAGGAGTTCCATAACTTAGATGGTAATAACTAGCACCTATTTCGGGGCTAGTGTCCACCTTACCATCTACCAACTCTCATCATATATGTATGGTAATACCTAGCACCCATTCCGGGCCTAGTATCCACCTTACCATACTCACCATACTCATACACGTGCACATCTTGATCTGATTGTATGAATTGTTTTTCTCTTCGATCCAGTCTTTGACTTTGTAATATATGTGATACAAGTATGCCTTATCATTCATACCTACCCTGAGCTCCACATAAGCTTTATTAGAAGTAGGATGAATAAAGGAAGTTTAATGCCTTGGTGAGGACATATATACACTAAGCGATCCGAGAGAATCAAATGAGGAGCAAAGCAAGGTTTGTTTTTGAAAACTTATTGTAAAACCCCAAGTTGCTTAACATGATGAGCAGGAGTGATTTGATTCCTGACCATTTCATTCTTCAACTACCCAAGATAGCATGATAGACACTTCATAAGTTCATGAGTACAGGGTATGGTTTGGAATATCTCTTATGCTCGCTTCATACCTTTGGATATCATGTCTCACCTTGACCGGACTCCCTTCACTCGGGACGAGCAAAGGTCAAGTGTGGGGGAGTTGTTGACGGCTGTTAATTGCTACTTTTACACTGTCAATACCTGCATAAAATAAACGTAAAAGGATCATCAACACTAGAATAGAGCTTGATACTAATGATTTCCACAAGTGTTGGTGTTTCTGGCTTTTGTTGCAGGACGCACCGAAATACGTGTTAAATGACACAGTCGACAGCAAGTGCACCAATGGCATAGATATGGCATCATCATAAACAATCACAAATGACAAATTGGTCTGCACCATTGCGACGGGCTCGTCAAGACGATCGAAATGGATATATCATTTGTATACTTCGGAGTCCGGATGAAAGAGATATGCACAAGATAAGATCACACTATATCATGGACCCGGTGGGACCCACACCAGGCCACGTGGCGACGTGCTGGCACACAGGATGCCATGTGTCCATGACACTTCATCAATCCAAGAGAAGCACTTCCTGACGAATCAGACACCGCCACTTGTCCAGCACAAGGATCCAAGGGCCCACAACCCGAGCAAACCGCCTCCAAACAACCCATACACCGGGAACCGTCATAAGGGCCCACACACCAGTCACCCAGAGAAAGCACAAGGCGAGACGTGGTGGGCCCAGGTCGACTGACCCTAGGGGTCGGCCGATCCGGGATTTCCTCCGTTCGCGATCAGCTTCCACGTGGTGCTCCCTGATTGGATCCTTAAGCCAGTTCGGGGGTGTATGGGGTGATCTCGCGCCGGTACCCGGGCCTCTAAATAGAAGGAGAGGGGGTAGAGAATAGGACACACACTTCTTCTCCTCCTTCTCACTTTTGCCTTTTGGCTTCTCTCATTAGGAGAGGAGAGCTCTTTGCATAGGATTAGTGCTAGCTTGCTAGTGCTTTAGAGATTAGAAGGAAGGTGGGGTGGTGTCTTGGGGTTGTGCCATGGTGTTTGGCACATTTCCTCAAGAACGATCCTCTACGGATGCTTCTGTTCTTCATTCAGAATAAAGTGAGTATTTTGACATTCTCAATTAGACTAAAGTGACATTCATACAGTGTTCTTGTGTTCTTCGTTCGTTCATCATTTAGAGGCTCGTGTTCTTCACGAACACACTTCCTCGATCTAGTTGACGAGCGAGTTTCTCATACTTTTGTGTTTGTTCATAAGTTAGAGGCTCGTGTTCTTCACGAACACGACCCTTGATCTTCTGTTATAAACACCTAAGTTTGTATCCTGTTTGTATGCCTGCTAGTTTAATCAGAGTCAAGTGGATGCTCCTATATCCTAATCTAGATCAAGTTCATCCATGATCCCTTGCATAGGATAGCGCATACCTGAGTGAGTTCAGGTCTCTCCCTCGTGGGTTCGTCGCTCCGTATTTATACGAAGTGTTATAGTGTTTCTACGGGGTGCCAGACGTAGCCGTGCTATAGTAGTAATCAGTGGTGTAGACGTGATGTCTAGACTATGGGTTAACCTTCGAATGCCCTGTATCCCATGGTTTGTCTTGGGGTAGGCCGCGGTAGTGACAGTCATTGGACCCTCTGAAATCCCCCACGTTCGTATACAGCGTGTAGGCAACCATTTGCCGTGAACCAACTGTTATAGCCAGGAGGGGCCGGTGTCCGAAACGAGAGTTCCTAATCGAGAGGCTGTTCTCAACTCTGCATGCTATCAGCAAGATCCTTTCCATCTTCATCTCATCCTATAGAGTTGTGTCCTTGGATCATCAGTCTAGGATAGAAGGTAGTGCACATCGTTCCTTGGATTCGATACCCTTTGGAATACTCCTGAGGTGAAGTGCTACAGCGGTATTTCCGTGCGCTTGCGGATTCTTTTGTACCTATTGGTATACCCAGGTGGATCTTGTGCTCACACTAGGGGCACAACTAGTGGTGACGTTAAGAAATACCAACAGTGATGCAAACACGCACACACCGGCGTCTTTGCGCATCCCAGCAACCGCACCGGCGACCTTCTACACCACGCCGCCGCGCACTTCACCGCATCGCCGCGGACGAGCACTACGCCAGCCAAAGGGGCCACCTTTCTTGGCTTGGACCGAAGCACGAGAGTCTCCTGTATCGAGCCGTGCCACTTGTTGATCAGGCCGGACACGTCTCGCCGCCGGCGAACCCTTGGCCGCGCCGGAGCTCCTCTGGGGCATTCCTTCGAACACATACCGGCGCCGACCAAAACCCCTAGGGTCTTTGCTCACACAGCCGCCCACACGTGCGAGTGATCGCAGGAGATCCGGCTGGATCCCATGCGGCTGGCCACTCATGGCCAAGCCACCTACCAGGCCACACCGCGCTGCGCCGCAGCCGATCGCCCGGGATCCTTCGCGCCGCGCCACCCCAGCATGTCACGCGGGCGGCCACCTCTGCTGGCGTCGGCTTAGAGCCACGCCGTGGCAGCCACGTGGCCGGCAGGAGCCACCCTGCAGCTGGCTTTTAGCTATGTTAGAGACAGCAGGAGATACCCTATAGCTGGCCTAAACTATGCAATATTGTAAATGCGTATTTTATTTTCAAAAATGTATTTTCTCTTTGAAAATTCATAATAAATCCGTTTTACCTCCGAAAAATACAAAACCTTTTCTGGAAATCTTCTAAAATTCCAAACTCCGCGCTAGGCTAGGGTTTGCCTCTGTTTGGGTCTTATTCGTACTTCCTCTTGGAGTTATTGCAATTAGTAGCTGTGTTTATTTATTTAAATACAATTCTAGGAGCCGCCGGAGCTGGAGAGCTGAACCAGGACTACGACGACGACCTCGGCTACGACGACTACCCACACCCAGGTTCACGCCTGACCTACTTTGAATGCCCATTAGGCATTGCTTTAGAACTGCTAGCGCTTTAATTATGCATGATGATGGTACGATGAAACCCTTGCACTGCCCTTTTTAAACACCTTGTCCTTGATTGACCTACTACTAATACTTTACTTACTCATTATTATGAACTGAGTTTGCTATGCATGTGTTGGGACTATGTGGTAGTTTCTTGGCGTATGTGGGGAAAAACCGGCCGGAGAAGGTGTTTTTGGGATACTTGGCGGGGGTGAGCTCATGACAACCCGATCCGGGATCGGGGGCCAGGGATCGTCTTCTCGGGCGATGCCCAGTTTGGTACCTATGGCGGGTACTCTGTTTTAGGAGCACAGGTGTTGGGGATTTTTGTGATGACTTGGAAGATAGGAGCTCGCCCCGGTCTGAAACCGAGTGGGTCGCTTTGTTACATGGGACTTTCGTACACACCACCTCGCCGAGAGTGGGGATAGGGCCGTTTCGACCCTAGCAAGTGCGATACCATTCCTACCAGTAGGATAGAGGGTATCAGTGAGAGGGTGTAGGGTGAAGTCCCTTCCCTTTGGGTGCTCCCCGTGTGGCCACACGGGGGCGTGTTCATAGTTCTGGGGTGGTCCTTTGCGAAAGACCGCATCGAGACCCGGATGCAGGATGGAATCGTAACTCCTAGGTGTTCGTTCGGTTGGGTAGGCTCAGTCGGCCGTACACCGTCCGAGTGCTCTTCCGAGTTGGGTACTGGTGTACACGCTCTACAGAGTTTAGATCTATATGTATAGTCACGTCCTCAGTTATGGACACGCCCGTTGTTTACTCCGACTCTTACGTTTTGGGATTTCTACCTTCCCCCTTATAGGATGAGAGTGTATGGTGAGCCGTGGTTGTTCTCAGGAAGAGGAGAGTTGCTCCCTCTACCTCGCGGATCCGGGTGCAACCATTGAGGTGCGAGGAGTGGGAGTTCTCGCACCGACCCTAGATGGAGATAGGTGTTGGTGACGGTGATCTGGGTGACCAGGTGTAACCGTTTGCGGATGAGAGATATGGGAATTGGTGGGAATATGGAGATGTTATTCTATTTTACTGCTGCTGCTGCTTAGGAAACCCAGCCTCTACCTTGTGCCTTTCTTTACCTTTAGAGGTAGGCCACTTAAAGCTTGCATACGGTTGGTGACGTGGACCTATCCCGATCCTTGGGGATAGCCCCTGAGCTTGCAGGGTACGAGTCAGACTTCGACAACAACACCGACTGATGGTACGACTGAGGGGCACATCGCTTCACTCAAGGATGCCTGTGGGAGAAGAATAAAGATGGAGACACCTTCTGGAAGCTAGCTACCGCTGCGTAGGCTCTTATTCTTGTTATTCCGCCAAGAGGTGTGTAATGATGTACTCCTTTATTCAGGATATTTAATAATATTCGTACTTTGATGCTTTATTTCGTTGTATGGTTGTGATATTTATCTGTGATGGATGTCTGTGTGTGATAGCGTCTGATCCAGGGTCTATCACGAGAGAGGATGACAGGTTTTCCCTTTTTGAAAACCCGGGTCGTTACACTATTCTCCGATATGTATCAAAAAACGGTGTCAACAGTTTCTGCCTTTGAAAAAGAGGAACAATAAAATTAATCTTCCACCAAAATGACTCTACCCATCTAACAAATTAATCGTAATTAAGCATGGTGTTTAGGTTAAAACTATCTTCTTCGGTCAAAACAAGACATGACGTCGAGTTTTGATTGATGAACCTTGGAGTTATATTTTTCATAGATCGTGGTTGCATATATGCTGACTAACCCCTGCAGAAAAAATTGTCAAATTTGAATGGGTAATATATTGAGCTAAATTCAAATGGGAAGGTAAGTTGAGGTGTCAGATTCATTGTTGCACAACATGCAAAGGAGGTACACATGACCTTTCAAAGGTCCAAGGTAAGTATAGTCTCCTTTGTTTATGGAATGCAATCTTGATCTAACCCTTCTTGAGTAAATGACATGGTGATAATAAAAAAAAGAGAAAAACCCAAAAATATTTGAATTTGAATAAAGACTCTATGGTTCTCGAACCAGTAGAGTCCATCTTTTGTTTCCATTTGCTATCTGAAGAACAACACCAGGTTCAACCACCAGTGTGGGGGAGTTCTCTCAAGCTCATCATCGACATATCCACTCGAGAACTCCCACACATGCGTTGCACAACATCGACTACGCCTTCATGACAAGTGCAAGGTAAACTAGAGTGAGTCAGCTGCCTTATGGTCAGCCGAATCACCACTAGTCTCCCTTGATCTCTTATCCTTCATAAGCGATGCTATGTGCACCCTCTATCTCACTCTATCCTTATCCATGAGTTTTTTTGAATTTCAATTCCTATCATTTGAAATCAAACTCAGCAATTCGTGCTATGCTTGCTCTACAAGATTCCTGTGGTTGGCTTGCATATGTTTTATTCCTCACTTATTGCCTTGATGCTTGTGAACAAATATCATTAGGGAACTCATGCTTATCTAAGTAGTTGGCGTTTGTGATATGGTTTGATGATATGATCTTCGCTCTTTATGTTGGAGTGCTTGGGAATTTTATTTGAAAAATCATAAAACCCTTTGCAAAGCTCCTCTTTTATATGCCACCGTCCTACTAAAGCCATATGATGTTTTAGTTGAAAACCTTTTACTCATATGCTACTTATTATTGCATTGAGCTTTGTCAAATTCTGTGACCCTTGTGAGAATTATTTTCATTACTTTCATGATCAAGATTCATGTGCACACCAACATATTCCCCTTGCTATGCTTCTACACTAGAAGTTAGCATTGTGACATTCATCCATCCAATAAAAATAAAGCTCCATATGTGGTGTGACACCTCCAAAAGTATCGTTCAAAAAGAGACATGGGCTATGAAAAAAAAGAGAGAAAGAGAAAAAAGAAAAGAAAAGAGAAAAGACATGCTCAACAAGCATGATGAAAAAAAGAGGAAAGAAAGAATAGCTCATGTCCAAAATAAAGGAGAAATGAGAGAGAGATGGTCATACAAAAAGGAGTTCCATATCTTAGATGGTAATAACTAGTGTCCATTCCGGGGCTAGTGTCCACCTTACCATCTACCAACATTCATCATATATGTATGGTAATATCTAGCACCCATTCCGGGCCTAGTATCCACCTTACCATACTCACCATATTCATACACATGCACATCTTGATCTGATTGTGTGATTTGATTTTCTTTGTGGATCCAGTTTTTGACTTTGTAATATATGTGATACAAGTATGCTTTATCCTTTACCCTACCCTGAGCTCCACATATAGCCATCATTAGAAGTAGGGTGAAGAAAGGCAATCTAATGTCTTGGTGAGGATATATACACATTGAGCGATCTGAGAGAATCAAATGAGGAGCTAAGCAAGGTTTGTTTTGAAAACTTAATGCAAAACCCCAAGTTGCTTGACATGATGAGCAGGAGTGATTTGATTCATGATTGTTCCATTCCTCAACTACTCAAGATGACATGATAGACACTTCACAAAGTTCACAGGTACAAGGTATGGTTTGGAATATCTCTTATGCTCGCTTCATACCTCTGGATATCATGTCTCAACCTTGATCTTGTTCTTCCCTTCCCTCGGGACGAGGAAAGGTCGAGTGTGGGGGTATTTGTTGACGACTGTTATCCACTCATTTTATACCCGTCAACATGTACCTTTTGGCATGAGAAATGATCATCAACACTAGAATAGAGCTTAAACTAATCATTTCCACAAGTGTTGGTGATTATGCAAATACAGGTGATTAGCACTAGAAAGAGGAGTAAAAGCACAAGTCTTTGATCCAAGTACTTCAAGCTCATCCAATGAGGTGATGCCACCTAGGATTCCCCTGGATCACTGACGTCATCAATCCAAGAGAGGCAAGCCCGACGAATCACGTATCACCACGTGGACATCACATGGATTCAAGGGCCCACTTATCCCCCAAAACCGTCGGGAAACTTGGCATGCACGGGGGAGTGACTTCAGGGCCCACCAATCAGCCACCTGGAGAAAACACAAGACAAGAGGCTGCCCTAGGCGTTCGGCCGACCCTAGGATTGGCCAAACCGACCTAGGTTCGGTTCATCCTGGCCTTGCACGTGGAGGTCTCCCATTGGTCCTAAGGCGCAGCCCGGTGTGTTTTGGTGACAAACGAGCCTCCGAGCAAGCCACCCCCTCCTCTATAAATAGGAGGGGAGGGGCTCTCATTTGGAACACACACTTCTCCTCTGAGCGCGGCGGCGCAGGCGGATTCGCGCGGAAGGCTCTAAGTGGCAGCAGCGAAACCCTAAGCCTACGCGGAAATGAAAGTGAGTGGGGTCCCCGGCTCCTCACTCTGCATTTTATAACTGGGCCTCAACAGCGCTATGGGCCGCGGTGCCCAATGTCTCTAAGGATCGACGCAACTTTTGGCGACCCAATAGATCTATTGCCCAACGGCTCTTTCGGCCTAACTGTCATAGGCAGTAACGACGCGCGTAGTGTGGGAATCTATGCCCATTGGCTCTCTGGTCGATGGCTTGGTGTCCATAGACTCGTTATGCCCTACTTCAAGCCCCCAAACTTTATCACAACTAACATCCGCTTCAAGGTCTCTTGACCGCTGGACGACCTTCGGGTCTCTTACATCGCCTTTCTAAGGTCGACAAGGCCAAGCTGCCTGCTAGGTCGCCTCAGCCCACAACGGCGGGTTCACACCACGGCTCTTGGGCCCTGCTGCCTTCTAGGTTGCCTCAGCCTACAACGGTGGGTTTACACTGACGGCTCCGTGCTTAATGGCTCCACTGCCCGTTGGCGGCCTCTTGGCCATGATTACAGCTCCTCCTTGAGGTTGCTAAGGCTCCACTGCCTTCTAGGTCGCCTAGACCTAGGATTTTCAGGTTGACAACCTGTGTTGTGTCACTGCACAATGGCCGTGTTGATCCAGGTCGACATGGGTTGCTTGTCGCTTCTTAAGGCCCCCCGACGGTCGGCGTGCTATTACAGCCCTGCTGGGACCTTGGTAGCCATACCATTGCCGCCTGTACACCTCTACATCTACTTGGGCATGTCATTTATCATATAAATGTGTATATACAGCTTCATAAGCTACAAGGAGTTTGGCCCTTGGCCAATTACAAGATACAAAGACATTTATGGCCCTGAGCTACCCTACATAAGGTTTGCGATGCAGTCTACACTAATAAGGTGTGTCGCAAGTTTTCTTCTAGCTCCAGGACCTAGCTGAAGACCTCTACAGCCACTTTAGAGGCAGTTGCCACACAGCCACCTCTACTCGAGCTCCAACAGGTTTCCTGTGGTACCCAGCATCAAGTCTGAGCTTCACCACAAGATTCCAAATGGAACTAGCATCATCTCGGGCCTCTCCAAGTGGAGCATCGTGCTCTCCAGCATCACGTCAGGCCTCAACAAGTAAGGTCCGACGATGCATGTACTGCTCCATGCTCCACCTGGATTCCTCGGTGGGCCCGGGAGAAGAAGCTGATCGAGTTCTTCGAGCTTCGCAAGTATTCTTCTAGCTCCAAGCATGAATGACACTAGCTCTATGCTCTGGTGGGCGGATGCAAGCCCCTGGCATGGAAATATTACTACACAGCTTTGCCATGGCTTCCCCAGCGTAGCCTAGGTGGTTTGCTTCAAGGTGTGGGTACCTATTTATACCTGCAGCGCTTGGCCTTTGATCTTATCTGCAACTCAGCTTGCGCGGTGTCCTTATCCTCAAGGTCACTGTGCCCGCATGGAGTACGAGGTTACTGTTCACCTGTGGGAGGCATTGGCGCGCCTTTCCCCTACCTGACTGCATTCTGAGCATTTTTGTCTCTTGCGAGTGGACAACGTCCTGTGCTTCGCCTGGGAGCCGGCCCGTGACTGTACAGAACGCTTATGACTCAGGTCATGTCAGCCTTTGGCATCTGGTGTCTTCTGTAAGATTCCAGAGGTTTTGTCTTATTGGCTCAGTTGGTTTGTCAGCATATCGTGTGAATCCAACAAAAGGCCGTAGGTTCTCTTTTTTTCTTCTTCTTCTTTGGAGCATCAAACTGGCCATTCTGGTCACTTTACTGCTCGGGGCTACTACACTAGTGCATCTTGCGACGCCCTATTCCCCCTAGGTCGCCTCGACCTACTGGAAGCCTACTTCCACTACTCCTTTGCTCGACCTACCTACGGTTTGGTGGGCGACCTTTCTGAAGGTCGTGAGAGCTACTTTATGTTACCTGACCCAGGTCAGGTCAGTGGTCCTTCAAGATCGACATCTCGCCTTCACTTCGACCTTCTGGCCTTACATTCTAGGAACTTGATGTTCATCTTCGTGCATGCATTGGAGGAACTTGATGTTCGTCTTTGTGCGTGCATTGGAGGGGTTTCTTCTTTTTTGGATCCCCGTGCACCTTACACGACCTCGACGGTGCCATGCCTCCGCCAAACTTCGACACGACCTCGCCTCGGCCGCTACGCCTACATGTTGATCGGGGGCTTGAGAGACATGGGTATCCATGGGTCCCCATCGGCCAGTGTCCTAGAGGTCCCTGACAAGTGGACCCGACCTTCCAGAAGCCCCGCCGACCTGCAAGTGGGCCCAGCGACCTTATCCACAACTCTGACGACTCCGGGCGACCTTATCAAGATCCCGGAAGACCCGCAGTACTTGGCGTGCAAGACAAGACATAAGGACGCGGCGCGCCACCGCCCGTAGGTCTGAGTATCGCGGGATACTCCTTGTAATTTGGGAGATAGCTTCCCACAATTGTAACTGACCTGGACATGGGTCCACCGACCTTGAATGGAAACCCTAGTCCGTCCTCCCCATATAAGGCGGCCTAGAACTCCATTCAAGGGGACACCTTGATCTTCCTCACATAATCCACCACCACAACTGGACGTAGGGTTTTACTCTTTGGAGGCCTGAACCAGTCTAAACCATTGTCTCCCCATGTTCATCACCATACTCACATAGTTCGGAGTTCACTACGTGGACTACTACCTACGCTCTTAGTTTCCGATCCTCTCCTTAACCTGCAAACTGCTTGGGTAGCCCCCTTGCGGATCTGTCCAGGTCTCACCCCCTGACACAGAGGATCAAACTAAATTTCTACTGGCCATACATGAAGAAACAAGTGACTGATTTTGTCAAGAATTGTGCTATTTGTCAGAAGAACAAGTCTGAAAATGTGCCTTATCCAGGTTTGCTATAGCCTCTTCCATTACTAGATACGGCCTGGACTCATATATCCATGGACTTCATAGAAGGGTTACTAAAATCACAAGGTAAAGAAGTGATCTTAGTAGTGGTTGACAGGCTATCAAAATATGCTCACTTCATTTCTCTGTCACACCCATACAATGCTTCTGATATAGCATAATTGTTCTTGGATAATGTATTCAAACTACATGGGTTACCAAAAGTAATTATTACTGATAGAGATCCCATATTTACAAGTACAATTTGGCAATCTCTGTTCAAATCCATGTGGGTGTAGTTACATCTTACAACAGCATACCACCCACAAACAGATGGCCAAACCGAAAGGGTAAATAGGTGTTTGGAGAACTACTTGAGATGTATCCTAAGAGGTGACATCATTGTCTCTCTTTAGTATAATGGTGGTACAATACTTCATTCCACACTTCCTTGAACATGACACCATTACAAGCTTTATATGGCTTCCCACCCCAATGGTTGCTAAAGTAGTTCTCCCAGATTGTCCCGATCTCTCAGCTCAAGAACAACTCAGAAACAGAGCTGTGGCACAACAAGTGATCAGGGACAACCTGTCCAAAGCACGGGCAAGGATTAAAAACCAAGCAGATAAGCATAGAACTGAGAGAGAGTTTGAAGTAGGAGAAATGGTTCACTTGAAAATTCAACCTTACAGGCATATTTCCTTAAGTACCCACAGATCTCTCAAACTTCACTCTAAGTTTTATGGTGCCTTCAGAGTACTAGAGAAGATTGGAAAGGCTGCATACAAGCTATTGTTGCTTAATGGTTGTCAGTTACATAATGTGTTTTATGTAAGTCAACTAAAGAAGCATCTTGGCCCTCACACTGTACCAAGTCCTGATCTACCATTAATTGATGAAAAGGGCACCATCAAGGTTGCACCAGTGGCTATCCTACAAAGAAGAATGATACCGCGCAACAATGAACCTGTAGTTTAGTGGCTTATTCATTGGATGAACATGCCTTAATCCAAAGCTACTTGGGAGGATGCCTCATTCATCAGGAAGGTGTTTCCTTCTTTTCATTCTTGAGGACAAGGATGCTAAGGAGGGGGGTATTGTCACAACCTCCACTTCCATTCAGAAGCTTGTTCAGTTCATCAGTTAACTTCTCTCTTTCAGGCTTATACAAGTGCTAGTAACAGGCTTCATGGATGCTGTTCATCGCTCGCCTAATGGCTCTATTTGCTTTGAAACTATTTACAATTTACCCCTTGTATTTTGTATTTTATACTTCAGTCCTTTAGCAAGCATTTAGCTCACGAGGCTGCTCTGTAATTGACATGAATGGATGGAACTCCTAAGTCTAGGTTTAGTTGAGTAGTTGTAGATCCTCGCCGTCTCATCATCGACGACTTGAATCCGGTATCAGCTCATGTATCTTATCTTGGTTCAGTAATCTACAGGTGTTGTTCTACCTGTTAGAGTTCATGTTCATTGTTTTTCATCCTCTGTTTTGGTCGAATCTTGGTTCTGTCCTTGCTCTGGTTGCTCGATCCTCACACGAACCATGCTCCGCAGCAGACCCTCCTCCAGGAGCACCCAGCATCGGTACTAACCTAGAGCCGAGGATAGGGCCGTCGCCGCATCTGCTTCAGTGGAGGGGACAAGATTAGAGACCGCGATGTGGGCGTCATTGGTGGCGCGCAGGCAAGGCCGCCCCTAGCGCTGCCGCTCCCCGTGCCGCGGCCACTGCTACCCACAGTCGGCACTCACGCGGTCGTTGCGGTTCCCAGCATTCGGCCTCCAGGCATCCTATATCGGCACCATACGAACGGCCCCGTGCACGCTGCAGCGAGCCAGCAACTCAGCAGTTGCTCGTATCGGTGAGCCAGCAGCTGCTCGCGTCTGGTCTCTGCGCAGCTGCCGACTCTGACCCACGGAGGGAGCTGCAGGTAGATCCCGAGGGAGGAGATTGGGAGAAACCGAGAGAGAGCCAGAGGTCGCGGGGGTGCGTGGTGCGGCAGCGCATGGGTGACCAGGTGGGTCCGACACAGGGGTCTGACTCGGGTGGGTGGGCCCGACACGAGCAGGTTCGGGACGGTGGGTAAGGAGAGGTTGGGTGAGAAAAAAAATATGATTTTGGCAGAATCACTCTCCAAATTGTGATTTCTATGGGTCTACACCCTATCCACTCTCCCAATTAATTGACATGTGGGTCAGGCGTGAGGGGTACGGTGGTACCAAATTGGGTGAGAAAAGTTTTCAAAAGAACTCGTTCTTTATAGTATAACATGACCTTACATTGTTGGTTGGAAAAGTATCAGCTGTATTTCTAGGTATATACTTTCCCTTCCAAAATTTTTGGACCATCCGAGAAAAATAACAATTTAAGTGGGTATTATGGTAATTGTCTCCGTTTTCACCCTGTAACCCCTTTCACTCTTTTTTTAAGCAACAAAGCAGGCTTTATTAATTGAGAATAGTTACATGGTTGGATAAAAACTGGACAATAAAATTAGGGGGTCATCGTCCCAAATACAGTTATCTTTAGTAACCATAGTCTGCCTTGCTAATTCATGTGCCACTTGATTTGCATCCCTGCTCAGATGTTTGATAGAAATCTCCTGGAAGCCATTCCAAATAGTCACTACCGTAAAACCACGTTTGCCGTGCGTCAAGATCTTTGCCGTGCACGAAATCTCGAGCGCGCGCCAAAGAGCTTCTTTGTTGTGCGCAAGAGCTTCTTTGTCGTGCGCTTTTTAGAGGGATCTTAAAATACATGGGAAATTAGTTGTTTGACATGTGTCACATCCCGAATTTTCTAGGTTTTAAAATTGGTCCCTAAAAATTTCTTTAAAACCCCTAGGACCTAAATGCATTAGATTTGCATTTTAAACCAAGTCCTTCTCTTATTCATCACACATACATATGCATTTGTTTGTGCTAACATCTTTTTCTCTCCTCAAATCTCACTAATTTTCCCTAAGGATATTCTAGTACAAGCTCTAGATCAAAAACACTTCAAATTTGAATTCAAACCATTTCCAAATCTATTAGAAAAGCCCTCAAACCCTATCTGGGCCAAACCTCACCAAGCCCTGCACCAAGGTCCATTCCACCCCCTCCTACTTCCTTTCCCGCTCGGCCTGCAACCCTCTTCCCTCAGCCAGCACTGAAGTCCACTCCACCACCTCCTACTCCGCCTCGCCGCGCAGCCTGTCTCCCTCCGCACAGCCCAACGCGGTCCAGCACAACCCAACACCTCGCGCTGACGCAAGCCGACACCAGCGTCGTCCTCCTCGCACCACCGGTGCTTTTCCCCCTCCCGCCACGCTCGCCGTCGCAATCCTCCCTCCCCGCCGCCTTTAGCCGTACGCGTGCGCGCGTGTTTGGCCGCCCATGCCCTCCCGTCCATCCTCCCGCAAGACGGAAAAGCTATTCACTTTTCCGCCACCTAAGTGTCAGTGCACCACACGACTGCCACACAGGCGCCACATGCACGCCACGTGTGCACACACCGGTCTCGCGCGACGTCAGCCCCTGGCCCGCCTGTCAGTCTCTCTCTTCCCCTGTTTTTGCTAGGTACACCCGACTAAATGCACACACAAGCTTAGTTAGCCACCTTAAAAATCCCCAAAAATTCCCAAAAATTCACCATAAATATTAGAGCCTATTTTGAGCCTATTAATGCTCTTTGCACCCAAATCTCACATGTCTAGCTCCTAGATTAATTTTTGGCATCTTTTCCTTAATACCGGGTCCATATTTTATGTACCCGAGAATAGGAATTTTCCTTCGTATCGATCCTGAAACCCTAGGAACCCCAGCCATTATTCTTTAACCCATGTTTCATGAATTGTTATGCTTGATTTGCATGATTTACACTTTTCGTATAACTATGCTTTATAGAAGACAACACTTATTTCGAGAACCCGATCGACGACCCAAATTACGAGGAAGAAGCTCTGAACGACCAAGACTTCGAATAAGGCAAGTTCCACAGCACTCCTTGACTTCTACCATCTAGATAACTTCTCTCCTTTATTTCATACTTTCCAGCTTAAATAGTACCAAATTCTACATTTTGTACAGAAGGATCGAATCGGGCGACCAGAGAGGGGGGGGGGAGTGAATGGGAGCCGATAAAAATTCTTCCCGAAGGTCGAACTCGGCTTATACCCCGATTGCCACACTAAGAGTTCTCGCACACGAAGGAAGCTCCAAACAAGGCACACACAAGCCTAGAAAATCAACCAACAAGCCTAAGAGCAAAGAGCGGAAGCACCAAAGCAAGGACCAAAGGACTTAAGCACTGCTGCGAAGTCCCAGGCGGACTGTCCGGGATGACCGGGCGGACCGTCCGCGTGGAGGTCGCGGACCGTCCGGAAGGTCACGGCGGATTGTCCGTAAATGCCACCCGAACCACCAGAGATGCACCCCCAAAATTCGGACTGTCCGTGGAGGCTCCCCGGACTGCCCGTCAGAAATCCGACCACGCGGACTGTCCGCCAAACCCCTTGCACCCAAAACATAGGGGCGAAACGGATCGAAACGAAGATGCGCAAGAACACGCAAAGAACACGAAGAACACCAACACTGCTAGCACCTCGCGGACCGTCCGCCAGGGTCACGCGGACTGTCCGCCAAGCACGAACAGAACAGAAAAAAGTTCGAGCTCGGGAGTCAACTCCACCTTTCCATCACCGGATCTCCCAAACGGCTAAAGCTCTTGAAACAAGATTTGGGGGAGAAGAAAAGCGTCACACAAGGATGCTATGCCCCAAAAATCTCGACTCTTAAGCCACTAAATCACCGGGAATCGCGGATCAACCGAACCATCTCCATGAACTTGGGCACCAACCAAAAACGCATGAATCGAAGGCTCTCCACGACGTTTGAGGGGTCAAGATCATACACAAACATGCGCAAGGCATCCACCCATGATCCCCTCAAAGAAATCCGTGAAGAAACTCCTCCAAAATCACGAATCAAGCGAAGAACGAAACCCCCAAAAATAGCCCCGAAAATGACACGAAAATCACAAGGGACTAGGAGATCACCGGGATGCCGAATGCTTTCATACATCCAGAGGTCAGATTCTGTACAAGAGTCTAGCCTAAGGAATCCAGAGGGAAAAGAAGCAGTTCAGAGAAATCTACCGGGGGAGAAAGCCCTAGAGTCCAAGAGAGAGAGATGCCATCCACCTCTCTGCTATTTATATGAAGTCCATCGGAGGGAGGTAAATGACCACGCTACCCCTACTGCTTAAATGAAGATACAACCCCTTAGGGGCATTTTGGTCAAGTCTTCACTGGACGGACACGGTTCCACCACGGCTTCGCTTCACCTTGACGCAAACCCTGCGATCACGCCACGTGCCCTCCGCCTCGAAGCTTCCCGAAGCTCCCGGATCACCGTCTCCGTCGCCTCGGGCCTCTGGACTTGGTTTTGAGCCCCAAAGCAAGAAACCATCCACCCGATGGTTTTGTGGGCAAACCACCAAACCCCGCGTGCAAGCTTCGGGCTCCAACCGCTATCTTGCACCAGCCCATGTTCACGACTTCAGCCCGCTAGTCTTGCACCGCACGGCTCGCACTTGACCCCATCGGCCATCGGGTCCATCGAACCAGGCCTACTTGCCACTCCATCACCCGGAGGCCGCCACGGCTAAGGCCTTTCGCGCTTGTTCTTCACCTGCACCGACACGAGTCAAGCCGCAACCTGTACCTGCACACTTAGCCAAGCATCAATCCACACAATGTTGTCAATCACTCATCACTAAGGAACGACCCTCCACTGGTCCTCGGACACACCTGGTCCTCAATCTCCCCCTTGATGAGTGCATTGACAACACCCATAGTAACCATGATAGAGAAAAAGAAAAGGAAACAACCTCGAACACAAACCTCCCAAGTAAGTGATCCAAAGCCAAAGAACAAGCGAAACTCGATCACTCGCCAACCAAGTCTCAGCCCCCTAAGACAAGGGCAACGGCTCGACACAGCCGAGACAAAACAAAGCTCTCAAAGAGCACACCACAAAGCACAAAACTCAGGAAAATCAAAGGAGCTCCCCCTGCACATATACAAACTCCCCCTGAGCAAATGCAACTTCTTCTTCTCAATTTTTTCTCCTCACATGCCACATCTCACAAATGCATACCAATTTTTCACAAAAACTCCCAATGCATGAAAAAAAATTCTTCCCAAATGCATAACTCTCCCCAGAACTCTCCCCTTTGTTGACAATACATGAATCAAGGTAGATGATGCTCTTCCCTTTGTTTTCATGAAAAATGCATGTCAAAGCACATATATAATCTACCAAGCTTCTCAAATATACAAAGAGCACAACAAAATGCTACGAATGAGACATAGAGCAAGCAAAGTAGATATGGTGTAGTTTGCATATTGCCATCAAGAAGGTAGAGACATATAAGCATGTGACATGGCCAAAAGCAATTTTCAAAAAGAAATTGTCATCTCATGAGCAAGATTCTCTCTATACCAATTTGAATATAAATACACTAGATCATTCAAAGTTTATGCAAGATCACAAATTCTCATCACAAGATCATTATAAACGCCCAGAAGCTACTCAAGTCATGTTAAAGCCACCGAGCCATGTGTCTACTTCTTAAAATGAGACTTCTCATGGTAGACAAGCATGCTACGGTTTAGCACCTAAGATATGAATATCAAATCAAAAAAACATGATTAGGAGCTCATTTTTCAAGCACAAGGCAATTCATACACCAATTTCATTTTCAAGATTAAACATGGTACATGAAGTGCCTTTGCGGCAAAAAAAAGCTTATGCTCCTCCCCAAGCAAGCAAAAGGGCTACACATTTATAATGACAAAGAGGTCTTTGACCCCAAGCAAAGAGAATATGATCCTCAAGCACAAACTGAGCATGATATAAGCATTTAAGCACAAATTGAGCATAGACAAGCATTTACTCATGAGAGAGGTAGTTTTATCATTTTCACAACCAAAATTCTATCTCATCATACATATATAGCAACACCATCAAGAGCATAGCATTTACAACCACAATTTACCAAACATGCACAAGTCTCACAAAAAGCACATCGGTGATCAATGTATATAAGAGAAGCTTTTCCTAGCACAAGTGATCCAAAGATGGCTATCCTACCAGGTTTTGTACAGAAAGTAAAATGCATGAAGAAAATCCACCAAAATGAATATATGACACATATATACATGAGAAGCTCCAAGACCCAAGCTAGAAAGGAAAGCACACCCCAAGCTCACCTCGCAAGCGAGTGAAGGTGACTTGGTCAAGTGGTTTGGTGAAAATGTCAGCTAGCTGGTCTTGGGTAGGGACATAGGACAAAGATATGTTCCCCTTCTCAACATTGTCCCTCAGAAAGTGGTACCTCACTTCTATGTGTTTCATTTTGGAGTGGAGAACAGGATTTTTGGCTACGCTTATGGCACTAGTGCTGTCACAGAAAAGTGGAACCTGGGAGCACTCCTCAACAAAGTCACTCATGGTGTAGGTCATCCAAAGCAGCTGGGAACAACAACTAGCAGCTGCTACATACTCAGCCTCGGTGGTGGACTAGGCTACACTCGATTGCTTGCGATATGACCAAGAGACCAAAGACGAACCAAGGAACTGACAACACCCAAAAGTGGAGTTGCGATCCAATCGACACCCAGCGAAATCCGCATCAAAAAAACCATGAAGCCTGAGTGTCGAGGAGGTAGAGTACCACAGACCAGACTCAGGAGTGTAGTTCAAATACCTGAAAATCCGCTTGACGGCCTGCCGATGTGAAGTCCTCGGTGAAGCCTGAAAACGAGCGCACAGACACACGCTGAACTGTATGTCTGGCCTCGTCGCCATCAAGTAGAGGAGGGAGCCGATCATGCTCCGGTACTCCTTCTGGTCCACGGGCTCGCCGTCCTCGTCCGCGTCCAAAGCCGTAGTCGTACTCATCGGTGTAGTCAGCGGCTTGGAGTCGTTCATGCCAAACTTCTTCACCATGTCCCTGGTGTACTTCGCCTGATGTACAAAGGTCCCGTCCTTGCACTGCTTGATCTGCAGACCCAAGAAAAACTGCAGCTCACCCATCATGGACATCTCAAATTCCCTGCTAATGTCATCTGCAAATCTGGCAACAAGATCATGAGAAGAGCCACCAAAGATTATGTCATCCACGTATATCTGAACAATCAAAAGGTCATTCCCATGCTTAAGGAGAAACAGGGTCTTATCAACTGTGCCCATCACAAACCCCTTACTCAGCAAAAAGCCTCTCAACCTGCCATACCAAGCTCTAGGTGCCTGTTTCAACCCATAGAGCGCTCTCTGGAGTTTATATACACGGTGTGGGTATTTTTCACTCTCAACCCCCGGGGGTTGCCTCACATACACTTCTTCCTCTATCACCCCATTCAAGAAAGCACTCTTGACATCCATTTGGTACAACTTGAACCCTTTAGGCACGGCAAAGGCTAGAAGTATCCTAATTGCCTCCAAACGGGCCACAGGAGCAAATGTCTCCTCATAGTCTATCCCCTCCTTCTGGTTGTACCCCTGCGCCACCAACCTCGACTTGTTTCTCACAACCATCCCATTCTCACCCTCTTTGTTCTTCCACACCCACTTGGTAGCTATGGGACGGCAATTAGGCGGTGGATCGACTAACATCCAGACTTGGTTTCACTCAAAGTTTTCCAACTCCTCATGCATGGAATTCACCCAATTCTCGTCAGACAAAGCGTGGCGAATATCTTTGGGCTCAAACGACGCAACAAAGGCAGAATGAGCGAAATGAGAAGTATTTCTTGACCTCGACCGTGTAGTGCGTTCATGAAGGTCACCAATGATGTTCGTCGGTGGGTGATCCACTTGTACACGCCGGGGAGCCTCTCGCCTGGACACAACCTCCCCCTCAGCAGCAGCCTCCACTCGAACAGCCTCAGTCGTAATGGGTGTAGGGGATGGTCCATCCTCGATCGTCGTAGTAGTAGTGGAAGTACTGTGTACACGATCAGCCACGGGAGCACCACCACCATCATCGTCATCGTCATCGTCTCCATCTCCATCCTTTTCATCCTCAAAGATCCTGGCACCAATCTCCTCGTCACCTGCACACTCAAAAGCAGAAGAGCTACATGGCTGTGTCTCGTCAAAGGTAACCTCGCAAGTCTCCATGATTCGGTTAGTGTCAAGGTTGAGCACACGATATGCTCTAGAATGAATCGCATAACCAAGGAAAATCCCATCCGAACATCGAGATTCAAACTTATCCAACTTGCCCTTCTTCAGAATGAAACACTTGCAGCCAAAAGCTCTAAAGTGACTCACCTTGGGTTGTCGGCCATGCATTAGCTCATAAGAGGTCTTCTTCTTAAAGGCACGAAGGAAAATGCGATTTGAGACATAGCAAGCGGTATTGACCGCCTCGGCCCAGAAACGCCTAGGAGTCCTATGCTCATCGAGCATCGTCCTGGCCATCTGACAAAGGGTCCGGTTCTTCCTCTCCACAGCACCATTCTGACAAGCGACGTATGGAGAAGAGTACTGACGATCGAGACCAAGATCACTGCAAAAGGCATCAAAGTGAGAGTTCTTAAATTCTGTGCCATTGTCACTACGTATAGCTCGAATGGCGTCTCCATGTCTCTCATTCTTCAACCTCAAGATCAAGTCTCGAACAAAGCCAAATGTCTTACTCTTATCCTCCAAAAAGAAAACCCAAGAGCACCTCGAAAAATCATCAACAACTACAAGAACATACCACTTCCCACCGGCAGAGCGAACACGTGCTGGCCCAACCAAATCCATGTGCAACAACTCACAAGGTCGCTCGGTCATGACAGAAGTCAGTGGGGCATGAGAAGCGGCAACCATCTTTCCATGCCGACAAGAAGCACAAACCAAATCCTTCTCGAATTTCAACTTAGGCAATCCTCGGACAAGATCAAGACCACTCAAGCGGGAAAGCAACTCAAAGCTCAAGTGTCCCAACCTCCTATGCCATTTCCAAAGCTCGGCCGAGACTCTAGCAACAAAGCATCGAGGAGGATCAACAGACTAGGAAAAATCGGCATGAAAGATTTGACCCTCGAGGACGATCGTACAGACAAGATCACCTCGAGAATCAAGCACACGAGAAGCACCCGACTTGAAACGAACCTCAAAACCTTCGTCAAGTAATTGAGATACTGACAACAGGTTGAAACCAAGTGACTTGACCAGGGCCACACTTCTTAAGGTCACCTTGCTATTCACCTTCACCATACCTTCAGCAAGCACTCGTCCTCTCTCATTATCCCCGAAAGTGATGTACTCCCTCGTACTCACCGGGGTGAGGCTGGAGAACCACCCACGATCTCCGGTCATGTGTCTTGAGCAACCAAAGTCGATCAACCAAAAGTTCTCCAAGCCTCCCACCTACAATAAAAAATGAGGAAGAGAATGAGTAAGCGACTCAACACTGGGGTTAGTACCAAAAGAGTCAAACCAGTGCTGAGCCATTTGCTCAAAAGAAGGGTTAGCAAAATCCATCCTCCCAAAACCTCTAGGTGGAGCTCTCTCACGCCTACCACCAAAGGACCTATCATGTCTCACTGGAGGAGTACGCGCACCACGAGGAGGAAAATGTAGCTCGTAGTCCATCTGAGACCCAAAACTCCGATCGTGCCTCCCAAACTTGTAACGGTCACGAGAAGGAGCACGTCGAGCCAACTCACCACGCCCAAACCCAACACGCCTATCTCTCTGAGGGAACACACCTCCACCTCCACGAGTGGGAACTGTACGCACATGCACCTCACCCCTAGGTAGAGGCCCTCTACGAGGCTCAGGCACACGACGAGCAAGGTGGTACCTGTCCTTGTTTGCCATCTCCCTAGCAAACCGCTCATCCCTCTTCCTCCGAAAACAGAACTCATCCTTGTGCCCATCCCTCCCACAATACTCACAATGGAAACGGATTGGCACTGGTTTCTCTGTGGGCTGCTCAACACCTTTCTCTCCTGACTTCCCCTCAAAGACATTACCCAGGTTGCTCGCAAACTTGATGGGTTTTTGGTAATTCTCTGTTTTCTGGGGGAACACTGGTGGGTCTGGAGTTGTATCGAGCTTGTTTCTCAGGTGGTTTGGCTTGGGTGCATATTTGTTCATGGGTATCGTGTGGATGGTGTGGGTGTCTCTCTAGCTTTCTCTTCTCCCTCACAACTCTTCTCACCACTCTTGCCAGCCCCCAAAGCCTGACCATCAAACCTCTTGAACTGAGCCAACATCAAACTCAATTGTGGCACATGCCCAGACAACCTACTCATCAATTTCCTAAGCTCATCATTTTCATCCTGCAGATGATCAACATAGTGTGCAAGTTCCATGTTTTTCAAAGCATGCATTTCACAGGTTGAACATGATGTAGGAAGAGGAGCTTTCAATGCCGCCTCAAGAGAAACAATCCTAGTGTGAGATTCATCTAGCCTAGCATGCAAGATAGGACATGAAGTACAAGCTCCTAACAAAGCTGGACTAAACTTCAATTCATCACACTAAATCCTAACCACATCTAGTTCCTCCAAAGTAGAGGCATGCTTCTCCTTGAGAGCAGTCAAATCAGCAAGAAAAACTGAGCAGTCACCACAATCAATCTCATCAGACACCACATGAGCAGATTTCAAAGCAGCTATCTCATTTCGAGCATCCACAAGCAAGGATTCAAGTTCAGCTACCTTGTCCTTAGCATCACCCAACAAAGACCTAAATTCCCTCTTCTCCTTGTTGGTCTTTCTAAGCACATCATCATGGTTGTCAAGCAACTCATTCAGCTTAACATTCTCCTCTAACAAGAAATTGGGATCTTGTCGTACCTCGTCATCGGAATCGGAGTTCGAATCCGAGCTGTGCTTCCCACCCTTCTTGGAATGCGCCATGCCGCAAAAGCCTCCTTGTGCGACGAAGCTCAGGCCGGTGATGTTCTTGCCCGTGTGCCGCTTGTCCTTGCGCTTCTCTTGCTCTTCCTCGCTGCTCGAACCGGAAGATGCATCGCTTGATGTCGAGTCGATGTCGCTTGCTCCGGCCACCATCACTCGAGCGGTCTTCTTCTTGTGGCCGCCACTCTTCTTGTGCCTTCTCTCGCTCTTATCCTTGTAGTCATTTTGGGAGCGGTGCTTGTTGTAGTCGTGCTTGGGCTTGCCCTTGTAGTCGTTCTTGATCTCCATAGCTTCAGGGCATTCGGTGATGAAATGCCCGTGCTTCCCGCACTGATAGCACATCCCCGAGCTCCGCCTTGCATTCTTGCGGTTCTTGTACATCCGCCCAAACCTCTTGCTCAACAAGGCGAGATCGTCCTCGCTCAGCACATCAAAGTCCTCATCTGGCAAGGACACAAGACAAGACAAAGAGAAACCACCAGAGTTAGCGTTAGCCCTTGATCCTGAGACAAGAGCCAAACTATGAGGATCAGTGGGGCTCTCGCTCTTGGCTCTCATGCCACGATCAACCTCTGAAGACCTGAGCTTGGAAAACATCTCATCAAGCGAAAGCGTACCATACGCGCTCGACTCCTCAATGGCCTCGATCTTGACTTCCGACACGGATCTATCCAGGGCATGCAAAAGCTTGATAGCTTGATCATGATCCGTGTATGGGAGCACTGTCACATTGGCCCTCATGTTGTTGACTATGTAAGTGAAGCACTGAAACATAGCATCGGTCGACTCACCGGGGAGATGAGTGAAGTTCTCGTACTCTCTCCGGTAAGTGGTAAACATCCGGGCTTGCACTTGGGCAGTGCCAACATGAGCATTCTTCAACTTGAGCCAAATCTTTCCGACCACATCCGCTCCGTACACTCGATCAAACTCCGAGGCACAGAGAGCACGGAACAAGTAATCAACGGCCTTGCTGTTGGCCTCAAACATGTCCCGTGATCCTGGAAGCAGAAAACTCTCTGGGATGACATAATGAGGATTCTGAGTGACCTCCCAGATGAGAGTTCCCTTCCCTCTCAAAAACACGCCCATGCGCCTCTCCCACATCGGGTAATTCTTGCCATCAAAGTGCGGAGGACCCGACCCCTTGCCGTAATCGCCCATCTTTGGATCTTAGACTGGTTAGAATCACGAAGATCCGTAACCGGCTCTGATACCAATTGAAGGACCGAATCGGGCGACCAGAGAGGGGGGGGAGTGAATGGGAGCCGATAAAAATTCTTCCCGAAGGTCGAACTCGGCCTATACCCCGATTGCCACTCCAAGAGTTCTCGCACACGAAGGAAGCTCCAAACAAGGCAACACAAGCCTAGAAAATCAACCAACAAGCCTAGGAGCAAAGAGCGGAAGCACCAAAGCAAGGACCAAAGGACTTAAGCACTGCTGCGAAGTCCCCGGCAGACTGTCCGGGATGACCGGGCGGACCGTCCGCGTGGAGGTCGCGGACCGTCCGGAAGGTCACGGCGGACTGTCCGTAAATGCCACCCAAACCACCAGAGATGCACCCCCGAAATTCGGACTGTCCGTGGAGGCTCCCCTTACTGTCTGTCAGAAATCCGAACCCGCGGACTGTCCGTGAGCCCCTCGCGGACTGTCCGCCAAACCCCTTTCACCCAAAACCTAGGGGCGAAACGGATCGAAATGAAGACGCGCAAGAACACGCGAAGAACACGAAGAACACCAACACTGCCAGCACCTCGCGGACCGTCCGCCAAGGTCACACGGACCGTCCGCCAAGAACGAACAGAACAGAAAAAAGCTCGAGCTCGGGAGTCAACTCCACCTTTCCATCACCGGATCTCCCAAACGGCTAAAGCTCTTGAGACAAGATTTGGGGGAGAAGAAAAGCGTCACACAAGGATGCTATGCCCCAAAAATCTCGACTCTTAAGCCACTAAATCACCGGGAATCGCGGATCAACCGAACCATCTCCATGAACTCGGGCACCAACCAAAAACGCACGAATCGAAGGCTCTCGACGGCGTTTGAGGGGTCAAGATCATACACAAACATGTGCAAGGCATCCACCCATGATCCCCTCAAAGAAATCCGTGAAGAAACACCTCCAAAATCACGAATCGAGCGAAGAATGAAACCCCCCAAAAATAGCCCCGAAAATGACACGAAAATCACAAGGGACTAGGAGATCACCGGGATGCTGAATGCTTCCATACATCCAGAGGTCAGATTCTGTACAAGAGTCTAGCCTAAGGAATCCAGAGGGAAAAGAAGCAGTTTAGAGAAATCTACCAAGGGAGAAAGCCCTAGAGTCCAAGAGAGAGAGAGATGCCATCCACCTCTCCACTATTTATATTAAGTCCATCGGAGGGAGGTAAATGACCACGCTACCCCTACTGCTTAAATAAAGATAAACCCCTCAGGGGCATTTTGGTCAAGTCTTCATCGGACGGACACGCTTCCACCACGGCTTCGCTTAACCTTGACGCAAACCCAGCGATCACGCCACGTGCCCTCCGCCTCGAAGCTTCCCGAAGCTCCCGGATCACCGTCTCCTTCGCCTCGGGCCTCTGGACTTGGTTTTGAGGCCCAACCCAAGAAACCGTCCACTCGATGGTTTTGTGGGCAAACCACCAAACCCCGCGTGCAAGCTTCGGGCTCCAACCGCTACCTTGCACCGGCCCATGTTCACGACTTCAGCCCGCCAGTCTTGCACCGCAAGGCTCGCACTTGACCCCATCGGCCACCGGGTCCATCGAACCAAGCCTACTTGCCACTCCATCACCCGGAGGCCGCCACGGCTAAGGCCTTTCGCACTTGTTCTTCACCTGCACCGACACGGGTCAAGCCGCTGCCTGTACCTGCACTCTTAGCCAAGCATCAGTCCACACAACGTTGTCAATCACTCATCACTAAGGAGCGACCCTCCACTGGTCCTCGGACACACCTGGTCCTTAATCTCCCCCTTGATGAGTGCATTGACAACACCCATAGTAACCATGATAGAGAAAAAGAAAAGGAAACAACCTCGAACACAAACCTCCCAAGCAAGTGATCCAAAGCCAAAGAACAAGCAAAACTCGATCGCTCGCCAACCAAGTCTCGACCCCCTAAGACAAGGGCAACGGCTCGACACAGCCGAGACAAAACAAAGCTCTCAAAGAGCACACCACAAAGCACAAAACTCAGGAAAATCAAAGGAGCTCCCCCTGCACATATGCAAACTCCCCCTGAGCAAATGCAACTTCTTCTTCTCAAATTTTTCTCCTCACATGCCACATCTCACAAATGCATACCAATTTTCCACAAAAACTCCCAATGCATGAAAAAAAAATTCTCCCCAAATGCATAACTCTCCCCAGAACTCTCCCCCTTGTTGACAATGCATGAATCAAGGTAGATGATGCTCTTCCCTTTGTTTTCATGAAAAATGCACGTCAAAGCACATATATAATCTACCAAGCTTCTCAAATATACAAAGAGCACAACAAAATGCTACGAATGAGACATAGAGCAAGTAAAGTAGATATGGTGTAGTTTGCACATTGCCATCAAGAAGGTAGAGACATATAAGCATGTGACATGGCCAAAAGCAATTTTCAAAAAGAAATAGTCATCTCATGAGCAAGATTCTCTCTATTCCAATTTGAATATAAATACACTAGATCATTCAAAGTTTATGCAAGATCACAAATTCTCATCACAAGATCATTATAAACGCCCACTAGCTACTCAAGTCATGTTAAAGCCACCGAGCCATGTGTCTACTTCTTAAAATGAGACTTCTCAGGTAGACAAGCATGCTACGGTTTAGCACCCGAGATATGAATATCAAATCATAAAAACATGATTAGGAGCTCATTTTTCAAGCACAAGGCAATTCATACACCAATTTCATTTTCAAGATTAAACATGGTACATGAAGTGCCTTTGCAGCAAAAAGAAGCTTATGCTCCTCCGCAAGCAAGCAAAAGGGCTAAACATTTACAATGACAAAGAGTTCTTTGACCCAAAACAAAGAGAATATGATCCTCAAGCACAAATTGAGCATGATATAAGCATTTAAGCACAAATTGAGCGTAGACAAGCATCTACTCAAGAGAGAGGCAGTTTTATCTTTTTCACAACCAAAATGCTATCTCATCATACATATATAGCAACACCATCAAGAGCATAGCATTTACATCCACAATTTACCAAACATGCACAAGTCTCACAAATAGCACATCGGTGATCAATGTATATAAGAGAAGCTTTTCCTAGCACAAGTGATCCAAAGATGGCTATCCTACCAGGTTTTGTACAGAAAGTAAAATGCGTGAAGAAAATGCACCAAAATGAATATATGACACATATATACATGAGAAGCTCCAAGACCCAAGCTAGAAAGGAAAGCACACCCCAAGCTCACCTCGCAAGCGAGTGAAGGTGACTTGGTCAAGTGGTTTGGTGAAAATGTCAGCTAGCTGGTCTTGGGTAGGGACATAGGACAAAGATATGTTCCCCTTCTCAACATTGTCCCTCAGAAAGTGGTACCTCACTTCTATGTGTTTCATTTTGGAGTGGAGAACAGGATTTTTGGCTACGCTTATGGCACTAGTGCTGTCACAGAAAAGTGGAACCTGGGAGCACTCCTCAACAAAGTCACTCATGGTGTAGGTCATCCAAAGCAGCTGGGAACAACAACTAGCAGCTGCTACATACTCAGCCTCGGTGGTGGACTAGGCTACACTCGATTGCTTGCGATATGACCAAGAGACCAAAGACGAACCAAGGAACTGACAACACCCAAAAGTGGAGTTGCGATCCAATCGACACCCAGCGAAATCCGCATCAAAAAAACCATGAAGCCTGAGTGTCGAGGAGGTAGAGTACCACAGACCAGACTCAGGAGTGTAGTTCAAATACCTGAAAATCCGCTTGACGGCCTGCTGATGTGAAGTCCTCGGTGAAGCCTGAAAACGAGCGCACAGACACACGCTGAACTGTATGTCTGGCCTCGTCGCCGTCAAGTAGAGGAGGGAGCCGATCATGCTCCGGTACTCCTTCTGGTCCACGGGCTCGCCGTCCTCGTCCGCGTCCAAAGCCGTAGTCGTACTCATCGGTGTAGTCAGCGGCTTGGAGTCGTTCATGCCAAACTTCTTCACCATGTCCCTGGTGTACTTCGCCTGATGTACAAAGGTCCCGTCCTTGCACTGCTTGATCTGGAGACCCAAGAAAAACTGTAGCTCGCCCATCGTGGACATCTCAAATTCCCTGCTCATGTCATTTGCAAATCTGGCAACAAGATCATGAGAAGAGCCACCAAAGATTATGTCATCCACGTATATCTGAACAATCAAAAGGTCATTCCCATGCTTAAGGAGAAACAGGGTCTTATCAACTGTGCCCATCGCAAACCCCTTACTCAGCAAAAAGCCTCTCAACCTGCCATACCAAGCTCTAGGTGCCTGTTTCAACCCATAGAGCGCTCTCTGGAGTTTGTATACATGGTGTGAGTATTTTTCACTCTCAAACCCCGGGGGTTGCCTCACATACACTTCTTCCTCTATCACCCCATTCAAGAAAGCACTCTTGACATCCATTTGGTACAACTTGAACCCTTTAGCCACGGCAAAGGCTAGAAGGATCCTAATTACCTCCAAACGGGCCACAGGAGCAAATGTCTCCTCATAGTCTATCCCCTCCTTCTGGTTGTACCCCTGTGCCACCAACCTCGACTTGTTTCTCACAACCATCCCATTCTCACCCTCTTTGTTCTTCCAAACCCACGTGGTACCTGTGGGATAGCAATTTGGCGGTGGATCGACTAACACCCAGACTTGGTTTCTCTCAAAGTTTTCCAACTCCTCATGCATGGAATTCACCCAATTCTCGTCAAACAAAGCGTGTCGAATATCTTTGGGCTCAAACGACGCAACAAAGGCAGAATGAGCGAAATGAGAAGTATTCCTTGACCTCGACCGTGTAGTGCGTTCATGAAGGTCACCAATGATGGTCGTCGGTGGGTGATCCACTTGTACATGCTGGGGAGCCTCTCGCCTGGACACAACCTCCCCCTCAGCAGCAGCCTCCACTTGAATAGCCTCAGTCGTAGTGGTCCATCCTCGATCGTCATCATAGTAGTGGAAGTAGCGTGTACACGATCAGCCACGGGAGCACCACCACCATCATCATCATCGTCTCCATCTCCATCCTTTTCATCCTCAAAGATACTGGCACCAATCTCCTCGTCACCTGCACACTCAAAAGCAGAAGAACTACATGGTTGTGTCTCGTCGAAGGTAACCTCGCAAGTCTCCATGATTCGGTTAGTGTCAAGGTTGAGCACACGATATGCTCTAGAATGAATCGCATAACCAAGGAAAATCCCATCTGAACATCGAGATTCAAACTTATCCAACTTGCCCTTCTTCAGAATGAAACACTTGCAGCCAAAAGCTCTAAAGTGACTCACCTTGGGTTGTCGGCCATGCATCAGCTCATAAGAGGTCTTCTTCTTAAAGGCACAAAGGAAAATGCGATTTGAGACATAGCAAGCGGTATTGACCGCCTCGGCCCAGAAACGCCTAGGAGTCCTATGCTCATCGAGCATCGTCCTGGCCATCTCACAAAGGGCCCGGTTCTTCCTCTCCACAACACCATTCTGACAAGCGACGTATGGAGAAAAGTACTGATGATCGAGACCAAGATCACTGCAAAAGTTATCAAAATGAGAGTTCTTAAATTCTGTGTCGTTGTCACTACGTATAGCTCGAATTGCGTCTCCATGTCTCTCATTCTTCAACCTCAAGATCAAGTCTCGAACAAAGCCAAATGTCTCACTCTTATCCTCCAAAAATAAAACCCAAGAGCACCTCGAAAAATCATCAACAACTACAAGAACATACCACTTCCCACCGGCAGAGCGAACACGAGCTGGCCCAACCAAATCCATGTGCAACAACTCACAAGGTCGCTCGGTCATGACAGAAGTCAGAGGGGCATGAGAAGCGGCAACCATCTTTCCATGCTGATAAGAAGCACAAACCAAATCCTTCTCGAATTTCAACTTAGGCAATCCTCAGACAAGATCAAGACCACTCAAGTGGGAAAGCAACTCAAAGCTCAAGTGTCCCAACCTCCTATGCCATTTCCAAAGCTCAGCCGAGACTCCAGCAACAAAGCATCGAGGAGGACCAACTGACTGTGAAAAATCGGCATGAAAGATTTGACCCTCGAGGACGATCGTACATACAAGATCACCTCGAGAATCAAGCACACGAGAAGCACCCGACTTGAAACGAACCTCAAAACCTTTGTCAAGTAATTGATATACTGACAACATGTTGAAACCAAGTGACTTGACCAGGGCCACACTTCTTAAGGTCACCTTGCTACTCACCTTCACCATACCTTTAGCAAGCACTCGTCCTCTCCCATTGTCCTCGAAAGTGATGTACTCCCTCGTACTCACCGGGGTGAGGCTGGAGAACCACCCATGATCTCTGGTCATGTGTCTTGAGCAACCGGAGTCGATCAACCAAAAGTTCTCCAAGCCTCCCACCTGCAATAAAAAACGAGGACGAGAATGAGCAAGCGACTCAACACTGGGGTTAATACCAAAAGAGTCAAACCAGTGCTGAGCCATTTGCTCAAAAGAAGGGTTAGCAAAATCCATCCTTCCAAAACCTCTAGGCGGAGCCCTCTCACGCCTACCACCAAAGGACCTATCATGTCTCACTGGAGGAGTACATGCACCACGAGGAGGAAAATGTGGCCCGTAGTCCATCTGAGACCCAAATCTCCGATCGTGCCTCCCAAACTCGTAACGGTCATGAGAAGGAGCACGTCAAGCCAACTCACCACGCCCAAACCCAACACGCCTATCTCTCTGAGGGAACACACCTCCACCTCCACCTCCACGAGTGGGAACTGTACGCACATACACCTCACCCCTAGGTAGAGGCCCTCTACGAGGCTCAGGCACACCACGAGCAAGGTGGTACCTGTCCTTGTTTGCCATCTCCCTAGCAAACCGCTCATCCCTCTTCCTCCGGAAATAGAACTCATCCTTGTGCCCATCCCTCCCACAATACTCACAATTGAAACGGATTGACACTAGCTTAGGCGGTGGCTTCTCTGTGGGCTTCTCAACACCTTTCTCTCCTGACTTCCCCTCAAAGACATTACCCAGGTTGCTCACAAACTTGATGGGTTTTTGGTAATTCTCTATTTTCTAGTGGAACACTGGTGGGTCTGGAGTTGTATCGAGCTTGTTTCTCAGGTGGTTTGGCTTGGGTGCATATTTGTTCATGGGTATGGTGTAGGATGGTGTGGGTGTCTCTCCAGCTTTCTCTTCTCCCTCACCACTCTTCTCACCACTCTTGTCAGCCCCCAAAGCCTGACCATCAAATCTCTTGAACTGAGCCAACATCAAACTCAATTGTGGCTCATGCCCAGACAACCAACTCATCAATTTCCTAAGCTCATCATTTTCATCCTGCAGACGATCAACATAGTGTGCAAGTTCCATGTTTTTCAAAGCATGCATTTCTCCTTGAGAGCAGTCAAATCAGCAAGAAAAACTGAGTAGTCACCACAATCAATCTCATCAGACACCACAGGAGTAGATTTCAAAGCAGCTATCTCATTACGAGCATCCACAAGCAAGGATTCAAGTTCAGCTACCTTGTCCTTAGCATCACCCAACAAAGACCTAAATTCCCTCTTCTCCTTGTTGGTCTTTCTAAGCACATCATCACGGTTGTCAAGCAACTCATTCAGCCTAGCATTCTCCTCTACCAAGAAGTTGGGATCTTGTCGTACCTCGTCATCAGAATCGGAGTTCGAATCCGAGCTGTGCTTCCCACCCTTCTTGGAATGCGCCATGCCGCAAAAGCTGCCTTGTGCGACGAAGCTTAGGCCGGTGATGTTCTTGCCCGTGTGCTGCTTGTCCTTGCGCTTCTCTTGCTCTTCCTCGATACTCGAACCAGAAGAAGCATCGCTTGATGTCGAGTCGATGTCGCTTGCTCCGGCCACCATCGCTTGAGCGGTCTTCTTCTTGTAGCCGCCACTCTTCTTGTGCCTTCTCTCGCTCTTGTCCTTGTGCTTGTCCTTGTAGTCGTTTCGGGAGTGGTGCTTGTTGTAGTCATGCTTAGGCTTGCCCTTGTAGTCGTTCTTGATCTCCATAGCTTCAGGGCATTCGGCGATGAAATGCACGTGCTTCCCGCACCGATAGGACATCCCCGAGCTCCGCCTTGCATTCTTGCGGTTCTCATACATCCGCCCAAACCTCTTGCTCAACAAGGCGAGATCATCCTCGCTCAGCACATCAAAGTCCTCATCTGGCAAGGACACAAAACAAGACAAAGAGAAACCACCAGAGTTAGCGTTAGTCCTTGATCCTGAGACAAGAGCCAAACTATGAGGATCAGTGGGGCTCTCGCTCTTGGCTCTCAAGCCACGATCAACCTCTGAAGACCTGAGCTTGGAAAACAGCTCATCAAGTGAAAGCATATCATACGCGCTCGACTCCTCAATGGCCTCGATCTATCCAGGGCATGCAAAAGCTTGATAGCTTGATCATGATCCGTGTATGGGAGCACTGTCACATTGGCCCTCATGTTGTTGACTATGCAAGTGAAGCGCTGAAACATAGCATCAGTCGACTCATCGGGGAGATGAGTGAAGTTCTTGTACTCTCTCCGGTAAGTGGTAAACATCCAGGCTTGCACTTGGGCATTGCCAACATGAGCATTCTTCAACTTGAGCCAAATCTTTCCGGCCACATCCTCTCCGTACACTCGATCAAACTCCAAGGCACAGAGAGCACGGAACAAGTAATCAATGGCCTTGCTGTTGGCCTCAAACATGTCTTGTGATCCTGGAAGCAGAAAACTCTTTGGGATGACATAATGAGGATTCTGAGTGACCTCCCAGATGAGAGTTCCCTTCCCTCTCAAAAACACGCCCATGCGCCTCTCCCACATCGGGTAATTCTTGCCATCAAAGTACGGTGGACCCGACCCCTTGCCGTAATCGCCCATCTTTGGATCTTAGACTGGTTAGAATCACGAAGATCCGTAATCGGCTCTGATACCAATTGAAGGATCGAATCGGGCGACCAGAGAGGGGGGGAGTGAATGGGAGCCGATAAAAATTCTTCTCGAAGGTCGAACTCGGCCTATACCCCGATTGCCACTCCAAGAGTTCTCACACACGAAGGAAGCTCCAAACAAGGCACACACAAGCCTAGAAGATCAACCAACAAGCCAAGGAGCAAAGAGCGAAAGCACCAAAGCAAGGACCAAAGGACTTAAGCACTGCTGCGAAGTCCCAAGCGGACTGTCCGGGATGACCGGGCGGACCGTCCGCGTGGAGGTCGCAGACCGTCCGGAAGGTCACGGCGGACTATCCGTAAATGCCACCCGAACCACCAGAGATGCACCCTCAAAATTTGGACTGTCCATGCAGGCTCCCCGGACTATCCGTCAGAAATCCGACCACGCGGACTGTCCGCCAAACCCCTTGCACCCATAACCTAGGGGCGAAACAGATCGACATGAAGACGCGTAAGAACACGCGAAGAACACGAAGAACACCAACACTACCAGCACCTCGCGGACCATACGCCAGGGTCACGCGGATCGTCCGCCAAGCATGAACAGAACAGAAAAAAGCTCGAGCTCGGGAGTCAACTCCACCTTTCCATCGCCGGATCTCCCAAACGGTTAAAGCTCTTGAGACAAGATTTGGGGAGAAGAAAAGCGTCACACAAGGATGCTATGCCCCAAAAATCTTGACTCTTAAGCCACTAAATCAGCTGGAATCGCGGATCAACCGAACCATCCCCATGAACTCGGGCACCAACCAAAAACGCACGAATCAAAGGCTCTCCACGGCGTTTGAGGGGTCAAGATCATACACAAACATGCGCAAGGCATCCACCCATGATCCCCTCAAAGAAATCCATGAAGAAATGCCTCCAAAATCACGAATCGAGTGAAGAATGAAACCCCCCAAAAATAGCCCCGAAAATGACATGAAAATCACAAGGGACTAGGAGATCACCGGGACGCCGAATGCTTCCATACATCCAGAGGTCAGATTCTGTACAAGAGTCTAGCCTAAGGAATCCAGAGGGAAAAGAAACTGTTCAGAAAATCTACCGGGGGAGAAAGCCCTAGAGTCCAAGAGAGAGAGAGAGATGCCATCCATCTCTCCGTTATTTATATGAAGTCCATTGAAGGGAGGTAAATGACCACGCTACCCCTACTGCTTAAATGAAGATGCAACCCCTCAGGGGCATTTTGGTCAAGTCTTCATCAGATGGACACGGTTCCACCGCGGCTTCGCTTCACCTTGACGCAAACCCCGCGATCACGCCACGTGCCCTCCGCCTCGAAGCTTCCCGAAGCTCCCGGATCACTGTCTCCGTCGCCTTGGGCCTCCGGACTTGGTTTTGAGGCCCAAACCAAGAAACCGTCCACTCGATGGTTTTGTGGGCAAACCACCAAACCCGCGTGCAAGCTTCGGGCTCCAACCGCTACCTTGCACCGGCCCATGTTCACAACTTCAGCCCGCCAGTCTTGCACCGCACAGCTCGCACTTGACCCCATCGGCCACTGGGTCCATCGAACCAAGCCTACTTGCCACTCCATCACCCGGAGGCCGCCACGGCTAAGGCCTTTCGTGCTTGTTCTTCACCTGCACCGACACGAGTCAAGCCGCAAGTTGTACCTGCACACTTAGCCAAGCATCAGTCCACACAACATTATCAATCACTCATCACTAAGGAGCGACCCTCCACTGGTCCTCGGACACACCTGATCCTCATGTACTTATTTTCTATATGCTTAGAAGTAGAATATGGTAGAGGCACAAAATGGACTAAGATAATAGAACCACTAAGGATGGACCTGGAGTATGGGGGAAACCTCAGTGGAGGGTATTGTCCATGCTTACTCTGGTCGTATAAGGTCCGGTTCATGGGAAAGTGTTTCTAGTGTTTTTTACGGCCACATGGGCCAAAAGGCATAGCCTTCGGGAATGCCTATTCATATGAGGACTTGATCCACACCCCGCCACTGCACCTAGTAAACCACCCTAAGGGGCCATGGTGGGTAATGAACATGCTGGAGCAGGACCTTCGCATAGACCCAGATTTGGTCGGCACGGGTCATCGGGTATGTTATGCCGTCAGGGGACGCGGTGGTATTGAATACCACATTTTATATTGATGCATCTTTTCTCTGGAAACTGGATCCGCGTGGCGGATGGTGGTGGAATGACCCCTGCTTAGACCCTAGTGTAGACGTGGGTGGAGCTAGGGAATGTAGTCTAGGATTGGATGATAATGTAGTCCATGAATAGACGTCGGCGGGTACGGGTTTCGTAGGTCAGTACCGCCCTCGTACAAGGTATGGGCTGATCGACCGTGCCGGTAAAGCATACCCCTCTGGCTAGAGTTATGAATCTATAAGAAAAGCCAAGGCTCGTGGTGATTAGCCCACTTGGTAAAAGCTCCCATTGATTAGAATACACCTTATGATACTAGAAATGCTTTTGGTTAAGGTTAACTTGATCTTGAGTCAGGTTTGTCCTTGAATGGAGCCCAAGCATGGTTTAAGGCTGGATCGGGATGCCCCTGACGGAATCCCGAATAGACTCTATACAATCAGGAGACTGGTAGGGAAGTGAATGCTCTCCAGGACCAAAACTACTTTATACTGCTGCATTACATACTTCTCTCTTTCGCACTTAAATTTCGTACTTTACATTCAGTACCCTGGATGTGTGCTTAGGCCCTCTAGTGGCTGAATCCCCTCCGTATTGGTCTTGTCCGTTGTGGAATTTGTTGAGTACCCTACCTGGTACTCACTCTTGCTTCCCTTATCCCTTCTACCAGATGAGGAACCAGAAGCTTATGACGAAGAGGACCCCCTGGGTCCGAGCTAGGAGTTAAGATGCTTGAGGTGTGAGTCCGCTACGTAGACCACCGCAGCTTGAATAAGTTGAGGCTACGGCCCCACTTGTATAGAGTGTGTTTTCTCTTTTTCAACCTTATGTAAAATATCAGAATAAATAAACAAAGTACTGTTGTGATACTTATTGTGCAAGTGCCCGTATCATCTAATGATCAAGGGAATGATACGTAAAGGCATTCGGGCCCACCCCTTTAGGGCGGTCCCCACAACGTGCATCTTTTTTGTGATGTTTGCCGTGCATTTTTTTGGCGCACTGCAAACTATTTTTTTCCACTGTCCGTTAGCCTCCCGATGTAACTATTAGTAACAAGGAGGTGGAGGTGATCTTTTTTGTCCCCTTTGTCGTGTGCCACAAGAAAATGCATGACAAAAAGAATGGATTTTATTAAAAAATGGTTTTGATGTGCGTTTTTGCTTCAGCACACGGCAAAGAGGTGCCTTTGCCGTGCATTTTTTTCATATATATATAGGGAAAATCCGTTCTACGCACGTTCCGCCAACCTAGCAACTGCCGACATGCATGACCCACACCCCTCGACCCAACAACCGTCGACCGTGCCCCCTCCAGACCGTTCCGCCAAATCCGCCCCGCAAAACCACCCCTCCCGACATTAACTCCACTTCTCCCACCCGTTAGCACCATTCTAGTTCATTTTCCCCCCTTTCCACCTCTCGCACACCACCGCTCCGCTCTCCGCTCGCCGCTCTCCCCCCGTTCGGATTCCGGTCGTCGGGATCTCCACGCACGCCGCCGACACCCCTTGCTGCGGTGGGAATCGCTCCGTGCGCACTTGACGCAACGTCTAGCAGTCGTCGTCCATTGTATCTCTCGCATATAGTTCTCTTATAACAATAGCTACCAAGTGAGTCTCAAGATGTCTCCATTCGAAGCATTGTATGGCAGAAGGTGCAGAACTCCACTATTCTGGAATCAGACTGGTGAAAGTCAGGTCTTTGGACTAGAAATATTGAGAGAAGTGGAAAAACAGGTCCAAACAATTAAGGAAAACTCAATAATTGCTCAATCTTGACAGAAAAGTTATGCAGATGTCCGATGCAGAGAGTTGATCTTTGAAGTTGGGAAGTTTGTATATCTCAAAGTGTCACCAATAAGAGGTCTTCGCAGATTTAAGGTCAAAGGAAAACTCGCACCTAGGTACATTGGACCATTCAAGGTCTTGGAAAGAAGAGGTGAAGTGGCATACCAGCTAGAATTGCCAGAATAGCTCTCTGATGTGCATGATGTGTTCCATGTGTCTCAGTTGAAGACAACCCGAGAAGGAACGCCTACCAATGGAGGAGCTTAATTTAAAACAGGATCTGACCTATGAGGAGCACCCAATCAAGATCATAGAAACTGCTAAGAGGATCACTCGAAGCAAAACTATCATAATGTGCAAAGTGGAGTGGACTCACCATGCAGAGGATGAAGCAATGTGGGAATGAGAAGAGGATCTAAAGGCTGATTTCCCAGAGCTCTTCGCTGACTCTTCCGAATCTCGAGGACGAGATTCATCTTAAGGGGGTAGGATTTGTAACACCCTAATTCTAAATTCTTGCAATAGTTTAAAATTTGCTAGAATTTGTGGGCTTGTAATTTCAAATGTTCGTAAGCAAGTATTAATTTCTAAAGAAAGTACATGAACCATAGGATATATTTTTGTTTGTATGCATACATGCTGCCCTGCATCATTTTCTTGTATGAAAAATGATTTTTGTATATCAAAATTCCATTAAGGTTTATTTCTAGAATTGGTTAAATACTAAACTTTCTCTCTTTCTAATCTGGGCCAAATCTCCCAATCAATTCCTGGCCCAAACCCCTCCCTCTCCCTCCTCCTTTTACTTCCTGGCCCAACTCCCTCACGGGCCAGCCCCTCCCCCGCGGCCCAGCTTCCCCCTCCGCCTTCCCACTTGGGCCGGCCCAACAACACCGCCTCCCTCCTCCCTCTCTACACCTCACTGACGTGCGGGTCCCGCCAGTCAGCACCATCCCCTACCTCTCACCCTCCTTTCCTTTTCCCCACCGCGTCGCACCGGGAAATCTGCTCGGGATTCAAATCCCCTCCGCCCGCTCGTTGCCGCACCCGTCCGGCTCCACCTACGTGATCACTGCGGCCAAATCCGCGTCTCCCTCTCATTTCGCCTTCTCCCGCTCAAGTTTGGCCATTCATTCAGCCGGTCAAGCGGTGACCTCCACCGGCCAGTCTCTCCCTCACCCGAGTGCCCCCACCCCCATAAAAACCCATGCGGCACCACTCGATCTCCCCTTCGCCACTCCACACCCCATCACTCACCTCTCCGCGCCATCCACAACTTGTTGGTCGCCGGAGCCACGCCTCTCCGAGCTCGGGTAAGCCACAGTCGCCGCCATGATTCCTCTCCTCCCCACCACCACTCACCCCATCCTCCTTTTCGTACCCTTCGCAGACGCCCGACGAAGTCAACCGGAAATGCAGGAGGCTCGTACGGCGACCGAGACACCGTCCTCCACAGCCCCTGTAACCACCTCCGCCACCGTCCGCCGTCCGTCGCCTACACACCACCTCCGCCAGTGCTTTGCCCTCTGGTGAGCTTGTTGTCCCCTCCTCTATCGTTTTCCCTACCTCCCATCACCTCGTGTGCACCACAACGCCTCCACCGTCCTCCTCTGGTGAAGCACCGCCGCGTGAGCCTTGTTCTGGACGGTGCCGGTGACCCAAAGCCGGCGGCACATCGGCCACTATTGGATCACACGCTAGCGGTCAAGATCACATACTCCTTCGTGGTGTGTAAACGGTTCACCGTGGACCATAGACCAGCGGTCCACTGCTAGTCCACAGCCACGTCATGACCACGTCAGCCGCCCCGTCCAGTCACCACCCGCCACGCATAGCCAAGTCAGCAGATCCGCCCAGTCAGTGCCACTTTTGCAATCTAGCCCCTGTAAAACCCTGTAATCCAGCCACTGTTTCTCTGTGCCTTGCATATTTATCAAAACAGCCCCAGCCGAATCTTATATTTACATAATGGTCCCTGCTGACGTCATGTTGACATCATCATCAGAAATACTTACCAAAATTTCAATAAATATATTATGTTTTTCCTTAAATCCATGCTGACATCATAAATCCCTCTGATGATGTCATAATTCATCCTTTCCCAGTATCAAAATAATTCTAGAAATGTTAGGTTTACAGTTTAGTCCATGGTTTAGTAAAACGATTAGTAGTTTTTGCTCGTAGCTCCGTTTCAGGTGATTCTTGCGCTCACGCGATCGTAGTGACGATCCCATTCTTTTAAAATGCTTTTCATACTGTTTTGACTCTGTTTGGTGTACTGTTTTTATACTTTGTATGTATGCTTGTTTCCGGTAGTTGCTACGAGTAGCGGTTTGTGATCAAGATCAAGTGTACGTGAAGATCAAGCAAGAGTGTGAAGAAGGCAAGTGCCCTTGATGCATCTCCTTGTTTCCCATGCATTTACATTAATATCATACTTTACTTTATGCTTATGGCATGCTTCGAGTCAATATGATGGGGAAATCCTATGTAGGGTCTGTACTAGATTTTTGTTATGACATTCCTTGAAGCCCTTAGAGAGTTGGGTATGGGTACTTAAATGCTTAGTTTTGCTGAACACAAGGGCTGGGTTTATTTATTAATATTGATTAATGAACTATTTTAATCACATGGGTGGTTGATCTTTTAGAAACATGGAATTCTAGGGGCTCGAGCAAATGCTTGTCCGGTGGACGGTGTTTTTGGGTTGATGCTTGTCTTGCTCGAGCCACCTTAAGGTTGATGCATGGAGCGACCACCCAGGACTTATAGTACAACCACGAGAATCACATGACTCTGGTCTTGGCTCATTAATTAGGAGCACACCCAGTCGGTAGGAGCCTCTGGTTGAGCGGGAGAAGGTACCGCATGGGCAAGAGGGGTTCTCGAGGGTTTTTCCTTGGGATGAAACCTGTAGCATGGCAATCCTACGACTGGGAGATCCTTTGTAAAGGCCTCGTAGCGTCCCTCTGCTATCACACCTAAGGATGTGTGAATGTGCCTTGCAAGCACAGCATGGTTGGGTTTAACATTCGCTTGAACGTTTACGCGATTCGTGGGTAAACTTGTACAACCTCTGCAGAGTGTAAAACTATCATGATAGTCATGCTCACGGTTAAGAGCGACATGGACCCGCACATGTTTAGCTAGTGGAATAGTTGGTTTGGATGGGTTAATGGCCATAGATGATAGATGTTTTACCTTTAAGTCGGGTTTGGTTTGGGAAGACTCTCACCTTAGTAAATAGGTTGTTTAATAAAATATGACCAACTAAAATCAATGCTTGCAGCCAGTTGTGTCAGCCTTTCTTGTTCAAAGCCCTCATAGCTATACCTCCTACACTTGCAGAGTACATTTCGATGTACTCACTGTTTCCCTTTCAACCCCCTGCTGTCTCTCCCCCCCTTAAATGATGTTCAGGTTATGGAGGTCGTGAAGATCTAGGAGTGCGTTTTCCCCCAGTTGTTTGCCTGTGGTCATGGAGCCTTCTTCCGCACAAGACATTAATCTTTGGTTGTACTTTTCTTTTGGACCAACAGGTCATTTTGTAATATTTAAATGTGATATGGAAATATACCATTGATGAAGTTGTACTTTATGTATGAAATATGATCCTAGCATACATAAAGTGACACCTGATTGTGTTTATAAAATCAGGTGTTACAAGTTGCAACTGTACAATTTAAACTTTACTTATCCTAGTTCAACCCACAAACATTGTTTGGTTATTGGTTAAAACTAACTATTGGAACTGGTCCAGTAGTAATTATTTTAGCAGTTTTGTTGCAACTGGGTTGTAGTGCATGTTGCAATTATGGCACTATGACTGTTTTTTCATTATCTGAATTCAATCACACATACGCTTGGTTCAAACTGACTGTTGTCAGTGGTCCAGTAGTAATTATTCTAGCAGTTTTGTTGCAACTGGGTTGCAGTGCATGTTGCAATCTGGTGCACTGTGAATAGTTTTTCATTATCTGAATTCAATCACACATACTCTTGGTTAAAACTGACTGTTGTCAGTGGTCCAGTAGTAATCATTTTAGCAGCTTCATTGCAACTGTGTTGTAGTGCATGTTACAATCTGGTGCACTGTGTTTGTTTTTTCATTATTTGAACTCAATCACACATACTGTTTTTGTTTTGGTGTGTACTGCATATGTGTTGGTGCATTTTTTAGTGCGTGATGATTAGCATTTTTGTTTTTTATGAGACCTATTGTTGACGGTTCAAAAACGTGTTGAAGTTCACTACAAGCACACGGGTGACTTGGTGCATTTTTCACCAAGGGGGGATCCTCAAGGTTCTTGTCAATCCACGAAGCAAGGGATATACTAGCGTTTAACCAAGTACTAATCTAGTTGATTAGAAAGCCTTTGAGAGAGATTAATGTAAAATAAATGCAATCTAACCTAAGCTAATCTATGATTGAATCTAAGAAACAAGGGTTGGTACAATAGAGAAATAAAGATAGATAAGTGTTTCCTCCCTACGATCCAGGATCACATAGATATGCATCTACTACATGAAAGGGGTGTTGCCTTCGCTAACATCACGGCGGTTATGCGATCGCTTAAGCCTTTTCCCTACATCGTACTTGTCACTACGCAAGGTAATAAAACACTTTCGCTAACACATCTATATCTAAGCATCCATAGGGTTTGGCTAATCACCACGATTACCACAAACCCTACTAAGTTCGCATGGTGCGCAAACATATGTAAACAAAGCACTTGCGAAGACATAGACCATGAAGCATCGATAGACATAGAATTCATGTAGCGATTACATATCCAAGATCCATCTAACCCTAGGGATGAACGGAGACATTACCCCAACATCTTACAAGCATTGAAGCACATAGGGGTGGTGGAGCCTCCAGAGAACGTCGTCGATGAAGATGGCGTTGAGGAAGCTTGGAAACACCCCTAGGCCGACGGCTTGGAGTCCTCCTCTGGCTTCCTTCCCTCCACCGGTGTTGATCTTTGTGACGAACTCATCTCATCTCTACCCTTATCTTGCGGCGGTGAGTTTCTGGTGAATGGACGTCAGTAGAATGATTGGATGCGACGACCGTCGGAGACAGGGGATATAAATACACCGAGGAGCTTCTAGGTCAAAGGGGACCGTGAACAGAGGCGAAAAGGGCCTGGGCCAGTCGGCATGGGCCGGCCTGCCTGGGCCTTTTCTGGCTCGGTTCGGGCCCGTCTTCCTCCCCGCGACTCATCTTGACATTTTGGATTTATGCCCCTTTATTTGTGTCATTTCGGCGTCATCATCCCCGCGATCAAGATAGGGGGTCTTCTCGCATGAAGTCTGATCTTTACATCTTAGTCCTCGAGGATGATCCGTCGTAGCACCTTAGTCCTTACCACCTTTGGGAGTGATTTCGCCTTGCACTTGAACACGAACAGAACTCCTCATTTGCTCCCCGTCCCTTTTGTCCATGTTTTCCTACAAAAACACAACACTTCCGAATGCACGTATAAAGTTGAACTTGTTATATCATTAGTGTGCCTAGTGGCGGATTAGTTCCATAACAAAGCTCAAACCATAGCGTAACAAGTGCTCTAGGTTGACGGAAATCGACCGCCAACATCCCCCCATGCTTAGATCTTGCTCGTCCTCGAGCAAGTTGCTCACAAAATCATTCATCCATGGAGTGTGCTTCATCAAATCTTTCCTTACAAGTTAGTCAATCATTCATCTTTAATATAAGAAACATGAGACAAAGATCATAATGAAAACATGGGCATTTAGAAATTTACCAATTCAAGACTTACACCACAACTCATACCTTTCACCAGAGATCATCATCTCCAACCATACTTACTTTCTTACTTCCATCAGAGGGTTTTCATGGGTCTTTTTCAAAATAAAATTCCTGCATTAAGTATTAGACAAAGTCCTTCTCCAATGTCTCACATGTCGCTCATTTAAAGTGACTATCCTAGATAGTTCATAAACTCTCACCTCCCACAAGTCTCTCATTTATAATGTAAGGTGGAGCTATGGGTATGGCTACTGAAGTTAACACAAGTTTTATCAAGCTAAGAAAATCCTCTAGTGGTCGTTCACCTTCCGAGCCAATGATCATGAGAATTAAACCATAATGTAAGGGTATCAAGGATGAGAAGATTTAGAATGGTGGACATGTGCAAAGGGAAAAAAGAATAATGACTTCAAGGCACTAATGATGTCCTCGATGTCGGATTGCACATGGTTGGAATAAAGAAGATTTGTTCTCAACATCGCATCCTTCCTTGCACTTCTCTTGATCTTCACTTGATTCAACACCCCTCTTTATACCTTCCTTGCTTTGCCTTGAATTTTTCTCCTTTTCCTTCTTTTCTTTTTTTTCTTTTTCTTTCTTCTCTCTCTCTCCTTTTCTTATGTGCGCACACACATATACACATATATATATTTTTTTCTTCTTTCCTCCACATCTTTATCTTCTTTTCTGAAGCCTTTCGCCCATCTTTTTGACATGAATATCAATCTGAATTTTAAATAAAACTTTGCCTAAAACGGAACGAATCTTCGGACATGGGTTGTGTTCAAGGAATAAGATGATAAAAAGATGTTTATGGTTTTGGGTATGGAATTCGGTGATGTACGGGGTATTCAATGTGAAGTTCCCGTTACCGAATGTATGACGAGGCTAGCAATAAAAGATATAACATCAAGGACATGATCATTGCTCGAAATTAGATCTCCCAAGAGAGAAAAGTCCTAACTCAATTCATCATGCTAAACAACACTTATGGTGGAGTATATACATAGTGTAGGCTTTGCATAGGATAGACTTGTCTCTCAACTTGGATAAAGAAATCGCTAACCTTCATTGCAAGGGGTTTTTCATAATTTTTCAAAAAATGAATTCCTCCAAATTTAGTATTAATCATAGCATAGTTCAAAGCAAGGTCCTAGATCAAAGTTGAGTATGGAAACTTTCAAAGGCAAACTTCCACTAAGCACCACAGTAAACAATTATGCACGTAGCTCATACTCAAATAATAAAGATAAAAGAAAACTAACAAGTAAAAATAAGAAAATAACTTGCACGAACTAGCTCCCTCCCATGCTTGGATCATATGACATCCTCGTCGTAATTTAACAAAAAGTACAAGAGGGTGGAAACTCCCACTACACCGAGGTGAACACATGGTCGTGATTATTTTATTAAAGTAAAAAGGAAATCTAGGTTGTCCTCCTAGTAGCCATGTTATTTATTGAAGGAGAAAAACAAAAGTTGCACCGACTTGAGGTTGAAGGCATACTTACAAGCATTTATGTCTGGAAAAGAGAAGGTTCATGGAGGTGTTACCATCTTTTGTAGCTCTTTGTGGTCTTCTCTGACATCTCCATGTGTTGTGATCCAATGCTCCTAAACTTCTGAATTTGATCATGTATGCTCATGGAACCAATGGTCGCCCTTCTCTTTGATGTTGTCATCGCCATCTCCTCTTTCTTGTTCTCATCATCTTCTTGTTGTATCTTCTTCAAGGATTTTCCCCTCTGTCCAGAACAGAACATATATTGAAATATAGATTTATTGAAGAACTTATGAAATTACCTTTCCAACATGTGGTCATTCATTGAAAACGGAGCTCAGACAAGGGAGTTATGTCCGTTTTACTTCAGCACTGCGTGCTGTCCAGAACTGATTTCAGGACGTGCGACGTTCGATGATTTGGGCATAGCCGCCTGTAGGGACCTCCGATTTCCTTGATTCGTTGGAATCGTAAATTCATGGGGCTTCCAAATATCCAAAAATATTACGTGTTTTCCTTCTGAGACCATGCAGACGTTTGATGAGATCATTAGCTTCTTGCTCATTGATCCGTAGATGTTGATGATCTTAATCATGCTATCCTCTAGAGCGTGATGTTGTACTTCCATGTTGAAGGTTCAGGGCCTCCCCCATGCTTAGCACTTTGCTAGGCATGGAAGAAGACAAAGCACTATCTTAGTTATCCTTCAGTTTCCTTGTCGTGAGAGTCTTTATCTTGTCTGCAAAACATTTTAAGCACATTCTAGCCCCAAGGTGACGGTTGGGAGTAGTTAAAATTGCTAACAATACAGCAATATTTCCTAAGATTCTTAACTTGTGGCATAATTAGTCTATTGTGATTGGAACAAAAACCTAATGGGTCTAAGTGGGTGCAAAGTGTGTATGCACATGAGAGGAAAGCATATAAACAAAGACAATGATTTCACCTAGTTCTAAACACCATGTTTACAACTAGGTTGCCGAATTTCTCCAAAACCATAAAGATTTATTTATCTAAGGTTAAAACACCATGTCTATCCTTAGATAAACAATTCCTTATAGCACAAGAAAAATAAAGTGCAATGCAATGTTTATAAACCAACCAATGCAACATGAAAACATACAAAAAGCTAGCAAGGTTCATTGGACTTAATGATGATGGTCCGCAATCATGTTTAAACACCACGTTTATGTCACACCTGGTTTTCAAAGGCAAAACCAAGTGCATACCTATATGTATGCCAGGATCAAGTTTCATACGTATAGTAGACATAAGTGAATAGCAGCAACAGTATCACGTAAGAAAAAGAAAGATTATCAGAGTACTACGCTACATCCTAGAAACGAAGGCTCCAAACATCATAGGCAGTCGACTGGGGGTTGCGTACGCCTAGCACTAGCAACATCTTCACAACAATTTCATAGAAGCTTCCTCTCTCTGAGCAACATTGTTTATAGCAAGGGTGAGCACGTGTCATACTCAGCAAGTGTGGGGAATGTATGAATGCAAAGGCTTGACAAGGAAAGGCTGACAGGTTGACTGCATTAAGCATTTTTAGTTGGTCAAATTTTATTAGCACCTTATTACTATGATATAAGTATATACCAACCGACATTAATATAAAGAGATATGCCATAAGCATATGGCTAACATAACCAGAAACCACGATTTAAGTCCATCTTCAAGTTCAATTATCATGTGAGGGTCCAGGCCGCTCTTGACCGTGAGCACGGCTAATCGATTAGTTTTAAACACTCTACAGAGGTTGTACATCTTTACCCACAAGTCACGTAAAAGTTCTAGGAACTTTGAACCCAACCATGTTGTGCAAAAGTAGGCACAATACCACACTTCCTAGGTGTGATTGCATATGGACGCTATGAGGCCTTTACAAAGAGTCCTCCCATGTGTATTAGTCCATAGTAGCATATGCCATAGAGGCTATCTTTCGTACCACACTTCTACTCACGGATGGTCAGCCATAGAGTACTTCCGTTCCAATACCTATCCGGAATAGAAGAGCCTTAAAAGCATTCCTCCGTACCCAAGCTACTATGCAAGTAATGGCCACACAAAACTTCCCTAATTACTCAGCCAAGACCAGAGCCATTTAGTCCTTGTGGTTGCACTGTTGTCCTGGGTGGTTCTCCATGTTCCAATTAATCATTGTGGTCATGTATTAACCAGAGATACATAGCATAAAGGTAAAGCAAGTTCATCATTAAGTTCATTAAAACCACCATGACCCAAGTACAATAGCTAAGCAAGAGCTACCCAGCAAAAAGATAAACCCCGGTTGACAAGGAATGATAGTAAAGACTAGGATAATCCTTAATAGGACCCATCAAATTAAATGCAAGCATATGCAATGTGATTAAGCACAGTTATTGGGACAAAAGAACAAGGACACACTTGCCTTTAACCAGAGTAATGTTGCTGCTCAAAATTCTTCAACCTCTTGCTCTCCAAAGCTCTGAAACCACATTCCTTCTACTCGCATCAATCATCGGGTACAAGCATACAAAGCAAACAAACAAGCAAATAAGAACAATGCACCAATCAAAAGAAAAGCTTTAAAAGAACGCACTAAAGGATAGGCTCGATTCTATGGATCACGGAAGCACACAGACCGTGCTGAGAAAAGGAAAGGCTTGGTTAGCATTATGAAAGACACTAGATTTGAGCATGACCTAGGATCAAAAGATCTAGAGCTTGAAAGAAGATTAGCTCTACAACAGAGACACTGAGACGGAGCTTGACAGAGAGCGTCTAACGAACGATTTGCATATATAAGAGAACAACTATGAGCTAGATTTATTTTAATTAGGAAAAGATATGTAAAGGATATTTCATAAAGAAAATACCCTAAGTTGGAATTAATGCAGCATTATATTTTTATTTGTAAGACCGAAGTAAAGAACTAGTCAAGTTTTATTTATAAAGGCTTATGTAGAAATTATACCTGTTAAACATTTAGTTTAGAAAAGCTAAACTATATGAATCCACTAAACGTAACTTTCTGATTCGAGTGGATCATATTATTATCGAAAACATCATGACATTGGTATTAATCAAGTTAACATTTTTTATAAAGCTGGTGTAAAAGCCTAATCAACTTTCAATTAGAAAAGTTAATTAAATATTAATCAGATTAACATTTGATTTATGAAAAACCGAGGTAAAGATCTAATTAACTTTTATTTATAAAAGCATGTGAAATATTCCTTAATCAAATTAATATTGATAACAAAAATCGGTGTATACCACTATATTGCTTTTATTTATAAAAAGCATGTATAACTAAGCATTAATCAAAATTAATATTAAATAATTTTTCAGAAAACAAACATGATGAAAACTCACCACTAACGTGTACTTCATTTCATTATGAACCTAACACAACTTGAACGGATTAAAACGGAGCTAAAACGTGAAAGATATGACTTATTAAGGGTCTAGGGACTTGCTGGCAAAGTTTCAGAACTTCCAGGGGCATAACTGCAAAAAATTGAGGGCATATACATAATTATGTTTATAAACCCGAGGGCTTACACGCAAAAACTTCAGAGTGGACTGAATCTAGAGAATCTAATTGATCTAGGGGGTTTTCTGCAAGATAACCAAGACACATAAACAAATCTATTCATTACATGTTTCACCAGGGGCTTAGATGCAAAACCGGTCTTTTTCTTACTTGAGTCCGCAGCAGACAGAGAGCTGCGGTCCGGCGGGGTCGCTGGCGTTCCGGCGGCTAGGGGCACGGCTGAGCATGGGGGACGGGTAGAGGAGGACGAGAGGGGCTCATAGGGGTGCTCACCGCCGACGAAGGATGACAGGAGACGGCCGACGGCGGATGACTGCGGCGACCGGCGGCGGTTCCAGGTGATGGCGGTGCTCTGGTGGCCGGCCTGTGATGAAAAGCAGCAGAAGAGGTATGGCACGGCATCGTAGTGGTCGTGGAGTCGTCGGCTTCGACCAAAAGCGCCCCGGTGCGGCGGAACGGCGACGGTCGACGGAGCTCTGCTCGGCGGCGCCGTGCGGCGGCAGTGGCGTGCTTGCGCAGGGGCGAGGGCAGGGGCGTGTGAGGGAGTCGCGGTAGGCTCGGGCGGCGGCCTTAAATGGGGCACAAGCGGCGGAGTGTGCACGCCAAGAACGGCAGCAGCGCGCCGACCGTGGAGGCTTCGGCCTCTAGCGGCCGGGTGGGCTCCGCTGGGCCCCTATGGGCTTCGGCGGGCTTCACGACTGGGCTGGGTGGTGAGGGGTCGGGCCCTCGGCTCGGCCCAAACCGATAGGAGTGGTTTTTCCTTTTTTTTTGAAAATTATTTTCAGTGCAAAACAAATTCAGGAAAAGCCTAGAAAATGTTTAGAGGCACGAAAAATACCCAGAAAATCTCAAAAATTTGAGGAAAATTCCTAGAGATAGTTTAAGACATGAATAGTCCAAATAAAATGTTTGGAGCTCATGAAAAGGATTTTAGAGCCTTCTAATAAATAGAAATAGCTCAAGAAAAAAGAGAATAAATTCCAGAAAAATCCGGAAAATTCTCGGAAGTGTTTGGTCAACACCTAAGCACATTTAAAAACCTTTTGCACTCAAAAACACGAGGATGCATAGAAATGAATGCAACACTCACTTAATCTTTTTATTTAATTTAGAAAAACAAATAATACCTTTTTCCTATACTATATTTCCTGTGAAGAAAATAAATGTGGAAATTTTTCAAATTGAGTGAAAATCGTTGCTTAATTATTCTTTCTATTCACATCCTGAAATTGAAAATTTTAGGGTGTGACAAATCTACCCCCCTTAAAAGGAATCTCATCCCGAGATTCGAAAAAGGCTAGCAAAAGACAAGGGTTTATTTCGAACTCTTTACATAACCTTCACCAATATTCCTCCTTTCATATTAAACAAAACTCTCTCACAACCTAACTTATATTAACATCCTTAGATATCAGGTGTTTTGTCTTGCTTGTTTCGTTGCCGCCATGCCTTCTTGTGATACCAATCCACACGTTTCTTTGGGCACCTACTAATAAAGTGTCCACCAGCTTTGCAGTAGAAACAAGCTCTAGTTTCCTTAATGTTGAGACGATTGCGTGGTGTCTCATCAATTACTTGCACTGTGCAACCATGAGGATATTCTAGATATGCATCTTCGTACTGATCTTCGGGATAACCTCGGGTCTGGGACACATGATAAATGTGAGAATTATCAGCTTGCTCTGGAAATTTCATCTTCTTACTCATGATCTCCTGTAGCTTGCTTTCTAGCCCAATGGCTTTGTTGATTACATCTTGCAGACTGAAATATTCATGTAAGCTTAGTATACTTTGAAGGTCTTCATTCAACCCTTTGATGAACTGTTCTTGTTTCTTCTTATCACTTTCAGCCGATCTTGGGGCATACATAGATAACTGGATAAACTTATCCCCATACTCAGTAACAGACATTTGTCCCTACTTTAAGTTAAGGAACTCCTTCCTTTTGAGCTTCATCGCACTTACAGGAGTATGGTGTGAGATAAAGTTGTCCTTGAATTCCTTCCACACAATACTCTCAGGTTGCTCATGTCCATTGATGTAGGAATCCCACCACTCTGAAGCTGCTCCTTCAAGTTGTCTAGATGCATACAAAACCTTTTCTCTATCATTGCACTGCACCATATCTAGCTTCTCTTTCAATTGTCTTGATCCAGTCATCAGCTTCTAAGGGGTATGTGGCATTAGAGAACATTGATGGCTCAGTCCTTATGAACTCTGCATACTTATCCTCCAGGGGTGGAAATGATAACACATCTTGGTTGTATCCATAGTTGTCATTGTTCTCATGGCTTTTATCTTGATCACCTCCTTTTGGGTTTTCCATCTGGTTGGTGGATAAAGAAAGTATCAGAAGAGAACAAGAGTAAACAGACAGCTTGAAGAGTAGGGTAGAAAGAGTGGGGAAAAACAAGGAGGTGGGAGGTACAAAAGAAGAACCCAACTAAGTGTAACACCCGATTTTTAAAGGACAAACCGAATGCACCTTTTATGCATGCCCAGGATCAAAATTTCATGCATAAAGTTACATCATCAGTGGAGTATCACAAAATATATCATTACAAGTGTATAACTATTACAAAATGACCAGAAGGTCTAAAACAAGAGATTACACATCGTACAACTACCGCAGCGGACTGGGCACCTTCAAGGCTCTTACGGGACCGCGTCCTCTTTTCTTCACATTTTGTGAGCCTATTCCATGGGAACAAAATGTAATAATACCCACAAAAAAACATACTATGCATAGATAGGTAATTTCTATTAAACACAAGTTACCATCTCCTTGCTCCTGCTGTTTCCAACGCCGAGCATGAGATGGAGGCTGCACTGGAGGTGTTGGGTTCATGTCATGTCTGTGTTGCAAAATAAAGGTGGGGTCCACATACCGTTCTGCAGACAATTTTGTGGCATGATGAGCAAGCATAATTTGTAGTCTGACAAAGAATGGTAATTTGCTTTCCAATTAGGAGAGGGTTATTACCGATGCCATCAAGTTGTCCTGCAACTTTCAGGTATTCTTGGTATGTGTCGATTGTGTCCTCCCTGAATATGTTTTTTTAATTCTGAAAAAGGATCCATAATTAATTTCAATCATGTGAGTGAACTGCAAAATCATGAGTATATATATACAAATATTGGGCTGTACCATATCTTACCCAAGGCTTTCTTCTCTTTATGCAGTGCAGCTAGCCAAACTTTGTATTCATCTAATTCAGATTCTTCGACTTCTTCATCATCATCATCATGTGTGGAAACACTTTTGGATTTCAATGGTGTTATGGGCATGGTATGGTTGTTAGGTATTGGCTCTCTGGATACAACTAAGTTGATCACCATCTCCTCCACATGAATCTTTTTCATTTTTGCTACATCGACATCGTAGTCGATCTCAGTGAGTGTTGCTTTCGCAAGAGATTCAGGAATTCTAGTCTTGTAGTAAACCAAGTCCCTGTTCCGATACCCCAATTTTTGTTTCAACTTGTTTATGTTTTCAAGGGTGATTTGTTTCTCAAGAGGTTTACATGTATTTTTTTTATCTGCCTCCCCATCTCTACCCTTTTCAATCATATATAATGTCCAAATCTCCTCATCTTTTGATCTACGCATTCATCGATGGCATTTCAATAATTTGAAGAAATTTGGTGTGCAAATCGCGTGAACAATTGCATGAAATCTAGGGTACCAGTGCGTGCACAAATGCATGAAATATAGGTGGTAGTACGAGGGGAACGATCGAACACGGAAACAGCGTACCTGGCCTCGGTCGTCTCGTCCTGAGACGAAGGTACCACATCTTGGTCCGCATCTAGGCCGTCGACGATTGCTTCTGCATCGCCTGAACCTTGTGATGCTCTTTGGGATGAAGGTGATGACCCAAAGAGCACAGTCATCGCCCTAGCCCTGGTGGACATGCTGCTGGTAGGTTCAGCAGTCGCCGTACCAGAGGTTGGTGTGAACATTGGAGGTAGCATGGCTGACGAAGGTGTGCACAGCGCTTCAGACAACGAAGGGGTCACCCTTGCCGCCTTGCTGGACGTCGGCATCCTTGTGTAAGGCGAGAAGCAGCTTGGCGGCGGCGCCGGTCGTCGTCGACTACCCGGCCCCTAACTGACCGAGATGTAGATTGGTTTTGCGAGGGGATTAGGGAGGGAAACTAAAGAGACGCACGACTTACTACTCTAATAACCCGGCGTTTGTTGCAACAACGTGGTGGCGCCAGTCATGGTAGCCTCGGTAGTTTGGGCGTTTGTTAAATATTTCGGATGGAAAAACTGGCGCCACATTCCAAATTGTTGGCTAACAAATTTTCTGAACGCTTGGCGTATTTGAGGGGTGCGTTTTCGTGTGTCCCGCTGACGAGTGGGTCCCACTCAGTTTTATATATATTTGTAAAGACGATGCGTTGAACATAATCAAGTTTTATAAATATAGTTTTATATAAGTTATACTAGTTTACTTCTTGTTTACTATGTAACTGCACAAGATGACACATGTTATTGTATATTGCTTTTATAAAAGTTTTTGTGGTCAAAGTAAATTTTGAATATCATCTTTCCACCAACTTTAGCAGAATAACATTCCTCACATCAATTTCGTTCCAGAGTAACATGCATCACACAAATTAAGTAACCAAGATAAAGATCGGTAGCCAGTGCGTACGATATATGAGGACTGAGTTTACACATAGGCTTCCCGAGCCACGATGACACCACACCAACTAAGGATCATCAAAAACATGCTCCACATCGACACAAGTTGAGAGACACATTGACCAAAGACACAACTTCAAAGACATGCTTCGAGTTTATTTGCTAGATTTCTTCAAAGTTCTGCCTAAAATGACTCCAAAGCCTCTCTGTAAGGTCCCTCCTCAGTGCTAGATAAATTTCCTAAAAAAAAGAAAGCATTCACCGAACTGTCAGAACAATAATTGAATTCCTGATAACTGAAATATTGTGAACTGAAAGAATTTTAGCAGTCAGCTGAAGTTTCAGAACATAAGAATTCCAGATGTAAAGTGAATTCCTGATGAGTAGCAGACAAGAAAGAAAGCAAACATGTAAACTGAAATCCTGAATGTCTTTTATGGTGCATCATGTATGGAACAAATTAATCAAAACATATCAGCAATCACAAACTTTTTACCTTGTATCAGATCATTAACGCTTCCTTGAGTGTGAAGAAGAACCAATCACACTCATTCCGGATCCTACACTCCTCGCTGCAGAACCTACGCCATGAGTACCAAGCATGCCATCCTACGTGGTTGCCACACCCGTGAACTGCACACTGAAAATCGTCCTGGTGAGGTATGGGCGCCGGCACCGGCGGCACGGCAACCGCCGCCAACAGTCGTAAGTCCCACATCACCGAAATGATCCTGGAGCGGCGTTTCGTACAAGTCAAGTTTTTCCAAGGAAGCGCCGTCGCCCCCTCTTCGGGTCCCTCGACCAAGCACAGGAGCCACCGGGCCTCGTCGTCGTCGGCCTCGCCACTGTTGGGCCTGTAGAGGAAGAGGGCGAGGGCGTACATCGATACCTTGTGGCCCGCCTCCGCGGCGCACCTTATCTGGTCGAGGCACGACATGATTATGCCGCATTTGTTCCCCAATAATGCGAGGCACAACCCGCTGCGGAACAAGGCCTCCGGGTTGCCGACGGTGGCCAGTGTGGTGATGAGCGCAGCGCGATAATCCGGGCCGAGGTAGAATCGACGTCGCAGGACATGTTTCAGGGCTAGGCGTCATCCGACCGTGGTGGCGCCGCACACCACGCACATTGCCTTGCAGGTTGTGCGTAGGTTGCGGAGATCCGCCATGGCGTCCTCTGACTGAGCAGCGACTCGGGAGACGATGTCAATCGTCAGCTTCGTCGGCAGTTCCACCAGCCTCGACACCTCGTAGCGTGCCGCGGCGACCTTTTCCATGGAGAGATTGCAGTTTGTCACACGCGAGGGCTGATTGGATGTGCGAGGCTGTGCTCCCCGACGAGGATGAGGTAGAAGATGAAGGCGAGATGTGAGGGGAGATGGAAAAGAACCGCCACCGCCAGATCAGGTTGCTGATTGAATTAGGGGGGTCCCAGGGTATATTGGGTTTAAGAAAACTACGCTTTCATAGGGAGGACACGTAATCACAGAGTTGTGGGTCCCACCTGTCAGCGCCCAGATTGTGATGTGTTCTTGAGTTGTTCATGGACCTAATTAACTTGATTCTTTGATTCGTATAATCATAGCTACAAATTTGTTTAGCTTTCACAAATGACGTCCAAATCAGGAAAATTTTTTCCTACATACTTAGAAAACAATAATCAAGCTCATGGTGTACATTGCATCTCATGTGAGTATATTTCAGCAATCATAATTAAGAAATAGAACAATTCAAAACTAGAATCAAGATTTTCAAACAATAGATGATGTCAAATGGAAAAGAGATGAATACCAAAGTTTCATAGCTCATCGAGATGAACAATCTTTATTTTGGTCGGATTTTCATTTGACGAAGTGGTACTACACATTGTTCATTAATCCTAGGTTCACTAACATAGTTTAAGAAACTTGATTGGAGACATGTCAATTTTGTACTGCATGATAGTACCAATTCGTCAAATGAAAAACCGACCAAAATAAAGATTGTTCATCTCAAGGAGCAATGAAACTTTGGTATTCATCACTTTTCCATTTGACATCATCTATTATTTGAAAATCTTGATTCTAGTTTTGAATTGTTCTATTTCTTAATTATGATTGTTGAAATATACTAACATGAGATGCAGTGGACACCATGAGCTAGATTATTGTTTTATAAGAATGTAGGAAAAAAATTCCTGATTTGGACGTCATTTGTGAAATCTAAACAAGTTTGTAGGTGTGATTACGAATCAAAGAATCAAGTTAATTAGGTCGATGAACAACTCAAGAACACATCACAATCTGGGCGCCGACAGGTGGGACCCACAACTCTGTCGAATGGGGAAATCTCTCGCGGGTTTAGGCCAACAGGTTGGACCCACAACCCTGCCGACAGGTGGGACCCACAACTCTGTCAATAGGTGGGACCCACAACTCTACCGACAGGTGGGACCCACAACTCGGTCAAATGGGGATATTTGTCGCCCCTTTCCTCCTGATTTCTCCCCAATCTCTGTTCCAGTTTTATAGCTATTTCACAATCTCTGCCTCGCTCTCGCCCCCGGCCGCCTCGCTCTCGCCGCCGGATTCCCCCAACACCGGTGATGGTTGGCTCCACCCCGGGTGCAGTGGGCCGTAGCATGCAGAGTCGCACCCGCATTGCCGCCTCCCCTCCAGCGGCCGCCATTGTTGCGAGGCCCCGAGTGGAGCACCACTCCACCAACCAAGGGCGTGACTCGCGAGGAAGATTCCCGAGGAGCGGATGCACCAGGAACTCGATGCCCCCTCCTCCTCAGTCCCCCCAGGTTAGTACCGATCCTCTGGTAGAATCATTTTGTAATTGGGATTTCCTACTGTAGACATCGATTTGTGGTAAACCTAGATGAATGGGAACAGTCTTAACTATAATAACTAGACATGGATTTGTGGTAAACCTAGTCTTAACTAGTCATGGATTTGGGATTTTCTATTTTAGACATGGATTAGTTGCGCTTCTGGTGGAACAAGATTCACTTTTCCTAGGTTCTCTCATGCTAGATAAAGAACAAATTTCATTTACTTCTGCTAGATGCACTCATGGATGACTAGGTCTGTTAGGGAGGTGATGTTCCAAACAAAAATGTTGAACTCATTCCATATATTGCTTCAAATGTCTAGCATCTCTGTATGAATTGATCAAATGTCCTTGTATCTTCACTGATCCATGGTTCTAATGCATCAGTTTGCCTTTGTTTTAGGTAGTTGGTGTAACTCCACATGACAATGACTCAATCTGGGATGCAATCCACACGTGGAATGCAAGGATGGAAGGCCTTGGGACAATGCTTCGTGCTGTATCACAAAGTCATGAAATACTAGAATCATTTTTGGTGGATCAGCTTGCCGAAGCTGGATAAAAGAATGCTGTGCTAGCAGAAAGAGTGGCAAAACTAGAGGCAAAGGTTGTTGAACTTGAGGCAGCAACAAAATAGAAGCTTCTTTAGTAATTTGCTTGCTATAAACAATGGTGTATGACTTAGTTTGGTGGTCAGCTTGTGATGTTGGCCTACACTTGTTTAGTTATTACTTTTGTTAAGAAGCCTTGAGCTTGTTGAGGTTGATGGACTTATGGAGTCTTGATGAACTGATGTATGATGCTTCTGTGCGCAAGTCTTGCTTGTGCCTGATGGACAACTAATAAATGGTTGTGTTCATGCTTGCTTATGTACATCTATGCATGAATGGTTGTGTTCATTATATGATTTCCTTTTTTCATCCATGAGATGTTCTCGTCCTGCTTGTACTTTTTTCATTTCTATGTTTTATAATTATTGTACTTTATACTTGTCAATTAGAAATACACATAAAACACTCATGAACACATCAATAATAAGAGCAAATTTTTCGAACCGAAGGCTTTCCCCCATTTCCATTCCAAAGAAATGGAAATACCAGGCGTTTTGGGTTACAAGAGCGAACTAGAACGAGGAAGTTCAAAAGCAAAGGGCACTCGCTACCCGTAGCCTGACTCAAGCTAAGATACTCACTCCTCTACCATCCCAGGTCTCCCAGGATCACAGCTACAGAACAGAGTTAAGCAAAGGCCACTTGAAAATCTTTATCTTATATGGAATCTTAGATTTCCATATATGACTATAGTTCCTCCCAGCATCATCTTTTGTGAGCTGATCATATACTGATCTTGTGGTAAAGGATCTCTTCCCCCCCCCCCCATTTCCAACTCACCTCATCCCCCTGGTTTTGAAATCTAAAGCTGAAAGCTTTGTCAACAATATTTACTCATTGTTCAAAGAGGATGGGCGTTAGCCATCTTGAAAACACTAGATCCCCCCTGATTTATGAATTGATGCAAGGTTATCTCCTTGTCTTCGCAGAGATCAAAGAGCACTGGGGCTATTATGCAAATTGGGCTATCAAATAGCCAAGGATCAAGCCAAAACAGAAGGATGATCAAGGGTAATAATAATAGTAGCATACACAAGCTACCATATATTTCCACTAAAGTAATGCCATTATACAAGTTCAATAAACAAAAGCCACATTCATCAAATCTAGATGTTCACGAGGGAGTAGTTCACTACACAAAAGCTATCTATCATTCCTTGCAGGCGTGCCTACGGGAGTGCCCAGCGCTTGATCGCCAGCCGGAGGTCCTCCACCTTAGCCTCAATCTGAAATGGTTTTACAATGCATTATCAGTGTGATAAGTACATCAAAATTTGAATGAAACTAAACATAGTCAACACTGGGAATGAAGGAAATACCTCAGCATCAGTAGGACGTTTTCGGTTGGGGCCCGGGAGGCAGAGCTCATCGTCGCTGTCGTTGTTGCATTCCACGAACAGCCTAACTCGTGCGAAGTTGAACTCATATGTCACCTTCGGCCCAAGATCCTGAATTAAGAAATCAAGACATGAACAGCAATATTCCACTTGTGAACTTAAGATTAATCATGTTGCAATCAAAGGTGAGCAAAAATTGGTTTCAAACTGTCCAAGATAAAATTCACATAAACACTTGTGTACCAAGAATGCTACTACACAAAATGTTGAGATGGATTTGCTCACTGATTCTTAACTGGATGATCTGTACCAAAAATTTCCATATGTACCCTAGTCAAGAAATCCTAAATTGCAAGTCCAGAATTGATTATGACTCAGAAACAATTTCGCAATCACACAAAAATAATCACTTCAATGTACAAAGCAACCAGAGGAATTAAAGACAGAGTTCTCGAATACTAAATGGGGAAATTAAATTTGGTACGAGTAAGAAAAGTTACCGGACGCTCCCAATCGAAGTCCGGCCATTCGCGGGGGTACTCCTCTTCGCTGGACTCCTCCACCGGCTTCGACTTCTTGGCGTCAGGGTGCTGAAAACCCTCCTCATCAGCCTTCCACTTCCGAGGCATCCTAGCGGATTCAGCGTCCGCTTCCTCGGATGCCTGACGAACATCGGGCCAGGGTAACCACCCCGGCAACGCGGCCAATGCCACCACTGCCTCTGCCGCCGCTGCCCCCATCTCCCGGCTCCTAGAAGATACCGCCAATGCGGCCTTGGACGAGGAACGGCGACGCGAAACCCTCGACGCCTCTGACGACTCCGGCTCCATCTTGGCGTGCGGGTCCGGCGGTGGGGTGGTTTGGAAAGTGATCGGAGTTGGGCGGCGGTGGGTGGTTTCTACTGTAGCAAGGCGAATGGGGCGAGACAAGCAAGTGAACCGTCGGGGCAGGGCGGCGACGTCTAGGCTCACACAGGGTGCGGTTCTATAAAAGTCCCACACAGAAACATCAGTTGTTTCCACCCCAAGCAGCTGACAAATGGAGCCCACCACGAAGGGCCCACACAGAAACCCCACACCAAAGGGATGCGACCCACGAGCGTGCCACCGATCGAGGAGACGACTACCTCGCGTGTGCTTTTTCATCCTTACGTTTGACTTGCGGTCCCACCTGTCGGCAAGTGATGAACTTATTTTTGTATTTTGATTCATAATCAAAACTTAAAACATGTTTATATTACACGTATGATGTCCAACTCAGGTGGTTTTTCCCCTACATTCTTAGAAAACAAAAAATTATCTCCTGAGTCTAGTGCAATTCGAAATTACAAAGTTTGAACCATCAAATTTTCGAAATTCAAAGATTGATATCTAGAATTGATTTTTCAAACACTAGATGATGTCAAATGGAAAAGTGATGACCACCAAAGTTTCATAGCTCATCGAGATGAACAATGTTTATTTTGGGCGGTTTTTCATTTGACGAAGTGGTACTATCATGTAGTACAAAATTGACATGTCCCCAACCAAGTTTCTTAAACTATGTGAGTGAACCTAGGTTAATGAACAATGTGTAGTACCACTTTCTCAAATGAAAATCCGACCTAAATACAGTTCGTAGATCTTGTTGATATATGAAACTCTGGTATTCACCACTTTTCCATTTGACATCATCTGGTGTTCAAAAATATCGATTGTAGATATCATTTTTTGAATTTCGAAATTTGTCCTATTCAAACTCTGTCAAATGGATTAATGACTTAAATAAAGATTGTAGGCCTTGACGAGTTGTAAAGGTTTGGTATTGAAGAAATTTTCATTTGACAACTTTTGACAACTATATTCAAACTCTGTTAATTTTTGAAGGTTTTTGATAACAGAAGCAATTTGCGTCATCGACCCCACGCGTGGGACCAGTTAGCCGCACGATTGCACGAGCGCTCGTGGTGTCCCCACTTCCTTTTAGCTTATAGACGAAGCTGGACAGACAGCATAGAATATTGCTTCATCCCTATTCCCCCAAACTGTCCCATCAAAACTGGGGTTTTCTTGCTTTTCGCCATCGTCGGCGACCGCCAAGCTTCCAATCTCGGACGCCATTGCCACGCCACCTAGCTCTGAAGGAAGATTGGCACCCGCGATGACCCGATGCGAGGCAGCGGAAGGCAGCGCCGCCCCTGAAAGGAAGGGGGATGCAGTCGGGGCAACCGCCACCGCCGGCCCCCACACCAACCAAGGTGCTGCAGGCGGAGCAAGCGCCACCGCGTCAACAGAGCACGTCAATTTCCAGGTCAGCCCTTCGCGGCTAGCATGTACATTGTGTAGGTAGTCGTGGATTTGTAGTGAGATTGAACTGTTTGATTAAGATTCCGAACTCTGTTTTCTTGGATTGGTATTGTAGGGTGGCAAGCGTCGCGCCGTGGATGTGTGGGACGCCGCTGCCGATGTTGTCCACGTTCAAGTAGGCAGTGGCTGGGATGAATGGTGCCCCGCCGTCGTCCGTCCACGACGTTCGCCGAATCCGGGACCGGCCCCAACTTCGGTCCGCAAGGTCAAATTCTTCAAGGAGCGGTACCCGAGCATCAAGACCACAATCACTTGCGACGCGGGACTAGTGGCGGAGTACATCAAAGAAATCAAAGGTAGCCCTCCTCCAGATCGTTTGCTCGTCGGATTTGACACCGAGTGCATTGAGCCTCGAAGTGGCGAGCTCAAGGTCACATTGTTGCAATTGTGCGTCGGGCCGTGTTGCCTTATTTACCAGGTGCTCCATGCCGGCTACAAGCTACCTGATGTCCTGAGCAAGTTTCTCAGCGAGGAAGGCCACATCTTTGTCGGAGCGCATATCTCGAATGATGTTGAATGCCTAGAGCAGGACTGCGGCATCACGATTTCTAATTGGAGAGACCTTCAACTACTTGTTTTAGGGTAGATCAGTCGGTTGGTTGGAGCAGCCGAAGTGCAAGTATAACCAAAACAGCTAGATCAGTCGATTTGATGATGTAGGCAAAGCGCAAGCAAAAGCAGAGCACACTAAGCGCTACGGGACAACACTCGAAACCAATCTGAATTGGCTAGATTGTAGTGAAATGATGCAAGAGCAATGATAGCTGATACGATATGATTACGAGCTGGATAAATTGGTGATAAAAGCTAAATAAACAAGAAAAAGACTTGCAAACCTAGCTGGTATCGATATGTTGTGAATAAAACTTAGATGAAACCACAGCGATGCGCCCGGAGGTTAAATCCCAGTTGTTATTTGATACAACAGTACTTACAAGCTTGCCGGAGGTCAATCGATGCAGCCTGACGAGCTAGAAGAACGGGGTTTGAAGAAACAAGAAAATAAGAAGTAAAAAAAAGGGGTGGCGAAGTCGCTGACTTGAATAAATAAAAGGTTTTGTTGATATTGGTGTGTACAAACTTTCTCTGACCATGCAGGGTCACTATTTATGTCCTAAGGACAACTTGACTCCTAGTCGAAGACGACAATGTTTACTTGAATCTAAAGAAATAAAACTACCAAAAAACTTAACGATTCTCATAGGAATCAGACTCTCTAAACTGACTTTGACCCGATGTCAACTTGATTGTTGACCCACCTCCGTCACCCTTCCTTTTGGCGTATTCTTCTTCTACCACGTTTCTTCTCCATCAATCAGCTGATCCCAGATCGGCTGGTTGCCTCTCTCCTTTCTTTATCGGCTTTGAGGCCTTTCTGATGTTTCTTCATCTTTCCTCTGACACGTGTCAAAAAACGGTGTCAACACCCGGCACATCCCATGATCCTGGCGGCCGCGCTCCTTTTGATATCCAACCTTCAGTTTTCTACCAGTACCCGAGCTTGAGTTCTTCCTTTGGCTAGAGCATCAGTGATTTGGTTGGAAGGAGCAAGAAGTCAGCCGCGCTGAATATCCTGAAAGTTTTTGATGAAAGCACTAGCCAGGCCCAATCCTACGCACAAGAGGCGGTCAAGTATTCAACAATGTCACGTGAGCTTGTGGCTAAAGCTCACCACGAGTGCTACAGCGACATCCAAAAGCTGATTTCTTATGCCATCGCTGAGAAGCAAGCTGCCAAAGAGTGCAAGAGGAAGGTCAACAATGACGCTAGAGCAGCTGCAGGTATTGTTTTTTGTTGCAGACATCATAATATTATTGTTGCAATCACCTGCCACAGAAGTTGTAATTTGCCACACACACACACCATTGGTGTTTCAAGCACTTTTTAGTAATTAAAATCTATTTTTGTAGGAACAGGAGATAACATAAATGCGCCAGAAGACCAATCAGGAGGTAACCAGGAGGAGGACTATTGACACATCTTATCCTATATATTTATAAGTCAACTAAACATGAGAAAAGGGCATAAATGTTAATATCAACTTAGAATAGGGTGCCACTAACAGTTTTTCTGGAGATTTGGTAAATTATATAAATCCAGGAACCATTCGGGAAAAGTGCTAAAAGAATCGAATCTAGAAGACTCCAGAAGGCTCCGGAACTCAACGTGACTTGGCACCCAAGAAAGAAGCATCTAGAAGAAGCGACGGACCACCTGGCCGAAGTGGGCCCCGAGGGGGGCCCACCCCAGCCCGATCGGCCCGGTGGTGGGGCCGGTCGGCCTCCCCCGGGCGCCACCTCAGCCCTACTTCCAGAAGGTTCTTCCACCGCCTATGAGGATCAATCTAAACCACTCGTTAGGTCGGTTTGATCAAACGGCGCACGTCTACCCCTTAGGGCTATATAAGCAGCCCCTTGCCCCCTGGCAGAGGCATCTGGAAACCTGAGTTTGCATACACCAGATCAAGTCATCAAGTCAGAGATACTACGCCCTAGAAACACCATATAGCAGAGTAGCTAGCTAGTCTAGATCTAGGAGGAGGCAAGGCGTCTACTTGGCTCCTGATCGTCTAGAGGCTGATCGAGATACTGATCTAGCTTCACTCTTGTAAGTTCTTATCTAGTTCCTTACATTTGTTATACAGACATATGTTCTTATCAATGATTATATTCGACATTATATGCTTTGGTGTTTATTATGATTACATGTTTAGCATAGTCGATTTGCCTTTATATTCATGTATGGAGTCGTATAGCCCTCACCTAAATCATTTGTTAACATGGGTGAACGGCAAAGACAGTGTAAGCGTGGTGCTTATATTGTATTTATCTGTGATTGCACCCTATATGCCGGGTCGTGTGGTAGATCGTGGTGGTGACAGCACTATTGAGTCCTTCGCAGTCCACCCCCCGTGTATAGGACTAGTGGAGCCTTATACTGTTTGGGTTGTTTCAAGTTTCGGCCTTGATCCTCCTGGATAGTCTCCCCATGCATTAATATAATAGTTCTTCTTCCATGATTGTTAAATGTTTGCACTAATCATAGTTTGCATTGACATATAGTTTAGAGTTACCGAGGAGTATCCTCTCTAACTAGACTTTGCTATGTTTCTCTTGCTATAATGACACTTTCTAGCTGCTCATGATGTTATGACTTGAATAATGCTATCAATATCTTTATCTTTATGTGACTTACCCCTATTTATAGCAATTGATATATTTTGGCCACTCTACATTATAAAACTGAGAGATGAGCATGTATTAGCTATTATGGATTAGAAAGACTTCTTTCCCTGTGGTAGAATATAAATACGATACCTGGTTTTACTCCTGGTTAAAATGCTACAATGGTATATTCATATCTGTGCGCTTGCAGATTCCCAGTTTATATATATCTTCTTTTCTAGAGATCCAAGGCTTATGTAAGAGTACCATATCCATGCGTTTTCTGGCATACCTGTCAGGGCTGACAACCTATATCGAGTTGTGCTAAGAATCGTGTCGGAGTTCACCTTTTAGTTTAATCTGAAAGCAACATCTGATATACACTTAGCATCATGTTAAGATATACCTTTGCATTTCTGGTGCCGTCGATAGAGATGGATCTTATATCCATTTCTAGTCGATGACGTTAGCAATGTCAACAAGGACCAAACAGGTCGTCCTGAAGAAAATGTAGGGAGCCCCATTCGCATTGAAGTCCAGATGCATCATGAGGACGATGGAATGGGGACTGCGGATGATGACCCAGGTCATCATGATGATTTTGAGGATATGCTGAGAACACCACCGCGCGGCCAGGGTATTGATATGGAAGAAGAAAATCTTGCTAGGAGTAAACGCACCGACGTCTTTCTTTTCACGCTAAATAACATTTTTTATATTGACTATTCCCATTTTTTTCTTTTTTTTTTGCCGGGCAGCACCCCCTGACCTACGTGGAGGACACCGAAGCGTTGATGATATATTGCAAATGATGGATTCCCCACAGCAATCTGCCAGCAGTGATGGCGAGGTTAGTTTACTGTGTTTTTTTTCATTACCATCAACCTCATCTTCTGATTAATATTATGGTTTCCCCTTTTTTCTCCATTTTGTAGTCCCCCCTGAAACCTAGCAGACACATGCACCACGACGTGTTGTTGGCAAGAGGAAGGATTCCTCACCACTTGCTGGTAGCGAGCAACGATGTGAGGTATGCTCCTATGACACACAAGAGAAGAGCATCATGGTTTTGCAATTGGCTTGCACTCACTGTTGCAGTCACACCTTTGCGAACTTGCAATTAGTCATTCACTGCAGTGACCACAAGCATTCACAGTGTTGCAACTGACATTTTCAATCATAGTATTTTTTTACCATGTGGGGTGTAATTTTTGCTTTTGTGTGTTTTTTATTATAGTATGCAAGAACTGATGCTGGAACACAGCAGCAGCAGACTCCTGTCTAGAAGGTTGTAACCAACACAGTGCCAATATTGCAATTTGGATGCACATACAATTGCAATTTGTGTTTTTTCTTTTTTCTAAAACATACCTGATTCATTGTTGTAATACAGGGTCCTATAACGTAAGGAAGGAGGAACGATAAGGCCGAGAGGAAGAAAGCGGAAGAGGAGGAGAAGAGGAAGGCTGAACAAGAGGCAAAGATGAAGGGGGAGGAGGATGAGAAGAGGAAGGCAGAGGAGGAGAGGAGGAAGGCTGAAGAAGAGGCGAGGAGGAAGGTAGAGGAGGAGGAGAATAGGAAGGTAGCAGAGGAGAAGAAGAGGAAGGCAGAGGAGGAGGAGAGAAAGGCAGCGGAGGAGCAGAAGAGGAAGGTAGAGGAGGAGGAGAAGAGGAAGGCAGCAGAGGAGGAGGAGAGGAAGGCAGTGGAGGAGCAGAAGAGGAAGGCAGTGGGGGAGGAAAAGAAGAAGGCAACAGAGGATGAGGAGAGGAGGAAGATAGCAGAGGAGGAGGAGAAGAGGAAGGCAGAGGAGGAGGAGAAGAGAAAGGCTGAAGCTCAGGAAGCTGTGAAGAGGAAGGAAGAGGAGAAGAGAAAGAAGGCTGAAGCTGAAGAAATTGAGAAGAGGAAGGCTGCAGCTGAGGAAAAGAAAAAGGCTGCAGCTGAGAAGCAAAAGGTTGAGGCTGACAAGCAAAAGGCTGGATCCGAACAAGCTGCAGCTGAAGCCGAGACGAAGAAAATCACTGCAACTGAAAAGAAAGCTGATGCTGAAGGACAAGAAGATACAAGATGCACTGTAAAAACTGCTTAATGACAATATGGCTTTTCTGGACAAGCCGATCCTTGCTTCAAAGGCAAAGAAGGGGCTTCAGATGCAGATGTCAAAAGTTTATACCAGGAAGCGCAAAGAGTACGAGAGCAGGATGGAGATCCTTCGCCAGGAGGCCAACTTTGATACTGACAGCATCGAGTGTCACGCAGGATCCAACACATCATTCGACGGTATCAACTTCCCTGCTGATTCTGATGATGACATCGACAGATTGAGCCAACCAGTCTGACTCTCGCAAGATGAAGATTCACAAGGCCTTGTTGATTTCAGCGAGGTGCAAAGGATTATATTTCAGCACCTAGGCGACAGAGTGCTGAGGAGGCCTAGGGAGTACATATCCCCATTCAAGATCACTTCCAGTCGACTTGAGATACCCCTCGCCGAGGTTGTCTATCTCAGGAGGAAGATCGCCTCTGATCCTGAACTTCGAGGGTATATTTTTTTTGCTTTTCCATGTTGCAATTGGTAGTTAATTATCTTTGTAATTTGTTATTTGCTACACTTACAATTTGTACCATATATGTTTTTATGTAATTCAAAGCATAGTTGCAACTGTCCTTTTCTCAATAATCAGGTTGCAATCACAACTAAGCAGAAGTTGCAACCACACATCAACTATGTTGCAAACCTAGATAACAAGCAGGTTACAATCACACATATCACATCTAACAAACAGTTGCAACCACACACTAACCAGGTTGCAATCACAGATATACAGTGTTATTCAATTTTTTTATTTGCAATCACAGCTAACCAGTAGTCTTTGCAATCATAGCTAACAAACAGTTGCAACCGCACGGCAACTCTGTTGCAATCACACACATCCATCAGTTGCAATTAGAGCTAACAAGCAGTTGCAACCACACATCAACTATGTTGCAATCCTAAAAAACAAGTAGATTACAAATCACACATGTTGAGTGTTATGCAGTAGTTTTTGCAATCACAGCTAACAAAACAGTTGCAACCACATACTAACCAGGTTGCAATCACAGATATACAATTGCAATCACATACTAACCAGCAGTTGCAACCCCATACTAACCAGCTAACCAGCAGTTGCAACCACACATCAACTCTTGCAATCACAGCTAACAAGCAGTTGCAACCCTTTTTTGCAATCACAACTAACCTTTTTGTTTTTATGGTGCAGAAGAACATTATTGCAGTTTGGGCTTCTTGCAGATTTCACTGGAGAGGAGCTTTTAACCTCCTTTTCCAACGACACATTAGGAGAGTCTGGCATCATAGACTTTTTTGTGCACTGCATGAGACACGATAACATCATGCACAAGCTTGATTCATGCGGATACAGGGTGTTCCTGACTGTGGGGTTCTATGTAAGTTTCTATCCCCCCAACACCATGTATTTTTTGTATAGTGTCGTTGTTTTGTGTATTTAAAGTAGTTTTAATGATTTCCCTTTTTCCTTTTTTCACTGCAGTTCAATTTTTCAACCTGCAAAGATGTACTCAACCCGGATAAGTCTGAGACACAAGCTTTCATATAAGCATGGAAACATCTGAGGTCCGAGTGTGAACATTATGACCTGTCAAAAGCAAAATAGGTTAGCAGGCCTTTTCCCTAGCCGGTTGTGTTTTCCCATGTTGCAACTGCTAGTTAATTGTCTCTGGAACTGTTATTCTCCTACACTTGCAATTTGAACTATATTTCTTTATGCAATTCAGAGCACAGTTGCAACTGTCATTTTATCAATAATCAGGTTGTAATCAAAGCTAACAAGTGGTTGCAACCACACACTAGCCCGGTTGCAATCACATATATATAGTGTTATTTAGTATTTTTTTCAATCAGAGCTAATCACATATCAAATCTGTTGCAATCACACCTAACCACCAGTTGGAACCCACACACTAACTAGGTTGCAACCACACATATATATAGTGTTATCCAGTAGTTTTTTGGCAATCACAGCTAACAGGCATACTTTCTCATCATCAGCAGTTGCAATCACTATCACACACATTTTGCAAACCGTCTGCACCTGTTTGTTGCAAACTGTCATTTTGAGTAGATGTTTGTCCATTTTTTTACTAATCAGATCCACTCCTGCCTTGTACCAGATTTTTGTTCCTATGCAAGATGGACATCACTTCTTTGTGTATTGCTTCAATTTTATCCACAATCGCATTGATGTGCTGGACTCCAATGATTACTTCATCAAATGTACTGATCAGGAAGAATGCCACAAGGCTGTTTTTGTAAAAATCCCAATCATAGATGCATGCTTCCAGAAGGTGTCCAACTTGAAGTTACCCAGAGTCAGCGGCTGGAGGAAGCCTTTCATTGACTTACCAAAGCAAATTGGACCAAGTGATTGCATGTTCTTTATCTGGAAGTACATGGAGTATTACGACAGGGAAAAGCTGACCATAGAAATCAATCCTGTGAGGCATGCTGTTAATTGATTTTTCCTGTTTAAGTTCTTTTTCTTAGCCTTTTTTTGTGTTTTCCTGTGGGCTCATCACAATACAGTCCAATGACCATTATGTGTTTTCTTATGTTGTTGTAGTTCAAGGGCCTGATATACAGACACGAGCTGATGCACTATGAGCTCTTCTACCCTCTGAACCAAGCTGAAATTCCTAAATCGCTGGACAAGTTTAGAATTGGTGGACGCCTGATGCCATTTAATGTGGATAGTAGTGAGTCGAACATTTAGATTCATGCAGAAACTTTTTAGTGATGTGTTATGTTTCAAGTCTGGAACTTGTAGTGTTTGTTTGGTTTGTGCACACTGTACTGTTTGAAGTAGAATGCAAGTTAACTGTCTGTGTCTGTCGAAGAAATATTTGGTCAAGTTGCAACCGAATCGTTTTTTGAGGTGCAACCGAAGTATTTGTTGTCACACCCTGAAATTTCCAAATTTCAGGACGTGAATAGGAAGAATAATTAAACAACGATTTTCTCATAATTTTAAATTTTTTCTAACATTTATTTTCTTTATAGGAAATATAGTATAGGAAAAATCTTTTGTTTGTTTTTCTGAATTAAATAAAATGATTATGTGAGTGTTGCATTCATGCCCTCGGCGTGCGTGCCCAGCAGGCCGAGTCCCGCACGCCACTGCCTCCTCCTCCACCCTCGCGCCGCGCTGCCTCGCATGCTGTCTGTTGGAGCCGAGCACCGCCGGCCATCTCTCGATTCAGCAGACGGGAGCACCACCGGAGCAAGCTACCACCACCGGGAGCTCCGCAGGATCAAGTCATACCCACTCTGTCGCTTCCCATCACCGAAGGACTGTCGGAGCACCACCGCCGCTTAGACCGAGCTGGCCGCTTCTAGAGCTGCGCCGCCAGTCAAATTCCAGCTGCTGCCGCCGGTGTTCGCCGTGCGTAAGCACACCCTTGCGATCTTCTCGATCTCGTCCCTCCTCTGCGCCGCTCAGCCGAGCCTCTAGCTGCCGGAGCACCGACGACCCCGCCAGACAACAGCTTCCTATCCGCTTGTGTCCTAAGGAAGAAGAAGACCACCGTTTTGCACCCAGCCCCCTGAGGAACCCTGTAATCTTCTGTTGTTTTCACGTGTCTTTCTCCTTTTACCAATAACCCCATAGATCTATTAGGTCTTTGCAACCGAGCCCTATTCCCATCCTTTTGCAGATCAAACCCTAGAGATACATTTATTCGCAGTGACTATTCACTGAGTCTAGTGTATCTTTCTTGTTAGCCCCTGAAACCTATAGGTAATCGCATATAAGTCTTTATCATCTTGTTTAGTCCATAGAATCCATGTTTTGGCTCCGTTTTTATCCGTTCAAGTTGTGTTTGGTTCATAATGAGACAAAGTACATGTTAGTGGTGAGTTTTCTTTATGCATGTTTTCTGAAAATTTATTTAACATTAATTTTGTTAATGTCTATTAAGCATGCCTTTTCTAAATAAAAGCTATATAGTGTTATCGCCGTTTTTCATAATAAATTTTAATTTTATTAATGTTCACTTAATATGTTTTTCCTAATAAAAGGTGATTAGTGTCACATCTCAGTTTTTCTTAAACTAATGTTAATTTGTTTAATAATTAATTAACTTTTCTAATTATAAAAGTTGATAGGTTTTTACACCGGCTTTTATAATAAATGTTAATCTGCTTAAATACCAACATGAATGAGTTTCTAATTATAATTTGGTAGTTCAACCCGCATCATAAAGCTATACGCTTAGATCTTTTCGTTTAAGTTGTTTATCCAAATAAATGTTTAATTGGTATAATTTACACATAAACATTTATAAATAAAATTTGACTAGGTTCTTTACTTCGGTCTTTGCAAATAAAATATATTTTGAATTAATTCAACTTGGGGTATTTTATTTATAAAATATCCTTTACATATTTTTGCTAATTAAAATAAACCTAGCTCATAGTCTTGTTCTCTCATAAATGCAAATCGTTCGTTAGACGTTCTCTGTCAGCTCTATCTCAGTGTCTCTCTTTTGTGATCCAATCTTGTGTAGCTATCTTTCTTAGAATCAATCTTGTCAGTATCTCTATCATCTAGTTGTTCTCCCTGTAACCTAGTTCTTCTTGTAGATCCTAGCTTAAGGTTTCTTGTGCGTTATAGTTCGTTTCTACCGTTCTCGTTCGTTTCACCATAACTTGTACGTTAGCATGTGTATCACCTGTTACTTGTTTTAACACTAAAGTTGCATGTTAATCTTGACTAATTCTTATTCCATTGATTTTCTAAATAGAAGTGATTAGGTTCTATTCAGGTTTTCTTTAATCATGATGTAAATGAGTTAATTCTTATTTATAACTAGTTTTGTTAAATAAAAGATGTTAGAGCTATACAACAGTTTTCATAATAAAGTTAATATGCTTAACGATATTATATATGTCTTTTCAATATTAATATGTTTAATTGAACCCAAAGTTATTTATTAGATGCCTCATACATGCCTTGTGTTTCTAAAGCTAATATGTTAATCTGATATAACATGTACTCAAATATTTACAAATAAAATATGAAAAGGCTTATCGTGTTTTCTTTAATTAAATATAACTTGCTAGTTAATTCTAATATAGAGTATTTCTCCGAAATATTCTTTCCACATGATTTATTATTAAAATAAATCCAGCATCTAGTCTCTTGTTGTTTGATAATAATCCCTCGATAGCTTTTGTCTTTTCGACCTTAGTTTCGTTCTATCATTTCTTTCGTTCATGTGTAACCATAGAATCGAGCCTATCCTTTAGCACACTCTTTTAAAGCTTTTCTTTTGATTGGTGCATTGTTCTTAGTTGTACTTGTTCCTTTGCTTTGTATGGTTGTTCTCGATGTTTGCTTCAAGTAGAAGAAGGATCGATGTTCGTTTGCTTTGAAGATAAAGAGTTTCAAGAAAGCAAGAGAAGACAGAGCAGTAAGAGTAGCTTATCTTTGGAGAAAGGCAAGTGTCCCTAACTACCCTTCTACCTATGCTTTATTTACAAGAATACTATGTATTAATTGGAACATGGAGAACCATCCAGGAAAACAGTGCAACCGCAAGACATATGGCTCTGTATTGGCTAATTAATTAGAAACCTTAGTGTGTGGTATGCTTTACCTGATAAGGGTGAGGGGGTGGCGGTAGTTGGTGTATAGCCCAGCCCTCAGGCTGATCTGCTCTATGGTAGCTTCGCAGTCTCGAGAGAGGTTTATGCATTGCACTGACCATGTAACCTAGCGAGCAGCCCATACTAGGGAATCTTTGTAAAGGCCTCGTAGCGTCCCTATGCAATCACACCTCGGTAGTGCGGTATGATGCCTTGCAAGCATCGCATGGTTGGGTTCAAAGTTCTTTGGAACTTTTACGCGACTTGTGGTGAAAGTGTACAACCTCTGCAGAGTGTAAAACTAATCGACTAGCCGTGCTCACAGTCAAGAGCGGCCTGGACCCTCACATGATTAATATACTTAAAGTTGGACTTTAAATCGTTTCTGGTTATTTCTTGTGGCCCTGCTGAGTATCAACCATAAGTGTACTCATCCTTGCCTACTGCTGCTCAGTCAAAGATGTGTGAAGCTGTTGAAGATGATGATGTTAGGCGTACACAGCCCCCAGTCGATTGCTTGTGGAGTTTGGTGCCTCCGTTTCCATGATTGAGCTGTATAACTCTGATAGATTTGTAAGTTTGTTTATGTTCTTTTACGTGATATTATTTATGTTATTCAATTATGTCAGCTATATGCATGAAACTTGATCCTGGCATGCATATAGGTTTGCACTTGGTTTTCTTTGGAAAAACAGGTATGACATTTGTTGAGTTGCAATTGGTGTGTTTTACTCAGTTTGGTGCAATTGATTTTCTGTCGAGTTGCTACTGGTGCCTTTATTTGTGGAGTTGCAATTTGTATGTACACATTTTTTATGCTGAGTTGTAATCAGAGTGGATGCTGAGTTGCAATTTGAACGCTCACGCAGTTGCAACTGGAACTTAGTTGAGCTACTGAATTCCTGGGTTGCAATTAGTAGGATGGAAACTTGCAATCCGGGGAACTATGATGTTGCAACTGGTCACCACAACATGAATAAATCAATATAAAAATGATAAAAGTTTCATTCCCATTTTTTTACAACCGAAGTGTTCGATGTGTTGCAACTGACATTTTTTGTCTAGCTGCAACTAGAACTCTCTTGGAGTTGCAATTGATCTGATACAAAATTAATAAAACGAATCAGAAGCGCACTGAAGCGATCAAAGAGTTGCAATCGACATGCCTTCCGAGTTGCAACTATTGAGCCATACTACTTGCAATCATAGTGTTTTGGGCCAGTTGAAACTGGCGGGACTACATACTTGCAACTGAAACCGTAGTGTGAGTTTTTGCAATTCGGTCGAAATGAAGATAAAAATTACATCCTCATATATTACAAACTGCTACTGAAGTGCTTCAAGACTTTGCAATCGACATGCTTGTAGATTTGCAACTTTACTGTCTGGTGACTTGCAATCATATTGCTTTTTGAGCAGCTGCAACTGGTGTGACTATAGACTTGCAACTGTATTGTAGTGTGAGTTGCAATTTGTTTGAAATCGATAAAAAATTGTGACAATACATGTCCAGAGTTGGACATTCATCTAGATTCATACCAATTGAACATCAGCAGATTCATTATTGTGTTTAAGTTACACAGGAGTATAAAACAAAATAAAAAATAGATAAATTACATTGGATTCACTCAGATTCACTCAGATTTATAGCAAATTCACTCAGATTCATAGCAATCTCGGTCATCAACACCGGAAGATGTTGCTCTCCTAATTCTTGCAAGCGCCAGGAATGATGCAGACCCCCCCCCCATGGCTTCAGTGCACCTCATCCTCGCTTTGCTGCTCATCCTCATCCTCATCTAGTCCTATTTTTATTCTTGGACGATCTCTCTTTCTTAGAGCTCCAGTTTTAGTTTTTGCGCCTCTTTTCTTGGCATTATTCTCTGCTGCTCTGCTTCTGTTTGGATTCTGAGGGCATGTTGTGCTATGGTGCCCTTTTACATGACAGGTATGACACTCCTTTTTCCCCTGGCTTCCAATGTACGTGCTATATGGATTATGAGATTCCTTACCTTTTTCAGCCGCACTTGCAGATTTTCTACCTTTTGTGCACGACAGTGGCGGCTCAGTAAGTTTTATACTGTAGCGAACATGGCCTCATATGCCATTTGTTCGAGTTTAATTTTGGTGATTAATGATAATATGATCAATGGGACTAACCATATTGTTGAGCATGTCTTTGTAGACATTTCTAGGTCCCATGGATGCAAAAATACCACATGCCAAAATGAGAAGATACTATATATTTTGAGGCAAAACCAATAAGAAGAAAAAGAAGGGAAAAGACACCGTCGGATGAACCGACGGTACCTTGGAAGCAAGCATCGGCGCAATGGCTAGATGAAGCAGTACACTGCATGAAGAAGGCTCAGCTCACAGACCGTCGGATGAACCGACGGTATGCTTTTTAGTTGCACCGAATGAATTCCTGGAGAAGAAGCAGCTGGGTTAGTTGCACCGGATGAACTGACGGTGTAGCAGCGTTTCATCCGGCGGCCATGTGTTTGCTAACAGAAAGGTTCTGGCGCGAAACTCTTCAGCACTGGATGAACCGATGGATACAAGGGCTTGAGCAGCGGTTCATCCGACGACACTAAAGAAGCTAACAGAGAGGTTTTGGTTGTGGAGTCTTCAGCACCGGATGAACTAATGTTGCGTCGGTTGAAGTGTCGGATGATTTGCGTCAGCAGAGCTGCAATGGCAAAGTGACGTGGATGGGGCACCAGATGAACTGATGGCCCTGAAATACTAGCATCGGTTCATCTGACGCTATACTTTTCAGTGGCTGTTAGCCAACGGCTCTTTGGACGCCTTGGGCTATTTATACCCCCTACACTCACCCATTTGAGGATGTTGGATGTTGAGGAAGACCAGAGGAGTGTGAGACACATAGAAGATCATATCCAAGCCATCCAAGTGCTAAATTGCTCATCCATAGACTTGCACATGCTTTGTGTGTGTGCTTAGTGCTAGGCTTAGCTTAGAGCTGAATCACTGCAAGGTGTGCCTACCTTGTGAGGTGATTCTTGAGTGGATCAAGCTGTACAAGGTGCACTAGAAGCCTTGCAGTCTAAGTGACTCTCTGGTAATTGTCTTCGACCCTCCGACTTGGTGTGGAGTGGCGAGGACACTTTGTGCGGGGGACGTGGAGACCCCCTTCCCTTGGTTGAGAAGCTCCTTACTGGAGGCGGCATCAAGGTGACCAAGAGAGCTTGGGAAGTGCCTTTGTGGCCGAGCCTAAGTGGTGCTCTTGGGAGAGACTTGGTGACTGTCGGGGTATGTTACCGCCGGCAAGTAAATTTGTACGAACGCGTGTCGGGAACCACACGGTGGCACAACAGACACACGGGATTATACTGGTTCGGGCCTCCGGAGAGTAATAACCTACATCCAGTTTGAGGGGGAGTGTTCTTTATGCTCAAATGTCTGTAAGAGGGGTTACAAACTAGTCAGGAGAGGGTCTCTACGCCCAAGTCCCCAGTGCGCGTGCACTGAGTTCTTGTAGCAGAGCTTTGCATACACGAGTGGGTGTGGATGACTATGGGATGATATGAGATGAGATATCGATCGTAAGTGCGTGTGGGGGGTGAACGTGAATGAATTTACAGGTGTTCCCCTCCTCCCCTTTTATAGTCGCAAGGGAGAGGTCTATGGGGGTAAAAACGAGGGTGGAGACTAGATTACCGTGCAGGGTGTCCTTCCCCATGTCGGTCTGTCATGATGGTGCGGCGAGAGCGGTGAAGGACTGTAGTAGGGTTACTGGTGACAGCGTAGTTGAGCGGCGAGAGCGCGCACTATACCGTTCGTGGCTCAGTGGGCGGATACGCCCTTCTGACACCAGATCGGCCTGATGAGGGCGGCCCGACGCGGAGGGATCAGCACATGGCGATGCGTGGGTGAGCGTGCGCGGATATCCTAGGATATCGGTGGGGAGCTCGCATCACCGTTGCCTTCCATGCGAATCCTGAACTTGTCGGGGACGGAAACTACTCGTGCGAACGAGTAGTCTATGCCACGCCGTTCGAGGTTTAGGGGGTGGCGCGCATTGTGCCGTTTGTGGCACAGCGCGCACTGTGCCGTTCGTGGCACAGTGGGCAGATATGCCCTCTGACACCAGATCGGCCTGGTCAGGGCGGCCCGGCGCGGAGGAGTCGGCATGTGGCAGCACGTGGGTGAGCGTGCGCGGATATCCCGTGATATCAACGTGGAGCCCGCGTCGCCGTTGCCTTCCACGCGAAGCCCGAATTTGTCGGGGACGGAAACTACTCATGCGAACAAGTAGTCAGAGGGGGAGACGGAAACTTGTCGTGCGAACCACCACGCGGCCGGGGACTTGTCGGGCGGGCCGTCATGTATTCAGACGGAGAGGCAGCGATGCACATGGGCCGCCTGGTTCTTGACCCATGACGGAAACTGGTCGTACGAGCTGCCAGGTACTCGGAGGTGGAGTACTCGTTGTACTAGCTGCTAATTACACTGTGTGCCAATCCGCACTGCGTTTTTGGTGGTCGTGGTGGGCCCTAGTCTAGGGCCTCGTCAGTAGCCCCCGAGCTTGGTGAGCGAGTCAAGGACTCGTTCCCAGGCTAAGTGGTCATGGAGATGAAGAGGTTGGTTCTGTTTTTCCAGGCGGGGGCGCGCGAGTGCACCCACAGGTGGTTGCCCCCGAGCCCACTGTTGGTGTTTCTTAACGTCACCACCACTAGCGCACTAGCGTGATCGTGTAAGAAACTCCCGGGTACACTGACGAGTGCAAACGAATCCGCAAGCGCACGGATACACCGTTGTAGCACTTCTCCCTAGGGGAATGAGTACTCCCATCGGGTTTTGTTCCCTTAGGACGGAGAGTAACCAGAGAGGGTCTATCCCAAGGACACCAGCTTTCGCTGGGATAGGTTGGGATACAAGAAGCACTTCCTTAAGGGACTTAGCTCTCAAGATGTATTCTGTCAGGTCTCAGTCATCCCCGCGTGGCGACAACACTCCAAGGTGCTGGCAATCGAGCCCAACTCGGTATGCGACGTAGAGGGTTGACAAAGGGTCCAACAGGCTGTCACCACTGCGGCCTACCTCTACGCTACGATCGGAGAACCAGGGCCCAGACACCACGTTTGTACCCCAGAGAAATACTATAGTGCGGTTACATCTGTCGACCCGCTAACTACACTATAGCAACCGTATAGATACGGTCCCACGAACAAGGGAAAGATCGGAATCAGATCTATTCATTGAGCTACGGAGCAGAAAGGAAGCTATGGATGCAGATAAACGAGATACAGCGAACTTACTTTAACTAAACAGGATCAGAGCATGCAAACAAGTAAATGAACTACTACTCTGGCTCTAAAGGATCGAAGCCTTGTGTCATGAAGAACACAAGCCTCTAACTTATGAACGAGCCACGAACACAAGAACAAATCAATCATGCATGATGTCCACTATAGTCTAAATAAGAAATGTTGAAATACTCACTTTGATCTAAATGAAGAACAAGCATCCATGAGGACATCAACTCACTCCTCACCCCAACTCTACCTCTCAACTAATCCTAATCTAGATCTCTCCTCATCACCATTCTACCACATAGAGGTGAGAATCACCTCGCATGGGCAGAATTAGAGAGAGGGAGAGAGAGCTACACAAGAGAGAAGTGAAACTTGAGAGCTTGGTGGTGTGTGTGAAATGGAGCCCCTCCCCTCCTATTTATAGACAAGGAGGAGGCTTGCTCCGGGGCTTAAAGTGCCCCTAAACACCCGGGAATGCAGCCAAGGACCAATCGGGAGCAAACACGTGGAGGGCCAGGATCAACCGACCCTAGGTCGGTTCGGCCGATCCTAGGGTCGGCCGAAACCCCTGGCCGGCCATCTGGCCTGTGCTTCCTCTGGCTTGCTTCCATGTGGGGCCTAATGCCTCTCCTTCGTGCATGGCATGTTTCCTGGCGGTTTAGTTGGCAAAGTGGCCCATGGATCCATGTGATGCTGACGTGGCAGCGTATGATTCGTCGAGAGTCCCTCACATGGATTGGTGACATCATGGATCCAGGAGAATCCATGTGGCAGCCCCTGATCGGCCAGCATTTGAGTGCCTTAGATTGGAGTGGAGTGGAAGTGCATTGATTCCTCCCATTTCTTAAGCTAAATACCTGCATTCGAATAGACATCGACACTGGTGGAAAGTATGAATTTAAGCACCTATTCTAGTGTGGATGTGCAATTCTTACTCAAATTTGCAGGAGTTGACGGTCATAAAAATGGCAAATATCGACCGTCAACAACACCCCCACACTTGACCTTTGCTCGTCCCGAGTGAAGGGGAAACAAAGCCAAGTGGGTCACGAAAACCAAAGAGTAAAACAGACATAAGAGATATTCCAAGTCATACCTTGCTCTTGTGAACCTCTGTGTAGTGACTATCATGTTCCCTTGGGTGATTGAAGAGTAGAACAGCTGTGAATCAAGTCACTTATGCACCTGATGAAAAACACCTTGGGGGTGTTGCAAGTTTATCATAAACAAAACTCTGGGTGGCTTCCTCATTTGATTCTCTCAGATCGCTCAATGTATATATGTCCTCACTAAGGCATTTGCCTTTCTTCATCCTACTTCTAATGATGGCTATATGTGGAGCTCAGGGTGGGATAAAGAGAAAGCATACTTGCATCACATATTTTGCAAAGTCAAAGACTAGATCCACAGAGAAAATCAAATCATACCATCAGATCAAGATGTGCACCGGTATGGCTATGGTGTGTATGGTAAGGTGGATACTAGGCCCGGAATGGGTGTTAGATATTACCATACATATATGTGGTGAGAACTGTGGGTTGATGATAAGGTGGACACTAGCCCCGGAATGGACACTAGTTATTACCATCTATGATATGGAACTCCTTTTTTGCATGACCATCCCTCTCCTTTTCTCCTTCTTTATTTTGGATATGGGCTATCCTTTCTCTCTTTTTTTTCTTTTTTCAAAACATGCTTTGGGCATATGTTTATTATTATTATTATTATTATTATTATTATTATTATTATTATTATTATTATTATTATTATTATTATTATTATTCATAGCCCATATCTCTTCCTTGAAGGATACTTTTAGAGAGAGCGGTCATACCACATATGGAGCTTTTACTTTTGTGGTACGAATGATACAATGCTAACTTCCAGTGTAGAAGCATAGCAAGGGGGAAATAGGTGGGGTGCACATAAATCTTGATCATGAAAGTAATGATAAGAATTCTCATAAGGGTCGCAGAATTTGACAAAGCTCAATATAATAACAAGCAGCATATGAACTGAAGGGTTTTACCTACAAAGATCATATGGCTATAATGGGACAAAGGCATATCAAAGAGGAGCCTTTCCAAGAGGTTTTGAGTTTTCAAAAATAAATTCCCCAAGAGAGTTAGTCATCAGAGCAACTGATCATATCATCCAGCCATATCATACTTGTCAATAACTTAGGTGAACATGCTTGTCCTTAAGAAGGTTATGGTTCACAAGCATCAGGTAGATAACAAGGAATAAAACATATGTAAGTCTACTCAGGTACAGGCGAGCTGGGTGATCTTTAGCATCATCATTCGAGTTTTAGTTTAGAGATAGACATATATAGCTTATAAAACTCAGGAATGAAAGAGAGTGAGTTGTCGAGATGCAAACCGGTGCTATGCATGGGAGATGAACCATTAGAGGCTCTCCATAGGAGTGAACTCGTGCGGGTCCTGTTCAGGTTCATGGCAAGTGATCGATCGGCTAGCGCGGAGTGCTCACAGTGGGTACGTTCGGAAATGTCGTGCCTGCATTGGGAGAGTCGTGGCTCTTCCCCCACACTGTCTCGAACCTAGATGTCCTCTAAATCATAGAGACCAAAGTAATGACACAAAGGGTGGCTAAACCGGGTTACATGACCGGTGAGCCACTTTATTCAAATTCAAATGTTTCAAACAAAATGATTAAGCACTTACACACATGCAAAGGAAATAAATGAAATAAAGGGAAACGAAGGGAAATAAATCTAGACCTAGACTAGTGCCTAATGAACTAAAGCTAGGGCTAATCCCCAATACTCGGAAAGGATCTGCTCCTTTCCCTCAGCAATTGCCAGCCTCTGCAGCTTCTGGGTCATGTCCTCCTCCAGCTGGTGATACTCAAGCTTGAGCTTACGGTACTCATCCCTCTACTTAGCCAACTCTTCAACTAGCTTCTCATGTTCTAAGAACATTTCAACTAGTCTGTTTGCTAGCTTCGCTAGGGCCGGGGTCTTCTTGGCGCCATTCACTCAGATGTCTGCAAGGATCTTGGTGAGGACTCGCTCCCACTGAGGCGGCTTATGGTAGGGTGTACCATAGCCTCCAGTGGCTGTCTTCACTCCGAGGATCTTGCACCGGGTCTGTGGAAGCGGGAACTCGTCCCACACATCCTGCTCATAAGTATGGCAGAAAGCTTCTCCGTAGCTGTTGAAGTCAGACCTAATGTAGCGCTCTTCTGGCTTTAGAGGTGGTCCAGGAGGATCGTCAAACAAGACGCGCTTGGCAGCGGTCTTGCTCCCCATGGTGGCCATCCTGACCGGGAAAGAAGGCGGGGAGGAGGAGCCTCGCCGGGACGACTGCACCGGGGAGTCAGTGCGCATCCTGCGAGTGCTCTCTACACTCCTGCCTCTCTCAGGAGTCATGGCCTCCGGCGACCCCATCACCTCATCCAGGTTGCTGAGGTCGATGAAACGAGAGGGGCTCCCTTCCCCTGGACTGAGGGGCGAAACCTCCCTACGGAGCCGGGCGAAACTGTAGCCGGCCATGGAGGCGGTGATGAGCTGAGGATGGTGAGGTGGAGGAGATGGATTTTGTGATGCGAAAACTCGTCGGGTGGTAGGGAGAAGGTTTCTGGAGGAGAAGGAGACGCACACGCGAAAGAAGAAGGGGAGAGGCGGCACCAGGGTTTCGGCCGAACCAGGGTTTGGCCGGCCCCCTGTGGGCCCCTCTGGTCCACCCCTTTCTCGTGTGGGCTCCAGCAAGTCTCAGGATCGACGGCCCAAGTGGATTCCCCGAGATGGAAAGATTGGCTTAGGCTTAAGGCTAGGATAAGGTTGAGGTTGAAAATTCATCCTCCACAATATACCAACCTTGGCCAAACCATGATATATCCATAGAGAATCTGGGGGAAGTCACCTTGACGACATACTCGGTTCGTCAAAAATGTAGGCACCTTGACGGTAGTCACGAAGCCTTCGTGTCGCCACAATGGTGCTGCCTTCTTGTGGACCCTTTGCCTACTCCTCTTTATCTTGGCAATTTCTTTCTCCTGCATGACCACGGTCCACAAGATACCCGAGGGATAATTCTTCCTGGGGAAACGAGATGAGTCCCAAGAGTACTCAGGATGCAGGTGCCTTGTGATCTCCTGTCTCAACTTATGACTATCTCCTTGTAGATAATTTTGATATGATGATAAGCTTTGATCTGCAAGGGTAGTGCATATATGAACTCGAGCCCAAGAAAGGTATATCAAGGCTGAGGGCAAGCATGATCATCCCAGAGAGGCCGAGGCATTCAATGAGGTGGTCATGGGACTCGAGGACTATAGCACTGGGGTCGCGAAACTCGAAGACGAAAAGATCGGGCACTGAGGCTAGTGCTTCACCAATAGGTACCGATCTCCAAGTGAACTTAAGCTCAGAAAGACACTCGGCCTTCAAAGAGGATAGAGCATGGGCCTCCAGAGGCCGGTGTATGATCGGGAACCAGAGTTCGGACGAAGAGCAAGATTTACTCACTCTTACCTTAGGCAGAGGGTTCGATGTCCTCATCAGGGTAATGAAAACATTCCGAAGTCTGGCCTAAGCTTCCAATGGGGGGGGGGGGTTATGGATAAATTGGAAGGTGCACCTCCCATTGGGCATCGATCAAGTCAGGCATAAGATACGAAGTGCAAGCTTCTCCTGATTGATCGGCATCGATCGATGTGCTCGATATAAAAAGTGAATGCACTCCATTCGATCGGTAAATGATCGTGCTCCTTCGGTCTGATGGATGAATCCAATGGATTATAAAATAGAGACCGATGTCTCGGTTTATACCAAACTTTAGTGCGAAGCACTTCAGCTCAAACCTCGACGTAGAAACACGATATGCCTCTCATACCCTCCTTAAGAGACAGTAGTGAGGATCGAACAAGTCATCCTGGCCGGGAATGGTCATTCCTTCCCAACTACTCTCTCCGTCCTCCCACGAGACAAAGTCTCGGGGAGAAGGTCTAAGAAGATGCATGAGAGGGGAACCCAATGGTAGACCTCACGCCACGAAATCTTTCCCTTAGACTCCTGCTATTCAGGAATGACATCTTCAGCCAGAGCTCAGAAAGAATGGATATGAAATCTTGGACTCGGTTGACGATGGATCTAGGTGGCTTAACATTTCCTCTGGTGGGTGCCTCATTGACCGGGATGCAAGGGGAGCTGAAATCTTGGAGATTATCCACGATCTCCTTTCCCTTGACAGCATCTAGGTGCACAAAGGATTCTCCGGAGAGAGCATTAAGCCTCATGGCATCATCCTTCCGTAATCCAAACCAGAAGTGCTGAAGCAACATCCAATCGGAAATGTAGAGGACTGGGCAAACTTCCACCGCGTAGGCGAAATGATTCCATGCCATTCCTAGTGATTCCTCCTCACATTGCTCGAAACAGAGAATCTTTGCCCTTAATGAGATGACACGTCGTATCGGGAAGAAGCAGGAGCAAAAAGCTGCTCTCAACCTTTCCCAAGTAAGGTAGTCTCTACCAAAACAACGGTGCCAATCCCGTGCTTCCCCGAAGAGGGATAGCGGGAAACACTCTCTTTCCGAGCATCTGGTGATTCTCTGGTTTTACCCTGAGTTTCAATCAGACGCTCGTAGTCTCTCACATGATCAAAGGGGTTCTCATGACTTAACCCCGAGAAGGATAGGTCTTGAATTAGCTTCATGAGAGAGGCGCGAGTCCATAAGCCAGATGTAAGAGTGGGTCTTGATGAAGATGGCTCTGAGGGTTCACTCCTCAAAGGCGGAATGTGTTTACAAGGATAACCTTCCATGGGTAGCGGGGGTAGAGGTAGAAGTAAAGAAAAGAAAAGGGATATCTCAAAAAGGGTAACGGGGTGAAGGTAGAAGAAAAAGGAAAAAGATAAATACGAGGATAGACGGGCTCGAAGGTTAGCAACAGGCGTCCCCGGCAACAGCGCCAGAAATGCTTGTTGGTGTTTCTTAACGTCACCACCACTAGCGCACTAGCGTGATCGTGTAAGAAACTCCCGGGTACACTGACGAGTACGAACGAATCCGCAAGCGCACAGATACACTATTGTAGCACTTCTCCCTAGGGGAATGAGTACTCCCGTCGGGTTTCGTTCCCTTAGGACGGAGAGTAACCAGAGAGGGTCTATCCAAGGACACCAGCTTTCGCTGGGATAGGTCAGGATACAAGAAGCATTTCCTTAAGGGACTTAGCTCTCAAGATGTATTCTGTCAGGTCTCAGTCATCCCCGCGGGGCGACAACACTCCAAGGTGCTGGCAAGCGAGCCTAACTCGGTACGCGACGTAGAGGGTTGACAAAGGGTCCAACAAGCTGTCACCACTGCGGCCTACCTCTACGCTACGATCGTACGTGATCTTCACTGGAAAACCAGGGCCCAGACACCACGTCTGTACCCCAGATAAATACTATAGTGCGGTTACGTCTGTCGACCCGCTAACTACACTATAACAACCGTATAAATACGGTCCCACAAACAAGGGAAAGATCAGAATCAGATCTAGTCATTGAGCTACGGATCAGAAAGGAAGCTATGGATGCAGATAAACGAGATACAGCGGACTTACTTTAACTAAACAGGATCAGAGCATGCAAACAAGTAAATGAACTACTGCTCTGGCTCTAAAGGATCGAAGCCTTGTGTCATGAAGAACACAAGCCTCTAACTTATGAACGAGCCATGAACACAAGAACAAATCAATCATGCATGATGTCCACTATAGTCTAAATAAGAAATGTTGAAATACTCACTTTGATCTAAATGAAGAACAAGCATCCACGAGGACATCAACTCACTCCTCACCCTACTCTACCTCTCAACTAATCCTAATCTAGATCTCTCCTCATCACCATTCTACCACATAGAGGTGAGAATCACCTCTCATGGGCAGAATTAGAGAGAGGGAGAGAGAGCTACACAAGAGAGAAGTGAAACTTGAGAGCTTGGTGGGGTGTGTAAAATGGAGCCCCTCCCCTCCTATTTATAGACAAGGAGGAGGCTTGCTCTGAGGCTTAAAGTGCCCCTAAACACCCAGGAATGCAGCCAAGGACCAATTTGGAGCAAACACATGGAGGGCCAGGATCAACCGACCCTAGGTCGGTTTGGCCGATCCTAGGGTCGGCCGAAACCCCTGTCCGGCCATCTGGCCTGTGCTTCCTCTGGATCGCTTCCATGTGGGCCCTAATGCCTCTCCTCCGTGCATGGCACGTTTCCTGGCGGTTTAGTTTGCAAAGTGGGCCCATGGAACCATGTGATGCTGACGTGGCAGCGTATGATTTGTCGAGAGTCCCTCACATGGATTGGTGACATCATGGATCCAGGAGAATCCATGTGGCAGCCCCTGATCGGCCAGCATTTGAGTGCCTTGGATTGGAGTGGAGTGAAAGTGCATTGATTCCTCCCATTTCTAAAGCTAAATACCTGCATTCGAATACACATCGACACTAGTGGAAAGTATGAGTTTAAGCACCTATTCTTGTGTGGATGTGCAATTCATGCTCAAATTTGTAGGAGTTGACGGTCATAAAAATGGCAAATATCGACCGTCAACACCCACGGACAAGTCGGAGACTAAATCCTCAGTGATGTCCGAGCTAGAATCAATGTGGGATCCGGTATCATCCGTTTCCGCATTGGGGAGGGGAACTTGAAGTTCAAGTTTCAGGACTAGGAAGAGCAATGCTATTGGGTGCAAGATAGTGTTGAGCAGCTTGGGGGAAGGATGGAGCCTTCACCCCCATGGAAGAAATCTCCGTCAAAAAGGCTAAAGAAAATTCGGAAAGAATGGCGGAAGATTGAGATGGCACCAACCTCTACTTCTCAGGAGTGGGGTGCTGAATGGAATTGATCACTGAGAAGAGTCCAACTCGTCGGACTAAAAATGATGGGTCCTTTCTACCAAAAAGGTTAAAGCTGGTATTTATCTCATATTTCCCTTTCCAAAATTTCATTTCCAAAATTCCATATTTGATTTTCCAAAACTCTACATTTGCATGCTAGATTTATCTAGCCCTTTTCCCTTTCAAAATAAAAATTCTGAAAATCATTTCTGAGTTTGAAAACCATAGAAAATTTATTTGGGCAATTTCTAGAGTAAACTTTGGCCGGTGCACCTTGGCATATTTTCATATAGCCGTTGGTGGCACACCAGCCAAAGGGGGCCAGCACCGGGCCCACCAGTGGGCCGGCCGAACCAGGGTTCGGCCGAACCCTGGCAACGGTCAAGTGGGCCCAGCCTTGGCCAACGGCTCCTAGCCGTTGCCCAATGACTATCCCGCGGTGTGCCGCCTCTTTGCTCTAAAAATTGGACCCGAGAGGGGGTGTTCTTCACCCATTCAACTCATTTCATTCACACCCCCCTCTCTACTCCTTGCTCTCTTGGTTTTCTTGGATTTCTTGTTCAAGATTGGATCATCAAGTGGTCTCTCTATTGTGTTGCTGAAAATATTGCTATTGGTGGAGCAAGCTCGGTAAGAACTTCATTCGATTTCACTAACCCATCACCGAGTTGCTCTTGTTTCTTGTTGTTGTGCTAGCATGAATTGGGCGGCGAACACTCTCCGGAGGGTGACACGCTCACGCTCCCGTTCGCGGGCAAGCACGAGTGCATCCACCCCCGCCGAGCCAACACCGAGCCCATCAATGATGGATTATGAAGAAGAGCAAGAAGAGCAAGCCGAGCCACAAGCCACGGAGGAGGTCATCGACGACACCCCCTACCTCAACTTGCGGGGCAATCGGGAGGAGCAAGCTTATGCTCTCTTGAAGGACCGAGTCTTTGCCCACACCAGGGACTTCGACCCGGCTCTCATGGAGAAAACAGGTATGAATCTTGAGTTCGCTTCTATTTGGAATGCTCTTAGTTGGGAGGAGTTTGCGCTGATCACAGAGCTTGGCTCTCGGCCCCTCACCATCCAGTTTCTTTGCTCTCTTACCGAGACCCCGGATGGCATTGAGTTTCGTCTTTTCGGGACCGATTATCGTCTTTCTTGGAAGGATCTTAGTTGTCTTCTTGGTTTTAGTCCTCGTTGTGTTGTCTCTTTGAAGCGAGCTTGTGAGGGTTATGTTCGGGAATCTTTCTGGGCAGATATCTCTGGTCTTGTTTACAGTGGCAAGTTTGTACCTCGGTGCAACGATATCGTGCATCCCACTCTCCGCCTGTGCCACAAGTGGCTCACCATTACTCTCTTTCCACGAGAGGATATTCAGCCCGTGCGCAGTGATGAGATGATGCTATTATACGTCGCTGTCAACCAGATCAAGGTCTCTCCCATTAAAGCAATGATTCAACAGTCGATGACGAATTTCAAGATGATAGATCCTATTGAGTGTATGGCTTTGGTGACTCGTATTGCTCTCAGACTCAGGGTTCTTAGCGGGAATCCCGTACCCTTCATCGGGACGCCCCGAGTTCCCATGGATGAGGCATACTTGATCCAGGGGCATATACTCAAGAGGGGCCCAAATGATTCTTTGACTTTCTTCTTTCCGGAATATGCAAACCAAATCCCATTACCTAACCCGGGGTTTGGATTGTATAACTCAGAGTCACTAACCATTCCCCTTGTTACACAAGAGGAAAGCCGTCGTGCTAGTGTTTCAGGCAGGTCCACCAGGAGCGCGGCGAAGAGAGCACACATGCAGCAGCAGCAGTCACAGCCGACACCATCACCACAGCCTCAGCCACAGCCTGTTACACCACTAGTGGTAGGAGGGGCCCCTGCGGGGTACATGTCTGGGGTTACTCCTGGATATGCACCTGGTTAGGATCAGCCCACCTACAAGCCGAGTGCGAGTGGCACGACTTGGGCGGGCGCGAGCAGAGCTCAGTTGGCCACACCTGCTAGTTCCAGCTCCGGTGGTCCACCTCCGTCTTCGTCCTTCCGGCGACACTCTTTAGCCTCTGCACGCGATGTTCAGCTCGCACAGCAGATGGGAGAGCTCACCGTTCAGGTCACGGGATTGGAGGAGACGCTGAACACCCACGTCGAGTCTACCTCAGCATGGCAGCGTTAGGCTGGTGAGAGGATAGCAGCCATGCAGCAAGATCAGCGGCAATACATGGATGCGCAGAGGGCTTACTACGCGAGTCAGGGTTTCTTCTACCCTCCTCTGCAGTGAGCCTAAAGCTAGCTTGTGGGAGGACCCTCATCCTGAGGTAACTTGTATCTTCCTTCATTTTCCGAATATCTTATAAATGAAAATCCAAAAAAATTTGCAAAATAAAAAAGACCAAAAATATTTATCTGCTTTCATCATCATCATTTGCTTAGTTTGGTTTGATATGCTTAGTAAGAATGCTTTGCCTCTATGGTTGAAATGATGAATAGTTGCTCTGTTTATTCTCTTCATATGCCTTGCCTACAACTTTGTATCCTACCTAAGTTTTGAGTTTGTTGCCTTGTATGTTCAAACCTTAGCTTGAAAACTGTGGGTAGCAAAAAGCATGATCCTTGCCTAAGTTGTTGTGAGACATGATATGGTAAAATAGAGTGCTATGATCTTGTGCTTAGTGATGCTTGACATCCGGAGTTTTCCTTTTTGAAAAAAAACAAAACATGATGAGTTCCTCAATGATGAGAATTTCCCATCCAAGGCCATATGTAGATTCTAGTTCTTAGCCTCCACATATGCAGCTTGTTCTCTCATTGAGCTTTGTCAAATTGTTGTGACCCTTGTTAGAACTCATACTCCCCTGATCAAGATCACGTACACATTCATGCTAAACTTCTACACTGGAAGTTAAGCATTCATCATTTACTCCATACTGCTTATGCATTCTTCTGCAAATAAAACTCTATGTATCTTTGCATCATTCATCCCTCTCCGAATATCTCCAACAGAGACAAAGGGCTAGCTAAAAAAAAGAGAAAAGCATGCTCAAAAGCATGGCAAAAAAATAAATAAAGAGAGCTAGCCCAAGTCTCGGAAAAATTTCAAAGGAGAAAAAGGGATTGATATGTGCAAGAGAAAGAGTTCCACCATATAGATGGTAACAACTAGTACCTACTCCGGGGCTAGTGTCCACCTTACCATCAATCCCTCATTTCCTCATGTAAAACATGGCAATATCTAGCACCCATTTCCGGGCCTAGTATCCACCTTGCCATGCTCATATCCATCACACACATATGCACATCTTGATTAGGATGTATGTTTGTTTCTTCCAAGGATCCGGTTTTTGACTTAGCAATATATGAGAGACAAGTATGCCACATCTTCCCTACCTACAGCTCCACATAAAGCCTATTAGGAGTAGGATGTGAAGAAAGGCAACATTGATGCCTTGGTGAGGAACCATACACCTTTGAGCGATCCGAGAGTATCATTTGAGGAACTCTGATTTTCTTTTGAAAAATTTGCAAAACCTCCGGATTGCTAAGCTGATCAAGGTATGAGTGATTATGCATTCTCTATATAACCATTCTATCTATCAACCGCCCAAGGCAGGTGAAGCTGTATGCCCCACGTATCAGGCGAAAGGTAACATTGCCAACTTGTTCAACTCTTGGTAGAGTACTTTGCTATATGTTTGCCACAAGTTGAGAATACAACATTGTAGCAACTCCTGATCAACCAACCTAAGTCTCTAATGTCTTGCTTCGAGACGAGCAAGAGGTTAGCTTGGGGGAGTTTGTTGACGGTGGAAATTCACCATTTCCAACCCTCAATATTCTCACACAAATGGAGGCATATGCATTATTTACTAGCATTTAGGTTTGAATAATGTAGTTCCACTTGTCCTTGGAGATTATTTGTATGTAGGTGATTTACCCTTTAAAAGAGATGGAAACTCCACTTCTATGAAGCAACCATGCCAACTCAGCTGAGGAGGTGGCTGCCACCAAGGGAGACATGACAAGACACGTCATCGATCCAGGGGAGGCACTCACCGACGAATCAGAGGACGCCACATGGACTTCACATGGATCAAAGGGCCCACCTCGGATACCAAATCAAGCCATGCACCGGGGATGGATCATAGGGCCCACAGGACAGCCACTCAGAGGAAGCACACCAGGTGGGGCCACCCTAAGGGGCCGACCGATCCTAGGATCGGCCGAACCGCCTTAGTGGCGCCCCATCTGGTCCTTACACGTGGTGGTTGCTCATTGGTCACTTGCTTCACTCCCGGGTGTTTAGGGGCCATTTGGGCATCCGAGCAAGCCTTGCCCTCCTCTATAAATAGGAGGGGAGGGGCTCCCATTTCTCACACACCACTCTCTCATTCTCCTCTCACTTTTAGTTTCCAAGGCTAGGGGGTAGGCTAGAGTAGCTCTTCTTCAGGTTCCAAGTCCTCTTGGAAGTTTAGGTATGAGTTCTCTTTTATCTTTATTTCTTTGTATGACTTTGATCTACTTCAGTTATTCAGCTATTTCATATAAAGTCATGGTAGATCATATTCTTGATATGTTCTTGAGTTCATCCTCTATTCATCATTTAGAGGCTTGTGTTCTTCGTGAACACTACCTTTTGATCCACTTGAAGGATGATAAACTCCTTCCTTATGCGTTTGTTCATAAGTTAGAGGCTCGTGTTCTTCACGAACACGACCCTTTGATCTTGTTGATTAGACATAAGAGAGTTCATATCTGTTCGTATGTCTAGCCTTAGTTGATCTTGTTAGATGGCATGAGAGTATTGCATGGGGTATGTGTTCAAGCTACGGTACTCGGTCAAGTTGACCAGTCTTCTGGTGGGTCTCACCCTAGGTCACAATAGCCCGGGCCGGGTGAAGTCTAGCAGCAATGTAGGCATGGTGCCTGGGTTGTCTGGCTACGATAGTTATGAGCATACCCCCCATAACGAGAGGTCGGTCCTCAGGTGGTGACAGCCCTATTGGATCCTAGGGCAACCTCCGCGTTGGGGCACCTGCTGTAGGAGTCTAAAGTCTAGTTTCGCAGAGTGCTGGTCGTCGCGGGCTAGCTCCCCGTTTGTACCTGGGTGTTGAACCATGTTTCCCTTATGCAATACTCATGCCCATCTCTTGTATCTTCTAGCTTTGTATGTTTAGTACATTAGAACCTAGAGCTAACTCGTATGTTCCCCCTAAGCCGTAGTGTGCTAGAGTAGAGGTAGCTTTGAGGTGTGTGTGTCACACTACCCCTATTATCTTTTATCTTACCCCTGCCTTTGAGTGTGTTGTTTCCCTATATCTATCTCTTGGTTTACATTCAGAGCAAAAGCATAAGTCTAAGACATCCGCCATTGCCTTCCTTGGATTCGATACCCTTGGAATACTTTCCTTCCTTAGGGAAATGCTACAATGGTTTATCTGTGCGCTTACAGATTCATTCATGATCGTTTAGATTAAACCTATGGCAACTCTCAATGTTTACGCTAACCTGCGCCAATTAGTTGTGACATTGGGAAGTGCCAACAAGCATTTCTAGCGCTGACGCTAAGGACGAATTCCAAATCTGTTCTTAAGTGATCGACATTTAGAAATGTCAACACACTCAACATTGCGCAGGCAAAGCATTCTGCGGTACGGCTCCGAGCCGGAGGGGGTTTTGCATGTATTTCTGTAGTGATGAATGTAGGCTTCGTTACGAATGTAATGTCTTCTTCTATCGTTTAAAGTATCGTCTAATCGGTTATTGATAGACAAGATTTGATTTCTCACATTTCTGAGTCAAATCCAAGGTTGTGGCGCCCTCTGCTTCCTCCTCTGTTCTATTGGAATGAAGAACAGTTTGTGTGGGAAAATGAGACGAGGATTAACCATCCCGCGTCTCTAATAGGAGTGGGGCCTAGTTCTATTGGAACGAAGAATAGTTCTCATTTCTCCTTTTAATCTGCAGTCAAATTTTGTAACATGTATTTCTCCGTTGTGCTTAGTCCAAATTTGATGATTTTTTCCTAGTTTTTTCTAAAATCCCCATCTTTTCATTAATTTCATTGTTTAGTGTATATTCCGTTTCGTGAATAATGTTTATATGCCTTTATCTTGTTCTTTGAAGTACAACATAGAAATAATATTTGTTTTCCACAACCATTAGTAATGAAACTTTGCATTTCGTGATCTTAAGGTGAACACATGCTTGTGTTACAATTTCAAATGCGTACGAGATCGAACATGTTGCAAAGTGTGGAAAACTTCAATGTTCAAGCAACATTCTAGGAAACTATGTGAGAGATGTAGCCATTTGTACACAAGTATATTCTTGCTTTATCAAAACCATTTGAATGTTTTATGACAAGTTTAGGTACCAAAATTATGTTTCCACGTATATTTGTAGAATTTTTGGAGCAAACAAAGACGTTATTAGAATTATTATATCACAATCATGAGATGTATATTCAAATTATAAGAATGTTAGGTATACAAGTGTGACTGTTGATATTTTATTAAAATACTAAATGTCCAAATATGAATTGATGTTATTTTTAATGAATTTTTAGGTGTTGTTTTACCGGCTCTAATATTTGATGGATGCGAGTTTCAGTTCCAAAAAATAGTGTCGGGCCCACGCGTCAGTGTCAGCAGCCTATATAAAGAAGATAACCACCTGGACCTACCTGCCAACGAGGCGACGCGATTTTTCTAACCAGTGTCAGCGATGAGTATCCGTTGTCTCCACGATCGAGTTCATCACAGGAGGAACAGATACTGTAGGCGACGCGGATGGATCTGCCCCCGTCTCTTAGATCGAGGTTCATGACATATATACAAAATCCAACAACCAAACTAACCAGTTCATGATCGACAAACAAACTAAGCAGTTCATGATCGACAAACTAAGCATTCCAACAAACTGACGAACACACAATAATCACAAACACATTATTAATGGTACAGGAGTGGATCAATTAGTCGGTCGCTGCTGTCGGAGTCCCGCCATCGGAGCCGTCGTCACCGCCGTCGGAGCCGTCGTCGACGAGAAGAGACCGCTGGACCACGGGCAGCTTCTCAAGCTTTTCAGCCAACACGTGGAACCTGAAGGCGAGACCCTTGACGCTGCCATCCTTGTTATGGTCAGGCGCCTCGATCTTGAACGCTTGGCCAACATCTCGGAGCTTCATGAACGCGCCCTGGAGCAGTTCGACGGCTAAGCTGATGTTGGTGGCCTCATTCTTCTCCTTCTCCTTAGGCGCCACCGGCTCCTTCCCCTTCTCCTTGATGGTCAACTTCCTCCGACGGCGGCTTTCGTCGTCGTCATCCTCTCTTCGTCCCCGCTTCACCGACGGGTCACTCGACGCCATGCTCTTCTCGCTCCTTGTTGGTGTGATCTCTCGTTGACGGAGGTTGTGGTTTTTTGATGGCGAGGGGGAAGAAGATGAAGCGAAAGAAACGATATGATTACAGAGCAACCAACAGTCGGGGATTTATGATGACAAGACGTGAACCATCAGGGCGCCTTCCTCCCCACGCCCCACGTCCCCCTACGCCTCGGGAACCATTATTTGGGAGCAAAATCGTCCAAAAACACGTGTCACATTTCAATTCCGCGGGAAGGTGGAGGGGCAGGGGCAGTTGTCGGGCCCACGCGTCAGCAGCCAAACCCCGTCGCATTTCAAGTTCCATATTGTTAGTAATGGGTTTTTATAAATGGCCGCGTCGCATTTCAATTTCCAAACCCTGTCGCATTTCAGTTTCCAGATCCCGTCGCCTTTCCATTTCCTGCCCTTCTCCTTCATGGCCGCGGTGTGCTTCATGGAGCTGCTGCCAAATGAACTGGTCACCCAGATCATCCTCCGCTGCATCAAGGGTGAGCCCGTCATTCGTTTCCTGATCCTTCGTAATCGGGTCTACGGCACCTTCCGGTGCATCTGCGACTCGGATGAGGAACTCCTACAGGTGTCACTGCGTGAGCTTCGTCAAGAGTGCAAGAATCACTACGTCAGGTCCTTGTAGGAGGAGCGCTTCCGCCTCGCCAAACATCCGAAGGCATTATGCTTCGAGGGGATGGAGAGGTTGATGAGGCGGCGGAATCCCGACGAGGGTCTGGAGCTCGTCGGAAAGGCCGCTGCCAAAGACGCCGGTGCGAAGTACTTCTTAGCGATGCTGAAGTATCGTCCCAACCCTGCGGACCCCGAAGCGATGGCACTGCTCCACGAAATCAGCGGTGGGCCATCGCCCCCTGACAGGCACTGGAAGAACCACAACCTGCACCGGCTGCGCTACCTCATCCGCCGGGATCTCCATAACATTGCGTGGTGGTACTGGCTTCATGACGGTGACGATGACATTCCGTTGCTGCCTGTCTAGAATCCCCACATCTGCATTTGGGCAGTGGGATGTAGGCGCTACGGGCCGGAGACCCTAGGGATCATCCACTACTGTAGCACCGAGTGTCGCATCCGTCATGAGTTTGACCTCTGGACGTGTGGATTCAGCATCGCGGTGGAGTACGCCATCAGCAGGATGAACATCGGGATGTAGGCGGAAGCATCAATAAAAATTATGTATCTTGAATGTAAATTATTACATATTCTGTGTCGCATCCACAAGATTTGATTTGTCACGTTTCTGAGTCAAATCGAAGGTTGCGGTGGTCTCATTTGCCGCATTAGAGGCCTAGGGTGCCCTCTTGGATGTCAAAGCGGGAACGGCGGCGGCGGCGGTAGCCTCTGCTAGTCTGCTTCCTCCTCTGTTCTATTGGGTGGGCGTAGGAGATGAGGATTGGAGGGGCAAATGAGACGCGGGTTAACCACCCCCTCAGTTCTATTAGAATGAAGAACAGTTCTCATTTCTCCTTTTAATCTACAGTCAAATTTTGTAACATGTATTTCTCTGTCGTACTTAGTCCAAATTTGATGATTTTTTTCCTAGTTTTTTCTAAAATCCCCATCTTTTCATTAATTTCATTATTTAGTGTATATTCCGTTTCGTGAATAATGTTTATATGCCTTTATCTTGTTCTTTGTAAGTGCAACATAGAAATAATATTTGTTTTCCACAACCATTAATAATGAAACTTTGCATTTCGTGATCTTAAGGTGAACACATGCTTGTGTTAAAAATTCAAATGCATACGAGATCGAACATGTTGCAAAGTGTGGAAAACTTCAATGTTCAAGCAACATTCTAGGAAACTATGTGAGAGATGTAGCCATTTGTACACAAGTATATTCTTCCTTTATCAAAACCATTTGAATTTTTTATGACAAGTTTAGGTACCAAAATTATGTTTCCACGTAAATTTGTAGAATTTTTGGAGGAAACTAAGATGTAATTAGAATTATTATATCACAATCATGAGATGTATATTCGAATTATAAGAATGTTAGGTACACAAGTGTGACTGTTGATATTTTATTAAAATACTAAATATCCAAATATGAATTGATGTTATTTTTAATGAATTTTTAGGTGCTGTTTTACCGGCTCTAATATTTGATGGATGCGAGTTTCATTTCTAAAAAATAGTGTCGGGCCCACGCGTCAATGTAAGCAGCCTATATAAAGAAGATACCTACCGACGAAGCGACGCGGGTTTACTAACCAGCGTCGGCGATGACTATCCATTGTCAGCGTCAGCAGGCAAACCTTGCGCGCGCTGTTCAAATTTTCCCACCTATATTGACTATAATGCCCATGGAATTCTAATTCCACAAGAGGGCCGTTCAAGGGCACGCCAGTAATTTCTGTGAACAAAGTAATGTGCGCGCAGGGGACATATACTTGGGAGTCTAATTCAGACAGATCCACCACGCCCGCACTCTCCCCGCCGCCGCCCTGCTCCTTCTCCAGCCCTAGCCCGCCGCTCTCCCCGCCACAGCCCTGCTCTTCTCCAGCCCCACCGTTCCTGGCATGACGTCGGTGAAGTGGCTCCAGCCGTGACGATGGTGACAATGACGCGGTTACTGGTGTGCGGACGGCGTCATGGCCAACCTAGAGACGGTGACGCGGATCCGGCATCCCCGGCCACGACGACGAGCTGGCCACCTCAGGCAACGAGGCGACGCAGATCGGGCCTCTCCGACCACCACGAGAACAACTACTTCATTCGCGACAGAGGTTAGTGCTGCTTGAACCCCTAACGCCACCCAATCTGCTATTCCTGTCAAGGTGGATTGGGGAGACATGCTACTTTACGGTTGTTCACATAGGATTATTCTCTAGGAATTGCCTGCATTAGTATAGCATGCCTTAATAGTTCATTTTTAATTGATTGGCTGTGGATTTGACGGATGAATTTTGTTGCTCCAAGTCTGTTTGAATAAATTGTTGCTAACAGATGAACTTATATAAACTGTTGAAATTTTGTTATGCTTCGAATGTACCAGATCGACAGTTATGCTTTGGACCTGTTAGCATACTTTAATTCTAATTGCTTTGTCCTCTTGTTGCATGTACACATGGAACATACAATTCATTGTTGTTGAAGGTGGACAAGGAAGCAGTTGAAGGAATTTAGTCTCTGCTTTGATATATAAGCATATTGCTTCACTCTGTCAAAATGGTTAGCACCTATCCCCAACCTGTATGCTAATATCAACTATTTTTCCTGTCAAAGAATAAAAATTTATCTTATTTTGTTTAGGTTTTCAGTCTAGCTTATGTTGCTCTACTGACGACCTGACATATCATCTATGCAGTCTCCCACAACACCAAACTCCTCTACCTCCAGTGCACCATCACAGCCCATCGATAGTGAACAAGTCAATGGTGATCCTTCTTCACAGGGTCACTCAGCACATACTGCTGCAAGTAGTACTCGATCCCGCGGGTCAAGGACACAAACCAAATGGCCAGAAGACAAGTTGACCGCAACTGGACTTGATAACAATTATTGGCCTACCCCAGATGCTACAAGGGATAGATTTGTATTGGTCTGTGGCCTCATTGCTCGAGAGAGGGTGTCAATCAACAAGGCAGTTGAAGATCTCTCAACAATTGAGAAGGAAGAGCTGTTCACAGTTTTAGAGGAAAAGCTAGATTACCCAGCCAATCTGGTTGAATCTGTTCGCAAAAAGGCAATTAAGGCAGCTATGTCAGAGATTGGAACCTTGCAACGGCGGTTCAAGACCCATTTAAGAAAAAAATTTGTGAGCCAAAAGGAGACTCTCTTTGTGAAGCATGCCTTTTTGCAGCCAGAAGATGGGACCACGTTTGTGCAGGAAACCAATTCTCCTAGATTTCAGCAATTGAGCCAGGGGATGAAAGGAAAGAGAGCATTGCATGATAAGCCACACAGGACGGGCAGAAAAGGTTATGTTCGTAAAAGGAAAGAGTGGGAGGACGAGGATGCAAAGCTAGCTGAAGAAGGAAAACAGAACCCTTGGGACCAATTTCCTAGACGTTCGAGGCCTTATCTGCGGGCAAGGGTAGGGAAGAGGAAGACCACTAGTGAAGGAAGTGGGGACATAACATTCAGTAACCCTACGGTGGTGGGGGTAGCAACTAGGGTGAAAACACTTGCAGCTCAGGCTAGCGATGGTTCTTTCCATGGGGTTATGGAGAATGATATCCTCACCGCAGCACTTGAGACTCCAGAGCATCGAGGTCGGGTCCGAGGCGTGTCTAGTTCACTTGGCTGGGGTAAATAGTTTGGTGAAGAGTTTGTTGGAATGTACAGGAAGAAGAGGAACAAGAAGGCTGGACCGCAGATGGAAGACCTAGTTGGTGAAGCAGTCACCAGAATTGTCTCCATTCTAGAAGAATCAGGCTTTGATATACGGAAAAATGTATTCATCATCCTCCCTAATCACCACCTGTCAGTAGCAGCGAGGAAGAAGATGTGCATGGCCTCGAGGAAGAAGATGTGCATGGCAGTGAGGAAGAAGAAGCATGTGGCAGAGAGGAAGACCATTGGCATGTCAGCGAGGACGAAGGTAATCAACAGCACATTGATAGTCAATCACCTATGCTGGACACAATAGATAAGTTGACAAAGCCAACCAAGTGCAGCCTTTTGGATGGCTCCGGGAATAAAGTGGAGCTCGCACTAGCCACTGTCTTTCCATTGCAAAAGACTCTCCATACAGTACCAGTGCAGGATGGGTATGCTGTGGTGCAACCTAGTTATGTGTGGGGCTATACGGCTACCCTCTGCCTGTACCAATTGGGGGGGGATGAAGTAACAACCCTAGCTGAGGCTCTCTGTTAAAGGATCCAATGGTCAAAGAACAAGATCCATGTACCACCCATTACGAGAAATACCAACCCTACTCCCACATCAGGTTACAGGGGTACAACATCAGATGGAGGTACTGCAGCTCAGCATCAGTAAGAGAACGCTCAGCAGCAGCAGCAGATCAGCAAAACTACGTAGTAGGAGCATCGACAACAGCAGGAGGACAGGCAATCTCCGCCTAAGAAGCAGCAGCAGATCAGCAAAACTACGCAGCAGGAGGAGCATCGACAACAGCAGGAGGAGGACAGGCAATCTCCGCCTAAGAAGCAACAGCAGATCAGCAAAACTACGCAACAGGAGCATCGACAATAGCAGGAGGAGGACAGGCAATCTCCGCCTAAGCAGCAGCAGCGACAGGCAGAGGACAGGCAATCTCCGCCTGAGCAGTAGCCACCGCAGAAGAAGGGGGCCAGGAAACCTCTGCCTAGAGATGAGCTTCTTAACTGTTTTTGGTCAAAACCGGATCCAAAATACAAGCCTGCTGTGCCTATGTTGTCAGAAGCGGACTTACAAGCTGCTGGACCGAATTGTGTCAGGTTGCATGCTTACGCCATGGAACACAGTAAGGATAAACTTAGTTTTCCAGCAAAGTTGCCTGAAGACTCCTTTCATGCTCCTGGTGATTTAATGTTAAACATTGCATTCAGTCACGTGTATGACCTTATAACCCTGGTTGCTCTGGATGAGACCTTCTTGAGGTTGTGGACATTGTAAGTGCCTTAAAACCAAAATAGATATTTCTTTAATTTTGACCACAAAGTTCATGCATGCTAACATTTGGATTTTTTGTAGGAAAATGATGGACAAGGCAGCGGAGATGAAGATCAGTGTTGGGTTTTTGGATCCACAGCTTCTCACGACCACAAAGATTGAAAAGTAGTCTACCCTTGTAACAAAAGCATTGACAAATGCAATGACGAATGACTACGTGGTGGGTGCCTTCTGCACCGGTGGCCACTATGTAACACTGATCATCTGTATGAAGTTCAAAGAGGTTTGGTATCTAGATTGTGCAAAACATCATCCCGCGCAAAAGTTCGAAGACCTCTGAGCGCTTGTGAATTGGTCCGTACCTTGTAGGTTTTGTTCACAAAATTTAATCTCTTAGTGTTTCTAATCAGTATTGCTGATCATGCAGGGCCTCTCCCTGCCCAAAGGACGAAGTGATGAAAGGAAACAAGAAAAAGCTAAAATCCAATCTGACATTCAAGCACAAGCCAAATATCACTGTAAGATCCAGGTTTTTTTAGGGTCCCTTCATACCAATTTGGTACTGCATTAACTTGTCATTTTGGTACCTCGATGCGCAGTGTGCTCAATAGCCATCGGGGTCCTTTTTGCATGGATTCCATGTGGCATTCAATATGTTCAAACTACTCGAAGACATACCTCACATCAAGAAGGCTGCTGTAAGTAGATAATGCTCTCACCCTTGTCTCTGCTCATATTCTCCATTTGATTTTAGAAACTGATTTGTACTTGTATTCTCATAATTATTTTATTATTTTGCAGGATTTCAAACCTGCCCTAAATGTTTCTACAGAAGATCTAAAGCTGGTCCGGGAGATGCTGTGCGAGTACATTGTTAAGGAGATCCTCGACCGAAATGGCAACCTCTATAATGGTGCACCGTGGGTTCATTGTACGGCCTAACAAACTTGAAACTTGCTGCATTCAGGCTAGTTTAGTACTGCCTGAGAAACCTGCTTGGCTGGGGTCAGATGCATGTTGCCTGGTTTAGACAGTTTTCTCAGGACTCCATCCAAACAAAAAGCACCGATGAGGAACTTGAAACTTTAGCATGCATGTCGATCTGATGAGGAACTTGATGTGATCTCTCGCATTGTGTATATATATGTGATCATACTTGTGCATATATGTGATGAGAATGTGTTTGTGATGTCTCCTTGCTTTGCTGGGGTGGCTGCCAAATCCTGGTGGTTTCCAGGATGCAGCCCCTGATCTGGTGGCTGCCAAATCTTGGCTGGTTCCGGGATGCAGCCAGAAAACGGGCAGGTTACTGTAGGTGCCCTACATATCGGTCACGGGCATTAAGTAAGGCACATTACAAAAAATGATCCGTGAGTAACGGGCTTCACGAACGCCCGTTACAAGTATGACAAAATTGTAACGAGCCGCATAAAGGCCCGTTACTAATACTGATCGGTGGGCCCTAGAAGTTGATGCTTTCGTCGATACAGAGGAGACGCACGTCCAGAGCACGCGTGTCCTCTCGTCCAGACAGAGGAGACGCGCGTACAAAAAATGCGCCTCCTTTCGTGGAGACACGTGTCCACAACAAACGTCTCTGATATTGAGCTCATGTAACGGGCTCAGTTGCTGTAACCGTTACCAAAGGTCCATGTGGGCCCAGAGAAATAGACATTTCAGGTGATCGGTAACTAGTTTCGGTAACGGTCTTTGTTAGACACCCATTACTAATACGTGTTAAGAGTAACGGGCTCAGTGTCTGCGCCCGTTACCAAAGGCTACGGTGGGCCCGGAGAAACAGCCATTTCAGGTGACCGGTAAGTAGTTGAGGGGACGGTCTTTGTTCTACGCCCGTTACAATTACGGGTCATCAGTAACGGGCAGCGGCCCGTTACCTTTGTTGGCTTATTTGTAACGCTTGATCGGTAATGGGCGTTTTGCCCGTTACCAATGGCCATCCGTGCCCGTTACCAATGTCTGTTTTTCACGTAGTGTACTTTCTTGCACTCCATGACACTAAATTTGCACCAAGGAAAATAGCATAGCCACTTGTTGACCTCCTGTCATCAATCGAACCTACCCAATCTACATCTGAAAAACCACTCACCATCATGGAGTTAGATTTTTGAATTTTAAGACCTATCTTTGTGTTCCCTCTCAAGTACCATAGTATCCTGTTGATTGCAGCCCAATGTATATCAGTAGGTGCATGAAGGAATTGACAAACTTTATTAACTAAGAAAGCAATATCAGGCCTTGTAAAAGTTAAATATTGTAATGCACCAACTATACTCCTATACCTTGTTGCATCACTTGGTCCTAGCAAGGTTCCTTCAAAGCCCGAGAGTTTTTCACTGGTTGAAAGAGGAGTACTCACTAGTTTACAACTAGACATGTTGACCTTCTTGAGTAAATCTGAGGCATACTTGTCTTGTGTCAACAATAGATCACCAGCTATCTTGTTGACTTCAATACCCAGAAAATAATGTAACTCCCCCAAGTCTTTCAATGCAAAGTCATGCTTCAAGTTGTGCAAAAGACCGGTAGTGGCACTAGGAGTTGAACTCGCCACTATAATATCATCAACATATATCAACACAAAATCGTAACTCCATGTTTATTAATAATAGAAGAGTGAAGTATCAGCTTTGGAGGGAACAAAACCAAGAGCAATGAGTTTAGCACAAAGACGAGCATACCAGGCACGTGGTGCTTGCTTCAAACCATAAAGTGCCTTGTCAAGCTTGCACACAAAGTTAGGACGAGTCTTGTCTATAAAACCAGGGGGTTGCCTCATATATACTTCCCCTTCTAGTACACCATGAAGAAAAGCATTTTGCACATCTAACTGCCTCAAACTTCAACCTTGTGAAACAACAATGGACAAGATAATGCGAATGGTAGCCATTTTAACAACTGGACTAAAAGTATCTTCATAATCTATTCCAAAATGTTGCTTGTACCCTTTGGCTACCAACCGAGCATTATACTTATCTAGAGTACCATCAGCATTAAGCTTGATCTTAAAAACCCATTTGCAATCTATAATATTACTTCCCTTCTTAGGTGGAACAAGATGCCAAGTGTTGTTTTTCATTAAGAAATTATACTCAACATCCATAGCCTCTTTCCAATTTTTATTTCCCAAGGCTTCTTCTACAGTTTCTGGATCTCCAGTAGCTGTTAAAAGACCATAGCGTATGGTACCATCAGTGTATACCTTAGTTTTTCTAATCCCATCTTGAAGACGTGTGCGGGGACGAGGTTGTTGTTGATCTTGTGTAGCCACAAGAGTACCAGCCGCAGGAGATCCAGCTCCATCCCCAAAGACGGATCCACCTGGCGTAGACTTGTGCGGCGCAGGCAGTGCGTCAGCCGCGTTGTCCCTCGGGTGCACCGAGGCGTGCGTCGTGAGCGATGCTGATTGGCGCGGGAGGAAGCTGGAGGTAGGCTCTGTTGGGACTGCGCCTGGGTCACTGCACGTGGTGTCACCGGAGTGGGCGCCGTCGTAGCTGCGCCTTCGGACGCGCTGTTGCTGCCTACGCCAATGATTGGCACAGATCCCGAAGGTGATATGCGCAAGCAATCAACTCCGATAGTAGCGCCAGCTTCTGTTTCTTTCGATTGTGCCTGCAGATCATTATTTCTTGTACCAAAATTTTTAGGGTTAGCACCATTAGTCATAGAATATAATCATCTGCAGATTCAGCCCCATGCAATGGATTAAGGAGGTTTGGTGATAAAAGAAGAATTTCAAACCTAAGTCTTGCTCCGGCATTGGGTTGAAGCTTGGAAAAGGGAAAATATTTTCATCAAAAACAACATCCCTTGAAATATACACCCGGCTTGTAGATATATCTAGACATTTGAATCCCTTGTGAAGATTGCTATACCCAAGGAAAGCACATTCTTTAGACCGAAAGGGAACCTTGTCATTATTATAGGGTCGCAAATTAGGCCAGTAGGCACAACCAAAAGTGCGAAGGGATCCATAATCAGGTTTTATGTGGAACAGGCGCTCAAGGGGTGTGTCAAAGTTAATAACTTTACTAGGCATACGATTAATCAAGTAGGTGGCTGTGAGAAATGCTTCATTCCAAAATTTAAGAGGAATGTGTGCATAAGCGAGCAAGGAGAGACCAACCTCAACAATGTGTCTATGTTTTCTCTCTGCGGCACCGTTTTGCTGATGGGCATGAGGACAGGAAACTAAGTGAGTTATTCCAACCTTGGTAAAAAAGGAATTTAGTTTCTCATACTCCCCACCCCAATCAGACTGCACAGCAACTATCTTCTTGTCAAATAATCGCTCGACAAGTTTTTGAAACTCATGAAATTTCTGAAAAACCTCAGATTTGTACTTTAGCAAATAGATCCAGGTAAACTTGTTGAAATCATCAATAAAACTCGCATAGTATTTATATCTCCCATCTGAATCAATGGTTGGTCCCCAAACATCAGAGAAAACAAGTTCCAAAGGTTGGGTAGAAACACTTGTAGAAATAGAATAAGGAAGTTGATGACTTTTGGCTTGTTGACAAGCACCACACACTGAATGTTTATTCGACTCTAATGAATAAGGAAGCTTATTATCCCTAAGAACTCTCTCAACTGTGGGAATAACAGGATGTCCTAGACGACTATGCCATCTATCAATGAACACTTTATTGACTCCAAATGCTTGCTTTGAGGACGAGGAAACAAGAGGGTAAAGCCCCTTGCGGCATGGTCCCTCAAGTAGAGTGCTCTTCGTGTCCCGATCCTTGATAAGAAAATAATCAGGATGAAATTCAAAGAAAATATTATTGTCAGAAGCAAGTCGATGGAAAAAAATAAGATTCTTTTTAGTAGATCGAGCATGCAGGATATCTTTTAGATGCAAGTCGCGAGATGGGGTATGAATTGTGGATTGACCCATATGACTAATGTGCATACCTACACCATTGGCGGTGTGAATCTGGTCCACTCCATTGTACTTCTCACGGACCGCTAGCTTCTCAAGCTCGCACGTGATGTGATTAGTGGCGCTGGTGTCGGTGTACCAATTGGTGTCGTTGTTGAAGGAGTTCCTAGCTGTTGACACATGCTTCTCTTCAGAAACGTAGTTCTCCTCAAATCGGTGCCAGCACCGATCTGTAGTGTATCCACCTTTAAGGCACACTTGACAAATAGGCTTATTATTGTTGCTAGAAGCCCTGAAAAAGTTGCCACATCCACCGCCATCATTGTTGGCTTGGTGCAAGTTGTTGGTGAAGTTGTCGCGCCCATTACTACGGCCACCACTGTTGTAGCCACGGCCGCCGCCACCACGGCTGCCATTGTTCTAGCCACGTCCAACGCCATTCCCACGGCCACCATGATTCATCATGTTGGCCGAGGAACTAGATTTGCCAAGACCTAGCATGTCCATACGAGTTTCAAATGCAAGTAGTTGCTGATATGCTTCACTTACAGTGACCATCTCCTTCCTGGCGATGAGGGCGGAGACAATGGGGTTGAAATCTTCGTCGAGCCCCGTGAGGATGTACTCGACCAGCTCTTCTTCTTCAAGTGACTGTCTCGCAGCCACCATCTGATCTCCAAGTGCCTTCATCTTGCTGATGAACTCAGCGATCGTCGTGTTGCCCTTCTTCGTGGTCGCGAGGGTGTCGACATTTCTTAACGCAATCACCTAAGAACAGGTTTGGAACCCATCCTGGTAACAGCGCCAGAAATGCTGATTGGTAATTCTTAACGTTACAGGAGTCCACAAGCGCACGGAAGTACCATTGTAGCATTTCCCCAAAGGAGTACTCCAAAGGGTATCGAATCCAAGGAAGGCATTGGCGGAATGACAAGGTCAACTCTATTGTAATGAGTATAGTCATAGACAGAAATAAATCAGACACTCAAGTGTAGGGGTAAAATATGATAATAGGGGTAGTGTGATCACACACACACTCACTCTCTCTCTAAGGGATCCTAGGCATAGGAGGTGACATACGAGTTAGTTCTAGGTTCTTATGTACTAAACACATAAAGCTGGTAGGAACGAGCTAGATACACTAGCGTTTAAGAACATTGACTTAAGCACCTAGGTACCACGGGGAGATAACCTCCCGCGTTGCTTCCGCACAACTCCGGTTGTTATATTTTAGACTCCTACAGCTTATCCGAACGTGGGGGATTTCAGAGGACCAACGGCTGTCACTACCGCGGCCTACCTCAAGACAAACCATGAGATAAACTCATAAGGTAGCTACGCAACCCAAACACCATGCTTACGTTGTTAGCCGGACTTGACCGACCCGGGCTATTATGACCCAGGTCAACCCACCAAATAAACCAGCCAATTACACCGAGTACCGTAGCTCAAGCACAGACTTCATACAACGTAGTCATGTCATCTAATTAGATCAAACCAGGTTAGGTACACAAATGTATTCGTGTTTTCCTATATCTATTCAACTGGATCAAAGGGTCGTGTTCGCGAAGAACACGAGCCTCTAACTTATGAACAAACAACGGAAACATATGAAAGTCACCCGTCAAGTGGATCGAAAGGCCTTGTTCATCAAGAACAGGAGCCTCTAAATGATGAACAGGTGAAGAACACATGAACAAATCACTCATGTATACTAACACAACTTTATATGAAATAGCTGAATAACTGAAGTAGATCAAAGTCATACAAATGAAATAAGATACAAGAGAACTCATACCTAGATCCCAAAGTAGACTTGGAACCTGAATTAGAACTACTCTAGCCTACCTCCTAGCCTTGAGACTAAAAGTGAGAAAGGTGTTGCAAGTGTGGATGGTTCATAAGTGAGCCCCCTCTCCTTCTATTTATAGGCCCGAGCACCGGCGAGGAATGGATGCAAACACCTCGGGAATGGTGCCTAGGACCAATAGGGAAGCACCACCTTGAAGCCCCTGAGTGGCGGCCACAAGGTCGATTCGGCCGACCTGTGGGGTCAGTCGACCCCCTGTAGGCCCCACTCGGGGTGTGCTTCCTCCTGGAGGCTGTCCTGTGGGTCCTTAGGTCGGTTCCCGGTGCCCACCCTGTTTTGGCGCGAATTGCATACCTTTGTGGGCCCATGAATCCATGTGACGTCCACGTGTCACACTCTGATTCATCGGGGGTTGCTTCAGTTGGATTGCTTGCATGGCATGCATGCATGACTCCCTAGTTGGCAGGTGTGCATGCATGGCATCCTTGTTGGCAGCCCACCTAGGATGAGGTGATGTGGCATGGACCATAGAAGGTGAGTTTGTCACTCTTTTCCTGCTTATTTTCCTGCAATCAAATAATCTCCAAGGACAAGTGGAACTACATTATTCTTAACTAAATACGTGTAGAAATGCCTTATGCTCCTTTATTCATGAGTATATTGACCGCTAAAGTAGGTACTTAACAGCCATCGACAACTCCCCCAAGCAAGCCTCTTGCTCGTCCCGAGCAAGAGATTAAGGACTTAGGTTGGTAGATCAGGAGTTGCTATGATGTTGTATTCCTAATGTATATTGTGACAACCCGCCCAGGAAAATACCGTACTATTGCCTAAACCAATCCACTTTGGTCATTAAGCGATAATAAAGTATCATCCTGTCGTTAGTTGCCGGGTTAACGCCCAGTGAAATCACTTACATAGCAACAAGGATCGACATATATGCATTAAAACTCACGCGAAGGCAAGTCCAGAGTACAACACAGGATTAACCTCCAAGTCTACCCCGAAGGGTTTAATTATTACAAAACGAAGTTCTTTGACATGATAACGAAGTTTAGAGTTTTGAAAACAGCGGAATTAAACTAAACAGCGCGAGGAGCATCACAGGAGGCCTGCCATGATGCCTTCATTCCTCGTCTTCAACCCACTCCAGCTCCCAGCCAGGAGGGATGTCTCCAGGCCACACATCAGCAAAAGCATTACCTGGAGCAACAGGTTAAAGCAAGGCTGAGTATACTAATACTCAGCAAGACTTACCCATCGGTGACAACTACATCACCAACTCTAGACATGAAAGGCTTTTTGGCCACTGGGGTTTCTTTTGCTGAAAAGCAACAAAGAGTATGTCCTTACTTTCAAGATTTTAGCACAAGTTCTAGTTGATTATTCTTTTCTAAGTTAGCAAGCTATTGCAAGCATAAGTTGTGCACGACAATTAATCAAGCATAAATATTCATCGAGTTCCATCATTAGGGATATCATGGCCAGTTGGATAAGTAGTCTCAGATAACGGTGAGAGGCCGACAACCAGTTGATTTAAACCTTGCAAGGTAGACCTAAACACACGGTAGGGTGCCCCCGCGAGGACAACCACCAGGCGGTTCCCAAAATTCTTCGGCTCGGGATCAAATCTCACAGTCTTTGGTACAGGCTACCTGGCATACCCCGCAAGGCACCCAGAATCACCATGCACCACCGGTAGCTAGCCGTGAGACGCATCCCAAGAAGAGTAATAGTAAGATCCTTCACCGTGTCATTAAGGTACTAGGCTTACCGGTCCCATTCCCGACAAGTGCTTAGTACGTTCAAACACTTACCCCACGAAAGCCATTGGACCGGAGCCCACATCCCATGCTCTTACCACATGAGCAATCCATTTATAAAGATCTTATGATTCCAACATAAGAACCTATTCTCGCGAGTGACAAGTATCACTCACATTTAAACGGTCCTATAGCAGAGTAGCTATCGACCTAGCATACTAGTAAAGGCATAGGTACCTAGGGATCATGCATCTAGGGTTCCATTCAACTCCTGAACATAAATGCACAAACAACCATAGATAGTTATGTAACTTTTCAAAAACACAGGGGACAATGCACCGGGGCTTGCCTTTGTCAGCACAGTTAGCCTGAGGGTCCTCGGTGTCCTCGCTCACTTCCACGTACTGCAGCTCCGCGTCAGCTCCTCCTTCCTCGGCTTCCGGCACGAGAGCGTAGTTACCGTCAGGGAGTTCTACACGGAATGCAATGCAGGGTTCAAGTGGAGTGAAAGGTTATTTATATTATCCAAGTCTTGTTGGCCATATTCACCTTAACAAATATTTAATTAATAATTCTTTTCATTTAAGTTATTATATATGAAGGCTTATTCTTTTAATCATTTTAATAGTGACTGTGTACATATTTAAGCAAATAACATTATTAAATCACACCAAACAGCAAGGGTGTATTTATAGCCCCTAATTAAGCTAGGCAACAATTTAATAAGGTTACAAGGAAACAAGGATTGTTTTTCCTATTCGATTTCTAATAGAAAGCTTAGGTGCACACCAACTTTTAATTGCAAAACAAATTAGAAAAAACAAGGACAAGGGTCCTTGCTGGCCCTAATGATTCTAAGCATGCTACTGGACCAAACTCCAAGTTTAAAAGAGCCACAAATTAATTATACTCAAAATAACATTTCCTAGCTATCAAAAATTAGGAGAAATGCATAATTAAATAAATAAAGTTCTCCTGCACCCTAACTCTTTCCTACTACTTCTCTAGCCTAAAACAAGTCTACGAAACCAGCATGTTCACTACAAACATATTTGAAATTTAAACTATGCATTTAAATGTAAATCTAAGCATAAATCAAGATTAAATATTTCTAACAGAAATAAATTCATGACAAATTCAGGGAAGTTGAATCTAGGCATAACATGAAAATAGCCACAAGTTGAGCACAAAAATCAATTTACATTTTGCTACAAAAATCAATAAGATAGGAATGGCATAAATACAAAGTAATTCATATAAAAAGATCTACATAGTAACTTTGAGCACATTTTTGCCCTGACCCTACAAAAGATATAACTAGCAACATATCCAAAGTTTAGCTCTATAGGCCTTCTAGATTTTGAACTACAACAAAATGATGTCAAACTGAATTTAAAGTTTCATTCAAAATCCATAAGTCAAACCTATGGTCATGCTTTGCAAAAGTTGTAGGTCTAGTCTCACTGAAACCAACAAAATTGATTTCGCATTTTTCTGATTTTTCTACACATTCCTAGAATTTTTCTAAGGCACTGGACTAAACTATCAAGAAACTAAGTTTCAAATCTTTGCATCCGGGTCCCTGGTTTCACAGATAGGCCCTTGTGCTTCTCAACTATGCCCTCCGGCAGCGGGGCGAGCTCGCCGGCGGTGAACGGTGGCCGGAGCAGGTGAACAAGTGGCACGGGAGGTCGATTGGACTCACCACTTGGCCGATTGGGGGTGGTAGCACGGCCGGAGATGATGCCGGCGAGCGGCGGCGGCGAGGGCGCGGCGGCGCTCCCGCCTCGGCTCGGGTTCCGGTGATCACCGGCAAAATGCGGGTCAACACGCAGCCGTGGGAGCTTCTTTGGGTCCTAGGGGAGGAGTTGAGGAGCTTGGCCGGTGGCGGCTAAGGGCGGAGGGGCAACTTCACCACGGCGGCGGCAATGGCGTGCAGCGGGGCGGTGTGCGCGCGCGGAGGGAGGGAGAGCTCCCTTTTATAGGCGCGGGTGAGGCCGAGGGGGTGCACGGGCGTCGTCTCGAAGGATGGGCGAGGGAGTTTAAGGCGCGGCGTGTGTCGGCCGAGGTGCACAGGGCGTCACCGGCGGGAGGCGCGGCGGGGGGGGTCCGGCCGGGCGCTGGCGGGCGCGGGCGCGCGGGGGAGCGCGTTCCCAAGTTGCTCGGGGCGCGAGGAGCCACATGATGACGTCGGTTTCGAGCGCGCGGCTGTCCGGCAGGCGGCGGGGGCCCCGGACGCTGAGGTGCCGCGTGGCGGCGCGGGCGCGACGCGCCGGCACGCGCGCGCTCTGGCACCAATGCCCCGAGTTCAAATTTGAACTGCCCACGTTTGAACGCCTCAAACTTTAAATTTCAACTATAAACTCAAGAACCTATAGATAGGACTTCTGTAGATTGATCAATGCTCTACACAATAGGCACTAACCGAGCTCAAATTGATTTCGAATTGAGAAAGAAAACTTGATGCCAAGATGGAAGAAAACTCGGCCCTGATGAACAGTAGCCAGTAGGTTTGACTTGAATTTTTGAGCTATTTTTCCTCCAAATTTCAAATGCCATCCTGAAGATGAAATGTGTCCCTCACAATTCTACACAACTTTTATATTGGCAGAATTTTGAGTGTTTAGACAAAAATTGGAGAACGTGGCCAAAGTTCTAGGGTGATATATTGACATCAAGGGGTTTGACCCACTTAGCTAGGGTTTTGACCAATGCAGTTAGTGTTAACTTGTCAAAGGTACTCAAGGGTGAGTGTTAGGGAGGTTTTCAAGGTGATGGCCCAGGTTGACCATGATTTGACCACAGTCAACTGCTTTGACCAGCAATTAGGGTTAACTAAAAACCTGGGATGTCACAGCTTACCCCCCTTAAACGGAATCTCGTCCTGAGATTCGATTCAAGAAAAACAAGGTAGGTAAAAGAACTCACAGTTTCGAGATTGTAGGAAACCCGGGTACTTGGCGTTGAGATACTCTTCCGTCTCCCAAGTTGCTTCTTCTTCCGTATGATGACTCCATTGGATCTTGTACATCTTCACGGTGTGCCTTCGGGTCTTCCTCTCCTTTAGGTCTAACACCCACATAGGATGCTCGATGAGCGAGAAATCTGGCTCAATCCAAGCATTTGCTTCCGTGATCACTTCGGTTTCAGGCACAGGGACGCCTTTCTTCAATTGGGTCACATGAAATACATTGTGGACTGCGGAGAACCGCTCCGGGAGTCGGATGCGATAAGCCACGGGCCCACACACTTCAATGACTTCATAAGGTCCGATATAGCGTGGCGCTAACTTTCCTTTAACACCGAACCGTTGCACACCTTTGGTCGGTGAAACCTTTAGGTAGACATAATCACCAACTTCAAACTGGCGGGGTGCCGTTCCTCTATCGTGATAGCTCTTTTGCCTCATTTGAGCTAACTTCAAATTCTCCCTGATCACTTGCACCTTTGCCTCAGCGTCTTTGACTAAGTCGGGGCCAAAGAGTGTTCTCTCCCCGGCTTCTGACCAGTTCAAAGGGGTACGACATCTCCGTCCATACAGAGCGTCAAACGGTGCCATCTTCAAACTAGCCTGATAACTGTTGTTATATGAGAACTCTGCCAAGGACAAACACTTGTCCCAACTTTTATCAAAATGCAAAATGCTTGCCCGGAGCATGTCTTCTACAATTTGATTTACCCTTTCCGTCTGACCATCGGTCTGCAGATGATAGCTGGAACTACGGATCAACTTGGTTCCTAAACATTCATGCAATTGCTCCCAGAAACGAGCTACAAATTGAGTTCCCCGATCCAAGATTATGGTCTTCGGAATTCCATGCAAGCGGACGATTTGATCCATATATAACTCTGCATAGTGTTGCACTGAATAAGTGGTATGAACTGCAATGAAGTGGGCAGTCTTGGTGAGTCTGTCCACGATCACCCAGATGGAATCTTTCTTCCTAGCAGTCAGGGGTAAACCCACAATGAAGTTCATACTTATGTCATCCCATTTCCACGTAGGTATCGACAAGGGTTGGAGTACACCTGCCGATTTCAAGTGGCTTGCTTTCATTCTGTGGCAAGTATCACATTCTGACACATACTTTGCTATGTCGACTTTCATATTGGACCACCAGAAATTTTCCTTCAAATCTTGATACATCTTGGTACTTCTGGGGTGGATAGAGAATTTGGAAAGATGAGCCTCGTCAAAGATTTCCTTCTTAAGATCCGGGTCAGCAGGAATCACAAGACGCTTCCCGAACCATACCACATCTTGTGCATCCTTCTGGAAACAAGCGTACTTGGGATCTCCTTCTGCTAATTTCTGCTTTATTTGTTGTATGCTCTCATCATTGCATTGAGCAGTAACAATCCTATCGTAAAGATTAGATTCTGCAGCTATGGCATAAAGATTCCCTTGTTCTACAACTTCCAACTTAAGTTTCCTCATATCTTCACATAAAGTGTCACTATACGGCTCCACCTCTAAGTGATTGCAGTGAACCTTGCGGCTAAGAGCATCCGCAACAACATTTGCTTTACCGGGGTGATAGTGCACTTCTAGATCATAATCCTTAATCAACTCGAGCCATCTTCTTTGCCTCATATTTAGGTCTGATTGGGTGAAGATATATTTGAGACTTTTGTGATCGGTGAAGATGTTGCAACGATTACCCATCAGATAGTGTCTCCAAATCTTGAGGGCGTGAACAACCGCTGCTAGCTCTAGATCATGGGTAGGATAATTGATCTCGTGGGGGTCGAAGTGCCCGTGAGGCATAGGCAATGACTCGGCCCTCTTGCATAAGAACACAACCGAGACCAGTACCTGACGCATCATAGAAAACTTCAAAAGGTTTGGAATTATCCGGTTGTACTAGCACTGGGGCTGAAGTTAAGTGTTGTCTTAACGTGTGGAAGGCTTTCTCACATGCTTCACTCCACACAAATTTTACCCCTTTCTTGAGCAGTTCAGTCATAGGTTTGGCGATCCTGGAGAAGTTCGGAATGAATCGGCAATAATAACCCGCCAGACCTAGAAAACTGCGAATTTGATGCACGGACTTGGGTGGTTTCCAATCCATCACCTCTTGGACTTTGCTAGGATCTACGGATATGCCCTCTTTGGAAATAGTGTGCCCCAAGAATTTCACACTATCCTACCAGAATTCGCATTTGGAGAACTTAGCATAGAGCTTGTGATCTCTCAAACACTGCAGAACAATTCGAAGATGTTCGGCATGTCCCCTCTCATTTTTGGAATAGATCAGAATATCATCTATAAAGACCACTACGAATTTATCAAGCTCCGTCATGAATACGGAGTTCATGAGATACATGAAGTAGGCTGGGGCATTTGTGAGACCGAAGGACATCACCAAGAACTCGTATAGACCATAACGAGTGGAAAAGGCAGTTTTGGGAATGTCACAAGGTCGGATCTTGATTTGATGATAACCAGAACGAAGATCGATCTTGGAGAAAACTTTAGCTCCAGCCAACTGATCAAAAAGAACATCAATGCGGGGAAGAGGATATTTGTTTTTGATGGTTACCGCATTGAGAGGTCTGTAGTCCACACATAACCTCAAACTACCATCCTTCTTCTTGACAAAAAGTGCGGGACAACCCCAAGGAGAAGAACTTGGGCGGATGTAGCCCTTGTCTAACAATTCCTGGAGTTGATTTTTTCAGTTCAGCTAGCTCTTTGGGAGGCATACGATAAGGTCATTTGGAAATGGGCGCAGTGCCCGGTTGGAGTTCAATCACAAACTCGACATCCCGGTCTGGTGGCATGCTAGGCAACTCATCAGGAATGACATTGGGATACTCACAAACTACTAGAATTTCATCAAGATGAGAAGTAATGGTCACATAGGCACAAGGGTCTGCACCGTCCTTGAAAGGTAGGTACAAGGTGGTGTGCCCGATGGTAGGTGAATTGATTGCTACAACTCTACCCGAGATATCTAGAACCACCTTATGACGGGTCATCCAATCCATACCCAAGATAACATCCATACCCTCTAAGCCTATGACAATGAGGTTTGATTGAACAGTCTTACTCCCCAATTGCAATGGTACTCCGAAAGCTACAGTATGAGAAGAGATTTTTCTACCCGAGGTAACAATTGTAAAAGCCTCTTTAACATGCGAACCTCTTAAACTCAGTTTTCCTACCAAGTTTCCACTAATAAAGCTATGAGTGGCTCCGGAATCGAACAATATCTTAACGGGAATGTCATTGATAGAGAATGTACCCGCAAGCACTGAGGCTCCTTCTGGAATATCACTCATGGTGGTGAAGTTCAGCTTGCCTTGGCGGACTTGCACCATCGGCTTCTTAGCCGGATTGGCCGGCTTGGTCCCTGCACCTTGATTCTGGGGGTGGGGCTTGTTCTGCTTGGGCTTGGGGCAATCACTTATGTAGTGCCCTGGCTGGCCACAATTGTAACAGCGGCGTTCACTGGTGTTATGTGGGGGTGCGTTAGGCTTGGGAGCCTGCTGCTGAGTGTTGCGGAACTAGAAGTTCCCTGAAGGCTTGCTCTGCGAAGGCTTCATCGTCCAGCGTCCAGTTGAAGATTGCTGGGACGAGTTAGGAATATTCTTCTTCACAAAGCGAAAATTTTTGTTAGTCCCGCTGCCCGAAGCAAAACCAGCCTGCCTCTTTTTGTCTCTCTGGGCCTTTTTCATAGCATCCTCTTGTGATATAGCCTTGTTCACCAACTCATGGAAGTTGTTGGGCTCGATCAAGTTCAGCCGCTCATACAACTCACCATCGAGGCCATCACGGAACCTCTCCGTCTTCTTTGCATCGGTATCCACGTGATGCCCGCCATACTGGCACAGGCTATTGAACTTCTGTGCATAGTGATACACAATGTCACTTCCCTGCCTGAGAGCCAACAGTTCCCTCATCTTCCGATCCATCAGCCCCTTCGGAATGTGGTGGCGCTTGAAGGCTTGCTTGAACTCATTCCAAGTAACCGCATGCCCCTGCTGCATGGTCTTGAAATGATCCCACCACATTAAGGCTTCACCTCGAAGCTGCAAGGTGGCGAAGTTTGCCTTGTTTTCCTCTGAGCATGGCAGCACAAAGGCAGAGAACTTGGCCTCAATGGCCTTGATCCACGCCTCAGCTTCAAGGGGGTCTTCCACCTTGGTGAAGGTCGGGGGCTTCATCCCGATGAACTGAGGGTAGGTGGGGACATGATTTGGCCCCTCATTATTCGCTCCATGAGGTGGCCTCTGGTTCAGCTGCTGGGCTATCTGCTGCTGCGTCTGCAGGATCTGGCGCAGCACCTCGGTCTGAGTGGCCATGAATGCCTCCGACGGCGTCATGGGCGGTGGGGGTGGTAGTTCACCACTGCCCGATGCTCCAAAGCCGTTGGGAGAGCTACGCGTCAGTCCCACCATCTGAAAATGCGAGCCTTTATTAGACATATAGTCATAACCTTGCTTAGAAAGAAATGACAAGTGCGACATCTGCATGACAAAGCTCATTCGTGCAATTTCTCGAAAATTGCAGCAACACGTCATACGAAAAAAAAAATTTGTATCCAACAGCTCAGTCACCGAAAATCCTTCCAATTCTAGTCAATAGATGTAGGATTCCATGCACTTCAAAGTTGGTACTCAATTCCGCAGCGAATTTCCAAGTTGTACGCCCGACGAATTCGAATTGCAAAGATTCGCCTAGCTGTCTTGGCAGCAGGCTGTCATCCACCGAACTTTCCATAACTCTCATTACCATCATGCAAACATGCTGAATTTTGGTGAGTGCGGTCATCACAATATTTCACCCAACTTTGGTATTCAACACATGAAAAGATTTCGACGTTCACTAGCTCGAAAAATTTCCTTCCCAAGATTTGGCCTAGCTGTTAGGACAGCAGCCCGAACTGGAGTAAAAATTGCATAATTCTCAATAGAAAAGTACACAAGTGCTGAAATTTTGCGAGCGCGATCGTCATAAAATTCCGAACAAGTTTGGTATTCAACACAGGACTCGAATTTGACCACAAATATCAGAAATATTCACTTCACAACAGACACTACAGGAATGGTGTTCGCCAAACATTACACGGATGCCAAGTTTCGGAATCACCACATACATCAAGGGTTACAATGCAGTCAAGCTGCACAAAAGAATACTCCTACGTTAGCCTATCACCAAAAACCAACCAACGGCTACACACAGGAGTATAGAAACCCTACTACAACACTACGGCAACCTAGTTGCCGACTGAAGCGTCACTAGCGGCAGGTGAAGCAGGTGGGGTCGGTGGCGGTGGTCCAGCCTGACTCGCCTGGTCGAGCCCAGACTGACCCTGCTACTCCTCTGGTGGTGCCTCCACTGGGGGTGGTGGCTGCAGAGCCATGATGGCCTGCAGAGCTGCCACCTGTACCTTAGCCTCCTCAACCTGCTGCTGCATCTCGACGATATTCTGCAACAGCGTCAACCTCTCGATGTCCCTAACGTCCACGTCCTCCTGGAGGGTAGTGGTCTGCGCCTCCAGGTCGAGGATCCGCTGCAAGTGGCCGCCTCGCTCCAGCTCCAACTGGAACCTCCTGGTACGAAGCCAGTCGTTCTCCTGCTGGGTCTGGTAGAGAGTGAAGCTCTGCTGCTGGTAAGCTGCTGAAAGACTGTGCCAGGCCAGCCGAGCAGACTCCAAACGCTGGCTGACTATCGACGCGGTGGTGTAGCGCAGCCCCTGAAGTGTGAACAAGACGTCGAGGCAACGGGTCAGCGTCCTCGTGACGTCCAGTGGCTCTGCTAGCAAAAGCAGCTCCTGAAGGTGGTCCACACGGTCCAGCCACGCTGGGTTGTGCGGGCTCACTGCCGGAAACAGCCCAAACGGTGAGAGGGCTACCACTGTCGGGTTGTGGTCACAAAAGTCCGTCAACACCCGGAGGGCGGCTGACTCGACAGACTCGTGCCCACGAAAACCCTAGTACACAAAGCTCAAGTCGAACCAGTCGGGGTGGACCGGATGAAGCGGCACAGTGACGGTCATCCTGCAACGGGGCACGCCCAGGCGCTCAAACTCGGCCACCTCGTAGACCGGTGGAACGGTGTAACCAGCAGCGCTGAGTGCTTCCCACGCAAGGCGTGGAAAACCCTCCCAGTGCAGTCCGTCGGTATGGACCGTACCATCAGCGCTGTACTCGAAAAACACGAGGGCAGCCATCTATACAAAAGATGTAACACATGTCAGGACTCAAAAGAGAGCAGCATGTCAAATGGTGCAAAATCTGGCAGCGGTGAATAAAAATTCATAACTCAAAATCCAGAACCCCAAAAATTCTCAAATTTGACCAGCTACTCCGTAAGGTTTTTATGCACAACTTTGGTATCCAAAGGTTGAGCTACATCATTTAGGAACAAGGTCGAAAGATGCAAAGTTCAAGGCTCTGTTCCCTGAAAAACAGCAGGACCTAGGTTCACTAAAAAGGGTACAACTCAAGATCTACAAAAGCTATGACCATGAATTTTTGCGAGCAAAAACTAGATTAGATATGGAGAAACTTTGGTTTAAATCAACTAGTTTAATTACTCCTAGAACATGGTGCACAAATTTAAACTAACAGCCATACAAAAATTTTGACAGCACAACACCTACACATGAGAGGTAAAGCTAGAACACTAAAACCACACACTAGCAAGATATTCCCTTAGAGAGCATACAATTCTCGATTTGGGTCCATTTTTAAATTGTTTCAATTTTTAACATGATGCAAAACGTCCTAATCGTCCTCACATGGCGGTCAAGCCAAAAATCGAGGTTAGTGCCGGTGGCAAGGCTTTTATTCGTCTCTCCCTATAATAACTAGTCGAGAGCTACTTGGTACTCACTTAGCGTCTAACGAAGCGCTGTTATGTACCTGCAGAAAAGAACCTCCCGTGCCAGCACATCACGGAAGCGTCCACATACAGTACCGTTCACTTATAGAAACGGTATCCATGCGTCAAGCCGCTGCATGGACAGCGTCCAACCTCGGATACGCACCTTTTTGAATGAAGCGGATCCTTGCCTCGCATATTCACAATGCGGAACATCCACGTATGGCAAAACGTGGTGAGACACAGATGCGACGGTGGGTTCCCTTTGGATTAGGTCCCATCCATCCCTCACAGGACTTCCCTGTGGTACCACCACGTATAGCAAAACGTGATGAGACACAGACGTGACGTGGGTTCCCATTAGAATAGGTCCCATCCATCCCTCACAGGACTTCCCTGTGGTACCACCACGTATAGCAAAACGTGACGAACTAGTATGGTTGTACAGAAAGTAAGTTCTAACAGGAATAAAATGTGCTGGGAGTTAGCAAAATAAACCATAGATTTGTAAGCCACCTGAAAGAACCCAAAAATTCCCTCTAGGGCCTCTCGGTCTAATTCATCCTTAACGGACCAACGTATTTTGCAAATCCAAACAATCTTGGCAAATTTTATTCGAAAACCAGTGATTAAGGTTGTTAACTAATCTCCGGTGCATATAATTGCTCTGATGCCAGCTGTGACAACCCGCCCAGGAAAATACTGTACTATTGCCTAAACCAATCCACTTTGGTCATTAAGCGATAATAAAGTATCATCCTGTCGTTAGTTGCCGGGTTAACGCCCAGTGAAATCACTTACATAGCAACAAGGATCGACATATATGCATTAAAACTCACGCGAAGGCGAGTCCAGAGTACAACACAGGATTAACCTCCAAGTCTACCCCGAAGGGTTTAATTATTACAAAACGAAGTTCTTTGACATGATAACGAAGTTCAGAGTTTTGAAAACAGCGGAATTAAACTAAACGGCGCGAGGAGCATCACAGGAGGCATGCCATGATGCCTTCATTCATCGTCTTCAACCCACTCCAGCTCCCAGCCAGGCGGGATCTCTCTAGGCCACACATCAGCAAAAGCATTACCTGGAGCAACAGGTTAAAGCAAGGCTGAGTATACTAATACTCAGCAAGACTTACCCATCGGTGACAACTACATCACCAACTCTAGACATGAAAGGCTTTTTGGCCACTGGGGTTTCTTTTGCTGAAAAGCAACAAAGAGTATGTCCTTACTTTCAAGATTTTAGCACAAGTTCTAGTTGATTATTCTTTTCTAAGTTAGCAAGCTATTGCAAGCATAAGTTGTGCACGACAATTAATCAAGCACAAATATTCATCGAGTTCCATCATTAGGGATATCATGGCTAGTTGGATAAGTAGTCTCAGATAACGGTGAGAGGCTGACAACCAGTTGATTTAAACCTTGCAAGGTAGACCTAAACACACGGTAGGGTGCCCCCGCGAGGACAACCACCAGGCGGTTCCCAAAATTCTTCGGCTCAGGATCGAATCTCATAGTCTTTGGTACAGGCTATCTGGCATACCCTGCAAGGCACCCAGAATCACCATGCACCACTGGTAGCTAGCCGTGAGACGCATCCCAAGATGAGTAATAGTAAGATCCTTCACCGTGTCATTAAGGTACTAGGCTTACCGGTCTCATTCCCGACAAGTGCTTAGTACGTTCAAACACTTACCCCACGAAAGCCATTGGACCGGAGCCCACATCCCATGCTCTTACCACATGAGCAATCCATTTATAAAGATCTTATGATTCCAACATAAGAACCTATTCTCGCGAGTGACAAGTATCACTCGACTTTTAACGGTCCTATAGCAGAGTAGCTATCGACCTAGCATACTAGTAAAGGCATAGGTACCTAGGGATCATGCATCTAGGGTTCCATTCAACTCCTGAACATAAATGCACAAACAGCCATAGATAGTTATGTAACTTTTCAAAAACACAGGGGACAATGCACCGGGGCTTGCCTTCGTCAGCACAGTTAGCCTGAGGGTCCTCGGTGTCCTCGCTCACTTCCACGTACTGCAGCTCCGTGTCAGCTCCTCCTTCCTCGGCTTCCGGCACGAGAGCGTAGTTACCGTCAGGGAGTTCTACACGGAATGCAATGCAAGGTTCAGGTGGAGTGAAAGGTTATTTATTTTATCTAACTCTTGTTGGCCATATTCACCTTAACAAATATTTAATTAATAATTCTTTTCATTTAAGTTATTATATATGAAGGCTTATTCTTTTAATCATTTTAATAGTGACTGTGTACATATTTAAGCAAATAACATTATTAAATCACACCAAACAGCAAGGGTGTATTTATAGCCCCTAATTAAGCTAGGCAACAATTTAATAAGGTTACAAGGAAACAAGGATTATTTTTCCTATTCGATTTCTAATAGAAAGCTTAGGTGCACACCAACTTTTAATTGCAAAACAAATTAAAAAAACAAAGACAAGGGTCCTCGTTAGCCCTAATGATTCTAAGCATGCTTCTGGACCAAACTCCAAGTTTAAAAGAGCCACAAATTAATTATACTCAAAATAACATTTCCTAGCTATCAAAAATTAGGAGAAATGCATCATCAAATAAATAAAGTGCTCCTGCACCCTAACTCTTTCCTACTACTTCTCTGGCCTAAACCAAGTCTAGGAAACCAGCATGTTCACTACAAACACATTTGAAATTTGAACTATGTATTTAAATGTAAATCTAAGCATAAATCAAGATTAAATATTTCTAACAGAAATAAATTCATGACAAATTCAGGGAAGTTGAATCTGGGCATAACATGAAAATAGCCACAAGTTGAGCACAAAAATAAATTTACATTTTGCTACAAAAATCAATAAGACAGGAATGGCATAAATACAAAGTAATTCATATAAAAAGATCTACATACTAACTTTGTGCACATTTTTGCTCTGACCCTACAAAAGATATAACTGGCAACATATCCAAAGTTTAGCTCCATAGCCCTTCTAGATTTTGAACTACAACAAAATGATGTCAAACTGAATTTAAATTTTCATTCAAAATCCATAAGTCAAACCTATGGTCATGCTTTGCAAAAGTTGTAGGTCTAGTCTCACTGAAACCAACAAAATTGATTTCGTATTTTTCTGATTTTTCTACACATTCCTAGGATTTTTCTAATGCACTGGACTAAACTGTCAAGAAACTAAGTTTCAAATCTTTGCATCCGGGTCCCTGGTTTCACAGATAGGCCCCTGGGCTTCACAACTATGCCCTCCGGCGGCGGGACGAGCTCGCCTGCGGCGAACGGTGGTCGGAGCAGGTGAACAAGTGGCACGGGAGGTCGATTGGACTCACCACTTGGCCGATTGGGGGTGGTAGCACGGCCGGAGATGATGCCGGCGAGCGGCGGCGGCGAGGGCGCAGCGGCGCTCCCTCCTCGGCTCGGGTTTCGGTGATCACCGGTGAAATGCGGGTCAACACGCGGCCGTGGGAGCTTCTCTAGGTCCTAGGGGAGGGGTTGGGGAGCTTGGCCGGCGGCGGCAAAGGGCGGAGGGGCAACTTCACCGCGGCGGCGGTAATGGCGTGCGGCGGGGTGGTGTGCGCGCGCGGGGAGAGGGAGAGCTCCCTTTTATAGGCACAGGTGAGGCCGAGGGGGTGCATGGACGTCGTCTCGAAGGAAGGGCGCGGGAGTTTAAGCCGCGGCGCGCGTCGGCCGAGGTGCACAGGGCGTCGCCGGCGGGAGGCGCGGCGGGGGGGGTCCGGCCGGGCGCGCGGGGGAGCGCGTCCCCAGGTTGCTCGGGTTGCGGGGAGCCGCATGATGGCATCGGTCTCGGGCGCGCGGCCGTCCGACAGGCGGCGGGGGCCCCGGACGCCGAGGTGCCGCGTGGCGGCGCTGGCACGACGCATCGGCGCGCGCGCGCGCTGGCACCAATGCCCCGAGTTCAAATTTGAACTGCCCACGTTTGAACGCCTCAAACTTTAAATTTCAACTTTAAACTCAAGAACCTTTAGATAGGACTTCTGTAGATTGGTCAATGCTCTACACAATAGGCACTAATCGAGCTCGATTTGATTTCGAATTGAGAAAGAAAACTTGATGCCAAGATGGAAGAAAACTCAGCCCTGATGAACAGTAGCCAGTAGGTTTGACTTGAATTTTTGAGCTATTTTTCCTCCAAATTTCAAATGACATCTTGAAGATGAAATGTGTCCCTCACAATTCTACACAACTTTTATATTCGCAGAATTTTGAGTGTTTAGACAAAAATTGGAGAACGTGGCCAAAGTTCTAGGGTGATATATTGACATCAAGGGGTTTGACCCACTTAGCTAGGGTTTTGACCAATGCAGTTAGTGTTAACTTGTCAAAGGTACTCAAGGGTGAGTATTAGGGAGGTTTTCAAGGTGATGGCCCAAGTTGACCATGATTTGACCACAGTCAACTTCTTTGACCAGCAATTAGGGTTAACTAAAAACCTGAGATGTCACATATATCAAGATACAGCTAGGTACTCTATCAAGGATTGAAAAAGTTGGAATTGATCTTACATTACACTCGATTGATATGGGGCGTGTAGCTTCACCTGCCTTGGGCGGTTGAAAGATAGAATGGTTGTATAAAGATTACCAATCACATGTACCTTGATCAGTTATCAATCCGGAGGTTTTGCAGGTTTTTCAAAAAGAAATCAAAGTTCCTCAAATGATACTCTCGGATCGCTCAATGTGTATGATTCCTCACCAAGGCATTGATTTGCCTTCTTTCACTACCTACTCCTAATAAGCTGATATATGGAGCTATAGGTAGGGAAAACATGTGGCATACCTATTTCTCATGTATTGTCGAGTCGAAAAACGGATCCTTGGGAGAACAAGTCATACACCCTGATCAAGATGTGCAAAAGTGTGTGTATGATGGATGGATAATGAACTCCTATTTGCATGATTTTACTCTCCTCCTTTTTGAAATTTTTTGAGACTTGGACTATGTCTCTTTACTCTCTTTTTTATGCATGCCCTTGAGCATGTTTCTCTCTTTCTCTTTTTTCTTTTTTTACATAGCCCATAGTCCTTGCTGAATATTTTTGGAGGGGGTGTAATCATGGAACATGCGCGGAGCTTTATTTTGTGGAATGGATAGGGAATGGATGAAATGATGGTTGCTAACTTTCAGTGTAGAAGTTTCGCATATGGTGGTGTGTACGTGATCTTGATCATAGGAGTATGACAAGTTTACTCGCCGAGGGTCACAGCAATTCGACAAGACTCAATGAAGAAATCAGGTAGCATATGTAGAGGTTTAACAGAAGCTAAAATCTACATATGGCCTTGGATAGGAATTTCTCATCATTGAGGAACTTATCATTTTGACATTTTCAAAAGAAAACTCCGGATATCAAACATCACTTAGTACTAGCTCATAGCAACTCTATTGTACCATATCATATCTTGCAACAACTTAGGCAAAGATCATGCTTCTTGCTACCCACAAATTTCAAGCTCAGGTTCGATCATACTAGCCAACAAACTCATAACTTGGATAGGATACTAAGCTGTAAACAAGGCAAAGAAGAGGAATAAATAGAGCAACTATTCATCATTTCAACCATGGAGAATAAGAACACTCTTACCGCGCATATGAAAACAAACTAATTTAAGAAAGCAAATAAATATTTTTGGTCTTTTTAACTTTTTCAGATTTTTATGTGTTTTTAGCATATGGGGTTCTGAAAACAATAGAAGATACAAGTTACCTCAGAATGGGGGTCCTCCCCCAAGCTAACTTCAGGCTCACTGCTGTGGAGGGTGGTATCCCATCCACGCGTAGTAAGCCCTCTGCTCCTCAAGCTGTCGCAGCTGTCTCTGCTCCATGGTGTGAATCCTCTTGCCAGTCATACGCTGCCAGTCCTGAGTGGACTCAGCCTGCTGGTGCATTATCTCCTCCATGGTACCGACACGGATGTTGAGCTCGCTCATCTCCTGAGTGAGGGTGGCCCCACGAGATGATGAGCGCAACCCGGACGATGAGGACGAGTCCCCGTAGGTAGCACCGGCGGGCCGAACCCACTCGCCACTCCCTGCACTAGCCCAGGTCGAGCTACTCGCACCTGGCTGACTCATGGGTTGGTCCCAACTAGGGGCATATGCGGGTGTAACTCCAGACATGTACCCGGCCGAGGCCCATGCGCCAGACAGCGGTGGGGTAGGCTGAGGCTGTGGCTGAGGTGACAGCTGTGGTGACGGATGTTGTGGCGGATGATGTGCTATCGCTGCCCTCCTCGATGCACTCCTAGTGACCCTGTCTCTAGAAACACTAGAACGATGAGGTTCCTCAAGAGGAACGGTCAATGGCCCTTGGCCGTACAAACGGAAATTCGGGTTAGGTAACCGAATCTGGTTTGCATGGCCAGGGTAAAAGAAAACCAAGGAATCATCCGGGCCCTTTTTAAGAGTATGTCCTTGAATCAGATACACCTCATCTATCATGGCCCGGGGAGAATCAATGTAGGGAACGTTAGCCCCTTGTGTAATCCCAAGACTTGAAATGATACGTGTGATCAGAGACGTACACTCAATAGAACCCGTCATCCTAAAATTTGTCAACCACTACCGAATCATAGCTTGCACTGGGGAGATTTTGATCCGTCTGACCATGGCATATAATATCCTCATCTCGTCTGTGCACATGGTTCGAACATCATCCCTTGGCAAGAGAGTGATGGCGAGCCACTTGTGCCACAGTCGGAGAGTGGGATGCGTGATATCATTGCACCGAGGTGCTAACTTGCCACGGACAGGCCGACCAGAAATCTCTTCCCAAAAACTATCTCGAATAAAATCGCTGCAGTCTTGATCGAGAGAAATAGCACAACGACGATGAAAACCGAGAGCACAACTATGATCATGCCATGAGACTCGATACGACGTTCCATGGAAACGAAACGTAATACCGTCTCATCCTCCCGAAGAGTACAGAGGAACTGGATGGTGAGAGGCCTAGAACCGATCTCCCACACCAGAACAAAGTTCTCGCAACCAAGAGCATGCCAAATGGAATCGAACTCGGAGTCCATACCTGTTTTCTCGAGAAGGGCCGAGTCGAACTCCTTGGTGTTGGGGAAGACTCGATCCTTGATGAGAGCGTAGACTTGTCTCTCCCGGTCGTCCCTCAAGTCGATGAAGGCGGCATCAGTGTTGATCACCCCTTCGGCTCGTGGCGTGGGTAGCTCCTCCTCTTCCTCTTCTTCATGATCGGTTGACATTGGACTCGGTGTAGCTCCGGAGTGGTGAGACGAGCCCTCTCCGTCTCTAGAACGGCGTGAGCGGGTCACCTTCCGGTACGCACCGGTAATCCAACTCATCTTGCACAATAATGGGACAACACGAGCAACTCAGTGATGGGTTAGTGAAATCGAATTGAAATCCTTACCGAACTTGCTCCACCAATATTCAATATTCAGCGACAAATTGGAGAGAGTGCTTGACACTTCCACTTGAGCAAGAAATCCAAGAAAACCAAAGAGCAAGAGCAAAGAGGGAGAGAGGGTGATGAAAATGAATGAATGGGTGAAGAAACTCCTCAATCCCCCTTCTATTTATAGGCAACCGAGCCAGGCACCGGGGTAGAGGACAAGGGCAACGGCTAGGAGCCGTTGGAGGAGGCGGGGCCCACTTGACCGTTGGCCAGGGTCGGCCGACCCCTGGGGTCAGCCGAGCCCCTGCCCGGCCCGCCTGCTTCCATCTTTTTGCAACGGCTCTCTAACGGCTACCTGATGTCCTGCCCAGATGTCTAGGTCCAGATTCGCCCAAAATGTTGCTCGAAAAATTTTTCTAGGACTTTTTACTCAAAAATTTATTTTCAGAGTTTTATTTAAAAAGGGAAATTGGCTAGAAAAAATCTAGCATACAGATGCAAGGTTGGAAAATTCAAATATGTATTTGGAAAAATCAAATAAAATTTTGAAAGGGAAATATGAGATAACTACCAATTTTACCTTTTGGCAGAAAGGACTCGTCTTTTTAAGTTTGAGAGCGAGACTTTTCTCGGTGATCAATTCCACTTATCACCCCATTCCCGAGAAATTGATGGAGATGACTTCTGTATTTCCTGCCACACCCTTCTTGCTTTCTTAGGCTTTGTTGGAGTGGTGGGAAGTCGCGAGGGCTGTGGCTCCGTCCATGCCCGTGATTACTCATTTTTGCCCTGCAGTGTATAGCATTTCTCTTTTGTTGCCTAAAATCAGAACATCAAGTTCCTCTTCCCAATGCGGAATTGAATCATTCCGGCTCTGATATTGATCCTTGCGTTAGCGTCACCCAGGAATGGTCTCCCAAGAATGAGAGGCATTCCCTCATCATCTTGCATATCAAGGACCACGAAATCCGCAAAGATGCCTGAACCTTGGATGAATACCAATAAGTTCTCTACTATCCCCTTTGGATGTCGGATCGATACATCAGCAAGTTGGATGGCCGTTGAAGTTGGAGTTAGAGCTGGATACCCTAATTGTTCAAACATGGCCTTGGACATAAGGTTAACACTTGCACCAAGGTCACAGAGAGCATGCTTAATCTTCTGGTAATATATCTTACAGGTGATAGCCGGATAACCAGGATCTTTCTTGTGTGTGATTGTTGAAGATTCCCATGGGTCAAGTATTTGCTGTATAGGTTTCCCTGCATAGTCAGTAGCTTGTGCCCGCCCAGAATGCTTTCCCCATCTGGTGGACACTACACAAACATTTTCACAGGAAGATACAGGTTGCCCCGGAATCTTCCTGTCTTCAGCAAAGGGAACCAAAGCTGCTAATTGAGCCAACTGGGTTTCTATCATCTTATTAAAACTCAACTGGTTTTTAAGAGCAGAAGAAAGGCTATCAATTTTAACATTAAGGCTCTCAAAAGCCTTATCATAGGCAGTTGTTTTCTTATTAAAACCTTCATTAATCTTAGCTTGCCCAAAGACTAGATCTTTCAAGGAAGTTTGGTTTGGGTTGAAAGAATTACCTTGATTATCTCCTTGATAATAAGGGCGTGATTGATTCCACGTTTGACCTCCTTGTGGACGATAATCGTTGTTGTTGCCGTTCATGTACATCACATCCTCCTGGGTAGCAGGGCAGTAATTCCCTGAATGCCCAGTATTGCCACAGACTTCGCAAGTCATGTGAGCATCCATAGCTTGAGTAGTGGTGGCCATGGCGGCCTTCTCATTGGCTGGATCATCCATTCTCTTCATCATTAGGTCCATCTTGACGTGCAACATATCCGCTTCCTTGACGGTATGTGTACCCCTTTGACGTGGCTGGAGTCGATCATCACTCCACCCTTGATTGGTAACCATCTTCTCAATCAGTGTAGTAGCTTCAGTAATAGTAAGAGAGAAGAAGGCCCCTCCAGCTGCAGCATCAATATGGCCTCGGGCTGTCAGAGTCAGCCCATTATAGAAACTCTGAAGAATAAGCTAGTTGTCCATCCCATGATGAGGACACGCCAGGATGTACTCCTGGAGTCTCTCCCAAGCTTCTGGGATAGTCTCATTTGCCGCTTGCTGGAAACATGAAATTCGCCCCCGAAGGACATTGGTTTTGCCCAACGGAAAGAATTTCGCGAGGAATGCTGCGGAGCACTTTGCCCAAGTGTTAATCTCTACACAGTTAGCATAGAACCACTGCTTCACCTTTCCCAGGAGTGAGAAGGGAAACATTCGCAGACGAATAGCATCTTCCTCCACTCCTCGTATAGTGAAGGTACTGCACAGTTCCAGGAACTGCTGCAGGTGGGCGCTCGTGTCTTCATTAGGCTTGCCACAGAATGGGCTAGCCTATACCATCGTGATTAAGTCAGTCTTGATCTCGAAGTTTCCATTCCCAGTGTTGATCACAGGGCCTGTCGGCACCTGGTCAGCAGAGGGAGCGGAGTACTCGCGAAGAGTCTTCTCGACAGGGTTGGCCTTGGAAGTTGATGCGGATGGCACAAAGGAAGCTGGATCGACTTCCGAGCGTTCACGCAAAGGAGAGCCGAAATGAGTTCGTGCCTTCCTTACGAGTGACTCAGGATCTTTAGTGAAATTCGGTGGTAAGTCGAAACTAGTCATGCACTACCTGTCTTCATCATCAATACATAAAGAAGACAATCCAAGTTAGCCTGCATTGAGAACTGTTTTATTCCTGTCATGATTATAAACATATGCAAAGTATTGATACGTCATCCTTAAGCCTTCCCCGACAACGGCGCCAGAAATGCTTGTTGACATTTCTTAATGCAATCACCTAAGAACAGGTTTGGAACCCATCCTGGTAACAACGCTAGAAATGCTGATTGGTAATTCTTAACATTACAGGAGTCCGCAAGCACACGGAAGTACCATTGTAGCATTTCCCCAAAGAAGTACTCCAAAGGGTCTCAAATCCAAGGAAGGCATTGGCGGAATGACAAGGTCAACTCTATTGCGATGAGTATAGATCATAGACAGAAATAAATCAGACACTCAAGTGCAGGGGTAAAATATGATAATAGGGGTAGTGTGATCACACACACACTCACTCTCTCTCTAAGGGGTCCTAGGCATAGGAGGCGACATACGAGTTAGTTCTAGGTTCTTATGTACTAAACACATAAAGCTTGTAGGAACGAGCTAGATACACTAGCATTGAAGAACATTGACTTAAGCACCCAGGTACCACGGGGAGATAACCTCCCGTGTTGCTTCCACACAGCTCCGGTTGTTATATTTTAGACTCCTACAGCTTATCCGAACATGGGGGATTTCAGAGGACCAACGGCTGTCACTACCGCGGCCTACCCCAAGACAAATCGTGGGATAAACTCATAAGTAAGGTAGCTACGCAACCCAAGCACCATGCTTACATTGTTAGCCGGACTTGACCGGCTCGGGCTATTGTCACCCAGGTCAAGCCACCAGATAAACCAGCCAATTACACCGAGTACCGTAGCTCAAGCACAGACTTCATACAACGCAGTCATGTCATCTAATTAGATCAAACTAGGTTAGGTACACAAACGTATTCGTGTTTTCCTATGTCTATTCAACTGGATCAAAGGGTCGTGTTCGCGAAGAACACGAGCCTCTAACTTATGAACAAACAACGGAAACATATGAAAGTCAACCGTCAAGTGGATCAAAAGGCCTTGTTCATCAAGAACAGGAGCCTCTAAATGATGAACAGGTGAAGAACACATGAACAAATCACTCATGTATACTAACACAACTTTATATGAAATAGCTGAATAACTGAAGTAGATCAAAGTCTTACAAATGAAATAAGATATAATAGAACTCATACCTAGATCCCAAAGTAGACTTGGAACCTGAATTAGAACTACTCTAGCCTACCTCCTAGCCTTGAGACTAAAAGTGAGAGATGTGTTGCAAGTGTGGATGGTTCATAAGTGATCCCCCTCTCCTTCTATTTATAGGCCCGAGCATCGGCGTGGAATGGATGCAAACACCCTGGGAATGGCACCTAGGACCAATAGGGAAGCACCATGTGGAAGCCCCTGAGTGGCGGCCACAAGGTCGGTTCGGCCGACCTGTGGGGTCGGCCGACCCCCTGTGGGCCCCACTCGGGGTGTGCTTCCTCCTGGAGGCTGTCCTGTGGGTCCTTAGGTCGGTTCCCGGTGTCCACCCTGTTTTGGCGTGAATTGCATGCCTTTGTGGGCCCATGGATCCATGTGACGTCCACGTGTCACACTCTGATTCGTCAGGGGTTGCTTCACTTGGATTGCCTGCATGGCATGCATGCATGGCTCCCTAGTTGGCAGGTGTGCATGCATGGCATCCTTGTTGGCAGCCCACCTAGGATGAGGTGATGTGGCATGGACCATAGAAGGTGAGTTTGTCACTCTTTTCCTGCTTATTTTCCTGCAATCAAATAATCTCCAAGGACAAGTGGAACTACATTATTCTTAACTAAATACGTGTAAGAAATGCCTTATGCTCCTTTATTCATGAGTATATTGATGGCCAAAGTAGGTACTTAACAGCCGTCAACAGAGGGCGAGGCGAGTGTTGAGCGCGCACGCTCAGTTCTGCGAGGAGAACATGTCTTCAGTTGCAGACCAGAGGGCCGCCGCCGTCTCCTTGGCGGCGACTTGGGAGAGGATTTCCCGGGCCAGTGACCGGAGAACAAAGCTAAGAACTTGTTGATCCTTAGCGAACCACTCTTCATATGTTGGATTGGACACCTTGGCGTCCTTCCTATTGGGACCTTTGCCATCAATCTCCACGCCAGGTGCTAGTGTAGAGCCGGTGAGATGACCTTCAAGACGAGCTCCTCAGACGACAGTGAGGATTTGGGCCATCCACATTGCATGATTGGTGCGAGAGAGTTTCTTTGACACCGTAATGCCAAACCAAGGCTTGGCAAGCATAGCGAAGGAGGCCATTGCTGTAGCTCGAGGTTATGGGTGTAGATGTGTTTTTGGCGATGTGTTTTTGGCTCTGATGACCATGTGAAAGTAATCAGAGGTGCAGAAGAATGGGAGAAACATCATGCCTTCTCCTTGGCCGGTGGCTATGTGTTATATGGCGAGGAATAGCCCCTCGGGTGGCTTGTACATCAAGTAGATGGATATGGCTGGCTGGTGGTTGAGATACAATTTGTTACAACAGAATCTACATCTAAACAACTCTACCAGCCAGCCATAATCCTCTCTTTTACAACTGAATTACATTATCTAACAAACTTGACTTCAAAGAACTTTGATTATGCGTCGATTCAAGGAGTAGGAAGGGCAAAGATCACCAAGAAAAGGGTCTCTATGAGCCCATGTGTGATTTCCTTCACAAGAACTCCCTCAAACCGCAGCCAAATCGACGAACCCAAAAATAAAAAAAAAGGACTCTAAAAATCACCAAAAAGAAAAACATCAAGAATAAAAGAGAGTGCAAAGGAGCACAAGTAAAGAACGTTGAATCTGCTATACATCCAAGGAAAGGTTCTTTACAAATCAAGGTTAGCTACTTCCCTTCATCCTACCCATTTTGAGAGTGGAGAACAAGAAGTGGAGAGTAACCTCCTCCTCTCAACCCTCCAAACTTGAAGCACTTGCTAGCCTATGGAAAGGGACATGACTTCAAAAGCCCCAGAGATAGCAGCCATCCACCCCTAGCACCTATTTATATCAAGTCACTTGGTGGAGGTCAAAGTCTAAACTACCCCTACAAATTAAATATAAGATATACACCCCTGAGGGGCACAAATGGAAAGATGTAGATATTTTCTCCACACGGGCACGCATCCATCCATCGGGCCTTTCTTTCCTCTGATGCAAGCTACTCAATCATGTCGTGTGTCCCCCGCTTTGAAGCTTCTCGTCGCACCCGGATCTCGTCCCCATCACTCTAGGCCTTCAGGCTCGGTTTTGAGGCCCAAACTGAGAAACCCTCCTCCGATGGTTTTGTGGTCAAACCAACAAACCCTGCATACAAGGCACGACCTTACAATGCCAAGCTTCAAGCATGCCAAGCCTTTCACCTCTAGCACCCAGATGATCTACTCGTTCTTGCCTCGCTCATTGACATGGCCATCATCGTTGCACCGGCTCCATGCACACAAATTCATCTTGCTCTTCTTGCACAACGCAGACCACACTTGATCTCGTCGTCCACTGGGTCCCTCGAACAAAGTCTACTTGTCTCTCCATCACCCCGAAGGCCACTCTGGCTAAGAACTTTCGCACTCGTTCTTCATTTGCAACAACGCATACCAAGCCGCATCCATCACTTGCAATATGTGGGGACCGCCCTATAGGGGTGGGCCCGAATGCCTTTACATATCATTCCCTGGATCATTAGATGATACGGGCACTTGCACAAGAATTATCACAACAGTACTTCATTTATTTATTCTGATATTTTACATAAGGTTGAAAAAGAGAAAACACACTGTATACAAGTAGGGCCGTAGCATCAACCTTATTCAAGCAGCGACGATCTACGTAGCGGACTCACACCTCAGGCATCTTGACTCCTAGCTCGGACCCAGGGGGTCCTCTTCGTCATAAGCTTCTGGTTCCTCGTCTAGTAGAAGAGATAAGGGAAGCAAGAGTGAGTACCGGGTAGGGTACTCAAGAAATTTGATAGTTGACAAGACCAAACAGAGGGGATTCGGCCACTAGTGGGCCTAAGCACACATCTAGGGTACTGAATGTAAAGTACGGAATTTCAGTGCGAAAGAGAGAAGTATGTAATGCAGCAGTATAAAGTAGTTTTGGTCCCGGTGGGCATTCACTTCCCTACCAGTCCCCTGATTATATAGAGTCTACCCGGGTTCCATCAGGGATAACCCGATCCAGCCTTAAGCCACACTCAGGCTCCATTCAAGGACAAACCCGACTCAAGATCAAACTAAGCTTAACCAAAAGCATCTCTAGTATCCTAAAGTGTATTCTAATCAATGGGAGCTTTTACCAAGTGGGCTCGTAACCGTGAGCCTCAGCTATTCGAATATATTCATAACTCTGGCTAGAGGGGTATGCTTTACCCGCATGATCGATCAGCCCATACCCAGTACGGGGGCAGTACTGACCTACGAAACCTGTACCCGTCGGCGTCTATTCATGGACTACATTATCATCCAATCCTAGACTACATTCCCTAGCTCCACCCACGTCTATACTGGGGTCTAAGCAGGGGTCATTCCACCACCATCTGCCACGCGGATCCAGTTTCCCGAGAAAAGATGCATCAATATAAAATGTGGTATTCAATACCACCGTGTCCCGATGACCCATGCCGACCAGACCTGGGACTATGCGAAGGTCCTACTCCAGCATATCTGTTGCCCACCATGGCCCCTTGGGGTGGTTTACTAGGTGCAGTGGTGGGGTGTGGATCAAGTCCTCACATGAATAGACATTCCCGAAGGCTATGCCTTTTTGGCTCGTGCGGTCGTACAAAACACTAGAAAGACTTTCCCACGAACCAGACCTTATACGACCAGAGTAAGCATGGACAATACCCTCCACTGAGGTTACCCCCATACTCCGAGGTCCATCCTTAAAGGATCTATTATATTAGTCCAATTCATGCAACTACCATATTCTACTTCTAAGCATATGGAAATACGGTAAATACAAAATGTAGAATTTGGTAGTATTTAAGCGGGAAAGCATGAAATAAAGGTGAGAAGTTATCTAGATGGTAGAAGTCAAGGAGTGTTGTGGAACTTGCCTTCTTCGAAGTCTTGGTCGTTCAACACTTCTTCTTCATAATCTGGGTCGTCGATCGGGTTCTCAAAATAAGTATCATCTTCTATAAAGCGCAGTTATACAAAAAATGTAAATCATACAAATCAAGCATAAAAATTCATCAAACATGGGTTAAGGAATAAAGGACGGGGTTCCTAGGGTTTTGTGATCGATTCGGAGGAAAATTCCTATTCCCGGGTACATAAAATATAAACCCGGTATTTAGGAAAAGATGCCAGAAATTAATCTAGGAGCTAGACATGTGATATTTGGGTGCAAAGAGAATGAATAGGCTCTAAATAGGCTCTAATATTTATGGTGAATTTTTGGGAATTTTTAAGCTGGCTAACTAAGCTTGTGTGTGCATTTGGCCGGGTGTACCTAGCAAAAACAGGGGGAGAGACTGACAGGCGGGCTAGGGGGGCTGACGCGACGCGGGGCGACGCAAGGATGCACGTGGCGTGCACATGGCAGCCACGTGGTGCACCAGTGCTTAGGTGGCTGCCGCGTGGTGGGGTTCTGTGTGTGTGTGGTACACGTGCACCGGGTGCACCGAGCGGGGCAGGGGAGCGGCGCCGCCCGGGTTTGTGATGAGGAAATCTTCCTCCACTATTACCCGTTGGCAAAGACACAACATAAATGGGCTATGTGGCCCAGTTGTAGTCACACAGCGATCGTGTGAGTCTCATTATCCCACCTTGCTTACCTAGGGAGGAGGAAGCCACCTTAAAGGGGAGAGCCACCCTTCCCCTAACGGACTAGTCATTTGAGGCGATTGGGCCTTTCCCTGAGGGGTGCGATGAAGGACAGTGCTAAGGTTTGCATCGAAATTCGGGTGCCGAGGCCAAACTGCGTAATCAGTGCATCGGGCTAACCATAAATCCAATCCCACCTAGGCTGGACTTATCATTTGGTGGACTGGTTTAGTTTCAGCGGGTGTTGCACCAACTACATGGGCCGAACCTAAAGTTTCTATGCAGGATAGGTTTGTTCCCCCTTCTTATCATAGAGATTTGCGTAAGAGTTTGATGCATTTAGAACAGGGAGATAAATCTGTGCAAGATTATTATGGTGAGCTTCAAAAGGGTTTGATGCGATGCGGCATAGTGGAGGGAACCGAGGATTCTATTTGCCGCTTTTACTCAGGTTTGCGGCGCAATATTCAAGACATAGTGGATTATAAGGATTTTAACTCTGTCAACCAGTTGTTTTAGTTGGCTATGTTTGCAGAGAAAGAGTTGTAGGGACGTTGTTGACGGTCGATTTCCGTCAACCAAGAGCACTTGTTACACTTTGGTTTGAGCTTTGAATTGAAACTAACCTGCCACTAGGCATACTAATGTGTAACAAGTTCGCACTTGCATATCGTTTTTGGAGTATGTTGTTTACACAAGATTTAAGCGCCTAAATGAGGACTTCCTGGTAGAGTTCATCGAGCACTTTATGAGAAGATCACGAAGCCCGGCACAAGTCAAGACACGAAGTGAACATGACTCCAAATGACCCGAGGACCGAAGCATGAAGCTGTGAAACTCCGAGGATCTAAACAGAAGATGCAGGAGTTCGTGCGCCAAGTAGCCTTATCCAAACTGCGGGGAAAATAATGTCAAGGACCCACATGAAGTTTGGCAAATATTCAAGAAGACACGAGAAGCATCATGGCGAAATATGGGGCCGAACCGAGCCACAAAGTCCCTAGGCCTGGCCTGTTTTCTACTCGGTTCGTGACGCCCTTTGACCTAGATGCTCCTTGGCTCATTTATATCCACTGCCTCCGACGACCGCCTCATCCATTCATGATATCTCGGAGAAACCTAGAATCAAGGACCGGAGGGAGACGACGGTGGCTGTGAGTCCTCGAAGTTGTCTAGGAGATGGCCTAGGCTGACCCTAGCCGCCATGGCCGCCCTGCATGGTTGTGCCATGGTGGAGTTCCAGAGCTACGCATTCATCATCATAGGTATGGCCTCGGTGGTGATGATGTAATGTATACTTTCATGTGAGCAATGATAATCTTGTCATCCGATCTATTAAGCAATTCCATGTATCTGTCTTTTACTTTCTACCTATCGTGAATATGATTTAATCCTTAGTCTAGTGCTAGGTTAGACTACATATCATGCTTTATGTAATCATAGTGATTATATCTAGTATGTTGACCCTTCATGGTTTGTAGACATGTCCATGTATGGGTGTGCCCTTAGACTCCCCGCATCATTAAGGGTGCACCGTGACAAGATGATGTCCCTGAATGTGAGGTATGATTTACCATAAATAAACTACAATATAGAAAATAAAAATGAGAAATAAATGGAAAACTGTGGGCAACAAAATGAAAAGCACATTAGTACCAGTGCTAAACTAGCACCGGTACTAATGTGCTTCTCCATTTGGCGCGAAATGAAAAGGCGCATTAGTACCGGGACTCATCTAGGCCCGGTACTAATGTTAACATTAGTACCGGTGCTCAACCAGCCCCGGTACTAATGTCCACATTAGTACCGGGGCTAGTTGAGCACCAGTACTAATGTGGGGAGGTATAAAGCCGCGGCCCTCCCCCAACACTTAGCAGTTCTCCGTCGGCCGCCTCGATCCTTCTTCCCCGACGTGACACCGCGCCGCCTCCCTATTCGAGCCGCCGTCGTCGCCACCGCCGTCGCGCCCCGTCCCCGCCACAGCCGTCGCGCCGTCGTCCCCGGCAGGCCCCACAGCGCCCGCCGCGCGCGCCGTACTAGTTCCGCCTCGGCCAGCGCTGCCACGCCACCGTCGTCGCACCGCGTCCCCACCCTCTCCGTCAACGTCGTCCCCACCCACGCCGCGCGCCACCGCCGTCGCGCCGCGTCCCCACCCACGTGCCACAGGCGCCGTTCCCCGGCCCCAGCCGGCCAGCCGCCGCGCGCCGCGTCCCCCACCCGCGTCGTCGACGCCGTCCCCGCCTCCGCGCGCCGCCGCCGTCGACGCCGTCGTCCCCGCCCGCACGCCATCGTCCCCTGTTGCGCGTCGTTGTCGATCCCCCGCCACGCCGCCGGTGGTCTGTGCCCGCGTCGCGTCGTCTCCTGTTTTGGGGGCTGACGTCAGCCTGGTGGTGGCTGACGTCAGTCCCCTTTTTTTATTTTTTTATTTAGAATTATAATTATAATTAGATTTAGATATTATTATATTAATTATTAGATTCAGATTAATAAATAGATTTATTATTAGATTTATATTAATTATTAGATTTAGATTAATAATTAGATTTAGATTAACAATTAGATTTAGATTTATTATTAGATTTCTAATTAGATTTAGAATTAGATTTAGAATTGAATTAGATTTATAATTAGATTTAGATTTAGAATTGAATTTAGATTTATAATTAGATTTAGATTTATAATTAGATTTATATGCGGATGTAAATGTTATGCATATGTGGATGTAAATGTTATTTATATTTCAATTGCACACGTTCGACTTGAGTCGCTCGACTCTCACTCCACGCTCCTGACGCTCCCGCCACGTTCCTGACCCCCCTACCACACTCCAGACCCCCCGACACGCTCCCGACCTCCCCCCTCCCCGCCACGCTTCCGACTCCCCCCCCCCCCACACGCTCTCGACTCTATTTAGAATTAAATTTTTAATAGTCTCATCATTGGAATAGTTTGTCCACATATTACATTTTTGTCACATTATTTTAGTTACAATGGTGCGAATAGAAGAGGACCGAGAAGCAGAGCAAATGATCATGGATTTAATTGCTCGCAATACTATGAATGCTGCACCGAATGAACAAGAACAGGATCATAGAGAGGCTGATAGCTACCTGAACATGTCTGGTGATGGCAACGAGAGGGAGCAACCAATTGCTCAAGAAAGCAATGATGGAGAACCATCCGAGGTATAAGTAATAAAAACCAATACATCGTCATGATTTTCCAGGAACCTACTTATTAGAGAAAATGAGTTAATAGTTCTTAAATTTCCAGGAGCCTGCATCGAGCAGCAAGAAGAAGCCGGGTGGGAAACGCGGCCCAAAGAAGAATCTAGAGGGGCGTTTCATCATCACAGAAGTATCTGTCGATGGGAGGCCGTTAGTTCCACATGAAAATGTTGTCAAGTTGATAAATCACATTGGGGCTCTTGTTAGGGACAACATCCCAATAAGCTTTCGGTATTGGAAAGCGGCTGACGCACCTGACTTACAACCCGAAGAAGGTGAAGAAGAAGCTGAGCATGAAGATGAAGATCAGGACGAAGGGCAACATGAAGAGAATGAACCCCCGATACCGGTTCGGCTAGATGTTGTCCTGGTCACAGAGAAGAACATGATTTGGGCCAAGGTGAAAGCACACTTCGCATTTTCAAAAGACACAGATTTGAAAGATGTGCGCACTTGGGCCCTGCAGAAGGGTGCAATTGCCTTTCAGACGTACAAGAAGCGGCCGACCAAGGACTTCATCAAGCAGGGGCTTACACCTGATTTTAAGAAGCCAGGATATGCCAAGTTAAGAGATCACTGGGATGCATTTGTGTACGGCAAGCAATCAAAAGATGCCGCCAGGTTGATTGCAACCAACACAGTCAATGCACGTAAAAAGAAAGAATTTCATCATCTTGGCCCTGGAGGTTACGCGATGGCCATGCCCAAATGGGATCGGATGGAGCAAGAGATAATGGCACGTGGAGTCATATCAGCAACTCTAGATTGGCCTGACCGAGCACGGAATTACTATTATGCACATGGTGGCATGCTCAATCCCGAAGATGGATCATTAATACCGAGGGAGCAACTAAGACAGACAGCTGCAAGGCTTGTTGATTTGATCAGGGCTGCTGTCGAAGGAACTTTCATACCTGATCGAGAGAAAGACGAGCTTTCTGCTGCAGTAGGCACTAAAGAACATGGTGGACGTTGCCGAGGCAAAGGTGTGATTCCATGGAAAGTCGCATGGCATGAGCACATTGACACCTATAAGAAGCGCAAAAGGAACAAGGACGAACAAGATAGGAAAATCAGAGAATTGCAAGAGCGCATAGAAATGGCTGAGGCAAGAATGGAGGAAATCATTGACCAACGTGTGGCCCTTGCTCTTAACAAACAATCATCTCAGCAAGGGCCTATAGATGAAATGAGCCCGCCATCTACTAAGGGGAAAAGTAGTGTCACTTCAACGGATGCAGCACCAGCAAACACGGAAGCACCGGTCAAGGAAGCACCCCTAGCCTCACCAGAAGCACTGGTTGCCTCACCAGAAGCACCCCAAGCCTCAGCAAAAGCAGACACCAAGGTCTGCCAAGAATGGTTCCCCATCAATGACATCACAATGAGGTCAGCGTGTGAGCTTCTCGCTCAACTCAGAAACAAGATGTTACCGGTGGCTTATGGTGTTGCTGAGGTCCCGGAACCGGGGGAAGCTTTCATGGGCGTGGATTATCGTAAAGCATTTTACCATAAAGTTTCCGTCGACCGAGTGGTCCCCGGTTGGGAAGACCTCGAACTGGAGTTACCGGGACCTGATGGGGAAGAGGTGTTTGGAGATACCGTGCACGGTTGGGTATTGTGGGCCAAGGCTCACATAAAGATTACAGAACCGGTCAAGGAAGCACCCCTAGCCTCACCAGAAGCACCTCTTCATGATGCCTCATTTACACACCCCGTGTCTGAAGGCGAAGATCATCAGCTACCTTCATCTCCAACAGGAAGCATGAGTCCTCTAATTGATCGGGACCCAAGCGAGAGTCCGCCCCCTCAGCATGATGAGTCTGTTAAGGGCAAGGGTACCAAACGACGAGCTACACATCATCCTCTGCCCCCTCCTCCAAAGAAGCAGACAAAGCCCAAGTAGAAGAAGCCTCAACCAAAATTATCTTACGAGAAGACTCAGGAGGAGCAAGATGCTTCAGTGCGGGCTGAGCTTCATAGACAAATATTCAAAGCGAAGAAGCCACCGGTTGAGAAACCAATTGACCGGGTGAAATTTCATCGCTTCATGAAAAAATAGAGGAGGAGAAATGACAAAAAGCCCAGGCACCTCCTTTGACTGACTATGACCGACGGGCAATCAAGATGCACAAACAGAAGAAGCAGTCGAATAAAGCTAAATCTACAATTCCACAACTAGGCACCCAGTCAAAGCAATCTGTCTCCCCCATCAAGGTGCTTTCTACAGTTGAGCAGAATATGCTCGTATTCAATAAGGAATCAGGTCTGACTATTGGTCAAATTCGAGGGGAGGAACCAATCCCAAAGCATGAAGGGGCAAATAGACCGAAGTATGAGTGGGGTAAACCACTTGTGTGACCGCAGTTGGTGTCGTATCTTCCAACGAGAATGCATGAACTGCACGATTGGTACATGGCTGCGTCAGCCAGCGGTACAACCTATGTGGAAGCTACCATAGATGAACAACATTATTTCCATGGCCGAGAAACTTTTGGTGTGGAATTTGACCAATTTTGGTTCTTATTCAATCAAGATGTAATTGACTCAGGACTCGTCGCTTGCTGGACTCTGTAAGTCTCGAAAACAATGATCTAGTCATTCTACCTTATCTTAACTTGTGTTTAATTTGAATTTAATTTCGATCATGCAGCTTTGAGATGCAGCAGTGCAGGAGGAGAAGAATAACGGACGTCGGCTTCATGGATCCACTAATGATAAATCAGATTTGTGTTAGAAAATGGGAGTTGGCCACATTGGACTATATATATTTGTTTCTAGAAAAACACCATGAGAAGGGTATCATACTTTTGCCATACAACTTCGGGTGAGCAATGTGTATCTCATCTATTTTATCTTTTTCAAATGACATTGCATATATATTTCAAAAAACTAATACTTCTACACGTATGCACAGCTTCTATTGGATTCTTTTTGCATTCTGTCCGTCTCTAAGCAAGGTCTTCATCTTCGACTCTTTGAGGGCAACTACAGATAAAAGCGCATACCAAGATGTCGTAGAGATGATCAAACTTGCATGGGCTCGCCTCTGTGTAGAGCACCCGGGAAAATACAAAGAGAACCTTTATTTCCACTATGATTTCCCTGTATGTGTATTCTGCTAGTCCGCATATCACATGTCTTCCAATATAATTAAACATATTTCATAACTTTATTTTCGCACATGTGCAGTGCTTGACACAACCTTCAGGTACCAATCTGTACGGATACTATGTATGTGAGTTCATACATATCTTTTCAAGCCTTGCAGAAGGTACCAACCTCGAAGACAGGGTGCGTCCACTAAACTAAACGACACATGCATGTAGTTCTTATTTGTTCATGTTCTTTTTTGTACTAGTTCTTATTCTTTGTTCATAATCTTTTGTAGATTAACTACATCAAGGAGGGGCTCCTCGAGTCGGAAAGAATTCGGTTAATTCAAGAACAACTATGCGGATTTCTTCTAGATGAGGTGATTACGCCAGGTAGAGAATTCTTTTCAGGCTTATCATCTGTTATTGTAACGGGGAAGTCCACGGAAGAAGCATCGGGGAAGTCGACGGCAAAACCAACTGGGAAGTTGACGGAAGAAGCAGGGTCGACTAAGCAGGGGAGGAAGAGAGGACAAAGCTCTGCAAAGGACCAATCGTCAGGGAGCAAAAAAAACTAATATTAAACCCTGCTGACCTTTGATGCAATGTATTATATACACTAATATATATATTTCGTATTTCTGTATGCACAATATTATATATGTTCTTGTATTGGATCAACTACCGGATTTGAGATAATACATGCATACGAATATATGTATTAGTATAATATTAGATATTATACTAATACATATATACGTATGCATGTATAGTATTATCTCAAATATTTTATATGGCACACGAATTTATATTATAGCGTATTAGGCATTAGGATTAGTATACGTAAACCAATCAAATATGATGGAATTAATAAACCAGAAAACGATAAAGAAAAAGAAAAAAGAAAAAAACATTAGTACCGGTTGGAATTTAGAGCCGGTACTAATGTGCACCATGCCACGTCGCTGGGGGCGGGGCACATTAGTACCGGCTCTCAATGCCAACCGGTACTAATGTCCCCATTAGTACCGGTTTTCAAAACCGGTACTAATGTGACTTCACATTAGTACCGATTGAACAATACCGGTTTGAAAACCGGTACTAATGGGGGTTCTTACCCAGTACAGAAGCCTCTTTGCCTAGCAGTGGAAAGATAAGGACGGCGAGGGACACTAGTGTGGGTCCCATCATTTCACCTGTCTATGTAGTATGTACCTTTATTGTAGATATTCTAGATAAATTGTGTATCTAGAAAAATCAAAATAAATAGTGATTTGGGAAGATGGAGGAAGTACTTTCCATGTTCAGTGCCAAGGGCAATTGCGACTTAGTTGAAAGGCCGATAGGTTAAATACACGGTTGTTATGCTCTTTCTTGAGATCAGAAAAAGCTCAGAGAATTTGTTTTACGTAACATTTTCCTATAAGATAAGTCAAAATAGAAGAAAAAAAACTTATTTTCCACATAAGTTGGAACCAGAGCTGTTTTTTCCTATATATACGCTGCTAGAAGGCTTCAGGATCATAACTCTCTCTCTCTCTCTCTCACCAGTCACCAAGTCGGAAAGCATGGCCGACAACGCCCATGCACTCCGCTTCTTCATTCTCTCTTGCATTGGTATGATAGTAGTAGAGTCCTTTAGGCCAGGGTTATCTTCTAAGGCGAGCCAACATTCTACCACATACCCACAGCTACACGATTTCTCAAGCGAGGAGCTTTACGACGCTTACTTCGTAATCCAACGCTTCAAAGATACCATTACCTGCGACCCCAGGAACATCACCTCCACTTGGACCGGCCTTGATGTCTGCGGCAAAAGGAGCTATGTTGGCTTCCACTGCGCGAGGCAACCAGGAGGCGGCAATAATCTCACGGTCACTTCAGCCATTTTCAATGGCTTTGGTCTGTGTGCACCAACGCTTCAAGGCTTCGTCGACCACCTTCCTGATCTCGCTCACTTCCAGGCCACATCAAACAATTTTGGAGGCGATGTTCCAGGCCTTGCTGACCTGACCAAGACGTATAGCCACGATGCCCTCAACGGTCGGCCTGGTCAGCTTTCTGAAATGAAGCAGAACATGCGTGGAGGTCATCGTTTAGATGATATCGACGCAGGTGACTTCGGTGTGACAATAGAAAGACCTGATGGTGACCTCGTTAAAACACTCATGCATCCCGATCAAGTTCATATTAAACCGAGATTTCCATCCAGCCCAAGCACTGACAAACTTAGGTTCCCCCAAATGAGCTACGTCGCCCTCGCGAACAACAAGCTCACCGGGCCAATTCCATCATCAATCGCAATGGCGCAAGACTCCCTCCTCGAGGTGCTCCTCCTCAACAACCAGCTCTCGGGCTGCCTCCCCCACGAGCTCGGCATGCTCCACAAGGCGACCGTCATCGACGCCGGCATGAACCAGCTCACCGGCCCAATCCCGTCATCCTTCTCCTGCCTGACCAGCGTCGAGCAGCTCAACCTCGCCGGCAACCGCCTCTACGGCCAGGTACCCGACGCGCTCTGCAAGCTTGCCGGCCCGACCGGCCGCCTCGCCAACCTCACCCTGTCCGGCAACTACTTCACCTCCGTCGGGCCGGCGTGCGCGGCGCTGATCAAGGACGGCGTCCTCGACGTGAAGAACAACTGCATCCCGGGCCTCGCCAACCGGAGGCGCCCGGCGGAGTGCGCGGCGTTCCACAGCCAGCCGAAGACGTGCCCGGCGGCGACCACTCAGCAGGTGGCGTGCCCCGCCGCCGCAGCAACCGTCACGGCGCCGGCGGAGAGGAAGGCTAGGGACTACTCCAGCTACGTGACGTACGCTACTCTGCACGAGTGAGGCGCCACGTCGGTCGGCATGCAGTAGGAGACAGAGTGCCTCGGTGTGGTGCTTTGGCTATTTGCTCCTTGTATTCTTGTGTAGTACGCGGTGTGTTGGTGTGCTCGTGATGATTGTCGTCTATTTGCTCTGCACACGTGTTGCTGTCACTTAGATCCATCTTATTAATTTGTATCCATTGTGTGAAAAATTATTATTGCTGGTGAAGTAAAGTTTGTTCTATATCTGTCTCTGACTTCGAGATGTTGCTTAAATTACGCAAATTTCCATCGTAAAATGGCATATGGCAATGACTTTGATCAACATTAATACTCTTTGTTGTGTTGAGCTTGCACCGCTCTATAGGATCGATTTGGAGTTCTTTCTGTTTTCTCTTGTGCTTCTCCTTGCTTCTCGTCATGTGACGAGTACTCATGTAATCTCTTCCTGGTATGTCAGGGGCTCGACTTATAATGTGACATCTTACATTCGATCAATTAATTCATCTTAAAAAAACATAATTACTCTCCATTCATCTTAGGCCCTGTTCTTTACATCAAAAAGAAACAGTGAAAAGTACTATTCACATGTTACATCCATCACATCTTCTCTCACAAGAAATACTATTCCAGTACTATTCATTTGCAACTTCACTATTCTTTTTCACCCAAAAGAACGGGCCCTTAAAAAAATAACTAACTGTAGGCATCTCAACTCTGTCCCATACGCGAGGGCAGTAGGCTTCAACAGTCTAAAATTACCACGATTTTAGCATCAACTATTCCACATTCTTTTCAGATGGATGAATACATATACTACCAGTACATTCCACGGTCATTATTCGATGTCTTCCACTATTCATTGTGTTTTCATGTCTATCATCGTCTATGTCCGACGCCGGGGTGGGCGATGATTGAACGAAACCACAGGGGTCCATATCGCAACCTCGTGATCGCGCGGGTTCCTACCTTCGCGACAAATAATTTTCCTGGGAACCTCCTCTACTCTACATACGGCGATCGACACTAGGCCACAAACGATTTGTGCTGACCCTTGCAAATTAGTGTGCTGGCGGGTGCAATTGGCAACCGCCAGCACTGTGGTTTGCAGGGGCGCCGGTTCATCACCCGCCAGCGGTAGCATAACAGTGCTGGCGGGCAACATAAGGAACCGCCAACAGAAATGAGGATGATTTCTGCTGGCGGTTGCCATATGTTGCCCGCCAGCAGTGTGGCCCTTAAAAAAACCCGACAGCTTCTTCTTCCCCCGCTACCTTCCATTGGAGTTTTGCCCGAGAGGAGCTCGGGAAAAGCTCCAAAAACACCCAATCTATGGGGGGAGGTTTTGCACTTGATTTCCTTGGAGGAGGTGGCTATATAATGTGAGTTTGTGCTATTTCAACCTTCTTTTTTACCTTTTATCCATCATTTCTAGCTTCATTATAGATTCAACTCTCTAGATCTAAGGTTTGCTAGCTAGGGGAGAGAGAGGAGTGAAGAGTGAGAAAATTAGTTGTAGATTATTTTTTTAAGTAGATTATTATGCAAATTAATTGTAGATTCGCTATGCTTGTCATTAATATAATTTGGTTCATTAAATAAAAAAGAGAGAAGTGAAAAGAGAGAAAATTTATTGTAGATTTTTTTAAGTATAGTGTTATGCAGATTAATTATAGATTCGCTATGTTTCTCATTAATATAATTAGTTTCATTAAATAAAAAGTAGAATTGAGTTTTTAATTATTGTGACTCATTTATTATTACTATATGATTAAATTAGTTTCTAAAATGTAGAATTTTTTCATAGGTTGTTTAACATGGATCACAGAGCATGGATGTATGGCGTACAGAGACATTCTTCTACATTCATGACAGAGTTATCAAAGTTTCTCGAGGTTGCGAAGAAGCACGCTCACATTTGCAAATCAAAGCAAATACGTTGTTCGTGTACTGATTGTTGCAACAAACTTGTATGGGAGGATACTAATGACATCAAGATGCATTTGATACAACGAGGTTTTATGAAAGGATACACAACTTGGTCCCACCATGGTGAGACAGTGTCTACTTTCAACAATGCAGACATTGGCACCGGGTATGATGAAGTGGGTGACGAAGATGAAAATGATCATGTCATGATGGATGATGCTTTTGATTGTGGAGATGAAAATGGTAATGAAACAGATGCACCACAAGTGGGCGATGAATGTGATGTTGATATGGAGGAAATGTTGCGCCACATTGAACCGGAGGTGTTGGTAGGGACTGCTCAAGGGTTAGAAAATTTTGAGACACTTAAGAAGGCAGCAAAGGAACGTATGTATGAGGGTTGTGGGAAGGAGTGGACAGTGTTGCATTTCATCCTCAATCTTCTGATTGTTAAGGCTAAATTCGGATGGTCTGACAATAGTTTTAACGAACTCCTTACTTTGTTGGCCAACCTGCTCCCGAAGCCTAAACTTGTGCCAAAAAACACATATGAAGCAAAGAAGATCATCAACCCATTGAAGATGCGGGTGCAAAGAATACACGCATGCAGGAACCATTGCATATTGTACCGCGGTGACTATGCAGAAATGAAGAAGTGCCCTAATTGTGAGGCTAGTCGTTACAAAAGTAATGCTGATTTCGACGCAGAACGTGTCGCTAGCACAAAAGGCGGAAAGAGGAAGAAGGGTGGAAAGAAAAATGCAGGTGCTCAAGTGGGGGATGAGTCTAGTATTGGTACCACTGACACGACTAGTCAACGTAAAATCCCTGCCTTGGTGATGTGGTATTTGCCGGTGGAGGACCGTCTAAAGCGATTGTTCTCGAACCCAAAGACCGCCAAACTAATGACTTGGCATGCCGATCGCCCAGAGAAGTCCGATGGGAAGCTTAGACATCCTTCTGATGCTCGCCAGTGGAGGACCTTTGATTCCAAGCATAAAGACTTTAGAGATGAAAAAAGAAATATACAGTTCGCGTTAAGTACAGATGGCATGAATCCATTTGGTGAAAGAAGCAGCACGCACAGCACATGGCCAGTGCTGATGACCATATACAACCTTCCCCCCTGACTATGTCACAAGAGAAAGTTCCTTTTGCTAACCATTCTAATCCAAGGGCCGAAGCAACCTGGTATTGACATAGATGTTTTCCTGGAGCCATTGATGGAAGATATGGAGAAGTTTTGGAAATATGGGGTTGAGATGTGGGATGAGTACAGACAGGAGAAATTCACACTTTATGCAATTATCTTTGTTACCATTAATGATTACCCTGCCATATTTTCTGTGTTGGGTCAGATAAAAGGAAAGACAGCTTGTGTAGTTTGCGTTAATGGTACAATATCTGTCTACCTAAAAGGATCTACAAAGATAGTGTATATGGGGGCCAGACGCTGGCTACTGAGGAGTCACAAGTACCGGAAGATGGCGGACTATTTTGATGGAACGATTGAGGGAAATTCTGCCCCACAACCGGCCACGGGTAAAACCGTATTTGAAATGTGTCAGAAGGTCAAGTTCAAACTCGGTAAGAAGTCAAAAGATAAAGATGGTGTTGGAAGGAAGGAGGCTGAAGCTACAGAGAATGTCAATGATGTGCCTTTCAAGAAGATGTCGATATTCTTTAAGTATTTGCCATACTGGAAAGACCTGGCGGTGCGCCATGCCATTGATGGGATGCATCTTTAGAAGAATGTGTTTAATAGCACAATCGGATTCTTAGGCTTAACGAGCAAGGTAAGGGACGGACTGAAGTCACGTAAGGATCTTGTTGACCTAAAAATCAGGCCAGAGCTCCACCCGCAAGAACGTCCTAATGGTAAGCAATACTTCCCCCCTGCTAGCTATAACTTAACACAAGATGAGAGGTTGGCTATCTGCAAGTGCTTGCGCGAGCTGAAAGTGCCTACCGGATTCTTATCGAACATCCGTTCACTAGTCTCGTTGAAGGACATGACGCTTACTGATTATAACTCTCATGATTGCCATGTGATGATCACTATTTTTCTTGCGATTGCGATCCGAGCTGTCAAACCAATATTCCTTAAGATGGTTATCACAAGGATGTGCTACTTTTTCAACTTTATTTCACAGAAAGTCATCGATTCAGTAGAATTGGCAAGGCTTCAACTTTTTATGTCAGAAACTCAAGCGCAGCTCGAGATGTGCTTCCCTCCGTCCTTTTTTGATATCATGGAACATCTAATGGTCCACATGGTCGAGGAAATTACTGAACTAGGACCTATGTACTTCCATGAGATGTGGACGTACGAACGGTTCATGTCACTTCTCAATGGATGGATGAAAAACAAGGCATTTCCGGAGGGCAACATGATTGAGAGCTACCATACTGAAGAGAGTGTTGATTGTTGCATAGATTACATAAAAGATAAGAAAGCGGTCGGTTTACCGGAATCTCGACACGAAGGGAGATTGTCGGGGCAAGGTACCATTGGAAGGAAAAGATTCATTGACGAGGACAACCAATAATTGGAGAAAGCACATGCAAGTGCTCTACAACAACTTGCAATAGTGGAGCCATTCATTGAGCAACTGGAAAACGACATTCGTGTGGAAAATAATGATCGGGACGAGGATTGGGTCATCAAACAGCAAAAGCGTTGTTTCCCCTCATGGTTAAAAGAACATGGACATCTATTTGAAGGAAACTCCATACACGACGCAACATTGAGCAGGTTGGCGGCTGGTCCATCAAGCAATGTCACCTCATGGAAAGCATATGAAATTAATGGGTACACCTTCTATACCAAGGCAAAAGACAACAAGAGTGTCGCTTACCAAAATAGTGGTGTTTGCTATGATGCAATTGATGCTCACGGAAACAACAACACTTTCTACGGTTTCATTGAGGAAATATGGGAACTTGACTATGGAGCAAATATTCGGATCCCCTTGTTTCGGTGCCAATGGGTCAAACACCCGAAGGGCGTTACAAATGACAACTATGGGCTGACACTTGTAGACCTTGCCAATGTAGCTTACAAAGATGACCCATGGGTACTCGCTGAGCGTGTTGCACAAGTTTTCTACATAGCTGATCCTATGAATTTAAAGAAGCACATTGTTATCTCCGGAAAACAAAGAATTCTTGGAGTTGAAGGTGTAGATGACGTTGAGGATTACAATCAGTATGACGAATTAGTCTTGTTCAAAGATCATGAAAAAAGAATCAAGAAGCACCTAAACCTCGCCAAGCTTCTGCTCCCGCCGCGCGCGCCTAGAGCCTCGCCGAGCTTCCCCGCCCTAGAGTTGTGTTGCTCCCACCACTTCGGCCCGGCAGCCAGATGGCTCGAGGAAGGAGGCACAGGAGCACGCCAAGGCACGGGATGGAGGGAAGAACTAGCCACGATGATGAATCAGATCACCGGCTTGCAGAGATGGGGGTGAGGCATCCATTCAACCACAAATTTGGTGTTTGAATCAATATTGTTCTTGTTTGCGTCTTATGATGATAAATTCTTTGGTTAATGCCAGCTCGAGTGGTTGCTAGAACAACACTCAGAAGAAGGCATGGTGGTGAGGATAGGGAAAAGATGTTAATACGACATGCCAAATACGTAAGAACATAACAAATTGATATTATTCATAGTTGTTCGGTTCGTTAATAATTTCTCATCACTTTTTATTTTTTTGCAGTGCTACAAGCAACCTCCTGGCAGTATCATATGTGGATATTACGCGTGTGAGATGTTGAGAAATAATGGAAGGTATCGGACGAATCCTGAAGACGTAAGCCTCTGATACACAACCATGTGCTAATTTACTTTCTAATGATTATGCATAATAATCTTCAATTATTGTGCGTATGTGCAGCTCCCTACTATAGATACTTCGTGGGGGAACCTGAGAGACAAGGACATCGAGAACATTTGTGCGGATCTGGCGAGGTTCCTCCAACGTGAGATTTGCCACGAGCTGGGAGAATTCTTCGATAACGAAGGAGTGTTGATTCTAGAAGAGCACGAAAAGTTACGTCGATAGGTGTAGTAGAGGATTATCTATTTTAAATGTGGATTAATATGTGAGACTTATGTACTATTAAATGCTAGTTTGGATTATGTGGTTGATAGACACATTTGAATTTGTGGGACAAATACAAATAAATACAGGTGAATTTGGCCTACAAATACGAATACTATTGAATACGGGTGAAATTGGCGGATAAATACAAATAATAAACAAATGCAGCAAAAACTAATGAGAAATGGAAAAAAGTAGTTCCTGGCGGACGGCTTAACCACCCGTCAGCACAGAAATGCTCTGTGCTGGCGGGTAGCATAACATCACTGCTAGCAGAGAAAACCTCAGTGCTGGCGGTTGGTTTAAGGCGTCCGTCAGCACTGATGTCCTCTGTGCTGGCGGTTGATGTATGTCGCCCGCCAGCACTGAGGTCCTCTGTGCTGGCGGGCGGGCGCCCGCCAGCACTGAGGGCCATTTGTGCTGACTGTAAGTTGCTGGCGGGTGCTGTGCCCGCCAGCATAGAGGCGTTTTAGCCGTCAACACAAATCGTTTGTGACCTAGTGCGAGATTCCTCACGCGCAGCGCCGCGCGCCAGCTCCGGGGACCGGACAGCACACGCGACTTGTTGCCAAACCTCTCGCTGTCATGAGTCATGACCGCACCCTCAGCTCTGGCCGGCCGGCCGGCCGAGCTGCACCGTTGGAGTGTTGGACGCGACGAGCATGCATCTGTGTGCAACACACATCATCGTACCGGGCTGCAAAGGTAGGTAGGGGTGCAGTGGTAGGGCTTGGCCGCGCTCCAGCTACGTGAGTACGTGACGACATATATGCCACTCCGCAAGCAGACGCGCGCGCCAGAGCAAACTGCCGGGCCGAACATCTCGGTCGTATGCTCTTGTGTTCATGCGAGTGTACGTATAGATCTGGTGTCGTTAGCAGGTTGGTAGGTGCATGCAGGCATGTGAGGTTTTTTTTTTTGGGAACTGCAGGCATGTGAGGTTATTGTGTTCCTGGTTGTTCTGTTCCGCGGGGTTGATCTCGCCGGCATCAACCTTGTGGTGATGGTGTCCTAGTAGAGTAATACTGCCGTGCTGCGTGCTGTGAGCTCGAGCCTGTGACAGTTTGTTATGGGAACAACTAGAGTTTTATCTTTGAATTCTCCTAGAGAAGCACTCAGAGTTAAGATGATATTGCTTCGCCAATAATGCTTGTTTCGGTTGGTGCGTGTGTCTATGAGTATGAGTGAGGTCCTGCTTAATGGAAGAGCCCTACCTAGTACTCCCTCCATATCGTTTTAAATGACGTTTCCGACTACTTTGTGAGAATTAAGAAAGACATGAATTTACTCTTCTGCCCCCCGAACGAAGTGACCCTCTTGTATTCTTTCGTCCAATCTGCTGCTCATCCGAGCACGTCTGCGGTGATGATCAACTGTCTTGGGAAGGAGTAAAAATGGAAGCTAACATGTACCTTTGAATTGGACCGACAAATATTTTGATTCCTTTCTAATTGAACTATCGGCGTCAACTAAACGATATGGAGAGAGTACCTAGCTAGCTACAAATTTAAGAAGCTGGAAGGAACGAAGCTATGGGTGAACCGAAAATGTTCGAGTGGTTATCTTATTCCCGTTTTTAGACTAAATAAAATGAACAAATTTGTGAAAGAACTATATTTTAAGGCCCTCTTTGAAACAAACAATATATACTCCTTTCATCCCAAAAAGAATGATTTTATGGGGATTTACGTACAGATTAAGGGTGAATGAAAAGGCACATATGAACCTTTAGTTAGTTCAGTTTGCATATAGAAAATAAAGAAAATATGTTTCCATTTAATCAATAATCATGCATGCATGCACGAGATCAACACACCAAATTATGCATGCATGATTGAAAACTTAAAGTGTCATTCTTTTTGGACAAATTAGGATGCTAAAACTAGGGATGAAAGCGGATCGGATCTATAATACTTTTTTCACATCCACATCCATATTTTTTTGTCGGATGTGGAACAGAGCGGATATTACACTGATGCAGATTTTTTCAAATGTCCGATATGGTGCGGAGTCGGACCGGTGTCAGAGTGGATGCGGATTAATATAGTCAGATAATACATGCTTATATTCAGCTTCAAATGGTGATCAATATTTTTGAAACCAAAGCCGTAAAGTAGCAACATAATCTGAAAAATACTCTTTATGATTCGTCGGATCGGAAGGGGCGTAGGGTAATCGTCCGGCCGCTAGTGCCGCGGTGCCGATGCGTGACAACTGACAAATGATGCTTTACGCAGGACTGTGGTTAGGGTTTTTTATGCACGTGCACAGACACTATATATATGGTTAAAATTTTGTGGGCTAAAAAATTGTGTATAGGTAAAAAGTCATAGTGTATGGGTCGTATTGGGTTATCATAGTAGTCGGATATCTTATTATACGCCTCGGATTATCCGCATTCAATTATCAGATAATCCATATCCGTCGGATATCGCTAACACCATATCCTAATCCGCACACAATCGGATTCGGATTATCCACATCCGCATGAATATCAAAAACTCTTCTCCATATTCGTATAATTCGGATCGGATCGGATGCAGAAATTATCCACACCACTTTCATCCTTAGCCAAAACATTATTCTGTTTGAGACGCAGGCAGTATGGGATAATTTCCTATGTAGCCTTTTCGAACAAACCACCCTATTAAATTCCTTAGGATTTCTATGTGGTACATTAATCTATAGGAATCGGACAAAAAACAACATTAAGTTGGACCTCATGGAAAATTTTACTTTGTGGCTATCTCTCTCTTCAAAATCAAATATTTTCCATGCGTTGTATTGTATCAACATGCTCCATTAAACAGTTTCTTGTTTTTTTACTTTGTCTAAGAAAATTTATTTTGTGCCTGATTGAAATTTTAGACACAAAGCAAATTTTCTTAGTCACAAAGTAAAAACCCACATGTATGCATGTTGACGGTTCAAAACCGTGTTGAAGTTCACCGCAAGCGTACAGGTGACTTGGTGCCTTTTTCACCAAGGAGGGTCCCCAAGGTTTGTCAATCCGAGGATCGGAAGCAAACCGCTAAGGTTCTCTACCTTGTCTAGCCAAACTAACCTAACATGAAGCATTGATTGCATACGAGGGATAAACCTTGATAGATATGAGTTATGGCACAAGGTTGATCACATCCATGAACAATGGCTAAGGTAAAGCTCCACCGAAGGGGTAACTTGGCATATTGTCTTCTAGTTGTAGTTCCGACAAACAAGCAACGAATCAAGCATCTCATCTACTAGCATCCTTAAACTCCTACCTCCGGCCTACCTCCCGAAGACATCCACTCTTTCGGGGGAAATCACCCTGTCACGATGCTCCCTTAATGAAGCGGGGGATCTAGGGGGCACGTCCAAATATGAACGTGTCTACAAACCATAAAGGGTCGATATGCTAAACTTAATTGCCACGATTACATAGAGCATGCTATATAGTCTAAACATGTATTAGACTAAGGATCAAATCACATTCACGATAGGTAAAAAGTACAGACGGAGGCATGGAATCGCTAGAAGATCGGAAAACATGATTATCATTGCTCACATAATAATAGATGTGTTTGGATCATCACCACCGAGTACATACCGTTGATGACCTCAACTAGCTCCGGAACTCCACCATGGCACAACCACGCAGGGCGGCCATGGCGGCTAGGGTTGGCCTAGGCCATCCCCTAGACAACTTCGAGGACTCCGCCGCCGTCGTCTCCCTCCGGTGCTCACTTCTAGGTTTCGCCGAGTTCTGGTGAATGGATGTGGCGGCCGTCGGAGGCAGGGGATATAAATGAGCCGAGGAGCGTGTAGGTCAAAGGGCGTCGCGAACCGGGCCCAAAACACCCCACGTCGGTCGGCATGGGTCGGCCGGCCCAGGCCCTTTTCGGCCCGGTTCGGGACCATCTTCCTCCACGATGCTTCTTGCACTTTCTTGAATATTTGCCGAAGTGCATGTGGGTCCTTGATGTTATTTTCCCCATGGTTTAGATAAGGGTGCTTGGCACGCAAACTCCCACATCTTCCGTTCGGCTCCTCGGAGTTTCATGGCTTCATGCTTCGGTCCTCGGGTCATTTGGAGTCATGTTCACTTCGTGTCTTGACTTGTGCCGGGCTTCGTGATCTTCTCATAAAGTGCTCGATGAGCTCTACCCGGAAGTCCTCATTTGGGCGCTTAAATCCTGCGTAAACAACATACTCCAAAAACCATATGCAAGTGTAAACTTGTTACATCAATAGTATGCCTAGTGGTGGGTTAGTTATAATTCAAAGCTCAAACCAAAGTGTAACAAGTGCTCTTGGTTGACGGAAATCGACCGTCAACATACCCCCATGCTTAAACCTTGCTCGTCCTCGAGTAAGTCTTTAAGGGATATCAGTGTTCCCTTTAATGTTCATACCCTGCACTTGTTCATACATGAGAAAACCTAATGCTCTCCAAGTTTATATTTGTTAAAATTTCATAATGTAGCTAGCTTTCATCTCTATGGAGGGTAGATATCATTTAAGCTCTTTCCACAAGTAGTTAATCATGCTCTCAAATTTTAAACAAATCTTAAAAATTTTGAAAATAAAGAGCAGGATAAAGAAAAATTGCTTTACCAAGATCAATAATAAACCTCCATGCATCTTGCTCATGAATTCTCATCTCATCTTGTCTCTCAAGCCTACTTGTTCTACTCCTTTCCTCTCTCAAATATTTGGTGGAAGGCTTTATATGGAGCTATGGGAAAGTTTAGTACTACCAAGATATTATAGTCGAGATATTATCAAAACAAGACAAACTTCTCATGGACTTACCGAGACTCGTCAAAAAGGTCATTGGAAAAATAATGTTTTCAAGGAGGGGGGAGAGAAAATACACACACTTTTAGATAGGTGGACATGTGCAAATGGCAAAGAGTGATCCCGAGGCACAAACAAAGTCCTCGTTATCGGATTGCACATGGTTAGAAAGATGAGTATGGGTCTTGATCTTGAAGTCCTTTTGAAATCTCCAAATGTAGCTACAGAATCGGGGAGTTTTTTTTTCTTCTTCTCTTTTTTTCCTTTTCTTGCTTTTCTCAACATACTTTTTTCTCTTTATTATTTTTCTTTCATCACTGTGCTCTTTTTTTCTCTTTTTTTTTACTCCCCTTGAACTCTAGACTACACTAGTACTTCCTTGGCAACCCCCCATGCTTAGACGTTGCTCGTCCTCGAGCAAAGAGGTGATGATTGTGCCAAGGCAAGTGCTGAAATTCTTGTATTTTCTTGAAGAGAGATACTTGAAACCTTCCAGGGATCCTTTCACGGAGCTCTCCCAAAATCTTGCTCCACTTGACGGCACCTTCCTTGTAATCTTCTTCGAAATATTCATCCATACTCAAAGTTTTGGGTTGTGGTCAAGGAGGTATACACAAAAAGATATTTTGGGTTTGTGGGTGGATATCCGGCGAAGTTTGCAAAATTCCCAATGTGGAAACTCATAATGCACGAATAGAAAAAGCTAGCATAAAGACAGATACGCAAAAACGGAATGACCAGCTTCTTAGTCTCGAGCCAGAGAAATCAAGCCTTGAATCAATGCACTCAAAAATAAATCTTGTAAACTAAGGTTTTTGCACTCAATTGAATATAACGCTTTGGATAGGTAGAGCAAAATGCAAGTGGTATTAAAGACAAGGTGAGCACATCTTTTAAGAACAAAAATAAATGATCTTTGATTCATTCAAAAATGAGAGCAACGAAAAACAACTATGGGACTTAAGTTCTCATAACCTCCACACAAGATTAGGCTAGCATTTAATTAAATTTCAGATCATATTAAAGAGAGCACTAGCTTAATCATATATAAACCAAGCACAAGAATAAGCAAAGCGGCAATGATCATCATATATCCATAAGCAAGAGCATACGAGATATCATCATGTTGAGCACAAGGTAACGGTGATTATTACTGAAAACAAAACAAACCTAGGTTGTACTCCAAGTAGCCATGTTATTCTATAGAGAGATATACAAAGGTTGCATCTAAGATTGTGGAAGGCATATACATATGAACAGGCATATAGAAAGACAAGGACAAAAAGAGGGTTGAGGAATTGTTACCGTCCTTTGATACTTGAAGTGTAGCACGGCCTCCCCCATGCTTAAGCATTGTGCTTAACATGGAAGAAGAAAATTGCCATCCCGTGGCAATCGTGATCCTTGTACTCCATGCGGTCTTCTCATGTCCACCAAATTCTCCCCCATGCTTAGCATGCTGCTAGGCATGGAAGATGATGAACCATCTTAAAGTCCTACCACCATGTGTGGATCGTCATACTCTTCACTTTGTCTTGATTGTCCTCCAACGTCCACCCTTTGTCACAAGCCTCCATCTCAATCGTTTCTTATACCATTTACACCTCCTTCCATGTTGTCCCTCATTGCTGGTTCATCTTCCACGAATTTTTCTTATACTTCCAGAATAGAACATATACTGAACTGTTGCTCCATTGCAAAGTTTTTGAAATTATCTTTCCAACGAGTGGTCATTCATCCCAATCGGACTTCGAACAAAGGAGTTATGCCCTTTTTACTCCGTGAGTGCAAGTTGTCCCGAGCTGATTTCAGAACGTGTGACACCCAAAGATTTGGTTGTAACTCTTTGCACGGGTCTCCTAAAATGTTGAATCTTGATACATTGGGAAGAATACTTAATGGAGCTCCTTAACATCCAATTTTCCGCTTTTGTACACTTCTGAATGTGTGCTTAATCTTGATGAAGACAGCGGTGTATCTTTCGGAATTTTGGAGGTGTTGACGATCTTAACTTCATCTTTTATCACAAACTCATGGGAGTGATTAGCCATGTCTGCAAAACAACTCTAAAGCATAAAGTACCCCCAAGGTGACGGTCGGGAATACTCACTCTATGCCGACAAACTAAAGGCATCCCCTAAGATCTTAACTTGTGGCATAGTTAATCTAGTGAACGAAAAATTAAAAACCTAATGGGTGTACGTGTGTGCAAGCGTGAATGCAAAAGAAAGGATGGTATAAAACAAAATAATGTTTACACCAAATTCTAAGCTCCATGCTTACAAAGTGGTTGCCAAACTTTTCCCTTGCCATAAAGATTTATTAACCAAGGTCAAAACACCATGCTTATCCCAAGATTAACAATTCCTTATAGTGTAAGGTAAGTAGGGCGCATTACAAAGTTTATAAACCAACCAATACAACATGATAGCAAGGTATATAAAACTGAATGATGGTGGTCTCCAATCATGTCTAAACACCATGTTTACACAAGATTGCAAAAAAAATGCCCTTAAGAAGTATTATCATAAACATAAAAGCATTCATCATAAAGTTTCACGAAAGACCAAGCCAACATAAAGTGAATGATGACAATGAGATGGATGCATAATGAAAATGCAAAGAGTTAGCGCAAACAAATGTTAGCAAGGGTTGAAAAGATCAAACAACCAAACTAACAAGGTTTTGAGGGTAGGTTATGGGTATCCTATATTTTTGGATCAAATAAGAATTTTGAAGAGAGGGAGTCAAGTATAGAAATTCTATCTAAGGTGGTGTTAAGAGTCTCTTTATGAAAAACAAACCTATGGTTTTAGGAAGACTAAAGGTGTGAAAGATTTTCTCATAGGAGGGCTAGTCAAAGTTTTTAGTTAGAACAAGGGATAGAGGTGGGCTTGGCCACAAGTCAACCCTACCCTTGTTGGCTACGGTTTTTGGTAGGGGCTATGGAAGGCTTAGGTTGGTTGGACAAAAAGTTAGATCAACACAAAACATACAATGCAATATGACATGGATGAACAAAATGACATGGTATGGTGGTTGTCTAAAACAAATGCAAGAGTTAGCCTAAATTAACTAGCAACAAGGTTAGAATTAAAGGATGGTGCCAACTTCATATTTCTCTCTAAAAACACACAAAAGAAAACGACACTAAACACTAATAGGCACACAAAAAGGGTCTACAAGTTTTCCAAGATCAAGAACAAAGTGCTCCCTCAATAGCAATTAAATCAAACAACATGGTGTTGTGGTATTTATTAGAGCAATGGTATAATGTTACTTGATGGTTCAGCTTAAGATCACAATGTAGACGGTCATATATTTATATATAAATATAGACAAAAGAGAACGGGTTGTCTCCCGCAAAGCGATTCATTTAAAGTCATAGAGCTTGACTTTCTTACGTACCTTTTCGTGGTCGCAAAGCCATGGTCCTTCATGTAAGATTTGAAGATGTCCATGCAGCTTTGATCCACTCTCCATGCTTGACACGATCATTTTACTTGATGAGAGGCTTGCCCGGTTGGGGCACAGCTTTTCTCCTCTTGATTCAAACTTCATGCCCTACATGGTTAGTGAAACTCGGGCTTTCTCCTGACATTTGCTCTTTTAAAGTCATTAGCTTGACTAAGCACAAAGCAAGTTCAAGATTTGCAAGTTCTAAAGAAAACATGTGCAACCATAACCACAATTTAAATTGGATGAACAAAACATGTTGTGATTAAAGGTAGCATAAGTTTCTTGCTCAGTGCTAAGGCTCTCATTAGGCATGGGTTCATTAGGCAAGTAAATAACAAAGTTTAAGCACATCATAGCCTCTTTATCATTCTCAAGAAATTCTAGCCTATCATGATCATCAAAGGTGCAAGGCATAGAATCGAATCATACTTTTGGATGGACATCAAAATATCAAAGCGACATTATCATCACCAAAAGTATCTTGAGAGGTTAATGTGTACCTTAGCCTTCGAGCTTTTCATCGTGAATGATCCTTCGGAGTTGAAAGTGAACAATCCTTGATGATCGGAGGTGGCTCGTGTAGACTTTTCTCTACCTTTGTGCCACATGACGTCAAGGTTGCTTTGTGTAGGATCACTCCTCTTCACTTGTTTGAGGGGCTTCACACATGTCTTAAATGCCTTCATGTAGCTCTATGATCCATCGTGTGAGAACCCAAAGTATCCACACCATCGGATGTCGTCCTTTGTGTGTAATCCTTTGTGATTTGCTCAAAATATCTTCTTGCGCTGGATGTTGCCAACTTGTGTCTTCATGTGCCAATGCTCCAGGGGTATTTGTTTTGTTCCAAGCCTCTGAATTTCTTCATGTGTGGTCTAGTGGAAGCATTCCCCAAGCTCCTCTTCATTGTTGCCGTCCTCATCTTCACTCTCTTGTTCTCATTGTGTTGCTGCTGCCTCTTCCTCGTGGATTTTCCCCTGTATACATAACAAAACATATACCAAAATATTGCTCTATTGAAAATTTTATAAAATTACCTTTCCAATGGGTACTCATTCATCTTAATCGGAGTCCATATGAGAGAGTTATGGCTGTTTCACTTCAGCTTTGCTTGCTGTCCAGAAATTTTCAAGAAGTGCAACCATCGGTGATTCGGCCATATCCGCTTGTAGGAACCTCCGATCGACTTGATTCTTGACTCGTTGGAAGCGTAACTTCGTGGGGCTTCTAAATATCCAAAGATATCCTGTTGTTCTTCCCATGAGGCTGTGCAAAAATTGATGCGAACAGAAACTTCGAAGATGTTGACGAGCTTGATCTTGTGATCTTGGGGGCATCGTGATTGCTTCTAATACCTATTATTTGAACAAACAAATCTCCACAAAGCATTAGTCTGAAAATTTTAATTGACACGTTGACTTATCTTGTTCATCATCTCTCATGTAGGGTGTGGGCTCGATAGCGGATGATGGGCCACTAACAAAAGTTAGCACCTACCACTAAAGAGCGAATCTTAATGTTGTTGGGAGTGTGTATGTAGAGAACTCATCGAACGTCTTGTGTCTAGCTTTTCACCTGCTTGCAAGGACACAAACAAGAAAACAAGTGTATATGCAATAATAAAAATTAGGGTTAGTCAAAAAGAAAGGTAGATCACCCTAGGGTTCGAGCTGCCGATCCCCGGCAACAGCGCCAGAAAAAGGGCTTGTTGACAGTTCAAAACCATGTTGAAGTTCACCGCAAGTGTACGGGTGACTTGATGCCTTTTTCACCAAGGAGGGTCCCCAAGGTTTGTCAATCCAAGGATCGGAAGCAAACCGTTAAGGTTCTCTACCTTGTCTAGCCAAACTAACCTAACATGAAGCACTGATTGCATACGAGGGATAAACCTTGATAGATATGAATTATGGCACAAAGTTGATCACATCCATGAACAATGGCTAAGGTAAAGCTCCACCGAAGGGGTAACTTGGCCTATTATCTTCTAGTTGTAGTTCTGACAAATAAGCAACGAATCAAGCATCTCATCTACTAGCATCCTTAAACTCCTACCTCCGGCCTACCTCCCGAAGACATCCGTTCTTTCGGGGGAAATCACCCTGTCACGATGCTCCCTTAATGAAGTGGGGGATCTAGGGGGCACGTCCAAACATGAACGTGTCTACAAACCATGAAGGGTCGACATGCTAAACCTAGTCACCACGATTACATAGAGCATGCTATATAGTCTAAACATGTATTAGACTAAGGATCAAATCACATTCACGATAGGTAAAAAGTATAGACGGAGACATGATTATCATTGCTCACATAATAATAGATGTGTTTGGATCATCACCACCGAGTACATACTGTTGATGACCTCAACTAGCTCTGAAACTCCACCATGGCACAACCACGCAGGGCGGCTAGGGTTGGCCTAGGCCATCCCCTAGACAACTTCGAGGACTCCGCCGTCGTTGTCTCCCTCCGGTGCTCACTTCTAGGTTTCGCCGAGTTCTGGTGAATGGATGTGGCGGCCGTCGGAGGCAGGGGATATAAATGAGTCGAATAAGCGTGTAGGTCAAAGGGCGTCGCGAATCGGGCCCGAAACACCCCAGGCCGGTCGGCATGGGCCGGCCGGCCTAGGCCCTTTTCAGCCCGGTTCGGGCCCATCTTCCTCCACGATGCTTCTTGCACTTTCTTGAATATTTGCCGAAGTGCATGTGGGTCCTTGACGTTGTTTTCCCCGCGGTTTAGATAAGGGTGTTTGGCGCGCAAACTCTCGCATCTTCTGTTCGGGTCCTCGGAGTTTCACGACTTCATGCTTCGGTCCTCGGGTCATTTGGAGTCATGTTCACTTCGTGCCTTGACTTGTGCCGGGTTTCATGATCTTCTCATAAAGTGCTCTATGAACTCTACCTGGAAGTCCTCATTTAGGCGCTTAAATCCTGCGTAAATAACATACTCCAAAAACCACATGCAAGTGTGAACTTGTTACATCATTAGTATGCCTAGTGGCGGGTTAGTTATAATTCAAAGCTCAAACCAAAGTGTAACAAGTGCTCTTGGTTGACGGAAATCGACCGACAACAATGCACGAGATCAATGTGCCAATTTATCTCGACACCCAGGGACGGAGGCAGCCGGTGGGGCGGGAGGGGCTCCAGCCCCCCTACCGCCTTGCGCTCCACTAAGGCCCCCTAAGCCACTCCTAGAAATTTGAGGAGGAAGAAAGAGAGGAGGGGCTGGAGGAGGAAGAAGAGGAGTCAGCCCCTCCTGCTGCCGGATTCTGGCTTCGTCCCTGTCGACACCCTATAAATACACATATGCAACTCTACCTCTATGAGCACTACTGAGAGTCTGAGCTACAAGATCTTGACTTGAGGTTGATGAAGCCAATAACGCTGGTTAAATCCTCAAATAAATAAATAAAATACAATTAAGTGTCGTACTCAGAAGCAACCATAAACCTCGCTATCGATGAGCATGTCATCTTAGGATGGATTCGGATCGGATATCCATGGAATCGAATCCGAATGTCACTATTTACCACATTTTAAATTGAATTCGAATACGAATATGAATCTTTTTGAATACGAATGCAAAACGAATAATTCGAATTCGCATTCTGATATTTACTCAGTTCAACTCGAAATTGATATTCTAAAATTTAACCAAGACCAATAAGACAGTAAGATAGCGCCAAGTACATAGATAATAGCGTACCAAATCCAGTTTAAAACAAAGCTTACAATACCAAATTAAAGTGAAAGAAAGCCAAACAACTCTAAAAATCGATGATTTTATAGTTGGAAAAAATTTATGATTAAGACAACTTATCAAAAATATATATTTATTAATAAAAATTTAAGTAATTCAGTATATCAAAATAAATATAAAAATAAATATTTTTCATAGATATATCATTTAAAATTAAAATAAGTGCATTCATACATATAAATATAAATTATTTCTTTAAACATAATATATTATATTTTAAATTAACATGAATAGACATATTGTAATAATTAAATTTTATTATTGTATATCACTAATAATATTAGACTAAAATAATTTTCATTTGATATTTTTTAATATTTTAGTGATGTACATCATTTTTAGGCAACAATATTAAGATTAACATTATTTTTAATTACTAATTAGTCATTAAAATAAGTTTTAGAAGATTTCATGAGTACTTTGTTCTACACGGATACCGGATAGTGTCAGATAGTCTGTATTTTTGTCAAATACGAATCTGGAATCGGATAGAGAAAGAATTAGAAATCGAATACGAATACATCCATCTATCAATTACGTTAAAAACGAATACGAATATCCATACTATAATTCGCATCGAATACGGATTCGGATAATTCGGATATCCAGACATCCGAATCCATCCCTCATCTATTAGTGAAAGAATAACATCAGTAAATCCAAAAATAAAAATATGATATTTCCCATGCCAAATCTCAAGGACTTAACCTGGATGAATTGGTTCCATGACAAGAAAACTTACTAGTTGAGTTACGCTAAAATTCCGGTAAAAGCGTAAGTTTAGTGCAATCCTAATTAATCAACTATTTTCCTTATTCCTTTTTTAAAAAAAATCATGTGTTCCAAAAAAATGTACCTAAGGTTAAGAGCATCTCCATCAGTTTGGTAAACTAACTTGGCATCCATCTGATTTCGGCAAAATAAGAAAAATTGGCATCCAACAGTTTGGCAAACCAACTTGACAAAAATAGAAACTTGGCAAAACGCACCTCCCCACACGGAAAATATACAGGCGCCGATTCTGGGTTGGCATCGACGTTTCTCCCATGCGCCAAACAAGGTGGGAGGGTGAAAAAAATAAAGAATAGAGAAGGATTCCTGATGCAAGTTTTCAAGAGGTGGAAGTGTATAAACATAATTTTGTTTCTCTCTCAGGGTTCCTGATATAAGAGCAACTCCAACAGTTTGCTATCTTACCTTGGCATCCATCTAATTTTGGCAAAACATAAAAAATTAGCCTCCAACAGTTTAGCAAAACAATTTGACATCAATAGCAACTTGGCATTCCTCCCCTCCATACGCGCATATATGCGCACTGAAATCTGTGGCGCATCCGTTACGTAGAAGAGGTGGAAGGACATAAAATAATTTTATTTCTATCTCGGGGTTCCTGATGTAAGTTTTCAATAGGTGGAAGGGTATAACATAATTTTGTTTCTCTCTCAGGTTCTTGATGTAAGTTAGATCTGGATTTGTCAAGTGAATTATGCCAAACTGTTGGAGATAAACTCTTTTTTACTTGTCATATCTTTTTAGAAGTTGGCAAAACACAAGATTTGTCAAGTAAAATTTGGCAAACTCTTGAAGATGCTCTAAGTTAGATCTGGATTTGGTAAGATTATGTCAAACTGTTAGAGATGAACTCTTTTTTTTTACTTGTCATATCTTTTTAGAATTTGGCAAAATGCAAGATTTACCAGTAAAATTTGGCAAACTCTCGAAGATGCACTCAAGATCCTACATGAATTCAAAAGATAGAGCTCCAAAAAAAACATAATACTATGTGTACCTACAATTATCTCAAGAAGTGCTTATAGTACTATTTATTTTCAAACCCAACTATGTCGTGATAGATAATACTTTGAAATTCCAGCGAAGATCGACAGAATTATTAGTGCCCATGTCTCCGGGCCACCGATCTTCACGGGTTATTGTTGTTTAGCTGATCCCGAAACAAAGCCTAGCCAAGATGCTGGGAGAGATGTTCGATAATGAACCTTGAACATGTCACAGTTGGCCGGCAGTGTGGGCGTGTGTCCACTAAGTAAGCTGGTTAGCTGGGTTTCCTTTCGAGTGAAACTTATCGAAATGTCACAGTAGATTCCTTTTCACAACGAGATGCGAAATGTCATTACAAACTAGCAGTCTGCTGGAACATCAACAAAATGTACGACTCTAATTCAGTCTAGTTGCAAGATGTTGACGTACGGCAAGTTAAATTCTGTAACAAATTCAGGTAAATGCTAGCGTCCGTGCTAAGTCCAGGACTCAAATCTGGGTGGGTTGATTCTACTACAAAAGATCCTACTAGCTAAACTACAGTCACCATATTAAAATAATCAACCAGCAGTAAGTTTTATTTCTAATTACACGTTCATGGTTAACACGTAGTACAAGTACAATTTCCCTGGCGCATATGTCCTTGCCGTCTTGTACCTTTTTGCCTTGTTTTGGTAGATCTAGTATGTTTGAGTCTGCCAGGGACCCAGGGTGCTTCTTGCGTGTGTTTGGTTTGATGCCCAAATTTTTCTACTTTTAACTAATTTTAGCCAGCGTTTGATTGATTGCAAATCAAAATTCGGCTTGATAATCTCTTATCTTGGTCTCCTTAGTTCACTTTGATGGCTACTTGGTTAAATCCTTAGACCACCCACACCGGTCTTCCTTCATTTTCTCCTTCAAAACAGAATATTCTCGTCTGGTCATCAATATTCACTCCTTCATATTCACTTCTTCCGCATCCATATTCCTTCAACTCTCTCCTTTATGGCCCACCACTCACATTTTTTATGCCACCCACCCCCATCGGCCCACCCACCTCCCAACCACCCACATCTCCCTCCTCAACCGCCCCCTCCCTCTACACCGGCGCCTCTGCCAGCCAGCCTCGGCGGCGGCTCCCATGGGCCCCGCGCTGCTTTGCGCGGCGCACCGGCCGGCCGGCCCTCCGGCGGCGACCGAACAACATCCCCTGCATCGCCGGTCCAAGCGTCGCTCCGCCCCTTCCTCTCCTCTCCAGTCGCCGTCGTATCCACCACGGCGGCATCCGCGAGCAGGGGCAAGGGCGGTCCGGCTCGGTCCGGCGGCGTGCGTGGAAGCTCCAGGGCGCGGAGCAGCGGCCTCCAGTGCGGTGGAGGAGCAGGGCTCCTCTGCTCCGGCGCCGCGCGTGGAAGCTCCGGGGCGCGGGGTGCCCTCTTGCTCGCCGGGGCCGAATCCGGGCAGGGCAGCGGCGCGCCGTAGTGGAGCTCGCATCCTCTCCCTCCCTTCCTCTGCGGCGGCGAAGGACCCCGGCGGAGGCGGCGGAGATCTTCGGCGAGCAGGCCCCGTCCTCTTCCTCCTCCCTCCCCCTCCCTTGCTGGCACGGCAGTGCGGCGACGAGGTGCAGGGCGCGGCAGCGCGGCGATGAGGTGCAGGCCGTCTGCGGTCTGCCGGGTCCGCGAGCGGCGCCGCCTCCTCGGCAAGCGCGGAAAGGTTCGGCCGGGGCGACGGCACGGTCGATGCGCGCCCGCAGCGCGCGCCGCCACGGTCTGGGACTGGAGGTTGGAGGAGGACGGTGAGGCGCCGGCCAGCAGCTCGGCGGCGGCGAGGGGAGCGGTGCGGCAGCTCGAGCAGGTGCTGCTCCATCCAGCGTCGGCGGATTCCTCAGCCCAGGCAGCGACGGCGGCTCGTCGTCGTCAGGTCGTCGGCGGCCATGCCTCTCCGAGCTCTAGCGCGAGGTCGTTGGCGGAGCACCAACGGGACTCGTGGTGGAGCCGGACGCATGCTGGCGGAGTCTCCTCGATCCCTCTGGATCTAGAGGAGATGGTGGTCGACGCCTTTTTGGCGTCCTCCTGCAGGACGCCCGCTGCGGGAGGGAAAATGGCATCCGTCTCCTGGAGGAGACGGATCCCGTCCCTGATGCGGATGGTCTTAGACCTTAGCCATCAACCTAGCTTGGCCAGCGAAAGGTTCAACGTAGTACTGCAAGTAGCAAATGATACACTACGACTAATAAGAATTTATATATATATATATATATTCCTTGATTTCTGAAAAATAAATGACGCAAACAAATTTTATCAAAAATATACCCCTGCCGTCGTACTCCACGACGGCAGAGACCTAACGTCGTGACGCACGGCAGCAGGGAACCCCTACCATCATGTGGCACGGTGGCAGGGGTGCCGCCAACGGTCGGGTGTCCTGCCAGTGGCCAGGCACCAACCACCGTACCCCACGGCGGCAGGAAATCCTACCGCTATACCACACGGCGGCAGGAGCCTGCCGCCGTACCCCACGGCGGCAGCCTCATGGCTATATAAGCAGCTCGAGGCTGCCGCCAGCCCGCCACCCTCACTCCCTCTCTCCTCCTAAATCTTCGGCTTTCAACCCTTCGGAGCACTTTTGACTCAGGTATGTTTCTAACTTTAATTAGTTTAGTTAGTGTAGTTTAGTTAGTTTAGTTAATTTAGTTTAGAAATATTAGAAATTTTATAAATTGGTTTAGAAATAGTTATAATTCAAATAATTCGTTGAAATTTATATAAAATTCGTAGAAAATGGTTATAATTCAAAAAATTTGTTTAAATTAATATTAAATTCCTAGAAAATAGTTATACTATAAATAATTCGTTTAAATCGATATAAAATTCGTATAAAATATTATAATTCAAAAAATTCGTTTAAATTGATATAAAATTTCTAGAAAATAGTTATAATTCAAATAATTAGATTAAATTCATATAAAATTCCTAGAAAATAGTTATAATTCAAATAATTAGATTAAATTGATATAAAATTCCTAGAAAATAGTTATAATTCAAATAATTCGTTTAAATTGATATAAAATTCCTAGAAAATGGTTATAATTAAAATAATTTGTTTAAATTGATATAAAATTTCTAGAAATTAGTTATAGTTCAAATAATTTGTTTAAATTGATACAAAATTCCTAGAAAATGGTTATAATTCAAAAAATTCTTTTAAATTGATATAAATTTTGTAGAAAATAGTTATAATTCAAATAATTCGTTTAAATTGATATAATTTAAATAACTGGTTAAAATTTGTTTTTTTTGCAGTTATGGCTCAGCCACCGTTAGAGTACGTACGGTTGGAGTTGTTCGAGGAGGCGGTGGACCGGCACCACCGCTCGTACTTCTCGGTCGTTCTTGGACAGACACCCGGCAGTTTACGTTGCCGGACCACTCGCACATTGATGCCGATACACCAGCGCTGGATTCCAAAGTACGTAATTAATTTGTTATATTTATTTCTGTTTCTTTACAATAGTAATTGCGTTAAGTAAATTGTTTTTGTTCTTTTTTGTTTCAGGCTACACGCTGCAGGACTTCTGCCTTTCGCGCGGTTGGTCGAGGGGGACAAGCTACGAGCTCAGGTTCCCCAGGCAGAGCGGTTGACGCGGTTCAACTACGACACCCCTCTGATCATCGCGTTTATGGACTAGTGGCGACCAGAGACGCAAACCTTCCACTTGCCCGTCGGCGAGATGACGCTCACTCTGAAGGACGCCGCGCTTTTGGGAGAACTCCCGTGTGCTGGCGAGGCGATGGGGTCTATAGACATCACCGCTTCGTGGCAGGCCGACTTCCTTGCTCGGTTCGTGAACGTTCCTTGGAACGATCGCGCGCCTCAGGCGTACGTGCCTTTCGCCAACTCACACGGTCCCACCTGGGTTTGGATCCAGCAGTTCAGTGTACGTACTTCTAACTCTTATTTTCAATGTTTGTATGCTTTTAAAATGAATGTGACAATCGACCTTTGTGTGCAGGCTGACTACATGGCGGACGAGGCTGAGGACGAGACGTCGGACAGGTTTCAAGAGGTCTACCTGATCGGTTGTTCAGTGGGTGATGTTCTGTGAGTCAGCGGGAGACTCGGCATCGAGGTACCTGCTCCCCTGGGCTCAGAAGATCGCCGATGCACCCCTCGACCAGATGCCCCAGATCAGCTGGGGCAGTGCTGTTCTGGCCGCTACCTACAGGGGGTTGTGTTCGGGCGTGGAGAAGCCGGAGAGTAAGGAGGGGATCCTCCTAGGTTGTCCTCTCCTCCTGCAGATGTGGATCCACGAGCGCTTCAATAACGGTTGGCCCAAGGCCGACCTCTTCGAGTACGCCTCGCTGCCAGCTGACACCGACCCAGCGGACCTCCCCACCATGGGTTCTCTATGGTGCCTCCGGAAGGTAATGACCTCCCTTATCGTTTTCTTCGCTTAATGAGTTCTTTAGTTCGATTGAATTAACTTTTTATGTTCTGTGCAGCACGTTTGGGCTGGGGAGCAGCCGAAGAAGGCGTACAAGGACTTCGTGGGTCAGATCGACCAGATGGTCGATGCCCAGGTCCGGTGGATGCCGTACACTCCTGCCATGGTCGCTGGCTGCGCACCCTAGGGCCTCTCGTCGTTGTACGCCTGGATGACGAAGAGACGATTGGTGTTCGACGTCTACGTCGAGGAGTACACGGTCCACCGGGTGATGAGGCAGTTCGGCCTCTACCAAGAGTCGCCTGTACCTGTTGCGGAATGTCTATCGCCCACAGCGCATAAGTGAGCTATCATGAGCCTGTTATAATTTTTTTCCGTTACAAGTAGTCAGTTGCAAATAATTTTTTGTTTTATCTGTGATAGGTGGTCGCGTAAGGGCGTGTCTGCGGCGACGTCGTTCGTCGACAGGTTGCAGCCGTACGTGAACGAGTGGGCATCCGCGGCGCATGAGGATAACGTCGTCACCGAGCAGCGCCCTCACGACGTCGCGGCCTGGGTAGCGTACTAGAAGTGGTACCTCCTGAGGACGCGGACGCGGGTGGCGTACGTCCCTGCTGCCCCGCCACCGCCACCGGTCCCGGACCACGAGAGGCTACTGCCGGATAGCACGTACCCGGTGCGACGAGATCAGACCGCCGACACAGCGGTAAGCTACGATACTGCAATCATATTTAATTCATGTTACTATTCATTATAACGTGTGCTACTAATTTCGTGAGTAGCACGACATGCTTGCTGAGGTCGTGCGGATCGCTGCGGTCGCGAAGGAGGCGTTAGACACAATGGGACCTCAGCAGCACCGCCAGACGTACAAGAGGATCCTCGAGGTTGCCACGAGGTACACCGCTGTCATTAACTACGCAGGGGCCGCAGACATTCCTCTTTTTCTGTGCCATCCCGCGTCGTCCTCGAGCTCCGCCTCGACAGCTCGTTCGTACCAGGCGCCTTCCACCTTTGCACGTGCTGCTTTCTCAGCTCCGACGGCACAACAGCAGCCACAGCCGCAGGCTCCGCACACCTACGTGCAGCGGCCGTTTGTTTTCCTCGGCTCAAGTACATTCACTGGAGCTTCTTTTCAACTAATGCACGGAGTTGTTGTGTGTTTTTGTTATATTATATTTTAATCGTACAGGGCGACCGTCGATTTTTCTGACGGGACTCGGAGCTTTCACCTGGGCTCGTCGGGCAGATACGACGGCACCTAGACCAGCAGTACCAGCTGCAGATATTCTTTCCTCGTCCACTGCACCTATTTTCCAGCATGGTAACAACCTTAACTATTATAGTAATCTTTAAATTCGATAAGTACGATACGTGGAAAACTAATACTATTTGTTGCAGGTTTCGACCCAACCGCGGCCTCGATGGAGTCCCCTGATGATCAGCTGGCGTGGGATGAGGTTAGGGTCGAGGACTTGCTCACGCCCATGGATGCGGCGGAGGCAGAGGAGTTTCGCGCGTCACAGTTGACACAGGCGCCGCCTCTTGGGACGCAGGAGGCACAACTGCCTTTTGGATGGTCCCAGCCGGCCGGCGGAGCGACAGAGGTTGGCTCGTCCCAGGCGTTTGTAGGGTCGTCGCCGGTGGGCGGAGCGACACCGGCTAGTGCAGGCTCGTCGCAGGCGGTTGCAGGGTCATCGCAGTCGTCCATGGCGACACCGTCTGCCGACGAGCTCGGACCACGAGTCATCAGGGCACGTGAGCCCTTGACGTACGACCAGGACCACACCAGGGCTGGTGCTAGAGCTATGAGGGGGAAGAGGGGCCGGCGGATTTAGATGTATTAGTGTTTTGTGTCACAACAGTACTTTGACCATGATCTTGTAAAAACTATTTTGCATCTGCTCGTTGATTATAATCTTTTCTTTTATATATGCCAATTTGTGATTGTGATTATGTTTAAATTTATCATTTACTTATTTTAAAAAATGAAAAAAGAGTGGTTGGCCCTGCCGCCGTGTGGCACGACGCTAGGACCCTGCCGCCGTGCCACACGGACGTGCCGTCATAGGTACAGTCCTGCCACCGTGGCACACGGCGGCAGGCCGTGTGGCACAGCGGCAGCATCCCTGCCGTTGTGGGGTACAACGATAGGAGTATATTTTTAGTAAAATTTGTTTGCGTCATTTATTTTTCAAAAATAAAAAAATATAAAACAAAATTCGACTAATAGTACCCATAAAAGGCCTCATTCTCCTTCCAACAGAGAAGGCAACTAGCCCCTAAGGCCACCGTAACAACACCCCTGGTCCAGGCCGCAAACCCACCTAAGCCCAAAAGGAGAGCAGGCGTCTAGTCGTCACTGTGGCGACAAAAAAACCAACCATCGCACTGCAGTTAGGCCACGTGCACGTACGTGGTTGGGAAAGATAGCAGGTTGTGGGCCGTAATGGACTGTGTTGGCTCTGTTGCGTGCCGTGCAGCACCAGATTTTCCTCTTTCCTTGCATGCATGCAGATAGAGACAAAATAGATGACGTCATTTACATGCAAAGTTGTTTCAAATTTTAAAAACTCATAAATCGTAAAGCGAGCGTTAAAATTAAATTTCGATCGCACCATTGGATTTCTGACAATAAAAACTTCAAAATAAGATCTTACTTGACTATATTTTGACAAACTTTTTTCATTCATATTTTTAATTAGGGTTTATATTTTTTGAGTTGCAATAAATTTGGAACAAATTCTACAAAGACGTAGAACGAAACATTTGTACATAAGAACAAAACTATATGAACTAACGAACAAGTTATATATTTGTTCGCACGTATAAGTTTTTTTTGTTAGTTCCTATAATTTGTTCGTACGTACAATTTTTTTTGGCTTTGTAGAACTTGTTCCATAGGTATATGTTGCACAAAAATTGTTGACGTAACCACATGCAAAAAGACTAAAATTTAAATTTAAAAATTTTGATTTCAAAAATGGGTTTCTTGTATTAAAATCTTCAGAACAAGATCCCACTTGACTATATTTTGACAAAAAAAAGTTTATTCATATTTCTAAATTAAGGTTAAATATTCTATTATAGCCAGAACAAAACAAATGAAGTATCAGAACAAATAAGAACAACTGTCAGAACAAGATCCTATTATAGCCAGAACAAGTTTGTATGTCATCCTGAAAAAAATGATAGTGTCAGAACAAGAGTCAGAACTAGTTATTATTATAGACATAACAAATTATTATTATAGCCCGAAGAAGATATTACTATAGTCAGAATAATTTATTATTATAGCCACAACAAGTTTGTATGTCATCTCGAACAAACAAAATAAAGTGTCAGAACAAACGACAGTAACTGTCAAAACAAGTTTGTATGTCATTCCGAACAAAAATAAATTAAGTGTCAGAACAAGTCAGAAAAAGGGTCAGAACAAGTTATTATTACAAACAGAAGAAGTTATTTTTATAGTTAGAACAAGATACTATTATAGCCGGAACAACTTATTATTATAGTCAGAACAAGTTTATATGTCATCTCGAACAAATAAAATGTCAGAACAATGAGAACAACTTCAGAACAAGAAGCTATTATAGTCGGAACAAAATTTATCAAGAAGAACAAATGTCCACTGAAAACGAACAAAATATGTAAAAAAGAAAAATCATAAAGAATATGAAAAAGAACAAACATAACAAAAGAAAAGATCAAAATAAATACATAAATAAATAAATAAAAGAAAGGGAAAACAAAAAAATAGAGAAGGAGAGAAAAATGATTATAAAAATATCAGAAAAAAGAAAAAAATCTTAAAAATTAGGGAAAAAGAAAAAATATGGATCTTAAATACTAGGGAGAAAGAAAACAATGAAAGAAAAACAATAAAAACTAGGAAAAGAAAAAGATAATGAAAAGAAAATAAAATAAAAATAGAGAAAGAAAAAACAAAGAGATATGAATTAAAAAAGAAATGCAAAAATAAAATAAAATTAATAGAAAAGAAAAAAGAAAAAAACTCAAAATTACAAAAAAGAGAAGAGAAACCGAGTGTTAAAAAGATAGAGAAAAATCATAAAGAAAATATGTAAAAGAGAAAACGAACAAAAATATATAAAAAAGAAATATCATAAAGAATATGAAAAAGAACAAACATAAAAAGAGGAAAAGATGAAAATAAATACATACATACATAAATAAATAAAATAAAAGAAAGGAAAAACAAAAGAATAGAGAAGAAGAGAAAAATGAATATAAAAATATCATAAAAAGAAAAATTTTAAAGACTAGGGAAATAGAAAAAAAATATGGATCTTAAATACTAGGGAAAAAGAAAAAATGAAAGAACACAATGAAAGAAAAAAATAAAACCTAGGAAAAGAAAAGAAATAATGAAAGGAAAAGGAAAATAGAGAAAGAAAAACAAAGAGATATGAATTAAAAAGAAATGAAAAAATAAAATAAAATTATTAGAAAAGAAAAAAAAACTCAAAATTACAAAAAAGATAAGAGAAACTGAGTGTTAAAAAGATAGAGAAGGAAAACATTTAAAAAAGAATAAAAGAAAAAAATGAAAATAATAGAAAAAAAATAAAACTCAAAATTACAACATGATATGAATTAAAAAAAGGAATGAAAAGGTAAAATAAAATGAATAGAAAAAAAAGAAAAAAAAACTCAAAATTACACACAAAAAAGAGAAACCGAGTGTTAAAAAGATAGAGAAGAAAAACATATAAAAAAGAAGAAAAGAAACGAAACAGAAAATAATAGAAAAAGAAAAAGAAAAAATAGAAAAATGGAAGCTCACCATTGCAGCTCACATGTAAACAGTCAAAGAGAGGGGGAAATTGGGCCAGCCCACATGCAATGCAAACAGTAAAAAAAAGAAGATATGATTCACTAGCCAACTCGCAAGCCCACAAAAACAGCCCACAAAACCAGAAAAGATAGCAAAATACCCCAACCCATCACCGGTGACAAACGTCCAAACTGTCGCTGAAGCGACACATATGAAACGCCAAAAGGAGATGCGATTACTCCCTCTCGTTTGGTAAAAGAAGTCGTTTAATACAGCGATACGGTCTCCAAAACACAATTTTGACTTTGTTTTTCTATAAAAATATTTATTAAAAAGTTATATATGTACATTTTTATGAAAATGATATTCAAAACAAATCTATTGATATGATTTTCACATTTATAAACTCAACAACTTAAAAGTTATTCATCATTTATATTCCTAATGTTTGACCCAAACCTTATCTAAAACGACTTCTTTTACCAAACCGGAGGGAGTACAGTCGTCGTCGGGGCCCGGTTTCTTCCATCAGCAAGAGGAACCTCGCTCTGCATTTGAATTTGATCCCTGCATTATTAAAATTTGAAAAAAAACCAAATTACTTATTTAAAGTATAACCAAAGTTTGCATGACCCCTAAAATGTTTCTTGGTTCAGTTTGCCTCTAAACTATACCACTTGGTTCACTTTATCCCTTATCATAATTTATATTTTTCTGTGTACAGGTGGAGTTTTAATTGCAAAATGTACAACATGACATAAGATATCATAATACATAATAGAAAAATATATCATGATTTTATTATTATTTTAGTAGGGTAGGATATTAATAATAATTATTTTATCCATGTGATACAAAATTATATAAAAAATAATGATGAAAGTTCATAAAATATTATGAAGTTCACTATCACCATGCAAAGTTTAAAATTAAATTCAACTTGTGTATGGAGAAATAAAAGATAAATTACACTATGGATAAGTTGAACCAAGTAACATAGTTCAGTACGTAAATTGAAAAAAAAATAGTTTCGAGTTATCTAAATTTTTACTATACTTAAAAGGAGTAATTTGAACATTTTCCCAAAATTTTTGTAATTAATCCGAGCCTTGCAAATTGAAAATGGATACATTTGTTCACATCTGTCCTAGGTTACGTGTTCCAAGAGGGTCAAGTGGATTAATGAGTTAGAACGCTGTAGGAATGAAGGGCATGGTAGCCTTCCTTAGTTAAACCTGAAGTTGCAATATATGCGCCCTAAATTATCAAGCGGTATGTATTGATAATGTAGTTGGGCATTACATTTTTTTTTGAAAGAATAGTTGGGCATTATATTGTACGTCGGTTTTATTCTCCACGTACAAAGACTGAATAAGCGACCAGAGAGGGAAGGAGTGAATGAGAGTTTTTAAAAATTCGTCTCCAAAAGAATAAGGCCTATGTCCAGATTTTCAGTCCAAATCACACCTCGTGTCTAATTGCCAAGATGACACGAGTCAACTAGTGACAAGCTCACCCTAGAAATAGTTTGACAGGCTCAAAGAGTAGCGGAATTGCGGAAGCAAAATAAACCGAGGCACCGAAAAAGCTTGCACAATCGATTAAGCACGATCACTACTTAGAATTAACTTGACTAACTATGCTCAAATTTATTTCTCAACAAATTGATAAAAGCACTTAAAGTAGACTGATCTAACTGTATATAAGTAGAATGTTAAGCAAGTGCTCAAGTACTCAAATTACTTGACGTGCAAAGAAAACATGCAAAAGGTATGCACTTAACTGCTACTCATTAATCTGGCAAAGTGCTAAAGCAGGCAAGGAATAAACAAATTGATCTCACGGTGTAAGTTGACCAACGAAATAAATTACCTTGCTAAGATTCCTACCTAACTGTAGCAAGACAACAAAACAAAATAGCCAAAGCTGCTGGCCGATTACTGCACTATTGTTTTGACCACACGAGAAATGCAGAGGAGCTGCTGTAAATCGAACCTGCTGTCGCACGTACGGATGTTGTGTTGGGCTGCGAGCTGATCTGGGCCATCTGGCCTGCAGGAACTGTCGGCCTGCTCCAGCGCTGGATGGCGTCGTCGTCGACGTGTGCTGCCCTGGCCTGGGCGGGCGGGCACGCTGGACCAGAGCTGGTGCGGCCTGCTTGCTTCCGTGCAAAGCTGGGCTCCAAGTCGCTGGCCCGCTCGACGCCTGGGCAGCACGTCGGCCTGCTGAGCGCGAGCGTGCGCAGCGCGTGAGTGCGCGTGCCGGCGCTGCTCGCCCTAGGGAAAGCGGTCGGGAACGGTCGGAAAAACACCTTAATCATTCCTGTTTCTGAATTTTGTAGGCGGGAACGGGAACGGGAGTGGTAAAGCCGGACGGGAAAACGAAATCGATATTACGAGATATCGGGAGCGGAACATTTCGATCGGGAATATCTCGATTACGATCGGGAGCCAGTAACTCAAAACGGGAATTGCGACCACTGTAACCACTTCAAACATTTAGCTCAATGCAATAGTTGCAACCATGCACACATCAACGAATGAAGACAGCTCAGGCAAGGTCAAAGATAATAACATACTGAGTACTGCATCAGGACACCGGCACAATCTGCATTCATACTGGCAGACTGCAAGTCTACACAACAGCCAACAGACCAACACTAGTACACAACACCACCAACTCAAATACATACTGTCTGCAGTTTACACACATATATCCGTAGCTTGGTAATCAAGTCTTCGAATCAGTGATTGTGGAGGCAAACAATATTTTATAGCCCATCTGAAGTATTTGCTTCTGCAAGTGAGCTATGGGAAATTAGAAACAGAAGAGATTAAGAGAACATGGATAGCAACTGCACCTGCACTTCAATCAAACAAGCAGCAGACGACGGCGTGTTGCGTACGGCCGCGCATGGCCTCCTGCACGCCTGGTGCTGACCAGTCGCGTCCAGCACCCAGCAGGTAGCAGCAGATGAGCGGTGGCGGTGGCCAACACCCAGGCAACCACGATGGGCGGCGGCGGTGACAGATCGAATACAAGAGAGTGACAGAGGGATAGCGAGTGAATCTGAGACAGAGATTGAGATGGCGCACAGGGAAGCGACGGCCGACGAGGGTCGGCGGAGCAGGGTAGTGTGAGGATTGAGGAGAGGACTCAGAGGAGGCCACTCGGTGTGGGGACGGATGGGCGGATGGTGGCAAGCCGACGACGACTGGTGGAGTGGTGATGGAGGGGAGGCGGCGGCATGTCAGATATCGAGACGAGAGAGAGACGCCGCCGCCGCCGCTAGGGTTGGAGGGGAGCGGGTGAATGTGTGCGGGGACGGGGCTTCGCAGATGGGCTGGGCCGAGATGAGACGCGAGTGTGTGGGCTGAATGGTGTGTGAGGCCTAAATGCGGGAATTTCCCGCGGGAAACTTCCCGGCTAAAAACGGGAACCGGAAATCCGGTCGGGAAAACCCCTCAACCGATTCCACTCCCGGTTTCGCCGGTTTTTCCCGGTTTTTTCCCGTTTTCTTGTTTTTCCCGTGAAAACGATATATGGACGGGAAATGCGGTATACAGTGCTGGTCGGGACGGGATTTTCCCGTTCCCGCTTTCATCCCTAGCTCGCCCCGTGCGCGTGCTGCTGCGCTCTCCTCCACGCCTGCACAGGAACAGACAAGAACAAAAGAGCACCTTCCAAATTAAAATGGCAAAATAAGCAAGTTCGTCCTCGAACTCTTAGCAAAAGATCGAATTCATTTTCGTACTTTTGGATCGTTCAATTTAGTTCTCGAACTATTCTTCTTCGCTTTAGTTACGTCGTTGACGCTCACGCCGTCAGCCAACATGCCAACATCGTCTCACCTTCGGAGGAATCGCCTCTGGCGGTTTGCTGGCACCATGCTAGGAAGGCGGTCGTGAAACCTCTTCGTAAAGATTTTGATACTTTAGTATGGTTAGTCGCTTTGGAAGGAAAGAAATCGTCAGATTCATGAGCGGGTTGCCCTTCAGCCGGTAGCGCTCGCTCCCACCATTTTGAAGGAGGCCAGGCTTTAGGCGCGGGCGGGCTTTGTGTCAGTCAGTCACCTTCTCGCCCTGAGACGTCACTAGTCAAGGGTCCCTTCCCTTTGTAGATGGCTTGTTATAATGTAATGTGTTGCTTTTCCTCTTACTCTGTTATTGGTCCGGGAGTTTGGTTTTAGACCTTATACCCTTTACCATGTTTGTATGAACTTCGTTCTCTTCTTCTTAATGAAAAACGTGCTTTGCACATCTTAAAAAACACGTCAACATCGTCTGCCTACCCCTTTTCCCGTCTATTCACGGCCACCTATTCCTTTTCCCGTCCAGCACAGGTGCCCAAGCTCAAGTGCCTGAGCACTGGCAAGCAGCCAGTGGCCGATGCTGGCTAGGAGCGCAGAGGCGTTGGGCAATGGCTGGCGCTGCGGAAGCGAGGAGCACGACTGTCAGCCCTTTATCCCTTCTCTCCGGCCAGCACCGCATCCACCTGCCCGACCGGCGTCTCCCTCCCCAGCAAGGCGAGGCAGGGGTCCGCGGTGGTCGGATCGGGCACTGGTCGCGGACGAGCTCCACGCGTGGTCTCTCTCGTGGCTCGAGGTGGAGGCGGGACCTGTCCCCACCCGTCTGCTCTCCAGCTCGCGCGCCGGTGACGGTGGACTGTGGACCTCCAGCTCGCGCGGTGGGGCCTCTGGCGAGCGACCTCCCTCCGGCCCCTCCTCTCCGGATTCGGGGCGGGGTTCGCGCCGACATAGTGGAGGAGCGGGGGGGACCCACCGTCACACCCTGCTCCCGGCCGGTGACCTCCTCCGTGTTCCAAGCGGCCAGGCCGGCGACGCCCCTTCAACTACAGTTGCGTCGGAGCAAAGGCCTCGAGGACGGCTTCTCACGCGACGGAGAAGCAAGACGCGGGACTCACAACTGGCCCTCCCCTACCTCCCTCTCCGGCAGCCGGCGTGGCGGTGGTGGACGAGCTCAGCGCAGCGGACGCTGATGAGCTCAGGCGCGGCGGCTTCCTCCTCTTCCCACTTCCCACAGCGAGATGCGCGAAGCTCGCTACCCAGGGCCCACTTGTCAATGTGTTTTGACGAGGAGTCGGACACCCATGCAGACGGCGTTCGCGTTGGCTGACGGCATGGGGGGTGCAAGGACGTAACTGAAGCGAAGAAGGATAGTTCAAGGACTAAATTGGTCGACCCAAAAGTACGGAGGGGATGAATTCGACCTTTTGCTAAGAGTTTGAGGACGAACTTGCCTATTTTGTCAATTAAAATCGAATTGATCTCCCTCCACACACAACGATTGGAGACGAAACTTGAGTTAAAGGTGCACAACCTCAAAGACTAACGGATCTGAGAAAATCTAAAGCAAAGCTCAAGTATTCGTCACGAGTTTGGGAGTGAATCAAAACCATACCAAAGAGCTCAGTTTTGAGAAAAACTTCGAATTCAAGTCGAATCCTTACGAGATTCGAAGAGGGATCACAAGAGAGATGCTCACAAAGATTCTAGCAACAATCTCCTAAAAATTTGCAGGAAACACCTCCAAATCGACGAACCAAAAATTCAATGAAAATAGCTCTGAAAATAGCATACAATAAAAACGCACGGGAACAAAGAATTTGGCACAAGATTAAGATGAAGACTTCACTATGAATCACTTAGCCATATGCAGTTACAAGCCACTAACATGAATCACAAATCTTAAATGGCAAAAATCTCACACAAAGAGACCACTCCATCCTCTCTTCCTCTCTCCAAGAGCACCCCAGAATGAAAGAGTACTCCCATCCAACTAGCTAAAGGGATGGCTGCCCAACCAGCCACTCCTTTTATGTATAGAGCCCTCCGGACATAAAGACCGAAGTGCTCCTACACTAGGAGTTAGAACTCAAGCCCACGTAGGAGCATTTTGGTCAATACATGAATAGAATCATCAAGCGGACACACATCCATCGAGCTTTGCTTCCCTCCGACGTAAGCTCCTCGATCACGTCGCGTGTCCCCCGCTTCAAAACTTCCCAGCGCACCCCGATACATTTCCGTCACGTCGGGCCTCCAATTGATGGTTTTCTGGGTAGCACCATCAAACCCCACATTAAGGTACAGTCTCACCATGTCAAGCTTCGAGCACGTCAAGCTTTTCACCTCCGGTGCCCGGATGGTCTACTCGGTCTTGCCTTGTTCCTTGACTTGGCCGCCACCATTATACTGGTTTGGTGTTGATTTTGTGGCCAAACCAACAAACCCCACGCACGAGACACAACCCCCACCACGCCAAGCTTCAAGCACATCAAGTCTTTCACTTCCGCCTCCTGAACAGTGTGTGTGGAGGGAGATCAATTCGATTTTAATTGACAAAATAGGCAAGTTGGTCCTCAAACTCTTAGCAAAGGGTCGAATTCATCCCGTACTTCTCGATCTTGCCTCGTTCCTACTCGGCCGCCACGTCTCAACTGGCTTTTGGTTTTGTGGCTAGCCAATAAGCCCCGATGAGAGACACCCTCTGCACCGGCTCCTCCACACACATTGTCTTGCTCTTTCTTATACCATGTGAACCGTCACTTGATCCCGTCGTCCACCGGGTCTCTCGAATTAAGGCTACATGTATCTCCATCACCCCTAAGGCCACTCTGGCAAGACCTTTCGTGTTTATTCTTCACTTGTAACAACACAACCAAACCACATTCTACACTTGCAAATACTTAAGCCAAGGCAAATGTCAGTCCACACAATATTGTCAACCACTCATCATGAGTGCATTGACAACACATCACTTTAAATGAAGAGAAACACACACAACACACACAACACAACACGCATAAAACCTCAAATCATCCGGTCAATCACTCATCATATAAAAATCAAAGCACTCTCAACTTGATTTCTCATAACCTTACTCGATTAGCATATGGTATATATCTGACCATTAAGTCTTTAACTGAAATGTTTGTGTGCTATTCTTTTTTATCAGTACGTTGGTCACCAACTTTGCTAGCACAGCAGGTGTGGCGACGCATAAAGTGAAACTACAAATATGGTTTAAAAACTTTTAATTTGCAAGATTTTCTTTGATATTTGAGTTGACATGCTATGCAAAGCCATATATGTTCCACATATACTCGTAAATATGAGACAATTCTAGAGAACACTTATACGGAATGATAGAAAAAGGATAATCATAAATTCCTCCATGTAGTACTTCCTCTGTCCCAAAAAGAATGCAATGTTTGTCCAGATGTGCAATCAGAAGTGCATTTTGTTGGAATGAAGTGCTATACAATACTTCAGAGTCCTCGGAGTTGGACCGAGGTAGTTGTTATGCGGACCGTACCTGTTCCATCCGTTCCCTGATAGTAAGTACGAAAATCAGTACCCAAATAATGCTATCGATCGAGTAAACTGTCAGGAAATCTTTTTACCCATATTACTAGGTCTGTTACTGCCAAGCCATGGCAGACAGGGGGCGGAGCTTAGACAATGCTATCGTCCGGCCATCTATAGCCCCCCGCCCAGCAAGCCTTCCACTGATTAATAGTGATTTTGGCACTGTTCATTGAACTTTTAACTCAAACTGACATAGCAAACTTTCATCCCAACACAGCGTAACAGCCCAAGACTCAATGCATGCAGCTGCGTAGCACACAACAGCCGCGCATTTTTCACACAGTAACAAGCATGCACGACAAGCTGATGACAACGTAGTTAGGCACTACGTTCCAGCGGTGTCGACATTTATTCACTGAACTTCGCGTAGCTATAGCATTCTACGCCGTGCCGCCGTAGCTACCAGTGCAGTGGCAATTCCACGGCGGTTGTCGCCGAAGCGACTAGGGGGAGTCGTCGTCGGACGCCGGGGTGGTACCATCGGCCTGGCAGCAGTATGGCCTCACCCTGCAGCAGTCGTACATGTCGTCCCCGACACCTGCTGCGGCCGCGTGTTGCAGAGCCGGGATGACGCTGGCTCTCAGCAGGGCTCGCGGCACAGCAACCGCGCCGGCGCCGGCGCCGGCGGCCATCTCGGCGCCGGTGACGAGGAGCACGCACACGAGAGCAACTAGCACTTTGGAGACCTGCATGATGCCGGCTTCTATTCTCCGTTCGTCAGGATGGATGATGGTTTGATCCGGGACGAACGCTGATGCGGGCCATTTATAGGAAAAGGGCGGGCACTTCTCATGTGATCCGATCGAAGAAATCGCTTGGAAGGCGCGGTGCAGGTTGGGACAATGCAGGGGACGAGCATCCCCAAGTGATCCGGGACGGCGCCGCCGCACTTGGCTTGGCTCGCGCGCGATCAGATCGATAACATGTCGCTCCCATGGCAACCCGGATACGAAATCGCTCAAGTCATTATGATCTCAGCGTGACGGGCTCCTCGGTGGGAGATAGAGACCTGGAATCATGTCTCTTCCTGCATAATCCACATTGGGGATAGAGACCTGGCTGGAAGTATGCAGGATTGCGGCCCGTCATGATGAGATCATAAGCCCATTCCTAGTTGCTCCTCGGTGAGGTCTAACAATCGAGGGGCCACTCCTCGGTGCTGACGAGTGATGGTGACCATGGTAACTGAAGCCTCGACCCCTTGCCATCTGCTGATCAGAGAGTGCTACAGCCATTGGCTCGCGGTCTCTGCACTGCACAGCAATCAGTCAATCAGATAAGATGCTCCAGGGCTATTGAGTTGGCAAAGCTTTTGGTTCGCCTCATTTTTCCTACAAAACTTCTCATGAACTGCAAAATTACCATGTTTTCATTCTACCAGAATGTTACAAAACTCTGCAACAAGCAGAAACCGGGCCCGAAACAGAAGCAGCTGTCAAAACAAAGAGAATGCACAAGCCAGCTGTACCCCGGAAAATGTTACCAGTTACAAGCAACGCTTCATTCGTCGAAAACAAACTGCGAAATCCAGCACAGCTTCTTCCACCAGCTCCTCCATCACTCCACCTTCGAGATGTTCAGTGATACCAACCACCTGCAACATCATCGAGTTCACCCAGCCTCTTCCCTCAACCTCCTGCTTCACAATTCTGTCCAACATGATCCCAGTATTGTCTCTCCTGCTCACCACAAACATCCGGGCACCATAAATCCAGTCCTTTAGGATGCTCCAGACCTCTACGCCCAAATCTGGAGATGGGGTGTTTCTCCATGGTCTAGTGTGTCTTTTCCTCCATGGGAATGCGCTTAGTAAGGCGTTCTCGCCGATTTCCATTAGAGCAATGTTCACACAGTCGAAAAGAAGCCTCCGATATGAACTTTTCTCCTGCAACTCTGATACTTTGTTGCACAGCACCGGGTCGAGTGGGTAATCTGGTAAATGCCAGCCAGTGAAAACCATATTTGATTGTGAACTGCCCAACCCTGCAGATGACATTATGTTTTGCACAAGGACATGGCATTCTGACTCATCGTCATCTACATCAGACATAAGAGAAGTAGTCCTTTGGGTGCTAAGTAACCGTGATTCTGAGGCGGACTCGTCCCATGATATGAAACGGGCGACAGTTTCAATTGCTGAAGATCTTGATACTGCTTCAGAGGACAGGTCAGCAGAAGTAATCAGTACACAAACCAGGTTGAGGAATGGAGAACTTTGATATAGAAAAATAGACTTACTTGTATTCTTGAATGTTCTTCCAGATGTTTCAGGTTCATTACAACTGCTATCTTCAGAGGGAGCATCGAGAACTGAGGTAGGGCTGGGTTGATCACGGTTACTATTTAGGCCTTTATTTACTCCTAGTTTATCCAGGCTTCCTCTTGGACAGTCCAATGATACAGTTACACCAATTGAAGATCTCTGTCATGCAATTTCTCATCAGTTGTTTTGAGGCCAAGAAAATTGGGATTCAATAATATAGTTCTCATGCAGCAATAAATAGGTAGGCATGAATCAACTTACTCAACACACAAAACTGATAGCCAACAGGAATAAAGAGAGCAAAATATATTACATCACCAGTCAGCAAGAACAAAGAATATAACCCCTAGTATAAGATTTGCATGATATATGGTAAATGCTTACCTCTGACATGCTGGTTGATATTTGTGTGGAAAAACTATCAATCCTGTCCTCACAATCCACTGTTTTTCCATTGTCATCCAGATTATGATTGTAAGCTGCTCTACTATGAACTTTACAAGCTTCAAGCCTCTCAACAACACAATCAGATGAATGATAAGTGCTCTTCTGCCTTGTTGGCTTTTTACTTCTAGACAAGAAAAGATCTGAAACTCTTCCCTTCAAAGATGATTTCGCTTTATTTGACACAACCACCATTTTCAGTTTGCGACTCTCAGGATTTGAAGCTTGCGCGTCCACCACCATGTTTTCAAATGTGGACGAAATCACTGGAACAGAATTTGACCTTGGCAGCTTCCTAGGAGATCTCTCCCCATTTTCACCATTCTTTCTGGAAGAAGTTACATATGTAGACCATGTGGTCGATTCATTATCCAAGCTACATGACCGGTTGCTAGAAGCAGAAAATATCTCAAGGCTGTCATCTTCTTTCTTGGCTTCTTTGATGGAAAGCATTTCACCTAAGGTGCAAGTTCTCCTCGACGGTTGAACTTGCTCTTGACTGATCTCATCACAGGTCACCACTGCCCATCGCTCTGAAAGCTGTTTCTTGGCTTCCCTGATTACTGATGACTCAGAAAAGTGGGAGATCTTGCTCAAAGATGAGCTTGAGTATGGACCTTCATATCTTCTGCAATTCCATGAATGTTTTGACAAGGGACTACCTCCTGAATCACCCATGGTACCACCATCTTCAATACAGTCGATTTCAGAACCACTGCTATCATCAACTTCTGAATCACTGAATGAGCTTTCATCTCCCACATATCCATTTGAATATGCAGAAGATAGTACAGAATCATCCCTTTGATGACATCCATCTTGCCAGCGCTGCATGATACCATGCACTAGTCCTGAAGATCCTACAGTTGCATGATTATAATCTACTGATCCATTAAGACTATTTCGGTTAATTAACTGAAATGAATTTGCCCTGGAGATCAGCTTTGCCTTTGATATACTAGGCTTCCCTGGGGTAGGCCTCAAAAGTACTATTCTACTTGGATGAGAGGATATTTCTTCCTTTGAACTAGGAATCTGATGGAACTTTCTCATGCTTAATACATTTTGCTTACTAACTTGTTCTGTTCTGGATTGCCTTATGCCATCAGTCTCACCAGATTTAATTGGCTTCAGCACCATAATGCGCTTTGTATGAGATGGTGCTTGGTTTGTGTGAAGCCCATTCAGCTGTCTTGAGAAAGAGGAGTTATGTTCTTCAGGATTTTGAGATAAATCTTTATTTGAATGTGGAACTTCAACAGCTTCTTGTAACTCCTTTGTATGAAGGAGCTTCTCTTCCATGGCAAAGCATTTTGGTTTAATGAACTTCTCTTGCACAATATCGAATTGCTTACTCTTGGCCTCAGAGGGCCATCCTTTCAGAGAAGTTTGATCTTGAAAACAGCTTATTCCCGATTGATGTTCAGATACTTCATAAACATCATTATGTTCAATAGTTTCATCAAGCAATTGGTGATCTTGTGTCTTCAATATTATGGACTGACGGTGCTCTTTCCCATGTAAGGTGTTATTTGATGCATTTAAATCTCTAGTCAAGTCAATTTTGGTATGGCATACAATTGGTTCTTCGGTAGGTAAATCCTCCTCAAGACCCATTAGTCTGCCAATGACACTTGGAGGTCTCCTTTTTGACTCCACTTCTTTTGCCATCTCCTTTTCTAATAACATTTTTAATGAAGTTGCATTTGATTTTCTGCTTGAAGAACTACCATCAGCTCCCTGTAGACAAACCCACAATAGCACAAACAAGAATCAAAACAAGCATCAATTGTATCAAGTTAGTCACAAGTACAATGTTAGTCTAGGAATATTTTTTTCCCCTCAGGTCATTAGGAAGCACAAGGCCACAAGTTTCTAGTTTCTTCTGTTAACACTAACTAATATGTTTCCACTGAATCATACATTACCCTTTCCTTTTATTTCTATGATGTGCCATGATGAAAGGTCCCTACAGTTCGTCATATTAAATGATCCGAATAAAAAAATGTACAGAAAACTCACAGGTTTTTCCTCCACATGGTTGGTAATTTTCTTCAGTTCCGATATGATCCTTTGAACTGGTAACCCTGAGAGGAGAAACATTGAATAAGGTATGCTGTTATAAATAAAAATAATACATAGTAAACAGATACCTGGATAAATTTGACTCAGAAAAAAAGAAGCAAATCAAGAAATAAACAGGAACAGCAGAACATATCATTCATTTGGTCATCCAGAAGCAAAAGAAGATACAATAATACTCCAAACTCCATTCAGTATTTGTTGAATACATTGTCATTTGCGATCTATCCCCGCATATAAAATGATAACAGTTTCATACAGCAATCCGGTAGGTCTTAGTCCCAATGGATCCCACTATTATTTCGCAAAAGTACCACCCACCAAACATATCAGAAAAATAACTTACTCATGAAACACCCAAGGAGATTCTAACAGAGAAAAACTGCAAAAGCAATATACATACCATCTCCAGGAGCTTGACCAGTTACTGGCTTTGTTCCAGACATTCTGGTGCGTACATTAAACCAACAGATCAATTCCTCCTGATAATAGATATTGCACTTAGCTTGGAACGATACATTTGGAGCACAGAGTCCTGAAAAATAGACGAAACATTGTCAAAATCCATAAACCTGATATGAGCAACATAATTGCTACCTGAACTAACTATACCACTGCACAGGAAAACTTTTAGTATAGCAGCACCTAGCTTGCACTAACGCTCGAGAGGATAGTATTAATATAGCAAACATATTTCAGGAAGCTCTAACCATTTGAAGCCCTTAGGAATTGAACTTATGGCCTTATGGGATACAGAAAGTCTGTTGATATTACTGTAGGAGGATGCTCCTTCCTGGAAAACTTCAAGAGACACATGCTTAAGGCTGAACTTTTTGCAGGCACTTATAGGCCAGATTGGTGCAAGAGAAAGCACAGTTCTTGGCCTGTTCTTGTCGAATATTACACGAAAAGGAAATTGGCAGAGGATGAGAATATTCGAGGAGGACAGAGCAGCACTTGGCATTTGGCAATATTGGAATAGAGCAAGTTTGGCAGACTGGCAGATAAAAGGACGCAATAAAAGTAAGTCCACAGAAGCCAATGAACACTAGTAATCACAATTTACAAAGATGTTGACGCATAAGGACATGACACTAACGAGTTCCTACATACTCCCAAAAGGAATCTTGCAGAGAAAACAGTAATCTCAGAAAAACCATTTCCTGTCAGATATACCAGTTAGTGCAAAGGCAGAACGGCAGTAAGAGCGACCTGAAAAATACCCATCAAGTGCACTGGTTCCGACTTTTAACACTCTCTAGATCAGACAAGCATGAAAACTAAACAAGGACTATACACGGAGAAACTATGGTGCCATGCACAACCAAAATACTGCCAAGATTTACAGGTGACAGAGGAATCTCTGCGCTAGCACCGTCCCAAAGGCTCCAGATTTTCTCTGTAAATCTCATCAGCACCTCGAATCTTGACAGTAGAAGACAGGAAAAGAAAAAGGGAAGGAAGCTGTAATAAAGCAGAGGGCATGCACTCTACTACGTAGAATAAAATATGCAATCAGGAATGGGAATAACGAGATGTTTAGGTATGTACGTCCCACAAATGAGCCCTGAAACCGAGACAATTCCTCAGTGCTGCAGTGTTTGCAGATTAAAATACACCATGAACTACAAACTTTGTCTTGGTTTGCTCATTGCTGACTCTTACTATATTGTACCATTTAAAAAAAAGAAGCGCACAGCTGATGACTGAAGCTTATAAGTAATTGCACAACTAAGGTCTAACAGGACATTGTAGCTCGATGGTACAGATATGTAAAAAAGGATCATGTGCAGGTCTGCATTTTATTTATTCCATTTTCAAAAACTACAAAGGGCACAGAGAGAAGGTGAAATATTTTGACACAACAGGTACCATATGCAACCGGTGGGTATTTGCATTTCACTCCCTGAACTGCAACCCTCTTTTCTTCCTCCAACCAAGCACCAAATCATAGATTTTTTTTTTTAATTTATCTTCCCAACAATACACTGAATCATAGAACTATTTTAATCTATCTTCCCAGAAGGCCAGAAACAAGCACTGGCACATAACATGTCTGAAACCATTACCATTGCATCTCCCTTTTGTTGAAGCATAATTTTATCCAGTAAGTCCTATCTATCTATCCCCGAAAATCGCAAAGTCGAACAACTCAAGCTGGCTCCAATGCCAATTGAGCACATCGATCCCAAGCTACGCGAACCTGATACGGACGGGGGCGAGCACGAAATTCACAACCACCAAAATGCGCGAGCTCCACAGAACGGCGGCATTTTTACACATCAAACTCGAATACTCGATCGCCGCATTCCGCAGAAATCCCAGCTAGAGAGCGTCATAATAATCCCATTATCCCAAGCACTGTCGGCACATCGCGTCGAGAGAGCGAGCGAGAGAGAGAGAGAACCAGAGATGGATAGCAGGAGACGGATGCTAACCTCACGCGATGAGGACACCGAGCATCATCCTCTCGCCCCGCGGCGGGCGGCTCCGCCGGCGGCAGGGGGGTGGAGCGGCGGTACTGCCACCGAGTGCCGAGGCGGCGGCGGCGGTGGCGGGTTCCGGGAGGGACCGAGCTAGGGAGTGGGAGAGTGGTGGAGCAGTGGTGCTGGACTGCAGTGCTGGGGAGACTGGGGACGCAGAGGTAGGTGCGCGAGTCCTTTTGCGAGCCGTTTGGTGCCTTCGCTCGTTTTGTTTCGTTTCCGCCGCGGCGGATGCGTCGCATCGCATTTGCGTTGGCCCGCGACGCGTCGTGGGCAGCGTGCGTCCGCGCGGCCGTGCGCCGTGCGCGCGCAAAGGCCAGGCACGGGACCGGTGGGGCCGCGGGGGTGACTGGTGACGACAACGGACGGGGGGAGTTGCCGGAGTGCCGGCCAAAGGAAATCTCGGCTTTGGTCAAGCGGGCGCAACAAAGGTGTTTTGCACAGGAAAGATATCCAAATTTTAACAGAAAACACGGATGGTAAAGCTAGTGATCATCAAGCAATCATGAATAGAAAAGCAATCATGAGTAACAGAAGACATATTCTCTCTTCCACTGTCATCTTCTGTGCCAACCTCTGCCACAGTAGCACTCACCTAGAGATGTCAATGGATACCTGCTACCCGTTTACCTGCGGGTAAAAACTCTATTAGGGTGTGGGTACGGGAGAATTTCTCTCTCGACGGGTGACTTAGTGGGTGATCCCTTCCCCCGTTAGGTACGGTGGGTATGAGTATGTTCTTACGTCCTCCATACCCGCTACTCGTTTGGGATTCATTTACACATAATATTATGTATTATTTCTATTATATATCATATAGTTTAAGAGATGAGAGACTTCATTTGCGTGTGATATAGTTAAAACTAGTATTGTTACCTTATATTGTTATTATGACTAACATTATTGATAAAATGACGATTTGATGTTGCTCAATTAATTACATATTTTATTATATTAGCTACAATTATAGTGAAGCAGGTATAGGTCACCCGCTAGGTACCCGCTACCAGATGGGTGGGTGTGAGAGAATTTGAAACCCGTGGTGGATGATAGGTATAGTCATCCGATAAAAAAAAACCAAACCTCATCGGCCTTAACGGTCCGCCGTGAAGATGTTGGAACTTGGAAGAACCGGCCGGTTCTGGTTGGTCGCTAACCAAAACAGGGAAGAAGGAGAATCCACCTACCTGCAGAGAACTGAGAGAACTGGAACAAAATTCCCGTTTCACAAAACTAGGAGAGCTCGTAGAAGATGGAGAGACGAGACGAGCCGGTCCCGGTCCCATTCGCTGTGACTGCGCGGCGGTGTGGCGGAACCGCTGTAGGTCAGGTGGTGGTACCGTGGTACCCACCCCGCGACACCGCATCCATCCATTCCACCCACCCGTCCCCGACGGAGAGAACGCCACTGTTCCGTGCGCAGCAGAGTAGCAGACGCACCCCCGGCCCGGCCGCACCACGACGCGCGGTCCCCACGGGAACAGCAACGGCGGTCGCGCACGGCAGAGATCCCACGGCGCGGGCCAAAAGACGGCAGCACAACAACAACAACGCCTGCGAGCGCGGCTGCGCCCACCGCCGCCCCACGCCTCCATCAGGCGCAGGCGCAGCGTGCATTGCAGCGAGCCCAGGGTCCAGCAGACTGCAGACCACCAGCAGCAGCAGCCAGCATCCGAACGTTACAGTTACGCCGCCGCGCTACGCGACGCCCGGCGCGGGGGGTCGGAGTCGGACGCGACGGCGCAGGCGACGCGCGACGGGTGCTTGCTGATGCCGAGCCCCACTTTGCCCAGTGCCCCCCCGGGTGCTCGACGCTTTGCCGCCCGGGCCGGTCGGGCAGCGCAGCTGCGCAGGCGGCAGGCCTGAGGCCTCACATGCTGATGCGCTATTGCATCGTAAGCGTTTCTCTGTGTTCCTCGCTGAGCAGCAGCATGCAGGAGGAGGGGGGCGCTTTCTGGCAGGCACGAGCACGATCGGTGGCCTTTTTGGATTAAATGATGAGCGGTCAAATCGCGAATTTTTGGCTGGGTTGATGCTGTTGCTGCCGTTGGCTCGTTTTGCATGCGTGGGATGCGGCCAAGATGTGTTCCTGCAGCCGTGGTCCGTGGAGCGAGGGATTCGCGTGGCCAGTTCGTAATCCACAGTGGTTTTGGACTGGATCAGTGGATGCGTTTACGTCTCTACATGGAACTGGCAGCAGAGTGGGCGATGCCGATGAGCCGACGATGCTGGTGAGTGACACGTCAGAGCACTCAGCTGCTGGATAACAAGGGAGAGCGAGGAGCAGTGCGTGCTGCAAGTTTGCAATTTTGATTTATTATTTAAAAAAAAGTTTGCAATTTGATGCAAGCCCTCACGAAGCTCAAGAGCACCGGAATTTGTTGACAACACTTGTTTACGGATGTTGAAGCACGGCCGGTCCGCCACCGTGAACGAAATCCCTAGCTAGCACGGAAGTTCAAGTGACACGCGAGCGCGTGCCCCCGTCTTCTTGGGAACATTAGAGCTGTGGATTTTATTACATCTTTCCTCCATGATATGCTTCTCAAAAAGAACGCGACATGCTTGATGCTTCTCTGAAAGAAAGCATCATGCACGTTTCAATTTCGAATCTAAAAAAAATGTTTCAATTTCGAATGGATTTCTCTGTTACTTTACGACTAGCGTTTTCACTGCGATCACCAGTTCAATGTCAGTCACACTGGCGTGAGCCTTGGAATATCTCTGCCATACCAGAGGAGATGAGGTTTGTGGTTTGAGGACTCGGGCTGGTAAAAAGTAGTTTGGTCGCCAAAAACTTCCAAGAACAGCAAAGCGTTCAACTGTGCGGGGAGCCAGAGAATATGTAGCTTTTTACTGTGAAGATGGTACTGTCGAGTCCTTTTATCCCTTCTGAATTTTTTTTATAGCAAAGGCTCACGTGTTTGAGGTGAAAATACTCGGTCAAAAAGCGATGGAAGCAACCGTAGCTATGGCCTTTTACATGGGCAAATCTCGAGGATTTTATATCGACCGTGGAGCTCACGATGTACTTTAACCAGTATTTCAACTGTAGCATGATGTGAAAAAACAAAGGAGATCATAAAAGGAAATACTATTTACGAAGATCATAGTTCTAATTCAAAAGGAAATTTAAAACAGAACATCGCTCCTTTTTAGTTAACCTCTTTCCACTATTCAGCCTCGCTCAACAGCAAACTGTATACATTGTGTAGTAATACGGAGTAGTTCAAACATCATACATCTTAGCGGCCATTTCTCGGTTCTTGAATGAAAGCAAATAACTTACCTACACATGTACCCTCAAAATTTGATCTCCACTAATGGAATAAAAATATACACCTGGATGAAAAATTCAGAGTAGACTACCACATTTCCTTGACTACCATATTACACCATCGGAAGATAACATAGGAGCCTCCCGGATGGTATCCAAAGCAGAGCAGGAACCAAAGAATGATAGATCAGTTGCACCAAGAATATCGTTCTTCAGGTTGCCTTGGACTAGCATGAGGCTGTGGTGACCTTCCACCAAATCACTGTAAGCATTTCCATTCGGCATGAAACCAAGCATGGGTCCCCAATCAGCATGAGGTTGGAGTTGATGCACCGATGACCACAATTCTGTAGCAGAATCATGCAAGATATTCCAATCTGGCTTACAAGGCTGCGCTGAATATGAAGACAGGGAATTCGGACCACTGTCATTTGCATCAAGGGACAAAATGCTACTGTCATGTTCTTGGGGACAGAGAGTGATATATCTGAGAAGATGATCATCCCGAATTCTGAACTCGTCGTTTGAAAAACTTGAAGGGGTGAAATTCACAGGCAAATGATCTAACAGCTGAAGAAGCCTATCAGAATTATCAGACAGTTCTACCTCCCTCGAGTATTTCTCCTCCAGTCCAGCCAAACAAGATACACCAATAGCAGAATCATGCAGGCTCTTCGCACCCAGCTCATGTGGATGCTCTAAAATCGAAAACATGGAATTCAAACAGCCTGTGTTTGCACTGAAAACCATTTCCTTGCTTTGACTTACATGAGAGTTGGAGATAAATCTGAAATCATTATTTTCCAGAATTTCCTTTCCACTGTCCAAGAAGCTTAAAGCAGCTGATTTTGCAGGTAACTGATCAAACCTAGTTGCAAATCTGGCATCAGAGTTGTCAAATGATCCTGCCTCTTCTGGGTCTTCCCTTTCCAGCCTAACTGAACTAGAAACACATTGTTTTGTGGAGCTATGGTAGTCAGGTTGCCAGGAGGTATTCAAGACAGCATATGGTACTGTGTGATGCTGCTCTTCAATCTGATAGGGGAAGGCTAATCTATCTCGAAATGACTCAGTGAGTTTCACCGACAACATTGGGTTCCAGCCATGCTGATCATCTGAATCAGTTTGAACATTCAAGCTCAACTCATTAGCTGAGGCTGTCCTTCTGTGGACGCATGGTTCAACATCCTCTAGTAACAAGTTTGAAACCCAGTCGCCTCTCTTCCAATCAGAACTCAAAATATCATTAACACACCCCCATGGCAATGCCATGCACTCACGTGCTTTGCTATCTCCACAAGATACCTCACTTTTCCAATCAATATAACTTGGAAGGCCCTGATTGTATCCCCATGGTAAAGCCATGAACTCACGTGTGTCATCACTTGCATCAGAGGATGAACTTTTACCAGTTATTCTCAGCTTAGTTGATGGACTAAAGTCCCTTCGCCTGTAATCTAGCAAGTAATCAAACTGGCCTTTGGGAATACCAGGAGCTTCTCTGCAATCAATTTTACTGTACCTCATCGACCCTTCTTGCTGCAGCATTACATTAACAACTATCAATTGTGTAACTTTTAATAATAAATAGAACTAATGTTGAGGTGACAGTACGTTCTTGCCCCAAATGTTATATTACAATGTGCAAAACGTACCTTTCTTTTGATGTTTTTGGCACCTAACCTCTGTAGGATGTCACCCATGAATTCCGACCTGAGAAATTTGCAATAATTATGTAACTACATACGAAAAAAATAACCAATAGAATTCTATGATTGTGATTACAACCTTCTTTGGAACAGCTCAACACTTCCCATTGAGACTGTTTTTGCAGCTATCATTAATAATTTGCTTCTCTTTTCTGAAAAGATCTGTCCACTTACAGGCTCTTTATCTATAAACACAAGTACAGGTGTCATGCTCTTAGCATCCCAGCTAAGTGTAGCAAAAGTTAATTTGTAGAGAAACAATAAAGCAAATACATGTTTGATATACACAACAAAAATGTAAGTAGTCAGAAGCAAGTACTAAGTTAAGAAAGCTTTTCCAATATATGTACTACTGAATTCACACATGAGGAACCATCATTTTTCAGTAACTTGTGCTTGTGTCAGCCCATGATCACCAGTGACATATGAGCATTTCAGAAACCCTAATTCATGCATATGGGTCGAAAGGAGTCAGGGAAAAAGGTACTTTGAAGGAACAGCACATGATTGTTGCCATAGTGTAATTTTATTCTATCTAGTCAGATATCTTTGTTGTTTCCTCTCCTAACCTTCTACATGAAGACTAAAGAATCAGGGGAATCTTTATGATTTATTTCTCTCCTAGTGTTTTCATGCATGTGACATGGCTCAGCAATGCTGACAATGGGTATGGTAAAACTTCAGCGACAGCAACCAAGGTGGGCATGTATGTGGAGGAATCACACACTCACCAATATTTCCAGAAGTGTCAGTAACATCAAATGATGTCCGAGCTATAGGTGTGAGAACATGAATACTCGGCAAGCAACCATGTGGGTTGAATTGAGGTGTATCCTTATCACCACGTTCTGTTTAAGAAGAAGGCCCGTAGTTATAGAGAATATATAAGATGCAGCATTCATGATCAGAGGGATTGAGATAAAGGATCAGACCAGAATGGGAGGATTGCACATTCATTTGCTCACTAGGGATTTCCTCATTCTTAGCCGGTGTAGCAGGGGGGTCATCATAAACCACAGTATTTCCATGGACAGAGAACTTTCTGAGTGTTGTCACATTATGTGATTCTGCAAGGCACAGCACATAGGAAGTTCATTCTAATGTCTAAAGTAAGAGGCACCAACAGAATAGGACAGCAAAGAGAAAGTGTACATTCAATCCAATACCTCGTTTTTGTTTGGAGATCTTTGGCTCAATTATTTGATGAAGATTTTTGTATAAACGAGTGCTATGGCCTGACTGTTCACACAATTTCTTAAAGAACTTGTATTCAGCAGTTTTCGCATCACAAACTGCATAGAAAATGACGGATTATATATAAATTATTTCAATGTCTAGAAATATGCTTTTGGTCATTTCGGTCGAAAATGTTGGCTATGCAGATCAGATAATCCCATATAAGGAAAATGTAGAATCAATACAGTGGTAGAAAACCAGTAACATCATCACAGAAAAGTTATACCCCCTAGAAGTACTAAAATGCCAAAAGTCCAAGAACAAAAATGGATGGAATTTAACAGGATGTTAACATACCGTACATCCAAAAGAGAGGGATATTTAATAATTTAACTGCAGCATGGCAGAAAGAGATGAATTACACTGACGCTGGGTGCAATATACCTCGAGGTTTGTTTTTTGCAACTTCTCGTATGTTAGTGACCTGTCTCCCGCCTATGTGGTGACTACCATCTTCACCTTCATTTGTAAATCGAACCTTTTTTCCTTTGCCTTCCATCAGTCATTAGGCACTCATTTCATCAGACAAAGAAATGTGCAGAACGATTGCCAAGAGAGAGATGTCCAACAATCTAGGGATCAAACCCTATAATCGGCCTAAATTAAGAGCAAAACAATTCCATTTATGCACACGAACCCTATAATCGGCCTTGTTTCCGCTCATGACCAAACCGCAAGAACTCCTATAACTCGCATTTCCAATTCAATTGCAACCAAATGCTGACTTATCTCTAATCCGACCCAACCCCACAAACCCCCACCTCAACCACAAGCCAGATACTTAGGTCCGATCCAAGAACCCCATCCCCCAGCACATACGTCAAAGGAAACAAGCGGCGCGAAGCGGTGGAGTTGGGCGAGACCTGGGGACGAGGGCTCCGGGAGGGGCCTCGACGCCGGCGGGTGCTGGATGGTCGGGCCTCGCGGGTGCCGCGGGGGCTTCATCGAAGTAGAATGGGGCCGGCTGCTAGGGTTCCGGCGCTGGAGCCGGTCCATCACCGCCGCCGCGCCGTCTTTTGGGTCGGCGCGCGCCAAAACTCGGGGGCAAGAAAGGAAGGAAAAGGAAGCCGTTCTTCGGTTCACACGTTGCGGCGTGGCTGCCCATGCGTAAGTCTCCGCAGAGTGGGCCGTGGGCCGTTGCGACCCGACAGCCCGCGCCTAGTTTATTAGGAAGTGCGGCTGAAACTTCTTCAGTAGTGGCGGCGGTGCTTTGCTTTTTTTTTCTTTCAAAAGAACGGCAAGAGATTTTTCATAAAGTTTATTAGGAAGAATGAGCAAATATAACACGGATAAAAAGATAGAACGGTAGGAAATACTACGGCTCTTTGAAAAGAAAAAACAGAGTAAACGACCCTGGCCAGTGGCTGTACATTTCAACAACTAATAAATGTCGATGGAGCTTTAGCCATCACCATCAATTGCTTAAAAAATAAAATTACTACGGAATACTACGCAAGTACGTACTTGCATCATACTGGCAATCACTGCACGTTGCACACAGCGGTAGAGCTTACAAATACAGCATAGAGAACATTCATTTAATTTACAACAAATCTAACTACAATTGTGTAGACTGAACCAACGACTGTGTGCAGAGTAGAACTGCTAATCATTCACAACAATTGTGTTCATCAACAACTGATCTGTACAACAACCCCACAGGAAAGTGAGGGGAAACAAGCTCCATGTACAAGGATGGTGCATGGAGACACAGAAACATAATCCCACCATATACAGGGCCACCATATGACACAAGGAAGGCCAGAAGCTAAATACATGAAGGCATCTCATCTGCTCTATGTACAAATGAATGAGACCCAAAACCCAGCTAACACGACCAAATATTCATAGGGTACACAAAATATGACTCATTGTGTAGAAGCCACTGGTGCACCAGACCTTGCCTGTGATATCCGATTTGCATAAATTGTTACTAGGCGCAGCTGCGTGCTGCTAAGGCCCTCCAGGTATGGTACGAATTCTTTTCCAAGGATGATGTACATATCCACTAAACAGAATACAACAGCCTGGAGGAAGGTGTAAATGATATCAGATATAGACCACCAGATATACACACTAAAATCATAAAAGTAGAATATTGCCTACATAACCAAGATAGCAGCAGCAGCCACCAAGTGCAGATTAAATGTGAGCTAATAATGACCAGATATGAACAGGATGATCTATTAGAAATTCAGAATAGACACACTGAAGCTTGTATGAACAAGAACACTTCAGTGGCAATTCTGCTCATCTGTTATAATATCATACTCATTCCCGTTATCTATTCAGCCCGGCCAGCTGCAATGGCTACACAAGTAATACAATCAAGGATACAATATATTAGTGCTGTAACTAAGCTTAGCACCATTATCTCTCTTTGTTTAAGTACATGAAAAAACCTAGTTCCTATTTCTGTTTCTTCATAGTTTATAAAAATTCCCTGACTGAAGAACTAGCATGCCCCTCTAAGAAAAGCATATGTCAGAAGAATGAGTAAGCACCTTGCGAACATCTGGACTCTGATTACTGAAAGCACCAAACACTGCAGGTAAAAATGAAGGCAGTTGAGTAACCAGTTCGTCCTGCGAGAGCCGCCCAACAAGCTGCAAGATTACCAGACGAAGACAACAGTAAACTGTCATTGTGCAGAACATACTCTGCAGCGATCCTGAATGTGTGACTCTACAAGTACACAATCAAAGTTCACGAGTTTAAACAATTTGTTGCTACATTCCCTTGCATTTGCAATGCTATGCAGGGCAATAATTCAGGCTAACTGTTAATATAGTGCCAAAATGCCTCGCTACAGGATACAACACCCAAGTACCCAACAATGGTCAAACAAGATTCAGGACTTCGGAAAGAGACAAGTTAAATGTATTAAATGTGGGATGCTAGAAATCAGTAATAGGCGCCTAACACAAGGAAATATGCCACTCAAAAATGCAACTTAAGTGAAAATTGATTATTTTTTGTTATCTGTCTGCTCACAAAAATATTGCAATGACATATAATTTAAATTTTTGTCATTTGTAATTACAGTGCAAAATTTAGATACCTTTGTCAAACAGTTGATACACATGACAAGTGTCTTTTCATCATCACTACCCAGCAAAGGCACAATAATCTGCACACAAGCAAAGAAAATCCAGGAAAATGTAAGTTGCTGGTTGCAACAGGTAGTGATTTAGGAAGATTTTTTTAATTAATAAGTGCTCTGGACATACAGCAAGGCACCTAAAAGGGTCATATTTTGCCAATGCTACATATAAGCATTGACGTGCCTCATTTGAAACCTGTATCAGCATTAGAAATATATTAGCACGTAAAAAAAAAGGAGAGAACTTCTCATGTGAAAGGAAATATACCTTCGCAACATCATCTTTGGTCACATGTAGGAGCTTTTCAAGAACAATCTCAATGCATTGCTCCATAGAATCTTTCTGAGAAAAATTAAGTAGACATTACTAATAGAATTGTTACCAATTAGATTATTTAGTTACATGCATGACTAGTGAGCAGAAAACCTGATTGTGGAGCATCTCAGCAACTAACAACAGAGAAATCTCCCTCACAGAGGAATCAGCGTCATCCAACACTTCAAGGACAGTTGTTAAAATCTGGTTGAAATACTATTGTAACACGGAAAAGATGATATTAGAACATGAGTTTTCACAAACTGAACAGTAATATATTTGTTAGTGTATATATGTGTGAGTGGCCCATATGGCCTGTATAGCCCATAGAGGCCCATGTATAGCTAACTCTATATACCCACCCTTCTAGGGTTGGAAGAATACACAGGAAATTATTCCCCAAACATGGTATCAGCTAGGGTTTCCTCTCCTTCCTCTCTCCTCCATCCCTGAGCTCCTACCGCCGCCCTTCCCTGTGCTCCTGGCGCCGCCCCTACCATGGATGGCCGGCTGCCCCTCTCCTCCCTCCCTCCTCTCTCCGATCCGGCTGACGACGCTCCTGCCCATGGGCACGTTGCCCTGCACGAGCAGCCGCAGCCGCAGCTCCCATCCTCCTCTGCTCCGGGGTCGGATGGCACCTCTACTCCCGCCGACGACCTAGCCCCCGACGCGTCTGCCGCCACCAACGCCGACGCCCCCGACCCCGACCCTGCTGCCGCCGCCGCCGCCCTGCGCATGGTGCTCCTGAGCGCGGGTCCCGGCGAAATCGAGGCCCTGGCGGCCGCCGGCCTGGGCTCGGGTGGCCTGGGCGCGGCCGGCCTCGGCGCGGGCCTCCTGGGCGCCGCAAGCCTCGGCGCGGCCGGCCTGGACGCCCTGGGCGCGGCCGGCCTCTGCCCGGCCGGCCTGGGCGCCGCTGGCCTCGGCGCGGCTGGCCAGCACGCGGGCGGCCTGGGCGCGCGCGTCTGGGGCACGGGCGGCCTCTGCCCGGCCGGCCTGGGCGCCGCTGGCCTGGACACCGGCGGCCTGGGCGCAGGTGGCCTGGGTGTGGCCAACCTGGGCGCGGCTGGCCTGGGCACTGCCGGCCTGGCTGCCTCTGGCCTAGGCACGGCCGTCTCCAGCGCGGGCGCCGCATCCCTGAGTGCGGCCGCGGTCGCGGACTTCCGTGCGGTGGCTGCTGTCCCGGGTCTCTCTCCGGCCACGGCGGCTGCCTTAGCCGCGGCCGGACCCGACGCCGTGGCGACCGCCCTCCGCGTCCTGGGTGCCAGCACGGGTGTGGGCGACCCTTCCGCCACCACCTCGACCTCCGCCGGTGACACTGGTGTGACCAGGGACACGAGTGGTACCTTTCTGCTCGGATCTGCGCTGGGCCCCGGCATCCCTCTCCTCCCGGGCCGTCCCTTCTCCGCCACCACCTTCCTCTGCGGGCTGCCTACGCGTCCTACCTCCGTCGCTGCCGCCGACAGCGCTCTCGTTGCGGCCCTGGCGAGCGCCAAGACCGCGGCCGCCGCCGCCGAGTAGCGCGTGCGTGTGGCTGCCCTCGCATGGGAGCACGAGCGTACCACGGCTGACGCTCTTGCTCGCCAGGTCGCCGAGGCGGAGCACTTCCTCCACGCCTCTGCGGGGGAGCGTGTCGCCTCCTCTCCGCAGCTTTTGCCTACTCTGCCCACGCCGAGTGCTGGACCCCCAGGTGGCACGGACGACCTCATGGTCGCCTACCTCCACCTTCAGGTCGCCGGGGTCCCGCACATCAAGAACCTGGTCACCGTCCTCCTCGACTCCACCTCTACTTCCTACGCTCGATGGAGGGACCAGATTCTTCTCGTTCTCCGCCGCTACGCTCTCGACGGCCACGTCCTCTCCGACACTCCTGCCCGTGCTCGCGACCCGGCGTGGAGACGCCGCGACAGCATCGCCATGTCTTGGATCTCTGGGACCATCTCCCTAGATCTCCAGGACATCGTGCGGACTCCGGATCCTACCGCGCGCGTGATGTGGCTTTCCCTCGAGACTCAGTTTCTCGGGAATGCTCAGACACGCGCCCTCCAGCTCGACGCTGAGCTTCGCACGCTCGAGCAGGGTGACCTGTCCGTGGGAGACTACTGCCGGAAGATGAAGAGCACGGCGGATGGACTTCGCGACCTCAAGTACACGGTCCCGGAGCACGTCTTGGTCCTCAACGTTCTGTAGAGCCTTCCCAGCAGCTACGAGGTCGTGCGGACACTGCTCACGCACCAGCAGCTGCCGCCCACCTTCCTGCAGGTCCGTGATGCCCTCACCCTGGAGGAGCTCACCCGGGGCCTCCACACACCTGCCTCGACGACGTCTTCGTCCTCCACCTCTCGCGCACTCGTCGCTGCCCCACCACCGTCCTCCGTCTCGCCGCCCGCCTCTCTCCTTGGTGCTCCTCCCCCCGGGCCGAGCGGGGGTGGGGGGGGAGGGCCGTGGGGGCCGCCGAGGACGCGGTGGTGGGGGTCGTAGGACGCCCACCCAGGCTCCGACCCCTCCTCTCGCTCCTCTTCCCGGAGGTGCGCCCTGGCCGACCTTCTCCAACCCGTGGTCAGGGCGTATCTCCATGTGGCCCCACCAGGGTCAGGGAGGGGGGCCTCGTCACCCGCACCAGCCGGCGGTCATGGTCACGAGTGCTGCCTCCTACGCCTCACCTCCTCCACCCAGCTCGTCGTGGCCGGGGGGGGGTGGGATCAGGCTGCCTTGGCGCAGTCCTTCAGCACTGTGGGGCTGACCCCGCCCGTTGGCACCGAGTGGATCGCCGACTCGGGGTGCCTCTTACCACACCACTCCAGATGCGGGTATCCTTTCTTCTGTCCGACCTCCTCACCCCTCGTGTCCTTCTTCCATCATGGTCGGTGATGGCTCTTGTCTTCCGGTCACTTCTGTGGGTTCTGCTCATGGTCCTTTTCGTCTCTCTGATGTCCTTGTTGCTCCTCAGATGGTTCACAATCTTCTTTCTATTCGTCAATTTACAGCTGACAATTCTTGTTCTGTGGAGTTTGACACTTCTGGTCTTTCTGTGAAGGATTTGGCTACCGGGCGTCCACTCCTCCGATGTGACAGCACCGGGCCCCTTTACACCCTTTGGCTTCCTGTCTCCGCTACCTCTACTTCACCTTCGTCTTCCTCGTCAGCTGCTCTCGCCGTGACACCGTCTTCCACCACCTGGCACCGCCGCCTCGGTCATCCCGGCCGAGATGTTTTGGCTCAGATTAGTCGTAGTGGAGATATCCCTTGTACTAGGACTACTGCTGAGCACCTCTGTCAGGCATGCCAGCTTGGTCGTCATGTTCGGCTTCCTTTTTCTTCTTCTTCGCATGCTTCGCATGCTTTTGATCTTATCCACTGTGATGTGTGGACTTCTCCTGTACTCAGTTTTTCTGGTTATAAGTATTATCTGGTGATCATTGATGATTTCTCTCACTACTCCTGGACCTTCCCTTTGCATGCCAAGTCTGACACCTTCCCCACCCTTCTTCACTTCTTTGCCTGGGTGTCCACTCAGTTCGGCCTCACCGTTAAGGCCGTCCAGTGCGACAACGGTCGTGAGTTCAATAACTCCACCTCTCGCTCCTTCTTTCTCACCTGAGGTGTTCAGTTACGTATGTCTTGTCCGTATACTTCACCACAGAACGGCAAGGCCGAGCGCATGATTCGGACCACGAACGATGTCATGCGCACTCTTCTGATCCAGGCCTCCCTGCCCCCGCGCTTCTGGGCAGAGAGCCTTCACACCGCCACCTACCTTCTCATCCGTCTTCCTTCCACCGCTTCTCCCGCTCCGACTCCTCACCACGCTCTTTTCGGTACCCCTCCCACTTACACTCACCTTCGTGTCTTCGGGTGCGCTTGCTACCCGAATCTTGCTGCCACTGCTCCTCATAAGCTCGCCCCTCGCTCGACACGTTGTGTGTTCCTTGGTTACTCCCCTGACCATAAGGGGTACCGCTGCTACGATCTCGCCTCTCGTCGGGTTCTTATCTCCCGACATGTTGTGTTTGATGAGTCGGACTTTCCCTTTTCCTCCTCCTCCACACCCACTCCGGATCCTGACATTGAGTCCATGTTTTCTGACCCGGTGGTGCAGCCGCCTGTTTCTGTTTTTCCTTTTCCAGCAGGTCCTTCTGGTACACCACCGGCTCTGGCTCCTACGGCGGCGCCTGAGCCTCCTCTTGCACCACCCGCGGTTCCGGTGCCATTCGACGCACCTGACGTGGGCTTGGTGCCTTCGGCCGCCCCACGCGCGGCCCCGGTGCCCCCGGCGCCCCTCGCCGCGCCACACGCGGCTCCGGCGCCTCCTCCCGCCCCACGCGCGGCCCCGCCACCACCTGCACGCTACACCGAGCCCGTGCAGGTGTACCAGCGCCGTCCGGTGCCTCCACCGCCGCTACCTTCTCCGGCTCCTCCACCAGCGGTGCCCGTAGACTGTGCCTCCTGTGCGCCATGTCTATGGGCGCCGCTCCACGGCTCCGCCTCCTCCACCACCGTCACCGGAGCCGTCTCCGCCTCCTCCACCGGCGCCCACACCGCCTCCACCGCCGCCACCGCCGCCTCCACCACGTCGCTCTCGGGTGGAGTCAGCCGTGTACCACCCGCCGGTCATCCATCGGGATCCTCGCCACACCCATCCCATGGTGACCCGGCAGACGGCCGGGGTTCTTCGGCCGCGGGCTCTCTCCGCCACCGAGGGGGAGCCGCGGCTTTCTCCGATCCCAACGTCGGTTCGTGATGCTCTGGCCGATCCGAACTGGCGTCGTGCGATGGAAGAGGAGTACGGAGCTCTACTTGCCAACCAGACTTGGGACCTTATGCCACGTCCGTCGGGTTGCAATGTGGTGACCGGCAAGTGGATTTGGACAATCAAGCGCCGTGCTGATGGTACTCTGGAGCGCAACAAGGCGCGTTGGGTCCTTCGGGGGTTCACTCAGCGTCCCGGTGTGGACTATGACGAGACTTTCAGTCCAGTGGTGAAGCCTGCTACAGTGCGCACTGTTCTCTCTTTGGCTCTCTCTCGGTCTTGGCCCGTGCACCAACTCGATGTCAAGAATGCATTTCTTCATGGCACTCTGACCGAGACAGTCTACTGCAGCCAGCCAGCAGGGTTTGTGGACTCCAGTTGTCCGGATTTGGTCTGCCGGTTGAACAAGTCTCTCTATGGTTTGAAGCAGGCCCCTCGGGCATGGTACTCTCGGTTTGCCACCTTCTTGCTGACACTGGGGTTTGTTGAGGCCAAGTCAGATACTTCGTTGTTCATATATCACCATGCTGATGGGGTTGCCTACCTCCTCCTCTACGTTGATGACATTGTTCTGACTGCCTCCAGTCCACAGCTGCTTCAGCGGATTATCACCACACTTCAGCAGGAGTTTGCCATGAAGGATCTGGGTCAGCTTCACCACTTCTTGGGCGTGACGGTTGAGCCCCGTCAGACTGGTCTTCTCCTTCACCAGCGCCAGTACGCCCTGGATATCCTGGAGCGTGCCGGGATGACTGATTGCAAGCTTTGCTCCACTCCTGTTGACACTCAGGCGAAGCTGTCTGCTACTCTGGGTGATCCTGTGGCTGATCCTACTGCTTATCGGAGTCTTGCTGGAGCCTTACAGTACCTCACTTTCACCAGGCCGGATCTCACCTACGCTGTCCAGCAGATCTGCCTCCATATGCATGATCCACGGGAGTCACACCTTGCTGCGCTAAAGCGCCTTCTTCGCTACGTCCGAGGCACTGTTGACTTTGGCTTGGTCCTCCACCGGTCTCCGTCTGCTGAGCTGGTCGTCTACACTGACGCTGACTGGGCGGGCTGCCCGGACACGCGCCGCTCTACCTCAGGTTATGCCGTCTTCCTCGGCGGCAACCTGATCTCCTGGTCGTCCAAGCGACAGCCGGTTGTCTCTCGCTCGAGTGCTGAGACGGAGTACCGGGCTGTTGCTAACGGCGTGGCTGAGGCGTCCTGGCTCCGACAGCTCTTGGCTGAGCTTCACAGCCCGCTCGCCAAGAGCACGCTCGTCTACTGCGACAACGTCAGCGCCGTGTACCTCTCCACCAACCCGGTTCAGCATCAGCGGACGAAGCATGTGGAGATTGACTTGCACTTCGTTCGTGACCGGGTGGCTATCGGAGATGTTCGGGTTCTCCATGTACTGACCACCTCTCAGTTCGCTGACATCTTCACAAAGGGTCTTCCTTCCTCGACCTTCTCGGAGTTCCGGTCTAGCCTCAACGTAGCCAGTGGCTAGTTGTGGCTGCGGGGGGCCTTGTGTGTGAGTTTCTTTCTTTGTTGGCCAGTCTTGTACACCGCTGCGCCGGTAGTCCAGACTGCGGGGGGATGTTAGTGTATATATGTGTGAGTGGCCCATATGGCCTGTGTAGCCCATAGAGGCCCATGTATAGCTAACTCTATATACCCACCCTTCTAGGGTTGGAAGAATACACAGGAAATTATTCCCCAAACAATATTTGATGGCAAGAGTGTGTTGTGATGTTTGGGAAACACTCAACAATCAAGGAAATCAAATGTTCTTTTTCCTCTTTTGGTGAAACAGTGAACACAATCGTTTAAAGAAACCATATCAATTTGTACTTCAAAAAACAACAAGATGACTATACTGGAAAGGAGGTATGTTTAAATGATGATGAAACACAAATTTCCCTTCATCCTCTTGCTACCCATAAAAGGAATATAGTGCCAGATGCAAAAAGGTATACTGAATAAAGTTTAGCATATAATACAAGTGTTTTAAGCCCACTTGCCAAGAGAAAGTTTCACAACAAAACAGACATGACAGATGAAAGGAAGCAATAATAACACTGAAGCTGTTCTTCCAAAGAAAGCAAAATGGGTACGGCTGCAAACCTTTGTCCATATAAAGTTATCTTTATTGGTGGAAACTCTAACCAACTGTTGTAATGCCTCCTGCCTGTCTAGGCGTGAAACTTCACCACCATTGCCAATCTAAGGAAAATAGGAAAAAAAATAAAATAGTTATGCTCTGAGCAGAAAAAAAAAGTACACACACTGCAATGTTTGCAGAGTCAACAAAGAAAAATAGAAAAGGGCATGCCGCAGAAGTACTCGATGAAGAAGTTGTGGTACGCTGGGGCCGTTACTGGTGTGTGGGATAATATTTACAGAACTACGATCAACAAATGGATCTCCCTCTTGAGTGTGCTCCCCAGAAATTGCTAGAGCAGAACTATGTCCATCAGATGGAAGATGGCCTGAATCCAAGCGAGTAGTACCAGTAGAATTTTCATCATCCATGGTTGCACCTGATGTCTCAGGATAATCTGCCCATGAATGCACAGCTTCTACAACTGTGCAGGTATCGTTCATTAGTTCCCTACTTTGCATGAGAACATCAGCTTCAGAGGCACGTCCAAAACATTGCTTAGCATGATCAGTGCAGACATCAGAGGTAGTTCGACTGATGGGAACATTAAGTAGTGCTGATTCCTGCACGGTATTCATCTTTTTTCCTGAGTCAGTGTCAACTAAACTATCAGAAAATCGTCCAAATGGGAAGCTTTTCTTCAATGTCAGAGCATAACCATCTTCAGAAGAAGCGCTAGAATCAACTTGATCGTAAGATTTGGGATGTGGACGTTCTTTCTTGTTCTGAAGGTAGTTGACCAAATCGACCTCAATACGAGGAGTATATTGCTTCAAAGCTCTCCTCACTATGTTCTGTTCATCAATCGACAAACTAAGAATGAAATTTATGACTGCGGATGAATCAAAATGAGAATAAACTGATATCATTCCAGAAATAGATGCTTCCTTTAACTTAGCGTTCTTTTCATGCATTAAAGGTGCTAGTTTTGTAAGCCAGAGCTTAAGAAAGCCACTGTTACTGTAACCTTCAGAATCTACTATGTAATTGTCGAATGATTTGTTTGCAAACTCAAGAACAGCCAATTTTGCCCTTGGGGACCTTTGTTCATCCAGTGAACGTACAAGTGCAGGTAACAATGTGTCGATAGAATATGTTTGGCCAACAATTTCCAAGATTGAGGAACATGGATGTCGAACCAATTCCTTTGGATCAATAAGTCTTGAAAAGACGTGTGGTAAAATTCTTTCAACATAGCTCTCAAAATATTTTTGGAATGCTGGAATAATATCTGCAAGTGTGGAGAAAGCTGCATGTGCAACTTTGTGATGAGAATCATCCATGTAACGGAGAAACAGCTTCATAACATTTTCAAAGTGCTGAGTAATATCTTGAATGCCTTTCTGTCCTTGTTGCAGCAGTATCTGAATGAAGTTGAATGCTGCAACTCTAGCTGCCCAGTCTGAACTTGGACTAAGGCCCTCGTAGAGTGCATCATTTAGAGATGCCAGACCATTAGTATATCCACGCATGTCATTAGATGGGACATGATCATCGTCAAATCTGTGACTTCCACTTGCAGAAGCTCTTGATGCTACTTGCTTCCTAAGAGGCCCCTGGAAGTGTGAAACATGACTGTTGAGTGAATTTCTGTGACCAACATTCTTATTGGGCATATCCACACAGTGTTTGTGCATCTGCATTTTTGGTGATCGCCTGGTTGACCATGTATCATGATTCTCCTCCGTAGTGCTGCCATGTTGAGACCTCCCTGAAGATCTTAAAGATGGCAGTGACAAGCCTGATATCAGTTCAGATGATAGATTACGCAAATAAGGTGAGCTTGATCGTTCTTTGGATGAACCATCATTTCTTGAGCTAGTTATTCCATTAATGGATGAATATGAAGCACGTGGAGCAGATAGGGTAGGAGAATCATGAGAGGATGTATGGTCAACTCCTGCACTAGGAAATGAAAAGGAAAATAAGCATTTTTTAGTACCTGATGATAAATAAGTTACAAAAGTTTTCCTGAAGATGGCACAGCAACAAAAGAGATTCATTTTATAGGATATATGATATTTTCAAAATTTAGCTTAGAGAATACCATGGTCCAAGCTTGTTGAGCGAATAGCAGCGAAATTGGGCCTATCTGACGTGCTTACACCTTTCACTAAGCTTTCAATGGCTGAAACCTTTTCTTTGCTTGAACTCAGCACACTCTCTATACTTCTTTCCGCACTTCTACCATTTGTCTTTGACTGTGACAATAGAAGACTACTAGACGAGAGAGACGATTCGGAAGAAATTGCTGCACCCTTATCCATTGCCACAATAGCTGAAGTACCATATCCAAAATGGTTACCACCTGCATGTGATGAAGCACGAGAAAGTTGGACTCCTCTCTCATGCAATGATGGAGATGGGTGTCGCTTGTGCTTGCCACCATCTTCATCATTTATTATCTGCAGGCAAATCGAACTTTAGATCAAACTAACAGAAATTCTGGAAATAAAACTGTCAAACATCAATGAGGTAACAGAACATAAGTTGCTTTACAAGTTCAAAAACTTTTTTTAAGGAATACTTGTGTTGTATGGTTTGGGGTTAGACACTAACAATCTACGCAATGCTCATAAACCAACTAACTAGCAGTGTCTACCAAGCCTTGAAGGCTTGAACTAATCTGGATAAAACATAAAAGTTACTCGTACAGATCTAGAAGTACATGATTTACAAAAATGTTAATTTACAAAATACAGACAATTCTGAGCCATGATAACCAAATATAGAAGTACACATTCAAATGAAACATAGGATTGGCGTTGTGAGAAAATACTTGAAATGTTTCTTCACTTTACAGTGACCAAGATAACTAGATAGAACTATGCTTCCATAGTTCCATGAGATCAAGTGGCCACAAAAAGGTCAGGGCAATGTTCTTAGATGGAATTATCGCACATGGCTCTTTCAGTAAAAGAGATATGCTCATATTTGTTTGAACTACCAACACAATGCAAAGACTTTCTAAAAAGAAATAAATATAAATTCAGGTTCTAGAGCACTTTGATCCTTCAACCTCACCTTTATATGTTCAAACGTTACACAATGTAAATGGAAGAATATGTAGAAAAGTAAAATGATATACCCTCTGTATGGCAGGATCAAATGACATAAACAACTGGTGTGAACGCTTGGGCCATATTTTAGTGAACATCCTATAGCAAGTCCTTGCCGTTGCACGGACCTGTATTTGCAAATATGACACTGAATATAGCACATATAGGGAAAAAAACGTTTGGGCTTTCAACAGTGAACATTGATATGAACTAAGTCAAGAAATTTGGATGGTGTTATTCCAACCTCAGTACCTCACTCATTGCATCTGCAACACATGACTTTATTAGGTCTTCATATAAATCAGCTGAGCGGTGTATCTCTGGAGTGTCCGCCCAATACTCTAATATTAAGAGTGCATATTCACAGCACCTACCATAGTAGCAAATAGGCATGAATAGCTTGCAAAACAAGATAAATATAAAGGCTAAAACGCATGTACCTACTACCTAGCACGGAGGACTGCACTGCGGTCATTCTTTGCTGTATCAGCTATAAGTGGCAGAAGACGTGAAACCTTGCAGTTACGCAGGACCTGCAAGATAATACATGTCAGAAAAGGGGAATGTGCGATGTAAGAAACTAACAAAGTTCAAAGGAAGAATGTAGATGTATTACAGATTTTATGCAGTTGTCTGCGGATTCAGCAATCACAAGCACAGTTATGACAACAAGCTTAAAAAGTACCTGGAAATTTCATTTTATGTTAGCCTTATTGAAGTTTGAGGCCACAGTTGTGGTGTACTGAAATAGTTTCTAGGATTACCGGAATAAATATTTCAGCACATGGCTCAAAATCACCAAGAAGTTCCTTTGATAGTACATGAAGTAGATGGCATGCCTGGAAAAAAGATCAAATCAGCAAGGTCATCCCCAAGGAATTTTTCTTGTCACTGCATTATTTCTCAGAAAATATGTTTCAACAAAATTTCTATGATTCCTACATTGCCATAAACAAAACAACCTAATATATGGCAGTTCTGTACCGCAGACAATATATGATGCTAAAACTCTTTGAATACGTGTTAGAATCCTGGAGCAAACTGATTATCTTAGCGAGTTTGACTCATGGTCAACAGAACGATTATTCCTGCTTACATTTTTCGGGCATGCTTCTTGATTAATGCTACCTATCATTGCCTGCTATCTATTTATAAGTACAGCCCGTAATTTTTCTTGAATATGCAGGAGAGCTGCATATAAATACATCCCAGTAATGCAGTGATATTGTAATTAAAGACCTTTTTATGTTGCAATTGTTGTGTTATCATGCACTATAAAATTCACTAGAGCATGCTGAGGAATGGTGGACAATTTACTCAAACATTGCCTGCCTTCAATGCTCCGTTAGGATCATACTCCCTCCGTTCCAAAATATAGCTACTTCTAGAGTTTTTCCAACAGATTAAGGATGCAGAACAAAAGTCCGTATTGCCCTTTATTAGTTTTCATACGCTAATTAAAAGGATAGTTATGCATTTCCTATTTAATTGGTGGCAGGCTTGCACGCAAATCTGCATGCTATAACTGATTTGCATGCATGGAGGGCATTTTAGACCTCTCATGTCAAATAACCCACTTGAGAACTTAGAAATAGCTATATTATGGGACACATTTGAATGCTAGAATTAGCTGTATTCTGGACCGGATGTAGTATTGTGGAGCTTCCATGGTTGCAGTAGTGACTTCTTTCCTTACATCTATCATATTATAATAGCAAACAGGCAAGAAAGGAATACCTGTTTAACTACGCTGGATCGTCGGTCAGATAGCTGAGAAGCCAATGAAGGAACCAGCTGCTTTAAGAGCATAAGAAATGATGGATAATCCATGGCACCTGATAAACAGAAGTGTGTCAAAGAGAGCACGCAAATCTCGTTGACAAGAAAGGGTTTAGAAACAGTTAATATGTAATGTTGCATTCTAACAGTCAACATTAGAAATTATATCCTCTAAAATTATGCTAATAAATGTGACGCATTTCCACTTTACTTTCCACTTCAGTTCCATGGTGTTAGCTTGTCTGGCTCACATGAATTTCTCTTTTTACATAACTGCAATTGTAAACTGCTGATATGACATGTGATAATGTGAGTCAATCTCCCGATATCTTTTAAAAAAAGAACTCTCTGAATAAGGTTTCATGAATCATGCTCATGCCTACCACAGTGCGTAGAAGAGGAGCATGTCTAATATCAAACAATTATAGCCTGTGTCATATTGTCTCATTTCAAATATAAAACCTTGTATTTTTACATTATATGAATGAAATAAAAAAACTGAATCCTGTTGGTCCTTGTTTACTCAGGAAATTTGAAATACTACTGAACCTAGGTGCTAACAACTTGTCAGTTTATGCCTTGGTTCAGTTAACAAGATCCTCAAGTCCGCTATGGCATGTATATGTTCGAACAAGTAACGAAAGCTACTCACTGAAAACACCCAATTTAGATGGTACTAATATAGGAAACAGGTGTCAAATACTAACCTCCATATACCAAGGCTTCAATCCTTTGCATGGCAGCAATACGTATAGACCAGTCCTTCTCTGGATTAAGGGCAGACACAACCTTTTCGAAATCTCTAACTAACTCTTTCTCTGAGTGAACTCTTATGGGTTCCACTGGCTTCTCAATTATATCCATGCCACCTATAAATGGCACAAAATCAAGTGATATATGAGAAAACAGGAAGCATGTTTCTATTGACAGAAAAATGAAACATCAGAGATTGGCAATATTGCTAAAATCCAAATAACATCACTATATTCTGACTATAAGCACATTGATTTCTAAAATGTTTAGATAACAAAAGACATCACCAAAATAATGCAACTGGAAGTCTCTAACATATATATCCAAAGAGAAAATGTTGTTTTTCGCTTGCTCCCAATAGACACTAAATATGCCAGTGCATGTTCATAATAAAGACGCTGTTTATATTTATTTCACACATTAAATATAAATGGAAAGGTAGTAATTCAACAACCACCATAAACTCGCCAATCGTTAATATGCAAAATACTTAAGACTTTTTAAAGGATTAATGTGTGGAATAAAACATGTGATGTTCAGAGTTACACTGAATCCGCACCAAGCATTCAGACAGCGGTGCAGGCATTCAAGGATGAGGCAAAATTGTCGCTAGATGGAGGTGCTAAAGACCTCGCTGGCCTAGAATTAAGAAGATTGTAGCCTTTTAGGTCCTGGTCATGGTCTTAGTTTGGGTCAGGTCCTTTTTATCTTTTTTGTCTTGGTCAGTTTTGTGTAGTTTTGCTTACCCTCTCTCCACTCTGATCCAAGTGTTGGTGTATATATGTGTGAGTGGCCCATATGGCCTGTGTATAGCCCATATAGAGGCCCATGTATAGCTAACTATTTACCCACCCTTCTAGGGTTGGAGGAATACACATTGAATCATTTCCTCCTACATGGTATCAGACTAGGTTTCTCCTCTGCTGTTGCGCCGCCGCCATCCATGGCGCCCTCTGCTGCCGCGCCGCCGCCCTCCATGGCAAGCTGGCCGCCGGCGCCGTTCTCCTCTCCCTTCCCTCCTCTCTCCGGGCCCGCGTCTCCGTGCCCATCGGTGGCCGAGGCACCCGTGCCCGTCGCATCTTCGCGAGCCGCTTCCGCGCCCGCCGGAGGCCGTGCCGCGCCGGACCGTGCTGGCGGCCTCCTCCCGCTCGCGTCACGGCCCGCGGCCGCCGCCTCCGCGCGCCCCTCCTCGCGCGCTCCCGCTGGCCCGCTCGCGTCGCGGCCCGCGGCCACCGCCTCCGTGCGCCCCTCCTCGCGCGCTCCCACTGGCCCGCTCGCGCACCCCTCCTCTGCTTCCGCCGCTTGGCCTGCCACGAGCGCCGCGGACGCGCCTGCCGCGAGGGCCACGAGCGCCCTCTCCCCTGCAAATCAAATCCTTCCCCAAATCCCCCGTGCTCTGCTCTCCCGGGCGGCCCAGGACGCGTGCACGTCCTCCTCCGGGCTCGCGCCGCCGCACGGGGCTGCGCCCCCTCCTCCTTCGGGCGCTGCCGCCGCTTCTCCTCCTCCTGGCGACACTGCCGCTATCCTCAAGGCCGCCTGGGCTGCGGCTCCGGACGCGTGCGCGACCCTGCGTACCGGCGCGTCCCTGGCCACCGCGCAGCAGGGACCCAACGCCCCCGTGGCCCACTCCCTCCCACCAGGGACGGTGTTCCCTGCCCCCAGCGACGCAGCTGGCCTGGGGCAACTCGTGCTGCCGGCCGACACCCCCTCTGCTGCAGCTACTGCTTCCGGCGTTGGTGTGAGTGTGGGTGGCACTCCCCTGGCTCCCCTACTCACCGGTGTGGGCTCTCTCTTCGCGCCACCCGTCGTCGGCACCCTGCCTCACATCACGCCACCCGCTGCCGATGCCCTCGCCGCCACTTTGGCCGCGGCCCAGGCCGCACGTGCGGGGGTCGCACCCCTCCCGGCGGTTCTCTTCGCGCCGTCGCCGGCCTCTGCTTCTGTCGTGGCCCCTTCTCCAGCCGCCGCCACCGCCGCTCTCCGTGCGACGTTCGACTCCTTCGCCGCCCGCTCGGCGCTCCTGCACACGTCTGCGACAACGCCCTTCATGTCGGCCACTGCAGGGCCACCTGGACGGGGCGCGTCGCTCCCCCTCGCGGTCACCCGGACCGCCGACGCTGTGCCGCCTCGTCCCCATCCGGGGCCGATGTGCTCCGGTCACCACCGCCTGCGCTACCCGGCCATCTTCCCCTACGAGCGCCCCTGCTGGCCTGTCGTGCCACCGCTCTGGGCCACGCCCCCGCCAGTTGCGGTCGTACCACCGCCTGTGTCCCCTTCTCTGTTGGGCGCCGCAGCCGCCGGGGCTCCCCCTCCGGGCGCCATCGTTCCTCCTCCAGCTGGCGCCATTCTCTACTGCGCTCCTGGCCCTGCTCTCTCTGGCGTCCTTGCTACTACCACTCAGCCTCCAGCGCAGGCATTCAGCACCACGGGTGTGACACCACCTGTCCGCACCGAGTGGATCGCCGACTCGGGTGCCTCCTACCACACCACCCCTGATGCTAGCCTCCTTTCTTCTATCCGACCCCCACATACCTCTTATCCGTCTTCATCATGGTTGGTGATGGGTCTTGTCTTCCCGTCACCTCCGTGGGTTGTGCTCCTGGTCCCTTTCGTCTTCCCAATGTCCTCGTTGCTCCTCAGATGATCCATAACCTTCTTTCCATTCGTCAGTTTACAACTGACAATTCTTGTTCTGTTGAATTCGATCCCTCTAGCCTTACCGTGAAGGATTCTGTGTCTGGGCGTCCGCTCCTCCGGTGTGATAGCTCTGGACCCCTTTACACCCTTCGCCTTCCTGCTTCCCCGTCAGCTTTGCCTTCTTCCCCGTCAGCTGCCCTTGTCACCACTCCCTCTTCCACTACCTGGCACCGCCGGCTTGGTCACCCCGGCCGCGACACTTTGGCTCAGCTCAGTCGTAGTGCACATCTTCCTTGTACTCGGGCTTCTGATGAGCATCTCTGCCATGCGTGCCAGTTGGGTCGCCATGTCCGCCTTCCTTTCTCTTCTTCTTCTTCGCATGCGACGCATGCCTTTGATCTCATTCACTGTGATCTATGGACTTCTCCTGTCCCTAGTCTCTCGGGCTACAAGTACTACCTAGTAGTGGTTGATGATTTCTCTCACTACTCCTGGACTTTCCCTTTGCGTGCCAAGTCTGACACGTTTCCCACCCTCCTCCACTTCTTTGCCTGGGTGTCTACTCAGTTCGGCCTCACCATTAAGGCTGTCCAGTGTGACAACGGGCGTGAGTTCGACAATCACACCTCCCGTTCCTTCTTCCTCTCTCGGGGTGTCCAGTTGCGCATGTCTTGTCCGTATACCTCTCCCCAGAACGGCAAGGCTGAGCGCATGATTCGGACCACGAACAACATCATGCGCACCCTTCTGATCCAGGCCTCTCTGCCCCCGCGCTTCTGGGCCGAGAGCCTCCACACCGCCACCTACTTGCTCAACCGTCTTCCTTCCACTGCTTCCCCTGCTCTGACTCCTCACCATGCTCTCTTCGGTACCCCTCCTAGCTACGATCACCTTCGTGTCTTCGGGTGCGCTTGTTACCCTAACACCGCGGCCACTGCTCCTCACAAGCTGGCGCCCCGCTCCACTCGTTGTGTGTTTCTTGGTTACTCCCCTGACCACAAGGGGTACCGCTGCTTTGACCTCACCTCTCGTCGAGTCCTCATCTCCCGACACGTTGTGTTCGACGAGTCGGATTTCCCTTACTCCACCTCCTCTACACCTTCTCCAGACCCTGAGCTGGCGTCTCTGTTTCCTGACCCGGTGGTTCAGCCACCTCTGTCTCTTTTTCCCTTTCCCGTAGGTTTCCCTGGTGCTCCACCGTCTCCGGTGCCCCCTCCCGCGCCACACGCGGCCCCGGCGCCCTCTACCGTGTCGCGCGTGGCCCCGGTGCCTCCTCCCGCACCACCCGTGGCCCCGGCACCCTCTGCTACACCACGTGTGGCCCCGGTGCCCCTACTTGCGCCACGTGCGGCCCCGACACCTTCTCCCGCACCACACGCGGCGCCTGAGCCTCCTCTTGCACCACCCGCGGTTCCGGTGCCCTTTGTCGCACCCGACGCGGGCTTGGTGCCTTTGGCCGCGCCACGCGCGGCCCCGACGCCTTCTGTCGCGCCCCCGGAGCCTCTCGCCCCGCCACCACCTGCACGCTACGCCGAGCCAGTGCAGGTGTACCGACGTTGTCCGGTGCCTACACAGCCGCTGGCTTCTCCGGCTCCTGCCCCGGAGGTGCCCGTGGACTATGCGCCTCCTGTGCGCTATGTCTACGAGCGCCGTTCGACGGTTCCGCCTCCTCCACCACCGTCACTGGAGCCGCCTCCATCTCCTCCACCGGCACCCACACCGCCTCCGCCACCACCACCGCCGCCTCCACCACGCCGCCCTCGGGTGGAGCCGGCCGTGTACCACCCGCCGGTCATCCATCGGGATCCTCGTCACACCCATCCCATGGTGACCCGACAGGCGGCCGGGGTTCTTCGGCCGCGGGCTCTCTCCGCCACCGAGGGGGAGTCGCGGCTCTCTCCGATCCCGACGTCGGTCCGTGAGGCTCTGGCAGATCCGAACTGGCGTCGTGCGATGGAAGAAGAGTATGGCGCTCTTCTTGCCAACCAGACTTGGGACCTTGTGCCGCGTCCGTCTGGTTGCAATGTGGTGACCGGCAAGTGGATCTGGACAATCAAGCGACGGGCTGATGGTACTCTAGAGCGCTATAAGGCGCGTTGGGTCCTTCGGGGGTTCACTCAGCGTCCTGGTGTGGACTATGATGAGACTTTCAGTCCAGTGGTGAAGACTGCTACTGTGCGCACTGTTCTCTCTTTGGCTCTCTCTCGGTCTTGGCAGGTGCACCAGCTCGATGTCAAGAATGCATTTCTCCATGGCATTCTGACTGAGACCGTCTACTGCAGCCAGCCAGCAGGGTTTGTGGACTCCAGTCGTCCGGATTTGGTCTGCCGGTTGAACAAGTCTCTCTATGGCCTGAAGCAAGCTCCACGGGCATGGTACTCTCGGTTTGCCACCTTCTTGCTGACATTGGGGTTTGTTGAGGCCAAGTCAGATACTTCGTTGTTCATATATCACCATGCTGATGGGGTTGCCTACCTCCTCCTCTACGTTGATGACATTGTTCTGACTGCCTCTAGTCCACAGCTGCTCCAGCGGATTATCTCCTCTCTTCAGCAGGAGTTTGCTATGAAGGATCTGGGCAAGCTTCACCACTTCTTGGGCGTGACAGTTGAGCCCCGTCAGACTGGTCTTCTCCTTCACCAGCGTCAGTATGCCCTTGATATCCTGGAGCGTGCTGGGATGACTGATTGCAAGCCTTGCTCCACTCCTGTTGACACTCAGGCGAAGCTGTCTGCTACTCTGGGTGATCCTGTGGCTGATCCTACTGCCTATCGGAGTCTTGCTGGAGCCTTACAGTACCTCACTTTCACCAGGCCGGACCTCACCTACGCTGTCCAGCAGATCTGCCTCCATATGCATGATCCTCGGGAGTCACATCTTGCTGCGCTGAAGCGCCTTCTTCGCTACGTCCGAGGCACGGTTGACTTCGGCTTGGTCCTCCACCGGTCTCCTTCTGCTGAGCTGGTCGTCTACACTGACGCTGACTGGGCGGGGTGCCTAGACACGCGCCGCTCTACCTCAGGTTATGCCGTCTTCCTCGGCGGCAACCTGATCTCCTGGTCGTCCAAGCGACAGCCGGTTGTCTCCCGCTCGAGTGCTGAGGCGGAGTACCGGGCTGTTGCTAACGGTGTGGCTGAGGCGTCCTGGCTCCGACAGCTCTTGGCTGAGCTTCACAGCCCGCTCGCCAAGAGCACGCTCGTCTACTGCGACAACGTCAGCGCCGTGTACCTCTCCACCAACCCGGTTCAGCATCAGCGGACGAAGCATGTGGAGATTGACTTGCATTTCGTTCGTGACCGGGTGGCTATCGGTGATGTTCGGGTTCTTCATGTACCGACCACCTCCCAGTTTGCTGACATCTTCACCAAGGGTCTTCCCTCCTCGACCTTTTCGGAGTTTCGGTCCAGCCTCAACGTAGCCAGTGGCTAGTTGTGGCTGCGGGGGGCCTTGTGTGTGAGTTTATTTCTTTGTTGGCCAATCTTGTACACCGCTGCGCCGATAGTCCAGACTGCGGGGGGGTGTTGGTGTATATATGTGTGAGTGGCCCATATGGCCTGTGTATAGCCCATATAGAGGCCCATGTATAGCTAACTATTTACCCACCCTTCTAGGGTTGGAGGAATACACATTGAATCCGCTGCGCCGGTAGTCCAGACTGCTGGAGGGTGTTGGTGTATATATGTGTGAGTGGCCCATATGGCCTGTGTATAGCCCATATAGAGGCCCATGTATAGCTAACTATTTACCCACCCTTCTAGGGTTGGAGGAATACACATTGAATCATTTCCTCCTACACCAAGGTGGGGAGCAGGTTATGTAATTGGATTATTATTTCCCCTCCTTAATACAATGATATGCAGCTCTCCTGTGTATCCGAGAAAAAAAAGTTACACTGAAATACTGAATCAACAGTCGGCACCTGCAACTATCTTCAAGAACTTTAGAGTTACGAAGCAGCTAAATGTTTTTCAATGATTAGTGTAGACAACTATATGAAGGAATCCGTAGAAGTGACCAGTGAGCGTAAAACTATTAAGCAATAGACCTAGTCTTTACAGCCTACTCAAGTAACTCTTCTAGACATACACCTTCTGAATCAATGATAGCAACAAATATCATTTCTCTTAAATGCAATCACAGAATATAGTTTTTTACTTAATAGTACAAGCTTATAATGAAAGGAGAGCCAGAATATAATGCTAATTGCTGCCGTAAGAGAGGAAAAAGAAACTACAATGCCAGTACACTACTGTGGTAAACTGGTAATGACGCATGCTCTAAAACAAGCGCCTGGATCCCTGAAAAGGTCCACACAGATACATAAAGAAAACATAAAAGAATGTCACACTAAGCTTTGCTAATACTTGAAATCTTTGTGCTCGCATCCAAAATTGGCACAAAGCCGATCAGGCTGACGCCACCGGTCAGACCGGTGTCCCTAAACGGTCTGACCGGTCGGGCGTCCTGTAGCCGATCCGGCAACGGCCACACCGGTCTGACCGGTGGGCCTGACCGGTCGACCGGTGGACCCCGAGTCCGAGTAGAAGTTAGGAGTCCTAGTGAATTTCAACTTGTAAAAGGATTCCTTGCGGGGCAAGACCTCCCCACCCTATAAATATAAAGGGTCACGGCCGTTTGAGGGGGAATCACCCAATCGATTATTACTTTCTACAACCTTTATCTCTCAAACCCTAGCTTTTCCAACCTCGTGCTTTCCTTGCTTGTCTCGACGACGATCAGGGACGTTCTGAGTGGCCTTGCCGACCTCAGAACAACCCTAGGCGTGCCACCTCCGACGGGGTCCCTCCCGAGGCGGCGATCTTAGGTTTTTCACCATGCCTCTGCATACACCGGTCAGACCGGTGCCCCTGACCGGTCAGACCGGTCCGGGCAGGAGCTCGGCGAGTTCAGCGTTTCGACGTTCCGCGCGATCTAGCGCTCGTGTGTGTTGACCAGAAAAGCGTCAACATACTTTTGGCGACTCCGCTGGGGAAGAAAGATCAGGTTGCTGAAACCGTTCAATCTAACCTCAGCCAGATGGGTGCTCGGTGCGAACTTGACATGAACAACATTGTCACCGCGTCGCTGGAAGATCTCTCTCCGGAGGAGCAGCAGAAGTTCAAGGCGCTACAAGAGTACATGCAAGTACGATTCCTAGCTGGCGTCAAGAAGGATCGATCCGGTAAGGTGGCAAGATTGAAAGAGTTCGAGCTGCCGGCAATCAGGCTAAACGACAGCAATATTGAGGTAATTCCCACTGTAAGTAAGAAACCCCCGCCTGAAACTTCTCTTATGAAATCTACAGTGGAAAGTGATGAATTGCTTGCTTCATACATTGCTCGTTTAGAACGGTTAGAGGATCTTGAAAAAGATAGGACTTTTAGGTTTTAATAATAATGAAACTAATAGTAGTACTCCTAAAGCTAATCCTCAAGGGTCTCATCCTAGCTTAGCACCTTTGCCTGTAAATAATGGTAATTTTGCATATGATTTGACACCAAATCCAGCATCTGGTCAGTACCCTCAGTTTCAACCGCACAGGCCAAACATGGCCGCACCGGTCGAACCGATGCAGGGTACCGGTCAGACCGGTGCAATGGAGTTGGTGCCCGATCAACCTTCGCCAATTTCTGTCGTGCCAAATCAGATGGTCCCTACTTTTTCTAATACAATCAGTAATGTTGGACCTCATTATAGTACGACAGTGAATACATCGGCCTCCAAAACCATTATTCCGGACGATGTGTTTGAAAGTTACAGGCTAGCTCAAGCTAAGATAGCTCCCTACTTAAATAAGATGAATTTGGAAAATCCTCAGCCACCACAGCTAAATAATCCTAATTGGGCGGAATTTAATAGATTTAAGGAAGATTTGGCTAATATGGTAAAAACCAAACTTGGTGTTGATATTGGTAACACTAATTTGTATCAAAAACCATACGATCCCGAGTTTGATAGATTTCCTCTCCCACGTGGTTGGCGTATGCCTGACTTGATTAAATTTAGTGGTGATGATGACCGAACCACATGGGAGCATATTAGTCAATACACTGCACAACTAGGTGAAGCTGGTGTATATAATGCTTTAAAAGTGCGCTTGTTCTCTTTATCTTTAACTGGCACCGCTTTTGCTTGGTTTTCCTCGCTTGCTCCCGGTTCTATTATATCTTGGGATATGTTAGAACGTAAGTTTCATGATCACTTTTATAGTGGGAGCATGCAATTTAAATTGACAGACTTAACATCGGTTAGGCAAGGAAGAGGTGAGACTGTCTCTGCCCACATTAAAAGGTTTAAAGAAACTAAAAACCGATGTTTTAATTTGTCAATCACTGATATGGACCTTGCAGACATTTGTCTGAAAGGTTTAAGGTCATCCATTAGGGATAAGATAGAGGGCTCTGATTTTCTTTCGGTTGCACAAGTTCAAATTAGAGCTTTAGTTGTTGAAAACCGAATGAATAAAGAGAAAGATAATTTTAAATCACGTCGTTCTAATGTTCATATTATTGATTATGATTCTGATAGCTCGGACGATAGTGATAAAGAAATTTATGCTGCTGAATTTAATTGGCCCTCTAAAGAAAAAGCTTATTCTTGTTCATCTCTTAAGCCGGCTAGTAAAGGTCGGCAAGAAGAAATTAAATTTACTTTTGATGTTTCCAAATGTGATCGTATATTTGATGAATTGCTTAAATCTGGAAATATCAAATTAACTCATACTATTCCTCCACTTGAAGAGTTGAAAAGACGTGCATATTGCAAGTTTCATAATTCATTTTCTCATGCTATTAATGATTGCAATGTGTTTTGTCGACAGGTTCAATCGGCCATAAATGAAGGTCGTTTGACTTTCCATGAGATGCAAGTGGATAAGGCTCCTTTTCCGATCAACACCATGGATTTACAGCAGCCTAAGGTACTGGTTCGGCCACATCAAGCTGAAGCAACTAAAGGCAAGAACGTGGTAATCGGGGAAGCTAAGCCCGATTTGAGAGGAAAAGAGCTAGTTCGCAAAGTTGAGTATGAGAAGACTCCTGATGGTAAAGAGACCTTCAAGGTTACAGTGAGTGCCTCTGAACATGGGGGGCAAGGGTCGTCTACACCCGCCGACCAGCGACCGTCTGAGCCATCTCTGGCCAGACCGGTCAGACCGGTGGAGGTGACCGGTCAGACCGGTGTACCCCCAGGCCGTCCGAGGATGATCAAGCCAAGCCGTCCGGAGATTGGAAACTGAAAAACTTAATGTAGCAAAAAATCAGGGGAGTGGTCCTAAGCCAAAGGTCACTTTCGACATGCTATTTGACAAGTATTCCAAGCAAAAGGCCGTTACAAGTGATCGGCCATTAAAAAAAAGGATGAGGTCACCTACACATCAAGGAGGGTCATTTTCACCTCCAAGGGCTGCTACAAGACTCAAGGGCGAATCATCGCAGCGAGGGCAACGCTTTACTCCACCATGGGCGTCATCAAGTTCAAATGCACCACGCCCGATTTATGATGGCAATGGAGTGATGTGGGTGCCTTATCAACAAGCCTTTCATCCTGGATGGGGAGGACAGAAATCAGCTTTCGACAGAATCTCCAGACCTGTCCAAGACTGATTGGCTCCTCGCCGTTCTGGTCAGGGTCACCAGACCCGACCGGTCAGACCGGTCGCTACCACCGATCAGACCGGTGCGGCCAGAAAAGCCATGCCACCTCCCGAGAAGCAAGTCTACAAACCGAAGCAGAAGGAGGAGGTGCAGAAGATGGAAATTGATCCAGAGAGGACTACGAGTCAAGACATTATTCAGATTGGATCAATGGATGTTCCTATTGGAGAAGATGGCAAAAGACTGATTGTTCCTAACAATAAGTTTGTGACATCAACTCCAGGGGTGTTTGCTGCTGCTAATGACCATGAGGCCAGTGGGAGTGGTTCCAACTCCAAATACTTCTTGCCAAGGTGGTGTCCTCCCGGATTGACTCGCACACAAAGGAGGAAACTTCAACGCCTGAGGTTTCAAGAGAAGAGGGAGGAGCTAGAGAAGCAAAGAGACGAAGCTTTCAACCAGTACAGGCCCATGATACCTCAAGGAAAAGAGTGGAGAGTCAAGACCAGCTCCCAGCCGACACCGGTCAGACCGGTGGAGGTCGACGGTCAGGCCGATGAACCAGAGACGTCGCCCGGTTTCTCCTCTTCGGTTCCCATGGTTTGTGATGACAAGTCCACATCGGATCCTGCACCAGAAGACGATGAGGAGCTTGTTGACTACAGTTCTTCGCCTGAGCGCATGAATTTGGACATCAACGTGATCCATATGTCTATGGATGGTTATGTGCTCTCGGAGGAGGACGTCGCGCATCTTGACTTTGGGCCAAAGGAAGCTATTTTCCAGAAGCCTAAAGATGTTGAAAATCATTTGAAGGCTTTGTACATGAAGGGACACATCAATGGGAAGCCTATCTCTCGCATGCTGGTGGACGGAGGAGCGATCGTCAACTTGATGCCGTATTCTTTGTTCAAGAAGCTGGGAGGTTCAGATGATGAGCTGATCAAGACCAACATGACCGTCAGCGGTGTGGGAGGAGGCGAGCCGATGGGAGCTAAAGGCGTCGTCTCTATGGAGCTCACCGTTGGGAGCAAGACGTTGGCTACGGCATTCTTCGTCGCTGAGACACAAGGTAACTTCAGTCTAATCCTTGGTCGTGATTGGATTCATGCAAATCAGTGTGTGCCTTCTACTTTGCATCAATTCTTAATCCACTAGGTAGGCGACGAGGTAGAGATTGTTCATGGTGATACATCGGCTTGTGTTGCAGTGGCCGATAGTCCTTCTATGGATAATCATGAGAATCTTAAGTGCTTAACTGGTTTAGATTTATCTAATTTAAGGCTTATTGATTCTACCAAAGATGGTTTTGCTACTGTTGTCATGAAGCCGGTCGTTGATCAGGCTACAACCTCTCTGTCGATTTGATGGATGCAAATCTGGAGTGGTTGCAACAAAGGCGAGAGCACTATCGGACGCATAAAACGATATGTGTGAGGCCATCGAAGACTTTGATGATTTGAGCAAGTTAGGACAAGGGTTTAGAGGAGGTTGATCCTTTAGAGGAGGTTGATATTGGTGATGGTACTTTACCTAGGCCGACATTTGTAAACAAAAATCTTGATCCTTTGTTTAAATCTGAGTTAATAAAGCTGTTAAAGGAGTATGTTGATTGTTTTGCATGGAATTATAATGAAATGCCTGGTTTAAGTCGTGATTTAGTTGAGCATCGTTTACCTATTAAACCTGGTTTTAGGCCTTATAAACAACCTCGTAGAAACTTTAATCCTGATATTTATGACCGAGTGAAAGAGGAAGTCAATCGGTTACTTGATGCAAAGTTTATTAGGCCTTGTCGTTATGCTGATTGGATCTCTAATATTGTGCCTGTTGAGAAAAAAGGAACAAAAAAGCTTCGTGTTTGCATTGATTTTAGAGATCTTAATAGAGCTACTCCTAAAGATGAATATCCTATGCCTATAGCTGATTTTCTTGTTAATGCTGCATCCGGACATAGAATTCTTAGCTTTTTTTATGGTAATGCTGGTTACAATCAAATCTTTATGGCCGAAGAGGATATATCCAAAACGGCTTTCATATGTTCGGGTTTTGTTGGCTTATTTGAGTGGGTTGTTATGACTTTTGGATTGAAAAATGCGGGTGCTACTTATCAAAGGGCTATGAATTTAATCTTTCATGATTTGCTTGGCATCATAGTAGAGGTTTATATCGATGATATTGTTGTCAAATCGGCTGGAGATGATTCTCATTTAGCTGATTTAAGACTTGCATTTGAAAAAATGTGTCGGTATAAATTAAAAATGAACCCACTCAAATGTGCTTTTGGTGTATCGGCTGGGAAGTTTTTGGGCTTCATTGTGCATGAGAAAGGCATAGAGATAGATCCTAAAAAGATTGAGGCAATCCGGAGTGTTAAAGCGCCTACTTGTAAAAAGGATTTGCAAAAGTTCTTGGGTAAGGTAAATTACTTGAGGAGGTTCATTTGTAACTTGTCTGGGAAGGTGAATGCTTTTACTCCTTTACTTCGGTTGAAAAATGATATTGACTTCACTTGGGGGGGCAAAGCAACAAGAGGCATTTGATGAGATTAAGAGCTATTTGACTTCGTCACCCGTTCTTCAAGCACCCAAGAGTGGTATTCCTTTCAAGTTGTATGTAGCGGCTGAGAAGGATGTCATTGGAGGTGTTTTGACTCGAGACCGAAGGCAAGGAGTACATTGTTGCATATGAGAGTAGAAGATTGCTAGACGCCGAAACAAGGTACACTTTCATTGAAAAGTTGTGTTTATCGCTATATCATACTTGTACCAAGTTGAGGCATTATCTATTACCTAGTACTTGCATAGTAGCATGTCAAACCGACATAATCAAATACATGTTGCATAAACCAATTTTAAGTGGTAGAGTCGGCAAATGGGCTTATGCTTTAGTTGAGTATGATTTGCATTGTGAGCCATTAAGTTCAATGAAAGGTCAAATTATTGCTGACTTTATTGTTGGACATAAAGTAGATAAGCAACTTGATTTGAATGTCGGTTATGCTACTTTTACTCCATGGAAATTGCATTTTGATGGATCGGTTTGTAAAGATGGTTGTGGTGTTGGAGTTGTCATCATTTCGCCAAGAGGGGCTGTTTTTGAAGCTCTTAACCGATTGGATCATGATTGTACTAACAACCAAACCGAATATGAGGCTCTTCTATTTGGCTTGGAGATTTTGCATGACATGGGAGTAAAACATGTGGAAGCATATGGAGATTCTTTATTAGTGGTGCAGCAAGTTTCCAAGGTATGTCAGTGTCTAAATGGCTTTTTAAATGCTTATCTTGATAAATGTTTAGACATCATATCTTGTATGGATGAATTTGTTATCTATCATGTGCCACGAGAGGAAAATCCTAGAGCTAATGCTCTGGCCCAGCAAGCATCTGGTTATAATGTTCGAAAAAGAAATTTTCAAGAACACAAACCGTTGCTTACAGCCGAGTGTTTTGCTCTGGAAGCACCGGTCAGGCCGACACAGCCGACCGGTCTAACCGGTGACACCGGTCTTACTGATGTCACCGACCGGTTTGACCGGTCCCCTGATTCTGGGTCGGCTAACGGCACCGGTCTGACCGATGCCCATGACCGGTCTGACCGGTCCCCTGGTAAAAGTTCCTCCTCGGTTTTTCGTGACAAAGATGAGGTGGAGGATTGGAGAAAACCTCTGGTTGATTATTTGCAAAATTCTAGCAGTTCAGTTGATAGAAAAGTCCGACGATGGGCTCTTAAGTTTGTTGTTGATAATGATGAATTGTATCGTCGGACTGCGGATGATTTGCTTTTAAAGTGCTTGGGTCCTGATCAAGCTAGGTTGGCTATGGCAGAGGTTCATGAAGGTATTTGTGGTACTCATCAATCGGCTCCCAAGATGAAGTGGCTCCTCAGGCGAGCTTGCTTTTATTGGCCTACCATGATAGCTGATTGTTTTAAGTACTACAAAGGGTGTGAAGAGTGTCAAAAACATGGAGATGTTCAGTTGGTGCCTGCTGCGTTGATGCATCCAATTATTAAGCCTTGGCCCTTTAGAGGATGGGGTTTGGATTTTATTGGCAAGATTCATCCTTCGTCGTCAAAGGGGCATTGTTTTGTGATCGTGGCTACTGATTACTTCACCAAGTGGACTGAGGCTATTCCTTTGAAGAGTATGACACATAGAGAGGTGATTGAGTTTATTACTGGGCATATCATACATAGGTTTGGCATTCCGCAGACTTTGACTACGGATCAAGGGACTTCATTCATATCCAAAGAGGTGCGTGAATTTGTTGATTCCTATGGTATTAAATTGCTCAATTCATCTCCATATTATGCTCAAGCCAATGGTCAAACCGAGTCTAGCAACAAGACATTAGTAAAGCTCATCAAGAAGAAGATAGAAGACAATCCTAGAAGATGGCATGAGGTATTATCTGAAGCCTTATGGGCTCATCGTATTTCTACGACATGGTGCTACTAAAGTTACTCCTTTTGAGCTTGTGTATGGTCAAGAGGCCGTTTTGCCCGTTGAGGTGAATCTAGGCGCATATAGACTTGCAAAGCAGAATAATCTTGATGTTGAGTCATATTATGCTTTGATGATGGACAATATTGATGAAGTGACCGACAAGCGTATGGAGGCTTTGGAAGAAATTGAAAAGGACAAGAGGCGAGTTGCTAGAGCATACAACAAGAAGGTAAAAGCCAAATCTTTTCAGGTAGGTGACTTGGTTTGGAAGACGATTTTACCTATTGGATTTAAGAGTAACAAGTTCGGCAAGTGGTCTCCAAGTTGGGAAGGTCCGTACAAGGTTGTCAAGGTTTGTTCTGGGAATTCTTACATGGTGGAGACTTTGCAAGGACAGCGACTTCTAAGGGCTCTCAACGGGAGGTACTTCAAGAAATTTCATCCAAGTGTTTGGCAAGACGCTTGATAGGATATAGCCGCTTTAAAGCAGAAATCGCCCTTAGACCAAAAAATGGCCAGTGAAATGTTACATCGACCTTAGAAATATTTTTTAGACAGCAAGCTTTACTAAAAAACAGGGGGGCATATGTTCGCACCCAAAATTGGCACAAAGCCGATCACACCGGTCAGACCGGTGTCCCTAGACGGTCTGACCGGTCGGGCGTCCTGTAGCCGATCCGGCAACGGCCACACCGGTCTGACCGGTGGGCCTGACCGGTCTGACCGGTGGACCCCGAGTCCGAGTAGAAGTTAGGAGTCCTAGTGAATTTCAACTTGTAAAAGGATTCCTTGCAGGGCAAGACCTCCCCACCCTATAAATATAAAGGGCCACGGCCGTTTGAGGGGGAATCACCCAATCGATTATTACTTTCTACAACTTTTATCTCTCAAACCCTAGCTTTTCCAACCTCGTGCTTTCCTTGCTTGTCTCGACGACGATCAGGGACGTTCTGAGTGACCTTGCCGACCTCAGAACAACCCTAGGCACGCCACCTCCGACGGGGTCCCTCCCGAGGCGGCGATCTTAGGTTTTTCACCGTGCCTCTGCATACACCGGTCAGACCGGTGCCCCTCACCGGTCAGACCGGTCCGGGCAGGAGCTCAGCGAGTTCAGCGTTTCGACGTTCCGCGCGATCTAGCGCTCGTGTGTGTTGACCAGAAAAGCGTCAACACTTTGTAGACACAATCACACAAAACAATACACTTTGTGTAATATTTGTAATACTAAACAAATAGTACAAAATTATCCAGCAAGCTAAAAGTAAAACTTGCCTCCAAATAATGTGCTTTCCCTTGGCACACTTTTTTTCCTTGGACTGCCCCTTTTTGGATGAGCACTAATAGATCTAGATTCATTGGCCCTACACTGCATTCTAGCTCCGTTGGATGAGGGAGCATTTGGTTCTATTTTATCTAACCTTGAATTTATTTCCTTTAGCTGCAAACATCAAACAAGGAAAATAAAGGATAGTCACAATCTGCAAGCATGATGACCTTTATATGTGAGAACATGACAACATCACATGATAAAGGAGTCCACATGGATTACCATGTAAGCAGGTAGATTATGGCGCTGCAACTCTTCGTGGAACTGAGATCCCATGTTTTTGTACATTTCCTATGGCAAACATGATAATGCAAGCAGTCAAGTTAGATACGATGTACTTTAACCAAAGAAATATTAAATGCAGGTCTTTAGGGGGAATCAAATGCCAGGGGTGTTAGAGATGTATAGCCGCCCAGAAATGATTCCAGGATAATAATATACATCATCCCTTCCGTACACTAACCCTATCAATATTATCATTTATATGTTACGTATAAGCCACATCAGGGTTTGTCTAAGGGAAGGTTGATGGTTGGGCTCAATCCCAGGTAGTCAATATTTGTCCTCAACAAAGCACGGGAGCCCCTTTTTTCAATTCTAAGGCCTTGAGAAAAGGCAAACAGAACACATATTTGGGCGTGAGTTATATGCATACCATCAAAAGTTGCCTTTGATATATTTTCAAAATAATAGTAACAACAAATTCAACACAAAACTGAAGTAAATGTTGGTACAAAACAAGCAACACACAGCAAGGAATTAATATTAAATTATTAAATAAAGTGGTTATAAAAAATTGGAGACTAATAACTAAGACTGCCTGAGAAATAGAAAGAAACCAGAAGAGAAAGGTGCAAGCTACTAACTTTTTACCCTTGGTATGTCAGGCTTGTGTGAGATGAGTCACCTAGTATACAATATACTTGGCGAATGAACAATGGAACTATAGTGAGAATTGAGACAAGTGGAAAAAGTCACATGAAATAGTTTAATAAACAGCAAAGAAGTGTGATTTGCATGATATTTTTCTTACAAAATTTAAAAGGAACTATTTGGATATTTGTAGTGGCCCACCTCAATACATGAGATTGCAGCGTCTCTAACACTTCGGTTCAAATCATTCATCAATTGCAGAACCTGTGAACCAAAAGAAGCTTACCTTTAACAACTATGCAACAAACTAAAGGGGAACATTGGATAAGTGAAAAAATCCAATCATCCTAGCATACAGGTGAAAGTAACACTCGCTGAAGTGGGAGCTCTGTAGAAGCAAAAAGCCCAACTGCAGCTGCAACTGTGCGTACAAATTCTTCCCGCACTCTCCAACTCTTGTGAGTCCATGCATAACTTCCAGCTCTTTCAACAATGATTGTTGGTGAAGAAACCTGAGATATACATGAGGTTGGAATATTATCCTCTGATTGCAATGAAGAAAAATGAAAAGTGCTTATTTTCTCGAGTGAAATATAGTGCAAAGAAAAAAACAGGTGTTGTGTTCTGACAAACCATTATTAACATGGTAAAAAACAATCAATAGCGCAACTCAAAAGGAGAAAATCCATGCATACCAGGGATGTGCACCATAGAGGAAATAAATAAAAAACATAACACCGGGGAGCTTCGTTTATTATAAAAGTTCAAATCAATTATGTAATTATGTGAAATGTCTTGTTACATTAGTATGAGATACTATGTTTAAGCTTCATTAATAAAATATTATCAGCAGACCAGGGGTTTGCCCTCTGTTCCTCAAAAATAGAGAATGCTAAAATTTGGGTTTGGAAACTTAAATGTTCATTTACAAAATACCAGTATCCACCCAACACTACAAGAGGAAAAAACATGTCTCCGGAACTTGTGCACAGATACAACAAAACAGAGAACGAGAGAAGATGCTCACAAAAAGGGAAATACTTGTTGGGTTCACAAACTCAGCATGGCAATAAAAATATATTTTTTAGAAAATGGAAATATATCCAGCCTGTGTGAAAGGCAATAAAAATATATGATTGCTCCTAAAATAGATTTCATGAATAAGATTGATCTAAAGGGAAACATGGAGATGGAGAGCAAAGCACTGAAACACAATATGGATTAACCATTCAGGTAGATGTATTTTACAAATATCCACCATAAATATCAATCCACTCAAATAAGAAAAAATGACTAAAGAGCAGAATAGAAGATATCAAACTCCAAATTGGCATACTACCATCCCCATAAGGTCAATTTGGCAGTGGAGTCCTGCATTCAAGTATGAAGTAGAAACTAACCATATCTGGAGCCACGGGAAGCTCCAATCACCCCCTACCCCGGAACTGAAACTCATAAGGCCTCGTTCGGTTCTTTTGGAACCATTCCGGACGGAATGATTCCTAATCATGGATATAACATGAAATTTGTGATGAATATAACAAGAGGTTGGGATTTATTCCAGGCCGGAAACTAATTTGTGGTGCTAATTTACTCATGATAGATAGAACAAAAGGTCGGGATTGATTCCACACCTCTTGACTAGTGGATTGATTCTCGATCTCTTGTTGTACCTATCATGAATAAATTAATTCTCGACCCAGAGTAAATCCCGACATCTTATTATATCTATCATAAACTTGTAATATCCACATCTAGGAACCATTCCCGGCCTCCAAAACAACCTAACGGGGCCTAATTCAGACCACATTCCATAATCGACCAGTGAATAACTTCTGTTCTACGTAGCTCGAAATGCATACAGAAACACCCCGAGGAAATGCCATATCCCCTTTCAATTCGAAGTATACAGGACTACAATTCGCAATATCAGAGCACGCAAAATTGGAAGCCGGTATTTAATTTTTATGTTTTTCACCAAAACGCCAACCTGCAGGTTGGAGCGAGCAAAGCAAATAACCACTCGCGCGAAAAGGCAGAAACCGACCTCCATGAGGGTGACGAGCAGCTGCCGCGCGGCTTCGCGGACGGGCTGCTTACCGTCGCCTAGCCGCTCGACGGCGGCGGGCACGAGCGCGTTGAGGTGGACCTTGAAGTGGTCGCCGGCGAGCACCGCGGCGGCGGAGAGCGCCTGGAGGCCGCCCTGGGCGATGCGGAAGTTGCCGTCGCGGGCGAGATCCATGCAGGTGTCCACCAGCAACGTCACCTCCGCGGCACTCAGCCCGCGCCGCGCCGCGGCCTCCAGCGCCTCGTGCAGACGCTCCACGCCCGCCAGCCGCTCCTTCGCGTCCTTGGCGCGCGCCGCCTCCAGCGCGGCCTCCATCTCCAGTGCCGGTGGCTGGGTTTAGAGCTGCGTCGGCGAATTCGGGAGGGATTGGAGGGAATGCGAAGGGGAGGAGAACTGAAGGAGTTAGCGGTGGGATCAGAATTCAGAAAGTTCAGAGAATGGAAGGGACTGTGCGAGGATATCGAGACAGAGTTCACTGGTTCAGACTTCAGAGAGTTTGTTTGTAAGTTATTATCCTCTTAGGTCCCTGTCCTTTTGTAATGTTTCACATAGATCCTTGGGAGAATTGCAACGTATAATGCCATTTTTTGTAAAGAAATAAAACAAAAATATCTGGACTGAGCAGTAGTGGAAAGATAAAACGAGTTTTGGACTTCCAAAAAATGATGATGTGCATCACATTATCATTTTGTTAATATTTAAATTTAGTGTATCATCTTTTTCTTGTGCTGACTCGATATTAATCAAGTAATCATAATGTCTTCTCTGATAGAAGTTTCCTGTACTGATAAAAGAGAGAAATCTATGTACCTTGGGGCTTGGGTATGTTATCTTTTGAGATTTGTTCTTTTGTATTTTTACGATTGCATTTTTTCGTCGATCAAACCAGAATCAACTAATATCAAAGCAATCTCTATCTCTGATAAAAAAAGAATGAAAAGGAGAAAACTTCTTGGTACGTGAGTCTGTCCTCCGCGCCTCCCCCCCCCCCCCGCCTGATCTCGTGACTACGTCTGCGCCTTCCCCCCTCCCGCCTGATCTCGCGACTCCGCTCGGCACCCTAAGCGCGATCAAAACGCGCCCACCTCCTCCCTCCGGTCCCACTCCGCAATCACGCCCCACGCGAGCACCTCGCGAGATCCCGTAGTCGCGCCGCCGCCAAGCCGCTACTCTGCCACGCCGCCTATCTGTCACCGCCGTCTGAACGCGGAGTCCGAACACCGTCGTCCAACGCCACCCGCGAGAACTGGCCGAGGGCGACATCGTAGATCCTACCTCATCGGATTGACGCACCAGGTTGAGGTGAGTACCCGCATCCCTTTCCTCTATCCTTTCCTCCGATCTTTTTTTGAGATTACACAGTACAACGCAGACGCTCACAACACGCACGCACACTCGCCCCTATGAATACACGTACGCAAACTCTACCCCTATGAGCACCTCTGAAGGACTGAGCACCGGCAGATCTGGAGATTCTTGAAGTCACCACTGGCGCCTTGTCGTCGACGGGAACGTCGCTTACCACTTAATGCATAACGCCGGAAAATCTCGGAATAAATCCAGGAAAAGGTGCGAGCACCAGGATTTGAACCCTGGTGGGTAGCGTCCCACTGGACTGTTCTACCATTGGACTACAAGCCCATTCGCTATCCTTTCCTCCAATCTGATGCTCGATTTGAAGGGGGCAGATGGGTTTTCGTTGGGGCTTTTGTTAGGGTCTTTTTAGGTCTGTGAGATTACTCATCGATTCAAGTAATTAGAGCTTGGAGGAGTTTAGTAGTTAAAGGTGATGTTGTTGGCCACTTTATTATCAGGGTGTAGGGTTGACTTGCACTTGCTAGCAGGGTGTCGATGGGGTTTTCTGGATGGCGACAACGTGCGGCGTGCACTCACGCGCATGGCTGAAGGCGACGACGCTGCACAGAAGAATCTGGTCATCGGCGTTCGAGACGATTGCCGCGCCGCATGTTATCCGTGCGCGATGCGATTTGCACCTGCGTGCTGTACGTCCATGGCGGCGAGATCGACATAACCGCGGTGGCGCAGAGTCGGCCTGATGGCCGCACGGGCACGCCGTCGCGTACCAGCGCGTCGCATGATGATTGCCGGCGGTCAGGCATGTGCGCGCTGCGCGGAACACGGGCACCAAGCCTCCGTGATCCGTCACCGTGCGAGACCACTTGCTCGTGCTGCTAGCAGGCCGAGAGCGACGGCGGGCGGGCAACACACCGCCCCACTGGCCGCGCGCGTACGACGTCGTACCTCACAAGCAGAGGCAGATCAAGCACAGGAACGAGCTCAGAACTTACCTCAACCTGGTGCATCAATCCGATGAGGTCTTCTTCCTTGCGATTACGGAGGCCGGAGGGAGCGACAAGCCACCGTGGAACACCTGTCCAGCGTGGTGAGCCACGAAGGCAAAACTGCCCTGCCCTAGGGGGTTATTTAACTGGTTTGATGTAGTTTAAGGTGCACAATACCTGGTTTGATAGGTTGGGGGATGAAGTGGCCAAACTTTCAAAGATCAGGGGTTATCTAGACTTTTTCCAAATGTTATATATGCATTTTATTAATAGAAGATAGCTACCGTATATTTTAAATCCTCGCGATGATTCATCTTAGTTTCTGACTTGATTCATAATACTTGCTCAGCATGCCTACATTATAGATTTCTTACTTAATGCTGTTCAAAATAGAAAATAAGTGATTACGGGTTAATTTTTTCCCTTTATGTCAAGGATGCTATGTGATGCTTAGACCTTCTTCTCTCTACAATGCTGAGCCATTTTATGTGCCACATACTTGATTTTGAGACGTGATTTCTTACAACACTTCATACTTAGTTTCATACAGGCAAGGCGATCTGAATTGAGATGGATCCCTCGGGAACAGGAGAAATTTAGTGCGTATGTGGAATAGAATGGCGCCATTTAATGCTTCTTGCTTTCTCTCCAGGTAAAATTAAATGCTTTACAATACTGTGTATGGGATGGTGTTTCAGCTCCACATGATTTATCTCAATTCAATCATCCAGGTAAACAATAGTCCAATTTATGCTATGGTATTTACTCTTATTTTCTTATGTTCTGTCTTATTTAATTGCCCCTGAATATATAAAGATAAAATATGGAAAGTTTTTTTGCGTGATTGAGAAGATTGCTTTTAGCATATTATTTGGGCTCATGAGTTATTCATTCTATTCCGCACATGGCGACTGGAGCTGAATCTTTAAAATGAATAGGTAACTGGAACTATATTATTTGGGCTCATGAGTTATTATTGGCACTACTGCTTCATATGTCTACTCTTTTTTGTGCACTTCTTTATGGGGCATCGATGCATCATTGGTTCAACTTGTGTTATAATCTTAAATATGTAAAGTTTTTATTGGGCAACATAGTGGTGTGGGTTTGTAAAGGAGTTTTCGAAGAGTGCATTGATCCATTGCTTACTTCGTATTAATTATCGGTTATCTGTACTATCAACATATGGTGTATATACTTCGTTTCAACCAAAAAATCCCTGTTCTGATGTGTTAGTAATCGTCAATTGTGATACTTCCTTTTCTATTTGGTAGGACCGTATGAGATAGTTACTTATATTCACACAGGATGGTGAGATCGCTAAATGAATGACTTGCCAAATGTGTAGAGTGATCACAATGGTGATAAGAAAAAACTGTTGGAAGTACTAATATGCAGGAACAACTGCTATAATTTGTTCCTTATACTATTTCGTTGTATGTCAAATTTTTCTTTATTAATCGACTATTTACAATTCTCAGGTTGCTACAACAGGATATTAGGCGTTGAGGTGTGCATGTTGTGCTTCAGAGGAGTGTGGCTGCACTTAAATTACTTTCGCCAGTCAACTTAAGGTGACGATTATGTACTTATGCAACAGTGGTACTGATAACTTAAGTGACGATTATCTTTTCTTCCATTGAGATTTTTTTTATGATTTGAGTATTGCGTTATAAATAATTGGACCGTAGCAACGCACGGGCACGAACCTAGTGATAAGTAAAGAAAAAAGTTTTACTTGATAGAGAGAGAGAAATGTCTGAACCTACCTTTTTGTAATGCTTGCCTCCTATTTTTTGGAGAAATATGGACCAATTTCACCATAAATAAGAAACTTCTAAAAGTTTGTACAAACTCTTAAGTAAAGTTGCTCTTGGAGTTGGACCTTACACACCTTGGCCAGAGAACCCAAACCAAGTTTCAACCTAGCAATGGTATGGCCAATCCTAGCTACCTACTGCATCTTTTTTCCAAAAAAAAACAAAAAAGCTACCTACTCCAGTATGTAGGTTTCAGGGTAATTTAATAAGCTTAGCTCCATAACAAAATCAATCACATGTCCACAAAGTTTATCATTTGCATGAGCCTGAAAAGATGCGTGAGTTCCACTCTTCAATTATTTCCATGCTGCTCTTCGCTGGCTGCATAGAGCTGCAAGTGAATCAGCGCATATTGCAGCCTGCACCCCAAAATCCCCAAATATTATAGGGTACAGGTACAGGTACAGGAGACCGAATATATCTGAAATGCAGGGGCAGGAATCCGCGGCGGGTAGAGGGTTAAGGGTCTGTTTGGGAGGGCTCCGGCTCCACCCAAAACGGCTCTGGCTCCGGCTTCTCTGGTGGAGCGGCTTTTCTGGTGGAGTTGGAGCCGTTTTAAGAAAATGTTTGGCAAAACGGCTTCTCCTGGCTGTGTAAGGTAGATAAGAGAGTGAAATGTCCATAATGCCCTTATTTTTTCTTTTTTCCTTTTATTTTCTTCTTTATTTTCTTCTCTATTTTTTTCTTTTTTTTTTCCGCCGTTCCTTATCTACTCGCGCAGTCGCGCCCGTCCACCCGCGGCCCCCCGAGATCCCCTCGCCCACCTCCAACTGCGCCGCCCCCAAATCTCCCCGCCGGCCTCCCACCTCGCGGGGCTCCGATCCCGCCGCCCCAAGAGCTCCCCGCCGCCTCCAACCTCGCGGCGCTCCGATCCCGCCGCCCCCAGAGCTCCCCGCCGCCTCCCACCTCGCGGCGCTTCGATCCCGCCGCCTCCCAGCTCCCCTCGCGGATCTGAGGAGGTGCAGGAGGGCGGCGGCGGCCGCCGCGGGCGCACGGAGCCGGCCCCCTCATCTCCTCTCCCTCTCCTCTGGCGGATCCCTAAGGCCATCCTCCCCCTCTCCATCCCGCTCGAGCTCGGGCCGGCAGGCGCGTGTGGCCGGCGCCGCCCTCTCCTGCTTCTCCCCGACGGCGAGCTCCGGCGTGGCAGGGGAGCGGCCGGACGACGCGAGGAGGCGGAGCGCGCGAAGAAGCCTCCGTTCGCGCCACTCTGGAGGGCAAACCTGTCAGGCGAGATGGAGGAGCCGGAGGAGCCGCGCGGAGCCACGTTTTCGTGGCTCCGCCTCGCCCAAACCGCTCCAGAGAGCGGGTTTCCTGGGGCTCCTCCGCCGGAGCCGTTCCACATTTTGGCGTTTGGGAGGGCTCCAGCAGGAGCCGGTGTTGGAGCCGGAGCTGGAGCCCTCCCAAAGAGGCCCTAATTGGTTGAGTTGTAGCGTCGGCACAGTTGGTGCGAGTGCACTGCCATATGGTTGGCGTGATGATAGGAGAGGTCCCAACTGGAAATCACACGCAGAAACAAAAACAATCAGTCCGGCCGGGAGCAGGCAAGGCAAGGCCACGAGAACGATATGATACGCGAGCTAGCGTACGTGCCCAGCTGATGACATGGATTGGACCCTGGTCTGATTGTAGAGTGTACAGTAGTGGTACTCAAACAACAGAGAAATGTCTGTCCTGACTCCTGAACTGTGGAGGTGTCGCCGTCTGGGAATGGGGGATGTCGGTGACGGTGACCGTCTAACGGTTCGGGCAGCTGCAAGCTGCAGGTTCAGATAGGGCTCCTCGCGTCCCACCAAAGCATCTCATTCGATCGTGTTTTGCGTACATGGCATATATAGGTTAGTGAGTTGTGACAATCTTCTACGATCTTTGGTTGATTTCGACTAGACGGGGAGGAAGCGAATCGAGAGATTGAGGAGAAAAGAAAGATGGCAGAACAAAAGATCGAAAACTTGAGAAGAGTAGAATTTCAGCCACTACTAGACAAAATCGGAGGTCAGTAAACTTTTGTCTTTCGCTGGTCGGGTAACGCTCGTCAAATGTGCCCTTACTGCACAACCAATTTACCATTTGACGGTTTTTCAAGCACAAAAATGACTTATTGCACAGATTGACAGGATGAGGAGGAATTCCTTTGGAAGGGGGAGGAACCGGAGAAGGTCAGTGGCGGTCACTGTCTGGTTAACTGGCCAACGACATGCACACCCAGGGTCCTTGGGGGGCTTGGTATCCTGGACTTGGAACGATTGGCGAGAGCTCTACGACTTCGTTGGTACTGGTACAAATGGAAAGATGATGGCAGACCATGGTCAGGCTTGGATATCCCAACCGAGAAGGCAGACAAAGCGTTGTTTAATGCATCGACAATTGTCACGGTAGGGAAGGGCGACAAGGCACAATTCTGACACTCTAGCTGGATCAATGGGACATCACCATTAAACATTGCCCCAAATCTATACCAAAAATCAAAGCGAAAAAACATCACAGTGCTCAAGGTGTTGCATAACAATTCATGGATCGCACACATATCTCCTCTTCAATCATCGGTGGAGGTTCAAGAATATGTGAACCTATGGGAGAGGGTTCACTCAATTGACAGGAACGAAGAGATGGATGATCAGATCACATGGCGTTGGACCACGAACGGCGAGTACTCAACAAAAAGTGCATACCACATTCAGTTTAAGGGACGTTTCAAAAAATTGGCAATCACACCCATCTGGAAAGCAACAGCAGAACCAAAATTTAAAAGTTTTGCCTGGATCCTGCTACAAAGGAAAATCCTCACAACTAATAACCTTGCCAAACGTGGCTGGCCACATGATCCGATCTGCAAACTGTGTCATGTAGCGCCAAAAACGCCAGTGCACCTATGAAAAACTGCTCTTACACTTCTATTGTTTGGGACCAAATAATCAGATGGTTCCAGCTGGAGAGATTACCGCCCATCAGTGGAGCAAATTCAGTCTATAGTTGGTGGAAAAAGTGTCATCGTTAGGTCGATCGAGAACACAAAGCCTCTTTTGATGGTCTCGTGCTCCATTTCTGGTGGAACATTTGGAAAGAACGGAACCGGCGTACATTCCAACAAGTTGCGAACCTTTCGCTGGATGTTGCTTATCTCATCAAAGAAGACATACAACTCCTTCAGTCTGCAAGACGCACAGGACCTCATACGGAGTAGTAGTTGTTCAGTTACAGGGTTAAGTGTTTCTGTTGGGTGGTCCGGGGCGTCAGGTGTCTGGCGCCTTGGGGTGGAGTTGTGTGGTGTGAGTTGTTGTTTGGTTGATTTTGCTTGTTTTTGTTTCTTTGTTCCGTTTTTCCTTCTAATAAAAATTACTGCAAAGCTTTTGCCGTTCCGTTAAAAAAAAGATTGAAAAGGGACGAAGCTGCGTATGTACTCCTGCGATGAAACCCCTAGCTCGCAGGTTGCAGCAGCAGCTCCGTTGCTTGCGATTGCGAGGAATTAATTAAAGACATCAATTACAGTTTGTGCTAGTAGCTGGTAGTAGATTTCTCTTCGTTTGCGTCGCTGTCCAAAAGCGCAGCGCATACATTCATCAAAGTGTCGAGCATGCATGTTTGACAGAGTCAGTCCAACGACCGTGATGTAGGGTTAACGCAGGTTCAGAGATCTGCATCAGAGAGAGGGAGGGTGAAACGGTTCATCGTCGTGTTGATACTGAGTTATCCTCCACCTTATCGACGGACAAACCATAACACCCATCGATCGGAAAATGAAAATGAAATGTTTTCTTTTTTTGCCAAGAGGCAGGGGCAGAAAATGGTGATATATAATGCCCAAAATGGGAAAGCGACACTGTACCATTTGAAGGCCCCGTTCGGTTGTTTTAGAGACTAGGAATGATTCTTAGATATGGATATAAGAAATTTATGATAGATACAATAAGATGTTAGGATTTATTCCAAGTCGACAATTAATTTATTCATGAAGATCGGGAATCAATCCACTAGTTAAGAGGTGTAGAATCAATCCCGACCTCTTGTTCTATCTCATCATGAGTAAATTAGCAGAAATTAGTTTCCGGTCTGGAATAAATCCCGATCCCTTGTTATATTTATCACAAATTTCATGTTATATCCATCACTAGGAACAGGAACGGTTCCAAAAGAACCGAACGAGGCCGAAATTGGGTTACATCCCGTGCAAGTCGATTACTAGCTTCAGGCTGCCGTTAGCACAAGTGCACGCATAGCTCCTGCGGTTAAGGCGAGCTGGACTATCCCAATCCGACCCGGTAACACTGTCAGTCTGTCACAGCGCACATTATTACTGGTACTGGTTTGTTTTCCAACCATGACGGTTAGTGTACAATCAGAATCGTTAATCAGATGGTAGCTAGGTCATCTACGTACTGTAGCTTACAGTTGGAGCGCGAGCTAGCTAGTAAGACGTCCACACGACACGATATGTGTTTCTCGCCGCGCGCGCAGCAGATGAGTTTGGTGACGTGAGATGGTGCCAGAGAGCCTAAATCATGCATACCGAACGCTGAGAAGAAAATGACGAGCCGCGCTGCACTTTGGCGGATGCCAACGGTGTTGCTTTATCCGGTGGGTGGGGATGACGAGCAATCGCTAATCGTCTCTAGTACTAATCTGTTTGTTCGTTGCTCTCATGCTCTCTGCCTTTAATTGCCCTGACGTGGCAGCGCATGCTTTTTCTTTTTCTCATGTGTTAACAATGCTGCTTAAGGTGACAAACCACTCCCTGATTGCCCAACTACCAACTCCTTAGTACTGGATCATGGATTCGTGTGTCATGGTTCATGGTGCAATCGATCTGAAGGTTTTCATGACAATATCGGCTAGTGGAAGCCAAAGGCAGTGTGTGTATGTATCGCATGATTGGTTCAGGAGACAAATGCCACTATGCCTAGAATGGATGGATGTTGACAACAAGTTGAAGGTATATGTATTCAGAGTTTCAGACCGGAAGTATAGCTATATATAAACATCCAACAGGCCCAGTTTGTCATTCAAGCTATATGTAATCCAATTAGGCCAACCGAAAATTTTATTTTGGTCCGACTGGTGGGTGGTCCGAATCATCCATGTAAACCAATTTGCACCGGAGCAAATTATTTTCCTAAATGATAAAAGCTCCAACAACTGCGAAAATAGCGGCAGGGTATGTACTACCTTTTTACTTGGGAAAATCCTAATGTTACTTCCCGCATGCTTTGCTTTTCTCAATTTTCCCAGCTTTAAATTGGTCGGAAATCCAGCTCACAGGAACGATTTTACTTTATTTGCGTGTGTTTAATTCAGAACATACAGCATGATTCATCAAGAATCTGTATTGGCACAAGGGCACTCAACGCTAACATCAACATATTTTCCTAGAATACATCCATTTCAGCGATCCACAGTCCACACTAGGTACGACACCAGATATATTTCAGTGACACACTAGGTAGAAGGACACTAGGATGCCCTTCTAACAAGAATAGCAACAAGTACCAGCAGACTGGAATACTCGATGTTATGTGTACCCGTGACCACCACTCGAATCAACACACATAGTTCACCAAAATGTTTAATTTATGAAAATAGTAAACAGCTGAAGTCTGATTCTGCCTACTACGTACATGAATTGGTACCATACAACAAACAATACATCAGAAAATGCCTACATTAGTAGCTTCAAGGTGAAGGGCTGAAAAGGATTAACAGCCCTCGACCACCAAGCCGTAAGTTATCATTGAAGACATTTATCCTTGCGCATACGGGGATAGCTGGCCAGACTTTCCTCGTATAGCATGGGAACAAGAGGTATAGCTGGCTTCTCGCATGGAGGTCCATGAGAAGAAACAGCTCCTGTCATGTTCTTTGTACGCAAGATCTCATCTGCGTCGTACAACTCCTCGATAGTCTCATTCACTGGATCATAGAATCCCATCTTCCTCCCGGTGCTGAGCAAGATCCTGCCATCCTTTGGATCAACTGCCAGCGACATAACAACATCCGAAACAAGGGAATAACCAGGTGATGCTTTCAAGCATACCACATATGCTGGCAGCCACTCGTAATGCTCCATCTTCCATATCACCAATTCATTTGCCACCAGGTCTGCAAGGACAACACACAGCTTCCCCACAAGCTCTACCACAAACAAATGCCATCTGCTTTGGCTGCTCCAGTTTGCAACATTAATTTCCGGTGGGCAAGAGATGACATCAAACACCTCAGTGGTGATGTCGAAGGACACAATGGCATACTCACTACTCGGGCCCAACAAAGGGTCGCTCATCCAGTATAACACGCCGGCCACGTAAGCCGGTGGCATGTTGTTCACAGGGAGGGGTGGGAACAAGCCCTCTTGGAACCCAGACCCTGGCCTACAATGCCATGCTGAGCATGTCAGGCTATACTCACGGGTTTCGAAGTTCTTGAATTCGTACAGCATTATCACAGCAACATGCTCCTGGTCTAGTGGATTGAACCCCAAGCCAACATTCTTATTACCTATCGTGAAGGCGTGATCCTGTATTATCCAACCATCAGTAGGTGTCTCCCATGGTGGACATGGAAGGGACCCTGGATAGGAATTCGTGCTCCAGTAACCCGTGCAAGGGTTGTAGAGGTAGTCCATTTCGCCAGTGACTAGCAAGTTCAGGCCATGGCAAGGCTTGGAACAAACCACCTTTGAGTCCAGCCATGTGTCTTTATTAGCAGCCTCTGAATGCCATTTTTCCAAGGGGGCAAAATGGAAGGACTTTCTTCTTCCACTGCCCTTGCTCACAAGCTTGATCTTTGTCCTCTTCTCCATGCTCTTATGTGCAAAGTAGGAATGGATAAAGCTCTTATCCTCGATGAATCTGCGCCATTGTTTGGAAACACGCTTGAATTGTACAATGGATCTAGCAGGGAGGCGGAGCAGGATCTCCTTAGTCGCCTTGGCCAGAGGAGATGAAAAAGATATCTCCTCATGTGTTTTGTGGACAGGAGCAAGAGTTTCTTTAAATAAACAGATACGTATTGCAGTGCGACCGCTTGGATAACTTACTCCTGTGTCTCCAACTGAGAGGATGGTTTCTACATTCTTTGATAAGGCATCATAGGAGTGAACAGTGTGACCAGATGCATAATTATCTTCTTCACTGATCTGCCATCATCAAAAGCACCAAGGACTCTGATAACCTGTTGCTCGACCAAAATTGTTCCAGCGTATTCTGACAGATCAATGCGAGTGTCCAACGACCAAGTGTCCTGCAGCTTCCAAATCTCCAGTGCGCTACTGCAATCAGGTGATCCATGGCGAAGGTCTCTGACCATGCACAAGCAGCCGTCAAGCTCCACCAAGTGCACTCCTGATGTACTGCACGGTGGTGACTGAACCCACCCAAAGGTCTCCTCGGTGACTGAATATGTGATGATTGAAGCTGCTAGATCAATGGCTGAACACCAGCCGTCGTCGATCAGCCAGTGGAGCGAACCATTCGCGAGGACTGGCGGGAGATTCCCCCTACCAGCACATAGAATGGCGCAATAAGCAGTGGTGGAGAAGCTTGAAGGGATTCTCCCTGCGGCGGGCCTCCAGCGATCCCCATGTTTGCCGCCGAGAGTGTAGACTTCGCACGACACGCGGGGCTTCTGGAGCAACCTCATAACCTTGTACTCCTTGGCCCGGGCATCGAACCCAAGGCCAGCGCTGGAGTACAGCACGTCCTCGCAGGGCGGCAGCCGCGTGACCGCCCTGGTGGCCGCGTTGACGACGTAGTACGCCGGCGCCACCGCGTCGTACAGCAGGATGAGGCCACGGCACTGCGCGGCCACGCCGTCCACGAAGTCGCCCCTCAAGTCATCGAGGGTGAGCATCAGGTTCGCGCCGCCGGGGCATGGCGGCGAGCAGGAGTACACCGCCGTGGCGTCGCACGCCGCGGTAGCGGGCGCGGCGAGCAGCAGCTTGGGGCAACGCGCGCCGGCATCGGCCTGAGTCTCCCGCGCCATGTGGAGGGCGCGGAATTCGTCTGAGTGGAGGGTCGCAGCCCAGGCGCGGCACACGGCGCGGAAGCGGAGGATAGACTTCACCAGCAGCCGCAGCAACACCTCCGTCATGATCTCGTCTGGCAGCTCTGGCCCGGTGCTGGGTGACTCCGTCTTCATCCTCGTGGCTCTCATCAGCATACCGCGCCAAATCGAAGCGCTCGACCGGATCAGCGATCGGGGCTGGACGAACACGGTACGAGAAATTTGGATCTTTGTGGTGCTAGGCGTTGGTATGCGGGTGGAGTTAAATAGCGGCGAGCAGATTCACATACCCGAATTGGAAGAGGATCCTGCAACCCAATGGATGGTATTCCGAATCCGACCAGGCTGGCTGCGTCTCCTCCTTCCTCCGTGGCTTGTCCAGCCCTCTCCAGCTATCCTGATCTATCCACACTCCGAACGGCCGCTTGAGGATTCGAGTGAGTTTTGCCCGGAGCGGGGAGTGCTGCTGCCAATGGTTGATCTCCTCGCCGGCGGTGAGATTTCTCACCCCCATCTGGCGACGCCGCATCGTCGCTCGGCCTGCGTCGGGACTCGGGTGGAAGAAAGGAGAAGGAAGAAGAGGAGGCACGGGCCATGGAAGGACAGCGGCGGATGGTGGGCGGTCGGTGCGCCAGCCGGCGGAGAGGCCGGGGCGGTCGGTGAAGGAGAGGAGGCGGAGGTCGTCGGACGCGGATTCCGTGCCGTGCCTTCTTCAAGGCCCGTCGTAACTTTCCCTATCGTATCCACCGTGAATCCTACATCCAAAGGCTAAAATGAACTGCAGTCTAAAATCTTATCCATCCGGGCCTTTTCACCAGGGACAGGGAGGCCGGGCCACGGGGGCGTGCTGCTGGTCTCCGACGCGTTGCGCCGCCTCCCGCGTGGCGTGTGTCTCTCCCGTAGGGTCGCGCTGCGCCGCCCTGTGCTCTCCTGCGGGCCGCGCTGCGCTGCTCTCCCGTGACCTCGCAGGCTACGCCGTCCTCTAAGCCTCTGAGGACTTCTGCACCTCGCCGTCGTTGGATAGAAGGTTCCCACCAGGTCGCCGTGGAGGAGAGGGGTGCGGCCACCTAGTCACCTACAAGACGCCATTGTCAGGTACGCCGCCGCCGCTAGATGGTTCGGTAACCTTGTTTCCACCGAGGTCCTCCTGCCACGCGGTGCCTCCTCTCCACCACCTCCCGCGTGCCGCGGGGCTTGCTGTGCGGTATCCGAGCCGCCATGGCCCATGGAACGGTACGCCGCCGTTGGATCGATGCCTGCGCTACTTGGTGAAAACAAGCTCGATCTCTGACATGCTCGTGCCCGACCTCTGCGTCGGCGCGCCGGCTGCTCGATCTCTCCGCCAACCGCCTCGCCGGCGCGCTCCCGTCCTCCAGGCTCCGGCAATGCCACTCTACGCTGCCATGCTCCGAGAGCTCTCGCTGGCATCCAACACCTTCACGGGCGCCCTCGCTGCCACGCTCTTTGATCTCACCGGCCTGCAAAAGCTCTCCCTCGCGTCCAATAGGCTCGCCGGACAAAGAGCGGCGCAGAGGGTTGTGGCGCTGCTGGCGCAGCACGGGCGCAGAGGGCGGCGACGCAGCGCACGGGCGCGCGGAAGGCCGGCGCAGCGCGCGGCGCGCTCCCGCCATCGGCGAACTCCCCTGATGAAAATAGTGCGGATGGATAAGATTTTGGCCTCCAGTTTATTTTGACCGTTGGATCTAGGACGCACGGTGGATATGGTAGGGAAAGTTACGGCGGGCCTTGAAGAAGGCACGGCACTGAATCCGCGTCCGAGGTCGTCGGGTCTCGCTGGGCTGTTTATGGGCGGACGCTAGATAGGATCCCCGTCGATTACGCTCATCACTCGTAAATAGTTATTTTTCTCGCCATTAGACCCTCCATTCCACTTGTTAAGGTTCCGTTTAATTTTAAAATTTTCACCAAAAGTCTTCGCCTATAGAACCGTATCAGTTCATTTCTTCTTTATGTGTACGTAAGTTAATGCAAAAATTTCACTATTTTTCACTAAAATTTTCATCAAGTAAACAAGGTCTAAAAATACCGCTCTTCACACTGAGTATTCTACTCCAACAGACTCTCCATTCACCACTCTCCAAATCCCAACGTCTCCTTCAATTCCTCCTCTCCACTCTCACTGACGTGTGGGACCCACTCGTCATATACTCATCCCGTTCTTTCTTCCTCCTCATCCTTTCTTCCCAGGCGCATCCCGGTCCATCCATCCCTTGCGGCGGCGGCCCCTCCTCTCCGCTTCCTCCCAGCGGCGCCTCTCCTCCTCTCCAGGTCGCCGCCGCCGGTACTTCTCCTCTTCCCGTCGGCTGGCCTGCGGAGGCGTACGACGACCGAGCTCCTCCCGCCGTCTTGAAGACGAGGAGGGCGGCCGGCGCTGACGCCTCCACCTCCGCCACGACCACCTCCCCCCCGACCTCCACCGCCCCCGCCACACCTCATCCTCCCACGGCGGTGGCGGCGACCTTCCTCCTCCGTGGGATTCGCCAGTCGTGGTCTCTCTCCCAGCCGAGGCTCTCTCCGCCAGTGTGACAACCCCACCCGAGATAAGTTCGTACTATTACTTAAACCAATCCCTTTTGGTCATTAAGTGATAATAAAGAATCATCCCGTTGAGTGTTGCCGGGCCATCGCCCGGTAAATCACTTGTAAACACACAGAGGATCGAACACACATACATTAAAACTCCCACAAAAGAGAGTCCAGAGTACCTTACAAACTAATCCAAATTCCCCGTAGGGTCAAATTATTACAAACCTTGTTCTTGCATCAAAGGTAAATGGTTCAGAGTTTTGAAGACAGTGAAAATTAAACTAATCGATAACTTGGCATCATGGGAGGCCACCCATAACGTCATTAATCCTCGTCATCCACCCATTCCAGCTCCTAGGCGGGTGGGATTTCACCAGGCCAAATATTATCACCTAAAACAACATTTATAGCAAGGCTGAGTATACTAATACTCAGCAAGGCTTACCCGTCTAAAACAAAAGACTTAACCTCTAACCATGCTTGGCTTTTGGCTAGTGAGTTTGTTTTGCCATAAAGCTACTAAGAGCCCGTTCGGCTGATCCGATCTCGGCTCATTTCGGCTTGTTTCGACTTATTTCCTCTCACATAATACTATTCATTCTACCAGCCGAGCACTATTTATCATACCAGCCGAACGATCTCTAAGGAGTTAATCCTTACTTTCAGTATTTTAGCTCAAGTTCTAGTAGATTAAATCATTACTAGATAAGTAACTAATGCAAGCATAAGTTGTGCAAACAATTAATCAAACATCAAGTTTATCAATATTTCATCATAGAAGGATTATCATGGTCAGATAATTAAGCACTCTCGGATAATGGTGAGAGGCCGATGATCGATCGATTAATAACCTTGCAAGGTGGACCTAAACATACGGGAGAAAACACCCATAATGAGTACATTCAACCAAACGGTTCCCGTCATTCCTCGGATTAGGATCTGATGCCACAGTCCTAGGTACAAGGCTAGCTGGCATGCCTCACAGTAGCATCCAGCGTCACACATGCACCACAGTTTGCAAGACTGGGGCCGCAGCCCAAGATTAGTAGCCTAAAGTTCCCGCTCCGCATCATTCAGGTACTAGGCTTACGGTACCCATTTCCGACAAATGTTTAGTACATTCAAACACTTAATCTCTTAACCACTGGACCGGAGCTCAAAATACCATGCACTTACCACGTGAGCAATCCAATTTATCAAATCTTATTATTCCAACATAAGAACCTATTCTCGCGAGCGAAGTACATCACTCGACTTGTACCGGGTCCTTAGTGCATAGCAACTAGCGACCTAACATACTAATGATAGATCATAGGTACTTATGGATCATGCAACTAGGGTTTCCATTCAACTCCTGAACGTAAATGCACATATATAATCAAATATAATTTTAGAAGTTTAAAAGGAAAGCACATAGGTAAATAATAAACCGGGGCTTGCCTTCGGCAGCTCCAGCAGTCAGACAATCTTCCGGACTTTGATCCGGACTTTGATCCGGGTCTTGATCTACGGTCACGAAGTGTACGTCTCCTCCTGCTCCCTCGTCCTCGTCAGTCGGCACGAGCATGTAGATACCGTCAGGAACTTCTATACGGGGAATGCATATGCAGGAATTAGTTGGTGAATGAGAATTAAACACAACAACACACATTAATCATTGGGTGCCATGTTGACCATATTCACCTAGGCAAGAATATATTTAGCATACTCTTCCATAAAGATAAATCAAACAACCATTTACTAATTATTATTTTGATGGTGATTGCGTGCACATCTATACAAACAAAATAAAAATTACTTCACAATTAACCAAGTTACTTTTCAGGGGTCCAACAGTAGCATTTCTAAAGTGAAATACACACAAGTCTATAAATAAGTGATTTCTTTATTTCTCTTTTTAATATACTTAGTTTCTTCCAAAAATCTTTCTGGTAAAATCATGCAGTAACTTATAGTGAGGATTTTTGTACAAGCACACAGTGCTACAACAGAGCTACTGCTACAATTTCATAGCAAACGGAGCTATATCCTAAGCATGAAAAATACGACAAGTTATTCCTAGCAAGAGCAAGAATATTTAATACAGAGAAAACTACTCATGCACTGGAGCTCAAAATTTACACAGAGCCTCTATTGACCAAAACTAGGCTACACACCAAAAATTAGCTCTAGAAACTAATAGTTTCTATCAAGCTACACAAAAATAACCATATTCAGCCTAGTTATTCACAAAGTATTTACACGGAGAAGTACATGACTAAACTGTAGCTCAACTTTCTCCTACAGCATAAACATGATACAAATATCAACTAGTCCAAATATAAGCATCACTAGATCAACAGAAACTGAGGTATAGATTTAAATTTATAAACAAGCATCATTTAGAAACAGATACGTAGACAGTTCATAAATACATGATAAAAACACCAGTAGTACATCTAAGCCTAACAAGATGATAGCCACAAGATGAGCCACAGAAAGCATTCTTATGAAGCTGCACAAAACATATACATGGATCTAGCATAAAAACAAAATAAATCATATCTAGAGATTTACTCAGTAACTTTGTGTAAAAACTTAGATATAGCCTATGCTAGTCATGACTAACAACATATCCAAAGATCAAGCCTAGCACAGGAGTACAACTCAAGTTATGAACAACCCTATTCAAACTGTGTTTGAATTTTTATTCAAAATCTGCATATCAAAAGTATATACAGCCTTTCTAAAATATGTAGATCTACTCACAAGGAAATCAATAAAATTGGTTTTGCATTTTTCTGATTTTCCTACGATTTTCTAGGCATTTTACAAGTCACTAGACTAAAGAGAAAAAGAAGAAGAATCTTCTTTCAGCACAGACCCTAGGAAGATTTGGAACTTCACAGATATGCCCTCGGTTTTTACGACTCGAACCCTACACAACTTTCCCTTCACAACCGTACCTTTTCGCGGCGGAGCGAGCTTGCCGGCGGCGAAGGACGGCCAGAGGTGGCCAACAAGTGGCACAGGAGTAAGATTGAGCTCACCACAGACCAATTGGAGGTGGTGGTTGTGTCGAGGAAGTCTCCGGTGAGCAGCGGCAGCGCGTCCGCCTCAGCTCGAACTCCAGTGAATGCTGGGTCGGAGCTAGGCCATGCGTGCTCGGGGAAGCTTGAGTGGGTGCTAGAGGATGGCTCGGGGTCGTTTGTTGGTCACAGGCGCGAATGGAAGGCGAGGTTCACCGGCAGCGGCAATGGCAGACGGCGGCGGCGGCGGTGTCTGCGCGTGCACCAGCGAAGGGGAGGGGGTCTTATAGGTGGCGCGGCGCGCTGAGGCGGTAACCGCCCAAGTCGTCGCATTGGTCAGGGTCGCGGCGTGGCTACAGGCGCGACATCGTGGGGAGGCGCAGCCGACCAATGGCGGCCTCGGCGTGCGCGCTCCGGTGCGTGCGATCGCACCACGTGGCACCGGCCTAGGAGCCTAGCCGCGTCACCTAACCACCTAACACAGTAACCACAATGAACCCTTCGGACCGGCGGACCCCCGGGTGCCTCGGCGTTCGTGCCCGGTCGCTCGGCGGCGTGCGAGGACGCGTTCCCGGCGTGGTTTGCTTCGGAGTGCACACGTTTGACCAATTCAAACTCAAATTTTTGCTATAGAACCGTGCCAAGGTCCAATCGACAAAGTTGTAGATCAACTAAGCCTCTACAAGTTTTACAAAGGGCGATAGGGGTTTTGATCAACAGATCGAGCATAAACAGCAGACAAACTTCAGGATTTTCTCGGCGCCCATGAACAGGAACAGCAGACGTTGACCAGGGATTTTCACCATTTTACACTTCAAATTAGACATGCCACCCAAAAGCAAAGTTGTGTGCCTTGAAAAACTGAACAATTTTGGTATTGGCGGAATTTGAAGTGTTTAGGAAAATTTTGGAGAACATGTCAAAAGTTCTAGGCAGGGTTTAAGGATCAAAGGGTTTGACTAGGGGTTTGACCCTAACTTTGACTAAGAGCTTTAGCACTAATGACCATGACTTCATTAGGAAGGTGATTTGCATTGATTGACACTTGATTAAAAACACAAGGTGTTATAGACGGGCCCTCTCCTCGCCGGGACCGCTCCCTCGGCGGCATCACCCTCCCCCGCCGCGGTTCCCTCCTCGTCCTCGGTGTCCACACCTCCTCCCCGGCGTCTTCGTCCGCCTAGCGTCCACACCTCCTCCCCGGCCGCCATCCACACCTTCTCCCCACGCGGTGTTCATGCATCCTCTTCGGCCGGCGTCCGCGCCCACACTCGCGCTGGAGGTAGACTGGTGGGCCATCTGTGTGGGGGCCACACGGATGGTGAGCAACGTCCGCTCGCCAACGATCGCCAGGTTTGGTGTCCCAGGGGTGGAGTTTGGCTAGCCGGTTGGCGTTTCTGTTGGAGATCATTTTTTCACCGGCTAGCTAAATTTGGCATTGGCTAGCCGGATAGTGGTGCTCTTGTACATGCTCTAACGCTGTTGATAGTTTTAGGGCTGCTGATGAGCCTACGTGACGAGGGCCTGGATTAGGGCCCCCTAAGCAACGAGATAATCACTTTGAAGATGGAGTCCTCTGACACCATTGACAATGTGAAGGCTAAGATCCAGGGTAGGGAGGGATGCAGATCTTCGTCAAGACCCTCACTGACAAGATTTCCCCACTCCCGAGTACCTTCCGCCTCGCACGAGTACGCCTCGGCTCCGAGTACCCTCCGCTTCGCACGAGTACTTTCCGCCTCGCACGAGAGCGCGTCGTCTTCGAGTACGCCTCGCCTCACCTCTGACTACTCGTTCGCTCGAGTAATCTCTGTCTCCGACTAAGGCGGGGTCCACACGGGGGAGCTGGAGCGCGGGTCAGGGGTCCCACACGAACGTGGCGCCGCCCCAGCCCCCCAAGCTCCTCCGCGATGACACGCGTGATGCCGTTTTTCACGTCGTGCAAAGACCACAGCTGGCGCGACGGGAGGACGACCGGGTCTGACAAGGGCTGTAATGGTGCACAGTACACCCCCACGACCTCCGACACGCCGTCACATCCAACGCCAGCTGCACGCCACCCCGTCAGAACGCGCACTCGATTACCATCTATCAGCTCTTAGGCCATAACGTGGCAGGCCTGAGACGCACTCAAGAAGGCCGAGTCACCATGTGAACTACTCGGAGGAGGTGCCAAGTGCCTGGAATCAACAGTGGCAACAGCACACGCGGCGGCTTCCGATGACACCATAGCTCAGCGCCCTCCCACGCCGCCTGACGGACATCAATGACGGAAAAGACTTCACAACACCATAGCACTGTAGCTTATTTTTGTTTTCCCTCTTTGCCCCTCGCCCTTGTGACTATAAAAGGGGGAGGGGTGCAACGTACATAGAGGCTGGCCGATCACCAAGTTTGTAACCCCTACTACAGACATCCCTAGCATAGGAACACGAGTACTCGGAACAGGACGTAGGGTATTACTCCTCGGAGGCCCGAACCAGTATAAAACCCTTGTGTCTCCCGCGTCAACCATCCGGATCCGACACACGATTCTATACAAATCTACTGCCGGTAGTTGAGAACCCCGATAGTTGGTGCGCCAGGTTGGGGCACATCGTGTGTCTCGCCGAACTTCACCAGTGATCCAGATGGAGGGCCGCGGAGTCTCTCTGGCTCCCGGCACGACCGTGCATTTCGGCTCCCTCGGCTTCGTCTACACCGGGCCGGCGGAGTCCGTCGTCGGGAGGACTTTCTCCCGACCCGCGCGTCCCACCGCCGCGACGGCGGCGGCGGCGTGAGCAGCTTTCGTCCGTGGCTTCACAGACGAATCGATCATGACCCCGCTAGGGCCAAATCCGACGCAGGAGCGCTTCAGGCTCGCTGCCTTCCACCTCACCGACCTCGCCTTCCAGGCCAGCGGATCCGAGCCGCTGACCTAGGGGGAAATCATGGAGTGATACGACGTCCTGTACCCTCGAGGACAGCCAGACCTCCCGGACGACCCGGTGACGGCCTACGTGAACAAGCTGAGGGCGTCGTACGTCGCCCCAGGCTCCGCGGCCCCGCGACGGAGGCCACCGACACCCCTCCCGGACTTCACGCGAGAGTGCAACGTCCTGGAGGCCCGCACTACCACAAGCTCGACCGACGGCGAGGAGAACCCTCGTCACCGCAACGGGGACGCCCAGCGTCGGGCGCACCTCCATGAGATCGCTGAGGCCAAGCGCTAGCTCGACGAAGAGCTGGCGAACCTCCACCAAGCGCTTGGTGTGAAGGAGGAGCCCCAGCAAAGCCAGCGGCGTGAACAGCACCGCGAGCAGGAGGCGGAGCAGCCAGCCCCGCAAGCTCGTGTTCGGGCACGGGACGTGAACCGGTGCCGCAACGAGGATGCCGCCGTCGACGATGACGGCACACCGCGCTTCAGGCGTGCATCGCAGAACCTCGCGGCAGCGGCCATGCTTTTGCGTGGCTGCCCCTAGCCGGCCACACCTGAGGAAAAGAGGGTTCGTCAGCAGCTCAAGACCCTCCTCGAGACGGCGGCCGCGCAGCAGGCCGAGAGCATGGCATCACGCGCGCGAGGCTCGAGGTGCACCGTCCGTACGACGCCAAGATCGATCCCCATCAAGACAACGAGGCGCTGGCGAACCGTCAGTCAAGTCGCGACTGGGGCACAACCGTGACGCTCGCGACACGCTCGAGGCTCGTCGTCGGGCCGCTGGCGATGACAACTACGACTACGGCTACGGCAGCAACGATGACGGCCGCGGCAGGCGTGACGAGCACCGTTTGCGCCGACGGCATAGCCAGAAGCGTGACGGACGCTACGACAGCGACGGAGAACGTGACCGCAGCTGGTCGCCCGACCCAAAAGGTCCTCGCGCCTTCGGTCGGAAGGTGCAAGACGCAAAGTTCCCTTCGCGGTTCTGGGCTCCGACAGCAGTACCAAGGTACAACGGAGAGACCAACCCTAGCGTGTGGTTGGAAGACTACAGGCTCGCGTGTCGGGCGGGCGGAGCGACGGATGATCTGTTCATCATCAAGAACCTGCCGCTCCACCTCGCCGACTCTGCGCGGACCTGGCTCGAACACCTGCCACGTGGCAGGATCAACAGCTGGGCGGACCTACGGGAGAACTTCATCGGCAACTTCCAAGGCATGTACGCCCGGCCTGGCAAGCAGTGGGAGCTGCGCAACTGCAAGCAGCAGCCCGGGGAGAGCCTGCGCGACTACATCAAGCGTTTCTCTAGGCGCTGCAATGAGCTTCCCACCGCGACGGACAACGACGCCATCTCGGCGTTCCAGAACGGCACCACCTGCACCACCCTCATCCACCGGCTAGGGTGAAGGACCCCGAGGACTACTCGGGAGCTCCTCGACATCGCAACCAGCCACGCCGATGGGGAGGAGGCTGTAGCGGCAATGTTGATTCCCCCTCTGGGTATGGGGAAGCAAGTCGTGGACGCCGGTGAGGGGCCCTCCTCGCGGTCCAAGAAGAAGAAGAAGGGCGACAAGCGAGGCCGTGACGACAACACCATTACGGCAGTCGAGCGCAAGGCTACTCGCCCCAAGAACAATCAGAATGGCCTCCCGAGGGGTCATTTTGAGAGGCTCTTGGAGGCGCCACGCACCCATCACGAGACACCTGTCAAGCACGCGCTCAAAGACTGTCGTTTGATGAAGAACTACGTCAACGGCACGCTCAAGCCCAAGACAGCAGATCCCCCAAAGAAGGATGCGCCACCTTTGCCCAACAACGACGACGATGACGAGGACGTGGTTTTGCCTCGTGAGGATGGCGCGGTCCACATGATCTTTGGCGGAGCATCGGTGCGACCGTCGAGGCGCAAGGAGAAGCTGATCCGGCGCGAGGTCTACAACACCGAGCCTGCCACACCGTCGTACCTCAAGTGGTCGGAGACTCCGATCACCTTCGACCGAGCGGACCACCCCGACCACATACCGTAGCCAGGGTGCTACCCCCTCGTGGTGGCTCCACTGATCGGGACAAAGAGGGTCCACAAGGTGCTGATGGATGGAGGGAGCGGGCTCAACATCCTGTACGCAACGACGCTCGACAGCATGGGCATCTCGCGGTCCAGACTGCGCCCATCGCCAACTCCTTTCCACGGGGTCATCCCCGGGAAAGATGCACTCCCATTAGGGTAGATCGATCTGCCCGTCACGTTCGGGATGTCGTGGAACTTCCGCACAGAAACCCTCACCTTCGAAGTGGTGGGGTTCTCGGGGACGTACCACGCCATCCTCGGGAGGCCGGCCTACGCGAAGTTTATGGTTGTGCCCAATTACACGTATCTCAAGTTGAAGATCCCCGGTCCGAAGGGGGTCATCACAGAGGGGACTATGTTTCAGTACACATACGAATGCGACACTGAGTGCTTTCAATTCGCTGAAACACTCATCGGTCCGAGAAGCTCCACGCCGAGCCTCCCTCCAAGGACCAAGATATCCCCGAGTCGTCCAAACGAACGGCCTGCTCTTTCGAGCCCGCCAAGGATGTCAAGGATGTGGCCGTCACCGATGATGGCCGCACACTCCGTATCGGGACGACGCTCAATCCTAAATAGGAAAGCGCGCTCGTCGACTTCCTCAAAGCGAACCTCGACGTGTTCGCATGGAAACCCTCCGACATGAAGGGGATCCCGAGAGAGGTTGCCGAGCACAAACTAAACATCAAGCCGGGATCGAAACCGGTCAAGCAGCGCCTGCGCCGCTTCAACGACGACAAGTGCAAGGCCATAGGCGAGGATATCAAGAAGCTCCTTAGTGCAGGGTTCATCCAAGAAGTGTTCCACCCCGAGTGGCTAGCTAACCCTGTACTTGTAAAGAAGAAGAATAAGAAATGGAGGATGTGTGTTGACTACACGAGCCTTAAGAAGGCATGTCCCAAGGATCCGTTTCCTTTGCCTCGCATAGATCAGGTAGTCGATTCAACGGCAGGGTGCGAAACCCTTTGTTTTCTCGATGCGTACTCCGGGTACCACCAGATCGCGATGTGCATAGCGGACCAACTCGCGACGTCCTTTATCACTCCCTTTGGCGCTTATTGTTACAACTTGATGCTGTTCGGACTCAAGAATGCAGGCGCTACGTTTCAGAGATGCATGCGACGCGTTTTCGGTGATCTCATAGGACGAATAATCGAAGCATATGTCGATAACATCGTAGTCAAGTCAAAAAAGACGGGTGATCTGATCCCCGATCTTACAGAAGTGTTCGCGAAGCTGAGAGAGCACGGGGTGAAGCTGAACCCTGAGAAATGCGTTTTCGGGGTTCCAAGGGGCATGCTCCTTGGCTTTGTCGTGTCCGAGCCCGGCATCGAGGCCAATCCCGAGAAGATCTCAGCCATCACTAACTTGGGGCCGATCCAGAACCTGAAGGGTGTGCAGCGCGTCACAGGCTGCCTCACTGCTCTCAGTAGGTTCATTGCCCGACTCGGAGAGCATAGCCTGCCACTGTACCGCCTGATGAAAAAGTCCGACCACTTCACCTGGACGCCCGAGGCTCAGGAAGCGCTCGACAAATTGAAGAATCTCCTGAAGAGTCCACCAGTGCTCACGGCACCAACGCCTGAAGAGCAAATGCTCTTGTACGTGGCTGCAACGACGCAGGTCGTGAGCGCTGCTCTGGTCGTTGAACGAGAAGAGCCTGGGAAGTCACTTAAGGTGCAACGGCCCATCTATTTCAAAAGCGAAGTTATCTCTGACTTGAAGACCCGCTACTCTCAAATTCAGAAGCTCGTGTACGCCGTCTTGATTACCAAGCGCAAGCTTCGGCATTACTTCGACCAGCACCCCATCACAGTGGTGTCCAAGTACCCCCTCGGGGAGGTCATCCAGAATCCCGAGGCCGAGGGGAGGATAGCTAAGTGGGCCCTCGAGCTGATGGGGCAGAACGTGAATTATGCACCACGCAATGCCATTAAGTCACAGGTGTTGGCAGATTTCGTCGCTGATTGGACGGAGATTCAGACTCCGCCGGCACCAATCGAGCACAAGACATGGACAATGTACTTCGACGGCTCAGTCATGAAGGAAGGAGCAGGGGCAGGCCTTGTCTTCATCTCGCCCCTCGGCGTGCGTATGGAGTACATGGTCCGACTGCACTTTCCAGCCTCCAACAACGTAGCCGAGTACGAAGCACTCGTCAACGGCCTTCGGATCGCGGTCGAGCTCGGAATTCGCCGTCTCGAGATCCGTGGGGACTCTGAGCTTGTCGTAGACCAAGTGATGAAAGAGAAGAATTGTGTCGACCCCAAGATGGCGGCCTATTATCGTGCTGTGCGTCAGCTGGAAGACAAATTCCATGGGCTCGAGCTTCATCATGTGTTGCGCGACAACAACAAAGCTGCAGACATCCTCGCCAAGGCAGCATCAAGCCGCAAGCCCGTACTGCACTATGTATTCGCTAGCGATCAGCACGCACCGTCCGTCCGAGTAGATGGGGAGCAACCACCAGAGGCAGAGGAACCAGAAGTCATGGAGATTGATCAAGAACCAAACTTAGAAGATCCTGACTGGCGTTTCCCAATCCTCGAATGGTTAGTCGAGGGGAGGTTGCCCTCAGATCAAACGGAAGCACGTCGCATCTCGCGGTGGGCTAAATCTTATGTCCTTATCGACGGCGAGCTCCACAAGCGAGGAGCAGCAGATATACTCATGCGCTTTATTCAGAGAGATCAAGGCCGAGACCTGCTTCAGGAAATTCATGCCGTCACATGTGGACACCACGCCGCTGCGAGAACCTTAGTCGGAAAGGCGTTCTGACAAGGTTTCTATTGGCCCACGGCGCTCGCAGACGCCAAGGATATCGTGCGTCGTTGTTCAGGCTGCCAGTTCTATGCCCGGCAGACTCATCTCCTGGCGCAAGCGCTTCAGAATATCCCCATTACTTGGCCATTCGTCGTGTGGGGGCTGGACATAGTCGGACCATTCAAGCAAGCGCCCGGGGGCTTCACGCATCTGCTCGTGGCTGTTGATAAGTTTTCAAAGTGGATTGAGCCTCGACCCGTGGCCAAGATCCGTTCCGAGGAAGCCGTGGTGTTCTTCACCGACATCATCTACCGCTTCAGGATCCCGAATTCAATCATCACCGACAATGGCACACATTTCACAGGAAAGAAGTTCCTCAGGTTCTGCGATGACAACAACATCCGCGTGGACTGGACTACTGTTGCACACCCGAGGGCCAACGGGCAGGCTGAGAGGGCCAACGGCATGATCCTACAAGGATTAAAGCCTCGAATCTTTAGACAACTTGAGAAGTTCCGTGCAAGATGGGTCGCTGAGTTGCCATCTGTCCTGTGGAGCCTGCGCACCACACCGAGTCGATCCACCGGTGCAACACCATTCTTCATGGTGCACGGGTCGGAAGCGGTTCTACCGACGGATATCGACAACGGCAGCCCAAGAGTCCGGGCGTACACCGAAGATGGGAATCAAGTTGCACTCGAGGATGCGATCAATCAACTCGATGAAGATCGCGACGTGGCGCTCCTACATTCAGCCCGGTACCAGCAAGCCTTACGACGCTACCACGAGCGCAACATCCACGAACAATAGTTCCAAGTCGGAGATCTAGTACTCCGACGGGTCATGAGCAACAAGGACCGGCACAAGCTTGCGCCCCCATGGGAGGGACCGTACATCGTCGACCAGGTGCTCCGACCAGGAACATTCAAGCTCCGGCACGACGACGACACGATCATCGCCAACGCATGAAACATAGAACATCTACAACGTTTTTACCCTTGAGTAACGTTCTTTGTTTTCTGCTTATGATCAATGAATAATGTCATGTGTTTTTGTTCTCGTTTCATAAGCTTCTCGATATGTTTGTGTTGGCATCTTTTATATGTTTCAATGCTGTCTGAAGGCTGAGTGGCAAGTGTCCTTACACCCATGCAAAAACACCTACCACTCGGGGGCTACCCGGGGCACGATGCCTCCTTTCGTTTTCCCGTTTTCAAAACAAAAACTCTCCGACAACTTTGTCGCGACCAATCGCACGAGCGAAAGGTTCTTTTTGGCGGAACACCTTTTACCTCGTGAGGGGAAAGGATGTTGATCTGCAAGCATTTCGATGTTGTTGCTTGTCCAAGTCTTTTAGCACTTACGCCCCCGCGGCTACAGTGCGAAAACTTGCAAGCGCAGCTCGGACCTACAGGTCGACGTCCGACTACTTTCAGAAGGAACACGAGTAACCGCTTGGGCTCCGGTTCAAAACGTCTTTTACGAAAAGCATGCGAGTCTTTTCTTGAGCGTTTCTAAGTACTCGGGGGCTACGAACGTATGGCGTCACTTCGTGGCTCAGGTCGAGCTTTCTGACTCTTACGCCCCCGCGGCTCCAGAGAAAAGTTCGATCGGCTTGAGCGTCTAGGTGCCGCCACTTCGTTCTACAGTCATTCGCGGGTTCTCGGGGAATGTTTCAGGAGGCGACGGTTTCAAAACAAAATAAAAGTTGTTCAGTACGGCGCGCATGCAAGTTTTGTTTAAACTGTTATACAACTTGATACATGTAATGGGAAGGCCCAGAGCCGTCTTCTGGTGTGTCTTTTGGGATCAGCTCCAGGTCCTTCATCGCGGTGTCGGCCATGGCTTGGGCAAGGGCAGCGCAATCCTCTTTGATCTTGTCGAGCTCCTCGTTTGAGTAGCCGGGAGCCCAACCACCACTCAGTGCCTGAAAGTCCATCCCCTGGTAGTGCGAGCTGAACATGGAGAGGACCCGGTGCACCACCTGCCGAGAGGTCGACAACTCTCTCTCCTTGACTAAGCTCGGCAGAAGATTGAGCCGATCGCCGAGTACCTGGGGAGGCATTTGCACGGGCGGGGCGCCGACCTCCGTCAAGATCATGTCAATGTGTCGGCCGAGCTTGGCGCGGTCCAGTATGTTCTTTTTGAGCACCTCCTCCGTCTCATGCTGAGCTTTCCGAGAATCCTCCAGCTTGGTTTTGCACTCTGGAAACAGACAACGAGTCAGAGCTGAGTCATGAGAAGCACAATCAAGAAGGAGCAAGGGGTCGGGGTGAAGAGAACATACTTGACAGTTGGTCCGCCAAGTCATTGGCCGTCTCAGACATCTCGTGGAGCTTGAGTTCAGCGGCGATGACCTCCTGAGCCTTCTCCGCCAGCTTGGCAGCTTGTGCAGTACAAGCTATGCGAATCCCTGTTAAAACCAAAGAGTGAAGCAGCATCAGCAACGATTAACGCAAGGAAGGAGACATCATGAAAGTTGAGAACACAAAGGTGCTCACCCTGGATCTCCCGTGCCATCTGGCTGTTCTCCTCACGAAGCCGGGTCCCCTCGTCGGTGGCCTCCTGCAGCCTGGTGGAGAGGTTGCAGACCTGATTGTTCGCCGTCTTCAGGTCCAAGTCATAGTGCGCCAGGTCTTGCTGCAGGTCCACCACCCTCTTCTCAAGCGTCGCCTTCTCTCCGGCGGCGGTCTGGACCGCGGCCTCGGCGGTGGTAGCAGCGGCAGCTGCGTTCCGAGCTGTCTCGACAGCAGTTGCAGCGGTGGTTCACAGCTCCGCGGCGATGGCTTCCGCCTGGGCAAGCTTGGCCTCGAGGGCTGCTTTCTCCGACACAGTGGCATCCACGGCAGATTGCGCGGTGACTGCGCGGTCCTCCGCCGTCTTTGCCGCAGCCTCAAGAGCAGTCCTCACTGACGCCTCGCCTGCCACCGCTCCTACAGCCGCCAGTCGGGCGTCGACCAGCTGCATCTCCAGCTGGGCCTTCTCGGCCTGGAGCTCCTCGATGGTGCGCGTCTTCCTGGCGCTGCAGCTAGCGAGCACCTAGGCCGAGAAGAAGGTCAATCGCAGCAACAACTCAGAAATCAAAACCCAAAATCAAGGATTGGGCTCTGCCAACTCACCGACGAGGCCGGGACGACAAGCTCGTTGATCGCCTGCTCCGCCCACCGTAAACCCCACACGAGGCGGCGACGTGCCGTGGCTTCCTCGTCCTCGCCGTCGCGCACCTCGGTGTCATGGGATCCGGCCCACGTGGCGCGCCTGAGGCCCAGGCCATGTTCACCCCTCTCGGGGGCTGAGAAGGGACAGGCTCCTGAGCTCTCGCCAACCTCTCGGACGGTGGTTGGAGAAGCGCGGCCCATCGCGTCCTCGGGGGAAGCAGGCGCCTGCGAGACGGGAAGTGGCGAGTCCGCAATCTCGACCACCTCTGTGACAACGACGGCGGGCTGGCGTGGCGGCTCCGGCGGCACGATGGAGTCCGGCACCATTTCTGCCATCTGGGTCCTGGGTATCTCGGGGCTCGCCGCGACCTCCTCGACCGCCACAACCTCCTCGACCGCCACGACGACCTCCGGGGCGGGCGACATGGGCACCTCAGCTGGCAGCTCCTCCGGCGCTAGCAGACATCGTTCCAGCTCTGCTGCGTAGGTGGCTATATCACCGCCTGGGAGGTTTGGCCCACCCATATCGGTGGCCTCCTGGAGCTGCGAGGACGACAAGGGGGCCGCCATCTCCACAGTCTCGCTGTCACCGGAGCCCGATGCCGGGGGAAGGCCCACCTCTAGAGCCGCCTGCGGCTGGCACCCTGACCAACGATAGGCGCCGCCGGGGGCACGGATTGCTCGGGGGATGCTTGCCCCACGACCATGCCACCGTCCCCCAACGAAGGTGAGGGCGCCACCACTGCTGGCTCGGGGGCTGTCTCTGGCACGGATGGGGGAGTTGAAGAGCGGGGAGTGGACGAGGGAGTGCGCGCACTCAGGGCCGCGCGCTTCCGCGGTGCAAGGCTGAGCGCACCAATGTTGGAACGACTAACACGAGAAGGGCGAATCAATAAGGCGAACGAAAATCAAAGGACAAATATAACGGGATAGCGCGGAAAGTCACTAACACGGAGGAGATGATGTAGGCCCACTTGACAGGCCTGGGGGCTGCGCCCGACGACTCGGGGGCTGATCTCTTGCCCCCGGCAGGACCGAGGACGGGTCTCGACTGTCACTCTGGGCGAGGGGGACCTGCACGGGCGGGGCCCCGCCACCGCGGATGACCAACGACTGAAGACATAGCGGGGAGCATCCGCACACTCCCTGTGCGACGTGGTCAGAGCAGGCGTCGGCGACGTTGATCTCGCCTTAGGGGGCGACTGCCTCCTCGGGGAGCGTGACCCCCGCCGCGATGAGTCGCCGGAGGGACAGCGAGCGGACGGATCACGGTCTGCCAAACGCCTGGACAAGTCGTCTCGCCGCGGGGACCTCCTCCTCTCCCTCAGCTGCTCTTGGCCGCCGGGGCTCGACCGGGAGCGAGTCACCCTCCGATCCTCCTGGTCCGGGCGTGGAGGCGGGCGCGAGCTGGAGCTCGTTCCCTGTTCGTGGGCAGCGGGCTCCGGCTGCTGCCTCGAGCTGGACCCCGCGGCCTACCGCTGGGGAGGGGGCGACGGAGACGACAGTGCGTTCCAGTCGACACCGGCATCACCACCGTCACCGGACCACGGCGGCAACGATGAGGGATCCTCATCCAAGGAGACAGCGGGCTCCTCCATCTTCCTACGCTTGGCGCGGCCGTCGTTCCGCTCACGCTTCGCGATCTCCTTGTCCTTGTGCTGGGCCTTACGGGCGGCCCTCCTCCTGTCCACAGTGGCCTGAGCGCGATTCAGCATCGCACCCTCAGGAAGAGGCGGTTTCACGGGGAGAGGGTCCGCGGGCCTCAACTGAAAGCAAGGAAGAGGACGAGAATCAACACAAAGGATACAAGATAGTCGGAGCTTTAGTCGGAGGGAAGAAAGACTTACATATCTTTTGGTCCCCTCGTGGGGGAGCATGGGTAGGAGTTGGGGTGGCGGCCACGAGTAGTCGGCCTTCCCGATTGCCTGCCCCACGCGACGCTGGATCTCATCCAACGAAGGGAGCCGAGGAGCGGACACGGTTCCAACAAAGGGAGCCCTATCCGGCGTCATCTGGCAGATGCGAAGACGGTGGCGCTGGAGAAGGATGATCCCCAGCGCGTGGTACTGGCCAATGACGGCCGCCAGGTCGACCCCGGCATCGCGAAGCTTGGCCAGCACCGCCCAGCAATCCCCGAGAAGCCTATCCTGCTCCACCTCCGGGGGCCCGTAGCTCCAGTTCGCCGGCACCTCGGCGATTGAGGAGCCGGTATACTTCGGCAGCGGGAACTCGGGGCAGTCCTTGAGGTAGAACCAACCCTTGTGCCAGCCGCTGTTGCAGCTCGTCAACGTGCTGGAGATGTACTCCTTGCTCCTCTTCGTCTTCATCCGAAGATTGGCGCACCCAAGGGTGGCCGGGAGCGACTTGTCCTTCAGGCACACGAACTTGAAGAAGTACCGGAAGAGGTGCCAGTGGGCGCCCACTCCCAAGTACCCTTCACACAGTTTCTCGAATGTCGCCATTTGTTGGATGCTGTTGGGGTTGAGGTGGTGGAGTTGTAGCCGGTACTCCGCAAGAACGGCGCGGATGAATCGGTCGGCTGGAATGGTGAAGCCCCGCTCGTGGAACATCACGAACGAGACGACGTAGCCGTATGGCGGGTGCGGCACCGACTCATTGCCTGGGACCCTCCACTCCTCAGCGGTGGTGAGGACCGGCAACTAGCCGGTAGCGACGAGCCGCTGAAGGATCGAGCGGGAGACATTGGATTGCGTCCAGTTCGACATGGCGTCTGTCGAGCTTGAGGGCGTGAAGCGGATTGAAGAAGCAGCGGCGGAGGTGCAAGGACTAGGACCAGATGAGCAAGCGATGCTGGCAAAGGCAAGGAATCGAGGGGAAAAAAGTACGGAGTTCAACCGACGTGCGGTTTATAAGGGGCAAACGTGGCCGCTAGCATTTAATGCCGACCCCACTACGCTGTAAAACCGCCCGCCCGGTGGGCGCATCCCCCGAGGTGACAGAGGCACGCCCGCGTTACAGTTCGATACCGGGTGGGCCCACAGGTCTGAACCTGCAATGCGCCGTCCCCTCCAACCGTCACAATCGCCACGTCAGCCACGACCATCAGAGCGGATGCAATTACCGATACGGTCGCGGACGTCACGACCAGAGTTTTCAAGGCAATGACAACATTTCAAAATTCAAAACCCCATAAACAAGTCTACAACTCCTTCATGGGCTCGGGGGCGACATCCGACAGATGCGCTCGCACGCACACACCAAGTAAATCAAAGAACAAGAACTACAACATTTTCCCGACGCTGAGCCTGCGAGCGAGTCCCTAACTCCCACCACAGGCTCGAGGACTACTGACGAGGGCCTGGATTAGGGCCCCCTAAGCAACGAGATAATCACCTTGAAGATGGAGTGCTCTGACACCATTGATAATGTGAAGGCTAAGATCCAGGACAGGGAGGGATGCAGATCTTCGTCAAGACCCTCACTGACAAGACTTCCCCACTCCCGAGTACCTTCCGCCTCGCACGAGTACGCCTCGGCTCCGAGTACCCTCCGCTTCGCACGAGTACTTTCTGCCTCGCACGAGAGCGCGTCGTCTCCGAATACGCCCCGCCTCGCCTCCGACTACTCGTTCGCTCGAGTAATCTCCGTCTTCGACTAAGGCGGGGTCCACACGGGGGAGCCGGAGCGCGGGTCAGGGGTCCCACACGAATGTGGTGCCGCCTCAGCCCCCCAAGCTCCTCCGCGATGACACGCGTGACGCCGTTTTCCACGCCATGCAAAGACCACAACTGGCGCGACGGGAGGACGGTCGGGTCTGACAAGGGCTGTAATGGTGCACAGTACACCCCCACGACCTCCGACACGCCGTCACATCCAACGCCAGCTGCACGCCACCCCGTCAGAACGCGCACTCGATTACCATCTATCAGCTCTTAGGCCATAACGTGGCAGGCCTGAGACGCACTCAAGAAGGCTGAGTCACCATGTGAACTACTCGGAGGAGGTGCCAAGTGCCCGGAATCAACAGTACATAGAGGCTGAGCGATCACCAAGTTTGTAACCCCTACTACAGACATCCCTGGCATAGGAACACGAGTACTCGGAACTGGACGTAGGATATTACTCCTCGGAGGCTCGAACTAGTATAAAACCCTTGTGTCTCCCGTGTCAACCATCCGGATCCGACACACGATTCGATACAAATCTACTGCCGGCGGTTGAGAACCCCGACACTACGCTACACTCATCACTCATAACGCTGACTAGGGATGGCAACGGGGCTATCCCCGCCGGGGATTAGCTAAATGTTCTGCTCCCCGCTGGAGCAGAACGGCCCTGTCCCCGTCCCCGCTAACGCTCGCGGGGAAGGATTTTCCCCCGTCCCCGTCCCCGAGCGGGGATTGCTCACCCGACGGGGACCCATCCCCGAGAAATCCCCACAAATCAGCAACACAAAACAAGAAGAATATCAAAAAAAAACTATATGAAACACAGCTCACAAGCACAAACCAGAATAACAATACAACATACACCATCAGCCATTCACCAATCACCATCATTCTATTAGTCCATTCACCAGTTACAGACTTTCAGTTCACACAGACATTGCATTAGCTCGACGTCGATCTGTACAGCACGCTTGTGGGCAGGCGGCATGCCTTCGGGAGATCGAGAACCTCCCATCCAGGTGATGCGCAACCCGCCGCGTCTCGAAGTCGAGCCGCTCGGTGCTCGCGTTGGCGCCCCGCCACGCGCGCCGCACGAAGCCGAATCCGCGCGGCCGAACGGACGCGGGGAGACCAAGGTCGTGGTCCGGCGTGGGATCCGCTGGCGAGAGAGAGGGGGCGGGCAGAAGGAGCGGCGGCGAGCGCAGCGACCGCCAGCCGGTGGGGCTGCTGGTGGTGGAACTGTGAGGGGCGAGGTGGAGAAGTGACAGCGGCGGCGGCAGCACAGGCCGCACGGGAGTTGGGAGGAGAATGGGATGGTTGGAGTGAGCTAGGGTTTACACAGTTTATATACAAACTCTTTTGGGCTTGGGTAAGATGTCATGTTGGGCCTCTTCTGGCCTGTATTATATCATGCTTGGGCTTCTTTTGTCCTGTATTATATCATGCATGTGTAAGACTCAGGATCCCCGACGGGGAACGGGGACAGGGACGGGGACATACAGAACGTTCCGCTCCCCGCTTCCCCCGACGGGGATGGAAATATGCCCGTTAAGCTCCCCGCGGAGACTAAAAACACCCCAATTGCATCCGCTAATGGAGGAAATCCCTGTCCGGGATCGGGGATCGGGGCCTGTTGCCATCCCTAACGCTGACACACCGTGGATCCTACACAGCTTCTACAAGTTTTTCTCTCTCCAATTTTCTACTATTCACCAACTATTTATTTTCACCACATTTCACCAATTAAACAGTCCCTTAATGCTACAAATTACCATAGTTTTTATTTTCACCACATTTCACCAATTAAACAGTCCCTTAATGCTACAAATTATCATAGTTTCTATACTCTAGAACATCGTGTCAAGAAACTATCTTCCGCAATGCAATTTTCTATTGTAGTATCTCATGCTCCACTTGTCTTTCTCACAGACGGTTTTGGTTTATGTGAAGATTTAGTTTCTTAGTTAGACTTGGTGTCTCAGGGCACTCGCAATGCTAGAAACTATCATAGTTTCTACAATCTAGGACATCGTGTCAAGAAAATATCTTTCACAATGCAATCTTCTATCCTAATATCTCATGGTCCACTTGTCGCTCTCACAATCGGTCTTGGTTTGCGTGAAGACTTGGTTTCTTAGTTAGACTTGATTTCTTGTGTTTTCCCTCTCTTTCCTCAATAAACTAGTGCCACATCAGCAAAAAGCTATAAATGAAAAGGTAGTTAATAGACTTAGACTACATGGTGAAGTCTGCATTGGGAGTGCATTTACATGACTTTCAGTGTTTGAGATCCGTGCTATAGTAAATAGATAGCTCAGATGAACTCCCACAAATATAAATATTTCGGACCCCTACTTCCCCAAATATATATATCTTATTCCTCACTCTCTCATAAATTAATATCTGATCTTCTGAATTAGACTATCTGGATTGTTGAATTATCTTGCTCTGATTGTTGAATTAATTGTAAGAAAATGTTGAAACATGTATAAACTCGGGAACAACTTAGATGAAATGGAAGATGATCTGTTATTATTTTCTCCGACCACAATGAAATATTGAATTACTCTATCCATAATATTGAATCAGAGTTTTTAGCATCGTTGAACAAAGACGGTTATTTTTAGAAAATAATTAGACACACTAATAGTTGTAATAAGGTATAATACTACCACTAATTACCTGCTCAGTTTTTTTATTTTGAATAAATGCAATGCACTAAAAAGCAGAGAAAACACTAATTAATCATTTCATTGACTTCATACACTGTCTTTTTAATTAGGATGAGTGTTGCTTTAATTACATTAGTTTCACTAAGTTAAACGAACACTTTTTTGAAACAAAATTTAAAATCTAAACAAACACTCTTATGATGGAGGGAGTATTCAAATATCTGGTTTTCTTGCAAAATTCTTGTTTATATTACTTTAAGCTAGCATATATCATTTTTAACGTGGATGTGGTATGTCATATAAAAGTGAAAGGAGAGAGTCCTGTAGTTTAGAAACAGCCGCATCAGTCACCAGAGGGGATGAGCCTGATGTGTGGCGCAGACAAGCCTACCCACCGCGGCTCCGTGCCTCCGTGCGTCCTTCGCCGCGATGACGCTCGCGCTGCCGCCAACCAAACCCTAGCCCTGAGCTACGGCATGCGGGGTCGTAGGCCGCTTGTCGCGCCGCTTCCGGCTCCCCCGGGCCCCGGCCTCAACTACGACCTCGATCGCGCCGCCCATATCCCCTCTCCTCACATGCGAAGAAGTGTATCTCGGTTCGGTCCACCGTCGTCGCGGAGTCTGGCGGGCTAGGTCCTGTTTAGTTTCCAATTTTTTCACCAACTACTCATCACATCAATCTCCAGACATTAATTAGGAGTATTAAATATGAATTAATGACAAAACCCATTTCACGAACCCTACCTTAATTTTCGAGATGATTCTAATGAAACTAATTATGACATGATTAGACAACGTTGTGCTACAGTAACCACTCTCTAATGATGGATTCGTTAAGCTTAATGGATTCATCTCGCGATTTCTAATTCATTCGTGCGGTTAGTTTTGTAAGTAATTTACATTTAATACTCTTAATAAACCTTGGAAGAGAACTCAAAAATTTTCTCCAAAATTTTCCAACAAACTAAACAGGAGCAACCCGGACAGGCAAACTGCATCGGAGGAGAGAGGCGATGCAAATTTGCCATTCCTCGATTGCATCCTCTGTCTCCCTCCGCCGGCCGTGGCCCCATCCTCCTGCGTTGCGTCGCGCCTCCCTCCGGCGCCCAATCCTTTCGCGTGACTCCTTCCGCCGCCGGCCGCATCCTCCCGCGCGGCACCTCCCTCCACTGGCAGCCGCATCCTCTGCGTCGTGCCTCGATCCGTCGGTAGTGGCCGAATCTTCCCACGCCGCAGGAGCAGAGGAGGCCGCCCCTTCCTCCTCTCCGGTGACCGCGAGCTGCTGCCTCTCCCCCTCCTCATCGTCTTCCTCACCACTGCGGGGCCGGCGGGGCAGGCGCAGATGGGCTGGCCGACACCCCTCTCGCTTCGCCTCCCTTCTTCCCCACGCGGCGCTGCTCCTCTCCCCCGCAGCCGAGCTCCTCCGACGGCGTGGGTCCGCGTTGCTGCAGGTCGTCGGCATGGGCATCGCGGCAATGAGTTATTTCGGCGTTGGGGGATCTCATCGTTTCTTCCGCAGCGCAATTTGCTCGACCGCCCGATCCGCTGCGCCTGCGCTCCCGTTTCCGCTCCCCTCTGCCATGCCTGCGTTCCTCTCCGCTCCGCCGTCGCATCCCACCGGCGCGACGCATGCATGCAAATCCCGCTCTGATCTCCCGTTTAGAGGTGCTCGCCAGTCGCCAGTGCCGAGCATCTTTTCCCATCTGCTAGTGCCATCCATGTCTCAGTCTGCCAATGCAAAATCCGTCGGGTGAAAAGTGATCGAGAAATTGGTGCTCCTCCCGCTGCTGCGTGGTGCCTGTTTTCATGTCTGATCAATTTGTTTCATTTGTTTACCTCAAGTTCTTACTGTCAACGCTTGAGCTCGATGGCGCCGCGCACGGTGTGCTGCGGAGGTGGGCAGCAGGCGCAGCGGAGGGGCAAATGCTTTGCAGCGTTCGGTAGGCCTTATGTAGGTCTTTTGTACAGGATTTTTCTCTCTCAACAAATCTGCAGACTTGTTCTACACATATTATTTTTCTTACACATTAAATCTGCCGTACAAATCTGTCAAAGATCTGCCGAACGCTGCCTCTGAGAAATGCAAAACACTGTGTATGTGAGGCAAACGTGGATTTGCCTCTGAGAAATACAACTCCTTGTTGGAGTCAGTTTATGGCTGGCGGATGCTTGGCGTCGCAAGAGCACCAGATGTACACCGATCTGGCGTCGCAAGAGCACCAGATGTACACCGATCTCGGCCTCTGACTTCACGCGCCTCCACATCCTCAACATTGTTGCGACGTTCCGCGCTCTACGGCTGCCACTGCCAGGACGGCGGCGTCACTGAGACTATCCGCACTCGTCATACTTCATATCCTCCTCAAAAACAGAATATTCCGGTCTGGTCAGCAAGATTCTCTCCTCTATACAACTTTCTCCCGCACTCGTCATCCTTTATATCTCTACTCAATACCAACTACCAGCATGCGGGACCCACGTGTCACACTCTCTCTCTCCCTCCATTATTTTCTCCACTGCCCCCACCCACATCGCCCCCTCCACCTGCCATCCTTTCTCTCTCTCCGTCGGCACCCTCTCCACGACCTCTCCCCTCCCCGGCGCCGGCGCAGACCGCCGGCGTGCCCCTCCCCCTCCCTGACTCGGCCGCCAGGGAAGGTGAGCTGCGCGGCCATGGCGGCCTTCCTCCCTCGGCGGGCTCGTCCTCCATCACCTCCTTCCCAGCTCGCGCAGTCCTCCCTCGGCGATTGCGCGGAGGAGCAGGGCCCGGTCTCGCGGCGGTGGCGATGACGGCGGCATTGACGAGCATCGCGTGCCTCTCCTCGCGCGCCCGTGCTCCTCGGTGGTGATCTCGCTGGCGGAGATCCCCTCTCCCTCCCTGCGCCGACGACGGATCCGAGGAGGGCAGAACTCCTCGTGGCGGCCGAGGACGGCGCGGCCCGCCTGCGTCATCTCCCTCTTCCCCTCTGCGCGCCGTCTCATCTTCCTCACCGTTGAAGGCTCCTCGCGCCGCCTCGTCTTCCTCGCTGTCGAAGGCTTATCGCGCCGCCTCGTCTTGCTCGCCGTCGATTCAGATCGATGCGGCGGCGGGATCTTGGCCGCGGCCGCCACATCCGGCTCCCCTGCCGCGCGGGGGCCGTCGCGTTGGAGGCAAGCGATGCGGCGGCGTGCGGCGGCGACGACGCCCGTGGCGACGACAGAGAAGCAGAGACGGCGGCAGCGGCTCCCGGCGCTCCCCGGACCTCCCTCCTCGCGCGGTCGCGAAGCAGAGAAGGCCGGATCCGGCGCGTCTGACGAGCCGTCCGACAGCGAACCTGGCCGGCGAGCCCTCCCTCTCTCCCACGGCATCCGAGGCGCGGCGCAACTTCACCTTCCCTCTCTCTCCCCCTTCCCGTTGCCGGCGCGGACGAACAACCGCCGCGTGGGCCCCACGTCGCGTTGCATCCAGGAAGCTCGCTATCTACGCCAGGCATTCAGGAAACGGAAGCGGTCTGTAGCGTCGCGGAGGTGTTCCAGTAGACCGCTGCGGCGCTCTTCTCCTGAAAAGGACAACGTGACAGGGTAGCGGGAGCTGTCCAGGCTCCCAGTGCAGATAGTCTGACATTGGGCTCACCATCCCAGGCTCCCAGCCCTGGTTGCAAGCGATTGACCAGACATTCAGATCAGACTGGAGCTTCTGCTTTGCGACTTGCGAGGGAGGTTCTGCCGGTGCTATGCGATGCTTGAGGAGCTCAGATTACAATCGACGGACCGAAGGAAGGTGATCAACTGTTCAAAAGACAAAGTACATCGCAGAAGCTGGTGTAAATTCTTCGATTTCAGCCCAAAGTCAGCCACACTTCTTGGTACTCAAAATTTTAAAGGGCAAAACTTCAAAAATTGGCGCCCTTGGTCTTCAAAGTCCGGTTCCCCTTATTCAACTTCAGAGTTCAGACCAGAATGGACATCACAATTTCTTCAGTGCTCAGAATCCGGTAATTTGAAGCACAATTGATACAAGAGATTACAACAAGCTGAGATTTCCCTGAGTACCCTGAAAAGAGTGAGTTTTTTCTGTCAAGTGCTGAGTTCTGATTGATTAAATCTGAAGAGAGCCATGGTAAAAATTGCTCAAACTTGCTGATGTCTCTGCTGCTCTAGAAATGCAGGCCGATGCCGTGTGTTTCAACCGCTGCAGAGTTGGGCCAAGTTGTCACATATTCTGGCCCAACAACCGGATAGCCCAGGCCAACATATAAGAGGAAGCCCGCACACATCCTGCAAACATCTTCCCCATCGCCCGCGCTCTGCAACTAACCAGGACAACGGAAGGGGGAGGCTTCGGAAAGAAGAGTAGAAAAAGAAACCAAGAACATGGCCGCCGTCCGGGGCAGCGTCTCCTCCGGCGGCAGCCGCGCCGACCACCTCCTCCCGCTCCCCTGCAACAGAGATCCCTCCCCCGCCTCTTGGGCCTCGTCGGGCTCCTCCCCGGCTCGTGCCAAGGACGCGCGCGCTGCCACCTGCTACAACGCCAACGGCAAGGCGAAGCCCGAGGTTGAGGCCTCCGCGGGGAACAACACGAAGATGCTGCTCGCAATTTCCCCCACGGGCGGAAGCCGCACGCCTTCCTGCGACAGAGCCGGACCGCTCACCCACCACAGGGCCGCCTCGCCTTCCTCGTGCTTCCGCGGCGGCGGCAGCGGCGGCTACCGCCAGACGCACGGACGCGAGGACGCCTCCTCATCCTTCACCCTGAGACTGGTAAGTTTTCGGGTTCTTCGTGTCATTTTGCGTTGTTCCAGACAGTTTCTTGCCGGAGACGGAGTTAGTTCCGATGTTTCTTGGTTCTTGGCATGCTTTGCATTCTAATTCCTCGAGATGTAATTGGTTTCGATGTTTCTTGGTTATTGGCCCGCCTTTTCATCTCAGTTCATTTCTTGATAGTTTGCGGTTCTTGAATGCTTTTGGAATACGGCAATACATCGTGTCAGCTTTTCTTTTCTGGAGCAGAGGAGGTTTCTTGGATGGGCTCAGTCGATCTGCATTACTTTCTTAATTAATAGTTTGCGGTTCTAGAATGCTGTTCGAATATGCCGAAAATGTTGCGTTAATTCTTCTTTTCTGGAGTAGAGACGGTTTATTGGGTCTTGATTCTTTTCTTATTGTTTGATTGAGGTTTTGAATGCCGCTGGACAATTCTTCTCTGGATTAATGGTATTTTCTTGGATCACTCATTCTTCCATGAATTTTAGGAACAGACGGCTCTATTGCTTATTGTTATCTTTCTTTTCCCTGCATAGATTCTTCATTAGCTAATTCTGGAGTATTGAAATTGTTTGGAATCCACATGCTAGTTAACTGACAGGTAAAGAATCTTGCACTTTAGACGTTTTGGGCTTGTTCTCACATTTCTGTTCGTCAAATCTGGAAGGCCAAAAAATAAGGGCAACATTTGCTCAATCATTATCATATTGTTACTATCTTCATTTATTTGTTAACTTCATCATCTATCCAAAGTTGGATTACATAGCATCTGGTTCCATTCGATTGTTCATGCAGCTCCTGGTTTTGTATGTACTTTTTTTTTTCTCGGTCCATTTGATATTTCATAGCCCATAGTGAATCGGAAATAAATCAATCAAATCTTCTAATGCAGGAAAAAGGGCAAGGGAGGTTGCCAACCAGAGCAGATTTCATGAAGCCGTCTTCTACACTGCAAACCATCGGATTGCAGACAACCAGGCATCCTTCTGTGCTGGATAGGAGAGGTATGTTCTCGTTTGTCTTCTCCATTCATAGATCAGCAGCAATTATTTCTTGCAACTCCAGCTAGATTGATGCATGGAGCTCTCACCTCTTATAAGTTTCGTCAATAATGGGTGCAATAGGTTCTGTCAATGACTTGAGATTTCCTAAGGCGAGAGGAAATGAGACTGAGGTTTATGATAAGAATAACTGGCAGGCTGATACTAAGTCATCTTGTACATCATCAGGTTTGACCTGAACCCCCCCTGGGTTTATCGGTTCTTCAGCATAATATGAAATTTAGCAATCATTTTTTGTTTCCAGCTCGTGACCAGAACTTTGAGTCCAATGGTGCCTTTAAAGATAGCAATCACAGTGCAATGTCCATGAAACCTGCTGATATGCTGCAAAACATCATAATACGGTCACCTAGGCATCGTTGTCTGCTGGATAGTAGAGGTAGATCTTTTCTTGTCTCCTCTGTTCATAGGCCAACTGCACATTTTTCTTCCAATTCATGTTCACTGAACCAATTTCAAATGCAGTTGAGGGGGGCAATCAGGTGCCTCCAAGATCCATCCACAAGGCTGTACCAGCTAGATTGATGCACCAAGGCCCCTCCCATAATTTCCATCAACATATGCATGCTATTCCTGAAGTCAGTGAAGAGGAGGTTGAAGTCAATGAACAGGACTGCCAGACTGATACTGCGTCGACTCATATATCCTCAGGTATTGGCCTGAATTTGCTGAAGTTCATCAGATATTTAGTAATAAAAATCTTAAAATTCGGATTATCATGTTTGTTGCAGCTTGTGATGGTGCCTTTGAGGGTAGAAAGCATAGTGTGGATTTTGTGAAGCCTTCTGCTATGCCACGAAACATCAGACTGCAGGTACCCAGGCACCCTTCTCTGCTGAGCAGGAGAGGTAGTTTCTTTTTGCTTGTCCTTTTCTTTTCCTTTTGCAATGCCTGTTCAATAAATCGATTTCAAATATGTAGATGACAGAATTAATCAAGTACCTTTTATGTGTCCAGGTTGCTCCTCAGACAATAACCATCAACATGTGGATGCATTAGATACTATCAATGAATGGAGATTGCACAAGGTCAGTGATAGCATCTATTGAATTACATGGTGCATTACATTTCTTCTGTTAGAAGTGCAAATTTGTATGTGTTTCATGGTGCATACATTTTATCTCAGCAATTTTCCAGTCAGTGGAAGTTACTATGCATATGGAATGCTAACAATTCCTGATTACCTTTCAGTCAAACTCCCTTACTAGAAACTATCAGTGACTGTGCTTTAGTTCTGCTATTAGTTTTAGAGATTGTGTTTCATTATGTCTACTGTTCCTTTACTATCCTAATAATGGATTTTTATTTACAATCTAATGATGTCAGTACATCTAACTTCGATTATATATGCTAATGGCGTTGTTAGTTTCTGTAATAATTCGTGTCCAAATATTAGAGGGCCTTTGTTCCTACAACCTTGTTGGTGCACACACAGCACGCTGTAATCTAGGGATATATACGGCGATGTTCACGTATCCCTTTTTCTAGCAAATTAGGATTTCTATTGTACAAACCCATAGTAAGATTCCCACTAGGCAGTCCATATTAAAAAAAAATAACATATGGAGTATATATTTTTTTGTTTTCTTAGGATTCTGCTGTGACTACCAATTGTATTGGGCAATCTTCTTCCACCACATCAAACAGTAGCAAGTTTGCTCCAGTGTCTTTGAGAGAAGTTAAAGACAAAGCGGCCCTTGTCCGTTCAGCTTCAGCTGACAAATCAGGTGGCGGTTCCAGGAAGAAAGACGCTTATATGACCACTTTGGGCACCAGAGGTGGGTACGGTGACCCTCACTCTCCACCATTCTACAAGTGTGAGGCGTGTTGCAAGGGGACGGCCTTCTACAGGCTCAAGTGCTGCTGGCTGGTGGTAAGTGAGCGCTGTGGCTGTGCTTGCGAACCAGCAGAAGCTGTGGAAGACGAGAAGCTGCAGTCACGGAGAGGCAAGGTGCAGGCTGGCAAAGAGAGACTGCCCAAGGTGAAGCTTGAAGGTTCAGATCTTTTCTTGTGGCAGCCATGTTCGTTCCCTGGAAGACTCATGTTGTGCATGGCGAAACGGGTTGGGAATTACCTGCAGTATTACTTTGCAAAGGTTAACGATCTTATGAACCCGGAAGTCAAGGGGGTAAAGGCAACTGTCTACACCTTCCGTCAGCATGGACGCGATGCTAGATCCCTGTCAGTAAGAGATGAGCTCCTTATGCGCGAGCAGTTGTGGTAGCAAACATATATCTTCTCCTTTCTGTACATGCATTGTTTTGTAGTATGGTACAGACCCTAAAAGAATGTTAGAAGGAAGAAAGTGCAGCTAGTGTCCAGGTGAAGTATCTGCAGGACTGCAGATAGAACAGCAGATGCTCTGTTTGTTTCCCCTGCTCTAGTTGGTTTGTAATCCAGCAATCTGCAAGGATGCTTGTAAACACAAACATTGGTAGGCTTTTTTCAATGTGAGGTGAGCTGAGTAAATACCAGTTGATGACTGACGAGCTCATTGTTGGTTTATTGCTTTTTTAGATTGTGGGAAATGCAAATTGGTACTCCAGATTTAGGCATTGTCATCTTAAAGAAAACATTGCCGTCTCCACTTCGTGACAGTTACTACTCCAGTTTGTAATGTACTGGACTGTTATTCAATCTGGAGGGTGGCTCCATGGCTGATGATCGTCACGTTGCCCTCTTTAGTGGACTAATGTTAGTCCTTGCATGCTTAGCGCTGCTAAATTTGCCTGTGACATGAAAGGTCTTTCCTGCTAGAAAGCATTCTAAACTGCAATTCAAACAATGCAGATATGTTTGAACTAAAACCAGGAACTGATTTAGCAATTCCAGATGCTTAGCAGTCGCAATTTTGCTTCCGTGTACTAGTCTGGATCGAAATCTATCTATCAACATATCTCTGAAATTTCCCAAATTTATCTGTTCTTGAGAATTGCAAGTATCGTTTACCCTGACAGCCGGGGCCTCTGGCTGGCGCCCGCGCAGTCCCGCACCCACTAGCTTTGGGGTGGCAAATCATCCCCAGACACCGTGCCAATCTGTACCGCGGCTGTTTCCTCCAGTGCACCCACCGTCTGCCACTCGAAGATGTCAGCAGCAATGAATCGCGGGGCGACGCCAATTTTACTCCGGCATAACTGATTGCTCGGATCGGAAAGCTTTACAGGCAGGGTCTTCCCCTCTTCATTCCTCGAGCTTTCGGAAAGCAGGTTTTGTACTACCGCATGCATGGGGACGCTGTGATTCCGATCTGCATGGTATAAATTCAGGCCTGGGGATCGGAGGAGCTCAGCAGTTGAGGTAAACCAGCGCTGGTATTTCCCCGTGTCCACTTCCTTAAAAATCACCACGATTCCATGAAGCATGTACTAGGCATGCAGACTTGCAGAGAAACAGAGAGAGTACACTGTGCGCATGGCAATTGGCAATTTGGCATGGATGTACACACGACACGAGGCCACATTTGAGAGAGGGAATCAGAGTATCAGATTCAGTTACTAGTACGATAACTAGTCATGGACAGATAAAGACGGTGGCATCACACTGGTAAAAACCGTCCGTCTGTCAGGGACTCCGGGGCCTTGTATAGCTGGCTAAAATTTCCAACCTTTTCTCCACTCTCTTTCCATCACATCACATTAAATACGTCAAAAGACATATGTTCGGAGTATTAAATATAGGTAAAAAATAACTAATTACACAGTTTGGATATCCTTTGCGACACGAATCTTTTGAGCCTAGTTAGGTCATGGTAGGATAATATTTACCACAAACAAACGAAACATGCTACAGTGTGCTACAGGAGTTTCAGAAATTAAAAAGTCAAAATTTTCACCGAACTAAACAAGGCCCGGGTACATTCCGAGTTTCCTGCACTCTGTCTGTCGTCGCATAGAAATCGATCCGGGTGAGATCCTGCACGGAGTTCCTGACGAGTCCTCACAGTTTCGTAACTTTTGAACAACCCAATTACCCAACGGTGAAATACTGGATCCCTACAGCAGTACAGCTACAGCTGTGTACGGAGCAATTTGCAACCATGTCAGAATTCCAGCCGGCGGGGCACAACGCAGGGTGTGTTTAGAAGCCTAAATTTTTCCAAAAAACATCACATCATCTATCACATTCCATCCCATCACCTCTCACTATTTATCTGACGCTACAGTGTATTTTGCACCAATTTTGACCAGAATTGCTAAACTTTGCCCAAACGTTTGGGCTCTAAACACACCCGCATTACAATAGATCTGTCATACGCCAGTGCTCGCCCAGTCTCGGCCGTCTTTTATTGCAGATACAGCAGGAGTACTGCAGCGCGATCAGGACGCCTAGTACGCCACTGATGAATGCAGCCGTTGCTCTTTCGTGGTGGAAGGAAGAACAACAGTTCACAGCTGTGCGTGCGTGCTCTCTACCACTCCTCGTCACTCCACTTCAATTCCCAGCTCCAATTCCACCAAGGTGCCATGCCGGCGCCATGGTAGAGCCGCCGACAATCTCTTCAAGAAACTACAGCAGTAGAAACTGAACACTCACATGCATCGTAGTATGGTTCAATTCAGAGACTTCAGAGGATGAAGATTCGTGAATCGGGATCGAGCAGTACTACGAGAAACTGTGGTACCGCGACGGATTTTCAAGACGGCGTCGTTTCAGCTTTTATCATTCTACCCCACCGATTTATGGATTTCACATGGCGTGCTAGAGTTAACTTTGCCCATGGGACGGCCCTCGTAGCACCACCATAAATGAAATGTGGGGGCGTAAATACTGTAAATAGACCGGAAGCAGGCGTATCTTTCTGGTAAGTTTCTTGATGGTAGGTGTCGGTTGAATCGCGCCTGTTTGTTCTACCGAAATTGAATAGGTTTACCAAACGCGGTCTACTTGTTTGCGCGGTACATTGATTTCGGTGAGACAGCGAAGATGGTAGGAACGGCCTCTGGCAGATGTTGCTCTAGGAACTTTAATTTTGCCTGCCTGTGAATCGATCTCGTTTTCCACTTTCACAACAGAATGGTTGGGTGGATCACGATTTTAGGTAAAAGGAAATTGAAAAATTTAGAGACGAAAAAAAGCCATACTGAAGCTGAACCTTAATCCGTCCATCCATTCAGTGTTTGCTTAAAAAATAATTTTGTAAAAACAGTGAACGATTTTCACAGCTTTTATGCAAAACTGATGGGAAACTTGGAGTTAAATAGAAATAATTCTTACTCAGTTTCATTAAAAAAAATCTTTATTACAACATACTGTATTTTAGATGGACCCTTCATCAGTTAGAAAGAATTAATTCATGTCTACCAGAGATTGGTTCTAGCATTACACCCTTCTTGAAATTTACTGAAAAACCCTATCTTTCATTGACGCCAAACAACACGCAAACGACGAGCAAATTAAAACAGATTTTCCATCGTACTAGTGTTAGTAGTATCAGCAAATGAGCATCTCGTATCCAAATCATAAGATCGTTGATCTGGCCGTGGGATCCTTTCTCATTGGCCGTGAACAAAAAAGGCTTCTTGCGACCTGCCCTGCAACCACAGACTGGCACTGGCTACTGCTGCTGCTGGGTTAGCAGTTGGGGCACATGATCCAAGGCTGCCCAGGGTACTAAAGGTGTCAGAGCCACACAACCACCTCGCATGTGTGCATTTGCTAGGGTGTGGTCACTGGTCAGTGAGAACAGTGTCCTTCTGCTCGGTGCAATGCAGCGCCAATGCGAGATGGCGATCGAGGTCGAGGACGTCCTCTTCCTCTATAAAATCACGCGATCGCGCGCCACCTCTCCAGCAAGCAAGCAGCCTCTCCCTGAGCACGCGCACTTGGGCATTCCTCTCGTAGCTGAAGAGAGTCTGACGACAGGACTTGCACGACGATGGACGCCGCTCCTGCGCCGCCCCTGCTCGTCTCCGTCCTCTGCCTGCTGGCGGCCGCCGCCGCCGCGCGGACGCCGGCGGCCTCCGCGGCGCGTGCCTTCTTCGTGTTCGGCGACTCCCTCGTGGACAACGGCAACAACAACTACCTTCTCACCACGGCGCGCGCCGACGCGCCGCCCTACGGCATCGACTTCCCCACTCACCGCGCCACGGGGCGCTTCTCCAACGGGCTCAACATCCCCGACATCATCAGTATGGAAACCAGTGCCTCTAGCTACTTTTATCAGCTTGATGTCCTACTGCACTGAACTGACATTTGCGTTTCAGGCGAGCACCTCGGTGCTGAACCTGCGCTGCCGTACCTGAGCCCGGAGCTCCGAGGGGAGAAGCTGCTCGTCGGCGCCAACTTCGCGTCGGCCGGCGTCGGGATCCTCAACGACACGGGGATACAATTCGTACGTCTCGATTCTGCCCTGTCGTCAGTCACGAATCCTCTCCAAGTAGTTGTAGTTCTGACGCCCTGTCTGCCATGCATCGCGAGCATGCAGGTGAACATCATCCGGATCGGCGACCAGCTGCAGAACTTCCGGGAGTACCAGCGGAAGCTGGGGGCCCTCATCGGCGAGCAGCAGGCGGCGCAGCGCGTGAACCAGGCCCTGGTGCTCATCACCCTCGGCGGCAACGACTTCGTCAACAACTACTACCTGGTGCCCATGTCCGTGCGCTCCCGCCAGTTCGCGCTCCCCGACTACGTCCGCTTCATCGTCTCCGAGTACCGCAAGATCCTCCTGGTACGTCGTAGCTGTCGAATTCACTCCGGGCACGCCGCCGCGCCATGTGCGCTGCCGCCGCTGCACCGCCGTCTCCATCACTTCACCAGCTGGCGAGAGTCACCTGTGTCGTGTGCTCGGCAGCGCCGGCACCGACCGGGCACCTCTGAGAGACGACTAACCGGCGTGCATATGCATCGTGTGTGTTCGTGTGCAGAGGCTGTACGAGCTGGGCGCGCGGAAGGTGATCGTGACGGGGACGGGTCCGCTGGGATGCGTCCCGGCGGAGCTCGCGATGCACAGCCAGAACGGGGAGTGCGCGACGGAGCTGACGCGCGCCGTGAACCTCTTCAACCCGCAGCTGGTGGACATGGCGCGGGGGCTGAACCGCGACCTGGGCGCCGACGTCTTCGTCACCGCCAACACGCTGCGCATGAACTTCGACTACATCAGCGACCCGGCGAGGTTCGGGTTCGTCGACGTGCAGACGGCGTGCTGCGGGCAAGGTCCCTACAACGGGATCGGGCTGTGCACGCCGGCGTCCAACGTGTGCGCCAACCGGGACGTGTTCGCATTCTGGGACGCGTTCCACCCCACCGAGAGGGCCAACCGCATCATCGTCGGGCAGTTCATGACCGGCGACACGGATTACATGCACCCCATGAACCTCAGCACCATCCTCGCCATGGAACGGGACGAGGGGCTCTACTAGTACTACTAGATCTTTTCTAGCTGGTGCCGTACGTCATCAGCCGGCCCGGGCAAGAGTTTATGTACGTACGTACATGTCACGTGCTGATCGAGCACCACACGCACTATGTCCTGTACGGTGGCAGCTCAAATTTGCATGTACTGGTGCCGTGACAAGATCGATGTGACTGTTTCTCATGATGTGTAAGGGAATTAGTAATTGGTTGGGATTGATTGATCCGAATATATGATGATGATTTGTAGTACTAATTTGTTTTTGTTGGTGCTAGTTTGTGGTGCCATTTGGGTCGTGGCGTCCGTGTGTGTCGCGCCGTGTGGTGCACCGGACCTGACCTTTTCGGCACGGCACGGTAGCGGCTGGAGACCCCGAACGGTGTAAAAAAATAAAAAATCGTCCTGCGAAATCCCACGACAAAATTTGAATGGCTTCCTGCTCACAAACGGCTCTCCTCCTCCCCCTCCAGTTCCAGACTTCCAGTCCTCGTCTCCTCGAAGCATCCGCGCGCGCCTCCTCCCGCTCCCTCCCACTGCCGCGCTCGCCGCTCGGACCCCTCGCGGAGAAAGCAAGCTCCTCCTCCTCGCCGTCTCGTCGGCAGCCGCTTCCGCGTCTCGGTGCGGTCTCCTCCGACCCGATTCCGCACCCATCAGCGAGTAAGTGCGCGCGCTCTTCCCCCCGCTCGTCCCCTACCTCTCGCTCCCGCCCGCCGATTCGGCCGCGCAATCCCCCCGCCGGGTCCGCTCCGAGCGGGCGCCGCCGCGCGCAACGTGTTCGACGATACTCCTCGCCACCGATCGCTCGGATTGTTTCACCATCGATCGCTCTGATTTTTTCCCCGCCACCGATCACCTGGATTGCTCACACCGATCGCTTGAATTCTGCAGGAGGCGAGTCTGTGCGGCTTCCATCTCTAGGAAGTAGCAATAACCCCCCTGAGCCTGAGGTTAGGTCATCCGACCGACGATGGGATCCCTCGCCGACCCGTACGCGCTACGATGTGTCTCCGACCTGCCCCCGCCATTCCGCCCCGTGTTTGGGTTCAGGTGAGAGTGCGACCCCGTGCGCTGATCGTTCAAGCTCTGCGTTTACTTTTTGGTGTTCGTACAGAGTGTGTCTGCACTGCTGTGTTTGTTCAGTTGCGTGATTGCAGCACTCCCTTCTAGATGATTCGAATTGAGTAGTAGTTTCGCACGTTGCCTGAGATTCCAGTGGTAACAGCTTGAGAGTTGAGATTTTGGGAAATATGAAGTCATTTTCATCGACTGGTGTAGGAGTGGGAGTTTAGTAACATTTCGGTTTCTCTGCAGATACTTCAATTCCTTGCAGAGCGAGTGCTTCCATGTGTGCTTCTTCTCGGATGTGAACATGGTTATCTCTGCACCTACTGGGAGTGGGAAGACCGTGCTGTTTGAGCTCTGCATCCTGAGGCTCCTCTCTAGGTTCCTTTCACCAGACTTGAGGTTCAATTTGGTTAAAGGGACTCTGAAAACAGTATGTGCCTTCTTACTGCCTTTCCTCAAAAAGCATAGGGGCTTATAATGTAACTGGGGGTTTTAGGATTCTGATAGTTTATTTTTATTGTATGCTTCGCTGAATGGCACTGCAGATCTACATCGCGCCCTCCAAGGCACTTGTGCAGGAGAAACTGCGGGACTGGAACACGAAGCTGGGCCCACTGGGGATCAATTGCCTGGAGATGACTGGTGACAATGAATTCTACAACAATAAAGCCATACACGATGCTGATTTGATCCTCACCACTCCTGAGGTCTATACCACTACTTATTTTGATATTTAAAGTTAATATGATAGCTTGCTAACCAATTTCTTGCATTCTCGCTGGAATTGTAACACATGCAGAAGTTTGATTCTATGAGCCGACATGGTATAAGAGATGGTAGATTGGGTTTCTTCAGTGACATTGCTCTTGTCCTTATTGATGAAGTTCACCTTCTCAATGATCCACGTGGAGCTGCATTGGAAGCAGTTATCAGTAGAATTAAAATGCTTTCGCGACATGGCAACATGAAATCTGCTCCTTTGGCTAATGTTCGATTTGTAGCTGTTTCAGCCACTATCCCTAATATTGAGGACATAGGTTTGTAAATCTCTGTAGTATGTTCTTAACATACCATTTACCTTTCCATATCACACTCCAGTAAAGGAACTTATGCTTCTCATTAACATTGTGAAATTTCAGCGGAGTGGCTCCTAGCACCTCCAGAAGGAGTTAAAAGGTGACTAACAAAATTTACTTGAGGACTTTATGGAACACTTCCCAATAAATTTAACTTATCGGTGGTATGCTTCTTTGCAGATTTGGAGAAGAAATGAGGCCAGTGAAGTTGACAACCAAGGTCTTTGGTATGATTTTCCTATATATTAGAATCTAGGCTAGCAAATGTCATGTACTCGTATGTAGCAAAACCTGATAAAATACTTTGCCAACCCTTAAGATTAGCTATCCTGAAACTGCTCAGTCTTAATTATGATTCAGCAAACTATTCAGCTAATCTGGCAGAAAACACTCTTCCTATCATGTGTTGCCTTGAAGGATCAACGCCAAGTCATTAAAGGCTAGGTTGTTCCAATTTCCATCAGAAATGATTTGACTGTTTTCCTATGCCACAAATTTTATTGGATTTACTTATATCAAAACACCTTGTATGTGTACAAAATAGACATGGATTTCTCAGTCATGAAATGATTTTAGAATTAACCTGCATTTTTGTGCTACTAGGTAAATTATGAACATATATATACATGTTGTACTAATTGCCTAATATATTTCCAGTGATCTTTCAGCTGCCACTTCATCAGCAATTTCTGTGCTGCTAATTCTTTCCTTTTCTTATTGTGCTATTTAGGTTACGCTCCAGCTAAAAATGACTTCCTTTTTGAGAGGGTATGCATCTTTACTATCCCAATGTTCTTTTTTCACAATTAGAGGAGGAAAATTAGCAGTGAGTTTTAAGCATTCAACTAAAGTTCAATTCTGACCGCTTATTCATTTTCTTTCATTCAACTTGTAGAGGTTGCAAAGTTTTATTTATGGTAAGTACCATCCCCCCATCCCTCAGTGGCATTGCACATCAAGCAAGTTACAGTATCAGAATGTCAGTACTAAAAATAGGAATGAAATACTGATTACAGATATCCTGATGCAACATTCAAGAGGGAAGTCTGCACTTGTTTTCTGTTCTACAAGAAAAGGTGCTCAGGAAGCAGCACAGTGTCTTTCACAGACTGGAGCATCACATGGGTATTCCAATCCATTTATGCAATCAATGCAGCAGTACGAACACCTAAGGGAGGCTTCTCTAACCTGTAGTGACAAGCAACTGCAGGCTTGTATTGTACATGGAGGTTGTCTGGAATCTTGTTCCCTAGCACCCATAATACCTTCATTAACTTTGCAACCTCCATTTTTTAGTTGTCTTTAGGTACCCATGTTAGGTAATACATTTGGCCTAAAAACTTTGATTGAATGCTTAACTGATGTGATCCTATTCCATTTTCAGTTGGTTTTCATAATGGTGGTCTTTGCTTAAAAGATCGGAATCTTGTTGAGGGTCTTTTTCTCAAGGGCGATCTTCGAATTCTATGCACAACAAATACTTTAGCGCATGGTGTCAACTTACCAGCACATACAGTTGTCATAAAGTCAACACAATTGTTATGGCAAGTTGACTGGGCCGCCGGCCTTTTGGCCAAGGCCTATGGGTACTGTAGCGTGAACAGTACCCGCGAGTAGGGATAGGATTAGTGGTTTGTTAGGATAGAGATAAGTTAGATTGGTTTGTTAGGATATTTACTTAGAGGTCAAGTCATTAGTCTCTATAAAAGGAGACACCCTTGTATCAATTAGGTGAAGCAGAAAGATAATCCTAAGGAGTTCAGAGCCTCCAAGGGAGGGCGAACCTAGGTGTTATCAATCTGCTCATCATGTTCTAGTCCACAAAATAATCCATAACATCTTGGTATCAGACGGGACTTTCCTCGGTCTTGCCTGCTGCCAATCGCCTCCCCTGCGCGCCACCTGCTCGCCTCCCTCCTGTCACCATGGGAGAACCCCTCGCCAACGCTCGCGTTCCAGCCGGGATTGCCAAGGTCCTCGCTGCGCTCGACGCCGCCATTGCCAAGATCGGCTCCACCGGCACATCGTTGCTGCATGTTCCTCCTTCGCACGCCGGCAATGAAGAAGATGCATCCATAACAGAATTTAAGGAGTGGTGGCTGAAGGCACGGACAAAGATGGCACAGACAAAGGCGGCACCATCGTCACCAACATCTCCAGCAACAACCTCGGCGGCATACAAGTGCCCAGCGCCGGGGGTTCCCTTGTTCCCGGCGGCATCGGCTGCTGCTGTAGTCGACAGTTCTGCAGCACGATCGTCATCAACGACGCCTCCAGCGATATCTGCAGTTTCGACGGTCGCATCCGCACCCCGTGCAGTCACAGCAACAGCGGTCGCGCCACACGCGGCCCCGACGTCCCCAGCCGCGGCACGTCCGGCCCCATCCTCCGCGACGGCCGTCCTTGCGCCGTCTTCCTCGCCAACAACTTGCGGGGGCCAGCAGGCCACTGCCCCGATCGGCCCTCCAGCCGCGCCGTACGCAGCGCCGGCCCCGGCGCAGTTGGTCTCGCCGCCGGCGGCGATTCGATCCCCACCATCAGCAAATCGGGATTACAGCCGCTGGCCGCACCCCCAGACTGCAACAACAGCCTCTGCCTTGACGTTGGCCCTGGTGACAGCGGCAACAACATCAAGACGATGCGCGCGGCTGTTTCGCTGCCATATCCGCCCCCCGGAACAGCGTCACATGTGCCGGGCACGGCAGCCTCGCAGCCATGGCCATCCTTCGAAACGGCACGCGCGGACGTGCCTACGGCGGCGCCACTCCAAGTCCCCAACCGCCCTCCTCGCTGGCTCCTCCGCCTCCACACCGAGCAGCGCCTTCCGTTCATTTGCTCCGATCCACAACTCGGGCGGCGAGGCCTCGGATTTCCGAGACGACAGCCGCGACGGCAACAGCAGAAACCCTAGAAGCGCAAGCAAAGCCGCGCGTGCTGACCAGGCGCCCTCGGGCCAGTGGCCTTCTGTTTCCCACTCGTGGGCTGGGTCCATTCTGTGGCCTAGTTTGCGGCCTGCCACGGTGGCCCAGCAACCTTTTCGGGCCCTAAACTCCACGGTCCAAAAGAAGATGTTGCTCCTCGAGTTGGATCTGCAAGCTTGTCCTCCTCGCGGGTCTGCCCGAGCACCCGACCAGATCGACGCCGCCGCCACCGCCGTTTCTGCGCCACCCACGGCCCCTTCCTCGGCGGTGCCCGACCCGACGTCTCCTGCCGTGCCACGCGCGGCCCCGCTCTCCTCGGCGCTCGTGCTGGCGGCGCTTGCTCCCGTGGCTGCACCTCCGTCGCCCCTAGAGCCTCTGCCTCGCGTGGCCCCGTCCTCCCCGACGGCCATCCCCGCGCCAGGCTGGGCCCTGTCCACTGCCGGCCTCTTGGCCGCTCCGCACGCGACGCCGGCGCTGCCGATGCAGTTGGTCTGCCGTCCATACACCCATGGGCGCGGCGGCCGGGTTCTTCGTCAGCATCCATCGCGACCTCGTCTCCGACAGCTGCCGCACCACACTCGGCTTCGTCTCCAGGGCCTCCGACGTCTGTCGCGGCTGGCGCAGCACCGCCCGGATCACCCCTACGCGTGGGTCTGCCCACGGTGGCGCTCCTCTGCCTCCATGCAGAGCGGCGTCTCTGGCTCCTCTGTTCCGGCCCCCAACTCAGGAGGCCAGCCACCAGCGGCAGCAGCGCCTCCGTCATCACCAGCAGCCATGCCTCACGCGGCCGCGGCGTCTCCTACCGCGACTTCGTCACGAGCGCCCCCGGCGTCCGTTCCCGCGTCACGGCCGGCCACGCCATGGGCAGTCCTGCCCTCCGCGGTGCCCGTTTCCGTGCCGCCTCCCTCGACTGCGCCATACGGTGGAGGTCAAGCACCATGCAAGTTGCCCAAGCAGCATGCCTCCCCAGGCGTTCGGGAGCTGTTAGCAGCGCCGCACCTGCCGGCAACCTCCTCTTGGGATGGACAATGTCCCCTCATCACCGTCGCTCTGATCTGCAGCGACTATGGGGCCCAGCACCAGCGACGCCATCAGCTTCATCGGTCATCCGTGTATCAGCGTCCACCACGCCACGTGCGGCCTCGTCCACGTCGGCACCCAACTGTCTCCACCACCGCAACACATCTACGGCGCTCCTCGTGGTTTCCAGGTCGTCCCACAGCTGACAGCCGCAGCACACCACCAGCGTGTCTCCATCAGGAAGCTCTGCTTCGCGCTTCAACCCCACTAGTGGCTCTGGTGGCAAACAACACCGCCGCGGCAAGGGCACAGGTGGCCATGATACCGGTGGTCAGTCCAGCGGCAGCCAGGCAGCCAGCACCGGCGACCAAGACGCATCTGCTGCAGGCGAGCTGCCGACCTCTTCATGCGGACCTGCAGTGCCAAGACCGTCGTCGCAAGCTGCACCTCACGGGGGAGCCCTTCAAAGCACCTCCGGAGCTTCTTTTTCTGCAGTGTGAAGGCCAGGCAAGCTGGGTCTGTTTGCAGCAAGTTGGGCAAGCACCTCCTTCGGCAGCCAGAACCATAGTCCTCATCTTCGTCATCATCAGCGTTTCGACATTGGCGACATCCCAGCTCGAGGACGAGCTGTCTTCGAGGGGTGGTGAAGTGTTATGGCAAGTTGACTGGGCCGCCGGCCTTTTGGCCAAGGCCTATGGGTACTGTAGCGTGAACAGTACCCGCGAGTAGGGATAGGATTAGTGGTTTGTTAGGATAGAGATAAGTTAGATTGGTTTGTTAGGATATTTACTTAGAGGTCAAGTCATTAGTCTCTATAAAAGGAGACACCCTTGTATCAATTAGGTGAAGCAGAAAGATAATCCTAAGGAGTTCAGAGCCTCCAAGGGAGGGCGAACCTAGGTGTTATCAATCTGCTCATCATGTTCTAGTCCACAAAATAATCCATAACACAATTTTTGTGAGAACAAAATTTAGATATGGCATCAATTAAGTTGATTTATACTTCTAGTTTCTGACATCGATTCTATTCTGCAGCAACAAAGAGAAAGGCCTATATGTAGAATATGAGAGGTCCATGGTGCTTCAGGTGTAGTACTAAGTCTCAATGTGTCCTATAAACTATTATTGTTGATATATATAATAAATATTCCATCTCGTATCACATCTTACTGTGATTTTGTGTGGTTAAAATATAGCTTCAATGTTGTATGTCCATTGCTATATTTCTTTTACTTACTCTAACATAAACTAATAGGTCAAGTTTGAGGCATAAAAACTACTTCCTCCGTTTCAAAATGTAGGTCATTTTGACTTTTCTAAATACATAGAGTTTGCAATGAATCTAGACATAACCCTATATTTAGATGCATATAAAAATGTATCTAAAAAAGCTGTTTCTCAATTGTAACTCATCTGCTAAAATCTTCATTAGAAGGTGGTTCTGAAATACACCATTGGCATTTCTGTACACGAAAGAGCAGAACTACAAGATATGTTAACTTATCTATATAGGTTTGAATTTTACTTATACTGAAAAACTTCAATGAACTAAGTGATGTAGTTAATTGAATTTATATCTTTCTACTTTGAAAAAAGGCATTCATTATGAAGTGGCTCTACATTTGTAGATTCATTTATCAAGACTCTTAGATTTCTGTTTATTTCTTGACTTCGAGCCCTGCATATTCTTAACTCAAAGCGGGGGTGCGGATTGCTCCTTCCCATCAAGTTTTTTTTTTGTGTATTTCTTAATTTTGTTCCCTAAAACAACATCAACATGAAAATCTAAAAGGTATTGAAATTTACATGTATATATAATACAATTTGAACAGTAAAAGTAAGCACATTTAGTAATTTCACTATTAAATATAAAACATACTATATAATTATGCTCTTATTTCTGACAAAGCTTCTGTTTTTGATGATCTGCAGATGTGTGGGAGGGCTGGACGCCCACCATTTGATGATACTGGAACAATTATAATTATGACAAGAAGAGAAACAGTAATTCGTCCTGTGTTTCCACTTTTATAGATTTAGTTAATTGTGACACCGGAAAACATACCCTGGGTTATTGGACTAACATGTTGTAAGTTTTCCCTTTAGGTTCATCTATATGAGAACCTTCTAAATGGATGTGAAATGGTGGAGTCTCAGTAAGTGCTTCATGTGTAATAAAAAATAGTGTTTTACGTGATATTGCACCTAAAGGATGACCATGATATGCACTGCATACAAGTTTATACTTCACCAAGTATTTATACTATCACCAGGTTGCTGCCATGTGCAGTGGAGCATCTAAATGCAGAAATTGTTCAGCTGACAGTAGCTGACATAAGTTTGGCAATTGAGTGGATCAAGTGCTCATATTTGTACATCAGGATAAAGAAGGTATGGATACACTCTTGTTTAACATTTAAAAACTATGTCATTTAATGAATGTAGTAACTTTAATGATATATATTGCTAGAATCCTGAGATCTATGGAGTTAAGAGGGGGATTCCAAGAGATCTCCTTGAAAAGCAAATTCAAGGTAACTCCTTTTGGACTTTGTTGTCTTGATGATCCTATTATAATGCCTTATGTGTTGATCCTAATCAATTAATATACAGATATATGTGTTGAGAAGATTCATGAGTTGGTAGAGTATGGACTGATTTTGACAGATGAATACGCTTTCCTTCTACAACCATTAGGTAAAGCTTTTTTCTGCAAAACACTATGCAGATGCAGAAAATACAATCAGAAGATGTCATATACTGCAATGCTCAATCTTTAGTGATAAAATACTGCCTTTTTTTGTTGCACCATACCCTTTATGCATTGGGTTCACCCAGCCCATGCAAAGCAAACTGTAGCCTAAAATATATGTTTATATATATCAACCAGCCAGATCCATGAATATTAGTATCTCGCATTATATTGGTCTGGAATCTGGATACACTGTCCCTATCCCATGATCTGGGTTTGTTGGATTTGTAAATCCCCAGGGTCCCCATATGAAAATGGGGCACCCTGTTTCACAGTTTTAATACTGTGTCGATTCCTTCAGAACATTCTGATAATGACATGCATACACCTTATCTCTTCCTCCCAACTCTGAGAGTTGACATGCAGCCATGCAGGAATGTTACTTGGAATCTAATATTATGTGATAACCAATATTATTATTCGATTATTTTGAATCCATTTTCCCTCAAATATATATTTTCCTGCTATTTAGAGATGGTAGTATTTCAATTAATCGCTCCATTCACATGTGTCTATTTTGCATTTTTTCATCAAAATGACTCTCTTTTAAGATCTACTATAACTGTTCATACTCAGAGCCTGGGAAGCTGATGGCAAAGTTCTACCTGAAGTTTGATACAATGAAGCTTATCGTCAAAGCTTCTGCCAGTTGCAGTTTGGAAGATTTATTGCATATCGTCTGTCACTCTGCAGAGATTACTTGTAGGTAGTTGCACATATTTTGAATTGATTATTAAGTGTCAATCAATTTATTTATGTTTTGGTATATCAAGGGATCCAACTGCGCCGAAATGAGAAGAAGATTCTAAATGACATAAATACTGACAAAGATGGTAGACTCCTCTTCCATATTGTCATGGAGAATGGAAAAAAGAAGAAGCGTATTCAGACAAGAGAAGAGAAAATATTCTTGCTAGCAAATGACTGCTTAACTGGGGATCCCCTAATCCATGATTTATCCCTCAACCAGGTTGCTTATTTGTCCAATTTAAAATACATCTTTATTTTCACCCCTGCTATGTTGACTTAAGTGAGCTTCCCATGCAGGAGATGAATTCAATATGCTCAAATGGATGTAGGATTGCCAGGTGCATGAGAGAATATTTTATATACAAAAAGAGTTACAGATCTGCTATAAATTCTATGATCCTTGCAAATAGTCTACATCAAAAGCTTTGGGAGAGCAGTCCATTTCTGCTGAAACAACTGCCTGGGATTGGAATTGTAACAGCAAAGGTAGACATATTAATTTTCTTATTGGTATGTAGACAGTTAGACAGACTGCATAATTAATGCTTGAATTGATCACTTGCCACAGGCTCTGAAGAGTGCTGGAATTTGCGACTTTGACACCTTCATAGCTGCTGATGCTAGAAAGATAGAATCAGTAACAGGGCGCAATTATCCATTTGGCAATCATATAAAGGAATCAATGTCATCATTACCACCCAAAATTGACATACACATAGAGGATGCTGGAAACAGAATGGGGAAATCGACCATTACTGTAACACTAACTCGTCTATCACAGGCAATTCGATCCAATAAGCGCAATTTTGCTGACATGGTACCTTATCAGCTTTGCTTCCAAACTTTTAGTGGTTTAGTACCTACTAAGTCTTATAATATTTTTTTGTCAGGTTGTGGGCTCAGAGGAAGATAATGTGATCCTCTTTCATGAGAAAATAAGGTCAATGTACCCCCTCCTTTCTTTCCAAACTGTCACCTTTTGACAATTTTTTCTTCTACTGATGTGAATGGTTGTTTGTTGTTCTTACGGTTGTTACCACCAGGACTCAAGAATTCCACAGGTAACACTTTTCAACTTTATTATTCCAAGATATGTTTGACCATTCTTCTTCGCCGTCAAATGAGAGTGCTATAACATCATCTGAATCTGCTATTAGGTTGTAGTGTCTTTTTGCAGAAGCAAGGGCTATATACTATCTTATTTAAATATACTATTCTAACTTTTTGTTTACTAAGCTTCGTATTATTAGGTGGTGTTTTGTAGTGAACAAATAAGCTGAAGTAGCATTATTTCATATAACAGATGAACAGATCCCAATGGTAGAAAAAATGAGCAAATTGGGACTAATATCATCATAGAAGTATCTAGCTGTAGTCTCAGATACCTAAGTTTAATCCTAAGTTGTTCAGGGTTTCTCAGTTCTCACTGCCAATTTGTTAAAATGCAGCCCATATTCCGTAAAAGTTTTTGTGCCATGCCCCCCGAATGCACGGGTCACTCTGAAGGCTGATCTAATATTTGAAGAATATGGTAATATCACCAACCCAGAATGCTTTGCTTAAAACATTTAATACACACATCATGTGTATGCTCACACTGTTTACGCTTCCATTTTATGGTGAAGTTGGTCTTGATGTGCACAAGAAGCATATAATCAGCAGGGAAGATGATTCGCATGTCACCAAAGAGCATAGGACAGATAAGGCTGAGCTCACATACAATCTTCCTGCAGATATTTGTTTGGTTAGCTCCAGAACAATTCGAACAAGCCGATCTCAGTCTCACACTGAAGAAAGGCCTCTTTCCAAAGAGGTATATATCATAGAAGATGATGATGCTGTCACTGGTCTCGAGAAAGCTGATAATGCACAAGGAACCAGAAAATTTAACAACTTGGCTTCACTGTAAGTGTTTTTTTTCCGGCCAATGATTTGGGAATTAATTACCAGTCATCAGCATAACCCAAAATACTAATCAAACTGGGGAATATCCAATCTGTAGTTTCCAAATATCTGGAAGGTTGAAATTAGTCATTATGTTACTTCACAGCTACAAGTGAAAAAAAAATTCAGCATGCATCAGATTAGCAGTTACCTCACAACTTTGTACTTACTTATTTAGTCTATATCAATCAAGCCATGTTTTCTGAACCATGGTGAATATTTTGTAACATGGTATTTTCATTATTACAGGGAGGTCCCCAGCTTTGATCTGCTGTCTGAGGAAGAGTACGGAGGTAAGACAATGCTGCGAACAGTATGTAGCTATGTGCATTTTATGCCTCATTTGTGCTCCTTCCTTTGAAATCTAGGATTTTATTATTAGCTTGCTGAAATGTGCATTTTCAATTTATCATGCATAGATATGCAAGCTGCTGCATCAACTCCTGAACCAGCAGAGGCAGAATGCAAAAGTGCCACAAGCAATACGATCTTTGATCACATACGGAAAAAATCCAAAGATTTTCCCACTCTGATGCTGTCAAAATCCATGGATAGCTCTTATGAACCTCTGATACTGAAGAAGATGAAAACATCAAGAGACCAGTTTGGGGTAGAGCAGAGCAGTCTGCAGGCGGGTGGGGTCACGCCAATGGATTCTGAACCTGCTGGGCCTAGGGTCTCTCCAACCAATATGCTGTTTACTGGCAAAAGGGACAACCCATCTGAGAAGAAGATAATGACAACGCCAGGCAAAAGCCCTCTTTGGTTTTCTGGTGAAAAGGACAGCCCATCGGAGAAGAGCAAGATCCTGATCAACACTCCAGCTGAAAACTCTCATCTTCAACTTGCAGCAAAACATAGTGGCCTATCTGAGAAGAGCAAGATGCTGACAACTCTAGAAGAATGCTCTCTTGGGCTTGCAGGTGGTAAGGACGGTCCTCTGGAGAAGAGCAACATCCTGATCAGAACTCCAGTTGAAAATTCTTTCGGAAAAGGAACTCCAGCTGAAAACTCTCCTCAGTTTGCAGCTAAACGTGACGGCCCATCTGAGAAGAGGAAATTCAGCTTCAGCAGTCCCCTTCCATGCTTCCAGGCTGAGCAATGCACAAAGAAAGAAGTCCGAGCTGCATATCAACCCTTCAATATTGAGGAATATGTCAAGGAAATATTGCGGAAACCAAAGGATAATGGGAACGGTGACTCTTTTCTTGAATGTAGGAGCGTCTTTTCCTTTCTCTGATTTGCTGGAGATGTTGAACAATGTACATTCAGTTATTGTGCTCAAAACATGCACTGTAACGTGGCAACACATCTCCTTTTCTGGGCATGAACAGCTATGAACGCTATACTCTGCAATTTGCTCTGTAATAAATATGGCATTAGTTCGCTTATGTATGGTACATGTACAAGCTGTTATTGGCTGCACAAACGATGAAGTTTTCCACCGGATGCCACGCTAGATGTGTGACCCTTGATGCCATGTTGCATGGCATTTGCTCCTTGCTGCCTGACCTTGGACCATCCTGACCTGCATGAAAAGCAGACAAGAGGTTCTCAAGAGCACACTATGAGCTTCAGTAGTAACTTCGCCAAGACATTAACTGAAAGCACACATGGAGAGCTTGGCAAATGGCTGTTTCCTAACCTTTTCTACCAACTCCAAGAGAGAAATTGCTGAGCAGTACCGGAATCTTTGTAGGAACATGTGATTGTACCCTGTGGCGAAAGTGCAATGTTCAGTAGGGGGCAAAATAGCATTCGCTGCTTTAAGCTTCAGCTTCGGAGTTTCATGTTATATTTGACAGCACATACCCGCAATATATTTTTTTAAGCATAAACAGTACTCCTGATTGTTCTTTCAGAGCGAGAGATGGAAAAAAACAGAGGTGTTTGAAGCGATATACCTGTAAGGGTTGGCGCTAGCTTCCAACGTAGTGCCAGTGGTCTGCGCATCAGCACGGGAGAAAACTTTGAACGTGTTGCTGCTTATCATAAGAACCAGAAGAACGATGAGGAAATAAAGGGGTAATGAGAATCACTAGAGGCTATGCTCTGTTCATGCGTTTCGGTATTGAATTAGGAACCTGTAAGATCCAGTGGCAAAGTAGCTCCCGTCCTTGCTGGCGCAGCAGCTGAACCGGTCGAAAATGTAGTCCTCGGTGTACAACTCTGACAGCTGCAGCATCAGCAGACAAGGAACATTTCTGATACTGCCATCTTTTATTTGAAATTTGGACAGATTCAAATGACAAACTGGTGAAGGCAACGTCTGATAATGAATTATTTACATGTTGGATGAAGCGTGAAGTATATGTACCTTTGGGCGAAGGAACTCGTGCACCTTGTATGTGGCGACGGGTGAGGTCTCCACGCGCAAGTCCCAGAGCTGCAAATAGTGAGGCTTCAGGGTGAATGAAACCGATGCTGCATCGCTGCTTGGTAACAGCAGGTAGCTGCATAGTTGGTCTGCTTGGAATTGGAAGTAATGGAGTTTCATAGCACCTTGAGGTTCATGTAGTCGCGAGTTAGGAGGCTTCTTCCCTCGCCAGTGAACTTCAGATCGGTGATGCAGGAGATTATCTCGGTGAAAAATGTGCTGGGCTGAGGTCGGCTCTGGCGATCTTGGAATCTGTTCAGTAAGCGACAGTTCAATTCAGGAGTGATGGTTTGAAGTCTTTCACGACGAGTGGCCTTACGAAGCATAAGCGTCGAGACAGTTGAGATCGAGGGGTGGTTGCAGAGAGGGCACTCACGTTCTGACGCTCTGGTCGCACAGCGCCGACCGCCGCAGGTCGACCAGCCGGACGAGGCCGCTCGAGCTGCCGTAGGCCAGCAGGCTGCAGGACGACGGGTGAAACTCGGCCGTGGTGATCACCTCTGGTTCACCATCATCCAGCAGCCAAACGCAAGCGTCAGTGCTTGTTAGGCAAGGCATGTCAGCGTGGCGTTGCCATTTCAACGAACATGACATGTGCTAGCACTTCGGATGGTAAGAAAAATTGACCAAATCACCTACGAGATCCTCCATGTCCGCGGGCTTCTTGTCGACGATGTTGAAGCACTGGCTCGTCACCTCCAGGTGCCACAGGTTGATCCTCAGGTCGTCAGCCGACACGAACGTCTCCCCGTCACTGCATGCACATTAACAAAGTAAAGTATCGCCATCACTTTGCCTGAACAAAACCACGGTTCAGGCGCAGAATGAACCTGCGAGGATACGATTAGCCTACCAGTTATTCGATATGGAGTGGATGTTGAACTCGTGAGCACGATCGAAGACTCTCCGGCACTTTGCAGAGTAACCATCTCCGACGTCGCCTATCTGATCGATCAAGCATGACAGCAAAAATTCATAAACCTCTCAGTATCATCACCCAGTAGTACATGAAGTCATTAATCGAATGCGCTCTGTAGAATTCAGAGAGTAAACCTTTTCAGATAGCTCAGAGGAATCTGCAGACGAGCCCTTGTGTTTCGTTGCCGCCCATTCAGAGTGCGGTTCTTGCAGAGGCAGCGCCGAGGTGCTCCGGCGCCGCTCGCCGTCCCCTTCCTTCGGCACCTTGCGTTCCGAGACCTGCCCTGAAGCAACAGCGTCATCGTGCTCGAATCCTTCTCCTCTCTGTGCCATTAATTATAATTGCCGCGCGTGTTCGGTACCTTCCAGAGCTTGACGGTGCGGTCGTTCGTGGCGAGCATGCACAGGGAGCGGTGGTTCGGCCGCGCGCACCACCTCACCTTCTTGATCTTCTCGCCGATCTCCAGGCTGTGCAGCGCGTCGAACTGTGTGCCAAGTAGCGGCAAGGGATCGTCAACGGAATGCGTGCGCTAGATTTGCAGTAAGAACAGGAACAGCTCGATCGACGGGTGGCTCACCTCCGGCTCGTGGCTCTGGAACTCCGTCGCGAAGCTGTACCTCGGCGGCGGCGGCTCGCCGTAGTCCGTGCGCTCCAGCTCGGCGCGAGGCCGCGCGTCGTCGTCTTCGTCGGTCCTCCGGAAGAGGATGACGCGCCCGGCGTGGTCACCAGCGGCCAGGAACTCGCCGCCGCCGTCGAACTCGATGGCCGAGATTTCATCCGCTGCGGCACGCGTGCAATTGATTTTGGCATTAGCTCAACAACAAGCACGCGTCTCTAACGTTGAGTTTGGCATTGATATGTACCGTCATCTTGGTGCGCGGTCGGGCCGTCGCGGTGGCCCCTAGCCTCGGGCGGAGGAAGTTCGCCGAGGACCTGGGAGAATTTCCACTGGGGTAACTGGGAGGGCCGCGATTCTTGGTTGCCGGAGGACGAAGAGGAGGTCGGGGATGGGGCTATGGAGCTCTTGCTCCGCCGGTGCCGGCCGGTGTTGCTCATCGTCGCAGCCTATAGGATCAGATCATGTGTCGGGAGGACCGTATCGGGAATGGACAGCGCGCGCCTCGCTTCGTAGCACCACCGGAGGCTAGTGCTCTGGTTTTAGAGCATCCGCAGCCACTCGCCGGCTATTATCGTCATCTGTTGTTGGCTCTTGCGCTTTTCCAGTTTCCTGGTGAATCATGATCGGCAGCCGGTATTTTATACGCAAAACCCGGTGTGGCTCTTTTTTCTTTTCTTTTTTTCTCTAATCAACAAATTTTTTTCTGCATAAGTTATGCACATAACTCGTCGTTACAGAAAAATTATGTACACAACTTATTATTTACAGAAAAATTATTCGCACAACTTATCGTTAGAGAAAAATTATACCCACAAGTTATTCTTTCAAATAGTTGTATATGCAAGTTGTACGTATAAATTCTGCGGGCCATCAAACTTATACTTAAAAATTCTGACACAATTTTATAACTCGAAATTATACATCAAAATTATATGTATAAGTTATGATATTCTAGAAATAGAAACATGCGGGAAGAAAACCTTTCCAAAAAAATGTTTGCAATGGGTGTGGACCGGTCGCTAGGAACGCCCCCAGCGACCGGTCACTAATTAGTCTTCCCCTATGTTATATAACTTCCAACAATAACAACAAAAAAGAAACAAAACACATATAATCTATTCGAGCATTAAATAAACTATCAATGTTAAATTCACACAATAGCAAAACACTATATGTGACCATGCAGCAGCAGTGTACACCACGTGCCAACACTTGCACTAAAAAATTATCATAAGTTTATTTCATCCAACAGAAAATTAAAACACTCCATGCAACAACACTTGACACTTCATCACAGTATTTAGCTAGACTGCTAAGTAAAGTTGGCTTGTTTTGGCTCGCAAGCCAGCTCGAGCTGGCTCGTTATACGACCGAGCTGAAATTTTAGCTCAGCTCGTTTAAAAATCCTAACAAACCGAGTTGAGCCGAGCCACTAACGAGCGAGTTTGCGAACCACGAGTTTTTCGTCCAGCTCTATTCGCTGAGTTTAATACTCCCTCCAAATTACTATTTGTTGACTTTAATACAAAATCTTCAACAGTCCCATTATAATTTTTCTAGATACATTCTCCCTTCGTTTCAAATTATATCATTTGACTTTTTTTTTAATAAGAGGAACGGTCAAACTTGAAGTTAAAAAAAACAAACAACCTATAATTTGGAATTAAAGGAGTAATCTTTAACATACCTTCAGATATAATCCATATATCCAGATATATAAAAAAAAAGTAAAATATATGACGGGCAAACATAGGACAGAAAAGGTGCAGCGAAACATTCTTAGGCAAAGAAACCACAAATGACTTCACTCTCTTTAAGTGGGCACTGGTCCGGCATAACTGCGTGTTACGAACTCTGGATTATTTAAATCAGTATAATAACCAACCTTGCCCTAGCAGTATACATTTGCTGCAGCAGGTTCAGAACGCCGGGTGGTTCGTACGCTCTACACTTTCATGTGATTCTCTTGACCTAATTTTAACTCATGATTATGTTCATGCTTGTATGTTGGGGCTAAAAATCAGGACAATGCTTTCAACCGCTAAAGAACAAAATTTGCTAGTCCCGTGTTCCTCACGTTGACAGATCAGCTGCTAACTTGCTACACATTTACAGGTGTCTGATCTCCCTCGTCCACTAGTCCAACAACGAGAAGACTGGGATACCCTTCGCGTTGAAACTTGCACATTTCACAAGTAGTTCCTGTCCAACTTCAAATTCCTTTTGACTATTTGCCTGAAACAAATCATCCGTAATTTCAGTAACAGAAGTTCATTGAAAAGGGTAAGAAGAAGATTCGAGGGTTAACAATCACAATATAGTGGCACAATTAATAAAACGAAAAGATGCAACAAATACCACTGAATAAGCACTTGCGTGATGTTGGTACGAACAGGGGGGGAAATCCGTCAAGAGTTATATTAAGTTACCTCAAACTTAAGCATTCCGCGTGCTCCATCGCTCAGCTCAAGTACTAGTCCGAAGGCTCGAATCTGATAGACCTTTGCTGTAACCACATCACCCAACTTCATAGACCCAGATCGGAAGTTCACGGGAGTCTGCTTCAGGTCCAGAGTGTTGCTAGCAGTCGGTTCCGGAACCTCTTCTGACCCACTGTTTTCCAGGCTGTTGCTCCCAGATTCCTCAATTTTTACTTTCTTATTAGTTTTCTTGGTAGCACCTGGGGCTTTCTTAGCGGTAGCTGACCTAACCTCCTGACGTTCGCTGGGTGCTTTATATGGTCTAGGAGATGACTTGGCAACCCTTGCCCGCTTCTTAGGACCATTTGCAGCATCCTGAGCATCACAGTCAGCCTCACTTCGAATTATAACTGAAGGAGTCAAAAATGCAGGTGCCTCCTCAGTTGTGCCATCTTCATGTTTGCTACTGGATGGCTCAGCATCAGCACCAACACTGGGCATCTTCTCTACAGCAGTCCAGCCTACTTCTTGACTTGGCAAAGGGCCTTTACTCTCTAAATTCTTCTTCTTACGTGATTGGGGTAAGGTTGCCTTAAGTGAGAGTTTAATGTTACCTCTCACGTCCTGTCCAATACACATCAACGAGAGCGTTTGGCCAACAGTTACAATATCGGAGACTTTTGATACCTGAGGGGAGAAACAACAAAACAAAATACACAAATAATAGTTAAAATGATGAAAAGCTAGTCTGTCAGCATTCAACCCAATCAGTGAGGCAAAACAAAAGAAAATATTCAAGAGACAAATATTCACTACTAAGCATAACAAGTACCGGTTCATGTGACAGCTCTGAAATGTGAAGAAGGCCTTGCTGTCCACCATTGAACTCCACAAAAGCGCCATACTCCTTAATTGAAGAAACAGTTCCTTTGTATGTCCGACCAACTTCAATTTCACGGCCCACGAGAAATTCAACCTGCATTGAAAAGAAACATAGGTTTCATTATATTAATATTCTTCTTCCCACGCATTTTCACTTAGCATTTTAACTAGAACAAAAGGAGATTATGTATACAGTAAGCAACGGTTATCAAGCGCTATCATAAGCAGGTGTCATAAGAACTTGTACCTTCTCAATAGCTTTATCCATAATAGGTTGAGTTTTAGCAACAATAGTGACTGTACCATCGCTGACTGATACCCGTGCACCTAACAATGGAAGAGAGAAATATAACCCAGTTGAAACATGTAGTTAATTATACAGATGAACCATGTTTTGTGCCACTGGTTTATCACACTGAGGTGCAAACCCAAAACACAAATCAGCACAGCCAGCTTTAAGAAAAATGGGACAGACCCTGGAATATTAAATCTAATGAAATCATCTATACCGAGATGTTTCCCAGTTAGTTTAACTCATGCAGCTCATTGCCATATAAAGTCCTGTTAAACACATAGCTTGATGTAATCACCAAATGGTAGGATGGATTAGTTTTGCTGTCCTTGATATCCCACTGTTTTCTCCTTTCATCTAGTCAGGTATTGGAAATGCCTGTTTTTACTCCTTGCAAATTTTATCCCCCCCCCCCCCCCCCCACCACCAGAAATATGCACCAATATCTTGTCCAATGAAATGAATAATTCTTACAAAAGATCACAACAAAGAACATGAACAAAGGCAGGTGCATAGATAGCTGGATACCTGTTTCTTGCTCAATTTTCTTCCTGTGGAAAAGCAGTTTCCTAAGAGATTCATTGCTGAAGCTCAGTGTAGCTGCAAACAGAGGGTCAGTTCTGACCTCAATCACATCAGGATTGTCACAAAACAACAAGCAAGTACATTAACAAACCTAATCGAGGGGCACTTCCATCATTCATAGCACGCGCGGTACTTATTTCTTGGTCCATGCGGTCAAGAATTTGATTACGAGCCTTCCGTGCAGGCTCTAAACTTTCACATATTATGTCCAATGGTATTCCAGCAGGTTTTATATCCAGCTGAATAGCAGTAATACCTTTCCTTGTTCCTGCAATTTTGAAGTCCATGTCACCCAAATGATCTTCAAGACCCTGACAAAAAATGATTATAATGTTCAGTTCAGCATCAACATCCTTTTCATTCTGTGAAAACAGCATATACAATTGGATGAAAAAACCTTTGAATGAAGTGAAACAAAAGACTTACCAAGATATCCGTTAAGATCCGATAATTAGAAATATCTCCAGTTGTTGGATCTACTTGACTTACAAGACCTACTGAAATACCAGCTACATGTTCTCTTACAGGTATCCCAGCATCCATCAAAGCCATACTTCCTGTGAAACCACATTTACAAATGCATGAACATTAATTTATGATGAGTACTTTCATCGTATACCAATTTGGTGTCATAAATATTGATATTTTTTCTGTAAACTAGGTCGAACCTGAGACAGTTTGACTTAGGACAAAACTAGAATGATATTACTTTTTGGGATGGAGGAAGCATGAGCTAAACAAATTATTTTATTGAAAGCATATTCCTTGCATTTATGGCACAAAGGAAAAGGGTGGCGCGAATGAACTGCTTCGCTTTGTTAAAAAGAGAAAAGAAGGGATTCAACATATTTCTTAGGATAGTGAAGCATGTGATCTTGCTCTTGCAAAACATATAGTGCCACTATAAGAGAAAATGGTTTGCAGTATACCTCCACATACTGATGCCATTGATGTTGAACCATCAGAGGCCATGACTTCTGAATTTACCCGAACAGTATATGGAAAATCACTTTCTGGAGGAAGCACAGCGAGCAATGCTTTCTCCGCAAGAGTGCCTGCACAATGGTACAAAATAAATAGCTGCAGTGCTGGTGTTCATTTTGCTTCATCCAAATTTAAATCAGACCATAGTGCCCCAATCTTGCCCAAATCACACCAAATCCTCAAGCTTTCATGCACTATTTGAAGTTCCCCAGACTCTACTCTGTTCCAAAATTATGTCGTTTTAGTATTGTCCTATGTCGAACTTTTATAATTTTGACAAAGTTTATATATACAATACTAACTAAATGCACTGTAAGGACCTACTTCATAGTGGATTTAACGAAACTAATTGGATGCTGTTGATGTTACCGCATTTTTCTGTAAACTTGATCAAGGTCAGAGAAGTTTGACGTATAAACTTGACCAATTATATGTACAATAGCAAATGAATGCACTATAGGAACACACTTCATGGTGGATTTGATGAAACTAATTGAATGTTGTTGATGTTAGTTCATTTTTCTATAAACTTGATCGAAGTTAGAGAAGTTTGACTTAGGACAAAACTAACAACCAACATTTTGGACTGGAGAGAGTAATATTACTTCCTCCACTTCTTGTCATGTGACATATTAGGATTTGAGGGAAAAGGCCGAACTTTATAAAAGTTGGCCGACAATTAGTTTTATACGCATGCCTAGTATATAAAGGTTGTATGAACAGATTCAACATTGATTCTGTCACAATTGATTGTAAGAGAAACTTGAGGTCAACATATGTTTCTAAGGACTTCAAAAGTTCAAATCTTGAATACACCCTATAAAAAGAAATGGAGGGGCCACACTACGTCATCTACCAATTAAAGACTAATTAAATCAAATTGATAAGCCTCTATATGAGCCAAATTGGGTGAGCATATCAAACATATTCGTCTAACTAACTTCAGGATAGTTTATTTAGCACATGGAAGAAAAAGTGTGTACCATGTCCAACTTCCCTTCGATTCAGGCCTCCACGTTTGGCAACTTCGTTTATTGAAAATGGTGGAAAGCTATAGTGAAGCATGAAACGCTTTGTTGGAGGGCCAACAATTGAATCCAGTCGCTGAGCATCACCAGGAGCACCAAGGGTAACTGTACATAGAACCTACAACCATGATGCTGGTTATTTGCATGATTATATATGCAACAACTTGGTCCAACAAATATGTTAAGTTCCTCCAAATTTAAGCAAATAATACTGTGTATGTGATGTTGTATCATTTGGTAATGTGGACTGTTAGAAATAATCTTGTTACTAGAGAGTTGTGCTCAGGGCCAGCTAGTGTCTAGTTCATTCCCATTAGTGCTAGCTAGATTTATAGCTTGTTAAAGGGAATAGTATGCAGATCATGTGGGCATTGACTGCATTGATTATAATGGGCAAGCGTGCAAGCCTTGTATCAGCTACATATATGTGAGAAAATGACGAGGGCTAGTGTGGTCGCATCGACCAAAGAGTACTTGTGTGAGTCCACCAGACATAAACACTAGTGTGTGTTCGTAATAAACACGTAGAAAGTGAGGGAGTGATTTCCAAAATGCACTTAGAGATAAGAATAAAGAGATAGAGAGCACCTGTGTATCTCCACGTGAAAACAGGGCAGATCCATGTAATACTGGATATGTGCTGGATTCACAATACAATGGTCTGACCTCATCAAGTTGTCTACCATCTACTCTAAGTCCCTCCTCAATTATTCTTTTACGTATGACCTGCACAATCGTCACAAATACTTGTCAATCAAAGTAGCAAAAGTGATCCAATAAGAATACAGCAAGAACAAAGTAGCATCAAGTAGTGTCACTTAGGTAAATTTGCCCAAATATTAAGAAATTCCCATGAACGTATAGCATCTTCAGAAATTTGAGCAGAATCACTAGACTAAGATTATATCCATTAAGCTGCAGACATGTAACAGCATGCATTCCACCCTGAGCAATTTCTTCCTTCTTTTTTGTTGCAAGATTCTGCCAAAGAAATTAGTGTGGCCTACCTGTTTCCTCACTGTGTCAACTGCCTTGGAAAGAAACTTCAAGCTGTCCTCGTCATTTTCTTCTTCAAGCTTTGCTTTCACAGATTGTGCGATTTTTTCTAAAGCTTCTCCCCGCTCAAACTGAAATTAAAATACCCAATAAATCCATGCTGTAAAGGGGGGAAACACTTCACACTTCTTGCTGGTGCAGGGGTTTGTAAATGTAATGTTTTGGCTTCCCCTCCACCAAGCATAAAATAAAATATAATAACCTTGCCATATGCTGAATCAGTGAAGACTTCCTCAATGGGTGCTTCTGATAATGTTCTAATTTTCTCGTAGGATGTATCTGAAATCAGAGATATCTTGTATTCTTTCTTCTCTTTACCGGCTCGCTTAGCCAATCTTATTTGAGGGTCGATACATTTAATTGCCTGAGTAATAATAACTGCATGAGACTATACTCACAATGGATTTTATTAAAAAAAGATAAATAAGATTACCTCAGAGTGTGCAAGCTTCATTCCTGCCTGAAGATCTCTTTCAGTTATTTCACGAGCTTGTACATCTATCATTAAAGTTTTATCCCGTGAACATGCATAAATAAGATTGAGATCACTCAAACCTAGCTGCAAAGCACCGTCCAATATAAAAAAAATGAGTCAACTGAACAAATTTGTAGTAGTGCAGATCACAAATATTCTATTAAGTTAGATCCATTGTGAAATGCTACCAGGAAATATAAGGTCCGCAAGCAGTATAAATGCACAACATCAAGAAATCAATACATGCACAATTCACAGGATACAACAAATTTGTTCCCTGTATCAGTAAACCAACCAAAATTTACCTCATCTACTGTAGGGTTTAATACAAAATTCCCATCAATTCTCCCAACACGTATTACTCCAATTGGACCATTCCAAGGTATATCAGATAGCATTAATGCAGCAGAAGAGGCATTAGCAGCCATCACATCTGGATCTTGCTTTCCATCTGATGAAAGAACATTGACCATGATCTAAAAAAAGAGGATGTGCGATTTTATCAATGAGTTCCAATGATTATTCAAACTATAATAGTTTGATGTATCATAAGAATGAATACCTGAACTTCATGGTAAAAGCCAGGAGGAAACAATGGTCGTATTGGTCGATCAATTATACGCCCACAGAGAAGTTCTCTTTCCTTAGGGGCACCTTCCCTGCGCATATATGTTGTGGGAATAACACCTTGAGCATATTGTTTTTCTTGATAATCAACCTACAGCCACCCAAAAAAGAAAAACTTCATTGGGGAGAAGAAACAACCAAATAATACTCGAAAGACACATATAGAAGACAAGATATTGCATTAAAATGCAAGATCAAACAGAACATAACTTTTGGACCCTGAAAATCATCACAATTTTTTACAATTTTGACTTAAAATACCCCATATGAAAGATCTTGTTAATTAGATGGAGATTTTGCGACATTTCAAACTCAAATATCCTTGCATTAAAAAATGGTTCCTTATTCTTTGAACCGGCTACTTGGAATCAGCTTTCAGTTTCACAAATTTCTTAATGCAGTTGTGTGCCTATTTGGACGATTAAAAACAAAACTAATCATTCGACAATCAAAAACATGCTCGTAAAACATGAAGCAAATAAAAAAACATCAAAGCGCAAATGTGAGTATGGAGGCAGATGTAATTATGGCAGTATAAAAACTGCCAGTCTCCTTAATCCTTATGAAGCTAAATCAAGTATGATTCATCAACTGAAAGTTTTTTATGCGCGCATAACATAACCATTTCAAATTGCATGATTTATAAGCGTGGGGAGATGAACTGGGAATTCCTTGTACAATTCAACGCTCTCTAAAACCAACATCACAATCACATAATACAGGCTAAGGGAGGGACCGTACAGTTAACGGGAGGAAGTCCCGGACGGGCTCGTTGGACTTGGCAGCGGCGACGGTTGAGAGGACGTGGGTGTCTTCCATGGAGATAACTACGGAGCCGTTCGCGAAGCGCGCCATCTTTCCCGTCTCGAAGGCGATTGTGCGGCCCCCGATCTCAAACTCCTCGCGGAAGCTCTCCAACACCTTCCGCCCCGGGGCAGGAGGCGGCGGCGCCGCATCCGCGGCCGCCTCCTCGGCCGCGCCTGAGAGGAATGCCGCGCGGGCGCCAGGGACGGCGAGGGGCGCCGTGGGCAAGCGGAGGCGGGGCCGGCGGCGAGCCAGGGAGCGGAGGGATGCGGCCACCGCCATCGACATGGTGGCGGGCGGCGTGCTGGTGGGGAGCAGGGGGGAGGAGGGGTTTTGGCTAGGGTTTAAGCGGAAGAAATGGTTTGGGTCTCGCCGTCTCCCCTGTTGCGGCGGGGTTGTTTGTCTCGCTGTAAAACATGGCCCACAAGTCAGTTGGCGAAAACGCCGCAGCATCTCGCGTGTCTGTCCTCCACGCGATCTTGTAAACGCAGCGATCGACGGCTCGGGACTCTCGAGGAGTGTCGACCGAGAGCACCACGCAGCCACCGGTTCTCCCCAGTCCCCACCGGCGCCGGCGCCGGCGCCGGAGCACGCCGCGTAGCCGTCGTCTCCCTCTAGACCGACGGCGAAGATGGCGATGCCCCACGGCGCATGGAGCTGATCTGAACGGTCGACACGCCCGTCTAGCAATGGCTGGTCTTCGCTGTATTTCTCATTTCTTTCCAGAGATCGGAATCGTTCTTAGTGGATAACGAATTTGTGTGTCTAGAGAAAAATTATAGCCCTGTCATACCAGGTAAAACAGTTGAATAGTCGTTGGATATACTAGGTAGATGCTTTTGTCATAATTTTGGTGATGCCTATGCCTATGCGTTGTGCTAATTTGTCGCCCTTTGGTATGTGATCCAGCTCTTCCTCGCAATATGTTTGTGTTTGAATCAGAGCTTGGGTCTGAACTGAGTAGCATCTATGACTATGAGCGTCCACTGCATATTATGGAGCACTGTAAGTTCGACTTAGTTTTTTTCATGATAACGATCTTAATCGCTGAAGAAGTTTAAGACGCAACGGAAAGTCCTAAGATTCAGTGAAATGTAAAATCTAAAACACCACTACTTCATTTCTTCGGCCATACTGTTTTTGTTGGATACTGCTGCTACTGTCAGTTATTCAATATCTTGTTACACCATCACTCGCGAGTCTTGAAGTGGTATTATGGCACCCAAGTATGATAGGCACATTTTTTATGTGCAAAGAATAGTTGGTTTCCCAAACTAGCAATAATATTTTTGTGTCAAATGCTAAACCATCTTCCATCAAAAGTTAGTCTAACTAAAATATAGGATCCTAAAATATATGTGATTTGGCCAACCGTTAAGGGGTTGCTCAAATTTCCATATGTGTTATGCCTCACTAAGCCCTTTTTCATATTTCCTTAGACTAATCATGTCCTCTATACCAAATTACCCAACTATATGCAATCATTGGTTTGGTCACTGTTTACTATTGGGCATGAAAGGTGCCATTTTGTTTGGTGACTAAAAGGCTATTAATATGTCAGATGAATGACATCTGTACTACTCAATTGTGCACCCTCCACATGCTAGGAAAGAACAAATCATTTATTTCTGGTGGGGCAACCATGTTCCCTTGAGTGTTGTTTACTTTATATCACTCTGAAGATTGATAGCAACATAATTTTTTGAACTGGAATGGTGGCTCACAATTGCTTCATAGATTATTCTATTAAACTGCTTTTTAAACAGAAATCAGAGCGATGATGTATCAAGAGAAAATAACCTTAATTCCATTACAAGATGATCAAAATTAAAATACTGGTGCTTATGGTGTTATTAAATGTCCACATCTATGATACACCCATGATATTTTCCAGCTTGTGATCTTTAAATCTGTATAGAGAGAAATTAGGTTATTAGGTTTCTAGGAAGCCTTTTGTTTTCTTTTTTTGTTGTTGTTTTGGCTTGTAAGGACAAAAATCATTGAGCACACGCATTCAGAAGTGGAGGCTATCAATTCAAAAATTCTTGATCCCTGTGCGTGTTGATGCTTGGTCATGGGACACGTAAGGTCGAAAAGGACCTATTATTGGTGCTCTTCGGTGTAGTGTGAAGTGTCCATGATGGCGATGATTAGGTGCACTTCCAGCAGGCAAGCTCACCACCTCGATGGCTCCTCCACCATTCCACCTGTTCAAAGGATGGAAAGGGGATTCAGAAATTCCATTGGAGGGGGTCCACTGCCCTGAGCCTCGACCATTGAATCCCACTTTTGTGGAAATGCCACTCTTTGGTGGTATTGATTTCTTCTCTTTTATTGTGGAGCAGTTGCCACTAGATATGCATCATATATTCCCTCTTAATTCAGAAGAATTGTTTGTTATCGGACTAATTAACCATATATCACATGGTGTTTTCCTCTACTCTTTGCCTTTTATGGCCCTGTCACAGTATCAGGCAAAACTGATTCAGTTAGATGCATGGAAGTGCTTTTAACTTGAACTGAAGAATTAGGAAATGAAAGCTTGATAAGCACGAAGTAGTGGCAAAACAGGAAGGCCACACTTCCCAATCTCCATGTTCTAAAAAGTGCATATCAAAAGAGGAGATTGCCTCTTCAACTTTTTGTGAAAGGCGCCTTTATGTTTGTATCGTGGATCTGTAGATTTTGTCCCCAGGTAAAATTTGTGTACCCTCAGTCTGTTGTTAAAGATTGGTTGTTAGACACTTAATTGCTAAGCAATTGGGTGACAAATAAGAAGGATATCTGGGTTCCAAATTTTGGCAGCAAGTATGGCAACTGGTGAAAAGCTGCTACCAAATTATTACTAGTAAAAGGTAAATGAGACTAGTATAGAGGTTGTCTTAACTTTTACCAGCATGAATGCCTTGGATAGCTGGATGTTGTACATTTGCACTCAGTCCCCAAACAAGGATAGGAATGGAAAATTGTCAGCAGAAGGAATAGCTGCAGAATTGATGTTTGGTTAGACAGGAATATCATGGATAGGGATTTCCAGACATTGCCACGCGCCCCATACAGTAAGCTTTCTTTGACTTTTCGTTATTCTTTTTTTCCCCACTAAAGCACACCACCGCTAGCCTCTTTATAATGCCACCGTGCAAGTTGTTCTTGGTTCTCACAAGAGCTTTTGCTGCATCAACACCTGCCGACTACATCCAGGTAAAAGAATTCCTCTTCTATCCTGCAATCCTCTGCCCCCCTGCAGATCATGGAGGGCGCATGGCAGGAGCGTCTGCATGGTTCTTGAGAGCTGGGTAAGCAGATCAGCAGCACAAGGATGGAGGACAATGGCTGCGCTCAGCTGAGCTCCTCCTCCTCATCAATCATCAGTTTGTATCTGTCCATACCTCTCATGGCCTTCTTCCCTGGCTTCCAGTTCCAGAAGGCTTAGTGAGGCATGGTCAGAAACCGGCAAGTCAGAAATCGGCAATGGTGAGCTCCTCCTACAGGAGCCAACCAGTTTTAAGTTTTCCCTCTTCATGTTGTTCCTCGTTTCCCTTCGTTCCTTCCTCTCTCTTTTTTCTTCTTATTTTACCTAAGAGTTGTATCAAGTGAGAGCAGAAGATTTCAGTAGAAGTCTTGCTTTATGGAGACAATGTTTTTTTCTGTTTGTTTTGGAATATATCCTACTTGAACTGCTCGTGGTCACCCTCGTTGAGATGGCGTGTAACCTATTGTGTTGTTGGTTCTGCAACCTTGTTTGATCTCCTTTTGAAGGATACGGCTGCCCTATTTTTGGCAATCCTTGCTGGGAATTAAAGCCAACTCTGTTTCTGTATGTTGGTGCCCCAGTCTCACTCTCGCATATATGTAGTGACTCGTACTCACATACTAGTCAATAGATTGTTCGGAAAAAAAAACATACTAGTCAATAGTCAGGTTGTAAAAAAATTATGGTTTTCTGAAATCTGAATTCTATTTCAAAAAAAAGAAAGTCTGAATTGTTGCAGCTGTATAACCAGATCCTGCGTACACTACTGATAAGCGAAAGATTCTGATCTTCCCCTGCAACTTGCAAGAGTATATACTGTTTGATGGTCCACATGTAATTTCAGGAGAGTGATATACAGGAAATTTCCCTGTTTCCTGAGGCACCTATCGGCGATTCAGCGAAAATATCTTGCACATTTTCCTGGAACATTGATGTTTTCAGAAAAAAGTTTGGCCATGCCTCTTTCGGCTCATGTTGGTGAATTATTCTCCTCTGTGGGACCGTGAAACTGCATTATTCCGAAGGAGTAGTGCCGCCCTGTTCGTCTTGCTGACGGCTGGTGGCTGGTGCTGATTTGTTCTGAGAGAAAAGTACCGTTGGCTGATAGCTGGTGGCTGATTTGTTCTGAGAGAAAAGTACTGCTGGCTGGTGGCTGATAAGCCAGACGAAGCTCTGGATGAGTGGAAATTTCACTGACACGGATAAGTTAACATGAAACGACAGCTCTGGTCTTGCACATACTAGCAACTTTGATCACTCGTTCGGAGAGAGGTATAACTAACGAGCTTTGTTATGGTAAAGTACCTGAAGATACTTAAAAGTACTTTCCTTTACTATCATTGTTACTAAAAATATAAATAGATTTGCATATAACAGGGTATCATAGTAATTTCTTATTATTTTGGTACTTGATCCCACCTAAATGGTATTTCTTGATACTTCTCTTTTGGTATTTCCATTTTTTGCACCATTAGATTTTGCCGGATGAATCACTCTCATTTTCTCAATCACACTAAAATTTTTCCTGACGAAAATCTGCACGAGCTAACTAGTTATCTAATCATCATATATTTTACCATAAAAACATCAATATTTAACGATGGTATATTTAAGACTTTCAGAGAGCTTTGTTACAATGCTTTTAAAGTACCACTACTAGTGGTACTTGAAGGTACTTTCCTTTCTTATCATCTTACCAAAAAAGAATTAAATAGATTGAGACATAATTAAAAGGGTAACATAGTAATTTCTCGTTTTTGTGGTATTTAGTCACACCAACTTTGGTACTTCTACGTAGGTACTTCCTTTATTTCCACCGCTCGATTTCACGGGATGGACAGCTCTCATTTTTTAAAGCACTCTAAAAATTCTCTATTTAAGAACGAAAGTAACGATTAAATTTTAGAGTCATTTACAGTGGGTGGAAGGAATGCTCCATAACCCTGATGGAGATTTTTAAATTTACTCGTGATATTTTTCCACACCTAAAAAGTGTGGTTTGTCCCCCCTTTATGGATATAGTTTCCCCTTAATCATTTAATTTTTATTACTTATGGAGTAATTTTCACCTGGTGTTCCAACCTTACTAATGCATTATGTTATTCTTTGACAAAATTGGCCTACATGTTAAAAAAATCCAAGTACTTTTCAGATTTATAAACATGGATTTTCTTCTTCATGAAAATATTCAAACTTCTCTGAACTTCCAATCTTAGCTTTCAGCAGTCATGTCTCTTTTTTTTTTTTTTGAAGCGCTATGAAATGTACTAAAACACTAGGATGCAACGCATACTAGTGGTGGATGACTGGATGTAGTACTTATTTTCTGTCATCAGTTTTACGCGGGAGGAATTTCACGTCCTCTTTGACCAGCTGTTCTATCTCAAAATAGGTGTGATAAATTTGAAAACCATTGGGATTGAACTGCAGTGTAGGGCTAATACTGGGGATGAATGATGATAGTTGGATTCGCTGTTGCAAGTAGTGGCAAGGGTGTAGGTGCCAAAATACTAGTGGATTTTCTATTGATCTGTACGACTAACTTGTTATGAGAAAAACATAGCAGCCAGACGGACTCCAAATCGACCCATAGGCCCCAGCTAGGCGGGCCGACATGGATGACGGTCATTCCAAGTGTGGATGATATATTATATGTGTTTCTTACGTCAATTTTTGGGACTATATTATCGTGGTACACCTTGACGTATTCGTGGTGATATATTTATGTACCATTAACACAAGAAGGAAGGACATGTAGCCAGAGTGTGCACTGAATTTGCTCCCTGGGAATGCATTGCTCCTTTCTGTGGGTTTGCAGCACCAGAACTTGGGTTCCATATAATCCAAGATGATGAAACAGGGGAAACAGCCAAAGAATTCTCTAACTATGCCCTTATCACAATCAAGGAGGTGACTGCTACAGCTAGACAGGTGGAGGGTGAGTTTAAGGCTCAAACTGGCCCCAACTCAACATGGAGATGGTTTGCTAAGAAGATAACTGAGAACAAATTTTAGATGAAGAGCTTGCCTTCTTTAATGGCATGATGATGGACACTGTCCCAGGAGTAACCTTCAAGGTGGAACCCTGGAATCCTAATGCCGGAGCTAAATCCAAACTGGAATCAGCATGGTTCAGAAACTCGAGCATTCCTCATGAAAAAAGATCTGATAGAAGAGCTTGTTTGGTGGCTTCCTTGGTTGGCATCCCTCTGGAAGTGGATAAGACCAACATCAAGAGATGGGATTATGTGAGAGTCAAAATTGGATGTAAAGACATCACTAAAGTGCCAGCTATTGTGGAGGGATTGCTTGATTTGCACTTTTATGACTTCACCTTTCAAAGGGAAGTTCAGATGGAGGGCTCCAACAACCCTGGCTGGAACACATGGACAAGGTCTGCTGATGGGAGTGACAACCCATCACCCAAGAAACACAAAAAAGGAGAAGAAAAAAGCTTTCAAGTAGGCTCTGCAGGCAGCCATGATGCTGAAGTAGGACCATCAACTCATTATCAGGGCAAGCAACACAGCTCAGAGGTGGGGCAAGAGACACAAAAAGGCGATGACAACATTACTAACAAAGGAAAACAGAATCAGGAAACAGCTGGGCTGAACTCACAGGAGGATAATATGGAGATAGAAGGAGATCAAAACAAGGAGGTGAATACAAGTCAAGAAAGTGAAGACAGCATTGCCATTGATGAACTAATTTCCCCTGGAGGACATTGGAATTTTGGCTCTTTCCGACAGGAGGAAATAAGAAATATATACAGGCTGCAACTGAATGAAACAAAATCAGTGGCTGTGAATGAATACGGCACAAATCTGTTCAAAAGTAAGTATGACCCTCTTGCGGTCATTGAAGCCAAAACAGCAATGACTAATGAAAAACACAAGAATGATAGGGGCATGATATCCTCTTACAAAGAAACTGCTAAGTTACTAACAGTGGCTGAAGAAGAGATGAATGAGGAAGGAATTGAGAATACTCAGCTAAACTTCCCTAGCCCAATTGGTGGTTCCCAAGAGGCCCCAAGTGTAGAAATATACAGCCAGGAAGAGAGCTTGTCAGAATGTGTCAAGCAGTTGCAAGGAAATGACTTAGCAAATAGCCAGACAGCTCTGCAAGTCGCTGTGGACAGGTCTGAAATGAGTAAGGAGATACCAATAGAAGTGGCAGACAACAGCAAGACAAGGAGAGAATCAAGTGAGGGAGAATTACAAACAGCAAGCAAGAACTCAGAGGAAGGACACAGTGGTGAAGGAAAGATGGAGTCAAAAACACAACAGGCAGGAGAAGCTGGGGTCAAACAGAGTGAAAGAATCAAGAAGCAAGGGATGCCAGGAGTCAAGATTGCGGACAAGGCTCAGATGGCGGCCAAGAAGGAGAACTTGGAAGGTAACAACACTTCTCTCAAGAACTCCTTTGCAGTTCTGGAAAATAACATTCTAGCTGAAAAATTCTGCAAAATGGGGGGGAACACTGAAAATATTAACCTAGAATACTTTGACCTTATTAAAGATATGGAAGCAACTAGGCAAAGTTTAAAAGAAAGAGTAGACAGTCTGACAAATGAGGAAAACAATGATGATGTAGAAAATCTCCCCTCAGAGGAGATGAAATACATAGAATGGGTCTCAGATTCATCTGAACACACAGATGAGGAAGGATTTCGACCAGTAATTAGCAGGAGAAAGAAGAAATCTCCCAAACAAAAACACACACCCAAAACTAGGAAGACCAGGGGGATTTACAACATCCTACTGATGTGTGTAAACCCTCTGAAGGAGAGGCATCTAGACATAGTGCTAGATACAATCTCAGAAAGGGGGGCCACAATTAAAAATTTAGGTTAACAATGATAGGAGTCATTTGGAATTGCAGGGGTGTTTCCAAAAAGGGGATGGGGACAAAGATTAAGGATTTGTTGGTTGAGTACAATGCAGATTTCATTGGTTTGCAGGAAACAATGAAAAATAAATATTCTAACAACTTCTTTAGGATTTTGGATCCCAGCAAATCTTTTGCCTGGCACTGGCTGCCCTCTCCTGGCAGATCTGGTGGGATCCTGTGGGGGAATTAGAAAAGATAAATTTGACATTGTGAAGGTGGAGGAGAAAGAATTTCTAGTGATGGCAGAGGTGTTTGACAAAGTAATAAAAAGAATATTATGTTAGTTATAGTTTATGGTCCAACTCAGGATGAGAGGAAAGAACAATTCCTTACTGAATTGTCCAGCACCTGCTCCAACATAAGAATACCCACCCTTATTGGTGGCAGTGGCGGAGCTGGCGGATTTTGACGTCTAAGGCCGCTTAGTAAGGCCCCCTTTGGCAGGGCTCCACGAGCGGCTCCAAAACTGGTTCCGGTCGGAGCCCTGCCAAATGGTCGTATTGGTGGAGCAGCTCCGCTCTTGGGCTTCAAAGAGCTGGAGCTGTTCTGCACAAGCAACAGGTGGAGTCAGCGGAGCCACAAAAGAGCAGCTCCGCCGACTCCGGCTCCGGAGCCAGCAGCTAGAGCCCTCCCAAAGGGGGCCTAAATGCTTATACCACTTTCGAAGTCTATTAGGAGTATTGAATGTAGACTAATTACAAAAATAATTACACGGATGGACGAGAAATTGTGAGACGAATTCATTAAGCCTAATTAATCTATCATTAGAGATTTGCTACTATAGCATAAGGTTGTCTAATCATGACATAATTAGGCCTGTTAGATTTGTCTCGAAAATTAAGTTAGGGGTTGTGAAATGGGTTTTGTCATTAATCCACATTTAATACTCCTAATTAGTGTCCGAAGATTGACGTGATGGGTAGTTGGTGAAATTTTTACGCAGTAAACAGGGCCATAACATCATCTCCTGATTCAATCTACAATATGCTCGTGGGAAAGTGGGAGTGTGCCCGTCAGCTGGCCGAAATTGGACCAACAAATACTATGACTATTTGAAAGACATCTAGTCCCTAAGTGGGTTTTGGTGAATTGATTGACAACTAGATTAAAGATCTAATGCCTTTGTTAAGTATGTAAGCAGGTTGTTACATATAAATAACAAAGCATGATGTATGACATTGAGCATTTATATGTGAAGACAAGCCATTGTTGTAAAAGATAAGTTGAGGAATGGGTTATTACCTCACATTGTTAAATGACTTTATATAAGATTAAATGTCTTGATCTATGTTATGAGTGATCCCAAGAGTATACTTGACATATAAACAAGCCAATGAAGGTAAATAAAGAGACATAGCGATATTGGAATATTGGATGGTCTCTAAATAAATTGGAAGGCGTGTTATGATCAAATGGGACTTTAGAATCAAAGAAGGCATGAACTCAAGTGGATTTCATTCTTAATGATAAATCAAAGCTTAACTCAAGATGGCAACGAATGGATGAAGAAATCAAGCAAGGGATTAGCAACGAGGTACTAAGCTAAGGTTGGCCAAGTAGTGACTTGGACCATGTGCTTAGCTAGGGTGAAGTGGCTATAGCTTGGAGTATTTCGAGGTATCAAGTCGAGCCTAACCGAGGGAAGCAATGAAGAAGCATTACATGTTCTTTGAGTCATGTGAAGGGTGACTTGATCAAGAAATGGGTTTCATTCTTATATGGAGATCAAAGTCACTAGCTCAAGGTATAAGTGCTAAAATCAGTGAGACATTGTTGGATGGATCTCTCAAGTGGATAGATTGACCAAGTATGGCTATTCATGAAGATGAAGCTCAAGTAGATCTTTATAGGGCTTATATTTGATCTTGAGTATAGGTGCGCCGTACTATCAAGAGGGATGCATCACAATGAGTCTTGAAAATGACTCAGTGCTCAAGTAACCTATGTGAGTTGGGAGAGACACAAAATTCACACGTACACGGTCTCGGGTTTGACCCTGTGTCAAACCCGGTGGCACCGGTTTTGTGTCAGCCGGCCCAACGGCTACTTGGTTTGAAATCTCGGTGGCACTGGGTTTGGGAACCCGGTGGTACCGGTTTTCCCCTGAGTTTGCAACGGCTAGTTTTTGGGGAGTTGGGTATTTATACCCCTGGGTCCCCACTTTTGCAAGCTGCTGTTCCTGAGGTTGCTGGTGTGCTTCCTTGCTATTCCTTGCTAAGCCAAAGCCATTCTAGCTCTCCCCAACCCCTCTTGGTGAGGTTGTTTGATCTTTGATAGATCTAGTGAGTTGGGTGGTAGAGAGTAGCCTTTGTGAGCTATTCAAGAGCACTTGAATCCCTTGAGCATTGTTGGACGTCGTCAAGCTTGTGTGAATCATTTGTTACTCTTGGAGGATTACCTCCTAGACGGTTAGGCGTCGCCCACAAGCTCCCAAGGTGTGGTGAGCTGTGGGATAGTTTGTGAAGGCTTTGCTTCGCCTCTGAAAGGGAAGGAGCTATTTAGTGGATCGGGGAAAGGGTTGAGTGCAACCCGGCTTCGGTAGGAGAAGCACCCAACGGAGACTAGGATTCACACGGTGGTGAATCCGAACTTCGGTAAAACAAATCATTGTGTCTCTTGTTGGTTTACCTCGCATTTATACTTCTTATCATTATTAGCTTGCTCTTTGTCATATTTGTCGATCTATGTGGTTGTTAGTGTTTTTGGAGTGTAGGGACCTTACTTCATCCAAGAATCACTCCTTAGCCTTTACACCAAGTGGATTGCAGTTTGGAGCAAGCAAACAAGAAGAAGACCAAAAGGGGAGTCACTGCCAGGCAAATCCGGTGGCACCGGATTTGCAAAACCGGTGGCACCGGTTTTGGGCAGTGGAGTATATTCCGCTGTGCAGGCGCGGTCCGGAGACTCCGGACATTTTTTCAGAGACTCCGGACTTCCCAGAGACTCCGAACAAAAATCCGGAGTATCCGGGTTTTACTGATAAAATCATTCTAAGTGGTGATTTTCAGGTTGCGCCTATTCACCCCCCCTCTAGGCGACATCAAGATCCTTTCACTATTAAACAAAATTGTTCGCTAGGCTATGAAAAAGTATAGAGGATGTAAAAGGTTTTTTGGCCACGCCTAAGGCCATGGCCTGGGTGGCCTTAGGGCCTCCTCCGCCCCTGATTGGTGGTGATTTCAATATCCTTAGATATAGCAGGGAAAAAACAAAAACTTCACAAAGATGTTCAATTGGGTGATTAATTCTTATGGGCTGAGAGATGTGACTATGAATGGAGGCATATACACCTGGAGTAACAATCAGGAAAATCCGACTCTGGAAAGATTAGTCAGAGTCCTTATAAGTTCAGAATGGGAAGCAATCTTCCCTCTGACCAATTTAAGGAAGAAACCAAGATTCATGTCTGTCCATAATCCTCTGATATTATGTTCAGACAATGAAAAAATAAGAAACCAAAACAATTTTGTTTTGAAACTTCTTGGATCAAGCATCCAGATTATCTACCAAAGTTGAAGGAGATTTGGGAAAGAGAGGTAATTGCAAAGAATGCAGCAGAAAAATGGCACATCAAAATGAACATAATCAAGAAATTTCTCAATGGATGGGGGATAAGTATCAAAGGACATAATAGAAGATACAAGGAAATTTTGCAAACAGAGCTTGGGGAGCTGGAAAAGATGGAAGAAGAGGCTTCTCTTCATGCTCATTTATTAGCAAGGAAAACTTTTATTCAGACTGAAATGCTCAGAATACTGGAAGAAGAAGAATTATATTGGCATAAAAGATCCAACCTCAACTGGCTGCTGAAAGGTGATAATAACACAGATTTTTTCCATAGAATTGCAAATGGAAAAAAGTAAAAATATGATTTTTCACCTAGAACATGAGGGCAGGACCCTGGAAAAGGATGAGGAGATCCTAGGACATGCTACTGAGTATTACAAGAATTTGTTTGGACCCTCAGAAAGTCCAATCTTCAAATTAGATGCAAACTGTTGGGAGGCACATGAAAAAGTGTTAGCTGAGGAAAATGAATTTCTATCTAGCTCATTCTCCTTAGATGAGCTAAAGAAAGCTGTATTTTCGATGGAAAAGAATACAGCTCCAGGGCCAGATCACATGCCGGTGGAATTTTACCAATCAGGATGGGAAGTTGTGACAACCCCACCCGAGATAAGTCCGTACTATCACCCAAACCAATCCACTTTGGTCGTTAAGTGATAATAAAGAATTATCCTATTGAGTGTTGCCGGGTCAAGCCCGGTAAATCACTTGAATCAACACACAGAGGATCGAACACGCATACATTAAAACTCCCACAACGGAGAGTCCAGAGTACCTTACAATTTAATACTAATCCGTCACACCTGTTTTTCCAAAGAAAACCAAGTGCAAATCTATATGCATGCCAGGATCAAGTTCCATGCATATAGTTGACATAAGTGAATAACAGTACAGTATCACGTAAGAAAAACAAAGATTATCAGAGATTTACGCTTGATCCGGGAAACGAAGGCACCAAACTTCACAGGTAGACGACTGGGAGTTGCGTACGCCTAGCATCAGCAACACCTTCACAACGACTTCATAGCAACTTCCTCTTTCTGAGCAACATTGTTTATAGCAAGGGTGAGCACATGTCATACTCAGCAAGTGTGGGGAAAGTATGAATGCAAAGGCTTATCAAGGAAAGGCTGACAGGTTGACTGCATTAAGCACTTTTAGTTGGTCAAGTTTTATTAGCACCTGATTACTAATAAAGTATAAGTATATACCAACCCACAATTAACATATAGAGATACGCTATAAGCATATGGCTAACATAACCATAACCACGATTTAAGTCCATCTTCAAGTTCAATTATCATGTGAGGGTCCAGGCCGCTCTTGACCGTGAGCACGGCTAATCGATTAGTTTTAACTCTGCAGAGGTTGTACACTTTCACCACAAGCCGTGTCCCCCATATATGCCCGGGTCAATTACTCTCTTAAACACTTCCGAGGTGAGTGGCATGGGTTTCACTACGAGGCCTTTACAAAGTTTCCCCAGTGTGACGCAACCCGCGAAGGTTCTAAGTCGTTGCAGAGTATAAAGTCCCCTAGTAGGACCGTGTCTTAGCAAAGCACACTCCCCACTAGAGCGAGTCTATACCCCACTGGCGCTTCCCCTTGCCCTTATCAGGTAAGGCCACCCCAACACTAGAGTCCCTAATTAATTAGCCAAGACAGAGCCATATGTCCTGTGGTTGCACTGTTTTCCTAGGTGGTCTCTCCATGTTCCGATTAAACATTGTGATCTTGTATTAACCAGAGATATAGCATAAAAGTAAAGCAAGTTCATCATTATTGTTGTTCATTAGAACCACCATAACCCAAAGTAGAGCAACTAAGCAGTGCTACCCAACAGAAAGGTAAACCCAGGTTAACAAGGAATAAGGGTAATAAAGACTAGGATGAACCTTAATAGGACCCATCAGTATTAATGCAAGCATATGCAATGGTGATTAAACACAGTTATTAGGACAAAAGAACAAGGACACACTTGCCTTTAACCAGAGTAGTGATGTTGCTCAAAATGTCTTCATCTTCATACTCTTCCAAGCTCTCGAACCACGTTCATTCTACTCGCATCAATCATCGGGCACAAGCATACAGAGCAAACATAAAAGCAAACTAAGAACAATGCGCCAATCAAAAGAGAAGCTTTAAAAGAACGTGCTAAAAGGATAGGCTCGATGCTATGGATCACTGAAGCACATAGACCGTGCTGAGATAAGGAAAGGATTGGTTAGCTTTAGATATGGCACTAGGTTTGAGCCTGAACTGGGATCAAAAGATCTGGATCTTGAAAGAAGATTAGCTCTATGATAAAGGCACACTAAGACAGAGATCTTTGAAAAAGAACGACTACCGATCGGTTTGCATATGTGAGAGATCAAGCTACGAGCTAGATTTATTTTAATTAGCAAAAACATGTAAAGGATATTTCATAAAGAAAATACCTTAAGTTGGAATTAATGCAACATTAAACTTTATTCATAAAACCGGTGTAAAGAACTAGTCAAATTTTATTAATAAAGATTCATATATAAATTTTACCAATTAAATATTTAATTTAGAAAAACTAAACTATATGAACAATCTAAACGAAACTTTATGATTCGTGTAGATCATATTATTATCAAAAACATCATGGCATTAGCATTAATCAAATTAATATTTATAATAAAAGCCGGTGTAAAAGCCTAATCAACTTTTAATTATAAAAGTTAATTAATCATTAATCAAATTAACATTTGGTTTATGAAAAATCGAGGTAAAGATCTAATTAGATTTTATTTACAAAAGCCTGTAAAAGAAACATTAATCAAATTAAATTTGATTATGAAAAACGGTGTATGGCACTATATAGCTTTTATTTAGAAAAGGCATGTTAATAAGCATTAATCAAAATTAATATTAAATTTATTTTTCAGAAAACAAACATGATGGAAACTCACCACTAACGTGTAGTTCATGTCATTAGGAACCTAACGCATCTTGAACGGATGAAAACGGAGCTAAAACATAGAAGATATGGACTTTACAAGATTAGAGACCTATCTGCAGAGATTGGAAACTTCCAGGGGCTTAACTGCGAAAAGACAGGGGCATATACATAATTATGTATAGAAACTCAAGGGCTTATTCACAAAAGTTCCCGGATGGATTGGATCTAGGGAATCTAAAGATTCCAGGGGGTTGTCTAGAAGATTATCAAGACACAAGATAAGGATCTAGGGTTACTTCTTTTCTCAGGGGGTTATCCGCAAAGTGGCACCTTCTTCTTCCTCCTCAGGTCCGAACGGACAGGAGAGAGGGGGGAGGGTACTCCCGGCGGTCCCGATGACCGGCGATTGAGGTACTCCGGTGACCCTAGAGCTCGGCTAGGCGGGGGTATAGAGAGAGGAGGTCCAAGGGAACTCGAGGGGACGCTCACCGGCGGCGGATGTCGAGGAGAGATGGCTGGCGTCGTGCGGCTGTGGCGGCCGGCAGCGGCCAGCCGGCGGCGGCTGCAAGCGGCGGCAGGGTTCCGGCGGTCTTCCGACGACGGGATGTGGCGGAGTGCGCACAGCTTGACGCGGTGGAGCTCCCTGTGATGTCGCCACGCCCCGAGGATCAACGATGGACGGCGGCCACGTACAGAACTCCGGCGGCGGCGCTGACTCGACGCGTGGCGGCGCTGCAAGGCTGCGCGGCGGCGACTTGAATAGGGGCGCGTGCCGAGATGAGCAGGCAGGAGCGCGCGGACGGCCGGCTCATGCTTTAAGGGGGCACGGGACAGGGAGGCCGTGCCGTGCACGCCGTGGAAAGGACAGCGGCGGCACCGTGTCCGCCATGGACACGAGTGTGGAGCTCGGCCGGGCTCCGATGGGCCTCGGCAGGGCCGCCGTAGGGCCGGGCGGAGCGGGCTGGACGGGTCAAGGTGTGGGCCGGCGGCCTGCTGGACTGCTGGGCCGACGAAGGACAATGGGTGCACCGAGAAAATAATTCAGGGGGCACGAACAAACTTCGAGTTGATGGCAGCAGAGTGGAGATGGGCCGTGAAACGAGGGAGGCCAAGCGAACGGAGAGGAGGAGTCCGGGGTGGTCCGCTGGACTTCCGGATCGGAAGATTGGGCTGAAAGGCCGGATGGGCTGAAAGTAAGGGAAGGAAAAAGAATTTCTTTTTCATTTTCAGAATATATTTTCCGTGAAAAGATTAATCTAGAAATAGCTAGATAATTCATAAAAGCCATGAAAAATATTCTAAAAATTCCAGGAAAATTTCCAGCGAAAGATTGAGACACGAACAACCTAAATAAAATATTTGGAGCTCACGAAAAAGATTTTAGAGCCTTCTACTAAATAGAAAATGCTCAGAGAAAATGAGAATAAACTCCAGAAAATTCTGGAAAATTCTCGGGAAGGTTTAGTCAGCATCTAAACGCATTTTAAAATTATTTTGCACTCATGAAACACCAGATGCATCGGCATGAATGCTACACTCACATAAACATTTTATTTAATTTGGAAAATCAAACAAAGGTTTTTCCTATACTATATTTCCTGTAAAGAAAATAAATGTTGGACAAATTTTAAAATTGAGAGAAATCATTGTTTTAATTATTCTCTTTATTCACATCCTGAAATTGGAAATTTCAGGGTGTGACATAATCTTCCCCGTAGGGTCAACTATTACAAGTCACAGTTCATAATATGATAAACCATGATTCAGAGTTTGAAAAGACAGCGGAAATAAACTAGCGGTAACTTGGCATAATGGGAGGCCACCCATCACACCATTATTCTTCGTCATCCCACCATTCCAGCTCCCAGCCGGGGGATTTCACCAAGCCAACATATTACTTGAAAACAACATATATAGCAAGGCTCAGTATACTAAAACTCAGCAAGGTTTACCCATCTAAAAATAAAAGACTTATCCTTCTAATCATGCCTGGCTTTTGGCTAGTGGGTTGGTTTTGCCAAAAAGCGACTGAGTTAATCTTTACTTTCAATATTTTAGCTCAAGTTCTACTAGATTGAATTATTACTAGATAAGCAACTAATGCAAGCATAATGGTGCAAACAATTAATCAAACATCAAATTTGTCAACATTTCATCATAGAGGGATTATCATGGATAGAGGGTTAAGCAATCTCGGATAACGGTGAGAGGCTGACGATCGATCGATTAATAACCTTGCAAGGGAAACCTAAACATACGGGAGAAAGCCCTCACAAAGAGTTCATTCCACCAGGCAGTTCCCGTCATTCCTCGGATTGGGATCGGATGCCACAGTCCTAAGTACAAGGCTAGCTGGCATGCCTCACACTAGCATCCAGCGTCACACATGCACTACAGGTAACTAGCCTGGGGCCGCAACCCAAGATTAGTAGCGCAAAGTTCCTGCACCGCATCATTCAGGTACTAAGCTTACCGTACCCATGTCCGACAAATGTTTAGTACGTTCAAACGCTTAATCTCTTAACCACTGGACCGGAGCCCAAAATCTCATGCTCTTACCACGTGAGCAATTCCATTTAACAATCTTCTGATTCCAACATAAGAACATATTAGTGCGAGCGAAGTACATCACTCGACTTGTACCGGGTCCTTAGTGCATAGCAACTATCGACCTAGCATACTAGTAAAAGATCATAGGTACTTATGGATCATGCATCTAGGGTTTCCATTCAAATCCTGAACGTAAGTGCACATAGATAATCAAGCATAAAATTCAGAAATTTGAAAAAAAGAAACACATAGGTGAATGTTAAACCGGGGCTTGCCTTTACTAACCAGTTAGTGGGAATTCTTCCGAACTTGGTTCGGGTCTTGTTGCACGTCCACGTAGTTGACTCCTTCCCTCGAACGGTCCGTCACCTTGATCTGGGACGAACTCGTAGCTAACGTCGGAAGGTTCTACACGTAGAATGCACATGCAAGAGTTAATTAGTGATGTGAGTTATTTAATTACAAGGTACCATATGACAACATAGGGTGTCAAAATACCCACATACATCTAGATAGAATATATTCAGCATACTCTTCCATAAAGATACATCAAACAATGTTTATTAATTAATTATTTTGGTGGTGATTGTGTGCATATGCATACAAACAATTTAGAGTTATCACACAAACATCCCAGTTACATTTCAGAAGTTCACAACAGTATTTCTTAGAGGTAAAACACTCACAAGTCCTTTAAAAGAGGTGGTTCCTTACTTATCTTTTTATATACTAGTTTCATTCAAAAAAACATTATGGTAAAACCATGTAGAAGAACACAGTGAAAATTTTTGTACAAGCACATAAAGTTACAACAGAGCTACTGCCCAAAATCCATAGCAATCAGAGCTATATTCTAAGCATGAAAAATACGATAAATTATTCCTAACAAAAGCAATAATATTTAATATAGAGAAAACTGCTCATGCACTGGAGCTCAAAGTTTACACAGAGCCTCTAGGGACTAAAACTAGTTTACACACCAAAAATTATCTCCAGAACCTATTTCACTCATGCTACACAAAAAAATAACCAATTTCAACCTATTTAATCACAAAGGAATCATACAGGAATATATATACCTGAAAATTAGCCCAACTTTCTATCATAGTACAAACATGGTATACATATTTACCGGACTAAGGATAAACATTATTGAATCCACAGAAACTGAGATATGGATTTTACTTCATAAACAAGCATCATTCAGAAACAGATATATAGACAGTTCAAAAATACATGATAAATTTGCCAGGAGTACATCTAAGCATAACAACGTGATAGCCACAATATTAGCCACAGAAAGCATACACATGAAGCTCTACAAAACATATACATAGATCTAGCATAAATGCAAAATAAATCATAACTAGAGATTCACTCAGCAAGTTTGTGTAAAAACTTAGGTATAGCCTGTACTAGTGCTGACTACCAACATATTCAAAGATCAAGCCTAGCTCATGAGTAGAACTCAAGTTATGAACAAACACATCCAAACTAGTTTTGAATTTTCATTCAAAAACTATACCTCAAAAGTATATATACAACCTTTCTAAAAGATGTAGATCTACTCACAAGGAAACCAACAAAATTGGTTTTGCATTTTTACAATTTTTCTGTGAATTTATACGATTTTCAAAGGTACTGGACCTATTCAAAAAGAACTCAAGAATCTTTTCGCGGACGGGACCTCAGAAGGATTTGGTAGTTCACAACCATGCCCTTAGTTTGCGATTAAGTCCCTGGAAAGATTTCGATCCTCACACAACTACCCTTGGCGGTGCAGGGGAGCTCGCCGGCGGTGATAGCCGGCCGGACTTGGTCCATAAGCGGCACAGGGGGTCATGAGTGCTCACCAGGGGTCGATTGCAGGCTGTGGCCAGAATGGAGGCAGCTCCGGCGGTGAAGCAGTGATGGTGCGGCTGCCGCGACTCTGATTCCGGCGAGGAGAGGGGCTGTGCAGGGCAAGGCGCGGCTCTAGAAGCTATAGCGGGTACGTGTGGAGGTGTAGCCAAGCTTGGGCGGTGGTGGTGAGGCTCGGAGGGTGGAGCTCGTCGAGGAGCTCTAATGGCGGGCACGGCGGCAGAGTGCAGGGCAGCTTCGGCGATGTGCGCGTGCATGGGCGGTTGGGGCTTCTCATAGACGAGCGACGACGACTTGACGACGCACGCGAGTGGACGAGAAGGTCAGGCATGGCGTGGTACGACGAGGGTACGACGGCGACAGCGTTGGCTGGACGGCGCGGTTGGGCGGTGCGGTGCTCCGGTGGTGGCACGACACGTCTCGGCCGGGGAGAGGCGCTCAGATGGTCGGTTTATGCTGAGGGGTCCACACGTGTGTGCGTGGCCGGTGGTCCTCAGCGCTCGAACCGGCGGGTCCTCGGTGGTCGCGCCTGGGCGCACGAGCGACGTCGCGACGGCGTCGTGCGACACGCGCTCCAGAGCGCCGGTTGCGAGGGACATTTGCAAGTAGCCCTGATTGACCACTCAAAACTCGATTTTTTGTAACAAAAGTGCACAAAATGGTAATAAGCAAAGTTGTAGATCAATGATCCCTCTACAACTTTCTCAAAGGCCGTGTTTGATCAAAGGATCTTGCACAAGTGGCCGTGCAACATGGAGTTTTTCTCGGCGCCCAGGAGCAGTGTATACAGACTTTGACCAAGTTTTTCACCATCATCCACTCAAAATTAGCAATGCCGCCCAGAAGCAAAGTTGTGTCCCTCGAAACGATGAACAACTTTTATTTTGGCCAATTTTGAAGTGTTTAGATGAAATTTGGAGAACGCAGCAAAAATTCTACGAAGAGTCTAGGGTCAAAGGGTTAACTAGGGTTTTAAGAAGGGGTTTTGACCAAGGTTGACCAATTCTTGACCAAGCTTGACCATTAGGGTTGGTTGGCGAGGTTTTCGAGGTGATGACCCAGGTTGACCAGTGTTTGACCAAAGTCAATGTGGTTGACTCGGTTGACCAGTCATTAGCGTTAATTAACCCTAATTGAAAACCTAGGGCGTCACAGAAGTGATAAAAAATGATCTGCTGGATATGCTAATAGAATTTGGTGAGCACAAGCTGGATATAGGGAGGCTTAGTTACGGGGTAATTACCCTGGTACCAAAAGCTAAAGAAGCTAATAATATAAAACAATATAGGCCAATTTGCTTGTTGAATGTGAGCTTTAAAATAATTACAAAGATTTTGATGCTCCGTTTTGAGATGTGTATGAGCCGAATTAACCACAAGTGCCAGTCAGCATTTATCAAAGGAAGGAATATCATGGATGGTGTGTTAACTTTTCATGAGATTGTACATGACACCAAAATAAGGAAAAAAGACGGAGTGTTCTCAAGTTAGACTTTGAGAAGGCATATGCCAAAATTAGCTGGGATTTCCTTTTTGAAATTCTCAGACAAAGAGGCTTTTGTGAAACATGGTGTAAATGGATACAAGAAGTAACTTCAAGTGGGACACTCAGTGTGAAAGTTAATGGTGTAGCAGGAGGTTATTTTAAAAGCGGGAAGGGGGTCAGGCAAGGAGATCCCTTATCCCCTTTGTTGTTTAATCTTGTTGCGGACAGTCTGGCAAAAATGATACATAAAGCTCAAGAAAATTGGTTGATTAAAGGACTAGCTGTAGATTATATCCCACAGGGAGTAGCCATATTACAATATGCGGATGACACTATATTATGCTTGCAAGATGAGCTAGAAACAGTTCAAAACATGAAACTGCTTTTGTGCATATATGAAAAAATGTCAGGCTTGAAAATCAATTTTGAGAAAAGTGAAGCGCTAATGATATCACATGATGAACAGAAGGCGATTGTATTTGCAGATATCATGAATTGCAATACTGGTTCCTGGCCAATTAAATACCTGGGTGTACCTGTCTCAGGATGCAGGATACATGTGATTGAGTGGGTTCATGTGGTGGATAAATTACTGAAAAGATTAGATGGTTGGCAGGGAGTGCCCTCTCCTTCGGTGGGAGACTCACTCTGATCAACTCTTGTCTAAGTAGTATCCCAACTTACTATATGTCTATGTTTCTTCTACCAAAGACTATTCTGAAAAAATGGACTGTATAAGGAAAATATTTTTTTGGCAAGGAGGTGGTAATAAAAGAAAGTACCACCTTGTGAAATGGGCTATCATTACCAGGCCCAAACAGAAAGATGGTTTGGGAGTTAAAGACTTAAGAAAGATGAACATCAGCTTACTCTGTAAGTGGTGGTGGAAATTAGAAAAAGAAGAGGGGATCTGGCAGGAGATTGTGAGGAAAAAGTATAAGTTGGAGGGCAGCATCAGATTATTAAAACAGAAACCCACCAATTCCCCTATGTGGAATGACCTAATCAAACTAAGAGACATTTATGTAGAAGGGAGGATAGTAAGCATTGGGAATGGAGAGAAAACAGACTTTTGGGATGATGCTTGGTGTGGATCAGCATCCTTGAAAGAGAAATTTAATGAGCTGTTTGAGATATGTGAGGATCAGAATAAGAGTGTGGCATGGATGGCTGCTAGAGGCTGGAGATTAAGATTCCGTAGAAGGCTAGATGAAAGAGCTCAAAATCAACTAAGGCAACTGAGAGATCTGCTTGCAGCATGTGCGTTGTCCACAGATGGGGATAACTTCAAATAGGTGTGGGAGAAATCAGGAAGATTCACTGTGAAATCCTTATATTCTCACTTATGCAGTACTGAGAGAAATAACCCGAACAAGAAAATTTGGAAGGCTAAAATACCTATGAAAATTAAAAATTTTATGTGGTTGGTGGGACAGAATGCCATCCTAACTAAAGATAACATGATTAAGCGTAATTGGCAAGGAGATAAACGCTGTTACTTTTCTAACTTGGATGAAAACATTTCTCATATCTTCTTTGAATGCACAACAGCTAGGTATATCTGGAGTCTAATCTCTATAATCATTGGGGCTCCTTGCATACCCACTTCCTTCTCTCAATTTTGGGAATGGACAAATCTTTATATGCCACAAAAGAAGAAAATCTATTTTACTGGGTAGCAATATGTTGGGCTATTTGGAGAACAAGAAACTCCATTTGCTTTGATAAGAAAATTGTCAAATCTCCTTCTGAGATTGTGTGTTTAGCCTCATCTTTTGTCTCCTATTGGGCAGGTTTACACAAATAGGAGAACATCAAGATCTGAAGGAAGGTACCGCGGCAATGAAAGAAGCTGCTCTACACTTCCATCAACATCGTCAGTCTACAGGGCGAGATGACTCGGGGATGGTGCTTCTCCAGTAAACACCAAGACCAGAATTTTCACAGAATGGTTGTCTAAACCTCCGCTCAAGGCCCCGTGGTCTTGCCTTGTTCCTGTTTTAGATCTTTTGGGCTTGAACTCCGTTAGCCCCCAGGAAAGAGGTCCTGGGCACCTGTTTTGCTGGGTTGGCTTGTAACAAGTAGTAGTAACGTTTAAACTTTTTGGTATTCTGAACTTCGGAACTGTGTAATTTCATTGCGCTTAGTAATGAAATTCGGACATAGTCTTGGTGGAAAATTAACACTCTCGAAAGGGTGTTTGGAATCTGTGACAAGTGATTCATAGGTGCCGGTGCAGTATTTCACCCCTAAAATGTGCGAGCAGGGGGATGATCTTTGTCGTGGGTGTTTTTTTCTCTCCACCCCACTTACCATTCCGTACCAAGTCAATTATCTTCAAATGAGCATATCAGCTACTAGCATGTGTTGATTTGCTATCCAATTCATCAATCAAAGTGTTGGGCCAGCCCAAACACAACCCAGACACCACTACTACTCTCCAGCTCCAAGTCCAAACCCTACCACCGCCGCATCGCCGTCTCCACCTCCGATCCCCCTTCACCGTTCGCCCCGTACGTTCCGGCCACCCTCGCCTCCGACGACCGCCATTCCCGCAATTTCCTGCTCATTTTTTCTTTTGCTTCTGCGGGGTGCAGGAACCAGCGGGAGGAAAAGGAAGTCACTTGGCTGGTACAGGGCAGCGCTGAAGGATGCCGCTGGGGCTCATACTGAGTTCGCTCGGGCGGTCGATGCGGCGGAAGCGGATTTCTTCGCTAGACATCCTCTCCTCCAAACGTGCACCCCGGGATTACTACAAGGGCAAGAACTGCAAGCCCACGGGGTTCCACACCCGCAAAGGTAACTGGTTGGGGTTTAGCTTTTTCCAGTTCACGGTCGCCCTCCATTTATGTTTCTCTGTAGTTTACAAAATGGTAATGATTGCGGCAGTGGAATGTGAATTTTTTAGGATTTGGAACTAAACTAACTGTAGATGAAACTTGGAATGGTAGTGAACTCTATGCATTTCTTTAAAAAAAAAACAAGCTTGGGTTTAAGCCTTCAACTCCTTTGGCAGGCTCAGATGAAAAAGTTTACTGTGAATTTATCTGGTAAATATTTGCATCACCATCACCCTACGTTGTGTCCAATAAGGCTAATGAACACAGAATGTCTTTAGTACTATTGTGTACTGCTTGAAAGATGGCATAAGAATAGTGAGTAATGTGGCGTAGAATTCGACAATTTCATATCATGGTAATATTGGGACAGCGTTACCACTCTGAGAAATAGAACAGCAACAATTCATCCATATGAGTAGATCCTGAATTATGAATGCAACGGAAGAAACTTTGAGGTTTGAATCATGGACACATTAGCTGATGTGGTACCACACTATTTTTCGGGGGAAAAAACAGCAGGAGCACTGTTCATTCATTTAAGAAGGAAAGCAAGTGTTGTTTTAAATAGTTTGTATTACATAAAAGGAAAGGAAAACTTGAAACACGGCAGAGCACACAGAACTCATTTGATTCATATGGATCACCGCAGGTTCCACTTGATGTGGCTCTGCACTAGATTTTAAGACTTAGAACTACATATTGTCAGTGAAACTTTTTAATCAAGTGAGTTATGTGTATACGATCTTATTGTGAGAGGTGGAGTGAACAAAGTTGTGCTCTGGTTATGTTTTTTTTTTGTTTATTAATCTTACGGTTTTTCTAGTCCATTCTTCCTCCAGAAGTACAGGTTGGCTCTTTTTAAGCCTTAGAACTCTTCATGCTAGATAGCGTTTAATGGGCAATGCTTGTCTAAGCCTTGAATGGTGTATAAATTCTTATCTATGTCAGTGTGGTTTGATTTTGTGTTAAATGTATAGCTCCTGTCATTGGGCTCTTTTTCTGACTGCAATCTTGATTTTACTTGATTCAGTCAGCATCCCCATTCACTTTAATATTGCATGATAATTCATATGTTTGTGTCAAGCATGTTGCAAAACTCTTAGTTTCCTATACCTCCTATCTCTTTGATGAGATTTAAACTTTTATACTTTTAGTTGTATATGTTTTTGGACATCTGTTAAAAAAAGTCTGTGTGCTTTTGCAGGTGGATATGTGATTGTTGATGAAAAGTTGCCTAGATTTGTAGTCCCCGATTTGACTGATTTCAAGGTATGGGCAGTACTGCTCATGGACTTGATGTTGTGGCTAGATATAGAGTGTCAAATTGTGCTCTTTACTCCATTCATTATATGATGAAATATTATGGAACGGAGAAACATATGGAAATAATAAAGTAGTTGAAAACTAAAGAAACCAAAAAAGAAACTATAGATTTGGAAAAACTCATCACAAGCACAAAATATAGATTTCCAAGGTTATGCTTATTGATGCTTTCTGTTAATTAGTTAAGTATTTTGGAGATGCCTTCCATGGCTTAATTCATTGAGAATTTGAGATACTGTTACTTGAATGTTCAGAAATATAGTGCCATTGCAAAAAAGCGACTTAACCATTATTGCAAAGGTAGAGGACCTGCAGTATGTCTAGTATCATTTGACATAGAAGTGGTAACCATTTCATCTACTCACTTATGAGTTACGGACTAACAAATTTGCCATGTAAATTACTGCAGCTGAAGCCATATGTGTCACAATGTGCCAGGGACCTCACGGCGTCCACGACATCCTCGACTACAGCTGAATCTTCTGAAAACAAGAGCTGATCTTACACAGTTTCTTTAGTGAATGCTTACGTTTATAATAATGCTCTCAAGAGTTTATGTTTCCCTGGAGAGTGCCGATGTTCGGACCTTTGTAGCATCAGGCCATCAGGCATCAGCAGCCTAGCCTACTGTTCAAATGGCTTTCTTGTCATGACAAACTTCATTTCTGTAAATTTGATTTTCATTTCGAAGTAAAGATTGAAGCTATTATACGCCGTCGAGGATAGAAACGGGGCATCGGACTCGAATGGTTTTTTCTCTTTCTATTTAGGTGCATCGAACGTGAATGTTTACACGAATACGTATACAAAATTAACGTAGACACATACTGCGTGCTCTTTCTCTTTTGATTGTGTCAGAAAATTCACGGCAGTAGTACAGTAGTTATTTATGAAGCTGTTTTTTTCTAGTTTTTGTATAGAGGAGCTAGCATTTTCGGAGTATATATATAGACAGTATAAAAAAAATCTGAACGCAAAGAAAGAACACCGAATTCCACCGGCCGAACCTGTGAGCCCATTATCAGCCCATTAGGGTTTTGCGAAGCGAACCCACAAACCCGCCGGGGAACCACCAGCGGTGGCTATAAATTGCCCTCCCTTCCGCGGTTCCGCCTCAGGGTAACACCGCCGCCGCCGCCTCCTCCTCCGTCTTCGCTGGTATCGTGTTGGTCTCGCGGATTAGGGTAGTTTTTGGTGCTTTGCTCCTTTCGTTTCGAATTTATTTCCCTTCAACTTGCGGCTCCCACCGCCGCCGCCGCCTCCTCCTCCTCCTCCTCCGTCTTCGCTGGTATCGTGTTTGTCTCGCGGATTAGGGTAGTTTTTGGTGCTTTGCTCCTTTCGTTTCGAATTTATTTCCCTTCAACTTGCGGCTCCCTTGTGCTTCGTCATCTGGTCGCTGGGACGATCGGTCTTGTACCAATCGGTTCCCAGTGGACTCGTTCCCTTGAAGCAACATCACCCTGTTGTATCCTGAGCTCGCCTTCCTCAAGTGCCCTCGGACCTTTCCGGCGCCGCAGGGCACACAGCGACTCTTACATACATGAATCACCGCCGCATCCCACAAATCGATCTGACATTTACTTTCTTTCTGAAGTTTAATCTGATGCGCGATTTGATTTGTGATTTTTTTTTTGTTTTTTAATTAATCTTGTTGGCAACGGTGATGAGTCCTAGCAGACCTGTAATGACTCCTGCGGAGATGATCGCATGGTCTAAGAACATCTAAGGGACTGAGTTGTCTCAGCAAGCCATCAATTCATAAGTTCTAGTTTAGAATTTTGTACAGATCGAGGCGTTTCTTGTATCTGGCTTCTCTTGATTTCGTTGTGCCTGTGAGCCCGTATGGTTTGTGGGCAGTGTCAAGAATGTGAAGCAACAGGGATTGTTCCTCTCGCTATCCGCCGCGGATATCTTTGATGCGATTGGACGTCGAGGAACTACATTTCTTTTCTTTTTTTTTTGCTCAGTTTTTCGAGTTTGCCAACTTTTGTAATATTTTATTACTTTTGCCGTTGGTCAAACGAAATTCGGTGGACGAATTGTATCGGAACAGAAGAACAGATTAATTCTGAACTGCCGCATTCAAACCATAAGGTCAACCCATTGCTTATCCTCTGCATCAAGCAGATGAAAGTATGTAACTGGTTTGATTATAACAGATTATAAGTTTACTAAATGATAATAATAACAAGACGGTCAGCAATGCAACCTAGAGAACAGGTTTGTGCAATGTTACTAATGGGCTGGCTTTAATCTGTGAAATTGATGGAATCCGCAAAAGATTGGGCCAGTCTGGACTTTTTGAAACAGATGGGCCAGGCTTAACCATTGAACGATATGCGTAGTTAGGCCAGCTGCCAATGGCCCGGCCAGTCTGAACGGCCTGGCCCAAACGCACACTTCAAGCCGACTTTACGACGGGCTTGAAAAAAAACGCATGGTGGTGAACTTGAAACCTACTTTACGACGGGCTTGATTTTGAAAAACGAACACATGGTGAACGGAATTCCGCGTCGAAAAAACTTTTACGACCTCGCTTGCCTCCGATGGTAGGACGGTCTAGTGAGACGCTACCTACTAGGATTCAAATCTTGGTGTTCGCACATTTTTTGGATTTATTTTGAGAATTTCTTGTGTTATGCATTAAGTGGAAAGCGACGTTCTTGTCGACGACGAGGCACCAGTGGTGACTTCGAAAATCTCCAGATTTACCGTGCTCAGTTCTTCGGAAGTGCTCATAGGGGTAGGGTTTGCGTACGTGTGTTCATAGAGGTGAGTGTGTGTACGTGTTGTGAGCGTTGCGTTGGCGTGTGTAATCTAAAAAAACTGGGGGCGAACCGAATTCGCAGCTGCCAGACTGCAACCGGCAAAAGTATCCGAAGGCAAAACGGCCTCTGGTCCGCCCACATGTTCAATCAGCCGCCCCCACAAATGGTCCGCGCGCAAACGTCATGTCGTGCGTGGGCGCGCTCCTGGCTTAACCGTGCACGGTGCGGCCGTCGACGCGGGCAGCGGCGGCGTCGGGTTGCCACCACAAATCCACACCGCCCGGTCGTATATATAAACCGGACGGGCGGGGCGGGGTCGGCTCCGAAATCACACGGCCATCCGGTTTTCTGAAAATCACACGCACAGAAACGTCCTTCTTCCTCTTTGCCCGGCCCGTCCAGCAACGCTCCCCAGGAGAAACCAGCAAGCCATGGCGCTCGAGAAGGCCAAGGAGATTGTCGCCTCCTCCCCCGTCGTCGTCTTCAGGTCTCTTACTTTCTGCTGCCCTTGACCGTCTATTCATCCATGGTGATAGACTGATTGATAGCTGTTCTGTGCTCCCTCGCAAATTTGCAGTTTGCTCCCGCTTGGTCTAACAACATAAGATTATTCATTCATTCATTTCTGAATAGATATCAGGATTCCTTCTTTTATTTGTTTTTACCAGTAGTTTAACAGTACGCTGCTGTATATTGTTTGTTTGTTCACTGTTGTTGTTCATGCCAACGAGTCGACAGCTGAGATATGATCACTTCTTTTGCTATCCACTAAAAACATTTACCATGATGAAAGTGTGCACATACAATTCTCTTGGTAGGCATACGGGTTAATGGTATTTATGTTTTTGCTTCGACCTTCCTGAAAACTTATTTTGATCTTTCCTGATATTGCAATTTGGATGACCACAGCAAGACCTACTGTCCATTCTGCACCCGAGTGAAACAATTGCTAGCGCAGTTGGGGGCGAATTACACGGCTGTTGAATTGGATGTGGAAAGTGAGTGGTGTGATTACAGTGTACTTCTTTTATTCTGTACGATTTTGCAATTAGGCAGAGGAATGTTCTGTAAATTGGAACCACTTATCTTCGTTACACTTTACAAGAAACATATTCTGATTCCTAAATTTAATGGTCAGGAAATCGAACCAATTAAAGAAGGTTAATGTTTACGATTTTGACTACTGAGGATCCTAGAAACCAATCATAGACTTATCAGCTCATACATCAACTGAAAGATATTGTTACTTTAAGTTTAAGTAAGAGCTGCAAATAGTTTTTTTTTTGTCTGATTTTTGTTTTTTGTTTTTTTGCATATTATTCATTGCAAGAAAACTAGTTTTGATCAAACTGCAGCCCTGAAAGTGGCTGTAAACTGTTGAGCATTTAATCATTGGGGCAATAAAATTAGAGCTTACCGTAATACTTCCGCAAACCATAACCATGCTCAGAGTAATCTGTCTAACATCGTAGTGCTTTATCAGATTGATTTACCGTAATAATACACTGTAAAAAATTGCTCCATTAATGAAGAAAAAATATATATTATGTTAGTGAAATAGCACGATCAATTAGATCAATGCATACCATTTGTCTGCTTTCGCACAGTGCACATTACATGAGCAATTTGAAGTTTTGAACATGTTTCAAGTACTCCTTTAGACAGCAAATTTATGCATTCTATGAGAATCCTTTGCTGAACTAGTCTGTTTTTATCACTTCGCGAAGGTGATGGATCTGATTTGCAATCAGCTCTTGCTGAATGGACTGGGCAGAAAACTGTTCCCAATGTTTTCATTAAAGGGGAGTGTATCGGTGGCTGTGGTGGTGAGTTGTTGCCTTGTAAAATTTTGTTTATTATGGTACTGATCCACAACAAAACTATATAAGTTGCATTCACTTAGTTGCTGTCTTACTGGCCAATCAGAACTTTTAGTGTGTGTTATGTTTGTGCACTACTGTGTTCTAGGCTGAATAGCATCTCGCTCATTTGCATCTGAAATTTGTCCTGACGATGGTATTAACACCTGCTGAGCAGTTACCATGGCAATGCACAACGGTGGGAAGCTGGTGCCTCTGCTGACGGAGGCTGGAGCAATTGCCACTGCTAGTGCCAAGGTCACTGCAACTCCGTCTTTGTAGACAAGGTTCTACAGCATCATTCAGATCGCCTGGCGGCTATATGCAACTGTTGTCAGTATACTAATGTGGTTGTCGTAAAATAAAGATGAATAAAGGGTCTCATCGACCTGAATCGCCTCTCGGGTGTTGACTGTAACTCTGTAATTGTAGCGTCAGGTGGCTATTAAGCCTCTCTGCATATCTTCAGATACTAATAAATCATCTGTCCTACTTGTAGTCGAATGTGTACGGCCCTGCCCTGTTCTTATCAGTAAAGCCTTTTCTTCTGTTCAAAGATAACCTATCAGTAAAGTGGTGCCGATTAGGCGCTTCAAGTCTGCAACATCCCATTCAGTCACACTTTGAAACAGTAAGTTCAGGGGTCGCTATTACCATGGCGCAGAGCGGCAGAGAACGAAAGAGACCCGTAGCGCCAAGCAGACAATCGTCTCCCCCCAAAGTTGAAAGCTCAGACAAAATCAGTGAGGGCCATGTTTTTGTGCACATCAGAGTGGCATGTTGAAACCCCGAACAGTTTACACGATTACACGTATGTAACCTCATTGTAAGAAGGGGGGAAACTGCAACGACGGTCAGTTTCATGATCATTGTAAAGTTCGTCAGGAATTTGCAACTGTGTATTTGCTCGGACCACAGACAGAGTCGACCCAATGGGCCATGGCTGATTTTGCTGCCGGAGTGGCATCTCCCCGGCCACCTTTTGAATCGTCAAACAGAGAGCACGATGAGAACACCCGAGGCGGCGGCAGTAGGCCAGCGAAGAAAAGAACGGGACCAGCGGGCCCCCGCCCGTCGCCGGACGAGCCGCCACCAGCCCACCACCGCCGGTCACTCTCCTCCGATCGGAACGAGAAGAAAAGAGATCACAAGTTCACAACCGAGCGTCCGCGTCAGCGGCCACGCCGTGATCCGCAACAAGGGGCGGGGAGGCTGCCACCGTGGACGCCCGCGCTGGCGCTCGTGGGGGGCAGCGGCCAACGGTGGCGGGCATGGGCGCGCCGTGGGGAGGAGAAGAGCGCGAGGACGTGGCGCGCGCGGCCCACCGCCCCGGCGCGGCCCGCCTCCGCCTCCCGTTTCGTCTCCTGCTGGCCCAGCTGACCTGTCCGGCGGCCCGAAGCGTGGGCTCCACCAGGTCGCCAAAATCTAATCGCACCGGTGGGTGGGGCCGGCGCGGCCAAAGATATTTCCGCGACGCCTCGCCCGCCCGACACGTAGCCAAAAAGCGATGCGTTTAACAGAAGAGCCAGCCAGCGCTAGATATTTTTTGGCCCGGTCAGCTCGGGCCATAGCCGCCCGCGCGTGGGCGGACGTCCGAGATCGCGCGGCCGGCTCGCCCGAGCGCGCCGAGCCGTCGCCTCCTCGCCTCGTGCTTTATTTTACTCCGCGGCCGCGGCGCCGTGCGGCTGGGGCGCTGCCGCGCTGGGCTGGCTGGGTTTCTCTTTCTCCTCGACTCCCTCTCTTCTACGCCGAGCGAGCGCTGCTGCTGCGTGCCCCACCGCACTCACTCACCGAGGGAAGGAAAGCGCCAAAGCGGAAAAAAAAAGCGACGAAAATATCCTGCTTCCAGCGCAGCACCCCGCAGCAGCAGCTAGGCTAGCAGAGGAGGAGGAGAGAGCGGACGCCATCGCCCGTCGCCACCGCCGCCCGGCCGCCCCTGAATAGATTAGGCGCGCGGATAATGGTGGGGGCCCGACCGCGACGGGCCGAGGAGCGCGCCGCCGCCGGTGGTGACCCCACCCGCTGCTGATTATTGTGCCTTCCCTGCCATCATCGGTGGTGATAGCTCGCCAGGGGCACGGATTGATTGGGGGGACGATGATGCCGGCCGCAGGGACGGAGGAGGAGGCGCCCGCAGATCCAGCGACGGCTTCGTCCCGCGTCCGCGTCTCTGGCTTCCGCCGCTGCTGAATCGGACGCTTCGGGTTGGTGTCACGCGCTTGGTGAAGGAGCGCGTGGTTGTTGGTGCGTGGGGGGTTTGACGGTTTGGGTATGGTGGGAGGCGGCGAGGGGGATCGCGTTGGCGGCGGCGGCGGTGGCGGTGGCGCTGGGATTGGGGGAGGGCAGCAGTTCGTGGACCGGAGCAAGGTCAGGATCCTGCTATGCGACGGCGACGCCACCAGCTCGCGGGAGGTGCTGCGGCTCCTCTGCAACTGCTCGTACCAAGGTTAGTCAAACCTTTCAATTTCAACTCAGTACATGGTTTCTTTGTGATTTCCCGGATTAGGATTGTGTTTTGCTTACCACCGTGGGATTAATCGTTAGCTGTAGTGGTATACTGCTAATATGTTCGCTTCTAATCATGGAATCTGTAACGCGTCATGTGTGCTTACTGTTGTGCTGCTGCTGGTGTTAGTCAAACCTTTCAATTTCAACTCTGTACCTTCCCGGATTGGGATTGTGTTTTGCTTACCGCTGTGGGCTTAATCATTAGCCGTAGTACTATACTGCTAATATGTTCGCCTCTAATCATGGAATCTGTAACGCCATCATGTGTGCTTATGTTGTGCTGGTGCTGATGCTGCTGCTGGTGCACTTTTTTGTTTCAGTAACTTGCGCCAAGTCTCCGCGGCAGGTGATCAATATTCTCAACTACGAGGGCGGCGAGATCGACATCATCCTTGCTGAGGTCGATCTGCCGGTCACAAGGTGCTTCAAGATGCTCAAGTACATTGCCAGGAACAAGGACCTGCGACACATCCCCATCATCAGTAAGCTGCCTTCCTGTTCCGTGTCTTCGACCGATTCCTGCTTGTACTGATCATCCTTCTGGTGATGGAGCTATGCAGTGATGTCCAACAGAGACGAGGTCTCGGTTGTTGTCAAGTGCTTGCGGCTTGGGGCAGCCGAGTACCTGGTGAAGCCGCTGCGCACGAATGAGCTGCTGAACCTATGGACCCATGTGTGGCGGCGGAGACGGATGGTAAATGCCACTATGCTGATTCACCTTAGCCTCTGTGTTAAAAGCACGCTCTAATCTGAGATGCTTGTGGGTGTTAGCAGTACCTGCATGAATTGTTCCTTAAATTGGGTACTGGTGTTGGCAGCTTGGTTTGCCCGAGAAAAACTTCTTCAATGACAACTTCGAGTTGGTGCTCTCAGAACCTAGTGACGCCAATACCAATAGCACCACTCTCCTCTCAGATGAGACGGATGATAGGCCAAAAGAAAACATGAATCAAGAAACAGGCACCTCAAATCAACGTGAATACGAGGTAACTTTAGGAAGTTTGTAGCATTCCAGATATTCTTTTTGATGTTTTAGTAGGTTTCCATTTTTGTGCTTTAATGTGTTGCCACAAAGATGTGCCCAGTTTCCTTGTATGTTGTATAATGACGGCAGCTAACATATATGCATTCAGATACGTGTTTAAGCTCTGTTCCATTTCTTGGCGTGTTTCCAGTCTAATCCTTCTGTAGCTGAGCCCGAACAAAGAGGCAAAATGGAGGGTGTGCCAGCTTCTGTTGTAGATGCTGATAAAGCATGTAAGATATTTCAGTCTGACCAGTCTTTTCCTGTAATAGTTGCTCTTTTTCATTTTTAATCACTTCTACTTCTAATATGTTTCCTGTTTGACTCTTTTAATTGCCAGCATCACCAGGAAGAGTGTTTTCACGCCCCAAAAAAAGTAGCCTGAGGGTTGGCGAATCATCTGCGTTTCTAGCATATGTTAAGTCAAGCACCCCAGCCACCAGCTCATTTGATAGTGAATTACAAAGAGGTGGCAGTCGGTTAGGTTCTTTGGATAACCAGGGTAATTGCTCTAGCGCAACTGACAGAAGCGACACTGGTACTGATGTAAATATTCGCGATAAGGAAGGCTTTGAGATGCCTGTACAGTACCCTATGGTATGTTTTTCTTCCTCTAACATACATATGGAGCGAAGCAATGAAGGCCAAAATGATACTTCAGGAACTCCGCCTATATACCATTACCCATTTTATTATCCTGGGATGGTAGAGCACAACATAGCACTTTCTTCGGCGCAAAATTTTCAAGCAAACATAAACAATACTCAAGCACATACACCACCAACGATGATCCCCCAGTACAATGTTTATCCCCAATGCCATGCTGTACCTATGATGCCATCATTTCAGTTTAATCCTGCTGGTATGGTTATGCACTCAAGCCATTTACCGACACAAAACATGTGGCCATCTGTGTCAAGCAACCCAGTGCCTGAGGAAACATGCAGTCGCTCTGAAAGGACGGTCGCAGCACTTGCCAAGTTCAGGCAGAAAAGGAAAGAACGCTGTTTCGACAAGAAAGTGAGGTATGTGAATCGAAAGAAGCTTGCTGAAACAAGGCCAAGGGTACGAGGGCAGTTTGTTAGGCAAACAAGCAATACTGATATTATCAGCACTGGAGATGATATTTCTGAAGATGAAGATGATGATCCAACCTCCATGGAGGTAGAGATGGTTTCTTCCCCAGAGTAGTGGAAAGGTCTTCTATTATGTGAAAAAAGATAGAGTGCAGATGATTACTGCTCACTTTGTTACAACTCAGTAGACCTAGGCAATACATTCTTCTTCTACTGGGAAAGGCAATACACCCTTCCGCTCACACAGTATACCCTTTTTGTCCCCGAAAAACATGTTGCATGTGGCAATACCACCATTGTTACTCTTGGACGTTTCTGAGAATCATCTATTGATGAAGTTTAGTTGTAGCTATGCTAGTTAGTGGTCCACAGTCCACAGACCAGTGTAGATCAATATAAACCAATTGCAGACTGCTGATATCTGCTTTTTTGAGGTAAACAGGGCTATTGTCATACATGCTGCATATTCTAAGTTGATTCCAGATTTCGGTATCGTAATCCACGTGCAGCTTAGGTGAAATAGCAATGGTAGAAATTGTATTATGTACTTGGGCTGAGCCTGTCTTCCCCGATCCCTCTCGGGTCTCGGCTCTCGCACAATCTGGAGTGACCTGTGTCTGTGAGAGTGAGACATGCAAAGATCGTGATCGATAGGGGCCAGAGAAATCGCCAAACTATGGCTGGGTCGACTTGGTCTAGAGGGGCCAACTGCCGGTGCGGATAAACGAAGTTTCTGTTGCGGAATGCCATATCAGTCTGGGAAATTCCGAGCAGTAGGGCTGCAAAAGTGCCCTCCGTGCAGGCCTGCTGTGGGATGCTAGCCACCTGTCTACACAGGCCAGGGAAGAGCAACCAGTCAACAGCCACCTCCGTCGCCGCCGCCATCGCTACGTTCTATATAGATCCGAGTCAGAGATATACAGAGAAAAGAACCGCTCGGGAGATCTTAGCCACGATGCCGTCGATGGGGCGCGTTCTGGCCATGCTCCTGCTCCTCGCGGCGCGCGGGGGCGTCCCGTGCGCCACCGCCGGCGTGACGAGCCCGTACCGGAGGAGCCTGCGGATGCTCCCCGACATGCCGCTCGACGCCGACGTGTTCCGCCCGCCGCCGGGGTTCAACGCGCCGGAGCAGGTGCACATCACGTGGGCGACCAGACGGGGCGCGCGATGATCGTGTCGTGGGTGACGCCCGAGCACGCCGGCAGCAACGTCGTGCGCTACGGGCCCTCCGCCCACCACCACCGCCTCCGGTTCGCCGCCGAGGGCACCGTCCAGCGCTACACCTTCGGGCCGTCGTACAGGTCCGGGTACATCCACCACGCCAACCTCACGGGCCTCGAGTACGGCACCAGGTACTCGTACCGCGTCGGCTTCGGCTACGCCGTCAGGACCTTCTCCTTCAAGACGCCTCCCAAGCCTGGCCCCGATGTGCCCTTCAAGTTCGGCTTGATTGGTTGGTGGCAAGTGGATTCCATTCTTCCTTGCATTTTGCATTTGATCGATCGATGGTTCTGCTCCAATGTGATGTGCTTTTATTTGCAGGTGATCTCGGGCAGACGTACCACTCGAACGACACGCTGACGCACTACGAGGCGTCCAACGCCGACGCGGTGCTCTTCATCGGCGACCTGTCGTACGCCGACAGCTACCCGGAGCACGACAACCGCCGGTGGGACTCGTGGGGCCGCTTCGCCGAGCGGGTGGCGGCGTACCAGCCGTGGATCTGGACGACGGGGAACCACGAGCTCGACTTCGTCCCGGAGATGGGCGAGACGGAGCCCTTCAAGCCGTTCCGGAACCGGTACCCGACGCCGTTCGCGGCGTCCGGGAGCACGCAGCCGCACTGGTACTCGGTGAAGATGGCCTCGGCGCACGTCATCGTGCTGTCGTCCTACTCGGCCTACGGCAAGTACACGCCGCAGTGGGCGTGGCTCGAGGCGGAGCTGGCGCGCGGCGTCGACCGCGCCGTGACGCCGTGGCTGGTGGTGTGCGTGCACTCGCCGTGGTACAACAGCAACGACTACCACTACATGGAGGGCGAGACGATGCGGGTGCAGTTCGAGCGGTGGCTCGTCGACGCCCGGGCCGACCTGGTGCTGGCCGGCCACGTGCACTCGTACGAGCGCACCCACCGCGTGTCCAACGTCGCCTACGACGACGTCGGCAACGGCGGCAGGGCCGCCACGCCCGTGCGCAACGGCTCGGCGCCCGCGTACGTGAACATCGGCGACGGCGGCAACATCGAGGGCCTCGCCGACAAGTTCCGGTGGCCGCAGCCGGACTACTCGGCGTTCCGCGAGGCGAGCTTCGGGCACGCCACGCTGGAGATCATGAACAGGACGCATGCCTTGTACCAGTGGCACCGCAATGACGACGGCGTCAAGGTCGTCGCCGACGAGGCGTGGTTCACCAACAGGCATTTCCTGCCCACCGACACCAACTAATACAATCGCTCTCGATCGATCCTAACCGGTGATACAGAAGAGTGTTGCCATGTATTTTTGGATTATCAGTCGGAAGCTTGTGAGATTAGAGAATAATTAATAATCTTCTAGTCGAATAGCTCCGAATACTAGCACCAGTAGTTTGGTCGATGCCTCGACGGCGTCTCCACCGTACACTCTTTGCTCGCCCGTCAAGGGCGAATGCCAGTATGCCACGGCAATACAACCTCGGCTCCAGTTCAGCAGCTCAAATCATTCTCTTAAATACAAGATGGGTTACTACATTTACCGATTTTCACATAACCAGTGGTCTCGGCAACATGCAAACTCAACGACAAACAACCTGCCGTTTTCAGAAACGGCGTCCACTTATGCTCCAACGAGAAGGCCAAGAGAAGCTGCCCAGGAAATCGAAGACGATTCCGATGTGCTTTTAGCAGCTATAAGCATGTCTAAACGATCTGAGAGGCACATAGGTCTAAATGATCCGAGGGACACATAACATAATACTAGGAAGCGTAATCCATTAATAGCATAGCATTACATAGTGTCTGAATCTGCTGGGAAACACCATGGCAGTGCCCAGATAGCTGATCTACATTCCAACTAACAGGCAGCAAAACAGATGGTCTTCTCCACAACATCCATGGTTGGGACAGTTTCAGTACTTCAGTGCTGGCTTCTGGGTTGGCAGCAGTCCAAATCTCTTCTTCAACAAGTACCGCTGGCGAGAGTACTTGTCATCTGGTGAGAAGCGAGCTGCAGCGCAAGTACAAGATTTCAGTAATTCATAATGCGAGAAAGGGGCGTGAGACAAACTCGAATTATAAATCAAAACTGCAAATGCAACCATGAAAGGAACAAATTCTACATGTTCCAGTTCCGCCTGTTCCTTTTCCTACGTGCCTCTAGAAAACTAAAAATCAGTCCTTATCTCTACAACTCTAATCTCGCAAACAGTGCATGTTAAGGGCTTCAGGCCATTGATGACTAGAATCGGTCATATATAAATGTCATTGTCAGGTGAAGTCATGTTGCAAAGGAATTTGTTGCTGGAAAAGAAAGAATGGTCACAAGAGTTGCACAAGAAATTTCTGAAATACCAAGAATCCTTATCTCAAAAGAAATTCGAAGTGATAATGTACTATTGGATAAACATCACCGGAAATTATATATTGTTGGAAAATGATTGATTCAGATACAAAAATACATAAATGCCAATATATATATGCTTGGCATCCTATGGTCCTGTACCACCAATACCGAATGAGAAATTAGGATCAACTGGTGCTAGCAAGCAACAGCTGCAACGCTCCATGAGCATCAATGTTCTAGCAATGCGAAACTACAATTGACACAAACAAACTATGTCTTTCTGTTTGAAAAAAAAAATCAGTCTAGCAACGGATTAACAAAAGCAATAATCTATACAAGCTCCGTCGCCAAAAAGTATCTGCGCATATATAATCACAAAAACTATTAACAAATCAACATGCCTACTCACGCACGCTAATAACTAGACAACGGTGAGTACATGCCTATTCACGCTAATAATCAGACAACTGTGAGTCCATGACTACATCTTTCTTCACAACACAAGAAAACCATATTATTACATCTTGACAAGTAAGATAGCAGCGGACACAAAAGGAGAAACATCGAACGAAGCGGGGCGTACCCGGGTGAGCAGACTGCGTCGGCACCCCAAGAGGAGACTCCTTCTGCAAAGGAGGTAACAAGATACGCACATCAGCACGGGCTCACACCTCGAAACCATGAGCTACTCAGCCAAGATTAAGCACAAGGTCATACAAACCTTGGTGGTGTAAACCTTCTCCCCCTTCTCGTTGGTGTAGTACTGGAGATACATCTTGAATCCACGCGCAGGGATGAGACCTGATAAATCCGACGAGAATAGAGAGTGCTTACTACCGGTATCGCCAAGAATCGCAGCAAAAGGAAGCAGGGGAGATTGGGGAGGGGGTCGCGAAGTTACAAGAGGATGAGAGGATGGCGGAGGAGAGGAGCGAAGCGGAGCGGAGGCGAGAAGGAATCGGCGCGGTACCTGGCGGCTAGGGTATACGGGGGACCGGAGAAGAGGCTCGGGAAGTGGGCTTTCCGAAACTTTGGGCTGGGTAACCGTTCCGTCGTGTCCAGCCCACCACACGATTGGCCTCAATGAAATTTTTTTATATATTTTTTTCTTTGATTTTCGAAAAATAAATGGACAAATCAAAAATTTCGAGAAATATACATCTGCCGTCGTACCCCACGGCGGCAGGAGTCCTGCCGCCGTGGGGCACGGCGGTAGGAGCCTGCCGCCGTGGGGTACGGCGGCAGCGTCACCCCTATATAAGGGGGCGACGGCTGCCGCCACCCCCTCCTCCCTCTCTCACTCTCTCCTCTAAATCTTCGACTTTCAACCCTTCGGAGCACTTTTGACTAAGGTATGTTTCTAAATTTAGTTTAGTTTAGTTAGTGTAATTAGTTAGTTTAGTTAGTGTAGTTAGTTAGTTTAGGTAATTTAGTTTAGTTAGTTCAGTTTAGTTAGTTTAGAAATTTCAAAAATTTTAGAAATAGTTATAATTCAAATAATTAGATTAAATTAATATAAAAGTATTAAAAATTGTTTTAATTCACATAATTTGTCTAAATTGGTTTTAAACTTCTAGAAAATAGTTATAATTCAAAAAAAATTGTTTATTAGACTAGAAAATGGTTATAATTCACAAAATTAGACTAAATTGATATAAAATTCGTAGAAAATAGTATTAACTCACATAAATTGTTTTAATTCATTTAAAATTCCTAGAAAATAATTATAATTCACAAAATTAGATTAAATTGATATAAAATTCGTAGAAAATATTTTTAATTCACATAATTCGTTTGAATTCATTTAAAATTCCTAGAAAATAGTTATAATTCACATAATTAGATTAAATTGATATAAAATTCGTAGAAAATAGTTTAAATTCACATATTTCGTTTTAATTCATTTAAAATGTCAAGAAAATGGTTATAATTCACATAATTAGATTAAATTAATGTAAAATTTTTAGAAAATATTTTTAATTCACATAATCGTTTTAATTAGTATAATTCAACTAATTGATTAAATTATGTTATTTTTTTGCAGTTATGGCTGGACCGTTGGAGTACGTACGGCCGGAGTTGTTCGACGAGGCGGTGGACCGGCACCACCGCTCGTACGTGTCGGCTGTTCTTGGACGTTCGCCCGGCAGTATACGTTTCCGGACCACCCGCACGTTGATGCTGATACACCAGCGGTGGATTCCGAAGTACGTAATTCATTTTTATTATTTATTTCTGTTTCTTTAAAATAGTAATTGTGTTAAGTAAATTAATTTTGTTTTTTTTTCAGGCTACGCGCTGCAGGACTTCTCCCTTTCGCGCGGTTGGTCGAGGGGGACAGGCTACGAGCTGAGGTTCCCCGGGCGGAGCGGTTGACGCGGTTCAGCTACGACGCCCCGCTGATCGCCGCGTTCATGGACCGGTGGCGACCAGAGACGCACACCTTCCACTTCCCCGTCCGCAAGGGAGCAGTGTTTTACCTGGGGGCCTCAGCAGCACCAGCGCGCGTACGACAGGATCCTCGATGCTGCCACGAGGTACTCCGCCGTCGTGAACTACGCCGGGGCCGCAGAGATTCCTCTCCTTCCGCGCCACCCAGCGTCGTCCTCGAGCTCCGCCTCGATAGCAGCTTCGCAGCCGGCGCCTTCCACCTTTGCCGGCGACTTCTCGGCTCCGACGGAACAGCAGCAACCACAGACGCAGGGCCCGCACACCTACGTGCGGCGGCCGTTTGTTTCCCCCGGCGCAGGTACTTTCAGTGGACCTTATTTTCAACTAATGCACGTAATTGTTGTGTGTTTGTGTTATACTACATTCTAATCGTACAGGGCGACCGCCGCTCTTTCCGACAGCCGAGCCTCGACAGCCGGAGACGACGGCACCTAGAGCGCCGATCTTTCCGCTAGGAGGTTTCAGACCGCCGGTCTTTCAGTTTGCGGCGGCAGATATTCCTTCCTCGTCCACTCCGCCTATGTTCCAGCCTGGTAACGACCTTAACTTTACAGTAAAATTTGTTAAGTACGATACATTTTGGAGAACTAATACTATTCGTTGCAGCCGCTTTCGACGCGACCACCGTCGAGACTCCTGACGAGCACCTAGGCTGGGATGAGTTTGGGTACGGCGACATTCTCGCGGCTATGAATGCCCCGCAGGCCGAGGAGGTTGGCCCGTCACAGTTCACACAGGCACCGCCTGTTGGGACTCAGCAGACACAGCCAGTGGGCGGAGCGACCCCGGCGGCCGGCGGAGCGACACCGGCTGGTGCAGGGTCGTCGTTGGTGGGCGGAGGGACACCGGCGGGCGGAGCGACACCGGCCGGCGGAGGGACACCGGATGCTGCAGGCTCGTCGCAGGCGGCCATGGCGACACCGTCTCCCGACCAGCTCGGACCGCGGGTGGTCAGGGCACCTGACCCGTGGACGTACGCCCGGGACCACACCTGGGCTGGCGCTAGAGCTGTTAGGCCGAAGAGGCACCGGCGCATTTAGATGTAGTAGTACTTTTACCATGATTTTGTATAAACTATTTGCATCTACTCGTCGATTATGATATGATCTTGTGATTATGCTTACACTTATCAGTTTGTTGTTTTTTAAAAAGGTTAAAAGTGTTTTTAAAATGAAAAATTTTAAAAAATAAAAATGGCCTTACCGCCATGTGGCACGGCGGTAGGGGCCTGCCGCCGTGCCACGCGGCCCTGCCGCCAGAGGTGCTCTCCTGCCGCCGTACCCCACGGCGGCAGGGACTTAACGCCGTGGGGCACGGCCGCAGGGATGCTGCCGCCGTGCCACACGGCGGCAGGTACCTGCCGCCGTAGGGTATGGCAGCAGATGTATATTTCTCGAAATTTTTGATTCGTCCATTTATTTTTCGAAAATCAAAGAAAAAAATATATATAAAAAAAATTCAGCCTCAATCAAGGTCATGCAGGTCGATAGTTGTTGTGTGTGGGCCGCACAAAGGCACGGCCCATCATTGGAGCAGTACATGAACTAACTATTTCAATATAAATTTCGCTCAAAAAAAACTATTTCAATATAAATAAATAAATTTTATATCAGAAAATAAAAAGGGTGAACAGTTCACTTATATCTCAACAAAATAGGAAATTTAGATACATACATACGTTTTATATCATCAAGTTAAAGGATAATACTTCAGAAATGTGTTTGTTGAGAAAACAAAAAATAAAGCGTAGAAGTAAATAATTCCAGAAACTAAATGGTGCATCCAAATGCATGCTGAACTTGAGTAGATGTAAGACGAGAGTACATGACCTAAGGTGCACTTTCGACACCTTCATCTTTCTTGTGCCTTCATATCTCCTTTTTCTTCAAAAGGAGAAAAAAAAAACTACCTCATTCCCCTATTTAAAAAGGTGTTCTAAGACGAGCTAAACATGTCATGGAGACAGGCTGTTCGATCGAAGTGGGCTTTAGTTGGTGTTGCATCCTTATCCACCAACACCACAAGTAGACAACCACGGTGACCTCTCGCTCTCACTCTCTAGCCACTACGTGTCGTGTACCCTCCACGCATAGGCCGGGCGGCGGCGGCAGCGAGCACTCCAGCACGGAAAAGAACATCTAGTTATAGCATGGCTAGTATAAAATTGTAGGCTAGCAGCTAGCTAGCTCTAGCTGCTAGTAGAAAGCGGGTCCTTGATCCTGCAGCAAAGGGTAGCTGGTGGTGTCCCAGTCCCAGCCGCCGTCGACGACGACGTCATCCACGGCCACGTCGTCGAGGTTCCACAGGCTGCCGCCCCACCCCCACGTGGCGGCGGCGCCGCCGTCGAGCTGGTGGTGATCCCCGCTGGACCCCTCGTCGCTCGGCGTCGTCGCAGCGCCGGGGAGGAGGCCGCAGGAGGAGGAGGTGCAGGAGGCCATCATGGGGCAGAACTGGAACAGCAGGTCGCCCATGTCCTGCTCCAGCAGCATCCGCAGGTCCTCCTCGTGCTGCTGCGCCTCCGCCACCGAGACGGCCGGCGACGGCGACGGCGCCGTCTCCCCGACGACGGCCTCGTCGTCGTGGTCGTGGTCGTGGTCGTTGCCGGCCTGCCTCTGCTGCTGCTGGTCGTCCTGCCCTTGCAGCAGCTGGCTCTGCATCTCGCGGCGCTGCTTGAGGAACCGCGCCCGCGCGCGCTCGATGTTCTTGGACGGCTTGCCCTTCTTGAAGTGCGTCCGCCAGTAGTTCTTGATCTCGTTGTCCGTCCGCCCCGGCAGGCTGCGCGCGATCGTCGACCATCTGTGCATATATGCCAGAGCAGAACGCGATCAGCTATCAGAAAAAGGGAAGTTATAATAAGATGATCAGCTAGTAATACCCTGCAGAGTTTCAGAAGAGATTGTTAATAATTACCTGTTCCCCCAGAGGGCGTGGAGCTCGAGTATGACGCTCTCCTCCTGCGGCGTGATCTTGCCTCTCTTGAGGTCAGGCCTCAGGTAGTTCACCCACCGAAGCCTGCAGCTCTTGCCGCTTCGCTTCAGACCTGCATCAAGGTCAATCAGCGTAAGACACTAGGAAAGAACACTTGACGTACGACGGGAGCTGAATCATGCATGAATCTCAATTGACTTAGCAAGTTGACAATCATGTAAGTGAGCCTAAATTTGCATATACTTGCAGGTTTGACTGCACCAACTTGCCGATTAACCTAATGCAGTTATGCAACTTGCAGCTTCAGGTTGGTGATAAAGCTTTATCCGGCAAAAATTAAGGAAAAATAAGCTAACGAGACAATTGACGAAACATAAGAAGAAGCAAGTGTTGAGTACCGTACCGGTGAGCTTGGCGACAGAATTCCACCTCCCTTCACCTTGCTGCCTGACGTACTCGACCAGCAGCTTGTCCTCCTGCCCCGTCCATGGCCCCTTCCTCCACCCTCCCTCCTCCCTCCCCCATCCAAACTGCGCTTCCATTCTTCCTCTCTGTCCCTCTAGCTACCTCAATCAAGTCAATAAAGACTCAAGGGAAGAACCTGTTGCGTCGTCTTTCACTTCAGGGATCTTAGTGATCGATCGAGCTCTAATCAATCCTTAATCCTCCCCGAGCTGTCTCCCCAACGAGGTGTGTGTTAAGTTAGTGAGCGTGTCTCAGTGAGGTGATACCGAGTGAGCTACTGCCGCATATATACCCAGCACGGGCTCGCCAGCAGGGGGAGCCGGGGAGGCCGCGCGCCGCGTCGCTGTCGGAGGCATCCCACTGCCACTACACTACGGGATGGTGCCGGGCGGGCGTTGCCTGAAATACCCCTCCGGCGATCGGTGTCGCGGGTAATTTTGGGAAGCTTTTCTGCGCGCTTTATTTCTTCTCCACGGATATGATGACGGATTACCGACTTACCGTAGGATTTCCTGCCGAAAGCGAGCTACTAGCTTATTAGCTTAGCACCTCACCTGTGTTTTTTTTCGGTGCTGCGTGGAGGAGCCACGACAGGGACAAAGGACACTAGGACAGACCATGTTTCCTACTGGATCGTCGTTGTACGGTAGCCAGCGGGCAGCGGCCAAAACGCCATCGGGTGTGTTTAGAGTCCAAAATTGGGTTGCAAAATTCCGAGATTTTGCACGGATTTTGGACTGAAAAGCACTGTTCCGAACTGAAAATCAATGTAGCACTTTTCATTTGTTTGTGGTAAATATTGTCCTACCATAGTCTAACTAGGCTCAAAAGATTCGTCTCGTAAAGTACATCCAAACTGTGTAATTAGTTTTTGATTTCATCTACATTTAGTACTCCATGCATGTCCCGACATTTTTGATGTGATGTTTGATGTGATGGAGAATCTTCTTTTTACATAATGAATTTTGGGGGAAATCAGACTTCTAAACAGGGCCATCGTTGTTCTGGTGCGGCAGCAACCGGCAAATCTTGGCTAGATTTTCAGCAGTTTTCGCTCGCAATCGACGGAGCCATCATTGATCGTATGGGTGAAGTGATGAATGGTCTCTATGAATTGGTTAGTAGTGTCACCACATGATACAATATATTTGGTGGTGTGTCGCGTCTAGTTTACTGGTGATCTCTAGATATATTTGGTGGTTCGTGGACGGATGGACCCGTCCCCCTCTTAGCATAGCGCCAAAGGCCTGGCCGAGCAGGCGAGCACTTGGTAGCTCTCGATCGGTCCCAAGCCCTATCATCAGGTGTGTTCATCGTGCTGGATGGACTCCGGAGTCCGGTCCCAGCACAGTTGACCTGCCACGTTTCCGCTTGTACAGTGTCGTCGCTATCGCTCCTGCTTCTTTGACGTACAGTTGACTTGGGCTCTCCCAAAACTTGCGTTATGGCCTACCATACCCATACGACTGTATACCCGTCGTTCGTGTTGGTCAAGGTTTCGTTAGTTGCTCGTGTCGCTTGAGTGTATAGTAGACATCAGCCAGCCAGCTTGTCTCTTTTCACCCCCTTCAGAATCTGTGATAGTTTTTTTTTTTGAAAGGAACGGCAAGAGATTCGTCGTAAATTTTATTAGAAGAAGAGTAAGAATAGCAAACAAAAGGAAAAAAACACAGGTGGTGGGGAGAGGCAACTACAGAGCTCCATCCCACACAACTCTACCAGAAAGACTAACAACTTAGGAACAGAAGCAAAAGAAAGGCCACAACTAGAGAGCCCAACAAGAAGACAAGCTATCAGCAAAAAGAAAACAACTCTAGGCATGGCTGTTCGTTGAAGAATGCATCGAAGGCATCGGTCGAAAATCTTTCCGAGTTTCCTGGTACAACTTGGTGTCATTCAGAATCATGCGGGCCAACTCATCTTCTTCCAGTGATTTGTGCTGAAAATCCTTCGATTACGTTCTTTCTAGATGTTCCACCAAAAATATAGCAAGAGACCGTTAAAAATGGGTTTATGTTTCTTGTCAAAGGATCGTCGCATCCGTCTCCACCAGCGACTTATCGTCTCTGAGGATGAAACATGCAAATCCTGTCTCCCGAGTTCCGCGATCAGCTTGGGTGAACGGGCAACCTTGGCACGGGTGCGTGGGTGTTTCTGGCGCTGCATTGCATAGTTTGCAAGTTTGATCATTTGTCCATCCCCGCTTAGCTAAGTTGTTTGTCGTCATGATTTTGTGCTGGAGAAAGATCCATGCAAAGATTCGGCATTTCGGCTCGGCTTTTGCTTTCCAAATAGGAGTAAGTAATGGTTTCTTGTGTCGCCTCATGAATTAGATCCGGTAGGCGCTTTGTGTGGTGTATTGACCGTACGGTGTCCATTTCCATTTTATCTCATCCTCGGCATCATCTCTTCTACTTATCATATTCACAGAATCTGTGATAGTGTCCGCATCTATCTGAATTCGAAATGACGCCTTCCTGTCTGACCTCTGACGGCTCCATGCACTATTGCCTACGGTACGTACTGTTGAGTTCTTAAGCACTCGTTCAATATAATTAAATCAAGATACACACTGCGCATGTTCGACAAATTTTCTGCTGATATGTACAGTTAATTTGTTCTGAAAGAAGATATTATACATACCTGATTTCTACATGGGAACGTATCAAGTGGAAACCAACCCCTCCGTGCAAACTATGGAAACTTCAATCTGAGCCACACGATGTTGATCTAAAGGAGGGCTCATGGGAGGTGGGAGGGGTGATTTGCAAAAGTGCATTTGCAAATCATCCCTCCCACCTCTCATGAGTTTTGCACATCACCCCTCCCACCTTCCATAAGTCTTCCCTTGGATCAACATCATGTGGTTCAGATTGAAGTTTCCATAGTTTGCACAGAGGGGTTGGTTTCAGAGGAAAAACATTGCGCAATAAGTAGAAAGAAGAGAAGAGGCGAACATATTAATAGTTTATACGTGTTACTAAATAATTGAAGTCATCATATATGAATGAATTTAAAAGAACTTAAATTCAAACTTTTTTCCATTGTAAATCATCTCTACAGGACCGGATTGTAATTCCACTGCTCAACCGTGTAGACCCGAAAGGTTTGAAGCTCGGCGGCGAGTAGGTCGATCAAGAAGAGGTAAAATAATCCTAGACCCCGACGGCGATCGCAAGGTTAAGCCCCCCAATCAAAGCACCAAGCAGCGCCTAACTCGTCGAACACCTGGCCGCCGCTGCGCGCGACGCGGTTACGACGAAGAAAAGGCGATCGATCTGGTGAGCCGGCCGGGATCGGGAGCGGCGGCCTCGCTCGTGCTCATGGCTCATCCGAGGACGCGATAGATGGATGGATAGCGCGCGCCGTACGTCGCCGTCAGCAAAAAGCCCCAGCTAGCGCCGGCTCCGCCTCCGGGCGGTGCAGCACGACCTCCCTTTTGACCGCGCCACATCGTCTCCGTTCCCCCGTCGCCGCGCGCCACGTCGGGCAGTCGGCACGCGCCCTCTCGCGCGTCACCTGGTGGTCCCTTGCACCTGTACGGCGGCGAGTCGGGTCGCCTCGCCGTCAACACGGCCGGGGGGTGGTAGTGCGGCAGTACGTGCGGCCTAACCCCACCTCGCGCGTCCCCCGCCGAGCAGCGTACTAAAACGAGCTCTGACCCGGGGTCAGCAGCCGGCCGGTCAGTTCGCCGCCGCGCCGCGCTGCGGCCACGCGCACGCGGTGGTAGACCGCTCGACTCGACCCCGGCCGGCCGATCGATCGGTGCGGCGAGCGATCACTCGGTTTGTTGGGCCGTTCGTGCCCACAAACAGACGAGACACGGGGGGTCATGGGAGACATGATGCGAGGGGGAGAAATTAGCTGGTCACGGCACGCGCGCGAGCGAGAGCGTTGAGAGCGATCTCGCTCTGTGCCGTTGTTGGCAAAGTTGAAACGCAATGTGCTAGTTGTGGTGACCTTCTTCGTTCCGTTCCTCCGTGTTGCACGTGGCGCTCGATCTGTGTACGTACTGACTGCTTCCTAGTATGTTCATCTTCTACGACGATAATAAGGAGATGCTACGTACAAATCTCTACGTAGTATTAAAGCATGAATTGATTCTGCCCAAAATTTCGTACGTCGTCCTCCTTCTAATCAGTCACGGTAAAAAGTCCTAAGAAAAACCGGACTTCCCACATAAAAACCGAACAAAATCCCTTCACGGTTGGTTTACCGAGGAACCCAAAAAATCAGCTGAACCGCTTGGCCCAGGAGCTATTGGTGCGATAGAAAAAATGTTGTGGGCCGCTAAGGTGTTGGGGGAGGACTGAATGGGTGGGGCTAAAGAGGTTCAACAAAATCTGATTCTCTTTAAATTTGAATCGTGGCACTAGAGCTATAGTACTGCTAGAACATATGCTGCTTTATGATGCAAATGAAATCTTTAGGGGCAAAAAATCTGAAATTTACTCTCCTCACCTATTCACCTCATCCACTTAACCCACTAAGCAAAATTAGGCTTACTTTACACCCCCAAATTAGTTCATTTGATCCAATTTAATCACAAATTAGATTTTTTTGTTTATTCGCAACAAGTTGAGTTTTAATCTCAGATTTTACTAATTGAAATGTAACATGTTGATATATATTAGGACAATACATTAGTAATTTTTAATGATTACTTTTTGTATAGTTTTGTATACCTAAGATCAATTTTGTATTAAATATTCATAACCTATGAAACTAACTATGAAGATTGCTTAGTATAAATTTTTAACATAAGGCATCATATTTTGCACTTGCTCACAAAATTTGCTCCGGATCCACCCCGTGCCGACCGGGCCCCGCCCGTCTCAGTCCACCGAAAAGCCTCGTTCAATCTAGAGCGGGACCGGATGGATCCCTCCCTCAATCCATTGTGGGGCCGACCGCCGCCGCGAGGTCCGTCGCTGGAGAGGGGGAAGGGAGGGCGGAGGAGAGGGGGAGAGCAGAGAGGAGAAGGGGCAGAGGAGAGGGGGAGCAGAGAGGAGGAGGGGGCGGATTCGCAAAAAAAAAAGAGGAGGCGGAGGAGACTGAGAGGGATGGACAAAGTGGGCAGTCGGAGGAGGGAAATAGGAAGAGAAAAAGGGGAAAAAGAAAACAGAAAAAGAGAAAAAGAAAACAGAAAAAGAGAAAAAGAAAAATAAGAGGAGAGGAGAAGAAAATGAGATGGTAATTGGAAATTATTATATATTATAGTTGGATAAAGTTTGATGGTGTGAGAGAACTGTATATAAATGAGAGAATCTTGATGGCCAGGTGACCACAGAAAGCGAGGTTGGGCGGACATCGGGTGGCACAAATGTGATGGTGAGGTCGAGGAGGGGGATGAAAATACGGCTAGGGGTGGACGATGATGAGGCTCTATGACGTAGACAACAATGAGTGAGATCAGGGTGTGGCGCGTGCGCATGGGAACGATGACATGACCAAGGAATGCGAGGTCGGGGCAGATAGTTGCAAGGTTCGGTGAGGTTGGAGTGGTACAGACACAACGGGAACAACAGCCAGGTCGGGAGGTGCCGGAAGAGGGGCGACAGAGTGATGACCCGATTGAGGGTGGACGACGGCGGACAAGTTCGGGGTGGCTTTGTGGCCTATGTGAATGACGACGCATTCGGGAAAGGTGAGGTCGGACAGACAGCAACGGGACCATGGTAGACGACAGTGAGGTTCGGGAGACGCGGACGATGGTGGACGATATTAAGGTAGCGCGGGTGCTATAATGATAAGGTCACCGAGCCGCAGGCTGTGGGTAGCGGGGTGATGGCATGGCAGAGGCAAACGACGTCGAGATGAGCAATATTTTCTCTCGTTGCAACGCACGGGCATAATTGCTAGTCTGCAGTAAATCTATAAGTCCCTTTTTTTATACCGGCCAAAACATCCAAATATTTCATGCTTAGCGTTGAGTATAGTCAACAGGGGGAAAACTATATATACATATGGTTATCGCTATCTATTTATTTTTAGATTTATTTATTATTTGTTTGAATTAATTAGTCATCTAATTTCTGATGTATTATGTCTGCCATTATGAGTTGTGACCTTTCATAAATTTTATCACCGATCGTGTAGAACAAGAGTTGCACCAAGTAGCTAACGCATAACATAAGATATAGTCGTATTTACCATTTACATGTCTATCATACCTAGTTAGTACATTTCGGATGAAAATAATAGGTGAATATTTCATTAGGACTAACGGAACAACCCACAAGAGAAATTAATGGGGGCACATGCCCCCCTTCCCTCCCACCCACAATATAATTGGCACTTCAAGATGCATAACACACACTAATAAAGAAACAGTGCAAGAACACGCAATGTACCGGCGATCGTGAGTCATCAATAGATTTGATCAGAGCAAGCAAACGGGTGACGATGCCGGTACCACCCGGATGAGGATGGCCCCGCCAGCCACACGGAGATCGAGTTGCTTTGGTGTTGTAGATTATTCTAAACCAAATAAAATAATACTTAGTTACATGTTGGATACAAATAAAAATAATACAGATGAATATTTGGTTACGACTAGTTGAACAATTCATGAGAGAAATTCATGGGGCACATGCCCTCTTCCCTCCCACCCACAATATTTATACTAGCACTTCACTGCATGCAAAATGAACTAAAACCTAACAAAAAAAAAGGTAAATGCTCATTATATATATTTTTTGTTTTGATAACTCTACATATATTCAATTTCAAGGATAGAAAAGTAATTAGTCTTGTGCTCCATGTTTTAGTTGTGATCTTAATTACTGCACACTATGATAGAAAAGTAACTAAAAAGCCCTTTCCGGCATAATTGCAACGACCCAAATGACTTATCCCTTCCAAACGTGCCAATTAAAACGAGGTGAAGAAGATAGTAAAGAAGCAAGCAAGTGGCTCGTCGCACCACCAAATTAAAGGTGCAAGTTCAAGAAAAGGACCAAACATTTACCAAGGAGGTGCGCTGCATGCCTTTTTCTAATGATATGGGGAAAAAAGATCACTGATCAATCAAGTTTCCTCAAGGAAAAAGAACGCAACGAACAAAATAAGCTAGCTGTTAGCAATAATTAACTTGTGACCTTGTGTCACACATGTGACACTGTTGCTCGAATAGCTTTCTTGAACCAAACAAAAAAGATCGTGCGATAGACGTAGACTTGTAATAAGACCGACTCCAACAAGGTTCTCCATCTGCATCCGGTATGAAGAGAAGAAAGAGAAGGATTTCCACCCGCAAAAGAAGACGGACTCCAGCAATGTTCCGCATCCTGCGCTCATCCCTGCGTCTGCGTCGGTAGTTGGCTCCCGCGTTCCGGTGAAGGATGGACGGGAGCGATGGAGGCCAAGGATGGTGGTCAAGCGGAGGCGCCCGCCTGCCGAGGGAAGGAACTCGCTGCCGCTCGCGAAGAAGAAGCGAGCCACCGGGAGCCGCCGCCGCTCGCGAAGAAGTGCCATCGGGAGCCGCCGCCACCGGATTCCGCGGGTCAACCGCGGAGGGAACTGCGCCGCCGCTAGATCCGGGCATGGGGAGGGGAGACGAAGCTAGCACCCGCTGCAGGCCTGCTCCAGGCCGGGGCCGACGGCGCCAGCCGCGTGTCTCCAGGCCGGGACCGGCGGCGCTCCTGCCCACTCCAGCTAGCACCCGTCGTAGCTCGAGGCGGGGGCCGGTGACGTTCTCCCTCTGCATCGCGACCTCGCGCCGAGGCCGGTCAGGGCCGCCGCGCATGGAGCACCGCGCCCTCGCACCGGGGCCGGACGGGCCACCGCGCCCTCTCCGAGCCGAGGCCGGTCAAGGCCGCCGCGCCCTCGCACCGGGGCCGGACGGGGCCGCCGCGCCCCTTCCGCGCCGCGCCCTCGCGCCGGCGGCGGTCGGGGCCGCCGCGCCCTCACGTCGGGGCCGGCCGAGGCCTCCGCACCGGGGGGCGGTTGTGGAGACGACGAGGAGAGGAGGGCGAGAGAGGGGACGAGTGGAGCGGGTGGAGAGGATGCGATTTCCCCGAGAATGCGGTTTCGAAGGGTTGGTGTCGCAAAATGCAGATCCGTATGCGGTAGTTGCTGGAGTGATGAATAGTGTTGATTTCTCCCTCATTTTACAGATGAAGATGCTGATGCAGAGACTGCTAGAGTCAGTCTAAGTCACGCATAGCGCAAAGCATTGCGAATTGCGATAGACATAGGACTATATAACCTGTAGGAGGCAATTAATGTCAATCCACCAGTTGACGTCTCAAAACCGACCACACCATCAGCAGGCTTTCTCTCGTCAGAGTGAAAGAGAAAGACCCAAAAGCTCCATTAACACACAATATCTTCATTCCGTGGAGAAGACTGTATATATTAGATGACCATGCACGATTCAGAAAGAACAAGCATATTTTGACACGGGAAGGCTGCTGTCAATTAATGCACGTAGTCGCGCGCGGCTGGACACGTTGCCGCCTTTGGATCATCAGTTAGCGTACTCCGCATATAAAATTACGCTGGGCGGCAGCAAATCGTACTACGCGGTTATGGGTAAATCGATCTTGTTTTGTAGGCTGCCGAACAAGAGGGTTTACCCTATATTTTCTCTGATGCACGCCCGCCGGCGGCACGCGTGAGTTGGATGCTTGTGCCGTCAGTACGTCGTCGTCGTCGATCTACGGCCATATGGTCAAATGGTGATCTGATCGTGATCTTCTCACACGGTTTAAATAGTGGTTAGGGACCATGCATGGTTTATGTTTCGTTAATGGCCAACTCGCCCCGTTTACACATTGCTTTTGTGGAAACTGGGAGTACGTGATGTGGCGCTGATGTTTAGGAGCGACCACCGCCGTCGACTTGGAGTGGAAGACCAACTGAAATAATTAGTAAACACGTGTACTAGCGTTGATGCATGCGCGCATCATCGATCGGTTGGGGACGACCGGGGCTGGAAGATTTTTTGCAGACACATGCACGGATCTGTTATGGGTGAAACAGTTGTTGAGTAGACAGATTGCCACAATAACAAGTTCGCTAGCGTTGTTAGGCTTTTGTCCTGTGCTTTTTAGAGACCTCTCGCAATGTTGTCAAAAAAAAAAGAGAGAGAAACCTCTCGCAAGATTAACCGATCAAGGGTGACTTCCGTGCAAAGGGGTAGCTTTGTTTGTCACGCGGAGAGGAGTCCAAAGTCTCCGACCGCACGATGGAGCTCCGGTCCACGTACACAGGTACAGCTTTGTTGCTGCCAATAGGGAGTACATAGCTTCCCTAGTTTAATCCTAACCCTCTAGCCTAGCTAAAAGCACACTGTTTTTTCCGAGAACGTACAACGCACGTATTTCATTAAGAGAAGGGGAATGCGACCGAAGAGTTACAAAAAGTTTACAGCAAGAGAATATCTCGCGTCACTAAATCACCACCAAGCAAAACAGCAACCGAAACAGAAACAAAAACAAAAACAAGAAGAGCTACTACTACGAGCAGGGTTACCAGGAGCGGTCGAGCTGTTGCACCGGCGCAACTTCTCGGACCCCTGCCCCAAGCACAGCAGCATCTACTACTCATTCTGCAAGCGAGCAACCAACCCCGCGCTGTACCAACCTTGCAGCTCCTCGCGAATCACCTCTGCTAGCTGATGAGGCAGCCTTGAAGTATCATTGAAAGTCCTTCCATTCCGTTCAAGCCACAGGCGCCAACAAACTAAAGCGAAGATGGAGTCGAATTTGGCTCTGAGTGACTTAGACACCTCTTTCCTCACACGCAGCCACCACACTATTGTAGATGCTTGGCCATCGGGGATCAGTGCTTGCCAACCAAACGTTCTGAACACTCTGAACCAAACCTCCCTGCTGTACATAGCAAGTGATCAAGTGACTTCGGTTGAGAGCAAAAGGCACAAGTGTCGTAGTTTTGGAGGTCGTGCCGGTGTCGACGCTCAGACGTCCAGCATCCACCATGCATCACCAACCAAAGAAAGAAGCGGCACTTGTTGGGGGCCTTGATTTTCCAAAGTTGCTGCGCACCCAACTGCTCCGTCAGGCCAAAGAAAAAAGCTTGGTAAGTTGAAGATGCCGAGTAGAGTCCAGAGCTATCCCATTTCCATTTGAACGTGTCTGGTTGGTCGTTTAGTTCCCTCCCTGCTAGCAAGTCCCACAGCCTTAGATACTCCAATAATGCCTGCACCGAAAGTCCACCCCTGATGTCACCTACCCAGCGCCTATTGTTGAGGGCAGCACAGACTGTTCTAGAGTTCTGAGTTCGTCTGGTGACTGCTGACAGCAGATTTGGGGCAATCTGAAGAACTGACTGGCCATTGATCCACTTATCCCTCCAGAATAGCACAGAGCGCCCATCATTAACCTCTACCACAACTGACGCCTCAAACATGGCTTCTAGAGTCCTTATCATGTTATTCCGCGGACACTGTAAGCTTGCACCCGGCCGTTCAGGCTCAGTTTTGCTCAACCAAACCCACCTCATCTGCAAGGCTAAACTCATGGTGTGTAGATCGACTATGCCCAGCCCGCCAAAGCGCTCAGGTCAGCATGCGACCGGCCATGCCACCAAGCAGTGTCCTCCTGACACCACCTCGGATCCCTTCCAAAGAAAAGCTCTGCGCAACTTGTCAATTGTTCTGATAGCCCAAGGAGACAGTTGGAGAGCAATAGCAGGGTAGATCACCAGAGCCGTCAGCGTTACCTTGACGAGCACTAGTCTACCTGTCCGAGACAACAACCTCCCCATCCAAGCCGGCAGACGGTCGGCGACCTTGTCCACGATTGGCTGCTCCTGCGCCTTGGTCAGTCTCCTGATGGACATCGGGATCCCCAAATACTTGCAAGGGAATGTAGCAAGCTTACACTGGAAACAGGATAAGGCCTCTTGAATGTGATCTTCAGAGCATCTGATCGGTGTTAGAGAGCACTTGCCAAGATTCGTTGCAAGACCTGTCGCTCCCTCGAAGCATCGAAGAATGGATTTGGCCACCGAGAGTTCCCTAACCATAGGCTGCAGGAAGACCACGACGTCGTCCGCATATAGTGAGACTCTGAAGGGCACCGCCTTGAGATTGAGGGGCGAGAGCAGATGACGTTCGTCTGCCTTTGCAAACATGGTGTTCAGCGCCTCCATTACAATGATGAAGAGCAACGGCGACAAAGGGTCGCCCTGGCGTACCCCTCTGGCATGACAGATACGCTGTCCATGATCTCCATTTAAGGAGATCTTACTGCTGGCTGTGGACAAGAGCACTGAAACCCAATTGGTCCATCTCTGCGGAAAGCCCATATGACGCAGCAGTTCCAGCAAGAATGGCCAGGACACTGAATCGAACGCCTTGGAGATGTCGATCTTGAGAAGCACGAAAGGCTTTTTGCGAGCGTGCAGTAGCTTGGTCGCACCCCTCACCAATCTGAAGTTATCCTGAATGTTCCTATTCCTGATGAATGCACTCTGATTTGGACGCACCAAGGCATCCATACGTGGCGCCAGTCTGCACGCCAGGGCCTTTGAGAACAGTTTCCCCAGGTAGTGAATCAAGCTAATTGGCCTAAACTCAGTGATTGATCGAGCAACTTTGGACTTCGGCAACAGGATCATGATTGCCCCATTGATCAGGTGGAAGCTTCTTGTGTCCATCACCGAGAAGGCGTCGAAGGCCTTCAGGACATTCCACTTAATTATCGACCAAGCCATTTTCAAGAATAAACCCGTGAATCCATCGGGGCCCGGTGCCTTGTCGGAAGGCAAATCTTTCACGATCTTTTCCACTTCCTCTGGCGTAAACGGAGCAGCGAGTTCCTGAAGGTCAACCGAAGGGATGTTGAGGAAGTTAAAGTCCAGGCCATGGCGACGGCGGGCCGGCACTCCCACTATGCCATTGAAGAAATCATGCGCCAGTGCCGCCTTTTCCTCTTCCGCATGTACCGTGTGATCCCCATCAGAGAGGGATGGAATGAATCTCTTGTTGCGGCGGTGGGAGGCGTGAGAATGGAAGAATTTGGTGTTAGCGCCACCTGCGGCCAGGTGAAGGATGTGAGATCGTTGTCGGGCAATTGTGCGCTGTAGTGAGGCAAGTGACAGGGCCTTGAGCTTCAGTTTCTTCCGCAGAGCATGCTCGGCCGGCGAGAGTTGCCTTCTGTCCTGCGCCATTTCCAACCGATGCACGACTTCTTTTGCGATCGCCAGCTGCAGACGAACACTCCCCACAAAGCGACTGCTCCAACATTGCAGAGCTTTGGAGGTATTTCGCAACATCCAATCGAGCCTACGGAAGGGGTCGGCGTCTTCCAGAGGGCAATGCCATGCCTCCTTGACCACGTCAAGGAACCCAAGGTAGCGCACCCATATGGACTCAAAGTGGAAACGCTTCTTCGTGTGCACCAACGCGTTGAGCTGCAGCAAGAGGGGAGCGTGATCTGAGCAGCCGGAGTAGAGAGACTGAAGGTAGGCGTTCGGGTGTAGATCTTCCCAATCCGTGGAGATGAACATACGGTCAATGCGTACCAGCGTGGGGTGCGACCGTTCATTGCTCCACGTGAATAAACGACCATGTAGGTGAACCTCTTTGAGCTCGAGATCGTTGAGGCGCCGCCTGAAACGCCCCATTTGGCGCCTGTGAAGGTTGTCATTATTTTTATCCTCCGAACGGTATATCATGTTGAAGTCGCCGTTCAGGAGCCACAGCCCTCCTATCGTCGCCTGAATATCACGCAGCTCATGCAGGAAAGCGTCCTTCTCTGCATCACGCAAGCTGTGGAGGAGCCGAGCTCCACCAGCTGTAACGTGACCGAGTATTGGCGTAGGGCATAGCTCGAAGCTGACCAAGTATCAGTCCGCCAAGCCACCGACACCCCACCACTCGACCCAACAGCAGGCAAGGCAACATAGTCAAACCTAGTACCTAATATAGAAAGCACATCACCGGGGGTGATTACAGGCATCTTTGTCTCTTGAACACAGATCAAGGACACACGATCCGACGCGACCCGATCATTGAGCCCCCACACGTTCCACACTAAAATCTTTACGTTTAACATGGGAAAACTAATACGCGACCAACGAACGTAGTGAGTTAAAACCAGTCCTCCTGGTCGCCATCCTCACCGTCCTCCGGCAAGCTGTCGGGGAAGAGTACATCAATCGCCTCGGTATGGCTGTCAGAAAGCCCATTCGCACAGAGCTCCCCATACTGGTGAACAGACTCTGCGTCCGGCTCCATCTTATCCTGGAGTAGGCCAAGCTTGCGCATGAGGACGTTCTGGGCAGCTACTACGGGATTACCTGAGCGACCTCTAGATTTCTTGGCGATTCGTTCACTGCGGCAGGGAAGGAGCGACCCTGTCTTTTTCTTGGGTACCCGGCGTGGCGGCGAGAATACCATCACCGGTTGAGGCAGCGGCTGCGTGCAGAGTCTTTCGAACTCCAGCAGCTCCGTTTCCTGCCCGTCATTGCCAAGCGAGCCACGCGTCACCGTGACGTTACGACTAGAGGGGGGCTAGTAGCTTGGCGCCCCACTACTTGGGCTTCAATCCTTGGCGCTGGATCATGTGACGGACTAGCACCCCCTACAGGTGAGGCCAGTGCCAGGGACGGCCCGTTCTCCTGAGCGGCCAATGGGGCGGCCAGAGCCTCAGGGAAGGTGCCCGACTCCAGCGTTGGGCCAAAGCTCGGCCGACCCTCCAAAGTGGCCCGGAGACGCCCGAAAACCTGCCCTAAGGACACCCACTGGGCCGGCCTAATAGGAGGTTCAGGCCGCCTAGCCGAGCCTGCTTTCGAATCCCACGCGACCCTTCTAGAGGCTTCCTCCGTCATGGGGTCCCAGTCACTGACTTGCGCGCGACCGACCGTTGGACCGTGGAGGATAGCCTCCTCAAGCGGGGTCCATCCGGTCGTCGTGACCGGAGCGACTGCCACCACCTCAGCTGCCGGCCCCACATCCACCTCCTCCGCATTTGGAGCGGAGCGGCGTGCCTGCTGACTCGCTCCACTGACGGCCCGTGACCTGGGCGGAATCAGGTCATGTGATCCTGACACCTGTCCACCAGCAGCTGGCCTCGCCATTGGCGTCTTGCGACACCAGACCAACTTTTTCTTTGCGACCGCATGCGACACCGATGGACCGTCCCGTTCTCCGGATTCTTCCGTACGCCGGAGCTTTGGCCGTACATCTGCTCGACCTGGCCGCCGCCGCGACTGTACCGGTGCGCGACCAGGGAGGACCGACTTGTGTCCCCACCACCCAATCACCGAATCAGCTCCCTTGGCCGTGGGCCAGGAGCCATGATCGTCGCGTCCCTGCGAGTCTGGGAACCGGTGGCGACGCGGCATAGTCCCACGACCGCCGCCGCCACCGTACCCAGGGAAGTCATCCGAGCCTGAGTCATCGTCATCGCCACCACCATCGCCATGGCCGTAGCGGCCCTCATCATCACTCGAGCTTGACTGAGGCCGCCAGTCTTGCGTCTCCCGGATGTCGATGGACACTCTGTAGCGTAGCGTTCCCTTGGTGGAGTGGATGAGCTCCTCCGGCCGCAAGAAGAGGCCCTGCTCAACGTACGGCGCGTCTTTCTCCGGGACGACCAACACGACCTGCTCTGGGATAAGATCTGGATCAATACACCAAGCCACCACCGTAAATGTCTTCATGTCGCGCTTGGACACCATCGCCGGCGCCTGGATGATCAGCGACGACGAGCGAATGACGCACTGGGCTATCTCAAGGTCCCAGAGGTGTGCGGGGATTCCTCTGAGATCCAACAACACCTTGAAGAGCATCGGCGCCGCCGACGCCCTAGCTTCCGGCCGCCACCGCATGAAGGAGAGCCTGAATGGCGCGCCCACCGGCGTTTCACCGTGGAGGACCCTGTCTGCATCAATGCGGTGCCGGAAGACGAGGAGGAAGTCATTCGGCGGGAAGAGGCGCACCTCCACATCATCCACCCCCAGCTGGAAGTACTCCGACATGTGTTGCAGCACCTGGTCCGCCGATAGGCTGGGCCGGGTACCGGCCACCATCGCCACCAGCGCCGAGCGAAGCTCCACCTCCCTGGCCTCTATCGCAGGCGACCTTGAGACCACACATATCTCCATCGCCGGCCAGCGATGGCGTGCCCCGTGAACCTCCGGCGAGGGGGGGCGCTCCGGGGGGGGGCACAGGCGGCGACTGCGGAGGTGTGGACTTGCCCGACGGGCGAGAGGCAGGCGACGGTGGGCAGGGATGGCCCCCCGGTAGGTCGTCAGAGCGTGGGGTGGAGCCGGCCAGCGAGCTCGGCGGAGTGAAGCTGTCCGTCGACCGATGGGACGATGCTCGGCCACGCTCCATTTGCTCCCGGTGGGCGAGGATGATGGCGGGCGGCGGAGGCGGTAACTGCAGAGAGGTCCCCGACGGCACCCCCCGGACCGCCGTCAGGTGCCGCACCGCCCGTACTCCCATCACCGGCGAGGTGGGGGAGCGAGGCCGCTTGCAGGTCCTGGCGCGGTGGCCCTCCTGCCTGCACCTCAGGCAGCAGGGGGATTCCGGCACGCTGCCGCGACGTGAACCGCGCCGAGGCAGTTGAAGCAGAGTCCCACAAGGTCCGTCGGCACAGGGCGGGGTGCACGGCGCGCAATGGGCGGAGCAGGCCCCGTCTGCCACCACCGGCGAGGGAGGACCTCCTGGAAACCCTCCGCGTCCAGAACAGGAACACGTCGAGAAGGGGGTCGAGGAACCTGAGGAGGCGACGGCATGCGGCCTCGGAGAGGAGCCGCCGGCGGACCCCTGCGGGCGTCAGGCATGAACGGCCGAAGGCGGAGGAGGCCGGCGCCCTCGCCCACCACGGGCGCCTTCCCCTTGACCACGTCCCCGAAGGTGGCGACGGGGGAGCACCCCGGGGAGGGAGGCAGCAGCGACGACCCCGACGAGCTCGACGAAGAGCTGGACGACGCGGAAGAGGAGGCCGCGCAGAAACGAAGCCACTCCGGAGTTTCCTTACCTGAGGGCCTGGAAGAACCGCCTTCCGCCATGTGGAACGGAGAGGCGAGAGGGTTGAGCCTGGAGGTAGGAGCGGGGGTGCGGGTGGCCGTCGGGGTCGGAGCGGCCGGCGGCGCGGAGACGGCTGCGTGGGGCTCGCCGTCGGCTTGGGGCTTGGAGGTGGGAGGGGGGCTGGAGCGGCGGGGGCTGGAGCGCCGGGAGCGCGGAGGGGAAGGAGCCATCCTCCCTCCCCGTCCAACACGATCCTAAAAGCACACTGTCACGTACTACATCCCGAGCAACGGCGAATTGTTTTTGTCACACCCATCCCCGGCGTAGGCGTAGCTGTCACGGCGACGATGCCCGACCGTGCTCCCTCCCGCGCGCACACCTGTCCGGCCGGCGGGCCGGTGGCCGTGGTCCTTCTCCGCCACACGGCTGTACGACGAGGCCGGAGCATCCGCATCCATCCGACCATCCCACGCCGCCATGCCGTCGCTTGTACTCCTCGCCGGCAGCGGCAGTCCACCTCTCCCTCTCGATCGGCCGCTCGGTGGCGCCACCACCAGCAAAGAAGGACGACGCTTTCGTACTGGGGGATCGGAATCAGACTCGATCGGAGTAAACTAGCGCGGCGTTAAAAGGATCCTTTTGGTGGAAGGATATAGTTAAACTCCTGGACAAATTTAAAGGCATTGCCTCAGTCAAAATTGGGGATGGCTCCACTGTTCTCTTCTGGAAAGACTCCTGGCAGGGAGGCATTCCAGCCCAAGTTCATCCTGAGCTGTTCTCCTTTGTCAAGAAGCCTAATATTTCCTTCCAACTCGCTGTAACTCAATCTGAATTTTCCACCCTCTTCAATCTGCCACTTTCAGCTGAAGCCTACCAACAATTCTTGGTTCTTCAGCACACCATCAATGTCACACCCCTATCTACCGATGATGATATGTGGAGTTACTTTTGGGGTAATGCCTCCTTCTCCACCTCCAAGGCCTACAAGTCCCTCATTGGACAGAGATCTATACATCCAGTCTTCAGATGGCTCTGGAAATCCAAATGCCAGATGAAACACAAAGTATTCTTTTGGTTGTTGCTCAAAGATAGAATCAGTACTAGAGATTTGCTAAGAAGGAAACAAATGGATTTGGATAGCTACACTTGTGACCTTTGTATTCTACAAAAACTGGAACCGGCAGCTCATCTTTTTCTCAGATGCAATTTTGCCAAAGCTTGCTGGAACTCTATTGGAGCTTCAGTCCCAACTACAAGATCAGTGTTTCAAATTTTTGATCTTCTGAGAAGGAAACTTGGTGTCACTTTCTTCATGGAAATTATAATTATCATGTCTTGGAGCATCTGGATCGTGAGAAATGACTGGATTTTTAATGATCAAGAACCTTCAGTTCAAGTTTGCAAGCAAAAGTTCATGGCTGAATTCACCTTGTTGCTCCACAGAATCAGACCTGAAAAAATTCCCCCTTTTCAATCTTGGCTGCAAAGCTTGTAATTTACCTTAGCTTCAGTTGCTCTTCTTCTTTCATTTTGTTTATTTTCCTTTCTTTTTTTGGATTGTTTGGCTGTACCTGAACTCTCACTTTTTTTTGCTTTCAATTCAATTTAATCAGTAGGGGGCTTTCCCCTCCTGTTCACTCAAAAAAACTATCGCGGCGTTCGTGGCTGCTCGCTGCCGTTTCGGGCAAGGGCTTGGCGCGCGGGCGGTGCCGGCCGGCGACAGGTGTCCCGGCGCGGGGGATTGTTAAATGGCTAGGCGCATAAAGCCGGCCGGTCGGCCTCCGATCCGGGGCCGGAAAGGGAAGGCTCGCCGGCCGCGCTTGCCTATATGCGGCACATAATTGTGGTATACTGCAAGCATCAGTGCAGTGCGGGGAGTATTTAACCTTATTGTTGGATATATCTCTGGGCTAACCAAGCATCTAATCTTACTTCTCACCGCAAAAGAGTGTACGTGATCTGTACGAATGGCTTGTCGATCGATACTGCGAGCGAGAGCGAGCTCCATGCAGCAAAGCCTACACTACCATATCCGGGAAAAATCCCAAATCCATCACAGATACACCGATACTAATTAAATGAGCTGCAGGTGCTGTGTGCCTTTTTCATCAGAAAATTCAAGCCCTCAACAGATGCCTGCCGTAGGTCCCCTGAAACGAATTGACGAATCTGGAGGGAACAGCGAGTTCTTGCCTAGGACCTCGGATGGCAGCGAAAGATACGTTTATTTCCGTGTCGCGAGAACATAATCGGCGGACAAGACGTTTTCAAGGAATCCGCCGGAGCCGATCGAGGAGTAGCAGAGAGCTCATCGGAGGGTTGACATTCTAGTCTCTGAAGGGACGCAATATTCTTGTCCCTAATTCGCCTTCAGTTTCGAGCGCAAAGGTTAGTTAAACAGCGCCGGGCCATACCAATTATCGTTTGCTAATCATGGCCAAATGCTCTGCACATCTCCGGAGCCTTCTGGATGAACGAATCTTGAGCAAACTATTGGCACCATATACAGCGATCAACTCTCGTTCGGGATGCGGTGGGAAACAGCACAAAATAGGGTTCCAGCTAAGGGGATATGAAGGCTTAGAAAATAATTTTTGGTACAATAGCTTCCGTCTCCAAGAATCCCTAGATCTTTTGTTTTTTGGCCTAAAGAGAAGCTAGAATCCGGAAGCAGACGCAGATCATGAATGTGCCCCGTCATGGGTACAATGATTTGCCGGGTTAACGATAGCGACTCCGACTTGGTTAGAAAGGGAGCAGTAGGTAAAATCTAGGTCACGAAGAACTTCGTAATCGAGAAGATTACGCATCGCTCGAAATAATTTGTGTAGGGCCCAAGTTGTGGAACAGCAAAGCAAAGCCCAAGTTATTCTGAAAACAGAATGAAGCTCAGATCGTCCTAGCCCAGTCCATTAAGCCCATCAGGCCATAATCCCCATCCTGTGACAGGAATTTTTTTATATTTTTTCTTCGATTTTAAAAAAATAAATGGTCACAATCAAATTTACCGAAACTATACACCTGTCGCCGTGTGAGACGGCGGCAGGGATCAAACGTCGTATCATAGGGCGGTAGGATCCTAACCGCCGTACCACATGTTGTTAGGGTCCAAACGCCGCGTCATAAGGCGGTAAGCCGCCGTCTATGGCGTTTCTCGACGGGTGAGTGGCGTTTAGGACCAATCGTCGCATTATACGGCGGTTAGGGCCAACCGCCCTATGGTACGACAGTTGGTCGATAATTTTCATTAAAGTATGTTTTTTCGTTTCCATATTGATAATTAGATTAGAGCAACCATGTAAAAAAAGAAATTAAAATAGAGCAACTAGTTGCATATAAAAAACCGATTAAAATAGAACAACGAGTTAATGAAAAAGTTTATACATGATAATGATCAAGTACTGCTGAAAAAAAACAGAACTAAATCTAAATTCGTCTGCCCCGCTTCAGCCTAAGTGCTCGAGCACCAGCCCTCGTGTGGTCCTGGTCGTACGTGAGGGGGTCACGTGGTTTCTATAAATTTTTAGTAATTTCAAAGAATTTACAACAATTTTTATGAATTTACAGTAATTTTTTGCAATCTCTAAGAATTTCTAGCAATTTCTACAAGAATCTAGCTATTTATAAGAATTTCCATCGATTTCTAATAATTCTAGCAAACTATTTCTACAATTTCTAAACAATTTCTAAAATTTCTAAATTATTTCTAAACTATTTCTAAAATTTTAAACTATTTCTAAAATTTCTAAACTAATTTCTACAATTTCTAAACTATTTCTACAATTTCTAAAATAAAGTACCTACATTTAGAAAAAATATCTGTAACCGAAGTACTCCGCGAGCTGCAAAATAGAAGACCATGGAGAGGGAAGGAGAGGGAGAGGGAGAGAGGGGGCGGACGGCGGCAGCCTACGGCTCCTTATATAGGGCTGAGACTGTCGCCTATGGCACGGCGCCAGGACCCTAGCACCGTGCGATATGGTGTTTGGGACCCTAGCGTCGTGCCATACTGCGCTAGGGTCCCTGGCCCACTGGCAGCGCAGTCCCGCTCCCCGACCGTTGGCGCTACATCTAAACGCCATGTGGCACGACGTTTTACTAGACCTGCTGTCCTATGATACGACGTTTGACACCTGCCGCCGCCTCACATGGCGGCAGGTGTATAGTTTTGATAAATTTGATTATGAGCATTTATTTTTGAAAAAATCAAAAAAATATAAAAAAATCTTGTGAGAGCGAGCGGAAACAGAATGTAACTGGGCCCAAGAACCAACCAATCTACAAAGGAAAAAGTCCTTTTAACGTCCCTTAACCCGTCGAAGTTTGACTTTCGTCCTCAATCTGCAAAACTGTGTATATAACATCCCTCAACTATCCAGTGAGTGGTTTTGCCGTTGGGTCCCACATGTCATGCACACGCGGCAGTGGGCCCATGACATGCGGCTTTCATTTCCCCAATCTTTCTTCGTCCTTCCTCGCGTGTGGTCGGGCAGCCCAACCGCGTCGTGCTGGGCCGCGTCGCCCAAGCCGCGGAGGCCTCCGGCCTCGTCGGGGCCGCGGCCAGCGTCATGGCGGGGATCAAGCTTCGCGCGCTGCTCTAGCTCGTGTCGGCGAGTTGCGCCGGGGCCGTACCGCTCTGGCTCGCATCGGTGGGTAGCACCGGGGCCGCACCGCTCCAGACTGCGTCATCTGCACGAGTAGCTGGCACGCTGATCTACTCTGCCCATCGCCGCCCGCCCAGGCTTGGCCTGTCTTCGCCGAATTGACGGGAGACTGGTAGCAGCTCAGGTGAATCGGGCACGGGAAGCCGGCGGTGCTTGCAGGTGGCGGCGCAAGATGGCAAGGCGAGGATGGGTTCCGGGAGCGGCGCTTGGCGTGATGGGCACACCAAGTATTGCCGGCGGCAGCGTCATGCACGGCCGGGAGAGTAGCGGCGGCTAGGGAGGACGAAGAAAGTGGGGGAAGAGGAGAGAAAGAGAGGGGAGGAAGAAAGTAGGAGAAGGTGAGAGATATTTCTGCGAGAAGAAAAGAAGTTTAGGGTGCTACGAGTAAATGTTTGGACACGTGGACCGCACTGAAACAACCGAAGGACCAAATGTAAACGGAATAGATTGATGAAGGATGTAACATATCTGTTTTTGCGGGTGAAGAATGAAAACTAGACTTCAACGATAATTGAGGGACGTCACAAGGACTTTTTCCATCTACAAACCAGAAGTTGTAGGCCGTGGCGCTCGCCCGCCTCGCCAGAGGTTTCGGGGAGAGCGCGGCGATGGCACATTGTAGAGCGCTAACTGCCGCCGCCTCCTTCGTCCTTCCCCACCCACGTCTCATCGCGCTCGCCCACCCCGCACGCACGCACGCATGTTCCACAGACCACGGAGCGCTGAGCGCGGCAGCGCGCGCTCGCGCAGTCAAACTACAACCGGCGACGCGACACGGCCAGCAGGAGTCATACTAGCAACCGTCCGAGCCCGCCAAGCCCCTACAAGACGCCCACGGCCACGAGCGAGCACCTCCCAGTTCCCAGTTTCCCACTCCAACACAACCCGCGCGCGAGCACCAAGCCGGAAGCCGTCACGCTCGATCCTTCCCCTCCCCTCTCTCTCTCTCCGTGAACCCGTGAGCGCACCGCCTCCTGCAAAGCAAGCTAGGACCATGGCGGCGTCCGCCGGCACCATCAGCTACTCCCGCATGCTGCCCGCGCTGGCCCTCGCCGGCGCCGTCTTCTTCCTCTCCGTCCTCCTCGCTCCGGGCGTCGTCGACGCCGCCGCCGAGGCCGCTTCCGCGCCGCGGGCGGGGCTGGAGTTCCACGTCGGCGGGCCGCGCGGGTGGCGCGTCCCGGACGGCAACACCAGCTACGGATGGTGGGCAATGAACAACCGCTTCCACGTCGGCGACCGCCTCTGTGAGTTCTATCAGGCAGCTGCCAAAGCAAATCACTTTTCACCATCCATCACTCGATTTCTATGCAAGTGTTGTAACGACGGCGTATGATGAATTCATGAATGTATGATCGATCCCGATCCTCGCGGTGCAGATTTCAAGTACGCCCACGACTCGGTGCTGCTGGTGGACCGCCCGTCCTTCGACGCCTGCAACGCCACCGAGCCGCTCGCCGCCTTCTCCGACGGCGCCACCACCGTCCGCCTCGACCGCCCGGGCTTCTTCTGCTTCATCAGCGGCGAGCCGGGACACTGCGAGCAGGGCCAGCGGCTCGTCGTGCGCGTCATGGTGCACCCGGCACTGGCCGCGGCGCCAGGCCCTGATGGCGCATCCGCGCCCGAAACCTCGGCACAGCCGGGACACGGCGGCGACCGCCCTGGCGCGTCGTCCTCCGGTGCTGCCGCAGAGGTCGGTGCGGCCGCCGGCGTCGCCGATGCGGCGGCGGTGGCTGTGTTCGTTGGTCTCGCCTTGATGCTCCCGTGATCACTTTGTTTAGTGTCCAAATTCGCGTAGTACTAGTTGTTAGTGTCCAAATTCGCGTAGTATAGTACTAGTTGTTAGGTTGATATGCCTCACTATTGCAGTTTCAGTTCCCATGTTATTTTAGGCCCATGACTCGTGAGCTATTGATTCTAGTAATGTTGTGTCAGACAATTTGTTTTACTGAGTGATTAGATAGCTATACGTAATGAGATTTGCATTCTGGTTCATTTCATCCTGCTCTTGGAGTTCCTGAACGATGCCGATTTCTAGTGTCAATCAGTTCATTGCATCAGTTCACGATGCAGCGCATGCTGAAATGGAACATTTGCAAGATATGAAACTGGTCAAGCAGTGCTAGGTGCTAGAATATGCAGAGTAAAAAATATATATATAGCAATGATTAAACCACGTGGCAGTGCAGAGGACAAAGCCCGTGCTCTCATGGTCCTCCCTAAAACGCGCCATGCTCATCGATGAGCCGTTTGTCCGTCGTCGTCTCCATTGCCGTTCCTCGAGCGAACGCCATGCACGTGTCGCAATGGCTCCCGATCCAAGCTGAGCCGCAAGCCGCAGAACGATCCACCTACGGCGTCGCATGACAATACGCACGCACTCTCGCGGGCGAACTCCATGGGCACCTCCGGCGCCGTCGTGGTGGCCGTCGCCGTCCTCCTCATCCTCGCGTCGGTTGCCCATGCCGAGATCAAGATCACGCCCATCGTCTCCGACCCGAGGTCGATCATCCTCTTCGAGCAGTTCGGCTTCGCGAGCGGCGGCAAGGCCACGATCGCCGTAAACCGCGCGACGTGGAAGCTCCGGCTGGGGTCGCGCCTCGCCGGCGTGGACCCCAACCTCATGGGGTTCGTGCTCATCTCCGGCGCGCAGTTCCCGAAGGTCAACAACCAGACCGAGTACGCCGCCGCCGACACGCCGGGCGGCGGCGGGTTCTGCGTGCTGACGAGCGAGTACGCGCTCCCGATGCTCCGGCTCAACGACGTCCCGCCGGGCGGGGTCGCCTCCACCGTGACCATCGACGACCCCGACGAGTACGCCGTCGTGTTCAGCAACTGCCAGGACGGCGCGGAGGTGACCATGGACGTGCGCACCGAGCTGTACAACATGGACCGCGACGCCTCCGGCGGGGTCAGGGACTACCTCCCCGTGGGGCTCCGGCCGCTGCCGGGCATCTACGCGGCCGTGTCGGCGGTGTACCTGGCGTTCCTGGCCGGGTGGGCGTGGACGTGCAACCGGCAGCGCGCCACGGCGGAGCGGATCCACGCCGTGATGGGCGCGCTGCTGCTGTTCAAGGCGCTCAAGATGGCGTGCGCCGCCGAGGACGCGTGGTTCGTCCAGCGCACCGGCACGCCCCACGGCTGGGACGTCGCCTTCTACGTCTTCGGCTTCTTCAAGGGCATCCTGCTCTTCACCGTCATCGTCCTCATCGGCACCGGCTGGTCCTTCCTCAAGCCCTACCTCCAGGTCAAATTTGTCGATCCGTCGTTCTAAAACATTAGCAATGGATCCCAGATTAAAATTGAATTAGAATTCTCTGTGTATGTGATTCTGCAGGAGCGCGAGAAGAGCGTGCTCATGGTGGTGATCCCGCTGCAAGTGGTCGAGAACCTGGTGCTGGTGGTGATCGGCGAGACGGGGCCGACGGGGCGGGACTGGATCGTGTGGAACCAGGTGTTCCTGCTCGTCGACGTCATCTGCTGCTGCGCCGTCTTCTTCCCCATCATCTGGTCCATCCGCGGCCTGCGGGAGGCCTCCAAGACCGACGGCAAGGCGGCGCGCAACCTCCAGAAGCTCACGCTCTTCAAGCGCTTCTACCTCGTCGTCGTCGGCTACCTCTACTTCACCCGGATCATCGTGTCGGCGTTCCTCGCCGTGCTCAACTACAAGTACCAGTGGGGCGTCAACGTCGCCGTCGAGGGCGCCAGCTTCGCCTTCTACCTGTTCGTGTTCTACAACTTCAAGCCGGTGGAGAAGAACCCGTATCTGTACATCGGCGACGACGAGGAGGAGGCCGCCGGCGGCGAGCTCGAGATGGACGATGGAGCCTTCTGACCCTCTGATCGATTCATGGGATATAGACCCATTCCATCGTGCCGCCTAGTTGTGTATCATGTACGGGGTACGTACGTGTTATACTTACTTGTAGCAAGTACTACTAGCCAGGTGCTGCTGGGGGGTTTGATGGGTGTACAAATGTTTCCTTCTTTTTTCATTAAGGAATGAACATACTCTTTAGGATTTCTTGAAGAATAACCGTGAAATTTCAATAAATCTCATGTTAGTTTATGTCCAAGTATTTATTAGGGGAGTGGCTAATTTACAACCGGTTGTAAATCCGTACCCCTGCACTATTTTTGGAAAGCTGCGTCAACAAAGTTTTCTTTTTCTGGTTGGGAGACCCACCACTTGAACCTGAACAACAGTTTTTCTGGTCGGAAGACCCACCACCCAAACCTGAACGACAACTTTTCTGGTCGGAAGACTCACCACCTGAACAGTCACCGGCACACCCAAAATATTATTACCTATTTGTTGTTTGCTAGTACATCAGTGACACAATCACACGGCAACACGTGCATGAGATACATACACACACAAATAGTACTCTCTCTGTTTTATATTATGTCGTTTTAAGTTTTCTAGATACATTGCTTAACACATGTGCACCATCACACGGCAACACGTGCAAGTACACACAATGACACAAATATGCAACATTATATACAATTGTCACTAGTTCACTGACAATTTAACTAAAAAACAAGATGTTTAATAGTATAGTGCAAGACAAAAAGAACAAATATTGATGCTTAAACAGTTCCATAAAAAAAGCTTACAGTTTGTAACAACTTTCCCAACTCGTCTAACTCTCCTGAATCCAGACCTGTTTCAGCTCTAGCACTGGAAATTATACACACGTGCGCGGCTATGCAGCAACATCCAGTGGAATCCCTGCCGTACCCGGCAGATCAGCAATCTGTGGCGCGAATGGCGACGCCTGCTGGAATAAGGTGCCCACCACGGTGACGTTGCAGGGGGCAGGGGCCGACCCGCAGCGCGGCGGCGTCCCCGACCCTCGCCTTGCACAAGGCCACCTTCCACCTCCCCTGGTACGGGACGGTGAGTGAGACGTCGAACTCCGCGCCGCCGAAGCCCCACGCCGCCATGTCCCTCGCGAGCGCGTCCCGGACGGCCCAGGGCACGCGCACCCCGCTCCCTCTGGCGGCGACGGGGACGGGCGATTGCGCCGCCTCCCCGCCGCCACCGCCGCCGCCACTAGGGGAAGGGGACGAGCCGCCGCCGGCGCAGCGCCTCGACGTCAGGGCCGCGGCGGCGAGCGGGACGCGGTGGTAGGACACCGCCACGGCCGAGCCGAGCTCGAGGCACGCGTCGTCGTGGTGGCCCCAGAGGCCCTGGCCGATGTGCACCCGGAGGTCGAACTCGGGGTCGACCGTCGGCCGGTAGAGGTCCGTCGACGGGTTGAGGCCGGCGACGGCGTCGATCCCGACGTGGTAGACTGGGTTCTCGGCGGTCCCGGCGACGAGAATGATAAAGACGACGACCAAAACGACGGTAAAGGCCGCTCCGATGAATTTCGCGCACGCGTCATCTCCTTCTTGGCTCATCGTTTGGCTCGCTCCGTGGAGCGCTCCTCCACCTCTCGGCAGGCACGTCGGCGCCCGGGCGGGGTTTTATGCAGAGATGGCAATGGGTTTGGATTTGCGTGTGATGGCAGAGTTTGGATCCAGCACGACGGTGATCGTCTTCTAACGGAACAGAGTCAGATTTGTGTTGAACTACATGAGTCAGCATTGGACTTGTTCCTAGGTGTTTTGGACCTGCAACGGTATCCACGACGGTGTGCTGCCGTGCCGGTCTCCAAGTCCGTCACGAGGCGCCTCTGCCAAATTGCCCATGCATCGCGCCACCTTCACATGGCTCAGGCAGCACGAAGAATACGTTGTGGGGCCAAATTGCCCATGCATCGCGCCACCTTCACATGGCTCAGGCAGCACGAAGAATACGTTGTGGGTTCATATCCTCCTCACTCTATCTTCCCTGTCATTGTTCTGTTGGTATTCATAATTTCTCTATCTCTATCTCTACTACTATCTCTATATCTCTACTCCTAAAAAGTATGGAAGTAAGACAAAAACTTGATGCGTCATTCGCTGCGTGTCTGCCTCCGCCTCCCGCACAACCGCGCGCCTCCGCTCGCGGTTCCCTGCGTCCGCCCCCCTCCTCACGCCCGCCTCCGCATGGGTCCGCCCTCCGCTCCAGGGGCCTCCCCAACCCCGCACGTCCGCGCCCTCCCATTCTGTCTCTAGGGTTGCCGCCGCCACCGGCCGATCCCATCAGCCGCACCACTCCTTCCTCTTCGGCTGCCGTCCTCCTCCTCCACATCCTCAACGTGACCCTGTGCTACCTCCCCATCTGCGCCAGCTGCACCTCCTCGCCATCCACTCTCGGTGAAGCGGCACCCTGCTCGGCGAGAAGCAGCCTGTATCGGGGACGGCGGGTTCACTCTCAGATGCGGCAGGCACCAGATCTGGTGTCGAGGGCGAGCGGCGCTTGCGTTACCCTGTGCGGCTGTGCCTCGCCTTCCTTCTCCACCGCTGTCGTCCTCTCTTCCATCTCCGCCTCCTCCCTGCAGCACGAACCCGCGGATGTTGAGGTGGTACTCGAGGATGTCGCCCGCCGACTCCATGGTGACGAAGAGCCTGACCGCGGAGGTGGAGGACGACAGGAACAAGACGCAGTGGCGGCGGAGGACGACGCCACCGCCGATCTCCCGTGCTCTGCCCTCTTCGACGGCCGCCGCCGACCTTCCGCTTCTCCTCCAGTCCTCCCCTTTTCCGCACCGATCTATTCTTCAGTACTCCAGTCAGAACGTCGTCGTGGTCATGGACTGTGAGGAGATTGAGGTGAGTGATCCGAACCCTAGAAAATCTATTTAGCCGCAAGATTGAACTACGATTGGGTGGGGAATTGGCATACCAATTGTTAGTAATGCAGTATGTTTCGTATGTAACGCCACTGCAGTCTTGTCAGTCTTGAGATGGCTATCCGATGCCTACCTGCAAGCTCTTGTTTTAGTTACCTCATTAACTTGCTAGCTTCCTTAATTTAATCACCCATGCCAATTTATTGAGTTACTGACATGGTGTACTTGTTTGTATTTTCTAATGTTATAATGCAGTGCAAGACAAACGACATTCTTATGTGGATGAACTTTTAGTATCCAAATAGACATGATTGCATTATTACTTGAGAGCACATTGTATGGTTAGCCTGTAGCTTTTTTCTCTTCTAGGAATACATTCTTCATGGCAATTGGTGAAGCATAGTCCTCTTCAGAAAGGAAAGGGTGAAGCGTGAACTTATGTAGATCAAGAATCTACAAATTTATGCTCTGATGGAGATAGAACCAGTGCTAAAAGAGGTATGTGCATTCTTCTGAACTCTGTCCTTTTTTGCTACCCTTGCAAAATGTGTATCTTGGACAAAAACAAAATATTTCCAGTGATGGCCTACATTTGGTAACTGCTGTGATGGCCAATACATTTGTTTTGTGATGAGAAATATTTCCTTTCAATGTTCCATTTTTTATTTCTTTTGAAGCATACATGAATTTTATATCATGACTGTGTGATTAACGGTTGTTTTCTTTTCTTTTTAAAAATAGGCCGAGAGAAGGAAAAAGTGTGTGTGCTGTTATTACCTGTATAGTTCAGGGTTAAATACTTTTGATTCCAGCAAACATTTCTTGGTTCAAATTATAGTTCTGAATTTTAGGTGCTACTGAATCGTGGTGCTTTCAGTTTCCGGGTTAAATACTTTTTATTCCAGCAAACAGTTGGTTCAAATTATAGTTCTGAATTTTCGGTGCTACTGAATCATGGTGATTTCAGTTGAGTTCATGTATGAATTGCAGTATTAGTGTTTCTAAATTATATAGGCATGAATAGGTGCTTCTAAATCCTGCGTGCAGATGATCTCGGGGGTAGGGGATATTTGGGACCGAGCTGCTGGTTCTTTTGAAGATTTCGGTCAGTAATCAGCTATTTCGAAAAAAACACAAGAGATCATATACAGCTCGTGGAAAACCCCTGGGAATTCCAATATCCATCAGAGTTGCAAGCTGAAAGCTTGAACCAAGGTAGTATTTTTTTATTTCTCTTTTTCCTTGATATTTTTTACTATAGTGTACTGTAAGTCTATAACCTGAAGTTGATACTTGATCTTTGCTAGGTTCAAATGCATGATGTGGAAAGACCTATATGAAGTGCATGTGGATGGGTATTAGTAGTGAATCTGGATGTGGGAAGAGCTATTATGGACCCAAGTTGATTTTACATTTCCCACATGCGCGTGCAGGATTCAACAAGAACACAATATTAGTGTGCCATGGTATGTGATTTTCTTTAGTTTAACACATATTCAGTGCTATGCCAAGGTGTCAATTTTTCATTTATTAGCTCGAAACATGATTCCAAAGATAAATAGAAATTGATGGTTCGATAATTGTAATGCATAATGATGATTACAAGATTTGAACATGAAATTGTAAAAATAGTGCAGACGTTATTATTAATCCTCAAAAAAATTGACAATCAGTCACAAATTTATGAAGACTAAACTTACAAAGGTTAGTTGAGAAACATCAGTGCAGATAAGCTCAATTTGCCTGTTAGGTGACTAGATCAGACTCGCAAGGTGAAGCAAAATCGGCGATGTTATTTTGAAACGATATACCCCTAATCTTGACTAAATTCTGAAATAATTCATTTCCACCATTGATATGTCACCCCCCGTGGACGCTGCCCCTGCTGCCGACCGGGGATGCTGACGCCGCCACCTCCAACCACACCCCACCACTGCATATTGGTATATCCATGGCGAGACAGTTGCAAGTGCCTTCCCTCGCCTTTCATGCTAGACATTTCTTTCACTCTTTTTTCTTTTGCACTTTCTTCATGCCTGACGCCATGCCATGCCCAGTATTCTAATTCATCTATAGTTGCAAGACGTGTGGGAGGCACATGGTTTTCATAAGCTTGTCAGTGTTTACATGTTTGTAGAAGACAAATTGAAAATCTAGATTTGTCAGCAAACTAGATAGAATTATTACAATCTTATTAGTTGTAGAAAAATGGATTTGTTTTTCTGTGCTTGTGGGGGGTGATGATCTCTGTCTTAATAGTGCTAATATGTCTTTAACTGTGTTAGTCTATAAAATTAACACAGTGGATGCTGAATCATTTTGCTTGTCCAGTACGTCGGGTGGGGATGGCGTGATCCCTGCACTTCTCAAACAAGTGCTATATGCTTGCAACATTTTTTCCTGAAAGTTTGTGCTTGCATGATTGTTGAAACAGTAATAAGAGATGTTTGAAGGCTTGAAAGCCAATCATCCTTGTTTTTCTGTAATTTGTCAGTACAAATGGTTGGCCTGATGTGATGCTTGGTTGAAACAGATTCCACGAATTGATTGAATGTTCATGCTTTTCATCGATACTTTTGCTCCTTGCAGACACAGGATGAATGGGTGATTAATGCCTACTGAGCATCCTTAAATTGCTGTCTACATTAGACAATGTTCAGTGATCAACTTTGAAAATTCTTCTGATCCTGAATTCAAATTCTCTTGGTTTAGTTTTACTCATGAAAGTTGGAATTTTTCTACACCTGTTAGATTTCTCTTTTACATGTTCTAGAATACTTGCCTAAACAACTGAAATCGAATGTAGTTAAGACAAACTTAAAACGGGTCCTTGTATCACATTGTCAGGATATATTGTATCAGTGATGTAAATAACAAACAATTCATTCTTGTGTCTCATTTATTCTACTTGTATTATTTTCCATCCAGTAGTAGCTTTGTCAAGCATATTAATAAAAATTAGTGTCCTCAATAACTTCTGTAAAATCTCTTTTTTTTTATACAGGAACTTATGGTATAATCTTTATTCTGCTTGACACTCCAGAACACATACCTTCTCTGCAAGCAATTAGTTTGTAATTCGATAGTCACATCTGTAATCAATAGTCAGATTGGTTTGCCACGTTTGCAGTTAATTGGTCTATTTTTTTCATGGCTTGTGACATTAGTAGCAGTCACGATTGTCAGGATATAGTGATACTTCTATATGAGGTGGTGAGTATTCTTTTCATAGTTTAAAGTACAACTTTTAGTTGATAATGATCTGGATGTACTCAAGGCAAAAAAGACTTGATTGATAATTATCAATACTTGTAAATATGAATCAATTTGATGTTTGTCAGCATGTGGAAAGTATTTGTATTGCCCGTAGCAACGCACGGGCACAATCCTAGTACTATTAAAAGAATGAAGTGAAGATAAAAACTTTACGTCGTTTTGCCGGTCGTCCGTGCGTCCGGCCCCGTCCCCGCGCCTCCGCTCGCACCCGCACGCCTGTCGGCCCCACCGTCCCTCCGCTCGCCTTCCCCACGCCCCGCACCCGCCTCCCGCATCTTCCTTCTCCGCCATCCTCTCCCGCCTCCGACCCACCACCCCCACACCTACCGCCTACAAACCCTAACCCTAGCCCCTCCTCCTCCCTCGGCGCCCACCCTCGCCCACCCGCGTCCACGCAGACGGCCGCAGCCCCGCCGGTGGACCCGCCAGCCACCGCCCGCCGCCCCTCCTCCTCCCTCTAGCGCCCACCCTCGCCCACCAGCGTCCCTCGCACGCCCACCCTCGCCCATCCGCGTCCACGCAGACGGCCGCAGCCCCCGCCGGTGGACCCGCCGGCCGCCGCCCGCCGCGGCCGGCCGCCTGTGGCACCCCAGAGGCGTCTGCAGGGCATTCCTCGATAGAGTCACGGCCAGGGTACGTACTCCATCCCTCGCCGCCCTCGAATCCCGCAGGTAGGGTTCGGTCGCCCCGCCGCCCATCGTCCGCGCCGCGTTCCGTAGCTGCGTTGCAGGATGCCGTCTCCGGCTCTCCAGGCCACAGCCGCGTACCCAGCCGTCCATGCGACCGCCTCCGATTAGCCCACCACTCCCTCCGGTCTACCGCCACCGTGTCCACCCCTGTTACTCGAGTCAGAGGGAATTCCAAATTCAGTGGAAAAGGAATTTCTAGAATAGCCAGTGGGTTGCTCGTTCTAGGGAGCAATTTGACATGCCGAATAGCTTCTAGAATTTGGCGCATTCTTTACCTGATTCCAGAGTTCATTTTGCACCAAGAAAAACACACGTTTTATAGCCTGGGGGATATCATCACTTGAAATGTCACGCTTAGTATCTTGTCATTACCTGGAGTGTGTGATAGCTACTTGTTTACAAATTGTTGTTTCAAGCATATTTCCTAGCGATGTTTCTTCTTATCCTCAAAAAAGTACAATACTCTGAAATAAATGTTGTATTCCCAAGTCAACTACTATAAATCTTTTGCAGAGGATGAGATCAACATCAATCATTGGCAGAAAGCGGCATTAACTCTCGAATGGGATCCATCGTGCACACCGATTAAACAAGGTTGGTGATCTGCTCATTATGCATACTAACCATTGGTTGAATGTGCTGATTGTTCTATCTGGTTCTATACAGAATTACAGATTATGAAATTGCACATGGTGATTACAATGATGGTATCCAAAAGATGTAGCTTGAAATTGCATCATGATTAATATGAAGAGTACAGTTTGGTGATGAGACTGCCTGCACTACACTGTAGATTTATTAGTGAATGCTGTTCAAACTAGAAAATAAGTGAGTACTGGTTTATTTCTTCCCTTTCAAGTTTACCAAGTTGCTATGTGATGCATGGCCTTCTCTCTATCCTGAAATGGTTCTTTCTTATTGCTTCAAACAGATGTGCATTAAAGTTTGGTAAAGAGAAGGGAGCTCTAAAGTACATTCTTGGTTGTTATGGTCATTGTTACTGTCAACTTGAAATGGTAACATCTTTGGTCACTGTTATTTCAAGAAATGTATCTTCTTTCTTTTATTTATGATGGAAACACATCCTTTCATGAAACAAAGTGTTGGCCCATGTTTAATTTTATTAGTGAATCAATTATCAATCTGGTCCTAAATGTTTGCATGCAGCCAACAAGTCTATTACCATGATCTTTTAGCATGATTCTAAACTACATTCCTTTTATCTGAAAATTGCAACATTCACCTTGGCATTGAGTGAAAAATTGGAAAAATAGTTATTTTTTATATTATCCATGTTTCATGTTTTCACTGAGATCTATCTTTCACAAAACTTGAAAGGGAAAATTCTTTCAGAGACGATGCCATTATCAGTTTTGTATACAAATATGCCATTTCATTTATTGATTATTTCCCTGAAAATTAAAACTACGAGCCAGGTCCGCCTTTGTGTAGGAACGTAGCAGATATATCATGTGCAATCTCAAATGTACACTACAAAGATCGGCCAAATATATCGGTAATAACACTACTAGCAGGTAATTTCACCAGTAGTAGAATATGGATGATTTAATATAGGGTGTGTTTGGCACGGCTCCGGCTCCGGCTGTGGCGGCTCCGGCTGTGGCTGTGCTGGTGGAGCGGATTCTTCAGTGAAGCTGAATCCGTTTTGGAAAAACGTTTGGCAAAACAGCTTCTCCTGGCTGTGTGAGGTGGATAAGACGGTGAAAAGTCTATAATGCCCTTCCCTTTTCTTTTTCCCCTTCTCTTTTTCTCCTCTTTTCTTTTTTCATTTTCCCCCTTCTCTCTTTTTCTCCTCTTTTCTTTTTTCTTTTCCCCCCTTCTCTCCTTTTCTTTTCCCCTTCTCCCTTTCTCTCCCCCGCGGTCCTTTCCTTCTTCTCCCTTTCTCTCCCCCGCGTCGCTCCGCTCCTCTCCTTCTCCGCCCCGCGCCGCTCCTTCTCCTCCACCGCGCCGGCTGCCTCCGACTCCACTGCGCCCGATCCTTCTCCTCCCCCGGCTGCCTCTCCCCTTCTCCCTCCGCTCGCTCCTCCGCTCGCTGGGTAGTGAGGAGCGGCGGCGGGGAAAGGGCAGCGGCAGTGCATGGGGTGGCGGCGGCGCGCCGGATCGAGCACCGGATCAACCCACCGGCGCCGGATCGAGCAACGGATCGACCCACCGCCGCCGGATCGAGGCACCGCCGGCGGCCACCGCGCCGGATCGACCTCCACCGCGCCGGATCCACGACCCACCGTGCCGGATGGAGCCTCTACCGCACCGCGCCGCACCGGATCGGGCCGCCGCCGCGCCGGATCGGACCGCCGCCGCCCTGTCAGGTACGCCCAACCACCCGCCTCCTTCCCGCGCCCCTCCAACCGCCGGGGGCAGGCCTGGCAACGGAGGGGCGGAGCCGCGGGGGAGCCGGTTTTTCCAGCTCCCCCCCGACCTCCCCGCTCCAGAGTCGGCCTTCCCGAGGCGCTCCTCTGGCGGAGCCGTTTTTTTCACCCCTTTGGCACGGCTCCGCCCAAAACAGCTCCGGGAGCCGCTGGCGGAGCCGTGCCAAACGCACCCTAACTTACAACATCTTGCTCCATTGATGCTACTGCATTTTCAGAATACAAAGGATTGAATATCCCTATGGTTTTAGAATGAGAACTTTTAAAATGCAAATGTTTGAAGTTCTGGATCTGATTTATTTCCAGCAACTTAGCATTTAGCAACTACTGAAATTTTCTCTTTTGTGATGACATGGTCCTACAAATTCTTTCATTTGCAGGGAAATCAATATGTTGCTAGCTTGACCACAAACTTATCCCTTGAACCCATGCTACTCGATTTATTAGTGCAGTGTAACACTTAGGGAATTATTGAATAGCCAGCTATTTGTATAATCAAAGAGGGGGAGGGGAAAGTCAATCTAGAGAGCCTGTTGGATTCCACGTTGTTGGAACCAGAGTGTGATTAAAAGGCCACAATGAGTTGGGGCAATCAGGATTTGATGCCTTGTATATACAGATGGTGGCTCTTTACATGTAGAATGGACATGTCATATTTCAGTCACTTATGTCATCCTAAATTAGTAGGGGTAAACCATTTGGTACATTATGGAGTTTGCTATTCTGGTATCTTTCTGAAAGCTTGGTCCTTTCAGCAAAACTTGCCAAATTTGAGATACAGAATATAGAGTTTGCATTTCCAAAAATAAAGAGAACATATTTTTTTCTCATGATCTAAGCAGCAACTGCAGTTCAGATGCAAAGGCGCTTACATGTCCATTAAGAGTTTCAGAGGAGAGAAAGCTAAATTTCCATTCTGATAAGGGGGAGCGACAGATGATGCAAGTGAATAGAGAAGGTAGCAACAGATGATGGAAACAACCGAACTAAAATTAAATATACACCTAACAGAGAAACCAGCCAACATTGTATGACGATTTTTTTTGAAAACTTCAAAATTTAGATAGGACATTTCTGAGAGCTGAAAGTCCTTTCTCTACAACTACAAGGTTCAATGAAAGATTAGAAGGCATGCTACTCAATAGTTAACTGAATGGTATGAATTTGTAATCAACTGCAGTATAATACTTTCAGTCAGCAGCTACAAATGCAAATGTTTATGTGAAACCATAAATACTAAAACATCATACTTAGCGGTTAACCGAATGTTTCATCAGTTTTGACTGAGAGGGAGGGGTGTCCAGACGTTGAGACATACCACAACCACAATGAATGTTGCCATGTGCATGGCATTTGGTCGACCAACTTACAAGCACAACAGGTCTCACTAAGTTATTGCTACGACTCCTCTTCTCTATCATGCACCCATGAAACAATATGTTCTCCAGAACTTTTGTAATGTAATTTTTGCGGCTGCACGTCGCTAATGACTTGGTTGCTCACAGTCTTCATCACTGTCGTGGTCTCGCAGATACCAAAATCGTGGACTCATCGGAATGAGGAAGCTACGAGCTGTGCCCTCTCTGCTCAAGCCCCTAGAATCTTTCTCCGACTACCGTTGTAGCCGCTGCTGGGTGAGATGCGCTCGTCCTTGTCACCGCTGCTGCTGTCGCAGCATTCACCGAACACAACACATCGAGCTTGGCGATTTGTTCCATCCTTGGGCAGGCGCAGCGGACATCGCGGGCGAACATAGCCTCTCCTTGAGCCCCGGCAGCCGGATGAGGTATATGCGAGCGGTGCAAGATGGAAGCCACGAGGGAGAAGGGAGGGGAGACGGGGAAGAATGAGGTTGTGCGGCCGGCCGCCGCGAGCCCGCGGCGGGGAACACGAAGCATCCGGAGCCCGCTCGGGCGGTCGAGCCTGGGCAGACCTCCGTAGATGGAAGATCCAACACCGCATAATTGCAGGCGACGTGGCCCAATCTATTGCGCGAGCTTGAACCCTGAATTCGGTATTTAAAGATGAGTTGTTATAGCATTCTCGGCCTTGATAATTGTAAAGAAAAATTGTATTAGCACATTGGATTTTCTTTCCACCATCATCGACATGCAATTTGCTACTAAAAATTGTGACTTAAATAATTTATCTATTTTTCTTATTATGTTTTTAAAATAATAATTTTTTCTTTTTAAAACTTATGTGCCCGTAGCAACGCACGGGCATGCACCTAGTAACTTACAAATGCTCAATCGAATAAGATGTAAATCTGTTAAAATATATCTCAAATAGAAATATTTTCGCAACACATGACAGCTAGCTTATTGATGAAGTTTCAAGCAATTAAACTTTATAAGCACATCTACTCTTTTTTTTTTTTGAGAAAACAAGCACAACTACTCGAGCAGCACCGGTCAACATTACTACTGAGGTAGTAGTAGAGGGTGAGCAGCACCGATCAACATTACTTCTGAGGTAATAGTGGAGGGGTGATGTGCTCGCAACATAACCGGAATCATATAGTACTCACGTGAGATGGTGAAGGATTTTCTTGGATCCTAAAAATGATGAACTCGGACGGATTCAGTTATGGTTTGAATCTTTCTTCAACTTCAAGAAAGTGCCAGACGATCGTAACAACTTCAAGAGAAGTACATTTTTGTGATGAGCATTAATTAATTACATGATAGAAATCAAACGTTATCTAATTTCATGTGTTTAGTTGAATTATATCATTCATGTATAGAATGGTTTAAACTAATAGTAATCATTTTATTTGGATGAGTGAATTGTACCATGCCATTCAGGATGAAAAACTGGTGGGCAGATCTTGTCCTGATCTGTACAGTTGATTGTTTCTGAGAGAAAAATATTGTGCTGTGATTTGTGCGGCTGCTTTGTTGGGAGAGAAAAATAGCTGCTTTGTTGTGCGAGAAAAATAGTGGGTAAGAAGCAGAAAAAAGAAGCCGATAATACATTATTCTACTAATATGAATGAACCATATTAAATACCACCATCTAGAATTATCCATGCATACATAAAAAAAGTGCATCCAACCAAACACACTCTTTTTTTGAACGAACGGGCACGAGAGTGTGCCTATTTCATTGATAAAGAAGATAATACAGAGAGGCGGCGAAGCCGCTACATAAAAACAAAGGGCCTACTCTCGCGATACAAGGAGCGCTAACTCTTTTGCCCCGGCTATAATCCAAGCCGACGCCTCAGATCTGATATTTCCCATGAGCGTAGCTGTGGAGGACTCACGTCTATCGAAAGTTCGGGCGTTCCGCTCTTTCCACACCTCCCAGATGATGAGGAGGGTAAGGCTTCGCATTGCTCTCCTCGACGTGTCTAGCACAGTGGTGATCATAGTCCACCAATGCATGGTGTCATTGGTCAGTCTCCAATTCGCCGGATCCAAGTCCGGGTGCGCCATCCAAGCTGCCACTAGTTCCCAAATTCGCTTTGTGTATCTACACTCCGCCAGTAGATGGTGGGCCGATTCCCTATGTCGTTGGCAAAGGACGCAGAAATCGTTGTGCGGCCATCCGCGTGAGGCAAGTCTGTCGGCCGACCAAACTCGATCCTGAGTGATGAGCCATGCGAAAAAATTGCACTTGGGCGGCGCTCAGGATTTCCAAATGGAGCTTATCGAAGGGGTTGTGGTGGAACCGAGGAATTGTGCCTTGTAGGCTGAAGCGGCCGAATACTCTCCCGAGGTGGTCAGCTTCCACCTGATGGAGTCCTCCCTTTGCGGTTGTAGCTCCGCTGATTGAACCAAGGTCCAAAGTAGCACGAAAGATGCGAGGTGATCGCTTGTTATGCGGCCGTTGATGTCTAGGTCGCGGATCCAGTTGCCGTTGTTGAGCGCTTCGTGTACGGACCTTTTCTTTTTTCTTGAAAGTTCGAAGAGGCTTGGCGCAATATCCTTCGGTCTGCAGCCGTGTAGCCAGCCAGAATCCCAAAAACTAGTCCTCTTCCCGTCCCCTAAGGTGATCGTGGTGCACGCAGCGAATAACAATTTGTCTTCATCGTCGCAAGGTGTTTCAGTGCCAACCCAGGGTTTGTCGGTGGATACCCATTGGTGCCAAAGCCATCTGAGGCGCAGAGCCCTTGCAAATTTATCTAAGTTAGGAATTCCCAATCCCCCGCTTTCCTTCGGTAAGCAGCAACGCACCCAATTCACTTTGCACTTTCCTCCTGTTAGCTGCTTGTCACCCGCCCACAGGAACCGTCTCCTAAGCTTATCCAGTTCCTCTAACATCTCCTTGTTAGGCTTGACCGCCGTGAGAAAATAGACCGGTTGGGAGGAAAGGACGGATTTAGTCAGGCTTACTCGTCCAGCTTGTGTCAGGTTTCTTCCCGCCCATACTGAGAGTTTACCCATCGCTTTGTCCAAAAGTGGCTGGAAGTCCACCTTCTTTAGCCGCCTTACAGATAAAGGGAGGCCCAGATATCGCAGCGGGAAGGACGTCCTTGTTACTGGTAGGTTTGATAGTAGACTGTCGAGGTCGATGTTCTGGCAGCTTATCGGTACCAGTTGTGTTTTTTGCAGGTTCGTGCTCAGGCCAGATGCTTCCCCAAAATTCTGTAGAATATGAGCCATATTTGTGATGTCTTTGTGGGTCGGTTTAATGAAGATCGCAGCATCATCAGCATAAAGTGATGCCCTAAATCTGGCCACCTTACTGCCGAGCTTGGAAAGAAGGTTCCGAGTAGTCGCTTGTTCTATTAGGTGTTGCAGAGGGTCAATGGTGAGGACAAAAAGTAAGGGGGACAAGGGATCTCCTTGTCTGAGCCCTCTACCGTGCTGAATCGGCGGAAGCGGGGTACCATTGAGGAGCACCCTTGAAGTTGAGGTGGAGAGGATGGCCGTGATCCAGTCGCACCATCTCGGTGGGAAACCCCTGTGCTGCATAAGGGAGATCAAATAGTCCCACCTAACAGAGTCAAAGGCTTTAGAGATGTCCATCTTCAGCAAGAGGGCCGCCGTTTTATTGCGGTGGAAGCGACGGGCGATGTTGCGCACGTATAGGAAATTGTCATGTATGGTTCTCCCTTTTATGAAAGCATTTTGACAAGGCGAGATTAGGGAATTCATGTGCGGAGCAAGCCGAAGAGCGAGTGCCTTGGTTATGATCTTCATTATCGCGTGGATGAGGCTTATAGGGCGGTAGTCGGCAACCCCTTCCGCCCCTTCTTTCTTTGGGAAGAGAGTGATATTTGCCTTGTTGACGAGGTTTAGGTCGTTGCAGCATAAACCATGTAGGGAGTTGATCACCGCCATAACATCACTTTTGATGATAGGCCAACACTTCTTGAAGAAAATGCCAGTAAAGCCATCGGGTCCGGGCGCTCGATCGGAAGGAAGCTGCGATATGGCGTGGGCAATTTCTGCCTCGTTGAAAGGTCTATCAAGGTGAGAGAGGTCCACCTTGGGAAGGTCCATGCTGTCCCAGCTAATCTCACAAGTGCGTTGATTTGGAGTGCTCATAAAGTTCGCGAAGTGTTGTTGGATGACTTCCTGCTTGTCCTAATGTGAGACAGCCCACCCCACATTCGTCCGTAGACGCTAAATGAAGTTCTTTCGCCTGCATGCGTTTGCCTTGAGGTGGAACAATTTGGTGTTGGCGTCCCCCTCACGTAGGTTATTGATGCACGAGCATTGGCGTTTTCGTGCTCTCTCTATAACCGCCCAACCCAGGATGCACTTTTTGAGTTTTGCTCTGATGGAAAACTCTGCATCTGACAAAGGTCTAGCATCCTGTGCCGTGTCGAGAAATTGGATAACCACTTGCGCCATGTGAAACTTGAGTTTGGCATCGGAGATTAGCGAAACACTCCATTTTCTCAGAGATTTGGCCGTAATGTGCAGCTTGTGGCCCAGCCGGTGAAATGGCTCAGTGTGGTGCGTCGGGAGGTTCCAGGCATGTTGCACAATTTCCTGAAAATGAGGGAGCCTTGTCTAGAAGTTTTCGAATTTGAAGGGGCGCGGACGACGGGGTCCTGACAGCCGAGCAAGGATTAGAGGACAGTGGTCCGAGTGCGACGAAGATAGAGCATGCAGGGTGTGCTCGTCAAAGGCGATGTTCCAAGTGTCGTTGCAGAAAAAACGATCGATGCGAGAGAGGGTCGGTTGGCGTCTCTCGCTACTCCAGGTGAATTTGCGATTCTGCAAATGTATCTCTTTAAGGCCGCAAAGGTCAAAGCAGAGCGGAAGCGACGCATAAGTTGTAGGTTCAATCTCCTGTTATTCTTATCCTTGGCTTTGTAAATGAGGTTGAAATCCCCGACGATTAGCCATTTGGAATTGTCGTTCGGTCGTAGGACTCGCAAGTGACTTAAGAAGGCCGCTTTATGTTCTCGTCTCGAAGGCCCGTAGACTGTGGTCAGCCTGAATTCCGACCCGCAAAGCTTCACTGTTGCGCTCGCAGTGATAGAGAAACTACCAATCTGGATGTTGCTTAAGCTAATGAAGTTGTCGTCCCATAAAATGAGGATGCCTCCCCTGGTGCCTTGCGCTGGTTTGAAGGTGAAGCTATTCAGGCGGTAACCCCCTAAGAAGGATGCCAGAGGCGCATCGATGTGGCTTAGCTTCGTCTCTTGGATGCACACAATATGACCGGAGGTGGATTTAAGGGTCTCATGGACTACCATACATCTCGCTACAGCGTTAAGACCACGGACGTTCCAACTAATGAGATTGAAGTCACCCGCTTGCATGATGAAATCTAGAGCGCCATGAGCCAAACGAGGTAGCAAGCAATTAGCCCGAAGGTCGTAGCCAGCAGGGCAGAAACGAAGAGCAGCCCGAAGGTCGAAGCCAGCAGGGTACAGTCGAAGTTGCGGACAAGTCGTGGTGGAGTTGTCCCCCGTCCGAAGGTCACAGCCAGCAGGACTGGGGAGAACATTCGAAGTGCAGTACTTGAAAGTTAAGCTAAACATTGAAGGAACATGTCTCTGTTGAGGATAGCAACCTTGTTGTGGCGTCATTCTTGGGCTGCATGGAGCTCATTCTGGACATCTGCAACAGACTGTCCAGCATACTGGAGGAGAGCCTCATTCACCAAGTCGGCTCCCTCATCCTCCAGGTCGAACAAAGCAGTCATGGCCGCGATGACGTGCTCCGGCAGCGGGAACTGGTGGGAGTTGATGAAGTCCTGCAGTATCTCCTCGATCGGCCGCATCTCATCGTCAGTGACCCCCAGCTTGTGCCAGAGATTGCGCTGGGCGCGCTCCATGACAGGGACTGCCGGCTTCTTAGCCAGCCGAGCACTTCGGCGAACCTTGGACATGTCGAAGGTCTTCCTAGCCCGCTGGCGGCGTTCCGGATGCTGCTGTAGGAGAGGTGTGGCCGGCTTGGTGAAGAGGTCATCGACGCTCGGAGCTGCCGGCGCAGGCGTATGGGCGAGCACCACGGGCGCCAGCAGTTCCGTCGCTGACACCGGTGCCGGTTCGGTCGCCACGGGTGCCAGCAGCACAGTCGCCGGCTGGCTGTCGACGTTGACGGCGCACTGAGTGTCGAGTTGCTGCACGTGCAGCTGCATTTTGTCGAGGGCAGCCTCGACGTCGTGGATGGAGGGAGCAGCGTTGGTGTTGCGCGCGGCCATGGCGCCATCCAGGGCATCATGCAACCTGGCGAAGGCCCGTTGGAGAGGCACCAGCGTGAAGGTAGCGTCAGCGTGAACGGACCAGGCTCGATTCCCTTCGCGATGGCGCGGGGGTTCGACGTGCCTAGTGAGAGCCGCCAAGGCACCACTATTGACAGGCTCCGGCGCGTCGAGCATCTCGAACTCTGGCTGCAGCTGCTGTCCAGGAGATACAGGAGACACGAAATTGATAGCATCACTGCATACCTGTTGGGAAGCCAACGCTTGCATGTTGAGCTTGAGCGCCAAAGCTTGAGCGTAGAAGAGGGCCTGTAGCTGCCCAGCTGTGAAGTCCTCAGTCGTGTCGGCGTTCGGCAGCGAGGAGAAGGTGAGGCCCTCCCGAGAAAGCAACATAGCCGGCGTAGCAGAAGCGCCGGGGAAGCGACACGCCGAGTGCTGCCGACCCCTGAACTCGCTCTCCCAGCGTTTTGGGGATCGCGTGCGCTCCCGTTGGATGACGTCGTGGCCGTGGCAGTTGTAGATGTTGTTGAGGAAGCCCCGTCCGCGGCCCGGATGGTCGTAGTCTCCGCCGTCGCTGTCGTCGTCATCGCTGCGACGGTACGGCCATTGGAACGCCTTGTCGTTGCAGGAACTGCCCCCCTGCGGCGTTCCGCACGACCGCGCCGCTCGTCGTCGTTGCGTCTTCCTTGCTGGCCGCGGGAAACGCGGCCTTCGAGTTCGCGCCCGCGCTAGCACTCGTCGCGGCCGCATTCATCACGACGACGCTCGCCGCGGTCATGTGCGTCCAGGCCACGAACGTCCTGGCCCCTGGCATTGCGGGTGCGGTCCCGAGCGACACCGTCTCGTCCACGCTCGCTGTCGTCGTTGTGCTCCCTCGACGGGAGGGGGAGCCGGGCAGGGAACGTGGAGCGCGTTCCGGCCGGCACACCATCCGGCACACCGTAGTGCCAGACGTAAGGCCGACGCACCGGTGTGAAGGCATGATCGTTGTGCGCATGCTCGAGGTCGTTCTCCGCCGCCGTGCAGTCCTCCAGAATGCCCAGATGGAGGTAGACAGGGTATCTCACGCCCTAGTGCCACGGGGCTGGCCTCGACGTGTAGACCGAGTAGGAGGAGCTGTCGCCCGGCCCGTGGGTGAAGATGAGCCAGACCCACTTCGGGATCTTGCTTGGGTCCGCCGTCCAGGCCCATAGGTCGATGTGTCGTGTGTCGGTGGGCTGGACGAGGTCCGTCCTGATGCTCTCAAGCGCGCAACGGGAGCCGATGACCCGCTCGACGATGTCCGGCGACCACGCGTGGTCTGGGATGCCGTCCAAGTAGAGGCGCACACGGTAGAAGATGCGCATGCCCAACGCATGAGTGAGGCTGCGCCAAGGCCTCAAGCAGATGTCGATGCCGTGGCCCTGGAAGTGCCCACGATCATGGGTGAGCGCGCACTGGGCGCTGTTTCTAAAGCGGACGAGGAAGGGCTCTGGCTGATGAACGGTGACAGCGACGTCTCCCCGCTGAAGGTGCAGACTATCGAGGAGAAGGTCCTCGATCTCCCTGGCCCCAGCGCCACGCGGGAGGTGGATGGCCCAAGGAACAAGTGCTGTGTTCTCCCAATCGCGCGCCTCCCGTCAGAGCAAAAGAGTTGGGCACGAAGATTGTTTCCTCCTCAGGTCGGGTGTCTGGGTCCCCAATCGCCATTGTGGCAGTTGGGGGAGGCGGAGGCGGTGGAGGTGGCGGCGGAGGCGGCGGCGGAGGTGGAGGACGACGTGTTGGAGGACCACGGCGAGGGTCAACCTTGCAGAACCGCTCACGGTGCCCTGAGCGGCGGCAGCGAAAGCAACGCACGGGGTCCCGGCAGGAGGCAGCCCAATGGTCTCGAGCCAGGTAGATGAAACAGCGTCCGGCCGTTGCCTGGATGAAAGCCTCCAGCCCCCGGTTAGGTGGCCGCCTTGAATCCCCCCGCAGTGAGCCCGGCTTGAATCGGCTCTGGAGCTCCGGTCATGTCCGCCAGTACGATGCGGGTAGTCGGGCGGCGCGTTGCGTGTTGAATGCCTCCTACGGCCTCTCGCTGGCTGCCACTCCTGTCGCGGGGAGGTCGCCGCGGCAGGGCGCGGTGTAGGCTGACGTGGCGCCCAGGTCCGTAGCTTCCGTGGCCCGTCGCCGGAGTTATTGCACCGCGACCTTGTCAAATCAGTGGGGTAAATGCGGTTCCCCAGCGCGGAGCCGCGGTGGTTGCCGCCAGAGCGCCGCGGGGCAACGGGTTGGTGCGGGGCATTGACTTGCCCCCTTCTGACGACCTCGGCGTAGCTGGCTCGATTGGGCTTGTCAGCAGCCAGATCCGGAGGTGCAGAGCGCGGATCTGTTGCGTGGCCCAGTGGATGGGACGTCTCCGGCACGAACTTGACGTCGACGGCCGGCGGCTTACCGTGGCGCGGTGGTGGCGGGGGTGAGTCCGAGAAGAACCGTTCCCAGTCAGAGTGGGCGCAGGGGGAGGCTGGTGGGGAGGTGTGGGGGTGTGCTTCGCGGCGGAGGATGCGGAACAACGGGAGAGGTGTCCCGGCCGGCTGGTGGCTGGCCGCCGTACGCGGCGGAGGCGGCGGTGGGTGGGGGTCGGGGGGCATGGCGGAAGCTCCCTAACCAAACACACTCTAAGATTACTAATCACTTATGATAGAAAGATTTGTTCGTCAGCTGCCTGTTATTCCCCGGCTGACACGGCGGCTTGTACTGCGTGCAGAACGTAGCCGGAATCCCCCGGCTGCGGCTCCGGCATGTTGTGACTGCTTTTGAAGGACTGGACACACGGCTTCGACGTGCCGGCGCCGGCGCTCCCCGCCCTCACCCAGCACATCACCACCTTCCACCTCTTCCCGTCCGCTTCCAAGCTCGTGAACTTGACCTCGAACGCGGCCTCCTCACGCCTCATCTCCTCGGCGAGGCTGTCCACCAGGAACCCAGGCATGGCCACCTCCCGCCCGCACGCAACGACCTGGCACTCCGCCGCCTCACGCAGCGCCACACACATGTCCGGCACGCGCCCGCTGGCCAACGGGAGACGGAGGTACGAGTAGGAGACCCTGACGGCGGTACCGGGCTCGATGCACCCGTCGGCCAATACGCTGTGCGAGGCGAGGCCGACGGTCAGGTTGAACACCGGGTAGAGCACCCGTCCTCGGCTGTCTATCTGCGGCTGCGGCGGGTCCGCCGCCGCCGCCGCCGTTGGGTCGAGGCCGGAGATGGCAGTGATGGCGACGGAGTACTCCGGCGGCATCTTGGACTGCTCGTCGTGCCAGATCGCCGCCACAATGACGAGGATTAGCGCCGCGATGAGGCCTGTGACGATAAGGCAACACCTGCTGCATTCTTCGTTGGTTGATGATGCTTCTGGGCGACGGGAGGCGCCGCCACGGACGCGCGTCAGAACAGGCTGCTCCTCCTCGTATGAGGCGCCCATTGTTGACACCGTGGATCTAGGGATTTTTGATCAGGTATAAAGATAGATCGCCTTTGACCTTTGTTGGTTTTTCAACACGCGGGGCGTGAAGTTTTATAGATGGAACTCCGTTAACATAACGACTACGCCTATTACTCGGACTCTGGATAACGCGTGTTGACATGTATAATACGAGTACGTAACAAGCATGAATCGAGCACACGGCAACGAACTAAACGAAGGCTCTGGCTTGTAACATTGATTGATCGGAAGCACTAGCGCCTGTCGGTGTTTTAGACCGGCAACCTACCAAGGGGAGTACCCGAGGTAGATGAATGTGGCCTCACCGAGATCGGTTACTCGAAGGAGAGACACGTGGCACACAATTTAGACAGGTTCGGGCCGCGAGGTGCGTAATACCCTACGTCATGTATGCTGCGTAGCTCTGGATTGATTGGGTGCATTTACAAGATGATACGGATGATGAGATAGGGGTCCCTGCCTCGCCTTATATAGTCCAGGAGGTAGGGTTACGAGTCGGTTTGAGGGGAGAGTACTAGTCGTGTACGGCTAGGAGTACTTCACATGGATCCGGACATGCGTAGCTTCCTAACCGAGTACTATCCCTCTGTAGTCCTTGCGCCCCACACCAGCAGGTGCCGTGTTGCCCAAGTCGAGTAGTCCCAGGGGCCCACCGAGTAGTCGGTCCTGGTACCCACCAGAGTAGTGGGCCCAGGGATGTCCATACGACAAGCCCCCGAGTACTTTGTAGTCGAGCAGGATGTCTTCGAGTAGTCTTGATGGCCTTGGCGAGTAGCCCTTGAGCGTCCCCGAGTTCCACAAGCCGAAAGTCCTCAAGAGTGCTTGAACCATCCCGAGGCTGGAAGGTACTCCAGCTGATCTTTGAGTAGTCTTGAAGTCTTCTCGAGTAGTCCCCAAGCGTCCCCGAGTGCTTCTCTCGAAGGTCTTCAATAATACTCGCGATGTCTTGATGAAGAGACCATATGGAAAATGCGATTCAGAGAATCGCATTCCATATGGAATGTAGCCCCCGAGCCTTGGGTCGAATCGTAGATTCAAGCTGAGGTTCAATCTGAAGTTCTGCCAATCTTATCCCGAAAAATCCGGAGAAAAAACCGAAGGACACGTGGCACGGAGCCCCCGAGCCTTGAGTCGAGTACTTTCTCTTGAATTAAAGGGTCATCTTGACTGTAGAATGTGTCCTGAGTGGGTCTTGAATCTGGTTGTATCCCACTGAGGTCATCAGAAGTAGTCGAGCCCTCGAGATGGAGAGCATCGAGTACTGGAAGTTGAAGAGTCACGTTGCTGCCGCTAGGTCACCCGTCTGGCGCCGTATCTGCCCGCTGAGAACCGAGCCGCCAGGGCTGGTTATAAATAACCGGTGAGTCCCTTAGGGTTTTTCACTCCTAGCAGTTGCATTCCTCAGATTAGATCTGAATCGCCGCCCCCTCCGCTCCTCTGCTGCCGCCGCCGCGGCGCAGAGACCTAGATCCATTTGCTCGCGCTGCCGCAGTTCACCCGCCGCTGTAGCCCCCGAGCGAATGCGAGTGAAGACACCTGTCATTTGGAGAATGAAGGTATCTCCAGCGAAGGGCAAGAAGATCGGTGCGTCAAAGAAAAGGAGCCAGGATGAAGAAACCGGGGATGCCGGCCAGTCGTCAGCATCACCACCCTCGTCCCCTCGCCCCAATCCGGCGAAGGAGTGGAAGAAGGCGAAACTGAAGACCGAGGACCTCCTCGCCTTGGTCAACAGTGGGTTCCTTCATGAGAAGGAGGTGGATCTATGGCGCACCGCCACCGGCGATCCGTACCCGATGGAGAAGAACCCGGACGAAATCCCAATGTTCGCCCGGTTCGTAGAGCGCGGATTGGCGCTCCCCGCCAGTGATTTCTTCAAGGGTCTGCTCAGGTACTATGGCATCGAGTACCTTAATCTCAACCCCAACGGAATCTTCCATGTTTGTATTTTTGTCCACTTCTGCGAAGCATTTGTGGGTATCAAACCCCACTGGGTGTTGTTTCGGAAGTTCTTCCGGTTGAAGCCGCAACCGAGCACCAACGATACACGAGTAGTCGGAGGTGCCGGTATCCAGATGCGTGAGGATGCCGTCGACCAGTACCTGCCGTACAAGTTGATAGACTCCAACCAGGACTGGAAGGCCAAATGGTTCTACATCAGCAACCACCATCCTGAGCTGCCGAAGCCGATCGGGTGTCAACCGAAGCACAAGCTGTGGTGGAACACAAAGCCCACCATGCAAGAGGGTATTCAGCTACCTGAGTTGCTGAAGAAGATCAAGGCCTTGCGAGAAGCCGGTCTGAGGGCCGAACATGTGGCCTTCAGCTTCATGAAGAGGAGGGTGTAGCCACTGATGGCACGAGACACCCTCGGGTACCAATACAACGGCGACAAGGACACGTCCCGGATGCCTGGCTTTGAAGTAGAGGACCATGTCATCGTCGAGAGGCTGGGCAAGATCTTCAAGGATATGCCCCCGTACACACCGTGCCCGGTGCCAGAGTACTCTGCGGCACGGCCGCCAAATCAGGTCAGTAGTCGTGACATAAGCCCCCGAGTACTGATTTGCTTGAAGTAGTCGTACTCATATGTGCTACATGTTGTAGGATGACGTGGCGAAATACGTCTCAGTCCCGACTTCCCCTCCGCGACTTGTGGAGCAACCAGAGGAGAAGGGCAAGAAGAAGGAACGCCGTGAAGTCGGTGAAGGCAGTGACGCCGTTGTCATCGAGTCCGGCTCTGATGACGATGAAGATGAAGAAACACTGCAGCAAAGGTTCCAGCTGCGCTCCAGGTTCAGCCGAGCTGGGATGCCAGACGTCCCAGTCATCATCGAGAGGCCGTCGAGTCTCAAGGCTAACCTGCCAGTGCCGCCGAGGAGGCCTCGCAACGTGGCGCGGAAACGTGCCGTCAAGAAGCTGAAGATCTCGGAGACGACCAACCAAGAGGTAAACACCGCGACTAGAGTAGTCGAGCACAGCTGATAAGTAGTCGTGTGCTGAAGATTTGTCTTGTAATGTTGCAGGATATCCCCTCCCCGGACCTCGTAGACCAGGGCGACGAGGGGGTCCTGGATACCGTGGGAGCGGCAGCTGATAGGAGTATCAGCCCGCCTCCGTCAACCGAAGAAGTCGTGCCAGCAGCGGCACCGTAGGAGACCGGCGCTGCGGAGCCGCAGCCATCGGTTGAAGAAGGACGAAACCCTCCGCTGGCTGCAGCTGTGGAGCAACCGGAGGAGGCGTCTGTTGAGGCCGGAGCTGCCGCTGAGGCTGGCATAGTTGATATTACCAGTATACTAGGTGCTCCGACCGTGACCGTGGTGCGGTCAACACTGTAAGTGCTTATGAACTTTCAAGTAGTCATGTAGACGGTAGACTTGCATTGCTGACTTGATTACTTCATGATGCAGGAAATCCACGGACCTCTCGTGGGACGGTGAGGAGACCAGCACTCCAGCTGACGGAGAGGGCCGCTCGGCGGAGGAGCGCGAACCCACGCCACCGCCACAAACTGAAGTCGCGGTGGGGTCGACGTTGGAGGAAGCCACCTTGGTTGAAGGTATGTGTCCTGTCACCACTGGTAGTCATCATGCATAGTAGTCGTAGCCGCTGAGATTGGCTGCGTGTGCTCATTGTGCTAGGAGCACAAGCTGAGGGAACCTCAATTCCTGAAGCCGTGGCCATGGAAACGGCTACTGTGGAGTCGGAGCCCACAGGACTGATGGTCGGGACGGCGGAAGAAACAGCCCCCGAGCTGGGGACTGCGGTGGCCCCCAAGTCGGGTGCGGAAGTGTAGGACGATCTGCTCCACGGGACGAGCACGGACGTAGTCGTCCGCTCGCCCGTCATAGAGGAAGCCGCGCCGATCCGTTCGGCGGCTATGGCAGAGGAGGCATCTTCGAGCCGCGGGGGTCTTGAGCTGCTGGAAGACAATCTTCTCGATCCGGCCGTTGTTGCTCTGAACATGGAGTCATGGCGGCGTACCCAGTAGTGGGTCAAGGTACGTTGCGAGTACCTCGAGTAGTCTTGTACGATGAAATACAAAGTACCCGTTTGACTATTCTGTCTGCGTAGGATATTGTTGAAAGATCCCGCGAGAAGTCCGAGCTGCTGAAGGGGTACGGCAACACAGTCCTTCGTGCCGAAGCCTTGGAGAAGGAGCTCGATAAGTCAAAGAAACATTCTGCGCTGCTCCAATCCAAGCTTGACGGTGCCTTCGCCCAATATCATAATGAAGTGCAAGAGATGCAGGCGAAGAGGGACGACTTGATTCAGAAAAACAAGTCGCTGCGCCAAAAGAATAAAGGTATGTTTCCCGCCAAAGCCTTTGAGTACTTATTAGGGTACCTTGGTGTAATCTGACAGTGTGATGAGTTGTCTGTGGAGCTTGAAGAAAGGGTCGACCAGCTGAAGGCGTCAGAGATGGACTTGAAGAACATCGTGTATCGTGAGACCGACAAAAGAGAGGTACTTGAGTATGAGTACGCTCAGTTGCGCCATGAGTGTATCAAGCGCATGGAGCTTCGTGAAGCCTCAGACCGTGACCTTGTCAATTGCTATAAATCTCTGCAGAAGCTCAATGAAGATTGCGAGAAGCTGCGGGGCCAGCTGAAGGAACTTGAGGAAGCCGCGCTACCCATTGCAAGGCTGCTGGTGCCACACCCGGGCGGGCCGAAGATTGCTCCACTGGTGGACCGATTGAAGGAAGCCCCTGGGCGTCTGGCGACGTATGTCAAGCACTTGGCGAAGTCAATCCCGAACCAAGTCTTGGCATACATGAAGTCATATTTCCCCAAGACTCCAGTGAACATAGTCGCCGGTGGACTTGCATCGAACTGTATTGACGATCAGTACAAGACCCTCCTGGAGGAGATGGCGCCCATTGCTGAACAAGTGGCGGAAAAGCTCAACCTTCAGTAGGAGTACCTGTAGGAGTAGCTTAAAGTAGTTGATGTAAAACAAACAGAGTTGTTAGTAACTTGTTTGGATTATCAATGAAAGTTGTCCACGATATATCTGTGAAATAAGTACTCGTAGCCACCACTTGCAACGAAGTGTACGGAGTACCAAACCGTGGTGGAACTTGTGAGTAGTAGTACTCAGTAGGAGATGCCTGATTGGAAGGCACAGTAAATAAGTTGAATGAAAATCAAACTTTATTACTGATGAATAAGTACACCTGGATGGTCAGGGCCGTTTACAAGTGTAGTCGCCAGGACTCGGAGGCCGCCTACGGCTAAGTGGCGCTAGGACCCTTAGGCCGCTTACAGCTAGAGATCCGTTAGTAGTCGTATAGACTGGATCAAGAGTACATGGTCTTGCAGACCGCCGCTAGAGTCCTCAACGCTCTAAGCAGCCCAAGATCCGTTAATAGCCGTTGACGCTGGATCTTGGAGAAGAGTAGTCCGGAGACTAGTGCCAGGATCGGAAGGCCGCTTACAGCGAGGAGTCCGTGAGTAGTCGTGTAGACCTGGACCCGTAGAGTAGTCGAGCGACTACGCGTAGAAGCGACACAACTGGTCGACGTTCCACGAGTTGCGGATGTCGTTGCCTTCAAGTGTTTGGAGGCGGTAGGAGCCTGGTCCAGTCTCCTTGGAAATTGAGAAGGGACCTTCCCATGGTGAGCTGAGCTTGTGTAGTCCGTCCGTATTCTGGATACGACGGAGGACTAGATCACCGACGTTGAAGGAGCGTTCCTTGACGTTGCGATCATGGTACCGTCGGATACCCTCGAGGTACCTTGCTGATTGGACGAGGGCGGCGCAGCGGGCTTCTTCGAGGCCGTCGATGTCGACCCGTCTGCTGTCTTCTGAGATGCCTTCGTCGTATTGTTCTACTGCCGGGGATTCCCACATCACGTCGGCAGGTAGAATAGCTTCGGAGCCGTAGACCAGGAAGTAGGGCGACTGCCCCGTCGGCTTGGTAGGCTGAGTACGAAGCCCCCAGAGTGCGTTGGGTAGTTCCTTGATCCACTTGCCTCCTTTGGTGTTAGCTGCGTCGTGCAATCGTTTCTTGAGGGCGTCGAGTACCATCCCATTAGCGCGCTCAACTTGGCCGTTGGCACGGGGATGGGCGACTGAGACGTACTGGACATCGATCCCGCTGTTCTCGCAGTACTCCCAGAACTGATGGTTGTTGAAGTTGGAACCCAAGTCTGTGATGATGCGATAGGGCAGCCCGTAGCGATGCACGAGTTCATCCAAGAAGTCGAGTACTCTGTCGGCCTTTGGGCAGGTGACCGGCTTGACTTCGATCCACTTGGTGAACTTGTCGATGGCCACCAAGACTCTATTGAATCCTCCTGGCGCAGTTGGCAGAGGCCCAATCATGTCGAGCCCCCAGCAGGCAAAGGGCCAGGTTGGTGGTATGGTGACTAGCTTGTAGGTCGGGACGTGTTGCTGCTTGGCGAATAATTGACATCCTTGGCACTTTCTGACGAGTTCTTCGGCGTCGGCCAGAGCTGTGGGCCAGTAGAAAGCTCGTCGGAAAGCCTTGCTCACCAGCGTTCGAGAAGACGCGTGGTTGCCGCAGATGCCTTTGTGGATCTCCTCCAAGATATCCTTGCCTTCTTCTCGAGGTATGCACTTCATGAGTACTCCAGAAGTGGCACCTCGCCTATAGAGCTTGTCTCCGACTAGTACGTAGGCCATGGCTCGGCGGACGAGTTGTTCGGCCAAGTTCTTGTCGGATGAGACCTTCTGCTCGCGGATGTAGTCGATGAAGGGTTGTCTCCAGTCCACGTCAACCATCATGACCTCCTGGCCGGATTGTACAGGGTCAGTGGCCATTGGCGCCGACTCCGGGATGGATGGCGCGTGAAGCTCGTGGACGAAGACTCCAGCAGGTACTTGCGCGCGAGTAGAACCAAGCTTCGACAGGACGTCCACGGCAACATTGTTGTCGCGGATGATGTGGTGGAACTCGAGACCGTAGAACTTGTTCTCGAGCTTACGAACTTCCAGACAGTAGGCGTCCATGTTCTCCTTGTTGCGATCCCAAGACTTGTTGACTTGGTTGATGACCACTGCGGAGTCACCGTAGACTAGTAGCCGCTTGATGCCCAAAGAGATTGCGAGGCGGAGCCTGTGAAGTAGGGCTTTGTACTCGGCTTCGTTGTTTGAGACCTTCCAGAAGATCTGCAGGACGTACTTGAGTTGTTCGCCCTTTGGAGAGATCAGTAGTACCCCTGCACCTGCCCCTTCGAGCTTGAGTGAGCCGTCGAAGTACATCACCCAGTGTTCTGGGCGCTCGGTTGGAGTTGGTAGCTGATTCTCCCGCCACTCTGCCATGAAGTCGACTAGTGCCTGGGACTTGATAGTAGTACGTGGCTTGAAGTCGATGTTGAGTGCGCCGAGTTCGACCGCCCACTTGGAGATTCTTCCAGTAGCATCCTGATTGCGGAGTATGTCACCGAGCGGGTAGTCGGTGATAACAACAATCGGGTACTCCTGGAAGTAGTGTCGTAGCTTCCGCGAGGTGATGAGCACTGCATAGAGTAGCTTCTGGACCGGCTGGTACCGTGCCTTGGACTCTGACAGAACCTCGCTGATGAAGTAGATTGGTCGCTGGACTGGGTAGGCGTGGCCTTCTTCCTACCGCTCGACGACGATGGCAGTGCTGACCACATGAGTAGTCGTAGCGAGGTAGAGCAGTAGCTGCTCCTTTTTGCGAGGAGCCGTGAGGACCGGTGGCTTAGACAAGAAGTCTTTAAGCTGCGCCAGAGCTTGATCAGCCTCCGCGGTCCACGCGAACTTCTCTTGATGCTTGAGTAGTTTGAAGAAGAGTAGTCCCCATTCTCCAAGCTTCGAGATAAATCTGTTCAGGGCCGCCATGCACCCGGTCAGCTTCTGGACATCCTTGATGCAGGTTGGAGCTTTCATGTTGGTGATGGCGGAGATCTTCTCGGGGTTGGCTTCGATGCCATGATGGCTGATGATGAAGCCGAGTAGTTTCCCAGATGGTACGCCGAAGGCGCACTTGTTGGGATTGAGCTTCCATTGGTACTCTCACAGGGATGCGAGAGTCTCTTCAAGATCGGCGATGAGCGTATCGGAGTTTCTGGTCTTGACGACCACGTCATCCACGTAGACTTCGATGTTCTTGTTGAGCTGCTTCTTGAAGCAGGCCTGGATAGCTCGTTGGTAGGTGGCGCTGGCGTTCTTCAACCCGAACGACATTGTCGTGTAGTAGTAGGCGCCGAACGGGGTGATGAACGCGGTCTTCTCCTGGTCTTCTTCCTTGATAGCGATCTGGTGGTACCCGGAGTAGCAGTCGAGGAAGCAGAGCAGGTCGCAGCCTGCCGTGGAGTCGATGACTTGATCAATCCGCGGCAACCCGAAGGGGTCTTTGGGGCAGTGCTTGTTGAGGTCGGTGTAGTCGACGCACATCCTCCACTCGTTGGTGTTCTTCTTGCGGACGAGGACGGGGTTGGCGAGCCACTCAAGGTGGAAGACTTCACGGATGAAGCCCGTCGCGAGTAGTTTGGCGAGTTCCTTCTTGATGGCATCCCGTCGGTCGTCGGCGAAACGGCGAAGGTGTTGTCGTTTGGGGGTAGCTTTAGGATCGACATTGAGTGAGTGCTCGATCAGCCTCCTGGGCACCACTGGCATGTCCGCTGGCTTCCATGCGAAGATGTCTCGGTTAGCCCAGAGGAAGCTGACGAGCGCGTCTTCCTATTTCAGGTCAAGACCCACCCCGATCATGGTAGTCTTGCTGCTGTCGCCCGTCCCAAGGTCGATGGCCTTCACTTGGACTTCCTCTGATGGCTGAGGCTTGTTTGTGGTGTCGGTCTTCTCGGGAATCTCGAGTTCGGTTGGGGCAAGCCTCTTGGACGCAGCAAAGATCTCCATCATTGCATTGGGTACTTGGTTGGTCGCTGCGAGTTCCACGGCTTCGGTGTCGTAGTCGAATGAAATCTTCAAGTCCCCTTGCAGTGTGAGTACTCTGGCAGGACTTGGCATCTTGAGTACCAAGTAGGTGTAGTGTGGTACCGCCATGAACTTGGTGATAGCTGGTCTGCTGAGGATGGCATGGTAGGAGGTTTCGAAGTCCGCAACATCGAACTTGATGTACTCGGTGTGGTAGTTCTCCCTTGTCTCCCCGAAGGTAACTGGCAGGACCACTGAGCCCAGTGGAATAGCCGCGTTACCGGGGACAATGCCGTAGAAGGGTGACGCGCTCTTGGTGAGCATGTCGGTGATGTCGAGCTTCATCTTCTTCAAGGTCTTGGTGAAGAGGACGTTGAGTCCGCTCCCGCCGTCGATGAGGACCTTGTTGAGTCTGGAGCCCGCGACTACAGGTTTCAGGACGAGTGGGAAACGTCCTGGTTCGGAGAAGCTTGTCCATTGATCCGCGTGGGAGAAGGTGATAGGTACCTCCGACCACCTCAGAGGTGTCGGCACTGCTGGTTCGATGTTCAAGACTTCCCGTCGGGTGGCCTTCTGAGACCGTCTGGTGGGTAGTCCGCCGAATAGGACATTCACCGTTTTGTCAGGTTCCTGGAAGTCACTGTTGCCCTCGTCGACTTTTTTCTTGCCCTTCTTGTCATGAGGAGGCCGTGGGTCGGGAGTATCCTTGAGTGCTCGCCGGAGCTGGTAGCACTGCTCGGTGGTGTGATTACCATCCAGATGCCACAGGCACTTCTCTTTGAGCAAGTCTCTGAAGCCGCCTGAGGTCTTTTTCGAGTTGTTCTTTGTAGGGTGCTGTATAGCCGCGACTGTGTTGTCTGGCTTGCGCTTGTGGTTGGAGCTCGAGTAGTTGTTGTTGTGGCGACCCCCTTGATCTTTGTTGTTGTTGTTGTTGCCGCCCGTGTTGCTCTTATTCTTGCCGCGAATGGAGTCGTACTTGGCGTTTGCCTTGTCCTCTTCGTCGGCCCATGACGTGATCATGTCTTTGAGCTTGGTGATGGAGCTCGGGCGGCGGCGACCGAAGTCTTCGAAGGTGCGACGGTGATAGAGCCCGTCTTGGAAGAGGTCGATGACTTCTTTGTCGGTGACGTCGACTACGGTCGCGCGCTTGTCGAAGAAGCGCCGCATGTACTGGCGAAGCGTCTCGCCTTGTTCTTGCTTAACCATTGCCAGATCCATGCGGGTACCCGAGCGCCCCATGGCGCCCGCGAAGTTGCTGGTGAACTGAGCCTTCAGCTGGTCCCACTAGTCGATCGAGTTCTTTTCAAGTGACTCGAGCCATGTGAGTGGAGCCTGATCCAGACAGAAGGGGAAGAAGAGGCACTTTGCGTCGTTGTTGCCACCAGCATTTTCGATGGCCAAGGCGTAGCACCTGAGCCACTGAACTGGATCTTGCTTCGCGTCATACTTGGAGATCCCGAGAGGTTTGAATTTCTCGGGAAGAAGCAGGTTGCGAAGTCTTGCGGAGTATGCGGGGAAGCCGTCGCTGTCGCTTGCTTCAGTAGCCTTCTTGCGGCGGATCTCGTCGATCTTGTGGCGGGCGTCGTAGCCGCCACGTGCGTTGCCGGTGGCGTGGCTAGTCGCGTGGCCTCGACCGCCGCGATCGCCACCGCCACCAACTCTTATGCCGTCGTCATGGGATGAACTCCCGCCGCTGCTGCCACCGCCGCCGCCGCCGCCGCGACTACCTCCAGTGCCACCCTGGCTGATGCCGCCCTGTGAGGGTCCTCCAGCCGAGGCCCTAGAGCAGTTGGGATTTGGCTGGTGTTCACCACGGACACGGTTGCGTCCGCCGTCTGCCGGGCTGCGGCTAGTGGCTTCGTGGTTTCTGGCGTCGTGAGTTCTGACGGGGGGTACTTGAGCAACCCTGTTGTCGACCCGCATGAAGTAGGCGTCTTCAGCGAGTTTGGCGATGACTTCGCCCGCACGGATCCCCTGGGCCTACCGTGCTATTGTGGTGATAGACATGAGGCTACTTCTCAGGAGTAGTGTGTACCCGGTTGGCAACTTGCTCCAGGGCCTCATTGAGGTTCCGGATAGGGAGAGTTTCCCAGAGACGTCTGTGTCGATCATTCCGCTTCCTGTTGCGGTCACGCCGAGCGTTCTTGTCTTTGGTGGTCTCGTTCGGAGGTGCGTTGGCAGACAACTCGTCCTCTGAGATGTCGTCAAGGTACCGGTCGGGTCGATTTTCCGAAGTCCCAACATCTGTGGCCGTCATGAAGACTTCACGGTCGGGAGTGCAGAGACTGGAGTCAGTAGTCGCCACCTCGGTGGGGGTGTGCTCGTCGTTTAGAGCCAGCGGGGTCCCCTCCTGGAAGGGGAGTGAATCGAGGTAGGCGACGCAGCGTGAGTTGTCGTCCGTCAAGTCTGCGGGCTTGCGGTCGGGCCAGTAGACGAATCTGCCGGCGGGAGTGGATGTAATGACCAGGCCAGTGGCAGGACCTGACAGCGGTTCCTCAATCATGTTGAGCTCGAACTCGGACTCGATTGGGTCCGATCCGAAGTCGAACTCGTAGGAGGAGTCCGAGTAGTAGCCGGTTGCGGTGTTGGAGTCCGAGGAGTACTCGGGGGCGACCTCCTTGCCGGCCCGGCGTGCGGTGAGAGCTTCCGCATGGGCCCTGCTTGAGTTGCAGGGACCGTATGGGAAGTGCTCGTGGAGAGGGGCCACTTCACACGATGGCTCAGGAGCCGGCTCGTATGAGGAGATCCAGGGTGACGTCGAGTTCGAGTTGGAGGCGGATCCGAGCTCGAAATCGGCGACTTGGTTGTAGAGCGAAATTTCGCCGAATTTTTCGACGAGTGGGCCCGTGGCGTCTTCGGGAAGCATCATGAGCCCGGTCTTTGGGTCCGGGGTCATGGTGAGGTAGTGCTGGAACGATCCAGCGCCGTCAGCGGTGCAGACCCAGGAGCCGAAGACGAAGGTGTCGCCGCGGTTGAAGGCGGCGGTTGGCTTGATGACGATTGAAGCCGTCGAGTTCGCCATGTGATCTTCGGCGAGTTCCCCTACCTGGAGCGCCAGCTGTCAGTGTTTTAGACTGGCAACCTACCAAGGGGAGTACCCGAGGTAGATGAATGTGGCCTCGCCGAGATCGGTAACTCGAAGGAGAGACACGTGGCACACAATTTAGACAGGTTCGGGCCGCGAGGTGCGTAATACCCTACGTTCTGTATGCTGCGTAGCTCTGGATTGATTGGGTGTGTTTACAAGATGATGCGGATGATGAGATAGGGGTCCCTGCCTCGCCTTATATAGTCCAGAAGGCAGGGTTACAAGTCGGTTTGAGGGGAGAGTACTAGTCGTGTACGGCTAGGAGTACTTCACATGGATCCGGACATGCGTAGCTTCCTAACCGAGTACTATCCCTCTGTAGTCCTTGCGCCCCACGCCAGCAGGTGCCGTGTTGCTCAAGTCGAGTAGTCCCAGGGGCCCACCGAGTAGTCGGTCCTGGTACCCACCAGAGTAGTGGGCCCAGGGATGTCCATACGACAGCGCCCGGACGTCCGAAAATGCGCTAGCGTCCGAACGCATCGGGAGCCGTTGGATTCGCGCAGTCAAATCACCTTTTCCAACTCCGGATTCGCATAGTCAAATCACCTTTCCCAACTCCCAGCAGCATGTGCCTCTCACCCCATGTGCTAGTGTGGGGTCAACGGCAGTCAAATCACTTTCGGAATCACTTTTCCCAACTCCCCACCAGGATGCGCCTCAGACCATGTGTCGTCTCGTTCAGGTTCAGAGGTGACCCATCATCTTTCCTGGGTGGTTCCCACTGCAACATGCACCAACACACAGACGAAACACTTGCAACACAGAGACGAAACACTTGCAACATTCAATTGCAACATTCAGTTAAAGAATTTGGAACAAAGGTCCGAAACAACCCAATTTGCGAGCTCCCGTGGGGTCCACGCCAACCCACAACCGATAGCCCCTTTTCCCAGGGACAGGCCCGTCATCTGTACTGGGTGGGTCCCACTTCAACATGCCCAAACACCGAGATGATGAAATAATTGCAACATCCTGATCAAAAATTTGCAACATCAAGATTGAATGTTGCAACATCACATACACTGGTGAAACATCTCGAAGTCATTGTTGAAACATAAAAAACATCATGTTGCAACATCCAAAAAATCGAATGAAAAAACCTAAATCATGGCTGCAACACCACGCACGGGAATCATGACGGCAACATCTTCCGAAAATACTGAACGCAACATCAAAAAACTCATTGAAACATAGCAAAACGTAATTTGCAACACGTCAGGACACCACCATGGCAACTTGAATCTCGACCGCAACATCTTGAACCAACCATTAGAACATTAAAAAAAACATACTGCAACACCATGGGAGCCTCGCCGCCGCCGGCTCGGAGCTCGCCACTGTTGGCTTGGAGCTCGCCACCAACCTCGTGCGCCACCACCCTGGAGCTCTTGTACGGTGTCCGCACGGCAAGCGGTGGCTGCGTGGCTCGGAAGCCCCGAGCACCAGGAGAGCGCAGCGGAGCAGCAGCCCGACCCCCACCGCGTGCGCTCCGCCTGCTGCCCTCCATGGCTGCCGCTCGGGAGGCCGCAACCCAGCGTCAAGCCTGCACACAGCCACCAGCGGGCTCGCCCCCTTACGGGTGGATCTGCGGCCGGAGCACAACTCCTACCTAGATCTCGAGTCTGCACGGGAGAGAAACGTGTGTCAGAAAAGGAAATTAGAGAAGTGCGGAGAAGAAAAGGCAAAGAATATGTGAACGGAGGTGTGCTGACTCGCGGCAGCGGCGGCGGCACCGGCGGCGGGCCCTCCCACCGGAGCAGCAGCTGACGCTGCGGCGCGCTGCGCGGGGAAGCAGCACACCTGGCCGCGACGCGGGGTGCGTGAGGAGCGGGCGCCATAGAGGCGCCTGGCGGTGGGGGTGCCCGGCGTCCTCGGGGTGGGCAGCGTGCGCGTGCCGCCACCGCCGCGGACGTCCCCGCAGCTGTCGCAGCTAGCCCCCTCGTGACCTCCGTCCATGGCTTCAGGAGAGAGGAAGAGAGATAATGGTGAAGGGATAAGGGAGCAGCAGACGTGCGCTTGGGAGCAGGGAAAAGGAGACGGTGGGCAGCGTCTTTTTTCCGTGGTGGAGAATAGGTCACGTAGGCGTCCGATTTTTACCGTCCCCTCCGGACGTAAGAGCCGGAGCATTACCGTTGATCGATTGCCCTCTTGATATCATCCCACACAGCCTCGGTGATAAAAAAGGAAAGCTATCTGTTACTCATGCAATTCTTGACTCCTCACATGAATTTTTCCCACCTCCATCTTCACCCACCCATCCTTCTTCTCCAACTCCGGCGAGGTTCCGGCGAGACTCCGGTGAGGTTAGGGTTCGGGGTTAGGGTCCGGGGTTAGGGTTTGGGGTTTCCGGGGGTGGGGTTGCTGTCACCGCCGGACATGGAGGGAGGGCCTGCGGCGGCAAGCCGGCCCGACGGAGGAGGCGGGTTGGGAGCGGCGAGGCGTGGCGGCGGGGACGCCGCCGACCGGGCAGCGGAGGCCGGAGGTTGGGGCTAGGGTCGGGCGGGGGAACTCACCGGTGTTGGAGAAGACGGCGACGTCTCTGGCGGCGGCGGACCTGGAAGGTGGCCGGCGCCGGCGGACTAGGGTCCGTCGGAGCTCCGCGCCGGCCAGCCGCGTCGGCGCGGAGCTCCGGCAGACCCTAGTCTGCCGACACCAGCCGGGGTGGCGGAGGGGCTGTGCGGTGGCGGAGTCGGTGTTGGCAGTGGAGGCGTCGGCACCGGGGTGGCGGAGGGGCTGAGAAGGGCGGGCCTTGCTGACGCTAGTGAGGTCGTGGCGAAGGCGGCGGGGGCGTCGAGCACGGGAGGCGGATGCAAGGCGTTGGCGTGGGAGACGGATTGGAAAGGAAGGTGGATGTGTCGGCGAAAGGGATAAGGTGGAGGTGGCATTTCGATCTGGGCCGTCCATCTCGGATCGGACGGTGGAAAAATTCGTGTGAGGAAAACCTCTAAATCACATGGATAAAAATAAGAGAGAAGAGTAAAATCAGTAAAAAAAGAAAGTGAGTGCATAATTCTCGCACAAAAAAAAAGTGGGTGCACTCAAATTTTATACACAAACGGTTCATCTAAGTGGTTTGGCTATTTATGTTTGTGCTTTCGATAAAATTTTTCAAACAATGAAAACATTTGCACAACATTTGTTCACGTTGAACAAATTCTTTTACACAAACTTACTTAAATGAACGAGAATTGCAAAGAAATATGACATCATCTCAATATCGAAAATGAAAAATATATGGTTAAGACAATGGCAAATATACGAAGCCATTATTGACATAGCGCCACGAACAAAATTCCACCCAAGATTAATGGGCCCTGGCAGTTCATACTGCGCGCGGAACGTGGCCGGAATCCTCCTCTTCCGGTGTGCGGTCCATGTACCTCCTGGTCTTTTGGCACGGCGGCATGTCCAAGGCGGCACCACCGGCGCCCTCCCCGATCCTCACCCAGCACGTCACCACGCTCCACGCCCGTGTAAAGCCGTCTTCCGGAGGCGCCAGGCCCGTGAGCTGGACCTGGAACACGGCCTCCCCGCGCCGCATGTCCTCGGCGAGGATGTCAAGCAAGAACCCCGGCACGGCGACGTCGTGCCCGCGCGCCACGGCGGCGCGCGGCGCGACCGACTCCCCCGGCCCCACGCGCATCTCCGGCGCGCGGCCGCTGGCCATCGGGAGGCGGTAGAGGTGCGAGTAGGTCACCTTGATGGACGTGCCGGGGCTGATGCACCCGCCGGCCAGCTTGCTGCGCGAGGCCATGCCGACGGTGAGGTTGAACACCGGGCTGAGCATCACGTTCACGCCCCGGCCCGGCCGCAGGTCCGTCGCGGGGTCGAGGCCCGAGACGCCGGTGATCGCGACGGAGTACTCCGGCTGCATCGTGGATTGGATAATGTACCAGCCGAGCGGGACGAAGATCGCGAGGACCACGGCGGCGATGCAGACGAAGATGCAGAAGCCTATAATACAGTCGTCAGGATCTTCCCTACGAGAGTAGCCGCCGCCATGGCGCCGGGGCAGCACAGGCTGCTCCTGTTCGGCGTACGCGCCCATCGATCTGTAGCTATGTTAGTCTAGGGCTTTGGTATTGGTATATAGTTTGGTAGGTGGTTTTGTCTCTGTGGCTCCGGAGGGGATTGATCAGGCTATGTAGGCTGCATGTGTACGAGATCGTGTCGTCCACGATTGGTTCCCGTGCCATTGCCGAACTCATCGAGAGGAACGAACTCCAACCCAACCTCGCCTCGCAAAGGCGATCCATCCACCATATAAACACCGTATCAAATCACAAGTGCTCCAACGCCTTGCAAGTTCCAACCCAATCGCATCGACTCGTCCGTCTCGCCATGGGAGCGCACGCGCGGGTAACCGAGCCACTCCTCGACGACATCGAGGACGGCGGCGGCGGCGCCGCCGGCTGCTGCTGCTGCCTCTGGGACGACGTGATGGGGTTCTTCTGGTGGATCCTGCCGGCGGCCCTCGGCGCGCTGCTCGCGTTAGCGATCATGGTGCCCGCGCTCTACTTCCCCTACCAGTGGTCCTTCGACAACGGCAAGTACCCGGCGTTCACCGTCGCCGTCGCGGGCTTCTCGGGGCTCGACCCGGCGCTCCCCACCATGGACCCGACCTTCGACCTCACCGTCCGCATCGCGGAGCCGCGGAGGTGGAGCGTCGCGTGCGTCGAGCGCGGCACCACGGCGGTCGTCTCCTACCGCGGCGCGCGGCTGGCGAGCGGCCCCGTCCCGGGGTTCTGCGGCCAGAGCGAGAATGCCACCGAGGTCTCGTCCGTCATGGCGTGGGGCACCGCCGTGCCCGTGCCGGGGTTCGCGAGGGACCGGCTCGCCGAGGAGCTCCGCCGCGGGGAGGCCGACGTGGACGTCGTCCTCATGGGGCCCGCCACGTACTGCTTCAACTGCATCCAGACGGTGATCGAGTGCAAGCCCCGCCTGGGGCGCGGCGAGGCGTCGCCGCCGTGCTCGGTCAGGTACGAGCGCCCGACTCTGCCCGACGACCCGGCCAGGAGGCTGCAGCAGGCGAGGAAGCTGCTGACGACGCCGCAGTAGCTGACGCGCGGCGTGAAGCCTTTTTGTTTCGGAAATCTCAACTAAGTGTTCCGTAACTTCGTGATTACAGTAGAAGTTTAGCGCCATCAAACTCGGTCCTTTGTTTGTTTTTTTTTTTTTTTTTTGTGCAACAAACTCTGTTTTTTGTTGATCAGGGCAACATTGTGCTCTCTAGGTTTAACGATGGCAGATTTATGGATGCAGTTTGTAATTGATGGTCTCTAATTTTCTCAATGTGTCTGAGATTTGGTGCCAACCTTTTAAGTATAACTTATCTGGAATACTAGCAATTACCGCTATGAAATTCTGTTTTACGATTACAGGGAAACATGTGCCGTCTGGATATGACAATGGTACATGCTTGCAGTTTATTGTGCTCGAGATTTCTGTTAACCTTATCAGCAACTTACCACATATACTAATCTGAAACTAATTGGTGGATTTTATGTAATGTTCAACAATTGGTGGGTATAAGAACGACAGATATCAGGAAAACTGCATTATACAGGTACCCAGACATCAATGTTGTGCTGCAAACAGACCAGCCTTTTTGTTTCTCCCGCCTATGCTGCTATGCACCAGCTAGGCAGCAAAGGAGCAAAATTTATCAGCCGAATCGGACAAAATTCGAGTCCAACACCAACCAATCGAGCATGTGACAATAGTAGGCACGAACAAGTTGGAAGCAGCAAAGCGCCTCAAGGCAATGTGCTACATCATGAGCTGATAAATTGAACAGTGTTGCTGGTAAACACCAGCTAACAAATTGAACAAGAGTTATGAATCCATGGAATACCATCACACTCCCCAAATCAAAATTTCCAGAGATTCCATGATATACCAACCCAAGACCGGATCCTCTTATCTACACCAAACACCAAAGGGAAAAAGATACAATGACAATGAACTGACCTGACCCTAAACCACACCTTACCCAGTTGAAGCTATTACACAGATTCTCCACCCCCTCCTCTACCAGCCTAACTTATTCCTTCACACCACAGGAGTATACCCCCCACAATGTATTTACCACCAAAGCCCCTCCTCACCTTCCGCAGTATACCCCCAGAATATATTTACCTCCAAGCCCACCTCACAACTACCATGACTCAAACAGGAGAAACAAAAGAGTAAAAGACAGGTGCTAAAGCACTACGTTATGACCTACTAAGCAGCCATACAAATGAAATTTTCCACCATCATCCATGCACTTAAGCTTTGGCAATACCTTCTACCTAGGCTGGGGTTTCGCGAAGACAATCCTAGGTTGTCGTGCCTCTGATGGGCCCTGAGGTGAAGGGCTATGGTTCTGTGAGTGCTGCAGCATCTGAACCATGGATGGTGTCTGATAGGAGTAGACAAGCGTAGCACTGTCGGTGGAATCGCCTCGAGCAGTGGCTCTCTGCCAAGAATGTGAGCTCAGTCCAGACAGCAGATAAGCCCGTCCTGAAGCCTCGTAGCGTTGCCGGTTAGCCATCCTCTCTTGCATTTCCCTCAGCTCTGCATCAAGGGCTGTGCACAGCCGATCCCCACTCCTGCTTGCAAAGGATTCTGATAGTATCCTCCGGCAATCATCAAGAATAGTCACAGCATCAGAAAGTGCGCCTCTCTCAGCAGCAGCCCTTGCAGCCTCAATAGCATCAGCAGCACGAACACGATTTCTCTCCCGATCAACCTCCATGCAAACCAGCTCAGATGTGGGTGATTTAGGCCTCAAGATCTTCACCTCATCACCTTGAGTCTTGAAGTCTTCACTTGTTAACGAATCTCTGTAGGCACAAGCAACTCTCAGGAGTGTGGTCTGTTCACGACATTGTGGTAAACTCACTGACAGCAAAAAGTCCCTCTCCTCGTCAGCGTAGAGATGACCAACATCAATTGAGCCATTTCGCCCATTTGCAGCCACCTTGCTAAGGTAACTGCCAGATTTGATGGAGCGAAGCTGAACACCAGGATGCACACACTCCACATTTAGTTGCATATTCTGAATAACGACGCTGAGAAGCCCACCTATACACTGAGCAAATGCATCTTGAATCACACCTTCATCCTCAATAAAAGAGAAGGTACCACCAGAGGCCTCGGCAATTGAGTGTAAAGCATCTGAATCATGGTCTACTCCAAACCCAAAAGCATGCACGGGAACTAAGCGAAATGTGTGATTTAGAATTGAAGATGGAACTAGCGACCTATAATCTGGCCGGGCACCCCTAATATTTGAGGGAATATTGTATGTATCTTGGCCATCTGACAGGAGAATGATGCTGCATACTGGATTCTGATAGCTCCTGTCTTCAATAACCTTAGCAGCTTTCTTTAGTGCATCAGCAATGTTTGTGCCACCACTAGCGCCAAGTGAGTTGACAGCCTGCAATGCCTGCTGCCGACCAGAGTGTGACATCCGTCGGAGATGGAACAACCTTCTGGCAGTAGATGAGAAAGCAATAACTGAAAGACGATCAGATGGCCCAAGGTGCTGTATTACAAACCCCATGGCTCGCTTCAAGAGTGCCAGTTTAGTGCCTGCCATACTTCCACTAACATCAAGCACGGTAACAAGATCCACAGGGGCACGGGATGTAGGATATCCATTTGAGGTCACACTGACCGATCTGCCCGTGACCTGCTCAGGGTTAGCATATGGGGCCTTTAGATGGATCAGAACAGCAAAATCATCTTGAGATGATTGTGGAATAGCTGAAAACTCTGGATATGTCTTAATTTCCACAGTTCTACTAGATCCAATGTTATTAGACTCCATCTTCTGCAAAGGTTCATCATCATTGAAGTCCACTGGCTCAGAACCAAGTAAGACAGGAGCTTCTCGCTGACGGTTCGGAACAGGGCGAAGGAGAGCCATGTAGGCATCTTGCTGGAGTAATCGAGCTTGGTTTACATTCAACCCACCTCTTCCACGGGGAACTATAGAAGATAATGAGCGATTGAAGGGGATCTCTTTCCACTTTGCCCGGCAAACTGGGCATACATGATTTCCATGCTTCACACTGGAGGAGATGCAGTGGAAGTGAAACATATGAGAACATTCAGCAGTGAATAGGGCTTGCCCGTGACCTGGCTTCATGGAATCAAAACATATAGCGCACATTCTCTGTTGACAAAACAATAAATGGTGTGTCAATGTCACTATTTTTTACAAAGAAAGCAGCATGCAATGGACAATGGAGATCACAGGTAACAGTACATATACTTAATTTTATAGAAATGGCATCTCACAACAAAATGTGAGTATAAAATAAATATTTATAACTACAGTATAAGAAACCCTACCAAACTGGTGTTTATTTAAGAAGTCTGAGTAAACAAAAAATCAAATTAACTACCAGCACACAACTAACCCAAAAGAGCACTTTCTATTGACATGTTAAACGTAAAACATGGTACAAATTTCCAACCCATAGATATAGAAGAAAACACGCATGCACCAAATATTGTTTATCGGTCATGATTTGGGACACTTTACAGAAAATTTGAAAATCGTGGCTGGACAAACAGACAGTAATGCTGTCAGCACCCTTGCCACAAAAATTTGACCCAACCACATTATCCCATGCTGGTTTGCAACACAATGCCAACTTTTAAAACACGACCAAACTAATCTTTCAAAGATTATTCAGGCCTCACAATAAACAAATAATCTAGTTTGCATTTTCCTTACGCTGTAGCCTTAACCTTTGACCAGAACAAGCAAATTTAGAACCGTCACATGCATAAATGTCAACACTATGGGAGAAATACTAGCGAGGTTGCTGGTCAAACAGGGGCACATCCAAACATAATTATAACCAAGTCCGGCATACCCCATTAAACAAAAATGGGTGAAGCCATCAATAAATGCATCTACGCCACCCAACCACACATAGATCATGTCGCAAAAAATTCAGACCATAGACTATCAAAGAACTCACACGCCTTCCATGCCAGTTGTATAAAGGTACATCTTTTAAGAAACCAGTTAAATGCAAAAAGAAAAATACTAGCAGGAATGCTGGCAATTTGGCATTCCTGTTAATGGAAAGCAACCCGAGTTGAAAAGTTTGGTTGACATTTAATGATATTGCAAAAATAAGAGGCGGGTGGTAGAGCGGTGAAGATGATACACGTGAACAAAATTGGAAGTTGGCAAGTTGGTTGGTCAGCAAAACAAGCCAACTTTCCCTTTCAGGGAGGAGCAAGTTGAGGTAAGTAGGAAAGAAGCTTACACTAAACTATTAACTATGCACATCACACACAACAAAGCAATTGGTATCCCAGAGCACCTCTAAAGGATATCTAGACAAAACTAGCAAACTGACTGCACCCCCAAATCCCCAAGGATCTCAAAAACTAGATCAGTGAAGAAGATTTTTTTTTTGAAGATTCTGTACATATGAAAGCAGCACAAAGTTATATGAGAAAATAGCATGGCACGGAATATTCACGACAGAAAGTGACATCATCTTGCAAAAGTGCATCTATTTTGGACGTGTTCATGTGTTCTCTCGAGTAATTTGGGGGAAGAAATGGTTCTTGTCATGAACATATGTTTCCACAGGAACCATACGAGATGAATTTGATTTTTAACTGGGAGACAAAGTGACAAATGACAAATCCCGAGTAGTAGGGGCGCAGCTTAAGACAAAACACGGGATTAAAAAATCAGATGCATACAACAAAGAATGCTGGACGCAAGCAAGAGCATCCAAACCAAAACGACCATCAAATCATCCAAAAATTGCCGACCAGGGGAAAACCGCATCTGGGGACAGATCGTTCACAAGCGAAGCCACATTGCTCCAATCCGTACCCAGCTCCAACCAGAAAACCCAGACCGGCGACAAGCCGGCCTCCGTCCCTGCGACATTCCGCATCTAAGCCCGCAATGCTTGCCCGGCCCCTCGCGCGCCAGGTTGCCGGCGAACCTAACGCAAATCTTAACTCGGAATGACGGGAGGGACTTGCTCGGAGAAGGGATAGGAAGAAAAGGCCTCACCTTGGAGGACTTGCCTCCAGAAATGGACCTCCGCAGCGCTCGGGCCTCCGCCGTGCCCGTGGCCGTCGCCGCCGGCGTGTTCGGCGCCAATGCGTGCGCCGCCGCTGTAGAGTCCAGGGAGACCGCATCCGAGGCGCGGCGCTCGCTGGCGCCGCCGTCCTCCCGGTCGCCGGCGACGGCAGGGAGGTGCACGCACAGGCCGGCGCCCAGCGCCTTCTTGGTCTTCCTCCACACCCCCTCCATTGCTCGCCCCCACTACCGCCGCAGATTCGCTCAGCGAGCTTCCTGCCTTCGCTTTGTATGGAGATTGAGGGTAGCACTAGTAGAGGAAGATTGCGAGGGAGACGGGGCGAGGGGAAAGGCGGTTTTGAAGGGGCAGGGGAGCCGCCATTGGAGAGCTGCGGCGGCGGTGGGTTGGGCTGGGGTTGCGGCGGGGTGTGGCTTTTGGTTTGACCTCTGTGCTGCGAGAGAGACAGCTAGGGAGGAGGCAGAGCAATACACCCTCCGTCCCAAAATATTTACACCTTTAGACTTCTACAAATTACATTTGACCATTCGTCTTATTCAAAAAATTTGTGAAAATGTAAAAATAATAATGATATACTAAAATATATATGATGGTAAAACATGTCATAGCAAAATAAATAATATTTTCACAATTTTTTTAAATAAGACAAGCAGTCAAACGTGAAACGCAGAAGTCAAAAGGTGCGAATATTTTGGAACGGAGGGAGTAAGTGGCGTGGACAGAGGGGAGGAGGTGGAAGCGAGCGGGGAGTTTTGACTACGAGCAGAAGAAAAAAAAAGGAAGATGAATTGGGAGAGAGGGGGGTGCCCGGGCTCGTTTGGTTTTACGCGGGCAATGGGTTGGTTTGGTCACCGCCGGGCGCCGGCCGGTTGGTGGCAGCCTACTTGTTCTGGTCATAACTCATCAATGCAAAATCTCAAAAAAGAACTCATCAATGCAACGAATTGGCAAGTGCCAATTGGTCCATCCACAGATACTCAAAAATTGGCATGCCATAAATGAGCTCCTAGCACTATTAACAATGTTTCATTATCATTTCTAGAATCCATAAATGAGCATCTAACGTTCCAGCAAAATTGGCATGCCAATATTTATAACCAAAACTAAAGTCACTATTTTTTTGAAACTCAAAAGGTAGGGGTGGGCACTTTGAACCTCAAAACCGAACCAAATCGAACTCAAATAACCCGAATTGTCAGTCTATTCGGGTTTCGAGGTTCGGTCCAGATAATTTTATAATTCAAAATTTGGGTTCAGTTTCGGTTCCTATGGTATATAACCCGAAATTCAATATATTGCGTATTTTGATTCAGACTATCAATGTTACAACTTTGTGTTTTAAATTATTTTATTTTTTCATGAACTTGTTAGTTACTTGCTTCCGTCGAGTAGTCCTTAAATCCATAGACTTGAAATCAGTTGGGAATTTGAATTTCTACCATAAAGTTTTGAAGGTAACAAGGATACCTATGAAAATTCGGGTAATTTGGTGGACCGAATAGACCGAACCGAAATAATCGGTCTATTCAGGTTCTGTTCCTATTATGCATTTTAAAAATTTCGGTCCTCACTTTTCAAAACCTGAAATTTTCAAACACGGAATAGACCGAACCGAAGTGACCGAATAGACCGAATGCCCACCCCTATCAAAGGCCGAAAAGTATTGGTTTTCATGTATTTGATTATCAATTCTTTGTTATGCACTTAGGTAGTTAGTATGTCCGCATACACAATAAAAAGAATGTATCTAGAAAAGTCAGAATGACAAATATTTTGAAACGGAAGGAGTAACTAAGCAAGGGAAAAAAAGAAACTCACGTACTCCCTCCGTCCCAAAAAGAATGACGTTTTAGGATTCAAAATTTGTCCCAAAAAGAATGACGTTTTACTTAATTTGGCATGTGTGCATGTGCATGTAGGCATACAACAATCAATTAGCACCTAATATGGCAAATAAATAGGGGCAATCGAGGTCATTTCACCTCCTTAATAATTTGTCATAAAATTTCTAAAATGACATTCTTTTCGGGACAGAGGGAGTAGCTAATAAAAGTCCTTTGTTTATATCCACAAAAGTTTGGATGCTGTTAGCGGCAAGATTTTTTTAGCGCCGGTCTACCAACTATTCCCAGATCCATAAACTGTCATTCTGCATTATTGCAAGTTTCACATTTCTAACCTTGCAAGTTTTTTTTTATCGGCAAATCAAAAGCTCTCTACCACGAAACAGAGAGATTTTACAGGTCGCTACATTTTTAATTATGGCATGATATGTCGTTCCATCCCTATAGGAAAAGCTAATTTCGCACAATGCACAGAAGGAGGCGAAATCTTAGCACTATCAAGTACATATGCATCAAGCGCGTAGGGGTAGATAGGCGCAATGGTATAGCTCCAAATACACACGTTTCGAGTGCTTTCATTTGTGCATGTGATGCGCGTGTATATGTTGTGTGTCTGTAATTATAAGAACAAAAACAACATAATCACATCCGTTGGATGTTAAGAATATCTTTGGTCCATGCAAAAAAAAACGGATCCTACCTAAAGGAAAAACACATTAAAATGTGGCCTGTTTTATTCAACGTATAGTGGGTAATCGGGCTGGTCACCGTTTCGTGCTTAAAACTAACCCAGGGTCTCTAATGAACCAATTAATGCAAAGTCAAAAGGAGCTACCAAATGCTAACAAGAGGTGGTGCTATGGTGTACGTGTACGTTTCAGCGTGATGATCAATTCCTTGGGTATAGAAGTACTACTAATTCTGAAGAAATGTTCTGTCGTCAGTGCTACGTATCATGGTTGTTCTTGCGATTTTGTCAGCGCTGACCACCAGATCGGCTTCAAATAAAGCAGGTATATGCCTCGTGCCATTTGTTCGGTCCAAGTGCCCAACTTTTCATCCCACATTTAATCCCAAATATTGCTTTCAATAGGCATCCTGCAAGCGGAATGCGTGGAGAACTCGTAGCTGCTAGCAGTTGTACCAAAAACGTACTCGATTCAGAGTTAGGCATTGCGTACATACATCATGCGTGGAGAACGGAACACATGATGCCATGAAAATTGCTCCCTTCCCGTAACCAAGTGGAAGAAACGAAGATCTGTCCACTGAAACACTCTACCGTACTGTACCTTAATTTTCGTTCAGCAACTCTATAATTAAAAGCACAAAAAATCAGATCGGGTTTTTTTTAACAAAAAATCAGATCGGGGTTGGCTGTTGGCCCCTTTCCGCGAGCTGCCCAATCGTGCTCCAAGCGAGCCAAAAAAAAAATCATTGGCGAATTGGCGCACATCAAAATCATATTGATTAACGCACACGTGGACGCAGGGTAAGCATAACTAAGTCGTGCTCTGTGATAGCAAAGACCGAAATGAACCCTATGCAACCGACTAATTGACAGAAGATCACGGAGGAAGCAGAGCTACTCTCGATCGTGCTCTGAGATCCAGCGGCGAATTCATGCACTTGCATTTCGCAAACGGTTTTTCAAAGTATACGTGCAGGTGACCCAGCGATCTGCCTGCAGGTTCGTTCGAATGTACCAGCACAAACCACGTGTACACGCGCCCCGCGACCAAGAACCGGCGCCCCCGTTTGATTAGTAGTAGGGACTCGAAATGGTTAAGCTGGCGAGTCAAATCAATTTGCACAAGTCACAAATCACAGAAAAGAAAATGAAATACTCCATGCCTTGATAGGATCATACTACCTCCGTTCTTAAATATATGACACCATTGACTTTTTTCGTTTGTTTGACCATTCGTCTTTTCCACAAATTTTTTTGCAAATCGATAAACCAACAAGTTAAATCTAAAGTACATCAGATAATAGATATAATGGTATACATTTTACTTTAATTAACTAATTTGTTCAATATATATTAGTGGTCAAAGTTGGAGTAAAAAGTTAATGGTGTCATATATTTAAGAACGGAGGGAGTAGGAACGTTGTTGATACGGAGTAATTTATGTCTCCAGGCATGGACGCTTCTACTAATTTTATGCTCGGTTTGCCCGTAGCGTTAGCTTTGCGCCGCTGTGCCCAGGTGATCAGCGAGCGATACGAATCCGGTGCCCATGCGGCGGCCTCAGGCTCTGTTGTTTTCGTGCGTTCAAAAAAAGGCTCTGTTGTTTTCGTTGAAAAAAATAGTAAAAAGCATTATTTACCTGTCATATCTATCACATCTACTCTCACAAGAAACATTATTAGAGTAACTTCAGTAGCTTCCCTATCTCCTCCCCAATAGCAAAAAAATAGTCATATAGGGGATGAAATCATCTCCAGCAGATTCCCTATAGCCCCCCTTTTTTTCTCCATGGACTAAAAACCCCTCTCCATCCCCTCTATAGAGGGAATCTCTCCTCCACCCCTTATCCTCTCCTACCCGGTCAAACCAGTCCGCATGCCCGCACGCCCGCACGCCGCTCCAGGCTCACCAAGCGCCCGCCATTGCTGCCCCCCTTCGCTTTCTACCTGTCCCCCACCCCCCTCCACCGCTAGGTAGCTCAGATGTGGCGGCGGCGCGGAGGGCCGGGGGGCAGGGCATGATGACCGCGTCACCGTAGGCGAGGAGCAGCCGCCGGAGCACGAGGTTGCGGTAGTCCCCGACGGCGATCGCGTTGATGAGTCCCGCTTTGACCTCCACTGCGTACGCACCACCCGATCACACAGGAACGACATTCAGCACAGAACGAACGACGATGAAGAAGAAGGAGGTCAACGCGCGAGGCTCGGCTCTCACCTACGGCGGGCCCGACACGGCCGAGCGTGACGACGCGTTCGCTGGCAATCCAGAAGTGGTCGTGCGGGAGGAGGCTGCAGCCTTCGCCGCCCAAACTCTGCAACCAGTACAGGCTTCACCACCATCAGCACCTCCATTATTTCCACCACACAGCAGATTCGACGAAACGGGCACCATCGAACCGATCGCTGTCGGGAATCCCGGTGACCTTGGAGAAGGGCGCGCGGTAGAGGAGCGCCGCCACGAGCGCCGCCGCCACCGCGAGCATCGGCACGAGCCGCCCCTTCGCGGACGCCGCCATGGCTGCTCCCATCCTCCTCCTCCTCCTCCTCCTCGCCTGACGACGAGAGCGCCGTCCATTTCTGTTTTTGCTGCGTCGTCGTGGTGCGCGTGCGTCCCTTCCCCTCTCCGTGCCTCTCCAGTGGCCTGGCGGCTCTTGCGCTGCTGAGGTGGCGCGGAGGGACGAGGCCGCCGCCGCCGCCGACGACCCGCGCCAGGTTGGATCCGGCGAACACCCAGAACGCCGTCCAGTAGCTGCCTGACTCCACGAGCGGACACGGCGCCGTGCTTGAACCCGGCGACGTTCTCGACGGCGAGGTTGTTGAAGAAGCCGGCGATGTCGGTGAGGACGCCGATAGCGAAGCAGAAGGTCCACTTGAGCACCACGTACAGCACTTAGTCCGCCGTCGACCGAGTCCTCCAGTCCTCGTCGAACAGGTCTTTCTCGATCATCCTGCCGAGTGCCAACGAACGAAATTGGAAGCTAGTCGAGAGGGAATCACACCAATTTGGGGAGCAGATGAAAGATCGTGATTAAGCAGAATTATTAAGTGGAGCAAGCAAGAGGTTTGTTGCTTCTTACTCGTAGTCGAGGCTCTCGATGGGGCAGGGGTTGGAGGCTTCTTGGAGCCGACCATGGCCACCTGGGAGGTGTTGTTGGTGGCGCTGCGGTGGAGCAGAGCACGGGTGAGGGACGGCCGTTGCTGCTCCTCGCCCTCCGCCATGGGAAAATCCTCGAGCGGCGCCGGCGACGCCATGGGACGGGATCAGAGGAGGGGTGAGGGTTGAGCGACGGAGGGAAGAGCAGAAGGAGGGGAAGGAGGTCCGCCGCGGCCTCCGCTGTGGCCCGCGTGAGGTCCGCCATCAGCGCGTCTCTGTGAATTTCGCCTCGCGGGCATGGCGCGCTGCCTCGCCGGCGGGCGGGCCTGCGGCCTCGCGGCCATGGCGCGCGGCCTCGCCGGAGGGCGGGCGGACCTGCAGTCTCGCGGCCATGGCGTACAGCCTCGCCGGAGGGCGGGCGGGTGGGCACACCGCCGGGCAGGCGTGCGGCCTCACGGCCATAGCGCGCGGCGGCCTCACAGCCAAAGATCCAAGATTTGGGGAGGGGATGGAGAAGATGACGTGGCATGGTGGGACTCACGAGTTGGAAAGGAGAATAGGGAAACTGCTGGAGCAAATTGTGTTTTAGGGATGAAAATATTTTTACTCCACTCCCAATAACTACATATATGAGATCAAATTTACTCCATCTGCTGGAGTTGCTCTTACAATAATATTCATTACAACTTCACTATTTATTTTCACTCAAAAAAAGAAGGTCCTGAGCCTGAGCGGCGATCCGGCACGTGAAGACAATCCTCGGGCCCGCCCGAGATTCCCATGACCCCCCGCGGCCCGCGCACGAGGGAATCCTCGGCGGACCACGAATTGCTCTAACCTTTCGGCCATCACCCCAGATGATATCGCCCGCGCACGCATCCATCCATGGCCAAAAGGAGCAGCAGAGCACCGGGCCGCCGGCCAGATCGCCGGGACGGCGGCGACACGGACACGACGGCGGGAAAAGGGCGCCTGACCTGACACGCAGTGCAGTTTGCAGGGGCGAGCTCCGTCTGATCGCGTGTGTCCAATTAGCCATTTGCGCCATGATAATGCTGCAGAGATCATGGGTTGAGTGTGTAGATTAGTGCTGCAGAGGCTGCTGCCGCCTGCTGGCCTCGTTTTGAGGCTCGAGTGTGCTAGCTAGTGCTGTTACTTTCCGGTGTCTGCCCATAAAGTGGCGTGAGCTTTATGTCAGGGCAGGGAGGAGAGCCGGAGAGGGGAGGATTCTTAATTTGAGGTAAGGCACCTTTATTTGGCCGGGCAAGTTTACAAAAGACTGTTAAAAAGTTGCATCGATCAGGTAGCTTTATTTTGGACGGGCGGGCTCCGCAGGCTCTCTCCTGGATGGGGTCTATCCTATCATTTCATTTCCTCTGGCTGTGGACTTATGGTTGATCGAAAGGTTATTGGACACTAATATAATAGCATAATTATGCATCCGAATGATCACCACTGGTTTGACTAGAGCTAAGGTGTTCTACTATTCTTTAGTCATGAAACCGGCCAGATGCTACGTTAGGAGCATGCACGCATATTCCTGACACGCTCGATCGGTGTTGTTTTTTCAGGACTAAAAAAAGTTATTCCTGCTAGACCGACTATGTTTACAAGCTCAATTTCCTCCAAAATTCACTATGCAAAAAGAAGATTCTCCATCACATCAAACATCACATAAAAATGCCGGCATATGTATGAAGTACTAAATGTAAATGAAATCAAAAACTAATTACACAGTTTGGATGTACTTTGTGAGACGAATCTTTTGAGTCTAGTTAGGTCATGGTAGGACAATATTTAACACAAACAAACGAAAAGTGCTACAGTGCTTTTCAGTTCGGAATAATGCTTTTTAGCTCAAAATCCGTGCAAAATCTCCCAATTTTGCATCTCAATTCAGCTGCCTGTGGATCCCAACCCGAACGGGAGGATGCGACGCATCATGCCAAATTGCCAAGAGCCCAAGAGTTGCCAACTTGCCATGCAGGCCGCTCGAGGCCATGCAAGGCAACACGACAGACTCGATGCTGCTCTCCACTGAGAAGGAATCATAGCCCCACGAAAAGCTACGCGCGCGCAGATCCTGTGCACGCCAGGCACTATGGAATGGAACAACCGGAGCCACGACTCGATGCTGCTGCTTGTGATCGAGCGCTCGTGTCTGCGTGCGTGCGTGTGTCCCCGCCGGCCGCGGCGTCTGGCAGCGGCAGCGGCAGCGGCAGGCTGTGCCTTCCTGGCTGGCAAGATCGAAGCAGACAGGCAGGCAGCCTGGTTTGAGGTCACCGGCTGCCCGCCTGCGTTGATGTTGTTCGTCGGCACGGGGAGGCCAGCCGGAAGCCGAGGGCGAGCATGATGATGGCCGTGGGACGGCGCGGCGCGGCGCGAGCAGCGTCGCCCACCCGCGGAAAGCCATGCATGCCAGGCGAAAAGGCCGCCCGGCGCCCCCGCTTCCCGGGGCTGACCTTTCGCCCTCGGAAAAGCACGGGATCCTCCCCCCTCAAAAACGGCGTCCGACGGACGGCCGGCCCGCGCCGCGCCGCGCAAGGCACTTGCTTTCATGGAGTCGTCGCGTCACACGGCGGCGTCCACCCGCCCACGGCCCATCCATCCCGTGCGCGGCGCGGTCGTTTTGGTTGCGCTGCCAAAGTGCCAACTGCCATGCGTGTGTGTGCATGTGCCGCCGAATGGGATCTTCACATGCTCATGCTGCGCACGCTACAGCACCGCACGTACGCGCGCGCGCTTGGACGGCGTACGACGCATGCGTGGTCCACGGCCGACCTTGTCGTCAGCGAGCACACCCGCTGCCTTTTCGTGACCCCGATCGATCGACCCACCATCTCGTTTAATGTTTTCTTTTCCCAAACTCTGATGAAAAGGATTACGGTCGCCACCGGATGCGGAGGTCAACGTTTCACGGTTGGAAACTTGGAACCGTAAACGCATCCATACTACAAGTAAAAAGTCAACAGTTGCAAACTTGGAACGGAACACTTCAAACAATTCCCTTGCAAATGTGAGACAACCCATACCACCAGGGATCAGGCTGGCACGAGTCGTGAGGTTTTTGTGTGGCGATGCAGCTGATAGGACAGGAGGAGGTGGCGGGGAGAGAAGGGTACGACGGCGGCTGGCCGCGCAGCGCACCTTTGCCCGTGCCGTGCGACCCGAGCGGCCCGACCATGCCCGCACGCTCCCGGAAAAAGGCCTCGTCTCGCTCTCGCCCGCCTTTTCCGATAAAGGCCGGGGAGGCGTGGGGAGCTGACTTTACGGCATTGGAGTAAGAAAGGTCCACCCACTCACTAATCTTTGCCTGTCGTTTTCAGCGACAGTAGTGATAAGTAAACTCTGGGTCGCAAATGACTATCGTAACGTCCATATTCTCTTCACCAATCTGGACGTGCCGTTCCTGCCGCGCCCGTCAAGCGACACACTTTTGACATGATGAACTTGCGTCGGAGCGCGGACAGCGGTGGCAGACCTAGCCCCCCCCCCCTAATGAGAAGGTTTGATGCCGCCAACATCGCTAAAGTAGGATGTAGGAGACCACACAACATCCACTCTCAGAAGCCCGATAAACACGGCACTTATAAAATGGGAGTTGACCGATTGGATCAGCGGAACGACCTCACAGTCACAGCTCTTCGTTGTTACATCGAGATAGAGTGAAACGTCAAAGTCGACCTTTGTAATTAAGTTTTAGTTTTAGTGCGAGGGTTTACTGTGTGTTACGACAGGAGTCAAGAGTTCGGCGAGTCTGAGCGGCGCGAGTGTATTTATTTTTCTTCTAGTCTTGTCTAGCTAGTCGACTGTAATTCTCTTCTTTATCAATGAAATATGCATTGTCTTTTGCCTGTTTGTTAAAAAAAAAAAGAAGGGGTAGCAAATCTGACATACGGTTCAAGCAGATCAGTCATCACCCGTGCTCGGTGCTGCGCCCATGATGTATGTCGAAAAAGGTCAGGGATTTTTTTGCTGAAATTTGAATGATGCAGAACGAGAGAGTTTTTAAGGAGTAGTTTTTTTTTAAAAAAAAGATCATCACCAAACCACTTCTCAAAATTGTTCTTACGGCCCAATTTGGTGACGACAGTCCACTTAACAAAATCCAGGATTGTCCACAATACCCGCCGAGCCGCGCCACCAGCAGGATTCAGTCCCATTACAAAATTCAAACTTGAAAGCCCACCACGCACGAGGCCACCGACCTGCAAACCCTGAAGCCCACGACAAGGAACGAACACGGGCCCGACGGAAGAAGAAGACGACGGAAACCGTATGGACTCCTCTAATAATAAGCCAATATAAAAATAGCCCTATGGGCAGCTTCGTTCGGCCGCATCGCACAAATCTCCAGATCCCCGCGGCGAAATATCAGCCACCCAACGCCGTGCCAGGCATGGAGTCGCGTCGTCATCACCACCAGAGGTCCCGCAGCGCCCGCGGCCCACCACCCCTCCCGCCCCACCACCACCAGCTACCCCGCCACCACGCGCCCCCGCACCACCACCTCCGCCAGAACCCTACTAGCCTTCTCTCCCCCACCGCCGCCGCCTCCTCCTCCCACGTCTTCCACCCGCGCTTCCAGTTCCAGATGGAGGAGGTCGACGCCAACTCGACGCTCATGGACATCGACGACTCGCCGCCCGGCGCCGGGGTGGTCGGCCTGCTCGACGAGGAGGACGGCGATGGGGAGCTCTTCTTCGCCCCGCACCGCGGGGGCCGCGGCGGCGCTGCCGAGGTCCGCGGGCCCCTCCCCTTCGCCACGTTCTACAACAACTTCGACGGCGCCGACTTCGACGACGCCGACATCGCCTGAGGGGTAGGAGCCCCGCCGCGCGGGTTCGGTAATGGGGGCCGTTCCTGGGCCGCGATCTGAGGGAAGTTGGGGATTTGTCTGTCATGTTCTGTCGATATCGTGATGGGATCTTTTAATTAGCGTATCTGTTTAGACTCGTTTCGAGACATCTGGATATGATTTGAAATCAATCTAGGTACCTTTCTGCTGCGTTGTTCGCGGATCATTGACTCATTGTGCATTTGTGCTTGCTCGTGGTTGGTATTTTGTCTTGGTCTCTTCAGTACGGAGTAATCGAATAGTCTACTCTATCCTGTCCTTTCAGTACCCGTAAGGATCTCAATGCTTGATTTACCCTAGAAAACTTGGCTTTCATGTAGAAATTCATATTTTGGGAGGAGTTGAATTGGCTAGGCTAGTTTGTCCATACCTTTGATTAATCGGTATTGGCTATTGGCTCCTGCATCCAAATTTGTCACTGCATAGACCCTGCATCCAAATTTGTCACTGCATAGGCCCTGGTAGATGCAGGGCATGAATTAAGAGTGAGAGGTTACAAGCCTTACTGCACCATTTCTTCACCACATTAATACACCGTTATTAGTATAAAACAATTGTAAAACGGATATTTTACACCTGATGTCACTTTCGTTAAACTGCAATTTGATACTTAGCATATTGAGGAAAGTTGGGGATTTGTCTGTCATGTTCTGTCGATATCGTGATGGGATCTTTTAATTAGCGTATCTGTTGAGACTCGTTTCGTGACATGTGGAGACGATTTGGAATCAATCTAGGTACCTTTCTGCTGCGTTGTTCGCGGATCATTGTGCATTTGTGCTTGCTCGTGGTTGGTATTTTGTCTTCATCGCTTTTATCTACGGAGTAATCGAATAGTCTACTCTATCCTGTCCTTTCAGTACCCGTAAGGATCTCAATGCTTGTTGTGGTTTACCCTAGAAAACTTGGCTTTCATGTTGAAATTCATAATTTGTGAGGAATTGAATTGGCTAGGCTACTTTGTCCATATCTTTGATTAATTGGTATTGGGTCCTGCATGCAAATTTCGCCTACAGGCTCTGGTAGATGCAGGGAATGAATTAAGTGCAAGTGGTAAATCTTACTGCACCATTTCTTCATCACATTAATACACTGTTATTAGTATCAAACAATTGTAAAACCGATGTCACTTTTGTTAACCTGCAATTTGATACTTAGCAGATTCAGTTGTATAGATACGTTTTTTTGCAATGTATAAGTTCCATCTGAAACTTTTCCAGCAAGGTTTGTTGTCTCGTCCTTTTAATTAATCCGCTGCTGTTAAACTGTATTTTAATAACTTTCAGTTGTCTTGGTTTTGCTGCAACATATAACAAGTTCCATTAGAAAATTTACCCCGGAATCAGTCATTTTGCTTAAGAGGTTTTGGATTAGAAAGTGAAGAGGGAAATATTACCATCAGTATTATCATGTTTCTCAATTTGTATGACATACCACTGGTAGAAACTCATGCACTTAGCTTTCACGTCAACAAATCCTTCTATGCTATTGCTCATGATGGATTGATACATAAGGTGTAGAAAGCCGTTTTAAGTTTTTTTATGGTAGAGTCTGTCCCATGTCTGTTAAGATATTTTAACTTCAGCTCTTCAGTTGTATTTTGCTACAGGATCGTGACATATTTGCTAACTCTGTCTTATACTTTGTCCCTAGTTAATGGAATCAGTCACCATAGCGGTTAATGGTCTCAGATAACGTGAGACTATGTTTCAAGGTTTCCACATGTGAGATTTGTAGTTTTCACTCATGCCATATTGTTTTTTTTTGGAAACATAGCTTTCATTCATTAAACATACTGGTTACAATCACTTTGAAGTGAGGATAACAGTAGGCTAGGTGGCTGTAAATGCCAAACTGAACTAGGCCTATTATGGGTTGCATGTTTAGCACAAAACAAAGATGAGATACCAAATTAGCATGTGGCCTAGCATCAACAGAATTAAAGGAAGTCAGAGAGAGATCGCCATCTCTTGCATTTCATCCAGGATTACTGCAAATTCCGACCTTTGCTGTCCTCGGTTCCTCCATAAAGATACCAGCAGGAGGGAGTCTGATTCAAGAATTGGGCTGGAAGTGCTGGATAATAAAATCTTTGCTTTGCCGTTTTATCTTCAGGTGGTTAATTTGGGGTTCAGTTGCATTTGTAAAATTCCAAGTTCCATCCGGAACTTTGTTCTAAACAACCTGCGATCACTGAATGCCGGTTACATATTCTTGTAGAAGTTGGTTAATCAGAATTAGGAGTGGTATGTCATTGCCAATTGCATTTGCCCATCAATATAAATTAGTTGCAAAGTCTAGCACGCTGAGTTTTTTTTATAGCGAGTTTAGCTAGCTGATATCTATTAAGCTGGGTAGGGAATGATATCTTTTTATCTTAAACTGAAGTGCAGTTTCATTTTGCTAGAGGTGATTGAAGCATATTGCACAGAATTTTCCCCCCTTGCCAGTTTATCTGGATCCTGGTACGTTTTGTTTCCATTGTTACTTATACAGCGACGAATATGAAGTCGTGATTACTTTTAAAGCGATGATGTAGTGTCAAACAAATATTTCGCATGTGAGATTGTGTGTATTCCTTGTTTCCTTAACACATTTGTGTATGTTTCCATTTATTCTCGGTTTAAGTGCGATGCGAGATTGTGCATTGTTAACTTTATTTCTGAACCTTAGCCAGTACCCCTCAATTATCTGGAAGGTTACATATATAGCTATATAAAAATCTGAACTGCTGGATGACGAAACGTTTATCACTTCCACTGCCGGTCTTTCTTCCAAGAACTGTGGCTTGTATAATATTGGATCCAGTTGTTTTAGTTTTTTTAGCTTCGATCTTGCTCCAACGCTTGACTCTTGCACAAAGCAGAGGTTGTGGGCTTGTTGCCGAAGTGCTCAGGCTGTAGATTCTGAGCACTTTGGGATTGGTTTGAGCTCCCTGGTGTCAGCTGCCTGGCCCAAGGTTATTAACGAAACATCCTCTTGTGCTTGTTTGGTCTGTACTTTGTTTTCGTAAAAACTGCCGAATGTTTTTTTCCAAAAAAAAATAAATCAAATTACCGAATGACTGTCTCTTACCAGATGAACTCGAAGCGACTCTCTTACCAGATGAACTCAATCACTCAACCGAAGCGAGGTGTGCTGTGCCGGGATTGTAGGTTTTCAATCGAAAGAGATACGAGTCCCTGGAGCCGTTTCGGCCTTTATTCAGTTAGCTCAAGAACACGATGCTACACGACAGACGTGTGAACAGAATTGACTAGTGAGCAGCATCAAGCCAATGGAGATGCAAAAGAGATCAAGAGATCACCGTACATGGCGAAGGTGATAGATAGCCGACTTGCTGTCGTTTGCTCGATCCCATCGCCGTCCGCACGGCAACGAGACCGTCCTGAGATTTCAGCGCTCATCATCGGGTCCTCTAGGGGGCTGATTGGTTTGCTGCTCGAATCTGGCCTGGCCCGTATCTGCCAACCAGGCCAGGCCCGCGTGAGCCAGGTTCAGTAGATACATGTGCAGCTGATTGGTTACCTGCATGCGGACAGCTAGGATGTGCAGAGAAACTGATTGGTTGCCCTGCTTTTCATTTTTTTCCCGCATCGCCCCTCTCTGCCACGAACGGCGCGTGTGCTCGCGCCAGCCAGGCTCCGCGGAGACGCCCGATTCCCTCGTTCCTCCATAGCCTGGCTGCGGGGCTGATTTTGCATGGCCAGCGCCTGGCCCAAAGGGTAAGACTATCTCCAGCAAATATCTGCATCCGCATCTCCATCCATCTGTTCTGCAGCGAAGAGAGAGACGGAGGGGGCCCTGCAAAAGAAGGCGGACTCCAGCAGTTGGGCGCATCCGTCACGCATCCCCTCCCCTCCCGCACGCACGGCTTCAGCACGGCCTTTGCCCCGCCTCTGCTCGCCCCGCCTCCGCCCCGCCTCCGCTCGCTCCGCCTCCGCGCTCCGCCTCCACTCGCTCCGCCGCACCGCTCCGCCGCACCCTCACCGACGGAGCCCGAGGTGCGAGATCCGTCCTCACCGGCGGGCGCGGCGTCCTCACCGGCGGGCGCGACCTCCTCCTCACCGGCTGGCGCGGCGTCCTCACCGCCACCGGCGGGCGCGGCGTCCTCCTCACCGGCGGGCGCGGCCTCCTCCTCACCGGCGGGCGCGGCGTCCTCCTCCCGCGAGATCCGGTCGCCGCCTCCCCGAGCGGGCGCGACCTCCTCCTCCCGCGAGATCCAGCCGCCTCCTCCGGCTCTCTGTCCGTCCCTCCTTCCTTCCTTGGCATGGCGCGAGAGCGCGATGCCGTTGCCCGACGGGTGGGATGCTTTGCAGCGAAGAGAGAGAAGTCTCAGGAATGCACAACGGCGGAGGGGGGACTGCATTTTGCAGCAGGTGCTGCAGCATCTGCTGGAGCCCCTACAGTAGCCGTTCTTTCCCCATTTTGAAGATGCAGCAGGTGATGCATAACCTGCTGGAGACAGTCTAAACCAGGTAACCAAACTAGCTGCTCCTGCATCCGGCGGGCCTGGTTCAGCCATACTATGCAGGAAACCAATCAGCCCCTAGGTGATCTCTCCGTGACCCCTCGTGAAGCAGCAGAAACATCCGCCTCATCGAGCTGGTGCACCGAACACGCGTCGGCCGGCCACTGGCATCCCCACATGTTTGGGAGGTGGCACGGCGCCGTACGACCAGGGCGTGCAGGCCTCGTCCGCTGGTCGCGCTTGCTTGGCCGCTTGCGCCCGCCGTCCGGCCCGTCCGCCGGCGACCGGCCAGTGGCTCGTGCGGCCTGGCCCCTCCCTCCCAGGGCCCACGCGTGCCGTCCAGTCACGCCTCCCCGCACGTGCTCGCCCGGGGCGGCGCGACAGGAGGGGTGCCACACAGGGTCGTAGGATCCCTGTCGCGACGGGGCGGTCAAACCTCAAACGCCTGGTCAGCCGCTGGTCTGGTCCCACCGCCGCCACGTCGGCCGACGGGTCCGGGGATGGACGAGCGGATAGGGACGGACCGGGCGGGCCCTCGTCGTGGCTCGTGTGGGCGTGCGCCGTGGCTCACGAGTTGTGTGTGTTGACCGGGTCGTGCGGTGGTCGGTGGATTTCGCTCCCCGTTCGTGTGGTTGCTTTCCAATTTCATTTTCACCTCACCTTTTCTTTTCTTGACTCCGAGGACTCCAGCCTTGTGCTCATAAAATATCTTGTTTCTATGAAAGCAATGCCTTTTTGCTTTTTCTCGAAGAAAACAAAAGGAAAGAAAACGAAAACACGCCTTCCGCGCTGCCTGAGAAAATTGCAAATATAGGATTCCTATCGTTGTAGCTTCGCAGTTTTGCCATTTATAACATTGCACACGTAAAATTGGGACTCCAAACATGTATCATTCGTTTTTCATGCCATTGTACGTATTTCTCATCTTTTCTAATTATTTCTCTTGTATTTGACTAGTGATTGGACGTTTTTGCCCCTGGATAGTTTTGCTTATGCTTATGCGGTGGTGGGCTGGCCGCCGGTCATGCATGCATGCGGTGGTTGGCAGGCTTGCCTCTGCCCTTGGACGATGCTTTGCTGCTGGCTGGCCGCCGGTCACTGGCCGCCGGACCTGGCTAGTTGGCTGCTGGACTGCCCATGGGAGACCGCCGCCAGGCTCTCAGCGGCCGGCGCAGGCGCAACCTGGGCGGCCGGCGCGGGCATGGTCGGCCAGGCTCCGGCGGCCGCGGCGGATTCGTCTGCTTCGAGAGTGATGGGAGGCCAGCGTGGCGCATCTTCGTCCATGGCCGCCGGCGCAGTAGGTGCTGGTGGCGGCGGCGCGACGTTTCGTCTGGAGAAATGGTTCAATCGATTCCCATGCGACATTACACATGCAAAAATGACGTAAGGGTAAAACAGTCTATTTAGTAGATAACTACATGTATAATGATGAAAGAAGAGGACAAATACATAGAATGGCATGAGAAACGAGTGTGACATGTTTGAAGTCCCAATTTTACATGTGCAATGTTACAAATGGCAAAACTGCGAAACCACAACGATAGGAGTCCTATATTTGCAATTTTCTCCGCTGCCCTACTCATGCAAAATTACCTCCCAAAACATGTACAATAGACAATAGTTATGAACTGAGCGTGGTTCATGAATTTTGAAGGAAAAAAAAAGGAAGGGTAACCTTTTACCTTCAAGAGGTTTGTACTTGTCCCTCAAGTTCGAAATCTGCTTGCCTACCCTCCAAAATACTCAGCAGAGTGGAGCGAGAGACTGGCGAACCAGAGCCTCTCCCAGGTGTCTGCCTCCAAGCGTGGCAAGGTAATCATGATACACCGTTTCGACATTGCAAGATACAAGGCTACAACTGACTCCAGACAGGCATACAACAAGCTCTACGTCCGGATTTTGAGCGGCAAGCACCGAGATACCACCGACGAGCTCTTTCCGTCATTAAAGAGGAAGTGAGGGCGGTGTAAGGAGAACACCATCATGGCTTGATCTTATCTTTCGTGGTAAGCCTGCACAGGAGAATCTACACAAGTTGTAGCACTATTCTTTAGGCCATAGTTAGGTCCTAATTCATGTCGTCTAGTTCATGTAATCACAACCAGTATGTAAACCGTGCCGAGAGAACAAAACAACTCATCCGATGAGCGTCGTTGTAACATTTTCTTCTACCTTTATAATGCGCAGCTCTCCAGCGTATTCGAGAGAGAAAAAAGTACTGAGTCTACTTCCGTATATGTCACTTCAACTCAAGGGGCTATTTAGTTCCCCAATTTGCACTCCAATTCACGATTCACCCATCAAATCGAGTCATATATTCATATCTTTTCTTCACGGCACGCGCCCCAACGTGTACTTTTTTCATAACTTTCCACCAAATGCAATATCCATTGGCGGAAGTTATGAATTCATGACTTTTTCTAGCAAAAGGAGAGCAAAACTTTTTCTCCATAAAGGGGTTTGGGTTTGTGACAAACATATATGAATTTCGTTCATCTTCTCCAAGGTAATTCCACATTTACCATCCCTTTATTTTAAATTCTAAATCTTTGATTCACTGCTCCAAATGCTATCCACATGCACAAAATGAAAACAATAAACTATGTCCATCCCACGCTCTTTATAAAACGAGAACACAAAAATATCCCCTTTCTCTCCGGTTTAATACAGGCCGAAAGGCAGCACTCCAACTGCCCTCGGTGAGCCTCCTTCCCACTACCACACCCTCCACCCTCCTCAACCCCTACCAAACTGCGCAGCCTCCATAACTGCCGCTGCTCCTCCGATCCTCCTCCTCCTCCCGGAGCTGCCATTCTCCGTCGATCTCCTCCAGCCTCCGGCGCCCATGGCCTCGGGCTCGAACCCGGACAGCATGGACACCGACCCTCCCGGCGGCCTCTCCATCGCCGTCGAGCGCAACCCGCCGGAGTCCCGCCTGCTCCAGCTCGGCGTCAAGTCCTGGCCCAAGTGAGTACCGTACCACTACCACCGCCGCCGATCGATCACGGCTAGTGCCCGGTTGCGCCCTGGCCTCGTCGTTTCCCTGATCACCGTAGTGTTGGTGCGCGCAGGTGGGGTTGCCCGACGGGGAAGTTCCCGGTGAAGTTCGACGCGCGGCAGACGTGCTACCTGCTCAAGGGCAAGCTGCGGGCGCACATCAAGGGGTCGTCGGAGTGCGTGGAGTTCGGCGCCGGCGACCTCGTCGTCTTCCCCAAGGGGCTCAGCTGCACCTGGGACGTCCTCGCCGCCGTCGACAAGTACTACAAGTTCGACTCGTCCTAGCTGACTCGTCAGATTTCCAGCTGATTGGTGATCCGGCCGCCTTTTGATTTGCTGGGCCGCAGTGTTCGTTTGTCCTAGCTAGCTTAATCGCGTTGGTGATTAGCCTAATTCTGCTTACCTAGCTTTGCGTTGTGTCTATCCCTAATCGTCTCTTTCCGTGCCGTGTAAAAAAATTTGGAGGTGCAGGGCATCTAGCCCCCCTGTGCCTGCCTGCGTAGTGTACTGTAGGCCAGTGGTTACTGATCCGGGAAAGGGAAACTGCAACAAATCCGGTCAATGCAGGAGCTGTTCAAAGTATTCTTGTTTATTCCTCCGAGTGCAATCCATTTTGAATGCCTTCTTTGACCAGCGTCCTTGGACTACGCTGTCTCCTTATTTCTTTAATTTCATTGCTTCCTTCTTTAATTATGTGCATTTCATTTTTCCAGAGGCTTGGGCTAGGACCACTTGGAACACAGCATTTTTTTTTAGCGCTAGGGCCATTTATAACATGGGTCAAATGTTTTCTTGTGAAGGTGCGTTTAAAAGGATATTTGGAAAACATGATGTTTTGGTCCCCGCTCTACCAAGTATTCACCCAAAAGAATACCTTTCAGTACTACCTTTTTTTTTTGGATAAACAACCTTTGCCGAAGATAAACAGGTTGGTAATTTGAAGTCTTATTTTATGTTACTTTAATTTCCCTTTAACATGAAAATGAGTCAGCATTTAAGTAAGATGAAGGTCTCAAAAAGAGTTGTAAATAAATTTATATTTACACTTAACATGTGAGTTGTGCCTAAAACAACACCTAAAGTAGCTTACCTCGTCCATACTAGTGATGTTTGTTCTAGTTCTCCTATTCTCATCTGGCTTGTTTTGGTTGGATGGCTTCGCGTTAGAAGCCAACAAAGCTAAAACAAATAACGTAGTTGTTGAGCTTGCTTTTGAAAACTAACTACTGAATAATATGGAAATAAGTTAAAAGCTAAAAATCTGAATGAGATGTGCTTTTCTGAATTCTAGCGTGCTGAGAAAAGACAAGAAAATTGTAATTTGCCAAACCTTTGGCGAAGAAATTCATTTCTTGCTGAAACCATGTTTTTTTCTACAAAATAACTCAAGCTGGAGGAATCACTTTTTTCTGGTCTGCTCCATAAAAATGGCTCCAGCTCCTCTAATGTTCCGAGGGTGGAGCCATTTTTCACCAAACTGTTTGGTAGGATTTTAGCTGAAAATGTAGTAGAGAAATCGAAGCTGAAGCCATACCAAAAGACCCTAATTTTTTTTTGCTTCGAACATGGAGCCAAGGATTTTTTATGCACGAAAATGGAATGTGTCGTCAAATGCTTGTAAGTAATCACTATTACTCTCTCAGTCCCGCAAAGAGTGTCTCTTTGGCCTCAAAACTTTGTCCCACAAAGCCACAAAGAGTGTTCTCTTACATCATAATTAATTTCAACAACACAAATACTAACAAAAGAAAATGTATAGAGAATGGTGTAGAGCCAATCAAATATTCAATTGATGTTATTTGTCTAGTTCTAATGCATGTGCATTTATTTATAATTCAAAAAACTAAACAAAGATCACAATTTCCCATCACAATTAGTAATAGTTATTAGGGGCAATAGACATTTCTCACTAATACTAATGTTTCTCATAATCTTCAAATATACACTCTTTGCGGGACAGAAGGAAGTATATAGGAGTAATATCTCGTCGATATCGGCTTCTGATTTGTTCGTACAGACAGTAGAATTCGCAGTATTTGTCGCCGGTGGAGGGGGTGGAAATGCAGAGAGGATAATGTGGCCGTACGAGAGAGCATATGCCGGATCCTTGGCCGGTTGTGCGGCTCGGCTCGGCTCGGAATTGTTGGCCAGGGTGCGTCCGTGGCTCCGTGCACTGTGACACTGTCCGTGGCTGGGTGAGCCTGCACTTGGGTTCCTGGGTCGGCCAGTGGCGGACCGGTGGTGCCTGCTCGGAGCAGGCGAGCCTCCCCATTCGATTCGTGTGGTTCATGGCCGGCCGGCTTGCCTAGCATTGCCATGGCCTGGCTGGGGGAAGGTGGGGTGGTCCTGTGCTGTGCACTCGCAGCTGCTGTGCTCGATTCGGCCACCGAAAGCGCTCCCTGAAGCATGTGAGCGAAGGCGCTTTGGGGATCCATCGCTTTGACTCCTACCACGGCTGCTTATGCCTTTTGTCGCCGTGCGTCTTTTGACTGGATGGATGAGCTGCACTGCACATCGAGTCATCGACAACCATCGGCGACGACAGGGCTGTAAAGCAGCTAGGAACCTCGACAGGGTTTGGGAAGATTCCTAAGTTCGATTAGAAAGATTTCAATTCTTGTGAATTGTGATACAATACATATATGCAGAACAGTACATTATGTTATGTGATTGGCAAATTGGCAACTACTCTTCCCGCACAAAAAAGTGACACCATAGCTTAATCTCGTTTTTTGTCAAATTTGCCATATGTGGATCTTTTGAATGGATATGGTCAAATTGTAAAATACTATTTGATTTGGACTAAAATTAAAATGCCTACCCTTTTGAAATGGAGGCAATAGTGAAGCGTCAAACTTACTATCTTGAAAGAACTTTACTTTATTTCGAATTATATAGTGCACACGCAGACACTCGATCATATACACGTATGCATACTCGCTCCTGCGAGCACACGCACGCAACCCTAGCCTCTATATGAGCATCTTCGAAAGATTGAGTTGACAAATCCTCAAGATAAATTCTCAAGATTGACGAAATCGTCACAAATGCCTCGCTCAAAAGGCCGAGTTGGCAAATTCTCGAGATTGACAATATTGTTCTTGAGGGGCACGTCGTCTACCACTGAAAGAATATCAAAGGTTAAATTTTGGAATAAATCCAGAAAAATGTGAGCACCAACACCGAGTCAAAGACATATCACCTACCACTAAAAGGATAGCGACGGTTAAGTTCCACCACAAGAAACCTAACTAGTTGAGCTACTCCCTCAATCCCATAAAACCTGACGTTTAGGATAGCGACACAGTCTCCAAAACACAACTTTGACCTTTGTTATTATAAAAATATTTATCAAAGAGTGATATATGTATACTTTTTATGAAAGTATTTTTCAAGGCAAATCTATTTATATAATTTTCATATTTGCAAACTCAACAACTTAAAAGTTATTGATGATTTATATTTCTAATATTTGATCCAAACCTTGTCTTAAACGTCAAGTTTTCTGGAATGGAGGGAGTACGTATTATGACTTATTGTGATGTGCTTTCATCACGTATTAGAATTTGAGCTTCATGGTAACTTCTCAACGTCAAAATCCCAAATATCTCAAACAAACAGCAAACTTTCTATACAAATTTGGGGAAGTCAGAAGCTCAGAGAAGCTAAAAGCTTGTTTGGGTTTGAACTTTGTGCGGCCAAACAAGTTGGAAGGCCGACACATGACGAGAGGATGAGGGAGGGAAAGCTCGAGCATGCCGAAGGCGCCCGTACCTAGCGTTCCAACTCCCAACAGGCAGGCTCCGTGGCCGACCAAAATTCGCCTGCATTTAACAGTCCAATAACGCCGCTCCTTGGCAGTCAGGCAAGCAGCAGCAGCCTACCTGACCGCAGCGACCATTGCGGCCGTGGGAGACAACCAGCAACCGCCCTCTGCCGGAGTGATAACTGCTTGTCGAGTTGCCGGGCTAGTACTACCTGTCTACAGTACCTCACCCTGCAGGTCACGGCTTGTTTTCTTTGACTCTTTGTTCGCGCATGCCGGTGTGCCTCATCGGCTAGCTGACGAGCGACGACGACTAGTAGACGAGTTCGATAGTGCCTGACAACTGACGAGGATTCCACGAACATCGTGATCATCTTTACAAAGTTTCGGATGGAGGTGATCAATTCGTTCGTTCTCCAGCAATGGCCGATGGTGACCAGACGACGACAACGACTCGTCTGCTTGGGAAGGATCCTTTGCGCGTGAGCTGAAGGATCGGATCGTATTACGCGCCAACCAACCGGATTGCAGTTTCTCCTGTCACAATTCGGTGCGGAGTATCTACAAACAAGAGTCTCACTTTGAGGAATCAACGTGTGGATTGCTGTCGAATTGTCCAAACCCGGAGGCAGGAGCAGTTTGGCTCCCAATTGTTGCGTTAAGTCAACCACTAAAGTTCCTCTTACCTACTTAGCTTGGCTAGAGGGGCTGAGGTACGGTCGCAATCAGAAGATTTGGATTCGATTTCTCGTTAGAACCAATTTACGAGACTGATTAAAAAAAACACTCGCCGGTGAAGTCCGGATTCGAAGATTTTATAAGTCGGGATTATGTTTCCTTCGTTCTGATCCTGCCTGACAATAGTGTATGATCTAAATGAACGAGTTAACAGAGAAATTCTCACAGGTATCGGTTGCTGAACATTCGATTCCTGAACCAAGCAAAGGTTCTGGGATTCGAAACGAAAAAAATTCGTCCAGATCGAGATGGGTGAATCTCGGAAATTTCAGAGCGGGATTCGATTGTTTTACCGATCAACAAATTCATTTTGATAGGAATTTTGGCTACAATTTGATGGCGATTAAGGAATTGTACACTCCTACATAAGACAGTGGGGGAGAACTAGGAAGATATGATGACGAGCTAAGAGGAAGACGGCGAAAACATGTTTCTATGTTCGTTAGCGGTTACAAAGTGAGGGAGGTAAAAGAGAGTTACCTATATATATATAGCTAAAATTTTTCATGTCTTTATAGTTAGGATGCTATATGGGTTGGTATAAACCTTACTGATGGTGTAGAGAAAATCAAGATTGGTGGAATTTCTTTGATCATTTTGGTTTTGTTTCGGTTTAATTTTTAATTAAAACAATTGGTTTGTATGGACATATGTTATTCGTCGGACACCTATTGTTCAAGATGCCATATTCTACTTCCATCTTACTGGGCCGAAAGTGACAACAAAGCATACAGCACAGCGACGAAATTCAGTCCGCAACAACAGAGAAGTAAAAAAAAGAACGGAAAATTGGAGCACGACGAATCACAAAAACAGGATACACACGAAATTAGGGAAAACACGAGAGAACCGTTTTGTTGGGCCGGCCATGTGGGCCGAAGTGTTAACGACACGCTTAGCCCATGGTTGAAATGTTGCTAGAAAAAAACGCCGCAAGAACGCCGCTGCCGCCTTTGGCACCAGAACACGCCGTCGGCCGCGAAAGCGTAGCAGGGTGCCGACGGTCGCCACGCCAGCAAGAACCGCGAGGATGGTCAGCTAGGCTAAGACCGGCAGCGCCGCCAGTGACGGAGGCAAAGGCCGACCCGGGAGGCCGGGACGCCCGCCGACGACGGATTATCGACCGATTGTGATCATGTCAGCAGCACAGCCCACCAGGAGAATGGCACAAGGCCCAAGCGAGCGCCGAAGCCCAGTGTGTTGATGTGTTGATCACCGGGCCAGAGTGGTGTAGCTAGGAGCATATGTATCGTTGTGAGAAAAGAGGAGGGTATGATGAATGTAACCAGAACACTCTAAACCTAATTCTACTTCCTCTGTCCTCCGCCACTTCCCCTGTTCTTCTTCTTCCGTGCCTCTCCCCGCTCTATCTCTTCCAGATCCACTGCTTGTTGCTAACATTTGGTATCAAAGACAACGATCCTGGGTGGGGGTTGCTGAATCGGGTTCGGCCTCCTATCCTTTTCGAGTTCTAGGTTGGATCGGTGAGCGCGATTCGTCGTGGCCGTTCCTTATCCTTGTTCTTGTTCTGGGTTTGTGCCGCGCTTTGGTTCTGGAGCACTATCACCCCCATTTCACCCGCTTCCGGAAGAGGTTCCACGGCGCCATGGACGCCTCGTCCAAGCTTACCCTCGAAGAGATGAAGAAGATGGGTGACTGTCTCGAAAGGCGCCTCGACAACCTTGACGACCGCCTCGAGAGCTTGGAGAAGCGCGACGTCAGCAGCGACGCTCACGTCAAGCAGATCGAGGACAAGGCGGAGGAGGTTGTGGCGTGGAAGGCGGAGGTTGATTCGTCCATCGCAGAGCTGGCAGGCAAGCTTGACTCCGTCGAGCTCCGCGTCGGCAAGTTCGGCGTCGACAGCAAGGTCGCTGACCTCGACGCGCTCAAGGTGCAGATCTCCAACATCAGCGCCAAGCTCGATCGGGTGGTTCCCGGTCGTGGTGGATCTACACCGGGCATCCTGCCCCACCCGGAGTTGGCCGCGGCGACTCCACCTGCCGGCAACCAGGCCAACGACCCTGATGGGCACCGCTTCGACAGACACCACCAGGAGAACGGGTTTGGGTCTGTCACGACCTACACCCAGCTCTCGGTCAAGGGTACGTCCCCCGATCCGTTTTCCTTCCCTGGTCAAGATGTCCGTCCTTATAGTTCTCATCGCTTCCAAGGATCTAGTGGCTCTTCTATGTTGAACACATCTGGTCGATGGCCTAAATTACCTTTTCCTAAGTTTGATGGTGATAATCCAAAACTATGGCAATCTCGCTGTGAAAACTACTTTGATATGTCTGGGGTCGACAAATCTAATTGGGTTCGCATTTCTACCATGTACTTTGATGATCCTGCTGCTAGATGGTTACAATCTGTGGAGAATAGGGCCAATTCTGTTAGTTGGGATGTGTTTTGTAGGCTAGTACATGATAGATTTGGTAGAGATCAACATGAAATTTTGATCCGGCAGCTGTTCCACATCAAACAAACTGGTTCTGTGTCTGAGTATGTGGAAGAGTTTGCTCAGTTAGTAGACCAGTTAGCTGCTTACACTACCAGTACTTATCCCCTTTATTATACTTTGCGGTTCATTGATGGATTAAGAGAAGATATTAAATCCATAGTTCTGGTTCAACGTCCGCAAGATCTGGATACTGCTTGCGTGCTTGCATCTTTGCAGGAAGAGGTCGGAGATTTCCATCGTCGTCGTGATCAGAGGAAGCCGGAGTCGGGTTTTCACTCCAGACAATCATTCAAGAATCCTCTACCGTTACCGGCGCCTCCTCCTCGAGACAAGCAGCAATTGTTGACGAAGGCCGACGATAACAGAGCTGTGGAAGCTGCTAGAGCCACAATTCCTCCAGATTCTAAAGCAATGGCCCTACGTGCATATCGTCGTGCCATGGGCCTCTGTTACAAGTGCAGCGAGAAGTGGAGTAAAGACCACAAGTGCTCTCTGACAGTTCAGCTCCATGTCGTACAGGAATTGTGGGACGCCTTGCAGCTGGAAGATGACGGTGAAATCTCTCCTTCTTCGGCTGGAAGCTCTGAACATTTATTCATGGCTATCTCTAAAGCTGCTTTCATAGGTTCTCACGCTCCTTGGACAGTCAAGTTTGAGGGTTCCATCCAGCACAAGCTTGTTACATTGCTAATTGACTCTGGCAGCTCAGCCTCCTTCCTCAGTGCATCCCTGGCAGCTCAACTAGCCGGTGTGGTTCCATTAGGCAAGTCTGTCGATGTCCAAGTGGCTGGTGGAGGACGGTTATTCTGCACATCTGTCCTTCCCCAGGCTTTGTGGTTCATTGAGGATTTAGCATTTCACACAGATCTCAGGGTGCTTCCGCTCTCTGCGTATGACATCATCATTGGTATGGACTGGTTATGTTCAGCCCAATGCGGGTTCACTGGAAGCATAAATGGATGGAGAGACCATATGGTGATCAGCTTGTTACACTACAGGGCATTGTCCCTGACTTGCCGGAGGAAATTCTGATTCAATTATGTATACTCACCCCACAGGGCCCTAGTTCCTCTCAGATTCAACTCCTGCCTGCTGAAATTCAGTCACTCATTGATCGATTTGGAGTGTTGTTTAAGGAGCCTCAGGGATTACCACCATCCCGTGCTTGTGACCATCAGATCCCTCTGATCCCAAGCGCCAGACTGGTTAATATCAGGCCTTACCGTTACCCACCGGCACTGAGAATAGAAATTGAAAAACAGGTAGCAGACATGCTTGCTCAGGGTTTGATCCAGCCAAGCACTAGCCTATTTTCATCTCCAGTTCTGTTAACCAAAAAGAAAGATGGGACATATCGGTTCTGTGTCGATTTCCGTCACCTAAATGCTCTCATACTGAAATCCAAGTTCCCTGTTCCTGTTTTTGATCAGTTGATGGACGAGCTGTCCAAAGCTTCGTGGTTCTCCAGCCTGGACCTGACTGCGAGGTTCCATCAGATCCTGCTCAAAGTCGGTGAAGAGTTCAAGACGGCCTTCCAGACCCATTTTGGTCAGTTCGAGTTCCGTGTCATGGCTTTTGGCCTCACAGGCGCCCCTGGTACCTTTCAAGGCGCAATGAACATCACTCTAGCTCCTGGGTTACGGAAATTTGTCATTGTCTTCTTCGATGACATTCTTATTTACAGCCAGTCTTATGAGGAGCATTTGGTCCACATTCAGATGCTATTCTAGTGGCTGTTGCAGGACAAATGGAAGCTTAAACTGTCCAAGTGCAAGTTCGCTCATCGCTCTATTTCCTATTTGGGCCACATAATCAACGAGCACGGAGTTTCCACAGATCCATCTAAGGTGCAAGCCGTAGTGGACTGGCCCACTCCAACATCAGTCAAGGAATTGCAGAGCTTCCTGGGCCTTGCAGGCTATTATCGGAAGTTTGTCAGGCATTTTGGTATTATCACAAGGCCTTTGCCTAACCTCCTCAAAAAGGGTTGCATCTTTGTTTGGACTTCTGAGCATGACATAGCTTTCTCCACACTGAAATCTGTTTTGACAACTGCTCCAGTTTTGGCCTTGCCCAACTTCGGAGTGCCGTTTGCCATTGAAACCGATGCTTGTGATAGTGGGGTTGGTGTCGTACTCATGCAACAAGGGCAACCTCTGGCATTCATCAGCAAGGCCCTCGGTCCCAAAAATAGGGGCCTCTCCACTTACGAAAAAGAGTATTTGGCAATATTGGTGGCTGTGGACCAATGGCGGCACTACTTGCAGTTTGGGGAGTTCACCATTTTCACTGATCAGCGCAGCCTGATTCATTTGAATGAGCAACGCCTTCACACACCATGGCAACAAAAGGTCTTCACTAAGCTCTTGGGATTACAATACTGTATTGTCTACAAGAAGGGAGCAGACAACTGTGTCGCTGATGCTCTGTCGAGAAGGGGTAGCGTGGATCATGTCTTGGCTGTTTCTTCCTGCTGTCCCCAGTGGATGGATGATGTGGTGGCTTCTTATGACTCCAGGGCAGCAGACCTGATCACAAAACTGACCTTGAAATCTGATGCGGTTCCTAACTACACTCTTACTGATGGTGTTCTCAGATTCAAGAACAGAGTATGGCTGGGCCATGATGCCAACCTACAGCAGCAAGTGATCGCCGCTCTGCATACCAGCGCCCTGGGCGGCCATTCCGGATTTCCTGTTACTTACAGTAAGTTGAAGCAATACTTCCACTGGCCAGGAATGAAATCCACAGTGCAGCAATATGTACAATCTTGCACCATATGCCAACAAGCCAAGCCTGAACGCTCTCGTTACCCAGGTCTGCTCCAGCCTCTTCCAGTACCATCTTCTGCTTGGGAAATCGTTTCCTTGGATTTTGTCGAAGGCCTCACTCATTCTGGTCATTACAATTGCATACTCGTGGTGGTTGATAAGTTCTCAAAATTTGCCCACTTCATACCCCTGCGACATCCATTCATAGCAATATCAGTTGCAAAAGCTTACATGGACAACGTCTACAAACTACATGGCACGCCGTTGTCCCTGCTCTCAGACCGTGATCGGATATTCACCGGCAAGCTTTGGAAGGAGTTGTTTGGCTTGGCAGCGGTTACTCTCCGCATGAGTTCGGCATATCATCCGCAAACCGACGGTCAGACAGAGCGTGTAAACCAGTGCATGGAGACTTATCTGCGTTGCTTTGTTCATGCATGCCCCACCAGGTGGATCAGCTGGCTCTCTCTCGCTGAGTTCTGGTATAACACCAGCATGCATTCTGCCCTTGGCCGCTCCCCGTTCGAGGTGCTCTATGGTCATCCGCCTCGCCACTTTGGCATTATTCCTGCTACTGCTTGTTCTGTGACAGATATGTCCGTTTGGATGCGAGAACGTGAAGTAATGCAGGCCATGATCAAGCAGCACCTGCATCGCGCTCAAGACAGGATGAAGCGTCAAGCGGACAAGGGTCGTTCGGAGAGATCGTTTCAAGTGAGTGATCAAGTTTACTTAAAGATACAACCATATTTTCAGTCCTCTCTCGCTGCTCGCTCCAATCAGAAGTTGTCGTTCAAATTCTTCGGCCCGTTCAAGGTGTTGGCCAAGATCGGTGATGTTGCACACAAGCTCTAGCTTCCGCAGTCGTCATCTATCCACCCGATCTTTCATGTTTCCCAACTGAAGAAGGCTGTCGGTGATCAACCGGTGTCCGCTGATCTACCCAGTGAGGCTACTCCATTCCAGATTCCGCAACGCATCTTGAAGCGCCGTATGACTTCCGGTGACAATCCTGTCCTGCAAGGCTTGGTCCAGTGGTCTGGTATGCCTGCTAGTCTGGCCACTTGGGAGAACCTGGAGATTCTCCGTCAAAGATTTCCTACTGCATCGACTTGGGGGTCAAGTCGCATCTCAAGAAGGGGGGAATGTCAGCAACACAGCCCATCAGGAGAATGGTCCAAGGCCCAAGCGAGCGCCGAAGCCCAGTGTGTTGATCAGTGGGTCAGAGTGGTGTAGCTAGGAGTATATGTATCGTTGTGAGAAGAGAGGAGGGTATGATAAATGTAACCAGAACACTCTAAACCTAATTCTACTTCCTCTGTCCGCCGCCACTTCCCCTGTTCTTCTTCTTCCCTGCCTCTCCCTGCTCTCTCTCTTCCAGATCCACTGCTTGTTGCTAACAGATCATTCAGGGCTCGTCAGAAACCGTGCTGCGGTCTTAGTTTTCCTTCAATCGTGTTTATTGCTGCTCGTACGTCTGGACTTTCTTTTTTCTCTCTCCCCCAAAAACTAGTTCAACTCTCACGGATCAACTGTTCTAGCAACGACGAACCTTTTATACTAGAGGCTCGGCAAATGGGAGCAGAGGCCAATTGCGCTGGAAACTCAAATAGTCTAACGATCTGAAGCTGTCGGATGGTGATGTACTGACGAGAGCAGAGCTGCAGAACGTGTTTCCTTTTAAAAAGATATTAAAAGCGATTTTCTTAATCCGGAGTCAAACGCTGATGGATGCAAGCTAATAAGAACATCCATGTCTCCGGAGTCTGGACACACCATAAATTACTCAGTGCAGACTCAAATATATAATCGCACTTGCAAAAGGGAACTTGGCTACCGGAGATCGATGATGCTGCCGCAAGAGGAGATTTTGGAGTATTTATTTGCCATCGTTGCTACGCGGTAGGCCGTCAAGTCGATCGGACGTCGCTTCCCGGATGGCCGGATGCCGTCGACGTCCGAGATTTTTTTTTTTAAACGGAGGGGGGCGTGGACTTCGCGCGGCGGCGTCTCCGGCTGCGTTGGGATCCCGGCGACGAGTCCACGTCGGACGTCGCCTGTGTGCCGTCTGACGTCTGGGGATCGTTTGTTTTCTAATGGCCCCGTGGGGATTGCACTTGCATCTCTGCCCATCACGGGGCTGAGCTGCTGATGAGCTGACCGACACAAGTATGGATAAAAGTATCAGCGGTGGCCTACACTGGCTCTACCAAAAGAACCGACGGAGGAACTTCCAAAGTCCGGCTTCCGTTGACCTCCTTAGTTTAGTCAAGTAGGCGAGGGCATTTCCAAACTCTAGCAAAAGATACAGTAATTAATTTCAGGTATGGAGTTAACTGAACTTTATTTATGAAGTGCAGAAAAAAAATACTCCCTCCGTTCTTAAATATATGACACCGTTGACTTTTTACTCTAATTTTGACTACTAATATATATTGAACAAATTAGTTAACTAAGATAAAATGTATATCACTATATCTATTATCTAATGTACTTTAGATTTAACTTGTTGGTTTATCAATTTACAAAAATATTTGTAGAAAAGACAAATGATCAAGCGAACGAAAAAAATCAATAGTGTCATATATTTAAGAACGGACGTAGTACATACAGTTGAAGCCGATCAATTCATCATGACATAAAATATGTAAGCACCGGTTCAGTAAAATGACAGCAGAGGCCAGTTGCACTGAAAACTCAATACTCTACTGGTATCAGATCATGTTTCCTTGGGAAGACAAAATTGCCTTTTGTTAATCCAAAGTCAAGCATGGATCCAATAATCCAAGAACATCTCTCCGGCGTCTGGACACGGCACAAGCAACTCGCAGGCTACCTCGCCGGACAGCGAAAAGCGTCGAATCATCCGGCATGCAATTGGAAATTTTCTGCATTTCTGCTGCGCTCAGACTGTCAAATTGGGCGCTTTCGTGGAGCAGAGGAGGCCGTGGACTTTGCGCGGCGATGCCGAGGGCAGGCCTGCCCGGCGACGACGACCTCCCCAGCTGCCTCCGATCTCCACAGGTCCACGTCGCTTGTGTCATCTGGGGATAGTTCGTTTGTTTTCTGTTCCGTCTTCCTTGGTCCCAGTGGGCACTACAGTATGAGCCTGATGAGCTGCTGCATTTGATAAGTCGATCAGGTGGCAAAATTCGATGCAAACGCCTGATAGCTGTGACGACTTATTTGATCGGGAGGCTTCAGTTTTTTTTTTCTGTTCTCTCTCTCTCTCTGTCTCGGGGATGCACCATTTTCTTTGCGTCATTTGGGGATACATCAGTCGCAATAGCTTTACAATTATGTTCAGGGAGGTACGTTTGGAAACTTGGTCAAATACAAATGAAAGATCGGTCGTGCCACGTTCACATCCATGCTTTTTTAAGTGCAAAAAAAATATCTGCACTTTAACTGCCTCCGATTCAAATATGACGTGAACAGAACTAAATTGGATGCAACATGGCATTGACTTTTTTTTTTGGAAAGTAATTGACTTTTGGATTCACGCATAGCTAAAGCTAACATCTGGACACCGCAAGGGTGTCCCTGTACGCAACAACGGGTACAGTGTGCTGGCCATTATCCAACCACAATACTTCACAGTACACCAGTACAAGTTTAGATCCCGCCAAGATTCAACAAAAACGCCTAATCAAAGAAACGCATCATATAGTTCTTCAAAAGAAAGATACCCATCAGCATAAAAAGCGGGCCCACTACTGGCAGATGGGCCCCTGCGAACTTTTCAAACAACGACCCACTTGCCGCCCCGCCAGCAGGCTCCTCGCCTCCTCCTGATTCGAGCGAGAGCTCCGCAGTCCTCCCGTCGCCGCCGAGGCTCCCTATAAAATCCGACGCCACCGCTCCCCGCAGTCCTCGCGCGCCGCAACATCTCCTGAGCTGCTTCACATTGCTCCTAGAAGAAAGGAGGAGGGAGCGGCGAGCGAGCCGGCAGGTCGATCGGTGACGATGGCGGCGGCGTGCGCTGCCAACCTCGCGCCGCTGCTGGGCCCGGCGGCGGCGAACGCGACGGGGTACCTGTGCGACCGGTTCGCGGACACGACGTCGGCGGTGGACTCGACGTACCTGCTCTTCTCGGCGTACCTCGTGTTCGCGATGCAGCTCGGGTTCGCCATGCTCTGCGCGGGCTCCGTCCGCGCCAAGAACACCATGAACATCATGCTCACCAACGTGCTCGACGCCGCCGCCGGCGCGCTCTTCTACTACCTCTTCGGCTTCGCCTTCGCGTACGGGACCCCCTCCAACGGCTTCATCGGCAGGCAGTTCTTCGGCCTCAAGCAGCTACCCCAGGTCGGCTTCGACTACGACTTCTTCCTCTTCCAGTGGGCCTTCGCCATCGCCGCCGCCGGGATCACGTCGGGCTCCATCGCCGAGCGGACGCAGTTCGTGGCGTACCTCATCTACTCCGCCTTCCTCACCGGCTTCGTGTACCCGGTGGTGTCCCACTGGGTCTGGTCCGCCGACGGCTGGGCCTCCGCGTCCCGGACGTCGGGGAAGCTGCTCTTCGGCTCCGGCATCATCGACTTCGCCGGGTCCAGCGTCGTCCACATGGTCGGCGGCATCGCCGGCCTCTGGGGCGCGCTCATCGAGGGCCCCCGCATCGGGCGGTTCGACCACGCCGGCCGCTCCGTGGCGCTGCGCGGGCACAGCGCGTCGCTCGTCGTGCTCGGCACCTTCCTGCTGTGGTTCGGGTGGTTCGGCTTCAACCCGGGGTCCTTCCTCACCATCCTCAAGAGCTACGGCCCCGCCGGGAGCATCCACGGGCAGTGGTCCGCCGTGGGCCGCACCGCCGTGACCACCACCCTCGCCGGCAGCATGGCGGCGCTCACCACGCTGTTCGGGAAGCGACTCCAGACGGGGCACTGGAACGTGCTCGACGTCTGCAACGGCATGCTCGGCGGGTTCGCCGCAATCACCGCGGGCTGCGCGGTGGTGGACCCCTGGGCGGCCATCATCTGCGGGTTCGTGTCGGCGTGGGTGCTCATCGGGCTCAACGCGCTGGCGGCGAGGCTCCGGTTCGACGACCCGCTGGAGGCCGCGCAGCTGCACGGCGGGTGCGGCGCGTGGGGGGTCGTCTTCACGGGGCTCTTCGCGCGCCGGGAGTACGTGGATCAGATCTACGGCGGCGGCGTGCCGGGGCGGCCGTACGGGCTCTTCATGGGCGGCGGCGGGCGGCTGCTGGCGGCGAACGTGGTGATGGTGCTGGTGATCGCGGCGTGGGTGAGCGTCACCATGGCGCCGCTGTTCCTGGCGCTCAGCAAGATGGGGCTCCTCCGCGTCTCCGCCGAGGACGAGATGGCCGGCATGGACCAGACGCGGCACGGCGGGTTCGCGTACGCGTACCACGACGACGAGGACCCCAGCCTCAGGTCCAAGGGGGTGATGAGCACGCAGATCGCCAACGCGTCCAGCGGCGAGTTCTAGCGACGACGAGTGCCGCTGTACTAGTACTAGACATACTTGTGTGCAGAATGCACGCAGGGCACCATCTCTGTCGTGTTGGATCTCACCGTATCATGCTATATTGCTACATAAAAAGATTGTATAACAGCAACAACGAGATATACTACACTCTGTTTCTAAGCATCTTTCCTTTGACCTGAATTATGTGGAGATTGGTATCATTGTTGCAGGTTCTCTCTGGTTTTTTTTTTTTTTTGCCATTTTGTTCTAGGAAAGACTGTCAACATTCATCAAGATGAAACGCTGGCATTAGAGAAATGATCTTTGCATTCTGGAATTGCTCCAGGAAAAGCATATCCGGCCACCTTCGAAGTTTCCGATCCAGCATCATTGTCGCCGTGTCGATGGAAGCCATGCGCCCCAGACCATCTGTGCAGAAACACGGGATTCAACCTACCAACCCTTTGAAAAAACAAATGGTACTCCCTCTGTTGTCTTTTGATCGATCTATTTCATTTTTTTTACCAAATGATCAAGGAGAAAGATCCTCCTTATCATCTTATTAATCATATTATTATGTACTTAATAATGGAAATGATTTATCTAATACGACTATCAAAAGAGAATGTTTCATTTTTGAATACAAGTCTGAAAAGTTGTTGGGATAAGAGTATATGACATGACTGCCTATCACTCCAGTCACTTATATCACGCCTTTATTTGGACTAGCTCTGATGTTGGATTGACCAAATTTTTTGGGTGGTCAGGGAGGCATATACCGTTCGCCATTTACATGGCGAGGTATTGGGAATGCATTGGAATTATTCCAGACCAAGACGATAGAGTACTTTTATTCTCACCTTTCTAGATCGTCGGTCCCTGTCACTGTACTCTGCATGCTTGTTGCACAACCTGCACCATCCTTTTCTACCTCCTCTTTGCTGGCAGGGTTGCAGTGGCAACGTACGGCGGCCATTTGCTCATGTTCTTTCTACCATGATCCAGCCATGTGACAATATATACGAGCTGGATGGTATAGAACTCACGAGCATCTCGTAACTCCATCCATAGCCTTGAATCTTGATCTCTTCGGTCAAGAGAATCAACTTTTTACCAAGTGGTGGAGACACGATCCATGGATGGGAATACATGAACCAACGATGAATCGATACCCTTCAAGAAAGAAAACAGTGATTTGATAAATTAGTTGACAGAGGAAAAGTTCTGAACTGGAGGGAAAGTACGGGGACGAGTAGGATAAATCCAAAGAGAACCCAGCTAAACATAGAGAAAGCAGCTACGGCAGCAAGTATGGGCGTACTACAACATGGACACAGAAAATATTCTTAGGACAACGGCACCACAGTTCATCCAAGTTCTAAGAAAATGTGTCTGACACTTCCAATGTTACAAAAAACCCAAGCTGTACATCCGATTCCAACTTCCATCTTATATTCAATTCAGGGATATACTGGTCGACACAAACAGCTATCACAGCTGCGAGTTCAAAGCTTCTTGTTGGATACATCATGGTTGCTATTAATGCATCAGCAATGAAATTCCACAAATTGAGAGTAGGCTAAAGATCTCAAATTGAGAGTAGACCTCACTCTATTTGGTTACCTTCTGGCTTCTGTGCCAGTAAATGCAAATACATGGCAGTTTTACAGTTCATCTTCAGCTTCTCCAATTTCATTTCCTTGTTTTACTCCATTTTACTGTACAAGAAAAACGAGGCATAGGTAATCAAATAGGGTAAGGTCTTGCCAGTCACTCTAAATAACAGTGACTGTTAATTAGCACTGAGCATATAGGTTTTGTTGAAACCAGCTACGAAACAGTAACAAAATTAAGGACAAAAAAAGAGATAATACCAAGTTGAGAAAGTAACAAAAAGAGATGAGGGTAAACCTATGTTTGCAACTGCGGGTTGCACAGTTTTCTGATTGTGGGCCTTGTGATCACATCATCAAATACACTAAGACATGAGCCTTACGGATATGCACGCATTATACCTTCCAAATTGCAAAAATGGAAATTAACCTATTAAGGTATTTTTGTACTTTTCTTTGAGGGGTCAATGCATGAATTTTGGTGCAATACTCAAACCAAACATCCCTAAATGAAACAGGTTTCAAGGCCACAAGCATCCATCTAAACACTGTCGTTGAGCTACAGCGCTGTTGTGAAATGACAGGCTCAAAGAAGTAATCACCAACTGGTGTAACATGTGGCAAAATATGTCTTTCAGCCATCAGCAATTGCAAGGCTCTTCTCTAGTTTTCAGATTCTGAATTTTGCATTTTATTTCTTGATCTATCATTCCCGTGTTCTATTCTCATCTGATCCAAATAATGTGGATGGACAACAAGTACCACCAAAAGACTAGAATGGTAATTTGATATACTGTCAGCACAATAAATATGAGAAATATACTACTGGTTCAAGTAATCTGACAACACCTTTCAAGTTTGCTTCGGTCATTGCCACTAGTATACTTGTTGCCAAATGTCAGGTTCAAAATGGTAATCACTAACTGGTGCGACAAATTGTAAAAAGATGCATTTCTTTCAACTAACAGCAATTGCAAGGCTCTTCTCCAGACTCCAGATTCTGAATGTTGCACTTTTCTTGATCTAGTATCTACCCATCCCATGTTCCATCCTCATCAAGATCTGCATAACTGTGGAGAGACATAAACTATCAGCAAAAAGACAGTTCTAAGTATGGTATTTTGTTATGCTGAAAGTACAAAGAATATGACAGACATACTACTGGTATTTTCACAGTACCTTCTAGTTTTTTTTCAGTTGTTTCACACAAAATGTATCAATATTGCACTAAATTAGGTAGTTTAGTCCCACCCCACTTTGACATAGAACTGAGAACAAACCGGCACATTCGGAACATATAAAGAAGAACTAAAATCAGTTCTTTTTATTCAAAGATGATTATTGAAACATATTATAAAATTAGCAGCAACCAATCCTCGCCTCTTGTCCTCATTACCATCTGATTGTCTCGTGCATATGAAACAGGACACATATCCAGTTCTAGTTGGCATGTAAATGTGACAATTGATAAGTAGAATATAACAGGCTAGCTGCCACCTCCATTTTTTTTGGCAAGGTGGATAATTTAACAATTAAAGTGGTCATAAGGAGAATGAAAATGATGTCAGGCAAGAGAGCCCACAGTGGCAGCATGATTGGCGACATCAGACATTAGGTCAATGGCCATTCCAACGACAAAAGTGAAAATGGGGTATAGAAAGTTCATCAAGATGCAGGTTGAACATAGGGCTACTAGGAGAACTACTATTCTAGAATAAAAAAAGGATAAACAAAGTATCTTTGCAAATAGATAATTTGAATAAGCAATATGAATCACATGAAAATATATGCAAACCTTCATGTATTGATGATAGGATTTTGAAACAGAAAAGCGCAACCCCTTTATGTAAGTTCAGTCCAGTTCAGGCATTATAACTCTTGCTTCTTGCCATGAAGTAGCCTGATAAAAGTCTTTGATGGAACACCTCCTTGTGTACCTCCGATAAATGTGGTAGAGATAGGTCAAATGCTTAACTTAGGGGAGCTCATGGCTTTCCAATAATGAAGCCAATGTATGAAAATTATGCAGCCATGTAAGCTTCTGGAAACATTATTAACTGGCAGTATATTTTGTCACAGTTCCATTGAGGCTGCTAAATCATCAAGAGTACCATATATATCCTCTGAGTGAGGATGAGCATCATCGCCAGAGTAAAACCGGTGTGTCTTGCGGTCCACCTCAATCCAGCTACAACCAGGCAGCTTCTTGCCTATATTCTCCTCCTTCACAAACTTCCTTACTCTCCTCACCTCTTCCCACAAGCCGCCTTCACTGTAAACATTTGCCAGCATCACCACATAGTTAGCATTATTTGGATCCAACTCTAGTAACTTCCGGATTGCAAGCTCAGCCATTTCTAGTTTTCTGTGTACTCTACATGCATTTAGCAGTGATCCCCATATGACTTCATCTGATTGGATCCTCATATTGCTGATAACATTCAGTGCATCCTGAAACCGGCCTGCCCGACCAAGAAGGTCGACAATGCACCCATAATGCTCAATCTCTGGCTCAATCCCATGCTCATGTTGCATTAATTCAAAGTATCTAAGTCCTTCATCTACAAACCCTCCATGAGTGCATGCATTCAACAGTCCAACAAAAGTAACCACATCAGGTTCAACCCCTTCATCCCTCATCGCATTAAACACAGCGATTGCACACTCGCTGCGCCCATGTAATGCAAGACAATTGATCAGAGAATTCCACGTGGTCAGGCTTCTATCTGAAAGCTCATTAAAGATCCATCTTGCTCCCTTTATGTTCCCACATTTACCGTACATATCAATCAACCCATTCAGAACAGACGATCCAAAACCAACACAGGTCCGCCACGCATAACAGTGGATCAGCTTCCCTATCTTCAGCATCCCAAGATGCCCACATGCAGACAGCACACAAGAAACTGTGGTTGCATTTGGCCAGAACCCCTCGCCCACCATCCTCCCCAAAATCCCAACAGCCTCCACAAACAGCCCGTTCTGAGTACAGCCTGTGATGATTGCGTTCCAAGCAGCTACGTCCCTCTCGGGCATCTGCTCAAAGAGCACGATCGCATCCCCAACCTTCCCGGCCCTTGCGTACCCGGATACCAGCGCGGTCCAGGAGACCACGTTCCTCTCGGTCAAACCGTCGAACAGCTTGCGCGCGTCGTCCATCATCCCGTACCTCGAGTATCCATCGAGAAGCGAGGTCCTTATGACATCGTATTCGCAGAAACCGCTCTTGCAGGCGTGGGAGTGGATCGACCTGACGAGGCGGACACCGACGGCGCAGGCGGCGCGGAGCGCGAGCGGATACACGAACTGGTTGGGCGCCGGGCGGCCGCGGCGGAGCATGCGGAGGAAGAGCTCGAGCGCGTCGCGGGCGTGCGCGTGGGAGGCAGGGGACGAGGCGGAGGAGGAGACGTAGGCGGAGAGCATGGCGGAGTGGAGGAAGACGTTGGGGTGGGGCGTGGCGTCGAAGAGGCGGCGCGCGTAGGGGAGGCAGGAGAGGCGGAGGGCGGCGAAGCGGAGGAGGTGGAAGGTGGTGGACTGCGCGGCGGCGCGCCCCGCGACGAAGGCGTGGGCGTGGAGCTGCTCGAGGTGCGCGCGGGTGGAGCAGCGGGAGAGCACGGCGACGAAGTCGCGGTGGGAGAGCTGAGGCGAGCAGCGCATCGTGCGTGCCGTAGTGCCGTGTGTGGTGGCGTCGGCGACGTCGCGCGGGTGCGGGGCGTGGCGTTTGGAGGGGTTTTAGGTGGGCTGGGCCGGCTGACAGGCTTCGACCGAACAAAAAAAGACGTTTCGAAGAGATTTTTGAAATTTTGATGACGGCTCGCTGAGATCGCTGAACCCACGTAATAAGTGCTTTTGCTTATAAAGTAACTAGGATCGTGCCCGTGCGTTACTACGGGTTTTAAACAATTTGTAACATGAAAAACATAATAGTGATATTAATAGCATATTATTGTATGGCTCACCAAGATCCATAAGTATCAACTTCTACATAATAAATGTCAAAAGAAGGAAGGCATATAGCATTGAAAAATTTTCAGCTCCCGTGGCAATGTTTGTATATATGTATATAAAGACACAGTGACAACAAAGACAAGTGATATGCATCTCATTGCATAGTCACTTATGAGATGTACGTAGAAGACGACACAGGGTTACAACCTTGTAGTTGTCATTATTTCAATAATTTTTTCCATCCACATTTACACAAGCTGGATGCTAATATCCACCATGGAAATTTAGGAAAAAGCATTGGTCTGCAATCTGCATGAGTCATGTATGATGAGTGTAACGAAATCTCTGGCGAGCAGAATGTTTCTCTAATGCAAAGATTTTCTGAAAGAAAAAAACAAATTTACAACAGAAATCAAGCAAAAGCACGTGCCATATATTTGGCAAGTATATAGATGAACTACAATCTTTTTCAGGTACAATCATTTGTAATAAATAAAACTTTGGATCAGTCAGAGCTTATTATGTCTCAAAAGTGCACTCGGAAAAAATATATTGTGACCTTGAACAAACTATATATGGAATATTCTAGTCATCCTAGATGTTTGTTCACAAGAAGAGGGGATAATCCAAGCTGGGTCAATTTAACTTATCTGATGTAGACTGACTCAGATGCAAGGCTGTTGTATAGACCACTATGCTACATTGGTTGAACACAATGGAATTTCTTATGTTAAATCGAAGAACGTAATGAAATTGTCCAAGACAGCAATGATAAGCCTAAAAAAATCTATCTGATGATGAGTGCTGCAAAAGGCTTTTTTTTTAATTACTCACCTTCATTCCCACAAGATTTTGCATCCCAATAATGCTCATCCTCTGTAGGCATGACCGAACGATCAAGCTACCCATCCATATGCTACCCATCCATATGTCCACATTATCAGCTTTCTCAGCAATCTTGGAACCACATTTTTGTGTTGCCACCACATTTATCCAGTGGCAAGAGAGCAATATACAAATATGTCATGAATGCAAACACGAAAAATTAAAGCCAGAAATATGGGCTTAATTACCTATTTCAAAGAGACTAACGTAGAATGGAATGCAGCCAGCTAACTTCACCTGGAAAAAAAACAACGCAAACCAACCAAAATTATACTGGCATGGTTTGTGGATGCCATTCTCACTGTTGGATTACCACCATCTTTGGCACTTAGGTGAGGCTTTTCTTAAAAGGAAAATGTAAACCTTATCCTATAACACACCAACACAAAGGCAACACCTTTCATGTAGTTCCATAAATTTAACTTGAATACATGTACAGAGACCAAATTCATACATCAGAAATTACAAAATCCCAGCTACATTTTTTTTCACTACTGAATTGAAATAACATACTGCTATCAGAAGATATCAATTTTGAGAAACTCAAGAATTCACCTGACACTCATTAAGTTTAGATATAGTGCCATAAAAAAGTTTCTCAATACTTGTGGCTGCCTTCTTGACCGATCCATCTATTCCTCAAACAACTTGATATTACCAGAGATGAGAATTTACCTATATAATGGCCAAAAGAAGAGCTGTAGATGGACCTAAGCAGTTACATGCTACATATTGACTTTTCTGAAGCACACCTCCCTGACTGGAAAGGAATCCTCCATACTGAAGCTTAACCACAAATATAACTTATTGTCAATGCAACAATTTTAGAGTACCAAGAATAGTTTGGAACTCTACAGAGTAGCATGAACAAACAAATATTCTTTATTGCGATCTTCCCCACACTATCCCAATTTTGTTTAATCGTCGAGATACAAGCCTCATCCCATAAACACCATTGCGCTCCTCACTCTCATTGCCTCATCCCATAAATAAATCACTGGCATTATATTAGTTCCGCTATTCACAAACTGTAGGACTGCCGGTCCTCAATAAGAGATTTACTACTACTATAAAAATCGATCACTGATATAAACCAAAGTCTTTTCTTTCTTTTGAATTATTAACTCTTCTTTCACATGTACATCACATCTTCGTGCTGGCCTCCTGAACTGGCATTTTGGCAAAAATAGTTTATCAATGCATTTCATCAAACACATAGCATGCAGGAGGCATGTGGAAGCCAGAAGTCCAGAATGAACTGATGAACCAAAAAGGACACGCTAGCTGCAGAGAGACGTTGACTTACCTGGAGTGCAAAACACGTGAGAAGTAGCGGTCAGCTACAGCATCACGGCGGTGCTGGCCAGGCCAAGAACAAGAAGAACCATCATCTTCTTTGGATGGGCGAGCGGTAGAAGTTGGTGGAGACAGCTTCGAGGAAGATGCGGATGCAGCCTTGTGGAAGACACGGTAGAAGTTAGCGGAGCTTGCCTTGATCTACTAATCCAGCGGCGAGCCCCTAGCCGGCGACGGCAGTGACAACGACGATAGTCGGGTGCGACTCGAGGATTGGGGCGTGCATCTTGATCGGTCCCTCGGCGCAATGACGCGGCGCGGGCAGAGACGCGCTGACCCGTGATGTAGCGGTTGTTGCTGCTTTAGCGTCCTCCGGTGAGCTGCGGATCCCAGGCATGGGTGGATCGAGGACTGCGCCGGCAGAGAGGACCGGGGACGGCGGAGACGGATCCCAGGCGCGGGTGGACCGAGGATGGCGGCGGCGGCGGAGAGGACCGGGATGGCAGATTCAGCGGCGGCGAATCCCGGCGGCCCCTTCTCCGTTGTGTGCGGGGTCTCCAGCGGACGGCGTTTTGCGATGGGGGAGGAGGCGAGCTGGCGGCGGGGCTGCAAGGCGGAGGGGAAGGCGCAGGCGGCGGGGGTGTGCGGCGGCGGGCTCGGGTGCGATGCGTTTTCCTGCGGAGGGGAAGGCGCGGTACTGGAGGGGGCGGTGCGGAGGCGTGGATTTTTTTTTGCGGCGCGAGGCGCGGTAGCGGAAGGCGCGGGCGGTGGGCCGGGGAACGCGCGAGGGGTGAACGTACGTTCACCGGCAGAAAGTTCGACCGAAAAAAATTCTCCACTTCATACTTTTTAGGAGTAGAGATAATGAAAAAATGATTCGCTAGAAGAATTTTATGAGACTAGTAAAGCCCACGTGCGACACGCACATGTTCAAGATGTGATTTTTTTTTAAAAAAGTTAACAATCAAAATAAGATATAATAAATTTAAAAATCTTAGAAACTGACCAATACATCATCCATGTATATATTGCAGCTAAAGCTGATCATAAGAAAATTTGGTCTCACACTTATCATAACCAAAAGTTTATGACACTAAGAATCATTGACATATGTTACATCAGTTTCAAGATGTGTTGCGAAAACAATTCTATAATGGAGGGTCTAAAAATGAAGGAAGAAGTATACATAATCCCCCAAACTATGGAGAGTGGAACACATCACCCCCTCAACTATGAAACCGGATAAATTACCTCTCAAACTTTTCAAAACCGGACAAATCACCCCCCTGAAGTGGTTTGGGACGGCGGTTTTGCTACAGTAACAGTGGTTTTGGATTTTTCTTTTTTATTTCGGTTGAAACTTTGAAAAATCATAGTAAATCACAGAAAAATCATAAAATAGAAAATCCAATTTTGTTTGACTCCACATGAGTAGATGCACACAATGAATATATAATATGGTATGCCACAGTACATTTTTTACATCTATGAATTAATTACAGGAAAACATAGATCTAAAGCCACACAAAAAAATGTCTTGTAGCATACCATATTATATGTTCACTGTGTGCATCTACTCATGTGGAGTCTAACAAAATTGGATTTTCTATTTTATGATTTTTCTGTGATTTACTATAATTTTTCAAAGTTTCAACCGAAATAAAAAAGAAAAGAAAAATCCAAAACCACTGTTACTGTAGCAAAACCGCCGTCCCAAACCACTTCAGGGGGTGATTTGTCCAGTTTTGAAAAGTTTGGGGGGTAATTTATCCAAGATAGCATGTTTGGACTTAGCGGCTGCTATTGTCCGCTATTGCCTGCTATTGAGCCGCTATTGCTCATGTTAAGCCATTATTTGCTATATTTATGGTTCAAATGACATAGGAATAAAAATTAAATGATAACAACAATATTTTGATTAATTATTTAGGTAATGTACAAGAATTATGGAATGATAAATGAATTCTTTATTTATAAATATGATAATTTAATATTAATATGTATCTCTAAATCATAATTGTATATATTTATTTGTCTCTTATCGTGAAATGTAATTGACTAACTTAAGACTTAAATATTTTTTTATGTAAACTTGATGTTAATGCACTAAAATTATGACTATTTCTTTAATTCCGCTATTTGGACTTAGCACCCGCTATCCGCGACCCGCTACACCGACACTAATCCGCTACCATATCGCTAAACGCTATTTAGTAACTCAAATCAGAGGCACCCTGCTAGAGGCGGACGCCTCCATATGCTCCCCGGATCCAAAAAATCAGTCGTCGTCCCTGACTCCTCCGCGTCGACGCCCCGGCCTCCTCGGCGCTGCCGCCCTACGCCTTCTCGCTGCGGCCCCTATCTCCTCTGCGCTGCTATCCTTCACTTCCTCACGCTGGTCGTGACCTACGCCCGAGATCTAGAGGCCTCACCGGCGGGCGCGTCTCCTGCTCCCCTCCGGCGAGCCATCTCTCCTCGAGGGATGCGGGCGGCGCCGGCCATCTCTCCCCAGGGTCGCGAGCGCCGCCGGTCATCTTCTCCACCGCGTCGAGCTGCTCCGCCTTGACCGCCGGCCTTCAACTCCACGTCGTTCGTCGGTCTCCACCTACAACCCCGTCGCAGGCTTTCGCTTCCCTGCGACGTCCGCCGGCGGCGGCCTCACTGTGCCCCTCTGCTCCCCACGCTCGAGCTTAAGTGAAGGGGGCAAATCCGAGACTCAGGCGTCGCGTGCGAGATGGAGCTGCGGGGAGTGGGTTTTTTCCGCTCCGCCCCCGCGGAAACGCTCCAGAGAGTGGGATATCCGGCGGCTCCTGCGCGGAAGCTGTTTTGGAGATGTGTTTGGCAGAGCTCCCTGCTTCTCGCGTGGAGCGGAACTGTTGGGAGCGGTGCTAAACGCACCCTAAAATCAATGCCACATCAGTAAAAGCATCTCCAGCAGAAGATCTAAAATAGGTTGGTAACCCTAAAAACAACCTTAGGATCTAAAGATAGGGACCTCAGATTAAATAGGCAAAAAAAACTTGTTCCAGCAGAGAACCTATATGTGTTTCTATTTTAGGTCCAGACCTAAAATCCACTCTTGAGGTGCTAAATATACCAACCCAACTTCAGGCACTCGCGGGAGAGCCCAACTACGTCCATGCGGAGCTTTCTGCGCTTGTCCCGCCGTCGCGTCGTCGCGTCCACTGCTTCCTCTGGTCGTTAGACCTCATCATCGGCCGTCCTCTTCCCCGACCTTGCCTCCTCCGATTGCCGGACCTCGCCGCCGCCATCCTTTCCCTCAACCGCTCCTCCTCTAGCTGCCACCCACCACCCGCCCCAGTGCTCGATGCGCCGTGTTGGCCGTCCAGTTGCGCTCGCCACCTCAGGCTGCGGCTCGCCGGCCGCTGTGACAACCCCGCCCAAGATAATCCCATATTATTGCCTAAACCAATCCATTTGGCACTTAAGCAATAACACAGGAGTAGCTTGTCGTTGTTGCCGGGTCAAGCCCGGTGAAATCACTTACATAACAACAGAGGATCGAACATATGCATTAAAACTCACACGAAGGCGAGTCCAGAGTACATTATACAAATTAATCCAAATCTTCCCGTAAGGGGTTCATTCTTACAAGCCATGGTTCAAAGCATGATAAAGAAATGGTTCAGAGTTTAAAACAACAGAAAATAACTAAATGACATAATAAACATCATGGGAGGTCATTCATGACGCAATCACTCGTCATCATCCACCCATTCTAGCTCCAGCCAGGTGGGATCTCTCCGGGCCAAACAACATCACCTGAAAACAAAATATATAGCAAGGCTGAGTATACTAATACTCAGCAAGACTTACCCGTCTGAATTTTTTTTCTAGACATGCAAGGCTTTTGGCTAGTGGGTTGGTTTTGCCAAAAAGCGACTAAGGAGTGGATCCTTACTTTCAATATTTTAGCTCAAGTTTTAGTGACTTAAACATTTCTAAGTAAACAAGTTATTTCAAGTATGAGTTGTACAATACAATTAATCAAACATCAAGTTTATCGATATTCCATCATAAAGGGATCCTAATGGCCAGTTGGATAAGCAATCTCAGATAACGGTGAGAGGTCGACGATCGGTCGATTAGTAACCTTGCAAGGCAGACCTAAACATACGGAACGATACCCTCACAAAGAGGTCACCAACCAGGCAGTTCTCATTTCTCTTCGGTTCAGGATAATAGCTCACAGTCTCAGGTACAAGGCTTATCTGGACCACATCACAGAGATCGTCCAGCCTCACACATGTACCACGGGTGGCGAGCCCGGAGACACAACCCAAGATTAGTGATAGTAAAATCCCTTGTCATCTCAATCAGGTACTAGGCTTACCGGTTCCATTCCCGACAAGTGCTTAGTATGTTCAAACACTTAACCCATGAAAGCTACTGGACCGGAGCCCAGATCCCATGCTCTTACCACATGAGCAGGGGCGAATCCACCGTGGGGGCAGGGGGGCTGGAGCCCTCCTACCCCCATGAACTCCATGGAAGCCCCCCCTACAAATTCCATACATAGGTGAAGAGGAGGAAGAAGAAAAGAAGGAGGAAGAAGAAGGAAAAGAGAAGAAAGAGGAGGAGGAAGAAGAAGTTGAGCCCCCCAAGAATTGGATCTTGGATCCGCCACTGCACATGAGCAATCGATATATCAAGTCTTATGATTCCAACATAAGATCTTATGTCTCGTGAGTGACAAATATCACTCGACTTGTACCAAGTCCTTAGAGAATAGCATCTAATGACCTAGCATACTAGTAGTAGAGCATAGGTACCTAGGGATCATGCATCTAGGGTTCCAATTCAACTCCTGAACTTAAGTGCACAAACATAAACATAGATAGTTGCATAATTTTAAAAGACATAGGTTAATGCTCCGGTGTTTGCCTTCGCTAGCAAAGCTAGCCTTGGGCTCTTCTGGACTTTGGTACAGGTCTTGATTCACCTCCACGTACTGCAGGTCCCCGTCAGCTCCTTCCTCTCCACTTTCCGGCACGAGCGTGTAGTTACCGTCGGGAAGTTCTACACGAGGGATGCATATGCACATTTAGTGATGTTCTTACAAAAGATTTCATTTATGAAAACTAAAGCAAAAACCTATGGTTTATGATTGACCACATTCACCTAGATAAAGATTTAACCTTATTTTCTTTAAAAAAGGAAGGGTGAAAAGGTGTGTTAGATTATTCTTGTTTGATGGTGATTGTGTGCACATCTATACAAATTAAATTTATTTGACTTCACAATAGGAACATAGTCTGTCCAAGGGTGGTTAGTCACCATTTCTGAGTAGGTGTGAGAAAATAGACAACTTTTTACTTTACAAAACCTAAACACTAGGCTATACATTTCCTGGCAGCGGAGGGAGCCCTCGCCCACCAAAGCTTAAGCCCAAGATTTAAGGTAAAACTTAATTTAAAAAGGTTTTCTCTATTTCTGATTTTATTAAGCTTTATTTACTTCCAAAATTAATTCTGTTCAAACCACACACAAGAAAATAGAGAGAAAACTCTCTCAAGCATTTGAGCTCAGAATAAAGCTGCTAACAAAAATTCACATCAAAATTGAGCTACACAACAAGCATGAAAAATGCAACAAGTGCTAACTGTCAAAAATAAGATTAATTCATACAAAAAGATTTAGACATGCTCTAGCCCTAATTTTTCACACACAGCATCTATGATACAAAACTAAGCTACAAACCAAAATTCAGCTTCATATACTAAATATATCAATCTACACAAAAATGACAAATTTTAGCCTAGCAAATCAAAAAATAATGAAAACAAAGAAATATATAACTAGTTCAGAGCTAAAGTTTCTACCACATGCTAAACATGCCAATTCTAGTGCATGGCACAAAAATCAGGTTCTCGTTCAAAGTAGATTTCAAACTATGAATTTAAATTCCTAAACATGCATAAATCAAAACATGAATATAACTAAGCCATAAAAATCTAAATATTTCACCAGAGACACATATAACCCTAGCTAAGTCATATCAAGAAGTCTAACTGCAAAATCTATCTAATAAATGCTACAAAAATCACGCATCCAGATCTATTAATAATACAAAATAAATCATAACTCAATAATTACTTAATAACTTTGTGCCAACTTTCTACTCAAGCCTACTCAAGTCATCACCAACAACATATCCAAAACTCAGCTATTGATCTGCCCTAGATCTTTAACTACAACAAAGCTAGCTCAAACTGAGATTTAAATTTAATCTAAAAACTAAGCACAAAAACAGTATACATGATTTCTAAAAAAGGTAGATATCCACACGATGAAACCAAATCAACTGGATTTGCATTTTTCTTATTTTTCTACGATTTTATATGATTTTTACAAGATTCGCATTTCAGATCTAGGTTTCAAGAATCTTTCTTGCGTTCAGGCCCCCGGTTTAGGCCTCCTTTGGCTCACAGACGAAAAGGAGGGTAAACACATGATAGGATAGGCTTGGGATTGATGACGTCAAATGTCTTTGGTTTCACAGGAAACTTTCCAGAGGAAATCGATGGGAAAGGAATTTCTCTCACTATGTATGCAGGGAAAGAAAAATCCGGTTGGACCTCATGTTCGTCGCGGCTGGCGCTTCTGTCCGAGGCAAATCAAAGGAATGATTCCAGAGGAACGAGCTTGCTTTCCTATCCTGCGGTTCTCAATTCCTATCCTTTTCCTGTGATCCACCCGAGAGCCAAAAGGGCCTTAACTTTCTTTTCACAACCATACCCTTGGATTTACACCTAAGTCCCTAGTTTTACATCTAAGCCCTTAGAAAGAACTTCACCACTGCAATGTGGTCCTTGGGGCTCGGCCGGTGGCGGTTTGGCCGGAATTCAGCTAGTGCGTCGCCGGAGAGGGACGGGGAAAGGGTGGAGGACGACTAGGAGCTCACCTAGTCGCGGTTGGTGGCTGGAGATGCGGTCGAGGCGGCGTAGAGGCTCGGCGGCTGCTCCAGCGAAGGAGAGACACGACCGGGGAAACAAGCTGTGCGAAAGGCTCCGGTGGAAGCTTATGGTGGTGGTGGAGGGCTCAGGTGGCGGAATTTGCGCATGGGAGATAGAGCTCGGCGTGCGGGCTCCAATGGTGAGCGGCGACGGCTAGGGTGGACGACGGCGGCGAGTGCGCGCGCGGGAGCGAGCTCGGCTCCGTTTTATAGGTGGTGACGGGTCATTTCCCTTCGAGGCCAAGGCATAGACGTGGGGAGGATGGCCCCGGGCAGCATCGCGGCGTGCAGGGCATGGAACCCGACGGCGGCGCTCACGGGAGAGGCCCGACGCACGGCATGGCACGTGGCGCATGGGGAGTGGCAGCTGCCGAGGGGGCCGGGGACAAGACACGACTGACGCTACATCCGCCTACGACGTGGTGGCCTTGGCGACCTTGGCGTCTGGGTGTAGGGACACTACCGCGAGACGCGCGGGCGCCGGTCGGCGTGGTGGGCGGCGCTCTGGAGCGCCAGAGCATGCCAAGGTCGCGGTCAACGCGTTTTCAAACCATTCAAACTCGAGAAATTTGAATAGAAGTGAAAAATTGCCAAAAAGAGAAGTTGTAGACGGTTTATAGGACTACAACTTTTACAAAGACCGATATATGTTTTGATGCCTGATTTGGATGGAAAAGTGTGGCAAACTTTGCAGAAATCTCGGCTCGACAACACTGAGCTGTAGAGCTTTGACCCAGATTTTGAAATTCTTCCACTCAAAATTTGGAATGCCGCCAAGTATCAAAGTGTTGGCGGTCGATTTCCGTCAACCTAGCCATGAGTTTACCTTCAATGTTGGTATTAATTTGATATTCACACTAACAATCCTAACCCCCATTATATGTCAAGTTCGCACTCGTATGTGGTTTTTGGAGTTTATTGTTTACACAGGAATTGAGCGCCCAAATGAGGACTTTCGGGTGAAGTTCATCGAGCACTTTACGAGAAGATCATGAAGCCCGGCACAAGTCAAGACACAAGGTGAACATGACTCCAAATGATCCAAGGACTGAAGCGTGAAGCCGTGAAACACTGAGGACCTAAACAGAAGACGCAGGAGTTCGCGCGCCAAGCACTCTTATCTAAATCATGGGGAAAACAACGTCAAGGACCCACATGCAGTTCGGCAAATAATTAAGAAAACACGAGAAGCTTCAGGAAGCAAGACGGAGACGAAATGGGCCAGAATGGGCCCAGGCTGGTCGGCCTAGCCCATTTTGGGCCCTGTTCACCTCCCCCTTTGACCTAGCACCCCTTCGGGCTATTTATAGTCCCCGTGTGAAGAGCCACACAAAAAAGTCATTCATCATCCGCTACCGAGGAGCAGAGAAGCTAGAGGGACACCATCTCGGAGAGGAGGGTCGTACTAGTTGTCTAGGGTTTCCCTAGCCGATGTGGGAACCTTGCATGGAAGACCACGTCAGAGTTCCGTAGTTAGGATCAAGATCAAGGTAGGATCCCGGTTGTGATCTGGTTCATGTAATCATTCATGGTGAAGTCTTTGTGAATCCGATTTCTAACGATCAAGTGCCTTCTCTACGATTTTGTCTTCTCTTGGTTTTGCTTCTTCCTCAATCTATACTTAAGATAGATTGCTTAGGGTGCTCTTGTAGCCGCGGTTGCTAAAGGTGCATACCGGATCTACCAAGTGTTTTCAACACGTTCCTCGTGAACGTGCTCTTATGTTCACCTACACAATAAAGCGGGGCATCGTGACAGGATGTCGATCACGTGTACGGTAGGTGCCTTTGAGGATTGGAACGAAGGCCACAGTTTAAATATGCTTTTTATGAGATTCGCGTTGCTTTCTTCATCTCTCGCTTGGAACTACAACAAAGGCATGATCTAGACTCTCTAGATCGGTTAACTCTTTGTTTTCTCTCGCTACCTCTCATGTTTAGTAGATTAGATGCATTTGAAACCTCTCTAGAACAAAGTGCTTTCTCGCTTTATTGGATTGAATCTTGTGTTGCACATGTTCCACGGATTCGATACCTTGGGTTTACACTTAAGGGAAAATGGGTCCCATGTGATTCGTATGCTTGCGGATCGAAGTTTACAACGATAATCAAACGTCAACACAAAGTTGTGTTCCTAGAAGAGATCAACATCTTTTGTATTGGCCGAATTTGAAGTCCTTATATGAAATCTAAAGATATGATCGAAGTTCTCAAAATAGGTTTGGAGTTCAAGGGATTTGACCACTCTAACAAGGGTTTGACCAGGTCAAGGTGCTTCGACTCCACTAATTAGATTATTACTATTCTTAAACACCTGGGGTGTTACAACCACGCCGCCGCCGGCTCGATCCCGGACGGGTCCGGCGCACGCCGTCGACACCATCCTCAGAGCGGCACGACTGGGGGGCGTGTCTCGGAGGAGGAGCGACTCTGCTTGCCCTACCACACGCGAACACCTGCTGCTCCACCTCGCCCTTCTCCGCACACACAACACCACCGTCATCCGGTGGTCGCAGGAATAGAGCCGCCGCCGGGGTTCACCCGTCGATCCGCCGCGTTGTGGCTCAAGCAAAGGGCGAAGGGAGGGAGCAGAGGATGGGCGGGGGTCGGAGGAGACGGCGGCGAGGGAGCAGATTGTGGCAGCAGTCGGTAGTAGATGGCGGCAATGGGAGGGAGCAGAGAGTGGTGACCGACGAGGAAGAAGTAGACGTCAAAGAGGAATTTGTGGATGCGATTGGAATGGAGAAGAAGAGGAACAAAAGGGAATAGGTCACTAACTCATGGACCCCACTTGTCATTGTCAAATATTATGAAAATAGGTACTGTAATATAGGTACACTGCTAGAGAGAGTAACATTTGGGTACCTAAATTTCTCTCTCCCGAACCAAAAACTGATTTTAGGTCCTCGATTTTAGCAACTCTACAGGAGATGTTCTAAAGTTGTTAAGCTGATAATTAATGGAGAGAGTTTCATCGGATGAGATAAGAGTTCTATCCCCATGACGTACAGATATCTAGTTCTCAGACTAAGTAGTGCAATGAAACTGTGCCACTTTCAATAGAGTTTCAGGGGGTCTTTGGATGAGGTGACCAAAACTAGTCTGACTAAATTAAGTCACTTTGAGAGACTAAATTCCCAAACAGGTGAGACTAAAAGATGACTAAAACTAGTCACCTAACTAAAACTCCGTAGTAGGGGAGGGGTAGCTAAAAGTTGTTTTAGTCCTCTCTCTTCTCATTTACTCCTCATGCATGGGAGAGAGAGAAGGGAGGGGGAGAGAGAAAAATCTTGACTCTAGTCTCATCTTCCAAACAGGGAGGTGACTAGAGACTAAGGCCAGTCTCAATGGAGAGGGTCATCGCACAGTTACCAAGACTGGAACCTTAAGAACTGTGCCAACGGAGGGTCATGGTGATGAACTTGGAGTCATGGTGATGACCCTCCTCTCTCATTCTATGACACTTCTCATTCTCTCTCCTCATAAATTTGCTGATGTGGCAGGAAATTTAATGCCCATGACCCTCTCACGACACTTCCCACTGAGACTGGCCTAATAGTCAGACTAGTTTTAGTCATGAGACTAAAACGGATCCAAACACCTCCACATCAGTTGGTAAGATCATTTACGAGGAAAATTACCTAGTTTTCAGTCTTGATAGCTGTACAATAAAACTGCATTTTGAGACTGGCTTTAAAGATTGTGCACATGGTAATCCATTCATTTCGTTGCGGTATTCTAAGTGCCATGCAATAATTTTATTGGCTGCTTTTCCTTTTCCAAGGTAATTTTTTGAACCGACTTTTGCCAAGGTGAGTGATGCTTATTAATTGTTCATGGGAATGCAAATGTTCAAGTCCCAAACACTATTAATTTGGGGTATATAATCTTTTTCAGCTCTGCTAATTTGTTTTAGAAATGCTAAAAGTACACTTATTTTGAGATGAAATTATGGATTTCTCTCTTCGTGCACCACGGTGGAAATGTTCAACTAAAAGCGTGCAACTTGTCGTTTTGTTCGCTGAAATTTTACCAAAATTTTTACTTAGAAGACCGTGTCAGTTCATTTTTTCATTCTGCGCGCGCTTCTTCACATACCAAAATTTCAACACTTTCACCTATCTAAACAGGGAGTTAGGTGAAAAAGGTGAATTTTTTTATTCATCCCATCACATCCATCACATCCACCACCACTTTTGCACCAAACTAAACACCTCTAATTCACATCATTTCAATTTCCACTATTCACATCAATTCTTTTTTGCGAAAGACTACTCACATTATTTCACTCATCACATCATCACATCTTTTCTCACCCTTCACTATTCACCTCCATCACATCCATTACACAATTTCAATACTATTCATACACTTCCTGTGTTTGGAAGAGAGGTGAAATTTTTTTCACCCCTATTAAATGCAATTTTGACCACTAATTAAGGATATAAAATAAAATCAGTTTCAAAACTACCTTCACAACCCCGGGCAAAATCACGAGACGAACCTAATGAGGCCTTTGACCGCATGATTAGAGCATGGTTACTGTAGTATTACTGTAGCAAATCACTAATTAATTATGCTCATTAGATTCATCGCGTAAAGTTACACTCATCCGTAAAAAGGTTTTGCAAATAAATTTGATTTAGTACTTCATGCATGGAAGATTCTCTAGAGGAAAAAAAATTCCCTTGCGATCCAAACACGGGTTCATCATCTTTTCACCCATCCAAACACTCTCAAATTCACTATTCACTCTATCACATTTCCACTACTTTTTCACCCAACTAAACACCTCCACACCTCCCACCTAAGTTTCACTATTCATCTACTATTCATCATACCTCGAGGCTGTTCGGCTGGTAGAATGAATAATACTTAACTGGTAGATTGAATAATATTGTATGAGAGAAGATAAGCCGAAACAAACCAAGATAAGTCAAGTCAAGATAAACCGAACAGGTTCGAGGAACCTGTTCACACTTTTTCACACAACTAAACACCATTTAAATGCATCGATCTGATTTGTTTCCTGAACTCTGATTGTAACATTTCGAATTTTTTCTGAAATGTTAATGTTTGTAAAAATGTTGATTTGTTTTCTGAACTCTGATTATAACATTTTGAATTTTTTCTGAAATGTTAATATTTGGAAAAATGTTGATTGCAAAAAATTTCGTGCTTTCGTTGCACTGATCTACGGTTCTATGCATGCATCATCAGTTTCATCACGAGCAGTTCACGACGCGGCCGTCGCGGCGTCATCGTTGCACTGCCAATCTACCAGACGGGCTGCCCGCTCCAGCCCTTCTTTATGGCTCGGGGTTCCACGCCAAATTCCTTATGGCTCGGGGTTCCACGCCAACTCCGGCTCCAGTACTGACCGTGCAGGCGCATCATTTACTGCACGTCTGGACGCGATCACATCACAAAACAAAAAGGAGCGAAAAGATGCCTTCGTGACTTCGTCGTTTTTCGATTCCTTCCGCCGGCCGGTACGTTGCATTGCACCACCCACTGCGGCGCTGTAGTGCCTAACGCTTACGGATCTCACACTTTTGCAGTTTAGTACGTCAAGGATTGGTGATTTCCACACCGCTACTGAACCACTTGATTGTTACTAGCTTTCAAATATGTGATCATAGTTGGAATAGAGATACTAGTGCCTTTTCATGCTTCATGTTAACTAACAAATTTTCCTATCCTTGAAGCGCTAACACATTTTAAGAAAAACAGAATCGTATACACCCAACCTCGTTTATTGATTTTGTCGATCTCAAATAAAAACAGACAGGCTCGATCCAACCGGATTATTCATTTAAATTATTCTACATGTGAAAATAGTGAATGGTTTGGCCCAAACCTAGCTTGATAAGAGTAAAAAATTCCAGCTTGATGTCGGGTGTAGTAGGCAGGATTTTCAGCCCGAAACAAAAACCGGATTTTGTTTCCTCAACCCGACTTGAGTTTTTCTCAGAATTATTGTGTCACGTTGGATTACTAATTGTTATATGCATTAAATTTCAATGAGTAGGCCGTATATCTCTTTACCGACCTTTTGGTACGAAAAAATCGCTATGGCATTCATTTAAGTGTATGATACAATACACAGCCGGAGGCGGAATTTTACAAATTAAATACGGTGCCGCATAAGATGCATTGTTGATATGCATGGCAATAATTACATAATATAGAATAAATAGCTGTATTTTATATAATATACGACAGCTTGAGCGTGATAACTGAGTCATCAAAAGCCAGATTACACCGAGTTGGTTTTGTTTTGTGCGATATTTGGTGCACCGTCGTGTCATGTTACCATGGCACAATGTTTGGTATACCGCCACTGACACAACACATGGAGCAATTTGGCAACTTTGAAGATTTGTGACTAGGTAAGTTTACTTTTTATTATACTACTACACCCTCAACTAGTATATATTTACATAAATCTCATTATATCTTTATAAATGTATTATAATATAATATAACGGTACTATCTGTTAGTGATGAATTCGTCAATCTCAACATCTTTTTATTCAATCTTTTAGTAGTGTTTGTAAACATAATATGCTATTTTTTTTTAAAAATGTATTCAGAGAGATTGTAAGTTCTTTTTTTCTTTTGAAAAACGGCAAATCATGTACTCCCTCTGTCTCTAAATGTAAGCATTTGTTGACTTTTGCTGATCATGTTTGACCATTCGTCTTATTCAAAAAAATTATGAAAATATTATTTATTTTGTTATGATATGTTTTATCAGCGTATATATTTTAACTATATCATAATTATTTTTATATTTTCATAAATTTTTTGAATAAGACGAACGGTCAAACGTGTACCACGGAAACCGAAGAATGCTTATATGTAGGGACGGAGGGAGTATCAAGATCCGTGCTAACTGCTAACCGATGGATACGCGTACTTCTCAAAAGTCAAAACACGGTCCAACTTCAGGGACCTAGGCGCAAAATCTCTATCCACAGGACGCGAAAGATAGAGACAACCATCCACAACAGCGGCCGGTATCGCGGTCCCCGCGGGATCAGCGCTCCTGCTGACCGCGTTGCCTCTTTCGGCCCCTGGTTGGTCCTGTTCGCGTCGCCTGGCCTTCCGTGATGCGACCCCCTCTGTTTGCCATCTGGCCACCGGCCCCACCGCCTTCATCCCTTTTTCTCCCCTGCTTAGTTTCGCACGCCAACCTGCCTGCTCTCTCACGCCGCGGCTCGTGCCAAAGCTCTCCTCCCTCCCACCCGCCTCCAACGCCTCTCCGCTCCCGGAATCGCAGAGCCCCCCCCCCCCCCAACAAAACCCTAGCCCGGCGGCGGCGATCGCGCCGCGGGGAGGGGAGTGGGGGCGCGTCCGTTTCCGGTGGGGTTCTCGCGGAGGAGGCGCGCGGCGCCGGCGGCGTGATCGGGCGCCGCTGGTCCGCGCGCGGGAGGAGCGCCGCCGACCGTCACTGCCGCCTCTCGCCTCCGTCGGCTCGCTTAGGAAGAAGGTGCGGACCTCGTGCGTGCTTCGTGTGCGTCTGCATTTTTGTCGCGTTGCTGTTTGCGGTGCGGAACGGGGGTTTTCTCGGTGGGGTTTTTTCCGGGGAATTCTGACGCGTTCTGTTGCTTGATTGCTTTGGTTACGGTTAGCCCGGGTTTTCCGATCCGCTTCGCCCGTCGGGGGAAAGCGGGAGAGAGGCGGCGCGGTGGCCCGTATCCCTCGCCTCGAGCTTCTCCCCCCGTCCCCCGGCGGTGCTTTCGCGAGGGAGGTACGTGTGCGTTGCCTTATGGCGAGGAATGCTGAGTTCTGTTCGCGACTGTTCCGGGCCGTTTCCTCTGGTTTTACGAGTGCCCTGTTGCTTTGTTGTGATGACTTACACTTTTGCTGAGTTTGTTGGTGGATTTGATTCGTGGTGAGTAGCTTTGAGAGTGGTACCGTGAAAATCTCTTCAGAGGCATGTCCAAGGTTTGGAAATTTCTCGAGAAATCAGACATGTACAATAGGCGACCTTACACAAGCTTGCAAAATTTCAAGATCAAACTCAATCTCATTTCTGAGATATAGAAAATTGGCATATGGCTATGCGAGTTGTGATGAAATAGATACTCATAGCCATTTATCAATTACCTATTATCTCAGGGGTTGGTTTTGATTCTAAAATTAAAATTTTGCAAACTTATGTAAGATCACTTATTCTATATGTATTTTAAAAGTCATTTTCAAAACCTCTTGATATGCTTTGGAAAGGGTTTTCATGATTTAAAAAAAAAAATTATAGCACAATCATGTTTTACACCATCCTCTTTTTATTGCTTGTTCAGTTCAGTATAAACTTTTGGAGAAATTTTTGGAGTCCCCTTTCAAAGCCTATTAAGAGTATTAAACGTAGATTATTACAAAATTAATTACATACATGGACGGGAAATGGCAAAACGGATCCATTAAGACTAATTAATTCGTCATTAGAGATTGTTTACTGTAGCACGGTATTGCCTAATCATAGCGCAATTAGGCTCGTTAGATTCGTCTTGAAAAAAAATAACAGGATTATGAAATGGGTTTTGTTATTAATCTGCATTTAATACTCTTAATTAGTGTCTGAAGATTGATGTTAGAGAAATTTTTGCGAACTAAACAGGGATAAATCTCCTTCGATTGTGAAAATATTATAGATATCTACTGTTTTCGGAGAACTTTATGCTTCCATTTGGATTTATTCATTGTAGTGACATCTAAGGGTAGTGTGCAATTTTAAATAATGTGTCATGCCGTTTCTTTCATTTTATTTCAAATTGATTGCTAGCAATCTTATTGCTCCAATGAGATATGGCATCATTCCTTGTGTTGAAATAGAAAGAAGGACATCTACAATATGTACATTGAGTAAAAATAATACCAAATCTTCATCAACTTGCATTCAAGAGCCATACAGTTCAAAAGTCCTGTAGTCAATTGCATCTCTAGTTCTAAAATTATAAATTGGGATATTTATAATATGCATATTTTTATGTAGAGATTGTTGTATGGCTAATTCTGCTTGGGTTGTGCTACTATAGAGCACAACCATTTCTTTACAACTTTCTATGGTGCATACGCTTTGTTGGGATCATTTTGAGTTTGTGGGGCTTGTCCATGTAATGACTAGCAGGTGCCCTGGTCTGTTTATTGTTGTGGCCATGAACCCTAGACAACAACTTTGTCATTTTTTCGTGTATTAAAAGTCAAGAATTCTACATACTTGTTGCTCCATTGAACTAGTCAATTATATGATAGGATTCCTTGTTATATCTCATAGGCCATGATGCATAAATAGGCTGATAGCTGAGGGATGAAGTTTAGTCTGATAAAATATGGTATACATAAGTTTGGAAAGTGCTTTTTGTTGGCATAATATTAATGTTTAGTAGGAACTAGAACTGCAGTGTGATTAAAATTGAGAAGTCACCATAGATAGTATAAACATACTAAAAGAATAAACCAAAATTTACTGCATATGGCATTTGGAGGCAACATTGACACCAGAATATTACCTTACAATATCGTGCATGTGGTACTATGATCTGTACATATCTAAAACTTCCCCTCAGCCAGGTTTTGGAAGGCTTCATCTTGTCAATCAATTATTTTGTTCCATTTCTGAACATTTGGTTAGTTCCCTAGGATAAGGATTTATATGGGTCATACCAATTAGCTTCCATAGGTAACGTTTGTTTCCTATTAGTCCATCCCAGTCCACGAGTTATATAAGAATGAGTATTGCAAGCATCAGATTCAGCAAGATTGAGTTGTCTCTTCCATCTTAAAATATTGTTCTAACCCCTCTATAAATATCTAATGCACAAACTATGGTTCATGGTCTAAGATTATATAAGTTGACTATAGCTTTTATATCTTGCCTGCGTTTTGTTAACCATTGCAGCCTATCTTGCATTGCAAACAATTTCATCTTGCGAACCATACTCTTTCCAATATGTTTTATATCATGTTTGATACTTATTTCATTGCTAGTAGGATGGCAGCTCCAAACGCTTTGGTGGAAAGATTTAATAAAGCAGTCAGATCCATGACCTGTATCGGTTTCCAAAAGGAAACTGTTGTGCGAGTGCTGAAAAAGCTACTGAAAACGTATGATGGCAACTGGGAGCATATAGAAGCTGATAACTATAATGCTCTAGCTGATGTCGTCGCTGATGTTATAGGTGGTGCTGATGATCCAGAACCCAAAGTATGTTCTGTATTTTTATTCTGAGTTTTCTTGAGTGCCGTTGTTCTGTTTCACTAGTTAGGTAGATTTTTTTTTTGACAAAATAGTATTTTTCACTTCTATCGAAATGCAATTATTGCACATAGGATCCATTATTCCTTTAATTGGCTCATTACTTTACCATGTTTAAATTCTTCGTTGTAGAAGGAAGGGCAGAAAAAGCGACCTGAGAAGAAGAATCTGGATTCGGACCATCACAACAAGAAGCTTAAGATTAAAGAACACGGTCAGAAGCCTAAACCCAGTATTCATGGCAGTAGCAAGAGAGAGTCGGCTGAAGTTCCACGTCAGCAAAAAGCAGAAGCCATTGCGGGGAAAACCATTGGAACCCAATCACAGAAGCAGTCTTCACAAATTCTTATGAAGGAACCAAAAGTGGAAATGAGTCTTGCAGAGACTACAACAATTGGTGAAAGCAGTTCTGCTTCAGTACTTAAAAGCCAAGAATATCACACCTTTGAGATCCCACTCGCTGTTATGTGTCCTAAAGTTTTAGAGCCTAGCTGTCATAATGGTAAGCCTGTCTTTAAATAATTATTCTCACATCTGCTTTATTAACAAACAGTACACTAGAGCATCCAACTTTTTTCTCGAACACGTGGGAGAGCTGAGTATCATTGTATTAATAGGAGAAGAAAGAGTCATACAGAGACCCAAACACACACCCGAAACACCAAAACTATGCATCCAACTTTCAGATTTATTAGATTGGATCGCCGTTGTCTATCTGGATGTATGGACTTTCATGTTTCACTTTCTCAATACAGAATTTTTTTAACCTCATTACTCCCTTCATCTTTCTTAGATGTCGCTTTAGGAACATGTTTTTGTTCCCAAACAGATGTTTTGTGTTTTTCTCTAAACAGCATTTCCCCCAATGAAGGATTGAAAACTTTTAGGAAATGGAATTAGAATCGACTGAGTGTGTGGAGAGGTAAATAGGCGATAGAAAGAGGAACTGATTGCCACCTTTTTTCTGTGTGCCCGAGTTATCATCTAGCATTTACATAGATCACATGAAATGGTATCGACAGATTCATCTTTGAACTACTTTTATAGCACTATCTGTTTATGGTGATAGAAATTATTGTCTTTTCCTTTTAGTTTGTAGGCTGAAAAATTATTAGTGGCTTAAGAATACATTGAATAAAGTTTAGGGATCTTAGGTTTTTTTTTTTTTTTGCTCACTTCAGTGCTGTTATTTTCATATATTACTGACCTTGGTTTAAAGCCGGACAATTTGACAAAAAGCCCACGCATACCTCTATGCTTATATAGTGGTATAAACTACAGTATCACCTGTTGCAAATTTGAAAAAAAAAATGTTTGAACACTGGTCTAACTATTGTGATGATTGTTGGAGTATAAGTGAATTGTCCACCTTTCCCTATCATCTTAAGCTTTTGGGTTGAATTGGTTGGTGCATGCAACTCAATAATGATGCTGATATGTGTTTCATATACTGTTTTGTTTTGAGAAATTGCATCACCTTTTTGTGCTCTCCTTTCTTGACTAGTCTATCTCGATACCTTTTAAGCTGTTACTAATGTGTTTTTCCTATGTCGCTACAATATTATGCAGGACATGAAGATGCTCACTTGATTGCTGATGTTCAGCGTGCTGCTGACAGGAAGCTAAAAGGTGTTCTGGTTGCACATGAAGGGCAGATGGCTGATGCCAGTAGCAGCCAAGCAATTGTAGGAAGCAGATATTTTTCCACCAACTTTGAGGTACCATTGTCCAGCCATGCACAAGGGCAACTATCATTCTCGTTCACCTCTTCCTTGGCAAGTGGTTCTGATTTTCATATGCCTGACATTGAGTCAGTATGCAAGGCAATGGAGGCTAGATGCCTCACGACATACAAGATTTTACAACCCAATTTCTCTTTCATGAAACTTTTGGAAGATACTTGCCAGTGTATTCTTGATTTGGGTTCCAGATCCAATGAGTCTAGACTCATGAGGCTTGGTGGTAGTGCTGCTTTTTCTGGAGGTCGCCAGAATAATTCTAGTAATATGCATGCTATTGGGGATCAGTTGCCTACCAGTGTCAAGAGACAATACCATGATGTCAATGATATAACGAAAGGTGAAGAACGTGTATGCATTCCAATAGTCAATGGGGTTGAAGAAGGGGTTCTTCCTCCTCCATTTCACTATATACCGCACAATACCACCTTAGAGAATGCCCATATCAATCTCTCACTTGCTAGAATTGGAGATGAAAACTGCTGTTCTGATTGTTTTGGAGATTGTTTAGCAGATCCACTTCCTTGTGCGTGTGCAACAGAAACTGGGGGAGAGTTTGCGTATACAAGAGATGGCCTGCTTAAGGAAGAATTTCTAGATGCTTGTATCTCGGCACGCCGAGAACCACTTAATCATCCCCATATCTACTGCACGAGTTGTCCTTATGAAAGATTGAAGATGGACATAAACTCAGAGAAACCTGATCCTTGTAAAGGGCACCCTATCCAGAAATTTATCAAGGAGTGCTGGAGAAAATGTGGCTGCACCAGAAACTGCGGAAACCGTGTTGTGCAGCGAGGCATCAGTTGGAATCTGCAGGCAAGTGAAGTAATTTACTGCCAATCAAGCTCATGATATTTCTATTTTCTGCCAGCAAAGATAAAACTAGCATTAATTAGTGCAATTGACACATATTGTGGATAAAATTTTCATTAATTAGTGTAGACAAATATGATGGCCATACATGGTCCTTGCAGGAAGCCACTTTGTAGCATTTTTGTTACCTGAATCCTGAGCATCAAATGCCTTAATTACAAATATACAGTTAAACTTAGAGGATATATGAAACGATTTTGCTAACGTCTTCTGCCTTGAAATGACATGATTTCCATGTTTACTCATTCACTAAACAGCTAACTAACTACAGCTCACATACACATCTTTATAACTTTCATGTTCTTTATCATCATTTCAGGTGTTCCTGACCCCTGGAAAAAAGGGGTGGGGGCTGCGTGCTGCTGAAAAACTTCCCCGAGGTGCTTTTGTTTGTGAGTATGTTGGTGAAATACTGACAAACACTGAGCTATATGAGCGAAATAACCAACTGGCTGGTAAAGCAAAACATACATACCCTGTGCTGCTGAATGCTGACTGGGGCACTGAAGTTGTTTTGAAGGATGAGGAAGCCCTCTGTCTAGATGGTACCTTTTATGGGAACGTGGCGAGGTTTATAAACCATAGGTAATATTTATGTTTGATTCAATACTAAGTGTCTGTTTAACCTGAAACCCATACGATTCTTGTGAAGTTCTCTATATTTCATGAATTGGTTGGTTCTATGTTCTTATAAGACACTGTTTGTGCTTGTGTTACCTTTGTATGATCATTCTGGATACACATGCATGTAATAAAGTATATAGTATATGAATGATTATTTGGTTGTTGCTTGTATTATTTCCTAATGCTAGCACTTAAAACAAAACATGCTTGTAGTGGCCTGCTCTAATCTGGAAGCTAGTTAGTGTAGAAGTTATTTGGAAACAGAGCTTCCATCATGATCTGTTCAACCAATGCTATCTAGATGCTGACTTGACATAATGTTTTATGCTGCAGGTGCTCTGATTGTAACATCATTGATATTCCTGTTGAGATTGAGACGCCCGATCACCACTACTACCATGTATGTGTGACATTGTAACATTCATGTAACTTGAATCTGAATACTTGTAACCTCATTTTTCTTGCAACTTGTTTACTCAGGTAGCGTTCTTCACAACTAGGGAAGTACATGCTTTTGAAGAACTGACATGGGTAGGTGGTGTTTCCTGCCATTATCTTTATCAAACCTCCATTGCATTGTAAAAGATTTAACTGGTGAATTAAGCATGGGATTCGGAATGTCATCTTTACAGAGGAGGGGAGGGGGTGTAGAATCTTGTTGCCTAGATCATGGCCTACTTTCAGTCATCTACCTATGCAATAATCTGAGCACATTACAACTGCAGGACTATGGAATTGATTTCGATGATGTTGGCCATCCTGTCAAGGCATTCAAATGCCACTGTGGAAGTGAGTTTTGTCGGGACAAAAGTCGCTTCTCAAGTAAGTATCTGAAGGTTGCTATTATGATGCATTTAACAGTCCGTTCGGAGTAAACAACAGCACCAAAAGAAGGTTTAGTTAGCACTAACACATTGTCTGCCACTCTGCCTATGTGTGCAAACATATTTCTCTGCAACCAAATTACAGAATTAGTATGGCCGCACACATCAGTATGAGGACCCTTCGCTGTATCTCATTTACTGTCTTGGTATTATGCTACTCCCTCCGTTTCGTATTACTTGTCGTTTTGACTTTTCTAGATACATTCCTTTTATTGTGTATCTGGACATAAGTATATATCTAGGTGCATAACAAAAGGAATGTATATAGAAAAGCCAAAATGACAAGGAATATGAAACGAAGGGAGTATTATACATTTTTCCTCTTCACATGCTTTTTTGGAGGAAGAGAGTATATATGATTATTTGTAGTGTTCAGGTTATGTTTAACACATACTCAGTAAAGCAAATACCTAATCACGTTTGTGCCTGATTAGGTTAGGTCAGTAAAGTGTTCAAATTAGACTTAGCTTGCTACATCAATTCATTAGGTTAAATATGCTATTTACTAGTGATATTTTATATTACTTATTCGATCTGACCATAAAGGTTGCTATTCTGCCACAGGATCTAAAGCTAGAGCCCTGGTTTTGCGGTGAGCAGAGTATTCAAGAGACCGAAGGCAGTAAAGGTCTAAAGATTATGTAGGGTCCTCTTCACAGTATCGGAGACAGACGACGTCTTTGTTCTCCCGTCCCAACCAAAAAAAATAGGGTATACTAGCTTCATCAGTCTAGGTTACTGATCCAGCAATCGTTCAGGGAATGCTGACCGACCAAGCTTACTCCATAGGAGTGTTTCTTTTGGTGGTTCTTGGTTCTTTTTATCAGCAGGAGATAGATGTAAGCAATTCTGGAATGTGGATTGTGTACTCTGATGGATCTTATCAGGCTATTCCAGGATTCGTAGCATTATATGTTCCGCTGAACTCTAGCCATTTGGAGAATCCCTGCTTGGTACAATATTTATCTGCTTATCACGGAATGCTGATGCGAAGTTCCCTGGCTGAGTTCCTTGCATGGCTGGAACCCGATCTATGAGCCTGATTGGTTAGTGTCCAAAATTTGGGCAGATCAAAACATAGGTGTGCCATGCCACAAACGTGGTAAGAATTCTAGAATTAGGACTTGATTGGGTGCCAAACAAATGAGTACCAAACTTTACAAGTTTGCCTTAGTTTTGGTGTGGCAGATTTTGGAACCCAATCAGGCTCTATGTTCTTGGGAAGTTTGGATGGAAATTGCATAGGTATGCTTGAGAGGAAAAAAAACAATTGGCGTAATGAAAACGATGCAGTGATCATCGCCCGGGGTGTGTTTGGTTTGGCCGGCTAAACTTTAGCCGGTCTAAACTAACAAGCTTGACCACTAATTAGAGGTGTTAAATAAAGTTATTTTACAAAAATATTTTCACAACTCTGAGGTTAATTTGTGAGACGAATCTAATGAGATCTTTGGCCGCATGAATGACTACTGTAGTATTACTGTAGCAAATTATGAATTAATTAGACTCATTAGATTCGTCACGTAAAATTACACTCATCTATGAAAAAGTTTTGTAAATAAATTTCATTTAGTCCTCCATACATGACCCTATCAAACAAACAAGGCCCCCTTCGCCCTCTACGAATACGAACGAAGCCAGTCGAATCTTTGCACTTTCGATCGTCTCTGCATAAACCACCCTTCGACGTTGCGAGCTTGGCCTCAGACGGCGCTCGTTCTCTGTGTGAGTGTGTCTGAATGGATCCCGCCGTGACGGCGAAGGCACTCGGAAGTCGGAACAGGAAGAAGAGCTCCAAACAGAAGGCGCTCGTTCTCCTGTCTCTGAATGGATCCCGCCGTGATGAGCAGAGTGCAGGCTACGTGACTGGAGGAGCATACGGAAGATGGTGCGCATCGTCGGCGACGGTGACTGTTCGCATAAAATCGCCAGGCCGGCGAAGACGCTCGGAAGTCGGAACGGGAAGAACAGCTCCAGACAAATGCGAGGACAGCCGTGCAGCGGAAGGGGTAAAAAAAAAAGTTGCAAAAAGAGATGCACCAGCCGGGAATCGAACCCGGGTCTGTACCGTGGCAGGGTACTATTCTACCACTAGACCACTGGTGCTTGATGCTTGGCTGCAACAACTGTTTTATTTGTTTGTTAATCGTTACTGGCTACTGGAAATCTTGGGATCGGATCATGACTTCATGAGGACAAACGTCTCGCGGCGGTTTCATAATCTCCTGCAAGTCCGCCCATCAAATCCGCTACAGGAGTGCCCTTGCATCTATTTCGAGTTTCGAGGCCTTCGCAGCAATCTCCCCTGGATCTCCTACCCCAGTTGCGAAGAATTCGTCTCCAAGCGCCAGATCGAGGGCAAATTTCTTCGCCGATCCATCGAAATGGCCTCCTTGGCGGATCACTGGAGCTTTCTTACAGATTTTACCTGTGGCGTGGTATGGATGGGTGACAGGGTGAGGATGACCCCATGTGGAAATTGTTCTGAAACTTGAAACTTTCTGCTTCTACTCTACCTCCGAGATTCAGGACTTCGTATCAAAACTCCCAGCCATTTTTCAGCAAGAGAATTCTGAATTCTTCGTTAGGTAATTTTAAACTCAAGCATAAAAAACCCAAACCGATATTTTTCTTAACTTCGCACACTGACATCATACAAATAACAAATATGTAGTTATTAGTAAAGCTATCGGAATCAACGTTGGCATTCATATTGTGCCTCCCTTATCTTCTTCAAGGTCGTAGTTGGCCTTTATACCAGGTAGAATTCGAACTACTAAACGCTGAAACATAGTTTCCCAGCATCGTCAGGTGCTATATAGAGCTGCATACATCCCCCAGCTACATAATCCAGGCTTCGGAATCTCTCAAGCTTTATTCAGAGGAACGAATCCGTGCCTTATAGCAGCTGACCATGCTTTCTCAGCGTCCATCATGGCATCCCCACACTCGTGCTTGGTCCATCCTTCGAGAGCGTGAAGTATTCCAGCAATGCGCCAAGCACTCATCACCTTTCTTGGCAGCCAATTCTGTCACATGAAGCAAACATGGGAATACTCAGAAGAAATTCATTATATCAGAAATATCTTTGTTTTATTTGTTCAAATTTGATAAAGCTGATAGCAGTAGTCTTTAGCTCTTTGAGAACTATTTGTCTTTCTTACCTCGCAGGCATGGACATTCTGCATAGTTTCCGGGATCTTCATTGCTGGGGTGCTCAAGTAAGTGCAATCCTTGCGAACTTTCTTGATGGGGAACTGTGAAATAGGAATGAATATAGTTCCTTGTGGTGCGAGCTTCTGTTCTTGGTCACTAATGTTGTCCACCAGCCAAATCTGTGGCAGTTTAAGAAATTACCATCAGTATATATTTTTGAACGAAACCATCAGTATATATTGATTTCCATGACAAAAGTATTCTTTGTTTAATACCGAAGAATCCATTGAGGTAGGCTCCAAACAACAGTATTTCTACTATGAGTAAAGTCTATAACTCTGTAATAACATTTCGTGCCAAAGGCTAAGTTAAATGCTTTCCTTTTTTTAATTGTAATGGTTACATGTGTTAATTCTTATTAAAGAAATCCCATTTTTTTACAACACTTTTACCTGAGGCATGTGGTTGCTGGAGTGTTCCAAATAGCTTGCTCTGTTATCTGCAATATTTGACTTAAGCATATCATATTTGTTCTTTGGATTCATGATCACCTGGTCCAAACACATGTAACGACGACCGTCAGAATTTTCCTGCAAAACTATAATGAAGTAGGTACAGGAAAACAAAGATTTCCAGGATGATATAGGCATACCTTGACGCCCTTCTCACATAATGCAAAAGCTGTGGCAAAGGCTATCTTAGAAGGGCCTGCGTGAAGAAAAACTTGCTTTGCATCTTGAGGAATGCTTTTGAGCACCACGGCTGTTGCTAAGCCACATCCATCGACAATGCGAACTCTTAATTTCGGATACTTTTGTCTAAATAATTCACCACCACCATTGAGCTGTCTCGCCTGTACCCAGAAAGTATAAGAAAATGCAGTACTACGGTAAGCTTCTACTCATGTATTTTCAACCAGAGTGTTAAAAGTAAGAATTGCTTGCCTGGTTTAATAGTCCTAGACTGAGAACCTTAACACCTCTTGCATCAGCATCTAGTATCGCCTTTTCAATTAATTCGTTGATCGATTCTCTCTCCCAGGTAAGGCCATACTGCAAAAAAAGAAACAGTTAGCAGCTTACATTTAGCTGGTTGCAAGCCATCAGATAAGAGCCATATGCAGAGAAGAGAAGTGGATTACTTGGAAGTTGTATCTTGGCACTGCCCATGTTTGCATCTTCAGCTTGTTTAGCTTGATTCTCTCAACCACAAATGCAGAGGACCCATAAACCCATGCAAGCACCATTGACAGCCATGCCAAGGGCCACAGCGTCCACATATACCACATAGAGGTGTCGGATGGTCTGGATGCTATGGAGGCGAACCCAATCCGCAGATGGTAGGCCGATTGCAAGTTGGTCATGTGCGTGAGATGAACAAGGTCAGGTGTTTCCTCTGTCCCCTTGAGCGAGCTCTCGTACAGCTGGTCGGATGACTTGTCCATAGTGTTGTAAATGTAGTCGTAGAACGGCATGAAGAGCGAGTAGTTGGTGCGGAACTGCGTGTGGTGCAGAGAATGGAACCTGCAACAGAAAACCGTTGTTGTTGTGGTTTAATTAATTTCTTCATTCAGGAGATCAAGTTTTGCTGAAGCTTTGTTTGATTCTGTGTTGCAGGATCGGATTGCACTTACGACGGCGTGTACATGATGTACTTGAGGGGAGGGAAGACCTGGAACATCCACTTGGGCACCAGCTCGAAGTTGCAGTGCCCCATGTTGTTCATGAAGTCGATGTAGGCGATGTAGAGCACGAAGCCCAGGACGGAGGCGTTGCCCATGTAAATGGTCGTGAGCATGGGGATGGCGAACAGGATGTAGTAGACGATGTGCTCAGCGAAGGGATGGATCACGGCTGCATTTGTTTATTTGCATTAGCGCGGATCAAGAGCAACTTCCCACTAATAAAAGGATGAACTGCCTAACTGCATGCCTGCTACAACTACAGGAGGTAATAAGGATTTATGAATAAACACCTTATGCAGACAGATTTTAGGTTACCTGAAAAAAAAAATCCTCACTCCTAAACTTATGATCTCTCTCTCTCCCTCTTGTAGTACTCCTATATATTTACCATGTCTTGTCAGTCTGTAATTGTGGTTTCATCCCGCACCTTTGTACTCGAGATTTTGTTCCAATCCTTGTATTTAAAATGTTTGAAATCTCATGACTGATGACATCCTGAAACCCTGCACACCGTCGCGTGAGAGGTCGCTCTCCGTGAGCAGTGGATCCAAGTGTTTTTCCGTCCCAATTATTGGCTCCATATTCCAAAAGGCGCCTTAAATCCTAGCGGAAAACATAACTACAGCAGCAGCAGCAGAAGCAATCACATGCGACGTTTTTATGGCGCGCAGGTGCAGGAACAGTGGTGGGCCGGACCGGACCGGACGGGGCGCGGGCCCAGTCCGACCCATGCACTGCATCGCGCTGCTCGCGTGCAGGCAGGCAGCCGCGTACACGTATCGGCCAGCCAGTGTGGTCCTGTTAAAGAAAGACCTCGCTGTAGCGGCGTAGTACTCCGTATATGGTGGATGGGGTCGCACTGTTCATGGATCAGGGACGGCACCGTGACAGGGCGCCGGACGTCTCTGGCGTTCGGTCTGAAACCTAATAAATGGCTGAAATGCTTTACGCATCCATGCTGCGGATGCAAAAGGCTCTTTACTTCGTGTAGTCGTTTTTTTACCTTTTTTTTTTGGGTACTTGTGGGTCTAATAGACATGGAGATCGAAGGTACGTGATGCCAAGATTTCCATTGAGTAAAACTGTTATAGTGAACCGTACCCAGCACCAGCAGAGGCCACAGATCTGCATTTACACCTGCTACAGTAGTTGAGTTCACCTTTCGTTTTTTTTCTCCTATGGTAATAAAAATCTTGCGTTTCATGTACTCCTAATACTCGCTCCGTATCGAAATACTTGTCGCTGTTGACTTTTTCTTCCAACTTTGACCATTCGTTTTATTCAAAAAAAATTATTCTAAACGTGTAAAAGGATAGTCAAGCTTAAAATATCTACAATAATAAAGTATATAGCAAGCAAAGTAAATGATATTTGCACAATTTTTTGAATAAGACGAATGATCAAAAGTTGTGAAAAAAGTTAATAGCGATAAATATTTCGATACGGAGGGAGTATTTGCTAAGCAGTGGGCATTCTAATGAAAGTAGAAAACTAACAACAATGTAAAAGATGCGGGCACTTACATGTGATGGGCTCTGTGACGATGGAGGAGTGGTGGTGCGAGTGGTAGCGCGAGTAGAGGAAGTGGTGGTGCAGCGCGCGGTGGAACCAGTAGTAGAGGAACTCGACGGGCCCGGCGTGCAGCAGCGCGGTCGCCACGGCGCCGTCGGTCCTCCACGCCGGCAGGTGCCTCGCGCTCGGGATCAGCAGGTACCCCACGTAGAAGAGCAGACCGTTCAGGATGATCTGGTCGTCCCTGCACGCATATATAGACGAGATGTATATATGTATATATATAAATATTGTGACAACGGTGATTAACCAAGATCGATCGACGAACTACTACTCACCAGCCGCGCTCGCGGTCGACCTGGTCGAAGTCGATGCCGCGGTCGACGATGCGGTGCTTGCTGCGCGCCGTCTGGTAGCGGGCGGCGCTGATCCAGATCTGGTTGTGGACCATCCGGAGCAGCAGCGACGGCAGGATGAGCGCGAAGGCGAAGTCGATCTCGCCCCAGCCGCCGCCGGCCACCCGCCGCGCGCCGTGGACCACCACGGGGGCCATCACCACGTACTGCATGCCATGAGCGCCGGCGGCGGCGGCACCATTACATCAGTAAAGACAGTAATTATAATTATAACCGTAGCTAGCTTGGCTTTGATAGACGGCGAGAGGAGGATCCATGAGGACCACCCCGGCCGCCGTTGTTGGATTTGAGAGGGAAATATAATGATCAAATGAAGGTATAATTCCCATCCCCTGTCGGCTTTCAGCTAGCGCGGATCTGGTAGGCGATGATGATGGCTATACCGTGTCTATCTATGGCCAGGGGATCGAGAACATGCACTGCACGCACGCTGCATGCGCGTATATATACACAGATATTATCTGTGTGTGGACCAAGAGATGATTGTGGTTTCAGGATCTCGGACATGCATGAGATTATTCTCAGATCTTTATACGTGCGGGCTACATGCAAGTTGGCATGCTGCTTAAATATATGCAGGAAAAGTATGGGTGTGTTTAGATCTCAAAAAATTTACAAAAAAAATCTCATCATCTATCACACTACCTCACATCACCTCTCACTATTCATCTGCATTTACACAAATTCTTCCCCAATTATTCTCCAATTAAGCCAATTCATCTGGATCTAAACACACCTTACGCGGACCGAGCTAGTATGCAATTTTTTGTTTTGTGTGACCTGCTGTTCAGGCTCAGGCATGTGACAACTGACGAAACAAAACACGCCACCTAGATCCCAACAACACAGCCTCCCTCCTAGCAAACAAAACACACCTTCCAAGGAAAATAAAACAGCACCTGTTTTGTTGTTAAAAAAAACACCTGTTTCATCTTGTCAATAAAAAAAAAGAGAGAAAAAAGGTATTTGGACGACATGCTGAGCATCAGTAGACAGGTAGTAGAATCTCTCGTTTCAATCACGAAGTCACAACCGCACGGTACAGAAGCTTATGACGACTATCACGCGGAAGGGATGAGATTGGCTTCGTCTTTCTTCCCCACGGCACCGATATGAACTACACGGTCCTTAATGTGTGTGTGTCTCTCTCTCTCTCTCTCTACCGAAACAAACTACACGGCCGCGGACGCTCCTCCGCCGCGCTCAAGCAAAGCAAAACCAAAGGAACGAAGGGGACGAAGACGATCGAGTAAGAAGAAGTGAGGAGCATGAGGAAGCCCGTACGCACCTTGAAGTTGCCGAGCTTTTGCCATGGCCAATCCGTCAAAGGGCCCGGCCTCGTTGCCATGGCTACCCGTCAGATGGACGCCCCTTGTTGCTCCTGTAGTAACCACCGGCTCCCAGGTAGCGTAGGCCACCCACAGTTCTCAGGCACACTGCGCGTCGTCGTCCCTCGCCAAGTGCTCTTGCTCTCTACCCGACTACCCCTCATCTCCTAGCGTTTTTATAACCGCCCACGGGCAGAGGCAGGCAACCGGTGGCGGCGTGGCGCGCCCCATCTCCCTCCCTCCTCCCTCTCTCGCTCGCCGTGAGTTGTCAGCCTGCTCACAGGGTCCCGCACGTCCAGAGGCTGCTGCAGCCTGCGATGCACCGTCGCGGGGCCCTCTTGGCAGCGGCAGGCTCGACGAGTCGTGAGACACGGGCACACGGGACGTGCGGCCCACACCGTCCGGCGCTGTACAGATCACCGCACACAGGTCCGTCCGATCGATCCGTCGCAGGCCGGCCGCATTGATGGTGGTGCGCGGCTGTGGCGACTGGCGACTGGCGAGCACAGCAGCCGGCCATCGGTCTACGACCCCTACCCTACACAGCAGGCAGGCAGGCAGGCAGCAGCTAGCTGCACGGCCAGGCCAGGCGCCCCCCGGCCGGCAGCCCGTCAGGGCTCACACTCGCCCCATGTGTGCACGGCGGCGCGGCATGCGGGGCGTGTGTACTACGAACGACGCGCGGCGCGGCGCATTCACGCGGGCACGCGGGTGGGCGCAGGCGCAGCAGCGGTCACAATTCAATGCAGCAGCGGCTGCTACTACTGCTAGTGGTAGCCAGGCCAGGTCGCCCCCGTTGCGTTGATCTGGCTGGCGCCGCGCCCGGCCACGGTGACGGAGACACCAGACGTGGGTCGCCTTCGTCCACACGTCCCGTCCGTCCGCGTCCCGGCACGCGGATCGGAGTAACGTTCGTAGTCGTAGCGGCATGCTGCTAGCGGATTGCTTGGTGCCCGCGACAAAAACGTTCCGCTCACGAGTGCCCCAACCCCGTTCACGCATTCCGGCGTGCGCGATTCGCGTGCATGCGGCCGGCCGGGGCTCTGTGTCGCGTCTCGCGGGAACGAAACGTCACCCGCGCGCGGGGGCGGCGGCTGCAACGGCACGCGAGTGGTGGTGGTGGAGACGTCATGTGATCCGTGAGGTCACACGGGACGATGGCTAGCTCATCAGCTGATCGAGAGCCTGAGACGGCGTGGAGGTATGGGTATATGCCTGGCCGTATGCACGGCAGTAGTCGGCAGGAGCCCCGGCCGGAACCGCTCGCTGATGATCGAACGAGCTCTTCGTTCTCGTATTCTTCTCTTCTCTTACAAAAAAAAACAAACAAAACGGATGATCGATGGTGTGCGCGCGGTTGGTTGGCAGTTTTGCGTCCTCGTGGTATGTGTCTGTCGGACAAAATGCGCGGGGCAGAGAATGAGAGAATGCATCATACATGTGTCCGGTTCAATCGTGCCTTGTTTTGAACGCGCGCGGCGGCACTGTATACCGTGTGGTTTTCGCGGTTCGCTGCCTAACTGTAAACTGCCGCTCCCTAACTCTTTGCACGTACAGCAGCATGCATGGCCTGCGAAACTGAAAACCTCTTCATCTCGTTTTTCTTTCCCCCACACAAGAGCCCAAGGCCAATGGGCCTTTGCTAGGCCGGGACGATCGACCGTCGTCGTTTAGATTTGGAAAAAGTCCTTTTGACGTCCCTCATCTATCAATGAAGTTTGGTTTTCATCTCTCATCCGCAAAACCGGATATTTGACATCCCTTATCTGTCTAACCCGTTTATTCTGAGTCCCTCACTGGTTTTGACGACGGTTTTGGCTGACGTGGCAGTGAACCTCACATGTCAGAGTGGGTGCCGCACGCGCACATCTCCTTCCTCCGTCGCATCCTCCTGCTCGCTCCACCGCCCGCTGCCGGCCTGCCGCTCAAGGCCACCACAGCCACCACCCTGCGGGCGATGGCGTCTACCTCTTCAACAACCGCTACTTCGGCGCCGTCGCACGACCGAAGGCGCGCACGAGGTCGGGGGCGGCCTCCAAGTGTGCCGGTCTCCATGGTTGGTGGTGGCGCACAGGGCGGGGCGGCCTCCACGGTCGGAGGCGGCGCACGAGGCTAGCCGCCCCGGTGGCGCGCGGCTCCCCGACGGGGTCACGAGGTCCATAGCACGCGCAAGGTCGGCCTCCAGTGAACGCAGTAGCGGCGTCGAGCGAACGAGGTGGCGGTGCGTGGCTGGACGCGGGGCGCACGAGCCTGAATCCGAGCTGCCGCTACACGGAAGGAGCCGCGTCTGCGCCTACCCGCCGTGAAGGAGGACGTCGACGCCCGATTTGCCTGCCGGTGAGGTAGAAGGAGGGGTCCCGCCACCGGACCGGGCGCAGGGCTCGCCCCCATCCCTCCTACAGCCGCCAGGTCTTGCTGGCATCCTTTCGCTCCTCTGCGCAAGGACGCGCGGCGAAGAATGAGGCAGGCTCCAGGTGGCGCGGAGTAGGGCAATGCGGTCGGGCGGCGCAAGGAAGGGACGACGCGGTAGGCGGCGGCGGGGGCATGGCGAGGCGGGCGGCGCCGGAATGGTACGAGGTGGAGCTTGGCGAAGTGGAGCTCAAGCTCCGACGATGTGAGGGGCTGGGACGACGGGCCTCTCTGAGCCATGCAGAGTGGGGCGGCCGGGCATGGCCATAGTGTTCGAAGGTAGAAGGTGAGGTGAGGGACTTGAGTGAGAGGAGAAAAGAAGTTTAAGGTGTTATGTGTAAATGATTAACCAGGTGGACTGAGTCAAAACAGCTAAGGACCAAGAACAAACAGTTTTAGAAGTTGAAGGATGTTAAATATCTGGTTTTGCAAATGAGGGATGAAACTCAAATTTTGGCGATAGATAAGGGACGGAGAAAGGACTTCTTCCTTTAGATTTTCTTTTCAATGATTTTTTTTTGCGCGTGTCATCTGGGAATTGGGAAACCGAACGTGGCAGAACAGAGTTCCAGTCGGTCTCAAAAAATTCGTAATAATAAAACTCAAAAACAAAAGAAAGAACCCGAGTCCGACGGACCGGCCACTCTCTCTCCCCGTGCGAAGAGAGATCGCGAGCCGACACGAACACAAACACAAACACGAAAACGAAACGAACGGCGCCACCGCCGCCTTCGACTCCTCTCCGCACAAAGTGATAAAACCATCAGCATTCACCAGCGTCACCGGCGCAGTCTTAGATGTTTGTGAGTTACCAACTCTACTTCTACAGTTGGTATGGTAATGCCTCAAGTGAAACTACAGATATGATCGAAAAGCTTTCCAATTTCCATGATTTTCTTCCACTTGAATGTAACTAGAGAACACAGACGCGGAATTTTTAAAATAGGATAATCATCTTGATTGGTGTCGGTGATTAAAATATATAGAGTTTTACCTGTATGTCATTAAAAAATCTGTTTCTGACTTGTGTGTCACTAGAAAGTTAGATCGCACCTCTATGCCACTGACTCAAATTTTCAGACCTGTGTGCCATTCCATCCAAAATCTGTTAGTTTTGTGCCGTTTGGGAGTCATGACATGTGAGACCGGGTAGGTAAAATGTCCATTTTACCCTTTGAGGCATTGCAGAGCGGCCCCGCATGTCATTGCCTCTTCAGTGTTTTTTCTTTTAATCCATTCTTCCTGGCGCGCGAGGACAACCATGACGACCTGACGACGACGCTTCGCATGGAGCCCGTGGGGTACCTGGCTTTCGTGGCATCCTCGTCGGTCCTCGCGGCGCTACCTCCGCCACGCGCCATGGTGAATAGCGGTCGCAGCTCTATGCCGGCACCCTGCTCGCCGAGGCGCGGCACACGCATGGGGCGGAGGCACCATGATTCCTGAGTATTCCCAGGAATATCCAACAATTTTTCCCATCAATCAAGCCTATATAAAGTACACAGAAATATAGACCCTGTTGGGGGGAGCTTCCCCAGCTTTTGCTTCTACCAGAAGCTCCAAAAGCGAAAAGCTCCCCCAAACGGGGTCGCTTCTTCAAGCGACCAAAAGATGGAAAAACCAACTGTTACACTACAAGCGGAGAAGCACGACAAGATGCAGACCCACCGCGTCATACCCACACGTCCCCACATGTCTATCCTCATCCTCCCCACACCACTCGTCTCATTCATCCCCTTTACCCGCAGCGTCCCTCTCCGGTGGCGGCGGAGACCACAGGCGATGCATCAAGCTGGGGCCAAGCGGCGGCACGCAACAGTCAGATGAGGCCGGCGGCGGGAGATCCAGATCGGTGGCAGCGAGTCTGACGAGAACCACACAGGTCGGCGGCGAGCAAGGCCGACGAGAACCACGCGAGGCCGGCGGCGGGAGATCCGGAGCGGAGAGTGAGAGCGACGGGAGGAGATCCGGAACGACCACAAGGTCCCCTGCTCCGCCCACCTGCCAGCGAGCCGCGGCCACCCCCTCCCCTGATCCACCTGCCGACGAGTCGCATGGACTCCTCGTTGCCGGATCCAGACGCCCACCACCCACTCCCGGCTGAATCCTGCGTGGGCGCCTCTTCCACCGCTCTCCGCGGCCGGAGGGTAGGACAGCCGCGCGCGCCGCGCTCCCATGGCTGAGGGCGGGCTCCTCCGCTGCCGGAGGGCGGAGGCGAGAAGCCGCCGTCCGCCGTCGTGCGGGCCGCCGTCTCGCTCGTCGCCGATGCGACGACGTCGTCCTCCGCCGTTGTGCCCATGGCTTGATTTTGGGTCTGTGTTTTTCGATGTTGCATGAAGCGAGTTGAGATGTTTCATCTGGCGCCATTCGATGTTGCACGAATTGATTGAGATGTTTCATTCAGTGTTGTTTGATGTTGCATGAAGTGATTTGAGATGTTGCACTATTGTTTTGATGATGTTGCAACATTTGTTTTTATGTTTCAACTGCTACTTTTCCATGTTACGACATATGCATCTCAGTGTTTCACTGTGTTTTTAGCGAATGTTGCGGATGTTGAGTTTCGATGTTGCAGACATGTGGTGTTGGGTGTTTTGTCGAGGAGGAGGAGGGAGGAGGGCTCTTGATGTTGGATGTTGCACGCAACACGGGTCGCAACATGGGTCGCAATATGCGTCGCTTGGGTGTTGTGTCGGGGGGAGGAGGGTCCCCTGATGTTGGATGTTGCACGCAACATGCTCGCAACATGGCTCACAACATTGCTCGCTGGACATTCGATTTGACGACCGACGACTGAGCATCTTAGGATCCGACGGCTGCGGACACGTCTGATGCTAGCACTCGGAACGGACGTCCGGACGCTAGCAGATCCAAACTATGATCGCCAAATAATACTATCGATCAAATAATACCGCCAAGAAATTCTTCAATTCAGTTACTTTGCCTTTTACTGGCAGGCTATTGCAGCTCGAGACAGGAAACTCTCATCCCAAATATCGATCAAGCAAACCACAAACGTGATAATAATAACTTTGTTTGGATTCATAAGCTAGAGTTAGTTTTAGTTAGTTGGAGCTCAAGTATCCACAAAGTATCCAAACATGAGGACTAGATTGGGTTAGTTTGCATCTAACCCACTCCAAAAAACCATCCCACCCAAGAGGTGCTTATTGGAGCTAGTTGATGTTGGGTCCACCAAAAAGTAAAATTTTCTCTCTTCCTCCACCCACACTTAATAATTAAAAAGTACATTTAATATCATTCTAACCATTTCATCCAAACACCTCTAGAGCTTGAATTACTTTAGAGCTAGAGCTAGAGTTAGAAACTAACTCTAACTATAACCCGTTAGAGTATGCAATCAGGGCCAATAAAAGCGTCCATGACTTACACAACTCACGACAAGCGCACTTTTTTTTCACACAGTAAAAAGCATGCACACAAGCTGGCAACAACGTAGTAGTTAGGCACTAAGTTATTCCAGCGGAGTCGAGATTTATTCGCTGAACTTCGCTAGCGTGGTGCAGCTACACACTATTGTATACCACTGCCAATGCCACGGCGCCGTCGCAGCGCCACTACGGGGAGTCGTCGGACGCCGGCGTACCGTCGGAGTCGGCCAGGCAGCAGCTCATCCCCTGCCTGCAGCAGCCGGGATTTCGACTCCCCGTATCCGGGACGACGTCAACACCTGCAGCGGCCGCGTCTGGCAGAGCCGGGACGACGACGCTGCCTCTCAGCAGGGCTCGCGGCACCGCTACCGCGCCGGCGCCGGTGACGAGGAGCACGCACACAAGAGCAACTAGCACTTTGGAGGCCTGCATGTCGGTCAGCTTCTCTTCCCTGTTCTTCGATCAGGATGATGGTCTGATCCGGGACAAACGCTGATGCGCGCCATTTATAGGAAAGGGGCGGGGCTAGTCGGGACAATGCGGGGGACGAGCATCCCGAAGTGATCCCGGGACGGCGCCGCCGCACTTGCTTGGCTCGCGCGCGATCAGATCGATAAACATGTCTCTCCTCCCCTGGCAACACGGATACGAAATCGCTCAAGTCATTGTGATCTCATCGTGACGGGCTCCTTGGTGGGAGATAGAGACCTGGATTTGTGTCTCTTCCTGCATAATCCACGTTGGGGATAGAGACCTGGCTGGAATTATGCAGGGTTGCTGCCCGTCACGATGAGATCATAAGCCCATTCCTAGTTGCTCCTCGGTGAGGTCTAACGATCGAGGGGCCACTCCTTGGTGCTGATGATAACTGAAAGCCTCGACCACTTACCATCTGCCGATCGCCCGTGGCTATCTGTCGCTTCAGCGATAGATAGGCATCCCGTCACGCCAGGGCGGGGGCGTGGGGGTGGCCGCGTGGGGGAGCCGCGGGGTAGGCGGGGCGGTGTGTTTTTTTTTCTTTCTCTTTTCTATTTTTTCTTTTAATTATTTTTTCTTTTTCTTTTTTCTTTTTTTCTTTTTTTCTTTTTTCTTTTTTTTATTTCTTTCTTTTTATTATTCTTTTCTTTTGTTTTCTATTTCTTTTCATTTTTTATTTTTATTGTTTCTTTTTTATTTTTTGTTTCTTATTTATTTATTTATTTATACTTTCTATTTTTATTTTTTATTTTCATTTTTTAATTTTTAATTTTTATATTTCCTTTCTAATATTATTTTTCTTTTTTATTTTTATTTCATTCTTTTTATTCTTCATTCCTTTTATTCTATTTATTTTTTTCTTATTTCTCTTTTATTTATTTTTTCTATTTCCATTTTTTTATATATTTTTTCTTTTTAATATTTTTTAATATTTGTTTGTTTGAGATGAGATGTAAATTTATTTTGGTTACAATAATAAGTTATTTTGGTTATAATAATATCTTATTCGTGTTATAATAATAATTTGTTCTGTCTATAATAATAACTTGTTCCGATCATTGTTCTGACACTACATTTTATTTTTGTTCGAGATGACATGCAAACTTGTTCTGGCTATAATAATAAGTTGTTCCGGGTATAATAATATCTTGTTCTGACTATAATAATAACTTGTTCCGTCTGTAATAATAATTTGTTCTGACACTTGTTCTGATTTGTTCTGACACTTTATTTATTTTGTTTGGAGTGACATACAAACTTGTTCTACCTATAATAGTATCTTGTTCTGACAGTTGTTCTGACACTTCATTTGTTTTGTTCTGACTATAACAGAATATATAATCTTAATTAAAAAATACGAATAAAAAAAGTTTGTCAAAATATAGTCAAGTGGGATCTTATTTTGAAGATCTCAGTACAAGAAATCCATTTTTGAAATCGAAATTTAATTTAGACGTACGGTTTAGGATTTATAACTTTTTTAGTTTTTGGAATGAATTAGTTGGCTTCCGTGCTCTGCCCTCCCACGTCCCACGCCCGGGGGGCCGCGGCGTGGGCCCCCCGCTCCCGCACGCTGGCATGGGCCTTCGGCCAAACCATCACCGAAGTGATGCCCAGCTGCACCCCTACCGATCAGGGTTTTTTATACCAACCGTTTAGTTTAAACCGCCGGCCCTCGGTAGCGGCTAACCGCTACGGTTTGAGCGGTTACCGCTAAAAACCGTTCGAATTCAAATTTCAAACCAAAACGGCATATACAAACGGTTTGTGGCGGCTAACCGAGCGGTTTGAACGGTTTACCGCTCCGGTTTTTATTTATACCGCTGCGGTTTGAATTAAAACCGGTGACTGAAAATTGGATCTTCGGTATGAAATAAATGAAAATTTTGGCATGAGGTAGGCACATATTAGTGTAAAATACCACAACAAAACAATAATTTATAATTATGCATAAAAGTACCACACCAAACACAACAGTATTAAGCGTGCATACAAATACCATATGTCTATAAGTGACTTGATAGTTCAAATACAAATAAAGCGACACAACTCAATAAAAGTTCAACGGTAGTAAGGGAAGACTCCCGATTGGGACGCCATTTGGTACTCGGCGGTGGACATGACATTCAAACCTCTCACCCTAAGGAGCTCAGCCTTGTAGTCTTGCCAAGTTTGGCCCGTCCACGCCGATGTTGTCTCTCATTCATTAACTAACATAGTGTAAAAATTGGGATCTTCCCATTCATACACCCATTTTGTCGATGGCTGCACGCTTTTGTCAGGAATGACATACGGAAAAGACTGCGACTGGGAGGTATCGCTGTAGGGGGAAGAAGAGTACTGTGGGTCGTATTGCGACGGTCCAACCGTTCTCCTCTGCGAAACCGGTGCTCCATGGTCGCGATCCTGAGTAGCATGTGTGAATGCAGTCTCCCCTACAATGAACCATGAATCGTAATTAGTACTCATAGTCAGAAACATCGTACATGTGTGTATACGTTCGTGTGTATACCTGTGAAACGAATATGATAATCACCACCACCACTATCATCACCAGCACCATCACCCGCACCCTCACCATCACCACCACTTCCACCACCACCACCGCCACCACTTCCACCACCACCATCACCATCACCACCACTTCCACCACCACTATCATCACCAGCACCATCTGAGCTGCTATCACCAGACTCCTGGTATGGTGGGCTACGCTGACCATCGCCATCATCAGTGGAGGTGTCGCTGGTCACTGGTATTTTCTTCCCTTTTTGACGTTTTGGGTCACCCTACACAGGCCCACTCTGCAACTTTCTCTTCCCTAGGTGAGTGTCACCCACATTTGTACGTGCCCAATCACTAATGCAATCAGTTCCTGCAGCATCACGTAGATCTTTGGGGTCAATTTGATCCCTCACAAGCTGGGACGGGAGAGGAACGTTACCGTCGTCATCATCCTCATCAACGACACTCATCCGCGTCGGGCCAGTCCAAGAATCACACATCAACGTAACGCCAAAGAGGGGCTAGTCATTCTGAAACTTTGTGTACCGATCCTTCAAGTCTTTCTCGTTCTGATCAAGGTACTTGCCATCAATATCCCGTCCAGTGGGGGACGTGATTACTTCACCTGCAACCATATACAAATCATGAGAATAGATACAAAAATGCAAGGGTAAAGAAAACTTCTGTGTCATTCCAATAAAAGAAAAACTTACCCCGCTTTTGTGTCTCTCTGACCGCACTAACAAAGTAAGGATTATCAGCCTGTCTCCCAGGTACTCCCGCAATATGAAAGAATTTTGACCAAACTTTACCAATAGATTCCTTTGCATTCTTACCCTTCTGCGTCCAGCAACCTGTATCAATCCTTGGTTGTGTCATTCCTCTTCTCCCACCTGCTGCCAAGTTATAGTCATCCACCACCACAGGAGTCTCCCTTTGCAAACCAGCTCTTCTAAGCATCCTCTGGAAAGGATTTGCCCTCGCCGAACCACTACCATCAACACCACTACCCCCTCCATGCTCGTATGCACCTCCTCTTTGTGACACCCTCTGTCGGTACTCTTCCTCCGCCCTCGATTGGTTGATGGCACGCTGCAGCTCTTCATCCTCATCATATTGACCACTGGGATTGTTTCCCTCTGCTGCAGCCTCCTCCCGTCTCAACCTCTCTCGAGTCCGGTCAGCAGTTGCTTTCTTAGCCCTCTCCAAGTCACGCTGAAAATACTCTCACGCATCTGACGGCACATTCCTGCAATGGACAACCGACGACCCCCTCCCAGCCAAATGTTGTTTCAATCTAGTTGCACCACCTCTTCCTTTCACAGCATTACAATAGTTGCGTCGGAATCCGAGATAAAGATTTTCACCATGTTCCTATACAACATCTTGCAGTCCGCCTAACATTGTCTATCTACAAAAATTGACAACAAAAACATATCAATCCCATAAATAAAATCTACGTAAATTAAACCTCCCTAAAATACAATGTCCCATAATACACCTAACTCAGATATACACTACACCTAAGTCAAAGTACCTACCTAAGTCATATAATCACCTATATCAAATCTACCAGAATCATTTATACATATAAACAATATTTTACCTAAATCCTACATCCAATCATTCATATCTACATTAAAAGGTACCTAAAAAAGGGATTAGGACCTTACCTGCGCAGGAGCCGCAAACCGCTGGAACCGGGCGGTTAGCCGCCGCTACCGAGCGGTCGCGCGCGCTAACCGCGCGGCTAACCGCCTCAAGACAGTAGATCCAGCCACCGGGCGGCTAGCCGGCCAAGCCGCGCGGCTTACCGCGGCTGGGGAGCGGTTGCGCGGCGGCGCGACGCGGTCGGCGGCGGTTCCGCCCTAGCGACCTGCGGACGGGGGCGAGAGGGAGGAGAGAGTGACTGCGGATAGGAGCAATTTTTACCATGCGCGATATTTTGACCCCCCATCCTTTGGGCCGAACTGGGCCATAATGGGCCGGCGGGTTTTTTCTTTTTTCTTTTCTGATTTAACTTCTAATGCTCGTAAAATATGCTAAATCAACGAAATTTTGAATAATTTTGACACCATTAGAATCTACGCAACTCGAAGTATTTTTATGAATTTTTTGAATTTTTTTTATTTTTCAAATTCAAATTTCAAATTTTGAAACCCTAGCGGTTTCAAACCGCACCAAACCGAAACCACACCGTGGCGGTTTGAGCGGTTACCGCGGTTTAAATTGCGATTTCGGTTGGTATAGAAAACCCTGCTGACGATCAGAGGGTGCTGCAGCCATAGGCTCGCGGACTCTGCAGCCTGCACAACCATCAATTGAGTTGGCAAAGCTTTTGGCTCACCTCATTTTTCCTACAAAACTTCTCATGAACTGCATAATTACCACGTTTTCATTCTACCAGAGTGTTACAAAACTTACAGACTGCAACAAGCAGAAACCGTGCGGCGTCGAGCGGTTCGTGCGGGCGGTCGAGGCGGCCTCGGCGTCGGCGGTGCACGGGCACGGTCACCACCATCACTTCCGCCTGCCTCACACCCACATCGCCCGCTGCTTCCGGCCTTCGCACGTCGTCGCGTAGGATTCATCACTCGTGATTTATTCTTCTTTTTGTACGGGTTGTTATAGCAAGTTTTTTTTTCCGTGATCGATCTATCTGTGGTGAATGTGTTCGCCCGAACATCACGAGTCGAGAACCGCCAGAGCTAGCATGAATGTTGCGGCAGGTGCAGTAGTTTGCAGGTGCAGATCATCTTTTTGGATAAGGTCGTTGATTGATTTTGTACGGTGTGTGAAAATAAAGACCCCAATGCTCTGTTTCAGATCATTTGTCTGTTATCACGAACCCCCCTGTCTCTTCCCATGAGAAATCTTGAAATTGTGTTTTCACCGCGATCCCACTCTGTTTCAGGTTTTATTTGAAATTGTGTTTGTACGCGTGCAGAACACCGGTCATAAAAGGCCATTACTCTCGGCTCTGTACCTCTGCTTCACGAAGCATGTCGGTATGCTGCTGCCTCTGCGGATGGCAGGGCTGACCGCCAGCGCCAGGCCGACGACCAAGTTGCCTGCACCACGGACACCGATGTCCAGCCGCTCGCGGGGCCAACCCGCCTCCAGCCAAATTACCGGCCCGATCCTTCCTCATCATACGGCCATGCCCCCACCGGGTGCCGGCTCGGCTTACCGCACCCGCAGAATTATCGTGGTCTCCGGGAGAAAGAGGATCGCCGCACGGTGCACACGTCTTTTTAACGCGCTATATTACCGCTGCGTTCAGTTTTATTTTCGTTCATGCAGTTCGTTCCACAGAAAACAAGTCGGTACAGGTTTACCAATGTAGTTACGCATATCCTTGTTCCAGTTATGCACGAATTTACAGAAGCGGGGGGCAAAAAAATAATAAAATTCTTATGGCCATCTGATGGAAGTAACTAGAGACCCAGCCAGGAAATTGTTGAGCTTGTGCTATCCCTCCATTTCATTCACATTTACATACACACGTGACCTGCCCCCAGCAACACAAACAAAAGGCTTCACATTCGCAAAGGGCGAAAAACAAAGGCTTGACGCTCAGGAGCAGCTTCACTGCAACTGCTCTGCGTTTAGGCCTCCTGATCGTCCTCCTGGCCATTGTCCTCCATCTCTTGATCATCGACAGCTATATGCAGCATCGCTCCAGGAGCACCAATGGCCGCCTCTCCCGGACCCTCCCCCATTCCTTGGTTCTCAAAGACTATCTGCACCATCGCGCCGGGGACGATGACCCCTCCTTCCATCATCAGCAAGTCCTGGTGGAGCCTTCGCAAGAGCGCTGAATTGTCGAGCTCCATTCTGTGGTCAGGGGTATGCTGCTGATTGAAGCGTCCGGGGAGCTTCAAACTGGATTCGTAACACGCTCCGCAAAGGTCAAAACCAATTACCTCGGTGCAGTCCCTGCATTTGTACCTCTTACCATGTATCGGATATTCCTGGCATGGTGTTCGTCAGTTTCATCAGCAAAATGATCAGGATAATTCAATGCACTCTACGAAATTCCAAATCAGTGTCGTCTGATTCGATATTAGGACTACAGTGTTATACAACAGCAGAGAATAATAAGGTTCATCACGGAACAAGTACTACTGAAACAAAAATGCCATCAATGTAAGCCCAAGGAAAGGTCAAATGCTAGAAGTTACCAACTTGAAGTGGTATGCCTGGGTTCCTCTAAGAAGGCTAAGGAGCTAAAGTAAAGGTTTTTTTTTTTGCAGCTGAAAAGGTACAATTGTTGATAGACTTCTAAAAGAGCAAGGAAACACAAACTAGCTATCTGTTTAGCAAAACAAATATTTAGGCTGAAGGTGTGAAAACTGAAAGATAACTACATTATTGGTGTACACGAGCTACCAGTCAAGGTGAACAGTTGTAAGTGAAAGAAATCAGTCTATCTACTCTATCAGTATACATGTTTTGTTTTCTGAGAGTTTATGTTTTAAATTGAAAAGGTTTACAACTTATACATACCCCACATGAGTCGCACCCAACTCCAACGTGAATATCTGATATGTCATCATCATGTTGTGCCCTGCTGCTTCCTTTTGCACTTGAAGTACCTAAACAGCACAAAAACACTAAGTTAGCAACCAAAAAGGAAAAAAAAAGAGAGAGTCGATATGGGTTTCATTCCTAATTTTCAAAACTATTTTAAAAACAAAAATAAAAATGCTAACCAATCTAGCACGTGTATCTAGACCATTTCCTTTGAAAGAGTTATCGTAGACACTGACTACAACACTACTAATCGGTAGAAGGTGCTTCCGCATCCTCCTGTAGTAGTGGACCCTATACAACTGCAACTGACTAGTTGTGGTCTGTGAACAACTTTCTACGACTTACTATACTAGCTGTATATACAACTTTAAAGATTAGAAGACTCCAGCTAAAAACTGCTCAGCCAGACAGCCGTCAATTGACGGCATAGGTGACCAACAATAACAAATCGTCACTCTCAACGTAGCAAGCACACTATCCCTCTTTCATCCACAAACTGACATCATCATATCCAATATGCAAGTACTCCCTACATGGAAAAGGTTTAAAGACTAAACAGCATTACATGTTAATAAATTAATTCATCAGGAAGATATGCATATTTATAAAACAGAATCAGTACACAAGAAAACCACCCCAAAGATATCATATACAATGTCCATATCAGGTATCTGTACTACATTATTGCTAGAAGCAAACCAAAAGTGAAACAATAAACTAATTTGTACGGCGTTGACTGGACAGGCAAAGGAATAACTTAAAACTGTGGTAAGGAATCATCCAATCTCATGCACGGTATAGATTCCTGATTCTCTCCATAAAAGACGGGCATTTGATAATAAGCCATCTTACCATGCTATATGAGAAAAAAAAGCAAAGTGGGATAGAGCTTGGCGAAAAAATCTTACCTGAAGATGATCCTTCACGATTGCATTGACCCTTCTTAGACTGAACTTTTTGCCCTCTCGATTCATATTCCGCTGGAAAATATTCTTCCAGGAAATGATCAAGGTCCAGGCAAACATTAGGAAAACTTCCAGGGTGAAGACTTCCACAAACATCACATTTGAGTGCTTCCTCATTCAAGGAGAGCAAACAGGATACACAATACACTATCGCAAAACCGACATAAGTTAATATCCCCAAAACAACTTTCAAAAAAATATATTCTGAAATTAGAATTTACCATGACCACAATTAAGAACAGCAGGTTGATACAGCATCTCCTTACAGAGAGGGCATGAAACATCCTCCAACTTAATTTTCTTTGAATGGTCATCCACAACGCCGCCATTCAAGGAAGCTTCTTGTGGAGCTCGAGTTGTACTGTCTTCATTTATGTTGTCCACATCATTTCCAACTGCTTACAGAAAAGTGGTAAACCATATTTAAGATTACAAGATGTAATGGAAATGGAGATAAATGTTTAAACTTATCAAATATCATGGAAATGGATATAAGTAATTATAAAGCACAATTCTTACCATTGTTCTTCGAGTTTAAAAACTCAATAATTTGGGGAGAGTACGTTTCTATACGCTTCTCTTCCTCTGAAACATAAGACCAAAATGACAGAGTTAACTCCTAAAAAAAGTGTAGATAGCGCTAACTAGTAAAATCTGGGGAAAATGTGCTGGGTAAAGCTGCAAGACTCCAAAGTCCAAACCTATCACTGTAAATCAATGAAACAACCTGCACCCGCTACACCTAAAAAGTTAATACTACCTCCTAAAAAGTTAATGATTTTGCTAAGTAAAACCAGTGTACTCTACAGGGGGAGGAAAGAGGAGGTGAAATATGGAGACAAAAATATGTGAGAACATCCAATCTGGAAGATGTTACATGAAAACAGAACCACAATGTATGCAGTTTTCAGTCAGAGTGGAACCACATTATACATGCATATCACAATAGATTTGTTTAATAGTTTTGGGGCTTAGAATGCTCACCTAATACTTCTGCTTCCCTTCTTTTGTATTCTGCAGGATCAAGCTTTAGAAGCAAGTGATGCATGAGCTGGCAGATACTCGGAAAATGTTTGAAGGGCTGCCTACACACGGCACAATGGGATTCCTGGAAGATGTGCATAGCTTTGTTGACACACCAGAAACATGACATATGGCCACATGCTGCACAGGTAGATGATAAATGAGTTCTGACATGTATGGCAAAGTGAACCTGTTCTAATGTGAAAGTTCAAAAAATTGAAATCTTACAGATAACAACTGGTTTGTACAGAATATCCCTGCAAAACAGATGAGTAAAAAAATGAGACCATAGGTACATTTCTGCAGAACTGAAGCCCAAAAACAAAATGGAATATCAAATAGAAAAAACAAATAAAAGGGAAAAAAAGATTGTATGTTATACGCACACACATAATTCAGTGTTACCATGTTGGTTAGAGATATATGAAATTTGCAATGTGGGGGGATTGGTATTGTTGTGGTGCCCAACCAGCACTGGCACCACATGACCCAACAGACAGACAGCTGAGTCATCAGATATTCTATTTATGTTTGCACAATCCACTATTTGATTAGTTGCATTTGTGATATGATTGGTTCAGGAATATATCTGTTGTTCCCCAAGGCATTAGACTCAGTGAGGTCACTGACTCGGTTTACCTCCAATGCATGCTCAGTCAATGAGGGATGGGACAGTACCCGAGGGGGAATGCAGAATGTTACATGGACATGGGTGCCAGTGTCCGACTCATAGTCACAGGAAACGGGGTCTATGGCTCGTTCCACGACCTGGGAACGTCATCCCAATTCGAGGGTCGGGGTCGAACTGGGTCACTGTCCCAATTGACGCTGGATCGCCGTCCCCATCCCAATGGGTCATGAGGTCTGGATCAAGCTTGAGATCCCCAGGGATAAGGGTAAAACAGGAGGTGGGGAGGATGCTGCAGTAGAGATTGAGTAACGACTATCTGTGGGGGCTTAGGGGGCAGCAGAGGAGGTGCTATGGCTTTGACTTTTCCATCATGAACCTCCTCCCAAGGGTCATCGATCCGGCACTCAGTTCACGTACCATTTTGCAAATATTCATCCCGAAAGGGTGTACCCCCTTCGAACCACAATTTTATAGTGTCGACCCTCGATCCTGTTCCTTGACCCAGGAACTTTGTGACTATGGTCCGGCTCAGGTGCAAGTGTCAGATTCAGCAGAATTTTTGGGGACACGCCAAATACCAATTGGAATCCGACATGAGTGCAGGGTGCCTTGCTCGGCAAAGAAAAAGGATACAGGCGTTCGGGTAACACTTATATATCCCCAAGATCAAGGACAAGCTGATCCAGCTAAATAGCAGATCGCTCCATCCCACTTCCTCTCTTCCTCGCTAACATGTGGGCAACACTGTCCTGCCCCTCACTCCAAAACCAGGAATGTCCCCAACCCTTCCCACCTTGTCCCTAAACTTAACACATGCTTACGGATGGCAGGCAGCTCCTGCAGTCAGATCCGACAACACCCTCTGCGCCGACTCTGCCCATTGCCGGTCTCCCACTACCATAGTCGGGAGTGGCCCACCACCTCTCTGCCCCCACGCACCATCCACCACCACAACCAGGTCAGCTGGCTTCCCTCTAGGTCCAACCAGACTCCGGCGAACCCCCACCTCAAACCCTAACCGTGCCGAAGGGCCAGCTGAGCCAGGGAAGAAGCTCCAGAGTGAGAATTGTCACACAGATCTGTTGGTTAAAAATTCAGGTATTGGTCGGGCCAGCTTCACACACATTTGTCATACACAGATGTAAACAGCTGCATATGAACCGTTTCACCGATTTGATAGAGTATGGGGAGGCAAACGTGACACCAGGGCCATGTTACGATGAACCACAAATGATTTGACATAATGTAGCGTGCTCTAGTCAAGTGTGCATAATTTTTGTGGAACATTATCCATAGCCTTCTGGAGTAAAAAAAGCTCGCAAACAACGCAACCTAGCGTATTGCCGGTACATAAAATTAAGGGGAAGATTAAGAGCGCGAGCGCGAGCAATCACCAACAGGATCGGGGCAATCTACAGCCATCAGACATCGGGGGAGGCGCGGGAGGGAGAAGGGAAAGGGCGAGAAACTCACAGGCAGACGCAGCACATGAACTGCGGATCATCTAGATCGCGGGCCCCAGGCCCGGAGGCGGCGGTGGCGACCTCCTCCTTCCCCGGCACCGGCGGGTGGCCGTCGGAGGCCATCCTCCCTCCCTCCTCGATTCGTCTGGCCGCCCGAAGGAACGGGTGGAAGCAATCTGCTGTGCCTGCGCGAGAGGAGGAAGAAGGGCACGGACGGAAAGCCGGAAGCGTCGGGAGAGAGAGGGACACGGGGACAACTTTGGAAGGAAGCAGCCCAGCCCACCGCGTCGTGAGGATAGGCGTCGAAGCTGTGGGCTGAAAAGGACCAGGTGTTTGATGGTGTTTTGGATAGCGTGGGTGGGTGGTGGGATTTTTTATTGGAAAAAATCCTTCATACGTCCCTTATCTATTGTCATAGTCTGATTTTGGTCTCTCATCCGCAAAACTGGGTATCTGAGGTCCCTCAACTATCAAATCCGTTTATTTTTTGTCTCTTGGCTGTTTTTGAAGGTGGTTTTCGCATGATTTGGCCGCAATCACATATATGAGGTCCCTCAACTATCAAATCTATTTATTTTAGGTCTCTCGGTTATTTTAGTGGGTGGTTTTCGCATAATGTGATGATGAGTCCCACATGCTAGGTACATGTGATGGTGGGTCTCACGTGTCATGTGGCTTCCTTCTTTCTCTCTCCTCTTGCTCTACCACACGAGCCGCTCTGCCACACGAGCCTGTCGTGCCGTATCGTTCTGCATGCTCCATCACAGAAACCCGCCGCAATTCCGCTCATCTTTCTCCATCGCACGAGCTCGCCACCTTTGGAATCGACGACCCTAAAGCTCCGTCGTTCTGGAAAAGGATGGGGAGATAGAGAGAAAGAAGTGTTAGGGAGAGGGAAAGAAGAATGAGAAATGGGAGAAGATAGCCACGTGACATGGATCCCACCTCCACGTGTACCTAGCATGTTGACCCAGCGCCACGTCATGCGAATATCACCTTCCAAATCAGTCAAGGGAAAAAATAAATAGATTTGATAGTTGAGGGACCAAAAATAAACATACTCCCTCCGTTCGCTTTTATCAGGCGCTCTCACGTTTTTGAGAAATTTCGAAATATAAGGCGCGACTGTTTTTATCGAAGCAATCTCCAGTCGGGCATCAAGTCGCACGGAAGCCAAAGCGTCTTGCATGTGTCGTTGGCCAGTAAAAAATCATTTTGCAAAGGTCTGATTTGCATGCGCCCAGTAAACTATGGACACCTGGTACGCTGCAGGCCTGCAGTTATTCTCATCTTGAAAGTCGATGCGTGAGCACTACAATTATTTCTTTCTTAGTCTCTGGAGTACTCGTTGTGACGCCTTATAAATGCGAATGGAGGGAGTATTTGATAGTTGAGGGACCTTATATAGCCAGTTGCGGCGAAACCAACCTCCGAAACAGCCGAGGGACCAAAAATAACCGGATTTGATAGTTGAGGGACCTCAAATATCCGGTTTTGCTGATGAATGACGAAATTTAGACTTCTGTAATAGATGAGGGACATCAAAAGGACTTTTTTCCTTTTTTATTCATCGCTGGGCCGATTCCGTCCGTGCGGTATAACAAGAGCTGATTTTTTTCTATATTTCTCTCTCTATTATTCGACATTTATTTGTTGCCCATATCGTGTTAAGGTACGTTTTGCTGAACGTCAAAAATTATTATGAAGAGTTTCCGATTCTTGTCGGGAGATGGTATTTAGAACCTATGATCAAATATCATATTGTCTCATTGTTATTGTTCCATCGGCACCACCATTCACCATTGTCAATCGTGGCACTTTGGTTTACATCTTGAATAGTACTCTCTCCATTCTAGATTATGGATCGTTTTGATTTTTTAGATGCATACATATAGACAAAAAACAGTACTACCTCTGTTGTTAAATATATGACGTTTACGACAAGATTATTAGTTTATTTTAAATTAATTTTCCTATCCTAAACGTCATATATTTAAGAATGGAAAGAGTACATAACAGAGGGAGTATCACTCAACCTTCCTAGCGTCTTTGCATAAAAGCACAGAAGGGAGGGAGTAAAGGTATATAGGGCCTGTTTGGTAAAGTGGACTGGGTCAGCCAGCCTGTGAGCCAGGCTGGAGCGAAACGAGACAGGCCCACGAGGTGCAGAGAATTTGATTGGTAAATTTGCACCTCATGGTGCTGATTGGGCTGAGAATTTGTTTGCTAGGCTGGACGATCCGGTAAAACTACCTTGCACATGGGCTAAGGTGGAGTTACCACTCCCTCCTCCTCCTTCGCCTCGTTCCTCCGTCAATCCGCACGGGCGCCGCTGCCCGCCGGTGGCGTGGAAGATGACCGCCGGCGGTGCCAGGCCGCCGCGCGGGAGGAGGCGCCCGCCACTTCCCCAATCCCAAATCCTGCAGTGCTCTAACCATCCCAAATGAGGACAAATAAAGGAGAAGAACGCCGCGAGCGCCGACGGGCAAATCCAGCCGTGTGCAGCCGCGGACGCCGGTGGCCTAAAACAACCATCTTCCTCACCACCAATGCATTCGATTTGACCCTGTTAGACCATCAATTCATGGATTACCTTGGTAGAATTTCAAATCTTGCAACCACTTCATGTTGCCATGGCAACCTGGCTCACGATGTGCCGGAGGGACAACACCCTCCACACGCCCTGTCGGTCCGCCGCCGACGGCCCCTCCCGGTAGAGCAGGGAGCCGCGAACACCGACGACAGGCACGAGTCCTCCGCGCTTGCGCGCCCCGCGGCGTCGCGTCCGCGTATGCCAGCGTGAGGAGAAGCAGGACGACGCCCGGCCAGCACGCGGCCAGTCAGCCGCCGTGCAGCAGGCTTAGCGCCGAGCGAATCGGTGCCGCGCATGGACACCGTCGCGGCCACCACTGGCATCTCCTGGAGCACAGGCGCGGCGGTGGGGCGCCTCCATGGCCCCGTCCCGCTGCCTGCCGGCTTCCCCGCGACCGCCGCACGCGGTCGATTCCGGCAGCGGGGGCCCTGCTCCTCTGCGGTCGACGTGCGCGTGGCACCCGGACAGATCGAGGACGGGCGGCCGCCTCGGCGACACGCGGGCGTTGCTCCTCCTCGCCACCGGGGCCGGCAGCGGAGGAGCCTCGCCACCGCTCCCTCCCGCTCTCACCGACGAGGCGCGCCTCCTCCACGACCCCTGGCGCGGCGGCGCCCCTTCCATTCCCCAGCTTCGACGGCCCTCCTCCCTCGGCTCCTCCGCTGCGAGGCCCGCTGTCCGGTGCGGTGGCGGAAGGTAAGAGAGAGGCCCGATGTCGAGCTCGGTCGCATGGCCTCACGCTGACGAATCCTAGCCTACGCGCCGCCCTGGCCTCCGCCGGCGGCTCGCCGCCACGCGCGGCCCCTCTGCGGTGGCACATGCTGCCGAGGAAAAGCCACCCACCGGTGGTAACCGCAACGGCACCCACGAGCCTGCATCGCGTGGAACGTCCCTCCTGAGCGTTTCACGCGGTGCAGGCTGCGAGGCCGATTTTGCATCTCGCGGACCTGGCCCGGGAGGCCGTGCATGCCACCAAACATGGGCGTTTGCACCCCACGGACCTGAGCTGTAGCTCATGCGGCCTAACAAACGGACCCATAGTGGGTATCTTTTGATCGGAGAAAAAAAATCTCGATAAAGCCGGGTGGCGACCCCACCTGCCGAAGCGTCTGAGTGCCATGCAGGCGCCGATCACGTCTCGCTCCATCATGGCATGTCACCAACGACGACGTTCGCACTGAACGTAAAGTCCCGGTTGACACTTGACAGGTGGCAGTGGCAGCTGCCGGCTGCCGCCGGCCAACTCTTTTCGATCTCTCCTTGGCACACTTCTCCTCGCTCGTAGTTGTAGCAGGGGCTGACAAGTCTCGAGCCCATGACGCAGAGTGGACCATCGCACGAGAGACGAGAGACTTGGCTGCACAGTGCAAAACCGCATTGGAAACAGCTGCTTCACTCTGCGTCATGTTACTTGGTCAAAATAATTGCACAATCACCGTTGGAACTGTAAACGCGTGCTTAGTGTAGTACTGAACTCCAGCAGACTCTCTTTGCCTCTCCATGTCCATGTCCGTGTGGCTGCTTGCTAAAGCTCTCAAAACAAATGCCGGCTGCCGTGTATTTGTCGCTCTCATTCATGACCGTTCCTAAAAATTCAAATGCCGGCTACGCGTATTTGTATGCCACTACATGCATGCTTCCTAAAAACTGTCCCAGGCGTCGTACAGATAGATGTAACAAGTCCGGCGAAGCTTTTGAAAATATAGTGCAGGAATCGTCGAAGCAACCCAACTGACACCTGCTAAAAATTCAAGCGTTCGAACCTGCCGGCCGGTGGGTCAGCCACTCTCTGACGGCCATCACGACGGACGTTGATGGTTTTGCCCAAAGCACTTGGCAAGACTACGATCTCCATTTGTTGTAAAAAAAAAGAAGACGACTACGATCTCCGCGTCGTCCCATCAAGATCTTAGACTGGTCGCACCGGGTACTGGGACGTGAACGGGATGGCGCGCTCCAGTACGCGTTTCGCGTTTTTCACGCCGCACCGGGGTACTGGAGTACCAACGCTACGTCCCGTTGTTCGCCAAATAGAGCGCAATACGGGTCGTGCGCTATGCCCTGCGCTAGCCCCACCTCGCGTCCGGCCGTCGGTAGGAAGGGAGAGGGAGGACAGAGCCGCATGAAGATGGAACTGCCACCGAGGTCGCTGTCGCCGTCGCCGAGCTCGATTCCGTTCGGCTCCTGCCGGCGCCCCACGACCTGTCCGTGCCGCGCGTGGACGCCGCAGATGACGAGCAGATCGACGACGATGTCGACAAGAACGCGGCGTCGTTCGCCTCCGCGTCCCGCCACTGCCGCCCTGCTCCAGGTGCGCGAGGGGTCCTGGCCCGCCTCGCCTCGCGCCGGTCGTCGGGGATCCGCCGCCGCTCCTCCCCCGGCTCGATGGCGCGCCCCGGTCGCCGGTGGTGGGGTAGAAGAAGAGCGAGGACGGAGGAAGGGTCGCTGCGGGGAGGGAGGAGGAGGGCGCACTCGCTGCCGGCCCCCGTGCCATCGTCCGTCGTCGCGCAGGGAGCCGCCCGGCAGGCGTATCCTCCGAGCTAGAGCAGCAAGGAGAGAACGGCGAGGCGAGGTCACGCAGGATGCCGAGCTCCGGCCCACCGCGCCCAAAGTATCGCGCCACCGGAGAGGCCTGGCCGCTCGTCGCAGGGAAAAGCAGGGGATAGGGAGGAGCGAGGCGGAGATGGCGGCCGTCGTCGTGGCCAGCGTCGGCCTCGCCGCGCGCTCCTCCCCGCGCAGCTGCCGCGGGCGCAGCTCCCGCATCTCCCTCCACCGCAGGTCCTCGCCGTGCAGCCGAGAGAGAGGGGCGGCGCGTCGAGCTCAAGGAGGCACCGGCGAGCTCCTCCCCCGGGACCTCTCGATCCGCGCGCGCAGGAATTGCTGCGGGCCGCGCCGGCGAGCTCCGCCCCTGGGGGGTGTGCAATCCGGAGAGGAGAGGAGGCATCGTGGTGGAGGCCTAGAGGGGATGCGACGGATTTCGCGAGGAAGGGGAGGAGAGAGCGCCGTGGGAGGAGAGAGGACGGTGGGGGATAAAAATAGTGGACCCCGCAGCTGGTTGTTGGTATGGAGTATGAGGTATAGGGTATGACGGATGCGAGAAAATTAACGCTGTACTGCAAATTCTCGATGACTAGACAGAATATTCTCTTTAAAGTACTGCAAATAGAGTATGATGAGTGCTACCAGCTTTAGAGATGTTTCGTGGAAATTAAAGAGTATGCATGGAACACGAACACCGCCGCTTGACGCGTCCTAGATATACTTAGCGCCTGACCAAAAAAGGGATTTCTTATCTCCTTTTAACATGACGAAAGTGCTTGGAACCATACTTAAATTTTAAATCTCGAGCAGCCTCTCGCTCCCACCTAGCTGATCAGTAGTAGTAGGTGACAGGCGAGTACCACATGACTGGCCGAACCCCCTATCCAACAGTCACCCAACGACCCGGACCGACGAAATCATAGCGGAATGCTACAGAGGCCTTTCACACAAACAAGAAAATGAACCCATGCATACGGTTTTTTAGATTACACAGTACAACGCAGACGCTCACAACACGCACGCACACTCACCCCTATGAACACACGTACGCAAGCAAATCTAGAGATTCTCGAAGTTACCACTGGCGCCTCGTCGTCGACGGGAACGTCGCTTACCACTTAAAGCATAACGCCGGAAATTCCCGGAATAAATCCAGGAAAAGGTGAGAGCACCAGAATTTGAACCCTGGTGGGTAACGTCCCACTGGACTGTCCTACCATTGGACTACAAGCCCATTCGCAACCCATGCATGCGTTGTGAAGTCGATCTTCTACTGCCCGTGCACATGTTCTCCGTGGAGAGAAAGTTAAAAAATATTATTTATTCATTACATCTTCTCTCATAAAAACACTATTACAACACTATTTATTTACAATTTCACTATTTATTTGTAACGAAGAGCTCCGTGAATGACCCGTGAGTAGGTTTTTCTCCGAAAGATCATGATTAGAGTAGTGATCCGTCTGCACACACAGACACTGTTGCGTTCGAATTGAACGTCGCGCAAGACCCTACACGAACGAGCTACAGGACCATTGCTCCGTGCTTATCAATTATCATCATCATCATCCATTATTCGGCACGGTTCCTTTTTCGCGTCAACTCTGCTGCTTGCTCCGTCAGTTCATCGGCTCCCTTAACTATTCTTGTCGCCAGCAGTTGTCATCAGCCTCGGTCCTACGCGTCGTCCTCCTCCCGCCGCACCCGCCTCTCGCGTCGCTGTCGAGGAGAACGGCGAGGCCCAACCACTCCAAAATCCTGCTGCCTGCAACTGCAAGCAGCGGCGGCCCTCGGTGGTGATCTTGCCGCGTGAGCAGGCAAGATAACTCGATCACTCGATGGAAAGGGAAAAGGTTGGGCTGGACTCCCGACGCTCTCAGATTGGAAACCCATTAGCACATACACATCGTCTGGGCAAAAGGGCAACTTTGAGTCACCTCGGATGAGAACGACGCCGACCCCCACCACCCACCCACCCAAAAAAAAAGGTGTGTTTAGATCCAAAAGTTTGCAAAAAACATATCCCATTATCTATCACATCACCTCTCACTATTCATCTACATTTACACCAATTCTTCCCCAATTCAACCAATTCATCTGAATCTAAACACACCCGTCGGAGTGGGTTAGATTGTTCTGCTTGCATCCGAGGTGAAAGAGCTTTTGGTAAAGAGTAAAGACCGAAGAGATGGTACTACTTGTGGTCTAGAGCAATGATGCTTAAAGGCCGTCCTCTGTTCTGAATTTACTGATGTGCACTTGTGCAGCAAACCAGAATCTTCGACGGAGGAGTATCGTGATTTTTTTTTCTCGCGTTCTTGATAGTAAACCGGTAACTTGGAACCGTGCACATATATGCTTCCTACAGACTACAGCCGATGTTGTATAATAAAGAGTGAATTTCACTGTAGGTTCATGAACTTTTCTCGAGCTCTCATCTAGGTCCGCAAACTAAAAAAATGATCATCTAGGTCCATAAACTTGTTTTGAGGTCTCATCTAGGTCCGCAAACTATATAAGCAGTCATCTAAGTCCATACACTTTTAAAGAGCGGTCGTCTGGGTCCAAGGTGGTAGCGACGAGCCACGCACGGCCGCGGGCAGGAGCACGGTGCAGTCTGCTCCTCCACCGTCCAAGATGCTCCACCTCCGCGTCTCCTGCTGTCACGAGGCTTGTCGCCATTACCTTGAACTAGATGACCGCTCTTTAAAAGTTCATAGACCTAGATGACAGCTATTTAAAAGTTCATGGACCTAGATGACTGTTTATTTAGTTTGCGGACCTAGATGACACATCGGAAAAAGTTTACGGACCCAGATGACTATTTTTTTAGTTTGCGGACCTAGATGAGATCTCGTGAAAAGTTTATAGACCTACAATGAAATTCACTCTATAATAAATCAAGCTACGTAGAAAAGTTCTTCGGTTGACAAGGGACGCCGTTTAATCTAGTCATAGAGATTGCATTGTCAACGCGCAGAGGCAGAGCGGACCATTGAACAGAGTTCTTAACAGCATGAACGGGGGAACACGGACTTTCTCTTCACGGGACACGTAGAAGAAGAAAATGAGAACCGAGAAGACCTTCGTTCAAAAGAAAAAAGTTCCAAAAAAGAGCCGAGAAGACCGGAACTATGGATTATTAAGTTCATGAAGTGCCCAAAATGGCAGACAAATACTAGTAGTACCTCTTAATTCCAGAAGGATCATGATTATACTTAACCGGATCAATGAAGGGCAAAGCAAAATTCTGGAACGAGCGAGATGTCAATTGAATAGCATGTTCATGACTTCATGCTTGGGTTAACGGATGGATCAAAATTGGACGGAACCGTACCACACAAAGGTTTGCAAAAGTTTCGAGAACCCAAGATGGCAACGAAAACACACCGCCTTGGTGCCTTTATTATTGCTTAACGAAACACGAAAGAAGCACAGATCGAGATGGGCGACGCGCGCAAGCAAAGGTCCCATTTGCAGGGCAAACTGGTAATTGCCATTGCCAGCGGCAGCGTTCCTTCCTCCAAAATTGGGAACCATGCAGTTGGATCTTAGCAAGCAAGAAGAGAAAGCACTGACGCTACCAACCAAATCACTAGCAGTAATAGAAACATGTAGTTCACAAGCTACTTCCAAAGCATTAACATGATAACATTGTATTTACATCGACGGTTCATTCATCCAATCCACGCATATCATCACAGATTTTTTTGCTGATGCAGAGAATTCCAGCATACGTAATAACGCGGCAAAAACTAAAAGCTAGCAGCAGAGCAGCGCCTTAAAAGTTCCTCATCATCCAACAACTGGCTACACTAAATTTTCTGAACGACGAGAGTTGATTTGCTAATTACGACACGAAAAAATTCGAAGGGGAAAAGACAGGACAAACCCGCTTGCTCTGTCTGTCCACGAGCATCCGCTGTCTCTTCGGGTTGATCGGCCGCCGGGGTAAGGCGAGGCAGAAGGCAATGTCGCGCCGCCGCGGATCCTCCTGCGGCATCACGGCATGGCCGGCCGGTCACTCCTTGATCCGGAGCCAGCGGCCGAGCTGCGACGGGTTGACGATGCCGGGGATGCGTGCCCCGCCCGCCATGAGCAGTCGCGACACCTCCGCGTACCGCCTGCTCGGCTCGGGGGCCGGGGCGAAGACGGCGAGGGCGGGCTCCTTCTCCTTCCTGCCCGGCGGCTCGGGCCTCCGCTCGCCGAGGAGCGTGCCGCACCGCAGGAACTCGTGCGCCAGGTACCCGGCGAGCAGCTTGTTGCCGCCGCCGGCGGCGGCGGCGGCGGCAGCGGCATGGGCCCCCCACGAAGCCCCCGCGTGAGGGAGCGGCGGCTTGGCGCCAAACCTCAACGCAGGCGCCGCGCGATCAGGCTTGACGGCGACGCGCGGGTCGGGCCTGGCGAACGGCTGCGGCGGCGGCCGCTGGAGCAGCACCGCCTGCGACGACGAGGACGAGGCCGAGGGGTACGGGGGGTAGTACTCGCGCTCCTTCCGCTTCCCGAGGAAGCCTCCCCCGCCACGTGGCGCCTGCATCGCCGCTCGGATCGACAGCTCGACGGCCCGGATGCGCCCCCACCGCCTCGCCCAGCCAGGGACGGAACCGCGCGACGGCGATTGGTGTGGGGCACCGAAATGAAAAGAGGAAGAGGGAAAGCGGTTGGAGCCGGAGGCAGAGGAGGGAGGGAGCGTGGGTCCCGCCGGGGGCAGTTTCGTAAATTCGCGCACGGAATTCAAACGAAACGGAATCTCGTGGGAGGAGGTGGGGAGACGAGAGGATAAAAGGAGGGAGGGAGGGAGAGGGCGGCTGCGCGCGGGGACGGAGAAATGGGGCAGGGGTCGGAGGAGGGGAGCGGGTGGTCATATTTATACGCGGGATGGTTAGCTTGGGCCATCGGACTTGCTGGAAATAACGAGTCTGCCATCGCGTGGGTCGTGTTTATGTGTGGTGGTAAGCAGCGCGACAGCGTTTGATGGTTGTGGACAAGATGTTAGGGTAGAATAGTCATTGCGCTCGAGCATTTGGGCTGGGCTCCTCACCCATCCCATGATTCATTTCCACCCACCACCTTAGGGCCCAAAAGCCTATCAATAAGTTTTCAGGCTCTCAAGTTTAGGCCCAATCCTTCATGTTTAGATCTCAGAATTTTCCGCATCCGCTCGTCACATCGAATGAATGGACACTAATTAAAAGTATCAAATGTAGATTAATAACAAAATCCATTTCACAACCTCTATCTTAATTTTTCGAGACCAATCTCTATCTTAATTTTCGAGACGAATCCAACAAGCCTAATTATGTCGTGATTAGATAATGTTATGCTACAGTAACCAATCTCTAATGACAAATTAATTAGACTTGATAAATTCGTCTCGCAATTTTCCGTCCATTCATGTAATTAGTTTTGTAATTAATCTATATTTGGTTCTCCTAATAAGTCTTGGAAGTGGACCCAAAAATTTTTCCCCAAGAACTAAACGGTACTCAAACACAGTTGCCACAGAAGCCACACCACTATCATTTCCTCGATCGCTACAGCAGCAGCATTTTTTTAAAGTGATATCGTGCCCAAGAGCACGACCGTCTTGCGAGTTGCGATCGTCTCCTCGTTCCCTCCGCACACGCTGCTGTTGAAGTGAAGTGATAATTAACTGGTGATTGCGATCGGCTAACTAACCGTGCTGTGCAGCTGCGGCTAGGACGGAGCGGGATGCTCTGCTAATGAGGCGGCGGAGATGCTGGTGCGCGCTGCCACAGCAACAAGGGGTGGAGCGGCCGCCTCTGCAGGTGCAGGGACGTGTGCCAGGCCAGCGGGTTCGCCGGCTACGAGCCTACGACTTCGCCCCGCCGAGCGCGGCCACGGGGGACCTGGCGCGCCGCTGCTGCTAGCGAATGGAAGGGAAGTAACAATGAGCAAATAACCTTTGCATCACCGAAGGTTCAGATTTTGCCTAAAAACAAGCATGGCACCGTTGCGCTTGCAACTATTTTCTTATTAAAAAAACTGAAGTACAAGTAAAACCATGACCAATATTATTCAAAGCACTTATGCGTGGCTTATAAATGCACCGGCAATTTTACATGTAGTTGTACTTGAGTTGCATACTTGCATGTGAATCGCTCTGTGCAAAGTATTGCCTCAAACTTAGAAGGTGTTTGGATCTCTTTAGTCACCTGACTAAAATTTAGTTAGACTAAAAAATTTTAGTCACCCCCTGTTTGGAGAGTGACTAAAAATAGTCAGCATTAAATGATTCTCCCTCCCTCCTCCTTCTCTCTCCTCTCCTCTCCTCTCCCTTTCTCTCTTCTCTCTCAATAAATGCAAAGAGAGAGTTTTAGTCACCAAAAGTTGGGTCACCCCTGACTAGAGACTAAACTAGTTTTAGTCACCTTTTGGTCAGGGGTGTTTGGAGGTTTAGTAACTTTGGTGACTAAAATTAGTCTCTAGTTTCTAGTCACATGTGGATCCAAATACCCTCTTAGCTAACACTTTGGGGTGCAATGGTCTAAGGCACAAGCAATCGTTTTTAGCAATTTTACAGCAAGAACCGAGCAGCTTGGCGGTACCGCTCTGTTTCGTGAAGCTACAACAACACTTGTCATCAAGCGTGAGGGGAATCTTGAAACGTGAGTGTACCGTCCTCCCACCAGGCATTATAGATGCCGCGACACCAGATGTAGCTGTAGCAACAACAATCTTGTTCTGTCTGCGGACGGTTCTGAGAAGTGCTCTATACACGAAAGTCTTTCCTGTGCCGCCAGGTCCATCAACAAAGAACAAGCCACCCTGTTCGGTGTCGACAGCTGACATTATGGCATCATACGCAACCTTCTGCTCCTTGTTTAGCATATCAGCTAATCTAACATCTTCCGGATTAGGCTCAATGCTCGACTCCTCAAATATCTCACGATTAACCCCATCATCGTCGTCAAATGCACCATCGATTTGTGGAAGATAGCAGCTTGTTCCTGATGTCAATCAAAACAAGCTCTTTCACCGCACTCGGGTTTGGATTGTTTCGCTTGTAGTCTTCCGCCATCGCATCGAAGTGTTTATTGAACAAACCAAGCACATCTTTCGGCTCGCAGAACACCAGTATTGTAGCGTACATCCTACGCAATGAGGATGACATCTAGAACAGGCTGTTTTCAGTAAGACGTTCATCTAGCGACTTGTCTTCTTCTATCAAGCCTCGCCTCATTGCAGCAGCACGGAACGAAGGATAACATACACCATTAACTGTCTTGAGGTCGTCCCACGACGTCACTCCAGGGACGTGGTTCAGGAGAACTCGAAGAAAATAGCGTTCGCCCTCCGCTGGATTTGCAGATATGAGCCTACCGACTTGGTATACCGAGTTTTTCCTTGGAACCCAAACTTTATCTTCCGCGATCCACCTATAGTACTGTGGAAAGTCACGATACAAGATTCCTCGAGCCTCTGGATTGTGATGGTTGAAGTTAAACCATTCTGTGAGCATAGACTCCTCGATACACGGACGCTTTAGAACCCGTTCAACCTTGTCCCGTTTTTGAAACGAAACCATATGCAGGCCGGGGAGATGATATTGAAGCGGCTGCACCAGTGGATGACACTGGTGTAAGTTGAAGCCGTATATCCTCCACATCGCTTCGGGAGGCCCCACCCACCGGGCCTCTCTGTAGTCGGTGATCTCATCAACGTTTCCGTTGGCATCTTTCTTTCCATTCTCCCTAACAGCAACGGATGTTCTGTCATGGCCCTTGTAGATATATTTGAATAGATATTTCACGGACTTAATGCTGCTGCATGCCTCAACATTAATGTGGTAGTTGAAAGTACGTATCAAGTACGGGTTGTACGGCACAACCCATCGATTGTCCAGCATGTGACCTCGGATCTTTTCCGTACGACCATCATCACGTCTCCTGTACTGCGGGTACGAATCCTTGCCTTGCGATGTTGAATCACAAAATGGTCGCGGGTAATAGTTCTTGCATGAAGTACGACCCACCGTGCAAGGGCATTCTGGATTTAGCACCCCGCACGGTCCATGCATCATATGCTTCGTCACCATCCTGTAGAGCTCAGGGAACTTCTTCTTGTTCGGCAGCTCCGCACAGATGAGCATGTCATACTGCTCAGGGCACGTGATCTTGTACTTCCTTTCCATTATCAGCAACCAGTGTGCATGCGGCAAGCCCCTCTTCTGGAACTCTACGACATATATGTAGGCCTTTACCTTGCCAAGTATGTCGTTGTGCAACAACCGCCTCCTCAGCTCCTCCAACTTCTCCCTGAACACTCGAGCCACGACATTTGGCCGGTCCTGTGCCTCTTGTCCTTGATATAGCTCGTTCTTTATCTCGTCCCAATTCGGATTGCACGTCATGGTGAGGAAGATATCCGGTTTGCCATACTTTCGCACCAGAGCCATCGCGTCCATGTACCGACGCCTCATATCACGGGGACCACCAATGAACGTCGGTGAAAGTATCGTACGCTTCCCAACCTCGTCTGCGTGTTCCACACCTATACGGTAGCTGTCGACCAAACCCTGGTACAGGTCAGCCCTCACCGCATCCTGATTGAAGCGGATGTAGTCAAGACACGAGCTTTCTATCTTCACGTAGGTGTCAACGGCAAACTACTGGAATAGACACTTCCCGTACAATATTGGATTGAAAATATCAGGTCGCATCTGAAACTTGTAGGCGTAGTAATCACGAACAGAAACACACATGTTTCTGGCGGAACCTGCACACATGAAGGTGTTCAGTTAGTATTGTGATCCACGTTCATCGGTATATATAAGTTTAAAAGAATATGTGCAATTACCTGCGTCATCATCGCCATCCCCCTCCGCACAAGCCTTGCGTTTGGCTCGGGCTGCGTGTACCTGCGCATCAGTCACACCCTTCTTGGGAATGCAGTTGTGCCACCCGAACTCTCCTCTGGGAAAGAAGAGAGGGTACGACAGGGGGTCGTAGCATGCATGATACGACCGAATGCCTTTCCATGACCTATCCTTCCTGTGGAGCACAACACTATTTTTGAACTGACCCCGATGATTACTTCCCTCGATCCATACGGCAGCCACCTCTGACATTAAAGGCTTGTTATATACCCTTTGATCCAGATGTTGATCAAGGTTGAACTCGATATGGACATCCGAAAAATCCTCTACCTCTCCCATAGGGCGAAGGTGATCGGAGTAGGGATTAATGCCATTATTTAAGATGCCAACCAGCGTACGAATGACCTCTCTATCTTTCTGTTCAGTCTTCTCACGACACTTTTGTAGCCTATAATCAAGAGCTGGATCATTGTCGTAGAAATAAAGCTCGAGGTGAGATGGTTCATACTTTTCTTCCTTGCCAAAGTTTTTTACACTATGATAAAGGGAGCCGTGCGCACGGAAAGTGTAAATACCACACTTTGAGGCGTTGGTGGTCTCAATATCAAGTTTGCAGTACAGAGAAGTGAATGAGAAGTGCCCATTGAAATGCCTGATGTGCTCACGAAAATGCCTGGCATCAGAGTCTGACGCCGTCCACAATCTCATGAGTTCAGGCGGGGGCGGGTCGGCAGGGGCTAGATTAATAGCTCCACTATGACAGCAGAATCCTTTTGATTCAGATTCAAACTTCTTTGCATTGCAGAACTTGCAATTTTCCACTGGCTTTAGCATGTGTCCCTCGTCTGGTACATTAACATAAACCGCACCTAATGGATCTGGTACATCGGGTTCGATGGTATCTTCATCATCCATCACGAGGTCGACTTCCACGTCGGCATGATCATCGCCATCTATTATAATATGGTATTTAACATAGGTCAATGGTGTTATATTATGTTGGTTAACATAGAATGGTAACTTCATAACGCAGGATAATTGCATCGAGTTAAGCTACCTTGTCCCGCAAAAAGGTACCCTTCATCCTCTTCCTCGTCCTCCTCGAACACGACGTTTTCATCAGCATCTAATGCAACACATGCATATGGTTGGTGAGATGGATATAGGTAAATTTGACACGTATGAACTGGAAGAGCTTGCACGTCTCTAAACATTCACAATTCATGGGCACATACCTTCAACAACTGATGGTTGTGTCTGAGTACACCTCTCATGAACACCATCATGTTTAGAAGTACCTGCATAAGTAGAATGGCAAGTGAGACACATATAAAGTGCCAACCCTATCCAAATAGCCAGTAATGTTGTCACCTGCTACTTCGACATCAGATGATCTCACAATTCTGTCACCTAGAGGGTCGGTCTGTGTGATACCTTTATATAGAAGTAAAATGCAGTTTGGTTAAATGTTCACTAACTCATAAGTTGTAATAATACACAAGTTGGCCAGTTTCTTACCGTTGTCAACGATACAGGACTGTGTCGGTTGAGCGGCAAAATTCTCACCAGTGGTCCCTTTGGTGCTTCTTCCAATGGTAGCTTCAAACTCTTGATCACGATGCTTTCGTCGAGAATTCCTCAATCCTGGAGTCAGGTGAGACGTATGGATAGTGTTGGATAGAAAGGCCTCCGAGGTCTCTACTTGAGGAGGGGATTCTGGAACAGTTGGCTCGAAGTAAAGAGGTGTACCACCAATCTCAGGGATTTCCATCTTGTTTGAGGGTTTATCACCAGGCAGGAATATAAGCTCTGGTTTCCATTGAGGGTTTGCCATGGTGATGGAGTCAGGATGTAAGTTGTTTGCACGTTGTTGTTTAATCCTCTGTTTGTAGTTGCGCTTGCACTGCCTCGCAGTCTCCTTCTTCTCTTGCGACGTCTTAAACTTCTCTTGCGGCGTCTCAAATAGCCTCTTTGCAGCTCTCGCATCACGCCGCCTCTTATTGAGTGCCTCCTTCTGAAGAGGAGACATTGCCGCATACGTGCTTTATTCTTCCTACGCCTACGCTCACCGGGAGAGAGGTTATGGTCGTCAATGATTCTTGTTTCATCAACCACACCTAAAACCATGATTACGTTGTATTAATGAATCAACTCCCGCTGATGTTTATTTAGTGTTAAAGCTTGATTGATTTAGCTTATAACAAATGATTTCAGAATATTTGTCAGAATAGAAGAACAAAATTCTTCGCCGTAGGTGTCATCTACCATAATGAATAATCAGGATTTCCCATAACCCCACAATCATTGGTAGACAACAATTTTTAAACAAGAACTAATGCATGTAAACAAACACAGTGCCTTTTGCACACACATAATAAAGAGATTATTGATTTTGTATCACCTAGCGCACTCGATCCAATACCTCTATTAAACTATAAAAACAATCTACAAGGGTCCAATCATTTTTGAACTGGAGTGAAGTGTTTTATTTGTGCTGGATGAGACAACATAGATTGTGGCATATTTTAGAACATATAGAGTGAACATTCAAACTGACACAGGTCAACTATTTAATTTTAAAATCGAGAGAGGTACGGGGGAGTGGCAAATTGGCTACTGGGAATTAAACTTGCAAAACCTTATTGTTGGTCAGCGGATATTGAAAAGATGGATGTAAAAATATGTTATGATATTCTGAGTAGAGCAGGAGAAGTTTTGCTAACATATCATAATTGTGTCTATTTTCACTATATTTTCCTATTGAATCAAATATGTACTGTAATATAAATATTTTATTGCCCGTAGCAACAATTCTAGTAGATACAAAATTCTTAATGTCAAATAACCAATACCAACCTGAACAAAAACTCGATTTTTTAACAAAATATTACTTACCTCGTTCACCAATAGTACCCTCAATGGAAATGTCATCTATGCAATCCTCGACCGTCTTTGTGTTGAATAATACATCGTCTCCAGCTACAAAACAAACAAGAAATAATGCATGTAAATAAACACAGAGTTATTTGCACACTCATAAGTAACAGATTATTATGCAACATATTACTGGTTCAGACAAACCTGACTGGTCATTGTTATGAGTCAAATGTCCCTTATGGAGCGAATCTGTATCTTCATCTTCATCCATTGGTACACTATCACGTAGTTACATTAAATGAAGAATGTAAGGGTTTTGATTCAAATTGTATCAGCTGGATTGTTTCATCCTCAGCTATGCAACAGATTATTGGTTGAGACAAACAAGCCAGGTCACTGTGGTGAGTCAAATGTTCCATAAGCCAGTCATTACAAACATCCATTGCTTCCAACAGACTTATAATCAACACATACCCAAACCACATACACATGGGATCCATCAGTAAAGATGGTTCAGAAATGGTTCAGACAAACCTGGGAGTTCCATGTTTTGATTCAAATGTGACACCTGTAGCCTTGTATTATCTTCGTTTTCATCCATTGATGCACCAATATCCGGTCAGAATTAGATCATAAATTTCATGAAATCAGCTATCGATGCTTGTGGATTACTCAAAAAGACAATACAGTTGGTGCAATTGCTTACCAATTGCCAGCCCCTTCTTCTTCATCCGCCTCTCACGGTTCTTCCTATTTCTTTCATCCTTCTTCTCTCTTGACATTTTTGCATAACGTTCTCGTTCCATCCTACTCTTACGTGCTTTAGAAACCTCTTCTTCTTGTCGCTCACCATGTGGCACTACATCATCTGCCAGGTTGGAGTTACATATAATTGGTAAAGTACGTGTGTATCGTGGCATTGGAGCTAAGAAATATCACCTGTTTGACATGTATTTGTGAGGTCACCTAGAGGAACCCTAGCCCGGCTAGAATGCGACTGGTCCGCCATGAAATCACTCTCACGTTTTTCACGAAATCATTGTCTTCCTTTTCATGAAATCACGGTCACCTGCAACGGGGGCACAGACAATTTTTTTGGAATGTAATCACAACCGAACTGGTGAAAAAAATTCTTTGTCAATCACCATGAACAGAGCATGCATTTATTAAAAAATTCTGTTAAAATTATGGAACACAATATTGTATTTTTAAATTTAAGACATCAATCGGAAGAACAACTGGAAATTGAGCGCTCATCTTGATGTTAGATAGGTAATTTGCCTTACTGACTATGACAGATCAACCAAAATGTCACGGTCTCTGTCCAAAAATGCATTGTTCATAGGGATTATGAGATCAATAGCAGTGGTTCGTAGCTGTATAGAAACATATGCATGCATCTCTAAATCCCTACTATTGAAATAAATATGCATGCATCTCTAAATCCCTACTGTTGAGAAAAGAAGTTTGAACCATTTATTTAAGGTAAAAGAAATAACTAAGCAAATAAAGGGTGCGTACAAGACTGTGTTCTCCGTGTGAGATTATTATTGCGGGTAAAAGGAGCTTTTGCACACACAAAAAAAAGGCAAAAAGGCTACTGATGTGTACTACTACTATTGATTTGCGAGAGGGAAAAAATGAAGCGAAAAGGAGCTGCCAAGCGCGCGCATGATGATAATGGTACATTGACATGCATGAAAAGGGACAAAGCCGAGCTAATTACAAGTAATAATCGCTCACATCCTACGTTTGGGACCGATTGATCGATCAACCATCAGCCAGCCCAGCAAGCAGGCGTGCACATCTATCGCCAAAGCAAACGCAAAACGTCAATACAAACAAAATTTACTCCTGGGATTTCATACTACTGAGACAGCAGACCGTCCGTGCAAACGTGCAAACTACTGTAATAAAAGAAAATGTACTACTACCATCCAAGCACGGCCCCAGATTCCAGCTCAAAAGAGAAAGAAAAAACTAGCAACTGCGCGGCGTTGAGGTTGGCGTCGCTGCCGGCAATCGGGCGGCGCCGATTGGCGGCAGGGCGGAGTCCCCGTCGATGCAGGCGTGCCAACCCGGCGGCGTCGGTCGTCGTTGGCGGCGGGGCTGAGTTCGCGGTGGTTCTTATGGTTTCCGCAGATCGGAAAATGATGTACAGACGGAGGGCAATGGATGAAGATTGTGCCGCCGATCCGTTTTTACGAGAACCACGGCCACGATCGGAACGCGGCCGGCTGGAACGGGCGACCTGGGCGCCGCGGCGTGCGCGTTGATCCGACGAAGAAACAGGGCGCGACGTCAGGGGTGCTCCGACGATGGGGTTTGGAGAGGGTGTTGATGCTGGAACCGATGACCTGGGCGCACGAGCACGGCGGCAGGGGTGCTCCGGCGGTAGGGTTTGGAGACGGGGGCGTGAACGGGGCGACTGGTGGATGCGGATCGCGAGGGATCGCGTGAGGGGTGGGGGCCGCGACCGGTTTCGGGGCACCCGAGGGCGGCGAGCTTAGTGGATTGCGGGGGCGGGGGAGCGCGACGCTCGGACGGGGGCGAGCGGTTTCACCCGAGGGCGGCGACCTTAGCGGATCGCGAGGGGGGAGGGATCACGCGAGTGGGGGGAGCGGATCGCGACCGCGCGGGAGGCAGGGGATCGCGAGGGGCAGGTGATCGCGGGGGGCTTTGGGGGCGATCGGACGGACGTACGTCTGGCGGGGTGAAAAGTTCGACCGCGAGAAATTCTCCTTTCTAACCTTTTTAGGAGTAGAGATACTTGCTTGCTTGCAGAAATTGCAGGGTATGCCGGGTATACCCTGTACCTCCGCCACTGTCACAAATGGAATTATAATACTCTGATCAGTTAGAGAGGACATATATTAAGGTTTTGGAAAACACCATATAACTGTGGACCACTCTAGGCAAATATATGTTTATATTTTCTTGTGTGTCTAATACCACCGTTTGTCATCTATATATTTCTGCACCTTTTCTCGTTTGCCTTTTAGTATTACTTACTCTACGAGACAATCTTTGTTAAAGTTTATAAAAAAGCATTTGAGCTCTAGCAATCTAAAAATATAAACCATTATAAAAATTTACAACTAGCACGTAATTACCAAGGTAAGTTCTAAAAAAAAGAATGTGCAAACTTCTATCCATCTTTATAATTTGGTAGAAATCGTTATTTGTCCGTTTATGGTTCAAAGTTCGACATGGTAATCTACTTCTTAATTTGTTTACCGAAATGGAAAGTGAATATCACCGCAAAATAGAAGCTCATAGCATGCGAGCAGGCAAGTAATATTCCTTATGCCTGCATTTGTTGCTTGATTATCATAAATTATGCACGATTCGTATGGCTGATAGCTGGTGGCTGGTGCTGATTTGTTCTGAGAGAAAAATACTGTTGTTTTGTAATTGGTAGCTGATTTGTTATGAGAAAAAAATATCACTGGCTGGTGGCTGATAAACTAGACGCTGGTGGCTGGTGCTGATTTGTTCTGAGAGAAAAATACTGTTGTTTTGTAATTGGTAGCTGATTTGTTCTGAGAAAAAAGTATCACTGGCTGGTGGCTGATAAATTAGACGAACAGGGTGTATATCTCTTCTAGAGGTTTTTTGGTACACAATAGCACCCTGTACCACCGGTTGAAAATGACTCGTATGTAATAGAAAAAGATCTATGTGTAAGAATCCGACGGTTGAGATTAATTTTGTACCACTGGTTTTTCTTGTGTGGTATAGGTGGTATTCATAGGTGGTATGAGTAGTATACGGGTATTATCGGAAATACAAAGTGATATTAGTGTAATATATGAAATGAAATGTGTGTCACGGGTGACAGGGTGAATGGCGAGAGAAGGAAAAATTTTCCAAATAATATACATCGAGCAAATTACCATTTTACCCATAGAAAAAACCGATAATACCATCGTACTACCGCTAGGTGGTATTGTGTAAAAAAAACCTCCTCTTCTATGTCACGCGCGCGCAGTTCCTCCATCTTTTCACACACGCGCCTTTTCCTGGTTCACCAGGCGATCGGTCCAGTTGTTATGCATAAAGCCAGAATGCAATGACTTATGGTCGAAGAAATGAACTAAAAAAATCTAAGGTCTTGTTTAGTTTGCTAAAAATTCTAACGTTTTCTCCACTCTCTCTCCATGACATCACATTAAATACGTCAAAAGACATAAGTTCGGAGTATTAAATATAGGTAAAAAAATAACTAATTACATAGTTTTGATATACTTCGCGACACGAATCTTTTGAGCCTAGTTAGGCCATGGTAGGATAATATTTACCACAAACAAACGAAAGTGCTACAGTGTACTACAGGAGTTCAAAACGTTGAAAAGGCAAATTTTCTCACGAACTAAAAAAAGGCCTAAAATGAATCCAACCCATGGAATAATAGTGGCACCACCGGATAACTGATCACTCTCGAGCACAAACAAACATCTCAACTTCTCAAGGCCACAGGATATGGGAATCCATCCTTCGGATACGCTTTTTCAGTTTTCCCTGAGGTCTGGGCTGCATCGGATATACTTTGCATTGAATAATACAGGAGCATGCCTATAAAACCGAGCACCCTCCATGGCTCTCAGCACCCATCACAGAACCACAAGCACAGAGCTCATCCCAGAGTCGCAGAGCAGAGAGAGAACCCAACCAACCCGATCGAGATGGCAGCATCAGCTCTGAACACCTTCGTCGCCGCCTGCCTCCTGGCCCTCGTCGTCGCCGCAGGTCTCCTGCTCGATCTCATCTCTCCCCCGCCGGCCATTGTGATTTTGCACGCGTCGGAGACTGATGACCGGATCGTGTTCATGCAGGTGCGGCGCGGATCGTGCCGGACGCGGAGACGACGGACCCCGACACGCTGACGACGAGGGCGTGCCACAGCAACAACGCGTGGAGCGGCCACCTCTGCAAGGACGTGTGCTTGGCCAGCGGCTTCAGCCGCTACGACTTCACCCTGGCCAACACGGTCGTGGGGAGCCTGTCCACCTGCTGCTGCTGCCCCAAGGGCTACAAGGGAGCGTGCCTCAGCGTCAAGTAGTGGATGGGGGTCTGTCCTGTCGCCGGCTCGCCGCAGAGGCTGTGGACGAACGAGAAGGAGTGCTCGTGTGATGTAATGGGAGTTTTAGGCATAATCAGTCAAAGAGAATAAAAGTTAAGCGTCATCGTGTTGTGTCCCTAATCTCTGCATCAGATAGTTAACGATGCTAACGACCAAGCATCGCCAAAGATGTTTCGTCCGTAAAGAGAAATTTGGCAACTCAAACTGACGTCAGGCAGGTTAGCACACCAGCCACCTGGCTACCGTTCTAATCAGGAAGAACAGAGTCTACGTGAAGACAGCACGCAAAAGCCGTTTTAATCAGGACGAACAGAACATAGTCCATCCGAACAAAAGTACGTACGTGAAGACAGAAGACATCACGCGTAGCGTGCATCAATGCAAAAATTTCACCACTTTGACAAAAAATTTCAGCAACTAAGCGAGACCTTATTAGGGCACTCACAGTGCAGACTCTACATAGAGTCTAAGAGCATTTATTATCTCGAAACTATCATAGACTTGGAGTCTTAGTTTTTCTCCCTCTCTCTTCCATAAATATACTGCCACATAAGCGTCACATCAGTCAAATGTAATAAATATAAAGATAATAAATAGACTTAGACTCTACTCCCTCCGTCCCGCAAAGAGTGTCCACTTTGACTTTTCTCAGTCAAACTATTTAAAGTTTGACTAAATTTATAATGAAGAGTATCAATATTTATAACACTAAATAGATATGTAATGAAAATATATTTCATAATGAATCTAATGAAACTTGTTAGACATCGAAAATGTTTATATATTTTTATATAAACTTAGTCAAGTATAAGATGGTTTGACTTAGGACAAACCAAAGGGACACTCTTTGCGGGACAGAGGGAGTATGATAGAGTCTTGGGTTGGGAGTGACCTTATGACACGCAAAGGGAAGAAAAAAATCGAGCTGCCTCCGTAGGAAGAACAGGGCACGAGCTAGTTCACGATACGCGTCGACGGTCGACCCGTGCTCTTCATAAAGCCTCCACACAGCCACCTTCTTGAGCAATTCAGACAACCGTGAAAGCGGCAGCGGGAAGGATCTCTTCAAGGCTAGTGGGTCATCTCATCACAAATTCTTTTATCCTTTTTTCTCAAATACACGGAAGAAATAACGGAAACAAAGTTTACAATACCGTGGAGTTGGAGCTCACACAACACATTGCTACCCAGAGGTGGACAGCAAGAAGAAACATCCGCCCAACGGCCCAAGGAGGGCTACACACCCGACTACTCATGCAACAGACTACCTAGACGCCAAGACGGAGTGTTCCGGCTTGCACCCAAATTTGAGGCCTCCCTCTTGATTCCTTTACCCTTGCACTCCTTGCCTGATGAATTTCCGGTATACCTACACATATACAAAATGTTAGTTCACCCAAATAAAAGCACAACCAAACTAATGCCACTACAGAGTTCTGAAGGGATAAAAACATGGCAAGCAAGTAAATGAAGGAGCGGGTATACTGAAATATGCATGAATCTATTGGTGCTACCGATATGATTAACTATATCATTGCGTTGGCATGCTTAGGGACCAAATTCATAACTCAACAATAACAAGTACTACAAGTCAGAAAGCAAAGCCACAGATGTCACGTTCGTCCGGCTTATCAGCCACCAGCCAGCGGTATTTTTCTCTCAGAACAAATCAGCCACCAGCTATCAGTCAGCAGTACTTTTCCCTCAGAACAAATCAGCACCAACCACCAGTCGTCAGCGAGACGAACAGGTCGAAACATAGGAAAGTTTAGGAATGAGGAACGCGAATTACTAGGCGCTGCGAAAATTCAGTACATACCTCACTAGCATCAGCCAACTCCTCAAATCCATTTGGCCGCCAGTCGCTGAGCGCATAGCAGTTGCTGTGAACATCGACAGTTTCGAGTGTATCAGGAAGTGGATCACCCTGAAAGAATTCGAGCCGGGGACAAGCTCTGAATTTGATATGCTTGAGTGATCTCAGACTGCTGAGGCCATCCAGGGTACAAAGATGTTCACAACATATAACCTCTAGCATCAGAAGTGCGCGCAGTTCAGATGGCAGGACAAAGGACTTCCTCTGTTTCAGGCTACCCACTTTCAAGGTCTGAAGGGACTGCATACCAGGTAGGTTCAGCTTGCTGCAGGACATAATTGAGATATCTGATATGAATTGGAAACGAGGCATGGAATTTAACTTAGGACACCTCTCAATCGACAAGCTGTGAAGCGACGGGAAATCTCCATCCAACACATCATACCAATACTCTAGACTGTACATATCACGCAGCTTCAGTACCTCTAGCTTTGGGAAGCTTTTCTGACCGGTGGTGCCGGTGGCACAAAATTCGTAAGTTATAAGTTGAACTCCTCTAAGATTTTGAATGAACATGAATCTGAGATCTGGAAGAGCACCAAGAGGTGGAAGCTTCTCACAGTTATAGCAGTTGTCAAGTGTGATTGAGCCTAGGTTGGACAGTGAATGAGCTGTCATACAGCTAGGGAATTCTAGGCCGTAGTATCCTTTAATATTCAGTTCTTCCAGGAGAGTACGGGGTTTGAGTGCATCAAGAACATGTTCTGCAACATATATTCGGTCGTCACTTTCAGCATATTCTCCACTGTGGCACCACTCTAGTGATAATTTCTTAAGCTTCTTTGCAGCTAGGTAAGCTCCCATTGCATCCTCTGCATTTTCAACGTTATTCAGACTTCGGATGTGAAGACTCCCTTTCAGGCTATTCAAATGTGCTAGTTCAGAGATTTTGCAATTCGATAAACTCCTCCAACAGTAAACGTTGTCAAAGTCCGGAGATTCGTTAGTCCTCCAATTCCAGGTGGAAAATAAATCGGGTCGTGCTCTTTAGTAACATCAAGATGATAAAGGCTACTCAAATGATTGATATCATATGGCAGCCCGCAAGAAAAGCTGAATTTTGCAGCTCCAAAGTTTGCAAATTGAAAAGGTTATGTACCGAATCGGGAAGTCTTCTGAGGTTTGTGTTATTCAGTCCAAGAAAGCACAGTGACATAACATAACCAATAGATTCCGGAAGTTCCTTCAAATCTGTATGGCTCAAATCTAAGGTCTTCAACCATCTAAAATTGCGAAAGCACTCATCAAGTGCCCTGACATCCATAACATGGAACTGACTATCAATAGATTCCAACTGAGAGTTATGTACAAGTAGAAACGTCCTCAAATTTTTGAACTCTGTGAAAGTGCCGAAGTATATTTCCGAATCACATTGTTTGGGAGTAACTGACACGTGACGAACATCTTCTGGTGTGCAATGTAACTCATGACCATGTCCTCTGAAGAATTCATCACCAGAAGCTGACCGTGCAAGATGAGAAGAAAACTCATGCATTACATACTTTTGTTCCTTGAGCTCACTATAGGGACAATTGTCGAAGAACGATCTGCGTAACAGCTCATCAAAGGCCTCTTCACAGTCGCCATTTCCATCATTCTCTCTTTCTGGCATAATGAATTCTTGCGACATCCACAACCTTAGCAACTTGTCTTTACTGTAAGTATAGCCCCTTGGGAACAGTGAGCAGTATACAAGGCACCTCTTCAGATTTGGACGCAAGTAGCTATATCTGAGATAAAATAGATCGTGTAGAGGATTGCCTGGTTTGTTCAAGATCTCTGACAACTTACTATCAAATGTATCACTGAGACAGTCATCGATTGACTCATCGAGACAATTTTGAGTGAGCACGGAATACAAAATGCCACGAATCGTCTTGGCAAACATTGGGAAGCCATGATACTCTGAAGAAATTCTGCCAAGGATACTCTTCAAGGGTAAGGATAAGGAATCTAAAGAGTCAAGCGTCTCCATGTTCAGGAACTCGTGGAGGATGAAAGGCTTCAAGTAGTAAGCATGTGCTGTGCCAAGGCGCGCAACAACCACATTGCTGTTTGTGGTAACCATAACTGCACTTCCCTTTTCGCCAAAACTGAACAGTGAGGTTACTTGTCTGCAGATCTCTGCATTACTCTCATGCAAATCATCCAGGACAGGCAAGAATTTCTTTCCCATGAGTTCTTCTCTCACTAATTCCTCGAGCTCATCACGCTCGCTGAGCCTGCAGGAGACACCAGCAAGTGATTCCACGACAGATCTGAGTAAACCCTCGTAATCACACACATCAGATAAGCACATCCATGCTCTAGCATCAAAGAATCTGCACGTAGCGCTATCCCAATAAACAAGAGAAGCTAGAGTCGTCTTGCCGAGACCCTGAGCACCTATGATGCAGATGATGGTAAGACGTTTGTTGCTGGGGTCATGTGTCATGATGAGTACCATGATATCATGTTTTTCACTTTGTCTACTGACGATCCGTCCGTGCTTATCATGGATATCATATACTACTCTCCTTATTGTTTCTTCATGCGTATCTTCTTCAAATATTTCTGTTATGTCTTGCTTGTTGATTAATGAGGAGCTTGATGAGGTGGTGCCCATCTGCGTGGCATTCTGAACAAGCGACAACCATTGGTGATCAGCGGCTTCAGGTGATGAGGCGAGGCGCAGCGACGGGGCCTTGTCATGCAGCAGAGCACTCTCTGGGCAGTCAACTCCAAGATCAAGGACTTCCCGGAGCGCTGATGCTGGGACGTTGGCGCTCTCCTGGGGGAGCGCGTCGCAGAAGGCCCGGTGGGTGATGAAGTTGTCCTTTCTGCGTTCCCGCGGCTAACCACAAGTCAGTCAACGGAATTGCTGGCGCGAGAAAATTGAGAGAGGTGACCGACCGGAGGCGGCGAGTGAGTGGTGCAGTGCAATCAGGATTCAGGACGGACCGTGAGAAGAGGGTGCCGCAGTCGCAGCGGTACTCGCGGGATGTGCAGGTCTTGATGTGCTCCATCCAGTCGGAGGGCACGGCATAGGCCTTGGAGCACTTGTCGCACCGCCACTTCTTCTCGCCATGCTTGAGGAAGAAGTGCTTCTTGAGGCGCGGGCCGGGTCGTGGTGCACGCACGTCAGCGCCGGGCAGAGGTACAAGCGCCGGCGCGGCGCCTTTCCCGGGTCCTCCTCCGCCACCTTCCATGGCAGATCATGCTCGTCGCGGTGCATCCGAAGGTCCTGCTCCCGCACGAACCTTTTGCCGCACTCCTTGCACACGAACCGTTTTCTGCCCAGAATCATGGCGGGTGACAGCCAGATGACCTCGGCGTCAGATTCTGCACCACACCACCGTTACCATCGATCACGCGGTAAGTGCCAGTACCAGTACGCACGCTTCTTGGACCACCAAATAAAGGACCAATAAATTAAAATCATCACCTGTCATGTCGGCGAGGGCGCGTTGCTTCTTGGCCGGCGGCAGCTGCGCCCCGCCGGAGGGAGACGACGCGCCCGTCGTGGCCGTCGCCTCCGCCTCCATATGCTTGTTTGCAGAAATTAAGGTTCTATTTGTCGAAGAAAAGCTTCCTCGCGCATAAAAGGGCCTCCTATAGAAGCGCGGTAGCTCGCCGAAGCGGCCAACGAGTGAACGAGGCTGTCGACCTACCTGTTCTGCTTGTGGGGGAGACTGAGCAATGGAGGATATAGGAGCCGTGCTTCCACAGGCTGCGAGTCGCTGTGCCCTGTAGGCTGTAGCGGCCGCCGGCCGGTGCTGCTCTTTTCTAAAGTTTCACCAAAATTCTTACCTAGAGGACCGTACAGTTTATTTCTTCTCTGTACACACGTAGTCTAATGCAAAAAATTTCACCAAAATTTTCCTGAAATGTCACCAAAATTCTCACATAAAGTCTGTGTCAATTCATTTCTTCTCTTTATGCACGTAACTCAATGAAAAAAGTTTTACTCATTTCACCAAAATTTTAGCCAACTAAACACGACCTAAACGCGGCTTGAGTGGTGGAATTTTCCACGGACGCCGACCAGGCCAGCACGTTCCCTACCGCAGATGGAGCTGTCGTGCATCCCCAATCCATTTTGGCACTGCAGGCAGCAGCTCCCTCCGTCCTCCATTCTGTCACTCGCAGATCGGCCGGCCATGGCGCAAATCCAGGGTGTGTTTAGATCTCAAAATTGGGATGCAAACTTCTGAGATTTTGTACGGATTTTGGGTTGAAAAGTACTGTAGTAATTTTCGTTTGTTTGTGGTAAATATTGTTCTACCATGGTCTAACTAGGCTCAAAAGATTCGTCTCGCAAAGTACATCCAAACTGTGTAATTAGTTTTTGATTTCATCTACATTTAGTACTCTATGCATGTGCCGATATTTTTGATGTGATGTTTGATGTGATGGGGAATCTTCTTTTTGCATAGTAAATTTTGGGGGAAATCTGACTTCTAAACCGGGCCCAAATTAGAGGGCGCACTGCCAGCGTTCGATTCCGCGGCAGCCGATGTGGCCCTCGGGCCCCGCGCGCGGTCTGACGGGGAGACTGCGCCCCCCACGTGAGCGGTCTCCCGCCCCACACATTTTTTCCCTTTCTTTTTTCCTTTTTTTTGTTTTCTTTTTTTTTCTCCAATCAACATAATTTTTCTTCAGTAAAAGTTATGCGAGAACTGAGCCGTAGCTTAGTTGGCTAGGATCGCTGGTGTGCGTCCTGCCCGCCCGCGTTCGAAGCCTGGCTTCGATGCCGGTGTCTCACCCAGGAACAGTTGGTTCCTTTCAAATGAACCTCTCAACGCGTGGTGCCACAAAGGGACTGCAACGTACCCGTTGCCAGAGCCTTGAAGACTCTAGTGATCTCTCCAAGGACGTGTCTTGCTTTCTGTGTATAGTTGTAGGTCTGGTTGCATACAGGTGGTGTGTGTGTGTGAGGTGTGCGTGTGGGTGGTGTAGGTGTGAGTCTGTGTACAAACTGATTCTACAGCTGTATCCAGACGAGAGGTGTCAAAAAAAAGTATAAGTTATGCATAAGTTATGCGTATAATTCGTCGGTACAGAAAAAATTATACAACTCATCATTTACAAAAAAAAGTTATGCGCACAACTCGTCGTAGAGAAAAAATTATACGCACAAGTTATTCTTCAAACATTTGTGCATAGAAGTTGTACGTATAAATTATGTGTATCATCAAATTTATGCTTAAAAATTGTCTAACAAAATTTATATTACGTAGTTATACGTCGAAGTTGTGTGTATAAGTTTAAAAATTTTAAAAAAATTATATGCATAAATTCGTAGGATAAATTAGTTAAGCACACATAGGGTGGCGTGCACTGCAGGTGCAAGTGGGGTGGTATTAATTCTCGGAGGCGCACGTGGAAAGACCTGAAAGTGAGAAGGTTATTTATGGAGTACTTGAAAAGAAAAGCTACTGTCAGAAAGCATTCGGCTGCCGTAAACGACTGTCGATTGCTGCGGCTGCTGCTAGCGTGCGCCTATGGCTCGGTCGGAAACCAATCGTTGCGGGCGCGTGACCGCTAATTAGCGTTGCCCCGACCATGGAGGCAACCTCCATTTCGTAGATCCGGATCTACGCTTTGTGAGTCTCTTTCGTCCCCAAAAAACACGAGACGATGTTTTTGAGAAAAAGAAGTTGATGATAAACAAAAAAAAAATAGCGAAAATCGGTGTCGCAGCACTTATGCTATCACCGGCAATTATTTTGATGCAAAATCTCAGATTGTGTCAGTCCCGGAGGAAGAGGCTCCTCTGCAGTTCAGTCATGCAGTTAAGTGACTGACATGTGAGCTCCACCGCAGTGAGACTCACATGGCGCTCCACCGCAGTGGGACTCACATGGCAGTGACCTAACTGTAGAGGATCTCATTCCGTCCCGGAAGTAACATGACATTGGCTGCTCCAAATTTACAAAAGCAGGTTGAATCGGTTAAGATTGTAATGCGGGGTAGAAGTGAGTACCAATTAAGCACTGGGTCTTCGCATGCAATAATGAAGGATTTTACTAGAGCGACATCATCTCCTCCCGCCGAAGCTACTGCGGCTACATAACTCATCAGGAATTGCCGAAGCCATTGAACTTTGGAAGCGAAACTGGCTTGTATTTGGATGGTCATAAAGCTGTTTGGAGGCCTACAGAAAGTGGAGAGTTGAGGTCGTTGAACTGAGCAATCCTGTTGTTTATGTGTTCTGTATTTTCTGGAGAAATGAGACCCTGCTTGTTTCGCTGGTTCTTGGTTGCAGACTCTGGGTCTGGTGTGAATTGCTTGCAGGAATTGTCCTCTCCCTCGGCCAAATCATCAATTTCTTTCTGAAGTTGCATTATTTCCATCTTTGCCTGTTCTAGTCTTTGCAGCTTTTCTGTGGCCTGTTTCTTGGCCTTGAGTTGCATGGCTATCCTGTCTTTCTATCTTTTCAAAGTTTGAATTTGTTTTAGGGCCGCTTGTAACTCTTCATCAGGCACTCCATGCTCATTGGGTTCATCACTGGCTTCGGGGATTTCTTCTGGTTCCTTGCCTTTTTCTTTCTCGTTGTGTCGTGGATCCTGGACTTGTTCTGGATCTTGTGCGGTGTTGGTTTTGGGGTGAAGGACGAGGCCTTGTTCTGTGTTTTCTTGGTTATTCTCGCTCTCAAAGTCTTGCGCTGTGGACTTCTTGGTTTTCTTCGGTGGAACCATCGTGGGTTTCTAACGGCTAAGAACACGGTGGGCGCCAATGTTGGAAATTCAGGAATCTTCAGACAAAAGTTAGAAGCGAACTGACAAAAGCCTCTAATCTTACTCTGAAAAAGCTGATCCCTTTATACGGAGGCCGAGGGGCTCCTTTTATAGTGCCCGAGGGTCACTTTTACATTCCGAAACTACCCTTTGAAAAGTTACGAATACACGGAAATGTTGAGGGTACATAAGTCCGCGGTGATCACGGAAATCCTTTTCAATTTACAAGTGTGCCATTTACGTGTTCTAGCTTCCTTCTTCTTCCGTAGCCAAGCTTCTCACGTCTTCTTGAATCTTCCTCGTTACGCCTTTGACTTGGTCACCCTCGGTCCCCAAGAATCTTCGGGTAATCTTCGGAAATCCACCTTGAGCTGCTTCGGAGTGGCGCCCAATCTTCGGAAATCCTCCTTGAACAACTTCGGGCAAGCATTCCTCCGCTGCAGCGTTCCTTTTTTCTTTCCCAGATTCTCCGTCCCGAGGAAGAAATCCTGGAACTCCTGGATTCCTGAACATCACAAAACACAAGAGAAAAGAGAGGTTCCGCGTTTTCCCGGGAACTCCGAGGGTCATCAACATACTCACACATGAAATAATATCCTATCCATCCGCTGAATTCTTCAGAAAGTCTTCTTAAATCACAAGAAATTGACCCTCTTAGGCTTATTTATGTATCCGAAAAACTTAGGAACTTTCAGGAAACCCTGAAACCGCCGACGCGTGTTTCCTTGGAAAACTCCGAGGACGATATTTTTGATCCGATCCCCAACAGAATTTTCTCCCGATGAAGTGTACTTTCTCCACTTGTTGTATAACAAGGTGCTTAAGGTTCGGTAATTGCCCAAGAGATGGAAGTAGACTACAATTCTCACACCCTTCTAGAACAACCTTAACCAACTTAACAAGGTAGCAACCTCCCAGCCATTTTGGAAATTTGTCACCACAGTAACCACTTATTATCAGTTCCTCTAGATTTGGATGAGGCTGGAGCTTATCCAGCACCAAACTTGAGATCTGCGCATCTCGAGGTTGTGACCCAGCAGTTAAGCTCCACCATTTCAGCACCAATTTTTGGAGTTTTGTCTTGCTTCCCATATCTGCATCTAAAGCCTCTTGCTCATTGTGTACATTCGTCAGTCCAGCAATGTGAAGCTCTCCACTCAGGTTTACCAAGTCGCGAAGCCCACTTATACCACAATAAATAGAATTATCCGCCACATAAAATGCATTCAATGTCCGAAGACCCTTAAGAAGCTTAAGTTCAGATGGGATAGATATGCTTGGGTACTCAGATAAGGGTAGTTCTAGGTGCCGCAGATTAACAAGGCACCTAATTCCCCATGGTAGCTCGTTAAGATAATAGGAATTCTTCAGATCAAGTGTTCGCAGATTCAGAAGTCCACAGACTGATTCAGGTATCCTTTTGAGTTTGGTATTCTTCAGACCAAGGTACCGTAGGTGTAACAAATTGCCAATTGAGCTAGGGATCTCGCTGATGCTAGTGTTGCTTAAGTCGAGAGTTCTAAGGCACTCCAAACGCAGGAATAGATCATAGGGTATCTTAACATATGGAGAGTTCCCATCAATTTCACAATGGGACCTTTTGATGACCAAAAGTGTGCGTAAATCCTGTCCATCAAAGAGCTGACCTTCTATAGTTATATCTGATCCAGTAAGTAGTGGAAGCGACAAATGCTTAATGCTGTCATGATTATGAATCACATCATGCCTCTTGCTGTATTTGCTAGGATCTATACTGATGCATTCCTTTTGAGCAATAGACTGCGCTAATACATGAAAAAGATCATGCATTTCATACCTTCCCTCGGTGAAATCATAGAATGGTGATTCCTGGAAGAAGTATTTCCCAAGCAAGTTGTCAAAGTACTTGCACCCAATATCTTCAGGCTGCAACCTTTCATGATGTCGAAGAAATCCTTGTGCCATCCACATGCGGATTAATTGCTCTTTATCAAATATGTATCCATTGGGAAACAAGGAGCAGTATGCAAAACAGTTTCTCAAATGTGGTGGGAGTTGATCATAGCTAAGCCTGATGACCGGTAGAATCTCATTCATGAAATCGTCATTATTCAACACATCACTGTGTAAGACCTCCAACAACTTCTCTCCACCAGGTTTACACTGGATCAGACCCCCGACTGCCTTGGCCGCGAGCGGAAGGCCCTTGCACTTCTTGACAATCTCCTCACCTATTGACACAAATTCAGGACACATTTCCATGTCCCGGCCAGAAAATACACTGCTCTTACAAATCGACCAACAGTCAGCATCAGATAGACAGTGCAACCTCAACTGAGATCTGTGATCACACCCCATGGTCATGCCCACCTCTGTGTTGCTGCTAGTAACTATCACCTTGCTTCCTCGCCTTGCAAATCGAAGAGGTCCCTTGAGCAGCTCCCATACAGCTTTTTCAATGCTCCACAGCTCATCAAGCACAATCAAGAACCTCTTCCCCATCAGAAGATCCACGAGCAGGCCCTGCAGCAAGCTCAGTTCAGTGATGTCACGAGTATCCCCTCCACACGCTTGCACCATCGTCTTCGTCGTGCTCATTACATCAACACCTTGCCCCGAGTAAATCCATACGGGGGAACCGAAGAAATCACGGACCCTTTGGTCGTTGCACGCGTGTTGGACGACGGCGGTCTTGCCCACCCCGGTCATGCCGACGACGGATACTACCGAGAACGCGCGAGAATAGCAATCCTCGGAAAAGAGAAGCTCGAAAAGGCGTTGGAGGTCTCCCTCCCGGCCGTAGAGCTTGCCGGAGCTGATGGACGAGGTCGGCGGGCGCGGGGAGGTGCGCGCCCGGATCTCCCCGTCTTCCGGGGGCAGACGGAGCGCCTCGCGGTCGGAGGCGATTTCGTGGTACTTCTCCCATATCTTCTTGACCTTGAGGTCGAGAGAGCTGAGCGGCGAGTGAAACAGCAGGGCGCCGACCTCGCGGACTCGGGCGCGGTTCTTGACCGGTTCTTCTCCTCCGTCGGTGCCGAGGTCCTCGACGAGGGAGGCGCGAAGAGCCTCGAACTGCACCTTCTCGAGGATGTCCTCGACGGCGCACTCGACACCGCGGAGCTCGCGGAGCCAGAGCTCGGTGGACTCGCTGGCGCAATCGGCTGCGAGGTGCTCCGCGTCCCGGAGTACAGCGCGCACGCGCTGCAGCTTGGCTTCGAGGCGGCGGAGCTGGTCATCGTCGACGCCGGCGCACGGCTCGAAGGCGGGACCGAGCGGCGCGAAGGCGGACTTGGCGATCCGCTTGGCGGCGAAGAGGAAGGACTCGAGGGAGGACTTGAGGTTTGCGACGAAGATGCGCTTCTCTTGGCTGGCCATCGCTCCTCCTGGAACGAAGAGCAAGCGAGGTGGAGAACTGGAGACGAAAGGGGCGGCGTTCCCCTGCGGTTTGGAAAGAGGAAGACACAAACACTGAAGAGTAGACTTGACTCGAGAGAGCAACTCCAGGTGTGATTTTCGTCGTAAAAATATTAATCTAATCCGCCATTATGGTGAGTGGGAAGCTTTGTTGCTGTGCCACGGCGAACGCCGGTGAGGTTTGGATCGCCGTCAATTCCGGCCACTGGCGAGATCGACGGCGAGCTTGTCTCCGAGAAACTAAGGGCGCGTTTGTTAAACGCGCTCAACTCAGCCCGGCCCATGAGACAGGTTTGAGAGATACGGGCCTGGCCCAATAGATACTGAGATCTTGTTTGGCAATTTTGCACCTTATGATGCTAGTAGATGATGTTTGGTGGGCTGCACAAAGTGATAGCAATACCTTGCTCATGAGCCTAGGGTACGCTTACCTCCTTTCCTCTCTCTCCCACACCAGATCGCCTCCGCCTCCTCTCCCCCAACACCGTCGCCGACGAGATCTTTGCGCCACCGCGTCTCCACTCCCGAGCTCGCCGGCGAGGACCTCCGCGGCCTCGAGCGCCGCCACTCCACGCCGTGCGCCACCGCCACTCCACGCCGTGCGCCGCCGAGATCCATGCCCCCCGCGCCGCCACTCCACGCAGTGCGCCGGCGAGGACCTCCGCATCTCCACGACCGAGCTCGGCGACCAGGCCGTTCGCGCGCCGCCCTACCTCCGCCGCGGCCTCCACGAACCGCGCGTGTCAGTGCGGCAGCGGGGCGCCTACGGCAGCCTCCATGCGTGCCTCCATGGCCCCGGACCCAGCCGTCGCAGGAGGCCGGGGTGCCGCAGGAGGCCGAGGCTAGAGGTGCCGCCTCGGTGTGGTCTTCCAGTGCGCCTTGGATAGGAGCCATGGAGCCGCCGCAGGATGCCCCGAACTAGGGCTGGACCGTAAGCCAGAAACTCGTGAGCTGGCTCAACTCGTTCATAGCTCGGCTCGAGTCGGCTCGGCTCGATTAATTTTTTAACGAGCCGAGCAACTATTTTTGCTCGTTTTGTTAACGAGCTGGCTCGAGCCAGCTCGCAAGCTGCTCGCAAGCCAAACGAGCTAGAAAATTCTAATTTCAATATAGAAAACTGAGCTATCAAAGTTGAGCTGAGCCATTGAAGCTATGACAAACCTTTCTAGGTGCTACATGTGTGACTAATTTTATCATTTACAACTTTATAATAATTATTTTTAAAAACTTTACATATGCTCAGAGTTTAATTTTAAATTTACATACAGCTCGCAAGCCTAACGAGCTGACTCGAGCTACTTACGAGCCAAGCCGAACCAGCCTTTTTGCTCGTTTTGTTAACGAGCCAAGCCGAGCTGGCTTGTTACCTTAACGAGTCAGACCGAGCCGAGCCGAGCCGAGCCAAGCCGAGCTGGCTCGGCGTCCAGCCCTACCCCGGACCCAGCTGAGACTTCCAGTGCGCGGCATGCCCCCTTCGGCTCCTCCTCCACCACCGCGCCGCCGCGGACACGGTGCGCCGGCGACGCCCCCGTTGAGTCCTGCTCGTCCGCGTCCCGCCGCCAGTGCGTGTGATTTTTTTTTTGCCTCACTTGCCTCGTCTCCTCCTCCCTCTCGCATTGTGAGGTACCCCGGTGGTCACCCTAGCACCCCGCTGGAGGCTGCACCGCTAGAAACGACCTCTCTAGGCGTTTCTTCACGTGCAGGCTCGCGGGCCAAAACTGCACCGCGTTGGCCTGGCTGGAGAGACCGTGCAGACCACCAAACAAGGCCACATGCATCCCCCGAACCTGGCTGGCTACACCCTGGGCGCGTTTAACAAAGGAAAAAGTCCCTTTTACCTCCCTGGACACAGGGCTGAGTCCACAATTCCTCCCTAGACTGCAAAACCGGTCAAATCACCTCCCTCAACTTTACAAACCGTTCAGTTTACCTCCCGGGGATGGTTTTGAAGGCGGTTGTGCTACAGTACACGCGGATTTGCAAACAGTAACAGTGGTTTTGCCTTTTCTTTTTTATTTATTTTCTATTTTATGATTTTTCTGTGATTTACTATGATTTTTCAAATATTCAGACGAAATAAATAAAAAAGAAAAAGCAAAACCACTGTTACTGTTGCAAAACCACCTTCAAAACCGTTCCAGGGAGGTAAAATGAACGGTTTGTAAAGTTGAGGGAGGTGATTTAGCCGGTTTTGCAGTCTAGGGAGGAATTGTGGACTCGGCCCTGTGTCCAGGGAGGTAAAAGAGACTTTTTCCTTTAACAAACACGCCCTAATGCGTCTGCTCGTGAGTCGTGACAGCGGCTCGCAGGCCGCATTGCATAGTTCGTGCTATTATGGGCCGGCCCGTATGTGTACATGAAACGTATGGGCCGACCCATTAATGTATCGAGTCAAACGGTTTTTTTAGCAAGTCAAACTTTTAGCAGCTTCTGCTCTCGCTTCCAAAGTTCCAGCCCTCGCATCAATCTCAAAAAAAAAGAGTTCCAGACCTGCATCAATCTAAAAAAAAAAACAGTTCCAGCCCTGCATCAATCTATGACACCTGCACCCCACCGTTTACCCGTCCCCACATGCCAGTCTCTGAGAAAACCTTCGTCCTTTCCACGTGGACGACTAGTCTGCCCCCGGCCCGCGGTCCGCCGCCGCACCCTCGCGCAAGAAAGAAAACGGAAGAGAAAATCGTGTGAAAAGGAAGGGGGAAAACAGGAAACTGCACAGGAAGCGTCTTCCTTCCACGCTTGTAGGGTTTCCGGATCGGAGGAGCCAAGCCCCCCAAGGTCGCCGCAGCCATGGTTCGCGGATCGCTCGGGAAGCTTGCCTCCCGCGCCCTCTCCGTCGCCGGGAGATGGCAGCACCAGCAGATCCGCCGCCTCAACATCCACGAGTACCAGGTGCCTCGCGCCCTCCCAGATCCTGCAGTCTGCCCTCCCGTTTTTCCTCCGGTTTTGTGGGATTTGCTGGTGATTGTTTGGAGGGTGGGGCTGACGTGTTGTGGATTGTGTGGTTCTCCAGGGCGCGGAGTTGATGGGGAAGTATGGGATCAACGTGCCCAGGGGCGCGGCGGCTGGGTCCGTGCAGGAGCTCAAGGACGTCTTGAAGAACGCATTCCCCAACGAGAAAGAGGTGACGACGCATGACTTCCCTATCTTATGCTATTGCCATCATATTCACTCCGTGGATGCAAAATGCCAGGCGCACTGGTGATGCTAGACTAGAATGTAGTTTACTTTGAATTTCTACTCTCTCGGGGATAGCAATGACACCAATCTAGTATTGGTGTTTTTTTACTGATGCTGTAATTTATGGAATTTTCAGATGATTAAGGGCCTATTATTTTTAAAAGGTGTACATAGTTGGTAGGGGTAATTGTTAGTTTACATCCGGCGTAGATCAGTACAGTTATCTCAGTACATTTGTGCAAATGGAATTATGAAACAGCCTTAAGATCCCTTGAGTAATCTAAACATGATGTTTGTGTTCATTACTACATGCTATCTTTCTGATGTTTCTTAAGAATGCATGCTTCTTATGCATAAAATAGTTAGGATATATTTTTTAATTAAGGAGTTCAAGTACAAATATATAAACCTCAGCAGCATCTTGTTATAATTTGAGAGAAGATTAGGCATATCATAGCTTGCAGTTTATTTACCGTTTCTTAACATATTTTTCATTGCAGATAGTTGTTAAGAGTCAGATCCTTGCTGGTGGCCGAGGGCTGGGCACTTTCAAAAGTGGGCTGAAAGGTGGTGTCCATATTGTTAAGGCCGAGGAAGCTGAAGGAATTGCGAGTAAGTGGTGTGCAAAGCGTGTACTTGGATTCATTATGTATTGCTGGATTTGCTGCAACTTGAGCAGGCATAATTTTGTGTATCTCTATTTGTAACAGTTATTCCTAGAATTCTTGAGATATCTTATGCATTTGGTGTTGCTATGCATGCTAGTGGCTTATGTGTTTTGTCATTACAATTTGAGTCCCTTGTTTTATGATATTTTTCTTTTTTGCACTCCTACGCACACGAAGAGATTTCTGATCTAATACACTCTAATGTTTACTTTTAATTGTTTGGTGCTTGTATGAAATGGGCAGTATTACCTTGATACCTTCAGACACATCTGTAGTAGGAATATTGTGACCTGTATAGATAACTGTATTCATACCTTTATTGCAAAATATAAGGATTCATGTATTGGTTGATTTTGTGTGTGTTCCTTTGACTTTAGTGTCTGCTATGTCTGGGGCAAGTCAAGTCATATATGTACTGATATTCTTCTGCAGGTAAAATGCTAGGACAGATTCTGGTCACAAAGCAAACTGGTCCAGAGGGGAAGATTGTGAGCAAGGTTATGACTTACTAACTTAAGCTGTCTTTTACATATATATTCTGTTTGAACTGTGATTGGCTTCATGCTATGTTCACTGCCTTTTTTACACATTTGTTTCAGTGATTCTTTGTAAAACTTCTAGAAAACTAATTTTTGGTCTGTTGGCATGTTTACCCATTATTTTCTGATCTTGACTATGCCAGATCCTTTGCAAACCATCTTTTCATTTAGCTCGTTTGACTTTGACCCTTACACAAGTCTGTTATGTTGATAATAAGAGGTTCAGACTTCGCTATTCAGTTTCCTGTAAAAACATTTCAGTTCCTGCCAAAACACAAAGGAGGATATATCCAGTTGCTCTTTATTCTTGAATCTTCATACATTCATGTGAAATAGTAACAACAGAACCGTGCCACACTATCATATGAAGCACGCCCTCCAATTGTAAATATAAGTCTTTTTATGATTCTTACTGTTCAAACTTTTTCAGTATTGCCAATCAATACATAAAGAGCTAGGTACAAGATTGATAATACTAGTTTCATCATGGGAAGTACTTTTACGTAAAGGTCATGTCCATAGGTTTTTGTAGTCAAAGACCTTTACGCTATGGGAATGTATGAAATGAATTATATTTATTAGGGAGGGAGTACCTGTTGAGGCCATGCTATACATGATATCTGATTTTTTAGCTTCATTTTTATGGACTTTATAATTATTTTTTTGTAAAAAAATGCAAGGCAATATATAAATCCATTTCAATTTGAAAGGGCTCAACTTAATTATGCTGTCATGTGTCAATTTTATACTCGTAAATCACTACCTTGTATTTTGTAGCGGGCAATACTTTTTAGTATAAAAATTTGTGGATCCTGACAATTTTTCATCCTCTTGGACAGGTCTATTTGTGTGAGAAACTGTCACTTACTAATGAAATGTACTTTGCCATCACCCTAGACAGGAAATCTGCTGGTCCGGTATGCTGTTTATCACATTGCAGTTCATTTTATAAATTTCCATTAGTGAGCTTTTTTCTAATATTCTTTAAATATGTCGGTGTATTTTGTGACCTTAACCAAATCTGAAGTAATGCATATTATCAGTCTCCTTTCTGAAATGAGATGTGTTTTGCCAAGTTCCTTTTTCCCTAATGCTCATTGCTTATCGTCCATTTCAGCTCATTATTGCCTGCAGCAAGGGAGGAACCAGTATTGAAGATCTAGCAGAGAAGCATCCTGACATGATCATCAAGGTTAAGTTCCCTAATTTGATTGTGGGATTTGTATGCTTTTTATATTGAATTTCATGTTACTTGTTGAAATCATGTTCCTAACTGGCATGCTGATATTTTTGTATGTTGAAATTCAATCAATTGGAATTTCAGGTTCCTATTGATGTATTCAAGGGAATCACTGATGAGGATGCTGCTAAAGTTGTTGATGGTCTGGCGCTAAAGGCGGCAGACAGGCAGTCTTCTATAGAACAGATTAAGAAGCTGTATGAACTTTTCTGCAATTGTGATTGCACACTGCTGGAGGTATGCAGTGAGAAATGATTAGCTTATCTTAATATTTTATGATTTGCATTTATTCTAATTGGATGCTTAATGTGGGTAGATAAATCCACTTGCGGAGACAGCTGACAACAAGCTTGTTGCTGCTGATGCAAAGTTGAACTTTGATGATAATGCGGCATTTAGACAGAAAGAAATATTTGCACTGCGCGATACAACACAGGAAGACCCCAGGGAGGTATAGAGTTGCTTGTCATTTCCATCCTTCATTTGTTCTGTTTTCTTGTGTTGAGTTCTCTTTGAAGAAATCTTTGTGCTTGGTTCTGCCTTTAAACCATTTTTCTGAGAACTGGCATCACTACCTGTACAGGTTGCTGCTGCTAAAGCTGATTTGAACTACATTGGTCTTGATGGAGAGATTGGTTGCATGGTGAATGGAGCGGGATTGGCCATGGCTACCATGGATATTATCAAGTTGCATGGTGGTACACCTGCCAATTTCCTTGATGTTGGTGGAAGTGCATCAGAGGGTCAGGTATAAAGTGAATATCATGTTAAATGTTATTGACCCTTCTTTTGTTATCTTGAATAGATTGCAAAGTTACATTATTTCCTGATAGAGACTGAGCATTCATCGATATCCATTTTAATACCTAGGTGTCATTTTGCATTGTAGTTTGCTTTGCTGCACATGTTTCAACACTGCAAATCTTATAAATATTTCTATCCAGGTTGTGGAAGCATTTAAGATACTGACTTCAGATGATAGAGTGAAGGCAATTCTGGTGAACATTTTTGGGGGCATCATGAAATGTGATGTGATAGCAAGTGGAATTGTAAATGCTGCTAAACAGGTACAATTTGTCGGACCCTAGTCCTGTCAATTTTGACATATTCTTTTCTAAGTATCAATGTACTCATACAACAATTGTCTTCTCCAGGAGCTTCTTTATTTTTCATAAATTCACCGCTGTGGATACATTACAAGTGAATCTTTGTTTCAAACTTGTTTCTCTAACTCTTGGTATTTGATGATAAAGTTGTCATTAATTCATTTTGGTGACTCCCTTGCCCCGGGAAAAAGGCCTGTTTGGTTTAGTGCCAAATTTTGCCCAAACAAAACCATGGCATGCCAAAATCTGGGCATTCCAAAGTTAGGGTAAGAAATTTAGGTACTCGGTTTAGTGCCAATATATGGCAACCGTTACTTCCACCCTTATGAGTTTCAAGAAGTTTCTAGTGACTTGCCTTAGTTTTGGCTGTTAACATTGGCATACTGATTTTTGGTAATGAGCAAATAGCCAGAATTTCTAGGCATGCCATGGTTTTTGTTTTGGGCAAAATTTGGAACCCAACCAATCAGGCTCGAAAACTACATACAACTATAGGGAACCCAACAAAAGTGTTTGTTTCGAAGCTATGTTTATCTCTCCCAAGTTTTTGTGATACAATTGTTTTTCTTAATTAGTTTGTTTCTGTGTTTTTTACAATCTTGTGTGTTGTTATGTATGGTTGCTGGAGAGGATTTCCTTCTAGTGGTTCTTAAATGGAATTGTATTGATGAAAATATTATTCTTTTTATTTTATGATGCATAACTGGGATTTGAAAGTGTTTTTCACCATGGACCTTGAGTTCATCAATTCATTTTCTTCACATTTTCAGCATGTTCCTTGAGTTTGTGTCTTATTAATTTGTGCTCTGTGCTATATATACCTCTTGTACCAAACACCATTATTCATTTTCATATCCCTTATCAGGTGGACCTGAAGGTTCCTGTTGTTGTTCGGCTAGAAGGCACCAACGTCGACCAAGGAAAGAGGATTCTTAAGGTCAGAACTGCTGATAATAGTGTAGTCTGTGTGTGCAAAGCTGTGCATTGTTGTCCAAAAAACGCCTGTGCTTCATTGGCATTGTTTATGTTTGTTTCGCAGGAAAGTGAGATGACACTGATCACAGCAGAAGATCTTGATGATGCAGCAGAGAAAGCTGTAAAGGCATCCGTTAAATAACTCTAGTCTATCAGTCTGAAAGTTCTTTTTACAAGATGAGTAGTGCTCTTTTACGGATTTCGGATCAGAGCTGAAGTCGTGAACTGCATCTTTTTGAAGAGGGGTTATTTTGGCTTGAGTTTTACTGTTAGACGTTGCCAGTGCCGAAACGGAATGAAACACTGTGGTCTCATGTTAATAAACATTTATCGGTGCGATTGGGCAGCTACTTTTCAAGTGCTTATTTTACCCTAATGAGTACATCTCTCGCTTTATATGCTGCTATGCAGCCTTGCAGCTTGGTTAGCAAAGGCTCAATGATAAAAATTGCTGTGATTTTTTTCCTTAATTTCTGCAGCAATTGGGCTTGGTTGTTATTTGTGGATGCTTAAACAGGTCTGATTAACAAAACACCAAAAATTTTCATGGTTTGCTAGTATCCCAATGCCAATTTATCAGTACCTTTTAACACTGTAACATATGTTTTGCATGGGTGGTGGTCTGAATTCTGGCTGTGGTGTACAGTTGTGAACATGTTCTTCAACGAGGTCTTGCCTGATACTTGTCTGCTGTGTTATTGCCCTTAAACAAGGTACTGTTCTGTATGTACACTCGGCTGATTGTGTATCGGTTTACGAAGTTTCACACTGAATAGTTGCCACCTCACCTGAGTGCTTCACATGCTCGAATTTGGCTCGTTGCCGTTGGAGCAGGGTTGTTTGTGCAGATTTCCTGAGGATGTGATCTGACCCCAGCGTACAATGGCGATGTACGCAGGAATAAGACAGAAGAGCGCGATTTGCTTATTTTAATTTCTTATTATGCGAATCATGGGAGTTATTTCGCAATACACAGGGACTCCGGGCGTGGTAACATAAGTAGCTCCTCAGAAAGCCGGGTCGCGCCTGAGCGACTCGGCGATGCCGGTGGCGAGGCAGTAGGCGACGGACTGGATGGTGACCATGGGGTTGACACCCACGGCGCTCGGCAGGACGCTGCCGTCGCACACGTACAGGCTCTCGGCGTCCCAGCTCTCGCCGCGCGCGTCCACGGCGCCGTCCGCGGCCGTGGCCCCCATCCGGCAGCTGCCCATCTGGTGCGCCGTGCAGCACAGGCTCCACGCCTCGGCCTTGGACTGGGGCCCGCGCACCACGTCCACGCCGTCCAGGAACTCCTCCAGCGCGGCCTCCGTGGCGCCCCGGCACACGAACCGCTGCCCGTCGCTGCGGTGGGTCCCGATCTCCGCCGCGCCCGCCGCCGCCAGGACCCGCAGCGCGCGGCGCAGACCCTTGCGCATGTCCTCCCGATCCCGATCCGCCGCGTCGAGGTGGTACGCAACCCGCCGCTCGCCGTGCACGGTGCCGGAGCCGCGATCCCTTACCAGGGAGAAGAGGTGCACCGTGCGGCCGTACCTGAGCATCCGCTCCTTCATGTCCCGCCCGGACACCCAGGGGAACACCGTCCCCGCCGCGGCCAGCCCCATCGCCGGTGTCTCCAGGATGGCGCGGGCCGGGGCGCCGGGAGGGCCTTCCACCTTGTGCAGGGACGTGATGATGCCGCCCTCGTACGTCTTGCCATTGAGGTCCGGCTCCGCCGTGGTCGTCACCGGGAAGTAGCCCCACACCAGCGCCGTCGGGTGCAGGTGGAGGTTCTTGCCGATGTGTTGGTTGCTGAGCCCGCTCCCGCGCAGCAGCACCGGCGTCAGGAGCGACCCGCACGCCGAGACCGTCGCCCTGGCGCGCACCTCCAGTGTCATCGTCACCGCCGGGTTGGTGCTCCTCGCCACCACGCCGGCGCACCGCTGCGTCCTGCCGTCCGCGCCGCCGGTGCCGGCGCGCTCCAGCAGCGGCAGCTTCTCGGCCTTGCACCCCGTCAGGATCACCGCGCCGCGGCTCACGGCGTCGACCAACCACGTCGTGTCCGTGCCACGCTTGTCGCCCGTGCGGCAGCCGAAGCCGCAGCTGCCGCAGTAGTGGCCCTCCGACGAGTTCCTCGACACGGACTCCACCTTGTACCCGAGCCTCTCGCACCCCTTGCGGAGGACCTTGTTCTGGAGCCCCTCCTCGTCGCACCCGTGCGTCACGCCAAGCCGCTCGAACACCCTGTCCATGGCGGCGGCGTACTCTTCGGTGGCGAAAAGCGGAAGCCCCTGGTCGCGCGCCCACTCCGCGCGCACCTCGTCGGGGGTCTTGATGCAGGCGGACCAGTTCACGGCCGTGCCGCCGCCGACCGCCGACCCGGCCAGGATCAGCGCGCCGCCGCTGAGCGTGCTGATGAACCCGCCGCCCTCGTAGAGCTGCTCCATCGACGGCGCCTCGACGGCCGTGTAGTCCCGCGCCGTGAAGTAGCTCCCTTTCTCGACGACGACCACCTTGTATCCCGCCCCCGCGAGCACCGCCGCCGACACGCCACCGCCGCAGCCGGACCCGACGATGACGACGTCGCACTCGACCCTGCACACGTTCCGCGCCGCGTCCTCGGTCACCGCGAGCCCCTTCGCCGCGAGCGACGCCGCCAGGGACGCGTCGGTCTCGTTGGCCGTCTCCACGACGCCGTCGTCGAGGGGCCGCTTCACGGGACGCCCATCTTCCGCCGCCGCCGCCGCCTTCGCAGGCTCCTCGTCGGCCAGCGGCGTGCTGTACCCGACCGCGCGCCAGTGCGGGTTCTCCGAGTTCTCGTCGGTCTGCAGAGCAACGACATGCATGGGGTTTCAGAAAGAAATTGGACGCACACATCCACTACACTGACAACATGAGCGGACGCGTCCTTGTCAGGGTTCGTTGGTCAGTTGATATCATTTTTTTCGCAAGAAGTCAGTTGATATCATCATCGTTACTCTTAGGCCCCATTTGGATAAATTGGATCCTTCATTTTGAAAAAAAATAGAATATCTAATTAATGGATCAAGCTATTTGTGTGTTGTTTACGAATATTAAAATGAAATTCAATTAGATTTTTTTAACAAACGAGTACAAGAATGTGCCTATTTCGTTAAAAAAGAAGAGTTTTTACAATCCATCTATCGGGCAAAAGAAAGAAAATCTACTCCCATGCGTAGATGTAAATTGATTCTATAGATTCTCATGCTAATGTGCGACTATTGATTATCAAGGTGAAATGTCATCTACGGAGTACGCTACTTGTGTCTAGATTACGAATATTAGAATGGAATTCAATTCCAAATATCCATACGGGGCCTAAGAATTTCTGCGTACGTTCACAAATCACAAACCAATGATCTTCAGAGAAATATACTAGGTACGCGTCCTTGTCAGGGTTCGTTGGTCAGTTGATATCATCATCATTGTTCACATAATTTATGCTTACGTTGAAATCACAGCCAGTGATCTTCAGACAGAATTATTGAATATTCCTTTCCATGTTGGCATTATCAAAGATTTATAATACTAGTAAAGTTGGGGCGGGCTTGATGCACATTGAACACTACCAGACCCAGAAAGCGTGCTTTCGGCGTCAAGTCGAACTCCCCTTCCTCTGCTTCGACTCTAGACGACTCTGATATAGGCACGCTCTTCACCAGCAACTAATCCAGGACGGCGTAGCAGCGCCGTAGCAGCGTAGCAGCGCTGTGCATCATCGTCAACGTAGCGGCGCAGGCCTGCCTGTGTGGTCCTTGCCGGTGCACATGCCCTGCGGCCGTAGCTCAGGCAGGCACCCACGCACATGCCTCATCGATCGGCATCGGCCCGTCTCGATGATGCTACCGTGCAGCTAGCTAGCGGACAGCGGAGGCTAATCGACGACGGACGACGCGGAACCCAACACCCGTGTGTTTTTCTACCGCGCGCGGAGAGGACCACCCGAGTTGAGGTTGAACCGGAGGCTTACCCATGAGTAGAAGACGTAGAGGCAGAAGACCTTGGTGATGAGGAAGAACATGCGCAGCGGCGGGAGCAGCGTCTGCCGGCTCCACCGCCGCATCGCGGCTTCCCTCTTCTCCGGCGGCAGGTCGGCGAACCGGCGCACGAACGGGAACCGCCACGACAGGCACGGGGCCCCGCACAGCGCCAGGGAACCCAGCCGCGTGCCCAGCAGCCACAGCACCGCGCGCACCAGCGCGAGCGCCTCCGGGAGGCACCTCCGCGACATGAGCTCCGCCACCTCGTCGGGAACGGGCGGGTCCGCCGCCGAGGCGAGGAGGAACTCCTGCACGACCTTGTTGCCGACGCCGCCGCCGCGCTCGCCCCCGCCGCGGCCGCCGTCCTCCTCCGGATTCCGGCCGTTGTCCGTGGCGGGCGGCGGCAGGGACGGCACCAGCGCGCCGCACAGCGCGGTGAGCGCGGCCATCTGGGACGCCGAGAAGCCGTGGGTGTAGCGCTCCCTCCTCGCGCCGCCCCGCAGGAGAGGGTGCCCCCGCTTCTCGCCCGCGCCCATGGCAGCCTCGCTCGCTCTCCGGGTGGTCGTGTGTGTGTGTGGTGTCTTGCTGGTCCGCGCGCTGCGGACAAAGTTCCCCTCTATAATGGAGCCTGCCTGGGCAGCTGCCGTCTGCCGAGGGCTGAGCCGCTGAGGTGCTGAGCTTGAGAGGAAGTGGGCAAGCACAGTGGAGGCGCCGAGGCTTATAAACAGGGCTCGGGTGGCTTCGCGCGGCCGCCGCTGCCGCTTTCGCCACGGCTCGGCGACAGCGAGATTTACCGGAGCGGTGACTTTTGGATAAGAATTTCTTAATCTGTTGCTATCTGTGGTAATGCCAGTTTGTTAGTAGCACGGATTAAACAACGGTGGCTTGATTAACCGAATTGATCGAGATGCTCTTCAGACTTTCAGAGTACCCCCAGCCCCAATTGGTCCAAACACTCGTCGTCAGTCAGACGGCAGCTAACCGTTCCATTCCGTTGCCGGCCCAACTAATTCTAGAACAGTTCTGGCCTGCCCCTGCCCTGGCAGCCTGAAGGCGACCGACCCTCGTCGTCCGGCACGGCCGGCCGGGCGGCGCGGCTGCCGTTAGGATACGTGGCACGGCACGGCACCCTGTCGCGCTCGAAGCTCACCGGCCGGTTCGGCTACGCCGGCAGGCGATCCGGCGTGGATGTTGCAACGAGGAGTTCATGGCGGGCCTGCGCGTCCCATGCTATCCGGCCGTCGCCCCCGGTTACGGGAGAGTGTGCCAGGTCTGGACAGCAAGTTGCGCGGTGGCGACGGCAACGGAGAAACCGAGAGTCCCGCCGAGCTGATCGTCCTCCGTTGTCCGTTACATCGGTTGCTCTTGCCTAGCGCTACTGCCTTGCTCGTTGGCCTGCGTTCAAGGAGACATGTAAATGTTGCATTGTTGCTGCTGATGGCGCGCATGTCCGGTACTGACGCGCTACTTGTACCTGAAAAGGAATTTTTATGGTACTCTCTCCGTTCTAAATTAGTTGTCATTTAATTTTTCTAGATACATTCTTTTTTGTTATATATCTAAACATAATTATACTACCTCCGTCCTTCAATATATGACGTTTAGGAAAAAATAGTTCAAAATGAAACTTTTTTTTTTGTCCTAAACGTCATATATTTAAGAACGGAAGAGTATATATTTACGTGCATAGAAAATAAAATGGAGGGAGTACCTCACACTTAGTGGTCTTGACCCTGCGAGAAGGATTCGAGGCGTCTGTGAACCAATTCAGCTTCGGTTCAATTGATGAGCTCTGGGGTGATGCGTGCAGTGCCTGCGTCTTTGTCGATTGCAACCTTCTTTTGCTGTTCCTGCTGCGCGTTGCAGTTCATCTCAAAAACCGTAGTTGATCGTGAATCAATTTTCGAGTCTTTCTCTTAAATTTGAAGTACCACGGTTCTGTTGAACGTCCAAGATAGATTTGGAAAACTTGATGCTGAATGTTATGAGAAAGTGTTTTTGTTACCACTCGATAAAAATATGCACGCACTAGCTGACTGGCTCAATCTACTGAAAAACTCCAGATACACAGGTTTTAGTTCTTTCCTGTGAAACAATTCTAGCAGAGCTTTCAGTAATCTAACAGAAAGATGGATGCCAAAATTTCTCGCAATCTGTGCTCATTTACTGGAAAACTCCAGATATACAGACCAAAACATAGCGTATAACAGAAGATGGAGGCCAGACAAGTTGGATATGAGAAATTTCAAACTCAATGTAACGTTCCAAAGCCACCAAGCAAATATATACAGTTTCAGCAAATTCAGCTCTCACCATTAGAGCACCCACAAAGTCACAATGACAAATTAACAAACCTTATCCTTTTCGCTGCTTGTATGAAGGCCCATAGGAAGGCAACAACAATTCCAAATCAATGCAGTGATTCAGGTTTGTCTCTGTCACCAAATTATTCAGACATTCCTAACATCATAAAACTTTTCGGACTATATGTTTCTAATAACACAAACTAAACAGTGATACGCAAAACACAGTGTTAAGAGAAACGAAATACATGTGCTTATAATGTAAAACAATAGCCTCTTAACATCATTCAAATCCTTATAAAAAACATCATTAAAGACCACCTTAACAGGCATCTTTTCATCCCAAAAGCTAGCAGCTCATGCGAGTCTGTATCCGAAAGCCTATGTTTACATGTACAGAGCAGCAATTCCTCAATGTAGAGAATGTGCTCAATGCAAACACCCTAAACACATTAAACTCGACAAACATGGTAATACCCACTTAGGCAGGACCTTGTGGCACTTCCTTACTAGAGGACACCTCAGGCACAGGCACTTCATCATCACTGGATTCATCTGATACAGCCGTTTCCTCAACAGCAGATCCTTCCAGTTCAAGTGCATCTGCAGCAACAGACTTCGCCTCTGCAGCAGTTTCTCCAGATGTATCTTTTGACTGAGGAGTGTCTCTGCTATCCGAGTCCAACCCAAGTTCCTTCTCAACCTTCTTCCACCCAGCCATCGAATTCTCTGGGAACCTCTTCTTCACCTCGGCAATAACCTCCTTGGCCTCAGCCACCCTACCTCCCTTTGCCAATCCCTCAACCAACCATTTCATTGTCCTAAAATCTGGCACCTTGTGCCTCTTCAAGCTTTCCTTGGCGATGCCCAACCCAGCATCAAAGTCACCATGGGCACACAGCGCTGCTAACATGTGCTTGTACGTAGCAGCATTTGCAGAGCACCCCTTCTCAGCTAGTGAATGGTAAAGAACCTTAGCATCCTCCAACTTTCCATTCCTGCAATAGCTAGTCATAAGGAAATTATAGGTGATGGTGTCGGGCTTCACTCCAGCTGTCTCCATCTCCGTCATCACCTCCAGTACCTCTTCCGGCTTCCCATGGAGTCCATAGTTCATGGCCTTCACATTGTAAGCTGCCACATCAGGCTTGCATCCACTCTCGACCATCTCCTTCCACAAGTGCTCAGCTTCCTCAGTCTTCTTCTGCTTATACATTGAATCGATCAGTGAGGTGTAGATACTGGTGGTCGGCGAGATACCTTGCTCACGCAGTTGATCCAAGGCTTGTTTCGCCTTAACATCGTCGCGGGTCATGCAGTGGGCCTTGACAAGGATGGCATAGGATGTGGCGTTGGGTGTGATGGAGAACTCCTTGGAAAGCTCGGAGAAGAGGACAGGGACGCGGTGGTGGCGGCGGCATCGTATGAAGGCGGAAAGGAGGGCGTTAAAGGGGAGCGGGGAGATGGGGGTCGGGAGGGACGGCACAGCGGAGCGGAAGGCCTCTAGGGCCTTCTCGGGGAGGTTGGCGGAGGCGTAGGAGCACAGGACGGCGGCGAGGTGGGGCTCGGTGGTGGACGCCGGGAGATGGGAGGAGAGGAGCGCCTCCACGTCGGCGGAGCGGCCGGAGCGGGAGAGGCGGCGCGCGGCCAGGGAGAGCGCGTGGCGTGTGGCGCCGGCGGAGATGGAGGCCTTGTCGATAGACTCCAGAATGGAGACCGCACGGTCCGGATCGTGCTCGGAGCGGAGGCGTCGCGTGGCCTCGGAAACCGAGAGGGCGCCTGGCTCGGTGCTAGCTGAGGTGGTGGAGAGCGCACGGGCGAGGGGGGTGCCGTGGGCGCGGGCGCGGCGGCTGTGGCGGAGGAGGATAGCTAGCGCAGCCATTTTCGCGGGCGGCGGCGGGCGGCGGCGAGGGGAAGGGGAGAGGGTTTTCCTCCGATACGGCTTGTCGCGGAGGGCTTCAGCTTTTCCTCCGGGGGCTTTTCTTTCTATGTGCGCGGCCCGATAATCTCGGGCCCATATTTGTTTCGTCGGCCCGTGTACCAAGTTTTTTTAATGTCGCTGATGACAATGATCGATCGTTTTCAACGGTAGCCACTAGCCAGTAATTTTTTTTCGGAATAACCAAATTTGTTCCTGAACTATCGCCGAACGCTCAATTTCGTCTCTGAACTACGAAAATGACCATTCTCATCTTCAAACTTTCGCAACCGACTCAATTCTGTTCCTGAACTATGAAAATGACTGTTCTCGTCCTCAAGCTTTCGTAACCGGCTCAATTTCGTCCCTGCCCAGTCAGCTATGGTTGTTAGTTACCGATTCTACCCCTTGGTCATATTTTTCTTCAGCCCTGAAGCCACATGATTCATTTTAAATAAACCATAGAAGCTCGTTGTCTGGCTCTATATATATATGTAATTTAACTGTGGTGTAGTTATGAAAAATTTTGCCCGGTTTTGAGTATAGTAAGCTACACCGTTGGTCACAAAGCTTTGGTTTCCTAGATGCAATCCGTTCAAAGTACCTAAACATCACCATGTGCTTACATGTTAATAATTGTGTTTCAGGGATGCTATTGATGATATATAAGACAACTATAAGACCTTTAGCGTACGTTATACCTGACCAATCCCTAGTTGATCTACCCTCCTCTCATCGAAATGAATTTTTTATCTTCTATTTTCTGATTACTCCATATTTCTTCCTATCCTTGTGCATCACACATTTTCTGAAAGAGATGGCCAAGGGGGTAGAATTGGTAATTCACAACCATAACTGACTGGGCAGAGATCAAATTGAGCCGGTTGTGAAAGTTTGAGGACGAGAATGACTGTTTTCGTAGTTCAAGATGGAATTGAGCCAGTTGCGAAAGTTTGAGGACGAGAACGACCGTTCTCGTAGTTAAGGAACGAAATTGAGCTTTCGACGATAGTTTAGGAACGAATTTGGCTATTCCGCCTTTTTTTTAGCTAGCCAGTAATGATGACACCATTTAAAAAAAATCAGTAGTGATGATATGTGTCACACAGTCATAATTCACACGCCATCCTTCTCTTCTTTGCCAGACTTCACTATACTTTCTTTATTTCATTTTCCTTGAACGAGTTATTTTTTATTCGCAAGCTTTCATTTTGTTATCCGTTGAATTGAGTTTTGTTTGACATTCACCATTTATTTAATATCCTTACATCTTTTTTACATTCACTAAAATTTTATCAGTAACGTGCTTATTGCCACAAATATTTTTTAAATGTTGGCTCAACATTACTGCCATGAGCCAATATCATTTTGTGCGTAAAACAATAATTTCTCTACTTTTTTAGGCGTTCACCAAAAAAATTGCTCATATTTCTCTTCACTAAAAGTTTTACACTCCCACTTAACAACATTTTGTTTGAAGTGTTGGAGCAACATTAATAGCATTGACCAACATTTTTTGTTTAACAATTTGCATGCACCAAATTTTTTCCTTTACCTTTCTTTGATCATTTCCCATCATATCTTGACATTCACCAACATTTTCTCATTAAATTGTTGACCCAACACAACACCTTTTGACATTCACAGACATTTTTTCTAATGTTCACCAACTTTTCTTAACATTTGTGATTTATGAACATAATGAGTATGAGCGAGAAATATTATCTAGTATGATCTACTTTTTTATTGTAAGAAATATAATAGTGCAAATGGAATTTCATTTGGATAATCAGGCTGAAAAGCTACATATTTTTAAATATGACTTCTCAACTTTTCAAGAAAAAAATTACCAGAAGCCAAAAAAACAAGTGCTGCCTTATACACACATTGTGGCAAAGCGGTAGTGGTAGTGAAATACGGTACTCCTTGAGATTGGGTGCAAGCGGCCCAGAAACTGTAGCGGTATGGCTTTTACGATAATTCGAATCCGCACGCATTCGCGTGAGCGAGCCGACATCACAGCTCTATACTCGCGGATGCTTACGCTACGCACATTTCTGAAACTTTTACAGCAAATGTCATATATAAGGAATTTTAGACCCTGTTTGGCAAGGCTCCAGCTCCGGCTTCACCAGCGGCTCTGGCCGGAGCCCTGCCAAACGGTGTAAAATGCAGCGGCTTGTGACAGAATCGTTCAAAATAAATTCGGATTATCACTTAAGTCGGTCCCCTTGGCTCATAAGCGATAACCAAGAGCTATTTTGTCGCCTCTGTCGGGTCATGTTCGGTAAATCACTTTCACAGGATCGAGATATGCGCTAAGCCCAGACGAAGGCGGGACCAGAGTACATCATTACATTACATAAAAGTCCTCAAGTACTTAAAATTATAAACCAGGTTTTGAGTACATAAAAGTAAACATGGTTAAGAGTTTAAACAGCGGAAAATGAAACTAAATGCATGATACACACAGGAGGCCATCCATGCATATCACTCATCATCATCGTTCTCCCAATCAATCTCCCATCTATCTGGGATAGCACCAGGCTAGATGGGATTACCTGAAAACAACAAAAAACCAAGGCTGAGTATTCTAATACTCAGCAAGACTGACCCGTCAAAAGAAAAGACAACACTAGACATGCAAGACTTTTTGGTTGGTGGGTTGTTTTTGCCAAAAGCATCTAAGAGTTGATCCCTACTATCAAATTTTAGCTCAAGTTATAGTATATTAACCATTCTAGGTAAGCACCTAGCTAAACAAGCATGGTTGTGCAAACAAGATTAATCAAGCATCAATATTAATCCAAGATGTTTCATAAATAAACATGGGGTAGCCAGTGGTCAAGCCGACTCAGATAACGGCGAGTGACCGACGATCGATCGATTTATATCCTTGCAAGGTAAACCCAATATACACGGAAGAAGGTAAACCTCAAAGAATCCAAAGAAAAACAAATGCGGGGTCTACCCCGACCAGCGGTTCCCGTCACTCCCCAGATTAGGGACAGACGCCACAGTCCTAAGTACAAGGTTACTGGAACACCCTCACACGGCACGTCTAGACTCACACTTGCACTACCGGAATCAAACCGGGAGACGCATCTCAAGATTAGTAGCGATAAAATCCCCGCACTGGTTCATTAGGTACTAGGCTTACCGGTCCCATTCCCGACAAGCACTTGGTACGTTCAATAGTTTAGACCAGCACCATGCTACTCGGTCGAGACCGAACCCATTGCTCTTACCACATGACCGAGTCAATTTAACCAACTTATGATTCCAACATAAGCATCCTATATCTCGCGAGCAATGAGTCATTACTCGACTTGTACCGTATCCTTAAAGCATGGCACTAGCGTTCCTAACATACTAGTAAAAGAGCATAGGAGTCCTAAGGATCATGCATCTAGGTTTCAAAGCAACTCCTGAAACTTAAATGCACAAGTAAACAATAAATACTAAAAAGTAAAAGTAAAGTGAGATTTTATCCAAAAAAAGTTATATGCATCCGGTGCTTGCTTTCCCCTGACTCAACACTAGCCTTGGGCTCTTCTGGACTTTGGTCCAGGTCTTGCTGCCCACTAACTTGGTTCAGCTCTCCACTAGCGGATCCCTCCTCCTCCTGGGTGAGCGACTGAGCGTGTACGTCCCGTTGGGTAAGTCTACACGTTTATGCACATGCATTAGTTACAGGGTGGAGGTGAGAGATGTTATCATTAACCCAACTCTTGTGGGACATATTCATCAAAACAACAAAGAAAACTCACAAAAGTATGGTGTGTGGTGAGAGTGAACTAACATCTATTTTGATGGTGATTACGTGCACAACTAAACAAATTAAATTATTAAACTTCATTAAAATCAAGGGGTGGATGATGATGATCTATCTATGCTTTTGATGGTGATTGTGTGCATATTTAAGAAAGTTAAACTATAATACTTCACCCTCAGCATGGGGGTGTGCTTAAATTCATATTAAACAGCAACTGAACTTAAACATCTCCTATTCAAATTAAAAGATAAAATGACTTTATTTATTCCATTATAAGTAGCTATGCATCCATAACTCATAATAATTAAAAGAAGACTCCAACTGACATAAAAATTTTACCACATAAGCATATGATCAAAATAAACTTAAATATAAATTTTCAGATCAAGATCATTTATACATTGATTTAAATGAAAATGACAAATATCAGCCTAGATAAACTTCATTAATTCACACAAAAAGATTCTCTAGTCCTTTTGATCCCAAATTTTTCCTACAGGTTCAATATGCCAAAACTAAGCTCCAACCCAACATATTCAAGTGGATTCATCATATAACTCAAGTTATGAATTTGACATCCATCATAAGCATAAATACCAAACACTAATTAAACAGACTCCTGAAATCACCATTATTTTTTCAGGGGTGCTTAATATCATGGCAACAGCCTAGGGTGCATTGGTGCTTAAGGAATTTATATTTTGAGGGAATTATAAAAAGCATCAAGCTTAAACTAACATAGATCTTACAAAAATCATAACTAGAGTTCTACACAACAAACATGTGTGAAAATTGGTCACAACACTGAACATGGAGCACACAACAACATATCCAAATTTCATTTCATTTTCATGTGTACATTTTGAACTACAACAAATATGCCTCAAACTGAGTTTGAATTTACATTTAAAAACTAAACAGAAAAACACTATACAACTTTTGTAAAAGTTGTAGATCTACTCACAAGGATTCCAGAACAGTTGGATTTGCATTTTTCCGAATTTTCTACGGATTTTTAAAGTTACAGCCGGAACCCTAAAACACATTTACAAGCAGACCCTTGACAGAAGTTTCGGAAATTACAGAAAGGTCCCTACTTTGCAGAAAACTCCCTAAACAAAGCTCCAGGCTTGCAATGTGGTCCTCACCGGCGAGGAGGAGCTCGCCGGCGGCGGCTAGCTGCCGGAATCGGTCGGGGAGCGGCGCCTAGGGTCAATACTCACCTGTAGAGGGTGGTTTGTGATGGTGGCCGGGCTTGGCATGGCGTTTTCGGACGCCGGCGGCGAGGCGTGCTCGGTGCGGCCGCTGCGGCCGTCCGTGCCCGGCCCTGCCGCGTCCCGGTGGACGAGCTACGGCGCGGCGGTGCTGAGGAGGTCGAAGCGGAGTTAAAGGAGGAGAAGGAGGTGACGCGGAGGACGGAGGAGACAAACAGTGGTGGTGGAGGCTATGGCAGACTGCGGCGGGCACAGAGGAACGGCGGAGCGTTTCGTGGCTCCGTGCTTCTGCAGAAGGGCGACGACGCGGCGCGACGAAGCGTGACATAACCGGTGCGGCCAGGCAGACGCCAGTTGGCCCGTGCATGCGTGCGAGGCCGCGCGGACGCCCTCGCGCATGGGCGCGTGGCCACGGCGCGGCGCCGCAATTCACGTGGGCTCGGCGTACGTGAACGGACGTGGCGGAGGGTCCACAGCGCGACGTGGGTCCACGACGGAAGTGCCAAGGCTATCCGTACACCGGACGTGCTCGCGACGACACGTGGATGGCACAGACAGCGGCATGCGCGCGGCGAGCCGGCGGCAGTGATGTACATTTTTATTTCAAGTACCCGTCTTCAAACAGGCCAAACTCCAAAAAGTGTCAACATACTCGAAAATCTCCAAAAATAAAAGTTGTAGAGGAGCTATAGACCTACAACTTTCACAAAGGGCGACATATGTTTTGCTCATCAGATTTGTGTGAAAAACGTGTTGAACTTCAGGAAAATCTTAGCCCCCAATTACTGTACGCAGAAACGTCGTCTCAAATTTAAGCGGCTTTGCACTTAAAATTTGAATGTCCGCCAATTATGAAAAATGTGTTCCCGGAAATATGAAAAAACTTTTATATTGGCCGATTTTGAACTTCTATAGTGAAATTTGGAGAACGCGTAAGAAAACCGAATCAGCCTCTTGAATCCTTAGGGGTTTGACCACGTATTTGGACTTTGACCAAGGGCTATGTGTGCACAATCATGTCAAACATGATTAAGAGCTAATTAATCTTGATTAACACAACTAATTGAGGTATTTATCTTTAATAAACACCTGGGGTGTTACACGGCTCCAGGTGTGGAGCCGATCCTGGAGCCCCTTGCGGCTTCCGAAGGAGAGGAGGAGCCACGAAAAGGTGGCTCCGCGCGGCTCCGACTCACCCTTTACGGCCTTGCCCTCGGTCTGGCCGCCGTCCGCGCTGGAGGAGGTCCACCCCGCCGGCATGATCGCGTCGTCCTCGCCGGGAGAAGTCGATGGAGGCGGATTTGCCTCGCACCGCCGGCCATGGAGGCCACTGCCCGAATCGAGCTCCGGCACCACGAATCAACCCCTGGTGACGCGAATCGAGCTTCCGTGCGGCGAATCGAGCTTCCGTGCGGCGAATCGAGCTCCGACAGTACCGATCGAGCTCCAGCGACCAGGCAGTGGGAGCAGCTCGAGCAACAGGCGCGGCCACAAATCGAGAGGACGGGCAACTGATTCGACCTCCAGCTACCGCGAATGGACCTCCGGCCGAGCTTCGACGGCCATGAATCGTGCGAATCGACCTCCAGTCAAGCTTCGATGGGCGGACAGGGAGGAGCCGAGGATGGGAGGACGGCTGACCGGCGTGCAGATGGGAGGAGGGGGGCCAACTGCCGGTGGACGGACGAGCGGACGGGGCGAGCTGCCGACCTTCCGTCAAGCTTCGACGGGCGGGCGGACGGGCGGCGGCCGGCGGTTGCGGAGTCCGGCACCTCCCCTCGGTCCGTGAATGGCGGATGGCCCGTTGGTCTGGAAAGGAAAAAAGAGAGGAGAAAAGAAAAAAGGAAAGAAAAAAAAGAAAGCACAGTATAGTCATTTTACTTTTTTATCCATTTTCTACGTCAAGGAGAAGCCGTTTTGCCAAACGTTTTCTAACTAGAGGAGCCAGAGCTCGAAAAGCCGCTCCACTGAAGGAGCCAGAGCCGGAGCTGTTTTTGAAGGAGCCGGAGCCCTGCCAAACACTCTTAAACTCCAAGTGATGTACGTGTTGTTATTTTTGCAATGAATGGAACATTGGCAGAAAATATGGAAAAACTCCCTACTTCGTAAACACACTAAGAGTATATCCACCATTTGATGGACACCTAGCATCGTATGATAGAACCATGTTATGTAAAGTGATTATACGAGTTTATTAACATGATATTAATACAGATAATATGTAGCTAACATGTTGTTGTAGCCTACATTATCTTCTTACGTGACAAATAGTAAATGGTTGATTGTAAATGGAAATAATGTTTCGACTTTCAAAAAAACCACTAGTTGCAACTTCTTTGATACTTATAGCCCAACACTTACATATCAACAAATATATCAAAAATATGCATTCACACATATTTCATTCAATGTCTATAGATACATCAATATGATGAGAATGACATATACTCCCATTAACTTAAAATGCAGACGTATACCATGACGATGGCATGCCACCTCAATTGAGAAGTATCCGTACATTCATTTTTTCTTTCCATGATAATAACATCATCCTGCAAAAATATATGTGAGGCAATCACTTTATAGTATTCCGGGCCAATACCGAGCGTTGGGAGTGTGGCCACGTCGCGGCAGTTCAACGGCCGTCGGATCGGGCTTATGGACGGTCCAGATCGGGTTTGTATCGGCCATTTTGCAAAAAGGACCCTCACCTTCCTCGGAATCATCACACTGCCAGAGCAACGGGGCTCGCCCTTCGCCGCCCCGCCCGCCGGCCGAGGGAGAAAGGGCCTCAGCTGCGCCGCCCCGCAGCATAGGATTGGGGCGCGGCTAGCCGGCAGAGAGACGGAGGCAATCCCGTTGCCACACCGCCCACAACAGAAGCGGGCGTCCGTTCCTCGGCCCTGCCACGTCGGCCATGAAGGGCGCTACGGCCGGAAATCCGCCGCCGGGCTTGGAGGCAGCCGCGCCCGAAGCTCGCCCCGGCCATGGAGGCAGCTCGCAGCGCCCGGAGGTCGACCTCGCTCCGCCTACCATGGAGGCCGCCACCCACCTGAAACCCCACGCGCGAGGTGCCGGAGGCAAGCGGGTGCGGCCTCGCGGACAGCCGTCCCCCGCGGGACGCCGCGCGTGGCCGCGTTAGGGCGGGTTGAGAGCCAGGTGTGGTTCGAGGACCGGTGGATGGTCGCTTCCTGGTGTGATGAGTGATTGACAAAGTGGTGTGGACTGATTCTTGGCTAAGTATTGCAGGTGCAGGTTGCGGCTTGACTGGTGCAGGTGCAGGTGAAGAACAAGCGCGAAAGGTCGTTGCCGGTGAGGCCTCCAGGTGTGGAGAAGACAAGTAGGCTTGGTTCAAGGGACCCGGTGGCCAGCGGGGTCAAGTGCGGGTCGCATGGTGGCAAGAACGGCAAGATGAAGTCCTGGACGGTTTCTTGGTTGAGCCTCAAAACCAAGGTCGAGCCGGGACTACGTGGGAGTCGAGTCATGAGTGGTGATTGGCGGAGGCTACACCGAGTTCGCGGGGTTTCCGGTGGTTCACCAGAAAACCACTGGGTTCCTTGGTTGATCCACAAAGCCAAGACCGAAGAACCGAAGACGGAGGTGCAGCAGCTCCAGACCGGTCTGACCGGTGGGTACCGGTCTGACCGGTGAGGAGAACCGGTCTGACCGGTGTGCGACGACGCAGTCCGGAATCTTCGAAGCGGAGGACACGCGTCGGGATCGCAAGGCTTGCGTCGAGGCTAAGCAAGTTTGCGGTCGCTGGGCATCCGTCCGATGGAGCGAAGACAAAGATTTCCGAATTCGCCCTTGAGGGGCATGTATCCCTAGTTAGCTAGTAAGGGTATTTTCGTCTTTCGGTTGCCTCCATATAACCCAAGTGGTGAGAGGATGGCAGCCATCTCTTGGAACCCTAGCTCATTTGGTTTTCCTATTTTCCTTCCTATTTTCTTAGGATTTTCGTAGGACTAGCTTGAGAGCTTCATGGTGAGATCTTGTGAGAGGGAAGAATGATCGGGCGGCAAGCTAGATCTTGTATGAACCTCTTTGGTATGTATAGATGATTCGGCGTGGTTCCTCAAGGCTTGGATGTGTCTTTCCCGTTTCTCCTTTTTTGGTGATTTTCGGAGCCCTTTCTTGGCGATTTTCTTGGAGCGATTTCGAGGCCTTTCTGTTTGGGATTTGGTGGGGGATGTATGCATGAACCCTTCGTGGTTCTTTTCCCTTTGATTCCCCTCTCAAATCTGTGAGCAAAGGGGCTTTTTGGGGTTTTCGTGGCTCTAGGGTTAGAGGTGTTCTTGGTGGGATTTCTTCGATTCCTCTTGATTTGACAAGTTTTGGTGGACCAAATCTTGGATATGGAGTGTAACATCCCTGAAATTTGGATGTTTTCCATGAGTGAATTTTCGCAAAATTTTAAAACTTTTTGCTTGAACATGTGTGTCCCCTAATTTTATCCCACATTGCTAGCCTCTCATCTCAAAATTCCATATAAAATAAAACCATATAAAAATTATTTTCAAATTAAGGTGTAAATGTGATTTGGATTCTCTTGGATTTTATTTGGACTTCAAATTGTGTGGTGTTTGAATTTGAAAGTGATTCAAATTCAAACTTATACTTCAAACTATATTGCAAAACCTATTTGTAGCTCTAACAACTATCTTGGGCCGCAACCCAGCGGACAAAGTCCACTAGGGGCCCCTCAACCCTGCAGCCAAGCCAGCCCACCAAACCCAAAGACGAGGTCTACTCGTCACCCCTCAACTCCGCCGGCCCGCTCACACCTCCAGCCCAGCCAACCGTCAAAGTCTACCGGACCACCTCCTTCTTTCCCTGCCGGCCTGCACCAACCGCCGGCCCGCCTTGCCTTTCGGCCCGTCTTAAACCGCAGCCCGCTTACCACCTACCACCACCGCCGTGACGCTGCCATGTGGGCCCCGCCTGTAAGCGCCACCCCTGTCCCCTTTTCTTCCTCCTGCTGACGCGAGGCGATGGCGACCGGTGCGCCCCCGCACTGCGCTCGCCCTCGCCGCCGGATGCACGCCGCGTGCCCCTGGGTGCGGAAGCCAAGGATCCCCGCCGCCCACTCTCGCACCACCGAACCCTAGGGCGCCACCCTATAAATCCCCACGCACCGGCATCTCCCTGTTCCGCCGCCGCCCTTAGGGATTTTGCCCCTGCCCACCTCAAGAGGAAGGAGAAGAAGGGAAGGGGGAGAGGAGCGTCCGCCGCGGAGGCTGAAGCCGTCCCGGAGCCGCCGTCGCGCCGACCCGTGAAGCCGGCGCTGCACACGCCGGGGACGTCGACGCCGCTCACGCCGCGGGAGCTGCGACGCCGACGCTGCTGCGAGGCCGTCACCGCCGAGGAAGCCCGGAGGACCGGAGGGGAACGCATCGCCGACGCCGAGGAGCCGGAGCAGCCGTGCAGAGGACCACGACGCACCGCAACCCCTGCTTCCCCTGCTCTGCTCCGATCCTCACCGCGTCGCCGTCCTGCCTCGCCGCCGTTGTCTCACGCCGGCCTGCTTCACCTCGCCACGGCGTCAAGCACTCCCTGCACCGCCGCACCTCCGACGAGCCCGCCGGTGAGCGGAACACCCCCAAGCCTTCTTCTTTTCCCCTGCTCGGTCTCGTGTTCATGCCTGCGTTCGCCGGCCTTCGCGCCGCGTTTGCTCCCGTTTCTCCTGCCGTGTGTATCCCTGCGACGCACTGCCTCCGACGCCACACACGGTGCTGCAAGTTGTCTGGGCTCGGGCCTTCGAGCCTTGGCCGTCATGCAGGTGTCGCGCCGCCTTACCGCTTGGCTCGCGTCGCGGCCTTCTACAGGTACTGCCGCACCGCCGCCTCGGTTTCCCGTCGCTCTGCCACGCGCACCCGCGTTCCTCGCCGCCGCGCACGCCTTCGTCGCGAGCGCACCGCCGTTGAGCCGCGTCGGGCCTTCCCTTTCACCGCTGCGCCGCTCACGCCGCAGCTCTGCCTCGCTCGGCCGCCGCAACCTCGCCGCCGCGTCTGCCTCTCGCCGTGACGCGCGCCTCGCCCTGCTGAACCGCAGCCGTTCGCTCGACCCCGTCGCACGCTGGAAGTCGTCGCCACGTCGCCGTGGACGCCTGCGCGCCCGGGACCAGGCCCCGAACCCCGACTCCGTTTCGCGCCGCGCCGCCTTGTCGCCTTGAGGACACCGTGACCATGGCCGCCGGCGACGAACTCGCGCGTGCCTTTATGCTGTGGACCGGCCATCGAGCCGTGGACATTTTCTCTGCAGGGAAACGCGCCACCGTGGCCGAACCTCGCCGCCGGCCAAACCCCTAGCGCGCGCCCCTTTTCTTCTGAACCTGAGCGGCACCACACACTGGACCACATAGGCGCAGCCACACGCAGCCGCATAGGATCCCGGCCCCAGGGAATCGGATGAACACCAGAAGAATACAGGGTGCAAACCTAGACTTCGCACGTGACCCCGTTTGGGTTTCGGCCCACCAAAGCCTCTGGGCCCGAGGGTGAACCAGGCCGGACCAGAGTGTAGTTCTGGGTGGTTTTCTAGACTTTTTCAGCCTTGGGCCAAACTGGGCCAGCCCAATGGGCTACTAACACTTTGGGCCCAACTCGGCCCACTAACTCACTGATCGCTGACGTCATGCTGACGTCAGCACTATTTTAATAAAATTATTTTCTGATTTTATAAATGATTTACTAAATGTTTTATAAATCCTTTTTCCTTTAAAAATTCATAACTAATTATCCGGAGCTCCGAAAATTATGAAACCACTTGCGTTGGTTTCATAATTCCGAGACGCTCGCTGCTACCCTATCCTTATCCACTCTTGCCCTTGAACCGAACCTCTTTTGCCCATGTGCTTGGAGAAGAATTCGTGGCCGATGTCTGCCACTGCGCTATTGTGGGTCTGGGACGCCGGATCCCCGCAACTAGCCACTGGCTTGCCACGGACAGGGATGACTTCCCCGAGACACGCTCACACTATTTTCCTTGCTTGCACCGCCTCCACCGCCTTGTGCCGCAACCCGCATACCCGCTCTCTCTTTGCCTTGCATCGAGCTGTGTAGCACGCGACGTACCCAGCGTTAGTAACCCGGAAGGCCGCGTGTGATGGACGGTCGTGCCTTGAGCAGAGGCCTCTGTTTCAAAGCACGGCAACCCCGCGTTGCAACCTAGTTACTACGCCCTGTGTATCGTCGTATTGCTAGCACTTGCTCCACCGTGCTCCCGAGCACGTCTTGCTACGTCACCATCCTTTTATCGACCACGAGTCGATCCTTACCTTCTCTCGGTGCTGCCACCGCACACCTTGTTCTGATAATACCTTGCCTAACTCGTTTCGCCTTACTTCTCTCTCTTCAACCTCTGTGTTTCCGCATTGTTGCACCTATCTGTTGCACTAATGCCTTGCAGGCGCTTTCTCCAAGACCCTAGGCCTTTGATCGGCAACCCAACCTTGAACTAACCCTTCTCTCTAACTTGTTTTCTAGTAGACAAAGCTAGTAGCTTAAAACTACTTTAATATAAAACTAATTACTTTGATTTCCTTAAATTAAACTAGTGCTGCTTGTAGCTAGTTTGGATTTATTTGGTTCTTTAATGCTTCTCTTTGGAGTTTATTTGCAAATAGATCCTCGTTGTTTATTTATATTTCCGAATCTAGGATTTTCCCGGAGCCGAGGAGACAAGCCAGAAGATCAAGTACGGCTGCGGAAACTACGACAACTACTTACACGCAGGTGTTCACGCCCGACCATTCTTTGAATGCCTATTAGGCATGGCTATATTAGAACTGCTAGTGCTTTACTTACTGCATAGTGATGGATATGATGAACCCGTGCATAGCCTCTTTTACATACTTGTCCTTGATTGACCTACTACTACTACTTTACATATGCGTGATGATACGCTGAGCTTGCTATGCATGTGTGGGATTATCGTGGTAGTTTCTTGGTGTGTGTTGGGAAAACCGGCAGGAGAAGGTGTTTTGGGATATTTTGGCGGGGGTGAGCTCGAGACAACCTGATCTGGGATCGGGGGCCAGGGATCGTCTTCTCGGACGTTGCCCGAGTTGGTACCTATGGCGGGTACACTGTTTTAGGAGCACAGGTGTTGGGGATTTCGTGATGACTTGGAGGATATGAGCTCGCCCCGGTCTGAAACCGAGTGGGTCGCCTGTTACACGGGACTTTCGTACACACCACCTCGCCGAGAGTGGGGATAGGGCCGTTCGACCCTAGCAAGTGCGGTACCATACCTGCCAGCAGGATAGCGGGGTATCAGTGGGGGAGAGGTGGGAGTGAGTCCACCCTCTCAGTGCGACTCCCGTGTGGCCACACGGGGGCATTTTCACAGTTCTGGGGTGGTCTTCTGCGGGGGACCGCATCGAGACCCGGATGCAGGATGGAACCGTAACTCCTAGGTGTTCGTTCGGTAGGATGGGCTCGGTCGACTTGCTACCGTCGGGTGCCATTCCGAGTTGGGTACTGGTGTACACGCTCTGCAGAGTTTAGATCTATACGTATAGCCGCGTCCTCGGTCATGGACATGCCCGTTGTTTCTCCGACTCTTACGTTTTGGGATTTCTACCTCCCCCTTATAGGATGAGAGTGTATGGTGAGCCGTGGTTGTATTCGGGGAGAGGAGAGTTGCTCCCTCTACCTCGCGGATCCGAGTGCAATCATTGAGGTGCGAGGAGTGGGAGTTCTCGCACCGACCCTAGATGGAGATAGGTGATGGTGTTGGTGATCTGGGTGACCAGGTGTAACCGTTTGCGGATGAGAGATATGGGATTTGGTGGGAATTGGAGATTCTATTCTTTATGAGATGCTGCTGCTGCTGCTTAGGAAACCCCAGCTCTTACCTCATACCTTTTTATACCATTAGAGGTAGGCCACTTAAAGCTTGCATACGGTTGGTGACGTGAACCTATCCCATTCCTTGGGGGTAGATTGTGAGTGTGCAGGACTGGACTTGGAGCGAAAGTCCATCAAAGAAGAGTCCATGGAGGAAGGGTTCGTCGCTTCGCTCAAGGATGCCTGTGGTGAAGATCGAAGATGAAGCCCTGAAGCCTTAGCTACCGCTGCGGAGTTTCTTCTTGTCGTTTAGCCCAAGGGGCTTGTACTTAAATCGTATACCGAGCTGTATTCGGTTGTAACTACTATGTTTTGAACTCTGATTTCGTTGTATGACTGTGATATTTATCTGTGATGAATGCCTGTGCGTGATAGCGTCTGATCCAGGGACTATCACGAGACAGAATACTGGGTTTTCTGTTTTTGAAAACCCAGGGCGTTACAGGTGGTATCAGAGCCGTACTTGACCGTAGGACGAGCCCTAGCAATGGTCGATAGTTCAGGACAGCCTAAACATCCTTGATTGAGTATATACTCCTTGACTTTTATATAAACCCCTTGAATTCTACTATTACAACCTTGACTTTTCGCTAACTAACTGACTTACTAACAACCCCTCTACGGTTGCTGACCTATGAAGAACACCAGACGTCGCCTGATCAAGACCAAGCCATGCTACAGAAGGATGTCTCATACAAGACAAACACGACTACCACAATGACAGCTATGAAGGTTAGGTACAGGGAAAAGATGAAGATGACTCTACAGGACTTAACCGGAATATCCCTTGTTAAACCCTCAGTACAAGTTTACACCATCACAGCTGCCCTTCAATGAAGTTCGGACTACCGAAGATGGAATAGACTACCACCATGGTGCCACATGAAGTCAGCGTACAAGAGAAGCCACAAGACCAATAAGCACCCTTCCGTTCCCCATCTCCGCTCAGGACGAAGCTTGGATAACACCCCTTTGAAGATAATGATGAGTTAAGATTCTAATTCCAAGTGCACCAACATAAGGAACTGGTGATCTACTACATGGATTTGGCACACGAAAGCATGGTTGCAGGAGTCGGAACCCCTGAGATGCTTGTAGCTCAGCATTTGGATAAAGACCCCTCGACTTGAAGCTACAAGAATACCCAAGTCAGATTAGAATTAAGGTAATGTAACAAGCTGCAGCTACAAGAGGCAAATATCGGATTGAACAGCTACGACCACCCTGGAAGCAAGCATCAATTACTTGGAATACAGATTTGTAAGTTTATATGGAATTCCCCATTGACGAGGAATGTGAAATTTGGATGCTTGAATCTGAATCTCCCTAACCGACCAGAGATGACGATGGATCAAGATCAACAAATGAGAAGCACGGGGCATGGATAAACTGATAAACATGGAGCACCCCTTTGCAAGGATAAGCCACGAGAACTATGGACGAAGAAGAGTAGTCCAACTAAGATAGAATGTCTGAACCTGAAGAATTGAACAAGAAGCGTTGGGTTAAGATCAAGAAGATTTTAGCTTTCTCCCCCAGGACTCCATGTGCCTCCTAGGCTACGAATGGAACCTCCTCAGACGGAAAGATGATTTCGGTAATTGGACCCTAACCTGGAGGTTTGTGAAGGAAGCAATAGCTACAGGATGTAACATCAGAACTGTACGAGTCAGGTGGACGACAAAAAGTCGTGTGACCCAGAGAGGATTAGGGAACACAACTTACGGATCCTCGATCAAGCCAGCTCGGCGAAGACTTTCACCAGACTTCTTCAGAAAGTCCAACACCAAGACGTCAAATGGAATGTATCCTTTTCTAGTGATGTAACTCTAGCGATAGAGAAATCCCCCAAATACCCACGATATACTAGAATGTTCCCCCTGGTGTAGTCTCGGAGGTATTAGGAGTCAGCCTTGAGATACACATTTGTTTGGTGCATTGTTTGAGTGATTGGATCTTTGTGATCTTATGGTTGTTATGCCTCTTCATGTTTGTGTGAAATTGTATTGAGTGTTTATGCTTGCTAGATCTTTAGATGACTCCTTTAGAGGCCCTAGCTTTCCCATCCTACAAGATCAAGAGCTCGAAGAATGAAGACCGACGTGTCGAGCTTACGGCAAGACCAATCTTCAGAAGGAGAGAAGAATTTCTAGTAACTTTGACAAATTAGACCAAGGTTTCATATGAGTTACCCGACGATCATTGGAATCGAGATCGTCAACCAGAGGATGAGTACTAGAGAAATTGAGCCCTCGAAAGCTCAGAAGCGCATGGAAGCATACACTGGTTAAGAGCAGCTGAGTACCCTAAGATGACAGTGACGCGTTTTGGATAAGATTAGTCGATCCCGCTTTTGGGATAAGCCATCAACAAGGGAGCTCTACTGGACACCGTAAAATGAACTAGTGGAAAGACCTACATCGGCAACTACTGGACTCGAGTTATCTGCTCAACCTCGCAGTTGGAGCCTACCTATTGGAAAATAAGTCAGAAGAGTTGGTTAAGCATACAAGAGTAAGGTAGATGTAATTTCCACGTGAAGATTCGTCCCAAGAAGTTGGAACCAAATTGACTAGTGCGAGATTTCGGGAGGGAAGAATTACTCGCACAGTCAAGGGAGTTGCTGATAACCCCTCGTAACATGGACTATCATGAATGGGAAGTAACCATTCATAGTGTTTACGACCAAGAGCTAATTGAACATGTCGGATGTTGCTAGCCCTCTGGCAAGAATCGTCGGAGACGAGTTAAACCAACGGATGGTTTTACTATAAGAATGGCACCCAAAGAGCGATGGAGATTACTGGACACCCAGAGAGGTCCTGGACGATGAGAAATCGCTCTGGAATATGAGGAACTTTGATTAACACAAGACCCTATGACGGAATTCAAATATTGCAATAGGGCCAACGTTTTGGATATGCTTAAAAAAAAGGGAATAAGCTGAGATATTTCCTAAGTCACGGGATGACCGACTACGAAAAGGAAGATGTGCTCACCCCAGGGGCAGCCAATCATCGAGAGTGCATGCTATAAGAGGAGCGAATGCACTAATATTTTGGAGAATCTAGGGTATCTACTTACGGAACAAGAGATGACGTTTTATACCTTCAACATATCCGAGATGGATATGGCTTCAAGAAGATATCTTGGATAAACTAGGGAAACCTAGAGAATATATGAGACCATGGATGAAGAAAGGTTACTTCTGAGACTCCATTTCCGCTTAGTGTACCTCTTATGGATAAGTCGTCAAATTTGGACCAAGATAGTAATATACCTATGGGTACGTTAAGAGTACAAGATTCGGTACTTGACAAATTTGGATAAGAGCTTGCTATGGACAAAACATCTACGTACCGGCTGCAAGTTAGGCTCAGAGATACCGCCGGAGATACAGACCTCTGCTAGGCATAAAGTATATGACTCCCTCATATGGAAAGAAGTGGGAGACTCGTGCCTAATTGGAATAAAAGCACTTAATGGACGCCATGAGAATAAGACCTTGTTCATGTGGAATCATATGAGAAAAAGCTTGGTTGATAAGAAGAATGTAACCCCGAGTGGGACAACTGGAATAGTACGAGACAGTCATGCTCTGACTTGTTCTAAGGTCACCAAACTTGTGTGGCACTGCTGGAAGAGATAGATTGAGGTAAAGGGAGCTCTAGCCTAAAGATGGAACTTAATACGAGCTAGGACAAGAGTATAGTTCCCAAGATACTCGGATCATACCTTGCAAAGTGCTTATGGATGCTAACGCACGAGAACCTGCAGTAGCACTCGGCTTCGAAAGCCCTCATGGGAATGAAAGATGCGAGCCTAAGGAATCTTGTCGACCTAAAAGTCACGACGTCAAGGACATCAGCAACTCGAAGACCTACCGAGGAGAAGACCCTCAGCACCCCCGGAACGAGCTTAATCTCGAGGACGAGATTCTTTTGAGGGGGGGAGTCTGTAACATCCCTGAAATTTGGATGTTTTCCATGAGTGAATTTTCGCAAAATTTTAAAACTTTTTGCTTGAACATGTGTGTCCCCTAATTTTATCCCACATTGCTAGCCTCTCATCTCAAAATTCCATATAAAATAAAACCATATAAAAATTATTTTCAAATTAAGGTGTAAATGTGATTTGGATTCTCTTGGATTTTATTTGGACTTCAAATTGTGTGGTGTTTGAATTTGAAAGTGATTCAAATTCAAACTTATACTTCAAACTATATTGCAAAACCTATTTGTAGCTCTAACAACTATCTTGGGCCGCAACCCAGCGGACAAAGTCCACTAGGGGCCCCTCAACCCTGCAGCCAAGCCAGCCCACCAAACCCAAAGACGAGGTCTACTCGTCACCCCTCAACTCCGCCGGCCCGCTCACACCTCCAGCCCAGCCAACCGTCAAAGTCTACCGGACCACCTCCTTCTTTCCCTGCCGGCCTGCACCAACCGCCGGCCCGCCTTGCCTTTCGGCCCGTCTTAAACCGCAGCCCGCTTACCACCTACCACCACCGCCGTGACGCTGCCATGTGGGCCCCGCCTGTAAGCGCCACCCCTGTCCCCTTTTCTTCCTCCTGCTGACGCGAGGCGATGGCGACCGGTGCGCCCCCGCACTGCGCTCGCCCTCGCCGCCGGATGCACGCCGCGTGCCCCTGGGTGCGGAAGCCAAGGATCCCCGCCGCCCACTCTCGCACCACCGAACCCTAGGGCGCCACCCTATAAATCCCCACGCACCGGCATCTCCCTGTTCCGCCGCCGCCCTTAGGGATTTTGCCCCTGCCCACCTCAAGAGGAAGGAGAAGAAGGGAAGGGGGAGAGGAGCGTCCGCCGCGGAGGCTGAAGCCGTCCCGGAGCCGCCGTCGCGCCGACCCGTGAAGCCGGCGCTGCACACGCCGGGGACGTCGACGCCGCTCACGCCGCGGGAGCTGCGACGCCGACGCTGCTGCGAGGCCGTCACCGCCGAGGAAGCCCGGAGGACCGGAGGGGAACGCATCGCCGACGCCGAGGAGCCGGAGCAGCCGTGCAGAGGACCACGACGCACCGCAACCCCTGCTTCCCCTGCTCTGCTCCGATCCTCACCGCGTCGCCGTCCTGCCTCGCCGCCGTTGTCTCACGCCGGCCTGCTTCACCTCGCCACGGCGTCAAGCACTCCCTGCACCGCCGCACCTCCGACGAGCCCGCCGGTGAGCGGAACACCCCCAAGCCTTCTTCTTTTCCCCTGCTCGGTCTCGTGTTCATGCCTGCGTTCGCCGGCCTTCGCGCCGCGTTTGCTCCCGTTTCTCCTGCCGTGTGTATCCCTGCGACGCACTGCCTCCGACGCCACACACGGTGCTGCAAGTTGTCTGGGCTCGGGCCTTCGAGCCTTGGCCGTCATGCAGGTGTCGCGCCGCCTTACCGCTTGGCTCGCGTCGCGGCCTTCTACAGGTACTGCCGCACCGCCGCCTCGGTTTCCCGTCGCTCTGCCACGCGCACCCGCGTTCCTCGCCGCCGCGCACGCCTTCGTCGCGAGCGCACCGCCGTTGAGCCGCGTCGGGCCTTCCCTTTCACCGCTGCGCCGCTCACGCCGCAGCTCTGCCTCGCTCGGCCGCCGCAACCTCGCCGCCGCGTCTGCCTCTCGCCGTGACGCGCGCCTCGCCCTGCTGAACCGCAGCCGTTCGCTCGACCCCGTCGCACGCTGGAAGTCGTCGCCACGTCGCCGTGGACGCCTGCGCGCCCGGGACCAGGCCCCGAACCCCGACTCCGTTTCGCGCCGCGCCGCCTTGTCGCCTTGAGGACACCGTGACCATGGCCGCCGGCGACGAACTCGCGCGTGCCTTTATGCTGTGGACCGGCCATCGAGCCGTGGACATTTTCTCTGCAGGGAAACGCGCCACCGTGGCCGAACCTCGCCGCCGGCCAAACCCCTAGCGCGCGCCCCTTTTCTTCTGAACCTGAGCGGCACCACACACTGGACCACATAGGCGCAGCCACACGCAGCCGCATAGGATCCCGGCCCCAGGGAATCGGATGAACACCAGAAGAATACAGGGTGCAAACCTAGACTTCGCACGTGACCCCGTTTGGGTTTCGGCCCACCAAAGCCTCTGGGCCCGAGGGTGAACCAGGCCGGACCAGAGTGTAGTTCTGGGTGGTTTTCTAGACTTTTTCAGCCTTGGGCCAAACTGGGCCAGCCCAATGGGCTACTAACACTTTGGGCCCAACTCGGCCCACTAACTCACTGATCGCTGACGTCATGCTGACGTCAGCACTATTTTAATAAAATTATTTTCTGATTTTATAAATGATTTACTAAATGTTTTATAAATCCTTTTTCCTTTAAAAATTCATAACTAATTATCCGGAGCTCCGAAAATTATGAAACCACTTGCGTTGGTTTCATAATTCCGAGACGCTCGCTGCTACCCTATCCTTATCCACTCTTGCCCTTGAACCGAACCTCTTTTGCCCATGTGCTTGGAGAAGAATTCGTGGCCGATGTCTGCCACTGCGCTATTGTGGGTCTGGGACGCCGGATCCCCGCAACTAGCCACTGGCTTGCCACGGACAGGGATGACTTCCCCGAGACACGCTCACACTATTTTCCTTGCTTGCACCGCCTCCACCGCCTTGTGCCGCAACCCGCATACCCGCTCTCTCTTTGCCTTGCATCGAGCTGTGTAGCACGCGACGTACCCAGCGTTAGTAACCCGGAAGGCCGCGTGTGATGGACGGTCGTGCCTTGAGCAGAGGCCTCTGTTTCAAAGCACGGCAACCCCGCGTTGCAACCTAGTTACTACGCCCTGTGTATCGTCGTATTGCTAGCACTTGCTCCACCGTGCTCCCGAGCACGTCTTGCTACGTCACCATCCTTTTATCGACCACGAGTCGATCCTTACCTTCTCTCGGTGCTGCCACCGCACACCTTGTTCTGATAATACCTTGCCTAACTCGTTTCGCCTTACTTCTCTCTCTTCAACCTCTGTGTTTCCGCATTGTTGCACCTATCTGTTGCACTAATGCCTTGCAGGCGCTTTCTCCAAGACCCTAGGCCTTTGATCGGCAACCCAACCTTGAACTAACCCTTCTCTCTAACTTGTTTTCTAGTAGACAAAGCTAGTAGCTTAAAACTACTTTAATATAAAACTAATTACTTTGATTTCCTTAAATTAAACTAGTGCTGCTTGTAGCTAGTTTGGATTTATTTGGTTCTTTAATGCTTCTCTTTGGAGTTTATTTGCAAATAGATCCTCGTTGTTTATTTATATTTCCGAATCTAGGATTTTCCCGGAGCCGAGGAGACAAGCCAGAAGATCAAGTACGGCTGCGGAAACTACGACAACTACTTACACGCAGGTGTTCACGCCCGACCATTCTTTGAATGCCTATTAGGCATGGCTATATTAGAACTGCTAGTGCTTTACTTACTGCATAGTGATGGATATGATGAACCCGTGCATAGCCTCTTTTACATACTTGTCCTTGATTGACCTACTACTACTACTTTACATATGCGTGATGATACGCTGAGCTTGCTATGCATGTGTGGGATTATCGTGGTAGTTTCTTGGTGTGTGTTGGGAAAACCGGCAGGAGAAGGTGTTTTGGGATATTTTGGCGGGGGTGAGCTCGAGACAACCTGATCTGGGATCGGGGGCCAGGGATCGTCTTCTCGGACGTTGCCCGAGTTGGTACCTATGGCGGGTACACTGTTTTAGGAGCACAGGTGTTGGGGATTTCGTGATGACTTGGAGGATATGAGCTCGCCCCGGTCTGAAACCGAGTGGGTCGCCTGTTACACGGGACTTTCGTACACACCACCTCGCCGAGAGTGGGGATAGGGCCGTTCGACCCTAGCAAGTGCGGTACCATACCTGCCAGCAGGATAGCGGGGTATCAGTGGGGGAGAGGTGGGAGTGAGTCCACCCTCTCAGTGCGACTCCCGTGTGGCCACACGGGGGCATTTTCACAGTTCTGGGGTGGTCTTCTGCGGGGGACCGCATCGAGACCCGGATGCAGGATGGAACCGTAACTCCTAGGTGTTCGTTCGGTAGGATGGGCTCGGTCGACTTGCTACCGTCGGGTGCCATTCCGAGTTGGGTACTGGTGTACACGCTCTGCAGAGTTTAGATCTATACGTATAGCCGCGTCCTCGGTCATGGACATGCCCGTTGTTTCTCCGACTCTTACGTTTTGGGATTTCTACCTCCCCCTTATAGGATGAGAGTGTATGGTGAGCCGTGGTTGTATTCGGGGAGAGGAGAGTTGCTCCCTCTACCTCGCGGATCCGAGTGCAATCATTGAGGTGCGAGGAGTGGGAGTTCTCGCACCGACCCTAGATGGAGATAGGTGATGGTGTTGGTGATCTGGGTGACCAGGTGTAACCGTTTGCGGATGAGAGATATGGGATTTGGTGGGAATTGGAGATTCTATTCTTTATGAGATGCTGCTGCTGCTGCTTAGGAAACCCCAGCTCTTACCTCATACCTTTTTATACCATTAGAGGTAGGCCACTTAAAGCTTGCATACGGTTGGTGACGTGAACCTATCCCATTCCTTGGGGGTAGATTGTGAGTGTGCAGGACTGGACTTGGAGCGAAAGTCCATCAAAGAAGAGTCCATGGAGGAAGGGTTCGTCGCTTCGCTCAAGGATGCCTGTGGTGAAGATCGAAGATGAAGCCCTGAAGCCTTAGCTACCGCTGCGGAGTTTCTTCTTGTCGTTTAGCCCAAGGGGCTTGTACTTAAATCGTATACCGAGCTGTATTCGGTTGTAACTACTATGTTTTGAACTCTGATTTCGTTGTATGACTGTGATATTTATCTGTGATGAATGCCTGTGCGTGATAGCGTCTGATCCAGGGACTATCACGAGACAGAATACTGGGTTTTCTGTTTTTGAAAACCCAGGGCGTTACATGGAGTACCCATGAGGTGTTCCTACTATCCCCAAAGTCTTGTGCAAAACCGTGGAGCGAATCGGGAGATCGGGAGTTGGATTCGGGGGAGTTGACTCGCGGGCGCTGTTCATCCCGAGCTGCCCAGGCTCGACCGGTCTGACCGGTGCTCTTGACCGGTCTGACCGGTGCTAGCCCTTGGTGGGTTTTTGTCTCGGGGAACAGCCTTGTCTGTGTGGTTTCGTTCCGTGGTTCTGCTGGTCAGTTCTTGGCGTGTTTGGGGTTGTTTTGCTAGGTTTTGTGAGGGGTTCTTCTTCCTTCCAGGTTGTGTTTCGGAGGTGGTTTTTGTTCCAGGGCCTAGAGGAGTCACTGAGGCTTCCTAGAACGTTTGCTGTGCGGCTGCTGTAGCCACCGGCCTGACCGGCGCTGTCCACCGGTCTGACCGGTGTCACCGGTCTGACCGGCGCAGGCCATCGGTCTGACCGGTGTAGCACAGGCAGCAAGCCGTGCAAGTTTCCACTGTGTGTTTTTGGTGAGTTCTGGCTTGAAGGGTTGAGTGTTGGTTCCTAGAACCAGTAGCACTCCAGTGGATGCGTGGTTTTGGCCAACTTGGGTAGTTGGGTCGGAGACGTGATTTGGAAGCCGTGTTCGTCTTGTTGGAGTTCTCATCTCCTTCGAGAAGAATTTTTATCGGTTCCCATTCACTCCCCCCCCTCTCTGGTTCGCCTAATCGGTCCTTCACGGGTCCCATCGACCGTCGTGCCCACGCGAGGAGGCCACGGGAGGGAGGCGGACAGCCCCACGAGCGCTGGCCGAGCCAGCCAGCAGCTGGGCGCCTAGCCTCGCCGTGCTGGACTCCTGGCTACGCCGATCCGGATGCCTACACCGTGTCGCCAACTGCAGTTTGATCGGGAGAGGTAGGCTGTTGAGGAGAAGAGTAGAGCTGGTAGCGTTGATGGACGGGAACACAAGCACCCAGGCGTCTGCTTGCTGATGGATTTGGGGGTTCTGGAGATCGGAGTGGGCTCCATTGCTTGGTGGCCATGGACTCCTCGGTGGGAAAGAAACAAGGGAAAAAAGGAAAATCTCGATCTGCTGCTCCCGTTCCTCTGATTTCAGGTTTCCAGCTGATTCAAGTGAGTTGTTGCTGCTAATTTCTTCTTCAGGCCGATAGAGAGAGTGAACGCGCATGTGCTGTTGTGCCAAGATACATTCCCCCCCCACCGACAGAGAGAAGACGAGAGAGAGATAGAGGGGAGGCTCAGAGCACGGAGAGGAGGTGGCGTGCAGCTTGACACAAGAACAGAAGAAGAGAGCACGTGGCAGTGTGTTTGGTACCTGTCGGTGTTTTAGACCGGCAAACCTACCAAGGGGGTACCCGAGGTAGATGATTGTGGTGGGGGATCGTGATCGGGAGACCGAGAACTCGAAGGTATGCGCAAGGACACGGGACACAAGATTTATACAGGTTCGGGCCGCCAAGGTGGCGAACCCTACGTCCTGTTTGGGGGATCAAGTATGGCGCCCTGCGCTTGGTGTTGGGTTGTTCAGATGTCCTCCTAGGTACCCGACCCTCCTTTATATAGTCCAGGGGGCGGGTTCCTAGTCGGTTACAAGGCAGGAGTCCTAGTAGGATTACACGGAACGAGTCCTAGTAGGATTACAGGGGAATTCTAGTAGGAGTCCGTCTTCATCCTTCCTTACATGGGTACCCAGGGTGTATGCCCGACAAGCCCCCGAGCACGTTGGAGTCGAGAGTAGTAGTTCGAGTAGTCTTGAAGCCTCTTCGAGTAGTTCTTGAGCGTCCTCGAGTACTGCTTGGAGAAGTCTTCAATAGTACTTGAACTGCCACGAGGCTGGAAGGTGGTCCAGCTCATCAGTCTTGAAGTCGAGATTATATGGAACTGCGGTTGCAAAATCGCACTCCATATGGAGTAGCTCTCGAGCCTTAGGTTGAGTCGCAGACTCTAGCTGAGGGTCAGTCTTGATTCCGAATCTTCCGTCTTCAAAAAATTGAATGATGGGTGTAGCATAGCAGCCCTCGAGCCTTGAAATGATTAGGTAATCAATCCAAGGATTTTCAGTGTTCGCGAAAGCCATCATCCGAGTACTCTTGCAGCGTGTAACTCCCGAGATAAGAGAGCCGTATGAGCCACGTCGAGTAGTTGTTGGTGCGGAGCCCCCGAGCTTGGGAGCGAGCGAAGCCTGCTGAAGTTATGTTCTAGTAGTAATTTGAGTGCAGCCCCTAAGCTGGAGAGTTTCCGAGTAGTAGTTTGGCATCGAGCCGTGGAGCTTGAGAAGTAGTCGTGCCGTCAGATCGGACTTTAGATGCGACCGAAGTCGACTTTCGATGCCGGCAGAGCGGACTTTAGAATGCGACTTGAAAACCGAAGTCGACTTTAGATTGCCGCGCGGAGCGGACTTTGATATGCGACTTGAAAACCGAAGTCGACTTTATGCCACGCGAAGTGGACTTTAGAGATGCGACCGAAGTCGACTTTGTGCCACGCGGAGTGGACATAAGAGATGCGACTTGAAAACCGAAGTCGACTTTAGTTGTCGCGTGAAGCGGACTTTGATATGCGACTTTTAGAAGTCGACTTTGGATTGCCGCGTGGAGCGGACTTTAGATGCGACTACAGTAGTCGACTTTGAGTACTTAGAGCCAAGTATGAAAGTCGAAACATGAGGCTAGAAAGCCAAAAAATGAAAAAGCACCTCCGGAAGGCCAAAGCGAATGAAAAATCAGAAAAACGAATAGTTTTACCGCCAGAGCGGACTTGAGTACCTGAGCCATGGATTTTAGACCCAAGGTATGATTGCCGCCGGAGCGGGCTTGAAGGTGCGACCGGAGTCGACTTGAGTACCTGAGCCATGGATTTCAGACCCAAGGTACGATTGCCGCCAGAACGGGCTTGGGTGCGACCGGAGTTGACTTGAATACCTGAGCCATGGATTTCAGACCCAAGATACGATTGCCGCTAAAACGGGCTTGGGTGCGACCGGAATCGACTTGAGTACCTGGGCTATGGATTTCAGACCCAAAGTACGGTTGCCGCCGGAACGGGCTTGGGTGCGACCGGAGTCGACTTGAGTACTTATGGTACTAGGACCCATGGTACAGAGCGCGAGTACTTAGGGTACGAAACCCATGGTACAGGGTATGAAAACCACATGCAGCTAGGTACCATCGTCGCCAGGACGCGAGGGCCACTTACAGTTAGGTTCCATCGAAGCTTACACACGCAGTACGCCACCGAAGTAGGCGAAGGTGCGACCGGAGTCGTCTTTAAGTTGCCGCGCGAAGCGGACTTTAGAAGCTGCCTCCTTGGGATAGCCCCCGAGTTGATGAAATAGGCTCGTGGTGACTTGATCGATATACCCTAAGAGTAGTCAGCAGAATGTAGCCCTCGTGAAAAACCCGCTGAGAAGCGTACACCGATGAGTAGTCGGCATGTTGTCCTACATGATGAGGAGAACAAGCCAAGAAAAGAAAACAGTAATCATTTAAATAAATGACTTAGCTGTTGCTGCCTGGGCAGACTGTTGATGCGACCGGAGTCGAGTTGTGCCGCTGTAGCGAACTTGAAAATGCGACCGTTGGTGTCGACTTGTGCCGCTGTAGCGAACTTAAGATTGTGCAGTTCTGAAGGGTAGTTCCCGTGTACAAGCATGCACAGACGTAAGGATGCAGATTTCATTAGGTCAACCCAATGACGCAATACCCAAAACAAAAATCGTGGTGTCCATACCCATTAGGCCGACCCAAAAATACCTGATGTCAAGCAGTCCACATCGTTCTGGGTCTGTTGGGTAACCCAATCCGACCTCTCCCGCGCCGCCGTCGCATCCATCTCCGACACCGCGCCGCCGTCTGAAGCAGGGCAATGCGATCTCTCCCCCGTCAGCACTGCCGCCTCATCTGCCTCCAACACCGCGCGACTCGTCGGCACCAACTTGTGGTGTCGTCTGAAGCGGAGGCGCTCGCCCTGCTCGGGCCCGTCGTCGTTCAGACCTCATGGCGGCAGCCATGGTCGGAACTTGGCCTGCGCGAGCGAGGATGACGACTGGACTCTGGCCAAAGGTCGTCTCCAGAACTTATACAGCATGAAAGCAAGCAACTAGGACCAAAAGCCCAAGCAGCAAGGTGCAGCAGGGTGATTGCGGCGGCCGGCGGACGGAAGGTACGAACGACGGGACTACCTTGCCGGTGAGGAGCTGCAGAACTGAGGCACGAGTAGCAAAGATAAGGTGAAGAAGGAGCTGTGGCCGCGACGAATCGAAGCGAGAGGCAGAAAGAATTACATATTTGGGACGGGCGGCGCTGCTCTGTTCTTGAGGTGGAGGAGAGGGAAACGACGGCGACATGCACCGAAGTGGATGGAGCTGGACGGGGACTGGAGGAATGGGTCGAGGGGTTCTAGGTAGAGTTGCTGACGACGGGGATTGGATGGGGATGGCCAGGCGGCGACGGATTTCGCCGGCGACCGCGGCGAGGTGAGAGGAAGGCGGTCTGAATGGGGAGCTCGCCGGTGTCCGTGTCCCCGCATACTCGCGCTGGGAGGCCGCTGGCCACGGGGAGCCCTGGGCGCTCGCGTTCCCTCGTCGGGAAGCTGTCGGACCGCCACGCCGGGAGGCCACCGGGCCGCCACTCCGGGTAGCCGAATTGACATACGGCGGTGGTAGTTGTTTTGGAGATGCAGATAGAGGTGACCGATCGCAGCATTTTGGTGTACTGAGCTGTAATTGGGTCAACTGGTTTCAGTATACTATTGGGTCAGTGCAACCCAAAACCCATAATTAGTCTTAATGGGTACCTTGGGTAAGTCACCAGTTGACCCATTGGGTACCCACTCACATCATTACACAGACGGGTAGTCCTTGGCGTGTTTGTCCTGCGCATGCAAGACAAGCCAAAGAAGAAAAAACAATCATTTAAATAAATGACTTAGCTGTTGCCACTAGGGCGGTCTTATAGATGAAGCCGTGGCGGTCGGAGATGAAGCCGCGACGATTATTGCTGAAGTTTGACCAGTCAGAGTTGATTCCGACTAGTTGTTGGGGCGTTTCTGTCGCTCTCGACTAGTTTGGAAAACTAGTTAAGATGAGTGATCGACGCGATGCGGCCGGAAGACGATGTCGCGGCGGTGCGCGGCGTACTCGAAGTAGAGCCGGTGTTGCCGCGAGACAAGTAGTCGCGACGCACGGCGTGGCTGAAGTAGAGCCAGTGCGACCGGATAACAAGTCGAGCGGCGACGCACGGAGTAGTCGAGCCGCGAGACGGAGCGACCGGGCGCACGGCGAGAGCCAGTGCAACCGGACAACAAGTCGAGCAGCGGCGTACAGAGTAGTCGAGCCACGAGACGGAGCGACCGGGCGCACGGCGAGAGCCAGTGCGACCGACCGACGAGAAGTCGAGCGGCGAGACGGCGCGTGGTCGGCGACGAGCCGCGCGAGGAGCCGAGACACTCGATCGCAGAGCATAGGCGAAGTAGTCGACGACGAGCCGCGTGACGAGCCTAGGCACCCGATCGCACGGCGTAAGCGAAGTAGGCGACGACGAGCCGCGCAACGAGCCGCGCGACGTGCCGAGGCACCCGGACGCGCGGCGTAGGCGAAGTAGTCGGCGACGAGCTGCGCAACGAGCCGCGCGACGTGCCGAGGCACCCGGACGTGCGGTGTACGCGAAGTAGTCGACGACGAGCCGCGCGACGAGCCGAGGCACCCGATCGCACGGCGTAGGTGAAGTAGTCAACGACGAGCCGCGCGAGACGAAGTAGTCGACGACGAGCCGCGCGAGGCGAAGCAGTCGACGACGAGCCGCGTGACGAGCTGCGCGACGAGCCGCGCGACATGCCGAGGCACCCGGACGCGCGGCGTATGCGAAGTAGTCGGCGACGAGCCGCGCGAGGCGAAGTAGTCGACGACGAGCCGCGCGACGAGCCGCGCGACGTGCCGAGGCACCCGGACGCGCGCTGTAGGCGAAGTAGTCGACAACGAGCCGCGCGAGGCGAAGTAGTCGACGACGAGTCGTGCGAGGCGAAGTAGTCGACGACGAGCTGCGCGACGAGCCGCGCGACGTGCTGAGGCACCCGGACGCGCGGCGTAGGCGAAGTAGTCGACGACGAGCCGCGCGAGGCGAAGTAGTGACGACGAGCCGCGCGACGAGCCGCGTGACGTGCCGAGGCACCCGGACGCGTGGCGTTGGCGAAGTAGTCGACGACGAGCCGCGCGACGAAGTAGTCGGCGACGAGCCGCGTGACGTGCCGAGGCACCCGGACGCGCGGCGTAGGCGAAGTAGTCGACGACGAGCCGCGTGACGAGCTGCGCGACGAGCCGCGCGATGTGCCGAGGCACCCGGACGCGCGACATAGTTGAGCGTGTTCTGCTGACGCGCGAACAGAGTACGGAAATCGATTCTGTTTTTCGACAGAACTCGGCGATTTGCTTTGCATTGCGACTTGACTTGCTTGTCGTCGAGTAGATTGATTTTAATGATGAAAAGGTCCTTCGAATTCGCCCGGTGGTGATGATGGCCCCTACCTAGCGCGTCAGCTGTCGGTGTTTTAGACCGGCAAACCTACCAAGAGGGTACCCGAGATAGATGATTGTGGTGGGGGATCGTGATCGGGAGACCGAGAACTCGAATGTATGCGCAAGGACACGGGACATAAGATTTATACAGGTTCGGGCCGCCAAGGTGGCGAACCCTACGTCCTGTTTGAGGGATCAAGTATGGCGCCCTGCGCTTGGTGTTGGGTTGTTCAGATGTCCTCCTAGGTACCCGACCCTCCTTTATATAGTCCAGGGGGCGGGTTCCTAGTCGGTTATAAGGCAGGAGTCCTAGTAGGATTACACGGAACGAGTCCTAGTAGGATTACAGAGGAATTCTAGTAAGAGTCCGTCTTCATCCTTCCCTGCATGGGTACCCGGGGTGTATGACCGACAATACCTTTCTAAAAAAATAACATTAAATGGCTACACCTACCTCATGCAATAAGAAACAAAACAACGTACCTAAATAAGGTAGCGTTTAGTTCGCTGAAATTTTGGTAAAAGTGGTGAAATTTTTGCATTGGGAAGCGTGTTCTGTGAGAGGTGACACGGTCTGCGATGCGAAAAATTTTGAGACTTTTTGGAACTAAACGGGGCCTAAATTTAATAATATTGGATCAATTACGAATTACTCCGTACACCAAAATAAAAATCGGCAACCTCTTGCTATAACACTCTGTACGTAAAATGCAAGATGACGACTTAACGAGCCAAGACGTGCCATATGGAGAGACTGGTCGAAATATAAATCCGGTCTAAAAGATGGAAAAGAAACTACAACATAAATGGATCCATACAGAAACACCGGTTCTATTTGTTTCTAAATATTTTTATGTATTTCTTCGATATAGCCTTGAGAACATTAAAATTTTTCAGATTCACATTAAAAACATTCGGAAGTAAAAACTCTATCAACAATAGTTGCGGCACATTCAAAAAAGTGGAGAGCCTCCTCCACCCTTCTAAAAAAGAATAGGTGACACCAAATCATTGAAGGAGACATTAACATGTACTTTGTCAATATCCAGCTTTATAATGTTGTTGTCCCTCACTGAATGTATTTCTCCTTTGCAATGTAACTTAGCAGGGTAATGCACCTTCTGCTGTTTGCGTGATTGTTCAAGCTAGATTTGACTTAATTTTAGTAGGAGGCAGGAGTGAAAATAGTTTAAATATTGCCAGCTGATTTGCTAATTTCTTGCTGTAGATTTCAAAGCAAATGGATTAGCTGCTAATAGATCTCACAATAATTTAAGAGGAAATGCAATACAAATCAAATAACTCAGTTGAAACCGTACAAATGCAAAGGAACTACATCAAAATTAGACTCAATAAAAAACAACCTCACCACTAGTCACCCGCGGCAACGCCGCGAGGTTTTCTAGTGAGTACAAGAAATACCGCGAGAAACTTTTTTTAAAAAAGAAATACCACGACAAAAAAAAAAGGCAACGAGAACTGCGGCAAAAGGGCGAAAAGGAAGCAAAACGCAAGACACGTATACCAAGGACAAGGAGCAGGAAATCGGAGACCGCCGTCCGCCGGCAGAAAGAAACGGGGACGCATCACCGTGCTCCCCTCCCCTATCCCTATTCCCCCTCCTGCTATCCGTTGTCCCGGCTCCCGTCCGTATCCCACGATTTCCGCGTCCCACCCACCCCCTCCACGCTTCTCTATTAACGCGCCCCACGAAAAATTTAAGACGCGAGCGGCGAATCCCTAGCCCTTGGCCCCGAATCCCACCCGAAATCCCCGAGCTCGCTCGCCAATCCGAACCGCCGGGCGCCCCCGTCGCCGGCGGCGGCTCGCGGCGCGGAATCTGCCCCTTTTGGGTTGGGAGATCCGGTGGGGACGCTTTGTCCTGGGCGTTCCGGGGCTCGAATCTCGCGGCGGGCGGGCAATGTGAGCGGTCTCCGTCGGAGGGGGACGATCTGCGGCGCGGTTCGTGGGTGAATCTTTGCGGGCGCCGGCGCGGCGGGGCGGCGCGGTTGGCGGGGGATGGAGCACGTGATCGGAGGGAAGTTTAAGCTGGGGAAGAAGATTGGGAGCGGATCCTTCGGGGAGCTCTACCTCGGTACGCGCCTCGCCGGGTTCCTTCCGATTGGAAATCTTTCACGCGCTTCTGCCATTCTCGACGCGCCGCCGTTTTTCGTTTCGGTCGCCGTTCTGATGCGGTCGGTTGTTTTTTTTGTTGCAGGCGTGAACATACAGAGCGGCGAGGAGGTGGCTATCAAGTTGGTATGTGATAATCTGATCCTGTTTGTAGACCTATTCTCGTGGAAGCATGCGTGGCATTAGGCAACAGTTAGTCCCAGATTCAAAGATATCGTTGTTCTACTGTTGCACTACTGTTGCACGAGGAACTCCTGTGTAGATATCGTGGCACAACCTAATTCAAATGTGAATGGTGTCCCCTAATTGCTTAGTAGTGAAAAGATTGACATGGCTTCTTGCTTGATTTTGTTATGATAAATAAAAAGACTTCCAAACATTTCTTGGTTATCCATGCGAATTGACTTGAGTTTTTCTTTCAATGAGTAATAACTAGACTCATTTCCTTTACTGTCAAGGCGTCTCGTCCTGTGTTTTATCATGAAATAATGACAAGACTTCTGAGCTTATTTTTGGTTCTGCAAGCAAATTGACATACTGAAGCCATAAATTGTGCTATGGAAAAATGCAATTTAGATTGCTATAGCATATAGATAATGCTTTTCTAGCTTGAATGTATACCATAACCTTTGTGACAGCATGTGGTTAACCCTTTTGGAGCAATTTGATTTGTCAGTCTTAGTCTGGGCAGTGCCCCTTTCAACATCAGGACATGCTACCTGATCGTTTTTCTCCATCTCTTGTTTTATCAGGAATCTGTCAAATCAAGACATCCTCAGCTTCATTATGAGTCAAAGCTGTACATGCTTCTCCAAGGGGGAAGTAAGTACCAACACGAGGACATGGTTCCTTTGTTTCATATATTTTCACAGTTCTTTATATTTCTTTATTCCAAACTTCAGCTGGGATTCCTCATTTGAAGTGGTTCGGTGTGGAGGGGGAGTACAATGTCATGGTCATTGATCTTCTTGGTCCAAGCCTGGAGGACTTGTTCAACTTCTGCAGCAGAAGATTCTCTCTTAAAACAGTACTTATGCTAGCTGATCAGATGGTAAGTTTTTCCCTATGGTGTCATCTGTTTTCTGTTAATTTTTGTGATCTGTATTGTACCTATGAAAAAGATCTCAATGAATCTTAAGTCCTTATACAGTGGATTTTCACCACCAAGTTAATTTCTTCCCGTTGTTTTCATACAGATAGCCAGAGTAGAGTACATGCACACGAGGGGGTTTCTTCATCGTGATATCAAGCCGGACAACTTCCTTATGGGCTTAGGCCGTAAAGCAAGCCAGGTTGGGTGCTACACATGCGTATTTACTGATACAACTGGTCCAGTAGTGGCTGTATGAAGTCTCCCAATCATAGCTCACAAGAGTATAGAATTCTGATACTGCGCCCATAGTCTGTTTCTTTTTATAGCTGCTGTCATATTCATGGACCATTTTTGTTTCAGCTCATTATCACTGAATGAAATTAAATTCCTTATATCTTTTGTTATTGTTACAAGATGCACTGTAACTGTCAAATTTGTCCAGTTGATGTAAGTTACATTGGGGTGGCTGTAGCTTGAATTTGTACCACACCAGTTCATATTATATAATAAATGGCAAATTTCCTGTGTGGAATCCTTGTGTATAATTGTTGAAAAACTACAGTGGGGCCTCCCCCGCTGTATAACTTTCAAAAAAAAAATGTTGAAAAACTGGGAACTGGTTTTGAATGCAGACATTTGCTGTAATTCATATATGATATTTATAAACATATCAAGTCTTTTGGAGGTGCTTAAAGTTCTCGAGCACTGAAGATTATTCTAGTGATGCTAACTTTTATGAGTAGATACCTGCATCCAAACTGCTGTCATAAGCATGCCTTTTAAATGATTGATATAATTTATCTTTACTGTTTTATAGCTGCTAAAGAAAATTGAGTGTACCCTTAACAGGTTTATGTCATTGACTATGGCCTTGCAAAGAAGTATCGGGACCTCCAAACTCATAAACACATACCATACAGGTAATCAGAAATGGTTCTTATGAATGCTATGAAATAAATTCTCTTTGCATCTGGATGTTTGTTGTAGTATGTTAATTGTGAGGATCTCTGTGCTTAGTATCATTCATTTGCGACACTTATGTGTGTGCTCTGTAGAAGCAATGTTTGCGATATACTTATTGTTCTGTTAGACCCTTCTTGTTTTGCCTATGTTTTGCTAACATCTTGGTTGTTTAGTTGTCTAATTTACTGAACCTTGATTTAGAATGTGCATAGCTTTCCTTGGCACTTTACATGCAAATGATATCTGCTAGAGTGCTAGTGGATGTATTGGCTTAAAAATCTATATTTTCTACTGCTATTTATGCAATCTATATGAAATCTTAATTGGTTAGCTGTTCTATAACAATGAATTATTTTGAAGCTCAATTTCTGCGAACACAATGAGGAAGTTAACTGTGGTTCTTCATCCTATTATAAATTATTTGATGATATTTTTTCTTTTCTTCTGTTACTTAAGTTTGATTTGTTTTCCTACACATTCAAAGCTTACATGTTTTCCTTGTAGGGAGAACAAAAATCTCACAGGAACAGCACGATATGCTAGTGTAAACACCCATCTCGGAGTAGGTGAGTTTCGCTGGTGATGTGTGGTACTAGGAAGTCAATATATATATAGTTATATAATAGAAACCAGCAGGTTTTAGGTTTTCATGGTGGACAAGGACAACAATGACAATAGCAAAGCCCTTTTAGTCCCAATCACAAGTTGGGGTAGGCTAGAGATGAAACCCAACTTGAGCCACCAACAAAAAGGAAAACTCATAGAAAATGAAAGACATTAATAATAGTAATATGCTAGGTCTAGGTGTCTAATGTATTGATTCTGCAATTGTTATCTACAAGCACTGCTCTTCTGGAACCTAAACTTTATGCACTGCCAATCTACAAAAAATATCGTTCATCCAGAAGCCCCAAGCTTTTTGGCTAACTATATGATGGCGTTGTGTTATTCTGACTTCTCATGTGTGTTATTGCTGCTTTCTCTTCAGAACAAAGCAGGAGAGATGACCTAGAGTCTCTTGGTTATGTGCTGATGTATTTCCTGAGAGGAAGGTTGGACAATCAATTGCTTTCTAATGTTCTAATCACCTTTTACCTGTGATTATATATTACTGAAATATTTGTCTTCTCAGCCTTCCTTGGCAAGGCTTGAAAGCTGGAACGAAAAAACAGAAGTATGACAAAATTAGTGAGAAGAAAATGCTAACTTCAATTGAGGTGATTGTTTTATTTCGACACATTTTTTTTAACAATCTCCATTTGCCGTTCTGCTCGGAGTGTATATAATCTTGTTAACCATGTTTTTTCACAATTTTTGCAGGCTCTCTGTAAATCTTATCCAACAGAATTCGGTACATACTTCCATTATTGCCGATCTTTGCGATTTGAAGATAAGCCAGACTACAGCTATTTGAAGAGAATCTTCCGGGATTTATTCATCCGTGAAGGTATCCACAAATAATACTTCTAAAGTTTCTTGCCCATCTCCATATTTTTCTTACATGCTTTCTTTTGGATACTTTCAGGGTTCCAGCATGATTATGTATTTGATTGGACTGTAGCAAGGCAAGGTGCAGACAATAACAGATTACGAGTATGTCTGCTACTCCCTTTTTCTGGAAATTGCTAGTAGTGCAAGTTTTACTGTGCTGAATGTGTACCATTTTTTCCTCGCTACCAGCTGAGTGGGAGAGGTGGGTCAGTGGGACCATCTGCAGACCGGGCTGCAGGTTTGCTAGTTGCAACTCATTTTGAATGTTAACATTTAGGAAATTAGCATGGTGCAAACCAGGATGCTCAAATTTACTTGTTTGCTTTTACAGCGAGACAGGATGTTCCGGATAGATATCCTGGTCCAGTTGACACATTTGGTAGAAGGATCAGCTCTGGTTCTGGCCATTATGGAGAACACACAAAGCACAGAACTCTATTGGATACACTTTTACCCAAGACGGTGAGAAACTCTCAACCCAATTCTATTGATATTTTAGTCTGGATAGTTATCAGTGAGTAATATCTCATGATTAGGTGATAAATGGGATAATTTTTTCTTTTGTGTGTGTGAGAACATTGGGACACTGCAGATGTTGGTAGAACAGGATGGCCGATATGATTTTGTTTTCCTGGGTGCTAGCTAACTCCCTCCGTCCCAAAGTGTAGGTCATTTTGGTATTTCTGGATTCATAGATTTTAGTTTCACTATGGATGTAGAGACATATATTTAGGTCCGTAGCAAAATGCTATGAACCTTGAAATGTCAAAACAACCTACAATTTGGGACAGAGGGGTGTTTTCTTTTATGCTTTAACTATATTTCTGTATCTGTCATCAAAATAATGTGATTGTGTTTTAAATATTTGAATTCCTTGGTTCCCCTGCCTTCCCTTTTTGTTGCTAATGAGATAACATATTCTCCACGGTGATAACTTTTATTCTTGCATCAACTTTCACCATGTCTTCCAGACTGTTGATTCGGATAGAAGAAGGCCTTCATCATCACGGAATGGAAGCACATCAAGGAAGGCCCTTCTTTCAAGCAGCAGAGGCTCTGGAGATCCCAGTGACCCAAATCGCAGTAGCCACCTACTCCCAACCAGCAGTGGCAGCAGCCGCCCATCAACTAATCAAAGGCTTCACCAGTCAACAGGACTTGAGGGCAGGACCTCATCATTCCCGAAACCAGGAAGATTCGTTCATGATGATACCACTATGAGGAACTTTGAACGCCTTACTATCAGTGCAGACAGGAGAAAATAAAAATTTTACTAGAGCAAAAGTTCTGAGCTGCTCACTTGCAAGAGTGCTGAGAATTCATTTAGTTCCAGGTGATGCTTACTGATGAGCAAGTTAAATGAGTCTGTGCTATGCATGATGCTGCAATCTGCATAGATGCTAGTCGAATCTTGGCACAGATTATTTGGGTTCTTTTAATTCAGTGGACTGTTCTTTCAAATGGCCACAACCCACAGAAGCATACTGCACAACGTTAGGACCCGCGGTATTGGCGGCAGTGTTTAGCCGTGCGGGTCAAAATGATGTTAATGTTGACTGATATCTGTAAAATGCCAGTGGAATAATAAATACATTTCTGTAGACTTGCATTATCTTCAGTTAGTTCTGTGAAAGTTGGAACTTTTGTCTATGCAATGCAAGAGGGGTTTCGGCCGGTGGAAGTACTTCGTCTATAAAAAGTGGATTCAAAATGATTTTTTTGTTCAGAAAACATGTTCTGTTTACATTTACATGTTCCTAATAAACTGAACTCGTATTGTTATTGTTTTTGTTAGTACAATAAAGCTCATAGGACCCTCCGTTGTCATCTTTAACAATTTTGAGAACCGAGATGCAAGACCGTCGAACAGTGGGAACGTGGATAATATAGCGTTTCCCCCCGAACTATATCTGGGAAAAAAAGCATAACTGTAACTTCTACAATCACCGTAATAGTAGCATCAGTTGCCTACTTCTTTCACCCACTTTAGAACGATTGCATTTATTTGCATTCGGAAAATTTTAGCTGAGCTCTCTGGATTTCAAACAACATATACTTTAAATCTCATATCCAATTCCAGTGACGGTGTACACAGAGATGTACTGAACCAGGCCTTGAACCCAATTTGCAGGACGCGCGGTATAATCCAGCAACTCAAGAATATATGTCGAGCAGCACTTCTATCTTCGGAGACAACAAAAAAATTCCAGAATGAGTAGCACAATCTAACAAGAATCCTCGTGACACAATCAATTCAGCAAAAATTCCTTGGGTACGGCAAAACATTTGTTGAAGACAGCCTTCTATTTTAGTCAGTACCACAGCACATTAAAAATCTGAATCAGTCTGATACCAGAAAAAGTTAGACATCATTCGAGATTTCAGTTCCAGAGAAAAAAATTCCTATCATGTGTTAGAATCACAGTAACAAACAAATATGTTAAAGAGTATATACATACACATGAATACACTAAAGAGGCGACTAGCAGCACATCAGCTATAGATCGATACAATCAAACCAATCCTCCGCACGTCATTTGCACGACTATTCATTCAGTTATATCAAAGCAGAGTTTTGCTTCATCCCAGGGGCCATTGATCTCAAACTTGTATTCTTGAATCCTAATAAGCCAGTAAGGGCAAACGATCGAAATAAAAACAAGAAGTGCCAACAGTAGAATGAAGAACATTCGGTGCAACTGGTATGTGACACTCAGGGTGACAACCATCAACACCAAGGAGAACAGGAGGTGAAGCCTAAAGTGGTACTTCTTGACACAGAATGTAATGAGGGGTGCAAACAGGAAGACTTGCAAGGAGAAGAGCATGATCGCAAAGACATGCAGCCTTGATGGCAAACGTGAAGCCACAAGGACAGATGCTACTATTGACGCATTCAAGGAAATGTTGCTGGTTAACTTTGGATTGTTGAGTGCTCCTGGAGGCCTTATAGTTGAACCAGAATAATCATGCAGAAAGAGATGAACCAGCAGAAGAGATACAGCAAGGGCCCATATTGAGTCTGAACTGATGGACCTTGTGAGGGTATGATAAATTGGCGCAAGAACATAAAGACCACTGATGAAGAATGATATGTTGAGGACATACTTTGTCAGAAGCTTAAGAGAGAATGGACAAGTCGTGAGCAAGAGGACAGAGAAACCAACCAGTAGGAGCCCAACATCTAGCTTGAGAAGAGTGGTCTCATCAATGTCCAAGTTCAATGTGAGGGTCCATGTTGAAACAACGAGAGCGACGATGCAGAGATATTGCGAAATGGAGACGGAGTCAATCATTACTTTCAGAAGGTCTCTCTTGACGACATTGGCATTCATAACCATCTCCTCGAGGAACGACTCGTCGGTGTAGTTGTCATCGTATCCTGGTTGCCTTCCCCCATAGGCAACTTTTCTCCACATTGGCTGTAACCTGATCCGGTTTCCATCGCTGCTCTTCATAGTGTCCTGCAGTAATTTCTGCTCCAGAAGAAACAGGCTCAGAGCCATGTCAAAGGACATGGATTGGTAGCCATCGAGATGCCTTCAGTGCTCAAACTTGCATTTGTCTGGCACCAGTTGCCCACTGCTAAAAGAGAATGCTGAGTTAATCACCTCCAATTTCAAGCAGATAACAATAATTCGTAGCCAACTATCAAAGGATTTTAACCTAGGGTATGCCTAGCCAGAGCTCCAATATGCAATTCGGCGCAATTAAATACACAATTCGGTAACACAACTATACAGTTCTCTAAACAATTGGGTATACAAATATAAAATAACCAACATTACGATAATCTATATTTAAGAGGTCCCATAAATTTTGACACATAAGTTTGAAGCTTGTATAGTTACAATATAAGTAGTTCAAACATAAGGTAAGGTCCTGATTGACATATTAAGATTTAGGTCCTGTTCTCGAGGCCAAGAAATCTTAATCAAAGCTAAGCAATTTCCTAATCAGCAATCACATGTCAAGATGTCAAGGTACACACAACGTTTCTAATTGGAATGGTGGTTCCAATCGGACTAGTTTGTGCTGTGCGTGACTGCGTGGCGGACATTGGAATGGACTGTGGATGGAGATTGGACATTGGAGGAGAAAGGGAAGGAGATGCAGGGCGGCCGAACCTGGACGTCACTGCTGCCCTCCTCCAGGTGAGTAGGCCACCAGGTCGGAGAGCGCCTTTGGCGCCTCCTGCACGCACGGGCGGCGCCGCCGGTGCCGAACCGCTGGAGCCCGTGCGGCTGCAGGCCGCGCAGGACGCGTCAGGCCTCGGGGCGTCGGGCGGCAGGAACGCAGGCGGCAGGCCGACTCGGAGTTAGAAAACGGACGGGGTGTCAGATCGTAGAGGATCCTGACACGGGGACGAGCGCCGTGCGACCCGACGGCGCCGGCGGCGTGCGTCGCCGGCGCGTGGGGCAGCCGGCGGGCGCGGGGATAGGGAGGAGTCGGAGTCTCGGTGAGAAGAGGGGGCGACTGGGCGTGCGTGCAGGACTGCAAGGGCCTAGGAGTTGAGGCGAGCCGCGTGCGGCCGGCCTGTTAAACTCGAGGCTTTCCTCCGGTTTGGGCCTCTGAACACCGAAATGAAAAACGTGTTTCACCGTCAACGTCAAAATTTTCAATAGAAAAGTATTCATTATACTTCCTCCGTTTCAAAATACTTTGTCATTCTGATTTTTCTAGATACATTCTTTTGTGATGCACTTAGATAGTTAGTATGTCCACATACATAATAAAGTGAATGCATCTAAAAAATCCAGAATGACAAGTATTTTGAAATGGAGGGAGTAGATTATAGGTTGGTGTGGGTGTGGGCCGACTTTTTTTTTCTTTTTAGTCCTTTTCGCGAAAGATGTTCACAAATAGACTTCTGATGGAAAGAATTCCAAAAATGAACCTGACTCGGGCGTCGAGGTCTCCAGTCAGAAAAAAATATTAGTACTCTACTTCAAAATTCTTTTTTGAAAAAAATTGTATGTTTCGTGACCAACAACATACATGAAATGTTCACTGAACATCATAGTATATTTGGGATCCAAAGTCTTTCAATGTATACATGAAAATCTTCCAGAATAGAATTTCAAAGGTGCGTACCTTTTAATATTTTAATATTTTAAGGGTTCTCAACACTTACCGTGTGTTTGGTTGGGGGTCGAGATGGGTTGGGACGGAGCGAACCCGCTCCCGCAGGTGTTTGGATGGAGATGAAGTGTGTTGGGTTGGCTCCAGACGAGAATATTCCTCTTAGATCCGGGTTCGCTCCCACCCCCAAAATTTGGCGGGCGAGTCCGCTCTGCTCGACGGTCGCGTCGGTCTCCCGTCTCCCTCCCGTCTATCTCTCTCCGGTAGCGGAACTCGCGTGCGTGAGGGCGGCGGCAGAGCTCGCGCGACGACGCTGGCGCAGGAGATGCGGCGGCGCTGGAGCTGAAGATGCGGCGGGGCTAGAGCTCAAGATGTGGCAGGCAGTGGAGCTCGTGCGATGGCGGTGAAGCTTGCGCGGGCGCCGGGGCCGGCGTAGGTCGCGCGGCGGCTGCACCCGCTACAGCTCGCATTGGGGCCGGCGGAGGTCGCGCGCGGCGGCAGCGTTCGCTGCAGCTCGCGCCGGCTTGCCCCCAAGCACCTGCGGCGGAGGCCCGCCGCGCGGCCGCACGCCGGAGGAGACCGGAGAGGCGGCCGCCCGTCGCGCTCAGCCCCGGTGTCCTCCTCGTCGCGCGGATCCAGCAGCGTTGACCTCGAGCTCCACCATGGCGCGTGGGAGATGGACGGGATGAGGATGAAGAAGGAGGCTTTGTATTACACGTGGGACCCACTAACGGAGTGAAACTGACATTCATTCCATATCCTTGTTCCACCAACCAAACAAAAAACGAGGGTCGGAGTCAACTCAATCCAGTCTTTCCAACCAAACATGAAGAGGGTTGGAGCCATCCAAAAAATGAGGGTCAGAGCCAACCCAACCCATCGAACCCGGAACCAAACACACGGTTACAATTTTTCGGTGCGTGGGTTAAGCCGACAACACTTTCAATTTTAGAACTTCATTTTAAATATGTAAACTCACTTCTTCTTGATCCATAAATGTTGTGAAATGTTAATCGAGGTTCATAGATTTCATTTTTCATGTTGTTAGCCACATCTTACATACAATTTTCTTCACAAAAGAATTTCAAAATAGTGTAACTGATATTATTTTCAGGCTGGAGACCTCGGCGCCAAGCTTGGCGCCAGAGCCTCTGGCGCTGAGGTCAGGGTCTATTTTTTGGATTCTTTCCATCAGGGGTCTATTTATGAACATTTTTCGTGAAAAGAGCTAAAAAGAAAAAAAGAAGTTGCGTGTGTGTGGGGTGGGGTGTGTGTGGGGGGGGGGGGAGGTTGTGGCCTTGTGGGGGGAGGGTGGTTTGACGCATCCTCGGAAAATTTGTCTTCTAGCGCACTTAAACTTAAAAGAAAATGAAAATTTTTTAAGTATTGGTTTTAAAGGATTTTTCAAGTTTCCAAGATATTTTCCCATGCCAATTGTTTGGATTGTCTTGGTGAAGGTTGGATATCCGTGTGCAAACCCCCTCCTTCAACTACCGGCTACACAAACTTGCACTGCTTTGTTGTCAAAAAAAAAAAAAAAACTTGCACTGCTTAAGGTAAAAGTACACCATCGCAAGTATTGCACTCTTGTTTTCATCCCGCACGGGCCATATATGGAAAGCATATTTGAATCCATACCATTGAAAGTGAAAAAGCTTGTAGCTTAGCGGTGGCAATGCTTTAGTAGAGCGCCTAGGTCCTAGTTCGATTCTCGGTGGAAGTAAATTTTCAGGCTAGATTTAAAAATCTCTCTCACCAGCGAAATCGGGGTAAATGATTTTTTAAGTCATGATAAAGTTCATTTTCTTCTTAAAACAAAACCGTGGGCGACCTTACCTCACTAGCTTAGTTTTCTTATATGGAATGGCAAGTGAGCTACCAGTTTTGAAGTTAAGATTCAAATCAAACTTTTGTGATAATTGAAGACCGATAAACTTCATGCTTCATAACTATTTTCATTGAAAATATTTTCCCCTTATGTATATTTGGCTATTAATTTCTAAATATATGATTTATCCCCTCTTTAAAATTAAAGCTATGTTTTATTTTACTGGATCAAGAATTCAACTAATGATTGCTTTATCAATTTTCATCTATGTGATGTAAAATCATAAATCTCTAACTATTTTTCACTTAGAAATATGATTACAATCACATTTTATTACAAAACAATGTTTTTAATAAGGGAATCAATGTTCAATCATAGGCTTATTTGCCCTAATAAAATGAAATATGATTTGTCAAATAATATACATACATATATATATTCTGCTATGTATAAAGATTGATATATAGGATATTGGCGCAGTATACATGGTGGCATTTTGACTAAAAATATATAATCTATTTTAAATAACAAGTTATATACAATGATTTTTATACTAAATCTAGTAATGCCTATCATTGTACAATTTTAGATGTCTGTAGTACAAGGCTTGGACAAACCTGGATGGATTTCAAAAAAATGTTCTACATAAAAAATTTTCTTCATATTTGGCCCAATTTCTATTAAAGGTGAAGTTCAGTTTACCCTCAATTTCAAAACCAACAGAGGAGATGTCAAAAGCACCGAAGAACCTCGAATCTAGGGTGGAAGTGTGCCTTATTGTTTCTGAATTAAACATTTGGTTGTTGCCTAGTATCTGTTGGATAATACTCATTGGTTGAAATTTACCAGACTTTGAGAATAAGACTTCGTCCCCTTCTGGGAGGGCTCTTGCGATCTGTCACCCAGAGATTGGCCGGTGCAAGTTGAATGGCATCGGTTTGCAAACAAGGGGTGCGTCAAACACTCTGCAAGCGTCATGCGGCAAAAAATCTCCAAGGATCAACGCATCATGTTACACTGAACGGTAGAGCTCAACTTGGCAGTGTACATCTCAGTTCTGACAGATACATTCCAAACACACCCTTTGCACATCATATTCTTGACAGATCATCATACACTCCAGAATAAGTGGAGGTTGCAAAGGAAATAGCTAACACAGGCAACGGTGGATACTGATGCATCTCAGCTACAAATCTCACCAGCACAACTGCACAAAAAATATAATGGAAACAATGCACATTGCATATTCGCCTCAAACCAGCTGGATATAGATGCATCACAGCTACAAATCACCAGCAACAAAAGCAATTTGAAACAAAGGCACATTGAACATTCATCGCAGACAACCTTCGATATTCCATATCATTCATGACAAAATCTCCAGAGCACAGCCATGCTTGATAAAGGTTTGAAAAGGGTTCATAGGAAACAGTAGTACTAATTCTGGCTTTAACAACACTCGAACGAATTGCTGATCCAACATGGAACCAAAACCTCAACAAGCTATCCACCGGATGATACTCTAAGCAGTGGACGCCTTCTTGAGCTTGGCGAGCTCTTGCCTGATAGCTCCACCCCTCTGTTTACACAAGGAACAAAGTGTTAAAAAGCAATGCAGACAGCGCCAACAGAAACTAAAAACACAGGGAGCATCCTGACCTTGATCTTCGCCAGCATGACCTTGAACCTGTCAAAGTCATTGAGAGCTGCTCTCCTCTTCTGGACAATCAGCTTCTTGCCCCATGAGCTGTTCTCCCACTTGGTCTTCACATCTGGAAAAGGATAACAGGAAGTCAATTAAGTTCCATCTGCTCTTCTGTACAATCATCTAGAAGCTGCATAGAGCACACTAATGCTGAAGAGGCCAGCACAAGCTTTATCATTACCAGCTTCCTCCATTGCCTTGATCAGAGTGGTCTTCTTGGGTACACGTTTGATGTCAATCTTGATGTCAGTAAGTGAGAGCCGCTTGAAGTTCATCTGGCACCTGACCATATCAGGGGCATCCACAAGTGCCTGGTTCACATAACAGATAGAGGCAATGAGAGCTTGGCCAATGAGGCATGACCACGCAACATAATAATAAGCAAAGGCACTGAAACTTGTAATTCGATAAATAATTTTCTCAAGTTAAAGCACAAATTGTTGTCAACAAAACATTTGTTACTCATAGTAAGGAATCTAACGGAACAATGGCAATGGTTAATAGTAACACACCATCCCCTGGATTCATTACAGGAAACAAGTTTGCTAAGCAATCCTAGCCTTGTGATATTGTTGCTAAGTCACTAAATCCGCCATCTGGCAAATAGCAAATTCGGTACAGGAAATGGGAATTATAGAAAGATAAACATCTAATCCGCTAAGCTACTCCGCAAATTAAACTGAATATAATCGGGTGCTAAAAAAACAGTCAGAACGTTTTACATTTCTCACGAAAAGCATCAGCAATTATTACCACAGCTACAGAGCATGCTTCTAAAGCTCAGATTGACATCACAAGAGCGAGCAGAAACGGAAGAATTTAGGAGAGCGCTCTGGCTTTACCCTGTTCTGGTCGACCACGTCGACGATGACGACGAGGCGGCCATAGTCCTTGCCGTAGTTCACCAGGGCCACGCGCCCGATCTCCACGAACCTCTTGAACGGCTGCACGCATAGCACAGGCACAGAAAAACCCCAGTCAGACCCCGCGCTGTTACAAAACCCTCCCGGAACTAACACCTTTCAGCGCGATCCACGTACCATCCTGGCGGCGGTCGGGGAGGCGAGCTGCGGCGGCGGCGGCGCGAAGCGGTGGCGAGGGAGGTGGCGAGGTGCGGCGGAAGTGCAAAGAGAAACTAGGGTTCGGCGGTGGGAGCGGCCTATAAAACGGCGTGCAGGTTCGGGACCGCCGCTGGATCAGAAGATCCCTGGCCGTCCGATCCAGGTCAGAGCGCCCCCAAGGGGTTTGCCGGGCCTTGTGGGCTATGAATGCATAATTGGGCCAGGAATGCTTTACAGGTCAAGCAAAGTTTAGACATGTTGGGCCTATGTATGAGGCCCGTAGCGACTTCTTTCTTTTTGTTCGCCTCTCTCAGCTTGTGAGAACGCACGCACGGATCGGCTTGAGATTCCTCCGTCCGCAGCAAAAAAACCAGTACGGCGTCGGTGCTGGACTGGTCTCGCCGCGCATCTTGTTCCGGCATCTGCTCTCGCTGCCTGCGTCGTGAGTGAAAGCAGCTGCGGGATATATTCGTTCCCTCCCCGATCGGGCCTCCCTCCTCCTGCAGTCTCCTCGCCCCTCGCTGACAGGGAACGCCGGGTGAAAGAAGGGAGCTTTCATTGCCGGATCCGTGAACGGTTAGTTTGCAACCAGCTCTATGTGTGATTTCAGATCATGGCGAATAGTAGGGCGTGCATCTCTTGTGGGTTTTGTAGAGTTCAGAATCCGGGCACCCTGGATTGGCGGGGTTTTGTAGTGCTTTATTGGTTGGTTCTATATGTGTAGTCCGTGAAGATCTGATTCATGGCTTCGTGGTGCATGGCCGCCGTAGGAGATCAGATGTAAGTGTGATCTGGTGCATGTTGGGGGCAGAGCGTCTGGGTGATTAAGACTTAGATATATATGGGATGCTGGTGCTGGCAATTACTTCCTCTCAGTGACGACGGCAGAAGTGGCAAGTCAAGTTCTAGAAGAGTTAGGTATCTGGATTAATGCTCGCTTCCATTCTCTTTTGCCTTTGGGGTAGTTTGTTGTAGGTCGCCAAGGTGCAAACGGTGTAGAATAACTCGTTTCTGTAAAACTTAGGCTAAGTCATCAACTCCGATGACGCCGCCGGTGGGTTGTATTGCTTCTTCTTCCTCTTAATGAAATACGTGCCTTGGCACGGTCGCAAAAAAAATTACTTCCTCTCAGTGACCGTATTCTGTTTGCTGTTATGATGGGTTGATGTACTTGTTGTTGCAGGTTCAGAGATGGCAGCGACTGTGTTCACTCCCTCTTTGGAAGGGATGAAGCATGTCAAGGCAGAAAATGGAGTCATTCTCACCAAGCCTTTCCTTGAAGTCTGCAAGCAAATCTTGCCTGTCCTGGGTAACTCGCTTTCCTTATGTCTTCCCTTAATTTTCACTTCTCTTGACTGCTGCATTGTTAGCCGCATGAGGTTTTGAGATTTAGTCCAGTAGTCCAGCTGTGTTACTTTAATTAAATTCGTGATTTGGTACCATGATTAGTTCAGTGGCAAGGTGAACGCAGTTTGAGTTATTTCTCACACGTGAATTGTGGTAGATTGAGACGAACCCTCCTTGATTTAATAAAGGCCTCCTATCTTATTATAAGCTTTGTAGTTTTGATTCTTTCAAGATTTTGTGCACCCATCTGCACGATACTTGTGTTACTCCTTAACATGTGCTTCTGTGTTGCCTTAAATTGTTTTGCTTACACAATAAATCATCTTTTTCATTAATTTTCCCTTTATTTCTGCTGTTGCACACCAGATAAATTTGGAGCTGCTATGGCAATTGTAAAGAGTGACATTGGTGGCAATATCACAGTAAGAAAGATATTTTTTGCAAGATTACTATTATACTAACATTAGTCATTGTTTATCTTCCATTCTTTTTTGCTGGTAAATAGCTGGTAGTGCTGTCAATGCCGTCTTTCAATTACCGATGTTGTGAATTGTGATAATCCATATTTAGTTTAGACAGATCTGGCTCCTGTTAGTTTGATTGCCTCTTATGTAGCCTCAAAGTTCTAAGTTGTTTTTTCTTTTTAATTTCAATTGACCTGGTCCTCATCTGTCAGAGACTGGAAAACAAATATTCTTCAGATCCATCAAAGTATGAGCACTTGTACACCATGGTTCAGGAAGAAGTTCAAAACAAGACTGCAAAAGGTTCCTCAAGCTGCACAAATGGGCTTCTATGGCTCACGAGGTGCTTAAATTTCTTTTATTTTGTTGGTTTGCTGTTGCAACTTGATCAGGAAGCCAAGTATCTGATTTCTGTTTACACAAAATTTTGCATCTCAGGGCCATGGATTTCCTTGTTGAGTTGTTCCGCAACCTGCTTGAGCATCCAGACTGGACTATGAGTCAAGCATGCACCGATTCATACTCCAAAACTCTGAAGAAATTTCATGGCTGGCTTGCCAGTTCTAGTTTTACGGTAGAATCTCACTCTGACGACCATACAATCAATAGTATTTCTATCCACATAAGGCAACTTGTATTTAATGTCCCTTGCTCAAGATTCAAGAAATTATAATCACATATGGATGGATTGTGGAAAAACTGGAAAGATGAGGGTTAGTTCACATGGATTATAAATTTATAATAATCAATATTCAGGGAGCACCATAGGATAGATAATAAAAGCCAAAGGTCTTACAAAGAAGAAAACAAAAGGAGAAACTAAAAAGTTGAAATAGGTGTCGTTGGACTTGCCAGCTACAGGCGACAAACACCAGATAGTCAAATGTCAATTAATTTGAACTTTGTCAATCCAAATGTTAACTGAAATCCCAATCTTTTAATACATTGTTGCTCTTTCTGTATGGAGATAGGTCAAGTGGTCAATAGTATCATCTTTTAAGATAGATTGTATACTTTTAGTTGGTATGTCTTATATCTGTTCTCTCATTTTGGTGATTTACTCATATGAGTTGATGGCAGGTGGCCATGAAGCTTGCTCCTAACAGAGATAAATTTATGGAGGTCATTAGCGGAACAGGTGACATCAATGCAGACATTGAGAAATTTTGCACAACCTTTTCACCATTTCTCAAAGAAAATCATGACTTTCTGGTATGTATACTTAAATGGCTTGGTACTTTTTTTATGTTGTCCACTCTTGTGAACCAACTCTTTTTTTGCAGGTGAGCGTTGGTCTTGATGATATGAAAGCTTCCTAGAGCAATCTCCGCAGCAGTTACAGCAAAATAAACATGTCTTGTAAAACTCAAATGTTGCCTCCCGTGGTCATCTTCCCCTCCCCCAAAAAATATACAGGGTAATAATAAGTCTGTGAGCATGATTGCCATGGCTGCTTACACAGTGAAACGACAGTACTCAAAAAATTTACATCTGGAATTCATACCCTGTTACATACATACATGATTATGTGGACCTCATGTACTCTTAAAGTTCTGTCTAGGCTGAAATTTTACAAGAATTTTGCAACAATATTATACATACATTATAATTATTCCTAAAATGTTGGTTTGAAATTCGTCCACAATACAGCTACGGACGATTACACTACTCTGCAGCATTGCGTACAACTATGGAGGGATAAATTAGACTTTTCGTCTGCTCATTCTGTCAGAAATGTGCCAGTGGTGCCTGATGCTGGTGTGTTATTTTTCTAATTTGCCAAATAAGCCATGCCTCAAAGCTCGTTTGGCATTGACAATTCGGAGGTTATTGCCCAAAAAATATCAAAGGTTAGCAGTTTATGGGGAATAAAATTGGGAAATATGTGAACCCCGTCTCAAAGCACATTTTTCTGCCAATCGGTCAAGATTTTGTAAACTTGCAAGCACGATCTTTATGGTAAATTGGCACAGGGATCGCTGCTGAGTGGCAGACACCAGTATGCTCGGATATGTCGAGGTTAATCTTTCACAAGGACGTGTTCGAGCAGTTCTTATTCTTAGTACTCTGGCTTAGCAGGTTGCTGTTCTTCTAGCTAGTATCATGCAGAGGAAAACAATCAGCGAGCCACCCATAACGTCTACAAATCTTCCGAACGTTATAAATGAATATCTTCGATCAGAATAATTCACCATAAGAGCACTAGTCATTAGAGTATTTACAACTACTACTCTATAAACAATTGAAACGATGCACTGATCGCATTACGCTCCAGGTACAAGTTATTACATGCTAATCGGCTTTCCATCCACCCACCACCGAAGCAGAATGGGCACCGGATGTTAAGGAACTGTTCAAAGCTTCAGGCAACCTTCTGCGATGTTGATGCTGAGATGGTGAACATGCAGAATTTCAGTTTCACTTATGAAGAACACTTCTTTTCTGCACTTTGATTTTCTTCAGTGGTTGAGTCTGGAAAAAATAGCGCAACGAATGAGTATACAGTACATACAAAAGGAACATTTGATGTAGCCAAAGAAATGAGAACTAACCTTCCCCTTCTCCAAAGCTTCAAAGTCTATCCTGCTCTTCCATGTGCTCTTCCGTAATTTGATTGGCCGGTTTCCAACGTATTTACCTGCATGACATTTTTTTATAAATTGTAGCACTTATGATAGCAACAGAAAAGGATGCATCAGGAGTAAGAGCGCACTCATACCGTTCATTTCTTTCAAGGCAGCAGCAAGATCTGATGCATTAGCAAAACTAACAAAACCATATCCTTTAGTTTTACCAGTCCACTTGTCCCGTATAACCTGGTGCAGAAGATAACCCCAATCATGAGTTGCTTAAATAAAGCGAAAGATTTTTAAACTGCAGGGCCGTATAAGAAAATGGAAGAGTCTAAACTCACCCTGGCCATGTTGAAGGATGGATATTTTGAGAATGTTTTTGTAAGAATATCATCGTTCACTTCATTTCCAAGATCACCACAAAACAAACGAAAGTCGTCTGTAGATGAGAGATCAATCAACTGTCAACAGAAGTACATAACAGTATCTCTAAATAAACTACCTTAATTGTCATCAGGAAGTCTACCAGGTAGAATCCCATTATTAACGCACAAATGAGAAACATTATGCAAGTCAGAACATGAATTTGTGGCCAACGGCAAAGATCCAAATGTTGTAAATTTGATAATACTGCAACATTTTTGTTTTCAAGAAAAACACATCCATGGCACATTTAGAAGTTAGGAACATTAGATGAATATTGATAGGTGAATGCAAATCATTCAAGCAGACCACAAAGCGTGATACGCTAGTTTACAAATTAATTAGCAGCCAAAGCTCGCTAAACCTGACCCCCACCAGATAAGAAATAGTCAAGCACCACTCTCCTGAACAGCTTAAACCATTTAAGCTAAGGAGAAGGAGGAATGAAGAAATCAAGCTTGACAATACTTCTATTGTTGAAAAACCAGAGTCCCACACAGCATTTATAGGTAATATGAAATGCACACAATGCACATGTAGATCGATCCATAAGAACAATGCCCAACTTTGAGCTATATAGTTCTTTAATCTTCACTGACCAATATAATGAAATAAGAAATGAAGGGAACATAGCAAATGGGACGTGTGCTTGTTAAGGCAAGTATGTTCACATCAAACAATACAAAAATAATATTTCATACAACAGCAAAAGCATGCCTAGAATAGGTAAAGGCATATGAAACAGTGTTGCATGTGAAACAAATCAGGTAGGGAAGAAAATTTGGGGAAAAACTGTTTACTATATCTGTAAGCCCACCTAAATCCCGTGTGGCAACATGTTGGACTACACATCACATCCCTCGAGCACCTTTGTAGAAAGGGAAAAAAGAGCAGCTTGTTTCAGATCAAATCATGATAAATAGAGCATCAGATCTTGCCTGTGAGAATGATAATTCATCTCATGGATTGTTGTCTTCAAGATAACGGACAATAAGGGCTAAAATAATTGTCACAATGCCACAAGATACCATAAGCCACATAATTGGAGTATTTGAGAAACATTATGAAAATTATGACAACAGAGCATAAGAGATCTTACTTTCCGGCCAATCAGCCAAGGTTGGGTCCTCCCAACTTTGCCCAGCTGCCTTCCGAGGCACAGCCTTCTTTGTTGCTTCAATCTTCTTGTCTCTCTCACTATTTGCAATAGCACCTTTAACTGTGGCTAGAGCCTCAGGACTGATTATCTTCGAGTCCTTCTGGAACAACTGTTGTGCCTGCAAGACACCATGTGAGAGTAAGACAGGCTAAAAGGTTACAAAAAAAATGGCATCGAATTAACAGCGACACAGAATAATACATAGATGGTAGATCTGAGATTCATTAAGTTACAAATTGACAGTATGCATTGTTAATAAGACATATAGTTTCATCTCGCTAGCTTGAAAAAATAGTGAGTTGAAACTCACATTTCTGCCTCCGTCAATTGGACACAGGATCTTCCCTTTTAAAATAAAATAATAAATAATTGTAACCATTCCCACAAATTTTGATATTCATGCCTACAAGTTACAGTACTGCTACGCAGAATTATTATTAGACAAATGATTATTCAGATTCCAGTTAAATTAGTAATTAGATATTACAAGGGCATAAAAACCTCAATGAAATGTCAGTACTAAGATTAATCATGTATTGTTTAGTCAGAATCATTCACTATCAGCAGCACCATACAGGCAAATATAGAACCTAACAAACTTTTGCAATTACATCCTGCAAGACAGAAGACAACTTTTAGTGGAATGTCTGCAATGAACCAGAGAGAAACGTCTGTGTTAAGACTAATCCCACAACATCTAGTCAAAATCATTCACAACCAACAGTATAAGACAACAAAAGTGCCTTCACAGTGGAATGACCGTCAGTCATCGGATCATTTACCGAATTAAACAATCAAAGTCATTAGGTGTGCCTTCACAACAAAAGTACGATTACAAACACACAATAATTGCATGCATTACTTGAAAATAAGGTCCACTGAAAGTACCTGCGCCGGGGGAACAAACGGCCGCTGCACGTAGGTGTGCGGGCCCTGCGCCTGTGGCTGCTGCTGTGCCGTCGGAGCCGAGAAGCCGCCGGCAAAGGTGGAAGGCGCCTGCTGCGAAGCCGCTGTCGAGGCGGAGCTCGAGGACGACGCTGGGTGGCGCAGAAGGAAAGGAATCTCTACGGCCCCGGCGTAGTTCACGACGGCGGAGTACCTCATGGCAGCAGCGACGATCCTGTCGTACGTGCTCTGGTGCTGCTGAGGCCCCCAAGTAAAGCACTGCTCCCTCGCGGCCGATGCGAGCCGCACGATCTCAGCAAGCACGTCGTGCTGCTCAGAAAATTAGAAACACATGTTATAATGAAAAGTCATATGAATGTAATATATTTGCAGTATCGTAGCTTACCGCTGTGTCGGCGGTCTGGTCTCGGCGCACCGGGTACGTCGCGTCCGGCAGGATCCTGTCGTGGTCCGGGACAGGTAACGGTGGCGGGGTAGCAGGCACGTACATCACCCGCGTCCGCGTCCTCGGGAGGTACCACTGAAGGTACGCTACCCAGGCCGCGCCGTCGTGAAGGTGGTGCTCGGTGACGACATTCTGCTCGTGCGCCGCGGACGCCCAGTCGGCCACGTACGGCTGCAGCTTGTCGACGAACGATGTCGCCGCAGCCACGCCCTTACGCGTCCACCTAGCATAGATGAAACATAAAATTATTGGCAACTGAATATTTGTAACGGAAAATAATTATAACTGGCAAATGGTAGCTCACCTGTGCGCTGTAGGCGGCAGACGTGGCGCAGCGGGTACTGGCGCCTCCTGGAAGAGGCCGAACTGCCTCATCACCCGGTGGACGGCGTACTCCTCGACGTAGACGTCGAAGACCAGTCGTCGCCGCGTCATCCAGTACGCCTGGTCTCGGGAGCACAGGGACGAGAGCCCCTGTGGTGCGCGGGCAGCGACCATGGCAGGAGCGTACGGCGTCCACCGGATCTGGCCATCGACCATCCGGTCGATCTGACCAACGAAGTCCTTGTACGCCTTCTTCGGCTGCTCACCAGCCCAAATGTGTTGCAAAGAACATGAAAAGTTAAGTGAATCGAACTAAAGAACTCATAACGCGAAGAAAACGATAAGGAAGACCATTACCTTCCGGAGGCACCACAGAGAACCCATGGTGGGGAGGTCCGCTGGGTCGGTGTCTTCGGGCAGCGGCTGGTACTCCGAGAGGTCGGCCTTGGGCCGACCGATGTCGAACCGCTCGTGGATCCACATCTGCAGCAGGAGAGGGCACCCCAGGAGGATCCCCTCCCTACTCGCCGGCCTCGACACTACCGAACACAGCCCCCTGTAGGTAGCTGCCAGAACAGCGCTGCCCCAGCTGATCTGGGGCATCTGCTCGAGGGGTGCGTTGGTGATCATCTGAGCCCTGGGGAGCAGGTACCGCGACACCGAGTCTCCCGCTGACTCGCAGAACAGCACCCACCCGAACAGCCAGAGCAGGTAGACCTCCAAAAACCTGTCTGACGTCGGGTCGTCGGCATCGTCCGCCATGTAGTCAGCCTGCACACACACAAAGGTCCATCGTCACATTCATTTAAAATGCATACAAACGTTGAAAATAAGAGTTAGAATCACGTACGCTGAACTGCTGGATCCAAGTCTAGGTGGGCCCGTGGGTGTCGGCAAAAGGCACGTACGGCGCTGGCGCGCGATCGTTCCAAGGAACGTTCGCGAACCGAGCAAGGAAGTCAGCGTGCCACGTCGCGGGGATGTCGATCGGCCCCATCACCTCGCCAGCACACGGTAGTCCTCCCAACATCGCGGCGTCCTCCAGACTGAGCGTCATCTCGCCAACGGGGAAGTGGAACGTGTGTGTCTCTGGTCGCCACCGGTCCATGAACGCGGCGATCAGCGGGACGTCGTAGCTAAACCGCGTCAACCGCTCCGCCCGGGGAACCTCAGCTCGTAGCCTGTCCCCCTCGACCAACCGCGCAACAGGGAGAAGTCCTGCAGCGCGTAGCCTGAAAAAATATTAATTTAGTTAACGCAATTACTATTGTAAAGAAACAGAAATAAATAATAAATATGAATTACGTACTTCGAAATTCACCACTTGTGTATCGGCATCAACGTGAGGGTCGTCCGGCAACGTATGTTGCCGGGCGAACGTCTGAGAACAGCCGACACGTACGAGCGGTGGTGCCGGTCCACCGCCTCGTCGAACAACTCCGGCCGTACGTACTCCAGCGGTGCAGCCATAACTGCAAAAAAAATAACATAATTGAATAATTATTTGAATTATACTAATTAAAACGAATTTTGTGAATATAAACCATTTTCTACGATTTTTATTTCAATTTAATCTAATTATGTGAATTATAACCATTTTCTAGGAATTTTAAATGAATTGAAACGAATTATGTGAATTTTCCCATGAATTTTATATCAATTTAATCTAATTACGTGAATTATAACCATCTTCTAGGATATTTAAATGAATTGAAACGAATTATGTGAATTTAAACCATTTTCTACGAATTTTACATCAATTTAATCTAATTATGTGATTTATAACCATTTCCTACAAGTTTAAAACCAATTTAAATGAATTATGTGAATTTAAACCATTTTCTACGAATTTTATATCAATTTAATCTAATTATGTGAATTATAACCATTTCCTAGAAGTTTTAAACCAATTTAAACGAATTATGTGAATTTAAATAATTTTCTACGAATTTTACATCAATTTAATCAATTTAAATAATTTTCTACGAATTTTATATCAATTTAAACGAATTATGCGAATTTAAATAATTTTCTACGAATTTTCTATCAGTTTAACTAACCTAAGTTAACTAAACTAAATTTCAAAACTAAACTAAACTAAGTTAACTAAACTAAATTTCTAAACTAAACTAAATTTCTAAACTAAATTAACTAACTATACTAACTACACTAGACTAAATTTAGAAACATACCTCAGTCAGAAGTGCTCCGAAGGGTTGAAAGCCGAAGTTTTAGAGGAGGGAGGGAGGGAGGGGGCCGGCGGCGGCAGCGGTGGCCTCCTTATATAGGGGGGACGCTGCCGCCAAACCCCACGGCGCCAGGACCCTGCCGCCGTGGGGCACGGCGCTAGGGCTCCTGACGCCGTGGGCCGGGGCGCTAGGATTCCTGCCGCCGTGCCCCACGGCGGCAGGAATCTGGCCCCACCTGGCAGTAGAGCCGTGCCCCATGGCGGCAGATGTATATTTCTCGAAATTTTTGGTTCGTCCATTTATTTTTCGAAAATCAGAGCAGAAAAAATATAAAAAAAATTCCAGAAACATAAACTGGGTGCGTGGGCCGTTTCCGTGCGTGGTCGTGGCAGGCCGCAGTCTGTAGCTGGACCCGGCCCGTTCGCCGCGTTTAAGGTGTTCTCCTGCCACGACATCCCATACTCCCCCATCGCCCGCTTTCGTTCGAGGAGCATCCGCATCCGCGTAGAAAAAAAACTCGGCCTGTGGGGAGTAAGACCACCCCTACGGTATTGTATTAAGAAGAAGACCTTCTCACACAGGTCGAGAAAATCTCCGAACCCCTGCCCCATCCATACACAGCGGCACCGCAGCACACGTGAGATAAGGCTGGCCTTAGACCTGTGCTTTGGCGTGGGACAGACGAGGAGATTTTTTTACAACAGCAGACTACTGGGAAGGCCATCCGGCCGCTCAACCACCACACACATGTGCGTCTACTGGGAAAATAAATTCCCCCAGTAGGACACGCAGGTGCAATTCCTGAGAATTGAATCTGGGTGGGCATCCGCGTAGAACGGAAGGCACCACGGAAGGTTACGCCATTATCAATCTCTGCAAGCCTCTCCAAGGTGCGCCAGAGATCCACGCCAAAGAACGCGGCTAGATCAGTGCAAATCAGGGGGAGGCGTGTGTTGGCTCATCAGATCAGCCATCAGGCCGGGCCGCCGGGGAGTTGATCGAGCCATCATGGGAAGAGTTCAGATAAGCCGATCGACTTCCTCCGGTTGCCCATCACGGCAGCCTGTTCGTTTGGCTGGTGGCTGGTGGCTGGTGCTGATTTGTTCTGAGAGAAAAGTACTGCTGGCTGATTGCTGATGGCTGGTTTGTTCTGAGAGAAAAGTACTGCTGGCTGGTGGCTGATAAGCCAAACGAACAGGGTGGCTCGCCGGCCGCGTCGTCGTGTCCAAGGGCAATCCATCCTAGCCGCCCGTGCGCAAATCGATCGATCAACCCGGCCGTGCAAATCCGGCATCAGAGAACCTCGAAGCCTCGATCGAAGGTGTGACCGGCTATCAGTGCTAGTATAAAACCTTCTTTTTTGGCTATCAGTGTACGTGTAGAGCGACTTGTGACAGGCGGGGGCCGCCGGATCACGCATGCATTATTTTGCAGCTCACATGATGAACACATCGCCTAGGTTTTGAAGCTTGAAGCTGGGATCAACAATATTAATTGTTTTTGTTTCCGAATAACAGTAATCTATAACTCCTATATAGGAGCTCCCCACTAGCAAGCCTTAGGGAGTTCTCAGACCTCTGATTGGTCCATGCCAGTGGTAACTGAAGCATAACAAAGTGGCCTTCCAGCGCGTCTGGCCCTTTGCGCTGCTCTCTGTCACCAACCGTCGATTATTGATGAGTGCGTCCATTGCTCTTCACCTCCTGCATTACTCACTCAGAGACAATCTCCCATCTATAAAATGAAAAGTCCTCCTCTCTGCTTCTGCACGCGTACTTCCCGGATCAAGACCTAGCTACCCGGCCGCCGGTCCGCGATGGCGCGCGCCGCCGCTCAAGGACGAGCTGGACATCGTCATCCCGACGATCCTCAACCTGGACTTCCTGGAGAGATGTGGTGGCCTGTCTCGGCGACCCGGCCAAGACAAAGGTCACGTGGGGGTTCGACCACGAGCTCTACGACGGCCCGTGATCTGTTTCTCTAGCACGGTAAGCACGTGTGTGTGTTTGTTACAGGGAGATAAAAGTGAAATAGAAAATATCAATCATATCATTTCCATGCTGCCATGCACTAAAGAGATCGATTCATTCGATTGGGACATGCATTGGGATTCATTCCTTTTTGTACGATGGAACAACCGGACTTGCTCTTCAGTCATCACCTCTATTTTCACGTCCCAGGTTTATGAATGCTGGTTAGGATTGTTAATTATTGTAGCTTTTAGAAATTTATCCACAATACTTAATCATCGTTCGTTTGCTTGCCAGGTCATTATTTGATTGTATATCACTCAGTTTTTTCTCCCAGATAAATGTTGATACAGTTAAATTGTGTTGTTCTATTCTTTTTTCTTATAGTAGCCGTGTGATTAATATCTCTATCAGTATATATTGTGTGCAGTTTGTTTTATTTAAATTTATCTATTAAGATATCATGAAAATTTCCCTTATGATCATTGCATTTTCTTAATTCCCATAGCAACACGCGGGTGAGGTTCCCCTAGTATTGTTTGTTGATGGAGACAAAGGTATTTGCAACATACAAGTATACATCATATATGCGTGTTTCAATTCTCTCCATGCTTAACTTTTGTCGTTAGGATTTTAGAAAGCAAATTATTAAGATACATGCATCTGGATGGATTAGCAACTGCCCAAGCTTCCGCTTTCACTCCACGTCCTTGTTCTCCAAAAGTTACACGCACGGCGCACCCAAAGCTGGGCCATGCGTTGGCCCCCTCTCATGTCACTAGGCCTGCATCTGCATAGATCTGCCAAGATATATATATGCATGGGGGCAGCATGCAGCAGCACTAGCTAGTGTCGTCACAAGCTCACTGTTCGCAGGGGCGGAGCCCGGGAGGGGCTGGGAGGGGCCTGGCACCCCCTGTGAATGTCAAATTTCTATTAAATTTTTTGAAATTTGAATAAATTTTGAAAATTTAACAAGTTTGCCCCCCCTAACATTCAAAAAATCAACTTTCTGGCTCCGCCTCTAACTGTTCGATCATAGTTGATCAGGGGCAGGTATGTATGTGTATCAGTATATATGTGCTTTGCATCTGGACGTGCTTTCAGCGAAGATTTTTGGTAGGATCGTCATGCAAGTTGTGGGAAGAGATCAAATCCCCGGGCACCAGCACCACAGAAGATTTCGCGACCCGTGAATATGGTCCCCCTGGCTGCGATGCATGGTACTAGTACATGATGATGCCAAGCAATATAATCGATCGCGCAACTTGGTTGCAGTGAAGTACATGCCCGTCTAAAAACTAGTGCAGTTCCGTTGCAAAGATATACATGCACTTGGCCTTGAGAGCATGTGAGACAAATATGTTCATCACTTCATGCTCCGAGATTCGCACTTGATGCGATTCTCTCCCACTCTCCACCAATGTTGTTAATTAGTTGTTACAAAATTACAGATTAGCTAGCTAGTATATAGCTAGACGCAAGACGCGAATCCGTGTTGCCCTGACACAAGATCAGCTACTTTGTCGCGCAAACCGCCGGCTCGGATCTTAGCGAGTACTCACGCATTGCATCTGATGACGATAAAATTTTAATTTTTGCAGTCCTTCTCGTCCGCATCCACATGCATCAGGGCACGCACGCATTGCATCTGATGACGATCTCAGCATATATAGCTAGCGACCTCTCTGTCCTAACCGATCGCGACATATGTTAGTTGTACGTGCGCGGCCGGGCTAGTCTATTGGTTCGGTTTTTCGTTTATCTCAAAAATTCGGTTCTCAGAAAGTTAGAACCGAAGAGAGAACCGTTCGGTTCGGTTCCGGTTTTCCAGGGAACCGAAGAGAGACATGTATGGAGCAGCTAACCTTGTTTGTTGCCGCGCTTGTTCGCCGGCAGCGCGCGCCGGTGTCCCGGGGCAGAACATGTCATCGTCCTCCCAGCCGTTGGTGGACTTGGCGGAGTCGGAGCCGCCGTCGTAGTCGAGCGAGGCTGGGCTGTCGCGGCCCCACTCGGCCATGACGCCGACACCCGAGACTAATTTGGGTCAGGGGGCGCTTCGGGGCTCTGACTTTCCATCCGGTACTAATACTTACATTAGTACCGGGTGCAAAAATACTCAGTACTAATGTCTGAGATCAACAGTGGCGTAGCTAGGATTTTACCTAAGGGTATGCCATAGTCAAAGTTTCTAATTTGGCAAAATTTCTTTCAAATTTTACAAATTTCAGTAATTTCAGCAGCGACCAAAATTTGGTGAAATCTAAGAAGTTTTTCGTTAAATTTCACCAAAAATTCAAAAAAAAAATCTATAATTTCGGCGATAAATTTAATTTTAAACCTTTGCCATGGTGATTTTTTTCATATACCCTTTAGTTCAATCAATATACAAACCTTTGCCACGGTGACGCATCTCTTTATATGGCCCTTGGGCCTTGACCGCTGCATGCTGAGTGTGCTATAGGAGGGCTCTTCTTTTTTTAAGGGAACAGTAAGAGATTTGCCGTAATTTTTATTAGAAGAAGAGCGTGAGGACACGCAAAAGGACAACAAAAAGGAAAAAACAACAAACAAAGGCGCGATGGGGTGGAGAAAACACAACTATCCCTCAAAGCCCAACCCGGCACAAACTAGAAAGGCAACTAAAGAAAAAACGACTGAAAAAGAAACAACTAAACCACTAAGGAAAAGTAACCGGTGCAGCAGAGGTCGTTGGAGTTCTCATCCGCTTGAAAATCCTTGCGTCCTGGTACAACTTTGTATCACTTGTGATGCGTTGAGTCACTTCGGCTACATCCAGGGAGCTGTGTTGGAAAATCCTTCGATTGGGTAACTTCCAAATGTTCCACCAAAAATATAGCATGAGCCCATCAAATCTTGGTTTCTCTTTTTTATCAAAAGAGCGTCGTAGCCGGCTCCACCATTTGCTGATTGTGCGTGGAGGGGATGTCTGGAGATCTTGCCTTCCAAGCTGCGAAGTCAGCTGTGTCCATACACTCTGGGTGAACAGACATTCCATGCATAAATGTGTGGGTGTCTCCGGTGCTGCATCTCTGCTTGGATGCTGGGCACTGGGCCAAAAAAAAAGGAATCCATGGCCAGCCGAACGGTGGACAACAAAGGATCAGACGGCGGACGGCAAGATATTATCACCGATTGGACGCGAATGTGATGCGATGTTCGTTAGAAGTTTTTTTAAAAAAATCTTGAGGTTCACTTCCAAGGTCTATTAAGAGTATTAAATGTAAACTACTTACAAAACTAATTACACGAATGGACTGAAAATTGCGAGATGAATCCATTAAACCTAATTAATCCGTCATTAGAGATTGGTTACTGTAGCACAATGTTGTCTAATCATGTCATAATTAGACTTAGATTCGTATCGAAAATTAAGGTAGAGATTGTAAAATGGATTTTGTCTTAATCCACAATTAATACTCTTAATTAATGTCTGGAGATTGATGTGACGAGTAGTCAGTCAAACTTTTGGGAACTAACAGGGCCGACGTAACTCAAACGGCGGGAGGCAGCAAAGAGCACTGGAGCAATCTTGTAGCAGGGCACCGATTCGTTTTGTTTTATAAGTGTCGTATACTTCTACTGGGGCTTAAATCTGCAGGGTATGCCGCGGCCAACCCGACATACCCTGTAACTACGCCCGACCAAAGGCTATTGTTTCTCTAGTAGTGCCGCCTCTTCTTCCCTATCGCCGGCTCACCACGGACGGCAACTAGCAGCACGAGCGCTGCAATCACCGGCCATCTCAACTTGCTGTCGCGCTGGCACCGGCTCCGCCTTGCACCACGACGGCGTCCACCCGGACGGGGTCGGGGGTGCTGGGCCGTCGAGCTCGCCAAGCGTTGGGCGGCGACGGGATGGATGCGGGGGTCATCACCCGACGGGATGCGGGCGACAGCGGGATGGATGCGGCGGACGGCGGCAGGATGCCGAGGCGTGGTTGCGGGCCAGCTGCGGGTGGTGGCTGCCTGGTGCGGTGGCGTGGGGGCGAGGGGTGGGGGTGGGCGTGCGGTGAGAGACTGAGAGGGGTGGGGGTTGTTTCACCTAGGGTTGATTTAGTTGGGCCATGAGTTGTGTTAATGGGCTGAAAGTTTAATAGATTGGTTCTCTGAAACCGAACTAGCTGGGGTAATTCAGCTCTCGAGGAATAGAAACCGAATATGAAACAGAAATTCTCGGATCTGATTCTTTTGGATCTGGTTCCCGATTCTTTCGGTTCGATTCTAAATTTTCAGACCTACCTAATATGGCATCGATCGGTGACCCTGCTGGCTCGACCGGGCCCCGACGGCTGGGGTCATGGGCGCGTCCCATTGTGACAAAGCAAAGGGTGCGTGTGCATGGTCATGGTGGAGAACTTCCTTGATCGATCCATCGGAAATCTGAAATCTAATGAACCGACGGTTAGTTTGCCGTGACAGACTTAGGCCAGTCTCAGTGGAGTGTCATGAGAAATTTCATAGGCATTAAATCATATGCCATATAAGCAGATTTGATGACTTGGCACTGTAATTATGAAGAGAGAGGTGATAAGAGTTTCATCACCATGACACACTTACCTAGTCCCATGAAACCCAATGAAACTTGCATTGAGAGTTTTATAGTTTCATCACATGACACATATGATAATTAACTTCATGCAAAAATTAAATGCTACAAGTTGTCTATGAAATTGTGCAATGAAACTGTGCACTGAGAGTGAGAGTTTCATTCACTTCAAAAGATGACATGACATTCTTGGTAATAGTGCGATGAAATCATGCACTGAGACTGGCCTTAGACCTGCTAATGGGACGGGTTGTAATAGGTTTTATGGGGCGGGTTGTTTTATGGGGTGTGGTTGGATGGGTGGAAATGGGTTTTAATATCTATTGGGTATAAGATAAATGCGGGTTGGGACGGGTTGGAAGTGGGTTTTTAAAGTCCGGCTCTTGACATGAGGCTCACGTATAACTTTAGACGCACCACTTTACACAGAGTAACGGGCTATCAAATTGAGTCATCTGCATAAATTTCAGCCAATTTTTCTAAAATTTTAAGGTGTGAACGCGATGTTTTAGTTTTAGGGTCCGGTTCTTGACGCAGAGCCCACGTATAAGTCCAGCATCACCACTTTGCACAGAGTAGCAGGCCATCAAATTGAGTCATCTGCATAAATTTCAGTCAATTTCTCTAAAATTTTAAGGTGTGAACGCGAGATTTTAGTTTTAGGGTCCGGTTCTTGACGTGGAGCCCACGTATAAGTCCAGCTCCACCACTTTGCACAGAGTAACGAGCCATAAAATTGAGTTATCTGCATAATGTATGAACACGAGATTTTAGTTTTAGGGTCCGGTTCTTAACGCGGGGCCCATGTATAAGTCCAGCTCCACCACTTTGCACAGAGTAGCGGAACATCAAATTGAGTCATCTACATAAATTTTAGCCAATTTTTCTAAAATTTTAAGGTGTGAACGCAAGATTTTAGTTTTAGAGTCCGGTTCTGGACGTGAGGCCCACGTATAAGTCCAGCTCCACCACTTTGCACAGAGTAGCGAGGCATCAAGTTGAGTCATCTGCATAAATTTCAGCCAATTTCTCTAAAATTTTAAAGTGTGAACGCGAGATTTTAGTTTTATGGTCCGGTTCTTAACGCGGGGCCCACGTATAAGTCCAGGTTCACTTTGCATAGAGTAGCGGAACATCAAATTGAATCATCTACATAAATTTTTGCCAATTTCTCTAAAAGTTTAAAGTATGAACACGAGGTTTTGAGCCCGACTCTTAATGTAGATGGTACAAGCAATATAGAAGTAAATAAATACAACACATTTACACTCACACATAATATGACGGGTGAGGTGGGTAGACAAGTTAACTATGACGGGACGGGTTGACATACTCTAATTATTAATTATGGGGAGGAGTGGGTTCGGGGCGGGTGTCCCCCGTTAGCAGCCCTAGACAGACTCAACTATGCGTGCCATCTTTATAAAAAAAAAACTACGCGTGCCATGATTCGCAAGAACACACAGCTAGCTAGCAGTCGCCGATACTACGTCGTATAGACGGTATAGTACGTAGCCCCTACAGTGTCAGCAGGTACGTGCTTTTGTTTGCAGAGATTCGATGCTCTCTGCAGTGCCAGCAAGAGTGAGCTAGCTGCCAGAACGCACATAGTTAATGCTGTTTAGCCCAAGCTTATGATTCAGGTGCTTTGATACCGATCGTGCTCCTGAACAACCGAAACATACACGGCATACTGTTCCCTCGTTACACCACTATGGCATGGCATACGGCATGATGCGAAGAAACATCGAGATCAGGTACTGGTGCTAATTCGATCAGGCCGCTGTGTTTGAACTTTCATCGAGAAGACAAAGGAATGAGGCCGGCCGTGTGCAGTCGTTCAGATCAAGAAACTGTTGCCGTGGAGCCAAACAGGGCGCAAACCACGGGCACTACTTATTACTACTAGAGAAACGATATTTAATACCGAGTTCAAATCTCCTTTGGAATCGAACTTCTGTATTGTTTTCTTCCTTTTCTGTTCTGTTCTTTTCATTTTTTTTCCTCACAAAATTTACACAATCATAAAATTCAATCACACAAATTTCGACTACTAATAAAGAAAGTTACAGGGGTATTGTGGGGTTGACTCTTTCCATTCGGTACGAATGCTATCATTAGTATCGGGTCATTACCTAACCGGTACTAAGCTTGGGGATCAAAGATCATTTTTCAAGTAGTGACTCGAGCCTAAGCAGAAGATGCTCTGACCATTTCCAGGAGAACATATCGATCGAGTGTATTGTGACATGGAACCAGGTGTGTGGTCGATGGCATTATCTATATATATAATTTATACAGATATTTCTCTCAACATGCAAACTATTCTATCAACCTCGTTTAAAAATCTGTTACCTCACACGTCTACGTTATCATCCACTAGAATCATTTATTTATGACTTCATCAATTTTTGTAACTAAGTGTTCATACATCTGCTAAGGTACTTCAGATTTGTTGAAATTATTTTCAATAGTGACCCCTTGGAAATGGGGTCCTTGACTATTCTACAAGGATTCAAAATAACTGTGGACCGTCGATCTAATGGTATATTATTACTTGTAAGCAACCTTTGGCGTAACTCGTCTCCAAGCTGTGGCAGCAGGAAGTCATGCGCAAAAGCAGTCCGGCCCGGCCACCATTATACCTGGCCAAACGGGCCGTACGACACGACACGGCACTAGCACGGTTAGGCACGAGCACGGTTGGGCACGACCCTATGCGGCACGACAGCCCGCCGTGCCGTGCCTCTTAGTGCCACCGTGCCAAATCTCAGGCACTGGCACGACCCTATGGGGAGTTAAGCTGGCCGTGCCGTACCATTTGGCACGGTGGCACGCCAGTGCCTGTGCCGGTCCTGGCACTATCACAGTAGAGCACATCACATCCTTGTGCTCAGAATCACAAGGGGATCACAAAAAACACACAAAACACAAACACAGATAGCAAATCAATAATTCAAAAGGGGAGCTTGTGCAATGGCTGCCTCATTAAAACCTACCTAAGTAAAACTCACCCTTGTGAGAAACCCTAGGCAGGGAAAAAGAGTACAACCAAACTCCATATAACAAAAGTTCATAGTTCAGCCCTAAACACTACAAGTCCAAAGTTCAAGTAGTAGAATATTACAACCCCATTACATAAATGATAATCAATCAAGGTAAAGATCTTCAAATGTTGCTTCAAGTTCCTTGTCCTCCACCAACTGTTGCTTCCTTGCAGCTGCAGCTTCCCAATCCTTGATGCAAGTCAGCATCTCCACCATTTCAAGCCTCAGGCTCCTCCGCCGCTCCTCGATGATTGTGCCAGTCATGCTAAAAGTAGATTCTGAAGATATGGTAGACACATGAACAATAAAAATATCTTTAGCCATGATAAATAGAACTGGATATGTAAGTTTGTGTTCATGCCACCAGTTAAGTAGGTTAAAATCATCGTTTAACTGATTCATAGTGTCACAATCTAAGTAGAATACAAGTTCAGAAGTACAAGCTGAAGAAGATACTGCTGAAAGCAATGTAGTTGCAGATGTATCTCTAGACATGCTTAGATTAGCAGCTAGAGGTTGCTTACCACCAACATTATACCCATCATCACCATCATCATAAATTTCATCCCAAGCAGATCTTTTCTTACCAGATGGGTTAGGAGGATCAGGCCTCCTCAACCTAACACCATATTTCTGCTCATACTTGTTGTACACATCTGTAAGACGAGCTCTAGTGGTAACCAAGTAATTAGAATAGTCTGTACTAGTAGCATTGCCTAAGTGCTCTAGTAAAATCTTTCATTTTAGCTCTAGGGTCCAAGATGAACGCAAAGGAATAAAGCAGTGGTATATTCCTCCAATACTTGTTATACTTATCAATCATAGGTTGAACCACAGATCTGATGTGAGCATCATTAGCATAAGCCTCTAGGTGTTTAGCAATCTTAACTAGATAATGAATCATAAGTGGAGATGTAGGGTAGTAAACACCAGACAAAGAAACAGTTGCATCATGAAACAGTTCAAGAAATTTTAGCACTTTTCAGCAATATCCCAATGCTTATCATTTAAAAGTAGCTGACCATTTTCAATCCTAGGATAGTGACCATGGATAAAAGTAGTGAATGTACTCTTATGAGGAAACAAATGCTTAAGCATCAGATAGGTAGAATTCCATCTTACCTCCATGTCCAGCTGAAACTTTCTAGGCCTAACATTAGTAATAAGACAATAACTTTTGTATGCAGCAATTCTCTGATTAGATTAGTTCATCCAAGATATTGCAGTTCTAAATGTTTCAATCAAAGGCTTAAGCTCAGTAAGGGCCTCCTTAACAATGAGGTTAATGACATGACATGCACAACGCTGATGCAAGAACATACTATGAACTTCATTCTCTTCATCAAATGACAATAAAGGCACAACAGGAACATCAAAACCAAGGTATTTAGACAGTAAAGGTCTAAGATGATGCATTGTCTAAAGTAACAGCAAACACCTTTTCAGACGCACCAAAATCATCAAGCACAGATGCAACATGATCAGCAATGTTTTGTCCATTGTGGGACTCATCTATAAGCCTAAAACCAAGCACCCTCTTCTCCATTTGCCAATCAGAATTAATGTAATGAGCAACAACACTAAGATAGTCCTCTTTGGCATTACCAGACCAAATATCAGAGGTGAGACACACACAATTAACAGCAGATGAAGTCAAGGTCTCAACAAGCTTAGCCTTGCAATCAGAAAAATATTTCTCTATGTCTCTAGTTGTAGTTTGCCTAGAGACACCAGAAAACTTAGGATTATGAGCAGTTTTAATATATTCTTCAAAAGCACCAGATTCACCCATACAGATAGGCACATCAAGTCTAGCAATCAACTTAACAAGTGCAGTATGAGCAAACATAGGACAATACTCCCAATTACGCATACTACCATCAGGATTAAAAGAAATTTGAGTCTGAACCTTATGGCCCAATTTTTCTTTCCTCTTGTCACATTTATTCCGATGCCGGCGGAGATGACCAGTGCCACCACTAGAGAGACCAGAGTATTGTTTGTTGCAATGGAGGTACTTAGCACCATACCTGACCTTCTTACCATTGATGACTTTGAAGATTGACGAGGCCCTGGACCAGGGCCCACCACGACCTCTGAAAACGCAGTACGGACTGACATGCAGCATACTTAGCGGCTAATATATCGAGTATTATGCCTACGAGTACCTGGGAGTCCGTACGACCAGTTTCCGTCATAAGCCAGGAGCTGGGCGGCCCATGAACCCCGCCGCCTCTACCTCCGAGTACATGGCGGCCCACGCGACAAGTTCCCCACCGGTTGGCAGTTCGCACGACAAGTTCCCGTCTCTACTTGTTCGTATGAGTAGTTTCCGTCTCCCCCTCCAACTACTCACTCGCATGAGTAGTTGTCGTCACCCACCGTTTCAGGCTTCGCGTGGAAGGCAACGACGGCGTGGGACCCCCGCTGAGATCCCGGGATCTCCGCCCGCATCCTCCCACGCGCCACCACACGTCAGCTCCTCCGTGAAGGCCCACCTTGGCTAGGCCGATCTGGTGTCAGAGGGCAGATCCGTCCGCCCTACCACGAACGGCACAGTGCGTGCTGTACCACGAACGACACAGGGCGTACTACGCCACGAACGGCATAGTGCGCGCTACTCTCTAAGCATAGGAAGGCGTGGCATAGACTACATGCTCGCACGAGTAGCTTTCCGCCCCCGACAAGTTCAAGGCTTCACAACGAAGGTCGCAGCAGCGTGGACCCCCGCCGATATCCTGTGATATCTGGGCACATTAACCCACGAACCGCCACGTGCTGACCCTTCCGCGCCGGGCCGCCCTAACCAGACCGATCTGGTGTCAGAAGGCGGATTTGCCTGCTGAGCCGCGAACGGCACAGTATACGTCGTACCGCGGACGACACGGGGAGCGCTGTGCCACGAACAGCACAATGTACGCCTTCCCCCTAAACTTCGAACAGCGTGGCATAGACCACTACATTCCCACAGTAACCAAGAAAGACCCGTTCCTGTTCCACTGACGGGGATAGGGTACGAGGCCTATGTTCCACACCTGGTAAACTACTCAGAGAAGAGTACGAGAAGCTCCGAAGGCAACTACTCAGGACGCGCGATTCCAGGAAGACCTACACCGTCTCCTATGACCCCGTAACAGTTCTTCGCCGCACCGCCCCGACGGCCCGACGCGAAGGAAGGACGCCCTACACTGTAACCTAGCTTATACCCTCGATTTTACCCCCATTGACCTCTCCCTTGCGACTATAAAAGGGAAGGAGGGGAGCACTTGTAACACACGTTTGTTTCCACCCCCATACGCACTTAGTATCGATATCTCATCTCATAACCCATCACAGCCATTCCCGCACTCGTGTACGCAGGACTCTGCTACAAGAACCACACATACACGCACCAGGGACTTGGGCTCAGCGACCCTCTCCCGACCTGTTTGTAACCCCTACTACAGACTCTTGAGCATAAAGAACACCCCCTCTCAGACTGGACGTAGGGTATTACTCTCCGGAGGCCCGAACCAGTATAACCCCGAGTGTCTATTGTGCAACCGTGCGGATCCAGACACGCGTTCGCATAAATTTACTTGCCGGCGGTAACAAACCCCGACAGTTGGCACGCCAGGTAGGGGCCTCGCGTGTTTCGACGTTCATTTCAGGGTCTGCATGGCCCCACCATCATCATCATCATCTTCGACGGTGATCATCGCCAAGCCGCCACCGATGAGCTACCCCATCAGATCATCCGACCCACTCCTGGTCGGGCTCGAGATCCGTTTCGGGAGCCTGAACTTCCAGGCAACCAGGGACAGCTATCTCATGCGCCTCCTCGACGGGAGCACCAACGCACCCGCGCCAGCTCCTGCTCCGGCCGCCGCCCCACGATCGCCCCGGCGTAAGAGGCGCTCGGGCAAGCGCTCGCGGCAGGCCAAGGCGGAACGACGCAGGGCGACACGTGCCAGCTCCCCTCCGCGGGTCGAAGGCGGCGAGCCACAACCCATCCACACCGCAGAAGAGTCCCTGCCATCGTCAGGCTCAACGGCGCGTCACGCCAGGGGAAGTGTGCCGACGCCACTATACCCCCGCGCGACACACAACACGACGACAACATATTCCTCTTCATCAGGCACGGACCTGGCCGCATACGACGACTACCCAAACCATCACCTCTGGTGCAACAGGAAGCTTCCAGCGACCTCGCCCGACGAACAGTACCTCGACTCCGACGGCACGGATGACATCTTGGACTCGGAGTGGGACTACTCCGGGCTCCAAGATGCTGGCGCCTTCCGCCGCTTCCAGACGGCAGCGGACTACTACTTCGGTTACTCTGACGACTCCGATGCCGAGGGGTACGACCCCATGCGTGGGTGCTTCGTCGTCGGCAACACCCCGGTCGCGTCGGCACCAGCCCAAACTCCGGAAGGGGCCGTCCACTCCGCCCACAGCTCTACAGTAGACAGCGCGGCAGTGGCGCAAGATCCACCCAACAGGGCTGCTCAACGGGCACGACTTGACGAGTTGGAGGATGCACAATGCCAGCTCGACGACGAGCGGGCCCAGCTCCACCAACAACTCGGGCAGGACCTGAACCCGACTCTCGCTCGCGCGTGCACGAGGGACGTCTAGCAACGCATCATCAACGATGGCTGAGACGTCATCAACAGCACACCCATCTTCAAGAGGGCGTCACAAAACCTGGCGGCGGTGGCAGTCCTCCTCCGAAAGATCCCGGAACCCGCCACGCCTCAAGAGAGAGAAATGCATCAGTAAATCAAGACACTCCTCGAGACTGCCGCTGTGCAGCAGGCGGAGAGCTCGACTTCTCGTCAGCGGGGCTCGCAGGGTCGCGGGCACTCCGAGCCACGACAACTTGCGGCATCGTCGCAACAACCGCACCGGTCCGAGGAGGTCAACGTTCCCATCAAGAGCCGCCTGGGTCCCGACTGCGACGTGTCACACCCTGAAATTTCCAATTTCAGGATGTGAATAGGAAGAATAATTAAAATAATGATTTTCTCTCAATTTTAAAATTACCCAACATTTATTTTCTTTACAGGAAATATAGTATAAGAAAAATCTTTTGTTTGTCTTTCTAAATTAAATAAAATTGTTATGTGAGTGTTGCATTCATGCCGATGCATCCGGGAGTTTTTGAGTGCAAAATGTTTTAAGAACACGCTTAGGTGATGACCAAACCCTTCTGAGAATTTTCCGGATATTTCCGGAATTTATTCTCATTTTTCTCTGAGCGTTTTCTATTTATTAGAAGGCTCTAAAATCTTTTTCATGAGCTCCAAATATTTTATTTGGGTTGTTCATGTTTCAATCTATCTCTGGGAATTTTCCTGAAATTTTTTGGATTTTCAAAATATTTTTCGTGACTTTAATGAATTATCTAGCTATTTCTAGATTATTCTTTTCACGAAAATATTTTCTTAAAATAAAAAGAAATCATTTTCTTTTCTCCCTCCTTCCTTTCTTTTTTTTTTGCCCCATCAAGCCTTGCAGCCCAACATCGCGAAGTCTGTTACCACCCCCTTTACTCCTTTGTCTGGCCAGCCCCTCACCTCCAGCTGTTGCAGCCCACCGGGGCCGGCCCAGTTGCGGCCCAACCTCTGGCCACCAGTGCGCCTGCGGAAGTCCACTCAAGCCCCTTGTTTTCCTCTTGCTGCTCGATTCCCATCCCGGCCCAATCTAATCCGGCCCATAGGAGCCCGGCCGAGCTCTGCAGGCTCGTGTCCACGGCGGACACGGTGCCGCCGCCCGCCGAGCTTCCCTTGGCGTGCACGCCGGGGTCTCCCGCGCGCCCGCGCCCATAAAGGCGTGCCTCCGTGCTGCCTCCCCCGCCTGCTCCTGCGTCTCGTTGCCTCGCCGCGTTGGCTCGCCGCCGCATCCGTGCAGCACCGCCGCTCGTCAGCCCGCCGGCCACCGTCGCCGATTCGCCGGCTAGAGACACGGCCGGAGCTAGTGAGCACCACCAGTAGCTCCGCCTTGACGAGCTGCGCGTGCCCCGCCGTTTTCCCTCACCGTACCGTCGCCAGAACGCTGCTGCCATGGAAGACCCGCCGGCCGCCGCAGCCCTTCCGCCGCCGGCCTAATCCCCGCCGTCTCCCACTCCGGTAAGCACGTCTTTGAGTCCCCCTCGAGCTCTCCTTCCTTTTCCCCCACCTAGCCGAGCCCCTAGCGGTCCCTGTCGCCGGCGCCACCATCCGCCCGAGCTGCAGCTCCGCCCCTGGCCGTTCGGTCGAAAGGAAGAAGAAGGAGGAGCGCAGCTTTGCACTTAGGCCCCTGGTGATAGATGTATTTCCGAGATAGATTCTTGTGTCTTGCAGATTTTGCAGATAACCCCCTTCGGAGATCCCACTTTCACACATAGATCCACCCGAGAGTCTTTGCATGAAAGTCCTCAAGTTTGTATACATAATTATGTATATGCCCCTGGTTTTTCACAGTAAAGCCCTGGAAGTTTAGAATCTCTGCAGTTAGGTCCCTAATCTTGTTTTGTCAATATCCTGATCGTTATAGCTCCGTTTTTACCCGTTCAAGTTGCGTTAGGATCATAATGACATGAAGAACACGTTAGTGATGACTTTTCATGATGTTTGTTTTCTGAAAATAAATTTGTTATTAATTTTGTTTAATGCTTAGATAAACCTCTCTTTTCTAAATAAAAGCAATATAGTGCCATACACCGTTTTTCATAATCAATGTTAATTTGATTAATGATTATTTCACGTGCTTTTGTAAATAAAATCTAATTAGATCTTTTACCCGGGTTTTCATAAACCAAATGTTAATTTGCTTGATAATTAATTAAACTTTTATAATTAAAAGTTGATAGGCTTTTACATCGGCTTTTATAATAAATGTTAATTTGATTAATGCCAATGCCATAATGTTTTAATAAAAATATGATCCACTCGAATCATAAACTTACGTTTAGATGACTCATATAGTTTATCTTTTCTAAATCAAATGTTTAATCGGTATAATTTATATGTGAATATTTATAAATAAAATTTGACTAGATCTTTACTCCGGTCTTTTGCAAATAAAATATAATATTACATTAATTCCAATTTAGGGTACTTTCTTATGAAATATCCTTTACATATCTTTTACTAATTAAAATAAACCTAGCTCATAGCTTGATCTCTCACATATGCAAATCGATCGGTAGTCGTTCTTTTTCAAGCCATGTCTCAGTGTGTCTCTGTTGCAGAGCTAGTCTTCTTTCAAGCTCTAGATCTTTTTGATCCATAGAATCGATCCTATCCTTTAGCACATTCTTTTAAAGCTTCCATTTTGATTGGTGCATTGTTCTTAGTTTGCTTGTATGTTTGTTTTGTATGATTGTGCCCGATGATTGATGCGAGTAGAATGAACGTTGATCGAGAGCTTTGAAGAGCATGAAGATGAAGAATTTTGAGCAACATCACCACTCTGGTTAAAGGCAAGTGTGTCATTGATCTTTTGTCCCAATAATGTGTTTAATCACCATTGCATATGCTTACATTAATATTGATGGGTCCTATTAAGGTTTATCCTAGTTTTTATTACCTTTACTCCTTGTCAACCTGGGTTTTACCTTTCTGTTGGGTAGCTTTGCTTAGTTGCTCTACTTTGGGTTATGGTGATGCTAATGAACAACAATAATGATGAACATGCTTTCTTTTATGCTATATATCTCTGGTTAATACAAGATCACAATGTTTAATCGGAACATGAAGCGACCACCCAGGACAACAGTGCAACCACATGGCTATATGGCTCTGGCTTGGCTAATTAATTAGGGACTCTAGTGTTGGGGTGACCTTACCGAAAGGGCAAGGGGGAGCGTTTAGTTGGGGTATAGACTCACTCTAGTTGGGAGTTGGGCTTGGCTAAGACACGGTACCTACTAGGGGACTTTATACTCTGCGACGGCTCGGAACCTTCGCGGGTTGCTTCACACTGGGGAAACTTTGTAAAGGCCTCGTAGCGTCCCTATGCAATCACACCTTGGCAGTGTGGTATGATGCCTGATCAGCATCGCGTGGTTGGGTTTAAAGTTCCTAGAACTTTTTTACGCGACTTGTGGTGAAAGTGTACAACCTCTGCAGAGTGTAAAACTAATCGATTAGCCGTGCTCACGGTCAAGAGCGACCTGGACCCTCACATGATAATTGAACTTGAAGATGGACTTAAATTGTGGTTACGGTTATGATAGCCATATGCTCATGGCGTATCCCTTTATGTTAATGTGGGTTGGTATATACTTATATCTATAGTAATCAGGTGCTAATAAAATTTTGACCAACTAAAAGTGCTTAATGCAGTCAACCTGTCAGCCTTCCCTTGTTAAGCCTTTGCATTCATACTTTCCCCATACTTGCTGAGTATGACATGTGCTCACCCTTGCTATAAACAATGTTGCTCAGAAAGAGGAAGCTGCAATGAAGTCGTTGTGAAGATGTTGCTGGTGCTTGGCGTACGCAACCCCCAGTCGACTGCTTGTGATGGTTGGAGCCTTCGTTTCCAGGATTTAGCGTAATACTCTGATAATCTTTGTTTTTCTTACGTGATACTATTTCTGTATTCACTTATATGTCACTATATGTATGAAAATAGATCCTGGCATACATATAGTTATTCATCTGGTTTTCTTTGGAAAAACATGTGTGACACGACGCGCGCGACACCATCAAAGCGCGTCGAAGGGCGGACGTGGGTCATGGCGACGACCACGAGCAGCAGCCTCGCAAGGAGTACAACCAGCGGCGCGGTGGCCGCTACGACAGCGACGAGGATCGCAGCCGGAGCAACTCGCCTGACGCCCAAGGGCCTCGGGCTTTTGGGAAGAATGTGCGTAGTGCGCGTTTCCCTTCACGGTTCCGAGCTCCAACCTCTGTACCTAAGTACGATGGAGAAACCAACCCCAGCGTTTGGTTGGAAGATTATCGACTAGCGTGTAACGCCAGCGGCGTGAGGGACGACATGTTCATCATCAAGAATCTCCCACTGCACCTAGCGGACTCGGCCCGCACATGGCTCGAGCACCTGCCTCGGGGCAAGATCGACAGCTGGTCGCAGCTGAGTGACGCCTTCATCGGCAACTTCCAGGGCACGTACGCCCGACCAGGGAACTCGTGGGACCTGCGCAGCTGCAAGCAGATCAAGGGCGAGAGTCTGCATGACTACATCCGACGCTTCTCCAAGCGGTGCACCGAGTTGCCCAGCACCACCGACACGGATATCGTCTCGGCATTCCAAAACAGCACCACGTGTGCCTCGCTGATCCACCGGATTGGGCGACGGAAGCCGCGATCTACTCGGGAGCTCCTCGACATCGCAACGGACCACGCCAACGGGGAAGAAGCCGTAGCCGTGACGCTTAGTGCTGGCTCCAGCAAAGGGATGCAACCAGCAGAGGCTGATGGAGGTCCATCCGCTCCGTCCAATAAGAAGAAGAAGAATAAGGACAAGCGGTACTGTGATGACACCCTGGTGGCTACTGTTGATCGGAAGACAGTAAGGCCCAGGGGCAACCCGCCCAAGGACCACTTCGAGAAGCTGCTGGAGGCTCCGTGCCCCAACCACGAGGGTCCGGTCAAGCATTCCTTCAAGGACTGCAACCTCATGAAGTCCTACCTCGCCGGAACGCTGAAAAAGTGTGATGCTGCTCTGACCAACAACGGAGGCAAAGACAAGGGTAACAACGAGGCCAGCTACCCCCACGAAGACGGAGCTGTCATGATGATCTTTGGCGGCTCGGAGACACGGCCACCCAGACGCCAGGAGAAGCTAATCCGACAGGAAGTTTACCACGTCGAGCGCGTAACACCGACATATCTGAAGTGGTCGGAGATGCCAGTCACGTTCGACCGTCGTGACCATCCTGATCATGTCCCACGACTAGGGAACTACCCACTGGTTGTGGCACCCTTGTTTGGCTCTAAACGCGTGCACAAGGTGCTGATGGATGGAGGCAGCGGCCTCAACGTCATCTACGTCTCGACCCTCAATGACATGGGAATCTCGTGGTCCCGACTGCGGCCGTCGACGGTGCCATTCCACGGGGTCGTACCCGGGATGGAGGCGGTTCCCCTCGGGCAGATCGATCTGCCCGTTACCTTTGGAACTCCGAGCAACTTCCGAAAGGAAACCCTCACCTTCGAGGTGGTCGGGTTCCCGGGGACGTATCACGCGATACTCAGACGGCCAGCGTACGCGAAGTTCATGGCCGTCCCCAACTACACGTACCTCAAGCTGAAGATGCCCGGTCCGAAGGGCATCATCACAGTGAGTACGGCGTTCCAGCACACATATGAGTGCGATGCTGAGTGCTTCCAGTTCGCTGAGGCACTGATTCGGTCCGAGAAGCTCGCCGCAGAGCCCCCCTCCGAGGACCAAGACATCCCCGAGTCATCCAAGCGAGCGGCATGCTCTTTCAAGCCTGCCAAGGATGCCAAGAAGGTGGCCGTCACCGACGACGGCCGCACGATCTGTATCGGGATGACGCTCGGTTCCTCCTAAGAAAGCGTGCTCATCGACTTCCTCCGCGCAAACCTCGACGTGTTTGCAAGGAAGCCCTCCGACATGCTGGGGATTCCAAGGGAGGTCACTGAGCACAAACTTAACATTAAGCCCGGCTCGAAGCCGATCAAGCATCATCTTCGCCGCTTCAACTCCGATAAGTGCAAGGCCATCGGCGAGGAGTTCAAGAAGCTCCTTAGTGCAGGTTTCATCCGTGAAGTGTACCACCCCGAGTGGTTAGCAAATCCTGTACTCGTTAAGAAGAAGAATGGAAAGTGGCGGATGTGTGTTGACTACACGAGCCTGAACAAGGCATGTCTGAAAGATCTGTTTCCATTACCGCGTATCGATCAAGTAGCTGATTCGACAGCCGGGTACGAAACCCTTTGTTTTCTCGACGCTTATTCCGGGTACCACCAAATCGCGATGAGCTTGGCCGACCAGCTCGCGACCTCATTCATCACCCCCTTCGGTGCGTTCTGCTACGCATCGATGCCTTTCAGGTTGAAAAATGCAGGAGCCACGTTCCAGATATGCATGCGACGTGTCTTTGGTGACCTCATCGGACGACTGATCGAAGCCTATGTAGATGATATCATGGTCAAATCGAAGAAGGTGGGCGACCTGATCCCCGACCTCACCGCGGTCTTCGAGAAGTTAAGGGAGCACGACGTGAAACTTAACCCCGAGAAGTGCGTTTTCGGAGTCCCCAGAGGCATGCTACTCGGGTTCATCGTGTCGGAATGTGGCATCGAGGCGAATCCCGAGAAGATCTCCATGATCACAAGCATGGGGCCAATCAAAAACCTGAAGGGAGTGCAATGCGTCACCGGATGCCTCACTGCTCTCAGCAGGTTCATCGCCCGACTAGGTGAACGCAGCTTGCCGCTGTACAAACTCATGAAGAAGTCAGAACACTTCGCGTGGATGCCTGAGGTGCCGGAAGCCCTCGACTCACTGAAAAACTTACTCAAGAGCCCACCATTGCTGACCGCACCGGCAGAAGAAGAGCCTATGCTCTTGTACGTCGCCGCCACGACTCAGGTCGTGAGCGCGATGCTGGTGGTCGAGCAAGACAAACCCGGGAAGAGACAGAAGGTGTAGCGCCCCGTCTACTTTGTAAGCAAGGTCCTTTCTGACTCAAAGACGCGCTACCCGCAAATCCAAAAGTTGATCTACGCTATCCTCATCACCAAGCGGAAGCTCCGGCACTATTTCGACTCGCACCGCATCACGGTTGTGTCCAAATACCCGCTCGGCGAGGTCATATAGAGCCCAGAGGCGGAAGGAAGAATTGCTAAATGAGCCCTCGAGTTGATGAGGCAGAACATCACAACGCGCCCCGCACCGCCATCAAGTCGCAGGCACTCGCCGATTTCGTCACCGAGTGGACGGAGATCCAAACTCCTCCCGCTCCCATTGAGCACGAGACGTGGCTTATGTACTTTGACGGATCACTCATGAAAGAAGGAGCCGGGGTCGGACTTGTCTTCGTCTCGCCTGTGGGCGTGCGTATGGAGTACATGGTCCGACTACATTTCGCGGCCTCCAACAATGTTGCGGAGTACGAAGCTCTCGTCAACGGTCTCCAGATCACCCTCAAACTCAGAATTCAACGTCTCGAAATCCAAGGGGACTCCGACCTAGTCATGGGGCAGGTGATGAAGGAGAAGAACTGCTTGAATCCAAAAATGGCCACGTATTGCCAAGCGGTGCGCGAGTTGGAAGACAAGTTCCATGGGCTCAAGCTCAATCACGTACTGCGCAAGTACAATGAAGCAGCAGACACTCTCGCGAAAGCGGCATCGAATCGAAAACCCGTCCCGCACGGGGTCTTCGCTAGCGACCAGTACGAGCCGTCCGTCCGCTCCAAGGAGGACAAGCCACCAGAACCCTCGACGCAAGAAGTCATGCAGATCGATGAGGTGCGAGAGCCCAATCTCGAAGACCCAGACTAGAGGATTCTGATCCTCGAGTGGATGGTCGAGGGAAAGCTGCCGCTCGAGAAGGAGGAAGCCCGACGAATTGCACGCATGGCCAAGTCGTACAGACTGGTCAATGGCGAGCTTCGGTGAAAGGGCGCTGAAGGGATACTCATGCGTTGCATCCTGGCCGACCAGGGCAAAGAGCTGCTGCAGGAAATTCATGCCGGCACATGCGGGCACCACACCGGTCCAAAGACCATTGTCGGAAAGGCCTTCCGACAAGGTTTTTACTGGCCCACCGCAGTCGCCGACACGACTCGAATCGTACGCAGCTGTGAAGGCTGTCAATTCTACACGCGACAAACTCATCTCCCGGCACAGGCGCTTCAAACCATCCCGATCACCTGGCCTTTCGCGGTCTGGGGATTGGACATGGTCGGACCCTTGAGGAAAGCGCCCGGGGGCTACACACATGTGCTCGTGGCCATCGACAAGTTCTCAAAGTGGATCGAGGCCAAGCCCATAACAAATGTTCGTTCCAAGGAAGCCGTCGCGTTCGTCACCGACATCATCTATCGCTTCGGGATCCCGAACTCCATCATCACCGATAACGACACCCAGTTCACCGGTAAGAAGTTTCTCAAGTTCTGCGATGACAACAATATCCGCGTGGACTAGGCTGTCGTCAGCCATCCACGGACCAACGGACAGGTGGAGAGGGTGAACAACTTGATCTTGCAGGGCCTGAAGTCACGGATTTTCAAGCGCCTCGAGAAGTTCCGAGCAACATGGGCTGCAGAGCTCCCATTTGTCTTGTGGAGCCTGCGCACCACGCCTAGTCGGGCCACCGGCTGCACGCCTTTCTTTTTGGTGCACGGGTCGGAAGCGGTCCTCCCAACGAACATCGACTACGGCAGCCCACGAGTTCAAGCCTACACTGAAGAAGGTAACCAGGTCACCCTCGAGAACGCCATTGACTAGCTGGATGAAGCGCGCAGCGTTGGTCACCTCCACTCGGCACAGTACCAGTAGGCTCTACGTCGCTACTACGAGCGGAACATACGGAATGCGAGTTCCAAGTCGGCGACCTCGTCCTCCAACGAGTTCAAAGCAACGAGGGCCGGCACAAGCTCTCACCGCCATGGGAGGGTCCATTCATCGTCGACCAGGTGCTCCGTCCAGGAACTTTCAAGCTCAAATACGAGGACAGCAGGTTCATCTCCAACGCATGGAACATAGAGCAGTTACGCCACTTTTACCCTTAAGAATTTCCTTTGTTTCATCTTATGATAATGCAAGAGCTTCGTGCTACTTTCTGTTTTTGTGAGATGATATCTTCGTTCAAGCTTACGTTCTTTACTCGAGTAAAACGTTATTTAGGCTTGTCTCATCCCATGGGCAAGTCTCCGATTTGTCCACGAGCTCAGGGGCTACTTGGGGCCACAGCACCCCTCCCCCGCACGTTTCAAAAACGTTTTTCGATCAAAAACTGTCTACGGTTTCTCGTATGATCGTCACGGTACGCCCACACCTGCTAAGTGGAGATGGATGATAACTCACGCGGTCATGAGCCTGCGCTCGTCCGGGCCTCGAGTACTTACGCCCCTGCGGCTACGGTGCTAAGACCCACGAGCAAAGTTCACAGCTCCGAGTTGTCACTCCATTCGCTCCCTCGAAGGTAGTCGGGCAACCGTCTAAGCTGTAAACTCCGAAGAGTTTTCTTGTTTGCAAAAACACGCTTTCGTCTATCCTTCTCAAAGTACTCGGGGGCTGCCTGCCCGAGTAGTGCTGCGTTAAGGCTAAGTCCAGCTGGGTTGCCAGGTTCCTACGCCCCCGCGGCTACGGAACAAGACACCGCCAACGAAGTCTTAGGCCGTACTACTCGGACTCGCAAGTTCTCTGACTACTCGAGAGAAGAATAACGAACATAAACAAATGAACCCTTAACTTAAAACGAGAAGCGGTCACATGACCCACACTTTTGTTACAAGTTAGTACAAACATAATCAAAAGCCCCTGCGAGGCTACTTTGTTTTTTCTTACAGGCCCAGATCGTGAAGGGAGTGGTTCATCATGACTTGGGCAAAGTCGACGGCGTCATTTTTGATGCGATCATAGTCGGCATCGTCGTAGCCCGGGCACCACCCCTGGCTCAGCAGCTCTCGGTCCAGCCTCGGATAGTGCGACAAGAAGATGGCCACCACCTTACGTACAATGTCGCGGGCCATGTCCATTGTTTGCCGGTGAGCTGTCACGGCAGCCCGTTCCAGGCGGTCCTTCAAAGTAGAGGCAGAAGGGACCCCGAGTTCGTCCATCATTTTTATGATGGCCTCGACCATCTTGTCGCGAATCGACTGCACCAGCGCGAGGTTCTCCTTGGTCACCCCATGTGACTTCCGCTCCTCCTCGAGCTCTGCCGTGATCTCTGAATCAAAAGAGGGACAAATGTTACCGAAAAATGCCTTGTTTAGGGAAGACAGAGCATGAAGAGGGTGCGCCTCTTACTGTCGAGTCTCGCAGTAGCCTCGCGGGCCAGGTCCGCCAGCTTCTCGTTCTCGATGAGTCGTGTGGCCGCGACAATCTCCTGATCCGCGACCTGCTTCTCCAAGTCGGTGCAGGCCACACGAAGAGCTGCTCACAACGAAAAACAAGACAGCGTCACGTATCAAGCAACTACGCACAAGCAAAAGCATAAAGACAACAAGTCGCGAGGCACTCACCGACGATCTCTTCCTCGCGGTTCTTGGTGACTTCCTCGAGTTGGCCCTTCTCAGCATTAACGTTACTGACCTAGGCCTCAAGAGCGGTTACCCTTTCGTGGGCCACCTGGAGATCGGACTCGGCCCGCCCCGTCCCACCCTTGCCTCGAGGTCTGTCCTCTCCAGGTTGGCGGTCCGGGCGGCGGCCTCGGCATCGGAACGCAGCACCGATGTTGCCTGCTCCGCTTCAGCCAGCTTTTTCTCCAAGGAGGCTTTTTCCGCCCGCGCAGCAGCTGCACGATCCTCAGCGGATTTCACCCTTGCTTCAAGGGCCACACGTTCGGCCACCCGGTTGACCTCGCTGGCCACCGCGACAAGGCAGGTCGCGGCCAGCTGTGTCTCCAGCTGGGTGTTCTCCGCGTGGAGCGCCTCGATGGCCCGGGACTTGTCATCGCAGTGCCCCACGAGCTGCTAAACCAAAGACAAGCTCCACGGTCAAGAAAAACGATGGAGCACGTACGGGAAACGAAAAGTTGAAGAAGAAAGACCACGACTAACCCTCATAGCGGTAGAACCAGCTCCATGAGCGCCCGCTCTGACTGGCGCATCGCTCGTTCGCTCTGGCGCAGGCCACACTCCAGATTGCGGCGGGCCAGGGACTCCGAACCACCATCGACGTCCAGGCCGACGAATGTCTGAACCCGAGAGACGGGCACCAGCCAGGCGACACCTCTGCCTGTTCCTCGAGTGTCGACGCGGTCGCCTCCAGGTCCCTCGAGCTTTCTCCGACCTCCGAGGCCGAAGTTGGCGTCTGCTCCTCTGCCGCCACGAGAGAAGCGATGGGGGGAAGGGTGACTCTGGGATGACGATGACCTCCCGGGCGTTCGGCGGAGGGACGACGTCGTTCGTGGAGGCGGCGGCCGACGAGATCGGAATGGCCTCCTCGGTCACTTCGACGATCGTCGTGGTCGGGGTCTCCTCGGAGGCGGGGATGGACCACTCCACGACCGACATGACGTCCCCCGTGCCGACCAGCGGCTCGGGGGCCGGCAGCTCAACACCCACCGCGGCGTCGCCTGCCCCCGCCAACGACTCGGGCGCTGACAGAACAACATCTCCCACTGGCGCTTCTGGGGCAGGATCCTCCAAGGGCTGCTCCTGAAGCCCGGACAGGCACTTCGCCAACTCGGCCGCATGGGCGAGAGCGCTTCTTCTGTGGGCGCTCCGCCCCCCAATCCCATATGCCCCATCGACAGGTCGCTTCGAGTAGGGCTCTCAGCTCCCGTCGGTGGGACCACCACTTCCTGGGTCCTGGACCCGCTTGTCTCCTCGGCGGCCGCACCCGACGAGGAGGCCGGCGGCAGACCACCCGACGGCAACACATCTCCGGCCACTTGAGCCGGACGGTGCAGCATCTTCACAGGCGACGGCGCCATCGTGCTAGGGTTGGGCGCCTTGAGACAGAAAGTGCGTCACAATGACGGGAGGCGGAGGACATGCTCCCCAGGAATTCGGAATGACAATCGAAGAATTACAATTCGGAGCCTACCTTTCTGCGATGTTGCGGGCCCACTTCGAACCGAAGGTCGGGTTCGGGGAGGACGCCGCCCGTTTGCTCCCCGTAGACGGAGCGGAAGTCGTGGAGGGCGCAGGTCTCTTCCCAGTGACGACGATGGACAGAAGACGTCGTTGGGTGGTAGTTGATCCCCCGCCCTAAATCGAGGTCGGAGGAGAAACTCCCGGTGCATTTCTCCGCTCCCGTGGTGAGCGCGTCGACGGGGAGTCCGACCTTCGGCGTGAGGGGGGCGGCGCGAGGCCTCGTGCCCCGACGTGCGGCAAGTGGAATCACCACGCCGGGGAGAACTCCGGCCCCTCTCGCGGTCGCCACACCGAGAGGAGCAGCTACGCGGCTCGAGCTGGTCCCCTCGACGGGATCGGGGCGCCGCCTGCCGGCTCGAGCTGGTCTCCGCCGCGGCAGAGGCGGGCACCGACCCACCGCGCGGCTGCGACATCGCCGGCGGCTCATCGTCGGTCCACATGAACTTGGAGTCGGAGTCCCCCATGTCAGGTGGCAGCGACGAGGGGTCCTCATCCTCGGAGACGCCGACCTCCCGAGCGCGCTGACGTGAAGCACGGCCGTCATTCCTCGACCGCTTCTCAATCTCTTTTTGCTGGTGGGCCTTCTTGCGGTCGGCCCACCACTTGTCCCTCGCGGCAAGCATCCGGGTGAGCACCCGATCCACCTCCAGAGGGGGGCGCGAGGCGAGGATGCTCACCTGCCCCATCTGGACAAACACGAGAAAATCACTACCCGCCGCAAAAGTCGCAAGGACGAGCCAGAAGGTGCCAAGAAAAATGTACTAGGGCCGCGGTAGTTGGGTCAGGGAGCATCGACAACGAGTTTGGTGGCAGCCAGAACAAGTAGGTGATCCCGGTGGCCTGTGACACCCGGCGTTGGATCTCCTCCGGCGAGGGCAGAGGGTCGGCCGTCACCGTCCCCATGAAAATAGCCTGGTCGGACGTCATCTCGAAGAGGCGCAGGGGGCGTCGTCGAAGCGGAATGACCCCCCTCGCGTGGTAGCCGCCAATCACGGCGACGAAATCCACGCCATGGTCGCTGAGCAGCTTGAGGGCCTTGAGGGCATCCGAAAGAAACCGGGGTTGGTCTTTCTTCTCTGGCGCGTACCTCCACTTCTCCGGCGCACGGTCGAACGAGAGGCCGGTGAACTTGGGGAGCGGGTGCTCAAGGTCGTTCTTGAGGTAGAACCAATCCTAGTGCCACTCGCTGTTGGAGTTCGTTAAGGAGGTGGGGATGTACTCGTCCATCCTCCCCTGCCTCCCGCGAAGCCTGGCGCACCCGATCGCCGCCGCAGTGCGGTCGTCCTTCAGGCAAACGAGTTTGTAGAAGTACCGGAACAGGTCCTAGTGGGCCCCTGCCGCAGGTACCCCTCGCACAGTGCCTCGAACGCCGCCATCTGCTGGACGCCGTTCGGGTTGAGGTTGTGGAGCTCGAGGCCGTACTCCTCGAGGACGACGCGGATGAACCGTCCCGCCGGGACAGAGAAGTCGCGCTCGTGAAAGGCCACGAACGAGACCACGTACCTTTCCGGGGGCTCGGGGGCGCGCTCAGCCCCGAGGACCTTCCTCGCCTCCGCCTCGGTCTGCGGTGGGAACATACCGTAGGCGACGAGACGGTCGAGCTTGGACCAGGTCGCGGTCGAAGATGCCCAATTTGACATAGCGGCAGCAGCGAGAAGCGAGCTTGTGTTTGGAATCGAAGGAGGTGCGGGAGCACGAGCATGACGGATGCGGAGGCTAAGACGGAGGCGACGACGGCAGAGTGAGCGAGAAAGAAGAAGGGGAAAAAGCCCCAACCGGCGGCCGCGGTATAAAAGGAGAAATGATTGTGCCCTCAGTAGTTATTGCCCGGGCCCGCCTCGGGCCACGACCCCCACGCGCCAAAGCATCGCTCCTCAAAAGGCACGCCCGCCAGTACCAACCACGCACGAACGTGCTGCCACATCACCTGCGACGGGCCCACAAATCCCGCACCCAGCGCAAGATCTCCACCATTCACCCCACGACGTGCACTTCGCACGACGTGCGACGGTACGATAACTCCCACGAGTTCATAATGTTAACATTTTACCCCCCCCACAAGTCTCTGACTTGTCCGTTGGCTCGGAGGCTATCACCCGCGGGTGCGCTTGCGCGCCCCCGTCGGGAAAAATGCATCCAACCTCTTCGTCTCCACAGTAATTGAACCTGGGAGTGAGTCTTTGACTCCCTCACCAGGCTCGGGGGCTATTGACGAGGCCTTGGACCAAGGCCCACCACGACCTCTGAAAAACGCAGTACAGACTGACACGCAGCATACTTAGCGGCTAATACATCGAGTATTATGCCTACGAGTACCTGGGAGTCCGTACGACCAGTTTCCGTCATAGGCTAGGAGCTGGGCGGCCCATGAACCCCGCCGCCTCTTCCTCCGAGTACATGGCGGCCCACGCGACAAGTTCCCCACCGGTTGGTGGTTCGCACGACAAGTTCCCGTCTCCCTCTCCGACTACTCGTTCGTACGAGTAGTTTCCGTCTCCCCCTCCGACTACTCGCTCGCATGAGTAGTTGCCGTCACCCAACGTTTCAGGCTTCGCGTGGAAGGCAACGACGGCGTGGGACCCCCGCTGAGATCCCGGGATCTCCGCCCGCGTCCTCCCACGCGCCGCCACGCGTCCGCTCCTCCGTGACGGCCCACCTTGGCCAGGCCGATCTGGTGTCAAAGGGCAGATCCGTCCCCCCTGCCACGAACGGCAAAGTGTGTGCTGTACCACGAATGGCACAGGGCATACTACGCCACGAACAGCATAGTGCGCGCTACTCCCTAAGCATCGGAAGGCATATCACAGACTACCTGCTCGCACGAGTAGCTTTCCACCCCGACAAGTTCAAGGCTTCACAACGAAGGTCGCAGCATTGTGGGCCCCCCGCCGATATCCCGTGATATCTGGGCACATTAACCCACGAACCGCCACGTGCTGACCCTTCGGCGCCGGGCCGCCCTAACCAGACTGATCTGGTGTCAGAAGGCGGATTCGCCTGCTGAGCCGCAAACGACACAGTATACGTCGTACCGCGGACGGCACGGGGAGCGTTGTGCCACAAACGGCACAGTGTACGCCTCCCCCCTAAACTTCGAACAGCGTGGTATAGACCACTCTATTCCCACAGTAACCAGGAAAGACCCATTCTTGTTCCACTGACGGGGATAGGGTATGAGGCCTATGTTCCACACCCGGTTAACTACTCGGAGAAGAGTACGAGAAGCTCCGAAGGCAACTACTCGGGACGCGTGATTCCAGGAAGACCTACACCGTCTCCTATGACCCCGTAACAGTTCTTCGCTGCACCGCCCCAACGGCCCGACACGGAGGAAGGACGCCCTACACTGTAACCTAGCTTATACCCTTGATTTTACCCCCATTGACCTCTCCCTTGTGACTATAAAAGGGAAGGAGGGGAGCACTTGTAACACACGTTCATTTCCACCCCCACACGCACTTAGTAAGGAGGGGAGCGTACCTTCTAGAATCAATTTACGTACTCCATAAATAAATACGAGCATGCGGGTTTATCCATATGGTTTTCTTTCTGCTCATTCTAATGAGGAAGTTGACCTATGGCATCGATACATGCATATCATTTTTTTCTGACAACTACATCAAAGGCTCATCAGCCAACCAAAGATCTTCACAGAATCTAGTCTGAGTACCATCTTGGACCGAGAAGCGGACTCTTTCCAGAAAACTATTCTTAACATCTATCAACCCCGACCAAAAGTGTGAGTCCTCTTTTTTTCTTTTCAACTTGTGAAAGAGTTTTATTTTTTAGGTACTTTTTCTTGAGAATCTCCTGCCATAAACCCTCCTCATTGATCAACTTAAACAACCACTTACTGTCGGGGTTTGTTACCGCCGGCAAGTAAATTTATACGAGGGGGCGTGTTCTGATCCGCACGGTAGCACAGGAGACACTCGGAGTTATACTGGTTCGGGCCTCCGGAGCGTAATACCCTACGTCCAGTCTGAGAAGGGGTGTTCCTTATGCTCAGGGGTTTGCTACAGGGAGTACAAACAGGTCAGGAGAGGGTATAGAGCCCAAGTCCCTGGTGTGCGAGTGGTTCAAGTAGCAGAAGTCTACGTACGTGAGTGAGTGTGAATGATTGCGTTGTATGAGATGGGATATCGATGCTAAGTGCGTGTGGGGGTGGAAAAGAACCTCTCTTAAGAGTGCCTCTGCCCCTCCCTTTTATAGTCGCAAGGGAGATGTCCAGGGCGGTTACATCGAGCGTATATGAGCTAATCTATAGTGCAAGACGTCCTTCTCTGCTCCGGGTTGTCAGACGACAGAAGCGGCGAAGCACTGTTACGGGGCCTTGGGTGACGGTGTGGATCTCGTGCGTCCCAAGCATCCATCCCGGGGCCCCCCGTGCCCTCCTCCGAGTAGTTAGTCGGGTACGGGAGGTAGTGTACGTGCCCTGACCCTGTCAGTGGATCAGGGGCTTGTCTTTTCTTGATATTGTAGGAACGAAGTAGTTTGCACCATGGATAGGTGACGGCTTGCACTGTGCCATTGGTGGCACAGGGTTTCCCGTGCCCTCCGTGGTACGATGCGTACCGCCTCAGCTGGGGGGCGGTAGGAGGATCCGTCCCCTGACACAGGATCGACCTGGTCAGGGCGGACCCGTGCAGGGAGGCTAACACGTGGCGGATCGCGTTCCGGGGTATCACGGGACGCCAACGGGGCCTATGTACCTGTGGCCTTGACGGCCAAGTCTTGAACTGGTCGGGGACAAGAAACTACTCGTGTGAGTAGGCGATCTATGCCGCGTTTCCCGATGCTTAGGACGTAGTGTGTACTGTGCCGTACGCTGTTCAGCATCCATTACGCCGTTCACGGTACGGCGGCCATTGTGCCGATGGTGGCAGGGTTTGACGAATCCGCCCCCTGACACCGAATCGGCCTGGCCCGAGCGGACCGCTGTGGCGGGGCGGACGCGTGGCGGTGCGCGGGGGCGCGCGCGCAGAGTTCCCGGGATCCCGATCTGAGGGGCCCGCGTGCCCCGTGCCTTCTCTGCGAAGCCCGCTCGAGCGGGTGACGGAAACTACTTGTGCGAACGAGTAGTTGCGACGGCGGGACGGAGACTACTCGTGCGAGCGAGTTTCCGCGACCGTGAGGCGGAAACTACTCGTACGAGTCGAGTAGTCGGGAGCGAAGGCGGAAACTTGTCGTACGGGCCGCTGCATACACGGGGAAGAGGTACGGGCGGCCGTGAGCCGCCTGTCTTCTGGCCCATGGCGAAAACTAGTCGTACGGGACCTCACGTACTCGGGCAGCGTAACACTCGTCGTGTTAGCCGCCGGAGCAAGCCGTCCGTGGGCCCGTGCTGCGTTTTTCAAGGGTCTTGGTGGGCCCTGGTCCATGGCCTCGTCAGTAGCCCCTGAGCCTGGTGAGGGAGTCGGAGACTCGCTCCCAGGATCAACTGTCACGGAGACGAGGAGATTTTGTTGTGTTTTCTCTGGTGGGGACACGCGAGCGGACCCGCGGGTAGTTGCTCCCGAGCCCGCGGACAAGTCGGAGACTTGTGCGTGGGGTTAAATATTGGAGTCATGAACAAGTCGGAGACTGGTGTCTTGCCATGTGGCGCGAGTCGTGGGGTGTCCGGCGGAGATCACGCGCCGGTTGCGAGATTGCCGGGTCCCACTTTGGGTGATGTGGCGGCTCGGTCGTGGGCGGTGAGTAGGAGTGGGGCGCGCCTTTTGAGGGGCGACACTTCGACGGACAGAGGACGTGGCCCGAGGCGACGCGGTCATTAACTACGGGGGTAGATGTAATCATTCCCCCATTTATATACCGCGGGCGCCGGCCAGTTTTTTCCCCTTCTGCTTCCTTGTGTCTTCCGCCGCCGCCGTCTCTTGCCTTCATCTTCGCACCCGCTGTGCACACCACAGAGTTCGCCCCGCCTTCTTTCGCAAGCCAGGGTCGCCCACCGTCGCCACCATAGCCGACGTGATGTCGAATTGGGCATCTTCGATGGTGACCTGGTCCGAGCTCGACCGCCTCGCCTCCGATGGTATGCTGCCGCCGCTGACTGCGGCGGAGGAGTGGAAGGTTCCTGAGCTGGAGAGCAGCCCTCAGCCCCCGGCGGGGTACGTGGTCTCGTTCGTGCTGTTCCACGAGCGAGGCTTCTCCGTCCCGGCGGGAAGGTTCATCCGCGCCGTGCTCCAGGAGTACGGCTTGGAGCTTCAGAACCTCAACCCGAACGGCGTCCAGCAGATGGCGGCGTTTGAGGCCTTGTGTGAAGGATACCTGGAGATGGGTGCCCACTGGGACCTGTTTCGGTACTTCTACAAGTTCGTCGTCGTTAAGGACCACAATTCCGCGGCGGCCATCGGGTGCGCCAGACTACGCGGGAAGCAGGGGAGGATGGATGAGTACATCCCTACCTACCTGACTTCCTCCAACAATGAGTGGCACCGAGGGTGGTTCTACCTCAAGAACGACCCCGAGAAATCGCTGCCGGAATACACCAACCGTTGGTACGACCGGGCGCCGGCGAGGTGGAGCTACGGGCCGGAGAAGAAAGATCGCCCCCGGTTCCTCGACAGCGCCCTCGCCGCCCTCACAAGGCTCCGCGACAACGGGGTGAACTTCATCACCTTGATTGGCGGCTACCACACCCGGGGGGTCATCCCGCTCTGTCGCCGCGCGCTGCACCTCAGGGAGATGACGGACGACCGGGCTCCCTTCGAAGGGACCGTCACCGCCTGCTCCCTGCCTTCGCCAGACGAGGTCCAACACCGGGTGTCCCAGGCTACTGGGGTCATCTGGATATTCTGGCCGCTGCCAGGTGTGTTGCAGATGCTTCCCTCTCCAGCCACTGTGGAGCTGGTATGTCTTCTCTCGACCTCTTTTTGATTTGTCTTCTGCAGGCGCGGGTGGTAATTACTCTTGTGCTTGCACAGATGAGGGATGTGCGCATCCTCGCCTCTCGTCCTCCGCTGGAGGAGGACCGGGTGATCACCCGGGAGACCGCCGCGCGGCAGCAGCGGCGAGGGGAATGCAAGAGAGCGTACCAGCAGAGGGAGATGGCGAGGAGGGAGAGAAACGACAAGCGCGCCTCACGTCGGCGCAATGGGGAGAAGGAGTCTTCGATGACGAGGATCCCTCACCGGCGCTGTCGGACACGGACAAGGACAAGGACGAGTCCCCGTTCGAGTGGTCCGACGAGGAGACGGTTCCGGCCCCATGGCCGCGCGGCGGATCGGCGCCTGCCTCGGCCGCAGCAGGCGCCAGTTCGAGCCGGCAGGCGCCTCCTTCTTCTTCCCAGGCGGGTCAGCACGGAACGAGCAGCCGTGCCCCTCGGCGGGACCGCCGCGAGAAGGGCAGGAGCTCTCCGCGGCGCGGCGGCTCCAACCGCCATGAGTCAAGGCGTGATGGCTCGCGCCGCCACTTCTCGTGCCGGCGGTCTCACTCGCCCTCCGCGCGCCCATCACGGGAGCCGCGGAGCGTGCGGCGGCCTCCCCGCCACCAGCGACCCAGAGCGGGGGACTGCCGCCGACCCAACAGCGCCTCACTTCGATCGCCAGGGGCGGACCGATCTCTTCCCCGGCATCGGCTCGGACAGCGGGGGGCAAGAGGGCGGCGTCCCCGCACAACCCCGCGATTGGCTCCAAACGACCTCGTCGCGTTGCAGAAGGGTGAGCTCCGAGTTGCGGTTTTCTAGTTCTTGTTTCATGTTTCTGCTTGTCGTCATGATGTTCTTCTTGATTCAGGGCGCCCGACCACCACACCATGAGGCCGGCGCCTGTCAAGGCATTGCGCCGCCCTGCTCAGGCGGCCAGAGAGACACCCACGGTGAGCAACCCGCCGCCCTCCCTTCAGTCGGGGGTGGCGGTAGAAGAAACAAGCGGGTCTGGGACCCAGGTGATGACCGTCCCCCCTCAGGGGGCTGCGAATCCGGCTCGCAGCGACCTGTCGATAGGTACGAAGGGTTTGGGGGGCGAAGTCCCCACTGAAGAAGCGCTCTCGGCCCATGTGGGCGAGTTGGCGAGGTGCCTGTCCGGCGCCCCAGAGCAGGACCAGGAGGACCATGCTCCCGAGGCGCGGGCGAGCGATAACAGACTGCCAGCCCCCGAGTCATCGACGGGGGCGGGTGATGATGCAGATGCCGAGCGGCCGGCCCCCGAGTCGCTGGAGGGGATGCCCGCTGCCGCCGCGGGATCCGAGGTCCCAGCCCCCGAGCCGCTGATGGGGCGGGGAGCGGCACGACGGATATGGAGATGGAGCCCCGAGCCCCCGAGTCGGCGGGGGGCTCGGGGAACGCTGTGGAGATGGTGGTGGAGGCGGGCGACCGTGCCTCTGAGGACGTCTCCGCCGCGGCGGCGATCGTGGTGACCGAGGGGGTCGTCCCCATTTCGTCGGTCGTCGCGTCGGACGTCGCCCCTGCGGAGGTGATCATCATCCCAGCGTCGCCTTCGCCGGCCGCCTCTCCCGCTGAGGTGGCGGGTGAGCAGCTGCCTCCCCCGATCGTGGAGATTGGGGAGAGCTCGAGGGAGCGACGCCCGGCCACTTCGACGGCGGTGGAGGAGGAGGAGACGGAGACCCCGCCGCTTTGTCTGGTGTCCGTGTCGCCGGTTCAGGCCTCAGTAGGCCTGGACCTCGACAGCGACGCTGAGGTGGCGGCCCGCCGCCGCCTGGAGCGCGGCCTGCGTCTAATCGAGATGACGCGGCGCCAGTCGGAGCGGGCGATCAAGGACCTGGTCCCCGCCTCGAGGGTGAGTCCTCTTTCTTTCTCTTCCTCTCTCATGCTTGTTTTCCCTTAGTTCTTAGCCGTGTGACTTGTATGTGATTCAGGAGCTCGTCGGGCGCTCTGAGGACAGGGTGCGGGCTTTTGAGGCACTCCGCGCTGAGAAAGTCCAGCTGGAGACACAGCTGGCCGCGGCCCGCCTTGCGGCGGCGGACGGCGAGGCCAGCCGGGCAACAGAGTGCGCGTCTCTTGAGGTGAGGACCGCGCGACCTCGGCGCAGGCGGAAAAGGCCTCCCTGGAGGACAAACTGGCCCTGGCGGAGCAGGCGGCGGCGGTGCTTCGTTCCAACGCTGAGGCCGCTGCCCGCACCGCCCACCAAGAGAGGACGGAGCTCGAGACCAGAGCGGGTCGGGCCGAGTCCGACCTCCAGGTGGCTCGCGAGCAAGTGACGACGCTCGAGGCCCAAGTCGGCACCATTATTGCCGAGAAGGGCCGTCTGGAGGAGGTTGCTCAAAAGCGAGAGAATGAGATCCTCGGTGAGTACCCTACGACTTGTTATCTCTGCTTTCTGCTTCTGTGCGGTTTCTTGATTCAAGGCGGCGTCCTTCTTCTGGGTGTACAGCTCTCCGCGTGGACCGCATCGACTTGCAGAAACAGGTCGCGGAGCACGAGAGCGCCGCGACCACCCGCCTCGTCGAGAACCAGAAGCTGGTGGAGCTGGTCAAGGAGGCCAACGAGAAGCTCAACAGTAAGAGCTGTGTCCTCTTCATCTTTCGCCTTCCTTGGACTGGCTCATTTTTTGCTGACATTGGTCTCCTTGCTTCTCTCCAGAGGCCGTGACCGAGCTCAAGCAGGAGCGAAAGTCGCTCGGGGAGGCCCAGGCTGAGATCAAGCAGCAGGAGACAATCCGCAACAGGATGGGTGCGGCCATCATCAAGGTGTGTGACGAGATCGGTGTTCCTCCCGGCCAATTGAGAGAACGCTTGGAGTTGGCTCCTGCGACAGCTTGTCAACGGTCGATAGATACGGCTGGCGACGTCGTCCGCAAGGTGGTGGCCATCTTCTTGTCACATTACCCAGACCTGGACAGGAGGCTGCTTGGCCAGGGATGGTGCCCGGGCTACACCAACGAGCAGTATGACAAGATCGAAGAAGACGCCGTCGACTTCGCCAAAGCCCTGCTGAGTCACGCCCTTTACGACCTGGGCCTGTAAAGAAAACCAAGTTGCCTCGCCGAGGCTTTTTTAATCATGCTTGTAAAAAACTTGTGGGCCGGATGTTTGTGGCAAACTCGAGGGTTAAGAACCCGTCTTTGTTTCAAGTTTTAAGCATTTTGATTGTTTGTTGCCCTTTTCTCGAGTAGTTAGAGGACTTGTGCGCCGAGTAGTGTCACTTAAAACTTTGCTGACGGTGTCTTGCTCCGTAGCCGCGGAGTGTAGGAACTAGGCGACTCGACCGAGCTTAGTTTAGGAGTGTTACCACTCGAGCGGGCAGCCCCCGAGTACTTCGAAGAGAGATAGGCGCATGTACATGTTTTTGCAAACAAGAAAACTCTTGAGAGTTTGAAATGGTTACTCGGAGTCCCTTTGAAGGGGCGAGTGATTGATAACTTGAGATCACAAACTTTGCTTGTGGGTCTTTGTACCGTAGCCGCGGGGGTGTAAGTACTCGGGGCCCGGACGAGCGCAGGTTCGTGACCGCTGGAGTCATCGTTCATCTCCCTTTAAGGAAAGTGAGTGTACCGCGGCGATCATACGAGAAACCATGGGCGGTTTTTGATCGAAAAAGGTTAGTTTGAAACGGTTACTCGGAGTCCCTTTGAAGGGGCGAGTGATTGATAACTTGAGATCACAAACTTTGCTTGTGGGTCTTTGTACCATAGCCGCGGGGGCGTAAGTACTCGGGGCTCGGACGAGCGCAGGTTCGTGACCGCTGGAGTCATCGTTCATCTCCCTTTAAGGAAAGTGAGTGTACCGCGGCGATCATACGAGAAACCATGGACGGTTTTTGATCGAAAAAAGGTTCCGCAACGATCAGGGGAGGGGGGCTGTAGCACTCGGGTAGCCCCCGAGCCCATGGACAAGTCGGAGACTTGCCCATGGGATGAGACAAGCATAGAGACATTTTACTCGAGTAAAAGATGTAAGCTTGCGAAAAGAGATCATTTCATGAAAGGAAAAGTAGCTCAGAGCTCTTGCATTGTCATAAAATGAGAACAGAATAAATACTTAAGGGTAAAAATGGCGTATCTGCTCTATGTTCCAGGCGTTGGAGATGACCCTGCCATCCTCGTGCTTGAGCTTGAAGGTTCCCGGACGGAGCCCCGAGCCTGGTGAGGGAGTGAAGGACTCGCTCCCATGTTCAGTTGTCACAGTGGAGAGGTAGATTGTGCTTTTCCGGTGGGGACGCGCGAGCGGACCCGCGGGTAGTAGCCCCCGAGCCCACGGACAAGTCGGAGACTTGTACGTGGGGTTGAATGTTGAAGTCTTAAATTTGGGGAAGTTATCGTGTTGTTGCTCGTTGTGTGCCTTCACCTGGGTTTGCGAAGGGAAGGTGAATTTTGGTGGCCCCACATGGCGCAGGGCACTAGTCGGGGAGTCAGTTTCCCCTTTCGTTGCGTCTCCCTCGCGCATCCTTTTCGTTAGGAAGGAGGGGTCGGGTGACGTCAAGGCTTGCCTCGCTGGCCGAGCCCCGGCACCCAGTGAGCTGCGTGCGGGTGAGCTCGAGTGAAGTCTTGGAATCCCGTTCGCCGGGTTCCGAACGGATCAGCTGGTGATCGACCTCAGACTCCTAATGGTGAAATCATCTAGTTACCGAGCCCGTTCGGTTGGACTCGGCGGCTCGTCGCCTTTTCGTCGGGGAAAAACCATGACCTCATTTTCCATCAAGACTCGAACGTAGTTCGGGGTGCCCAGAGCGCTCGTGCGCCTGAGTTCTAGCCGCTGGGGCCCATCCTTCGCCGCCCCTTGTTCGGGTGTCCAGGAGCGGCTGTCGAACCCTGCGACGGGCCAGCCTTCGAACTCCTGGTCGTCAGTGTGTGGCGCCAGCCCCCGAGCGTAGAGCCACGAGGGGTCGTTGGAAACACGCCACGTGGTTGTTGTGACGGCCGAGTAGTTGTCGTCCAGCTCCCGAGGGTGAGGGCCGAGCAGTCGTCGTCTCCCACCCCCCGAGCGTAAGGGCCGGGCCGTCGTTGTTGTTCCGGTGGAGCAAAGTGTCAATCCGAGTACAGAAAAGTACTCGGCGGGTGATCTTTGTGGAGCGTCGTGCCAGTCCGAGTACTGGGAAGTACTCGGCCGGTGGTGAGGGCAACCTCCGAGTGTAGGCGGCGAGCTCAGGGGTCCAAGACCCGTTCCTGAAAAAAGAAAATCGGAGGACAGTAGTATGTGGTGCGACAGATGCTAACTCTGAAGAAAAAGCATTTGGCGACGTGTGGTAGAAATTCTAATTCCAACTCCCTTAAGTCTATTAATTTCCTCGGGTAGTTATCCTGTTACGTTTATGCACCTGACCCCTGACAGCCACGTCCGTAGCGTAGGGAGCTGGCCGCGTGCACGCGTAGGAAGTGTAGGCGTAGGGTCGCGATTTCACGGTTTAAGGCGTGTGCTACCCGAGTACTTTAGTGACTTGTGCAAGAGAGGAACAAGAAAGTAAATGGCGAAGGAAGGGTGCGCGTGGCACACCCGTTGGCCACTGTCCGGCTGTTCGTGTAGCGCTCGGGCTGTATTAGTAGACAGGGACAGGCCTAGGGTGGTCGGCGGTGATCCGGAGATGCATGCCGAGATATGCAGTAATCCGAAAATGGTAGTGCTAGAATAATACTTAGCTCGATTCACGTTTTTATCGGAGGGGTCAGCGTGGCATTTTTAGGCCTGGGCTGGCGAGCCCCCGAGCTCTGTGTCGCTCGTCGTGACCAAGCGGTGGTTGCCGGCAAGATCGGCGAATGGTTTGGGTCGTCGTTCGTCGGGGACGGCGTGGCCGTCGACGGTTCGGAGGACAGGCGGCCGAAGTCAGAGGAAACTGTGTCGTGCTACCGGTCGTGGTGGTCGGAGCGGAGGAGAAACAAGGCGCCGACCGTCGTGGAGGAGGTGAGGCAGAGCGTGGGTCCCCGGACGTCGTGGGGGGTGTACGTCGTCGAGCTGTCGAGAGTGGAGGAGGCAGAGCGGGGCGTCGCGTCGGGTCGCCATGCATCGAGGAAGTGGGCAGGACCTCACGCCGCCGCACCCGGTCGGTCGCCGGTCAAGAATCGGAGCAGAGGTCGCCGGTCGCGGTTGTGGCCGGTGGGCATGGCACTGCGCCACCGCCGATCGTAGTCGGAGGAGAGCTGCGCCGGCTCGATTCGCACGACTTCTTTTACGTCTCCGAGTAGTAATTTTTCACGGGGCTGCTTGATTCGCACGAGTTGCGGTTCGGAGCTCGTACATGCACGGAAACAAGGAAAGTTAGAAAGTCTCCACATTAGCTCGCGTGTACATGAAGTCGTAACAAGCATGTCTTGGGTTTTTTTCCTTTTTCTGTTGCTCCGAGTAGTTTCTTCCTCTCGAGCCACTTGCACGAGTAGATGTTTGTTCTCGAGTAGTCAGCTTCCGCCCCGAGTAGTTGCTCGTACGAGTTGTTTACGACTCGCACGAGTAGTTTCGTCTAGGTGGGGCGGAGCTCGAGCGGTGTGCGACTTATCGCCCGCCAACGCGCGAGAGAAGCCACCCTGTCGCATTCCTGGGAGGAGCCATCGTCTCTGCCTGCTTCTTCGCCTGTGGCCGCCGCGCTTGCCGCTGCGGAGGAGGAGGTGCGTAGGGAAGAGTGCCGCGCTCCCGGTCGTCGTGGCGGAAGAGAGAGCGCCGCGCCGCCGATGGAGGAGTGCACCGCCGTGCCGTAGTCGGGTGAGGTTCACACAGCCGTGCAGTGGGCCGCGCCTCGGTGTCGTAGTCGGAGGAGAGCGCCGCACCACCGGGGGGAGCGCGACGCCGGTCGTGGAGGAGGCGGGCCGCGCCGCTACGTCGTGCGGTCCCGAGTAGATTCTTGCTTCCGAGTAGCTGGCTTGCGCAAGTACTTTCCAGGTGTCACTCGCCCGAGGTCGAATTCGTAGGGGAGCCTTGGGAGGCGGGGAGGTAGGACGCCGCTGGTCCTGGGTGCTAGGCTCCCTACCGCCGTGCAGTAGTCGCGCCACTCGCGTGGTGGTCGGAGAGAACGCCGCGCCGCCGGTCGTGGTGGGCGGAGGCGTCGAAGAGCCACACCGCCGATGGCCGCGACGAGCGGAGGTCGGAGAGGGCATCACACGTTGGCCGTGGAGGGGGTCCCAGTCGGCTCTTGACTGGTACATTGACTTCCTCGGACCGTCGCGGCTGCTGTGACGGCGCCGCGGGCCGTCGTGGCTCGGAGTACCCGCGACCCTGTGAGCCCCGCTGTCGAGAAGCGGAGCTCTCTGCCTGCTGCACAGCGGCAGTCTCGAGGAGAGTCTTGATCTGCTTATGCATCTCCTTCTCTTGAGGCGTGGCCGGCTCTGGTACTTTCCGGAGAAGGATCGCAGCCGCCGCCAGGTTCTGCGACGCCATTTTGAAGACGGGCGTGCCGTCGACGACATCTCGGTCATCGTTGATGATGCGCTGTTGAACGTCCCTTGCCCGTGCACGAGCGGGAGTCAGGTTCGGGTCTTGCCCGAGTTGCTGGTGGAGCCGTGCCCGCTCGTCGTCGAGCTGTCGCTGCGCGTCCTCCAGCTCGTCCAGTCGAGCACGCTGTGCGGCGGGGTTGGGAGGAACCTGGGCCTCAGCCGCACTGTCCGCCGTCGAGCTGTGGGCGGAGTGAAGTGCTCCATCCGGGGTGTGGGCCGGTGCTGGCGCTACCGGGGCATGGCTAATGACGAAGCACTCGCGTGAGGGGTCGTAACCCCCGTCGTCAGAGTCATCAGAGTAGCCAAAGCAATAGTCGGCCGCCGTCTGGAAATGACGGAAGGCGTCAGCGTCGCGAAGCCCGGAGTAATCCCACTCTGGACCCGAGATGCCATCGGTACCGTCGGTCACGAGGTACTGCTCGTCGAGCGAGGTTGCTGGCAGCTTCATGTTGCCCAACAAACGATGGCTCGGGTAGTTGGCATACACGGCCGGGTCCATGCTTGATGAAGAGGAATATGCTACCGCCGCGTAGGGCCCTCCTCCATAGATCAGTGGCGTCGGGGCGCTCTCCCTGGCGATGCGCTCCGTCGAGTCCGACGGCAGAGAGTCCTCTGCTGCGCTGGCGGGCTGCGATGCACCAACTTCGACCCACGGAGGGGAGCTAGCACGTGCTGCCCTACGCCGCTCCGCCTTGGCACGCTTCGAGCGCTTGCCTGAGCGCCTCTTGCGTCGAGGCGAGCGTGGCAGGGCGGTCGGAGCGGGAGTCGGGGCAGGTGCGTTGGTGACCTCGCTGACGAGGCACATGTCGTAACCGTCTCCGGTCGCTCGGAAGTTCAGGCTTCCGAACCGGAGCTCAAGCCCAACCATGAGCGACTCCGATGATCCCACGGTGGAATCCATCAGCAGCGGCTCGGTGGAGGCTTTCGTCGAAGTGGATGATGAGAGGGCCGTGCGGACCCTACAAAGAACGTCAAAAACACGCGAAGGCCCCTACCTGGCACGCCAACTGTCGGGGTTTGTTACCGCCGGCAAGTAAATTTATACGAGGGGGTGTGTTCTAATCCGCACGGTAGCACAAGAGACACTCGGGGTTATACTGGTTCGGGCCTCCAGAGAGTAATACCCTACGTCCAGTCTGAGAAGGGGTGTTCCTTATGCTCAGGGGTTTGCAACAGGGAGTACAAACAGGTCGGGAGAGGGTATAGAGCCCAAGTCCCTGGTGTGCGAGTGGTTCAAGTAGCAGAAGTCTGCGTACGTGAGTGAGTGTGAATGCTTGTGTTGTATGAGATGGGATATCGATGCTAAGTGCGTGTGGGGGTGGAAAAGAACCTCTCTTGAGAGTGCCTATGCCCCTCCCTTTTATAGTCGCAAGGGAGATGTCCAGGGCGGTTACATCGAGCGTATATGAGATAATCTACAGTGCAAGACGTCCTTCTCTGCTCCGGGTTGTCAGACGATAGAAGCGGCGAAGCACTGTTACGGGGCCTTGGGTGACGGTGTGGATCCCGTGCGTCCCAAGCATCCGTCCTGGGGCCCCCCGTGCCCTCTTCCGAGTAGTTAGTCGGGTACGGGAGGCAGTGTACGTGCCCTGACCCCGTCAGTGGATCAGGGGCTTGTCTTTTCTTGATATTGTAGGAACGGAGTAGTCTGCACCATGGATAGGTGACGGCTTGCACTGTGCCGTTGGTGGCACAGGGTTTCCCGTGCCCTCCGTGGTACGATGCGTACCGCCTCAGCTGGGGGGCGGCAGGAGTATCCGTCCCCTGACACAGGATCGACCTGGTCAGGGCAGACCCGTGCAGGGAGGCTAACACGTGGCGGACCGCGTTCCGGGGTATCACAGGACGCCAACGGGGCCTGTGTACCTGTGGCCTTGACGGCCAAGTCTTGAACTGGTCGGGGACGGGAAACTACTCGTGTGAGTAGGCGATCTATGCCGCGTCTCCCGATGCTTAGGGCGTAGTGTGTACTGTGTCGTACGCTGTTCAGCATCCATTACGCTGTTCACGGTACGGCGGCCACTGTGCCGATGGTGGCAGGGTTTGACAAATCCGCCCCCTGACACCGAATCGGCCTGGCCCGAGCGAACCGCTGTGGCGGGGCGGACGCGTGGCGGTGCGCGGGGGCGCGCGCGCGGAGTTCTCGGGATCCCGATCTGAGGGGGCCCACGTGCCCCGTGTCTTCTCCGCGAAGCCCGCTCGAGCGGGTGATGGAAACTACTCGTGTGAATGAGTAGTCGCGACGGCGGGACGGAGACTACTCGTGCGAGTGAGTTTCCATGACCGTGAGGCGGAAACTACTCGTACGAGTCGAGTAGTTGGGAGCGAAGGCGGAAACTTGTCGTACTGGCCGCCGCATACTCGGGGAAGAGGTACGGGCAGCCGTGGGCCGCCTGTCTTCTGACCCATCGCGGAAACTAGTCGTACGGGACCTCACGTACTCGGGCAGCGTAACACTCGTCGTGTTAGCCGCCGGAGCAAGCCGTACGTGGGCCCGTGCTGCGTTTTTCAAGAGTCTTGGTGGGCCCTGGTCCATGGCCTCGTCACTTACTTAGTAGACATTTATTCTGAACTTCAAGATCGATTATGCCTAGGTCCCCCACACTCTTCGGCTTATGCAAAATATTCCATCTAGCCAATCTATACTTCTTCTTATGTTCATCACATTGCCAAAAGAAACAGGATCTATAATAGTCCAACTTCTTCAAAACACCTTTAGGTATTCTGAAGAACGACATCATAAACATAAACAGGCTTGAAAGCATTGAATTAATAAGAACAAGCCTTCCTCCTGACGAAAGAAACTTGTCTTTCCAACTACTTATTTTTTTTCTAAAATCTCTATTCCACCACGCACCAATATTTATTTGAAAGCTTGCGGTGGCTCATCAGTATTCCTAAGTATCTAAAAGGCAGTTCCCCTTCCTTACAACCAAACAGATCCACATACTGAGCAATTCTATCTTTCGTTTCCCCAAATCCAAACAACTCACCCTTGTGAAAATTTATTTTTAAACCTGAGAGTTTTTGAAAGCAAATAACACAAGTTTCAGGTTCCTGGCCTTGACTATGTCATCATCCAGAAAAAGGATTATGTCATCTGCATAATGTAGAATAGAGAGACCACCGTCAACTAAGTGAGGGATCATACCATCAAACATGTCCTGATCTTTTGACCTCTCTATTAATATAGCCAACATGTCCGCCACCACATTAAAAAGAATCGGTGGAAGGGGGTCGCCCTGTCTTAGCCCCTTCCTAGTCTGAAAAAAGGGACCCGTCTCATCATTTGCCTTAATGCTCACGCTCCCACCAGTAACTATCTTTTCTATCCATTAGCACCACTTACCAGAAAAACCTTTCACCCTTAACACCTGTTGTAAAAAATCTCAATTTACCTTATCATATGCCTTCTCGAAATCTAACTTCAAAATGATCCTCTTTTGCTTCTTCCTACGCAATTCTTGTAGAGTCTCATGTAAGACCACCATTCCCTCTAAAATATTCCGTCCGGGAAGGAAAGCCGACTACGAAGGACCAATAACCTTACTCGCTACCAACAATAACCTGTTAGTAATCACTTTTGTAAAGATCATAAAACTAACATTCAGCATGCAGATCGGCTGGTATTGCTGGATTTTTTTTCTTCTTTCTCCTTAGGTTACAGAGTTATAATTCTGAAGTTGAGGCAAAACAACCGGAGATTGCCACCATGAAAGTCTCGAAACATGGCCATCATGTCATGTTTAACGAGACTCCAAAATACCTGAAAAAATTCTGCCGGGAAGCCATCAGGACCTGGGGCTTTATTGTGCTTCATTTTTCACGTCACACACCTCCTTCTCTAAGAACTCCACCACTAGTGCCTCAGTCTCATCAGGAGTGATTTGAGGTATGTCCTCATTAAAGGATTCGACCATTGAGAAATTATTCCTCTCTGGCTTCCCAAATAGCCCCTTGTAGTAATTTGTTATATAATTCTGCAACTTATCATTCCCCTCTACGACACACTCATCTTGCTCAAGTCGGAAAATTCTAATTTTCCTTCCTTTCACATTAGCAACTATTTGAAAATATTTTGTGTTATTATCCCTTTTTAGAATTTTAGTGGTCTTAGCCCTTTGGAACCATTTCAACTCCTCCCCCCTAAGAAGCTGTGCAAGGCTATCCTTAACGCATTGCTTTAGATCCCATTCATGCTCACTTAGCAGCTGGGTCTCAGCTTTTTTATCGAGTTCTTCGGCTTTCCTTAGTAATTCTTGCTTTTACTTGTTATAAGTCCCCCTCATGTTTTTTGACCATCCACGTAAAAAATGTCTTAGCCTCCTTATCTTGTTTTGCCACCTCTGCATAGGGGACTTCCTTCTGTTTTCTTAATGCCACACATCAAACTTTAAGGAATTGGATGCTCGTAGCCTAAGAGGGGGAGGGGGTGAATTAGGCAACTTAAAAACTTAACATATGGCTTTCACTACTTTGCATGAACATAAACTAGAACATACTATGTAGATGTGGAACTAAGGTTGTCCTAGTGTGAAACTCCCATCCCAAAACAAGTTTTGCAACCTATAGCCAATCCTAGCAAGATACTACTCTAGGAAAGTAAAAGGCAAACAAGGATTGCAAGAATGTAATGTAGAAGCGTAAAGGGGGATGAGAGGAAGCAAACTCTTGACACGTGATTTATCCTGTGGTATCGGTAGGCACTAAGCCACCCTTAGTCCACGTTGTTGAAGCACTCTACACAAGAGTATTGCTTCCCGGTCATCAAGTCTCTCCCAAGAGCACCACTTGACTTGCCACAAAGGCTCGCCACGAAGGCACTCGCCAAGCTCCCTTGGTCACCTTGATGCCGCCTCCACTAAGGAGCTTCTCCACCAAGGGAAGGGGGTCTCCACGTCCCCCGCACAAAGTGTCCTCGCCGCTCCACACCAAGTCAGAGGGTCGAAGACGTTTGCCGGTGAGCCACCTAGGCTCCAAGGCTTCCGGCACACCTCGTACAACTTGATCCACTCAAGAATCACCTCACAAGGTAGGCACACCTTGCACTCACTTAGTTCTAAGCTAAGCCTAACACTAAGCACACACACAAAGCATGTGCAAGTCTATGGATGAGCAAATTTAGCACTTGGATGGTTTGGATATGATCTTCTATGAGTCTTGAACTCCTCTGCACTTCCACACACTCCAGCAACTCCAAATGGGTGAGTGGAGGGGGTATAAATAGCCCAAGGCGTCCAAAGAGCCATTGGCTAAAAGCTGCTGAAATTAGTACCGTCGGATGAACCGCCGCTATATTTTTCCCAGGCGTCGGTTCATCCGGTGCCCTCCACGTCACATTACCATTGCTTCTCTGCTGACACACTTCCTCCGACGCTTGCACCGACGGTCCTTCTCTCATGCCGTCGGTTCATCCGGTGCTGAAGGATTTCTTCCCAAAACCTTACTGGTAGCTATTTTGCTGCCGTCGGATGAACCGCTGCTCAATCCCTTATATCCATCGGTTCATCCGGTGCTGAAGAGCTTCGTTCCTGGACCTCTCTGTTAGCTGATTTGATGCTATCGGATGAACCGCTGCTCACCCATCGGTTCATCCGGTGCTACTGATTTCTGCGGGCTAGGTCTCTTGATTCATCCGGCGCAACTAGAAATGGGGGCGTCGGTTGATCCGGTGATCATAATGTTGACTCGAGTTTTCACGCAGTGTACTACTTCATCCGGCCGTTACACCGACGCTGTCTTCTAGTGTACCGTCGGTTTATCCGATGCTACTCTTTTCTCTTTTTCTTCCACGGTTTTGACCCTTGAAAAATACACTATCTTCTCATTTTGGCATATGGTATTTTTGCATCCTTGAGACCTAGAAGTGTCTACAAAGACATGCTAGACAATACGGTTAGTCACATTGATCATGTTGTCATTAATCACCAAAATTAAGCTTTGAACAAATGGCATATGAGGCCATGTTCGCTACACAAACACTAACTCAAAGAAGCCATCCTTCAGAAGCCAGCCCAGTTCAAATTTAAAAGAATATTTATCTTTACACCCACTCTTCTCTCCCGTATCAAGTAAGAGTGGCGTGTGATATGAAATTTTCCTACTAAGTGCACCCACTGTAGTTTTTTTTTTACTCTCATTCAGTGCTCACCAACACCCTATCTAGCTTCTCATAGGTTGGGATCCTTCAAGAATTAGCCCAAGTAAATTTACGATCCGACATCTCAAACTCTCTCGAACCCAAACTATCAATCATCGCATTAAAAAGGAAAGGCCATCTCTCTTCAAACTTGTCATTATTCTTTTCACTCCTGTTAAAGATTATGTTAAAATCGCCTCCCACACAAAGAGGGAGTTTTTCCTAGCTGCAAAATTGCACTAATTCACTCGAGAAGGACTCTTTAAATTCAGGTTGGGCTGCCCCATAGACAGCCACTAACGCCCATTTAAAATCATCCTTCCTGTTCCTCAATCTGAATTTTACAAAGAAATCACAATCCTCAATGCTACCAATGTCCAACCCATCCAAGTTCACACGTAATAAAATGCCCTCCAACCTCTGATGAGGTTTAGTCCAGTACCATGCGTTTCTTTTTTCCAGAAGCCGAGAAGCAGACTTCTATATATCTCTAGCTATTTGCATACTGTATATAACCTAAGTGAGGGTAATATAGATGAGTACACGGTACTTAAACCCTCTCAGAACCACATGTTTTGCTAAGCCGCGTAGTACAGCGCGCATCCAAGTATCTAACACACCGGAACACGCATCATCAGCCGACGCCATATGACCCCTTTTCCCCAGCCCGGGCCGTCACACGGTACTATTGATTCCTGCATGACGTTGATCGCTGAAGTCTGAAGAATTAATTAAACCTCTGTCGACGCATACATACACGCACGCACGAACTATCGAAGCAACGAACACGAGAATTATGCTAGGGCGATCGATGGAGCCATATATCTAGCGCACGTCTCCATCGTCGCGCGTACGAGTACGACCTCGGCGTCACGATCGCCGCGTACACGATCGAAACCCCTAGCTACGGAGTACTAGTGCGTCTAGCTGCTATCTAGCAGCTGATGCGGATCCCCTTGCTTTTGTTTCCCCCCGTCCCGCGCACCATTGATTCGATCGCAGCCCGGCCGGTTTGCCTCCCCCGGAAGCATGCACTCGCACGTAACCCGATGACTTTTATTATTAGCTCGATCGCGTGTCGCGCCGGGGCACTGTCTTGCTGCTGCCGGCACTTCATTCGCGGTGCGCGAGAGCAAACTCATGGTCTCGATCCTAGTTGGGATGGATGTGGATCATCGATCGGATGGGCGCAGCACCGATAAATTGTCTCCAGCAATATTTTTCATCTGCATTGTGTATGAAGAGAGGAAAGAGAAGGATCTCATCTCCCAAAAGAAGATGGACTCCAGAAGAGCACGCGCATCCCTGCTGCATCGCCCAGGTAGTTGGCTCCTGTGCCGCCTCTGATGCGTCTCCCCGCCTCCTACCCCTCCGTCGTATCTCCCTGTCTCCGCCTCCCGCTCCTCCTGCTCCGCCTCACTCGAGGAGGCCGTCGGATCTCGCTGGGAGGGAGAGGGCCGCAGGTGTGCGGCGGAGCTCGACCACCATCTCGCTGTCGCCGTCCCTGCTCCTTGCTCCTCCGCCGGTGGGCCATGCCACCCACACAGATCGAGGTCGGAGAAGCTCCGCTGCCTCTAGATCGAGGCCGGCCCTTGCTCGAGGCAGAGGGGCGCTGGGGTCTCGTCGGGGAAGAAGGCCGACGGCTCTCCCCTACCTCCCTCGCCGGGGAAGGAGGCGGTGTCGGAAGGTCAACGCGCGCGCCGGCCGTGTACCACCATGTCCCTGCTCCGAATCGAGGAGCTCTCGCCCGGATCTGTGCTTCCGGTGGTCGGGGGAGGAGAAGGAGGCGGGTGTGACAACCCCGCCCAAGATAATTCCGTATTATCACCTAAACCAATTCATTTGACACTTAAGCAATAACACAGGAGTAATTTGTCGTTGTTGTCGGGTCAAGCCCGGTGAAATCACTTACATAGCAACAAAAGATCGAACATATGCACTAAAACTCACACGAAGGCGAGTCTAGAGTACACTACACAATATAAATCCAAATCTTCCCACCAGGGGTAGCCATGGTTCAAAACATGATAAATAAATTGTTCAGAGTTTGAAAGACAACGGAATTTAACTAAACGGCACGATAAACATCATGGGAGATCATCCATGACGCAATCACTCGTCATCATCCGCCCATTCCAGCTCCCAGCCAGGTGGAATCTCTCCAGGCCAAACAACATCACCTAAAAACAACATATATAGCAAGGCTAAGTAGACTAGTACTCAGCAAGACTTACCCGTCCGAAAATTACCTCTATACTTGCAAGACTTTTGGCTAGTGGGTTTGTTTTGCCAAAAAGCAACTAATATAGTGGATCCTTGCTTTCAATATTTTAGCTCAAGTTCTAGTGGATTAACTATTACTAGGTGAGCAAACTATTGCAAGCATAAGTTGTGCAATACCATTAATCAAGTATCTATATTCACATAGTTCCATCATAAAAGGATCACAATAGCCAGTTGATTAAGCAATTTCAGATAATGGTGAGAGGCCGACGATTGATCGATTAACAACCTTACAAGGCAAACCTAAACACACAAAATGGTGCCCTCACAAAGAGGTCACCAACCAGGCGGTTCCCAGAATTCTTCGGTTCAGGATCGAATCCCACAGTCTTAAGTACATTGCTTATTTGGACTACGCCACACAGTTCATCCAGCCTCACACATGTACCACAGGTTGCAAGCCTGGGGACGCATCCCAAGATTAGTGGTGGCAAGTTCCCTTACCGCCTCCTTTAGGTACTAGGCTTACCGGTCTCATTCCCGACAAGTGCTTAGTACATTCAAACGCGTAACCCACGGAAGCCACTGGACCGGAGCCCAAATCCCATGCTCTTACCACATGAGCAATCCATTTATCAAGTCTTATGATTCTAACATAAGATCCTATATCTCGCGAGTGACGAACATCACTCGACTTGTACCGGGTCCTTAGAGCATAGCATCTAACGACCTAGCATACTAGTAGTAGAGCATAGGTACCTAGAGATCATGCATTTAGGGTTCCAATTCAACTCCTGAACATAAGTGCAAAAACATAAACATAGATAGTTGCATAATTTTAAAAGACATAGGCTAATACTCCGGTGCTTGCCTTCGTCAGCAAGCCTAGCCTTGGGCTCCTCTGGACTTTGGTCCAGGTCTTGATTCACCTCCACGTAGTGCAAGTCCCCGTCAGCTCCTTCCTCTCAACCTTCTGGCACGAGCATGTAGTTACCGTCGGGAAGTTCTACACGAGGGATGCATAAGTTTTATTGGACCAAAGGAACAAGATTTTACTTCTGAAGATTAAAGTTAAGCATAAGGTGTATGAGTGGCCACATTCACCTAGATAAAGATTTAACCTCATTTTCTTTACAAAAGGAAGGGTGAAAGGGTGTATTAGATTATTCATGTTTGATGGTGATTATGTGCACATCTATACAAATTAAAATTTATTTAACTTCACAACAACAACATGGCTGTCCAGGGGTGATTTGATGAAGCTTAAGCCCAAGGTTTAAGGTGCATCTAGGATTAAGAAGGATCTTCCTATTTCTTTTCCTATTAAACTTTATTTACTTCCAAAAATCACTGATAATTATACACACCAACAAACAGCTAGAAAATTCATACAAACAGGTGATGGCCCAACATAGCTACTGATCAAAAATCACATCAATCTGAGCTATAAGTTAAGCATGAAAAGTACAACAATTTATAGCTGCCAAAAACAAGATTAATTCATATAAAATGATTTAAACATGCACTGGCCCTTATTTTCAGACACAGCATCTTAGAAACATAATAAACCTACACCCCAAAAATTAGCTTCAGAGACATTATAAATTAATTCTTACAAAAATAACAAAATTCAGCCTAGTAAGTAAACATGAATTTATTCATAGGAATGTATAGATGAAATTGATCTAAGATTTCTACCACAGGCTAAAAACATACTTTCCAGAGAAAGCACCAAAAATCAACTCTTCATTCCATATATATTTCAAACTATGAAGCTATGCTCACAAACATGCATAAATCATAAATTAAATTTATCATAGCCAAACAGATCTATATAAATCACCAGAGGCTAACCATGTCACCAACAAGGCATGGTGCAAATTATAGCCATAGATCAACCCTACACAGTGCTATACAAAAATGACAAGCTAGTACTAGCATAAATGCAAAACAAATCATATTTCAAAATTTACATATCAACTTTGTGCACATTTTCTACCAGAGCCTAGTGACGCCATGATATGCTACATATCCAAAATTCAAGTCAAACTCAAGCATGGATTTTGAACTACAACAAATCTATCTCAAACTGAGATTTGAAATTTATTTAACAACTATTCACAAAAACCATATACATGCTTACTAGAAGTTGTAGTACTCTTCGCAAGTATTCCAAAACATTTTAGTTTGAAATTTCATGATTGTTCTACGATTTTATATGATTTTTCAAAGATCCAGCCAAAAGCTACCAAAGGAGAAAGAATCTATTTACTAACGGGCCCCTTGGAAACTTTTCTCAGCTCACAACCATGCCCTTGAAACGTTTTTGCCTTCCAACAAATGCCCCCGACGGCGCAGGGGCGCTCGCCACCGGCGAGGGACGACCGGAGCTGGCCGAAAGGGTGATCGAGGTGGAGTGAATTCTCATCGAGTCTCGATTGCGGGTGGTGGCCGGAGCGGAGACGGCGCCGATGAGCTCCGCCGACAAGGCAGCAGCGGCGCGGCTGCCACAGCTCGGAATCTGGCGAAGACCGAGGCAATGCGGGGCAACAAGCGAGGGTGGAAGCTTCTACGAGGTCTAGGGGAGGCTCCTAAGGGGTTGAGCGGTTGCGGAGGCGAGCGGAGGGTGAAGCTCCCCGACGGCGGCGGTAATGGCGGCCGGCGGAGATGGCTTCCGCACGCATGGAGGAAGGATCGCCTTTTATAGGCGGGGAGTGAGAAGAGGGGCTTCAAGCCTTCGCCACGAAGGGATTTGGAGCGTGGGAGTTGACCCGGAAGCAACAGTGCCGTGTTGGCGGCTGGCCGGCCGACCGGCGTGACGAGGCTCGGCGGCGGGTGCGCGGACGCGCGCCGCATGGCGAGACGCGATCCGCCCCGGGGGATTTGGTTGTTCGGCGGGGCGCGGGATGATTGTGAGCGGGCCCTCATCGTCCTCGCGGTCGGGGACCCCGGACGGCGGCGCCAGATGTCAGCGACGCGTGGCAGCGTCGGCCGCGACGTCCGTGGCGCGATAGCGCCGCTTTGGAGCGCCAGAGTGCCGGCATCGTCCAGTCAACCGAGTTTGACCCGCTCAAACTCGAAAATTTTGAATAGAAGTTCAAAATCTCCAAATACAAAACTTGCAGATGAACTATAGGCCTACAACTTTTACAAAAGCCGACCTATGTTTCGGTGCCTGGTTTGGATGGAAAAAATGTGGCAAAGTTCGCTGAAAACTCAACCTGAAAATATTGTGTTGCTGGGCGTTGATCAAGATTTTGAGCATCCTCCACTCAAAATTTGAATGTCCATCAATTATGAAAAATGTGTTCCCGGAAGAGACCAACAACTTTTGTATTGGCCGATTTTGAAGTATTTAAGAGAAATCTAAAAATATGATGGAAGTTCTAAAGATAGGTTTGGAGATCTAGGGTTTTTGACCATCTTCACCAAGGTTTGACTAGGTCAACTATGCTAATGATGCTTTGACTCCATTAGCAAGGTGATTACTGTTAACAAATACCTAGGGTGTTACAGCGGGCGGCGGGGCTGGTGACCGGGGAAGGAAGAGCGTCGTCGTGGTCGGGGAAGGAGGAGGAGGCGGCCGGCAGAGAAGAAGGAGGATGCTGCCGGCACCCCGGATCTGCGCCGAGCGGTCGGCGGAGCTGCATCCCCTGCTCTGTCTCGCCCCGTCCGGGTCGCACCGCTTGGCGGCTGGCGGAGCTGTGTCCGGTGGCAGCACGGCCACGGAAGAGAGGGAGAGGGAGGGGAGAGGACGGCTGCCCCTTCTCAAGGCGGAGGAGTGGGAGAGGGAGGGCGGCGGCCCTGCTCGAGGCGGAGGAGAGCCAGCGGAGGGTGGAGGGGGCGTGCGGGAATGGAGGAGGCGGGGGTTGGTGGAGAGATGATGCACCGAAGAGAGAGAAATCCCGAGGATGCGCGTGGAGCAGGGGACAACCGAAAAATGCAGCAGAAGATGCAGATACTGTTAGAGGCTCTACAGTAGCTATTCCTTCCTCATTTTGGGATGCAACAGGGGATGCAGGGGGAATCTCCGGATACTGCTGGAGTTAGTCAAATAACTTAACGTGCCGGGGTGGCCGGGTGGGTGATGGGTGTGTCGCTCGGTCGGTCGTTGGTAGCCAGATCATTGAGGCAGTATAGTGCTCCGATCGATCGATCCCTTCTAGCACGGGCATGGATATGGATGTTGGAATCTTCCCACTTGGCTTAGCTAGTAGGGGCTAGCGCTAGGCCGCTAGCTGGATCAGTTCGTTTCAGTCGATGTTGCTTCAGCAGATACAGACCCGCGCGGCACAGGCGACGCGTGCCAAAGGGTTCGGCGATGTGGCTTCAACACTTCGGCTTCCGTCCGCCGGGCCTCGTCGCCGCCTCGGCCTCTCCCTATATAAACCGGAGGTCGATCTGGCAATGGACTTCAGCCATAGTATAGTAGAAGCTTAACTAGAACCTCCAGAGAATCGAATCGATCGATCGATCAAGAGCGAGGGACACTGTTGTATCGAATTGAGAATAATAAGGTCGGTCTCGATCGCAGCAACGAGCAGCAGTTAGTTGGGGCCGATCGACGCCGACGGCGATGGCATTGAGGGAGATCGAGTCGACGCTGCCGCCGGGGTTCCGGTTCTACCCGAGCGACGAGGAGCTGGTGTGCCACTACCTCCTCAAGAAGGTGGCCAACGAGCGCAACGCGCAGGGGACGCTCGTCGAGGTGGACCTCCACGCGCGCGAGCCATGGGAGCTCCCAGGTCACGTACTGTACTGATCGATCCCTTCTTCATTTCTGCTTGCTCCCTAGCTACGACCCATCGATCCGTAAGCAGCAGCATGCTGATCAATCTCTACTACATCGTCTGAAATTCTGAACTTGCAGCAGAGGTGGCGAAGCTGACGGCCAGCGAGTGGTACTTCTTCAGCTTCCGCGACCGCAAGTACGCGACGGGGTCGCGCACCAACCGCGCCACCAGGTCGGGGTACTGGAAGGCCACCGGCAAGGACCGCGAGGTGCGCAGCGGCGGCGCCGTCGTCGGCATGCGCAAGACGCTCGTCTTCTACCGCGGCAGGGCACCCAACGGCGCCAAGTCCGGCTGGGTCATGCACGAGTTCCGCCTCGACACCCCGCACTCCCCACCCAGGGTATGTCACGCGTAATCATCCCACATGCATATATTGCCACCATGATTTATCGTCACCAGTAGAGACCAGCACACACCGGCAGACTTTGCTGATCACACACTGAACAATTAATTGGCTAGTTGAGCAAGCGAGCCGTCTGATGATGATTTAGCATTTGATTCATCGTATCGCTAGCCGATAGATCGGCGGCCCCCGTGAACCACGGGTGGTGAACTGAACCTACTGCAACTAGGCAACTAGGTGGCAATTACACAAAGCACCTCGCTCTCACTAGATGCTCGAAGTACACGGGAGACAGTGACATCAGCTATTCAGCTAGCTTCTTTCTAATACCAACTCACGAGTTGCGTCATCCACTTAATTATTATGTCATGCAAAACACCAGCACGTGAAGGAACGTCCCCCTCTCGTCTCCATCGATCTTAAGTTATGTTTGGATCCGTTTAGTCTCGGGACTAAATTTTAGTAGCTACTCTGTTTGGATAGAGGGACTGAAGGTCTGAACGAATACCAAAATGTTTCTATTAATTAAATGTATAGAGAGGGGTGGGGATCAGGATAATAATGAGGGGTAAGGGGTGGCTTTTAATTTTGTCCATTTAGTCCCATTTAGCTCCTCCCATGGGACTAAATAAACCAATTTAGTCTTTAGTCGCTCATTTGATCCTTAGTGTTTGGTATTTTAGGGACTAAATGAAACTAAATGGAAGGGACTAAACTTTAGTCCTATGTATACAAACAGACCTTAGAGCATGTCTGAATACGATTTAGTCTTATGACTAAAATTAGTCAGACTAATAGTTTTTAGTCACCCTCTTTAATTTGGAAGATAGAACTAAAATGATATTTAAAGAGCATTAATGAGGAGAGAGACTAAAACAACTTTTAGCTGACCCTTCCTGACTAGAGACTAAACTAATTTTAATCATCTTTTAGTCCCACCTGTTTGAGAATTTAGTCCAAAGTGACTAAATTTCGCCTGACTATTTCTAGTCATGGTGATTCAAACACCCTGTTACTCTGTTAGTTCCATTTTTCTTTAGCTTGCTAGCCTACTAGTTAAGCCAAATTCATACTATATATACTCCAACCCACTGCTGGTCTTAATGGGCCGGAAATTCGGCCTCCACAAGAGAAGGCCCGAGCTCAAACCTAGGTGGTGATGAACCAAAGCTTTTGGTTCTCCTGGCTGCGTTCCAAGTTTCACATTGCATCTGCCACTCGCTGCACTAAAAGTACCGTCACAATTAGCAACCATGATACGCAGCATGCCTGCACCACAAGGATAAGGTGATCCGGCCGGCCAGGGACATCCAAACGGTCCTCGATCTGGTACGTGCAGCGTGCCTGCATAATTGCAGCGTTTCTCCCTCCTTGTGTGCCGCTGCAAAAGCATCATCATCAGCTCAAGGACTGTCCTCAGCGCAAACGTGCAGAAAATTGGTCATCATGCACAGGTGGAGGCACACGTACGTACGAGGAGTGTAATGAACACACACACTGAATGCCGACCCGACGTCCGGACCATCCGACCATGTACCCATTATTGACTGGCCGATCCACTGCAGCACGCGTTGCACAATAATTGGCGCTTGCACACCTCTTCACCTATCATTTCTCCTCGTGGCCTAAACGCACCTCATCCTAGCTAGGAGTCCTTGCTATCCTACGGCCAGTGTACATTGATAAGAACAAGAGAATTACAGAGATGTGACTTCATGAGAAACTCTGAAACGCAAAGTTACATGAGACACGATCATTGATAAACCACCTAAACAAGCGACAACAGAAAGGAAGACCAGCACATCAACAATACACGATACGACCAACACGACTGAAGCCTAGAAGAAGTAGTAGAGATACCAAGAAATTTCACCTATTGGCTACTACCTAGCAACCCACAACAAACGATAGCGGAGAGAGGAAACCATGCAAGACGATGCCTTTAAGAAGAAAGCGACGCCAACGTCACCATCGTCTGTCTGTCTGTTCACGGAGAGCAGACCAGGTCACCCAACAAAACACCAGATCCAGAAAAGAGAGTCATATCGAGCCCATTGGTGGATAGGTTCGAATGCTAGGAGTTGTACGTCGTGGCTTCTACTTCTTTCGTTCCAAATTATTTTACTGTTTTGGTTCTTAAGATTGGTAAATGTTACTATACACCTAGATTGGAATCGGAGGGAGTACAAACAAAATTAAATTGGCCGATTATTTGTGGCCGGCAAGTCTTTGAAAAACTCTGAACAATGGCGCGTTTGAATCTCCGATACGTGGCAGGAGGACTGGGTGTTGTGCAGGGTGTTCCAGAAGACGAGAGGCGACGGCGACGGTCAGGACGGCGACTCGTCGTCATCGCCCCCCGCCTTCGCCGGCTCGTCACGCGTCGTGGCGGATCCGGACCACCACTACTCCACGTCAGGCGGCTACTGCTACCACGGACACACAACGTTGGCGCTGCCGCGGCAGGAGGCCGTGGTGGCCGTGCTGCCACAGTGTTACTACGGCGGCGGCGGCGGCACGGCCGCTGACCACCACCACGGCTTCCAGCGAGACGACGCGGGCGGCGGCGCGCTGTCAGGGTTTGGGTTAGGTGCGAGGGGAGTTGCCGCTGGCGACGAGTACGGGTTTGCTGGTGGCTACTTTGACATGGGCGGCGGCTTTGAGGACGTGGCGAGCATTGGAGTAGTTGGAGGCATGGAGTTTCCACAGGCGTGGAGCTGATTGTGCAACATCATCGCCTCCACTTGAGAGAGAATATACATTATTTACTGGGTTTCAATTACATTTATTAATTGTTTATATACCCATGGGGATTGGAAGATAGATTAATTTGGGTTTGGAAATGCTGTGACATTGAGAAAAGGTTCACTCTGAACATGAAAACCCAATGTAAATTAATTAGAAAATTGAATTGGATTTCCTTTTCTGTAAATTAGTGCATTGATTACTGATTGTATCTTGTGGATGTACACTCACACACTCATGTGAAATTATGCCGACATGCGGTGCCTTTCTTGTAAAATAGTAGGTATGGAGGCGATTTTTCTAGTTACGTTTATGCAAAATGAGAAAGAAGCATAGCAAAAGGAATGAGTTCAGTCATTTGGTTCATTTGATTCAGTTTTTGGTCCAACAGACCACACATTTTTCCGTCGCCGTCTTTTACACTATCGTCTTGTGTCCCGGTTACACGTGAATTTTCTCCTCATGTAGCCATTATACTGAAAGGTAACTATGTGCGTGCAGGTGATGTTATGTGTGTATGTGAGAGTGTACACCATGTCGTGCAAAAGAAGCAAAAAATATATATTCGTGAAAGGTAAACAATTTACTGGCATTCTTTGTCGAGGAGATTATCGACTGTATATAGGTATGATGGATTGAAATAATAGTCCCAAAAAGACATTACAAAATGCCAATATGATTGATCTAGCAGATATGTCAAAAGGAAACCGAGTGCAACTATTGCAAATCCTTGTGAAAATTACGGACAAAACCCACATAAACAAAGCATCAGTCCAATGCTCAATTTCCATTCAATTGGAAAGCCTGTAATAACCATATTACCATGTTCCTTTACAAGTCGTACATCCATGTGCAGATAGAGCAACTTCAACAGTTTGCTATTTTAGTTTGGCATCTATCTAATTTTGGCAAAACATAAAAAATTAGCCTCCAACAGTTTGGCAAAACAACTTGACATCAATAGCAACTTGACATCTCTCCCCTCCCCGCGCGTATATACGCGCGCAACTATCCGCGGCGCATCCTTCCGTAACATAAAAGGTGGAAGGGTATAAAAATAATTTTGTTTTTTCTCAGGGTTCCTGATTTAAGTTTTAAGAGGTGGAAGGGTAGAAACATATTTTTGTTTCTCTCTCAGGGTTTCTGATGTAAGTTAAATCTAGATTTGGCAAGTGAATTATGCCAAACTGTTGGATATAAACTCTCTTTTTACTTGACATATGTTTTTAGAAGTTGGCAAAATACCAAATTTACCAAATAAAAATTGACAAACTGTTGGAGATGCTCGGCAAAGGGAAATCCGATACTTCGTCCGTTACAAATTGTAAATCATTCTATCCTTTCTGAGTCTCGGACCATTTTATATCTGACCAAAATTAAAGTTACAAAGATTTTTGGTTACGGAAATAAATAATTAAGTGAACAGTCTAATAGTACTTGTTTAGTATCATAAATATTAGTATTTTACTGTTTAAATTTGAAATAATTTGATTTTAAAGAAAGTTAGAATAACCTGTAATTTGGAAGAGTAATTGCTTTTGATCTCTTTATTTTTGGCTGCATGGTCTTAAACCGAGTTGCAAGACCGAGATTCCCAGAAGAAAAGCCCAGCAAGTACGGCACTGGCGCACTGCCGACCCAGAGCCCAAAATTTCTTGGGCCACACACCGCACTACTGCAGATGACGACTCCTTCGTCAGAAGTTCAGAGTTCATCAACCATCTCGCCTTCTCGCTCCTTCCGTCCTCATCCTCAACTATAGTACACACCAGGGCGGAAAGCCGGCGATTCGCATCTCGGCGTCGATTCCACCGGCGATTCTTCGCCTCCGGCGGCCGTTCCGGCGCCGGAGGTGGGGAGGAGCTGCGGGATCAACGACCGATGTATATTACCTACTATTATAGCTTAGGGTTAGTGTGGTTAGGGTTAGTTTCCTCCGTCCTTGTGTCGCTGTGGCGGAGTCCTGTGTCCCTCCTCTATGGTGCTGATGAAGATGGCGGCGTCGGTGACAGCGACGGCGGTGGCTTCTTCAACGGCACAAGTTGGAGGTTAGTGACCCTGTGCAGCGTCTCCGGTGGACGACGTCGTCGATTCGAAGAAGATGGATCCAGATTGAGCTTTTTCGACATCTCCGACGGCTTCACTGTTCTTGCTGGCGGCTGCTGCTTCAGGTTCGGTTACCAGCTCCATGAACCGGGTTGGTTGTTGCTTCCCACCTTTTCTGGTGGTTTACTTCCCCTTCGAGGTGTTCTGATGGCTGGCGAGCTGGGGATGTTGCTGGTTGTGGCGCCAGGCTCCCTATTCTCCGACGATGAGATGGCTGCTGGTCATCTGCCTAGGCCTGCACGTTCAACGACTAAAAAGCATGTCGGTTACGCCGTTGTGCTGCTCTTGGTGCCGTTTTTAATCTTTGAAGCTTCTTCGTCGGGAGGGTGGTCGACTTCAACGCGATTGATCTGGTCGCCGGCGACGAGGAACACCAGGAGAAACTTGCTAGGATCTGAATGTAATTTTCTTATCTTCCAAGGATATCTTTGTAAGTGTTGGGTTGTAAACTACCTTAATCATATATGAAATATAAAGCCCGGTTCTCTAAAAAAAAAATCAGAGAGTTCAGACGACGCTCACTACAGTACTCCCTACTACATTACACGATTCACGAGCCAATATCCCACCGCAAAAGCCGAAAAGGACGGGCCAGTCGTCGCCGGGGAAGACACACCCCCCCTCCGGCAGCGTGGTCCGTACCGTACGAGGAGCCGGAGCCCACACACCCCGCTGCTGGCTGCACGTGGGGCCTCGGTAAGCGACACAAAGGACGGCGACCCACGAGTCCCTGCCGCCGGCGCTGGCCCTCGCCCTGGGTCAAGCACGCAGACGGTCAAACGCTCTCAGTCGAGGAGCGCCGGGGAGCGGACGGGAGCGAGGGACAGCCAGCGGGCGCCACAGTGTGACCTTTGCATCCTCTGATCACAATCTTGCTTGAACGTGGCCATTATTAGCCGTTGTCGTCCAATCTTTTGACTTCTTGTTCTGTAAAATTTTGATGAAAATGGTAAAATTTTTGTATTCAGAAGCGTGTTTTTGTAAGAGGTGATACGGTCTGTAATGCGAAAATTTTGAGGATTTTTAGGAAACTAAACAGAGGGCGCCGGCCGGAAGGAGAAAAAAAAACCTTGTAATGTAGATGGATTCATTATATATGAACTGAAGAAATTTGTCTAAGTGCGTGTTTGGATTCTTGACTAAAGTTTAGCTCGAATGTTCAGATATAAGTATGAGGATCAAATATGAGCTATTACAAAATTAATTGAAGAAGAGACCAGTCTATTAAATCTAACTAATTCATCATTAGCAAATGATTACCGTAGCACCACATTTGACAACATTGTCAAATCATGAACTAATTAGACTTAATAAATCCACCTCGTGAATTAGGATCCATCTATGCAATTAGTTTTATAATTAACATATACTAGCAAACATGTCCGTATGTTGCAACGGAAAAAATATATTGAGTAACAAAATTTAGGCAAATAATTGTATTTATGATACATTCAGGGTTAATACAAATTTATGTTACATGAGTGAAATCTTTTAGCTACTCTTCTTAATTTTCATTTTATTTTGAGTACTGAAACAAAATTTTGAATAGTACAAAAAATAGATAAAACAGTCTAAGACATAATAAATACTAGAACTCCTACCTGCATGGTAACTCAAATAATAGAACAGTCTTAGGCAAAGTAACTCAAATAAATCATGGACTAATTAGGCTTAATAAATCCACCTCGCGAATTAGGATCCATCTATGCAATTAGTTTTATAATTAATCTATATTTAATACTTCTAATTAGTATCTAAATATCTAATGTGATATATAGTAGCTAAAATTTAGCCCCTAAAGTATCCAAACAGAGATAGGAAAACGATGTAACAGTGTAGTCTAAACTCGAATTAGTTGTTTTTCTACAGCAAAATATGCTTATAACTTCACGTAGTTTGGAAACAGAAAGGTACAAAGGGTTATATATATAATTAAAGGTGACGAGAGCCACGTTTTTATTACATCTTTGTAGCCTTTTGTTGACACTCAAAATTGGCAGCCTGTGAAGAACTGGTCAGACCTCTCCCTCAAATCGGTCAGACCGGTTTAGTCAAAGTCCTCAAAATACAAATTGGACTTTATTATTGGATATATCTCATTGAGTAGATCAATATTAATACATAGAACATCAGATTTGAACTTCAGATGAGGGAGTTATGAACCCCCCCCCCCCCAACCAGAAGTTTTGCATCCAGGAAAACCGGTCTGACCGGTAGTCGAAGTTAGTTGTTGTATTTTGGCACGATTTTTGTAAAGATTTCGACTTCTAATAGAGCAAGACCTCCTCTCCCTATAAATATAAAGAGTCATGTCCGATTGAGAAGAATCTAATCGAATCTATCAAATCAATCTACTATTTTTGCCTTCTTTACTTTTCCTCTTTGATTTAGCTTTTTCAACCTCATCTTGCTATTCTTCCTTCATCTCTGCGGCGTCTGAGGATGTTCTACGTAGTCTACCTTTCTTAGAACAACCCAAGGTGCACTTGCACCGATGGAGTCCCTTCCGAGTGAGTGTTCATTGGTCACCTCGCTGGTTTCACCGACGAAACCGGTCCGAGACCGGTCACCCAATCCGGTGCTACCGATGGACCAACCTATGTATAGGAGCTGCAGTTAGCCCCTTCGCGCGCTGCACAATTGAGTGCTTTATTTGTGTTGACAAAGAAAGACGTCATCACTTTTTCTCTAACATTTTGAAGTGAAATTTTCAAGAAGTAACTCACTGGATCATGTCAGTTAGCTTGGCATAAGTGAAGGGCCGGGGTTACTTTTTAAAAGATAGTTCTGCACATGCTACTATTAATACATTGAATTAAAAAGGCTATAAATAAATAAATAAATATCATAACTAGGGAAAACTTGATTTGATGGATTCATATGTGACAGAATGCGTTTAAGCTTTATTAGGTGAGTTGCACAACGACTATGTTTTACAATTCTATATATAATATCTCGAAATAATTACTCCTGCTCGTGCTTACTTTCGACGATACGATTAATCTAGATGGACAACTCTAATTTTTCCAACCATTATAAAAGAAACCTCAACTTACAAATGAAAAATTAGAATCCAATAATAAATAAGACTGATGTGCATCATAAATAAATCAAATAGATTTTTTCCTCGAAGGGAAACACTATATGTTACTTATGGTAGGTGTCTCTAGAGCAAGTATGAGATAGAGGAACTTAGAGGATATCCTTATCTAAATAAACTAGGTTCCCCCCTTCAGGTCATATGCACCTGCTGGCTGCTGGTGCTTATAAGGAGGATATATAAAATGCTTAAGTCTACACCAGATGATTAACATGCACTAACAAAGAAGTTGAGCCTACCTAAAGCGCCCTTGCATTGTAGAGTTTTTTTTGGGTAGATATTGATTTTTTTTATAATGCCATGGCGACCTTAATTCTTTATTCTCTTTTGAGTACTCATGTCTAAGCACTCTCCCAGACTTGCCTCATTTTTTTCATGTAAATAAATGATTTATTATGTTATAGGCTGAGCTTGGGCTAGCCCTTTTTATGGGCTACCAAAACCAGCTCTACCCTACAATATCAGTGTTGGACAGGGCTTAGCCCGTGGCTTAAGCCAATAATCCTATTTTGGTAAGTTCAAAGTTTCACCATAAGAACCTAACATATGTTCACTTTGTAATATTTCGTTTCCGTGTATTCTTTGGTATTCGCTAGCTTGCTCATGCTTTTAAGCAGTATAGAACACTTGGACAATCGACACCCCCAAAATGTTTACCTTTAGTTCTTAAGTTGTGTAAGATTTATATTTCTGTGGAAACTATATGCCTTTTTACCTAAGAAATTTCACCAGTAATTTTGATGATATAGTATACATTTTTAATTCAGAGATATATTTACCTTAAGATATATATCATCCACCTGACCAGCCCTAATGATAATACATGGTCCAAATTGGGGAGCAATGTAGCATGTATTCAGATAAACATTCTTTAAGAAATAATTGCTCCATTTAATCACATGCATATTCCCACATAAACCAGGACCGTCATGTGACCTGAACTCAACATGTTCATGTTGAACTTTTCAACATTGGAATAATTATGCCCAAGGCAAACCTCATTTTGCCTTTTTAAAACAATGAATTTTAATGTATGGTAGTAATCTGGAATAGCCCGTGGGTTTTATTCGTATCTTTTGCACAGCCTTGTTCTGTATGAACTAAGTCGCTTTCACTATGTCGACAAACTTCAACAGCTCTCCAGAAGGACCAAAACACACACAAAGACCATAAAACACTCAGGAACGACCCTTATCATTGTAGGTACATGTTTGATGTTGAATATATTTGTTTTACTTCTTAGCTAAAGTGGAGTCTACTAGCATGCACGCGCAATCAATTGAAGATGTTTTACACTCTGTAGGTTACTTAAAAAAAACATGAGTAGCTAATATGCTTTTATCTGTTACAAACTAAATTTTGTTCTGCTCGTAACAAACTGAATTGTTATTGATACATCTTAATGCCATATTTGTGTATGAATATATTAATAACTTAGTGCATCATTGTATAAATAAGCTGATCAATTTCTCATACATTATGTGAAAGGGCCTCTAGCCTAGTGGTTAGAGCACCTCAGTAGCACCCAGCAAGCCCGAGTTTGACTCTCTGTGGGAGAGAATTAAAAGGGACTAGAATAAAATTTATAAATAAAATAGCTAGGGGTCTCCCCTGCTGACTTCAGTCAAAAAATTTCTCATACATTATGATTTAATTTAATTCGGTCCAAGGTCCAAGGGTGAATTGGTGCAAACAGATGGAATCTTAAGTTTCATGGTGATAGATTTTTATTTTCCACTACTGCTTTTGTCAATATTTTACATGAGATTTTTGAACCATATTTTAAATGAGAGCTTTCTGGATACTCTTTCAAACCATCAGTACAACATCTCTATAATACAAAAATAATATATTATGTTGTCATAAATACAACCATTTTTGTCAGTTAAATAAACATTAATAAACTAAATACCACCTACTTTGGTAAGGTTGTATTAATAGCAACCAATATATACTTAGCCCAATAGTATGTATGAATAAATGACTCAATATTTCCTTTCAATACAACTGCAAAGGATCCTACTTTCAAATCAGTATTTACTTGTATGAATAAAACTTTGAGCAGTTGCTTATTGTACAACTATGAATGTGTTGACATGTAGGAATTAGATCAGTTTTTTGCCTTTCCATATTTGGAAATAAGGATGTTCTATAATTTGAACTTATTTTTCTGTTACGGTTTAGCTAACAAAAGTACCCATTAAAATATTTTTTATACATAGATTAGTGGTCGTTCTTCTCTTCTATTTAGCCAAGTAAATATATAAGAAGTAAAACATGTAGGTCAAAGTCAATAATATCATCAGTTAGAGAGAAAAAACAGTATATAATAAGTCATACCACGTCTTTACAAAGTTATTCATACTTATAACTTAGGGAAAAAATGTTTTGGGCTACATACTGTGGAGTTGAGTGAAGTTAAATAATCACCACATGTACAAGAATCAATGCATAGCTTAACTTTTTTCTTAAATGATGAAATGGTACTCCCATCTATTGATTGATAATATTTGTTTGTCTAAATTTCAACACTATCATATCATACTAGCTAGTACCACCACAAAATTGATTTTGTTATTAGTTGTAGCAAAGAGGTATAAAAAAATTTGAGGGAACAAATAATTTCCTTAGAGCATCCAACATAATATATTTTTAGACCAATGTATTGTTGTAACTTTATTAAAAAATCGTGTCAACAAAATAGTTTTACAAATAATCTACTCACTCTGCTTCTTCTAATAAGTAATAGTAATACAAAAGTTTTTGAAATATATCCTGTGTTATAATATGCAGTTGAAAAGTGCTCGCATTTTTATTGGTGCTATATGATTTCAACAAGAGAGATGACCTTATTTTCCTAAAATGCACCTACCTCACATACTTCTTTTTTTACTAAATTGTATAAGAATGAATATATTCATTTGGATGTTCTAATACTTGCCTTTGATGAATGTGTATAAGTATAAAATCCCACACAAGCATATAAAGTAAGCATGTAAAGAGGGAGTATATACATTTGGTTTCTACTCAACTTACTACTGATGTGGCTTCGTACGTATTGATTCATCAAGACATTGAGAGATAGCTAGAGAGACGTTGAATCACATCAAACAACATACACATAGCAATGAAGTAACTAAACAACTTTATTTGGTTACCGACAAATGAAATGAGCACATAAAATTAAGAGTACATGGATATGAATGAACAACAACAAATTTTCATATGGTAACTTAAAGTGGCGATTCCAAAATGACATTATATGGATCGGCAATTGTCGGTTAGATTCAACAACTACCAAAACCAATAATTGCCTAGCCATATAATAAATAATAACAAGGGATCCACAATGCTCATTATCATTAATTAATCTTGATTAATCAAGACTCATAAAATTTGATCAGGTTGCAACTTGTTTTGGTTGCCTGACAGCCCTCGATCTACGACCATCTTAACATAAAGAGACAATGTATATAATCACTAGTTTCTTGCATGAAATTAGGAATGGGAGCTAATGAAATCTCTGGTGTCGAAATGACAATACCACCCAATCAGTGCAGCATGACATGAGAGCTGTAGATATGCAGCTAACTACAGTGAACCGATGAACATCTCCCTATTTGGCCGCATCCTTGTACACGAATTTAAGCGCTACAAGCCGGAGGGGAATTGAAGGAGGGCCGGGGGAACAGGCGCACACAGCACACATGCTACTCCTACTATTCGTCTATTTGACCTCCTGGGTCACTGGGTGGCGCCACTGCAGCTGGAGCCGGCCGGCCGGCGCGGCGCGGCGAGAGCCCCGCCGGCAGGCCGACCAGTGCCACGCGCGCTCTAGAGAAGAACAACAGTGCCACCCGTTCAGCCGTCACGCAAGAGATCTAGCAAGATATGCGCCGAGCCAATGGGACGCCGGCCGGCCGGCCGGCCGGGGCGGGGGAGAGCAGCGGTCCGGCTCGAGTCCTTTGCCTCCGTTCCGTGCGTCGGCCGGCTACAGTGCGCCGCGCCCGTACGTACGAACGACCCAGCTCGCTCGATCGGGGTCCGGCCATGCCCGGCGCGCACTGCTCGATCGCTGGTGCAGTGTAGCTGTAGCTGGCGCGGCGGGCCGGCCCCCGGCCGGCCGGTAATCGGGATGGAGAGCGCGCGGCGCGGCGCGCGCGCACCATAAAAAGGAAGCGGCACAGGGATCAGAACAAGAAAGAAAGAGCCCAGGGATGAGAAGACAGAAGTGTCAAGTTCAGTACGTCCTCGATGGGACTTGGCATGCTCACACACATGGCGTGCGATCGAGATCCTCGAAGAACACTGCAGCTAAAATTAAAGAGAGATGGTCTCGCCATGCTCTCTAGCACGTCCTCTCTCTGCACTTTTCAATTGAGGGCGAGTACGTGAGTACACAATGAATTGGTACACTGAGCAAATATGCATCAACTCAGTCTCCATCACCAATGAGCAGTAGTGAAAGTAATTAACCCAATAAAAAGGCATTAATTCATTGATCATCCATTGGTTTCCTTCCACCCACAGCAGATTGAACTGCTTGACACGAAAATTAAGCGGTAGCTAGGAATATAATTGAAGCTAGTAGTTTTGATTGAGGGAGCAGGAGCCAAATAACAATGTAGCGGGGCGTACGATCGTCGGCGGAGCCTGATCGAGCGAGGAAGGCAAGGAGAAGCAAGCATCGCGAGCAAAATATGCTAGCAAGCTAGCAAACCATGCATGCATGCACAAGCAAATCGATCGAAACCTACATAAAATATGCTCAGTCCGGCATACCAAATGGGCGCGTACGTGCGTCGTCGTCGTGGTACTGGAGAGCCTGGTGGCGTGGTGGTGGTCCCTCAGAAGGCCTCAGCATGCCGCGCCGGCGGGCGGCGGGGCCGGAGGCGGCGGGTGGCCTCCGCTGCCGCCGGCGTCATCGGCCGGCGGGTGCGGCGGCTTCTTGCGCTTCTTCTTCTCGTAGCTGACGCCGCGCGCGCGGGCCTGGTGCTCGCGGACCTCGCGGAGGTAGAGGCGGACGGCGCGCGCCGCGAAGGGGTTGGATTCGGGCCGGCCGCCGTTCTCCTCGAAGGCGGCGCGGAGGCGGCCCACCAGCGCGTCCAGGCTGCCCCACGCCTGGCGCAGCGGGCAGGGGCACGGCGCCGGCGGGTTCGGGTGCCCGAAGAAGGGGCACGCCGGCGTGTGCACCTTGGTCTTGCCGAACTGGTCCAGGTAGCGCAGGAACTCCAGCACGTGCGCGCCGCTGCACTGCGCCAGGCTCAGCGGCGGCCGGTGGTTCCGCAGGTACTGCCCGAACGTGTTCCAGTCCCGCCGCTTCTGCGCCTCGTACCGGCTCGGCGTCTGCGGCGTGCCGCCACCCGCCGACGAGGACGGCCCGCTGCTGGATCCGCCGGCGCCGCCGCCATCACCGCCGCCGCCCGGGCTCTCGGGGTTCGGGGACAGGTCCATCAATTAATCTGGCACCCAAGAATCAGGTAGGAATTAAACACATGAATGAGTGGTGAAGCCGATGATTACATGCACCTTTTTCGGGATCTATCTGGGGTGCTCTGCTCTCTTCTTTGCTTGTCCATGTGCATGTGTGAAAGCGATGCATCTTCGATGTATATAAAAGATACACAAGAAACATTCTTTTTTTTCAGAGAACAAAGAATTACGGGAGAACAAACAGGCAGTAGTATTTGCTTATGCGGCCAGTCAAATTACAAATTACACATGTGGTGAATGGATTCCGTTTTCTTGGGGGAGCCAGCAGCAGTCACCTTTCGCTGCGGCAGCGGCGGCGGCCGTGGCGGAGGCTGCGTCGGAGCGGTGGGGAAGATTCCAGCAGCAGGGATCTCAAGTTGGAGCTGAAGCTGACTCGCGAATCCGCAGAGGATGGATGCATACAGTGAGCCGGAGAGCAAAGACGAAGAGATAGGAAAAAAGATTTTAAAAAAGGGAACTGGATTAGCAAGTTACATGTGCTCTTGTTCGCCGCTTACCCTTGCTCAGCTGGAGTGGTGGCAGTTGGGGTTGGTTGCTGACTGTTGCTGCCGTTGCTCGCCGTCTCATAGGCTCATTGATCTGAGGAGCTTCATCAGGAGCGGGAAGAAGAAGGTGCGGGGAATCGCATCTGCTGCATGCCGCCGGCTACTATTTTTAGGAGGGGCGGGGGGCGGTGGTCGATGGCCTAAAAAGGGGAGATCTGCGGAGCCACTGGGAGATGGAACAGAGGGAAGGAACAGCAACAGCCGGAGAGAGAAAGTGGCGCGGCACAGAGGCGGTACTGTTAGGGCTTTTAGGTGAAAGAGAGGACAGGGACACTGTGACGAGTTGAGAGGTGACATGACTAAAGATAAAATATTTTTTTCTTTTTTCTCCGATCTCTCTTCCCCGCCGAGTGGTAGAGGACTACCACTGCTAGAGTCTAGAGGTGGTGGGGGTGGGTGAAAGCGAGGGGCAGTAGCGCAATGGCGGCAGCTCTCCGCGGCCCGCCCGCCCTCGCCTCCGTTGTTTGTATAGGCCCATCAGTGCCGGCCGGCGTCCTTTCCCCCGTGGACGGCCGTCGTCGGATGCTCGGTGGACGGCCGGTGTCTCGCCGCCTCGCCGTGAGATGAGTCCAAAGGCGGGCGGGGACGCGCTCCATGATGCGCGCGCGCACAGGACACATATCGAGTCGTCCAGCACCGAATGGACGAAGCGTAAAGAAGGTGGGGGCCGGTGGTGTCCGTACGACCGGCGACGGCCCGGGCCCACCCGCGAGGGGCAGACGCAGCCCCCCTCGGAGCCCGTAATAATGAATGCGGCTGCTTATTAACTTGTCCTTGCGAAACGACAAATGGAAAACGCTGCCCGGGGGCTAGCGTACCCACAGGTGTGGAAATACTCCTACTTGAAATGTGCTCGGGAATAAAAACCCCATGGACGTCATCAGTGAAGGAAAATTCGGAAAATTTCCTGCTCTCTCTCGTGCAGATTCCTCTGGCGTCCTTCATAGTTTTTGGTACTGCCGCACGAGTATACGGAGTACATCAGAGAAATCGCATTAAGGGCCTGTTTAGTTGGCTAAAAATTTTGGCAAAAATTTTTGGGCCCCCTTCGAAGGTCTATTAGAGGTAAAAAATGTAGACTAATTACAAAACTAATTACACGAATGGACCGGAAATCGCGAGACGAATCCATTAAGCCTAATTAATCCATCATTAGAGATTGTTTACTGTAGCATGGTGTTGTCTAATCATGGCATAACTAGGCTCGTTAGATTCGTATCGAAAAATTAGGTAGGGGTTATGGAATGGGTTTTGTCATTAATCCACATTTAATACTCCTAATCAGTGTCGGAAGATTGATGTGACGGGTAGTTGGGAAAATTTTGGAGAACTAAACAGGCTCTAAGTTATTGATTAACTCTGCCAGAGCATGAATGATTCGAGGTCAAGCAAAGGATCATATATGATCCTGCATGCTGCCTAGTTGTTGTTTTTAACTAAATTTCTCAAGTGCAACTAGGTCAATAAAATAGCAGAGCTTTCACTAAAAAGAAGAGTAAAGCAACTAGATGCATGCATTAACCCCCGCTTGCCGCACCACCATTTTTAATAGCTAGCAGCATAGTAACTCAAATTCCTATATTAATAATAGTTGTATATGTAATATGCATGAAAAGTATATTTGCCAAGCAAAAGTATATGTAAAGTGTTTATATCGTGTATATTATAGTTTTTAAAGAGGAAGAAAATTTTCACTACCTATTAGCCATGCCATTCCTTCTATATTAACTTCTCAACAAACATTCAATGTATAATATTGCTGCCAGCTTGGTTTGAAAACTTTATCTGAATTTTCCAAATACATTCCCATTATGTAGGGCACAAGTATAAATTAAGAGCTCGAGTGTACCAATAAATCTAATTAGAAGAGGTTTTTGTACTCTTGCCAATCAAATGATAGAAAAAGGAAGTAGTATGGTACGTAGAAGGTCCAAAATCAATTTGGGGGGTGGGGTAGTTTTAAATAATAAAATGCCAAAGTTAGCACCACCTTTGTATAAAGGGTATTGAATGTGAAGTGTAGTTATGACCAAACGAATTTCTTGTTAATTCGAAGTGTATGGTAAATTTCTTGTGAGATTAAGATGATTTTTTGGTAATATTCCCCAAAAAATATTTGATAAATTGGTCACTCTCGAAGTAGACAAAATTTGCCTTTCTGGAAGTATTTATATATACAACCACAAAAAAGGTATTACTATTTGAACTATGTTGTTCCGCCTATCTTGTCGAGTTGATTTGACCATTGATTCAAAGACATCTATTCTCAAGGGACCATGATCGTGTGGCCTACCATGTATCTGAGCAAAAAAAGGTTCCCTCCATTTTTTCCATTTTTGGTACCATGCATGATAAGTGGATGCAAATTAATAAAACCCTACCATTGGCTGACACACAGGGCGCCTCGTGAGAGTTTAGGGTACAACGATTGGGTGGATCAGTGGATTTAGTTGCTAATTCTCCCTTTCAAAAGTCGTCCTTTTGCTGCGTTTTGAATTATTGTTCACCTTGCTTCCGGATCGAACTACTATGCGTTTTTCTATCAGCATGTGGGCACTGGGGCCCGCCCGGGAGTGGTGTCACTGTTATTGCTTGTTGGGAAGTAGCAGCGACCAGTACGAGCGAGCTAGCAACTTGCATGCATCTGCTCAATTGCTGATTGCATCTGCGATGCTTGATGCTTCAAAAGAATATATAGGATCCAATGTTTAATACCGGAGTCTCAGTGTGTATTTGGCATTTCATGTCGAAATGGGAGGAAAAGAGAGAGAAAAACAATGAAACAAAAGTCTCCAGCATGACACATGCCATATAACTACTGCATGGCACGTACTATCTGTGACCCAAAAGCAAGACCATACACATATAGTACAAAACTCGAACTTCTCAATGTAAAGTTTTGTCGTAATTCCATGAACTACAGAAGAGTTTTCCAATGGTAAAAAGCTGGTGGGTTGGACAAGTTGCTGGAGTATTTTCATGTCACAGTGCAGATTCCGATTTTTCAGAGCTGAAGAGTGGGGACTCTATGATGTGTGGTAAAAATAGCACCGACCAGCGGGTTACTATCTTGATTGATCAGTCTATATGTTCTGTACTTGGTACTGGACTGCGCAATTAATATTGTATCTCTGAAATGTACTAGAAATAACGCCAACCAACTTATATATGCACCTAATTTTTTTGTTCTTTTTTAAATCATAAATCCCCCTTGGTTTGATCCTCGTCGTGTTCTATCTTTTCTCACATGCGTTGCAGTGCTGGCAGGTGTGTGCACTACTCATGTACTCTTCACTATAAGCACTTGTACCAAAAGATTCTATGAAAGATACTTAATTTCTTGCTCATTTTTTTTTTGCTGGACCAGATTTTTTTTTTTTTTGGAGACATGAGGGCTCTAATGCTGCATGCAGTAGTCTTCTCATAAAAATCAGACTGAACAACAACCAATCACAGTCCGAGTACTGCCCTTCTTCTCTGTTCTTTCGATCTGATGCCATTTCTTCAATCACCTATCATCGTTATCTCTATATAACCAGCTGGCATGCACTTCCTGTTGTATTTCATCATCATGCAAAATTTGAGATGTAACGGGCGAAGGTGGTGCGACCACATGTCCACATGTCGATGCAACGACAGTGGGAGCGGCAGCGGTGGGGCACAACGTGGGGGCGCGCGGCTGCCTGCATCGGCCGGGGGCAGATAAAGAGAAGGAGAGGGATCGGAGACGAAGAGAAGGATGTAAGAAGATAAAAATTAAGAGTTTTTTTTATATATTTTGAAGTTGTCGGTATGGATTATAGATTTAAGTGGCACAACTTAACAACTTTGGGATGCGAAATTTTAATTCTGCAAGTTCGTGAATGTAGCAGAGGATGACAAGTTTAAGAATGGTCGGTGTATTTAACTCTATACTTAAAGTTCCTACACAGAGATTCCAGAATAACTGTCACAACGAAGAGATAACATGAATCTCTCGGAACGAAGCTGCCCTGCTGAAATTGGAATTCTTGCATGTTCATTTACAAAGACCGAGCCAATCACAGATTGTATAAGCGCGCTTACCATCTGTCGGCGAGCTTCTTGGAACTGAGAAACTGCCAGCTGCAAAGCCGTAAAATATGGCAACGTACGGACACGACCTTTATCAAGGGCAGGTCTCTGCTCTGAGTTCTCTGAGCTCTCTCTCTCCGACAGCAGTCTCGAGCTCATCAGGATCTCAGCCCTGACGCCAAGATTACGAGGTCGGGTGAGACTGCCACTAGCAGTTCATCTCGACGACTTCACGAGAGGCTTTGCGTGAGACTGTGACACTACATATGCATGGACGAATCATGTGTATGACAGAAACTGCTCTGCTAGCTGCAGCGCTGCTGGGACGATGATGTATATGCCTACAGTTTTTTTTTAATGTCGAGCTGCTTTAACTCTAACCAGCCAGATTGGCGCGCCTTGCGTGCTTATACTGAGATTGACCTAAAATAATAGTGAAAAAAATTATGTACTCCCTCCGGTTTGGTAAAAAAAGTCGTTTAGGACATCGACACGGTCTCCAAAGTACAACTTTGACTTCTTATTTTTATAAAAATAATTATTAAAAACTAACATATGTATACTTTTGTGAAAGTATTTTACAAGACAAATCTACCTATATAGTTTTCACATTTCCAAACTCAACAACTTATTCATGATTTATATTCCCAATGTTTGACTCAAACCTTGTCCAAAACGACTTTTTTTACCAAACCGGAGGGAGTACAAACTAACATCACATCGAGGTATTGAATTAAATCCATAAGCTACAGAAATTGGTGTAGTACCTTAGAGTTTCAGAGGGCGCCAATCATTAATTTAGTATAGAGGTATTGATAATTTTTTGTTTCTGAATTCATTAACTTTTGGGTGTTAGTAGATATAGCTGACGAATTGACTTACATTTATTATTGATTTTGGTTGGTGTAAAAGATAAATTAGTAATGAATGAATAATTCAATCATATTTTGCAAGTTTATTGAAGTGAAGTAAAGTCAAAAAAAGTAGTATGACTACCACATATCTCTAAAGTCGTGCCGCCCAACCCTTCCGAGAAGTGAGCACGTGTACACATAGCACCGTACCCTACTTATACTTTTGTTCTCGCTTGGTGTAAAAATGTTAACTCAAAAGTGCTAAAGTGTTATAAACTTATAATTTGACTCCACCCTTGTTCAATTAGCAATTTGGTACTAAACACGTGCACCTTCGCTTATGCCATGCCGTGTCCTATCTCAGGCCCACACGTGTCATGCATCATATGCCCGCACACTGACCCACGGGATGGTCGATTCAGATACCATTTGTAACATCCTGAGCACGCGTACACAAAGCACACAGCTTACACTTTCATCCTCGCTTCGTGTAAAAGAATTAACCCGAAAGTGCTATGTCTTGTTGACAAAGGCTTATAAGTTAGCCCAATCTTTGCTCAACTAGTAATGTGATACCAAACACACGCACGTGCGCTTATGAACCACTACTTGACCATTTAAATTGGGTCGAACGTAATAACAGTTTATTTATTATAGATAAAAAATAATTAAATATATTTTATACTGCCCATACAATAATATGTTACTACCACTATATTGATATTTTTAAAAAAAAGATCTTGACCCACCCAATCGAATAGTGGGTCCCACTAAATAATGTGTGTCTTACTATATACTCTCTCTGTCCAAAAAAGAATAACGTTATTGTCCTAAGTCAAACTTTTTAAACTTTGACCAAGATTATAGAAAAACTACGTATATTTATGTTATGAAAAATATATCATTAGATTCATTATGAGATCTATTTTTATAGTATATATTTGATGTTATAAACATTGATACTTTTCTCTACAATTTTGGTTAAAGTTGAGAAAGTTTGACTTCAGACAATCCTAAAACGTCATTCTTTTTTGGGACAGAGGGAGTATATAGTACATGGGTCCCATGTGGGGCCACAACTCATGCATGAGAAGGCTAAAAAATCCAGGACTTTAGTATATTATAGATAGAATAGATTTGTTTGTTTATTGAGTCTCCGTGGCAGATCACAACGGGAAAACCAAAAGACGCTGAGTGACAAGGGCACTCGGTGATGGCCTATAAGCAGTCGGTGAAGTGGTTGCCAAGTGTTGCACTCGGCGAACAAAGACTCGGAAAAGGGTGCTTCGCCGAGTGCTGATGTAAACACTCGGCAAAGATTTTTTGAAAAATAAAAAATTGAAGCCTGCTGCGGGGAGGAGGAGTAGGACGTGTCGTTGGTGGTGTCCAGCCCGTGCTGGTGGCTGTGCCACTAAGGACCGAAAACTTCAGGAAGAAGGGAGGCTGGCGACAACGCCGCACAATAGGGCAGAGGAGGAGGAGGAGCACGAACGCGCTGCTGGAAGAGGGAAGGGAGCTGCCACAGGAGCTGGTGGCCCCTACCGCAACAGGGAGGGGAGGGGACGTCGATGTTGGTTGCCCTTGCCGCGAGAGGGAGGGGAGGGGGCGCTGCCGCGGGAGGGGCCACTGGCGTTGTAGCCCGCGGTGCAGCCGTCGTCGTGGGAGAGGAGAGGCCGCCATGGGAGGGGCCGCCATCACCGTGGGAGGGGAGAGGCCGCCATCGCTGGAGGTCGCGGCGCCCACGCCAGATCCGGCCGGCACTCGAGGCCGTGCCGCCGTCGGGGATGGCCGACGCACCTCTGCCAGGGCTGGCCGGCGTTGGTTGGGAGAGAGAGAGATTGCGGTGGGAGACAGATGCAGGGAGACAAATGGAGGGGAAGAAAGGAGGGAGAGAGCCGAGAGGATAAGGTGCGGGGGTACGGTGGGGGCGTGAGGGCATCGGTGACGTGGTCCGGGGGTGCGGACGTGGAGTGGGGGCGCGGGTGGATAGATAACGTGGCAAGTTCGCCGAGTGACCAAGAAAACACTCGGCAAAGAGATTATTTTGCCGAGTGTCGACATTTGGCGTTTTTTTTCTTTTTCAAGTTTCTTATTCTTCTTTATTTTTTCCACAACATAAATTTAAATTAATGTTAACCAATTCAACAATACCTTGTCAAATTTACTCAATAACATGTATTTGATTTTTCTACTCATAGAATTCAATTATCTTATGCACTTATAACTCAAATTTAATTTATATCAATTAAAATTCTATAATAACACTTGATACATTAAAATTATCAAATGATTCCCAATAATTACCAAAAAATCACATGAAGGAATCTATGTTGTTTATTGTCTATACAAAAATTTTTGTTGTCAAATCGCAATTCGATCATCACTTTGATTCAAATTTTATTAAATCCTTATCAACGCTTAGGATCTTCGTCTCAGATGCTTCGGTTTGTAAATATTGTACATGACAAAAAGTGTGAAACCTTCCCAATTTTTTAGCACAACATCCATGTAAGATACCAGCACATCATGAGAAATATCATGATTTTTAGACTTCATTTGATTTTTTAAAAATTTGAAAACCATTCGGCCACACGTTCATGATCGTGTTTCCTTAACAAGATGTTCAAATTTTCTTTTCTTTTCACAGGTAAGGCCTCAAACTAAGCTAAGTAATATGAATATCATTTTTCTACTCATTTTTTCTATTATTTAAATCACTTGTAGTTCAATTTTGACTTAATTCAAAAACTGCTTGAAATGCAATTAATTAACTAAATATAGCATACAAATAAAAAAATTATCAAATTTTAACATTGAGTACCACATATTGTATGTGGAGAGTAAAAAAAATTTGAGAGGTAGAAAAGATATTTATTTGTCGAGTGCAAAAAAAACACTAGACAGAACCTCTTCTTTGCCAGTGTGAGAGCAAAACACTTGTCAAAGCCTTGTTTGCTGAGGAAAAAAACACTCGACAAACACGTAGTTTTGCCGAGTGTTTTTTTTTGACGAGTGTTTTCCAAGAAACACTCGGCAAAAGGTTACGTTGTTTGGCGAGTGACCGAGAGATGACACTCGGCAAAGTCTTTAACACTCAGCATTTATATGGGGTTTCCCGTAGTGGATGTGTTGCTCCGATACTATTGCAGCTTGCTGCTGATTTTTTTTCTTAATATTGATGAAGCGCCATGTATTACCAAAATGTCGTGCATCCTGCTCTACACCAGTAAGCAGCTCACTGCCCAGCCCGTTTCATCTTGCAAGCACATTGTCGATGCGGCCGGACAAGAGATACGAAAGCGATAGCAGAGATGGACGACAGTCGACAGGGACTCCGGACTCGTGAACAATGCGATCTCTCGAAGAAATATATTCCTGCCGGCGAAGTGGCGAAACGACTACCGGGGGGTCCGGGGGATGATGACCATGGATTATTGCTGCTTGTTGCCAAAAATCCTATGATTCCACATCGTACGATTTCAAGACTCCTTACCGGCATTCAAAAAATAAAAGAAAAATGGCCACGAGGCTCACGAGCCTTCCAACACCAGTACACAACCGTCTAAAATGTGATGTTTATTATTTTGTTGCGTTTAGATGCACCTAGCCTTGACTATTGACGACGTACGCGACGTTTCCCAATATATCTACTGCCGTGTCGGTTAAGGGCCAAGCTGCTAATAACCAATCCATTTTAGACCTAATATAATAGATATATCCAAATCAACTTCAACTTTTCCAAATAAACAAGCGACTTATGAAAGAAAGTAGAAAGTAATAATAAAGTGATTATATTTTCGAAAAAATTAGGTCCCTTTACAGGGGTTAGGAGGTCTTTTTTTATAGTGCTCAAAGGTCACTTTTACAACCCGAGAATACCCTATGAACCTATTATCTTCGCGGAATATGTTGTACATAAATGACTGAGTAGCTTGCGTGTGGATCATGAATTCTAGAGTTTGGATGGGTTACGTAATCTAAGTCGTCCCGATTATACCATTGACCCATTCAACCTCAAGCAAAGATTCCATAGCTTGACATCCCAAATTTTCTTATTTTGCTTGTAAGCTTCCGGCCGGTAATAAGAGAACCCAAATGCTAAACGGAGAGGTCTCTCCATTTAGTGTTAAATGGAGAGCCCTCCGAAGTTACTTCCTGCGACAAAAAGTTACTTCCTGCGACACATAAGTTACTTCTCGCAACAAAAAGTTACTTCCTCCTGTGCGCTTCTTTCTGTTGAGGGAAGTAATTTTGTGTCGCAGGAAGTAACCTCGGAGGGCTCTCCATGTATGACTAAAAGTTACTTCCTCGTGTGTGCTTTTTCTGTTGATGAAAGTAATTTTGTGTCGCAGGAAGTAACCTCGGAATGCTCTCCATGTAAAACTAAATGGAGAGCCCTCTCCGTTTAGTCGCTTCCATAAGAGAATTCTCCGTCTTTATGAATTGTTAGCCTCGAGCGATGTGCTAAGGCCCTGAGGTCTCCAAAGGTCCACCGTTCTTGCGATTCCCTCGGTGCAAAGAGTTTCCTTCTTTCTGACCCGTGGAAGAAGAGCGAATTGTCTCCTTCTGTACCCTCGAGTCCTGAAAGAGAAAGGAGAAGTAGGGCATATAGTGTTTCCAGGACTTGGCGTCCTCGGGAGTTAGAAAAATAGAAGAATCATAATATTTCAGGAGTTTTTCCCCAACTTTGAAGATCATAACATTGTCCATTTCTACCTCAAAGCTCATACAGGACGAAAGTTCTATAGACATGGATTTTTTGTTACCCGCGAGTGTGAAAATAATCAAGATCTTTTATAGACCCATGGAACTCAGACTTTGTTCGTAACCGAAAACTTGATAACTCTCTCGACGATATTCGTCACTTTCTTACTCGAAGCTACGTATTGTAACACCGAACATCACCTGTTCTCAGCCTCGAGTGATGTTTCATCAAGTGTTTAGAGAATTATGTAGGTTGTATAATTGTATATTTCTTGTCTCCTCCGGCACCTTAAAGTTGACGGTTTTTCGTGGATCTCAACACCGTGCGCGATAGATCCTGATCTCGGTAACAGCTCGATCGATCTCCCCCTGGCTACACCTTCCGTCCCTAAATATAAACATTCGATGACTTTTCTATCTGTGTTTGACTGTTCGTCTTATTCAAAAAATTTATAAATATATATGTATTTTTATAATTTTTTTGAATAAGATAGATGATCAAACGTGATGCACAAAAATCGAAAAATACTTATATTTAAAGACGGAGGGAGTAGTCCACGAACTGTTGCTGGTCTACCGACATCCCGGAGCAGGAGATTGACAAGATGGACTACCTTGTAGTAGAGAACATGACACTCCCGGCGACATCTCTCGATCGATCACCAGGCAAATAGTGCTGTCAGAGCGATGGATGCATGGTCGCGTCGCGCGCGCGAGAGTCAAGTCGGATGACCCCAATAATTCCCCGGACAATATGTCAGGCTTATCTATCCATCCAACCGAAGGCAGCAGCAGACACGGAACGCCAATAATAGGCCCGCGATTACCAGTGGGCCGTGGAGTAGCAGCAATGGCTTCTCTCGCTGGGCGCAGGCGCGGCGACACACCCACGCCCACCACCAGTCCACCACCAACCAGAGATCAGCAGCAGCAGGCGTGACGCCGAGACGGACGGAGCCACACACATCTGGACCAGGTGCGGATGATGGACCTCGTCATCGCGCCGGCCCATGCGGTGGCGCGCGTCTTTCACAGGAGCACGCATCATCCCCCTTCCCCCACCAGCAGCAAGCCCAGAGCGGCGACTGTCCCAGCGGCCGGCGGCCGTCGTGCGTGCAGTGGACGGGACCGGGCCGGCGCCGCTTTGCCTCCTACCGCGCCGGTAGGTACTGTCGGCAAGGCCTGTCACGCGCTCCGATTGGTTTTAGCCTTTTAGGTGGTCGTGAGCATCAGGCCTGGGCGTTCGGGTTACCTGATTATTTCAGGTCGGGTAATTCGGGTAATTCAAAATTCGAGTAATGAAAACTGCTATCCGATATTAGTCTCGAAAAAATACTACCCGGAATTTTGGGTACCCGATAATTCGGTTCGGGTTCGGGTATTACCCAATCTACCCAATCTACAGAAAATGACAAACTACACAAATTTTTAGTTGAATTTTAACAAAAGAAATCACTAGTAATTTGTGTAAAATTTCAACAACAAGTTGAGAAGAATAATATATTATAGTCACTTATTTAAACCAAGAGAATTATAGTATAATAAAGTGAGCAGAGTCGCGCGTCGCCCCTGCGTAGGCGACCCGCGGCTCCCAAACCCTAGCCGCCGCCAGCCGCCACCCGCCATTCTCCGCCGCGCCGCCGCCCGAGCAGGCCGCCGGGACCCCGCGCGGCCGCGAGGAAGGCGGCGGCGTGGCCTCGTCTCGCCTTCTCTCCGGCTGGTTCGGGCGGATGCGGCCGCTCGGGCCCGGCTGCGTGGCTCGTCGGCGCGGGCCGCCCCCCGCGGCGGCGGGGGTGCAGCCTCCAGATCCGGCGGCGCCATGACCGGATCTGGGGCCTGCACGGCGGGAGAAGTTCGTTCCGTTCGGGTTGGCGACCATGGCCGGGCGGTGGCGGCGGTGGCCATGAAGGATGACGGCGGCGCGACGGCAGGTCGACGGCGGCGCCCTGACTTGCGGCCGGCGCGAGCCGGCGGCGTTCAGGCTTGCGCCTGGGCGACGGCTGGCGCGAGGCGGCTGCGGGTCGACAGCGGCGGTTTGCTGGTGCCTACTGGGGGCCAGCGGCGCGGGCCGGCGTGCTGGCTGCCGCGGTCGGCGTGCTGGCTGGCTGGCGGGCGGCGCAGGCCTGCTTGGCTCCGGCGGCGGGCCGGGACGGCTCCGTGTGGGGCGGCCACGGCCGGTCCTGGTGGGCCCGGGGTGGCCACTGCCAACCGCTTCGGGCCAGGGCTGGCCGGTGCCATACCCTCTGCTCCTGTGCTGCTGCTTGGCGTCACCATGGCGGTGGGGCCAGGGGTTGGCTCGAGCTTCTCGCGGTGTCGTGGTGGTGCTTCGGGAGGCGCCGAGGCTCTCCAGGTGGTGGTGTTGCGGAGGTGGCAGGTTATGGCTTCTCCCAGGTCCACGAGCGGGCAGCGGGCGTAGTGCAGTCGGGCGAAAGTCCTCGCTGGTTGACGGTGGGCATGATGGCGGCGCTCTTGCGGCGTCAGTCTCCCTGCTGGTGGCATCATGGCGAGGCACTACGCTCTCGCTGCAGGGGGGCTCCCAGGGTGAAAACCTCGTCCTTCTAGACGTGCGACGGCGGCGTCTTGGCGTCGTAACCTTCTTGAAGGTGTCGTTTCTGGAGCCCCGTCGCTAGTGGTGGCGGAGCTTGCCGGTGATGCTGCTGGAAGCGCATTGGTCCGTGTTGCTGTCTGGGCGCTGAGGGCCCATGGGTTCTGGAAGACTTGAGCTGTTGTGCTTGATGCGGTGGTGATCTCGGTGACGACGGGGTGGAGGAGATGCTCTCGTTGTGGCGTTTGTTACCTAAGTCCTTGGCAGAGAGAGTGCGGCGGTGGGTGAGGCGAGGCCCCCCACGCGGAGTGGCCTGGATCAGTGGGCGTCCCTGGTGCTGTGATGGGAGTGTGTGCTGATGCTTCTATGGATCTGAGGGATCGACGGTCATGTACGTGCAGTTTGAGGATGACAGTCCCATGGTGGAGGAGCTCGGGGGGCTGTTGGTGCCTGCAGCGAGTTGCGCTTCGCCGTGGCACAGCGTTGGTGACGGCGGCGCAGGCGGCGGCGGCTTGTTTCAGTCTTCTCTCCCAGTTGGTTGGGGATGGTGGTGTGTGGTTCTGGGTGTGTTTGTTTTGTTCAGGGTGTGTTCGTGTGGTGGTGTCAGCTTCGGCTCGTTATGTAAATTTGCTTCTTCTTCTTAAATGACAGAGCAGTACTCCTGCTACCTTTTCAAAAAAAATATTATAATAAAGTGACATTTTTAAGTGTTCAACTAACAATTCGTGATAAACACAAAGACAAAGGCAAATTTCGGGTAGTTCGGGCACCGAAGTGTATTACCCGAATTACCCAAACTAATTTTGGGTAATTACAATCACTATCCGAACTTGGGATCGGGTACCTCGGGTTCGGGTTCAGGTAATTCGGGTACGGGTAATGGGTATCAGGTATTTTGCCCAGGCCTAGTGAGCATGATCAGAGTGCAGGTCCTTTCGCTGCAAGAGGAGGACCAATCTCCCTCCCAGCCGACGGGACTCGCATGTAAAAACTACTGGTCAGGACCGGAAAATCAAAGTTTGTCGTGAGCTTTTTTTAGGTTCACGGCAAAATTCTATTTTGCCGACAGTCACGAGAAAACTCATGGCAAAAGGTAGGATCTTGGCAAACAGCTGCTTATTGTGAGCTTGGAGGCCAGCTCACGGCAAAAAACTATTTTACCCTGAGCCATTTTAACCGACGGTAAAATCGTAGTTTGCCGAGTGTAGCTCTCGGCAAAGCACTATTTTGCCGTGAGTCTTTTTTGATCGATGGTAAAATCGAAGTTTGCCGTGAGTATTTGCAAAAACACCCGGTAAAGAGAAATTCAAATCACATTTTGAAGCAGTCAATTAATTCAAATTAAAAACTTTCAACTACAAAGATTCATAACTCAAGATGTACAACTTTTATTTACGTCATTTATTCATTTGACAAAATGGTAGAAAAATTGTTCACAAAATCTATATCCCTATGAAACTATATGAGAGATATAAAAGATCTGTGAAGAATGTTATTACCACTATATCAGATAAACAAATGATCAAAATAAAAGTTGTAAATCTTCAGAAGTTGTACAATTTTGTAGTTGAACCCTTTTTAATTTGAATTACTTTTGTCAACCAAAAGTACGTCTGAATTTTTGAAAATTGAAAATTTGAATTTTTCAAACGACCTTAAATGGATAAACATTCGAATTAAAAGTTGTAGATCTTAAGAAGTTATGAAACTTTGTAGTTTGCAACTTTTTTATTTGAAAACATATTGCAACGAAAAAGTAAGTTTGAATCTCTCAAATTTAAAATTCAAATTTTGTAAACGATCTCGAATGGAGAAACTCCCAAAATGAAAGATGTAGATCTTAGAAAGTTATGAAATTTTGTAGTTGATAACTTCATAATTTGAATACGTTTAAAGCCTCAAAAAAGCAATATACACTCGGTGTAGTATAATATGAGTAGAAAGAAAACGATATATGGATGCATATGAATATGTGGTGTAGTGGTAACGAAGGCTTGCGCGAGGGGGGAGGTTGCGGGTTCGATCCCCGCCAGCCACGTAGCGTCGCGACTTTACGTGTTTGAGCTTTTTCTGGACGACGCATCTGCGCTCCGTGAGCCTTTTGTCGAGAGGATCAGGCTCACAGCAATCTTGTGAACCAAAGGGAGAGTGAAAGTCTATTATTGAAATTCTAGTGTGTATTTTCTTAGCTAGGTGCGAGCATGAACATGCCATGAGATGCTAGTCTAGTAAAAAAAGGTCCAACGTTGTGAGTTGGCTTAACTTAGGCTAAGGTGAGACCCATGTAAATAGAAAAAACTCTCTTCCCACAAAGCTATAGGTGCTTGGAGATTCTAAGCTTAGCACCTAGGCTCCAACGTGTAGAGCCTCTTCATGCTGTTTCTCTCCTTCTGGTACCTTATGTTAGCGAGGACACTAGAGCTCTATGGTTTATTTCCATAGCTTAGACTACGGTGCGCGGGACACGTCATGGAATTATGGGAAGCTAGTCTAGCAAAATAAGATCCAACATAAGGGTGTTTGGCAGCCTGTATAAGGTCAGCCCACCATTGTTTGGCAGGGTTCATAGCTCGTTAGTCTGGCTGTGCCAGTGCAAAAAGAGGGTGCAAGCATGGCTAGTGGGAAACACAAGGGATACCCATTCCCTGCTATATGCAGGCTACACAGAGCATCAAGTGACCCAGATGTTGATTTCGCTCACCGGTGGGGAGAAGGTGGCGCGGCCACCAGAGAGAGAGACCGGCGGTGCGGCCTCCTGCGCGTGCCCATGGTCGCCGACGCCGGCGAACGAGCGGGTGGCCCCAACCACACGAGCTCCAAGATTCGTGCCTGCCGACTCGGCAGTCCTACCCGCGCCAGCGGCCCACCACAGCTTAGTGCCTCCCAGCCGCCGGGGAGGCAGTCCGCCACAAGCGCCGCCCCCGCCTCCCTCTCCCTGATGCAGATCTGGGAGTCGAGCGAGCTCTGCCCCGGGGTCATGCGGCGGCAGCCCTCCAGCTCCGGCCGTCTCCTTCCCCAGCTGCAAAAGCTCCCCTGGTCGCGCCTCTCCGCCGAATTGCGGCCTTCGAAGGGCGGCGCATGGATGATGGCGAGACGGTTGGGGTCTGAGATGCAGCACGGCTCCGCCACCCCTGCCCCCGCCTCCGCCATTCCACCGGTGAAGGATTGGAATGAGAAGATGATGTTAGTTCGAAGCAGAGGTGAAAATAGGGATGGAGGGGAAGAGGACATAAGAGAGAGGGAATGGGTGATTTTAGGTTTGCACCTGGGCTCCAACGTGTGGCATCTTCTTGAGCTATTTCTCTTTATTTTCAGCACCTCCTTGGCAAGTGCATTGGAGCTAGCTGCCTTTAGAGCAGCACCAGCGTATAGTCCCTTCCCTAAGGCAAAGGAAGTCGTTCACGTCACGCGTAGTTGGTTCGGAGTTTAGCAGCTTGTGATGCGCTAATGGTGAGTCCTACTTCGAATTAAATATTTACTCAAAGCACTTATTTACCAACCGGAAGTGCAGTCCCATTCCTGCTTCTGACAAGATAGTTGAACCTTTTTAGCTTTGCGCCCGGCGCTCAACGGAGTAGCATGCGCTTCCAGTGCACTCATGAAATTTTTAGCTCCAGCGTATGATCACTTTTCTCTACGTTTCTCTCTCCTGCTAGCACCCACTAAAATCACACGCTGCGGCTGCTCTTAGGCCCTCCACAACATGGTAGTCATGCCCATACAAATTTGGGTCCCACGGAGAGTAAACAGGCATTACCTAGGTAGAGGCGTAGAGCTGCAGCGTGAAGAAAATAGACCGGAGCTATCTATTTTGCTGGTATTCACATGAATATTTTATAGTACTTCCTAAAGCCTATCTGGCCTCCTCCCTCCTGACCAGCACATGCGAGGACCTGTGTGGCCCGATGATCGGTGGATGGTCGTTCCTTAGTGATGAGTGATTGACAACGTTGTGTGGACTGACTCTTAACCTAGTATTACAGGTAGAGGTTGCGGCTTGATTTGCGTGGTGCAGGTGAAAATCAAGTGCAGAAGGTCTATGATGTGTGACCTCTCAGGAGCGGAGAGACAACTAGGCTTCGATCGAGGTACCCGGTTACCGACGGGATCAAGTGCGGATCGTACGCTGGCAAGAAGAGCAAGACGACATTGAGAGGGATGGAGCCGGTGCAAGGTAGCAGCCAACAAATGAAGTTTGCACGCGGGGTTTGCAGTGGTTTGGCCACAAAACCACTGGGTTACTTGGCTGAGCCACAAAACCAAGGCCGAAGACTCGATGGGGCGAACCAGCCTGCCTAGGCCGGTCTAACCGCCCAGGAGGGGCGGTCTGACCGTGTCACACGCGTTTTTCCGAAGAAAACCGAATCCATCTCATATGTGTGCCAGGATCAGAATTTCACACATATGATAGACATAATGAGTGTAATATCAGAAACAATGCTGAAAAACGTACAAGAAGAGGTTTATTAACTTTTATTACACTCATGGATAGACACGAAGGTCTTTACACAAACATCGATAGCTAAGACGACGCAACTCCGTCTTCAACTCCACAGGCATCTGACTGGGGGAAACGCATGCCTCAGAACTCATCGAAGTCGCTGAAGTACTCCTCCCTAGTGTTCTCCTCTGAACAACGAGTAAGCAAGGGTGAGCACATTTATGGTTGGAGCTCAGCAAGTGGGGGGAAAATGCAAGACTATCAAGGATAGGCTAAGATTTTGCAGCGGTTAGCATTTTTAAGTTGGTAAAATTTTATTCGCAAGCACCTATTTACTAGGTGTAAGTTTATACCATCCCAAAAATTAAGCATTTAGAAAGCATTATCTCAAAACTATATAAAACCATGATTTAATTCTATCTTCAAGTATATTAATCATGTGAGGGTCCAGGCCGCTCTTGACCGTGAGCACGGCTGATCGATCAGTTTTGACTCTGCAGAGGTTGTACACTTTCACCACAACTCGTGTTCCCCATGTTGCCCGGGTTGATCAGACCCTTAAACACTTCCGAGGTGAGTGGCTAGGGGTCCACTATGAAACCTTTACAAAGATATGCAGAAGACCAACAACCTGTGACAGTTACAACAGCGGAGCGGACTATAACCCTCCCTAGTGGTCAGCACCTTAGCAAAGGCTGCTACCCCAAAAGAACCGGGCTATATGTGACAGAACCGCCCAAAATAAATTCAGATTATCACCTAAGCCAGTCCACTTGGCTCATAAGCGATAACCAAGAGTTATTTTGTCACCTCTGCCGGGTCATGCCCGGTAAATCACTACAACAGGATCACTGATATGCGCAAGGCCCACACGAAGGCGGGACCAGAGTACAAGTTTAATATTACATAAAAGACCACATGTTTATATTATTACAAACCAGGTTTTGATACATGAAAGTAAAGTGTTTCAGAGATTAAACAGCGGAAAATAAAACTACACGTCAGATACATATGGGAGGCCATCCATAATATATCACTCATCGTCATCCTGCTCCCACTCAAGTTCCCAACCATCTGGAATAGATCCAGGCCAAATGGGATTACCTGAAAACCACAAATTAAGCAAGGCTGAGTATGCTAATACTCAGCAAGACTGACCCGACAAAAATAAAAGTACAACTAGACATGCAAGACTTTTTGGCTGGTGGGTTTGTTTTGCCAAAAGCGACTAAGAGTTGATCCTTAATTTCAAATTTTAGCTAATATTCTAGTATGTTAACCATTCTAGGTAAGCACCTATACTAAACAAGTATGTTGTGCAAACAATATTAATCAGACAACAATATTAATCCAAATGTTCCATAAATAAATATGGGGTAGCCAGTGGTCAAGCCGACTCAGATAACGGCGAGTGACCGACGATCGATTGATTTATATCCTTGCAACGTAAACCCAAGATACACGGAAGAAGGTAGACCTCAAGAAATCAAATAAAAGCGAATGCGGGATCTACCCTGACCAGGCGGTTCCCGTCATTCCCCAAATTAGGGACAGGTGCCACAGTCCTAAGTACAAGGTTTACTGGTACGCCCACTCATGGCACGTCCAGACTCACGCTTGCACTACTAGTAGTGAACCGGGAGACGCATCTCAAGAGTAGTAGCGAATAAAGTCCCCGCACTGGTTCATTAGGTACTAGGCTTACCGGTCCCATTCCCGACAAGCACTTGGTACATTCAATAGTTTAAACCAGCACCATGCTACTCGTTCGAGACCGAACCCTTTGCTCTTACCACATGAGCGAGTCAATTTATCCAACTTATGATTCCAACATAAGCATCCTATATCTCGCGAGCAATGAGTCATTACTCGACTTGTACCGTGTCCTTAAAGCATGGTACTAGCGTCCTAACATACTAGTATAAGAGCATAGGAACCTAAGGATCATGCATCTATGTTTCAATTCAACTCCTGAAACTTAAACGCACAAAACATAACATAAATACGGAAAGGTAAAAGTTATGAGATTTTATCCAAAAAGGTTAAATGCACTCCGGGGCTTGCCTTCCTCTAAGTTAGTAACAGCCTTGGGCTCTTCTGGACTTTGGTCCAGGTCTTGGTGAGTACCCAACTTGTTCACTCCTCCATCAACCACACTTTCTCCTTCCTAGGTGAGCGTATAAATACCGTCTGGTAAATCTACACGTATGCATGCATATGCATTAGATTATGGTGAGGGTGGGAGAATTACCACCAAACCAACTCTTGTTGGCCACATTCATCTAAAGAATTATTAAATCTCACAAAAAGTATGGGTGTGGTGTGAGGGTGAACTAATTACTACTTTGATGGTGATTGTGTGCATATTTAAGCAAATTAAGTTAACAAACTTCACCAAACAGCATGGGGTGTGGTAAAATGATTTCAAACAGGAACTACACTTGAAATCCATAATTAAATTGAAATAATAAATATAAACTTCATTATTCAATTCTTAGCTAGCCATTCATCCAAAATTCATATTAATTGAAATATAACTCTAACTGATCTCAAACTTTGCACACAGTAGCAAATGACTAAAACAAGCTTACATACCAAAACTTAGCTCCATATTATTTATATATTAATTTATATGAAAAAGACAAGTTTCAGTCTAGCTTAACTTCATTAAATCCTACAAAAAGATTTACTAATCATTTTGACCTCAACTTTTTCCTACAGGTCACTCATGTCAAATATAAGCTAGTGACCAATTTCCAAAAATAGATCTATCATAGTTTTTAAGTTATCAATTTAACATCCTATACAAGATTAAATACAAAACATCATTCAAACCAAATCCTAAAATCATAATTATTTTTCCAGAGATTCTATTCATCATGACAAAGATCTAGGGTGGATTGTTGCTTAAAGAAAACATTTATTGAGGGGACTATAAAAAGCATCAATCTTAAACTAACATAAAGCTTACAAAAATCATAACTACAAATCTACACATCCAACATGTGTCAAATTTGGTCGCAGATCTAAGCATGCTTCAAAGCATAACATATCCAAATTTCATCTCCATTGCATGAGTACATTTTGAATTACAATAAAAGTACATCAAACCGAGTTTGAATTTTCATTTCAAAAATATCTAGAAAAACCCTATACACCTTTTCTAGAAATTGTATATCTACTCAAAAGAGTCCAACACAACTGGATTTACATTTTTCTGGTGTTTCTACGATTTTTAGTGAATTTTCTAAGTTGCTGCTAAAACCTAAAAAGGATTTTACCGCCAGACCCTTGAAGAAATTTTTCGAAATTACGAACAAGTCCCTAGTTTATGGAAAACTCCCTGGAAACATTGGGGAAGAAGCAATGTGATCGCCAGGCGCCATGGCCGGCGTTGAGGACCAAAATCCGGTGAGGAGAAGGCCGGGCTTGGCCGGGAAAGGGTGGGGAAGTGGTGTAGGCTCACCTAGGGTTTGATTCTGGGGCTTGGAAGGGTCGGAGGACGTGCCGGCGGCGGTGCTTGGCGGCGCCATGCATCCATGGCCGTCCCTGCCTCGGTCCCGGCGAGATGACCGTTCGTGGAGTCGGTCTAGTGGCCGGGGAAGATGTAGGGGAGTCGCGGGGAGGCAAAGGTGTGCTCAGGGGGCGGAGGTGAGGAGTGGGGGAGGGAGCTCGGTGGCGGCATGGCTATGGCGGAGCGGACAGAGGAAAACGGCGGCGACGCGTCGCTGCTCGTGTTTTGATGAGACGACGACGTTGCGTCGCTGCTCGTGTTTTGACGAGACAGCGCAGACACAGGCGTGACAGGGCGAGGAACAAGTGGCGCGTTTGGGACAGGAGGGCGGCCAGCTGGCCGGCTGCATGCGTGCGGCCGCGCGGGTGCACGCACGCGCGGGCGCGTGGCCTCGGCTCGGCGCGGCCAGTCGCGTGGGCACGGCGTACAGGGGACGAGCGCGGCGGAGGGCCCACGACGCGTAAATGGTCCACCACGATGACCCCGACGCATCCGTACACCAGTGGACGCGGGAGCCGATGCGTGGCAGCACAAAACGCGCGCGCACGTGGGCTCTGGGGCGCGACGACGGCGACGCCGGCGTCTATTGCAATTTCCCTGAGTCCGTTTTCAAAAATCCAAAACTCTAAAAAGTGTCAACTAAGTTGAAAATCTCCAAAAATAGAAGTTGTAGAGGAACTATAGGACTACAACTTTCCCAAAGGGCAACCTATGTTTTGATGAAAGGATTGATGGGAAAATCGTGACGAATTTGCAGAAATTCTCGGCCCTGAATTACTGTTCACAGCTCCTTCAACTCTAATTTTGGCCAATTTACACTCAAAATTGGAATGTCTGCCAATTATGAAAAATGTGTTCCCGGAAACAAGGAAAAACTTTTATATTGGCATATTTTGAACTTCTATAGTGAAATTTGGAGAACACGCAAGAAAACCATTTCAGCACTATGGAGTACTTGGGGTTTGACCAAGATTTTGGGATTTTGACCAAGGCCCCTTTTGCATAAATGTTCAAAACCATACCAAACTTGCTTAGAGACTAATTATACTTGATTAACATGATTAATTTGGGTTTTTAGCTTAACTAAACACCTGGGGTGTTACAGCCTACCCCCCTTAAAAGGAATCTCGTCCTGAGATTCGACATCAAAATTAGAGGAAAACCTCCAGGGGAGATAACAGTTTCATGAGGAAACCATAGAGCAAAGATAAACTCTTCCATATCTAAATCTCAAAGATGATAAAAGGTACATGGGCTGCCTCACACATCATCAATGTCGCTCGTGAGGAAGCGGGCGATGAATGTACACATGAAAAGCTAAAACCATCAAGAACTGAAACGCAAAGCAGACGTACAGTCCTACTAGAGTCCAGCAGACGAAATCAAACATCTCCAGAAAACGAGCCATGGTTGGCAACATCGGGTTGGATCCTTCTTGTGGCCTTCTCCTAAACTTCTTCTTTGGGTCACCGAGGAGATGATGGAAAGCTTTCTTGACACTGAATGCCGCAAATGACGAAGATGGTTGGCGTGAGCGCCGAAGGAGCAGCCGGATGAAAAAGATGGTGATGGAGGTTTAAAGCTCGAGTGGAGGTCTGGCTCGGAGGTGGTAGAAAACGACGAGCGATACTCTCCTTTTATCGAGGGTCGCCATGGTGCAACAGCGGTGGCACACCAGCCACTTGTGGTAGGACTGGTGGAGGTTTTGCAGCGATGGTTGCTGCGGTGAGGGGTGACAAAGTGATAGAACGACACGAGGCAGGTGGAGCACAGATATGTAGGCGGTCAAATGACTGTCAAGACTTGGTCGTGGTGCGAGAAAAGAGATGAGAAAAACTTATATGGTTGAGAATTCTCTGTATTTTCTTTTGATGGGATCATCATCCTGAATTTATGATGATTGGATCAGTTTCCCTAGTAGGACCAAAAATTCAATTATGGTCGTTTCTTAGAAACTCCATAACAATATGTCAGAAGAATTTGAAGAACTAGATCATCTTTATATCCCTTTCCATTGATGCCTAATAAGAATGTCAATTCTTTATGGCATCTACGGAGAACATCCTTCAGTTTCCAAAATAAATTTCGGATGAGAAAATAGTTTCTCGAGTTTAACATATTTGGAAAAGAAAGCGAATGGAGTGTTCTGTCTTTAACTCCTTCATTTCGTGCATGGGTCACCTGTTGGGTCAAAAGAGGTGACACTTGTCGTAGATGATCGCCAGTGATATGGTGACAAGGATGCACGACAGTCGAGATGCCATTGGCGATCTGGCAGTGATGCTGTAGTGTTGCATAGGTGGCGATCAGCAGCTTAGACAAAAGACGGCAAAGCGACGATGCTACGTAATGCTAGCATGGCACTGAAAAGTATGGGGTCAATGGCTCGAGAGGTTTGACTGTGATGTTGGGGGAAAACGAGAAGCGCTCGAGGTATCCTCAATTCAGAATCAGGATTACATCGAGAAAGCTTATCGAAGGATTTGCCAACCTTTTGTTTTCTTATATCCCGCTTCCATTGACTTGGAAGAAACGTGCAAAAAGGAGCACAGATCACTGATCACTCGAAAACTCCTCGGATCTTGACTTTTGGTGAACTTTAAATGCTCATGAAAAATCTCTGCTTATACTCCTTCACTTTAACTCGATTGTGTTGATATTGGGTGAACTTTGTGATTGGGACGGGAGAAGACCAAGTCGAAAAGTTTTCATAAAGATCTCTATAAGGATTGGAAATCTTAGTAAACGAGCATACCAAGATTGCTAAAATTATTTTAGGAGAGTAACAAGGGTTCGATGATGGATTACGGGTTCCACCATCGTGGATCTGATGTCAGTTCATAAGAACAGTCAAGGATGGCAAAGTCATAGAGAGCAGTTGCAAGGGATTTTTCACAGATATTTAGTGGGAAAAGTATGGAAAGACAAGCTAGTCCTAGATTCACTTCTTATTGGTTTGGCCTTTGCATTGAAAAGGGCTCAAGGTGATGCAGGTCGGTCTCTACTCCAGATTCTTTTCGGAATTCTACTCAACCTTGGGTAGAGAATTTACAAGTCCCTGTGGTGGGGCTGCTACTGCTGTTGATTCAAAAGAAATTTGACACAACATAACTGCTGGGGAGCAAGAGAGTTTTCATTGATGTCATGTTCGGTGGTGGTGCTAGCGGATCGATACCACTTTCATCACCAAAACCACCAGGAAGGTTACATGTCGTTCCTACCATCTGAGAGCGTGAGCTTTCATTAAACACATACTCATAATCTTGTTTGTACAAAGGAAAACAAGTAGAACATGTACAACGAAAACTCAAACTACAGGAACTTCAGATTCAGGATAACCTCACTACTCTGAAATAATAAGTTAATAACTTTCAGCTCAAAAATCGAACCTTGCTCAACTTCGGTCAGCAAGAGCGTAGGTTCATATGCTACCACATTGGTGTTTAACTTGAGACCAAAAGCTGAGGTTATCATGCCCGAAAATTTCAGTTACCGCAGTTCTATTTTGGCTGTTTTCAGCAGGCCGAGAGTCACGAAAAAGTTCATAACTCTCGGTGTAGAAATGATATGGTACAGAAATTTTACTAACACACAAAAAGGAAGGTTTCTAACAACTTTTATCAGGGACGGTAATTAGGGGTCCCCTAATTAAGGGGATAATCACCCTCGTTAAACGCAAACCACCCAAGAACTATTTCCTGAACCCTGGCTACAGGACATCACGGGCCCGCAGCCTGCCACGGCCCAGCAGCAGCCTGCGCCAAGAAGGCCCGCTTGGCCACCTCGCTCGAGGGCTCCGATCCTTTCCGTCTCGCTCGAGGGCTCCGGTCTCTCGAGCGGACTTCCGTCTCGCTCGGGGGCTCCGACCTCTCGGGCAGATTCCCGCCCCGCTCAAGGGGGCCAGACCCCCTCAAGCGGGCGGCCGTCCCCGTTCCGCCCGGCAGCAGCATTTAACGCCCAGCCCTACGGCGGGACGCCGAAGTGAAGGGTGAATCCGGAGGCCGCAGAAGCCGGAGGGCGCCACCAACTCGCGCCAGGAACCATGACGTGCGGGACAAGACCGCCGATGCCATACCTGTTAGTACGCAGCCACTGTGCCAGCTGCCATTATTGTAACTGCCCTCCCTTGGCCTATAAAAGGGAGAGGCAGAGCCCCCTACGCGGGGACGACGACAACGACACACATTCTTTTGCACACAACACACCACCCCGTTCGAGATATTGGCACTTGCCTCAATCACCTTAGTAGGGACTTGGGGGGATTTCCTCCTCTCCTGCCTTGCTTGTAGCTCCCTTCTACAGGCACCACCGGTGCAAGCTAATACAGTGCGCAAGCACACCCTGCTGGACGTACGGCCGCGTGGCCGGAACCAGGATAAACCCCGTGTCACCTTAGCTTAGCACCGCCCATCGAGAAGCAGATCCCAGCGCAAATCACTAGTTGGTGCCGGTGCTAATCCGGACACCGACGACTTTGGTATTCAAAGGCTGAGCTAAAACTGTTTGGAAAGATGGTCCAAACGACCAAAGTTCAGTCTGCTGTAGACTAGGAATTCATCAGAACAGCACTTCACTAAAAAGAGCATAACTTGAGATTTACAATGATCATGAATTTTTGACAGCAGCAACTACACTATAAAAAGAGCGTTTTGTATTCAAAGGTCGAACAAGATCAGATTGAAAAAGGGTCTAACAGATCCATTTTCAGAGTGTTATTGCCCAGAATTTTTCAGCAGGGCAGAGCTTCCCTAAAAAGATCATATCTCAAAAACTGAGAACCCAACGACCATGAAATTTTTATAGCACAAAATAGACTATATATGGAAAATTTTTGTTTTAGATCATATGGTCAAAGTCTTTTTGGAACTATATTTAAAAATTCGAGTTTTCAGCCTTACTCAGAATTTTGACAGAATTTCAGCATAACCTATGCTTAGCAATTTATTCATATCTTCAGTTTTAATCATCCTAAAATCATGAAAAATTCATGGAAGAAGCTTAACTAGCTGATGAGCAATTTCTCTAAAGAACACCTAGTCAGAATTTTTGTTGATAATCCTTAAAAAAATTTGGACAGCAACTAGTCACAACTTTGCTTATCACCACATTAATGCATCAAACTAGCATAAAGGGTCCTTAAGAAACATAAATCAGGTAAAGACCATATAACAAACAATTTAGGTTCATTTTCAGTTTGGTCTCTTTTAACATGATGCAAAAACATCCTATAAATCCTCACCAAGCTTTTAAGCTTAAAATCGAAGTTAGTGCCGGCGGCAAGGCATATATATACGTCTTTCCCTATAATAGCTAGTCGGAAGCTATTCATTTCTTATTTACCGTACCTAACAATCGTGGTTAGTGTACCTGCAGAAAATCACAGATATTCATGACCTTTTGTGCCAGCACTCACAAAAGCGTCCACATTCATTACCATTCACTATAGAAATGACATCCATGCGTAAAGCTGCTGCATGGACAGCGTCCAACCTCGGACACCTCCGTTTGAATGGGGTTGTCCTTTCCGCCTATTGCGGGATTGCACATGTATGGCAAAATATGGCTAGACACCGACGCGACGTGGGTTCCCATTGGAATAGGTCCCATCCATCCCTCGCGGACTTTCCTGTGGCACGAGCACGTATGGCAAAACATGCTGAACTAGTATAGTTGTGCAAGAAAGTAAGTTTTGACAGGAATAAAATTTGCTGGAAGTTAGTATAAATATACCATAGTGTAACAACCCAGAAAATTAAGTTATGAAAATGTGAGAAAATTTGAACTTTTCATTTGTTGATGATGTGTCACCATATTTAAACCCTCTCTAGCCACTCTTCCTAAATTCTTAAATAAATAAAACCAAAAATATAAAAATATATTTTCAAATTATGGTAAAATATGTGATTTGGATTTTATGGATTTTATTTGGATTTTATTGAGTGTGTTTTGAATTTGAAACTATTCAAATTCAAACCTATAGTTCAAACTTAATTCAAATCTAATTTCAAAACCCTATACTAACTGATGGGCCAGCTAACCTCTTCTGAAGTCTATCGAACCACCTCCATCTCTCAGCCCGAGCCCGCTTAAAACCCCCGGCCTTTCCTTCTCCACCGAAGCCGGCCCAGTTCGGCCCACCTCACCTCTTCACCTCGCGCCGGCTCGCTGACAAGTGGGGACACCGTCGAGTGCCCTGTGCATCTTCTCCTCCACGCCATCTCCGCGCCGCACCGTACTGCCGCTGCGCCCGATCGCGCGCGTGCACACGCCCGGCCAGGGAACGAGCCCCGACCGCGCCCGTGGCACGGACGCCGAGCCAGGCGGCCGCGCCCACACACCGCCCGGCCTTTTCCCTTTCTACCCTCGCCCGTCGACGCGCTCCCGCGCCCGCCAGCCTCTGCCGCACCGCCACATCACCACCTCGCCCTCACGAGCCAATAGGAGCCCCAGCCGTGACTCTTTTGCCCTTCACCCCGGCGTGTTCGACCAGCTAAAGCCCCTGGCGAGACCCCTCTTGCAAGCTAGCGCTCAATTGGGGTTTCTCCCCTTTGTTGCCCCTTTCCTCTGTTCGTCGCCGGGAGGAGAGAAGAGGGGGAAGGAAGAAGAGAAGGGGAAAGGGGAAGAAGACGGGGCGCACCACCACCGCGCCGACCTGCCGAAGACGGAGCACACCAAGACGGAGCCGGACGGGTCGTGAGGAAGGCCGTCCACGAGCGGGCGGAGAACGGAGCAGAGGAGCACGACGCGCCGCCGCCGAACTTCGCCGTCGTCGTCGACATCTTCCCCGCCGCGGCCTTCACTGCATCGTCTACACCGCCGACCCTCGGTGAGCCTTGGCCTGCCCTTCGCCTTGACCGGGAGCGTACCCCAGCGTTACGCCGCGTTGGCCGCCGTGCCGCGCACTGACTCCGGCCATCGACGCCGTCTGTGAACCCCGGGCTTCGCCCCGCGCCCTTTCTGTGCAGGATCCCAAGCCTCGCATCGCCGCCGTGCACCCGCGCACGTGCTGGCCGGCCTAGTGCCGCTGACCGCGTAAACCCCCGTCTCCGCCGCGCCGCGCCAGAGCACCACCGTGCTGTGCGCGTCCGCGAGCGAGAGCCGTGACACACCGCCGCTTCCGATGCACGCGAGCGCGCATGCGCACCTGACCCCGGTGCACCCCAGCACAGGAGCAGGAGCGTCGTGCTGTCGCCGCCATGTCACGCCGGTCGCCTCCGCGCCGTGCGCGTGTACGTGCGCGGGCACCAGATCACCGCTAACCTGCGTTTTGGCAAGCAACCACGCGTGCGCCTGGACGCCGTGCACCCCAGCACTGGCGCCACTGCGTTTTGGCTATCAGATGTCAACCGCTGCGCACCGCGTCGCCGCCGTGCCGATCGGCACCGCGCCGGGACTTTCCCCGTGTCGCGCCGCGCGCCGTCTTCTCGAACCCAACTGCAGGGCAGTGGCCGCGTCCAACTCGTCACGAGGTCCTAGTGTATCTCCCCGTGCACTTGCTTGGACACCGGAGCCAACGCCGTCGTCAAACGCCGCACGCCGCCGCCGCCGGGCTCATGCCAGGCCGCGCCGACGCGCGAACGCGGGGCGAGGAGCGCCTTCGCGCTCCAGATGAATCCAAGGGGCACTACCAGACTTCATATCTGGACAACGTTAGGGAAGCTGAGCATGGGCCTTAGCCCGTTAAGGCCCATGTCCCGGCCCTTTCCTTTTCTTCGTTGCACTCCGAAATTAGTTGGAGGGCTCCTTTCGGACTTTACTCTTTTGGCCCAAAGGGCTGAATCCAATGGGCCGATTCCGGCCCACTAACTCTTTCGGCCCACTGACCGGTGACGATGACGTCACGGTGACGTCATGCTGACGTCATCAACTATTTTCAAAAATAAAAATCCTTTTCTGTGTTATAAATGATTTTGGAAATTATTTTATAAATCCTATAATCTTTGAAAATTTATAACTAATTATTTATAACTCCGAAAAATATGAAACCAGTTTCTATATTTTTCTAAAAATGAGACGGTGCTGATTGTAGGTAGTGTGGTTCTATTTGAATCTTCTAAAATTGGGTTTCTTTGGATTTATTGCCTAGTTGTTTGTCGGTATCTTAGTGTCTCGTATCTCGTGCTGCACAGACCCGAGCTACAACCAGGAGGAGGCCTACGACCCCGACTACTACCCAGACCAGGACTTCGGACGCCAGCCAGGTGTCATGTCACTCCCGACCATATAGATCCAATGCTTGCTTTAGTTGCTAGTGCTTAATTACTTTTGATGCATGTTTTGAAATTGCATAGACAATTGATTAGCCGTGCCTTGAAATTGTTTACCTTGTCCTTGAAACACCTACTTTCGGAGCTAGCTACAGACCCCTAGCTAGTTCCCGGCACTTCTCCATCCATATATTTTACCCTTAGTTATGGATGGATCTCAGGTTTGGACCGAGGTTGGGATACCTCGGAACTCTTGCGTGTGTTTTGGGTGAGTGTGTATCCTTGACGTGTTACCGCGGGAGCGAGCCGCTTTGGTTACTTGTGAACGCCTGTCTAGGGGAGATGCGACCTGGCCTCCCGCCCTAGCGGCGTGTCGGGCGGATGGAGTTGGTGAGTGCTTGCTCCTGCAATTAAGGACCGATCGTCTGTGTGACCTTGATCTTTGGGCTATTTTCGTACAAACCGTTCGCTCACGTATGGGCGGGGTTCGGTCCGAGAACTAGTTGGTGGTTGGCTCTCAGCTTGTAGGCGGACCGGTGTGGTCGTGTGAGGGGGACGAGTTATACCCCCCGAGTAGACGTCGCCCCGGCTCCTCCGGGGATGGTTTCACAGCTCCGAGGCCCTGCTGGCAAGTTTCGCGCCCCAGTTCAGGACGAGTCAGGCTCGGAGAGGCAGGAGAGAGCCACCCACTGCTAGGTCTCCGGCCGTTAGGTAGGGAGGTGGAACGGCGGCCACCGTTTCTGCCCTATCCGGCGGGTCCAGTTGTACAACCTCTGCAGAGTGTTAAACCTATAGCTATAGTCCGTGTCCACTGGTATGGACAGCCCTTACGATCTCTCACCTGGCTAGACTCTTCTTGTGCTGCTTTCTCTCCCCTGTGTGTTGTGAGCCCGGCTTCGTGCCGTTGAGACATGGGGATAGGAGTTGGTGACCCCATGTCGCAGATGAGTGTGGGATGCTGTATCTTGGTTGAGATCTAGTACTTGGTGCTTCTTTCCTTGTTGGGGCGTTGACCCCGGAGGCGTTGTCCTCGGAGGTGAGGATCTTTTCGGAGATGGATACCTCTCGGCTATTCTGCTTACCTTGATGTTGCTACCGCTGCTTGCTTAACCTTCTACAGCCATAAATAGGATTACTCATGCATAGTAGAATTATTCTCTCATGCTTATGCTCTTTGTTGGGAAGCTGACATGACCTACTCGCTTATCGAGTAGAAGACGGACTTTCAGACCAGGAGCCGGACTACGACTTTGAGGACGACGGCTGGGAGGACTGAAGCTCGCCCTACACTCGAGTTGCCTGCGGATATGGAGTCTACTTCGCTACATGAGAGCCGCTGCGTAGATGTTTACTCTGCTTGATTCAGTCCTGTTGGACTTGTACCCGGCATGTGCCGAAATGATGTACTCTGATGCTTAATTATTACATTATATTATGGACCCTCATGTATTTATTCTTGTTGTACGGTACTTTGCTTTACTTTCTGAGACAGGGATTTGCACGTGATAGCCTCCTGGGACTATCACAGAGGTGCAGGGATCGGGTTCCCGTCTTCGGAAACCCGGTTCGTTTCAGTTGGTATCAGAGCCGTACTTGACTGTAGGACGAGCCTAGGAACGGACGATAGTATAGGAAAACCCGAACACCTTGTGCTTTATATGCAATCCATGAAACTCTATATAAATACCTTGCACTTTACTATATACTACCTTGATTAACAATACTAACTCTTACTAACAACCCTAACAACGTGCAGATGGACCAGCTGACGTGGATCCCCCTCAAGACCGACGGCCAGTGGGCCAGAGGGTTCTGCAAGATCCTTAAGAACTGTTTGGAGACCGCAGGAGTGGAGACAAGGGAGGTGTTCTACGAGGGACGCACCACGGCCGTCGTGGACCAGTCGCCGACGGAGCTGACCTTGAAGATACCGGCTGACCCACGCGTGCCAGAGTTCGAGGAGGTCAGAGTCACGTGCTTCGACAACTCTACCCTGGAGGCTCACCAGTGTTGTGCTAGACTCGCGCTGAAGAAAGTGTGTCGACAGTTGGAGCAGAGGTTGAAGGATACACCCTTCGAGGTTCTTCCGACAGCACTGTACGACCACAGCAGGTGGCACACAGACGAGGCAGCTTACACTGAGGAGAACACAAAGGGCAAGGATGAGAAGAACCAGTTGGCCAGCAAGTTCATTCAAGCTCAGGACCAGGCACTCTACTGGGCAGATTCAGAGATCATGTTTCTCCGACAGAAGTGGGACGACACCTTGGGGCGGAACGCCCAGCTGGAGAGAGAGAACAGCCAGTTGGTGTACCTTCTCAACGAAGCGCACAGGAGGAACATCCAGATCACAGAGTGGGGACTCGCGGCTGCCAGAGCCAGCACAGAGAGAGATGCACTTGAGATCACCACGCTGAGAGCCAGACTAGAGGAGACACAGACCACCTTGCGGGAGTCAGAGGCAGCGACCAGAGAGGAGCGGTTGAAGTTGCGTGAGAAGGAGTACTTGGTAGAGTCTCTTGGAGCAGCTTGCACCGACTACCAGCTGCGGTTGTGGGAACACGAGGAGAGGCTGACCCAGAACTACGACCACCTCTGGTACTTGGGAGGCAGAGTGTACGAGGCACAGGATACAGCCAGCAGGACCAGCTCAGCTTGGAGGGACTCCGACCTACGACGAGTGGCAGAGTACAATGAGTTGGCAGAGATGCTACCACCGCAGAAGAGGCCCAGGGTGAGGACAGAGACGTTTGAGCTAACCCCTACTCTATTTCTGTCACAGCGACCTTACCCACGAGGCAGCTCAGACACCCCAGAGATGAGCAGAGCTTTGAGGAGCTTGGCAGGCTACTTCAACCTACCAGAGATTGAGATACCAGATTACCCAGGAGTGAACGACCCGCCATTCTACTCGGTTCCGCCCAGTCCGAAGACCGTGTCACCACCGTACGCTCCAGCTACTGTTCAGGAGCAGGCACCTTGAGGGGATGATCCTGTGGTCAGCTAGGATAGAGTTCTTCATGATGTTCATGTTTAGTTGACCACGTCTTATGTATCGCGATGTAGTTCTCATGCTTCTGTGTAATCTCGAAGGTTGTGGAGTAGGCCTCGAGATACACACCTTTTGTATGGTGATCTTGCATGGGTGATTGGAGTTATCGATCTTTTGCTGGTTTTTATGCTTCTTATATGTTTGTGTGAAATTGATTGTTGTTAGCTAGATACTCCTTATATGTTTAAGTACTTTAAAGTTAATTTCCGACAACTCGTTTCTCACGATCTCGAACTCTTAAAACAGATGTCGGTGGCAAGGAGGTCGGGACGGCTCCTACGCCGTTTCGAGGAGGTAGCCAGGGAGGACGCCGAGCAGGAGGACGTCCCTCTCCCCGCTGGAGGTCGAGGTCGTGGCCGCCGTGGAGGCCGTGCACCACGGGGCGGACGCCGTGGTGGACGCCGCGGCGGGCGAGGAGGTCGAGGAGACCAAGGAGGAGGCCGAGCACCAGCTGACCCCGAGGAGGAGCTCGAGGGGGAGGCTGAGCCTGAGCCAGAGCAGGAGCCCGAGCAGCCGGCACCACCGCCCAACCTATCGGCCGTGATGGCGCTTCAGACTCAGCTGATGCAGACGATCGCCGATGCTGTGGTCCAGAACAACAACAACCGGAGGAACGTCAGGAACCAGCCGGAGAGCTTGCAGAAGAGAGTGGAGGGTTTCACCAAGCTGCGTCCACCTACCTTTGACAACTCTCCAGACCCACTTGTGGCAGACAACTGGTTGAGGGAGATTGAGAAGAAGTTGGAGCTCACCGACCTTTCAGAGGAGGAGTGCGTGTACGTCGCCGCGCACCAGCTGGTCGGCACGGCAGGGGCTTGGTGGGACAGTTACTGTGACTCACACGCGGACCCAACCCGCATCACGTGGGAGGAGTTTGTGGAGGCCTTCAGAGCGTTCCACATCCCAGAGGCTGTGATGGACAGGAAGGCAGACGAGTTCAGGCACTTGAAGATGGGATCGATGACAGTGCAGGAGTACACGAACCGGTTCCAGGAGCTGATGCGGTACGCCCCAGACGACTCCAACACCGAGAAAAAGAAGATGTACTGGTACCGCAAGGGACTCCACAGAGGGATGGCGCACCACTTGGCAGCTCACGACTGTGACACTCTTCACGCCCTGGTGGGCAAGGCCTTGGTTGTGGAGAAGTCGAGACTGGACTACGTGGAGGTCCGCGGAGAGAAGAGACAGCGTGCAGAACGTGCAGGGTACCCAGGGTCACACTAGCGACAGAGGTCCGCTCCACCACAGTACTCACAGCAGAGACAGCGTCCTTACCCTCAGCAGCCGCAGACTCAGTTCACTCAGCAGAGCAGAGGACACCCTGGAGGTAGTGGAGGTTCGAGCCAGTGGAAGCCCAGGCCGCAGCAGCCGCCAGCGTACGACAGCTCACAGGTCACTTGCTACCACTGCCGTCAGCTAGGCCACAAGTCCAACGTGTGCCCGCAGAAGTTTCAACAGGGAGGTCAGAGCAGGAACACCCAGTACCAGACACCGGCGAAGGCACCAGTTCCAGGAGGACAGCCTCAACAGAACCAGCAGAAGAGCGCGCCCCCACCGACTCGAGGCAGACTGAACCACCTGACCGCAGAGGAGGCAGCTGCAGCGCCAGACGTGGCTCTCGGTGAGTTTTTAGTCGATTCAGTTATGGCTACCATTCTGTTTGACACCGGTGCTCAGTTTTCGTACATCTCTACTAAGTTTGTAAAGGAAAGGTCATTACCAACTAAGCCCAGACCACGGCCTATAGTTACCAGCTCCCCGCTAGGTGAGAAGCGGAGTACGCCGGAGTGTAGAGGAGTGAACATGGTGTTCGAGAAGCAGTTGTTCGTGGCAGACCTGACCGTTCTGGAGTCGACCGGGATCGACGTGATACTTGGGATGGAGTGGTTAGCTCAGCACAAAGGATTGGTGAACTGCAACCCAGTGTACGTGCAGTTGGAGCACCCCAGCGGAGTCAGAGTGTTGATCAAGCCACAGGGCCAGAGGTCGACGCCGATGTTGTGCAACATGAAAGGAAAGGATTTGGAGGAAATCCCGGTGGTGAGGGAGTATCCCGACGTGTTTCCGGAGGAGTTGACCGAGTTACCACCAGACAGGGATATTGAGTTCGTGATTGAACTGATGCCAGGAGCTGGACCTGTGGCCAAGAGCCCGTACAGGATGTCCGCGGATGAACTAGATGAGCTGAAGAAGCAACTCAAGAAACTGCAAGAGCAAGGGTTCATTCGACCGAGTGCCTCACCTTGGGGTTCGCCAGTTCTGTTTGTGGATAAGAAGGATGGCACCAAGAGGATGTGTGTGGACTACCGGACACTCAACTCGATGACGATCAAGAACCGGTACCCTTTGCCCAGGATTGACGATTTGCTAGACAGGCTGCGGAAGGCAAAGTTTTTTTCCAAGATTGACTTGAGGTCAGGTTACTACCAGATGAAGATTCGGGACCAGGATATCCCGAAGACGGCTTTCACGACTCGGTACGGCTTGTACGAGTTCGTAGTGGTTTCCTTCGGACTGACCAACGCACCTGCTTACTTCATGAACATGATGAACAAGGTCTTCATGGAAGAGCTGGACAAGTTTGTGGTGGTGTTCATAGATGACATTCTGATCTTCTCAGAGACAGCAGAGGAGCACGAGGAACACCTTCGGATTGTGATGGAAAGGCTGAGACAGCAGAAGTTGTACGCAAAGTTCAGCAAGTGTGAGTTCTGGATGGAGGAAGTTGCTTTCTTGGGACACGTGTTGTCAGTAGAGGGAGTTGCGGTTGACCCTTTGAAAGTGGAAGCGGTTACCAAGTGGGAGCAGCCACTCACAGTGACAGATATTCGGAGCTTTCTTGGGTTGGCAGGTTACTACAGGAGGTTCATAGAAAACTTCTCCAAGATAGCGAAGCCAATGACAGAGCTGTTGAAGAACGACAAGAAGTTCGTGTGGTCAGAGGCCTGTGAGAGGAGTTTCCATGAGTTGAAGAAGAGGCTCACGATAGCTCCGATTCTTACCTTGCCAGACATCAAGAAGGATTTCGTGGTGTACTGTGACGCCTCGAAGCAAGGTTTGGGATGTGTGTTGATGCAAGAGGGCAAAGTTGTTGCTTATGCGTCGAGGCAGCTTAAGAAGCACGAGGAGAACTACCCCACTCACGACTTGGAGCTAGCAGCAGTCGTTCACGCTTTGAAGATTTGGAGGCACTACTTGATCAGCAACAAGTGTGAGCTGTACACCGATCACAAGAGTCTGAAGTACTTCTTTACTCAGTCGGAGTTGAACATGAGGCAGAGAAGGTGGCTAGAGCTGATCAAGGACTACGACTTGGAGATTCACTACCACCCTGGCAAGGCAAACGTTGTGGCAGATGCACTGAGCAGAAAGTCCTATTGCAACAACTTGATGGTGAGACAGGAGCAGCCAGCACTTCACGACGAGCTAGAGCAGCTTCAGGTTGAGATTGTAGAGTAGGGACAACTCAACACACTGCAAGTGACCTACGACTTGGAAGGCAGAATTCGGGAAGCTCAGAAAGGGTGCTCTGAGATTTGGGAGCTCAAGGAGCTGATGGAGAAAGGGAGAGCTGAGGATTACCGTATGGACGAACAAGGCACGGTGTGGCTGAAAGATCGAATCTGTGTGCCGAAGAGCAAAGAGATTCGAGAGCAGATTCTGAGAGAAGCCCATGATTCAAGGTACTCCGTTCACCCAGGAAGCACAAAGATGTACCAAGATTTGAAACAGAGGTTTTGGTGGAAGGATATGAAGAAGGACATAGCCTACTACGTGGCTTGTTGTGACACTTGCAGCAGAGTGAAGATTGAGCACCAGAGGCCCGCAGGACTGTTGAAACCGTTGGATATTCCTCAGTGGAAGTGGGATGACATTTCCATGGACTTCGTGGTGGGGCTACCCAGGACACCGAAAGGCAACGATTCCGTTTGGGTCATAGTGGATCGGCTGACAAAAGTAGCTCACTTCGTACCCGTGAAGACCCATTACACGACAGACCAGTTGGCAGACTTGTACGTGCGTCACATACTCAGGCTACACGGAGCCCCGAGGAGCATAGTGTCTGACAGAGGGTCCCAGTTTGTAGCAAAGTTTTGGCAGAGTTTCCACGCCCGGATGGGAACTACACTCAGCTACAGCACAGCTTTTCACCCTCAGACGGACGGGCAGACTGAGAGAGTAAACCAGGTGTTGGAGGATATGCTGAGAGCTTGCGCTTTGACCTACGGCACAGATTGGGAGAGCAGCTTGGCCTATGCAGAGTTCTCTTACAACAACAGCTTCCAAGCAAGTCTCAAGATGGCACCCTTTGAGGCACTCTACGGGAGGAAGTGCAGGACACCTTTGATGTGGTCAGAGGTAGGAGAGAGGATGATCTTTGGTCTGGACATTCTCGAGGAGGCTGAGGAGAAAGTAGAGAAAGTCAGAGATAACCTAAAGATTGCTCAGAGCAGACAAAAGAGCTACGCCGATCGTCGCCGGAGAGACTTGTCGTTCGAGGTGGGTGACTTCGTCTACTTAAAAGTGTCACCGATGAGAGGAACCAAGAGGTTTGCTGTGAAGGGAAAGCTTGCCCCGAGGTACGTGAGACCATACCGGATCACTCAGAGAGTTGGGAAGCTCGCTTACAGACTCGCACTACCAGCAGAGATGTCCGCTGTACACCCTGTGTTCCATGTGTCACAGTTGAAGAAGAGTGAAAAGGAAGTGGAAGCAAAGCAAGTCCCGGTGGAGATACTCGACCTGCAGAACACCCTGGAGTATGCAGAGTACCCCGAGAGGATCTTGGACAGAGCAACAAAGGAAACCAGGAGGACCACAATTCCTTACTGCAAGGTGTTGTGGAGTCACCACACGGAGCGAGAAGCAACCTGGGAGAAGGAAGCCGACCTCAGGAGAGAGTTCCCTCACTTGTTCGAGGGGAAGGATGGAGCTTAAATCTCGAGGATGAGATTCTCGGTGGTGGGGGAGAATGTAACAACCCAGAAAATTAAGTTATGAAAATGTGAGAAAATTTGAACTTTTCATTTGTTGATGATGTGTCACCATATTTAAACCCTCTCTAGCCACTCTTCCTAAATTCTTAAATAAATAAAACCAAAAATATAAAAATATATTTTCAAATTATGGTAAAATATGTGATTTGGATTTTATGGATTTTATTTGGATTTTATTGAGTGTGTTTTGAATTTGAAACTATTCAAATTCAAACCTATAGTTCAAACTTAATTCAAATCTAATTTCAAAACCCTATACTAACTGATGGGCCAGCTAACCTCTTCTGAAGTCTATCGAACCACCTCCATCTCTCAGCCCGAGCCCGCTTAAAACCCCCGGCCTTTCCTTCTCCACCGAAGCCGGCCCAGTTCGGCCCACCTCACCTCTTCACCTCGCGCCGGCTCGCTGACAAGTGGGGACACCGTCGAGTGCCCTGTGCATCTTCTCCTCCACGCCATCTCCGCGCCGCACCGTACTGCCGCTGCGCCCGATCGCGCGCGTGCACACGCCCGGCCAGGGAACGAGCCCCGACCGCGCCCGTGGCACGGACGCCGAGCCAGGCGGCCGCGCCCACACACCGCCCGGCCTTTTCCCTTTCTACCCTCGCCCGTCGACGCGCTCCCGCGCCCGCCAGCCTCTGCCGCACCGCCACATCACCACCTCGCCCTCACGAGCCAATAGGAGCCCCAGCCGTGACTCTTTTGCCCTTCACCCCGGCGTGTTCGACCAGCTAAAGCCCCTGGCGAGACCCCTCTTGCAAGCCAGCGCTCAATTGGGGTTTCTCCCCTTTGTTGCCCCTTTCCTCTGTTCGTCGCCGGGAGGAGAGAAGAGGGGGAAGGAAGAAGAGAAGGGGAAAGGGGAAGAAGACGGGGCGCACCACCACCGCGCCGACCTGCCGAAGACGGAGCACACCAAGACGGAGCCGGACGGGTCGTGAGGAAGGCCGTCCACGAGCGGGCGGAGAACGGAGCAGAGGAGCACGACGCGCCGCCGCCGAACTTCGCCGTCGTCGTCGACATCTTCCCCGCCGCGGCCTTCACTGCATCGTTTACACCGCCGACCCTCGGTGAGCCTTGGCCTGCCCTTCGCCTTGACTGGGAGCGTACCCCAGCGTTACGCCGCGTTGGCCGCCGTGCCGCGCACTGACTCCGGCCATCGACGCCGTCTGTGAACCCCGGGCTTCGCCCCGCGCCCTTTCTGTGCAGGATCCCAAGCCTCGCATCGCCGCCGTGCACCCGCGCACGTGCTGGCCGGCCTAGTGCCGCTGACCGCGTAAACCCCCGTCTCCGCCGCGCCGCGCCAGAGCACCACCGTGCTGTGCGCGTCCGCGAGCGAGAGCCGTGACACACCGCCGCTTCCGATGCACGCGAGCGCGCATGCGCACCTGACCCCGGTGCACCCCAGCACAGGAGCAGGAGCGTCGTGCTGTCGCCGCCATGTCACGCCGGTCGCCTCCGCGCCGTGCGCGTGTACGTGCGCGGGCACCAGATCACCGCTAACCTGCGTTTTGGCAAGCAACCACGCGTGCGCCTGGACGCCGTGCACCCCAGCACTGGCGCCACTGCGTTTTGGCTATCAGATGTCAACCGCTGCGCACCGCGTCGCCGCCGTGCCGATCGGCACCGCGCCGGGACTTTCCCCGTGTCGCGCCGCGCGCCGTCTTCTCGAACCCAACCGCAGGGCAGTGGCCGCGTCCAACTCGTCACGAGGTCCTAGTGTATCTCCCCGTGCGCTTGCTTGGACGCCGGAGCCAACGCCGTCGTCAAACGCCGCACGCCGCCGCCGCCGGGCTCATGCCAGGCCGCGCCGACGCGCGAACGCGGGGCGAGGAGCGCCTTCGCGCTCCAGATGAATCCAAGGGGCACTACCAGACTTCATATCTGGACAACGTTAGGGAAGCTGAGCATGGGCCTTAGCCCGTTAAGGCCCATGTCCCGGCCCTTTCCTTTTCTTCGTTGCACTCCGAAATTAGTTGGAGGGCTCCTTTCGGACTTTACTCTTTTGGCCCAAAGGGCTGAATCCAATGGGCCGATTCCGGCCCACTAACTCTTTCGGCCCACCAAGGCCCACTGACCGGTGACGATGACGTCACGGTGACGTCATGCTGACGTCATCAACTATTTTCAAAAATAAAAATCCTTTTCTGTGTTATAAATGATTTTGGAAATTATTTTATAAATCCTATAATCTTTGAAAATTTATAACTAATTATTTATAACTCCGAAAAATATGAAACCAGTTTCTATATTTTTCTAAAAATGAGACGGTGCTGATTGTAGGTAGTGTGGTTCTATTTGAATCTTCTAAAATTGGGTTTCTTTGGATTTATTGCCTAGTTGTTTGTCGGTATCTTAGTGTCTCGTATCTCGTGCTGCACAGACCCGAGCTACAACCAGGAGGAGGCCTACGACCCCGACTACTACCCAGACCAGGACTTCGGACGCCAGCCAGGTGTCATGTCACTCCCGACCATATAGATCCAATGCTTGCTTTAGTTGCTAGTGCTTAATTACTTTTGATGCATGTTTTGAAATTGCATAGACAATTGATTAGCCGTGCCTTGAAATTGTTTACCTTGTCCTTGAAACACCTACTTTCGGAGCTAGCTACAGACCCCTAGCTAGTTCCCGGCACTTCTCCATCCATATATTTTACCCTTAGTTATGGATGGATCTCAGGTTTGGACCGAGGTTGGGATACCTCGGAACTCTTGCGTGTGTTTTGGGTGAGTGTGTATCCTTGACGTGTTACCGCGGGAGCGAGCCGCTTTGGTTACTTGTGAACGCCTGTCTAGGGGAGATGCGACCTGGCCTCCCGCCCTAGCGGCGTGTCGGGCGGATGGAGTTGGTGAGTGCTTGCTCCTGCAATTAAGGACCGATCGTCTGTGTGACCTTGATCTTTGGGCTATTTTCGTACAAACCGTTCGCTCACGTATGGGCGGGGTTCGGTCCGAGAACTAGTTGGTGGTTGGCTCTCAGCTTGTAGGCGGACCGGTGTGGTCGTGTGAGGGGGACGAGTTATACCCCCCGAGTAGACGTCGCCCCGGCTCCTCCGGGGATGGTTTCACAGCTCCGAGGCCCTGCTGGCAAGTTTCGCGCCCCAGTTCAGGACGAGTTAGGCTCGGAGAGGCAGGAGAGAGCCACCCACTGCTAGGTCTCCGGCCGTTAGGTAGGGAGGTGGAACGGCGGCCACCGTTTCTGCCCTATCCGGCGGGTCCAGTTGTACAACCTCTGCAGAGTGTTAAACCTATAGCTATAGTCCGTGTCCACTGGTATGGACAGCCCTTACGATCTCTCACCTGGCTAGACTCTTCTTGTGCTGCTTTCTCTCCCCTGTGTGTTGTGAGCCCGGCTTCGTGCCGTTGAGACATGGGGATAGGAGTTGGTGACCCCATGTCGCAGATGAGTGTGGGATGCTGTATCTTGGTTGAGATCTAGTACTTGGTGCTTCTTTCCTTGTTGGGGCGTTGACCCCGGAGGCGTTGTCCTCGGAGGTGAGGATCTTTTCGGAGATGGATACCTCTCGGCTATTCTGCTTACCTTGATGTTGCTACCGCTGCTTGCTTAACCTTCTACAGCCATAAATAGGATTACTCATGCATAGTAGAATTATTCTCTCATGCTTATGCTCTTTGTTGGGAAGCTGACATGACCTACTCGCTTATCGAGTAGAAGATGGACTTTCAGACCAGGAGCCGGACTACGACTTTGAGGACGACGGCTGGGAGGACTGAAGCTCGCCCTACACTCGAGTTGCCTGCGGATATGGAGTCTACTTCGCTACATGAGAGCCGCTGCGTAGATGTTTACTCTGCTTGATTCAGTCCTGTTGGACTTGTACCCGGCATGTGCCGAAATGATGTACTCTGATGCTTAATTATTACATTATATTATGGACCCTCATGTATTTATTCTTGTTGTACGGTACTTTGCTTTACTTTCTGAGACAGGGATTTGCACGTGATAGCCTCCTGGGACTATCACAGAGGTGCAGGGATCGGGTTCCCGTCTTCGGAAACCCGGTTCGTTTCACATAGAGTACTAGCCACCTGAAAGAACCCAAAAATTCCCTTTAGGACCTCTCGGACTAGATTAAAACTTAAGTCCTACGTGTAACGACTCGGGTTTTCAAAAGAGGAAAACCCGTCATTCTGTACTCGCGATAGTCCCTGGATCAGACGCTATCACGCACAGACATCCATCACAGATAAATATCACAACCATACATCGAAATAAAGCATCAGGGTAATAATATTATTACATGTCCTGGAGAAAGGAGTACATCATTACACGCCTCTTGGCGGAATAACATGAATAAGAGCCTACGCAGCGGTAGCTAGCTTCCAGAAGGTGTCTCCATCTTTATTCTCCTCCCCCACAGGCATCCTTGAGCAAAGCATCGTGCCCCTCAGTCGTACCATCCGTCGGCATTGTTGTCGAAGTCTGACTTGTACCCTGCAAGCTCAGGGGCTATCCCCAAGCATCGGGATATGTCCACATCACCAACCGTATGCAAGCTTTAAGTGGCCTACTTCTAAGGGTAAGGAAAGGCACAAGGTAGAGGCTGGGTTTCCTAAGCAGCAGTAGTATTATAATTAGAATAACATCTCCATATTCCCACTATTTCCCATATCACTCATCCGCAAACGGTTACACCTGGTCACCCAGATCACCGTCACCGGAACCTATCTCCATCTAGGGTTGGTACGAGAGCTCCCACTCCTCGCACCTCAATGATTGCACCCAGATCCACGAGGCGGAGGGAGCAACTCCCCTCTCCCCGAGTATAACCACGGCTCACCATCCACTCTCATCCTAAAAGGGGAGGTAGAAATCCCAAAACGTAAGAGTCGGAGTAAACAATGAGCATGTCCATAACCGAGGATGCGGCTATACGCATAGATCTAAAACTCCGCAGAGCGTGTACACCAGTACCCAACTCGGAATAGCACCCGGACTGTGACACCCTAAAATTCCATCACTAAAATTTGCTTAAGCAACATAGTGTTTTAGGATTAGTCTTAAGGACTTAATTAATTTGCTAATTAATTTGAGCTCTAAAGTAATTAAATTTAATTTAAATAATTTAGAGTCAAGAAGTGTTTGTGCATCATTATTTGGCTATGCATGGATTTTGTTTGCTAGAGTGGAGTTTTAAAAGTTTATAAAATAATTTGAAAAGTTTGGAAAAGTTTTGTTTTGAATTTGAGTTAAAAAGGTTTGAATAAAAGGAGTTTGAAAAAGAAAAGAAAACAAACCTCAGCTTCTCCCTCCCTTCCTCCCTTTTCAGCCCGCTTCGGCCCACCTCCCGCCGCGGCCCGCTTCTCCCACCTCCTCTCTCTTTCTCTCACTGCCAAGCGGCCCCACCCGTCAGCACCTTCGTCTCCCTCTCGCCTCCCTTCCCCTGCATCGCCGCCGTGATGGCCGTCGCCTTGTCCCGCGCACCTTTTGCTTCCCCGTCCACCCCGAGCCCCAATTAAGGATAGTAAATCCCGCACTCCACGACTCTTTCAATTCCCTTCCGTTTCCCCCTCTTTCTTGCCTTCTTTATGCTCAGAAGAGCCGCCGGCCATCAATGGCAAGACCGCCAGCCGCCGCTCCCCTTTCCGCTTCCTCTTCCCCCTCTCTGGCCTTATATAAGGCCGTGCTCGAGCTCTCGCCCCTCCCTTTGCTCAAACGCATCTTGCATAGCTCTCTCGCCTCCACACGCGCGCAGCCACCAAAGCTTCACCGCCGCCTCTGTTTCTTACTGCTGCCGGAGGAGACGCTGTCAGTGAAGTGTTCCTTGGCTCCTTTTTCTCTCTTCATCGTGATCATCGCTCACACGTGACGCTCCCTGTCTAGGAAGACCATAGCCGTACCAAGCAGCACCCCGGAGCCCCTGTCCTCGTCCGCCGGAGCGCCGCCCGAGCTCACCGTCGTCGTCGAACTCCTTGTTCAGTGCCCCTCTTCACCAGTAGCCTTGTTCGTTTCATCTTTGTGTGGTGAGCATCAAAACCCCACCTTTTCCCTCTTTCTCAAGCACCGCAGCCCCGACACAGGCTCGCCGGAGTTGCCGTTCCGCCCCCTTCCGGCGCCGACCGCCGTGCTGGCCCGAACCCCCCTCCAGAAGCCCTGGCCGTGTGCGCGAGCTTCCTCGCTCCGCGTAGCACCCGCTCGTGCACAAGATAGTGGCCAGGAACCCTCTCCCGAGCTCACTTCGGCAAATCGCCGCCGCGCGCCGCCGCGCAGCTTCCTTCTCCGGCGTCCTCGCCGCCGCTCCTCGCGCGCGTGCGTTCTCAGCCGCCGGATCACAGATCAACGGCCTAGATCCGCCGCTGCCCCAGGTCTAACATGAGTGTAACGGTCAGTGCCTGGTATTCTTCGTTAAGAGCCCCTGTGGTTTTATCTTTTCGCAAGCCGGTCCTTCCACCATCAAAGATTGTTTCAATCAGGTCCTTTTTATATTCCAGCCCCTGTCTTCTCTGGTTAATAGCAACCGAGGTCCTTTTCACTCTTTTTCACACATGAGCCCCTCTGTTTATATATGTAATTATGTTTCTAGTCCTTGGTTTCTTTCAAATAAGTCCTGTGAGCCTAGTTTTCTTACAGAAGAGTCCCTGTGTTTTGTTTTAATCATATCTTTCATGTTTTAACTCCGTTTTTCGCGTATAATATATCGAAATGATCGTATCAGGGAGTAGAACCTTTTTATCAGCATGTTCTTAGCATGTAGAACTGTTTGGTGTACTGTTTTATTTATTTATTGTTTGTTCATGCTTGTGCGTAGATATCGTGCCTGTTTCGACTGAGCACCCTGTTGGAGAGGATCAAGAAGAGTCTTTCTTCGAAGAAGAGGATCCACAGTTTGTAGAGGAAGGCAAGTGGACTTCTCCCTCTGCATATTCTTCTTGGACCCATATAACTGCATATCTAAATAATATTTACTTTTATATGTTGTTATGCATAAATTTGATGGGAAATCACCTTTTTAGGGACATGACTAGAACTTTACCCCTATCACCTTAATCAACCCTTTTTAATAAATGTTTTGGGTAGATGAATGCTTAGTTGCTATACATGGGCTGGTTACAAGTGGTTTTATGATAAAGACTTTCATGCTTATGAAATGTTGGTTTTGTTTAAAGGCAAGATCATTAAGATTTAATTAGAACATGGAGAACCACCCAAGAAAACAGTACAACCACAGTCCATATGGCTCTGGCTTAGCTAATTAATTAGGTGTGTGAATGAACTGATGACCTTATCCGAAAGGCACTACAAGAAATCTGGCTTTTTATGACAAATTTCTTCATGACGAGGCTTGGTTGCGTCATATAAAGTCACATAATATGACACAAAAATTTATGCCGTCACAAATTTGTGAGCCCGTGAAAAATTTGTGACGCCTCCGACTTTGGTGTCATAGAAAGGTACCAAATTCCGTCACAAATAGTCATTCTCCTGGAGCCGGTTGACGGAAGCGAATTTATGACGACATGTATAGCTTTTATGTGACGACTCTGCACTGTCACGAAATGTTTTATCAAATATGACGTCCCGCAGTGTCATTAAATACCTAGTGGGAGCTGGACCCTTGACCCAGGTAATTGGGCTTGAAGCTGGTCTCGGCCCATGCATAAAATGGAAATGGGGCCCGGCTAGTGGGTTATTACCCTTACAAGTGGACCCGCCACCTTCTGTTGACCTCTCCCCATCCCCATCTGAACCCGGCGAGCTCCCAAAATCCCAATCCCCATTGACCCAACTGAACGACGACGAGGGGAGGGCCGGTGGATTCAGGCAGCGCATTGGACGGCGAGCGGACGGCTTCCTCGGGCGCGCGAACAGCGGCGTTGGGTGAGCAAGCTGGGGTTCGGTCAGGCTGGGCAGAGGCAGATCCCCCTTCTCCCCCCATCGGACGGTCTGGTAGCACGTCACGAGCTCCCAGGTCCTGTGGCGGCTGGCGGTGCGGCAAGCGGTGGGCGGCCTCAGTCCTAGTGTCGGTCGGGGTGGAGCATGACCGCCGTCTTGATGCCTTTGGGTGGATCAGGTTGGTAGTCAGTCGCTAATCTCCACCCTTCCTTGTTTTCCTCGACTCCAGGTGACTGCTCCGGTGACTCCGGCGACGACGGCGCCATGTCCAAGTGGGGAAGCTCAGCAAGTCAATCGGGGGGTACTGGAGCATCCAGGAGGGTTGAGCACCATCTGGATGCAAGCTCGAGGTGGGCTCTGGAGCCGTATCCCCTTGGTAAGGAGACCGGGCTACCCTTGATCCTATGCCCTGACTGTGGGATGGCGAGGGTGATAGAGAGGCAGTCAGCGAAGGAGACGACCGAGAACTACATGCGTGTGTTCTTCAAGTGTCCGCGGAACTCGGTGAGCAAGCACATGAATGATTTGAGTTGAGAAGATGTTCATCCCTATGCATGTAGTTTGTGGTAATGGAATTGTTTTTTTCATTGCTGTAGTTTCCTAAGCAGTGCGTGTTCTATAAATTCCAAAGTCACTATTTGGATAAGCTGGAGGAGCTTGGCATCGTTGCAATCCGCAAATTCCCACTGGCAATGGACCTTGGTGATGAGGACCTTGGTTATGAACCTGAAGAGGTAGCAGATGCATCATCTAGAAGAGTGGTCAAGAAAAAGCAGGGTGGTAAAAAGAAGACAAAGTATGAGGCAAAGTTGGAGGATCTGATGTGGAAGTTGAACCTTTTGATGTATGTGGGTCTTGGTTGTGTTTTCATGTATGTTGCAGGCAGACTGAATGAGAAGTTCACTGCATAATGTATTTTAGTCTTTGTAGGTTGGTTGCAGTGTAGTTTGGCTTTTGTAATAGAACAATCTAGTGCTTTTTCATGCAATGAAATCTGATGCTTTCTGAATTTTGGCAGCTTGTATCTATAACTTGTAGCCTATAGATTTTGTAATGGAAAAATCTGGTGAATCTTGGCAGCATGTATCTATAACTTGCAGCCTATACATTTTGTGACAGATTTATACATTATATGATAGATTTATACATTGTATGACAGATGTATACATTATATGACAGATTTTGGGCATAACATGACAATGGCATGTGTCATTAAATCAAAAAAAATCTGGGCACTACCACTTAGCATCATTGGTACAAATCTACCACTGTCTACTCACAGAAATACTAAAAATCATAGAAATAGCTCACAAATAATTCATTGCATACTAGGTCTTACAAGTACATAATTCAGTAATACAAGTTCATAGTTCACAAATAGCTCTAGAAATACATCATACAAGTCCATGGTTCACAAAAAAAACTCTAGAAATGCAAAGGTTCAACATCACTGTCATCTCCAGAACTATCATCTTCTACTGGACTATGGTACTCAAGGAAGGTATCATCTTCATCTTCATCTTCACCGATGTAGTTTGCTTCATCATGTGGTGCTATATATTTTTTTCGACGGATGCTCTCTACGAGGTCTCTACTAATAGGGCTGCCTGGTTCATTGTCTATGTGCAACAAATCCATATCAGGATCAATGTCTCCCACTGCACCATGTTGAGTTGAAATATGCTCCTCTTGATATGCCTCCTGACTTCTCATTTGTATTTGTTCATGGAGTGGTTTGTTTTGGTCAGAATCTTCTACATCATATACATGTCGGTGGCCAAATTCTTGTATCACTCGCCAACATGGACCAAACTTTGTATCTTCCAAGAAAAATACTTGTGAGGCATCTATGGCCTTAATGAAAGGATCATTCTTATACCATCGGCCTTGGATGTTTATGCTCTTGAAGTAACCATCATCCTTCATCTTGTATAACTTTCCCTCAAGATTGTACCATTCACACCTAAGTAAGATTACAGTTCTGCTCCCCTTGCTGTTCTTGCCAAAACTCAGCTCAATGATTTCTGTGATTGTCCCATAGAAGTCAATTTCGTCATCACCGTGGAGACCTGGGCTTTTAATGGTAGAGTTTTGTGTCTTCCTGTGTTCATCACGAGCAATAGTGTGGTACCTCACACCATTGATTACACAGGCTGTGTACGAACGCACACGCGGATCTGGCTGGCATGCTAGTGAGTACAAGTCTTCATCAATATGTGTTGTGCCTTCATATTTCAATTTGGTAATCTGCCAGTCGAGAACATACACAATTAGTGAGATTGAAAAAGTATTATATCATGAATTATGTAGTCATGCAGTAGAAGTAGCACACACATGATTCTCGAACCATGCAGCGAATTGTGTTGACATCACTTCTTCAACATCCCTCACCTCTTGTTCTATTAATTGGGCTTTATACAAACTGCAAAGGAAGAAGAAAATGAGTTTTTTTGTTACATGCTATTGAATAAGGATGGCTGAGCTAAGATTACAGTAAGTACTCACTCTTTATATTCTTGAATCTCTTCGCAGTTATTTAGAACAAACCAAACCATGGAGTCATAGTCTTTCTCTTTGTAATGTAGGGTTGAAGCACCGAACAGGTTTATACCATGATCAAAAATAGAGTAACCATCATGTGAGATGTTCTGGACTCCATCTAAGTTTCTTTCGGGCCTAGTGAACCTACAAATGATGTCACTGAAATAAGGTGAGCATTGGGTCATACACTCATAGGCAGTGTATGCCTCTGCAATAGATCCTTTAGGTCTTGCTTGATTGCGGACAAAGCGCTTAAAGGTGCCCAATCTTCTCTCAGTGGGATACATCCATCCATACTGCACCGGCCCCCTAAGGAGTGCCTCATCGGGTAAGTGTACTGCTAGGTGAACCATAACATCAAAGAATGCTGGAGGATAAATTTTCTCTAGCTTGCAGAGGATAAGCACAATATCTTCCTTCATCTGTTTTAGTGCATCAACCTTTAGAGTTTTGGAGCAAAGTTGTCTAAAAAACCTTCCCAATTCAGCAATGACTTCATATAAGTCTTTCCGCACCAAACCACGAAGGCCAACAGGTAAAATACGTTGCAGCATTATATGGTAGTCATGTGTTTTTAATCCATGCATTGATCCTGCTCCCTCCATATTCACACATCTTGATATGTTGGAGGCATAGCCATCTGGAAACTTAACGTTGCTCACAAATTGCAAGAACTTCTTCTTGTCTTCTGGTTTTAGAACGTAACAAGCTCTTGGCTTTGATGATGAACTACCACTGTCATCTAGCAAATGAAGCTCTTTGTGTATACCTCCACTGTCATCTACCACTTCCTGTTCACCCTCATCATTTTCTTCCTCTCCATGGTAAACCCACCTAGTATACAACTTAGACATACCATTGATTTCGATATCCTCATCCACTTCATCTATGCTTTTCTCTCTTTGGTTCAAGCATTTCCGACATGGGCACTTGATCTGCTCATCTTCACTATATCTGCCTTTGACATGGTCAATGAATTGTTGAACACCAGCCAAGAATTGTTGTGAGAAGGGTTCACTGTTATTAATCCAACTTCTGTCCATCTTGACCTACATAAATTTAGGTACAATTACAATTCCATCTGAAATCTCTGGATAAGGTAAAGACACAATAAAAACTAGCATCTCAGTGAAGTAGCAGCTCACCAGATCAGGGGAGGGGCGCCAGCTCCAGATCAGGAGAGGGGCGCCAGCTCTGCCTGAGCTGGAGATGCTCGTCGCAGGCGAGGCAGCAGGTTGGGGAGGCGGGGCTGTGCGGGCTCGTCGCCGGTGAGGAAGCAGTTGGTGGCGGCGTGTTGGGGCGGCGGGGCAGCGCTCGTGCTTGTCGCAGGTGAGGCTGCAGCGTCGGGCGCGCAGCCGGGCTGCAGAGTGGAGCGGAGGGGGGGGGCTATAGGTGCCAGTCGCCGGAGGGGCAGCAAGTTGGGGCGGAGGGGCTTTGCGTGCTCGTCGCCGGTGAGCCAGCAGGTCGTGGCGGGGTGGTGGTGGCGCCAGGGGTAGTGGCCGAGCACAAGTGTAACATAATTGTTCATACCCCTTTGTTATATGACATGTGGGCCCAGGTGGTATTTAGACTTGAGTGCCAAGTGGTCCGCTTACAATGACATGTGGGCCAGAAGATGTTCATTAGCCACTCTTGCCCCCTGTCAAGTGTTCATACATTTGTTTTTTTAATTCATGGAAAAAACTTGTAACAGGTTTTTCTCCTTCATTACAATGTCAAATGTAATGTTTTTTTTCCTAAAAATTTGTAAAATCATGATCTATCTGTTGGTTGAGTTGGTCGTGGCTATATTTTCATGTAACAAAGATTGCACAATTCAAAATTTGAATTTTTAAAACTAATGAACTAGCAACCCAAATTTGGAACTCGAAATGACTCCGGCTACAAAAGTCAATAACACAACAATTGTTCGGCTCATGAAGACCAACAATTCTTATGTAGACCATTTTTCAATTAGACAAAGTGATGGCGAAGTAGTTCATATATTGTACAATCTAGAACAATGTCCCTTATACTTTCATGATCATTGTGTGAGATATGTAAGATCCATGAACAAAGTTACCACCACTTCCTCGGATAGACAAACGACCAAAATAAGAACTGTAGACATTCATGAGATGTGTCATCTTTGTGTTCTGCACTTTTTAATTTGAAGGTTTTTGGTACTCCAAATTTTAGTCCAAAGTTTAACAAGTTTGAATTTCAAAATTCAAACTGTCCGAAAAGGGTCAAATGAAAAATTGGTCAAAACCAACATTGTAGATTTCGACATGTTCTACAAATTTGTTTTTGACAACTTTTCCATTTTCGACAGTTTACTTCTCCAAAAATCCATTTTGAAATCCTAAATAGACTAAAAAGGTCACTGACCTGTGGACCCATTGCAGCACAACAGTGGAGCGGATGAGCCCAGGATGCACCAGAACCAAATTCGGCCCAGCCCAAGACCTGTCACCGACAATCCAGGTCCACTCCGCAGGCCAAAATTTTCGCTGACGCACCATCATCTCTCCCGCGCTACACCACTCGCCGACACATGGGCCCGAGCCCGCCTCCCGCTCATCCCATCCAAACGCCACCGCCTAGCCTTATCCTCTTGCGCGGTCGAACAAAGGGGAAAAATCCCCAATTCTCTCGCCCGTCGCCGCTCTCCCATCTCTCCCTCCTCCCGCGCCGTCGCCGCTCTCGCCCGGCGCGCGAACCCTAGCCACTGCGCAAAGCCTACCGCCGCGTCATCACCGCTCTCGTCCACAACGCCACTGCGCAAACCCTAGCGCCGCCCCGTCGCCGCTCTCGCCCACCATGCCACCGCGCAAACCCTAGCACTGCCCCGTCCTGAACTGTTGCTCTGAAAGTGGCGCCACCTCAACTCTGCTTCCTCCTCCAAAGGTACTACTCGCATCTATGCTCGTCTCCCTCCACCTGCCGGTCTCAGTGCCTTCAGTCATAAAATTGGTCATTTTTGTCAATCGCAAAGTTCATGTTTGTTTGATGAAGATTGAAAGATTGGGCGTAGTGCCTGGTTGCTGGGATGTATTGATGTGTTTGGTCGGTGGTAGCCTAGTGTGTCCTTGTTGATGCTCAACTAACCATTTTGATTTTGGGTCCCCTCTTGTCTGTACCTGGGGAGACCAAATGCATGGGCTAGATTATTGTGGAGGGACAGATGGTTTTGGTTTGTTTACGGTATTATTGTGGGAGTATTTGTGGATGCCCATTTTTTCTTAGATGTGCAAGTAGTACCCCGATCTGTATGCACTTTCTTACCAATGTTTTAGGCTGTAATTTGACAACTAGAGTAGGTTACCAATTTATATTGATTTGACAACTAGAGAAAGAGAAGTTGTAGGCTGGTCTTACTAGCATATTGAAACCAATTTGTCATCTGTTAGTTGTTATGTTTAATTCTTTCTAACCTTTCATAGAATACTCATTTGTTAGCTCCTTTCATTTTCTTTTACAGAAACTGAACCCAGTTTCTGTGCATTCGCTGAAACTAAGTAGGAAATGAAAAAATCCCAGTATGAGCTCGACAGGGATGAAAATATCAGGAAAATCTAGGAACAATTTCATTCTCTGGGTATTCCAATATTAGCTCAGCAAGTTAGAGATGGGCTTACCAAACAGAAAAAGTGCAAAGGGAAGACAGTAGTATCTGACAAAACAGATCTTGACCATGACTATGACCCATCTTCTGACATTGATAACCTATCTGAAAGTGATGATGACTGTGAGGATGACCTAATTAATGAGGATAATATTGAGGTGAGATGCATTACTAGACCAATTAGCAAGTATCTCGCTAGTCTACTTCTACCATCTACTTCAATTTTGTTGTTCAATGTACTTCAACATGTTCTTTAATTGATAAGATGCATGTTTCTCTTGGCAGGTAGCGGCGATGGCTCCAGGAGCTTGCCCTCAGAACAAGAAGCAAAAGACGACTGGAAGCCAGCTGCCACCACGCAAGCCTAGCAGGATGACTAGGCAACAGGCAGCCGCAGCCATGCCTTCGCCTGGAAGCCGCCCACCACCTAGGGAAAGACAGCCTTTGCCGCCTAAGATCACTATGAAAGCCAACCCTAAAAAAACAAACACAGAGCCTCTTAGAATCACAGTGCCTAGTCCTCGTAGACACACTAGGCAAACCGCAGCCGGGGTTATTCCTGGTGCAAACCCATTTATTTTTGCTCCAAGAATTCCCAACACCAGTACATCCACATCTATGCCTGGTGGAAACAATGAGCGTACTACTCCTAGTCCTACACCCACAGCTATGCCTGGTGCAAACACTGAGCATACTACTCCTAATCTTACACCCAATCGTGCCCTATTCCCTCCAGAAATGTCCCCTCTAGAAACCTCCTCGCCAGGTGTGCAGAGCTCTAGGCAGAGCAATGACCTGAATGAGTCAAATGACCAAGTTGATGGCAATGCAGCGGTTGATACAAGTGGAGGACAACCTATTGGTGGCTTAGTTCAAGGTAATCAACATGTTGGGATTTCCCATTTTGCTTACTAAGATGGTCTGGTTTAAGAGGTGGTAGATGTTGGATCTGGGGTGGCTTGGAAGCCCATTCTATCTTCTGTGATGTTGTGTATCTTTTGTTACTGTCAGTAGTCTTTGTCTCTCTTTTTGAGTCATTGGTTTCGACTTGTAAGGATGCTTAGGTTCAATCTTTCCTTTAGTGAGTAGCCCTTGGTCGATTTGCTTTGCGTTTGTTTGAGTGCAGAAGGTGCTCCTGAGAATGTAAGCTGGTAACCCCAGCAGCTACTTTGTCACTTTTGGCTTTCAATATAAGCCGGGTAATCCTTGGGTCTAAAAAAAATCAACATGTGTTTCTAGCAATTATTTTCTACATTGAATTCAGTGTCTACATTTTGGGCTGCTAACCAGGCTTTTTGCATGTTCTTTGACAATGCAGCACCCCAAAGGAATGTACGCAAGAAAACCATTGGGCTTGGCTTAGAGAAGCTCATAAAGAGAGGAAACAAGTTGGTTATCCAAGTGGCTGAAGGGAAGAAAAGACCTGATGTCCTGCTGCAAGCAGCGAAGCTGGCATCAGAAACTAGTGTAGCACTTAGAGACAAGCTTCCTATCTACACATCTTGGAAGCTTTATGAAAAAGATGGGGGGCCAGCAGAAGTACAAAAGGTGCTTGACAAAGTGGCGGTGAGACACCTAATTCTCTACAACTATTTTCTTTCATTACTAGCTCTACTCTCATGTAAGATATTTTGTCTAATAAATGATCTGTGTGTCCCTGCAGAATAGGTTGGAAGTGGATGTTAAGACTGATGGACCAAGCAAAATTGCATGCACTGATATCGTTAAGAGGTGTGTAAGGCAGCAGAGGTATCTCCTAAAAAGGAAGTACTTCGATGAGTCCCTGACAATGGAACAGATATTGGCCAAGGGACCTCCACCTAAAATGAGGATGGAGGAGTGGACCAGCCTCGTAGAATACTGGTGTGACCCAAATAATCAGGTCCATGCCCTGCATTACTTCTTCTGTTAATATGCAATCAAACTGTGCATGAGTATAAAAAAGATTGTGTTGAATTTATGGTGCAGGAGATATCTGAGACGAATAAAGTAAACCGAGGGAACATGCAACTTCACCAAAAAACTGGTTCCAGGTCCTACATAGGCCATCGATACAGCCTGGTAATACTATTGCACACTCTGTGGGTGCTTTTGGGTTGTATGTTCAACATCCTTTTGTGGCTAATTTTCATGCCTGGTGTTGGGTTGGATCCTTTTGTTAATATGCAATGCAAACTGAGATGTGTGCTTCAAAGTAATCCAAGGCTTTTGCATGCTGCAGAGGTCTAAGTACAACAACACTGAGCCAGATCCTGTAGACTTCTTTGGGGAATGTATGAATAGTCCCAGAACTGGTCGATCTCCTCTTGCCAATGAAATATATGTAAGTTCTAAAATGATTGCATACATCTACTATACTCAAGTTTATGCATGTTTCAACAGTGTTATACACCTTGTTATTAAGAGCATTCTTTTTATGTAGGAACGAATGGTGGCAGAGAAGGAAAGACAGACAGCAGAAGGAGCAGAGAAGTCTCCCTCCAAGATTGTTGATGAAACTCTTAGCCAGATCAGCCGCTCATCCACCTTTCTTCCTAACATTGGTGCCTCTCGACGGTCAAAGTCTGCTCAGACCTCATCGACAGTACTCAGCATGCAAGCTTAGTTTGAGGCAACCCTCCAAGCTGAAAGGGAAGAAGCTGCGAGGACCAAAGAAGAGTTGCAGGCAGAGCTTCAAGCTCAGAAAGAATTGCTGCGGCAGACCCAGGATGAAGTGAAGGACATCAATAGCAGGTTTGAGGAAACTAATGCGCTGCTACGAGCTGTCCTGAATCTACAGAAACAGTGAGGTATGAATGGTGCTTCTGAGGATGAGGCTTTTGCCTAAGCTTTTGCTTCATTAGTCCTACTGGTTGGAACTGTGAGAACTATGTGCTATCTAGTTGTATGTGAACATAGAACCTAGAACTTTGTGGTTGAACTATGTGGTTGAACTATGTGGTTGAACCTGGAACTTTGTGAGAACTATGTGCAGGTTTGTGGTTGGAACATGTGTATGCATGATGTCAATCTGTGAAATGTGTTATCACATGGGATGTGTGTGAATTGTGATTGATTTGTGAGTTCTGATGCCAATCTTGTGGATAATGGCATGATATATGTGTATTATGATTTTCTGTGCTGTGATGGATGTCACCCTCGTCACTGAATATGGATGTTGCTCTCGTCATGAATGAAATTACAATTGTGACGCCACACATTCGTCTCAAAATGCAGCTCCCATGCCCAACGTACCAATAAAAATATGACAAAATACAAGTGTCACATAATCTAAAAATTATACATGACGACCCTGGGGCATCACAAAAAACCTTTGAAGTGCATCATGTGGTCGGCCCTTTGCGACAACACAGGAAACTATATATGACGACACAGAGGCGTCACAAAATAACGCCAAAACACCGTTGTACGTGACGTCATGTAAAAAATGTGACGCGTTGACTAGCTAATGTATGACGGACGTCAGCGTCATAAAAGGGGACAACATGTGACAGCAAAACTGTTGCGTCACAAAAGGTTACCACTTTTTGTGACGACTGCACAAAAAACCATCACGCGGTACATTTTGTGACGGTCAATTTGTGACGACCTTATGACGAACCTATTTTCGTCTTAAAATACTTTTTATGACGAAAATCGTAGTTTACATGACGAAATCGGCCTGTCATATAAACCCAAATTTCTTGTAGTGAGGGGCAAAGGGGGACCGGGGTTGCAGGGGTATAGCCCGGTTCTTTTGGGGTAGCAGCCTTTGTTAAGGTGCTGGCCATTAGGGAGGGTTATGGTCCGCCCTGGTCTGTAACTATGCGGGTGGTTAGTCTTTTGCATACCTTTGTAAAGGCTTCATAGTGAACCCCTAGCCACTCACCTCGGAAGTGTTTAAGGGTCTAGCTAACCCGGGCAACATGGGGAACACGAGCTGTGGTGAAAGTGTACAACCTCTGCAGAGTTAAAACTGATCGATCAGCCGTGCTCACGGTCAAGAGCGGCTTGGACCCTCACATGATAATTGAACTTAAAGATGAATTTAAATTGTGGTTACCTTATGGTTTTGAGATATGGTTACAAATGCTTAACCTTTGGGGATGGTATAAACTTACATCTAGTAATAGGCTTGCTAATAAAACTTGACCAACATTAAAATGCTAACCGCTGCAAAACCTTAGCCTATCCTTGATAGCCTTGCATGTTTCCCCCACTTGCTGAGCTCCAACCATAAGAGTGCTCACCCTTGCTTACCGCTGTTCAGATGAGAACAACGGTGAGGAGTACTGGAGCGACTTTGAGGAGTTCTGAGGCATGCGATCCCCCAGTCATGTGCCTGTGGAAGCTGAAGATGAAGTCATCCGTTTAGTTATCGTTTGTTTTATTGGACCTTCGTGTCCACTGCCTGAGTGTAATAATGGATATTGTAATGGTTAAACTCTTGTACATTTGATTACAGTTATGGTATTACACTCTTTTATCTATCGTATGTGTGTAACTTGATCCTGGCGCACATACGAGATACATTTGGTTTCATTTTCGGAAATCGGATGTGACACGGATGGTGTACGGCCAACCGAGCCTACCCAACCGAATGAACACCTAGGAGTTACGATTCCATCCTGCATCCGGGTCTCGATGCGGTCCTTCGCAAAGGACCACCCCAGAACTGTGAACATGCCCCCGTGTGGCCACATGGGGAGCACCCAAAAGGGAAGGGACTCCACCCTAAACCCTCTCACTGATACCCTCTATCCTACTGGCAGATATGGTATCGCACTTGCTAGGGTCGAAACGGCCCTATCTCCACTCTTGGCGAGGTAGTGTGTACGAAAGTCCCGTGTAACAAAATGACCCACTCGGTTTCAGACCGGGGCGAGCTCCTATCCTCCAAGTCATCACAAAAACCCAACACCTGTGCTCCTAAAATAGTGTACCCGCCATAGGTACCAAACTGGGCATCGCCCGAGAAGACGATCCCTGGCCCCCGATCCCGGATCGGGTTGTCTTGAGCTCACCCCCGCCAAGTATCCCAAAAACACCTTCTCCTGCCGGTTTTTCCCCACACACACCAAGAAACTACCACATAGTCCCAACACATGCACAGTGAAGCTTAGCGCATAATCACGCATAAATATAGTAGTAGTAGTAGGTCAATCAAGGACAAGGTATTTAAAAGGGCAGTGCAAGGGTTTCATCATATCCATCATCATGCATAAGTAAAGCGCTAGCAGTTCTAAAGCAATGCCTAATGGGCATTCAAAGTAGGTCAGGCGTGAACCTGGGTGCGAGTAGTCATCGTAGTCGAGGTCATCGTTGTAGTCCTGGTTCAGCTCTCCGGCTCCGGCGGCTCCTAGAATCGTAGTTAAATACATAAACACGGCTGCTATTTGCAATAACTCCAAGAGGAAGAACACTTAAGACCCAAAAGAGGCAAACTCTAGCCTAGCGCGGAGTTTGAGATTTTAGAAGATTTTCAGAAAAGGTTTTGTATTTTTCGGAGTAAAAACGGATTTATTATGAATTTTCAAAGAGAAAATACATTTCTGAAAATAAAATACGCATATACGATATTGCAAACTTTAGGCCAGCTATAGGGTATCTCTTGCTGACTCAAACAGGGCTATAAGCCAGCTGCAGGCCAGCTCTAGGCGCACATGTGGCTGCCACCCGCGCGGCTTTAAGCCAGCGCCAGCGGGCGTGGCAGCCCGCGTGGCGCCCACGCGGGCGGTGTAGGCGATCCCGCCCGGCCTTTTGTTGCGGCGCAGCCTGGTGTGGGTCGGTGTGTGGCGCGGCCGCGAGTGGCCAGCCGCACGGGGATCCCTCCCGAATCCTCTGCGGTGAGGTGCATGTGTGGGCCAAACAGTGACGCAAAACCAAAGGGGTTTTTGGGCTCAACAGGGAGGTGCTCGGGGAAATGCCCCAACGGAGCGGCGGTGCGGTAAAGGGGGTCGCCGGTGGTGAGGGTGTCCGGCCAGACCAACAAGCGACAGAGCGTGCACGAGGTGTACCAAGGGCTCATGCTCATGCAAAAAGGGACGGCCTTGGGCCGGGGTTGGTGCGACGGCGGCGTGTCAAGGGCCGACGCCGACGCGTCTGGGCAGGTGAGTTCACCGGCGTGCAAACAGCGGCGAGGTGTGCTTGCACGACTCAAGGCGACAGCTTTGGTTGGGCGCGGTGCTCGCGCAGGGGTCCCTGGTGACCCGGTGTCGCAGCGAGGCAACACGCGAGGGCGTGCGGATGGAAATCACGCGGCGGCGTGGAGCGGGGTCATGCGCAGGCGCTGACGAAAGGGGTGACGGCGCGGCGCGGACGGTTTGTGGTCGTGCCGGTGAGACGGCGGTTGCCGCGTGCGTGCGTGAGTGCGCACACGACCTGGGACATCGCCAGGCCGGCCAAAGGCCGGGCCTTTCCTTCCTGCGTGCGCGCGAACGCGCGAGCTGACCGCGGCGTAGGGAAGGAACGGTGATACGGTGGCGGTACGGTGTTGTGCATGGTAAAAGGGTCAAGGCAAACAGAGGAGGCGAGCGCGCGCGTCGATGGCAGCGGCACCTGCACACGATGGGCACGGTTCGAAGACCAGCGAGAGGGCGACGGCGTTCAGCGCGGCAGCGCAGCACGACGCGGGCAGGCGCAGCTCATCCTCCTCGGCACGATGGCCGGGTCCACAACAGAGGAGAGTGGGAGCTTCGCCTCACCTTGGTGACCACTGGTCGACGTGCAGGCGTTGGGGGAGAAGGTCGGAGCAGGGTCGGCGGCGGCGAGGGATGAAGAGCGGCGCGGAGCAGAGGTTGCAGAGGAAGCAGGGGAGGCAGTGGCGTTGCGGTCCTTGGCTTCTTGGTGTCCAGGAGCTCCACGGGCGGCCTCCGGTCTTCACGGCGGCGTCGGCGAGTCCACGGACGGCCTCCGGTGTTCCTCCTCCTCTCTCCCCCTTCTCCTTCTCCTCCGGCACAACCGAGTTGTGTGGACAGGGGAAAAAATTCCCCAAGGGCGGCTAGGGCTGCGGTGGTGGCCTTTATATAGGGTAAGGCGAGGCGGCGGGACGCGTGGACGGCGCGGATGCAAAAGGAGGTGCGCAGACAGCATCCCCGGGGCGGCCAAGGGAGGTCCCCGGCGAGCTCCGGCAGGCTTTGGCCGCGGGCGTCAGCTAAAGGGGTAAAGAAGGGGGTGTGAAGGTCCTTGTTTGGTTTTGGTAATTGAGTGACAACTTAGGTGGACTAATATGTGTTTAAGTGAAATACATAGGTGATTAGTCCACAGGTAATTATGTGATGAAGGAGCTCATTGCATATGAGACATGACATGGAGTCATGTGACTATGTGGAGAAGATCAAGACAAGACTTAGCTTGATGGACCGGTTGCAAGTGTGAAGGGCAAGTCAGTGGCTAAGCGCTGGACCGCGTGGCGGGATGCTTGAGCAATGACTTGGCACCGATGGACCAATGCAATGGTGAAGGGCAAGTGAAGTCAAGATCGATGAACCAATACGTTGCATGATGATATGAAGTATCATTTGTGATGATTTTGGTGCATGTGTTGCATCAACATTGGAGGAGATGGAATGGAATGCACAAGGCAAAGGTATAACCAATAGGCATTTCATTTAACCAGTCATATGTGAGTAGAGAAGTTTATGACCGGGTTTAGGATAGATGGCCGTACTATCAAGAGGAGTGAACTTGTTTGCATATCGGTCATCTAGTGCCACTTAAACGATCTAACATTGTGATGTTGCTAGGATCGAGTGGCGTGGTGAAGAGAGTGAAAAACCCTTTGAAAAATGTTTGTAAAAATGCTAACCCACACACACATAAGGTGGTACACTTATGAGGTTGGCACATTTGCAAAGGGGTTGAAGAAATGGTTGATGGTTTTGGCTTGTGTTGGATCTTAGATTGGAATTCTACTTTGATCCAATGGGTTTTGGGTCAAGTATTCAGGTGGAATGTGTGCTCCTCTGAATAAGCTTTCCATAGAGTCCAAGATCAGCTAAAACGGACTTCGGAGCTAAAAGTTATGGCCGTTTTACCGAACCTCGGTTGTGCTGAAAAAGTAAGGGCGGACAGTCCGTGAGTGATGCGCGGACAGTCCGCGATTTGATCGACTTTTAGATAGAGACGTGGTTTAGCGTTCCAAGGGGTCGCGGACAGTCCGTGGTGGTAGGGCGGACAGTCCGCCAGCCCAATGGCTAGTTCTGACCCTGTTTTGACTCCGAAAAAGAGTCGTTGGTGTTCAAACTCGGACAGTCCGTGGGAGGGTCACGGACAGTCCGCGAGTGCCTTGTTTTAACGTGTTTTGAACACAACGGCTAGTTTTTTAATGGCGGACAGTCCGTGGGAGGACCTCAGACAGTCCGCGAGAGCCGTTAGAGCTCGGGAAAATGGGTGTAACCGCTAGTTTTCTCCCTCCCTCTATAAATAGAGGGGTGCCCGGGACTTGGAGAAGGTTGAGCACCTTGGGGATGTGTTTCCCATGGTAGTGCTTGGTTTGGGAGCCCTCTAACCCACTTGTGCTTGCAAGATTGCGAATAGATTGCGAGTGAGTGCGAATCTAGTGCGTTGCTTTGTGAGATTGCATCAAGTGGCACTAGGTGTTCGTGTTGCTAGCTGGTGTGCTTGTTACTCTTGGAGGTTGCCACCTCCTAGACGGCTTGGTGGATTGTGGCTCCGTTGAAGCACGCAAGGAGATTGTGCGTGGCTCCGGAGAAGGCTTTGTGAGGGGGATTGTGCTCACCCCGCGGGAATCATGAAGAGCAACTCTAGTGGAGCGTGTCATTGAGTTACCTCACTTGCGAGTGGTGTATTGGTGTGCCCGGAGTGGCCAGCGGCTTGAGAGCCTTGCCCAAGAACCATCGAGGTGTTGGTCGACACAACGAGGACTAGCTTGGTGGCAACCAAGTGAACCTCGGGATAAAAATCACCATGTCAACTTTGTATACTCTTCTCGGTGGTTTGCTTTTCTCAATCACAAGCATTGTGTTTACACCTTATATATCCTGTGCTTGTGTGGTTGCTCTAATAACTAATTAGCTTGTGTAGCTTAATTAGTCTCTTTAGTTAGTTTGTGTAGCTAAGTAAATTGAGCCTTTGGATTAGACTTGTGTAGTCTTGTCCATTGTGCATCTAGTGAGCTTAGGTAAGCTTTGTGCTTTTGCTCATTAGAATTGTGTAGGAGCTTCCGGTGCTTAAAGTACTAGTGGCATAGGTTTGTGTGACCTTGCTCCTAGAATTGATTAGGTGAGCTCGTGCTAGGCTGGCACCTTATTTGCTTGTTTCGGTTTTTTTATAAGGTGCTAGTGAACATAGATAGAGGGGTGTAGTCTTGGCTAGACCGATAGTTTTTATTCTGCATTTATTTCGGTTAGCCGACGAGTTAAGTTTTAAGAAAGGACTATTCACCCCCCTCTAGTCCGCCATCTCGACCCTACAAGTGGTATCAGAGCCGAGGTCTCTCATTTGTGGTCTTTACCAACCCGAGAGGATGGCGAACTATGAGCTATATATTGATTGTCCACACATTTTTGATGGCACACACTTTACACAATGGAAAAACTGGATGATGTGCAATTTTATGTTTATTTGCCCTCAAATGTGGTAGATTGTAGATGTGGGCTTTTCTCATGCTATTGATGAAAATAATGCAACTCAAGCGCAAAAGAAATGCCTACATCTCAATTACCAAGCTACTAACATCATTTATAGATCTTTGGATGATTGCATATTTGGAGAGATCATGAAGATGAAAAGCGCTCATATGATATGGGTTTATCTCAATGAGAAATATGGAGTGGTCTCCAATGATGATGATGATGAGCCCAAAGAAATTGCTCATGAGGATGTTGAGCGTGACCATGACTTGGTGATTATGGAGGATTACTCCACCTCATTGTCAAGTGATGGTGATGATGATGGTCATTGTACAATAAGTTCACTTGACAAGATTGATGATGATGACTCAAGTGTTGCAAATGAAGAATCCACAACAAGAACACTTGGTGATCATACTGATGGCTCATGCTCGGATGATGATTGTAATACTACGACAAGCCCATCACCACATTGCTTCATGTCACAAGGTGACACAAAGGTACAAAAGGCTAATGTGGTTGATCATGTAGATTCATATGATGAGCTTGTTAGTAGACTTGCTAGCATGACCATGTCTTTAGAAAATGAGAAAACTAAAACGATGAAATTGGAAAATGAAAACTCATTTCTAAAGAGCACATGTGAACAACAAAAGCATCTACTTTATGTCATTACTTGTTCACATGAGGAGCTAAAATTGGTTCATGAGGAACTTAGTGTTGCTCATGATAACTTGGTACAAGATCATGCTTTTCTCACTAAGGATCTTTCAAATGAAAAGACTAAAACTAGTGAGAGCTCATTTCTTGGGTCACATGATCAATCACATAATGTTGCTAACTCTTGTGATGTAGAGAAGAAGCATGTATCCATCTCTTATGATAATTTATTAGATATGCTATGTTCTTCACAAATAGATGCTTGTTCTACTTCTATATCTTGTGAGACTAACATTTTGAAGGAGAACAATGAGCTCAAAAAGAAAGTGAAGAATTTGAGTAGCAAGTTAGAAAGCAAGAGCAAGGGCAAGGGCAAGAATAAGAATATGCAAGAAGAAAAGATTTCTCACTTCATGTGCTATCGGTGCCATGATATGGGACACATTGCAAAGTATTGCCCAACCAATAAGCCTCAAGTTGAGCCAAAAGCAAAATTCCAAAATCAAGTTCAAGTCAACCATCAAGATGGTGATTTGGGAATAAAGAAGAAGAAGACTAGAAGAGGCGGTAAAGCAAGAGCAAGGCATCAAGCTCCTAATCAAGATGCCCAAATGATGAGTGAGAATCAAGATGAAAAAGATTATGCTCACATCAAGTGCTTCAAGTACAAAGATAGTGGACACTTTGCCTCGAGGTGTCCTACCAAGCTTGAGAAGAAGATTCAAGCAAAATTGAAGAGGCAAGGCAATGGGAAGCAACAAATAAGAAAGGAAGAAAAGGCCAAATTAAAGAGAGTTTGCTACTCATGCAGGGAAAGGGGACACATGGCACATTCATGTCCCCTAGGTGAGAACTCTAAGCCTATTTCAATTGATGATGATATTGTGCTTAGAAAGGATGGCAATGGTACCTCATTGGTTGCAATTGCAAAACATCCCGCTACTCATACTAGGGCTATGCCTAAGTATGTTGCTCCAAACTTGACAGGACCCAAACTAGTTTGGGTACCATCAAAAAGTGGATGTTGATTGTAGGTACCATAGGCATTGGAGGCTTGATTCATTTGATTTTATAATTGATCATCATATGTTGAGTCAAGTATTGAAGCTTAATGCAACTTTATCCCAATGCCATGACAAGTTAAGTGAAGTCCAAATGCTATCAACATACAAGTGTCACTTATCAAGTTGTGGTGACTTATTGGAAATATTTGGAGGCTTGCAAAATATTTGAGTTGAAGCTTGCTATGGATTGATCATGATCCATGAAGGTATATCTCTAAGTGATCAAGTTCATTTTAATGCATATGAGTCGATTGAATTGGATATATATGCATATGCTGCTTGCTATGAGATGACCTCTAGAATCAATTTTGAGATTTGGTTTTGAGGCCCAAGAGTCATAATGTTAGTTGTTGTGAGAAACAAATCAAGATTAATTGCTCAAGGCTACACTCAAGATGGATAGAATTTGAAATGCATATAATTGGTGAATTGAATTTCATTCTTGGTCTTGAAATCAAGCAATTTAAGGGAAGGTAGATTTTATTGCCAATCTGAATATGAGAATGACTTATTGAAGAACTTTGGTATGGAAAATGCAAAATCAATTGGGAGACATATGCCCACAAATGGACATCTTGATCTTGATGAGGAAGAATTTTGGTTCAAGACATTTTTACTATGGTTATGATTGATTCAGTGGTGTTGGTAGAAGTATTGAGGATAATCATGAGCAATGACCCCAAAAGAATTCATCAATCTCAAGATTAAGTGGCAACAATTCAGGCAGAAAATAACAAAGGTCACGGACTGTCCGCAACATGAGTATGGATTGTCCGAGAGCATGGGACGGATTGTCCGAGCTGCTATCACGAACCGTCTATGTGAAGCGTGGAACTCTCAAAACTCTCTAGATGTCAAAATGCAATTTACGGACCGTCCGAGCAATGGCCTCAGACCGTCCGCAAGGGGACGACGGACTGTCCGCTAGTGGACCGCGGACTGTCCGTGCAGTGCGTGAGCAGATGGGCCCCTAGCGTCGAGAGTTAAAGATATGCCCACATCTCCTTCTTCCCCAACCTAGAAACACACACATCCCCATGTTTCTCTCTTGCTCTTGGTGAAGAAAAGGACCTCCTCTTGGGAATTTTGATTGGAGCTCTCCCGAACCGTCCGAGCACATCCACGGACTCTCCACCATGTCATCCGGGTATTTTATCGAATCTCTCACTTATTTACTCGGATTTTGAGCAAGAAGGTGGTTAGGGTTTGAGGTTGTGATCTGCAGTTATTCCATAAAAATTGAGATTTTGGTTTGACGAATGTGTTGGACATACTCTTGTGATGCATGGCTAATTTTTGGTGGCAAGAAACATGGTATTCATGGATTTATGAGGGATTGAAAGTTCCGGACCCCTTTATACATGTAGCATCTGGCAGCTGCAGCTTGGACTAGGGGCTTCATGGATTATCTCAAAAGATATATGTCTTATATTGGTACTCAAACAAGTTGACTTCAAGTTTGGATTGATTTGGATGGATAAGTTCATAAAATATCTTCTAGTAAGTGAACTGAATGGATATGTATCTTGAGAAAGTATTAAATCAATTTGATATCATGCTTGATGCAATTTGAAGAAGTATAGCTCAAGTTTAGAAATCGGTCCTATATTGCAAACACTGAGCTAACTGTGATGATAGCCATGGTTGAGTGATCAAATCTATTTGGATTGGTTTTAAATTTGGTATACCTGCTCTACACTTATTGTATTAGCTGTTGTGAAAATCTCATGAGTATTGGATATGAGATGCTTTGGCTTTGGAGTGGATCTTGTCGACACATATGCAGCAGTTTTCAGCATGCAATAGTGGGAAAGATTTGAAATCTGGTTGCAATTAAGAAGTCAAATGAAGATCAAATTTTTACAGCTACAAGATGACTTAGTGAGGCACATCTCCACCAAATTTCGTCATAATTGGAGCTGTATATTGGGAGTTATGGATTATTCTTTGAAGTGTACAGAATCTGCCAGAAAAGTGATAATTATTGGATTTATCAAAAGTCACTTTGATTGAAAGGTCCTCAAGTTGGAATCATGTTTATAAGTGCTTGAGGCACCTAAGTTTGGTTTTGAGAGGATCTAGAAGCATGAAAAGAAATGAGTACAAGGTCATCGGATTGAGGAGTGCATTAGGCACACATTTGGTGCTCAAGTTGAAGATCAAGACCAAGCTCAAGATGATAATGGAGTTAAATTCTAGTGATTACTGGAAATTATTTGGTAGAAATAAAAAAAGGACTTGAACAAATTTTTGGGATTACTCATCATGATAAGATCATCAAGTGGACCAGCCAAGCAAATTCATTTCAAGTAAGTGTCCAAAATGGTTCTTGGAGAGAGGACACTTCTCCCTTGTGTAGGGACATGCTGCCAAATGCATGGGTAACCCAAGTGTGGGGTTTGGAAGGCTAAAATGGAAGTGGTCATCTATGGAAAATTTGAGATGCTTAGTTGAAGAAATCAAAAGGGTTGATCAAGAAAGCAAGCAACATCCAAAAGAGAGAATGGGATTTCATGTAGTATTATTCTAAATGGTTCTCTCATGCAAGCATTGATCAAAAGAAGAAGCAAGCCAACCACAACAAGAAGAGTGCACTTGATCATTAGTGGTTGTCAATTCATACGGGTGAAGGATGGAATTCATATTGGTATTCATTGATCTTCACCAAGCTTTTAATTGGACTTCATGTTGCTATTGCGAAGCTAATTTGGAATCTTAATGACTATCCTCTACTCCAATATAGCAAAGGTATCATTGTAATATGCATTGATCATTTTCATCCCTTACTAGTATGCGATTAGTGCATATAGTACATGCTTATAGGATCATGCATTGCATATGGAGTTTTAGATTCATAGCCTACCACTATTGCTTGAATGATTATATGATCTAGTGGTTAGTATATGAATTTGTTCATGAGTTTGTAAACCCAAGTACTTGATTTATTTTTGGATTGCCATTAAGTGACAAGTACAACCTTGATAAGATAACCGCATCATGCGTGTGAAGAAGCTTAGAAAGGGTTCAAACCGAACTTGGAAGCTTTTTGCCAAATCATTTTGTTCAAGTCAAAATTAAGAAGCTCATGGAAACAATCTAGTTCAAGAACAAGACAATGATGCAAAAGGCTATCGAGTTTCATCCTATAAGTGGTTTCATCTTACAAGTGGTACATGATCTATAAATTGGTATCTCTTCAAATGGTATATTTTCAATTGGTATTCAAGTAATGTCTATATCAAGATTACAAATGATATCCTACAAGTGATCCTCAACTTTAAGTGATCATAAAGAAAAGAATGCATCCCTCACATACAAGAGCTTAAGTTGATAAAGTGGATGACCCAAACCTTGACATAGTGGGAGATGCCCACCTACTGGTATTAAGGTCAAAAGATCCTATATGAAGTGATCCAAGTGTTAAGTGGTATGACATATGCCTTGAAATAGGGGGAGGAGCCCCACTACATGGCCTCAAGTACAAGTGACCTACATGTGGCATTTCAAGGAGGTCTTCATGCTTCCATATGTGATATTTACAAGTGGCGTCATTCCAACATATGGTGGTGTCCATTAAAAATGAAGATTCAAGGATCAATCATCTACCACTAGTACCACCCTTTGTATCAAAAGAGGCATACCTTTTGTGGTTATTGATGACAAAGGGGGAGAGATGGACAAAGATATGAAATTGTCTTTGGATATGTGATGGCAAAGGGGAAGAGATAGGAGCAAAAATGAAATTCTTGGACAAAGAGAAGCACACAAGTAGGGGGAGCAAGCTCATGAATTCGATTGATTGCATTTGATATGTGCATATTCATGTGCTTGCTTGCATATTGCATAAGCCTTAAAATTTTGATATGCATGCTTGTGTGGTGTATGCTAGTTATAAGAGTTGAATGATGAAATGATAACTAGCATGCATATGTTTGTAGCTATATATGTTCTTTTAACTAGAACCTTGCCTATATTATCGATCTCATGAGGTATCTTGTGTGTTTCTTGTGATATCTAGCTATCCATGGTGCTAAGGATGGACTTCAATGTACAACATCGATTGGTATCACCCTACAAAGGTTTATTCTATATACCTTAGCATCACTAGTAGTGTTAACACTCCCAAAATTTCATATTTATGCATATGTGCAAGCTTGAAACCAAAATCATTTGAGCACATATGTAGGGGGAGTTATCACTACCTAGTCGGATTTTACGGTGCTTATCCAAATTCCAACATAGAGCTAAAATATTGGATAAGGAGTAAAATCCAAACAAACTTAATTTTCATATCTTTGTAGAGTTGTCATCAATTACCAAAAAGGGGGAGATTGAAGGTCCTTGTTTGGTTTTGGTAACTGAGTGACAACTTAGGTAGACTAATATGTGTTTAAGTGAAATACATAGGTGATTAGTCCATAGGTAATTATGTGATGAAGGAGCTCATTGCATATGAGACATGACATGGAGTCATGTGACTATGTGGAGAAGATCAAGACAAGACTTAGCTTGATGGACCGGTTGCAAGTGTGAAGGGCAAGTTAGTGGCTAAGCGCTGGACCGCGTGGCGGGATGCTTGAGCAATGACTTGGCACCGATGGACCAATGCAATGGTGAAGGGTAAGTAAAGTCAAGATCGATGAACCAATACGTTGCATGATGATATGAAGTATCATTTGTGATGATTTTGGTGCATGTGTTGCATCAACATTGGAGGAGATGGAATGGAATGTGCAAGGCAAAGGTATAACCAATAGGCATTTCATTTAACCAGTCATAGGTGAGTAGAGAAGTTTATGACCGGGTTTAGGATAGATGGCCGTACTATCAAGAGGAGTGAACTTGTTTGCATATCGGTCATCTAGTGCCACTTAAACGATCTAACATTGCGATGTTGCTAGGATCGAGTGGCATGGTGAAGAGAGTGAAAACCCTTTGAAAAATATTTGTAAAAATGCTAACCCACACACACATAAGGTGGTACACTTATGAGGTTGGCACATTTGCAAAGGGGTTGAAGAAATGGTTGATGATTTTAGCTTGTGTTGGATCTTAGATTGGAATTCTGCTTTGATCCAATGGGTTTTGGGTCAAGTATTCAGGTGGAACGTGTGCTCCTCTGAATAAGCTTTCCATAGAGTCCAAGATCACCTAAAACGGACTTCGGAGCTAAAAGTTATGGCTGTTTTACCGAACCTCGGTTGTGCTGAAAAAGTAAGGGCGGACAGTCCGCGAGTGATGCGCGGACAGTCCGCGATTTGATCGAGTTTTAGACAGAGACATGGTTTAGCGTTCCAAGGGGTCGCGGACAGTCCGTGGTGGTAGGGCGGACAGTCCGCCAGCCCAACGGCTAGTTCTGATCCTGTTTTGACTCCGAAAAAGAGTCGTTGGTGTTCAAACTCGGACAGTCCGTGGGAGGGTCACGGACAGTCCGCGAGTGCCTTGTTTTAACGCGTTTTGAACACAACGGCTAGTTTTTTGAATGGCGGACAGTCCGTGGGAGGACCTCGGATAGTCCGCGAGAGCCGTTAGAGCTCGGGAAAATGGGTGTAACGGCTAGTTTTCTCCCTCCCTATATAAATAGAGGGGTGCCCGAGACTTGGAGAAGGTTGAGCACCTTGGGGATGTGTTTCCCATGGTAGTGCTTGGTTTGGGAGCCCTCTAACTCACTTGTGCTTGCAAGATTGCGAATAGATTGTGAGTGAGTGCGAATCTAGTGCGTTGCTTTGTGAGATTGCATCAAGTGGCACTAGGTGTTCGTGTTGCAAGCCGGTGTGCTTGTTACTCTTGGAGGTTGCCACCTCCTAGATGGATTGGTGGATTGTGGCTCCATTGAAGCACGCAAGGAGATTGTGCGTGGCTCCGGAGAAGGCTTTGTGAGGGGGATTGTGCTCACCCTGCGGGGATCACGAAGAGCAACTCTAGTGGAGCGTGTCATTGAGTTACCTCACTTGCGAGTGGTGTATTGGTGTGCCTGGAGTGGCCAGCGGCTTGAGAGCCTTGCCCAAGAACCATCGAGGTGTTGGTCGACACAACGAGGACTAGATTAGTGGCAACCAAGTGAACCTCGGGATAAAAATCACCGTGTCAACTTTGTCTACTCTTCTCGGTGGTTTGCTTTTCTCAATCACAAGCATTGTGTTTACATCCTTATATATCTTGTGCTTGTGTGGTTGCTCTAATAACTAATTAGCTTGTGTAGCTTAATTAGTCTCTTTGGTTAGTTTGTGTAGCTAAGTAAATTGAGCCTTTGGATTAGACTTGTGTAGTCTTGTCCATTGTGCATCTAGTGAGCTTAGGTAAGCTTTGTGCTTTTGCTCATTAGAATTGTGTAGGAGCTCCCGGTGCTTAAAGTACTAGTGGCATAGGTTTGTGTGACCTTGCTGCTAGAATTGATTAGGTGAGCTCGTGCTAGGCTGGCACCTTATTTGCTTGTTTAGGGTTTTTTTATAAGGTGCTAGTGAACATAGATAGAGGGGTGTAGTCTTGCCTAGACTGATAGTTTTTATTATGCGTTTATTTCGGTTAGCCGACGAGTTAAGTTTTAAGAAAGGACTATTCACCTCCCTCTAGTCTGCCATCTCGACCCTAAAGGGTGCTGACGCTGGCGTCTGGGCCCCGCACGCCTGCTCACAGCGGCGGTAGGTGGTAGACGGGCCTCTGGCTTAAGTGGGCCGCAAGGCGTCGGGCCGGCGGTAGATCAGGGTGCTGCATGGGTCTTGGCGGCGTAGATGAAGGAGGACGGGCGGACTTGCTTAGCTGGGTTAAAGGGTGGTTCCGGCCCAACTGAGGTAAAAAGGTTTTTCCCAACTCCTTTATACCTTAACCCCTATATCTATTTGATTCAAATTTGAATCACACTCAAATAATTCCAAATAAAATCCAAATAAACTCCAAGGTTCTCACACTAGCATTTTATATTTCCTAGAAATTTTTAATTAGCTCGAAAATAAATCTAGGAATTTAGGAGAGAATTTAGAAGACAACCTTATTTAATTTATCAAGCACTCAATCAATTCACCAAAAAATTTAAAATTCACATTTTTTCATATTAACATTCCGTATTAAAAATGCGGGATGTTACACTACGCACTTAACCAATTTTTTAATCTTGGCAAATTTTATTCCAAAAATAAGTTATTAAGGTATTTTTATTACTCTGGTGCATATCATCACTCTGGTACCAGCTGTGACAGAACCGCCTAAAATAAATCCGGATTATCACCTAAGCCAGTCCACTTGGCTCATAAGCGATAACCAAGAGTTATTTTGTCGCATCTGCCTGGTCATGCCCGGTAAATCAGTACAACAAGATCGCTGATATACGCAAAGCCCACACGAAGGCGGGACCAGAGTACAAGTTCAACATTACATAAAAGACCACAGGTTCATATTATTACAATCCAGGTTTTGATACATGAAAGTAAAGTGTTTCAGAGATTAAATAGCGGAAAATAAAACTACACATCAGATACATATGGGAGGCCATCCATAATATATCGCTCATCGTCATCCTGCTCCCACTCAAGTTCCCAACCATCAGGAATAGATCCAGGCCAGATGGGATTACCTGAAAACCACAAATTAAGCAAGGCTGAGTATGCTAATACTCAGCAAGACTGACCCGACAAAAATAAAAGTACAACTAGACATGCAAGGCTTTTTGGCTGGTGGGTTTGTTTTGCCAAAAGCAACTAAAAGTCGATCCTTAATTTCAAATTTTAGCTCATATTCTAGTATGTTAACCATTCTAGGTAAGCACCTATACTAAACAAGCATGTTCTGCAAACAATATTAATCAGACAACAATATTAATCCAAATGTTCCATAAATAAATATGGGGTAGCCAGTGGTCAAGCCGACTCAGATAACGGCGAGTGACCGACGATCGATCGATTTATATCCTTACAACGTAAACCCAAGATACACGGAAGAAGGTAGACCCCCAAGAAATCAAATAAAAGCGAATGCGGGATCTACCCTGACCAGGTGGTTCCCGTCATTCCCCAGATTAGGGACAGGTGCCATAGTCCTAAGTACAAGGTTTACTGGTACGCCCACTCATGGCACGTCCAGACTCACGCTTGCACTACCGGTAGCGAACCGGGAGACGCATCTCAAGAGTAGTGGCGAATAAAGTCCCCGCACTGGTTCATTAGGTACTAGGCTTACCGGTCCCATTCCCGACAAGCACTTGGTACGTTCAATAGCTTAAACCAGCACCATGTTACTTGGTCGAGGCCGAACCCATTGCTCTTACCACATGAGCGAGTCAATTTATCCAACTTATGATTCCAACATAAGCATCCTATATCTTGCAAGCAATGCGTCATTACTCGACTTGTACCGTGTCCTTAAAGCATGGCACTAGCATCCTAACATACTAGTATAAGAGCATAGGAACCTTAGGATCATGCATCTAGGTTTCAATTCAACTCCTGAAACTTAAATGCACAAAACATAACATAAATATGGAAAGGTAAAAGTTATGAGATTTTATCCAAAAAGGTTAAATGCACTATGGGGCTTGCCTTCCTCTAAGTTAGTAACAACCTTGGGCTCTTCTGGACTTTGGTCCAGGTCTTGGTGAGTACCCAACTTGTTCACTCCTCCATCAACCGCACTTTCTGTCGACCGGGCATCCCTGGGCCCACCAACACATTGTGGGTCGTACCCGGGAGATGAGTTCCTACACACCTGGACTACTCGACTAGTGGGCCACGGTGCTGGTATCGTGGACCACAAGGCAAGACAAGACGGACAAGGACTTGTACTATGACTAGGATAGCTTTCCATACCCTGTATAGGCTACTCCGGGTCCTACTCGAATAGTACCCTTGTACTAATCCGACTTGTAACCCTGCCTCCTGTGGCATATAAGGCGAGGCAGGGACCTCTCTCAAAACATACGCAATCAATACAGAGCATGGGGTGTGTAAAATGATTTCAAACAGGAACTACACTTGAAATCCATAATTAAATTGAAATAATAAATATAAACTTTATTATTCAATTCTTAGCTAGCCATTCATCCAAAATTCATATTAATTGAAATATAACTCTAACTGATCTAAAACTTTGCACACAGTAGCAAATGACTAAAACAAGCTTACATACCTAAACTTAGCTCTAGATTATTTATATATTAATTTATATGAAAAAGACAAGTTTCAGCCTAGCTTAACTTTATTAAATCCTACAAAAAGATTTACTAATATTTTTGACCTCAACGTTTTCCTACAGGTCATTCATGTCAAATATAAGCTACTGACCATTTCCAAAAATAGATCTATCATAGTTTTTAAGTTATCAATTTAACATCCTATACAAGATTAAATACAAAACATCATTCAAACCAAATCCTAAAATCATAATTATTTTTCCAAAGATTCTATTCATCATGACAAAGATCTAGGGTGGATTGTTGCTTAAAGAAAACATTTATTGAGGGGACTATAAAAAGCATCAAGCTTAAACTAACATAAAGCTTACAAAAATCATAACTATAAATCTACACATCCAACATGTGTCAAATTTGGTCGCAGATCTAAGCATGCTGCAAAGCATAACGTATCCAAATTTTATCTCCATTGCATGAGTACATTTTGAATTAGAATAAAAGTACACCAAACCGAGTTTGAATTTTCATTTCAAAAATATCCAAAAAACCCTATACACCTTTTCTAGAAATTGTATATCTGCTCACAAAGAGTCCAACACAATTGGATTTACATTTTTCTGATTTTTCTACTATTTTTAGTGAATTTTCTAAGTTGCTGCTAAAACATAAAAGGGATTTTACCGCCAGACCCTTGAAGAAATTTTTCAAAATTATGAACAGGTCCCTAGTTTACGAAAAACTCTCTGGAAATAGTGGGGAAGAAGCAATGTGATCCCCAGGTGCCATGGCCGGCGTTGAGGACCAAAATCCGGCAAGGAGAAGGCCGGTCTTGGCCGGGAAAGGGTGGGGAAGTGGTGTAGGCTCACCTAGGGTTCCATTCCGGGGCTTGGAAGGGTCGGAGGACGTGCCGGCAGCGGTGCTTGGCGGCGCCATGAATCCATGGCCGCCCCTGCCTCGGTTCCGGTGAGATGACCGTCCGTGGAGTCGGTTTGGTGGCCGGGGAAAATGTAGGGGAGTCGCGGGGAGGCAAAGGTGTGCTCAGGGGGCGGAGGTGAGGAGTGGGGGAGGGAGCTCAGCGGCGGCATGGCTATGGCGGAGTGGACAGAGAAACACGGCGACGACGCGTTGCTGCTCGTGTTTTGACGAGACAACGTAGACACAGGCATGACAGGGCGAGGAACAAGCGGCGCATTGGGGACAAGAGGGTGGCCAGGTGGCCGGCTGCATGCGTGCGGCCGCGCAGGTGCACGTGCACGCGGGCGCGTGGCCTCGGCTCGGCGTGGCCAGTCACGTGGGTGCGGCGTACTGGGGACGAGCGCGGCGGAGGGCCCACGGTGCGTAAACGGTCCACCGCGACGACCCTGATGCATCCGTACACCAACAGACGCGGGAGCCGACGCGTGGCAGCGTGGAACACGCGCGCACGCGCGCTCTGGGGCGCGACGACAGCGACGCCGGCGTCTGTTGCAATTTCCCTGAGTCCGTTTTCAAAAATCCAAAACTCTAAAAAGTGTCAACTAAGTTTAAAATCTCCAAAAATAGAAGTTGTAGAAGAACTATAGGACTACAACTTTCCCAAAGGGCGACCTATGTTTTGATGAAAGGATTGATGGGAAAATCGTGACGAAGTTGCAGAAATTCGCGGCCCTGACTGTTCACAGCCCCTTCAACTCGAATTTTGGCTAATTTACGCTCAAAATTGGAATGTCCGCCAATTATGAAAAATGTGTTCCCGCAAACAAGGAAAAACTTTTATATTGACGGATTTTGAACTTCTATAGTGAAATTTTGAGAACACGCAAGAAAACCATTTCAGCACTATGGAGTACTTAGGGGTTTGACCAAGATTTTGGGATTTTGACCAAGGTCTCTTTTGCATAAATATTCAAAACCATACTAAACATGCTTAGAGACTAATTATACTTGATTAACATGATTAATTAGGGTTTTTAGCTTAACTAAACACCTGGGGTGTTACACTATACCCCTTCAACTCCGGCCCCCTGTGCTCCTTTCGGATAAGGTTGTCAGATAATTCCACACACCTAATTAATTGGCTAAGCCAGAGCCATATGGACTGTGGTTGCACTGTTTTCCTGAGTGGTTCTCCATGTTCCAATTAATACATATGATCTTGTTATTACCAAAGTTCACCAAATCTTGCTCATCATTCATCTTTTTGTAAAGTTTCATTTTAACCATCCCAAGGTATAGCAACTAAGCATTTGTACCCAAAACATTTATTTAAAAGGGTTGTTCAAGGTAATAGGGATAAAATTCTAGGCATGTCCTTAAAAAGGTAATTTTCCCATCAAGTTATGCAATACAACATTTAAATGTAAATTTAGTTATTATGCAAGTTGTGTGGGACAAAAATAGAATATGCAGGGGAGGAAATCCACTTGCCTTCCTTCCTCAAAAACTGGGATTCTTCTTCCTTAAAAAGTTGCTCTTGATCCACGATCGGAAGCTCAGCTCCAACTGGCATGATATCTACGCGTACACCAAAAAAAACATACAATAAATAAAAACAATACATCAAACATTCAAAAAAGCTAAACAAGCTTCTACAACTAACGAGCACTGAGAGACGATCATAGGGACACCAAAAACGCCTAAAACGGACAAAAGACGCAAAAGATATGGCTTAAACAAGGTTTAGGGGCTAAACTGTAAGGAAACTTGGACTCCAGGGGCTTATCTGCAAGGAACCAGGGACCTAAACCTAATTACGTATATGAACCGGAGGTTTATAACGTAAAAGAACGAGGATGGACTGCACGCGGAAAAACCTAAGAAACCTAGGGGCTTAAACGGGAAAACCAAGACCTGCTTGTAATAAGCATCTTTAAAGGTGGAAGGGTATATATGTGATATCAAAAAGCACAGGGTCTTTTTTTGTAAAGTGGTGGTGATCGGCTGGGGTTGACCGGTATGAGATCCGGTTGACTCGGAGAGGGGCGCATCCAGGCCGTTGATTTTCAAACGTGCGGCTGTGGTGATCCGCAAGCAGCGCGCAGCGCCGGGCGGCGGCTTCGTTGGAAAGCTCGCCGGCGATGCACAAACAGAGCTCCCGGCCACGAAACGCGACGGGACAAACACCTAGATGAAGCTAAGAAGGTGAGGAACTTACTGAGGGGCTTAGGACGGCGAGAGGAGCGGCGGAGGAGGAGATCGACGGCGGCTTCTCCGGGGCGGCGGCGCTGCGGAGGCGAGGAGGAGCGGTGCGGGTTGGAGAGGAAGCTCGGGGCATCTTATATAGGGCGGAGGGGGAAGTGGGGGAGATGCGGAAAGGCGGTGGGGAGCGCCGGTGGTGGGGCGCCATTAATGGCTTGGTGGAGCTCGGTGGAGGGGCCGTTTCGGGAGGGAAGGAGGTGAGGCGGCGCATGGGTGAGTGCGTCGGCGCACTAACAACGCCCAGTTGGGAGGGGAGGAGGCGTGGAGGGGAGACAGCGTCGGGGAAAAGCGGTGGCTGGCGGCCATGGGTGGAGGAGCGGCGGGAGGTTGAAGGAGTACCCGACATGTGGGGCCCACCTATCGGTAAGAGGGAGAGAGGGGAGGGGCTGGTAGGCCGGCGGTGTCTGTTGGGCCGGAGGAGCTGGGCTGGCGGAGAAAAGAAGAAAAAGAGGAAAAGAAACGGGCTGCGGAGTGGTGGTCTGGACCGGCGGGAAAAAAAAGAAAGAGGAAGAGAGAGGAAAGAGAGCTGGGCTGAAACGGGAAAGGGAAGGAGGAAAGGTTTAGGGGGTTTGGGACTTCTTTTTTTATTCTTTCTGTTTCAACACATATCAAACAAAAACAAATGCAACAAAATTATGATCCACAATCACTTGGGTGATTCTAACTTATTTAAATATTATTTAATATTTAAAAGACAAATTTAAATCTTTGGCCTCTTGGGCTTGCCAGCTGTCACGTGGTTCACCCTACCATGCATGTAGTTCTGTTGGCCTCTGTTACCTTGAGAATTTGGATTCCCAGTGCGTACTTGAGATGATGGCTGTCCGGTTCTCTGACCATTGCCTTTCTAAGGTGTCTGCATATTGTGCTGGGGATAAATACTGGCATAGTGTCCCAATTCTCCGCAGTTAAAACAACTACTAGGTCGAACTGGGGTGTTGTTCCTCACCGGTGTATCTGAGCGATTCTGATGAGAATTTGGAGCATGTGGTGTCACTTGGTTGAAATCTTCGAGTTCCTGAAATGAGCGCTGAAACTGTTGATTCTCTTGATAACTTCTGCCTTGTTCACGAGAATGGAACTGAGATCCCTGTGATGATTTGAAACGGGGGCGAGTGTTGCGACTAGATTGTCCCTGAGACTGAAACTTGCGCTTGCGTTCAACAAGTTCCATATATTTGTTTTCCAAGCCTATGGCCTTATCCAACAAAGTCTGGAAGTTAGGAAAAGTGTGACTCTAGAGCTGGTAGTTGAGTGGCCCAATGAGACCATCCAAGAAACGTTCTTGCCTCTTTGGATCTGTGTCTACTTCATCTGGAGCATAACGAGATAACTGGGTGAATTTATCTCGGTACTCACTAACAGACTTGTTGCCTTGCTTCAAAGCTAGAAATTCCTTCTGCTTGAGCTCTATCACACCAGCTGGGATGTGATGTGTGCAAAAACCCTCATGGAACTCCTACCAGGTGATGGTGTTAGGAGCAGCATGTGCGATGGTATACGCATTCCACTAATCAGCTGATGTGCCCTCTAGGCATCCTGAAGCATACAAGACTTTCTCATGATCATTGTGTTGTACTATATCGAGCTTCTTGCTAATAGTCTTAAGCCAATCATCAGCATCGAGGGGTTCCACTGAATAAGAGTAGGTAGGTGGGTGGTGGCTCATAAACTCTCTATGTTTGTTTGCAAGTGGTGGAGGTGCTTGAGGTAATGGCTGGTTCTGTTGAGCTTGCATGTTTTGAACAGTAGCTGTGAGTGCTTGCAACAACTGTGTCTGGGCTGCTAGGAATTGCTGCATTGCTGGATCCATTGCTGGGTTATGTGGTGGATGTGGTACTGGATTTCGCCGGTTAGCGATGTGAGCATGAATCACAGGCGGAATGTCTTGTACTCCTCCTGACCTGGTGTTTATCATCTGATTGTTAGGGGAAGATATTCAGATAAGAAGTTGAACTGATAAAGATAAATAGAGGAACAGGGGGTAAAGACTTTTAAATTTAACTTAATTATTTTATTGATGCTCTTATGGCCATCACTCCATAAAGCATTCCAAACATGACAAAGATCCAAATCAAACATGTTTTCACCCAACAAACATTATTACATCGTATACGTCCTCGCAGGAACGGATCTATCGATCAACTCAAAAAGGTAGGCATCCTACTCAAGAAGACCGGTGGTCGCGATGGACGAGCCGTAGCGGAGCCTCTTGCGGGGTGGTGACACCGCAGTGCAAGGAATCTCGGCGAGCTGCTCAGGTGGCTTCCTGCCGTCACGCTCGGCCTCCAACTGCGCGATCTTGGTGTAGGCTTCCTTCAGCTTCCCATGGGTCTGGTTCAACTCGGCAGTAGCAACCTCCTTGACTAGCTCAACTAACAGGGGCAGCTCCACCCTGTTGCTTCTATTGACGTACGGCTGAGTCCCGGCCATCTGATAGAACAAAGCTGAACTCAGAGCAGAATAAAAAAAAGGGTACGATTTTAACAAAGGTCAAATAAGATAGATTTTTAGGTGGAATTAAGATTTGTTTTTGAAGAGCTGACATGGCTTTCTAGAAAGTGAGTCTTTATTTCGACCATTTCTATCTAAGCCTGCGTCCTACAGTCAGCATAGCTCTGGTACCACTCTGTCACACCCGTTTTTCGGAAGAAAACCGAATGCATCTCATATGTGTGCCAGGATCAGAATTTCACACATATGATAGACATAATGAGTGTAATATCAGAAACAATGCTCAAAAATGTACAAGAAGAGGTTTATTAACTTTTATTACACTCATGGATAGACACGAAGGTCTTTACACGAACATCGATAGCTAAGACGACGCAACTCCGTCTTCAACTCCATAGGCATCTGACTGGGGGAAACACATGCCTCAGAACTCATCAAAGTTGCTGAAGTACTCCTCCCCAGTGTTCTTTTCTGAACAACGGGTAAGCAAGGGTGAGCACACTTATGGTTGGAGCTCAGCAAGTGGGGGGAAAATGCAAGGCTATCAAGGATAGGCTAAGGTTTTGTAGCGGTTAGCATTTTTAAGTTGGTCAAATTTTATTAGCAAGCACCTATTTACTAGGTGTAAGTTTATACCATCCCCAAAAATTAAGCATTTAGAAAACATTATCTCAAAACCATATAAAACCAAGATTTAATTCCATCTTCAAGTATATTAATCATGTGAGGGTCCAGGCCGCTCTTGACCGTGAGCACGACTGATCGATTAGTTTTAACTCTGCAGAGGTTGTACACTTTCACCACAGCTCGTGTTCCCCATGTTGCCCGGGTTGATCAGACCCTTAAACACTTCCGAGGTAAGTGGCTAGGGGTCCACTACGAAGCCTTTACAAAGATATGTAGAAGACCAACAACCTGCGACAGTTATAGCAGCGGAGCGGACCATAACCCTCCCTAGTGGTCAGCACCTTAGCAAAGGCTGCTACCCCAAAAGAACCGGGCTATACCCCTTCAACTTCGGCCCCCTGTGCTCCTTTCGGATAAGGTTGTCAGATAATTCCATACACCTAATTAATTGGCTAAGCCAGAGCCATATGGACTGTGGTTGCACTGTTTTCCTGGGTGGTTCTCCATGTTCCAATTAATACATATGATCTTGTTATTACCAAAGTTCACCAAATCTTGCTCATCATTCATATTTTTGTAAAGTTTCATTTTAACCATCCCAAGGTATAGCAACTAAGCATTTCTAAGCAAAACATTTATTTAAAAGGGTTGTTCAAGGTAATAGGGATAAAATTCTAGGCATGTCCTTAAAAAGGTAATTTTCCCACCAAGTTATGCAATACAACATTTAAATGTAAATTTAGTTATTATGCAAGTTGTGTGGGACAAAAATAGAATATACAGGGGTGGAAATCCACTTGCCTTCCTTGCTCAAAAACTGGGATTCTTCTTCCTTAAAAAGTTGCTCTTGATCCACGATCGGAAGCTCAGCTCCAACTGGCACGATATCTACACGCACACCAAAAAAACATACAATAAATAAAAATAATACATCAAACATTCTAAAAAGCAAAAATAAGCTTCTACAACTAACGAGCACTGAGAGACGATCGCAGGGACACCAAAAACGCCTAAAACGGACAAAAGATGCAAAAGATATGGCTTAAACAAGGTTTAAGGGCTAAACTGTAAGGAAACTTGGACTCCAGGGGCTTATCTGCAAGGAACCAGGGACCTAAACCTAATTATGTATATAAACCAGAGCTTTATAACGTAAAAGAACAAGGATGGACTGCGGGCGAAAAAACCTAAGAAACCTAGGGGCTTAAACTGGAAAACCAGGACCTGCTTGTAATAAGCATCTTTAAAGGTGGAAGGGTATATATGTGATATTAAAAAGCACAGGGTCTTTTTTGTAAAGTGGCGGTGACTGGCTGGGGTTGACCAGTATGAGATCCGGTTGACTCGAAGAGGGGCGCATCCGGGCCGTTGATTTTCAAACGTGCGGCTGTGGTGATCCGCAAGCGGCGCGCGGCGGCATGTGGCGGCGGCTTCGCCGGAAAGCTCATCGGCGATGCACAAACAGAGCTCCTGGCCACTAAACGCGATGGGCCAAACACCTAGATGAAGCTAATAAGGTGAGGAACTTACTGAGGGGCTTAGGACGGCGAGAGGAGCGGAGGAGGAGATCGACGGCGGGTGGCGGAGCTTCGCCGGCTTCTCCGGGGTGGCGGCGCTGCGGAGGCGGGGAGGAGAAGAGGAGCGGTGCGGGTTGGAGAGGAAGCTCGGGGCATCTTATATAGGGCGGAGGGGGAAGAGGGGAGACGCGGCAAGACGGTGGGGAGCGCCGGCGGTGGGGCGCCATTAATGGCTTGGTGGAGCTCGGGTGGAGGGGCCGTTTCGGGATGGAAGGATGCGAGGCGGCGCATGGGTGAGTGCGTCGGCGCACTAACGGCGCCCAGTGGGGAGGAGAGGAGGCGCGGAGGGGAGACGACACCGGGGAAAAGCGGTGGCCGGCGGCCATGGGTGGAGGAGCGGAGGGAGGTTGAAGGAGCACCCGACAGGTGGGGCCCGCCTATCGGTGAGAGGGAGAGAGGGGAGGGGCTGGTGGGCCGGCAGTGTCTGTTGGGCCGGCGGAGAAAAAAATAAAAAGAGGAAAAGAAACGGGCCGCGGGGTGGTGGTCTGGGCCGGCAGGAAAAAAAAGAAAGAGGAAGAGAGAGGGAAGAGAGCTGGGCTGAAACGGGAAAGGGAAGGAGGAAAGGTTTAGGGGGTTTGGGACTTCTTCTTTTTTTTTCTTTTCTTTCTTTTTCAACACACATCAAACAAAACAAATGCAACCAAATTATGATGCACAATCACTTGGGTGATTCTAAATTATTTAAATATTATTTAATTATTTAAAAGGAAAATTTAATTAGTCAAATTATTTAAACCCTTAGAAAATAAAATCTAACCTTGTTTATATTATTTTTAATGTGATGAAATTTTAGGGTGTTACAGATCGCCTGGCCAGAAGTGACCGGGGGAGGCCGATCTGACCGCTAGGAGGGGCGGTCTGACCGCCTGGCTCGCAGCGCGTCGAGAAGCTTTGAAGCGGAGGACACGCGGCGCGATTGTGAGGCTTGCGTGGAGATGAAGCGGATTGCAGCCAGCGGGCGTCTGTCTGATGGAGAAAATGACCAAAGTTCCCAAAGTGCCCTTGGTGGGTGTGTATCTTAAGTTAAGTAAGTAGGGGTAGTTTGGCCATTGGTTGCCCTCCATATAAACTCAAGTGAGAGGAGATGGCAGACACCTCTTGGAACCCTAGTTCATTTGATCTTCCTCTTTTATTTTCCTAGGCCTAGCTTGAGAGCTTCATGAGAGATCTTGTGAGAGGGTTGGATATTTGGGTGGCTTGCTAGACCTTGTATGAACCTTTCATGGCATGTATAGAAGCTTCGGCGTGGTTCATCTTGTCTCTCTTTGTCTCTCGGCGTTTTCCCTTTTGGTGATTTTCGAAGCTCGTTTTGGGGATTTTCGTGGTGGCTTGTTTGAGGGGTTTCTTGGAGGGATTCTTATTGGGTATCACACATGAGGTCTTTGTGACTCTTTTCTTAGTGATTTTGCCCTAGCAATCTCTCGGGAAAACCTTCGATTTGAGTGGTTTTCGGAGTTCTTGAAGTTCATGACCTAGAGGCCTTCGATTCACGATTCCTATTGATTAGATGGGTTTCGGTGGATATCCTTTGGTGGAGAGATCGTCCATGAGGTTACCCAGCTATCCCCGAAGTTTCGTTGCAATCCGTAGAGTGAATCGGGAGATCGGGTGAAGGGAAGTTCAGGGTTGACCCGCGGCCAGGTTCTGGAGAGGACGCGGTCTGACCGCCCAGGGCACGCGGTCTGACCTCCTTGGGGGTTTCGCGAGGAAAGTTTTGGTTTTCCGGGGATTTTCTCTGATAGCTTGTTTGCCTTGATCAGAGGAGTTTTCAGGTGAAATCTTTGGTCGATTTGGAGTCGTGAGCTTCGAGTTGTGGTTTTGGGAAAACCCCAGGTGGAGGCGGTCTGACCGCCCTGTCCATGCGGTCTGACCGCCCTTGGTAGGGAGTTTTCCCTTGTGTGATTTCCGCTGTGGTGTGTGTTGTTGAGTAGCTTGTAGGTGTGGTTTGCTCCTAGTATCAATAACACTCATGTGGCTACGTGGTCTTGGCAAACGTGCGGATAGAGTGGTGAAAGTGATTTTGGGATCGAGCCCGAGTTCATTTCGTTAGAGGAGTCATCTCTCTCGAGAAGAATTTTTATCGGTTCTCATTCACTCTCCACCTCTCTGGTCGCCCAATCCGGTTCTTCAACATGAGCTGCAGAACAACAAAAATGGTTTTATATTAAACGGACACTGACGAAAGTAGATGTGTCGCTCTCTATTTTTCTGGCATACTCCCTCCGTCCCTCTTTGTTTGTCGCTTGGGAAGAGTGCCTGTGAGTAGATTGTGGTTCCCGAGCAACTATGAAAATGGGACAGAGGGAGTAGTTCAACATGAGAAGTGATGCTCTAATCCTCTCTCTCCTATTCGGGTATCACTTGAAGCACACGCTGTGGAAGGCCTTATATACATTGTGTCTATGTGGTGATGGGCCTCTTTGATAGTAATTTAATTTTTTTTGTGTTAATTCGATCATGTAATGGTACGAACTGAAATAACCAGACCTAGTTCAGTTACAAAGACTAGAACTGAAAACTTCTGTTTCGGTCTTGGGTATTTTGGATCTATTTTCGGTGGATAGATTATGCTCATCCATAGGTATCATCAACTCCGCCATTTTCATCTTGCAAGTGAACACATCCAACACCTTAGAGTGTCATTATCAAGATTTAAGATGCTATGCAACCGGTAAAAATATATCACAAAGCATGCATTTGTCAATCTACTATAGAGGTCAAATGGAGGAAAATTGTTAGAAAGAAGCACTTCGACCATTAGATCTTGATCCTATGGTAAATCGTGACATGTTTTGCGAAAGGGCCTGTAGCCTAGTGGTTACAAGAGCCCCGGTAGCACCTCAGGTCCTGGGTTCGACTCCCTGTCGGAACAAATTTCTCAGGATTTAACAGCGTTTGTGCTTTCAGTGGTAGGCGACGTTCCCGTCGACAGCGAGGCGCCTGTGGTGACTTCGTCAATCTTGAGGATTTGCCGGCCCAATCTTCGAAGATGCTCCTAGGGGTAGGATTTGCGCGCGTGTGTTCATAAGGATGAGTATGCGTGCGTTGTGAGTGTCTCTGATGTACTGTGTAATTCGAAAAAAAAAATCGTGACATGTTTTAGTTTTGTTCTTGGTGAAAATTGTCTAACTGTGATGAAGTTTATTAAAAAAACAACATTTACAACTTTAACTTATTTGTTTTATCAAACCTGACATGTCTTCACTGTATTCAGTTAGCATTGTAGACATTAATAAACATTTTCTATGTCAAACAAAAAGTTTGAAATAGAACAAAACTAAAGCATCATGCATTCGCAAGCATCTTTGGAACAAAAGGGTGAAAATGTTACCACTAACGCGGAGATCTAATTCCAATATATGCCGTGTCAGTAAAACTGATATTCCGATTGGTACTAAGCTCAATTTCAGACGCCGTGCTCGGGGATCCACCGAGCAATGCCAGAATCTCCTCGGTGTTCTGCCGTCCCCAGGGGTGCTGGGCCAGTCTGCTCAGCCTGGCGAGCTCCTCCGCGACCTCTCTCATCGTCGGCCTCTTGTCCCCGGCCATCTCCAGGCACTGCTTCGCGAGCTCTGCCACCTGCTCGAGCAGCTCGAGGCCGTGCTCGCTCTTCACCTGCTCGTCCAGTATCTCCTCGAGCCGGTCCTCGCCCAGCACCAGCAGGAACTGCGACGACAGGTACTTCTCCTCCTCCAGCTCCTCCAGGTTGAGCGCCTTCCGGCACGTGAGGAGCTCCAGCAGGACCACGCCGAAGCTGTACACGTCGCTCCTGTCCGTGAGCCTGCACGTCCTCATGTACTCGGGATCCAGGTACCCGCAGGTCCCCTGCACGAAGGTCACGAGCTGGGCCTCGTCCGTCGGCGCCACCGTCGAGGCCCCGAAGTCGGAGACCTTGGCGGTGTAGTCCTCGTCGAGCAGGATGTTGGAGGTCTTCACGTCGCCGTGGATGATGGGAGGGGACGCCCACGAGTGGAGGTACGCGAGCGCCTCGGCGGCCTGGTGCGCGATCTTGAGGCGGAGCGTGAACGGGATGCGCGGCGCGCCGCCGTCGCGCCGGCCGTGGATGAGCCGGTACAGGGTTCCGTTGGGGATGTACTTGTACACCAGCATGGGGACCTCCACCTCGAGGCAGCAGCCGTAGAGCTTGACGATGTTGCGGTGGTTGATCTGCGACAGGATCAGCATCTCCTTGCCGAACTCCTTCTTCTGGCGCTCGTTGGCGAGCCGGCACTTCTTGATCGCCACGGTCTCGCCGTCCTTGGTGGTGCCACGGTACACGGTGCCGTTGCCGCCCTTGCCGATGACGTTGCGCTCGTCGAACTTGTTGGTGGCCACCTCGAGCTCCTCCTCGGTGAAGAGCGTGAAGGAGAGGCCCTGCCTCGACCTCATCTCCTCGAACAGCAGGAGGCCGCCGTGCTGCTTGAAGTACTCGCGCTTGATCTTGGCCAGCCGCTTCTTCTGGTTGATCATGTACAGGCACGTCGCCGTGACGATCAGCACGACGACGCCGCTGGTGACACCTTCATCAGAAAGAGACGGAAACAAGAAATGGTGAGTGGAAATTTTGGCCATGCCATGTCATCATCCGCGGTGGTTGGATTGGATCCTCTGTTTCGCTCGAGACATCGAGAAGATGAAACGTGTGCTCGCTTACCAATGGCGATCTGCCATCCAATTTGAGTCTTGTTGTCCTCGCACGTCCCATTGTAGGCGTTGCCCGTCGTCTTGTCCGGGCATGCGCAGTAGAATGATCCGACAGTGTTGACGCAAGTTCCAGGAACAGAGCACGGGTACCTGAATCTTGAATCCTCGCACTCGTTGATATCTGCAAGGACAAATGCAAAAGGGGTAAAAGAAAACGTTATAGCCGCAGTAATACACTTGTACATGCTTACACCGAGGAGATTCTGGCATTGCTCGTTGTATGTAGCAACGAGCAAGGTGGCTCAAATGCCAGAATCTCGTTATTGCCTTTGACGCTAGATACAACGAGGAGAAGACAACAAGGTGGGGGAGGAGAAGAGAGACTGAGGGAGAGCTCAAGCTCACCGTGGCAGCCGTCGAGCAGGTAGGGGTTGCCGTCGTATCCGGCGGAGCAGTTGCAGAGGTATCCCCTACCCTTACCGTACTTGGAGTCGACGCACTCGCTGTTGGCGCTGACGCAGGCGTACGCCGACGCGTTCCGCTTGGCCTCCTCGCACGTCTTGTTCCCGATGGCCCAGTCGAGCACGACGGGCACCTGTCCGCCGTTCTCCACCATGAACGCGTCCGTGGTGACGTACCTGGTGTGGAAGTCGAAGGCGGCGGCCTCGACGAGCACGGCGTAGCTGCAGGGGCTGAAGCTGACGATCCCGGATGTGTTGAACTTCTCCTCGAAGGAGACCTGGTAGCCGTTGAGGCCGCTGGGGATGGCGGTCTGGCAGCACCCGACGCCGGCGCAGGAGCCGTCGGCCAGCCGCGCCACGCCGGGACACATGGCCACGCACCCCGTCATGTACCTGGACGTGTCGGAGGTGTCGTTGAGCGACCGGAAGTAGGCGAGCGAGTTGCAGCCGATGACGGTGAACCGGTTCAGCGCGTCGTTGATGCGGAAGTTGGTGATGGACATGTTGTACCACCAGTTGCTCTGGCTGTTCATCGCCGCCGTCGTGGAGTTGTAGCACCAGGGGTTGATGATGCTGTAGATCCGGAGCTGGCCCAGGCGCACCGACATGTCCAGCACCTCGATCTGGTAGTTGTACAGCCGGAGCCGGCCGTCGGCGGTGCGGTTGCAGCTGAGCACGAACGTCCAGTCGCCCGTCTCGAGGTGGCACCCGGCGCCGACGCCGAACGGGTACGGGATGTCGATGTCGCCGCACCGACGCAGGCACGACGCGCTCGGCTGCATCGCCGTCGCGGCCCCCGACGCCGGACGCGCCGTGAGGGACACCACCATGGCTGCGATCAGCGCGAGGATCATCGTGTCTCTCACGCTCATCGTCATCGACTGGCCCCCCGCGGCGGCGTGATTAGGTGGCATGGCCTGGCGGGGGCGCTGGTAACCTGGGGAGATTACTGATTAGGTGGCTTGATCATGCGAACTAATCGCGGATTTAATCAGGCCGCGCGGGGGCTAATCTGAAGACTGAAGAGATCAAACCGCTGTTGTTTTCGGCTTGGCTATCACGCAGCGCAGGTTGACTTCACCATCACTACGCGACGCCGACTGGTCCGTGTGAAATTTCAAGGAGCAGCCTCTCCTTTCTCTGATGTGGCGCTGCGGTGGTTGATGCACGTTGATCTTCAGGCTCAAGATACACACATGAGTGGGGGCATCGACAGCGACTGATTGCCTGATTGGTCGCTACATCTTAGTACTCCTCTAAAGCGATTAAGTGAAACGACTGTTCATCGTTCATCTCCATTTGACGTCTGAACAGAATAGTGGAGGCATTTCGCGTATTTGGGAAACATTCCACGACGAAAGCAATAGTAGTGCCATCCCATTCAACTAGTGGATCAGTGTCTAACTGCTCCTAAACTTTCAAGGGAGGCTCCTGAAATTGTTTGTTTTCCAAAGCTTAGTCAAAACATCACGATGAAGAAGATTAATAAAAATTGCAAATTTGGAGGCCATTGATTTCATAATAAAATCTATGAAAATGCAGAACACTGTACTTCCAGACTCCTCGAGTCTAACTCTACTGTCCTACACGAAAACATCACTCTGCTTACGTATATGATGCTTAAAACCTGCATATAGTAAAATTTCAACAAAGGAAATTCATGATGGTGTTCGTCTTCATTTGTCGTAGCGCCTAGTCAACTACTGCAAAGTTGGAGGAAGAACGGTTCATCGGCGGCATGGGATGGTCAGCCTCAGCTACCGTCTGAACATGATTACCGACCTGATCCGCCGGTATTTCTCCACACGTCGCCGATCTACTGCACCGCAAAACCCCGGCTGCTTCTTTGAAAGCGTTTTGACTATAACCACTGCAAATTTCAAATCCGGTATTCACTGCGTTCGACAGGGACGTCCAAGCAACCGTTGGATTGGGACGGTGTAAAAAAACAGCTGCCGGAGAAGTTCCGCAGCTCTAGACTACTTTTACTTTTACTGGCCTGTCAAAATAGGGTTTGTTTCTGGGAAGCAAATAAACCCTGTGTCAAACTGAAGGAAGTTGCACACTTGCACAGGCACGTCACCCTTGTATCATTGCCGCCGCCGTCTGGACTCCGAAACCAAACAAAACAGTAAACATCCCGTTGTGCCATCGATCAAACAAAGCAACTGTTTTGAAAGGATCAAAAGGATTGTGTGTCAGGCGACGACGGTTTCTTGAGGCACACGTGGGCGCGCCGTCAGACGCCGTGACGTCCCCGGTGTCTGACATGTCACTGTCTTGGCCTCTTGGGCTAGCAGAGTAGCAAGCAGCTCCTCAGCAACTAGACATGGGAAGATCGCTGTAAAGATAAAACGAAAATAGCGGTGGGGAAAAAGAGCTATAAGGGGAAGGAGGAAACGGGAAAAAAATTCACCAAGAAATCTTGCATGTAGTACTAAATAAAATCTATTTGCAAAAAAATTTATAAATGATTACAACTTTGTGTGATGAATCTAACAAACTTAATTAATCCCTGATGTGCTACGGTAATCATCCTATAATCATCTGATCCTCGTTAGATTCGCCTCACAAATTAGCACAGGATTGTGGAGTAGTTTTGTAAATTGACTTTATTTAATACCCTAGTTAATAACGGTCAAAAATGTGAACAATGTTTGACATAATTTTTCATATCCCTACGAAACACCACCTATAGAATTCGGCCGCCAGCTTTTGCTGGCAGAGGCTGTGAGACACAATAATTTCTTTTGTAAGATGTATCGTAGTGAGGCCATTCTTTTAGTAGGGGTGGGAGAATTGGCATCTGTCATCACCACCATGGTGATAAAAAGAGCCCACCATCGTGCCGGCCCACCAAAGCCTACGGAGAGGGTTATCTTCTTCTCCGTGAGTCCACGACGTAGCAGTTCAGCACCTGCGAATGGGTTTATAGTCCAATGGTAGAACGGTCCAGTAGGACGCTACCCACCAGAGTTCAAATCCTGGTGCTCGCACCTTTTCCTGGATTTATTCCGGGATTTTTCGACGTTATGCATTAAATGGTAAGCGGCGTTCCCGTCGACGACGAGGTGCCAGTGGTGACTTCGGGAATCTCCAGATCTGCCGGTGCTCAGTCCTTCGGAGATGCTCATAGGGGTAGGGTTTGCGTACGTGTGTTCATAGGGATGAGTGTGCGTACGTGTTGTGAGCGTCTGCGGTGTATTGTGTAATTATAAAAAAAAGCAGTTCAGCACCCCTCCCACACTCTGCGCAGCCGCCCCTGCATTATCCTCCTCTACGCCACCGCCCTGCGTTCTCCTCCCCTGTGCCGCTTTCCTCCCCAGCTCCGGCGGCTCTCTCCATCAGACTTGCCTTCCTCCTCCCACTTCCCTATCTGCTTCTCTCCCCCTCCTCCGCTCGCACCCGTACCGCCTTGCTCCCCTGTCTTCAGTGGCTCCCGCTGTTGACGCAGAAAATAGAATAAAGTCCTCCGCGGCAGCATGTAACAGATCTCCAGGATGTAACAAGCCATGCCAGCCGACCTGACATGTTGATTGGCACGGAAGAGGATAAGAAGTTAAATACGGAGTTGATCGCCTAGAGAACCGATAGATATCTTCCACGTGGGCACAGCGCAACAGCCCGATCGGCCGATGCGAGATCGTCCAGCCGATAAGCAGCCGAAGTGCAAGAAAGGTCCCGGGGATGGTCCGATCTTCACGGCAGTAGGTTTCGTAACAAGATAATTGCTGCAAGCAGTGGGTAAATAGCTTTATACCTGACAAAGGTTGGATGTGACCAAGCGACCGGGAGAGAGGCACCGAAACCGCGAAGACTTCGACTCGATCTCCAAACGACCGCAGAACCACAAGCCGGAACTAATCCACACAATACGGCGCAGCCGAACGGAAGCCGTATAGCACAAAGTAGCGGAACCCAGAGGGATCTCTTCACACGTCCAAGAAGAACAAGGAAGAACAAGGAGTGTGCAAGGCACTCAGCAGCATCAGTTGCGACAAACCATATGAGGCTATCAATTCATGATTAATCAAAACTGAGTTTTCGGTAGTACATAGGGGTATTTATACTAAGAACAACTCTCCTAGATGAGTGTGGAATAAGTATGAACTGAAGTGGCCACGTTGAGGAGGTGGAAGGCCAACTGGTGGAAGCATTCATGCAGTTCTTCGGTTTCACACGCGTCTTCTCAGCTTCTGCGCAGCCTTCAGTAATTTGGTCATTACTCCTAGCTCGGAAGTTGAAAAGATGCGCCGTTTATTGGGTTGGAATCTTGACTTCAAGACGCTTCTAGTGGTGTATCACTTGACCCTTGTATCTTCCCGAGTTGGTACAGACTTGGACGTGAAGTTGATGCTTCTACTGCGTAACCTTGAGTCTTGTGTGCGTAACCTTTCTCAGTTTGGACAGCAGCCTTGGTGTCCTCCACGTAACCTTCTATGTTCTTCACGTAACCCAGCGGAAAAGCCTCTTGTGTAAACCTGAGTAGGAGTAAAGTACAAGACTTAGGTAGTATATGACTCTCAGCAATATTGCAATGTAACTCAGAGAGGAAAGCATGCACCTCTTGTTGGAGTTTGTTTGCACAAGTGCGCATAACTAGCTCTTCGTTCAATTGTACTTGCATATCCGATGCTTGTTCTTGCGTAACCGGTTCTTCACTTGATACTTGAGATGTAACCAGAGGTGGATTTGGTGTAACCAATGATACATCTGGTGTAAACATGGCATATGGGTTACGCATGGTTGGGATGTCCTCATCACAAGGCCGGGCTCACACACACAGGGGAGAGAAAGCAGCACAGAAAATACTAGCCAGGTGAGAGATCGAAAGGGTTGTCCATAGCAGTGGACACGGACTATAGCTATAGGTTTAACACTCTGCAAAGGTTGTATAACTGGACCCGCCGGATAGGGCAGAAACGGATGCCTCCTATCCACATCCCTACGTAACGGCCGGAGACCTAGCAGTGGGTGGCACTCTCCAGCCTCTCCAAGCCTGACTCGTCCTGAACTGGGGCGCGAAACTTGCCAGCAGGGCCTCGAAGTTGTGAGACCATCCCCGGAGGAGCCGGGGTGACGTCTACTCGGGGGGGGGTATAACCCGTCCCCCACACACGATCACACCGATCCGCCTACTGGCTGGATGCCATCCACATACTAGTTCTCGGACTGAATCCCGCCCATAACAAGGCAAACGGTTTGTACGAAAATAGCCCAAAGATCAAGGTTGCACAGTCGATCGGTCCTTAATTGCAGGAGCGAGCACTCACCAACTCCCATATGACACGCCGCTAGGACGGGAGGCCAGGTCGCATCTCTCCTAGACAGGCATTCACAAGTAACCAAAGCAGCTTGCTCCCGCGGTAACACGTCAAGGATACACACTCACCCAAAACACACGCTAGAATACCGAGATATCCCAATCTCAGTCCAAACCAGAGATCCATCCATAACTAAGGGTAAAATATATGGATAGAAACTATTGGGAACTAGCTAGGGGTCTGTAGCAAGTTCCAAAGGTAGGAAGTTCAAGGTACAAGATAAATCAATCAAGGCATGGTTAAAAGATTGTCTATGCATTTCAAAAACATCTATAAATAATGATTAAGCACTAGCAGCTAAAAGCATGCATGAGATCTATATGGTCAGGAGTGACATGACACCTGGTTGGCGTCCGTAGTCCAGGTCTTGGTTGTAGTCGGGGTCGTTCTCCTCCTCCGGCTCGTAGCTCGGGGCTGCTCAGCACGAGATACGAGACACTAAATTACCGACAAGCATCTAGGCATAAATCCGAATAAACTCAATTTTAGAAGATCCAAACTATCTACAAACAGCACCGTCTCATTTTTAGAAAAATAATGAAACTGGTTTCATATTTTTCGGGGTTATAAATAATTAGTTATGAATTTTCAAAGGTTAAAGGGTTTATAAAATAATTATCAAATTCATTTATACAACAAAAAATAGTTTTTATTTTTAAAATACATGATGAAGTCTGCATGAGGTCATCATGATGTCAGCGACTCTGGTTAGTGGGTCGTTATTGGGACGAAAGTGTTAGTGGGCCGAATTCGGCCCAGTGGACTCAGCCCAAAAGGGTCCAGTAGGTTAAGTCCATCGGATATCCCTGAATTAAAATGCCAGGCCTAAAAAGACTCCTCAGCCCAAGTGGGCCTTAACAGGCCGGACGGCCCACAGCCGGTCCTCCTTAGGCCTTTAGCTGGAAAAGTCCAGCGAAGGCCCTCGGTCTTTTCTGGGTGCGGAGTTGCTCCCGGAAAACTTCTGGAGCTCGGTGGCTCTCCCTTGCCACGCTTGTTGTTGGCGGTCGATTTCCGTCAACCTAGCCATGAGTTTACCTTCAATGTTGGTATTAATTTAATATCCATACTAATGATTCTAACCCCCATGATATATCAAGTTCGTGTATGCATGTGGTTTTTGGAGTTTATTGTTTACGCAGGAATTAAGGACTTAAAAGGATGATTCCGGATATCGTTCATCGAGCACTTTGCAAGACGATCGTGAAGCCCGGAACAAGTCAAGACACGACGTGAACATGACTCCAAATGACCCGAGGACCGAAGGACGAGAAGGCAATTCTCCGGGGACTTGAGCAGAAAATGCGGGAGCTTGCGCGACAAGTACCCTTATCTATTTCATGGAGAAGATGACGTCAAGGGCCCACATGCAACTCGGCAGGAACTCCAAATATCACGAGAAGCATCCAGAAGAAAGCGGGGGGCGAACCGGGCCGAAACGGGCCCAGGCCGATCGGAATGGGCCGATCGGCCTGGCCCATTTCCTCGCCCATTCGTCGCCCCCTTTGACCTAGATCCCCCTCGGGCTATTTATAGGTGCCACGCCAAAAGCCACGTATCAATTCATTCGTCATTCGCCGCCGAGGAGCAGAGAAGCTAGAGGGACACCATCTCGGAGAGGAGGGTCGAGCTAGTTGTCTAGGGCTACCCTAGCCGACGTGGCAACCTTGCAAGGAAGACCACGTCGGAGTTCCGGAGCTAGAATCAAGATCAAGGTAGGATCCCGGTTGGTGATCTTGTTCATGTACCATTCATGGTGAAGTTATTATATGAATCCGATTTCTAGCGATCAAGTGTCTCTTCTACGAATTCGTTCTTCTTGGGTTTGCTTCTTTTCAATCTATTCTCGAGATAGATTGCTCGGGGTGTTCTTGTAGCCACGGTGGGTAGAGGTGCATACCGGATCTACCAAGGATTGCGACATGCTCCTTGTGAGTGTGCTTGTAGGTTAACCGCTGAAAAACCGGGACGTCGTGACAGGACACCTGGATCAGGTGTAAGGCAGCACCACAGGGGATGGAACGGAGACCACGGTTTAAAGAGGTTTTTAATGAGATTCGTTTTCTATCTTCATCTCTTGTTCAGAACTACAACAAAGGCACGATCTACCTTTCTAGATCGGTTATCTCTATGCTTTCTCTTGCTACCTCTTGTGTTTTATAGATTAGATGCATATGATCTTCTCTCAAAGATTCGAAGAGTTCTTTTCGCTTTAGTAGATTGATGCTTGTTTTACACACTGTTCCACGGATTCGATACCTTGGGTTCACACTTAAGGGAAGAAGGGTCCCATGGCTCGTTCGCTTCCGAGTCGAAGTTTACAACGAGATTCAACCGTCAACTCTTGTCCGCGCCAGCGCGCCTTGGCGTGGCGCCCGGCGGCGACGGCGAACATCGCCTAGTGGATTCAGGGACCTCGGCAGAAAAGCAAGCGTGTGGGGAAGCTCTCTAGGGCTCGGTGGTTAGTTTAACGTGGCACGGCCCTGGGGTCGGGCGTGTGTGGCCGGTGCGCGCCGCGACACGGGGTCGAGCACGACGCGGCGGGCGTGCGGCGGCGCAGCGCGGCGCAGTGGAACAAGGCGAAACAGCAGCACGGCACGACGAGGTTAGATAGGCTAGCATGCCGGTGAGGTTAGGGGTTGAAGCGGGGCACGAAACGACCCTTCACCAGAGCAGCTCTGCGGGGAGGCGCGGCGAGGCGGAACTCACCAGCGTCGATGCGACCGAACCGTCGTGCGCGCGGCCCCAGAGCGGGTGCTGTGGTGCACGCGCATCTGGCCAACAGCATGCGAGCACGCACGCGAGGTTTAAGCGGTGCGGCAGCGCGCATGTGGATGCGCACGGCACAGGGGTCCGCGACGCGCCACGGCGGCGAAGGCGTCGAAAGCGTGCGCACCTGCAAGATCGATAAGCGGTGCGAAGGCCGGGGTACACAGCAATGCAGCAGCACTAGGTGACATGAGATGGCGAGGTCTGGTGTGGCGCGGGGGTGCACCACAGCGGCGAGCTCGCAGAAAAGTACGGCACGAAGGCCGGCCGGCGCAGCGCAGGGGTGCGCTCCCAAACATCGCACGCAGTTCAAGGGAGAGGGAAGAAGCAAGGACGATGGCTAGCTCACATTGGGGCGACGGTGGAGTCGTGGCCAGCCTGGTGAAGACAGCGACGCGGCGAGGTGATGCGGCAGTGCGGCGTCCTCCTCTGCTCCGGCTCCCGCTTGTCACGGACGGCTTTATCTTCCGCACGAACGGCTCCAGGTCTTGGCAGCTTCGGCTTCAACACGTCGTCGGCGACGCGTGCGCAGCTTCTCCCGCCTCCTTCTCCTCCCTTCTCCCACTTCCTCGCCTTCTTCTCTCCCTCGGCGACGGAACAGGGGAAGGGGCAAAACCCCAGGGGCGCTGTGGCTTGCAGAAGGGGCTTGACCCGGGGTATATGGCTCGGTCGAGACGGTACAGGGGTAGGGATGTCCCAGGCGTGCTCCAATTGGTGGCCGCGGTGCGTTGGTCGACGTGGCCGCTCCCTAATGGCGGGGAGCTCCCCTGGTGGCGTGGCGGATAGGAGCAAAGGGGTCCTTTCCCCCTAGGATCCTCCCAAGTCGCTCAACCGGGTGCACCTCCTGGCTCGACGTCCGTGCCAGCTGGGTGGCGCGTCCCATCGCACAGCGCGCGCGCGGGGCGGCGGCGCGGAGAAGGGGGGAAAAGCAGTGTGAAAGGTACGACTGGCGAGACGAGGACGAAGACCGGGGTGGGTCCCGTTCGTCAGTACCTCATCAGCGACGGAAGCGGACATGGGCTGTGTTGGGCTGGCTTAGCTGGGCCGCGCAAAAGGACGGGGTGCTTGGGCGAACGCGGCTAAGTGATGGAGGGGCTTAGGTGGACTTCCGAAGCTGTTAGCTGGCCCAAGTTAGATTTAGAGATTTTAGAAATAGGTTTTGCATTTATATTTAAACTTTCAGATTTGAATTTCAACTATTTCAAATTCAAGCACACTCAAATAAATCCAAATAAAATCCATAAAACCCAAATCACATATTTATACCATAATTTGCATTTATATTTTTATATTTAGGTTTTATTTATATAGAATTTGAGAGAGAGGCTAGCACTTGGTTTTAAATTTGGTAGCACACCTCAAATAAATAAAAAGTTTTAGATTTTTCAGAAATTCACACCATTCAAATTTACGAGATGTTACATTCTCCCACACCATCGGGAATCTCGTCCCCGAAATTAAACTTCATCCTCTCCCTCGAACAGGTGAGGGAACTCTCTCCTGAGGTCGGCTTCTTTCTCCCATGTTGCTTCTCGCTCGGTATGGTGGCTCCACAACACTTTGCAGTAGGGAATAGTGGTCCTTCTGGTTTCCTTAGTTGCCCTGTGCAAGATCTTCTCAGGGTACTCTGCATACTCCAGGGTGTTCTGCAGGTCAAGTATCTCAATCGGAACTTGCTTTGCTTCCACTTCCTTCTCACTCTTCTTCAGTTGCGACACATGGAACACGGGGTGCACAGCTGACATCTCCTTTGGTAGGGCGAGTCTGTAAGCGAGCTTCCCAATTCTTCTGGTGATCTGGTAAGGTCCCACGTACCTCGGGGCAAGCTTCCCTTTTACTGCAAACCTCTTAGTTCCTCGCATTGGCGACACTTTCAGGTAGACGTAATCACCCACTTCAAATGACAAGTCCCTCCTGTGTCGGTCGGCGTAGCTCTTTTGTCTGCTCTAGGCAATCTTTAAGTTGTCTTGAACCTTCTCCACTTTCTCCTTAGCTTCTTGTATAGCATCAGGTCCAAAGAGCATCCTTTCTCCTACCTCTGACCACATCAGGGGTGTCCTGCACTTTCTCCTGTAGAGTGCCTCAAAAGGTGCCATCTTGAGACTTGCCTGAAAGCTGTTGTTGTAAGAGAACTCCGCATAGGCCAAACTGCTCTCCCAATCAGAACCGTAGGTCAAAGCACAAGCTCTAAGCATATCCTCCAACACCTGGTTTACTCTCTCCGTCTGACCATCCGTCTAGGGTGAAAGGTTGTACTGTAGCGGGGTTGAGCACGCTATCGTGGTGCAGAACGAGGCCGTTGCAGTGGTCTAGGATGTGGTACAGGCGGCAATCCGCGAATAATTCCACGGAGGGGCGGGCGAAAAGATCCGCGAACAATCGGTCGCTGTATTTGATGAAGAGTCCGGCTAGCGAGCGCGGCAGGAGGTCCGCGCGCAGCAGGCAGCGTCCGTCGATGAGCGCGTGCCATGCTCTGCAGACGCAGCGGGCCACGGCGATACTCCGCGGCTCGAGCCGGCTGAGCACGTTTGCCAGCAAGTCGTCGAGGAGCAGCTGCACCAGGTTCCCTCCTTCGTGCCGTTGCATCTAGCGAAATGCTTCGGTTACGTTCCACCTCGTTGGAATGGGAACAGCCATGATATTGTTGGAGTATATCCTTCTGCTATGGAAGTTTGTTAAATCAAGCAATGATTCTGCCTAAGATTTTGATACTTCGTCAATGGGCTAATGAGAATGATATAATCTCAACAGATTTCTCTCCTGCCGCAGCTCTCATCAAAGTGGAGTCTGGTGAGGTTTCCAAAGAGCTGCTCTTGGCCACGCTAGCACGGATCATTCCTGTACCTTGGCGATAGGAAGCGCAAGAAGAGGGGCACAAGTGCTTTATTGTACCTTTTCCTAGCAAGGAGGAGTTGACCCGTCTGGTCGCTATTGGAACCATCACAACAAGAAACAAGGAAGGTACTTTTATGATTGAAGAATTTGTTGATGATGTTCAGCCAATAAAAGTCCTGGATCAGGTTTGGGTGACTGTCACCAAGGTACCGAGAGCGCTTCGCTCTCTCCTTCCACTGTGGGCTGTTGGAACTATGATCGGGGCCACTCAGAAGGTGGATGTTTACCACCTACGGCGCACTGGGGAGGTACGGATCCTTGTAGCGGTTTTGGACATTACAAAAATACCAAAATTCGCTGATGTTTGTGTGAAGGGATGCATGTACCGCCTTTTTTTCAAGCCCGACGAGGAGGTGATAAAAGTTGCAGACCAGTACGAAGATGAGGATCTGCTCACGGATGATGATAAAGGTAATGATACGGATGGGGATAGGAAAATGGGGGATGCTAACCCCTCTCCAAACCCACAGGGTGGTGATAAGGGATCTACTTTTACAAACTCCCAGCCTTCTGCATCCCAGAGTGGGCAATCTCACAGGCAGGCTACTATGATTCAAGAGGCACTGGATTTGGCATGTGAGCAGCTTTTTGATGAGATTAGCATCAAGGTTATGTTAGAAAAGGATTCGGTGGGTTGGAAACACTACAGTCCGTTGACTGATGAAGAGCGGAGGTTGTACAATGCCATGGTGACACCTCCTATTAACCCTCACCCTTTTTTCTCTGATGAGTTTGAACAGGACCCTGGGAAATCTTGTGCCCTAGCTTCAGTGGGTGGAACCCCACTCTTCTGCTACCCGGAGGCGCACCCCGTTCAGGAGGAGGGGGGTCTTGCCCTACCCCCCCTCTTTCTTCGGCATAGGATGCAGGGGCTCCGGTGGGGGCCACCCCACTGCTCGCCGCCGGGGACCCTGCTGTGGTTACTGTTCCCCTACACGCTGGAGAGGGGGAGACAGACGCCGCGGGGGAGACAACCGCAGCCGCTTCGGAGGGGGCGCTCCCCCTTGAAGGGGCGGCCCTTGATGCAGTAGTAGGAGGGGATGATTCCCTCCCCACTGCACGCATAGAGGAGGTGGCCGCGGATGCTACGGAGGATGTCACTGCCACCAACGAGGGGGCCGCCCCACTTGTTGTGGGGGAGCCACCGAGGGAGGTGGACAACCTCATTGCGCCCGTGTTGGCGGCACCACTGCTGGTGGCGCCTACTCCTACTCCTCCTGAGGTGGGCGCACTCAAGACACTACGCCGAAGCAGCAGGAATGCGGGAAAGGCGGATGAACATACCCTACTCAAGACGGAACGTCTGGCAAAGAAAAAGAACCTTGAAGGTAATTCCTTTTTTAGCTTTTCAGATTCCCACATTATTTCAATCCTTGGTAGGGTAGGCATCAACTTAGCTACCTCAGATGTTGTTCTTATTAAAAACTTAGAGGTAGATAGATTAGTTCTGAGCGCTAATAAAAATATTAAAGTAAAAGCTACTAATCTAATAAGTGATGACGAAAGGGAAGAAAGATTGGAGGAAGTTCTCAACCACGCTTGTGGAAATTTAAATGAGAGCTTGCTGGATGCAGAGAATGATCATATTCTAGATCTCTCTCCTATCAGTCGTAAGAAAAAATATAATAATGCCAAGAATTCAAGAAAAGGCAAACTTCCCAAAAAGCCAAAACCCCTTCAAAGATTACTATAAAATGAAAGGGGTATTCTGGAATAGCAGAGGTCTTGCAGACTTGGCTAAACACAGATTTTTGGCTGAACTAGTTAAAGAGGAGCAGATTAATTTTATTGCTCTCTCTGAAACTGGTCGTGAGTCCTTTCCCGATCATGTCCTCAAAAATTTTTGTGCTGGACGTGATTTTCTTTGGCACGCTATGGCACCCCATGGTAGATCAGGTGGGATCTTGCTAGGGGTAGATCTTAGTGTGTTTGATATTGGTGCCATTGATGAGGGGGATTTCTATGTGAAATTCACCCTTAGATACAAGTCAACTGACTTCAAATTTGTCCTTTATTCTATTTATGGACCGGCACAATTACAAAACAAAGGTGCTTTTCTAGCCGAACTCGCTAATACCTGCTCAAAGGAGAACCTACCTTTTCTCATTGGTGGGGATTTTAATATTATGCGAAAGCCCGAGGACAAAAGCAGTGGAGACTTTGATCACAAATGGCCATCTCTTTTTAATGCTGTCATTGAGTCCCTTGATCTTAGGGAAATTGTCATGACAGGCCGCCAATATACTTGGGCGGGTCCGGGGGATAATCCGACTTACGAAAAACTTGATAGAGTTTTAGTCAGTACGGAATGGGAAAATCATTTCCCTCTGACCAGGGTCGAAGCAAGAGATCGGAACATTTCAGATCATACTCCACTAGTCGTATCCACAGGCGCATCCACTCACCAGTCCGGAACCAGACCCTTTAGATTTGAAAGGGGATGGCTCCTAAGGGAGGGTTTTTATGATATGGTTGCAAATATTTGGCGATCAGAAAACTCTGGATCTTGTCCACTAGAGCGGTGGCAATCCAAGATCCGTAGGCTGAGACAACATCTTAGAGGGTGGGCGTCTAATATTGCAGGCTCTTATAAAAAAGAGAAAAAAACTCTTCTAGCTCTTCTGCATAATTTTGATAAAAAGGCAGAAAACGATAGGCTAACTGATCAGGAGATCAATTTAAAGCACTATCTTAAAGAGCGTTTAGTCTCGCTTTTGAGGGAGGAGGAGCTTAAGTGGTATGAGAGGGCTAAAGTCAAAACGCTCTTGGAAGATGATGCTAATATAAGGTTTTTTCACCTTGTTGCCAATGCAAACACCGGAAACAACATATTTATAGACTTGAAGATGACCAAGGCGTTGTTGTTAGTGTTGACCACCTCAAAAGCCACATTACTAATTATTACAAAAATCTGTTTGGGACCCCAAAACAGACGAAAATCGCCTTGATGGAGGATCAGATTCTTGATATCCCACAAGTACCCCCTGAGGAAAATGAGATCTTCATTGCCGACTTCACTGAAAATGAGGTGAGAGAGGCAATCTTCCAAATGGAGCATAATAAGGCTCCTGGACCAGATGGTTTCCCGGCTGAATTCTATCAAGTGTTTTGGGGGGTGATCAAAGAGGACCTATTGGCTCTGTTTCATGAGTTCCACAGGGAGACTCTAGATCTCTTTAGTCTCAATTTTGGGATCATTACTTTAATTCCAAAAATTGAGAACGCCACTAAGATTCAGCAATATAGACCCATTTGTGTCCTCAACGTTAGTTTCAAGATTTTTACAAAAGTTGGAACTAACAGGCTGAATAAAGTGGCAAAGACTGTGGTGAGCCCAAATCAAACTGCCTTCATGCCTGGTAGAAATATTATGGAGGGTGTTGTTATTCTACACGAGACCATCCATGAACTTCATACCAAAAAAGCTAATGGAGTTATTTTTAAGATTGACTTTATAAAGGCCTATGATAAGGTTAAATGGTCATTCCTCCAGCAAACTTTACGCATGAAAGTCTTCTCACCTAAGTGGTGCAGATGGATTCAAAACATGGTTACGGGAGGGAGTATGGGAATCAAAGTTAACGATGACATTGGTCCATACTTCCAAACGAAAAGGGGGCTCAGACAAGGTGATCCTATGTCACCCATCTTATTTAACATTGTCGCGGACATGCTAGCTCTACTTATTAATCGAGCGAAGGCGGCTGGACAAGTAAGAGGGGTTATACCCCATCTAGTCGATGATGGTCTATCGATTTTACAATATGCAGACGACACCATTATCTTTCTAGACCATGACCTTGAGCAAGCAAAAAATCTTAAGCTCCTTTTATGTGCTTTTGAGCAGCTATCGGGACTGAAGATTAATTTCCACAAGAGTGAAATCTTCTGCTATGGTGCAGCCAAAGAGATGGAGCCTTTCTATACTTCTCTCTTTGGATGTGATTCGGGGGCTTACCCTTTCAGGTATTTAGGTATTCCGATGCACCATAGACAACTCCTAAATTCTGAATGGAGTAAAGTTGAAGAACGCTTTCAACAAAAGCTCTCATGTTGGAAAGCAAAATACCTATCCTATGGGGGGAGATTGGTTTTGCTTAACTCGGTGTTAAGTAGCCTTCCTATGTTCATAATGTCCTTCTTTGAGATCCCTAAGGGAGTTCTTAAAAACCTTGATCATTTCAGATCAAGATTTTTCTGGCAAGGCTCTACTAAAAAATACAAGTACAGGCTTGCTAGATGGGACATCTTGTGCCGTCCCAAGGATCAGAGTGGCCTTGGGATCTTGAATTTACAGCTTCAAAATAAATGCCTTTTGGCTAAATGGTTAGTTAACCTCTTGAACACCGAAGGGACCTGGCAATCTTTGCTAAGGAATAAATATTTAAGAACCAAAACCCTGACGCAAGTATCATCCAAACCAAATGACTCTCACTTTTGGAGAGGTCTCAAACATATTAAAGATGAGGTTCTTTCTAAAGGTTCTTTTATTATTAAAGATGGAACCAGCACAAGATTTTGGGATGATACCTGGATAGGTGATAAACCACTCAAGGATACTTACCCATCCTTATACCATATTGCGCGGGATAGGAAGGTAACGGTTTCTAAGGTCATGTCCTCTAGACCTCTAAATATATCCTTCAGGCGGTCTCTGGTGGACAATAACCTAAGACAATGGCTTCACCTAGTAGCTCGGGTCTCTAATGTTGTTCTGGTGGATGGTAAAGATTATTTTAAATGGCCGCTGACAAAAAACGATTTTTTTACTGTCCGGTCGATGTATCTTGATGCTATAGATACTCATCCACCTTTTCAGCATAGGAAGATCTGGAAGTGGAAATTACCTCTAAAAATCAAGATTTTTCTTTGGTTTCTTCAGAAGGGTGTCGTTTTGACAAAAGATAACCTTGCGAAGAAAAACTGAAAAGGGAGTCAGAAGTGTGTCTGCTGTAATATGAATGAAACTATACAGCACCTCTTTATTTTCTATGCTACTAATTTGAGCCAACCTAGATCTATTAACCATATGTTTGGTAATTGGCTTAATAATCAACAAAAAGACTTTAAGCAACTGATTTGGGTTGGTGTCGCTGCCATTTGCTGGGCTATTTGGAAATGCAGGAATGATATAGTATTCAAAAAGACGAAGTTTAATTCGATTTTGCAGGTTATTTTCAGGGGAGCTTACTGGTTACGCTTCTGGGCCCAGTTGCAGCGTAAGGAGCAGGCCAAGGACATCCTCATCGCTATGAGCAGGAAATTAGAAGTCATTGCTCTACAGATTGTCAATGGTGGATGGAATAATTGTTATCGTTTACCTTAGTTGGGGGCATGTTGCCCGTTGCTACTTGTCTGCTCTTTTTGACATTTGTTTGAACTCTGTAATAATTGACTGTGTACATCTTCGGATGTAGAGGCCGGATTTAATTATCCATTATCTAAAAAAAGCTGTTATATGGGGATCACCCTCGTGCCCGTGGCCTGATCACTAACGAATTAGTGTACCCCCGTGGCCTGATCGCTAAGGAATTAGAGTCCAGTCCATTTGCGCCACGATGTAAGAACGGTTCGGAACCAGATACAGATTCCGGATGTAAATTAAACTGTCACCGCCGTTCCAAACAAGCTCAGGCGATTCCTTCTCATAGGAAAGGAAACCTTCAAAAATCCCATGAAAAAACTTTGTTCCGAACAGGCCCTTAGCAGGCAGCTATTCCTGATCCCATTTCCACAGGACGCATTTGTGGCTGCGCTGCATTGCACGTTTGAGAATCCTTTGATTGACTGGATGCATTTCGCTCTGCTGCGAGCTCTCAAGAGCCACCTGGAACTGGAAGATTTTGCTAATGAAGGAGACCCGTCGGCAGTGCACTGCATTAGGTAAAATGCCCTTCTCTGTATCCTAAGCTTTAGAGAGCTCTACGCAATGAAAAATCTGTTTCTCATGTCACTACCCACTATATTGTCTTTGCAGGAATCTTAACTGGGAGCTATTAGACCTAGCAACTCTGCCAATCTATCTTGCTGAGCTCCTTGCTGAATACTCCCTCCGTTCTTTATTATATGACGTTTAGGATAAGAAATTTAGTTCAAATGAACTAATTTTGTTGTCCTAAACGTCATATATTTAAGGACGGAGGGAGTACTTGCTAACCAGGGGCACAGAATTGATGTATGGTATGAAGCTTACTGACTTAGAGTTGCTGAGTACAGAGTACTACAGGCAGCCTGCAGTGGTAAAACTTGAGCTGTTGCATTCACTCTCTGATGATGTTCCGGAGATTGGGGCTATATGGTCAAGGATGTCAGAGTCAGATGGAAATGACGAGGGCTTCATAAGCACTGGTTCAAGAAGAAAAAAGACGGGCTCTTCTGCCGAGCTCTTTTCCGGTGCCTTATACTACTATGTGGTGGTATATAGTATAGAGAAGATCTAACTGTAGATTGATAAGGGCAACTTAGTAATTTTGTACCTAGTTACTAAAACTCATCGATCCTTTTCCTTTCCGCAGACACGGGAGCCCGCCGGCTCGCCGTAACCATTACTCCCCCGTGACAACCTCCTGGAGGTCGGTGCCATGGCGGCCGCTGGTGATTGTGCCAGAATCTGGCAAGCGCGATTAGCACTGATTGCTAGCGCCAAAGCATGGTTGACGGCGTGAGGCAGAGCCAAGGAGACGCTGCACCGTGTTGGCTGAAGCCATTATTTGGCATGAACTCAAACTGGACATAATCCTAATCAATCAATTGACGATCAAGGTACTCAGTTTAAAACGAACAGGACTAGTTATAGAGTTCGTAATCTGGTGATGTCGCATCTATTTCATGTGCGGTATATCTAGGTGAGGAATTAGAGGTCGCTGAGTTCCATGGACATGAACAGATGGCTACATCGAATCCATGGAAGTAAAGATGGGCAGGAACAACGGCCGTCCGTATTTTGGCTGTCATGCCGCCGGTGTAGCCGTGCCGCCGCCGTCGTGTCCGTGCTGCCGGCGAGGGCGCCGCCCGTCGACCCCGCCAGCGAGAGACAACAATACGGTACAGATAATATGTAGATTTCCAAATGAATCGCCTCTAATTAAAATTTTGATTATAATAAGTGAGATTCTAATTAATAGATTATACGATGTTGTAATTGTAAAAGTTGTTTAATTTTTTATTCTTATAATAACCTTATACCACCTTATACTACTCATCCATACCACCTCATACTACTGATGAGTTTTACGAAGTATACAATTAATCTGAGCCGTTAGATATCTGTATACTAGTCCTTTTTTAATGATATCTGAGCGGATTCTTCTCAGTCTCAAGAAGGCTCTGATGAAATGGATGATAGTAATAGTGATGAATGTTATCTTCGTGGCATGGATACAATTCGTTATGTTGTGATGGTTGTCCAGCTGCCTTTCATTCAAAATGTGTGGATGTGGTGGACGATCTATTGCCTGAAGGTGATTGGTATTGCCCTGAATGTTTAATGCAGAAGAATGATGGACCTAGAAATATGGCAAGTCCTATGAGAGGAGCAGAGGTTCTGGGAGTTGATCAACATGGCCGACTATACTTCGGCACTTGTGGCTATCTTTTGGTGTAAGTCTCCATCTTTCCCTTTCATGTATTTCTTGGGACTGTGTGAATTTGAGTATTCCTCTGCTACATTGACATCCTGTATTGTACAAAATCTAGTACTCTACCATTCAGGATTGCATCGCTGTAGTACTCTACCATTCAGATAATGAAGTCACCTTAGGATCGAGGAACAATAATGTAAGCTTTAGCATTTTTCTCTTGCCTATGAGCTTCACCTAGGATGCTTTATTTCTCTTGTTTCTTCTGGGTGGCACAGGTCCATAGAACATGTAAACTGCAACAATCATATATACAATTATTTATATAATAGCTTCTAGGGACATGTGGGCCTAGGAGTATATTGTGGAATTACCAATGGTGTGACTTTCGCCATGCTAGGCAGAACAAATATATTTATTTATTTTTCATGCTTAGAGGTGCGAAAAAAGTTGAATTTACTGAATAACCTAAAGTATGGTCATACTTATACCTTGATGTTGTACGAGACCACAAGATAATTATCCACAAGATAATTCTGTGCTACATACTATCACTTTTTGCTAAAAATATGGAAACGTGTGATGTATAAAGATTCTCTGGAATAAAACGAGGAAATTTGTGATACCCTGACTTAGTAAAATCCAGTTGTTATTGTACTGTAGGCTCATTGATTGAGGGTTTGCTGAAAAGTGACCAATTCATATTGCAAAAGTGAGACATGATATGTTTACTCTCTGATCAATCCTGTTTGCATCAAATAGTTACTTCTTGCTACATTAATAAACAAAGATCTTCTGAACTTGCAGAATTGACTCATACGAGGGGAACCCTCCATGTCATTACTATGGTCAGGTCGATCTTTAGTCCCTTGTTACAGTGTTGAACACATGTCATCCTTCGTACAAATCAATTGTTAATACAATATCTTCGTTTACGGTGCCGCAATTGAGTCACCCAATCTTAGCGGTCGATATCAGAGTAGCAGGGAATGTAGTACATCTGATGCTGAGACAAACTGCAGACTTTCATCACGATTGAAGCAACGTAGCCCACATGACCAATTTAAGGTAGAACAGGACAACTCCTTTGAACAATTGGATTCTGAGAAAGCTTGCACCTCAAATTCTGATCACTTGGATCAAGATTTGTCACTCCGGAGCATCACATTTAGATCTGCACTTATGTCTCGAAGTGGAAATGCTGCTGAAAGTGATTGAAATCAAATACCTCAAAATGGATCCTCTAGTTCTAAGAATGATCACTTCAATTCCCAGGAAGATGTTTATTGGTAATGGTTTATCTGCAGAGAATCAGAAAGATTCACCACCTAAGAAAAATTAAAGTGATTGGCATCTCCATTCAGATCTTTCTATGTACATAAATTATTACAACTTTAGTCAAATAGTAGCTGATTCAACTGTTGAAGAGATGAAACACAAGCTGTCTGAAAACAAGGAAGGGAAGAAACTTGTTCAGGATGCACTCTCTTTCCATCTGAGAACAATATGTAAAAAAAGATGCTAACATTTTTGCACTAACTGATCAGAAGCTTTCTGTGGAGCTGCTTAAAGAAAAGTGTGGATGGTGCAACTCCTGTCAAATCAGTACCGTTGTTGACTGCTTTTTCAGAGTAACTGATGTTAAATGCACGGAAGGCACCAAGCCACACCGCACGCTTTTGGTCTGGAAGCAGAAAAAAATATGGAAAGTCATATCATCCTCGCTATGCATAACATTTTGTCAATTGAAGAAAGGTTGAATGGTCTACTGACCGGTCCTTGGCAAAATCCACAATACCACATATATTGGCGTAAGGAGGTTCTCAAGGCTTCAGATGTATCATCACTTAAGCAGCCTCTTCTAATGGTATAACCCAGCACGGAGGCAGCGAGGGGGGCGGAGGGGGCTCCAGCCCCCTCTACTGCCGTCGAACTCTATTAAATATCCTTAGTTCCTCTAGTTTTTTCCCATAGATACAGTAGAAGGATAACATTCTGAGGTAGAAGAAGATAATTTTATGATTTTTTATCAGAAAAGATTATTAGGTTTATATTAATTGTATTAAGTCTTTTTATTATGTATAGTTCAGCCTTTCGTAAATTTTTTTTGATCCGTCACTGGGTATAACTTGTCATATGCTTCAGTCTTATGTTTTTTTCCTAATTCTGTATACCCTACAATGATACATACTTTTCTGCCCTACTCTGCGGTTAGAGTCCAATCTGCGACATGTTGCCATTTCTGCGCAATGGCAGAAATTGGCAGACTCTATTGAGGTGGTTTGGTTCTGCAGCTTTCATTTTTTTAATTATTTTTTAAGACGTGTAAAGCATGTTTTTCATTAAGAGAGGAGAAAAAAAATCGTTCACAAAGAGTACAGGAGGCCGAGCTCAACAAAACAAAAACACAGCAGGAAAGAGAGCTACACCGCCCTTAGCGAGCGAACACCTAAAAGACGAGCTAAGGGTAGGAAGCCCGCACGCGCCCACGATCTCGCCTCCTCCAGAATTGTCGGCACCAGCGCCACCGGCGTGAGAGCTTCCTTGTCGTGTACACGTTTGTTACGCTCCTTCCAAAGCGACCAAGCGACCAGCCAGACAAAGTATCGAAGCATTTCCTTCGAACCTTGGCGACCTGCTTCCTAGCGGAGCACCACCAAGTCGCGAAGCTCGTGGGACGGTCCGGGGCAAGGTCCTGAAGTAGAACATGCCTAAGTGCCCTGAACCAAACCTCACAACTAAAGACACAGTCCACGATGAGGTGATCAAGCGTCTCGAAGTCATCTGCGCAGAGGGCACAGGTGTTAGAGTCTCTCAGACCGTGATGGGGTAGGCGGTCAGAAGTCCAGCAGCGACCGTGCAAGACTAGTCAAGCGAAGAACTTGCACTTCCCTGGCATATGGACTTTCCATACCAGCCTGGCTCCGAGGATGTCGACGCGACCCAGAAAAAGAGCAGAGTAGGCCGAAGCCGCAGAATAAACACCGTTGGGCGACCACTTCCACAAAAATCTTTCAGGCTCCGACGTGAGCCTGACCTGCTGCAAGAGGTCCCAAACGGTAAGGTATTGCACGATAACCTGCACCGTCCTAGCGTGGGTGATGTCGCGACCCAACGAAGTCCCGCCGCGCCATGCTGCAGCTCCTCCCGGACTGTGAGAGAGCGCCGGATCCGCGGCGAGACAACTACCCAAAGATTAGGAGCCAGAGACTTGATGGAGCAGCCGGAGATCCAGTTGTCCTCCCAGAACAACGCGCGGGTCCCACCCCCACCTCAACCGAGACGGAGGCATCAAAGAAAGCCTGCGTAGCCCAGTCCACCGGGACGGAAAGCCGCCCAAGTCCGGTCAGGATCAGTTCGTGCAAGACAAAGCCAGCGCAGGCAAAGGGCCGTCCCAAAGGCGCGGAGGTCAGGCAAGCCAAGGCCACCACAGCGTGTGGGGCAGGTGACATTCACCCAAGTGACCAGACAGCGACCGCCGCATGCCACCTCTGTGCCGCACCCCGTATGAGAGTTTCGACCGCACGCAGGACCCAGGGTGCAACGGCTATTGCCATCGAAATATGCACAAGGATGGCCAAGAGGGTAGACTTGGCTAGAACTAGACAACCGCTACGACTCAGAAGTCTATCCTGCCAAGAAGGTAGACGCCTGGCGACTTTGTCGGCCAGAGGCTGCAAGGCGGCCTTGGGCAGCCGCCTAATAGAGAGAGGTATGCCCAGGTAGGTGCACGGGAAGTCGGTGATGGTACAGGAGAGGACAGAGCGAACCAGGGAGAGGTGGTCCTCCGAGCAGTTAATGGGGTACACCTGGCTCTTCGCGAAGTTGGCCGCTAGGCCGGAGGCGCTCTCAAAGAACGACAAAACTGCCTTGACGACCCTCAAATCTAGCTTGACCGGAGAAAAAAAAGCGACCACGTCGTCATAAAAGTGCTAGAAAGCCAAGGAGGAAAGCCATCTTCTAATATTGAACTCAAAGTTGACTCACGTGATGTTGGTGTTTATTGGTGGAGGGTGGGAAATTATCTCGTCAACTATTTCATTGGAAGAGGTCACTGAAAGTTTTTTTAATTACATAGTGCAATGCAGACGTTTATAATACGCACGCACACTCACCTCTACAAACACACGTACGAGTGTACGACGCAAACCATACTTCTATGAGCACCTAGCAGATCTAGAGATTCCTGAAGTCACCGTTGACGCCTCGTTGTCGACGAGAATATCACTTACCACTTAACACAAACGCCAATAAATTTTGAGAAAATCCAAAAAAATGTACGGGCATCAAAATTTAAACTTTGATAGATAACGGTCCTGGATCATTCTTTTTTTTTTTTGAAAGCAAATTAGCTCATGCTTCATTCATCAACCAGAGGGCCAGAGCAATCTCGACCCACCAGCAAGTTTACAAAAGCAGGGAGGGGAGCATTCCAAACAATGGAGGCATCCGGGTCCCTAGCTAAGCCTGAGCTAGCTAATTCATGTGCACAATTATTACAAGAACGAGGAACATGACATACACCATGTAAAGTAAAATGTAAGTCTAAAATGTCTCGGATTTCTTGGAAGATAACTCCTCCTGGCGCACTGTCATATGCCGGCGACCGAATGGCGCTGATCAGGTTTAGGGAATCAGTCTCAAGCATCACCTGTGATATCCCAACATGCATAGCTGCATACAAAGCAGCCAGGCAGGCCTCCCCTTCAGCAGCCAATGCATCATTCACCGCCTTCAGACGCACGGAACCAGCTAGAACATCATTCCCTCCATTATCTCTGATCACAAAACCCCAAGCGCCATCTTTTTCTTTCTCTCTGAACGCCCCATCAGAGTTTATCTTCAGAGCATCAGCCGGTGGTGGCTGCCATCTTTTTGGCCTGATTTTGCCGGCTGCCTGAACTGGAGGTGTGACAAGCAGATGATTATTTCCAAAAGCCGCATCCATGGTTCTATGCATAACTCCTTCCAGAGACAACATCCTGTCCTTGGCATTTGCTTTGTTCCTGTTCTCCCACCAAACCCACAGGAAGCAGCAAACAATTGATCTCTCTTTTTCATGCATCTTCAAAATATAGTGGACTAAATCCCGTGCTGATTGCTGAAGGAGTAAAGCCCTGCGCACATGCTCCAGATTGAGAGCCTGCCAGCCTTTCTTCACAAATTTACATTTCAAGAAACAGTGCCCGCCATCCTCATCCAGTCTCTGACACACAGGACATTTAGTATCCACATCTTTGACACCCCTCCGTTTAATGTTCAGTCGCCAAGGCAAACTATTATGTGCCACCCACCAAAGGAACTGTTTGATTTTCGGCAGACATCTGAAATTCCAAAGATGTAACCAATGAAGAGAATCAGAAGAGTGAGCAGTGGAACTTGATGAGCCTTGCTGCCACTGGTGCTGCTGCTCCCGGCTGTCTTCCAACACATGGTAAGCAGATTTCACTGAGAAGAGGCCCTTTGGATCATAATGCCACGCAATGACATCCTCTCTTCCATGTTTGATTGGTATAGCTAAAATCACCTTTACATCCTCTTCCCAAAATATGTCCTCCACTAACTCTCTATCCCAATCACCTGTTGTGGGATCAATGAGATCCGCCACATGTGACAAAATGGACTGTCCTCTTGGAGTGATTGGTTGTCTTGTAACACCTCTTGGCAACCACGGATCCTGCCATATATTAATGTTCGAGCCATCTCCTACTCTCCAGATCATCCCAGCTTTTATGGCCTGAAAGCCACGCACAATGCTCCTCCAGGAGTATGATATACCCGGCTTCTCAACTGCATTCAGAAGATTGCCATCCGGATAGTATTTGGCTCTCAGCACTTGTGCACAAAGTGAGTCAGGCTCCAGTAGTAGGCGCCATCCTTGTCTGGCTAGCATAGCAAGGTTAAATAGATGCAAATCTCTAAACCCCATGCCTCCTTTCTCCTTTCGGCTACACAGCAACTCCCATGACAACCAATGTAACTTATGTTCATTTTCTTGTTGTGCCCACCAAAAACGGCCGATCTTCATGCCAATATCCTCACACAGTGTCTTAGTTAAATCAAAACATGACATGGCATACGTTGGTATAGCTTGTGCAATAGCTTTGATGAGAACATCCTTGCCAGCCTTAGATAGCAGCTTCTCCTTCCATCCCTGAATACGTTTCCATACTCTATCTTTCAGATAGTTGAATGTTTGCACTTTGGATTTCCCTATATAGATTGGGAGCCCCAAATATTTCTCATTATGGGCTTCAGAGTTGATGTCCATCTCCTGCATGACAGCATCCTTGTCAGATTGACTTGTATTTGGAGTAAACATAATGGAGGACTTGTCCTTGTTTATGATCTGCCCCGAGCAATCCTCATACAGATTAAGTATATTTCGCAGGTGACTTGCACTCTGATCATCAAGTTTGAAGAGTAACAATGAATCATCTGCAAATAATAAGTGATTAATACTCGGAGCATCCGGGCACACACGGACACCTCTTATCTCTCCTCTAACTTCTGCTTCATTAAGTAGACAAGAGAAAGCTTCATCACAAATCAAAAATAAATATGGTGATAGAGGATCCCCCTGCCGCAATCCCCGTTGAGGCACAATTTCCTCCGTAAGCTCCCCATTGACTTTAAACTTGTAAGTAACAGAGGAGATAAACTTCATCACCACATTCACCCAATCACGATGAAAGCCCAGCTTGCACATCATTTTCCTCAGAAATTCCCACTCAACACGATCATATGCCTTACTCATATCCAACTTGAGAGCTGCACATCCTTCCAAACCTCTCTTCTTGTTCTGCATATAATGTGTCAGTTCATATGCTAAAAGGACATTATCTGTTATCAAGCGGCCGGGTACAAATGCACTTTGGTTAAGAGAGACAATGTCAGGAAGCACAACTTTCAGCCGGTTTGCAACTGTTTTCGAGGCAATCTTGTAGATCACATTACAAAGGCTGATGGGTCTAAGATCTTTAAGTCTCTTGGGGTCAGGGATTTTAGGTACTAGTACCACTATAGTTTCATTCCAGCCGTGTGGCATTTCCCCTCCATTCAACAAAGATTCCACTTCCCTCACCACATCTTGGTAAGTAATATTCCAGAATTTCTTGTAAAAAAGTGCAGGCATACCGTCCGGACCAGGCGCTTTAAGATCATGTGACAGAACCGCCCAAAATAAATCTGGATTATCACTTAAGCCGGTCCACTTGGCTCATAAGCGATAACCAAGAGCTATTTTGTCGCCTCTGCCGGGTCATGCCCGGTAAATCACTTCACAGGATCGAGATATGCGCTAAGCCCACACGAAGGCGGGACCAGAGTACATCATTACATTACATACAAGTCCATAAGTACTTAACATTACAAACCAGGTTTTTCAGTACATAAAAGTAAACATGGTTCAGAGTTTAAACAGCGGAAAGTAAACTAAACACGGGATACACATGGGAGGCCATCCACAATGTATCAGTCCTCATCATCGTTCTCCCATTCAATTTCCCATCCATCTGGAATAGCACCAGGCCAGATGGGGTTCCCTGAAAGTAACAAAACAAGCAAGGCTGAGTATACTAATACTCAGCAAGACTGACCCGTCAAAAATAAAAGACACAGCTAGATATGCAAGGCTTTTTGGCTGTGGGTTTGTTTTGCCAAAAGCAACTAAGAGTTGATCCTTACTTTCAATTTTTAGCTCAAGTTCTAGTATGTTAACCATTCTAGGTAAGCACCTAGCTAAACAAGCATGGTTGTGCAAACAAGATTAATCAAGCATCAATATTAATCCAAAATGTTTCATAAATAAACATGGGGTAGCCAGTGGTCAAGCCGACTCAGATAACGGCGAGTGACCGACGATCGATCGATTTATATCCTTGCAAGGTAAACCCAAGCTACACGAAAGAAGGTAGACCCCAAAGAATCCAAAGAAAAGCAAATACGGGGTCTACCCCGACCAGGCGGTTCCCGTCACTCCCCAGATTAGGGACAGGTGCCACAGTCCTAAGTACAAGGTTACTGGGACGCCCTCACACGGCACGCCCAGACTCACACTTGCACTACCGGAATCAAACCGGGATACGCATCTCAAGATTAGTAGCCATAAAGTCCCCGCACTGGTTCATTAGGTACTAGGCTTACCGGTCCCATTCCCGACAAGCACTTGGTACGTTCAATAGCTTAGACCAGCACCATGCTACTCGGTCGAGACCGAACCCATTGCTCTTACCACATGAGCGAGTCCATTAACCAACTTATGATTCCAACATAAGCATCCTATATCTCGCGAGCAATGAGTCATTACTCGACTTGTACCGTATCCTTAGAGCATGGCACTAGCGTTCCTAACATACTAGTAAAAGAGCATAGGAGTCCTAAGGATCATGCATCTAGGTTTCAAACAACTCCTGAAACTTAAATGCACAAGTAAACAATAAATACTGGAAAGTAAAGGTGGAGTGAGATTTTGTTCAAAAAGGTTATATGCATCCGGTGCTTGCCTTCCTCTGACTCAACACTAGCCTTGGGCTCTTCTGGACTTTGGTCCAGGTCTTGCTGCCCACTAGCTTGATTTAGCTCACCACTAGCGGATCCCTCCTCCTCCTGAGTAAGCGTGTACGTCCTGTCGGGAAGATCTACACGTTTATGCACATGCATTAGTTATGGTGTGAAGGTGAGAGATTTTATCATTAACCCAACTCTTGTGGGCCACATTCATCAAAACAACAAAGAAAACTCACAAAAGTAAGGTGTGTGGTGAGAGTGAACTATCATCTATTTAAATGGGGATTGTGTGCACATTTAAACAAAATAGCTTACTGAACTTCATTAAGGTATGGGGTGAGTGATACTGGAGTAACACTTACTTTGATAGTGATTGCGTGCACATCTAAGCAAATTAAATTATTAAACTTCATTAAAATTAAAGGGGTGGATTATGGTGGACTAACTATGCCTTTGATGGTGATTGTGTACATATCTAAGAAAGTTAAACTAACAACTTCATCATCAGCATGGGGTTTGTGCTTAAATTCATTTTAAACAGCAACTGAACTTAAACACCTTTAAATCAAATTAAAAGATAATATAACTTTATTTATTCCAATATAACTAGCCACTCATCCATAAATCATAATAAATAAAATATGACTCCAACTGTCATGAAAATTTTACCAGAGCAGTATATGACTAAACTAAACTTAAATATAAATTTTCAGCTCAATATCATTTATACATTATTTTAAATGAAAAAGACAAAAGACAGCCTAGATAAACTTCATTATTTCACACAAAAAGATTTACTAGCCCTTTTGATCCCAAACTTTTTCTACAGCTCTAATATGCCAAAACTAAGTTCTAACCCAACATGTTCAAGTGGATTCATCATATATTTCAAGTTATGAATTTGACATCCATCACAAGCATAAATATTAAACACTGCTCAAACAGACTCCTAAAATCACCATTATTTTTCCAGGGGTGCTTAACATCACAACAAAGGCCTAGGCTGCATTGGTGCTGAAAGAAATTATATTTTGAGGGAACTATAAAAAGCATCAAACTTAAACCAACATAGATCTTACAAAAATTATAACTAGAGTTCTACATCACAAAAATGTGTGAAACTTGGTCACAAAACTGAACATAGAGCACACAACAACATATCCAAATTTCATTGCATTTGCATGTGTACATTTTGAACTACAACAAATATGCCTCAAACTGAGTTTGAATTTTCATTTAAAAACTAAACAGAAAAACACTATACAACTTTTGTAAAAGTTGTAGATCTACTCTCAAGGATTCCAGAACAGTTGGATTTGCATTTTTCCAAATTTTCTACAATTTTCTACGGATTTTCTAAGTTGCAGCCAAAAACCCTAAACAATTTTACAACCGGACCCTTGCCTGAAATTTCAGAATTACGAAGAGGCCCCTGCTTTACACAAAACACCCTAACTAAATCGCAATCTTCACAGGTGAGCCCTCGCCGACGCAGGGGATGGCTCCGGCGGCCGGAGGAGCGGCGGAGGGGTGCGGTGAGTGGCCGGCGAGCCCTAGGGGACCTACCCGAAGCTTGTGGAGGTGCTTGCCCGGCCGGAATTGACGCCAGGGATCCCCCTTGGCAGAGCGCAGGGACGGTGCCCGCCTGAGTGCGGCTCCCGACGGCGGCGGCCGGAATTCCAGGCTGCGGTGGCTGGGGATTACTTCTAGGCTTGAAGGGGAGGGAGAGGAGTAGCAAGGTACGGCGCGTGCGAGCGGAGACGGCAGCCCGCGGCGGCGGCGTGGCACTGCCGTGCGGCGGCGGGTGCGACGGGAAAAGGAGGAGCGGCGAAGGGGAGCTCGGTTTTGAACCGTGACTCTTGCGCGTGTGCGACGGAAGCGAGGCGCGAGGGTAGGGTGCTCGCGCGAGGCCAGTGGGGTGGCCAGGTGGCGCGCGGCATGCGTGACGCGCGCGCGCGGGCGCTCGGGCACGCGGCGCGTGGCCCGGCCCGGCGCCCTGTGGCGTGGGCGCGGTGCATGATGGGAGGCGCGGCGGAGGGCCCACGGAACTGGGGCGAGTCCACAGCGACGTCTCCGGGGTGACCGTACGCCGGAACGGCGCGGTACGACGCATGGCAGAGAAAGACGCCGGCGCGCGCGCGCTCTGGTTCTGTGTCCGCGACGTCGTCGTCCGTTTTCGCGAGCCCGGTTTCAAAAATACATAACTTCAAAAAGAGCCAACTAAGTTGGAAATCTCCATAAATAAAAGTTATAGAAGAGCTATAGACCTACAACTTTCGCAAAGGGCGACATATGTTTTGATCAACGGATTTGTGGCAAAAACGCGTTGAAGTTCCAGCAAATCTCGGCCCCCAGTTACTGTGCGCAGAAACTTCGTCTCAAATTTAAGCGGCTTTACACTCAAAATTTGAATGTCCGCCAATTATGAAAAGTGTGTTTTCGGAAATAAGGAACAACTTTTATATTGGCCGATTTTGAACTTCTATAGTGAAATTTGGAGAACGCGCAAGAAAAACAAATCAACCTTTTTGGATCTAAAGGGGTTTGACCTAGAATTCGAACTTTGACCAAGGTCTTTTGTGCAAATGTGTGCAAAATCAAGTCAAACATGCTTAGGAACTAATTAACCATGATTAGCACTTCTAATTAATGTCATTAGCATAATCAAACATCAGGGATGTTACAGATCACCCATATCATCTAGCGCCGCCTTGATTTCTTTAGTGGTGTATTCCTTCATCAGCGCTTCATTCATCGCAGCAGTGACCCGATGTGGGACTTGAGATAGTAATTCATCATATCGGTTACCTGCATGAGACTGAAAGAGGGAGTTATAATAATTAGTAACCATAGTGTGGATCTCCCCCCTCTCCTCCACCATAGTTCCATCATCCTTCACCAGCTTCCGGATTCTATTCAATCTCCTCCTCTCCGATGCATGTTGATGGAAAATTTTTGTGTTACGATCACCATGCTGCAGCCAATGTGCTTTGGCCCTTTGTCTCCAATACAACTCCTTCTGATCTTCTAACTTTTCAAGTTTATATTTCAATATTTTCTTCCTGGCAATATTATCCTTCGTGATACTACACCGTCTACATGCCTCCAACGCCTTCTTTGCATGCTTGATACGTTTCTCCAGATCTCCCAATGTATTTTTACTCCAATCCCATAGGTCTGCAGCAATGTTTCTAACAGCCCCAGTAACATTTTGTAGCCTCGCATCAATCGACAATCTCCAGGCGTTCTCCACAATAACCTCGCAGTTCTCCTCCTTTAGCCAACTAGCTTCAAAACGAAAGCAAGGGCCACTTCTCGCCACCCGGGAAAATTCCTCCTGCTCCACTGTCACAATCACAGGTCGGTGATCAGAGTGTCGAGGCTCACCATTCCGTACCCGGACACTTGGGAATCGAGTGCGCCACTCCACATCAGCCACCGCTCTATCCAGCCGTTCCCGGATGTACTGATCACTTGCGTGGCTGTTGTTTCTCCATGTGAACATATCACCCGTGAAACCAAGATCATCCAAAGCACATTCTTCCAACACCTCTCGGAAACTATCCATACAACCCTGCGGCCTAGGGACACCACCTTCTTTCTCATGACTCAATAGAATCTCATTAAAATCACCAAGACAGAGCCATGGTCTCCTCCTGGCTGCATTCAGTGTACGAAGCGCACGCCATGAAAGGGGCTTCTTGTCCGATGATGGCTCCCCATAGAACCCTGTGAGTCTCCAGATGAATCCATCCTTCTCCACCACTTCACCATCTATATACAAACGAGACATAGCTCGCAGCTGGAAATTAATTCCCTTCCGCCAAAAAATTGCCAGACCTCCACTCCTCCCCTAGCGATTTCACCATTATATTCGTTAGATCAAGCCTCCACCTCAAGCTTTCTATCCTTGATCTGTCCATCTTTGTTTCAGATAAAAAAAGGATGTCGGGGTCCTCCTCCTTCCGAATATTCAGAAGGCCACGAATTGCCGGGCCATTCCCCAATCCCCGGCAATTCCAAGCAATAATCTTCATTTCTTCTCGCAGGGCTGTACCAACAGCCCCGCGTTACTTGCAAACATTGCATCTCTCGCCTTCTTGTTGTATTGCTCCCCATCAACACCATCCTCCAAAGTGCGCTTCTTCCCTACTACAGCACCCACCTCCTCACCCCCCTGCCGAACAACTTCCCTTGGCTGCCGCCTGTAAGTTCGCCCCGCACCTTTCTTCTCCTTCTCAGCCTTCCCCTTCTCATTTGGAACATCCTTCTCCTTGTGATCCACCTGCATGGCACTATTCACATCCCCCTCCTTACTACCAGCTGCCTTTGTCAGCAAGTCCTCTACCAACCCCTTGCTGTTGTCCGTTGTTACCCCACCCTGCAACACATCTCCGGCCTCCCTATCATCCAGAAACAGCACCTTCTTGGACTTCCCATCCACAGGCAGTGAGTCCTTACTTTTCAAAGGGCTAGTAACTTCTTCCTCCTCTTTCCCTTTCCCCTCTTCACCATTGCTACCACCCTTTGCATCGTTCTTTCTCCACGACGGTGCATCACTACCAGAGCGTCCCCGGGAGACTCCTGCTACTGTACCCGCCAAGACTCCCTCGACTACCACTGCTCCCCGATCTCCAAGAAGTATAGCTCCTACCCCCGCCAAAACGGCCACCACCATCCTCCATCCTCCTCTTGTCCGGGATGCATATGAGTTTCTTGCTGAACTGTTGTGCTTCTCCTTGTGCTAGTTTAGTATCACAACTCCTATCTGTATGGCCAATGATGCCGCACGTGTAGCAGAAATCTGGGAGAAATTCGTACTCCATCGGGCACCATAATGGTTTCTCCTTCTCCCCAACGTACACCGTTACCCCTCGCATCAATGGCTTCCTGATATCCAGACGAACTTTGATCCGGAGGTACCTTCCAAGAGCAGTATCATCATCATCCAGATCCATTGTCATGAAGGATCCAACTTCCGCCCCAATCGCCTCGCCGGTTGCCTTGTTCATCATGCCAAAGGGCAGCTTCATCACACGCACCCAGATCGGGATGTAAACGAATTCCATCTCCTCAATCACCTTTGTCTCATCTAGGTCCATCAACACCACCAAATCCTTCCCAAACATCCATGGCCCATCCTGCAACGCCCGCCTCTTGCCTGATGCCTGATGGAAAGAAAACAGGAACTGATTTTCTCCCAAATCCTTGCAAGTGACCCCTTTGATCGGGCACCAGATCCTCCCGAGTGCCTGTGCCAAGCCGTCGGCATTCACCAATTTCTCTGCAAACACCTTGCCAACCGCCTGTGGATCAGCCTCCCTACTCCGCGAACGGCTCCCCTGATCAACCCTAATGCCCTTTTGCTCCGCCGCCGTCGGCTTCAGACGCTCCAGCATACCCTCCACCCCCTCCATCACTGCCCTCTGCAGTACGCAGGGAGAGGCTGCGACGAACACCACCACAACAGCAGGGTTCCAAGGCTAGCAGATCTTGGCTGGGCTCCCAAAGGAGAATTGGACTGTGGACACGATCGTGGAAGGGACGTGGACTCGCGATCCAATCGCAGGGGCGCGACAGATCAAACCCAAGATAGAAGAGGAGAGATCACAAACGACGAGGAACCCTAACCGCCAAAACCTCCCTCGAGTCGCCTAGGCGCCGAGGACCCCCCAGGACCTGGTCTGTACGTCCTCTACAAACCAATTCGCACTAGTCTACTACAAAGCTGCTCGACAAAAGTTTGTGACCAAACCTTCTATATCAATCAATTTTTAGAAAAGTACGGTTTTTCGGCCCGGCCCAAGGCCAACCCTTTAGCTAGTGCCGGGCGTGGGCCTCCACCTCGGCACGCCAGGCGGCCCGTCCCGGCCCGTTTTATGATTTTTGGCCTGACAGCGGCCCGCAAACTCCCCACCCTGTATATCTGTATATACTAGGGCGCCGCCTCCCGGTCTCCCAACCCGTCGCCGCCGTCCCTCTCGATCTCTCCCGTCCTCTCCACTGCCCCACCCGTCGCCACCTCCTCCGTCGCCGCCGTCACCAGGCCGCCATGGCGCTGCACGCCCCCGTGCTCGTGTTGAGTAAGCGCTTCCGTCCCGTCCGAGCCCTCCCACTACTTCGTGCGCGCCGCCATTTTTGTGCCCGGATGGGTTGATGTTTCCTTGCCCTCTTGGGTTTTAGTTTAGGCTCTTTTCTGGGGTTGTTTGTGTCGAAACCCGCTTGATGGTGCTGTCGGAATCCACGATTCGGTTTGTTGGGTCGGGCGTAGTTTTTTTAATTCGGAGTAAAAATATAAAATCTCATTTCCTTTAAGCTGATCTGATCTTTTTTGGTGAATTTGTCTGATCTCTCTTTATTTTTTTTATTTGATTGAGCAGAGGACTCGCTGAAGCGTGAGTCGGGCTCGAAGGTGCATCAGGCCAACATCCAGGCTGCCAAGGTGAGGGCTTCTCCGCTGCACCAGTTTTGATTAGTCCAGTGCAAGCAGTTTATTTTGTTGTGGATCCCCTATTACTGTAGCCCTGCCATGTTATTGGGAAAAAACTTCTTAGAGGACGTCCTCTTGTTGTACTAATTGTTTGGTTGAGAATGTATTAGTTAGTATAAACTTAAATCTTAATTATTCAGTTAAGTTACATGTCAGTGTTTGATTTGCAGGCTGTGGCAGATATCATACGCACTACACTGGGTCCCAGATCCATGTTGAAGATGCTTCTTGATGCTGGAGGAGGTGTGCCAAGAACTCAAATCTAGTCTATGCATTGTATATATCATTGAAATTTTGACTCAATCACAAATTTCATGTGTAGGGTTTTATATTAAAGAGTTTTTGGGCAATGAGTAATACTGCAAAAAATTTGTACTGGATTGTGCTTGCTTTGAACAAATAATGTGGTGTGCAATATACTACGTGTGCTAGTCCTTTCCTGGACCCCTTTGCGGTTGAGCTCAGATTCTATGAATTTTACACCTCCGGCAGTGATATTGTTAACCTGCTCCCATGAACCTTGTCACCACAATGAGAACATTTAATTGCGAGTTTTGTATATACTTGCCTGTTATTGGCTTGTACCTGTGTGATGAAATTGCTCTGCTGGTCAGTTATGTATGCCATTTTGTTTTCCTAGAGATAATTCTGATGATCCTGTTTCCAATTCTTTTGTTAATAGTTTTTCCTGCTTATGCCAAAGTTTTCCTTCAGAGAACATACTCCCGCTGCTGAAAATTCAAAGTTGGCGTATTAATTGAAAAACAACACAAAATGATGTGTGCTGGGCATGCATACTTTTCTGGAAAAAAGTTATTTGTTTACACAGTAGTAACTTTTGAGAATAGAAATATGTCATGCCATGGTGTAATGATGCAGCTTACTGTTTCACTTGTCACTGAAAAGTAGTTAAAACTACATCAATTAATTAATTCTGCCATTTCTGATGCTACTTTTTCTTTTGTTTTAACAGTGTTATCTTGGTTGTTTGTTCTTTTGCAGGTATTGTGGTTACTAATGACGGGAATGCTATATTGAGGGAGATAGACATTGCACATCCTGCTGCTAAGGTATACCATTCATCAATCATTGTATTTTTTTGTTCAATGGATAGCTCATTCTGCCATTATAGTGTATACCTATATGTGCTCCCTTCTGCAGTCTATGATTGAACTAAGCCGTACACAAGATGAGGAGGTGGGTGATGGCACAACCTCTGTGATTGTTCTAGGTATATGTTTCATCTGACAGTTCTTTGGCAGTTTTACTTTGATAGTTATGATGGTTATCTAATCATCATTCACCCGCATTAAATTTCTCAATGCTAGCTGGTGAGATGCTCCATGTTGCTCAAGCATTTATCGACAAAAACTATCATCCTACTGTTATTTGCCGAGGTAAGATCCATTAGTTCTCAGGGCTTTTGTTTACTGAAGTAAGACTTATTTTGTCGCTCTTGATTTCTTATCTGTTCTGACACATATTGCTCCAAATTTCAGCTTACACCAAAGCACTTGATGATGCTATAGCTGTTCTTGACAAGATAGCAATGCCTGTTGATGTGAATGATCGTAAGTTTACATGGAACTTGTGGTTTCTCATGTGTCCCAAAACCCTACAAACATTATACTGCTTCTCAGGGACATGGCATCTCTCCTCTTACATGATCTCTTGATAACATAATATATATTGATGTCACTGTGATATACCATCATGTAGGCGCGTCAATGCTAGGTCTTGTGAAGAGCTCCATTGGTACAAAATTCACTGGCCAGTTTGGTGACCTTATTGCTGTAAGCATCTTTTTTCTGTATGAAACTTAACAACCAGCTGTCCCCACCCTTTTTTTACTTTGTTCAGTTTATGGATTTTCTGACATCTTATGTTGCTTTGCTCAGGACCTTGCCATCGATGCTACTACAACAGCAGGCGTTGACCTTGGTCAGGGCATGCGCGAAGTTGATATCAAGAAGTATATTAAAGTAGAAAAGGTTCCTGGTGGTCAGTTAGAGGATTCTAGGGTTCTCAAAGGAGTTATGATCAATAAGGATGTTGTTGCTCCTGGTAAAATGAGAAGGAAGATAGTTAACCCACGTATTATCCTTCTGGACAGCCCTATTGAGTATAAGAAGGGAGAAAATCAGACCAATGCTGAGTTGATGAAGGAAGAAGATTGGTAAGAGATTCCTACATGTAACTTTTACTACCATGTAGACATGAATGCTGAATCACATCAGTCCTTTTGAACTCAATGGATGCATTAGTCTTATGTTACTTTAGTGAAATGTTGATATGGATCTGGCAATACTATTATTTATTGCAGGCAAGTTCTGCTGGAGATGGAGGAAGAGTACATAAAGGACCTCTGTGCACAAATTCTAAAATTTAAGCCTGATTTGGTCATCACAGAGAAAGGGCTCAGTGATCTTGCTATTCATTATTTGAGCAAGGCTGGTGTTAGTGCAATTCGTAGACTTCGAAAAACTGACAACAACAGAATTGCAAGGGCTTGTGGAGCAGTTATAGTGAACAGGCCTGAGGAGCTTCAAGAATCTGATGTGGGCACAGGAGCTGGCCTGTTTGAGGTCAAGAAGATAGGTGATGAATTCTTCGCTTTCATCGTTGATTGTAAAGATCCTAAGGCATGCACTGTTCTATTGAGGGGAGCAAGCAAAGATGTCTTGAATGAAGTTGAGAGGAACCTGCAGGTACCTTTTCCATCTCCTTCCTTCTGTTAGTTGGGAGTCACTTGTCCATGTTATGACCTTACTCATCAACTCCCTTTGAAGTTTGGTTGTAGCATTTGGTTTCCTTTATAAGACAGTAGGATCATTTTGATCATCTAAGCAACCTAGAATGTAGTACATTAGATTGCTCTCGTTGGGTACGTCTTCTAATGCCCCTTATTAACTCCTTTTGCTGCATGGTTTTTACTTTAGGACCAGATATCATAAAACTTAACTATGTAAAAGGTGATACTAAATTACTAATTTATTTTTCATTTCGCAAACATGAAGTTCATGTGAAGGCCAAAAACTTAAGATTATGGTATTGTCCTCTAAGATGCCATTTTTTAATGCAGGATGCCATGTCTGTTGCGAGGAACATTTTGAAGAACCCAAAACTCCTACCAGGAGGTGGTGCTACTGAATTGACTGTATCAGCAACACTGAAGCAAAATAGTTCTTCAGTTGAAGGTGTTGAAAAGGTATTGTTTTATTATTGTTAGTTGCCTCTGCTGTAAATTACTTAGTGGGTCACTGCACAGGGAAAACTTTTTTTTTTGGTCTAACACCAACTAGGCTTGAATATCTGAGCTATTTGTTTTTATTTGTTTGCATCAGTGGCCCTATGAAGCTGCTGCTTTGGCATTTGAAGCAATTCCGAGAACATTGGCCCAAAATTGTGGTTTGAATGTTATTAGGACAATGACTCAACTCCAAGGAAAGGTGATCATCTCTTATCTAAGTTCTCGACTTCTACCTATCGGGCTTAGCATTAGCGAGCAATGAAAAGATTTGAGGCCAACAATTCTTTTTTTAACTTCTAAAATAACCTAGTCTTACATTGGATTTAAGCTTTATGTCCAAAACAAAACATACCATCTTTTAGATGTTTTTAAACTATATATAAGTAGCTGCATTTATGATACTAATTGGCTTTTGTTGCTTCAGCATGCTAATGGTGAAAATGCCTGGGTTGGCCTTGATGGAAGAAGTGGTGACATTGTTGATATGAAAGAGCGAAAGGTACATCTCTCCCTCCATCTACATACATGCTAATTTACACCAATGTTCCTGTGCTTGTCTAAGCACCAGTGTGTTCTATTTTTCAGATCTGGGACTCCTACAGTGTCAAAGCACAGACGTTCAAGACAGCTATTGAGGCTGCTTGCATGCTGTTGAGAATCGACGACATTGTCAGCGGCATCAAGAAGAAGCAGGCTCCTGGAGCCTCAGCTCCCAAGCAGCCCCAGATTGAAACAGAAGGTGATGCGGACAACGAGCAGATGATCCCAGAGTAGATGTTGTAGCGAACCCACACTAGTGAAGGTATTTACTGAGGACCAGGATAGTACATTGAGCCGAGTTTATTATTTGAGTGTTGTTGGTGGCTGGGCCTAGCATGCAAATGTACCTGATTTCATACAACTGAGTGGTTCTTGCTTGGGTTTGGGGATCCAGGTTTTGAAGTGTGGCTTCTGTTCATCTTGTTTTGGACTTAGCTGGACGACTAAGCAGTGAAACTAGTAGTTTTTGTGTCTAACTCTGTCTGTTGTAATGATATGCTGTTGTTTGGTTATGCTATCGTTCCCATGCTAGTAATATCGTTACAGCTTCGGATAACTTGATTCATGGAGTAGATGCATGAATTTATCAAAGATGGACATAAGCAGACGCATAGCAAAAATTGAGGAGATTCTGCTCTCTCTCGTATACACATCAAAATCAAACAAGTGCTCCCTTAAGGGGCTTGAGGCTCCCATCTCCTCCCCTATGAAAAATATACAAGCACAGTATTACAGTTTGATTCACAATTTTATTTACAGTACTACACTTAGATATGGAGCTGGAGGTGTTCATCAATCATCATGGATGTCGCTACGGATCAAAATGTGAGATTCGAATTCATGTATTATTTGGCATAAAAGATTCTAGCAACTCTCTTTAAAAGTATAAGCAGAATAGATAAATTTTTTGAGCCCGTTGTTTTTTTAGATTCATGCAAGCATCGGTCTTGAGTTTGCCATGTGCATCTCTTTTCTAGTTTTCTTCCTTACTATTGCATCCCCATATTGATACCCATAGGCGCCGGACACCCACAAACACAATCATATTCTCATAATCACATTTACTAGAAATCGTACCCCTCGTCATTCTAAGGCAATCTTCATCATTATGTACCATCGATTTGGTATCCACATATATGAGCTCGTGCCTCTACACGTTTATATGATGTTTTCTTTTTATTGCACATCGAATTTGTTCTGGATCTAGCTATGATGGTCTAAAGTAATGCACTTTTACTCTTTTTAATTTAAGTTGTATTTGATCTAATTCCTAACTGTAAATCAATGTTACCTCTTCGATAAGGGTAGACCTGGGCCAAAATATTGGTAGGCTGCACTAGCTCCTAGCGAGGCTAACTCTAAATCAATGCAAATTGCTCGTGTTTGGTAGAGTGGCTAGAGATAGTCTGGTTTGTGGTGCTCGTGTTTGGTAGACTGCATAATACGATAAGATGTGTTAGAAGTTTTTTTTGGGTTTCCAGCCCAAATACTCCCAAATAGAAATCCCAAAGGCCCACTCACACATGCATGGTATGGTTGAGATTTTAGTCCTACATTGCTCATCTAGCAGGGGTGAGGTCAACTTAAATATGAGAGTTGTCTTCACCTTGTTGAAGCTATTGGTGAGAGGAAAAAGAAGAAACACACGCGCTCGCCTCGCCGGGCGTAGGCGCACGACATGCCGGGCGAATGTCGTGCTTGCGGGTGTGCAACTTCCTTTTGCTACTCAATTTATTTTTTGCATGCATGAAGATAATTGCACTGTCCTATTTGGAAAGCAATTATTCTCGTATTATGGTAATCCTGCAACGGTAGGTCAATTATCGTGATGCTGTGATTACGCGGCTAATAACTTTCCTTAGCTGCGACGTGTGTATAAATAGAGGGGAGATGTCGTTCCTCATATTAGAGAATTCATCTCTACATGTGGCTGCGACGTGTGTATAAATAGAGGGGAGATGTCGTTCCTCATATTAGAGAATTCATCTCTACCTGTGCCTCGGTTATGCGTCGCCGCTGTCTTCCCCATCCCGTCGTCGACGTGCCATCGGCGCCGAGAGAGCAGGCTCTGAAGCCCTCGTCTCCTCGTGTCCCTGCACGAGGTAGAGGACGAATAAGGTTTTTGGGAAGCGTCGTCGCGACTGCTCGCTGTACTATTGTGCCAGATCTCCATCGACGGTCTGCTTCGTCTGCTATTGCGCTGTTAGCACCGACAACCCTACTGTAAGAATGTTGATCCCCTCCTTTCTGTTTTGTGTTCCTGTCCTCCCTGTTTATAGCACTAGATCATATCCCTTTGCCCTATATCATAGTGCTGGTGTTGGACACATATCTTTGATACATGTTGTAGATCTTTTTCTCATTGTCGGAATTACTATTTGCGTTACTGAATTGCTCTTATTTCCAACAAGATGACCCTGTGTCTGCTAGAGGTGAAGTTACCACCCATTCCCTCTCTCTTCTCTCCTCTTACCCTCCATCCCCATCTAGCTCTGCCCAAATAGAGCACCGCAGTCAGCCTGCCTATCTCGCCGCGACTCGTCGTGGCCGGCCATACGGGCGAGCTCCGCCGCCACCCGCCGTTGCCGGCCGTGCGGGCAAGCTCCGCCGCCATCCTTCTCCACGCGGCCATGGCGGGTGGCCGAACGACCGCAGATCTTGGGCGGAGCCACCGACGGGATCTTGGGTCGGCCCCTGCTTCATCTCTCTCGTCACCTTCCCCGAGGACGGCGGCGAGCTCGAGTTCGCATGCGGCGGCTCGGCGGTGATGGCGACCTCGTGCTCGAGCTACCCCCGCGGGCGTAGGGCCTGTCGCCGCCGAAGCAAGGGAGGCCGTGGACGGCGGCAACAACGAGTTGCTCTCCTTCCCGTGCCTCGCTCCGTCGGCTCCTCCCGCCTCGCTCCACTCCACCTCGAGCGTGCCGGCGCTCGTGGTAGCAGTGCCTCTTCTCAGCCTCAAGCTCGGGATGGCGGTGGCGCGAGCCTCGATCTGCGGCGATGGCAGGAGGACCAAGTCGCCACGCGCCGCGAGCTCGTCCATGGAGGTCGAATGGAGCTCCGGCGGCGTCAAATCGAGCTCCAGCGACCTCGACGGCTAAGCGGGCGGCGCTCCCGGTCGACGCGCCCACGACGGCGGCGCGTCGAGGCGCAACCTCCACGGCCAGACGGGCGGCGGCGCGGCGGACGGTGCTCCGGCAGCCACGGCGACTGTGCGAGGGTGAGCGGAAGCGGCAAGATGGCTTGTGCAAGCCTGCACAATCAGAAACGCAAATGAATTGTGTTTCCCACTATATAGGTTTTGCCTCCCCTTTTGCATATTATAAGCCTGGCTAAGACCATATGCAGGCTATCAATCACTGCACAAGCCTGGATAGAGGTTGTGCAGCCTACTAATCATACCCTATACAATTTAGGCTTTGTTCTTTTCGTTGGAGAGAGTGTAAAAAAACACTCTTTACCCATCATATTTATCACATCTTCTTTCGAAAAACACTATTCTAGTACTATTCATTGTAATTCGACCACGGGCCGAGAGTTCGAGCGGCGGCCTCCGGCCTGAGCCATCTGTCTCTGATTGCTGCCACCCCAGCTAAATCGTCTTATCTAGATGCATTGCGCTATAAATCGGCTCAATAAATTATCTTGACGAGTCTGACCTAGTCATGTAGAATGATGATCAACCACCACCATGGTAAACGGGGTTTCACCAATAACATCTAATCCATGTATATAACCTTCGTGATCATATTTGTAAAAGATATATTTTAACAAAATGTAAAACCCTAACACTTATAAGTCCTAACTTCATCCGAGAAAGAAAAATGTCGTATTGAAAAAGTCCTGGAAAATGATGGTGCCATCGAGAAGATGACGAGCACGGCAACCATAAACCTCCTTCACGAACAAGATCTTCATGTAACAACTGTTCTTACAAATTCCACATATTTTTCTTTAAAAAGATAACAATATGTGAAAAAATATCAAGCATCTCTATATGTTTAACTGGCACAAGAGGATAAGTTTAAGGCTACTGGTCGAGAGCAAAGTGTTTAGCAACAATACCATTCTAGGCAACAAAGCGAGTGTACTGGAGCAGTACGTACACCTTTTACCCACAGTACGAGAAGTCGAGAATAGCAAAATTCTGTCTGACTACTCCCCCGGGTGGACTCGTGCTCCATCCAGATTTCCATCTCAAATCAAAACGAAAGCACTTCCGATGTCACGGTGGAGGCGTGGGGCCAAACATTTTCCCTCCCAAAACCTCTCTACTCGACGCACACGCACAACTCGTCTCGTCCCATTGCATCGCAGTACTATAGTTGGTCATACGGTCCAGAAAAACACGGTCCTGGCACGACATGGCACGATGACGATAATACCAGTGCCAGACATAGTACGACGTAGTGTCAATGTCTGGGCCGCCAATTAGACTGACTCCAGCAACAAACCTCTTCCCCATCTGCAAAATCTCCTTTTGAGAGAGAGGAGAAAAATGTCCTCAAAAGAAGTATGCCTTCCAGCGGTCTCCCGCATCCCTCCTCTCATCTCAACGAACTCCGCGCCGCCTCCTTCCTAGCGCCGCTTCCTCCTCCATCTTCGCGACAGCAACAGTTGCTTCGGCCGGCCGCGGAGGTCCAGGACCTCCAGCTCCAGCTCTGTCTCCCTCCTCCTCCCTCCCGGCCTCCCAAGCCGCCTCTCTCCACCTGATCCGCCGTCGGGTGACGACGAGCTCCTCTCCTCCAGATCCGCCGCTAGGCGACAACGAGCTCCTTTGGATCTGCCGCCGCCGCTACTCTCCACTCCCTCCCCTCCCGAGTGACGACAAGCCTGCAGCGACAAGCTTAGGGGAGAGGCTGTGCACAGCGTCGTCTTCCCCGTGGTGCCTCGGCAGCGCAGCCTACTCCGTCGGCGGTGCGGCGTGCTCCGTCGGTGGCGCAGCCAGCTCCTCCGTCAGCGGCGCGACCTGCTCTATCGGCGGTGCGGCCGGCTGCCCCATCAGCGGCGTGGCTTCCTTCGACGGCGTCGATGCGGCCTCCTCCGACAGAGGCCTCCTATCCCGGAGGGAGAGAGGTGGAGGAGGGAGGCTGCTTCGCCGGCAAGGATCTGGGTGGAGGCGCGAGGATCTGGGTGGAGGGAGAGGTAGAGGAGGGAGGCGGATGCGGGTGGAGGCGTGAGGAGGCAAAAGTTGGCTGAGGAAAGGAGAGAGAAACCCCGAGTATGGGGGAGGTAGGGGTGGGAATCGCAAAACGAAAATGAGGTTGAGGTAGTTGTTGGAAGCGCTACAGTGCCTCCTCGGCACAGGACGGGATGAAGGTGCCGCTGGAGACAGTCTTAGGCCCGTAGTGTCGGCACGGGCACGACACGATTAATGGGCCAACCCGATAGCGGCCCGTATATACCGTTCCACCAGCCAAACCCTAGATATATGACGAGGGCCTAAGTTAGGGCCCACCACGCGACAACTACCAAAACGAGGAGTACAGCCTACACTCTGAGTATTTAGCGGCCCGTACGACAAGTACCCCCGTCTCTGAGTACTTGGCGGGCCGTACGACAAGTACCGAGTACTTGGCGGTCCGCACGACAAGTACCGAGTACTTGGCGGTTCGCACGACTACCTCTCCGTCTTCCGACCTCCGCCGCCACTACACGTTCGCACGACAAGTCTCCGCCTCACCAGCCACGGCTACTCGTTCGCACGAGCATTCTCCGTCCCCAACTAGGCCAGCCTTCGCACCGAAGGAAACTCTGGGCGGGGCCCACCTCCGACGTGACAAGTCCTCCGCGCGGACATCAAGCTCCGAGGCGGGTCGCGGCCAGCTGCATCTCCAGCTGGATCTTCTCGGCCCAAAGCAGCTCGATGGCGCGTGACTTCTCGGCGCTACGTCTCGCAAGCTCCTACGCCACGTAAGACTCCACGCTCAGCAGGAACAACGAGATCGAAGGACTAATGGAAGAAGGGGTAGGGAATCGAAGACTTACCTTCGTGGCGGGAAGGATCATCTCCGTGTAGGCCCGCTCGGTCTGTCGCAGGCCCCTCTCGAGAAGCTTGCGGGCCGAAGACTCTGCGCCCTCATCAATGCCGAGGTTGGCACGTGCCTCTCCCCGCAGGACTAGCACGAGCGAGAGCTGACGAGGCTCCTCCAGCGTCGCCTCCGGCAAGCTGAGGGCGGGCGACGGAAGGCCCCCCAGGGACTCGGATGGGACCAAGCTCCACCCTCCTGAGTACTCATCGGCCTCCGGAGTGGGAGCCAGCAGCAAACTATCCACCGCCGAAGGACTAGTGGGGTATTGCGCGGCGGAAGGAGACTCCTCGATAACGACGACTTCCGAGGCCCTGGGGAGGGGAGCGATGACAGCCGTGGTTGATCCGACCGGTAGGTCTGCCGCCGCGACAACGTCGGCCTCCTCAACTGCAGCAATCGGTGCCGCAACCGGAATCTCCTCGGAGGCGTCGCCGGTCTCCTCCGCATCGGTGACGACGACGACCGTTGGGGCAATCACCTCGGGAGTCGGCGCCTCGAACCTCGATATGCACTTTTCCAACTCGGCCTGGTGAGCAGAAACCTCCTCTTCCGAGGGGTCGGTCCTGCGTTCATCTAGCCCAACGAGAAGCCGCTGCTCCTAGGGCTCTCGGCATCTCTTGGGAGAGTCGTCGCCTCCGAGGTCGCGACCGTCCCGACGGCCTCCCCGCCAACTTGTCCCGACGAGGGAGCCGGCAGCGGAAGAGTCAATGGGGGCGTTCCGAGGACCACCTGCGCGTCCCGACGCAATGACTTCATGGGCGCCAGGGTAAGCGTGTCGGCCGGGGCGCGACTGAAACCCAAAAAGCTGAAACAAGTTAACAAAGAACACAGAAAGTACAAAACGGCCCGGGCAGCGCGACGGCTAATCGAGAACCGACAAAATGGAACTTACCTTGACAAGATGATGTGGGCTCGCTTGTGAGTCTTGGGGGCCGAGCTCAGAGAAGGAGCCGGCCTCTTGCCCGCCGCGGGCGGGGTAAGAACCTGGGCGGCAGATGCGCTGCCGCCGCTGACGATCACCGACCGCAGACGGCGCAGGGGAGGACCCTGTCCCCATCCTTGAGCCCCGAGCGGGGGAGAAGTCCTCGGCGCGGCCCTCTCCTCCCGCGATGAGTGCCTCCTCAGTGAGCGCGACCTCCGGCGTGATGGGTCGCCGGAGGAAGGGCGAGACAAGGAGTCGTATCCCGACAGCCGACGAGAAGGATCGCTGCGCCGGGAAGGGTCCCTCCTTTCCTCAGAGGCGCGGCGGTCGCGTGAGGGCGAGCGAGCACGGATTTCAAACTAGCTCGCCCGAGAAGACTAGTGCGGCGAACGCACCCTAGAGCCTCCGCCTTGTTCCCGGCCAGGCTGCGACGTCTGCTGGCTCGAGGTGGCCTCCCCGGCCGTCGGCGGAGGTGGGGGTGCCACCGCGGTGGATGACGGCGCAATGGGAGACGACTCCACATCGCTCCAGTCCTCCTTGTCGGAGTCCTCATCCCCGGTATTCACAAGGGCTGGCGAAGGGTCCTTGTCCGAGGAGACATTCTCGTCTTGAGCCCTCCGACGCTTCTCACGGTGGGTGTTCCGAGATCTCTTATCGATCTCCGACTGCTTCCATTCCCCCCTACGGTCCACCCGCCTCTTCTCCGTCGCGGCGATCATACGGTTCCGAACAGCGTCCTCGGGAAGGGGAGCCCGTGCGGGGGTGACGTACGTGGCTGACATCTAACAATGCGAAATCAGAGATCGAAAAAAATCCTGAGCAGATCAGAAGAAATAAGAGAAACTCACTAGGGGCATGGTGCCCTCGTCAGGGAGCATTGGCAGCAGTTGGGAGGGCGGCCAGACGACCCATGCGTTCCCGACCGCCTACGCCAGCCGGTGCTGGATCTCGTCCTCTGAGGGCAGGGGATCGGCCGTCACCGTCCCCACGAAGGGAGCCTTGTCGGAGGTCATCTGGTAGATGCGGAGGGCCCGCCGTCGGAGCGGGACAATCCCCTTCGCGTGGTAGCTGCCAATGACAGCCACCAAATCCACTCCACTGGCGCAGAGCACCTCAAGAGCCTTCCAGCCACTTTGGAGGAGCCTCTCCCACTCCGTCTGCTCCGGCCCGTACTTCCACTTCTCTGGCGCCCAGTCAATCCACTGTTGTACGACGGGAGTGGATTCTGGGGGTCGTTCTTGAGGTAGAACCACTCCCGGTGCCAACCGCTGTTGGAGCTCGTCAGCGAGCTGGGGATGTAGTCGCCCAACCTCCCCTGCTTCGCTCGGAGAGCGGCGCACCCGATCATCGCCGGGCTCATACCGTCCTTCAAGGACACGAACTTGAAGAAGTACCGGAACAAGTGCCAGTGGGCTTCCATGCCCAGGTACCCTTCGCACAAGACCTCGAACGCCGCCATCTGTTGGATCCCGTTGGGGTTGAGGTGCTGCAGCTGTAGCCCCTACTCGTGGAGCACGGTGCGGATGAACCGCCCTGCAGGGACAGAGAAGCCACGCTCGTGAAAGGCCACGAAGGAGACCACGTACCCAGATGGGGTCCTGAGGGAGTCCTCGAGCCCGGGAATCTCCCACTCCTTGGCTCTGGTGAGCGCCGGCAGCATGCCCATGGCGGCGAGCCGGTCGAGCTGCATGAAGGTGACGGAGGAACGCATCCAAGACGACATGGCAACGGAAGGAAGCGGGACTCGATGCTAGATCCGAAAGAAGAAAGGGGCGCCGGTGCGGGAGATGCGACTACGAGGAAGAGGAGCGGCGGCGGCGGCCGCGGAGAAGGCAAAGAAGAAGAAGATCGAATCCCAACCAGCGGCCTCGGCATATAAAGGGGCAGGAGCGGTGTGGGTGAATGCATTTAATGTCGGGGCCCACATCTGGCCCGCACACCCTACGATGCTGAAACAACGCCCCTCAAAAGGCGCGCCCCCGGCGGAACTGGCGCACACGCCCGCGCGTCATTTCGTCACCCCCGGTGGGCCGACGAAGCCGAACTGGAGCAAGACTTCCGCCCACTCGCCCCGCCACATCATGCAACATGCAACAGGACAAAATCTCTACGACATCAAATCTTTAACCCCACAGCAAGTCTCCAACTCCCCCGTGGGCTCGGGGGCTACACCCGGTGGGTGGGCTTATGCGCCCCCACTGGAAAACCGCAACCTACCTCTCCACCACTTCGGCTACTGAGCCTAGGAGCGAGTCCTTGACTCCCTCACCAGGCTCGGGGGCTACTAATGAGGGCCTAAGTTAGGGCCCACCACGTGACAGCTACCAAAACGAGGAGTACGGCCTACACTCAGAGTACTTGGCGGCCCGTACGACAAGTACCACCGTCACCGAGTACTTGGCGGCCCGTACGACAAGTACCAAGTACTTGGCGGTTCGCACGACAAGTACCGAGTACTTGGCAGTTCGCACGACTACCACTCCGTCTTTGGACCTCCGTCGCGACTACACGTTCGCATGACAAGTCTCCGCCTCACCAGCCACGACTACTCGTTCGCACGAGCAGTCTCCGTCCACGACTAGGCCAGTCTTCACACTGAAGGAAACTTTGGGCGGGGCCCACCTCTGACGTGACAAGTCCTCCGCGCGGACCGCTCCTACGATGCCACGTAAGGCCCTTTCCCATGCCGGGCCGTACTGGCAGGGCACGGCCGGTGTCAGGAGGCATGGGCGCCCATTTCTTCCTGACACCACGAACGACACAACACGCGTCATACTGTCCACACAGGAGCTCCACAGTCTCTTGGAAAGACACATACCTACTACGCTGTTGGGAACAAGAGTACGGAGTTGATGCCCCACAGTGGCGAACTACTCGGAGACGTGCCTGAGAAGCCACCGACACCAACTACTTGGAACCCACTATTCCCAGAAGCCCGTACGGTCCACAACAACTCTATTACAGTCCACGGCTGCTCACCACGTCTGGACGGACGCCCGACGTGGGGAAGGACGCTCGACATTGTAACATAAACTTTCATAACCTTTTTGCCTCTCTTCCTCACCCCCCTTGTGACTATAAGAGGGAGGGAAGGGGTCAGTAGAACACACACTACACACGATCGCATGCAACAGAGAAAAAACACAACAACACCACACGTACACCTCCAGGCTACAAGAATCACTTCACGCTCACACCAGGGACTTGGGCTCCGAAACCCTCTCCCGACCAGTTTGTAACTGCTACTACAGACATCAGGCATAAGAACACCACTCCTCCAGACTGGACGTAGGGTATTACTCTCCGGAGGCCCGAACCAGTATAATTCGTGTGTCTCTTGTGCCACCATCTGGACCCCAACACGCGATTGTACAAATTTACTTGTCGGCGGTGACAAACCCCGACAATATATAAGGCTGCCATCCATCCGCATCCACTCATCCCCAGACCTCCACCCACACCCGACGCTGCCACCCCTTATTTCTGCCCTTCCTCCATCTGCCTGCGTTGCCCATCGTATCGTCACCGCTCCACGTCGACCTCTCCACCGCCTGCGCTACTGCTCCCCCTCGACACCTCCACTGGCTGCGCCGTCAGCTCCGCCCCCACCACGACGGTGCCGTCTCAGATCCACACCGGGCTCCACCCCTTCCGCGACGGTGCGGCCTCGGATCCATGCGGGCCACCTTCACCACCCCCATCGTCAATGCCGTGTCGGGCCCCTCCACCTCGATATCGCGGCGGCAACCTTCACCGCCGCAGTCGTCAATGCCGCGTTGACCTCCGTCAACCTTCGCCTTCGTGGGGTGCCGCAGCGGGCCCTGCAGTGTCGATCGTGCCAAGAGGCACGACATGGCAATCTTGAGCCTCTTAGTGTCGTGCCAGTGCCGATGCCGCAGCATGACGACACTAGTAGGCACGGTACAGCGGGCCACCGTGCTGCATAGTGTCATGCCTAGCTGTGCCCGTGCCGGGCCGGGCGGCCTGTTTGGCCATGTATACACAGTACCAACCGAAAGGAGTCCCCCCACACACACGAAGCGAACCCCAAATCTGTAGCCCCCGCAAGCCCTAATCACGTACCGATCCCACCCGTACCCCGACTGTCGCGCCCGATCCGTCGCTGCGCTGGCTTCCGGGCACCTGCTACCGATACACTCGTGTTGGATTCCGAAGCACGTAATATGATACCTATTCATCTAAATATTAAATTAATAATGTTCGTTGGTAACGTTAATTGCACACCTATTTCATTTTGTGGAGCAGGCTACGCGCAACAGGACTTCTTCAGCTCGTGCGGTTGGTTGAGGGAGACCACATGCGGTCACCGCTTCGTTAGAAGGATCGCACCACGCGGTTCGACTTTGACTACTCGCTGATCTGCGCATTGTTGAACCGGTGACAGTCATAGACACACACGTTCCACTTCTCCTACGGGGAGATGATCGTCACTCTGGAGGATGTGGCCCACTTGCTTGGGCTACCGTGTGCAGGCCGGGCAATAGGCGCGGTTGACATTCCGACCACGTGGCGCGAGGATATCCTTGGTCGGTTTCACGCTAGTGGTTCAGAACGCCTGCGCCGTCTCACCAGCGGTGCCCTTCACCAGCACACACAGACCCACCTCTAGGTGGTTGCAATAGTACAACGTACATACTTCGATCTCTGTATTTATTATGTTTTCATAAATGTGCAAGCAATTTAACAAATTTTCGTTTTGTGCAGACCGAGTACATGAGAGATGACGTCGATAACTACACAGTCGCCAGGCACTTGGAGGCGTACCTACTCTAGATATTTGGGTACGTCATATTCTGCGGATCGCAGGGTGAGGCGGTGTCGAGGTACCTGATTCCTCGTGCTTGGGCGATCGTCGACGCCGACGTGGAGCAGGTCCCAAAGATCAGCTGGGGCGCCGCTGTTTTGGCGGTGACCTATAGGGGGGCCTGTTTGCTATCGTTGCCAAGGGGGTATGGCCAACGAGGGGATCTTCCTCGGTTGTCTGCTGCTACTGCAACTCTAGTCGTACGAGCGACTACCCGTGGGTCGGTCTACCGTCGACAGGGAGTTGTAAGCGTCGTTGGCGCCTGGCCATGACGACGCCGACCATCCCACCATGGGTTCCTTGTGGTGCTTGCGGAAGGTAATGACTGTTGCCTTACATTTTCTCCGGAGATCACATTCAACTTCGAGGACTTAATCGGCGGTGACCCTCCTCCGAAGGAGATTGGAGCTTCGCAGCTAAAAAGGGCACCTTTCGGGACACAGTTGACGCAGGACGAGCACGCTGCGGTGGTGGTGTTGGCTCAGGCGGTGGTAGCATCCGGAGTGGAGGCGGCGCCTGAAGCTGGAGCAGCGGCATCCGGAGCGGAGGCAGCGGGACCGTCTGGATCTGCGCTGTCGTCGGGAGCAGCCTTTGCGACACTGCCCCGACGACGGTGCACGGCACCGCTAGCCACGTCACCCCCTCACGTACCCCCACGACTACATGAGGGCAGGATAGGCAGCAGCCAGGAGGGCGAAGGGAGGCAGAGGCCTGCCACCGCTGTTGAAGCGCGACTGTATTTAGTTTCAAAAGATAAAACTCACCATTATGAATGCGTGACCGCAAGAATCACCTAAATCGGAGGTACGTGCAAAAATTAATAATCATTTTAAGAGCTAAGGACTAAGTTGTAAATAAAAAACTTAAAACCATCTACCAAAACCGCCCGATGACCAAATTTGAACAGTTTACATGATTGGATGGCCAAAAATACCCATTTTTGGTGTTCAATGACCAAAACCAAACTTTGGCAAAAGTTGAATGGTCAAAAATAGACTTTTTCGTTTTTTATAGTGTATAAATTAGTTCTATGGTACCGCCGACACCTGTTTGTTTGTTAATATTCGCATTCGTATTGTATTTTTTTCAAAGAAAGTTTAGTTGCATACATAATTTTTATTGAAAAAGGCGAATTGTATCAAAATAATAAACAAAAAAGACCCAACCGCCGTTCCAAAGGGTGGCAGGCCGAAGGACCAGAATACCGACCAGAGAGGGGGGGTGAATGGGAGCCGATAAAAATTATTCTCCAAGGAAGAACTCGGCCTATGGTCTCAAACGCAACTCCGGAGTCCTCAACACTTCGCTAGCCAAATCCACTGAAGTGCTGCTGGATCTAGTAACTAGCACACCACCGAAAACTCTCGAGAACGCAGCGGAAAACACCTCGAGCAAAACTCTAGCTACAAACCGGTCAGACTGGATACTCAAACCGGTCAAACTGGTTTTCCAACACTTAGCCTCTCACACACAGGGTGAAACCGGTCAGACCGGTTTGGCAATCCGGTCAGACCGGTTTTGCCCAGAATTCCCCCAAAGATCAACGAGGCCAAAAAACCAAGCAAACGAACTCCAAACGCGACGAAACTTGGACCAGAGAACTTCTTAGACAGAGAACAACGTGTCTGCCAAAAATCTTCCCAAACGGCCACTGTGACCAAAACCGGTCAGACCGGTTTCGCCCGGACAGACGGGAAAAACGCAGCCCGCGGAAACCACCTCTTCTTCCAACCAATCGATCTCCTGATTCACCCAACAGATTGCAACCAAACTCCGGGCAAAGGTGGATTACCTCTTGGGCAACCTCTATCTCGAAGGATCCATCCCGAAATGCATCCAAAAGGGTGGAATCAAAAGTCAACCACCAAGAACATATTTTCCCGAGTTCATCCAAAAACCACCAAATCCAAGGGATTCCGGGGAGTTTGTGGGGCAAAGATCACCAAGCAAAGGTACCCAAGGTACTCATACGTGATCCCCAGAAACAAAACCCAAAGGAAACACCCTCAAATCCTCTCCACAAAAATCCAAAGAAAAAGCTCCGAAAATCACCAAAAAGGAAATCGGGGGAGACACCAAGAACACTTGAGGAACCACACCGAATCTTCTATACATACCATGAAAGGTTCATACAAGGTCTAGCATCCGCCCGTACATCCATCCCTCTCACAAGATCTCACCATGAAGCTCTCATGCTAGCCTAAGGAGAAAATAGGAAGCTAAAAAGAGAAATTGCCTAGAGCAAATAAAAACCCTAAAGCCCAAGAGATGGCTGCCACAACCCTTCCACTCGGTTTATATATGAGGTGCTCTGGTGGGGGTAAATGACTAGAATGCCCTCTAGGTGATACAACCCCTCGAAGGGCATATTTGGAAACTCGACAGCCTTTCCATCGGACGGACGCCCAGCAATCACACCGCGCGTAGCCTCGATGCCAAGCATGCGATCCCGACGCGTGTCCTCTGCTTCGACGACTTCCGACCGCGCCACGACCAAACCGGTCAGATCGGTTCTGGTGCCTTGGCCGCACCAGAACCTCGGGTCGGCTTTCTGGAGCAACCGACGAACTCAGCGTTCTTTTGGCGAACCGCTGCAAACCCCGCGAGCTTGGTGCAGCCTCCACGCCGAGCTCCTCGACTTGGCCGCCACGTCCGCTCCGGCTCAATGTTGGCTTTCGAATCAACCAACGAACCCGCTATCCGACTTCGACTTGCTCTTCTCGCACCATGTGAGTCGCACTTGATCTCGTCTGGCCACCGGGTCCATCGAACCAAGCCTACTTGTCCCTCCAGTCCTTCGGAGGCCCCGCAAGGCTAAGACCATTCGCGCTTGTTCTTCACCTGCACCAATGCAAATCAAGCCGCAGTCTACATCCACAAGATAGAGCACAGCGTCAGTCCACACAACGTTGTCAATCACTCATCACTAAGGAGTGGCCAACCACTAGCCATCGGACACTCCGGTCCTCAATCTCCCTCTTGATGAGTGCATTGACAACACACCACATAATCGATACATAAAGAAAAGTAAAAACGAAAGACAAACAAAAAACAAGCCAAACAAGTGATCCAACAACCAAAAAAATCAAACCTTGATCACTTGCAATCCAAAGTCTCGATCCCCTAAGGCAAGGGCAACGGCTCAACACAACCAAGACAAACCACCAAAGCTCTCAAAGAGCAAACCAACCAAAGCAAGAACTCAGACGACACAAGGAACTCCCCCCGAACACATGCAGCTCCCCATGAGCAGATGCAACTCCCCCTGAACCAATGCATGCAAACTTACCGATCAGCAACAACCAAACCGGTCAGACCGGATTACCAAACCGGTCAGACCGATTTCTGACACTATCTTCCAAATCGGTCCCCAAACCAGTCCGACCGGTTTCCAGACCGGTTTTCCTGTCATAAGAAAATGCTCTAATGCAGCCCAGAAATGCATGAAAACCTTCTAAATGCTTCCAGAAAACTTTTCCATGCACAAACTTCTCCCCCTTGTTGACAATGCATGAATCAAGGCATTTCTACAAAAATTTCAACTAAAGGCTTCTCAAATGGACATAGAGCCATTACATGTGCTAGGAGCAAGCAAATGGACTACTTAGAGTTGACAAAGGTTCGAAATAGCACAGCCATCAAGATTGTTCAGTTGCATACCCACAAGTTCAAACTATGGTAAAAAGTAGTATTTTTGCGAAAAATTTCCCTCTCATGAGCAAATACCTAAACATGAGCAAAACATGCCAAAGCGAATCTAAATCACGCAAACTTCATGCTAAGTCACATATCCTTGACACAAGATCATTACAAACACCCATAAGCATCTCATGTCATGTTAAAGCCAGCGAGTCATGTGTCTACTTCTTAAAATGAGACTTCTCATGGTAGACAACATGCAACGGTTTAGCACCCATATTAAATTCAGATTTAAAGCATTTATGACATGGAACAAGTGAAAGCATAACTTCAAGCACAAGTATTCCATACCAATTTCATTTTTCATATTTAAGCACAAAATGGTACATGAAGAGTCTTTGCGGCAAAAAGAAGCTTATGCTCCCCCACAAGGTAACACATGGGCTAAACATTCATAATGACACATGGGTCTTTGACCCCAAGTGAAAAGCACATGATATCCAATCATGAATTAAGCATGATATAAACCACCAAAGCACACTAAGATCATGCAAAGCCTTAAACTCACAAGAGAGAGCCTATCTAGCATTTTGACAAAAAGTAAGCTATCTCATCATGGATATACAACCAAACTAACACGAGCATAACTTATCATCCCAAATATCAATCAAGCACATCCACAAGCTCAAACATAGCATATCATAGGGATCAATGTACATAGGAGAAGCCATTCCTAGCCAATGCATATGATACAAATGCAATGCAAAGCATATCTTACAAAGATGCAAAACTATACATCAAGATACAAAGATGGCTACTCTATGGAATTAAACATGCATGTTGTACATCAAAGTAAACATGTATGATACATATGCTACAAAGTGAGCTCCCAAGAATCAACTCAAAAAGGACAACACACACCAAGCTCTCCCCGTAAACGAGCAAAGGTAGCTTGGTCAAGTGGTTTTGTGAATATGTCAGCTTTTTGGTCTTGGGTGGGTACATGGCTCAACACTATGGTTCCCTTCTCAACATTATCCCTCAGAAAGTGGTACCTCACTTCGATGTGTTTTGTTCTGGAATGGAGCACTGGATTTTTGGCAACACTTATGGCACAGGTGCTATCACAAAGAAGTGGGATCTGAGTGCACTCCTCACCAAAGTCTCTCATGGTATAGGAAATCCAAAGCAGCTGGGAACAACAACTAGCGGCTGTAACATACTCAGCTTCAGTGGTAGACTGAGCTACACTCGATTGTTTACGGGAAGACCAAGAGACCAAAGAGGAACCAAGAAACTGACAAGAACCAGAGGTAGACTTGCGCTCCACACGACACCCAGCAAAGTCAGCATCGGAGAATCTGTGAAGTGTGAGTGTCGAGGAGGCAGAATACCAAAGACCAAACTCAGGAGCATACTGCAAATACCTGAAAATCCTATTGACGGCCTGCCGATGTGAAGTCCTCGGGGAAGCCTGAAAACGAGCGCACAGACACACACTGAACTGTATGTCCGGCCTCGTCGCCGTCAAGTAGAGGAGGGAGCCGATCATGCTCCGGTACTCCTTCTGGTCCACTGGTTCACCATCCTCGTCTGCATCCAAAGCTGTAGTCGTACTCATCGGTGTTGACATGGACTTCGCATCATTCATGTTGAACTTCCTCAGCATGTCCTTGGTGTACTTTCTCTGGTGCACGAAGGTCCCGTCCTTGACCTGCTTGATCTGGAGCCCTAAGAAAAACTGCAGCTCGCCCATCATAGACATCTCAAATTCCCTGCTCATGTCATCTGCAAACATGGCAACAAGATCGTGAGAGGAGCCACCAAAGATTATATCATCCACGTAAATCTGTACAATCAAAAGGTCATTTCCATGCTTAAGGCGAAACAAGGTCTTATCAACTGTGCCCATCACAAGCCCCTTACTCAGCAAGAACCCTCTCAACCTGCCATACCAAGCCCTCGACGCCTGTTTCAACCTATAGAGCGCCCTCTGGAGTTTATACACACGGTGTGGGTATCTCTCACTCTCAAACCCCGGTGGTTGCTTCACATACACTTCTTTCTCTATCACCCCATTCAAGAACGCACTCTGCACATCCATCTGGAACAACTTGAACCCTTTAGCCACGGCAAAGGCTAGAAGGATCCTAATCGCCTCCAGACGGGCCACAGGAGCAAATGTCTCCTCATAATCTATACTCTCTTTCTGGTTGAACCCCTGAGCCACCAACCTCGATTTATTTCTCACAACCATCCCATTCTCACCTTCTTTGTTCTTCCACACCCACTTGGTACCTATAGGACGACAATTTGGCAGTGGATCGACTAACACCCAGACTTGGTTTCTCTCAAAGTTCTCCAACTCCTCATGCATGGAATTCACCCAGTTTGCATCAGAAAGAGCATGTCCAATATCTTTGGGCTCGAAAGAGGCAACAAATGCAGAGTGAGCGAAGTGAGAAGTATTTCGTGACCTCGACTGTGTAGTCCTCTCGTTCATGTCTCCAATGATCTTCGAAGGGGGGTGATCCACTTGTACACGCCTAGGAGCCTCTCGCCTGTAGACTACCTCCCCCTCCACAGCTGCTTCCACCCTTGCTTGCGGTACATGTTGATGCGTCGTAGTCGAAGTAGAAGGCCCGCCATCAACTGTAGTCGTCGTCGTGGAAGTAGTATGTACACGATCCGCAGCAGGTACACGATCCTCGCCATCACCATCACCATCTTCTTCCTCCTCCTCAAAGAGTGTCTCGACCATATCCTTGTCACCTGCACAATCAAAGCCAAGAGAGCTACATGGCACTGTCTCGTCGAAGGTCACCTCTCAAGTCTCCATGATTTTGTTAGTCTCAAGATTGAGCACCCTATAAGCTCTAGAATGGTTTGCATATCCAAAGAAAATACCATCACTAGATCTAGCCTCAAACTTATCAAGCTTTCCCTTCTTGAGAATAAAACACTTGCAACCAAAAACTCAGAAGTGACTCACCTTAGCAGCTCTACCATGCATAAGCTCATAGCACGTCTTTTTCTTGAATGCTCGGAGAAAGATCCTGTTCGACACATAGCACGCGGTGCTCACCGCCTCAGCCCAATACCTCCTAGGAGTCCTGTGCTCATCGAGCATCATCCTAGCCATCTCACATAACGTCTGGTTCTTCCTTTCCACAACTCCATTTTGAGGGGGCACATAAGGAGTCGAGTATTGATGCTCAAGACCAAGATCACAGCAAAAGGCATCAAAACGAGAGTTTCTGAACTCAGAGCCATTATCACTACGGATTGCTCAAATGGTGTTCCCATGCCTCTCATTTTTCAACCTCACGATCAAGTCTCGAACAAAACCGAAAGTCTCACTCTTATCCTCCAAGAAAAACACCCAGGCATAGCGAGAATAGTCGTCCATCACAACCAGGACATACCACTTCCCACCCACCGAGCGTACTCGAGCTGGCCCAACAAGGTCCATATGCAACAGCTCTGTCGGACGCTCTGTCATGACAGCAGTCAGGGGTGGATGAGAAGCAGCGACCATCTTACCATGCCTACACGGCGCACAAACCAACTCCTTCTCCAACCTCAACCTTGGCAATCCTCGGACCAAATCGAGACCACTCAAGCGGGAAAGCAGATCAAAGCTCAAGTGTCCCAACCGCCTATGCCACTTCCACAAATCAGGAGAACCAGCCACCAAACACCGTGCGGGACCATCAGACTAAGAGAAATTAGCTCGAAAGATCTGACCCTCGGGGATAACCATACAAACACGGTCACCTCGAGAATCAAGCACCTCAAACGCACCCAACTTAAACCGAACCTCAAACCCCTCATCAAGTAGCTGAGACACAGAAAGCAAATTGAACCCCAGCGACTTGACAAGAGCAACACGCCTCAGAGACACCTTCCTGCTCACCTTCACCATTCCTTCACCAAGAACTCGTCCCTTACCATTATCCCCAAAAGTGATGTACTCCCTAGTACTCACTGGGTTGAGGCTTGTGAACCACCCCCTATCTCCGGTCATGTGTCGTGAACAACCGGAGTCCAACAGCCAAACATTCCTCAAGCCTCCCACCTGCACATCAAAAACGGGGATGATAGTGAGCATACGACTCAACACTGGGGTTAGTACAAAAGGAGTCAAACCAGTATTGAGCCATTTGCTCAAAGGAGGGGTTAGCAACATCCATCCTACCATATCCATCAAAACGACGACCCCTACCAAACTGAACCACCTCACGTCTCGCTGGAGGAGCACGATCATCACGAAAGGAAGAGCGTGGCACGTACCTCCTCTGAGACTCAAAGCTGCGACACCTCTCACATCCTCATATCGACCATGAGATGGAGAACGTCCAGCCAACAACCCACGACCAGACTCAAACTGTCTACCACCAGTACTACGACCAAATGAACCAACTCCACGGCCTCGAAGCCCAACACCAGTACCTCTCTGAGCTGAACCGATCTGACCGGTTTCCCCCTGCCAGCAACACGGTCTCGATCAGCTACTCTTTGACTTCCCCAAGCTGGTATAGACCTCACCACAGCCTCTCCCCTAGGTAGTGGCATGCGAGGCTTAGGCACACCATGAGAAGGGTGGTACCTGTCCTTGTTTGCCCACTCCTTCGCCAACCTCTCATCCCTCTTCCTCTTGTAGCAAAACTCACCAACATGACCCTCTTTGCCACAATACTCATAACGGAATCGGACCTGTTTTGGCTTTGGCCATGGGTTCTCAACGGGTTTCTCTTCCTCTTTCTTCTCACCCTTCCCCTCAAACACGATTCCCTTGTCACTCACAAACTTGATGGGTTTTTGATAGTTTTCTGTTTTGTGGGGGAAAATGGGTGGATCGGGAGTGGTGTCAAGCTTGTTTCTCAAGTGGTTAGGCTTGGGAGCAAATTTGTTCGTGGGGGTAGTTTGTGGTGGAATGGGGATCTCTCCAATTTTCTCTTCCTTCTCACCACTGCTCTCACCAACCTTGTCAGAGCCCAACGCCTGACCATCAAACCTCTTAAACTCAGTCATCATTAAGCTCAATTGTGGCTCATGCCCAGACAACCAACTCATTAGCTTTCCCAGCTCATCATTTTCATCCTGCAAGCGATCAATATAGTGCGCAAGTTCCATATTTTTCAAAGCATGTATTTCACATGTAGAACAAGAGGTAGGAACAGGAGCTTTCAATTCAGCCTCTAAGGAAACAATCCTAGCATGTGATTCATCCAATTTAGCATGCAACACAGGACAAGATTTACACACACCAAGCAAGCTTGATCTAGCTTTTAACTCAATCAATTCAACCCTAGCAACATCTAGTTCCTCAACAGTGAGGGCATGCTTCTCTTTCAGAGCAGTCAAGTCAGACAAGAAGACTGAACAATCATTGCAATCAACTTCATCGGTAACAACAGGAGCAGATTTTAAAGAATCCATAGCAAGCATGTCATCCAAATGCCTAGCCTCTAGCTCAGTTACTTTCTCCCTAGCTTCCTCAAGCGAGGCCCTAAGCTCTTTTCTAATTTTCTTAGCATCCCTAAGCACACTATTCCTATTATCAAGCAATTCATTCAGAGTGGCATTTTCCTCAAGCAAAGAGTCAATGGTAGGTGCTGATACCTCATCCTCGGAGTCGGAATCCGAGTCCTCTTTGCCACTCTTCTTGCTCCCCGAACTGTGTGCCATGCCGCAGAATCTGCTCGTCGCCATGAAGCTCAACCCGGTGAAGTTCTTGCTTGAATGTTTCTTGTTCTTGTGTCTTCCACAGTCTTCATCTTCACTACTCGAGCTTGATGTGGTGTAGCAAGAGGAAGAGGTGTCCACGCCGCTCGCACCAGCTACCATCGCTCTCGACTTTTTCTTGAGGTAACCGCCCTTCTTCTTGCCCTTGTACTCGTCCCGACTCTTGTGCTTGGAGTTGTGGTTCTGGGATCGATGCTTGTACTCAGCTTGCTTGTACTCATTTCTCAGGCGATGCTTGTACTCTTTCTTGTACTCGGGCTTCTTGTGCTTGATCTTGTTCTCGTGTCCCTCGGGACACTTGACGAAGAAGTGTCCATGCTTCCCGCACTTGTAGCACGTCCCTGAGTTCCTCCTGAAGTTCTTCTTGTTCTCGTTCAGGTGCCCGAACCGCTTGGTCAGTAATGTCAGTGTTTTGGCCACTGAGCCTACCAAGGGGGTACCCGAGGTAGTAGATTGTGCGGTGGAGGATCGCCAGACCTGGAACTCGAAGGTATGCGCGAGGACACGGGACACAGATTTATACAGGTTCGGGCCACCGGAGTAGCGGACCCTACGTCCTATTTGGAGTATCATGTATGGCGCCCTGCGCTTGGGTGATCCCGGAGGGGTTGGGGATCTGGCCTGTCCTCCTAGGCACCGGGCCCTCCTTTATATAGTCCAGGGGACGGGTTCCTAGTCGGTTACAAGATAGGAGTCCTAGTAGGATTACATGGTACGCGTCCTAGTAGGATTACAAGGATTTATGGTATGAGTTCGTATTCTTCCTTGTATGGGTACCCAGGGGTATATGGTCGACAAGCCCCCGAGCACTTTGTAGTCTTGAGCAGCAAGTTCGAGTAGTCTTGAAGCTTCGTCGAGTAGTTTCTGATCATCTCGAGTACTGCTAGCCAAAGTCTTCAATAGTACTTGAATTTCTGAAAGAGTGGAATGTGCTCTAGTTCATCTATGAGTACTTTTGAATCATCCCCGAGTAGTTCCCAGGCGTACCCGAGTTCTAACCCAGGAAGTCTCCAAAAAATACTCATCTTGTCTTGAAGTCTTGATCTATATGGAGGTGCGATTTGCAAAAATCGCACTCTATATGGAGTGTAGCCCCCGAGCCTGAGTTTGAATCGAAGAATCAAGCTGAGGGTCAATCTTGAATCTGCATTTTCCATCTTGAAAAAATAGGTTGATGGTTGTAGCATAGTAGCCCCCGAGCCTTGATGTGATTAGATGATTAATCCAAGGGTCTTCAGTTCAGAAAAGCCATCATCCGAGTACTCTTGTAGCGTCGAGCCCCCGAGATTACGAACCAAGTGAGCTATTTGAGCCACGTCGAGTAGTAATTGGAGTTGAGCCCCCGAGCTGAAGAACGAACGGAGCATGTTGAAGTTGTCTCTGAGTAGTAATTTGGCGTGAAGCCGTTGTACTTGAGAAGTAGCATAGACTACTCGAGTCGTCTTCGAGTGGTAATGTTGCCATCAGAGTGGACTTTAGATGCGACCGTAGTCGACTTTATGCCGTCAGAGCGGACTTTAGATGCAACTGAAGTCGACTTTTAGATTGCCGCACTGAGCGGACTTTAGAATGCGACTAGAGTAGTCGACTTTGTGATGCGACTAGAGTAGTCGACTTAGAGATGCGACTTGAGTAAGTCGACTTTGTGCTGCGCAGAGCAGACTTTAGAATGCGACTTGAGTAAGTCGACTTTATGCTGCGCGGAGCAGACTTTGAAATGCGACCGAAGTCGACTTTGTGCTGCGCGGAGCAGACTTTAGAATGCGACTTGAGTAAGTCGACTTTATGCTGCGCGGAGCAGACTTTGAAATGCGACCGAAGTCGACTTTGTGCTGCGCGGAGCAGACTTTAGAATGCGACTTGAGTAAGTCGACTTTATACTGCGCGGAGCAGACTTTGAAATGCGACCGAAGTCGACTTTGTGCTGCGTGGAGCAGACTTTAGAATGCGACTTGAGTAAGTCGACTTTGTGCCGCGCAGAGCGGACTTTGAGTATTTCGAGCCAAGAATGAAACCCGAAACACAAAGCTGAAAAGCCAAGAACGAAAAAAGTACTTCCGGAAGGCAAAAGCGAAAGAAAAATCAGAAAAGAGTTATCGCTACCCCCAAGTAGTCATAGCCGAAGCCACTTAGAGAGGATTATTGTGATCCTCCACTACTAGTAGTCACAGCCGAAGCCACTTAGAGAGGATTATCGTGATCCTCGACTACAGGTAGAGTTGTACACTAGTGTCTTAAGTACCTCTGAGACCATGAGCCTAGTGAGAGAGTACTCGCAAGAATGTTCCGAAGAACGAGTAAGACCGTAGGAGACAGTGTGATGAACTCAAAGACCCTACTATGAAGGGTGTTACTCTAGGCTGCAGCCTCTTGATTAAATATACGACACGGAGTCATCTAGAGAGGGTTATCGTGACCCCCTACGAGTTGTCGCAGTCGAAGCCGCCCGGAGAGGATTGTCATGATCCCCTACAAGTAGTCGCAGCCGAAGCCGCTTGTAGCTCAAACCCAAAAGCTGCTTACAGCTGAGTAGTCACCTGGATGAGGAAACCGGATACAGCTAAGTAATCGCCTGGACCTGAGAATCACTTACAGCCTGGGATCGGCATAGAAGCAGGAACCCGGAGTAAGGATCGGATGGTAACAGGGAGGCCTTAGAGTATGGTTCGGTCATGATAACAGGGAGACCCAGGGTAAGTTGGGCAGAGCGAGAGTACTTAGGGCCATGCGTTTCAGACCCATGGTACGAAGAGTGAAGACCGGGTGCAGCTAGGTACCATCATTGCCAGGACGCGAGGGCCACTTACAGCTAGGTTCCATCAAAGCTTACACACGCAGTATGCTGCCGGAGCGGGCGAAGGTGCGACCAGAGTTGACTTTAAATTGCCATGCGGAGTGGACTTTTAAGAATGCTACTTGAGTAAGTCGACTTTGTGCCATTTAGAATGGACTTTGTAAATGCGACTTGAGTAAGTCGACTTTGAGATACGACTTGAGTAAGTCGACTTTAGATTGCCGCGCGGAGCGGACTTTTAGAAGTTGCCTCCTTGGGAAAGCCCCCGAGTTGATGGAGTGAGCTCGTGGTGACTTGTTGATATGTCCCAAGAGTAGTTGGCATAGTGTAGCTCTTGTGGAAAAATCTGTTGAGAAGCATACACCAATAAGTAATCCTTGACGTGTTGTCCTGCATGCGCAAAACAAGCCAAAGAAGAAGAAAAAAAAGTAATCATTTAAAATAAATGACTTACTGATACCGCAAGAGCAGTCTGAAGATGCGACCGAAGTCGGCTTGTACCGCCGAAGCGGGTTTTGAATGAACTCGTGGACGAGTGTTGACGAAGTTGACTAGTCGGAGGCGGGTCCGACTAGTTGTGGGGGCGTAGAAGCTGTTCTCGACTGGTTTTCTAGTAGAAACTAGCCGAGAAGAGTAGCCGAAGTAGTCCACGATGAGTTGGTGTGACCACAAGATGATGTCGAGGTGGTGCACGATGTAGTCGAAGTAGAACCGGTGCAGCCACGAGACGAGGTGACTGGGCGCACGACGAGAGCCAGTGCGACCGACCGACGAGAAGTCGAGCGGCGAAGCGACACGTCCGGATGCACGGCATAGGCGCAGTAGAGCCAATGCAACCAGACGATGAGTAGTCGAGCCGCGAGACAGAGTGACCGGGCGCACGGCGAGAGCCAGTGCGACCGACCGACGAGAAGTTGAGCGGCGAGGCGACACGTCCGGATGCACGACATAGGCGCAGTAGAGCCAGTGCGACCGGACGGCGGTGCAGTTGTACTCGAGTAGTTGAAGTAGTCGATGACGAGTTGGTATTGCCGAAGGAAGTCGATGTAGTCGTACTCGCGTACATTGCTTGTGTGAGCCGAGAAAAAAATCTTGAAGTGTCTTGTGGGAGCTTTGCCATGTGCGCGAAACAATTTCACGAAATTGAATTTTCAATTGCCGCATTGCAGCAATAACCGATGCACTCTATGTTGGCCATTGGTTTGGCATGTGCGTCAGTGTGTGGCAGCAAGAGATAATGCAGACTTGATTGTGCACATAGCTTTGCTTGATAGGTCTTTGTCATGCATGTGGTCAACAAGAGCACGGAGAATAGAATCCGCTGGACAGGAGCTCAGCCGATTCCGTCCCGTACTTGGAGAAGTTGTCATGAGCAGCAGGTCAACGTCGGCTTTGCCCTGGACTCGGCCACGGACCGGATTAAAGAAAATCAAATCTGCCGAGAAAACCATGATCTCGACGAGTTGACTGACGTGTAGATTGATCTTGAAAACTTCACAAGGAGAAAAGCTCTTGGAATTCTCTTCAGATACGACGCGTGCGCCGAAAATAGTAGGAACAAGCTGGACACGGCAAGTCGCTGAATCACCATGGCGAACAGCTTGATTTGTTGATGAAGGTCTTTCGAATTCTCTTCGATGATCTCGACGATCACCCCTACCTGGCGCGCCAGCTGTCAGTGTTTTGGCCACTGAGCCTACCAAGGGGGTACCCGAGGTAGTAGATTGTGCGGTGGAGGATCGCCAGACTTGGAACTCGAAGGTATGCGCGAGGACACAGGACACAGATTTATATAGGCTCGGGCTGCCGGAGTAGCGGACCCTACGTTCTGTTTGGAGTATCATGTATGGCGCCCTGCGCTTGGGTGATCCCGGAGGGGTTGGGGATCTGGCCTGTCCTCCTAGGCACCCGGCCCTCCTTTATATAGTCCAGGGGGCGGCTTCCTAGTCGGTTACAAGATAGGAGTCCTAGTAGGATTACATGGTACGAGTCCTAGTAGGATTAAAAGGATTTATGGTATGAGTTCGTATTCTTCCTTGTATGGGTACCCAGGGGTATATGGTCAACAAGCAAAGCAAGATCCTCATCATCCACAGCCTCGAACTCCTCATCTAGCAAAGACACAAGAGCAGACAGAGAGAACATCCTAAAGGATTGATTAGAGTTAGTTCTCGGTCCAGTCACAAGCGCAAGACTATCATCAACAAGACCCCTACCCTTCTTGACTCTCAGGTCCACCTCGGACGACTTGAGCTTAGAAAACAACTCGTCCACTGTTAGGGTCTCATACACACTGGACTCCTGAATAGCCTCAACCTTCGCTCCCCATACATCAAGATCCAACGCGTGTAAGAGCTTGATAGCTCTATCATGATCATCGTATGGAAGCTTGGTAATGTTGGCTCTCATATTGTTCACAATCAGCGTGAAACGCTCAAACAAGGCATCCATAGACTCTCCGGGGAGGTGAGTGAAGTTCTCATACTCTCTCCGGTAGGTCATAAAGCGACGAGCCTTCACCTGATTATTACCACCATGTGCATTTCTCAGCTGAGTCCATATCCGATTTGCCAACTTCTCTCCATACACCCTACTGAACTCAGATGCACAAAGAGCACGATAGAGATAGTCCACGGCCTTGTTGTTGGCATCGAACATATCCCTACTCCCGGGCAACAAGAACGTCTTCGGTATGACATAGTTCTCGTCAACCGTGACATCCCAAATCAGCTGAGCCTTTCCACGCATGAATGCGCCCATCCGGGCTTCCCACATCTGGTAGTTCTTCCCATCAAAGTGGGGAGGACCCGAACCCTTCCCGTAGTCTGCAATCTTTGGATCTCAACCGGTCAAGGTCTCAATTATCCGTATCCGGCTCTGATACCAATTGAAGGACCAGAATGGCGACCAGAGAGGGGGGAGTGAATGGGAGCCGATAACAATTCTTCTCCAAGGAAGAACTCGGCATATGGTCCCAAACGCAACTCCGGAGTCCTCAACACTTCGCTAGCCAAATCCACACAGCCACTGAAGTGTTGCTGGATCTAGTAACTAGCACACCACTGAAAACTCTCGAGAACGCAGCGGAAAACACCTCGAGCAAAACTCCAGCTACAAACCGGTCAGACTGGATACTCAAACCGGTCAAACCGGCTTTCCAACACTTAGCCTCTCACACATAGGGTGAAACCGGTCAGACCGGTATGGTAATCCGGTCAGACCGGTTTTGCACAGAAATTCCCTAAAGATCAACGAGGCCAAAAACCAAGCAAACGAACTCCAAACGTGACGAAACTTGGACCAGAGAACTTCTTAGACAGAAAACAATGTGCCTGCCAAAAATCTTCCCAAACGGCTACTGTGACCAAAACTGGTCAGACCGGTTTCCCAAATCGGTCAGGCCGGTTTCGCCTAGACAGACGGGAAAAACACAGCTCGCGGAAACCACCTCTTCTTCCAACCAACCGATCTCCCGATTCACCCAACGGATTGCAACCAAACTTCGGGGGAAGGTGGATTACCTCTTGGGCAACCTCTATCTCAAAGGATCCATCCCGAAATGCATCCAAAAGGGAGGAATCGAAAGTCAACTACCAAGAACACCTTTTCAAACCACCAAATCCAAGGGATTCCGGGGAGTTTGTGGGGGCAAAGATCACCAAGCAAAGGTACCCAAGGTACTCATACGTGATCCCCACAAACAGAACCCAAAGGAAACACCCTCAAATCCTCTCCACGAAAATCCAAAGAAAAGGCTCCGAAAATCACGAAAAAGGAAATCGAGGGAGACACCAAGAACACTTGAGGAACCACGCCGAATCTTCTATACATACCATGAAAGGTTCATACAAGGTCTAGCATCCGCCCGTACATCCATCCCTCTCACAAGATCTCACCATGAAGCTCTCATGCTAGCCTAAGGAGAAAATAGGAAGCTAAAAAGAGAAATTGTCTAGAGCAAATGAAAACCCTAAAGCCCAAGAGATGTCTGCCACAACCCTTCCACTCGGTTTATATATGAGGTCCTCTGGTGGGGGTAAATAACTAGAATGCCCTCTAGGCGATACAACCCCTCGAAGGGCATATTTGGAAACTCGACAGCCTTTCCATCGGACGGACGCCCAGCAATCACACCTCGCGTAGCCTCGACGCCAAGCATGCGATCCCGACGCGTGTCCTCCACTTTGACGACTTTTGGCCGCGCCACGACCAAACTGGTCAGACCGGTTTCCCAAACCGGTCAGACCGGTTCTGGTGCCTTGGCCGCACCGGAACCTCGGGTCGGCTTTCTGGAGCAACCGACGAACCCAGCGATCTTTTGGCGAACCGCTACAAACCCCGCGAGCTTGGTGCAGCCTCCATGCCGAGCGTCTCGACTTGGCCGCCACATCCGCTCCGGCTCCATGTTGGCTTTCGGATCAACCAACGAACCCGCTATCCGACTTCACTTGCTCTTCTCGCACCATGTGACTCGCACTTGATCTCGTCTGGCCACCGGGTCCATCGAACCAAGCCTACTTGTCCCTCCAGTCCTTCGGAGGCCCCGCAAGGCTAAGACCTTTCGCACTTGTTCTTCACCTGCACCAACGCAAATAAAGCCGCAGCCTACATCCACAAGATAGAGCACAGCGTCAGTCCACACAACGTTGTCAATCACTCATCACTAAGGAGTGGCCAACCACTAGCCATCGGACACTCCGGTCCTCATAGGCTACAACCGCCATTTGGAAAGGCGGTTGGAACTAGCCGCCATTTGCAAATGGTGGTTGCTGCATGCCAGCCTACCGCGACCCAGGCGGCCTACCGCCGACCCAAGTTGCCTACCGTCATTGATGGGCTCGCAGATCCAATCGGTGGTTCCAATCTAGCTAGTTCGAAGTGCTGTTCCAATCGGTGGTTGCAACCTGTCACTGTTTGAAACGATGTTAGTGGTATAGTTTTGAACTTTTTCATTCAGACATTTATTTTTGAAAAATCGTGAAAAATATAAGAAAAATTGTTTGTTGACCTAGCAGGAGAATTTGCCTCTGCGTGGACTTGGTTTCGTGTGTCGCGGGGTTTTGGTCTGGTTCCACGCTGAATCATGCCTACCCAAATGAAACTTTTAAGTGTGAATTGGCTTGTAGTCCAATGGTAGGACGGTCTAGCGGGATGCTACCCACCAGGGTTTAAATCTTGGTGCTCGTACCTTTTCCTGAGATTTTCTCAAGATTTACCGGTTTATGCTTTAAGTGGTAAGCGACATTCCCGTCGACAATGAGGTACCAATGGTGACTTGGGAATCTCCAGATCCACCGGGTGCTCAGTCCTTCGGAAGTGCTCATAGAGGTAGGGTGTGCGTACGTGTGTTCATAGAGGTGAGTGTGTATGTATTGTTTATGCTTAGTGGTAAGCGACGTTCCCGTCGACAACGAGGTGCCAATGGTGACTTCGGGAATCTCCAGATTTGCTGGGTGCTCAGTCCTTTAGAAGTGCTCATAGAGATAGGGTTTGCGTACTTGTGTTCATAGAGGTGAGTGTGTACGTATTGTTTATGCTTTAAGTGGTAAGTGGCGTTCCTGTTGGCGGTCGATTTCCGTCAACCTAGCCACTTGTTTACCTTCTATGTTGGTATTGATTTGATATTCACACTAACGATCCTAACCCCCATTATATGCTACGTTCGCACTCGTGCACATTTTTTGGAGTTTAGTGTTTACACAGGAATCAAGAGCCTAAATGAGGACTTCTGGGTAAAGTTCATCAAGGGTTTTACAAGGTGATCACGAACCTCGGGACAAGTCAAGATACAAGATGAACATGACTCCAAATGAACCAAGGACTAAAGCGTAAAGCTGAGAAGTGTCGAGGACCTAGACGGAAGATGCGGGAGTTCGTACGCCAAGCACCCTTATCTAAGCTGCGAGGAAAATGACGTCAAGGACCCACATGCAACTCGGCAAAAAGTCAGGAAGTCGCGAGAAGCGTCTGGAAGAAAACCGGGGGCGAACCGGGCCGAAAACACCTTGGGCCGGTCGGCCCAGACCGATCGGCCTAGCCCGTTTTCGTGCTGGTTCGCCACCCCCTTTGACCTAGATGATCCTCGGGTTATTTATAGCCCCTGTGCCTCGAGCCACGCATCAAGCAATTCGTCATCTGCCGCCGAGGAGCAGAGAAGATAGGGACACCCTTCCGGAGAGGAGAGGGTCGAGATGGTTGACTAGGGTTTCCCTAGCTGATGTGGGAACCTTGCATGGAAGACCACGTTGGAGTTCTAGAAGCTAGGATCAAGATCAAGGTAGGATCTCGGTGGTGATCTTGTCCATGTATCATACTTCATGTTGAATTTGCAAGATTGAATCTGATTTCTAGCGATCAAGTGCTTTCACTACGATTTTGTCTTCGCTTGGGTTTTCTTATTCTCCAATCTATTCCGCGGATAGATTGCATAAGATGTTCTTGTAGCCATGGTGGCTAGAGGTGCATACCTGACTTACCGAGCGTTTTCAACAAGTTCCTCGTGAACGTGCTCTTAGGTTCACCTACACAATAAGCGGGACATTGTGACAGGATGTTGATCACGTGTACGGTAGGTGCCTTTGAGGGTTGGAACGGAAGCCATGATTTAAAGAGGCTTTTAATGAGATTCATTTGCTTTATTCTTCTTGGTTTTGGAACATCAACAAAAGACCCGATCCAATCTCTAGATTGGTTTTACCTCCTCTTTCTCTTGCTACCTCCGGTGTTTAGTAGATTAGATGTGTTTTCATGGTTCTTCCATAGATTAGATGCAAAAACCCTTCTCAAGATCAAAGCGTTTTCCGCTTATTAGATTGGATCTTGCATTACACATTGTTCCACAGATTCGATACTTTGGGTTCACCACTCAAGGGAAGAAGGGTCCCTTGACTACGACGGAGGATTTGTCCGCTTGCAAGTCCAAACGAACTTTGCAACGATAATCAAACGTCAATAGTTTCCCGTCGACAACGAGGTGCCAACGGTGACTTCGGGAATCTCCAAATCTGTCGGGTGCTCAGTCCTTCAGAAGTGCTCATAGAGGTAGGGTTTGCATACATGTGTTCATAGATGTGAGTGTGTATGTATTATGAACGTGCGCGTTGTACCGTGTAATTAAAAAAACAGAAACCTTAAGTGTAAGAGCAACTCCAACAACCTCTCTATCTCATTTTTCATCGATAAAAAATAAAAGAAAACCGACAGAAGCGAGTTCCAACAGCCTCGATAAAATCCTCCCTCGCTATTCCCCCTCGTCCGCTCGTGAACATTGGCGAGCCCATTCGCCTCGCAATCTTGCGATTCCTGCAGCAATCGACCCCCCCTACCTTGTGCCAAAGTAGCTCCGCGCTCCTTGTACAGTCACCGCAGCCATCGATCACCAGACGCCCTCGCCACCGCCGCGCCACGCACTGCCGTCGCCACCGTCGTCGAGCACAGCGTGGTGCGGGAAGGGAGATCGAGCAAGCACTGGCACAGGGGCTCTGCCGACCTTGGGAATGACGTGCACCGCGGCCGCCGGAAGGGAGTGAAGTAGGGGCGTGGACCGCTGCCGACCGGGAGTGGAGGACGGGGGACGCTGCCTGTCGAGACTGACGAAGGAGCTCAGGGGATGCGCATGAGGTGGATCTCGACGGAGGAGCTCACTGGCACGCGGGGCAGGGGAGGAGCCAAGATTCAAGTATAGGGGGACAATGTACAGAGGGGCAACGAACAAAATAATGTAGAACTAACGGTCATGCCACATGATTTTAATCATATATAGTAGTATGTTTCACAAGTCTTAACCAAAATAAAATTACATATATATCAACTTAAAATTAGCTCTACGACTAGCAGCTAGATCATAGACTTCAATAATTTCATCAGTACTAATTGATGCAGTCAATTCCTTCTCAGTATAAAGTACCAAACAATCTTGTAAGAATTCATCTCATATTGTACATCTAAGATGTGTCTTCACAAATTTCATAGCCGAGAAGCATATTTCGGTGGTTGCAGTTGGTACTGGAAGAGTTAATATTAATCTTAACAATATTGGCTATGTTAAATGTGTCCAGCCTAGTATCCAAAGAAGCAGAAATATACAAAAGCTCTGTCACTTGAGGACTAAACCAATCTTCTAACTCTACTAGTTGTTGATCAATTGCTTAATTAGGAAGAAGGTATTAAGACTTTGGTAGAATATTGGGGGTGACAGTCCCCCCCTCCCTCTGCCTCTGGCGCGGGGCGGGGGAAGCTTGCTGGCGTAGGGTGGGTGCAGAGAAGAGCTCGCCGGCGCGCGGACAGAAGACTGCCGGTGGGAGAGGATCTCGGCGGAGGCAGCCGGCAGGCAACGGGTAAACGGTGAGAAGGGAAAAGAAATGTGGTTAAGGAAGAGAGGAAGGGGAGGAGAAGAAGGTGAAAGGAAGCCTGACGCGTGGGACCCACACGTCAGTGTGTGCGTGTTGAGATTTGAAGAGTGGGAAATGAAGAGACTGTTGGAGTGAGAGACTCAAAATGAAGAAAAGATTTTGGCAAAGACAAATAAAGAGCTAAATATAGAGTTAAAAACAGCTAGTTTGTTAGAGTTGCTCTTTCACAGCTTTTGAATGACGAACATCTTCTACTGCTATCTATAGTACCGCGGAACCTACCAATCATAATCAGCCATAATTGTTCATCATAGTCACACTTTGGATAAATTTGTCTTAGGAGCTGGCTGGGCCCAGCTGTCACTGACCGAAATAGGAGCTCTTCCTCAAGTTGGCGACGGCTCTCTGCAGGGGGGTGGATGTGCAGTCCGGGCCTACTGGGCCACTGGGGTGACCCGGAGGCGGCGGCTACTCTCTGGCCGACGGAAAAAAAAGACGACGCGGGAGGGATGGAATTGCCAAAGGATTTTTTTATTTTTTATTGGAAGCAGAAGTTGCCAAATTGGGTGGTTAGGTCAGTCTCAATGAAAGGTTTTATGGACATTAAATAGGCTGTCATGTCAACACTTTTGATGATGTGGCAGTGTATTAATGAGGAGAGAGGTGAAATGAGTTTCATGAGGATAACACCCTCTCTACACAGTTACCTAGACAACTTGTGTCTTGTATGCAACCTAGAAAACAACAATAGATGAAATTATGCATTGAGAGAGAGGTGTTTCATTATAGTCTCAAACGTTTTTAGATGATGTGTCATTCTAGGTAAACGTGTTCATGATATCTAGACTCTGGCCTTATTGTAGCCAACGGAGAAGCTAAAACGGCTGAAAGCACGGGAGGACAAAAAAAATAGTAATTAATGCGCACAAGTGAACACCGCCATGAACAAAGCAATTGCTTTTCGCTTCTCAAGCTTTCAGCCGGATATACACCCGCCGAAACGGAGCAGAAGAAAGATTCCAAAGAATTGTGAGGCAAAGAATATATGTCGTCATCGTCAGGCGGTCGAGAGGGACCATCGATCGAGCTCGATCTTCCCGCCGCACGCCTAGATCTGGGGCAGATTATTCTGCATGTCGCTGGCCTGCATGAACAGCTTGAGCCAGAAGTCCATGTCGTCGTTGGCCGACGGCGCCGCCGCGACGCACGCGTCCTCCATCCCGAAAGAATCGGAGCTGTCGTCCACCGTCATCGCCAGCGTCTCCGACCAGAAGCTGTCCTCGATCTGGTAGTCCTCCTCCGAGGTGAAGCTGCTGTCCGCGTTGTTCTCCACCGACGAGGCCGCCGAGTACTCAGCAGTGCTGGAGGTGGTTGACGTGGAGAGCGACTGCTCCGGCGAAGACACCGGCACGGTGCTGATGGCCGGGCCGTCGAGCATCACGATCTCCACCGCAGACTGCGGCTGCTGCTGCTTCTTCTTGGGCTGCTTGCGCCTGGGCGCCTGCTGGGTTGCTGGCTTGGGCTCCTCGAGGCGCTTCTTGAGGTGCGTGTGCCAGACGTTCTTGATCTCGTTGTCCGTCCTCCCCGGCAGCCTGGCAGCAATTGCCGACCATCTGAAAAACCATGCCAAATGAGCTGTTTAGTGCGCGGATTCTTTAATCTCGCCATGATTTATGACACAAGTGGCTGATTAGCTAGTTTTTCTTCCATCATTTGGTTTCTTTCCGATGACTGGATCAACTCGACCCCGTCATCATCATCAAGCTAATTAAGAACCGGTATAGTGTCTTATTAATCGAGTAGTAGTTATAGTTGTATAAGCACCTGTTGCCGAGCACGGTGTGGAGGTGGATGATGGCGTCCTCCTCCTCGCGGGTGAAGTTGCCGCGCTTGATGTCCGGGCGGAGGTAGTTGATCCACCGGAGGCGGCAGCTCTTGCCGCAGCGCAGGAGGCCAGCCTGCTTGGGCAGCGCGCGCCAGTTGCTGTGGCCGTGGCGCTCGATGTGCGCCACCAGGGTCCTGTCCTCCTCCGGCGTCCATGGCCCTCTCTTCAGACCCATCTTCTCGCAGCACGGAGCGCGCCCCATCTCCGCCTCCCGTTAAGTTCAGAGAGCCTCGCTAGCGAGCTTGCCGGGTCCTGGCGAGACGAAGGCGAAGGCGAGAAGGCGACCGAGCCGATGGAGCTCGCTTGACGCTTGTTGTGTGAGCTCGGGGAGGTTGCTTGCGGTGTGGACTGGGAGGGCGAGGGGGCGGGGCTATTTATACGGCCACACGGAGCGCAGGCGACAGCGAGCGGGGTCGCGATAGCGATAAAAGAATAGGGGGAAACGACACGACACGAAACGTGGTCAAAGGAGGGAGCTTCCAAGAAGGGGAGGTTTCGGAGGGCGAGCGTGACCGAACGAGCACGGAGCGCGAATAGTTTAACTTTTTAAAACTAGCGTTTGAATTTGTTTATTTTTTTATCAGTTTGCTTTGGATCGAGTAGGCGATTCGGCGTTGCTTGTGTGTCATTCTTTATAGCGTCCGTTTGTCTGTACGTTTCGAACCATCCCGTCCGTGTGTCGGCTTAAAGAAAGTTTGGATGAGCATGTGTTTCCTGTGAACTGTGGACTGTGGGATGATATAGTATAGTATGTATGATATCATAAGAACTATGCGCCTTTGGTTAGCAACTTGACGCCCGGGATGAAACAATAAGGCCAACATGACATACGTTCACATGCGAGGTTTTTTTTTAAATGTTTCTCTCTATGACTTTGTGCCACGCCAACTTTGTTTACCTCGCTTCGATTTGTCTTGTACTAATTGGCATGTGTGGCATAAAGAGAGAGCTTACTAACCCTATATATGAGCACAACCCCATCACATAACTACATAAGTATTGAGCCATCATCCTAGCTAATGTGATTTTGAAAATTAAACTATGGAGCATACAATATGTCATTCTTATTGGCCCACTATATTGCTCTGATCTCATCAATTATATTTATGATAAATTGTGGCTCCTGGACATGTCAAATCTCGGATTGTTCACATTCACCTTTTCTTGCCCAGCTTTTGGTAGTGTTACAGTTACAAAGAAACTATATTTATCTCACTGCTATAAGACTTCCTCTTTCGTGTCAACATACTATTATGTAGTAATACGTGTCTTCGGTCATATTCATTTGTCCTATTGGTTTACCCTAAAGGGAAAGGGATTTTTCAGGGCGAGCATGTTGATTTGTTTGTGTTATGCGCGGATATGCCTAATAATAACACTATACAAAGCTGTAGATATTGGGTGAAAAATCCATAAATATTATCAGTATGCACTAGTGAAATCTGCATGTAAGTTAATACCCAGTGGTGTTTTTTCTTTCTTTTTTTTTTGTTGAAATAAAGTGCAAACATATCAGATCGAAAGATTGATTTCAAATCGCAAGCTTCAATTTGAGTGAATTTCGCCAACATCCCATATTATCAATTTCTCATTTATATCCACAAACTCTTAAATTGCATATTTAACTTGTTGCGGATTATTTCAGCTAGCCCAAACTGGTCCAAATGAGCCGCCCTATTGCTATGTGGCAAACTGGCAATGGCATGCCACCGTGGTGCACACGTGGCTCGAACAAGAATGTTAATTTGGTACCTTTTGCGTTAGTTTTTTTTCCCACATTAGACCTATTGGAAATCCGGACCAAGTTAAAAGGTCCGAATATGCCATCTTAAAGTTTGTTTTTATCTTAATGAGAACTAAGACAAGTTTAAGGACCGCCGATGAAACTTATTCTAATTTAAAATTTACATGTTTGAGTTTCCAACTTTAAGAAGATTAATTATAAGATGTTGAGGAGCCACTTGGCTAATTGATTTCTAAGTAATTCACTAATCGATGAACATTTACTAGATAGAGGTTGATATGACGACCAAAATCACTTTGAAAAACAGATCAATTCTTTTGACTATAGGGGGCCGTTATTCTGTGATCATGCTCACACTGTCAGAGATCACAAGAACTTTAGACCATTTCCTCACGTTGTGCTTTACCATCGGGATCGGAGGACTAAATAACGACAAAAATCTATCATCAACAATAATCAACAAGGTCGTCAGTAGTGGAGCTGTTTGAACGAGCCGTAACTTTTACATAGTCTGTACACTCTACGTACGTACTCCGTAGTGCTTGCTCCAACATTCTGGATAATAAAAGGCTGAAAAAGGGTGGTGTCGATCTCGCTCTCCTTTCTCCATGGGGGAAAACCATTTTAGAAGACGACGATGTCATAGCTGGAACCTTTTCTTTTCCCTTCAGATTCAGAGAAGAAGAAGAAGATGTCGTAGTAGAACTCAATCAGTGCACCGCATCGTTATCCTGCTGTGATAGTATAATTGAAGCAGATGCATGCGCTTTATTATCTCCCTCTCTGAAACAGCGAACGGCCCGGTCGCCGTTGTTGCGATTTGATGCGCAAACGACTTTTCCCATCAGCTTGCTCTTGGGAGACCTACGTGACCATCAATCAAGTGGAAATTTTGGACGGGGTCGGGCGATCAGTTCAATTGATCTGGTCCCCGGCAAGTCGCGGCGGGGACGAATCGGCGTGCTTTGCTTGCGGCACGTCGCCGTCACAGCACACCGTCGACGAGAGCGCCATGGACGTTTAATTAGTTTTCAACTTCAATAATAACTTGGTCTTGGCCTCTTCTCAAAGGGCGTTGATATGGTTCAAATGTTTAATAAAAAAATAAGTCATTCTATTATTCAAAATTTGCACCACAAAATAATTTTACTAACATGTTTAGAGCTCTATTAATTAGGATCATCAATATCAGTTCCATCACAATCAGATGAGTGCATGGCTACAGCTTCGTAATTACTCCGATCCTCCTGTTTTTTTTACACGTCACATTAAGTTTGTTCTAAGTTAAATTTATCCAATTTTAATTCATTTTTTTAAAGTAGCAATATCTATACTACCAAAATATATATTCCACGGTGAATGAAACAAATTTGGTATTGTAGATGTTGTTATTTTTTATATAAACTTAATGAAATTTGGACAAATTTGACTTAGAACAAACCTAATGTAACATGTAAAAAACGGAGCGAGCGAGTATCTATGCCCTAGTGATGAGTGCGGTGACCACATCAATTTGTACTTTTCCTAATGTAAACTAACTTCACTAAATAGCGACATTAGTGTCATTTTAGAATTTTACTAATGTGTCTGAAAATACCTATGAGAACTTATTTGTAGGGATGGATAATTAAAGAAAGGTTTAGACTACACGACTTGGTACAGTGTATGATCTACAAACACCATATACATCATCATCATCATCACTGTGACGTGGATCGACTATGTTAACCTTCATTTTAGAAATACACAGTACAACGCAGACGCTCACAACACGCACGCACACTCACCCCTATGAGCACCTCCGAAGGACTGAGCACCGGCAGATCTGGAGATTCTCGAAGTCACCACTGGCGCCTCGTCGTCGACGGGAACGTCGCTTACCACTTAACGCATAACGCCGGAAAATCCCGGAATAAATCCAGGAAAAGGTGCGAGTACCAGGATTTGAACCCTGGTGGGTAGCGTCCCACTGGACCGTCCTACCATTGGACTACAAGCCCATTCGCATGTTAACCTTCATATATATACAGTAGACGCATTCAATGTTACTGCAGCGCAGCTACGTTGCGTCACGTAATGCAACACGCGCTATGATGAACACACGTACAACAGGTATGAAAAATACAAGTTGTAGCTGATGTCTTCATGTGATGCTTTGCCGGTGATGAAGTGGTGCTCAAGACTCAGTTCTTTGGGGTTTTTAACTGAATTGGCTAACAGCTAGCTGCACACTTACACAGACCTAGCCCAGTAGTTGCTGCTCGGTAATAATAACAGTTATTAAACTAAACAACCGACGGTTTGGCTAGTTCAGAGGCGTGTAAAAGTTGCACACTTTCAAGTTGAGAAGGTCACGGAATTACTGTGCCAGGTTTGATTTAACGGACGAATCGGATATCAGTCAGAATAATATGAACTTTTCAGAAAAGCCACAGTCAGATATCAAAGTGTACGGTCAAATTTTGTAAAAAAAAAAATTGTGATCAGATATGCTCTGTACTGTCTACATGTTCAGAAGCTAGCGTACCAGAAGTTGGAGACTTTGAGGTACTACAGAAATACATAGCCTAGAGAGATTACTGTTCCAGCTAGTAGGTTAGTTCAAATGAACAAATCATCAGAGAAATAAGCATGCTGCCCAAGAAGAAAACGACGAACCCATCAAAGTTTATGGTCAGAAACACTAGTTTAATTAATTAGAAAAGCGGCAGTGGTCAAACTTAGTAATATTAACATACTGGGTTCCGCCGCACACCTTAACTAGATCCTTTCTGGTCTATCAACATCGTTTCTGAGAGCTGTTACCCCAAGAAACCTCCTAGAGATGGAGGCCGCGAGAACACATCACCGTATCTCACTGTCGACAACAACGACAACACCACGAGCTAGCTCGAGACCTGTCTGCAAAACGACACCAATCAATGGAGAGGAGAGAGCGAGCCGTCGGCGACCCGACTGCATCCAATCTTAGCTTAAGCGGTGGTCGATCTCTGTGTGCTCTCGGCTGGTGTTCAGAGAGTTTACAAGTAAGCAAGCAACGAACGTATCGCGTCTCGATCAACCCGTGCATGCACCTACAGGATAAGCTAGCGATCTCTATTGGTGATGATGATGAGACATGGGAGAGGGGAGCTAGCGTCCCTGTCAGCCGGGGAGACGGAGTCCTCGCCGCGCCGATGGGCACCGGAGAAGTTTCTTCCGGCGATCGGTCGTCAAACAGTGGTGAGTACAGAGCGGCGGCGCGGCCGCCGTTGATGGTTTCTGGGTCAATATTTAGCGAAGATGATATGGACATCGGCGACGGCCGGGGTGCCGCTACAGCAGCTAGGGCCTGGCAAGGCATCTTTGGCTACTGTTTCACTTGCCTGATATCTTGATTCTTGAGTCGCGTTCGCGCGGGTGCCTGTTCTCTTCTCCTTACATGACGGGCCAGTGCTCCTGGCAACTTTCAAAAAAAAAAAAAGAGGAAGGGCGTGGGGGCGGGTCCATCCAAAAGCAGATTGATAACCGGAACCATAAAAAATGAGCCAAATAAAGCACTGGTTTGTGAATTGTGGTGGAATTTGTTTGTTGCTGTAGCTCTTTCCGCCTCATGGTACTAGGTCAGAAACGATTTGTACTGGCGGGTAAAAGAGGTCTTTGCTGGCCGGCGCTCCATCCGCCAAGACCTTTGTGCCAGCACAAATGGCAAATCGCTATTTGTGCTGGCGGGTGCCCGCCCGCCAGCTGAGAGACCACAGTACCCGCCCGCCAGTTTGAATACATCCATTTTGTGAATTTTACAAAATGACTCGAAATAAATAGTAAAATAATTTTATTAAGGGGAGGAACCTCACAGTGCTACGCGGCCGACGGGATTCGAACCCGTGACCTCTCCCCTTGCGTGAAACCTCCTCTACCATTACACTACACACTCATATATGTCTATATCCAGTTTTCATTCTAGGGAACATATAGTGGAAACCAATCTCTCCATACAAACTATGGAAATTTCAATCTGAGTCATACGATGTTGATCCAAGGGAGGGCTCATGGGAGGTGGGAGGGTTGATTTCCAAAAGTGCCTTCGCAAATCACCCCTCCCACCTCCCATGAGTTTTGCACATCACCCCTCCCACCTCCTATGAGCCCTCCCTTGGATCAACATCGTGTGGCTCAGATTGAAGTTTCCATAGTTTGCACGGAGGGGTTGGTTTCCACCAGATATGTTCGTCATTCTACTCGTATTATACTACATTGAGTGTAAATTGCCTTTTGAGACTTTAAATGTATTCAAATTAAAAACTTGTCAACTACAAAGTTTCATAACTTTCTGAGATTTATAACTTTCATGTTAGACTTTCTGCATTCGAGGTCGTTTACAAAATTTGAATTTCAAATTTGAAAGATTCAAACCTATTTTTTCCGTTGACAATATGATTTCAAATAAAAAAGTTGTAAATTACAAAGTTTCATAACTTTTCAATAGCTACAACTTTTATTTAGAATGTTTCTCCATTCGAGGTCATTTGAAAAATTCAAAATTTCAAATTCGAGAAATTTCAGATGTACTTTTTGTTGACGAGATTAATTGAAATTGAAAATTGTTCAACTACAAAGTTCTTTGACTTCTGAAGATGGACAACTTTTATTTTGGTCGTTTGCTCATACGGTATAGTAGTGGTAACATTTTTCACAAATCTTATAGACCTCTCATATAGTTTCATGAAACTAATATAAGAGAGATAGATTTTGTGAACAAAATTACTACCACTTTGTCAAATGAAAAAATAACTCAAATAAAAGTTGTACATCTTGACAATTTATGAAACTTTGTAATTAGATACTTTTTTATTTGAATTAATTTACTATTTTAAAATGGAGTTGTTGCACAACCCAAAATTTTGAAAGGCACAGTGATGATGGGCGTGTTAAGTCACCTGCCAGCACTGTGACATCTCTACTGGCGGGTGACAATTACGTCCGCCAGCAATCTATTTTTCATGTGGCAGCACAAATCGATTCTGGCCTAGTGTGGGCTCCTATTTGTTGTTGCCCCGGGCTATTAAGCTAAACCACCTTTAAGTAATTGCAACCATTTACGTTTAAATTTGTAATATGTGTGGACACGAGATTCTAGTTCTAGAGTTCGACTTCTAACACGAGGCTCACATGTAAGATTAGTTAAACTGTTTTGCACAAAGTAGGAGCAGTCAAATAGAGTTATCTCTAACAAATTCGCTCAATTTCGTTAAAATTTAAGGTGTTAATAAGATATTTTAATTACATGTGATGCAAAGTTCGCAGGGTTTTTCGAAAAAAAAGTTCGCAGGTATATTAGACGTACTATTTTGCACAAACTAGCAGGCAATCAAACCGAGTCATCTCCAACAAATTGATTTCGATCAATTACGCTAAATTTGTAAACATGTAGAGTCCACATGTATGTTTATGCATACTATTTTGCACAAAATAGCGATCAGTCAAACTGAATAATTTTCAACAAATTTTAATCAATTTCGCTAAAAAATTGTAATGTGTGAACGTGATGTTTTTATTCTAGGTTCATCTCTTGACACAGAAGCTACAAGTATGTTTAGCTATACTGTTGACAATCAAAGTGATTCATCTTCAACAAATTTCGATCTTTACTGGTGCAATAGTTTACTACTAAACAAGTTCAGTTGTATTCGTTTCAAGCTTTAACACAATTGAAAATCGTCACAGATTAACCCCGAGCTTGGAAAATTGAATCAGCGGCCATTCCCCTACGTGACAAATTGAATCTGACAAGTATGGAACTTTTCAACGGATGGTTCGAATTCTGGAGAACCAATCGAGGCATCGAGCACGAGCAGACCTTTCCTTGGAACCTTGGATGCAGCACGTGCTCGGGCAGGTTTGACCAGACTTCGGACGGTACTTGCTGCTGCTACAGTGGTACGGTTTGTCCTGCACTGCATGCAGCCTCAGCGGTCAGACTGTCAACGGGATCTCGTGCGCGGGCCCACCAAGTCAAACCTGTGCTAGGCGACGCCTTCTGGCCCGGCGCGCGGATGCCTGTGCGGCTGGCTGTGCGTGCCTTGTTCCTGCCACTTGCTGTGCTGTGCGGACTTCAAACATGTGCGAATGCTGTCTAGTGTCACGCAGGTTCGCATACCATACCGCAAGTGTTGAAAAATGAAAATGGTCGCGCGGTCCCTTTCTTCTTCGACGACATTTTGCTGTTTCGACCACTTTTTTTTTGGGATCTTTTTTCCTTTTGAACTTGTGGGATCTTTCCATGTTAGGGTTTTTTTTTAACTCCTGTACTCTCTCCGTCCCGGATTGACCATCACCAGCAGCAAAACCCGGCAACCAATGTAAATAGAAAATGTCACAAACACCCTTAGTATAAGCAATGATGAGAGCCCGAGAGGAGAGATGGAATTAAATAACTAGAGGTTGGGAGGAGACTCTTACAGCTAGATGCAATTAAATAGTTAAAAGATGTAAGAGTCTAAAATAGCGATCTCTTCAGGATAACCTTCTGTAGCTAAAACGATCATGTTTCTGGAACAGAGGGAGTACGTTGTTATTAGCCCTCTCTATGTATGGCCGCTTGCGACGCACTCCAAAATCCTAAGATAAAGTAGTTTGTATAGCAGATCGATCAGTACATAGATTACATTTTTTTTGTTTGGTAATTTGTTAGATACACTTGAGCATTGCTTTTGTCCTGCTGGAAAATGTCATGCATTATTAATAATCATCAGTGGCGAATCCAGGATTGGATGGTAGGGGGGGCTCTCATTCCTCTTCTTCTCCCTTCCTCCTTCTTCTTCCTCTTTCTCCTCAAAATTTCTATGAAAAAATTGGAGAATTACCATGGGATCCAGGGTGGTAGGGGGCTGGAGCCCCCCCGGACCCACCGCTGATAATCATCACAATCATACCATTACTAACCATTTGGTCTAAAAAAAACATATAGGCCCATGTTGATCCTTCTTTAATTTACTAAAGAAACACGAAGTTGGTTGGGGAAAAAGCTAGTTGGCTATTTAAACGATGGCCATAACTTATGACCCCTTTTTTTTCCTTTTAGAACAATCAAATGGTTTATTGCGAAGGGTAATTAAATGATATATTACATATCAACTAACAGTGGCGGATCCAGGATCCAACTCTTGGGGGGCTCAACTTCTTCTTCCTCCTCTTCCTTCCCTTTTCCTTCTTCTTCCTCCTCCTTTTCTTCTTCCTCCTCTTCACCTATGCATAGAATTTGTAGGGGGGGCTTCCATGGAGTCCATGGGGGTAGGGGGGGCTCCAGCCCCCCTGCCCCCACAGTGGATTCGCCCCTGTCAACTAAGATAAAGCATTGCTGCTTTTTATTAGGCCCCTCTATGTATGGCTACTTGCGAGACGCGCGCACTCCAAAATCCTAAGAATAAGATAAAGTAGTAGTTTGTATATAGCGCATCAGTATGTACATAGATTACATATACTATTTTTTTATGTTTGGCAATTTGTTCGATACGCATGAGCACTACTTCTGTCCCACTGAAAAATGCCCTACATTAACAATCATAACACATAGGCCCCCATTTGGTCTAAAAAAGCATATAGGCCCCATTTTGATCCTTCTTTATTCGAATAAATAAATAAATACGAAGTTGGTTGGGGGGGTGTAGCTGGCTAGAGCTTATGACCCTTTTTCTTTTTCGTTTTAGAACAATCAAATGGTTTATTTGCAAAAGGTAATTAAATGATGTATTCCATATCAACTCATATACTCGTTGAGTAGTTGTATACCACTATGTGTGTAGTTGAGTAGTTGTATGTGGTGGTGCAGCTAGTGTGTACAACTCACTAAAGACAGTAGCATGATGACAAAGGCAATGCATCAGCGGAACAAGACACAGGTCCACGCCAAAATACGCATGCACTCGAGTACTTCGCACTTTTTATACTCACGGCCGGACACCTTCGTCGCTGGCTTCTTGCATTGGCATCACCGGATTGATCGCGCGAAACTACCAGGATCTTTCCTCGTTTAATCCATAATACTGCTTCTACAAGATCCCGGTCGCTACTAGCTAATCATGCCCGGAGAAGTGATATGTATCTACCATGTAAAGTCACAAAAAGCTGAGAAGAGCCTCGTGCGTGCGAGTGAGCTTGCAGTAAACTATGCCGCATGCATCATTGTATTTTGACTGGCAATTGGAGTAGTAATAAATCGCGTAGAACGTAATCCAGCTAGATTTAGGAAGAAAAAGTAGCATGCGTGCACATGTGAGTTACATTATATATTACGTGTGCTGAGTACAGACCAGTAGTCCAGGAAATTAGGACCGCGAGTAAACGAAAGCACAATTATGTAGTGCAAAGAGCACGTGCGTTCACACAAAGGATTCAATGGTTAGCTATATCACTCTGTTCAATTTTCTTTTTCTTTGAAAAGGACAGAGAAAACTTTGCATCGCTATCGTTAATTATCAAAGTAAGAGAAGTGGTCCGGGTCAAAGAAAAACATACAACTAGGGAGGTAAAAAGGCATCAAGTACACCGAACTAGTAAAATAGCCCGCGCAAATAGCACAGCTAGCTAGCTTTGTTTTGCAAGTCTCTGAATGCTTTATTATAAAATAAATAGACATAAATAATTATATGCAGTCGTGTTATATATTATCACATTTTGTTGCGTACTTTAGATATACAAATATTTTTTGGTATTTCCTGAAGCAACATAAAAATTTATACATTTTCACATGAATATACTTTTTTAAGTTTTTTTATTTGAGATGTACAATTTGTTGCGTATTTTTTTTGCTACGATCAACAAAATCCTTACATTTTCGTAGAATGTTCAATGCATACTATAGAAGTAGTAATTAAAATTTAATTTTGAGTTTGACTTTCTTAGTTGTTGTCATCTTCATATCTCTTTTCCTTTCTTTGTTCTCTAATCACCGGTTTCTACAACCCCATACATGCATGATCTCAATTTTGTCTTATGGCCATTGCAAATTCTTCCCATTATATAAATTATGTCCTCGGGCCAATACGTTGTCGTGGTTAGCAATCTATATCTTTAGTCTTTGTGATCATCACCTCTCTACTTCTGCTCTCAAGGAGTGTTGTCCGCTATCTTTTGGTTACCAAAGACATCCTTTGATTGTGACTATTGTCCCATCTCATCGAGCATTACATGCAGCATGCATGGCACATTGGCACATATGCCAAACATTAATTTTCTTCTCTCTTTAATACTTTTATTTTGTAATTGTGCCTTGTAATTGGTGTTTTGGACCCTCAAGTTGCTCCACCAGATCTTCCACTATGCTGCTAGATCAAACTACTATTATGTTGGCCATCAAATTGACGGCCCCTCTGCCTCCTTCTAGCGCTCTATTAGTCAACAACTACAATGAATTAGTGAGTTTTTTATCAAGGTAGATCTGTTGGTTGTATATTGTTCTCATTAATCTAGTTATGGTTGTTAACCTAGCCCTACTTGCTAGTGGCGGCAAAGGTCAACAACAAACAACAATACACTATTGCCTACATATAGTTCATACCCGCCACAGGGTGATTGTTGTACTGGTCTTTCTCAATGTGGATGCATGCCAATAGAGCCGACTGTGATGATGACTGGTCATTGATCACCACTATAAGAAAATATTATCACGAATGGGTCATCAGTTGTGGTTTCTTCCAAACCTATGGTCATACGTTTTCACGCAAGTTCTTGAGTGCTATTCATGGTGGAGGTTTGAAACCAGTGGTAAAAATGTATTATCATTGACGATACTATCTATGAACCCATGGTGCAAACTAAAATTTGTTTTCACTACCGGTTCATGGTATAACCCGCATGTGAACTATAACCCTTCTATATCTTATTTACATCCATCACATTCTCTCTGCCAGCCTCCCCCTCTTGTCTTCTATCTCCACCTGCGCACCTCTTCCCACCTTTGATTCCCTCCACCTGTGACTTGACACTCTACTGTATGTGTGCAATGAAGCATGTTGCTTCCTAGGTAGTTGTTTTCACATGGGCCTTTTTGCTAGAGTTCCATCTGATTCTGATTATATGTCGAAGTTGATTATTTGGTAGAAGTGATTGTGTGGTTGAAAGTGATTCTCTTCAATTTTTAGCATAAATTCTTAAAATCAGTATGGAGAATCACTTCATACAATTAGGAGAAGCTAACTTTTTTAATTTAAGATCCTAGCCTCTTCAGAGAACCAATTCACAGAATCAACAGAGAAACACTTCTCTCTAAGAACTATTTGGCAGAGCTCTACCGAACGCAACCCATAGTGTTGCTTGCATGGTCAATGGTGCATAAGTCGCAATCTTCCTGGATCTTCCATCGCCTCATCTGCTAAAGTAACTGCAACACCATCTACTTCCAAGGTGTTCTATCAGTCCACTCGAGTCAATTGATTTTGTGGGGTTGCGATGCAATTTTATCTTCTTCTCTATGAATTATAATTCTTTGGTGATGAAATGAGAAACTTTTTTCCCACTTATCGTCAATTTTAATTCTTTTGAGATGAAACGAGGAACTTTTTTGCCACTTCTCTCCAATCCAATGTTATTTATTCTTGGATTTTATTGGTCAAGATCTTGTAACACAGAAGAGACGAATATTAGAGTACACTGCTTGCTCTCCATGTTGAAGGACCAAGCTTTCTCCTTCGTCCAAAAAATGTTGTTAGACGTGATGATTTTGCTTTTTAAACTTCATGGACACCATCTACTCGTTGGCTTTAGAAAAGTGTCGTCTAGTCATCACACCTTGAGAGACATGGGTACCCATGGATCCCCACCGGCCAGGGTCCCAGGGGCCCCTGACAAGTGGACCCGACCTTCCAGAAGACCCGCCGACCTGCCAAGGGGGCCCAGCGACCTTATCCGCACCTCCGACGACCGCGGGCGACCTGATCAAGACCCCGGAAGACCTGCGATGCTTGGCATGCAAGTCAAGACACTAGGACCTGGCGTGTCGGCGCCTGTAGCTCCGAGTATCACGGGATACTCCTTGTAATCCGGGAGATAAGCCTCCCGCAGTTGTAACCGACCTCGACAATTGTCAACCGACCTTGCATGTAAACCCTAGCCCATCCTCCCTATATGAGGCGGCCTAGGGCTCCATGCACAGGGACAACTCATCTTCAACCTCCCGCATAATCCACCACAACTAGACGTAGGGTATTACTCTCCGGAGGCCCGAACCAGTATAAACCCTTGTCTCCCTGTTCCTCGCCGCCATACTCGCCTAGTTCCGTGTGCATCCCGTGCATAACCACCTACGCTCTTAGGTCCTGGTCCTCCATTAACCTGCAAACCTCTAGGGCAACCCCCTAGCGGATATGTCCAGGTCTCACCCCCTAACAGTTGGCGCGCCAGGTAGGGGTGATCGGGAACTCGCTGTGCAGCATGGTGGCCCAATCTGACGTCGTCTTCCCGGCTAGCATGGCGGCCTTTCTCGCCAACCCCGTGGAGATCTGCTTTGGATCGTTCACGTCGACCTCCCCTGCTCCGGCAGTCGCAGCTCTTCCAGTGACCCCGGAGCAGGTCGTCACGGCGTCCGTCGCCACCCCCGTTCTCGATCTAGTATCGGAGGCCCACCCACCCAGACCCTGTGACCTTGTCCAGGGGATGGAGAGCGACATCGGCTCGATGAGGGAAACCTTGGAGATCTGCGAACGAGCTCAACGCTCGGCGCAGACAGCGCTGCGCCACGACACATTCCCCTTCAGCCTGACGTCTGCGTCTGGCCTTCTCCTCAGCCAGCTCTCCACGCCTCCCCAGATCCAATCTGGGCGGCGACCTTCTGGCGACCTAAGGTCGGCACCGCGCGCTCGGCGCGACCCTCTCGACGTGTCCTGCACCTATCACAAGAGTGCGAAGCACACCCTCCGCGGGTGCCGCCTGCGGAAGAGATCGACCAAGAGCTCCCTTGCCGAGCTAAACTACCTACCCAGTCTCCGGACTGTGGGGAGTTCCAGAAGGTCCGTGTTCGAATCTCCCCCAATGATTTGGACATCGTTTTTCTCCAAGTCGTGATCTCCGAGAACGAGCCACCCCGCGCGGGCGCGACCAACTCCGAGGAAGAGGCTCGCATCCAAGCCAACGCCCGCCGCACCCAGTGACGTGCAGAGGAGCAGCAGCGCGCGGTCTTGCCTTGCGCTCGGGACCTGCGCCTAGAGTTCGAGGAAGCCGGGATCCCGACCTTCAACAGCCCCCAGGTCAACCTGGGCGCGGCCATAACTCGGCTCCAGCAAGCCCAGATGACGCCTGAAGCTGAGCAGGCCCTCGCGTACCTCCGGGTCGCCAACGCCCTGGCGGAAGAGAAGAGCGCGGCCTCTAAATCCATCGCGTCTTCATCGACCCACCACTCGCGCAGTCGATCTCATCGACCTCAGCGCAACCATCTCTCCCCCATCCGGGAGGAGGTCGCTCAGCACAACCCTGAGCAACCCGCCCAGCAGCCTGCTGCTGCTCGCGATCTTCGCGTCAACCTCGACGCCAATAGGCGCACCCGTGACATGCGTGACTACGTCGACCAACGCCATCAAGAGCGTGAGGAGCGCGAACTTCGTCACCGCTTGGAGTACGACCGCGAGTATGGTCAACCTGGGGGCGTTCATCGCTTCATGGAGCGCGAGCTCCGTGACCGACACGACATTGATAACAAGCGACGTGCCCTCAACGACGCTGAGCACGGCGACCCAGGCGTTCTCCAGACCAACCAGGATCGGCAGCCACGTTCCCAAGTTGTCATCCCAGAGCGCAGCGTCCACTCTGCGCCGAGAGAGGCTGCTCCGGCCAGAGGCTCCGGTGACGACCTGGTTATCACCGCCTTCCCAGCGCTGGATTCACGTTTCAAGAGGGTGGAGTACCCCAACAACTTCAAGCCCAACATCAAGCCGTACGATGGGCGCTCAGACCCTAACATCTGGCTGTCGACCTACTACGTCGCTGTCAAGGCGGCTGGTGGTAGCTTCGACCATATGGCGGCCTACTTCCCGCTAGTGATGGGCAAGGCCCCTTCGCTGTGGCTCAACAATCTTGAGCCTGGCAGCATCAAGACCTGGGCTGACCTATCCCAGGCCTTCACGTCCAACTTCCAGGTGACCTATGATCACACTGGAAACGCCTTCAGCCTGGGGCGGGTCGTGCAGAAGCCTAAGGAGCAGCTCCGCGACTACAACCACCGGTTCTTCGAGAACCGAAACGAGTGTGTTGGCGTCAGGGACGATCAGATCGTCGACAGCTGCAAGAAGGGCATCAAAGACCGCAAGATCTTCGAGAAGATCCACGAGTCTGGCGCCACTAACATCAAGGAGCTCATGCACGTCGTCAACAAGTTGATGGACACAGAAGACGCGCTCCAGAACCAGTTCGACGCTGATGCCACTGGTGCATCTGGCACTGCAGCAGACAAGCTCCGCAAGCGACCTTCCGAGGTCCTAGCAGTCGAAGGGTGCCGAGGCTCAACCTTCAACCAGGAGGAGTTCGACCTGGCGCTCGATAGCATTTGCGGGTTCCACGAGGGGGCTACCCACACTCTCTGCGATTGCTCCCAATTCAAGAGGGCTTTCAGCACCCCCGCTGACCCCAAGCGACCTAGGAACGACAGCGGGCGCCGTGACAACCGCCCCTACAACAGCAACTACCACCGCGACGACCAGCGAGATCGACGCGATGACCGCCGCGAAGAGCGATACGACGATCGTCGCGAGCCTCCTCGCAGCGACCCACCACGCAGCGACCCACCTCCAGTGGCTCCTCACGACGAGACGAACCTGCCCCCTCCACCAGCAGCGGGCAACCCCAATGGGCCTTTCCAGGCCGTAAATCGCATGATCAACATGATCGTGGGTGGCATCAAGTCCGGCATGAGCAAAAGGCGCTACCGCAAGGACAAGCGTGAGGTCCACCTCATCCACACTCGGCCAACCGCGCCTCTACGTTGGTCTGAGCAAGCGATCACGTTCTCCAGAGCGGATCACTGGGTGCACATCCCAGACCTCGGGTCCTACCTGCTCGTTGTCGAACCTACGGTGGACAGGGCCTTGCTCTCCTAGACACTAATCGATGGGGGGAGCGGGCTCAACATCATCTTCGTGGATACCCTCAAAAAGATGGGCTTCGACTTCGACAAGATCACAGATTGTGACAAGCCCTTCTATGGCATCGTCCCTGGGAAGGCAGCCTACCCCCTGGGTCGGGTCTCCCTCCCCGTCACTTTTGGTACGGAAGCCAACTTCCGCTCGGAGTACCTCAGCTTCGAGGTCGCCAACTTCAAATCCTCCTACCACGCGATCCTAGGTCGCCCGATGTTGGTCAGGTTCATGGCCATCCCGCACTACACCTACTTAGTGTTAAAGATGCCAGCGCCAAATGGGGTCCTCTCCGTCTTTGGGGATCTCATCATCTCCTTCAAGTGCAACACGGAGGCCCTCGACCTTGCCGCGACCTCCGCCGCCGTCGACGCCTTCGCAGTCTTGGTCGCTGAGGCCAAGACCGTCGACCCAGTCGACCTACCTGTCCCGGAGCAGAAGTGCACCGACACCGCCCTGGATGCGGTCCCCTCGACGAAGAAGGTCTGCCTCAGCCTTCCCGGCGCAGAGAAGACGGTGGTGATCGGCGATGGGCTCGACCCCAAATAGGAACTCACGCTCACCAGTTTCCTCCGGGATAACACGAACATATTCGCATGGAGTGCATCAGATATGCCGGGTGTCCCCAGGGAGCTAGCTGAGCACTCCTTGGATGTAAGCAAGACGGCCAAGCCTGTCAAGCAGAAGCTTTGCCGCTTTGCGAAAGATCGCAAGGACGTCATTAGGGTAGAATTAATAAAGCTCCTAGCTGCCGGATTTATCCGCGAGTGTAAAAACCCGGTTTGGCTCGCCAACTAGGTCCTTATACCCAAGAAAACTGGTCAATGGAGAATGTGTATCGACTACACCGACCTCAACAGGCACTGCCCTAAAGATCCCTTCCCTCTTTCGCGCATCGACCAGGTCGTGGACTCCACGGCTGGAAGCGTCCTCCTCTGCTTTCTCGACTGCTACTCAGAGTATCACCAGATAGCCCTGAAGGTCTCTGACCAAGACAAGATGGCGTTCATAACGCTCCATGGCATCTACTGCTACACGGCCATGACCTTCGGCCTCAATAATGCTGGAACGACCTACCAGAAGGCAATCCAGAAGTGCCTCGCTAACCAGATCAGCAAGAACGTAGAAGCCTACGTCGACGACGTGGTCGTCAAGACCACCCACGAGGACAAGCTCATAGCTGACCTCGCGGAGACCTTTGCCAACCTCCGCGTCTACTGCTGGAAACTTAATCCAGAGAAGTGCGTCTTCGGTGTCCCGTCCGGAAAGCTCCTGGGCTTCATGATCAGCAACCGGGGCATCGAGGCCAATCCCACCAAAGTGGATGCCATCCTCAGGATGTAGCGACCTACCAGGAAGAAGGACGTCATGAAGCTCACTGGCATGATGGCGGCCCTAGGTCGATTCATTAGCAAACTTGGAGAGAAAGGCCTGCCCTTCTTCAAGTTGCTAAAAAAGGCGGACAAGTTCGTCTGGACCGAGGAAGCGGACCAAGCTTTGGAGCAACTCAAGACCTTCCTCACATCACCCCCGGAGACGGTACCCCCGGTGCCTCAGGAGTCGTTACTGCTCTACATCTCGACGACCACCCTGGTGGTCAGTTCGGTTCTGGTGGCTGAGCGACCTGAAGAGGGCCGACCTTATCCTATCCAGCGACCTATATACTACGTCAGCGAGGTCCTGTCTGACAGCAAGACCAGGTACAGCCAGCCCCAGAAGATGCTCTATGAGCTGCTCATCACCTCTCGCAAGCTTCGGCATTACTTCCAGTCGCACAAGATCAAGGTCGTCTCGGCCTTTCCCCTTGGCGAGATCCTGCGGAGCCGCGACACCACTGGGCACATCGTCAAGTGGTCCATCGAGCTAGGCGAGTTCGACCTAGAATTCTGCCCCAGGCAGGCCATCAAGTCCCAGGTCATCGCAGACTTCATCTCGGAGTGGACAGAGATCCAGCAGCCTCCGCCGTCGGAGCGACCTGAGCACTGGAAAATGTACTTCGATGGTTCCCTGAACCTCGAAGGAGCTGGCGTGGGCATCCTGTTCATCTCCCCCAGGGCGACTACCACAAGTACGTCCTGCAGATTCATTACAAGGCGTCCAACAACGGCGCTGAGTACGAGGCCCTCATCCATGGGCTACGCATCGCCGTCTCTCTCGGGATCAAGCGCCTCATGGCCTACGGCGATTCAAAGGTCGTCATCGACCAAGTCAGCAAGGACTCTGAAGCCAGGAAGGACACGATGGATGCCTACTGTGCCGAGGTGCATAAGCTCAAGCGTCACTTCGAAGGGCTCGAGTTCCACCACGTCTGCCGCAACAACAACGTCGCAGCTGACGTCCTCTCAAAGCTCGGCTCCAAGCGCGCTCTGGTTCCAGCCGGTGTGTTTGTCCAGGACCTACGCAAGCCGTCCATCAAGCTCATCCCCGACCCAGAGTCACCTGAGGACGAAGTAACCTCGCCGGGAGGTCGCAAAGTCCTCATGACCGAGGCAGAAGATGACTGGCGCCTAGACTTCATCGCCTTCCTCCTCGAGCATCGAGTACCCGAGGACAAGGCGGAGCGCGAGAAGATCACGAGGCGTAGTGCCAACTACGTCGTCGTCGGTAGCGAACTCTACCGGAGGTCTGCTTCCACAGGGGTTTTGATGAAGTGCATCCTGCGATCTGAGGGCCTTAGGCTCTTGGATGAGATCCACGGTGGCGAGTGCGGCAATCATGCTGCCTCTTCCAACCTGGTGGGCAAGGTCTTCAGGTCTGGCTTCTACTGGCCTACGGCCATGGCTGATGCCCAGGAACTCATACGTCGATGCAAGGGGTGCCAATTCTTCGCCAAGCAGCAGCACGTCCCGGCTCAGGCCCTGAGGACCATCCCTCCATCCTGGCCCTTCGCAGTGTAGGGTCTTGACTCTGTAGGACCTTTCAAGACCGCACCTGGCGGCTACAAGCACATCATCGTGGCGGTGGATAAGTTCACCAAATGGATCGAGGTCCGTCTCGTATCCAGCGTCACCTCAAAAGAAGCGGCCAAGTTCATCGAGGAGATCACCCACCGCTTCGGGGTGCCCAACAGAATCGTAACCGACCTTGGCACGGCCTTCACAGGATCTGACTTTTGGGACTTCTGTCAAGACAACCTGATCGACGTATACTACTCCTTGGTCGCGCACCCACGATGCAACGGCCAGGTCGAATGGGCCAACGGCATGGTCCTACAAGCCATCAAAGACTGCATCTTCGACGGCTCAGTGCCTTACGCAACCAGGTGGCTCTCGGAGCTCCCTCACGTCTTCTGGGGTCTTAGGACCCAGGTCAGCTCGGCGACAGGGTACTCGCCCTTCTTCTTGGTCTACAGGTCAGAGGCCATCCTCCCCACCGACGTAGCCTTCGGGGCTCCTCGTATACAGAACTTCGACGAAGGAGAAGTGGAGCAAACACGCAGGCTCGACCTTGATAGCGTCGAGGAACATCGTGTGGTTGTGCTCATGCGCCACACCCGCCACGAACAGTAGCTACGTCGCTACCATGACCGCAACGTACGGGAACGTTCCTTCAACGTTGGCGACCTAGTCCTGCGGCGGATCCAGAACACCAAGGACATGCACAAGCTCTCTGCACCTTGGGAAGGTCCCTTCATAGTTAAGGAGGTCATTGGGCCGGCAACCTATCGCCTCCAATGGGCCGATGGCCAGGGCGTCCCGAACCCCTGGAACATCGAGCACCTGCGTCGCTTCTATCCTTAGGAGCCTTGTATCACAATAAAAGCTATGTACTCTATCCTTTGTAATTCGATATATATAAAGATTACTTTTCAGCCTACTTGTTTTCTGTTTGCCCCTCCCCCTCGACACGCTCGGGGGCTTGGTGTTAAGCTCAGCCCTTCACGCTCGGGGGCTTAGCTTTGCCAACCTAAGGGTCGTTCGACCTAGGGGTTTCTACTTTTCTTTTTGACAGTATTCCCTTACAACAACTTTTTGTACACCTTACAACTATTCCTAGGTCGTGGGCCTGCCCGACCTTGGGTCCCGGACCCCCCTCCGCGTGCCGGTTGCACATAAGCCTCCACGCCGAGCCGTGTAGTCGGTAAGCCGTTCCTCCACTGAGTTGGGTCAGCAGGGGGAAAAGGGTTCTTGCAGCTCCATTACTTTTGCATCCTTATAAGGAGTATATGAGTCAAATAAGGGAACACATCATATTAATTAAACATGCCTTTTTGATTTATGCAAGGTTTATCTTACATCAAAAGGGTCCACGACCCGTTGGCACTAACAGTTTGCTATGTCCTAAGTTACACTCTACAGGTCTATCTTCTTCACGATCTCCTCCGTGGCGGCCTGGATATCTTCAACGCCCACCAGCCAGCTCAGGTCGAGCTCCTCCATGACCTTCTCAAGGTCGAACGTCGGCACATGGTGCCTCACCGTGGCCAGCACGGCGGCAGCGGCGAGCTTGCCACTGTCCATCAGCAGGGTCTTCATGCGACCTTCCGCTTCCTCCAGCCGCGCGACGAGCTCCTGCGGCCCGCCTTCGACCTTGGGGACATACACGTCCACAAGGTACTCGGCGGCCTCCTTGAGGTCGTCCAGCTCCTTCTAAAAATCTGCAGTCATCTCTTGATGATCAATAAGGGTTTGCATTGCCCGACCCAGGTCGATCTCCAGATCCCTGCAGACACCAAATTCATATGCAGCCTTCCGGGTATAGTAATACTCACTGGCGACGACCTCCTTGTTCTTCTCTTTGAGGATCTTCACCTGGTCCTTCGACTCCTTGAGGTCCTTCCTCAAGGCGGACTCCTTCTTCTTGGCCTCTGCAAATCAGCAAGGTCGGGATCGGTTCATCACGACATAAAATTCAAGCATCAAGCATGAGGGTCCCCCAGATGTACCCGCGGCGGCGACCTTCAGCTTGTCCTCTGCCTCCTTCGCCTTCAGCCTGGCGGATTCAAGCTCCTGCTTCAAGGCCTCCATCGCCTTGTCCTTCAAGGCCGCTTCGTCCTTGAGGTGTTTTATCTCTCCTGCGGCCTTAATCTTGGCCTGCAGCACGGCCTCCCGCGCCGTGGTCAGCTCCGCATGAAGCTTGGCGCCCTCCGTCAGCAGGTTCGCCCTGCCTTGCGCTCGCTCGGCGAGAGACTGCCACCATACACCGCAAAAAGATCGTCAAATCAAGGCATCCAGGAGAAATTGAAGACCTATCTCCAAAGGAATTGAGACTCACCATGAGTGTCCTGCCGATCGTTTTTGCCGCCTCCTTGATCGCCGCCTGCGCCGCCTTGAAGTCGTCAAGGTCCCGGCCATCGACAAGGACGTCATCCTCCCACGGGGTGCCGGTATATAGGCATCGGTTCATGTCGTCGTCCGCGCCCCCTCTTCCGGTCTCCGCCCCTTGCGCCTGCGGTAGGCCCAACTCGAGTGGGTCTTCCTGGTGAAGACCTCCCACTTGCTGAGCGCCATCAGCTGCAACCTTGGCCGCCGCTAACGATGTCGCCCCTACGGTCTAAGGGACTTGGCTGGTGACATCACTGCCTGAGGTCGCCAGCAACTGCCTCAACGGCAACTTCTCAAGCTTCCACCCAAAGGCCTCTTGGCCTGAGGCGTTCTTGCTGGTACTCGATGCAGCAGGAGTCCCCCTGCCCAAGGTGCACAAATTTGTCAGCACGACGTACTCAACACGCCGCGAAGAGCAAGCAAAGCATGAAATCAAGCTCACTAACGTACCCGCTGCCAGTCTTCAATCGAAGTGACACCGGCCTAGGTGGCGCCCGCCTCGGCTTCTTCTGCGACCCTTGGTCGCTCACACCCTCCGCGCTCGGCTTCGGCTGTTGCTCGTTTATAACCCCGAGCGGGACGTCGTCTCCTCCTGCGGCCGCCGTGTCGCCCGACCCTGCGGCGATGTCACGTGACCCCGCGTCATCGTCCTCATCGACGATAACCTCAACGCTGGTTGTCGCCGTCTCCTCCGACGCAGTGGTGTCCCTCCTCTTCCTCTTCTTCTTCTCTACCTTGATGGTGGCGGAGATGATCTTGACGCCCTTGTGCGTCGGGATCTTGCCAGCGACCTACTGCGTGGGCCGGGTTGTTGGTGCAGAACTCACCGCGGGAGGATCCTCATCATCACTACCTCCCACCGATGAGTCGGAGAGGTAGTTGTCGAAGTACTCTTGCGGCGGAGCCTGCACGTCCTCCGCCGTGCGGACCTTGAAGCTGCGCTCACCCTCGTCAGCAAAGGGAGCTGGGCTCCAGAACAAGCCATCGCGACCCTGCAATAGGTGACCTTCGTCTTAGATCGGGGGAGAGCAAATTCAACACAACAAGAATCAAGGTCGATCAGGCGACTTACCACTTCGGTGGGCCGCTTGAGGGAAAATGCCTTGGGGCACGTCCGGTTCCGGATCACCCTGTTGAAGAGCTCCCTCACCCGTGCCACCATCTCCTGTTTGGAGACCTTGCGTTGCGCAACACGGGTTAGGTCGGTCTGACCCCAGTACTCGTAGGCCGGATCCACCCGATCTTGGATCGGTTGCAGTAGCCTCCGGCTGAAGCTGATGGCCACCGCACCGCTCGTCAGCCCTCCCGCCTTTAGCGCCTTGAGGTCCTCCAGCAGCGGCTTGATGGTGTCCATCTCCCGCGATGTCAGTTGGTTGGTCCACTCCGACACCGGGACCGGTGCAAGTCCCGACCTAATCGCCAGCGCCGGCTTCGGGTTGTCGATGTAGAACCACCCTCGCCTCCAGCCCTGGGTGTTGTCAGGCAGCTCCATGTCGATGTACACCGTCTTCATGTGACGGCGTAGCATGAAGCCCACGGATCCAACAACGCCATTCTTTCCCATCTTCTTCACCTCGAAGAAGTACCGCCACAAGTCGAAGTGTGGCGGTATCCCCAAGTACGCCTCGCACAGATGGATGAACAAGGAAATAGTGGTGACGGCATTGGGGACGAGATGTACCAGGTCGATCCTGTAGAAGTGAAGCAGCCCGGGGAAGAAATCACCCGCCAGGACTCCAAATCTGTGCTCGACGTACGTGATGAAGACGACAGTCTCCCCAGTTCCCTCGGAGGGGAAGGCTTCGCCGGCGGCTGGCCTCCAGCCCACCTGGTCCCTGGGCTTCAGCAGCCCGCGCTCCACCAGACCTTGGAGCTGCGCCTCCGTCACCGTCGAGTGCTCCCAAACGCTCTCCGGGGCTGGCACATGCTCTGGGGCCATTTCTTCTGCGTCGAACCCAGTGGATCTAGCTCTAAATACTACCAAGGACTTCTTACGCATGCGGCGGCGCTCGGTGCGGTGGATGTAAGCACGGCGGCGCCGACGAATCTGCGCACGAAAGCTCTCGGCAGTAGCTCGGAAACCCTAGCGAGTGCGGGGGAATTAAAGCGAGTGGGGTCCCTGACCCCTCACTCGGCCTTTTATAACTGGGCTGCATCAGTGCGGTGGGCCGCGGCGTCCCAAACGTCACTTCAGGCCCGGCGATATTCCCGGCGACCCAACGGCTACATCGCCCAATGGTTCTTTCGGCCTAACGGTCACAGGCAATAACGGCTTGCGCCGTGCGGGAATCCATGCCCGTTGGCCTTCTGCCCAACGGCCTAGCGTCCATGGACTTGTTATGCCCTACTTCAAGCCCCCTTCCCAACATTTTCTTCAAGGTCTACTGGCCTCTGACGACCTCCGGGTCCATGACATCACCTTCACAAGGTCGATAGGTACTACCTCTTGGTAGGTCGCCTAAGCTTTCAATAGCGAGTTCACACCCCAGCTCCTAGGTCCTGCAACCTACTGGATTGCTTTAGCCTTTACGACTGGTTTATACTAACAGCCCCGCGCTTAATGGCTCCGCTGCCCGTTGGCGACCTCTTGGTCAAGTAGCACCTCCCTGAGGTCGCTAAGGCCCTGCTGCCTTCTAGGTCGTATAGACCTAGATTTTCACAGGCTGACTACCTGCGTTGTGTCACTGCACAATGACCGTGCCGATTTAGGACGACACGGGCTCCCCGTCTCTACGAAAGGCCTCCTGAAGGTCGGCGTGCTATATCAGCCCTGCCGGGACCTTGGTAGCCATACCATTGCAGCCCAAGCGCCCTTAAAACTACTGAAATCATGATATTTCTCATGCAAAACTATATTTACAGCTTCATAAGCTACAAGGAGTTTGACCCTTGGCCAATTACAAGCTACAAAGATATCAAAGGCCCTGAATTACCTTCCAAAGTCCTTACGACTCAGTCTACACTAATAAGGCTTGTCGCAAGCTTTCTTCTAGCTTCAGGACCTACTCTACAACCTCTACAGCCACTGTGGAGGCAGCTGCCACACAGCCACCTCTACTCGCGCACCAGCGTCAAGTCTGAGCTTTCCCGCAAGATTACAGAAGGAGCGAGCTTCAACACCAACCTCGTCGGGTGGAGCGCAGCGTTCACCAGCATCACATCAGGCCTGAAAGTGTCAGGGCCGACGATGCAACTACTACTTCATACTCCTCCTGGGTTCCTCGGCGGGACTGGGAGAAGAGGCCAATCGAGTTCTTCGAGCCTCGCAAGCATTCTTCTAGCTCCAAGCATGAACTACATTAATCCTATGCTCTGGTGGTCGGACACACATCCATGGCATGGAAATATTAATACACCGGATCATCGCGGCTTTCCTCTGGAGATTGCGCACTTTGCTTCGAGGTATGGGTGCCTATTTATACCCCAGCACCTGCCATTTGGTGTTATCCGCAAGCCAGCTTGCGTGGCGTCCTTATCCTCAAGATCGATGTACCCTCGTGGAACACGGGGTCACTGTTCGCCTGTGGAAGGCATCGGCGCGCCTGTCCCCTACCTGACTACATCCTGGAGCGCTTTTGTCTTTTGCGTCCGACAGCGACCTGTGCTACGTCTGCAAGCTGGCCTGTGACCGTACAGTGCACCTGTGGCTCTGGCTGTGTCAGCCCTGGCACCTGATGACATCTGCAAGGTTTTGGAGCTTTTGTCTTATTACATTGACACCACAAGAGCATCAAACCGGCCATCTTGGTCACTTTACTGCTCGGGGGCTACTACACTAGTGCGTATTTCGACGCCCTATTTTCACCAGGTCGCCTCGACCTAACGGAAGCCTACTTCCGCTACCTCTCCGCTCGACCTACCTTTGGTAGGCAAGGTGACCTTTCCGAAGGTCACAGCAGCCTCTACATCACACCTGATTCAGGTCGGGTCGGCGGTTCTGCAAGATCTACACCTTGTCTTCACTTCGGCCTCATGGTCCTTCGACCCAGAAGCCTGACGTTCAACTTCACGAGCGCATCGGAGGGGTTTTTTTCTTTTTGATCCCCGTGCACCCTTCACGACCTCGACGGTGCCGCGTCTTCGCCATCCTTCGACACAACCTCGCCTCGGCCGCTGCGCCTACACGTCGATCGGGAGCTTGAGAGACATGGGTACCCATGGGTCCCCACCGGCCAGGGTCCCAGGGGCCCCTGACAAGTGGACCCAACCTTCCAGAAGACCCGCCGACCTGCCAAGTGGGCCCAGCGACCTTATCCGCACCTCTGACGACCTTGGGCGACCTGATCAAGACCCCGGAAGACCCGTGATGCTTGGCGTGCAAGTCAAGACACTAGGACCTGGCGCGCCGGCGCCTGTAGCTCCGAGTATCACGGGATACTCCTTGTAATCCGGGAGATAAGCCTCCCGCAGTTGTAACCAACCCCGACACGGGTCAACCGACCTTGCATGTAAACCCTAGCCTGTCCTCCCCATATAAGGCGGCCTAGGGCTCCATGCACAGGGTCAACTCATCTTCAACCTCCCGTATAATCCACCACAACTGGACGTAGGGTATTACTCTCCGGAGGCCCGAACCAGTATAAACCCTTGTCTCCCTGTTCCTCGCCGCCATACTCGCCTAGTTCTGTGTGCATCCCGTGCATAACCACCTACGCTCTTAGGTCCCGGTCCTCCATTAACCTGCAAACCTCTAGGGCAACCCTCTAGCGGATCTGTCCAGGTCTCATCCCCTGACACACCTTCTGGAGTTCGCCGAGCATCGGACAATCTCGGACACCAACATCGTGTGTCTACCACTCATATTTGGTCCTAGCCTAGAGTATTAGGTTACTTGACTTGAGAAGTGTTTTATTATACTTTTCATAGTGAAAATCTTGATTGATACGTGTTTGAGTAGTATGAGTGTTGTATGGTTATGCATGTAATGTGGAAAGAAAATAACAAAACATATACTCCAAGTACTGATATACATATATCATACCGAATATGGAATATTTTAATGCAGATGGTAAGCTTCAGATCGGGGTATGTGAGTTTATACTGCCATGTAACTTATTGAATTTGTGTTTTCGTATATGCTACGAGAACACATACAGATACAGAGTTTGGAGTTTAATATATACTGAATTTAATATATGTTTTATTAATTATAGCTTTTAATTTTGGTAGAGTTTTTTTCTTATTAATTGAGGCTGTTAGATCTTCATAAAATCCAACAGCGGAAATCCTTCTCTTTTTTTATTAACATGGGAATTTTTATACCTTCTCGAAGAACGTGGTGGCTTCTTTTAACTTTGTTGTATTAAGATAATAGATAAAGTTAGTTTCGTGTGTGCAAGGCAAGGCGGTAGAGAATGACGATGAATCTAGTGGTGAGAACTGAGAAGGGAGCTAGTGCTAGGTTGGGCTGATGAGTACATATGGTTGTGTTTGGTTGTTTGGAACCTATAGACAGCTCCACCTAGTACAGTTTCTACATGTTTGGTTACCAGTATAAGGAACTTAAATAGTCGAACACAATGCAAAAGAGGGCTCCTAGCAAGGCTTAGTAGTACACTCAAATCGAGCATACTAACTCTGCCAGGCTCTATGCAAATCCAATTGGTCCAAGTGGATGTTCATCATAAAAGAGAAAAAGTGAGCACACACAATATAGTCTAGCTAACCAAACACAAATTTCACAAGTTGAGCTACACTTAGCCCTGCAACCAGACACTGAGTCATTGATACTGCTGCAGCCATGCTAAAGCTAGCCATGGCTAACTTCTAGCCAGATTTAGACTAAACCAAGCAACCAAACACTGTAGAAGAGTTCGCCTATTGAGATAGGAGCTGTAGTGGCATTTGTTTGCCATCACCACTACTTATTTCGTTTTATTTACCTACCTACTATACATAAACACAAATCAACTTTCACAAGCCTATGCGAATCTCAACATCATGGAACCAACATTATTGAGCCAGCGGCTTCCCCGAGTGCCAGTTGCACTCGGGGAAGACCCAGTTGCACTCAGTGAATCCTTCCCCGAGTGCAACACTCAGGGAAGAGGCTCCGGGGATGCCTCTAATGGTGAAGCCGGCTTCCCCGAGAGCCGAGAATCGCGCACTCAGGGAAGTCTTCACCGAGAGGCGTGCTAGCACTCGGGGAAGACTTTTGTTTTTTTTTAAAGAAATCCCACAGGCCGGCCGGGCACTGTGGGCCCCCTCCAGCCGCCCGCCTCTCCACCGTCGCTGTCGCCGTCGCCGCCTCCACCTCGTAGATCCCGTTGCACTTGGAGAAGAGGAGGTCGCGCCGCCGCACCTCGTAGATCCCGCCGCACCGGAGGAGGAGGGCGTCGTCCTTGGGCCGCGCCGTCGAGCCTGGAGAAGGAGGCCGCGCCGCCGGGCCTCGTAGATCTCGCCGCGCCAGGAGTAGAGGAGGCTGCCGCCGCGCCCGGAGTAGAGGAGTCCGCCGACGCGCTCGGAGTAGGAGTCCGCCGCCGCGCCCGGAGAAAGAGCCCGCCGCCGCCGCGCCGAGGGAGTCGAGGCCGCGTCCTTGGGCCGCCGCCGCACCACGCCGGGACGGAGTGAAGGCCGCCGTCCTGGGGCTGCCGCCGCACCTCGCCGGGGCGGAGAGGAGGCCGCCGTCCTCGGGCCGCCACCGCACCTCGCCAGGACGGAGAGAAGGCCGCCGTCCTCGGGCCGCCGCCGCACCTCGCCAGGAAGGAGTGTAGGCCGCGCCGGGGAGGGCTCGAGGCTGCCGACAGGGAGGGCTCGAGGCCGCCGCCGCCGGGAAGGAAGCTCGCGGGCTCGTGGCGGATTTGGAGTAGAGGAGAGTTGCGGCGCGGATCAGGGAAAGGGTGGGGGTTGCGGCGGCCGGCTGAGAGAGAGGGGTGAGGTGGGTGAGGTGGGGGGAGTTATATGTTTAGGGTTTTTTTAATGGGCCGGCCGGTAGATGGGCCTGCTGGCCCAATTAAGATTTACTGTGTTGGGCCGGTTGGACCGTTCCCGAGTGTCCTGTATGCCTGGCACTCGGGGAAGGGTCTCTTCCCCGAGTGCTAGGGAAGGCACTCGGGGAATTAATTATTTTTTTTAGTTTTTTGTCTCATTTTTTTTGTGAGGGCATTCCACTTTATTTGAAACTCCTTGCTCAAATTTGGGGTATTTTTGAATTTGTTTGGTATATTTCGTTAGTTTTTTTTGTTTTGTTGAATTTTTCTTCATACTTCAAAATTGAACTGCGGGTGCATGAAGTAATGAAATTTCTTGATTCAAAAAATGATATTCATAATATATGGTGTATGTTGAGGCCGTATCGAAGAACTCACATGAAATGTGGAGCACCTTGTTGCCGTAACATCACGAACAACTTGCGGGAAAAGTGTTTGTAAATTATATAAAATCCGAACAAAGTCCGAAAATCACGAAACTTATCTGCGCATCATGATATCGCATTTAAAGCCTGTGGTAAAAAATTGAGATGATTTCGAGTAAGTTGCGATGTCGGATACCTAAAACCCAGACATCTCCACGTGTGTTATCACAGTGATCACATGTGGAGGTGTCTAGGTTTTAGGCATCCGACGTCGCAACTTGGTCAAAATCCTCTCAATTTTTTCACACAGCCTCTAAATGTGATAACAAGACTCCCAGACAAGTTTCGTGATTTTCGGACTTCGTTCAGATTTTATAAAAATTTTCAAATACTTTTCCTGCAAGTTGTTCGTGATGTTACGGCAATAAGGTGCTCCACATTTCATGTGAGTTCTTGGATACGGCCTCAACATACACCATATATTATGAATATCATTTTTTGAATCAAAAAATTTCATTACTTGATGCACCCGCAGTTCAATTTTGAAGTATGAAGAAAAATTCAACAAAACGAAAAAAACTAACGAAATATACCAAACAAATTCAAAAATACCCCAAATTTGAGCAAGGAGTTTCAAATAAAGTGGAATGCCCTCACAAAAAAATGAGGAAAAAAAACTAAAAAAAATAATTAATTCCCCGAGTGCCTTCCCTGGCACTCGGGGAAGAGACCCTTCCCCGAGTGCTAGAGCAAGGCACTCGGGGAAGAGGCCTCCTTCCCCGAGTGCTAGAGTAAGGCTCTCGGGGAAGATTTTTTTAACGGTTCCATCCATTTACTTTTGCGAGTGCCGGTCTTCCCCGAGTGTTGCACTCGGGGAAGATGGCCTTCCCCGAGTGCCTCTCTTCCCCGAGTGCCAGGCACTTTTCGGCACTCGGGAAAGCCTCTCTTCCCCGAGTGCAATTCTTCCCCGAGTGCAACACTCGGGGAAGAGTGGCTTCCCCGAGTGCCCGATTTTTGGCACTCGGGAAAGCATTTGACACTCGGGGAATTTTGCTTCTCCCGCAGTGTTAGCTATATACTCATGTACATAATGGTCAAATAGATATTTATTATCTTTATCAGATTGTGATATACTCTAGTTGTCGATTCTATATATATGCTTTTCCATCCCCCAGTCAGGTTTTTGTCTTTTGTGCCACACTTTTTGTTTTTTTTTTTGAGGACACATGTGTGTTTAGTGCCACACTTCCATGCGCGTTGGACATGTGTTTAGTGAAAACCTTGGCTTGAGCGATGTGCTTGGCATGTTTAGTAATTGCGACATATAGGATGAATCTTTTTTGTTTTAGAAATTTTAGTTTTCCTTTTTTCTAAAAATTTGCAAACCATGCATATATGTAAGAACTGGCGATGCTGTGTCTGTGTGTTGTCGTCAACAGCTCGTCATCTCTCCATCATCGGTCGTCACGAAGTCAAGTGTATCATGCCATTGCGTTCCTGATTTTCTGCGTTTCCGAGAGTGAAAAAGCAGGGCGTGAGTGCCAAAATCTACCTATCTTTCCGACATTTAGGATCTCGGATGACCTTACTGTCAAAAAGGCAGAAGGGTTTGGAGCAACCAAATGGGAGGCAGGATCAAGCTTTTACCTCCCAGACTCCCAGTAGTCCAAAAGAATCAAGGAGATGGACAACGCCTCCACTAGCAAATGGATAGTAGAAAAAAAATATTCGTGCTGGCAAGGCTCCATCGTTTCCGTAGTGCATGGCTTGTTTTTTCCAGCGTAGTGATGACCTCTGACTCTCTGAGCCAGGTGAATCAAGTGCATGCTTACATGAGTTTAGGTATGCAGCATTATTATGATTAAACGAAGTGGTAAGGCACTATGTACGTCGTGGACGAAAGAATCTTGGGGCTGTACGTGTAAATGTATACAACAATGTTACTCCGGATTCGGATGTTGTGCTGTGAGGACGTTGCAAATTCTGCAGATTGTTGTTTGATTGCGTGGTCAAAGATAGGCATGATTTATTACCTTTGTTGAAATAAAAGAGAACTTAATTTGTGTTCGCCCCGTTTAGTTCGTGAGGTGAAAATTTTGGATCCTCTTTCAAAGTCTATTAGGAGTACTGAACGTAGACTAGTTACAAAATAATTACATGAATTGACCGAAAATTGCAAGACGGATCCATTAAGTCTAATTAATTCGTCATTAGAGATTGGTTGTTGTAGCACAACGTTGTCTAATCATGACATAATTAGACTCGCCATAATTAAGCTTGTTAGTTTCGTCTCGAAAATTAAGGTAGGTGTTGTGAAATGGGTTTGTCATTAATCTACATTTAATACTTCTAATTCGTATCCGGAGATTGATATGCGGGTAGTTGGCGAAATTTTAGGGACTAAAAACAAATAGGGTACCTTTGTTTCAACGACTGGCAGTAATTAGCCCGGCATGATAGAGGAGGAGCTTCACTCGAAATCATTCTGGTTTGGTAGGGAAATGAATTCATTCTCTTTTTTTATTGTAATCATAGAAATTCGATAATTACATGAATTCGATTACTATCATTATCTCTATTTTTTTTAAAAAAATAGACAGTACAACACAGACGCTCACAACACGCATGCACACTCACCCCTATGAATACACGTACGCAAAATCCCACCTCTATAAGCACTTTCGAAAGACTGAGCACCCGATAGATCTGTAAATCCCGAAGCCACCGTTGGCGCATCACTGTCGACAGGAACAACGCTTACCACTTAACGCATAACGCCGGTAATCCTGAGAACATCTCAGAAAAGATGCGAACAACAGAATTTAAACCCTGATAAGGAAGCGTCTCACTGAGCGGTCTTACCATTGGGTTACAAGCTAATTCGCTATCATTACCCCAATGAAAAAAAGGCCAGTCCCGATCAATTAAATTAGGTCCATTTCTCTTTTTTTTCTTAGAGGAAAATTAGGTCCATTTCTAAAAGAAATTGAAAGCAGGCCCATTTCAAATTGAAAAGGAAAAAGGTCGGCGAGATTTGTACATTTTGTAAATCAGCCCACGAGCCCATTAACTGAGAGTTTCTTCTGGCCCAAGACCAGGAGATCAACCACCACACTTCTTTTCTCTGAGGAGGACCCGCGCCGCGCCGCCTGGCTGGTATCCGTATCTTCCATGGGCCATGGGGAGCGGCATCATCCTTGACGCCGCCCGGCCCTCCTCCTGGCTCGCCGTCGTGGCCGCCGCCGCCGCCAAGCCGGCCAGCTTCCCCAGCGCACACGCCGTCCTCCTAACCTCTGGCCACCTCTCCTCCCGCACCTCCGTCAACTCCCTCCTTCGCGTTGCCCCCTTCCCCTCCGCCTGCGCGCTTCTCCTCCGCCTCTTGCTCCTCCACCGCCTCCTACCCGACCACATCTCCCTCTCCTTCTCGCTCCACTCCTGCACCCGCGTCCCAAGCCATCAGCTCACCAGCCTCCTCCACTCGCTCGCCGTGAGGCTCGGCTACTGCCGCGATGTCTACGCCGTTAACGCCGCCGTCTCCTCCTATTTCACCGCTTCCGACGTCGCCTCCGCCGATCGGCTGTTCGCGGAGATCTCCAGCTCCAAGGATATCACTGATGTTGTCACCTGGACCGCCATGGTCACGGGGCATGCCAACGCCGGCAATCTCAAGCGGGCTAGGTGGTTCTTCGAGGCGATGCCCGAGAGGAACGTGGTTTCTTGGAACGCGATGCTGGGAGCGTACGCTCGCGCCGGGAGGCTGTCCGAGGCGCGGAACCTGTTTGACGCAATGCCCAGCAGGAACGCTGCCACTTGGAGCTCCATGATCAATGGGCTCGTGCACTCTGGGCACTGCGAGGAGGCGCTGAGGGTGTTCGGTGATATGGTCAGCAGTGGTGTGGTGCCGAACGAAGCCGCGCTGGTGAGCGCCGTCTCAGCATGCACGCAGCTGCGGTCGGCGGAGCATGGCGCGTGGGTGCACGCGTATGCCGAGCGGGAGCTGCACGGGGCCATGAGCATCATCCTTGCCACCGCGATCATTGACATGTATGGAAAATGTGGAAGTATCCACAATGCAGTCCGGGTGTTTGCCGCTATGCCCGTGAGAAACATATACTCCTGGAACTCAATGATTGCTGGGCTTGCAATGAATGGTGGCGAGAGGCAGGCCTTGTCGCTCTTATGGAAGATGCAGATGGCTGGTACTCGACCAAATGACATAACTTTTATTGGGTTGCTGAGTGCTTGCAGCCATTCAGGCCTCGTCAGTGAGGGCCGCAGGTTGTTCGACAGTATGGTTGAGGACTTTGGAATACAACCAGTCCCAGAGCATTACGGTGTTATGGTCGATTTGCTTGGCCGGTCTGGTCATGTTAGGGAGGCAGTATATTTCGTCAAGAGCATGCCTGTGGAACCTCACCCTGGCTTATGGGGTGCGCTAGCTAGTGCCTGCAAGATGCATGGAGAGGTAGAGCTTGGTGAGGAGGTTGCCAAAAAGCTTATTGAACTGGAGCCTCGGCATGGCAGCCGGTACATTCTCTTGTCAAACTTATATGGCTCCGCAAATAGATGGGATGACATGGCCACCGTGCGCAAGCTCCTCAAACATCGAAAGGTCCCCAAGGGCACTGGCAACACTGTGGTTGGAAATGACATACAGCAAACGGAATGATCAAATCTGCTCTTGTTAAGGATTTAGGACTGCTTCATAGTGATAAGAACATTGAGACCTTGCACTGGTTGGGCCAAAGAGCAACATGAATTCCATGAGCCTAGTGGAGATTGGCACTGAAACAGAATTCCTGAAGAAGAAAATTATTATTGATATGTCAACATATATGCCTTATTGCTCGTGTTGAATTGTATTGAGTAATTGCACATACAGGGAGCACACTGCAAATCACTGGCAAGAAGTTCAGGTTGGTGCTTGAAAAATAACCTCAAGGGGCAGAAACTCAAGGATTGTTAGGAAAACTACAACTTTTTCGCATAAACAGTTCTCATTGTTAGGAGATTCAGGTTCATGGAAGGATTCTTCCACTAGTTACTGAACTTTTGGTGTGCTAGGTGTGTATGTGTGTTTGGGTCCTCTGTGTGACTCTTCTCTTATTAATTCAATGATACACAGCTCTCCTGCGTGTTCGAGAAAAAAAAACTAATTACCGAACCTCGTTTTGTAGCATATTTTGATTAAAGTGCAGTTCAGCCATACCCACTCATATGATGTTTTTGTCAGATGCATGATTTCACTATATTTTTATCCACAAAAGAATTTGCACTTGTACTGCAGTTGTCTGTTAACTTTTAACTTTCTGGCTTACAAGCACAGGTATTCAGTTTTCTTTTCTATTTATCAGGTTTTAGCTTGTATTCCATCTTGTGTATATAAATATTATGTGTAGCGCTACTGGTGTCTGAGAGATGATTGTCTGTTTGTGTTGTCTTATCAAAATCATAATCAATTCCAGCTACTTAGTATAGAGCTTGTATTGCTCAGAATCAGATTTTTTCCCCCTTAGATAATGGATAAAATCTGGCCTACTGGACTTGCACAGTTAGATGTCTAAAGAGTTAGCCTCAGCGCATTCATGAGATCAGGATCATGCTTCTCCTGTTGAAAGAACAGTTCTGAGGCTCAAAAGCTCAAGTGAACTTGCTAGCCCCTGTTCTTTTCATTCAAAAGGAACAGTGAAAATGCAATATTACCCATCACATCTTCTCTGACAAGAAACACTATTCTAGCACTATTCATTATATCAGGTATAAGGAAGCTTCTCACAGTACAAATGGTAAGGTGCCAAAATGATTGTATCTCTATTGTTCCATATATTTGCTTCATAATTTTAATCTATGTTGCAAGTTTGCAACCTAGCCACAACTGGTGTAAGATTGCTGTCAATTTTTTTTGGCAAGACCTGCACTTTGTATTCACTCACTCACTCACTGTTGGACCTTTGCGTTGGGCCAAGCAAGCACGTCGGCCCGGCACATCGCGACGGCTTCTTCTATATAGGATTGATGGAGAGATTTGGGGTCCAATCCAAGAACTTAGGCGGGCCACAATCACATATAGGTAGCTTCCAAGCGCAGGTCTCCGTCGCCGCAGACGACGCCGTAGCCGTGGACGAGACGACACACCACCCCAGAACTTAGACGGACCACAAGGTATAAAGCTTCCAAGCGCACACGTCGCCGTTGCCGTAGACGACGACGCCGCAGTGGAAGAAACGGAGCGCGGACTCGTGCACTCCCGGCTAGCAGATGATGCCCATGAAGCTCGGAGCTCGACGGCGTGTTCGACCAGAGCAAAAACGATCGAGCGCGCAGCTAGCTAGCGTCCGTCCACGCACGGGCACGGACAAACGAGCAGTTGGCGCTCCGCCACCACTGGCCGGCAGTGGAAGACACGAGACACGACACGGGGAGGAAGGGCGCCGGTGCGGTCAGGGTACGGTCCGTCGCCGGATCGGATTCGGATGGCTGCGCTACGGCCGCGCGGCGGCTGCTGGCCGGCTCTGCTCGCGGACGAGGTTCTGGAGCCGCCGCCCCGGGGGACGTGGCGGAGTGGCAGCGGGGCATATCGTGTGTGGACTGGCGCAGTGGCGCTGGTCGTGTAGCGTAACCTCGTCGAAAACTTCGGAACAGCTGCGCTCGGAGCGAGCACCACTACGTGAAAAACAGTCATTAGTAACGGCATAGATTGTTATTGGTAACGGGCAAAACGTCTGTTACCTTTATAACGTTACAAATAAGTCCTCATCGTGCCTGTTACCAATAACTGGCACATGTAACGGGCATTAAAGAAAACCCGTTACCAATCTGCTGGTACCAGTAACTTGGGCCACAATATCGGTAACGGGCAACAATCTTTGCCCGTTACCTATAACAGCAAAGGTAACGGGCATTGAAGAGAAGCTCGTTACCAATCTGCTGGTACCAGTGACCTGGGCCACGATATCGGTAACAGGCATTGTGTTAATGCCCATTACCAATGTGAAATTAAGAAACAAAAAAATCAAAATATATCTTATTATTTTATTTTATACATGCATACATACACAAAAGTATATCTTTACATCCACATACACTTTGATCACTATCCGGCAGCACATACACTCAGCTCACTTGTCTTTTCTCTGGTACTAGAATCACATAGCACATATGGTTTAACATTATCTTTACTCAAAGATCAGTTCAGGAGAGGAGTTCACAAATACGATAACAATGCACTGATTAAACAACCACAAAGCTCCAACCAAATTACATAGCTGCTGACATTGCATTGATTAAAGAACTCACAAAGTTCCAACCAAATAAATATGCTCAGACTAAATAGTTAAGTCGTCATTGACATGAATAGTGTGCTCAGAATTATAGGAGATGCATCAGTGACATGGACATGTGCTCAGATTACTTGCCTTGCAGGACAGATTCACCAAGAAATTTCCGCTGCAAATTTGCCCTTTGGGGCAGCTTCTCAAGCTCCTTGGCTCTAGCTTCCACTTTCTCACATCCTTCTGCAAGCCATAGTCAATGATATACAATCAACACATGAAAATAACTTTAATTCAGATTAGTAATTAGCAGTAAGATACAATTGCTTAGTCTGGAGATCCACACATAATAAGATTGAAGAAACAGCTAAGAGGACAACCAAACTATTCATTCTAACAAGTAGCTGAATCTACATATTGAAGTCATGTACAATTCTGCAACTCAATACACTTACAGTAAGTAAAAAAATGAAGATCGAATAACAGGATCCTAGTAACGAGGGAGTTGGGACTGCAGCATTATTATCTCAGAAATATTTTGATTTTCTTACTGATAGAACATCCCCTTCCATGTTTTAACCATAAACATGAGTCATGTTTCAGCAATACAGAGATGACATATCGTACTGAATGCAAAGTGCAACAATTAAAATAAATGAGAATTCATCATAATTGGCAATTGTTGTACACACATTTCTATGTTGAACAGTCACATAATTCCATTCTTTATTAAAGGGCAAAACCAAATTGTCGCGGTTCTCAACCGCCGGCAGTAGATTTGTATCGAATCGTGTGTCGGATACGGATGGTCGACACGGGAGACACAAAAGTTTTATACTGGTTCGGGCCTCCGAGGAGTAATACCCTACGTCTAGTTCCGAGTACTCGTGTTCCTATGTCGGGGGTGTCTGTAGTAGGGGTTACAAACTTGGTGATCGGTCATCCTCATTTGCGTTACACCCCTCCCCTTTTTATAGTCACAAGGGCGAGGGGCAAAGAAGGAAAACGAAAATAAGCTACAGTGCTATGACGTTGTGAAGTCTTTTCCGTCATTGATGTTCGTCAGGCGTAGTGGGGGGTGCGGAGTTGTGGTGTCGTCGGAGGCCACCGCGTGCGCTGTCGCCACTGTTCGTTCCGGGCACTTGGCACCTCCTCCGAGTAGCTCACATAGTGACTCAGCCCTCTTGAGTACGTTTTAGGCTCGCCACGTTATGGCCTAAGAGCTGGTAGACGGTAATCGAGTACCTGTTCTGACGGGGTGGTGTGTAGCTGGCGTTGGATGTGACGGCATGTCGGAGGTCGTGGGGGGTGCACTGTGCGACATTACAGTCCCTGCCGTCCTCCCGTCGCGCCAGCTATGGTCTTTGCATGGCGTGGAGAACGGTGTCACGCGTGTCGTCGCGGTGAAGCTTGGGGGGCTAGGGCGGCGCCACGTTCGTGTGGGGCCCCTGCCCCACGCTCCGGCTCTTCCGTGGGGGCTCCGCCTTAGTAGGAAGCGGAGATTACTCGTGCGAACGAGTAGTCGGAGGCGAGGCGGCGTGTACTCGGAGACGACGCGTTCTCGTGCGAGGCGGAAGATACTCGTGCGAAGCGGAGGGTACTCGGAGCCGAGGCGAACTCGTGCGAGGTGGAAGATACTCGGAAGTGGGGAAGTCTTGTCAGTGAGGGTCTTGACGAAGATCTGCATCCCTCCCTGTCCTGGATCTTAGCCTTCACATTGTCAATGGTGTCAGAGGACTCCATCTTCGAGGTAATCATCTCGTTGCTTAGGGGGCCCTAATCCAGGCCCTCGTCAGTAGCCCCCGAGCCTGTGGTGGGAGTCAAGAACTCGCTCGCAGGCTCTGCGTCAGGGAAATGTTGTAGTTGTTCTTCTTTGATTTACTCGGTGGGTGCGCGCGAGCGCATCCGCCGGATGTAGCCCCCGAGCCCATGAAGGAGTTGTAGACTCGTCTATGGGGTTTTGTATTTAGAAATGTTGTCTTACTCTTCGATTTTCGTTCGCCTTGTTGATTTGCTCTTTTCGTGTCAGCTGCTCCAACGTTGGCGCGCTCAGCCTTGCGCCGCGAAAGCGCGCGGCTCTGAGCGCGCGCACTTCCTCGTCCGCTCCCCGCTCTTCAACCCCTCCGTCTGCGTCGGAGACAGTCCCCGAGCCGGCAGCGGCGGTGCTGGAGACTCGTGATGCGGCGGCGCCCCCACCGTCATCGGGGGACGTAGGCGTGGTCGGGGAGCAAGCAGCCCCCGAGCGATCCGAGCCCTCGGCGGTGCCTGTCGTTGATCAGGGCGCCGTCGCGCAGGTGGCTCTAGAGGCAGACCAGCTCCTGACGTCGGGCGACGGCGAGACTGTGGAAGTGGCGGCCCCCTCATCACCCTCGGAAGCCACGGGTATGAGGGGTCCAATTCTCCCAGGCGGTGACGCAGCCGCCTATGCGGCTGAGTTGGAGCAGTGCTTGCTGGCGCCGGAGGAGTTGCCAGCTGAAGCGCCCGTGCCGCCCGCTCCGGAGGTCGTCGTGGCGGTTGAGGAGGACGCGACAGTCGAGGAAGTCGCGGCGGGCCCTGAGGCGTCCAGAACCCCGACGGCAGAAGTGGCGCCGGACTCCGTCGCGCTGCCGGAGCCGCCGCGCCAGCTCGATGCTGTCGTCGCGGAAGTGGTCGAGATTGCGGACTCGCCTCTTCCCGGCATGTAGGCGCCTACTCCCCTCGAGAACGCGACGGGTCGTGCTCCTCCAACCACCGTCCGAGAAGTTGGCGAGAGCTCGAGTGCCTGTTCCTCCTCAGCCCCAGAGGGAAGTGGACATGGCCTGGGCCTCGGGCGCGCCACGTGGGCCGGGGCCCATGACACCGAGGCGCAGGACGGTGAAGATGAAGAAGCCACGGCGCGCCGCTGCTTCTTGTGGGGTCTGCGGTGGGTGGAGCGAGCGATCAACGAGCTTGTCGTCCCGGCTTCGTCGGTGAGCTGGCCGAGCCCTACTCCTTGATCTTGTGTTTCGATTTCCGAGTTGTTGCTGCGGATGACCCTTTTCTCTATCCAGGTGCTTGCCAGCTGCAGCGCCAAGAAGACGCGCACCATCGAGGAGCTCCAGGTCGAGAAGGCCCTGCTAGAGATACAGCTGGCCGCCGCCCGACTGGCGGCTGTAGGGGCGGTGGCCGGTGAGGCGTCGGCGAGGTCTTCTCTTGAAGCTGCGGCAAAGTCGGCAGAGGACCGCGCAGTCACCGCGCAATCTGCTGCGGACGCTACCGTGTCGGAGAAGGCCGCCCTCGAGGCCAAGCTTGCCCAGGTGGAGGCCACCGCCGCAGAGCTGCGAATTGCAGCCGCCACAGCCGCCGAAACAGCTCGGAATGCAGCTACCGCCGAGCCCGTGTCCCAGACCGCCGCCGAAGAGAAAACAATGCTTGAGAAGAAGGTGGCGGACCTGCAGCAGGACCTGGTACACGTCGAGGCGGATCTGAAGACGGCGAATAATCAGGTCGGCACCCTCTCCACTAAGTTGCAAGAGGCCACCGACGAAGGGACCCGCCTCCATGAGGAGAACAGCTGGATGGCGCGAGAGATCCAGGGTGAGTATCTTTGTGTTATTCGACTTTCATGACGTTTTCTTCCCTGCGTTAATCACAGCTGAGGCTGCTTTACTCTTTGGTTTTCACAGGAATCCGCATAGCTCGCACTGCACAGGCGGCCAAGCTGGCGGAGAAGGCTCAAGAGGTCGTGGCTGCAGAGCTCAAAATCCATGAGATGTCCGAGACGGCCAAGAATTTTCAGACCAGCTCTCGAGTACATTCTTCTTATCTTGACCCATTCTTACTCATGCTCGTGTCTACCTTGGCTCAATGCTGACTCGTTCTCTATCCCCAGAGGCCAAAGCCGAGCTGGAGGATTCTCAGAAGGCCCAGCACGAGGTGGAGGAGACGCTCAAAAAGAACATATTGGAACGCGCCAAGCTTGGACGTCATGTTGACACGATCTTGACGGAGAGCGACGTCCCGCCAGTGCAAATGCCTCCCCATGTGCTCGGTGATCGGCTCAATCCTTTGCCAGGCTTCGTCCAGGAGAAGGAGTTGTCGACCTCTCGGCAGGTGGTGCACAGGGTCCTCTCCATGTTCAGCTCGCACTACCAGGGGCTGGATTTCAAGGCACTGAGTGGTGGTTGGGCCCCTGGCTACTCGAGCGAGGAGCTCGACAAGATCGAAGAGGATTGTGCCACTCCTGCCCGCGCCATGGCCGACACCGTGATGAAGGACCTGGAGCTGATCCCAAAAGACACACCAGAAGACGGCTCTGGGCCTTCGCATTAGATGTATCAAGTTGTACGACAATTAAACAAAACTTGTATTCGTGCCGTGTTGAACAACTTTTTATTTTGTTTCGAAACCGTCACCTCCTGAAGCATCCCCCGAGTACCTGTGGATGACTGTAGAACGGAATGGCGGCACTCAGACGCTCAAGCCGATTGAACTTTTCTCTAGAGCCGCGGGGGCGTAAGAGTCGGAAAGCTCGACCCGAGCCACGAAGTGACGCCATGCATTCGTAGCCCCCGAGTACTTAGAAACGCTAAAGAAAAGACTTGCATGCTTTTTTGTAAAAGACATTTTGAGCCGGAGCCCGAGCGGTTACCCATGTTCCCTCTGAAAGTAGTCAGACGTCGACCTTTAGGTCCGAGCTGCGCTTGCAAGTTTTCGTGCCTTAGCCGCAGGGGTGTAGGTTCCAAAATACTTGGACAAGCGACAACATCGAAACACTCATAGATCAACATCCTTTCCCTTCACGAAGTAAAAGGTGTTCCGCTAAAAAGAACCGTTCGCGCGTGCGATTGGTCGCGACAAAATTGTCGGAGAGTTTTTATTTTGAAAACGGAAAACGAAAGGGGGCATCGTGCCCGGGTAGCCCCCGAGCGGCAGGTGTTTTTGCATAGGCGCAAGGACACTTGCCACTCAGCCTTTAGATCGCGTTGAAACATATGAAAGATGCCAACACAAGTATATCGAGAAGCTTATGAAATGAGAAAAAAACACATGGCATTATTTATTGATCATAAGATGAAACACAGAACGTTACTCAAGGGTAAAAACGTCGTAGATGTTCTATGTTCCATGCGTTGGTGATGATTGTTCCATCGTCGTGCTGAAGCTTGAATGTTCCTGGTCGGAGCACCTGGTCGACGATGTAAGGCCCTTCCCATGGGGGCGCGAGCTTGTGTCTGTCTTTGTTGCTCATGACACGTCGGAGAACCAAGTCTCCTACTTGAAACTGCCGTTCGTGGATGTTGCGCTCGTGGTAGCGTCGCAAGGCTTGCTAGTACCGAGCTGAATGCAGGAATGCCACGTCACGAGCTTCGTCGAGTTGGTCAATCGCATCTTCGAGCGCGACTTGGTTCCCTTCTTCGGTGTACGCCCGGACTCTTGGGCTGCCGTAGTCAATATCCGTCGGGAGAGCCTCCGACCCGTGCACCATGAAGAATGGTGTTGAACCGGTGGACCGACTCGGTGTGGTGCGCAGGCTCCACAGAACGGACGGCAACTCGGCGACCCATCTTGCTCGGAACTTCTCAAGCCGTCTGAAGATTCGAGGCTTTAACCCTTGTAGGATCATACCGTTGGCCCTCTTAGCCTGCCCTTTGGCCCTCGGGTGTGCCACAGTAGTCCAGTCCACGCGAATGTTGTTATCGTCGCAGAACTTGAGGAACTTCTTTCCCGTGAACTGTGTGCCATTGTCGGTGATGATCGAGTTCGGGATGCTAAAGCGGTAGATAATGTCGGTGAAGAATGCCACGGCTTCCTCGGAACGGATCTTGGCCACGGGTCGAGCTTCAATCCACTTTGAAAATTTATCAATGGCAACGAGCAGATGCGTGAAGCCCCAGGGCGCTTGCTTAAATGGTCTGACTATGTCCAGCCCCCATACTGCGAACGACCACGTGATGGAAATGTTCTGAAGTCCTTGCGCTGGCAGATGAGTCTGTCGAGCATAAAACTAGCAACCCGCACATCGTCGTACGATATCTTTGGCGTCTGCCAGCGTCGTGGGCCAGTAGAAACCTTGTCGGAACGCCTTTCCGACTAAAGTTCTGGCAGCGGCGTGGTGTCCGCACGTGCCAGCATGAATTTCCTGAAGCAGGTCCCGGCCTTGATCTCCCTGAATGCAGCGCATGAGTATATCTGCCGCGCCCCGCTTGTGGAGCTCGCCGTCGATAAGGACATAAGATTTGGCTCGCCGTGAGATGCGACATGCCTCCGTTTGATCTGAGGGCAACCTCCCCTCGACCAGCCATTCAAGGATTGAGAAACACCAATCAGGATCTTCTAAGTTTGGCTCTTGGTCAATCTCCATGACTTCTGGCTCCTCCGACTCTTGGTGTCGCTCTCCATCTACTCGGACGGACGGCGCATGCTGATCGCTAGCGAACACACCATGCGGCACGGGCTTGCGGCTTGATGCTGCCTTGGCGAGGATGTCCGCAGCTTTGTTGTTGTCGCGCAGCACATGATGGAGCTCGAGCCCATGGAACTTGTCTTCTAGTTGACGCACAGTTCGACAATAGGCTGCCATCTTGGGGTCGACACAATTCTTCTCCTTCATCACTTGGTCCACGACAAGCTCAGAGTCCCCACGGATCTCGAGGCGGCGGATTCCAAGCTCCACAGCGATCCGAAGGCCATTGACGAGCGCTTCATATTCAGCCATGTTGTTGGAGGCGGGAAAATGCAGTTGGACCATGTACTCCATACGCACGCCCAGAGGCGAGATGAAGACAAGGCCTGCCCCTGCCCCCTCCTTCATGACTGAGCCTCGAAATACATTGTCCATGTCTCGTGCTCGATCGGTGCCGGCGGAGTCTGAATCTCTGTCCATTCAGCAACGAAATCCGCCAACACCTGTGACTTAATTGCACTGCGCGGCGCATAAGTCATGTTGTGCCCCATGAGCTCGAGGGCCCACTTAGCTATCCTCCCCTCTGCCTCAGGATTCTGGATCACCTCCCCGAGGGGGTACTTGGACACCACTGTGATAGGGTGCTGGTCGAAGTAATGTCGGAGCTTGCGTTTGGTGATCAAGACAGCGTATACGAGCTTATGGATCTGAGAGTAGCGGGTCTTTGAGTCGGAGAGCACCTCGCTTATGAAATAAACGGGCCGCTGCACCTTAAGTGACTTCCCAGGCTCTTCTTGTCCAACGACCAGAGCAGCGCTCACGACCTGCGTCGTCGCAGCTACGTACAAGAGCATTGGCTCTTCTGGCATAGGCGCCGTGAGCACTGGTAGACTCTTCAAGAGATTCTTGAGTTTCTCGAGCGCTTCCTGAGCTTCAGGCGTCCATGTAAAGTGGTCGGACTTCTTCATTAGGTGGTACAGTGGTAGGCTACGCTCTCCGAGTCGGGCAATGAACCGACTAAGAGCTGCGAGGCAGCCGGTGACGCGCTGCACGCCCTTCAGGTTCTGGATCAGCCCCATGTTTGTGATGGCTGAGATCTTCTCGGGATTAGCTTCAATGCCGCGTTCAGACACGACAAAGCCCAGGAGCATGCCCCTTGGAACCCCGAAAATGCATTTCTCAGGATTTAGCTTCACCCCGTGTTCTCTCAGCTTCGCGAATACTTCTGTAAGATCGGGGATCAGATCACCCGTCTTCTTTGACTTGACAACGATGTCATCGATGTATGCCTCGATTACGCGTCCTATGAGATCACCGAAAACGCGTCGCATGCATCTTTGAAATGTAGCGCCCGCATTCTTGAGCCCGAACGGCATCGGGTTGTAACAATAAGCGCCAAAGGGAGTAATAAAGGACGTTGCGAGTTGGTCCGCTATGCACATCGCGATCTGGTGGTACCCGGAGTACGTATCGAGAAAACAGAGGGTTTCGCACCCTACTGTTGAACCGACTACCTGATCTATGTGAGGCAAAGGAAACGGATCCTTGGGACATGCCTTGTTAAGGCTCGTGTAGTCAACACATATCCTCCATTTCTTGTTCTTCTTCTTTACAAGTACAGGGTTAGCTAACCACTCGGGGTGGAATACTTCTTGGATGAACCCTACACTAAGGAGCTTCTTGATCTCCTAGCCTATGGCCTTGCACTTGTCGTCGTTGAAGCGGCGCAGGCGCTGCTTAACCGGTTTCGATCCCGGCTTGATGTTGAGTTTGTGCTCGGCAACTTCTCTCAGGATTCCCTTCATGTCGTAGGGTTTCCACGCGAACACGTCGAGGTTCGCTTTGAGGAAGTCGACGAGCGCGCTTTCCTATTTAGGATCGAGCGCCGTCCCGATACGGAGTGTGTGGCCATCATTGGTGACAGCCACATCCTTGACATCCTTGGCGGGCTCGAAAGAGCAGGCCGCTCGCTTGGACGACTGGGGGATATCTTGGTCCTCGGAGGGAGGCTCGGCGTGGAGCTTTTCGGACCGGATGAGTGTTTCAGTGAATTGAAAGCACTCAGTATCGCATTCATATGCGTACTGGAACGTAGTCCCTCTGTGATGACCCCCTTCGGACCGGGGATCTTCAACTTGAGATACGTGTAGTTGGGCACGACCATAAACTTCGCGTAGGCCGGCCTCCCGAGGATGGCGTGGTACGTCCCCGAGAACCCCACCACTTCGAAGGTGAGGGTTTCCGTGCGGAAATTCCGTGACGTCCCGAACGTGATGGGCAGATCGATCTGCCCTAATGGGAGCGCATCTTTCCGGGGATGACCCCGTGGAAAGGAGTCGGCGATGGGCGCAGTCGGGACCGCGGGATGCCCATGCTGTCGAGCGTCGTCATGTAGAGGACGTTGAGCCCACTCCCTCCATCCATCAGCACCTTGTGGACCCACTTGGTCCCGATCAATGAAGCCACCACGAGGGGGTAGCTTCCCGGTTGCGGCATGTGGTCGGGGTGGTCCGTTCGGTCGAAGGTGATCGGGGTGTCCGACCACTTGAGGTACGCTGGAGTCACATGCTCGGTGTTGTAGACCTCGCCCTGGATCAGCTTCTCCTTGCGCCTTGACGGTAGCGCCGGTGCTCCACCGAAGATCATGTGGACCGCGCCATCTTCTCGGGGGACGACCACCTCCTTGTCATCGTCGTCGTTGTCGGGGAAGGGTGGCACATCCTTCTTCGGGGGATCCGCTGTCTTGGGCTTGAGCGTGCTGTTGACGTAGTTCTTCATCAACCGGTAATCCTTGAGCGCGTGCTTGACAGGCATCTCGTGATGTGTGCATGGCGCCTCCAAGAGCCTCTCAAAATGACCCCTCGGGAGGCCGTTCTGATTGTTCTTGGGGCGAGTTGCCTTGCGCTCGATTGCCGCAACGGTGTTGTCGTCACGACCTCGTTTGTCGCCCTTCTTCCTCTTCTTGGACCGCGTGGAGGGCCCCTAACCGGCGTCCACGACTTGCTTCCCCTTTCCCGGAGGGGGAATCAATGTTGCAGCTACCGCCTCCTCCCCGTCGGCGTGGTTGGTCGCGATGTCCAGAAGCTCCCGAGTTGTCCTCGGGGTCCTCCGCCCTAGCCGGTGGATGAGGGTGGTGCAGGTGGTGCCATTTTGGAATGCCAAGATGGCGTTGTTGTTCGTCGCGGTGGGAAGCTCGGTGCAGCGCCTTGAGAAGCGCCTGATATAGTCGCGCAAGCTCTCCCCTGGCTGCTGCTTGCAGTTGCGGAGCTCCCACTACTTGCTGGGCCGGGCGTACGTGCCCTGGAAGTTGCCGATGAAGGTCTCTCATAGGTCTTTCCAGCTGTTGATCCTGCCGCGCGGCAGGTGCTCGAGCCAGGTCCGCGCAGAATCGGCGAAGTGGAGCGGCAGGTTCTTGATGATGAACAGGTCGTCTGTCGCCCCGCCCGCGCGACATGCGAGCCTGTAGTCTTCCAACCACACACTTGGGTTGGTCTCTCCATCGTATCTTGGTATCGCTGTCGCAGCTCGGAAACGCGAGGGGAACTTGACGTCTTGCACCTTTCGACCCAAAGCCCGCGGGCCCTTCGGGTCGGGCGACCAGCTTCAGCCTCGGTCCTCATCGCTGTCGTAGCGTCCTCCTCGCCTCTGGGTATGACGCCGGCGTGAGCGGTGCTCGTCGCGCTTGTCACGGCCGTCGTCGTTGCTGCCGTAGCCGTAGTCATAGCCGTCGTCGCCCGCAGCCCGGCGACGAGCCTCGAGCATGTCGCGAGCGTCGCGGTTGTGCCCCAGTCGCGACTTGACTGATGGTTCGCCAGCAGCTCGGTGTCTTGAGGGGGATCGATCTTGCCGTCGTACGGACGGCGCACCTCGTGCCTCTCGCGCGCGCGATGCTGAGCTCTCGGCCTGCTGAGCGGTCGCCGTCTCGAGGAGGGTCTTGAGCTGCTGTCGAACCCTCTTTTCTTCGGGCGTAGCCGTCTCGGGGCAGCCACGCAAGAGCATGGCTGCTGCTACGAGATTCTGCGACGCACGTCTAAAGCGCGGCGTGCCATCGTCGTCGACGGGGGCATCCTCGTTGATGCGCTGGTTCACGTCTCGCGCCCGTACGCGAGCTTGTGGCACCGGCTGCTCCGCTTCTTGCTCATGATGCTGCTCGTGCCGGCGGCTTTGTTGAGGCTCGTCCTCCACGCCGAGCTCTTGGTGGAGGTTCGCCAGCTCTTCGTCGAGCTGGCGCTGGGCCTCGGCGATCTCGTCGAGGCGCGCCCGATGCTGGGCGTCCCCGTTGCGGTGACGAGGGTTCTCTTTGCCGTCCGTCGAGCTGGTGGCGGTGTGGACCTCCAAGACGTTGCACTCTCAGGTGAAGTCCGGTGGGGGCGCCTATGGCCCCCGTCGCGGGGCCGCAGAGCCAGGGGTAACGTACGAAGCCCGGAGCTCGTTCACGTAGGCCGTCACCAGGTCGTCCGGGAGGCCTGGCTGTCCGCGGGGGTACAGAGCTTCGTGCCGCTCTGCGAACTCCCCCCAGGTCAGTGGCTCGGACCCACTGCTCTGGAAGGCGAGGTCGGTGAGGTGGAAAGTAGCGAGCCTGAAGCGCTCCTGCGTCAGGTTTGGCCCCAGCATGGCCATGATCGATTCGTCCGTGAAACCACGGACGAAGGCTGCTCGCGCCGCCGCCGCCGTCGAGGCGGTAGGACGCGCGGGTCGGGAGAAAGTCCTCCCGGCGACGGACTCTGCCGGCCCGGTGAAGACGAAGCCGAGGGAGCTGAAATGCACGGTCGTGCCGGGAGTCAGCGAGACCCCGCGGCCCTCCATCTGGATCGCTGGTGAAGTTCGGCGAGACACACGATGTGCCCCTACCTGGTGCGCCAACTGTCGGGGTTCTCAACCACCGGCAGTAGATTTGTATCGAATCGTGTGTCGGATTCAGATGGTCGACACGGGAGACACAAAGGTTTTATACTGGTTCGGGCCTCCGAGGAGTAATACCCTATGTCCAGTTCCGAGTACTCGTGTTCCTATGTCGGGGGTGTCTGTAGTAGGGGTTACAAACTTGGTGATCGGTCATCCTCATGTGCATTACACCCCTCCCCCTTTTATAGTCACAAGGGCGAGGGGCAAAGAAGGAAAACGAAAATAAGCTACAGTGCTATGGCGTTGTGAAGTCTTTTCCGTCATTGATGTTCGTCAGGCGTAGTGGGGGGTGCGGAGTTGTGGTGTCGTCGGAGGCCGCCGAGTGCGTTGTCGCCACTGTTCGTTTCGGGCACTTGGCACCTCCTCCGAGTAGCTCACATAGTGACTCAGCCCTCTTGAGTACGTTTTGGGCTCGCCATGTTATGGCCTAAGAGCTGGTAGACGGTAATCGAGTGCCTGTTCTGACGGGGTGGTGTGTAGCTGGCGTTGGATGTGACGGCATGTCGGAGGTCGTGGGGGTGCACTGTGCGACATTACAGTCCCTGCCAGACCCTGTTGTCCTCCCGTCGCGCTAGCTGTGGTCTTTGCATGGCGTGGAGAACGGTGTCACGCGTGTCGTCGCGGAGAAGCTTGGGGGGCTGGGGCGGCGCCACGTTCGTGTGGGGCCCCTGCCCCACGCTCCGGCTCTTCCGTGGGGGCTCCACCTTAGTCGGAAGCAGAGATTACTCGTGCGAACGAGTAGTCGGAGGCGAGGCGGCGTGTACTCGGAGACGACGCGTTCTCGTGCGAGGCGGAAGATACTCGTGCGAAGCGGAGGGTACTCGCAGCCGAGGCGAACTCGTGCGAGGCGGAAGATATTCGGAAGTGGGAAAGTCTTGTCAGTGAGGGTCTTGACGAAGATCTGCATCCTTCCCTGTCCTGGATCTTAGCCTTCACATTGTCAATGGTGTCAGAGGACTCCATCTTCGAGGTAATCATCTCGTTGCTTAGGGGGCCCTAATCCAAGCCCTCATCACAAATGAACCTGACTAATGCACCCTAAGCATACTCTGTTATTATAAACTAAACAACTATGTTGTGTACAACACACAAGATGACATGAGTTTTGCTATCACAAACAAAAGGCATAAAAACTCAACGAAAAGCATCACAGTAATCTACTCAGTAACACACTAAGGAATCACATAGAAATTCCAGTCATCATATTTTTCCTGAGCAAATCCACAACTACTACTAATATGTAGAGATGAACTAGTACTAATACTAATTTGAGAAGAGTAACTAGAGACATACAACTAAATGTGTACACTTGACTATGTAACCAAAAGTTGATTATCACATAAGAGCAAACCCAAGCCATGAAATAAAATATCAGTGAATACATATGATAACACTTACAGTGCCCATGTTACTTCAATTATGTGCACCCGTACCTCAAGAGCAGCTGTACGGTCTTGATGTCTTTTATTTTTGCTTATCTGCACCATAACCCAACCATGTAGAGGTAAGCATTTGCACCATAAAGAGTTTTCAGGACACATCTCACTAGTAATGACTGAACAGTGCTGCCATGCCAAGTTGCTAAAATTGATGAATTAGGTGCTATTTCCAGTCTACATAGACACACTTTATCATTGGGCTACCAACACAATGAAATGATTAAAGGACAAGTATACACTGAATGATTCAATTTCAGGTTGATGCACACTTAATGCTTGGCTAAGCTTCACTGGTTCAATAGATGTGTGTGTAAGAGCAACAAAATGAATAACCATACAAGTTGAGGATAACAAAAGGATTCAAGGCATACAAGTTAACACAGTTAAATAAAAGGCATACAAGTTGTTTTACTGCTGAATGAAAAAACATGTACACAGAAAGTTAGCAAGAACCTAGAAGAAGTGTGTCAAGAGCAATGATGATATTAGCACAATTTAACCCCTGAAATAGACTATATGCTTAATCATGCCCTTAACCAGGACATAGAATTCAAACCAATCAAGTAAGATGTAAAGCACAAATACACATTTATGAATCCAGGCATTGCAGTGTGTTGTTCTAATTCACTTAAAATGGTAAACAATAACAAAGTTTCATTCCAATAACCTGATAGAACATACATATGAACAACCCAATCGAACTGAGCATGAATGACAGAGAACAAGAATAGAGTAAGGCCAATACTAAGTAGACTTCAAGCATTGCTGAACATTAGTAGTCACTCAAGATACCTGAGCATGAATGAAAATCTCCCCACGCACTGCATATTCACATTTTAAGACCTGCAATAGAGATAGGAGGGGGATTACCCAGCCGAAACTCACCCGTGATGCTTCTCTTCAAGAGGATCTGCCAGAGGTAGCCAAGGAGGCGGCGAAGGAGAGCTGCTCTGGAGGAGGGAGTGCCTTCATACCTTGAAGCGGGGGAGGGATCGATGAGGGTGATGTGAGGCACGCCGACACGACGGCGACAACGAGAAGGACGAGGAGGCGGCCGTGGCGGGGGAAAGGAAGCAGCCATCTTCGCCGGGGTCATCTCTGCTCATCGTGGTCGGAGTTGCATCTCGGCCACCTCTCCCCTAGCACCAGTGTCCGGCCGCACCCACCAGTGAACGCCAGGAGCCACCGCGAAGCCGGCTGCGGTCGTCGCCGCTGCCGCCGCCGGCCAAGCCGGGCGGAGCAGCCTCGCTCCCGTGGTGTTCGAGCCTGGGAACGTGCAGATCCGACGTCCACACACGCGGATTCAGCCTTCCCCCATGCAGATCCGTGCCTTCCCCCATGCTCCTCGCCGCCGCTGCAAAGGCTAAGCGAGGTGGCAGATCAGGGCTTGCCGTGTAGTGTGGAGAACGGCCCCAGACGTGTGTGTGAGGCGGGTCGGGGGAGGGAGAGGACGGTCGAAGGAGGGAGGGAGAGGCCGGCGGAGGCCGCCTCGCCTTGGTAGGGAGGGGGTGGCGGCGGAGGCAGAGGGGAGGGGGCGAGCGAGAGGGAAGAGGGACGAGAGGACGGGGAAGAGGGAGGACCTGAGTGGATGTGAATGGGAGAGGAGGCGGACGCCAAGCCGACAGACGCGAGGAGGTGGGGTGAGCGCACTTAACCAATTTGGATCATTTTTTCGGGTCCGAGTCTGCGGTTGGAGTAACGGGCCTTGTTAAAGCCCGTTACAGGTCAATATTGGTAACGGGCTTTGAGGATGCCCGTTACGAATGAAACATATTGGTAACGGACATTATTGCTACTGAGGTTGGGTTGCGGTCTGGATGGCTCATTGGTAACGGCCTTTAATAAAGTTCGTTACCTATTAAATTTATGGTAACGGGCCTTATAGGTCCGTTACTAATGTTGCGTGACTTATTTGAGGTTTTCACGTAGTGCACGCCCGCGGTCGGTCGGTCTGAAGAGGTTACCTGCCTTGCCGGAAGCTTAGCTCAAAAAAAAAAAAAACTTGCTTAGCGAGGCGGCAAGGGAACCAATCAAAAGCTACTATTAACGCACAGATCTGCTTATATGATACAGAGACGCGGCTTAATCAAATCTCAGTTCCGTGGCGATTGCGTTCTAGGCAACGTCCTGGTCCATTATTAATACATTGTCCAATTCAACGGAAGGGAACTGTACCCATCATTCCATCGTTTGAGAATGCAAAATTTCAACGAATTGAATTTTGATACTCGCAGAGCCGTTCTTCCATGCATTGCGTAGGCTCCGTAGACTCGACATAGACGTGCGAGAGGCGTCATCTGAGGACTTCCAGCTAGTATACAACTATTGCTTATTGTCAGAGTCGCTGAATAACTATAACTCCTGCCTGATTCGTTTTTTTTTAAAGTCGCTGAATAATTAAGATAGGATTGTTGACGATCTGCAATAATGATACACACCCGGCCGTGTCAAACCCTGCGCGTAATTAACCTGATGCTCCCTCAGACCTCTCAACATCGTAGTATGTCTCACATGTTTGGTACTTGGCTACGAGGATTTAGAAAGGAACTGTAATCGTTATTTCTGCTAGGAGCGACAACTATTTGCTGGTTGTTATGACTATGCAGAAATGGTATAATTTTTGACAAAAAAATTAACTCTTTCTCGTTGCAGGTTATCTTCTCGATTATACATTGACTCCGTACATGGGCTATTCTACAAAAGCCAGCTTCACAGGATTTGGTTACTGCGGCATCTCAACGATCGGTGCAAGTGGTCAAAGAGTTTTTTACCCAGGCGCATGGGTGGCGGTCTAGTCTACGGACTGATGGTTATTAGTGTGCTTGGTCCATCTTATTTTTATTAGTGTGCTTGGTCCATCTTATTTTCTTTTATAAGTTGTGTGCATCCCGTTATGCAGAGACCGGAAGTATTTTCAAAACGTTGTATCATCTCGATGCAATGACCTTGAAAATTAATAATGCTTCCTTGATCGAAAAAAATTAACCTGATGCTCCGGCTATATCGATCTCTTTGTCAAAAGGATTCCTCCACAACTTCTTCCTCGTTTCTCCCATGCTTTCGTATCTGTTACGAAATATTAGATAATGATCATTAGCTTAATTATGTAATTAAGATAATCATTGTGATTAGCACAATGACAACCGCCTTTCACAAGCGCATACTCCCGAAGGGGTGTGTGCAGTTACATCTCGCACCCCTTCAACCATGTATATATGTGGGGTCCACCCCCTCTCCAATCAATGAATCACTGTTCATTTACATTCAATTCACAATACGTTATCCGCACTCACGCCCTAATCCTGAGCACATCTCGCCGAGAAGTAGAACTCACACAAAAACAAAAATAGAGGCCAAAGGCCTCGCCGGCGAACGCCGCCGGCATTTCTCCGAGGGTAAGCATGGAGCCCTCCCTGCATTTCATTGAGACACCCATGGCCTCCTATCTCGCCATTCCAATCAACCCTCGCCATGGCCGCTGTTGCTTCTGTACTCGTGGGGCGCACAATGGCCGTCGTCTGTTCGGTCGCTGTCGTCGACGTGGTGGCCGTGGCCGTCGTGTTCGTGGCCGCCACGGACGCTGGGGACGCCGCTCTCCACCACCACGTCAACCCTCACCAGCAGCGAGCACGAACCGCTCCTCCGAGCGCACGCAGACAGCCACACCACCATACACGGTCGGTCTGGTCCCCCACTTCGCCCCGGCGACGGCACGACTTCCAACGCCGACACCGCCCCAGGAGCAGCCGTGCCGCCCTCTGGTGATCTGCATCCGCCGTCCTGCAACACAAACAGAGGGAGTTGGGGTCATCCCCGACGTCACGGTACTTGTACCAGGGATGGCGACGGCGACCGGCAACGCCGGTTTCGGCCCTAAGGCCGGTCTGCCGGTCGTTCGCTCCTTCACGACCACCGCGACGTTGCCCGGCCTCGCCGGACCGTCCGCGCCCATGCACCCGAGCTTCGTCCTCGGCACCATGGCGGCTCGCCGGGGAGCGCCGCCCTGCTTCAACAACACCGGCGGACCTCTGTCCGCGTCGTCGGCGACCAACGAGGCGGGCCCATCTCCGGCGCAGATCTTCGGGCGCGTCGCCGCCGTGGACCGTCGTCCCGGCCTCCGCCGTGGCACATGGAGCCCCGCTGCGCTGGGGCTCCCCTCCTCCGACCTCTGAACGCCGGCATCGACCGGCGGCCGGCGGCGCACGCCGGCGAACAGGAGGGGGCGGCGGACGAATAGAAGGAGGGGGAGGGGGCAGACAGGGAGAAGAACGAGGGGGAAGAAGCACTGGAGAATCCGGATCCGGCCACCGCCGGCGCCGGCAACGCCGGTCATAGACCCCAGCGACGGCGGCGGTTACCAGGGGAGGGGGCGAACGGGTTCCACTAACCCTAACCGCAACCGCCCCCCTCCTCATATACTCCAGGCCGCATGGGCCGGCTGGGCCACTAGACCTCCACCGCGGAAAGAGATGCGGGCCGCAGCCGGCCCACAGGCCGGATGACAACCCGCACAAGACCTCTAGGCCGCAAAAGTCTATCAGAGCCCCTCCAACTTTCTTAAAGTTCATCAGAACCCCTCCAACTTTCAGAGAGTTCATCAGAACCCCTCCAACTTTCATAAAGTTCATCAGAACCCCTCCAACTTTCAGAGAGTTCATCCGAACCCCTCCAACTTTAAGAAAGTTCATCCGAACCCCTCCAACTTCTGAAAAGTTTAACTTACCCCCCTGCATTTACCAATAAGCCCTCAGGCTATTATCTATTTACGTTTTCAGAATTATCAGTTCTGTATTTTTACGTTTTTAGACCTGAATTGTTCTGTAAATATGTGTTGTCAAGCACATTATGTTATGTACCCTCCAGTATTCACACCTATGTAACATGGATCTTATAATTACCGCAGTAATTGTGCATGTTAATGATCCACAGATCATTTTTAGGTGTTAGAACAATTCTTATTTCTGCAATTTATTTCATTTTGCATAATCACTTAATCAATTTTTCTATATTAAATAGAAAATCAAGCAAAATTAAAATTAAGGCCTATACATATGATTTGAGAATAACACAAGGTGATGCGACCTAGGCGCTGGCTGTGATAAGTTCTTTACAAGAGCTTATTTGCCCTGAGATCCGCGCTTTTAGGCAGCTTTTGCTCATCACTGAGAGGTCTACATCTTTATGATGATTACCTTCAATGTGTATATCTCAATGTCATATATATGGACAAAATATTAAATGACTATCAAGTCAAATTATTCCTACAGGAATTACAATGTCCTATACCTTAATTTTTGTAAGACTCATCTTACATGCATAATTTTGCTTCTTTACAACACAAATTTACCTCTGTAAATTAATCTTATATGGTTCTTCATGTAGGAAAAAAGGCTAAAATACATAACAAAGACTTCACTGAACTTGCAGCAGATGGTAGCAACTATCTGACTTGGGCTATGGATGTGAAAATTGTGCTTACAGCCAAAGGTTTCATTAACACCATTAATGAACCTGATCCACAAAATCCTATCTCAGTCAATCACAAGTATGCAACCTTGCACTTTCTAAGGCATCACCTTCATCACGATCTCAAAGCTGAGTACATCATGGAAGATGATCCTAAGAAACTTTGGGATTCTCTCAAAGAACGCTATGATCAACAACAAAGTGTTATTCTGCCCGAAGCAAGACGGGAGTGGTCTCTACTCCGTCTGATGGATTTCAAATCTGTTGCAGAATACAATTCTGCAGTTCACAAGATTTCTTAGGATGATGCAGAAATGATAGAGAAGACTCTATCTACATTCCTCCCTGCTAATAGGATATTGCAACAGCAATACCGCCGCCACAACTACAACAAATACTCTGACTTAATATATGATTTACTTCAAGCGGAAAAGCATGATGAGCTCTTAACAAAGAACCATCAAATGCGCCTTGTGGGTGCAGCACCTCTGCCTGAAGTTCATTTCAATGCTCAGAGTAACAATAAAAGGTTTGGTGGTAAGAAATTCAAAAAGAATTTCAAGGGAAAAGGGAAGAAGCAGAATTTCAAGAAAGGCTAGGGTTCTCACAAAGGAAAGGACACTTTCAAGAAACCTAGTAACAATGACAACTCTCAAGTTTGTCAAAGGTGTGGTTTTCACAACCATACAACTAGAAAGTGCCACACCGCTAAGCATTTGGTCGATCTCTACCAAAAGTATGCTGCAAAGCAAGTTCATGAAAACAAGTTTGAAGCGCACTTCACCACGTTTACTCTGGGTGCCAGTTGCTCCAAGGATGTTCCTGCGGAACACAACACGGAGAAGGATCCAATGCAAGTGGATGAATTCTTCAGCACTGACGACATGATGATCGATAGCATCGACAACACCGACAACATGCTTGTGGATGGACCATCCAATGACATGTTTGGAGACATGTCTTAGTCTCTATGCTCCCAAAAAAGAACTTCGTTCTATAGCCATATTTATGTAATAATTGTGTTGTAAATATTTGTTGTCACAAAGTATTGTAAGACATATGCTACTTATGATACCTATTGAATAAAGTATGTATTATATAATCTATGAGTCAAAATCTTATAATTTAAATTACTCATTCTAGATTATCCTACGGGGACAATCCAAATGGAGGAAGAACTTTGTTTGGTGGATAGTTGCACAACTAACACCATACTCAGAGAACTTAAATATTTTCAAACTCTCAAAAAGAGTAAAGGAAATGTCACAACTATTGCTGGCCGCGATGCTATAATTGTCGGTTCCGGACGGGCCACAATTGTACTCCCTATGGGTACTCAAATAGTAATTGAGGATGCACTCCTGTATCCCGATTCAACTCGTACCCTATTGAGTTACAAAGACATACGTCGCAATGGTCTCCATGTGGAGACAAATAGTGACAACAAAGATGAATACTTATTCATCACTAAAAATGACGGATATAACAAGCGACTGCTTGAGAAAATTCTTTCACTGTCATCTGGATTGTATTATACATACATCAAACTCGTACAACATGTTGCATACAAGGTAATTTTTCAAAATCTTGATATCTTCAAGATTTGGCATGATCGCCTTGGTCATCCCGGCATAGGGATGATGAGAAAAATTATCAGCAATTCAATTGGTCACAAATTAACTACTTCAAAATTTCCCAAGCCATCAGACTTTGTGTGCACTGCATGTGCCACGGGGAAATTAATTTTAAGACCCTCTTATCTTAAAATAAAGGCTAAACCACTACAATTCCTTGAACGCATTCAAGGAGATATTTGTGGTCCCATTCATCCATCAACTGGACCATTTAGGTACTTTATGGTACTTATTGATGCATCTACTAGATGGTCCCACGTATGTTTATTGTCCACAAGAAACCATGCTTTTGCAAGGTTCATTGCTCAAATTATCAAATTAAGAGCACATCACCCTGAATATGCTATCAAGACTGTCAGGATTGACAATGCCGCTGAATTTTCTTCGCATGCCTTCAATGACTATTATATGGCTCTAGGCATAAATGCGGAACATTCTGTTCCTTATGTACATACACAAAATGGATTAGCCGAATCTCTTATCAAGAGAATAAAATTAATTGCTAGACCATTATTACAGAATTGCAATCTACCAACATCATGTTCGGGTCATGCGGTCTTACACGCCGCTGATTTGATTCAAATAAGACCTATTGCATACAATACGGTTTCCCCGTTGCAGTTAGTACGTGGAAATCAACCAAGTATTTCCCATCTGCGAAAATTCGGTTGCGCTGTATACGTACCGATTTCACCACCGCAGCGTACATCAATGGGCCCCCGTAGGAAATTGGGGATATATATTGGGTACAAATCACGGTCAATCATCAAGTACCTTGAACCTCTTACAGGGGATTTATTTATTGCCCGGTATGCTGATTGCATCTTCGATGAGGACAATTTCCCGGCATTAGGGGGAGACAAGTACCAAACAGAATGCCAAGAAATAAATTGGAATACCACGGGTATTCAGTCCTATGATCCACGTACTATAGAATCTGAACGTGCGGTTCAGAAGATCATCAATTTGCAAAACATTGCAAATAATCTGCCAGAAGCATTTACTGATTACAAAGGTGTCACTAAATCACATAATCCTGCTGTAAATGTACCAGAGAGAGTAGCAATTCCTACTCAACAACTCCCAAATCAAAATAAGAGGGGGAGAAGTACTATTACAAAGGATAAGGCTACACCAAAGCCTCCGCGGAAAACAAGGAAGGTCACTTCCAAAGCAGTAAATGCAGATCAACATCAAGTTGATAGACATCAAGTGGATAATGAAAATCCAAACAATATGGATGTTCAACAGATACATCACATACCTAGCACAAGTGCACAAAATAATATAAGTGCTAGGACATCGGAAGACCCAGACTCAATCATTGAGGGAAATCAAGATGAGTCACTAGGGGTACAAGAAATTTTCATTAATTATATTGATTCTGGAGAATCATACAACAGAAAGACTACAAATGTCGACATATACTTTGCCACAAAGATTGCAAATGACCTTCGTATTGATCCAGAACCTAAGTCCATGGCAGAGTGCATCAAGCGCTCCGACTGGGTCAAATGGAAGGAAGCAATCAAGGCAGATTAGACTCGCTCAAGATACGAGAGGTATTCTCCGCAGTGTGCCTACTCCTCGTCACATTTTTCCTGTGGGATCAAAATGGATTTTCGTCCGTAAAAGGAATGAAAATAACGAGGTGGTGAGATACAAAGCGAGACTTGTAGCACAAGGGTTCACGCAGAAACCCGACATCGATTTCGATGAAACATATTCTTCGGTTATGAGTGGTATAACATTCCGATATCTAATATCATTGGCAGCTCAAAAAGGTCTATCCATGCATCTCATGGACGTAGTGACATCATATCTTTCTGGGTCACTAGATTCGGATATCTACATGAAAGTTCCGAAAGGAATTGATATCCCGAACAAGAATCATTCACGCAACATGTATTGTGTAAAGCTTCAAAAGTCATTATATGGCTTAAAGCAATCGGGAAGAATGTGGTACAACCGACTAAAGGAATTCCTTCTTCGGAATGGTTTTTCCAACAATGATGATTGCCCATGTGTATTCATCAAGAAATCCTCAACTGGATTTTGCATTATATCTGTGTATGTTGATGATCTCAATATCATTGGGACTCGACAAGATATAGATGAAGCACGCAAACATCTTAAGACGGAATTTGAAATGAAAGATTTGGGTCAAACCAAATTTTGCTTAGGTTTACAACTTGAGCACCTCCCAACAGGGATTTTTACATCAGTCTGCTTATATCCAAAAAGTTCTACAGAAATTCGATATGGATAAATCATATCCATCTAAAACACCTATGGTCATTCGATCTCTTGAAGTTGATAAAGATCAATTTAGACCTAAAGGTGAAGATGAAGAGATATTGGGACCAGAGGTTCCATATCTCAGTGCCATTGGAGTGCTAATGTATATCGCAAATTGCACAAGGCCTGACATTGCATTTGCGGTAAACTTGCTAGCTCGATACAGCGCTGCTCCAACACAACGCCATTGGGCGGGAGTTAAGAATATCTTCCGATATCTTATTAGCACTATAGATCTTGGATTATTTTACAAATTTAACCAAGATAAAATATTAATTGGATATTCTGATGCTGGCTATTTATCTGATCCCTATGAAGCCAGATCTCAAACAGGCTTTGTATTTTTAAATGGTGGAACAGCTATATCATGGAAGTCATCAAAACAGACTCTAGTAGCCACATCCACAAATCATTCTGAAATAATTGCATTATTTGAAGCATCACGTGAATGTGTATGGCTTCGCAGAATGATTAAGTACATACAACAATCATGTGGTATAAGTTCAATCATGAATCCTACCATGATGTATGAAGATAATGCTGCTTGTATTGCACAAATGAGAGCAGGTTATATAAAAAGCAACCTATCAAAACATTTGGGTCCTAAATTATTCTATCCTCATGAATTACAAAAGAAAGGAGAGATAGAAATCTTGCAAACTAAATCATGTGATAATCTTGCAGATTTATTCACAAAGTCACTACCAACATCACTGTTCCAGAAATATGTTCTCAGAATTGGTATGCGACAACTTAAAGATTTGCAAGAATCAGGGGGAGATTCCCTTTAATATAACATATACATAATCTTCTGAATATGAATATTGTACTCTTTTTCCTATATGAGTTTTTCCTTAGAAAGGTTTCTCATAAAGGTTTTAATGAGGCAATATCAATACAAGATTACCTTATTTTCCTCCTAAAGGTTTTAAAGGTAATATAATAATACCTTCTCATATTTTTCCATCAGGTTTTTGGAGAAGGGTATTTAAATATGATCCTCAGATCATAATTACATTGCTCTCTAAACTTATGAGTTTTTCCTTCTCAAAGGTTTTCTCATATAAGTATCAAATGAGGCAAAAATCAAATATGTCATATCACTTTTCTCCTTATTTTTCCCACTGGGTTTAAAAGGAGTTTTTAGTGACATATACTCACAGATTGGTTTCTCCTCAAGATTTTTCCCAAAGGGTTTTTGGAGGAGTTTTACAAGATAATATTCAAGGAAGATTGGAGAAGATATTACATCAAGATCTCATGAAGCTATTGATCAAGGGGGAGTGTTACGAAATATTAGATAATGATCATTAGCTTAATTATGTAATTAAGATAATCATTGTGATTAGCACAATGACAACCGCATTTCACAGGCGCATACTCCCGAAGGGGTGTGTGCAGTTACATCTCGCACCCCTTCAACCATGTATATATGTGGGGTCCACCCCCTCTCCAATCAATGAATCACTGTTCATTTACATTCAATTCACAATAGTATCGATATATTCCGGAATGTGTACAATAATCCTTTTTTGAAAGAAGCGTGTATAATAATCCCGCCGAGCTGAAATTAAAACGTGATTTCTTGTCAAAAGCTGAAAGCTGCAAGTGTTGATCGATCTCTCACCAGATCTGGCGTCCGCTTCTCCCGCGCACCAATCCCGCGACCTCTCACCAGAGGAAGGTCGTCTGCACTCCGTCCCGATCCCTGGCCTACCGCTTATGAAGCCGGCATCCTCGGCGCCGACCGCCCCGCAACCCGGCTCTAGGCTTCCCTCCCCCCCCCACCCCCACGGCCCCACCCCTTTCTAACTGTCGGTGTTAGGATTAGTCCCAATACTAACTAGTGAGATACACTGTGATCAGCTGCTCGATGGTTGGTGCAAATGGCAACACAGGGACACGGGTTTATCCTGGTTCCGGCCGCGGGGCCGTACGTCCAGCAGATTGCGCTCGTGGCGCTTGTATTGCTATGCACCGTTGTGCCTGTAGAGGGGGGCTACAAGCGAGGCTGGAGAGGAGGAGGAGCCTCCAGGTCCCTGCTAGGTGATTGAGGCAAAGTGCCAATATCGGGGGGAACGAGTATGCGGGTGAGTGCGGGTGTCAATTGATGATGTCGTGCCCCCGGCGGCCGGGCGACCGCCTCCTCCTTTTATAGACCAAGGGGAGGCGGCTTACAAATGTGTCGCACGGGGTTTTACACAGTATCGTAGTACTGGTACACAGCGTTTGCGACTTGATGGTGTCCTGATGAATCTCAGTACTTGCGGGTGTCGTGGTGGCTATGTACTTGCCAGGGAATAGCTTCGAGGGTGGCTCGCTCGGCGTGCACGTCTGACCGCCGTCCGTACGTCAGTTCGAGGGTCTTGCTGACGAGGGCACCTGGTGTTGTACAGGGCCCGGCGTGGCCGCGTCCCATCGGAGCAGGGCCGCACAGCACCGGGGATGGCTGCATAGCACCCAGGATGGTGCCACAGGGCTAGGGATGTCCGCACAGCGCTGGTGATGGCCGCACAGACCCCGGGTCCGTTGCACAGCGCCTGGGATGGTCGGGCGGCACCGGAGTTAGTGGAGGGGACGCGGCGCACGTCGCTCGTACGGCGGCGCCGGTCAGTGTGCGCGCCTGCTCGCCGTCCATACACCCTTCGAGGATGACCCATGCCCTTTCGATGGCCTCGATGGCGGGAGCGCCCATGCCATACAGGGGCCGGCGTGGTGGTGGGCCATCGTAACAGGGCTCCACAGCGCTGGGGATGGCTCCACAGCATCGGGGATGGCCTGTACAGTGCCGGAGATGATGGAGGAGACGTGCTTAGTGTGTTCTGCGCCGTGGCGCCGCCCGCATCGCGCGCCCAGTCGCCGCCCGTACACCCTTCGAGGGTGCGCCCACGCCCTTTCGAGGGGCTCGCCGTGGGAGAAGGACGGGAGTGGGCGGTGCAGTGCTTTGGAATGACACTGGCCTGTCCGCACAGCACCTGCACAATGCTGGGAATGGTGGTATAGTGACGGGGTTTGGCCGCGCAGTGACAAGGTCAGAAGCCCTGGCGGTGTCAGCGGCTCGGCATGGGCGGGGATTGCCTTTTGACTAAGGCGCCTGCGGCGGGCAAAGGCATTTAATGCCCCTGTCAGGTGAGACAGGCGGGGCGCTATCGCTCGAGGAGCGACCTGTACGAGGGGCGCCGATCCCTCGAGCGAAGCGGAGACCCGCTCGAGGGGCTGAAGCCCTCGAGCGAGGCGGAGATTCGCCCGAGGGGTCGGGGCCCTCGAACGAGGCGGAGTCCTGATCACGGGGCGCCGTGCCCTCGAGCAGGGCGGGTGCTTGCCGCGTGGTGCCCTGACCCTCGTTCGAGGCGGAGATTCGCTCGAGGGCGGCTGGGGACGGCCGTTTGATGGGCCATGGAGGTTATTGGGCCGTGGCGGACCGTGGGCCTTTCCCGTGTTGGGCTGCGGTCGGTTTAGGTAATGTTTTTGTGGTTCTGTGTTAATTCTTTGGGAAGGGTAATCTCCCCCATAGTTAGGGGACCCCTATGGCTGTCCCTGACAGTAGCCCCCGAGCCTTTGCAGGGTTATCCGGAGGGATCCGCAAAGGCTGAAGCTCTCTGTTAGGACTTTCTTCCCTTCTGGATGCGTATGACGTTCCGTGGGGGCGCGCTAGCGCATCCGCGGGTGTAGCCCCCGAAGCCTTGGAGGAGTGCGTGCACTCGTGCAAGGTTTTGATGCTGAGCTGCCGATCCGTAAGGCATTTGTTTCAGTCGGCCTCGGCAACCCTATGCGTGTGGAACGGTGTGTTAACCCTACCCGGGATGAGTCCCGGGGGTTCGCTCGCTGCCCTTGAAGGAGCAGGGAAAACACGACTTTCGTCAGACATGTCCAGAAGGTGTAGCCGTGCGATGAGCCCCCGAGCCCGGGCCCATTCGAGGCGATCGGGGCGAGCTCTTCGACTTATTTGGGCGCCCTTCGCCACCCTTCCACAGGGGGGAGGGGTGAGGTGATCCATGCTTCCCATCGAACGGGTCGCGAGTCATGTATCCCTCGTTGAGCTGTTGACGGGTAGTTCAAGTGGACGTCCATGCCCCGTTCGATAAGGGTCGGCTCGTGGTCCGGAGACACATCCATGAGAGCACTTACATGGGTATGCTAGGCAGGGCTCGGTCCTGTTCGGTTAGGATTGAGGGCGCGAAAGCTCTCCCTCGATGGGATCCCTCGACTAGCTGCCCTCGTTTGGCCTTGAACACGAACTATGGGGCGCCCCCGAACCTTTGAGTTCGAGGACCGGCTCGATCACGCGCGCCCTGGTCGTCCCTGACTCTTGTTAGTCTGAGGCGCCTGTTCGAACCCGTCGAGGGCCAGGCTTCGCACCTCTGATTGGTAGGGCCTTTGCGGGGTGGCACCGGGTGCCCCCGTCTTGTTCGATCTGTGGCGCTCGCCGATCTGTTATCGAGTCGAGCTTCGAACCGCTGATCAGTAAATCCCCAGATCGAGGGGCATCTGTGGCGCCCACCGTACCCTCAGCGGGCTGGGCCTCGATCCGCTGATCAGTATGTTTGCGCGGGTCCGGTTCTTGGGGACTCTCGAGTCCGTTCTCTGACGGCGCGTCGACAAGCCATGACTTTACGGCTCCACCTTGTTTCAGATCAGGGCATTGAACGCGCACCCTCGAGGGGTCAGCCCTCGAGCTCTCGGCTCTGGTTTCACGAGGAGGCTATCCTTACGCGAGAAGGAATCCCCGTCACCGACGAACCGCGGTCGTGGTGCGGGTCGTTCGGAGGGGGCGCGCCTTTTTAGGCGGCGTGGTGTGGGCGACGTAGACGACGTGGGAAGGCGGTGAGACGGGGCGCTGCGTCCCCTGGGTTACCGCGCGGTAATCATGACACGTGCGCACGCGCGCGGCTGTTGTGGCGTGGCGGGGCCCGATCATCGGCGACGTGGGGCATCGGCCGCATTAACTGCCGCCGCGCGCCGTTTTCCCGGGGACTCCGCCCTTCCGATTCTATAAAATGCGGGGAGAACAGGGGAGGGACTCCTTACCTCTGCCATTCACACGCGTTCCCCACACTTCATCTTCTTCTGCACCGTGCGTCTCGCCACCCCAGATCCGTCCAAGCCCTTTCGTTCCCGTAGCCACCCGCGCTCCTCCGCCTTCCCCGCCATGTCTTCTGTTCGAGTGCTGGATGCGCTCCCGTGGCCTCGGTCGATGGTGAATCGGCGGTCGCTGGAGGAGCTGGTGCATGGCGACCAGTTGACGCCGGCCGGCGACGGCCCGACTCCGGCGTGGATGGTCCCACCGCCGTCGGATGGGGAGCCGAACCCTCCGCCGGGCTACGTCGTCAGCTTCCTGCGGCTACACGAGCGCGGCATCAACGCCCCCGCAAGCAAGTTCATGCGGGGGCTGTGCCATCATTACGGGGTGGAGCTCCACAACTTCGCCCCCAACACCATCTCGCAGGCGGCCTCGTTCGTCGCCGTCTGCGAGGGATTCTTGGGGATCCTGGCGCACTGGGACCTGTGGGTCCATCTCTTCCGCGGCGAGCTCCACACGCTCGCCACGGGGGAGAAGAAGACGCGTCGAGCGGTTCGCACCGGCGGCCTCACGCTCTCGGTACGGGACCTCCGGAGGGAGCTGTACATCCCATGCATGATGACGTCAAACAGCTCCGATTGGGAGAAGGGGTGGTTTTACCTTCGCAACGATGGCGCCGGCCTGCCGCCGTACACCGGGAAGGTGTTGAAGGAGAGGCCGGACTCGTGGACGTACAGGGTGTCGCCCCGGCGAGGCAGAGGAGGCTCGAGCCTCTCACCGACACCATAAGCCAATTGGCGAACGCTGGGCTGGCGGTGGCGTCCGTCATCGCCAACTTCCACCACCGGTGGATTATTACCCTCATGGAGAGGAAACTCCTCATCTTCGAGATGAGTGAGGCGGCCAACCCCGTGTCCTTGGCACGTTCGCGGTTGCTGGAGGAGCCGCTCGCCCGAGGATACGCGGCTACTCGGGCGAGGCGCGCGATAAATCCCAAGGCGGTGCACCACAGCGACGACGACCTATGGTCGTTCGTGATGCTCCCCGACGCCGACCAGGTGAGTACTGTCCCTTCGCCCTTTGCTTTCCTTTCTTCCGTGCTTAGCCTGATAGCAGTTGCTTGGCGGCAGGCGGTGGGGGTCAATATCACTACGTCGGATCCGCCGACGCCTCGGTCGCAGACCGACCACCGCACCAGGCAGCAGAGGGAGCAGGACCGGGCAGCTCGGGCGAAGGAGAAGAGGATCAGGAGGCAGGAGCGCCTCGATAGATACAACGAGGACTACCGGCTGCGGGAGCAGCAGGGCCTCTCACCTCCGCCGGAGCTGGTGAACTCGTCTTCGGATGAGGAGGAGAGCGAGGGGCAGCGGACCACCTCCGGTAGGTGGGAACCCGTGCCGCCCCCATCACCAAGGGCCGAGGGGGTCGCCACGGAGCCTACCCCTGAGGCGGGAACAGTGCCACACGTCGGAGGATCTGCGCCAGTGGTGCCGACAGGGGCTGGGGAGGCGCCTCCCGAACCCTCGAGGAAGCGCAAGCGGGGCTTCTCTAATTTAAGGTGCGTTGCGTTCCCCCCTCCGCGTTCTCGATGTCGTGTCGCGGCGACTCATCTTTCTTTCTTCCCGTCGACAGGGTGGCGCCTGCTACCCCCACGATTGCGCCCGTCAAGGCGCTCAAGCTGGGGGTGCCACGGGTGACGAGGCCCCGCTTGGAGAGGACGCCGCGGGTGGCGGCGGGTGCAGCGGTGACGGGCGAGGCATCGCGCGCCGCGGCCGCGAGGCCGCGGCAGCGGGAAGATGTGGCGGCGGAGGCCGCACGGGCGTCGGTTGCCCGTGATCCCCACCAGGGGCGCGGGCGGGCTCGCGCGGCGAGCCGGGACGTCGAGGGCCGCGGAGCGGCCGGGGCCCCTGCTGATGGGGATTCCACCCCCAGTGGGGGTCTGGCGGGGGTAGCGAGCGGATCAGCCCCCGGGCCCGTGCCCGGGGTACTGGTGGTGCGATCCGACGGCTGCGTGATGCCGCAGCAGCCGGCGCCTGGTGCCGGGGTGTCGACATCCGGTGCCGCGCCCCCGACGTTTGATGGTGTCGCGCCGTAGTGGGAGCAAAGGCGTTGTCTCCCCGGGGTGCCGGGGAGTCTGATCGAGGAGGCGAGGGCTGAGAGGGCGCGGTGGCATGAATTCCGTGCCCACGGCGCCTCTCTCAGCACTGCTCTGACCGAGGCGCTCCGGCTCCACAGAGGCAGGTCGCTCGAACTCTTTCAGGTAAGAACCTCTCGCTTCCCTACTTTTCTCGCTCAGGCGTCTTCTGACTCGATTCCTTCCCTTGCCCTCGCGTTACCGCTCGCAGGAGCTGGAGGGCCAGGCGGACGAGAAGTTCAATCGCCTCGCCGAGCTGAGCTCTGACCTTGATTGGTACCGGGGACAGTACGAGTCCCTGGATGCCATGGTGGAGGCCTTGCGGGAAGACAACGGCTGGCTGGAGTACAGGCTCATGGGCATGGAGGACGCCTACACCGACCAACGCACCTTGGCGGTGGAAAAAGCCAAGGAGGTCGAGGAGGTGAAGGCCGCGCTCCAAGAAAGGGAAGGGGCGCTGGCGACGGCGAGCGGCGAGCTGCAGAAGGCGCGCGACGCCCTGGCCGAGGCACAGACCTTGCTGGCTCAGAGGGAGGCGGCCCACGCCGATGCGCAGGCTCAGCTCCTCCAGGACCGCACGACCCTCGAGGGAGCGCGGTCTTGGCAGGCCAGGCCGAGCAGAAGGCCCAAGAGGTCGAGAAGCTGGGTGCTGCTCTTCAGGAGAAGGTCACGGCGCTCGCGGGGGTGGAGGACCAACTCCGACTGGAGCGCGGCGTGCGTGCGCAGGTGGAGGCTCAGCTCCAGCAGGAGCGAGCCGCGCTCGAGGACGCTCGGTCCGCCACCCAGCACGAGCGCTCGGCGCGGGAGGAGGCGCAGTCCCAGCTCCACCAGGAGCGTACCTCGCTGACGGAGGCCAGGGCTGCGCTTCAACTCCGAGAGGCAGAGATCGAGCAGCTCACCGGGGAGCTGGTAGAGGGAGGCATCGCCGTCGAGGCCCTCAGGACTGCCAGCGCGGAGAAGGACGCTTCGGTCCTGCAGCTGCAGCAGGAGGCCGAAGCCGTGCGTGCGGATCTCGAAAAGGAGAAGAAGCAGGTCGAGGGTAAGTTGCTGCCTGCGGCCCTTCGTTTTTTGGTCAGCTTTGCCGAGATTCGCTCTCGACTTACCCCTTTTTTCTCTCAGGTCTGCGGAAAGCTCTGGGGGAGTCAGCGACGCAGGCGGGAGTACTCCAGGTGGCCTACAACTCGTCCCAGCAAGATTTGGGACTTCTGGAGGAGGCGGCCCTCGAAGCGTGCCAGAACATCGACGAGGGTGCCGGCCTGTCGGGGAGCTCGGTGGCGAGCCGCCTCCGGGCTCTGGGTGGTCGCGTCACCGAGCGTATTAAAGGCACCCTCCGCCTCTGCATCCAGAAGACCCTCGGCGTGGTGCAGTCGCACTACATTGTTGACCTCACGGCGCTGGCCACGGGCTACATCGTCACGGACGACCTTGATGATGACGGTGCGCAGGAGGTGGTGAACCGACTCGACGCTGCTGCTGCGAACGCCGCCGCGGACCTTGCTGACACCTTCGAGGAGGACCTCTTTCCGAACGCTCTTCCCGCGGGACCCCTCGAGCCCTGAAAGTGGCCGGGCGCTGAGGCCCTTATTATTGTAATTAGAATCTGAGCCAGGTGGTTTTTGTAACAAGACAGTTCGCTTTTTGACGTTTGTAAGTTAAGTACGATTCGTTTTGTTTATGCCGTTATGTCCTTTCCTGTTGCTTAGGCGAATTACAGCTGGGATCGATCGTTTTCACGAGCAGCCTGAAGGTGAAGTGGTAAGGAGGAGAGGCAGTATCCTGCCGGAGGCGTGGGCCGTCCTTAGCTCACCCGTCTTTACCTTTTGGCCGCTCGCGTCCTGCTTCTTTCTGTCCAAGCTCCCGGGTTGGGACGCACAAAAGATTTTTGCAAAAAAATGGGACCGCTTAGGGGGGGATGCCCCCCTAGTAGCTCCGAGGGGGACTTGGCTTTCAGGGGAAAGCCGAGTCACCCTTGACTTTATTCACAAACTTAACGTATGTACAACCGACTGGGGCGTCGGATACGCGCAAATCGACTTGAAACTTTTTAAGGGTAAAAGCGACGTAGCTGTTGAATGTTCCAAGCGTTGGTGAAGACTTCGCCCTGCTCGTTTGCAAGCTTATATGTGCCGGGCTTGAGCACCTCGACGACGATGTAAGGCCCTTCCCATGGCGGTGACAGCTTGTGACGGCCTCGATTGTCTTGTCGCAGCCATAGCACTATGTCGCCCTCACTGAAGTCTTGGCGCCGGATCTTCTGACCTTGATATCGCCGGAGTGCCTGCTGATATCTTGCCGAGTGCATCATTGCCACGTCTCGGGCTTCATCTATTTGATCCAACGAGTCTTCGCGAGCACGCTGGTTCGAGCTTTCTTGATAGGCCCTGAGCCTGGGAGATCCGTACTCCAGGTCCGTGGGGAGGACGGCCTCCGCGCCATAGACGAGGAATAACGGCGTGAATCCCGTGGCTCTGCTCGGGGTGGTCCTGAGACTCCAGATGACCGACGGTAGCTCCTGAATCCACTTACGACCAGACTTGTTCAGTCTGTCGAAGATCCTAGGCTTGAGGCCTTGTAAGATCATGCCGTTGGCACGTTCTACCTGGCCATTAGTCTATGGATGTGCGACGGCCGCCCACTCCACGCAGATATGGTGGTTGTCGCAGAACTCCAGGAATTTCCTGCCGGTGAACTGGGTGCCGTTGTCGGTGATGATGGAGTTCGGTACCCCGAACCTGTGGATGATGTCGGTGAAGAACGACACGGCTTGCTCGGATCTGAGGTTAGTGATGAGGCGGACCTCGATCCACTTTGAGAATTTATCGATTACGACCAGCAAATGCGTGTAGCCCCCGGGTGCCTTCCGCAGGGGCCCGATGATGTCTAACCCCCACACGGTGAACGGCCATGTGATGGGTATGGTCTGGAGGGTGTGAGCCGGGAGGTGGGTCTTGCGGGCGTAGAACTGGCACCCCTCGCAGGTGCACGCGACCTCGTTGGCGTCAGCGACCGCCGTGGGCCAGTAGAAGCCCTGGCGGAATGCATTGCCTACGAGGGTGCACGGTGCCGCGTGATGGCCACACACGCCTGCGTGGATGTCCCGGATCAACTCGCGGCCCTCGGGGATGGGGATGCATCGCTGTAGGATTCCCGACGCGGCGTGCTTATACAGCTCACCGTCGACCACGGTGAATGATTTGGCCTTTCTGGCGATGCGCCTCGCCTCGGTCCGATCCGAGGGTAGCTCCCCTCGATCGATCCAGGTGAGGTACTTGCTTCGCCAGTCCTCCGTGGGAGGGGCGTCTCAATCTCCATGGCCTCGGCTTCGTCGGCCCCATACCCCTTGAGCAGGGAGAGCACGAACACCTCATTCGAGGGGTCCTCATCCATGGGCTCCGCGCCCGTCGGATTCGAGGGAGCCCCCGAGGGTTCTCCCGGACTCGAGGAGATTTTACTAAGGTTGATGGAGGGTTCGGCAATATCGCGCGCGAAGACATTCGGAGGAACGGTGATCCGCCCCGAAGCGATTTTCGCCAGCTCGTCTGCCTCCTCATTGTATTTGCGGGGGATGTGGTTGAGCTCGACACTGTAGAACTTGTCCTCAAGTGCACGTACGGCGTTGCAGTATGCTTCCATCTTCTCATCGTGGCAGTTCGCGTTCTTCATGACTTGATCGATTACGAGCTGCAAATCCCCCCTGACGTCGAGGCGCTTGATGCCAGTTTCAATGGCGATTCGGAGGCCACAGAGGAGGGCCTCGTATTCTGCCATGTTGTTCGACGCGGGGAAGTGCAAGCACACCGCATACCTCATGTGCTCTCCGAGGGGCGAGATGAAAAGCAGGCCCGCGCCCGCTCCGGTTTTCATCATCGACCCGTCGAAGTAGAGGGTCCAACACTAGGCTTGGATCTGCAACGGGGGCAATTGAGTGTCTGTCCATTCAGCGATGAAGTCCGTGAGGATTTGGGATTTGATTGCCTTGCGCGGTGCATAGGTAAGAGTTTCACCCATGAGTTCCACGGACCACTTCGCGATTCTACCCGAGGCATCCGGATTGCGGATTATCTCCCCTAGCGGGAACGACGAGACCACAATGACCGGGTGGGCCTCGAAGTAGTGCCGCAGCTTGCGCCGTGTGAGTACCACCGTGTAAAGGAGCTTCTTGATTTGTGGGTACCGTGCTTTTGTCTCGGATAGCACCTCGCTGATGTAGTATACCGGCCTTTGGACTGGCAGGGTGTGACCCTCCTCTGCTCTCTCCACTACGATGACCGCGCTGACCACCTGGGTGGTTACCGCGACGTAGAGTTACAGAGGCTCACCGTCTCGAGGCGGCGTGAGGATTGGCGCGTGTGCGAGCGTTGCTTTCAGCTTGTCGAGTGCCTCCTGGGCCTCGACGGTCCAGGAGAAGCGCTCGTGCTTCTTCAGGAGTCGGTGAGGGGCAAACCCTTTTTGCCGAGCCGTGAAATGAAGCAGCTCAGGGCGGCCAGGCAGCCCAACACCTTCTGCACCCCCTTCAGATCTCGAATCGGCCCCATCCGGTCGAGGGCCGAGACCTTCTCGGGGTTGGACTCGATGCCCCGCTGGGAAACAATGAAACCCAATAGCATGCTGCGCGGCACCCCAAAGACACATTTTTCGAGGTTTAACCTGACCCTGTTAGCCCGCAGGCAATCGAATGTAACACGCAAATCGTTGACCAGGTCGTCTGCCTTCCTGGTTTTGACGACAATGTCATCTACGTTACTACGTACACCTCAACGGTCCGCCCGATGTGATCCCCGAAAACGTGTTGCATACATCGCTGGTATGTAGCCCCAGCGTTTCGAAGACCAAATGGCATCGTTACGTAGCAGAACATGACGAACGACGTGATGAAAGAGGTTGCGAGTCGGTCGGACTCTTTCATCTTTATTTGGTGGTAACCCCAATAGGCATCGAGGAAGCATAGCAGCTCGCACCCCGCGGCGGAGTCAACTATTTGATCAATCCGTGGCAAAGGAAAGGGAACTTTGGGACATGCCTTATTCAAACCGGTGTAGTCAATGCACATCCGCCACTTCCCGTTCTTTTTCTTAACTAGTACAGGATTAGCTAGCCACACTGGATGAAACACCTCCTTGATGAACCCGGCCTCCAGGAGCCTCCGCGGCTCCACTCCAATCGCCCGGCGCCTTTCCTCGTCAAAGCGCCGTAAGTGCTGTTGCACCGCTCTGGAGTGAGGTAGGATGTCAAGGGAGTGCTCGGCGACCTCCCTCGGAATGCCCGGCATATCCGAGGGGCTCCACGCGAAGATGTCTGCGTTGGCGCGGAGAAAATTGACGAGCACCACTTCCTATTTCGGGTCGAGGGTGGAACTGACCCTCAACACCCTGCCCTCGGGGGCAGCGGCGTCAAGGGGTACCTCCTTGGTCTGCTCGGCAGCCTCGAAGCTGCCCGCGTGCTTGGCAGGGGAGTCGGGGCCCTCGTTGGCCAACTTTTCCATGTCCGCGACGAGCGATTCGTCCAGTGCGAGCGCCTCGGCGTGCTCGACGCACTCGACGTCGCAGTCGAATGCGTGCTCGATCGACGAGCCCACCGTGATGATGCCCTTCGGCCCCGGCATCTTCATCTTGAGGTACGTGTAGTTCGGGACCGCCATGAATTTGGCGTAGCACGGACGCCCGAGGATGGCGTGGTACGCGCCCCGAAACCCCACTACCTCAAAGGTGAGGGTCTCCTTGCGGAAGTTATCCGGCGTGCCGAACCAGACCGGCAGATCGATCTGCCCGAGGGGCTGGACGCGCTTGCCCGGCGCGACGCCATGGAACGGCGTCGTGCTGGGCCGCAGCTGATCCAAACCGATCCCCATCAGCCACAGGGTGTGCGCGTACAGGATGTTGAGGCTGCTGCCGCCGTCCATCAACACCTTGGAGAATCGCGCATTGCCGATGATGGGGTCGACGACCAGCGGGTACTGGCCCGGGTTGGGGATGCGGTTCGGGTGATCCTTGCGGCTGAAGGTGATGGCCTCCTCCGACCAATCGAGGAAGGAAGGAGGGGCCCTCTCGGCGGCGAGAACTTCATGCCGCTCGTGCTTGCGCCGGCTGGTGGACATGTCCACCGTCGGTCCCCCGAAGATGAGGAAGACGTTCTCCACCGCGGGGAAGCTGTCAGCGCCTCCGTCACCCCCATCCTTCTTGGCCTCGTCCTCCTTCGCGGCGACGCGGCTGTAGTACTTCTTGAGCATGTCGCATTGCTCGAGGGTGTGGTTGACCGGGGTCTTGTGGTACGGGCAGGGCTTCTTCAACATGTCGTCGAACACGCCGGGGCCTCGAGGGGGCCCTCGAGGACCCTTACGGGCAGGGTCGACGGCGAGGGCCTCGTCATCGTCTTCGCCGCGTCCCTGCGTGCGCGCGTCGTGGTGGGGCTTCTTGCCCTTCTTGCCTCTCTTTTGCTTCTTCGTGGGCTCCTAGGACTTGCTGCCCTCCGCGGGCGCGTCGTCCACGCGCTTGCCTTTCTTGCCGTCGAAAATGGCCCCCACCGCCTCCTCTCCGGAAGCGAAGCTGGTGGCGATATCGAACAACTCGTTGGAGTCGACCGGCGGGCTCCTCCCGAGCTCGCGCACAAGGTCGCGACAGGTCGTGCCCTCAAGGAAGGCGTGCACGATCTCCGACTGAGCGACGCTCGGGAGCTCGATATAGCGCTTGGAAAAGCGCCGTATGAAGTCCCGAAGCGACTCGCCGGGCTTCTGAGTGCACCCTCGCAGGTCCCATGAGTTCCCGGGGCGCACATACGTGCCCTGGAAGTTTCCCACGAAGGTTCGGACTAGGTCGTCCCAGCCGTGGATTTGGCTGGGCGGCAGATGCTCGAACCATGTCCGGGCCGAATCCGCAAGGTGCAGCGGTAGGTTGCGGATGATCACCGCGTTGTTGGTGGCGCCGCCCAGCGACAAGCCAGGCGATAGTTGTTGAGCCATAGCCGAGGGTCTGTTTCCGCCGTGTACTTGGTGATGGTGGTGGGCTGGCGGAAGCGCTGGGGGAAACTCACCGTGCGGATCTCCCGGCTGAACACACGGGTTCCCGGGGGTTCCGGCGTTGGCGAGCGGTCCTCCCGACTGTCGTAGCGACCACCTCGCCAAGGGTGGTAGCCTGCCGCCATACGCGCCTCCGCGTCGCCCCTCTTCTTGGCGTTCAGGACGTTACGGGCATCGCCGTCGTGGGCCTGGCCGCGCGTGTCAAGGATCCGCTCCCTGACAGGCATCCTGCCCCGGTTTGCCGGCTGTCCCGCTGCGCCGTCCGCGTGGACGGATGCCTCCTGGTCCTGCGCGTCGTCGTCGCCCCGCGCGCTGGACTGGTTGCGTATGCGGGACACGGAGCTCTCGGCCTACTGTACGGCCGCTTGCTCAATGAGAGCCTGCGCCTCGCGGCACAGGTTACGTGCCTCGGGCGTCGATGGCTCGGGCATGGCCCGAAGTAGTGTCGCCGCCGCGATGAGTTTTTGGCTGGCCTGAGGCGGCGTGTGTGGGTCGTCCACGTTGAAGTCGGCGTTGATGCGCTCGTGAGCCTGCCTCCCGGCTTCTCGGGCATGTTCGCTGCGCGCCGAGGCTTCCCCTGCGATGGTAGCACGCAGGAGCCGCACCTGCCGGTACTCTTCTGCGAGCTTCGCCTCGAGCTCGCGCGCCTGGGCCAGCTGCGCATTAATATCTGCATTGCCCGCTGGTGGGGCCGGTGGCGGGTTTGGCTCTGGATGCTGGGCCGCATCCCCGTCGCCTGCTCCGTTCACGCCGTCAGCATGCTCGTTGATGACGACAACGAAGCACTCGCGTGAGGGATCGTAGCTCCCTTCGCTGGAGTCGTCGGAGCAACCGAACCAGTAGTCCGCAGCGTCAAGGAACCACCGGAATACCACAGGGTCCGGTACACCGGAGAAGTCCCACTCCGCATAGCCATGCGAGGTTGCGGGCGGCAGCTCGGTGGCCGAGCCGTGGTACGACTCGTCGTTGGTGGTGGCGATGAGGTTCCGGGCTGACAGCAGGTGATGGCCCGGGAGATCCTCGTATGCGGCCATGTCGGTGCTGACGGATGAGGCGTACGTTGCGGCGGAGTTGCGCATCCCGTGGGGGAACTGCGGCCCCGTGTCCGCGCGCTCCCCTACAGGGTGCGCCGTCGTGCCGCTCGGCGATGGTGCGTCGCTCCGGGCCGCGTCGCGTGCTGCCCGGTGCCGCTCCGTGCGCGCCTGACGCGAGCGCTGACCCGGGCGTTTGAGGCATCGAGACGTCGAGGCAACCGCTGTCGTGGGTTCCGGCGCCGGGACATCAGTCGTCGGCGTGGCGGGGATCGGGCCCGACCCGGTTGACCGCCACGGGTGGAGTTCATCCCGATTGGTAAGGCGCATGTGGTAGTCGTTCCCCGTAGCCTGAAAGTTCAGGCTCCCAAACCGGATTTCGAATCCGGCAGTGAAAGGGTCCGAGCTGCCCATGGCGTACCTCTGGGATGTCATCTCGGTGCGAATCACCATCGAGACTTCTGGTGAGGGGTCGATCACAGCGCGACACCCCTACCTGGCGCGCCAACTGTCGGTGTTAGGACTAGTCCCGACACTAACTAGTGAGATACGCTGTGATCAGCTGCTCGATGGTTGGTGCAAATGGCAACACAGGGACACGGGTTTATCCTGGTTCCGGCCGCGGGGCCGTACGTCCAGCAGATTGCGCTCGTGGCGCTTGTATTGCTATGCACCGTTGTGCCTGTAGAGGGGGGCTACAAGCGAGGCGGGAGAGGAGGAGAAGCCTCCAGGTCCCTGCTAGGTGATTGAGGCAAAGTGCCAATATCGGGGGGAACGAGTATGCGGGTGAGTGCGGGTGTCAATTGATGATGTCGTGCCCCCGGCGGCCGGGCGACTGCCTCCTCCTTTTATAGACCAAGGGGAGGCGGCTTACAAATGTGCCGCACGGGGTTTTACACAGTATCGTAGTACTGGTACACAGCGTTTGCGACTTGATGGTGTCCTGACGAATCTCAGTACTTGCGGGTGTCGTGGTGGCTATGTACTTGCCGGGGAATAGCTTCGAGGGTGGCTCGCTCGGCGTGCATGTCTGACCGCCGTCCGTACGTCAGTTCGAGGGTCTTGCTGACGAGGGCACCTGGTGTTGTACAGGGCCCGGCGTGGCGGCGTCCCATCGGAGCAGGGCCGCACAGCATCGGGGATGGCTGCATAGCGCCCAGGATGGTGCCACAGGGCTAGGGATGTCCGCACAGCGCTGGTGATGGCCGCACAGACCCCGGGTCAGTTGCACAGCGCCCGGGATGGCCGGGCGGCACCGGAGTTAGTGGAGGGGACGCGGCGCACGTCGCTCGTACGGCGGCGCCGGTCAGTGTGCGCGCCTGCTCGCCGTCCGTACACCCTTCGAGGATGATCCATGCCCTTTCGAGGGCCTCGATGGCGGGAGCGCCCATGCCATACAGGGGCCGGCGTGGTGGTGGACCATCGTAACAGGGTTCCACAGCGCTGGGGATGGCTCCACAGCGCCGGGGATGGCCTGTACAGTGCCGGAGATGATGGAGGAGACGTGCTTAGTGTGTTCCGCGCCGTGGCGCCGCCCGCATCGCGCGCCCAGTCGCCGCCCGTACACCCTTCGAGGGTGCGCCCATGCCCTTTCGAGGGGCTCGCCGTAGGAGAAGGACGGGAGTGGGCGGTGCAGTGCTTTGGAATGACACTAGCCTATCCGCACAGCACCTGCACAGTGCTGGGAATGGCGGTATAGTGACGGGGTTTGGCCGCACAGTGACAAGGTCAGAAGCCCTGGCGGTGTCAGCGGCGCGGCATGGGCGGGGATTGCCTTTTGACTAAGGCGCCTGCGGCGGGCAAGGGCATTTAATGCCCCTGTCAGGTGAGACAGGCGGGGCGCTATCGCTCGAGGGGCGACCTCAAGCGAGGCGGAGATCTGTACGAGGGGCGCCGATCCCTCGAGCGAAGCGGAGTCGCCCGAGGGGCCGGGGCCCTCGAACGAGGCGGAGTCCTGCTCACGGGGCGTCGTGCCCTCGAGCGGGGCGGGTGCTTGCCGCCTGGTGCCCTGACCGTCGTGCGAGGCGGAGATTCGCTCGAGAGCGGCTGGGGACGGCCGTTTGATGGGCCATGGAGGTTATTGGGCCGTGGCGGACCGTGGGCCTTTCCCGTGTTGGGCTGCGATCGGTTTAGGTAATGTTTTTGTGGTTCTGTGTTAATTCTTTGGGAAGGGTAATCTTCCCCATAGTTAGGGGACCCCTATGGCTGTCCCCGACACTAAGGTCGCCGGCAATGGAGTTTTCCCCGAACCCCTACCCCAACCCTACCGACGGCAAGCCCCGCGCCGCCCTCCGCTCGGGGTGGCTGGACGGAGGAGGAAGAAGCCTCCGACAGGTGGGTCCCGCTTCCATGATGTTGACAGGTGAGTCCCGCGCCAGCGTGATGGTTTGAAAATCATTGCAGGCGCGATGTATAGTCGTGGCGACGCCCGCGGTCGGCCGGTCCGAAGAGATTACCTGCTGGAGCTGGACGGTCTGAAGAGGTTACCTGCCTTGCCGGAAGCTTAGCTCCATTTCAAAAAAAAAAAAGGCTTGCTTAGCGTCGCGGCAAGGGTACCAATCAAATGCTATTAACGTACAGATCTGCTTATATGATACGGAGACGCGCAGGTCGACACGCGGCTTAATCAAATCTCACTTCCGTGGCGATCGCGTTCTAGGCAACGTCCTGGTGCTTTATATTGTCCAATTCAACGGAAGGGAGCTGTACCCATCATTCCATCATTTGAGAATGCCGAATTTCAACGAATTGAATTTTGATACTCGCAGAGCCGTTCTTCCGTGCCTTGCGTAGGCCTCGTAGACTCAGACATAGACGCGCGAGGCGTCATCTGAGGACTTCCAGCTAGTATACAACTATTGCTTATTGTCAGAGTCGCTGAATAACTATAACTCCTGCCTGATTTTTTTTAAGTCGCTGAATAATTAAGATAGGAGTGTGTTGACGATCTGCAATAATGATGAAATAATGATACTCCCTCCGATTTAGTAAATAAAACCGTTTTGGACAAGATTTAAGTCAAACATTAGGAATATAAATCAGGAATAACGTTTGGAAATGTAAAAATCACATCAATAGATTTGTCTTGAAAAATATTTTAAAATATATATCTATATATATAACTTCTCAATAAATATTTTTTATAGAAAAGAGAAATTAAAGTTGTACTTTGGAGACCATATCGCTGTACTAAACGAGTTCTTTTATCAAACCGGAGGAGGTACACACTAACACACCCGCCTGTGTCAAACCCTGCGCGTAATTAAGCTGATGTTCGGGCTTACATCTATCTTTTTCGTCAAAAGGATTCCTCCACAACCTTTTCCTCGTTTCTCCCATGCTTTCGTATATCGATATATTCCAGAACGTGTACAATCTTGCCGAACTGAAATTAAAGCGTGCTTCTTTTGTCAAAGGACGAAAGCTGCGAGTGTTGCAGGGGAGCACGCACGACAGCGATGAGCATAGAAAAACACGAAGCGAACACTGTTGACGGTGCGCTCAAGCTGGCCCCGGATCCTGAAAAGGGTAGCAGCCGTGTGTGTCCGTGCGCGCGCGTGAGATCTGAATTCCGGAGGGGGAACCCAATTCTGAATTCTGATAATCGCATCAGGAAGGGGATCGAAACGGCATAATCATTGGCATCTTCCGTTCTCCCATGGATCGGCGTCAACAAACACCAGCGACGAGGCAGAGGCACTAGCAAGTCTGATTCCATTTTCTTTCTCCGTGCGTGGGTTCCCAAGTCAATCGGTACGGTTTGAACACCGAAAGGCCATCGGCCAATGGCGTGCGCCCGAACCGCACCCTTGGCGTCGTTCTCACGCGACAGGGGGGGCACCTGGCAGCTGTCCGGACTGGCGGGCAACGGGCATGTGCGACGAGTCGACGAGAGCTTGGCGGCGTCACCTGTGACGGCAGAGCTTCAGCTGCCCGTCAAAATGATACGTTGAAATTCCGGGACTAATAAGCCGTCAGGCACGGCACATGACCTATAGTCCAGATTATATTAGATTATATATAAATCGCTTATCTAGCTTTACCTGGTCGACGGTTCCTTTCAAACTTGCACAGCTAGACCAGAATGGAGAAGTTTGGGCGGTGGAATTCTCTATTGACTTGCGTCGATACGCTGATACGTACGCACATAGTACGTACATGCTTTTGCGTTTCTTGACGGTGCTTTTTTTTCTTTTGAAGACTGACGTGTGTGTGCTTTCTTCCTTGCGGAGGAGTTATGGGGGTGGTCCGTGCTTGTTGGGTTGAGCTAGATTGACCGCTGAATCGCACGCAAGCTTTGCACCTAAGTTCAAATGCAGTCTTGCCATCAGATTTCTTCTTGCTATGGCTCCGTTTAGTTCCGTAAAATTTTGGTGAAAGTGGTAAAATTTTGCATTAGGAAGCGTATTCTGTGAAAGGTGGCACGGTCTGCGATACGAAAATTTTGGAGACTTTTGGGTGCCTAGTCCATTTGCTAGCTAGGTAGATTACTGAATCATGGGTGATGTTGTGTCAAGGCGGAATTCTTGTCTGCAAATATTTCCTAGTTTGAGTGCTCCGTTGTGCTTCAGCTTCGGCTTTTGCTGCAGCTGTACAGCGCAGCTCCTCGGCTGCAGCCTGCAGTCCAGTTAAGTTGCAGCCAAATAGTACTATGCCTAGCTGGCTAGCTTCATTTTGTTGTTGGAAAAAAATGCAGGGAAATTGTTGCATGCATGCTGGCTGCAGCCGTTGGGGTAGCTGTTGGGTCGGAGCAGCTGGCTCTTCCGATCAGTAGTTGTACTTAGCTCAAAACTAGAATTAAATAAGATAAATAAAATATATAGAGAGGATGGATTTTACTCTCTGCCGGCTACTAGTGCCAAACAATAAGCAGAACTAAAATTTAAACTCCGCTGTGAATACAACTGTAACCGTGAGCTTACTCAGCTCCTTTTGGCCGCTAGTTTATTTTTCAATAGAACCAAAGCTACTCGTATCACTTTTAGTTAATGATGTTGCCGAGGAATCTTGCAGCAGAAAACCACCGTGTGCCTCTTTCCAAAACCTCGCGCCTGAAAACCAACAGCAACAAAAAGCTAGTAAACAACTGTACTTGAAATCTTTCAATATAAAATTCCCAACTACAAAGGCCCTAAAAGAATCTTGATTACTAAACTTGAAATATTGGAAATGAAAAGAGAATCGAACACTAGGCCTTATCATGGAACGTGGCATGTTGTAATTAACAAATCGAGGTGCCCGTAGTAGATGTGCCACAATTATGAGTCGATATAGTATGAAAATAGTAGGAGTATACTAATACTAGGCATTATTAGGCCTTGACACAGTGCTTCTCCACTCACACTCGCTAAATAATCAAAAGCATATCCCGCCGTACGGGGCCACAAACCCAAACCCCCGAAACCAAAACCAAAACCGGACACGGTCACGGGTCACCCACGGCGCGATAGGCGGATCGGCGGCCACCCACGTACGGCACGCCCTATACGGGCTATAGCCACGTCCACAGATCAAACGTCCGGGCTCGCCGTCCGCTTCCGTCCCGCCCGTCACCGTCCCAAGCACAGACGTCAAAAGCACGGGGGGACGTGGGGACAAGGACCGGCCGCTAGCTGCCAGCCACCGCGGCCCCAAGTGCTCTCCGAAGAGGCGTTAAAGGGGCGTTACAGTTTGGCGGGGCTCGGGGCGCGGCTGCTTATCGCTCGTTAATTTCCGTTGCTCCTCCTCCCGTCCGTCCCCCCCGGCAGTTTGGACTTGCTTGGCCTCGCTGTAGGGTGGTTGTGGACAGGGTGGTCGGGGAATTAGGAGGGGGGTCCTACGGAAATGAAAGGCCGTCTGCGTCTACTACCAGCAGGTGGCGTGGCCTTCATGCATGCGCGCCCCCGGACCCATCATGTATACGATCAAGTGGCTGATAAACAGACTTGTTTTTTGTTAGCAGAGAACAATGTCTGTTTCGGACTTTAGGTACCTAATAAAATCGGGTTGTTTAATTTCCAGCGCTAAAGCTGACGGCTCTCCTGGGCTCATCCCGTCCATATGATATTGTTATCCTTTCACAACTCACAAGGCCGCTATACTTTTGTTCAGAGGCCATGCATGCGTGATATTTTGTTGCTTCATTCCCTTTTTTTAAAAAAAAAGAGATGGAAAAATAAATATTTCAATGGAACTGCTACAAGTGGCCGGTTTGATGAGATGAGGTTCTTTTCTGCTGGGGTGTGAATGTATTTCCACACAGAGCAATGATTTCTTGCCTTGATTCACCGGAACCGTCTCTTTTGTGAATCAGACGGCACCAGGTTACTTGGAAACCCCCATTACTTTGCGTTATCCGAACTTATGAGGGGGTGCATAATTGGTGCTAGTGGTTGCCCACCACGCATCAGAGGAGTTAACACACTGGCTGTCCAGCCATCAAAAATTTAATTCTCCATGGCACCGTCAGCATTCAGCACTCGATAGTAGCCTCCCCCCATTGATCGATGGCAGCAGCCCCACAAAACAAATTAATCATGATAGATTGTGAGTAGCTAGCAGTAGTGGAAAGGGACGTTGGGCCACTAATTTAATTGTTTTTCGTGACTCATAATCTATCTTTTTCTTGTCCATAAACCTCACTTGAAGCCAAAAGAGGGTACAGCCAATAGGGTCCTTAAAGTCCTAATTGCAATAGTATTATGTATTTTTTTTCTCTGGCTATGAAAGAAATAGGGAAAAAGATCTATTTGCAGAACATGTAATCCACCCAACTCGCGCCCTGTTCGTCTGGCTTATCAGCCACCAGCCAGCAGTACTTTTCTCTCAGAAAAAACCAGTCACCAGCAACCAGCCAGCAGTACTTTTCTTTCAGAACAAATCAGCACCAGCCACCAGCAACCAGCTAAGCGAACAGGCCGTCGGTCCAACCAAAGTTTGCAGTTTACCCCCAGGAGCACGCATCCCAAAGCAAACGCTATTGAGCACAAATTACCATCATACCCCCGTTTCCGGAATATGCGAGCATCAGGGTAGTCAGGTCATCCTGCACGTACAAATTCTTCTTTTCGTTTGGAGACCAGGTCATACTTTGCAATTTTGGATGTACTCCAGAAATCTAACGATAGTATTGATAATACCTATTAATCTGCTTATATTAAATTGGGAAATCGTTTACCATGAAAACTCATTGTTTTGTTATGTCTACGTGAAATTGAAATTGATTAACCACAGGTTCTAATCTCATCATTTCCTAGCATTTTGAGATATCCCTTTCGGGGTGTGCAATTTCTTCACTAAATTATTTCTGGATATGAAACTTGATCCATCTATATAAAGTTAATTAAATTTTCGTAAAGCCATTCGGACTGAACTTTTTGCTAAGGTGCCCAAACGAGGGCATAATTGGAAGAGAAAAAACCCCCATTCCCTCCGGGTCCCGGTCCGGCAGGATCCGAATATTCCGCGTGGCCGTAGCTCCCACTTCTGTCTTTAAATAGGCCACCGTCCTCCTCCGCTCTAGGTAACCCGAAAAACCAGACAAATCAAATCACAACGAGAGCTGAAGAATGAGTGCGGAGCTGAAGAGGGACTACGAGATCGGCGAGGAGCTCGGCCGCGGCCGCTTCGGCGTGGTCCACCGCTGCACGTGCCGCGCCACCGGCGAGGTGTTCGCCGTCAAGTCCGTGGACCGGTCGCAGCTGGCCGACGACCTCGACCGCGAGCTGGCGCAGCAGGAGCCCAAGCTGGGGCAGCTCGCCAGCGCGGGCAACCCCGGCGTGGTGCAGGTGCACGCGGTGTACGAGGACGAGGCGTGGACGCACACGGTGATGGACCTGTGCACGGGGCCGGACCTGCTCGGCTGGATGGGCCTCCGCCGCGGCGCGCCCGTGCCGGAGCCCGTGGCGGCCGCCATCGTGGCGCAGGTCGCCCAGGCGCTGGCGCTCTGCCACCGCCGCGGGGTGGCGCACCGCGACGTCAAGCCAGACAACATCCTCATCGACCCCGCCGCCGAGGAGGACGACGAGGACGCCGAGGGCGAGTCGGCGCCGCGCACGTTGCTGGCGGACTTCGGGTCCGCGGCGTGGGTGGGCGTGGGGGGACTCGGGCGCGCGGAGGGCCTGGTGGGGACTCCGCACTACGTGGCGCCCGAGGTGGTGTCCGGCGGCGAGTACGGCGCCAAGGCCGACGTGTGGAGCGCCGGGGTGGTGATGTACGCGCTGCTCTCCGGCGGCGCGCTCCCCTTCGGCGGCGAGAGCGCCGCGGAGGTGCTGGCGGCCGTGATGCGGGGCAGCGTGCGGTTCCCGCCCAGGCTGTTCGGCGGCGTGTCCCCGGCCGCCAAGGACCTGATGAGGCGCATGATCTGCCGCGACGAGTGGAGGAGGTTCACCGCCGAGCAGGTTCTCGGTGAGTACTCATCCCCCAAGACACCCCCATCCCTCTCCCCTCGATTTTCACCTATTCTGTGATTCTGTCCAAGATCCTAGTTGAATCCAGGAATCTAACAAGTTTTCCGTTGTTAAAAATGCAGCTCACCCGTGGATCGTGAGCGGCGGCGGAGCCCGGGCAGTGGGGCAGCCAACCTGAAGCGGCACCACACCAGCAGAGACCATGGCGGACGGGGATCGCCGTAGAGATACGGCCACGAGTACCGACGTTGTGTGTATACGGTTTTGTACGTACGGACCAAGGCAGAGAGAGAAGTTTGTAGTTGTAGCGGTAGTATTGTACGCTGCTGCCGGCTGCAGAGTAGCATCGTCGCAGCAGTGCGCAGGTCGATCGGCGACGAAGCTTTTAGCCGGTTTTCGGGATGCTCAGAGCGCCCCTTTCGGCTTTCTTCCTTTGTTTTTTGATGAAGGTGCCGGCCGGTAGCGCTGGCCTCGTCTTGTACAAAATGGAGCTGAATCATAAATAAATCCAGCCTTCTTACAAAATCTTGTTGACTTGTTTAACTCTTTCTTTCTTTCTCGCCGTTCTGAAAGTACGAGAAGTGAAAACTACTACTGATGAAGAAATCGAGCCGGGGAACACACAGCCGCTGTGTCCGCTCCACCTTGGAGGCTTGGATTGGACCTGGGAGCAATATTCTGTTCGAGGCTCGAGACTGAAGAACGAGAAAGATTCTAGAACGCAGACAGCGCACCGCTGCAACAGTATGAGCTGTGCTCTTACGTATACCACCACCGTGTGATCTTGCGTGGAGCCGTTTGATTTGTTGTAGCGGTTTCGGGCTGAGACTGGTCCGCCAGCTCTAATCAGCTCGTAGCGGACTCCTACTTCCGACTAGTTCGTTGGTTGTGCCGGGGCCCTGTTTAGGTCTCCGAAAGTTTCCAATTTTTTTTTGCGTTGCAGACCGTGTTATTTCTGACAGAATACGTTTTTCAATACAAAAATTTTACTATTTTTATCAAAAATTTCACCAACGAAACGAGATGGGTGTGGGCGGCTCGGATGTGTTTTTTCTGATACTCAAAGTGTACAATTTCTTCTTTCCTCCCCGGTGAGTGACCAATGAGAAAAATCCAACAAGTGTTCTCTTCAGACCGTCACATCTGAAACATACAGATCACACGCTTCCCGGACTTCTAGTTAGTTGTGGCCCTAAATCGATGAGCTTTTTCGTACGCCCAAGTGTACAATTTCAGAATTTCTTCTTTCTCCCTCGACGACTGACCAATGAAAAGATATTATACCTCTCTGAATCATTACCGCTCCCAGAATCGCTAGTTGTACGTGGCTCCAAAACGCAGAGATTTTTCATACACCCAAGTGTACAATGCCCTCTATCCCCCCAAGATGGGATGCAACGATTTTTCTCTTAGACTCCTAATTAGTTGTGGCTCTAAAACATAGAGCTTTTTCGTATGTCCAAGTGTACAAATTTTTTTTTCTTTCCCTGATGAATGATTGTTGGAAAGATTTTTTTTAAATGCGGCTATGCCATATCTGAATCATAATTACATACCGTTGCCACGCTCGCCGTCACATCTAAAACGTACCGCTACTTCGCACCTAAACACCTAGTTAGTTGTGGTTGTGGCTCTAAAGTACGAAGCTTTTTCGCAAGCCCAAGTGCACAATCCCCGGATGAGGTGAAAAGAGTTTTCTCTCAGACTCATAATACTTCCTCAGTTTCATAATACTTGTCATTCCAATTTTTCTAAATATATTTTTTTATTATGTGTGTGTATGTGTGTGTATATATATATATATATATATATATATATATATATATATATATATATATATATATATATAAGTCAGAATGATAAGTGATATGAAACAGATGGAGTAGTCAGTTGTATGTCCAGGTGTACAATTTCTTCTTATCCCCACGAGTCACTGATGAGAAGATTTTTTCCCCCGAAACACAACCATATCTCATCTGAATCATACGGCTCCCACACTCCTGGTTCTAAAACACGGAGCTTTTTTGTACACCCAAGTGCACGATTTCTTCTTCCCCAGATGATATGAAAATATTTTTTTTTGTCCTCATAAACTCCTAGTTAGTTGTGCTTGTGGCTCTAAAACACGGAGCTCTTTGATAAGCCCAAGTGTACGAGTCCTTCCTTCCCCCTATGAGCGAGTGACAGATATGAAAAGATCGCGCAATTTCCTCACCCTTTTCCTCTTTTTTGGGTACCTTTTCCCCTGCTCGTCCCGGCTCCACGACGCACCCTTTTCTTCTCCCTTTGCTTGCTTGAAAGCACGGTGTGGTCGGAAGCGCGTTGTCTTTTTGCAGACGCGGCAGCGTCGACCTGTCACGCTTCGCGCGCCCGCTGCACCTCGTCCAGTCGAGGCATATTCGTCGGCTTTTATTCCCCCCGTGCTCTCGCCGGACAGCTGTGCCGTCGCGTCGCGCCCCCCGCCCGTCCCGTACTCCCGTCCCAAGCCGATCGCTATCGAAGCTGTTCGGATATCTCGACTTGTTCTTATTTCCTCTTACTAAATACTATTTAATCTACCAGTTGAATACTATTTATTCTACCAACTGAATAGTCTTGACGATTTTTTGCTTGGTTCTTCGCAAGGAAAATTCCGACGGCCGGGAGCTGTGCCGGCCGCTGCCGAGACCTCGGGCACCCCGCGGGGCGGCCGGCGGCGGAACCCCACGCGACGACGGGCAGTTCATCGAAAAGGGAGAGGTGGTATAGTACGGCTCCGGTTTCCCACGACGACGGCGGCCAGCCGTTTGACTTGGCGGCGCACGTATAAGCAGTTGGCCCGTCGTGATAGGCCCCTCTCCTTATTTCCTGACGGAACATGGCGAGCACTCAACTCAACTGCCCGTCCACCTTTTCCAAGAAATTGTTTTTGCCGTCCACCTCGACGCGATCACGGCCATCATCAATTATCGTCGGCAATAATGGAGCAGAAGATAGTGAGTAGGGGAGTGTTAGATCAAGGCAGGAACAGTGAATAATAGCTGTGGATAATAATGCAGCAGGCCGTGATGAGCCGTGCCAAAACCAACAGATAAGCAGCTAGCAGCAGGTAGCCTGACCCACCAGCGACCCTGACCACCTAATAATCTTGCGTGTCTTAGCTTTAACAAAGCTTTGCTACTACTAGAGTATTATGTTGAACTGAACTGTGCAGGAATCTTTGAATCTCAGAATAATCTTTTTGCGCCCTGTTCGTGAGGCTGACGACTGGTGGTTGGTGCTGATTTATTCTGAGAGAAAAGTACTGCTGGCTGGTAGCTGGTGGCTGATTTGTTCTGAGAGGAAAGTACTGACTGCTGGCTGGTGGCTGATAAGCCAGATGAACAAAACGTTTAAAGATTGCTACTATTTGTTGAAATATGCGCCCGTCCGATGATTCCCGAAGGATGCTTATTATCTTTGCCCCCAACCCGACAGGACTCGCTTGCATTTGTGGAATCTAACCTGTTTCTAGCTTTGATTAGTGCTCCCAAGCGCGATTGTTCTGCCGAGCCCACGTGGTTAGCATCAGGTCCCATGTTACCACCATGGCGCGCTTGGATACTGCAATAGTGCAAGATCATGTATTTTCATATCACTGCAGCTGCAGATCTAGCTGTGCGTTTTTTTTTCTTTCGACTTGTTTAGGTTGGCAAATTGTTTTCAATATGAACGGTGGATAGTGGTAATTTGTTGAGGACATGCTGTATTAAATCTCGTGCATAGAGAGGGCAGTACGTTTCGATACAAGAGATGTTATACTATTGCCAAATGGTTTCTACAAACGGAGCCAATTATAAATAATGGTTGTTAGGTCAACGATCCCTTTCGCGGAACCAATAATTTAGACGAACAATAATGTTGCATCCGCTGCACACTCATCGTTAGCCAGGGACACTCTGCGCGTGAGGTGTTCGATCGGAGACGCTATCAATATCGACAGCAGCGCAGGGTTTTTTTACCGTTGGTAACCGGGGTGGTAACCGTGGTTACCATTTATACCGCCCCGGGACGGTAACGGTACCGGAAGTTGAAAACCGTTAGGATTCAAAAATTTTAAATTTGAATTCAAAAAATGAAAAACTCTAGAAAAATCTCTAAAAAATACTTCATGATTTATAGAATCTAATGGTGTTAAAATTTTTCAAATTTGAGTGCGTTTAGTATATTTTCGACCTTTGGAAGTTAAATAGAAGAAGAAAAAGAAAAAAAAGAGTCGGCGGCCTGTTAAAGTCCATGAGGCTCAAAAATGAAAAATTCTAAAAAATCCCTAAAAAATACTTCATGATTTATAGAAGCCAATGGTGTCAAAAAATTTTAAATTTAAGTGCATTTAGTATTTATTTCGGCCTTTAGAAGTTGAATAGAAAAAGAAAAGACAAAAAAACCAGCGGTATAAATGCTAACCATTTATACCGCTCCGGTTACCGTTCCTACCGAGCGTTATACCGAAAAAAACCGTTTGCACTACGCATTTTGTTTGAAAATTTGAATTTGAGCGGTAAAAATCGGTAACCATTTATACCGCTACGGTATACTCTTACCGCCAGCCGGCGTTAACCACCCGGCGGTCGGTAAAAAAAACCCTGCAGCAGCGTCGTCTATCAATCGTCCTACGTACTGTGTCATCTTGTGTGTGTGTTCGGTGAGGGCATTGCGATCGAACAAGATCGTCACTCGTCACCCGGCCTTCATCCTCATCAACTCGTAGAACAAACAGCTCGATCGGCAGTTTTGGATTAAAGAGCTCTGCAGGGAGCTGGTGTGATTGATATGATTAAAGAGCGCCTCCTGCCCTGATACCATTCGCGCGGTGGATCGATGTCACCAGCTGGACTATCACTCTATCAGCGCGCTTTATTAGCACGCGCTGTCCATTGGAAAATGGTAGTAATGAGATCGATCGAGACGGCTAGCTCCGGATCATCGATCGATCGATCGATCTATCAGAGAGGGACACATGCGTGCGGGGGTTGCGATTGCGTGCGGCAACAGGCGAAAATAAATTGCTCTCGGTCTCGGCTACCACGTCGCCAGTTGGGGGGGGGGGGGGGGTGCATCAGCATGTGAGCTCTGGGTCACGCATCCGTACACAAGGGGTTTTTTGATAAGCTGATAAGAGCATCCAAGCGCAAAAATGCTTGCAGATTCGACAAGGAAAACACACCAAAACCACTCGTCGAGTCATCGTCATCCCTGGGCCGCCGGAGCGGAGCCGCAGCAGGGGGCGCCCATGTGACTGGCGTGAAGGGGGGAGGCCCCACCGGACACGCCACGTTGCGGGCGGGACCCACCCGGCCGGCCGGCGACCGCTTGCCCTGCGGCCGGGCACGTGGTGCTGCGGTCGCCGGGGTGGATACGATCGAATCAGGCTGGGCTGAGGCTCGGGCTCGAGCTCCCCGACCTCGAGTGCGCTGCGCACCGGAGGACGACGGGACGAGGACGACCTACCTGTACGGTGGTGGTGGTGGGTTTCGCTTTCTGTTGGGCGCTTTTCCGGTAGGCGGTCGGGTCCAGCAGCAGGCTGTCTTTCTTTCATTTCTTCCCCCGTCAGCTTATCCTCCCAACACGATCGTGGTGTTGCATCATTATCTGAAGAAACAGTGCCATGGTTATCATGCCACTAAGAGAAAAACCCCAAGGGGATAGAGCTCGTATCGGATGGTCCCTCTTACCTAGAGTACTAGATATGAGTCTCCATAGCTTAAGGTAACTCCAACCGGCCTCTTAAATCTGAGCCCCTATTCAGGCATATAAGGATCTCTCATCCACATTTAAGGTTTCTCTTTTGCTTCCAACTCCAACCCATCTCTTATATACCACCCCACTTCTAACCAACTTTTATTTTTTATTCCCTTCTTACATGTGGACCCCACCTGTCAGGGAGTCCTTTCTTTTTTTTTACCCCACCCTCTCTCCCGATCCCCCCACCCTATCCACTCGTCCGCCCCCCGCGTCCCGCGAGACCCGATCCCTTCGTTCTCCCGTGCCGCCGGCCGGCTCTTCCGCCCCCTCTCTTCCTTTTCCAACGGCGCAGGGGCGGGGAGACCTCCGGAGCAGGGCACCGCCGGCCCCAACGGCGGCCGCGGGAGCGGGACGGGTCACCGGCGGACCCCATGGTGGCTGCGGGACGGGGCACAGCGGCGGGACGGGGCGCCGGCGGCCCCCATGGTCGCGGCCGCGGGTCGGTGCACCGCCGGCCTCCATGGCGCGACCGCGGAACGGGGCGCATGCGGCCTCCATGGGTGCGGACGCAGCGAGCCGCCGCGGATCCCAGCGCCGCCAGCTCCATCCGCGCCATCTGCAGGTACGATTTCCGCTCTCTCTCCCATGAATGGCGCAGAAAACCTCCGTGGAGGCGCGGGAGGGCCGGCCGTTGGCACCTCGCAGGATGAGAGTGGGGAAAAGGAGCTCCCACAAGTGAGAGTCGAGGGGGGAAATATGATGCCGCCTCATCCATCGGGGGTCAAATAAGAGGTGGGTTAGAGGCGTTTTTTCGCCTTTGGACTCTCAAATCCGAGATAAGAGGGGGGATGAGGCCTCGGTTGGAATTGCCCTTAGGGGTTCGCCGTCGGTGTTGCGTATGCATATAGTACGTGGCCGCTGCTGGCCAGGTGGACCAGCACGTACTGGCCGCTGTCCTCGAACATGGCCTCATGGGGCGCACAACAAGCAAGAGCAACAAGATAATGGAGATCCGGATTACAAGCAGGATTGAGGAAGCGAAACTCAAACTGCCTCGAGCCTCATCGAGTGGCCTACGGAGTGTCACTGTGGTCGATGGAACTCGCTCGCACCACAAGTGTGCGTACTCCTGGAAGGAGCGAGCGAGAGCCCGTACGTTACCACGCAGTACGGACAGAATCGATCATGGGGTGTTTGGATGAAGGGGTAAATGGGGCAAATCTATCCCAAATTTACCCTAAAGGATCCAAACATGTGGGGCAAATGTTTTGCCCTCCTAATTCCATTTATCCCTAGAAAGTAGCTAATTGGAGCAAAATTGTGGTGGACCCCAACTCCAGCGCCGCCGCCGGTCCCGCACGGGCCCCGCGCACGGATGCGCTGCCGCTGGTCCCGCGCTGTCGTGCTCCGCGCACGGATGCGCCGCCGCCGGTCCTGCACAGGCCCTGGGCACGGATGTGCCACCGCCGGTCTCGTGCTGTCCTGCCCCGCGCACGGATGCGCCCGCCGCCGTTCGCCTCCTTGAACCTCGACTGACGGGTGAGAGAGACGAGAGGAGAGAGAATGAGAGGGTGCGGCCGGTGGCCGCCTGATGGATGGATAAGGTAGGGTGTTTTAGGAGAAAAAAAAGAAAAGGGAAAAAGAGAAGGGTAGTATAGTCATTTTACTTTTTTTATCCATTTTCAATGTCAAGAAGAAGCCGTTTTGCCAAACGTTTTCCAAAACGGCTTCAGCTCCATCAGAAAAGTCACTCCACCAGAGGAGCCAGAGCCGAAGTCGTTTTTGGAAGAGCCGGAGCCCTGCCAAACAGACCCTACATACGAGAGTGCGTTTGGCACAACTGTGGGTGTGCTGGTGGAGCTGATTCTCGGATGGAGCTGAAACCGTTTTAATGAAACGTTTGACAAAACAATTTTTTCTAACTGTGTAACATGGATAAGAGAGTGAAATACTCATAATGTCCTTCTCTTTTTTCCCTTCCTTTTTTATTTATTCGTTTTTATTTTTATTTTTCCTTTCCTATTTATTTCTTCACTTATCCCTTTATTTCTTTTTGGTAATGATTTTCACAGCAGCCATTTGTTTCCTTAGCAAAGTTATAGTCGATAGGGGCCCAACGAGCAACCACTTTTTCCCAGCATGCACACGCCTCTCGGTCTCTCCGATCTCTGCAGAATATGGATCTCGTCGTCTGTCTCGCTCGCAGCGGCACCTCTCTCGAGCAGGCGGAACCGAGGCGACGGCGGCGGGCCGACGGCGGCTTTGATCCATTGGCTCCGATGACGGTGGGTCTCCTCCTCTTTCTTCCTCTCTCTCACGCCGGCACCTCTCTCCTATCTCTCTTTCTTCGGTGGGTGCGGTCGTGGGCGGAGGGGCCGGTGGCGAGGTCATCGCCGGCCGTGGGCTCGCTCGCCTGTCGCCGCCACTCCGGCGTCCTGCCTCCATGAGCCGCATCCGGGTGGGCAGTGGCAATTTCGTTGTTATTGCCGTGAAGTTCAGAGGCATTTTTGTAACTAGTTGGCCATGCATGCGGGACGGAGCGGGCTAAGCGGCGTTTTTCCACTCTGCCTGCACCAAAACACCAGAGCTTCGTTCACCGCCGAAGCTGTTTTGTGCCCGCGTTTGGCACAACTTCGTGAAAAACAGCTGCCGAAGCGGCTCAAGAAGCTATGCCAAAGGCACCCTGAGTCTCTATAGCTTAGGGTCATCATCGGTGTTGCGTCGCGTGCAATGCATACAGTACGTGGCCGCTGTTAGCCAGGTGGACCAGCATGTACTGGCCACTGTCCTCGAACATGGCCTCATGGGGCGCACAAGCAAGAGTCAAGAGCAACAAGATAATGAAGATCCGGATTACAAGCAGGATTGACACTGTCTCCAGCGGATGCCTTATCCCCTTCGGATTCCTCAAAATAAGGAAGGCACACGCACTATGGCGGCTCAAAATGCAATTCGCACCTTGGGCATTCTCATTCCTAGGATTCTCTCTCTTTCTCTCATCTCAACTACCGCCTCTCTCTCCTCCTCCCACACGCCTCCCCGCGTCCTCCCTCCCGCGCTGCCACCTCCCCTTCCCGTCCCTGCTCCCTCCCCCCTCCGGGCGACGGAAGACGCCGCGCGCTGAGGCCAAGGCAAAGGCTCCTCAGACGCGGAGGCCAAGGCGAAGGCCAGGAGGGCCTTCCTCCGTCGTGAGGGCTTGCGAGGGGCGGCCGGCGCTTGGCGTCGGATCCGTCGCCGGCGCGCCATCCCATGCTCCCACCGCTGCCTAGGCCGCCGGGCGAGATCCGCCGCAGGAGAGGGTCGATCCGTCGTCGGCGCGCCATCCCCTACTCCCTCCGCCGCCCAGGCCGCCAGACTAGATCTACCGCGGGGGAGGGTCGATTCGGCGGCTGCGGGCGACAACCTCCTCCTGGGCGCCCTGCAGCATGCCCCCGCGGGCGGCGACGCGGAACCCTGCTCGCTTGACAACACAGGGGCGTCGTCGTCGTCGTCTCCGGCTGCTCCCGCGCCGTGCAACAGGGGCGGCGAGGCCAAGCAGGAGGAGGTGCTGCCGCAGCCGAAGGCGATGAGCAGGGCCCTGTGCTTGGTTTACACCGGACCGACGATCCGGGACATCGAGAAGGCGACCGGCGAGGCGGCACAGATCTGGACGACGACAACACTCGATTCGGCCGTCGACGCTCGATGTGGACGTCTGCGTCGGCGGCGGCGGGCCAACGGAGCCTGCTCCTCCTTCCCCCCGTGATCCTCCTTCCCCGTCCTCCGCGTCCGCCCTCCTCGAGCTCCCTCTGCCCGTGGGAACCAACGGTCTCTGCGGGATGTGTGAGGGGATGCGTCTGTCTGCTGTGAGCGTGTTTCTTCTCTCTCATTTTCTCAAGGAGAACTAGAGCTGTTTAAGCAAGGAGAACGACAACGTTGCTGGAGACCGTCTCAGGAAGCGAAACTCAAACTGCCTCGAGCCTCATCGAGTGGCCTAAGGAGTATCAGTGTGTCACTGTGGTCGATGGAACTCGCTCGCACCACAAGTGTGCGTACTCCTGGAAGGAGCGAGCGAGAGCCCGTACGTTACCACGTACTACGTACGGACAGCCGGCGTGCCGTGCGCACGTGTCGATCATATCCCCTCGTGCGGTGCGCACAAGCGAGCAAAAACGTCCCGACAAGAGGTGCTACTAGTGCCCGACGTAAGTGGATTAGTGGTGTGCCGTACCGGCCTGTCCGTCTATCCTGTCCAGTGTCCACCCATAAAGCAGTTAAGCACGCGCGGCCGGCATGTCGGGATGGACCAATGGACCCGTCCGCAATTGCTGCTACGAAGAAAGCTGAACAGAGCAGCAATGCGCGGTAACTCTCCACGGCAAGGCAAACCCTCGTGATGCAGCTACGTACTCCCTCGGTCTCGAAAAGAACAGAAAGGAGGTTTGGTGACTGCACCTCACCTCACGCATGCAGCGACGGTTCGCTCTTTACACGACCGGCCACGTCCGCGGTTTGTTGTCTCGGCGCGGCGCCTCGACCTCCTCCTGATCGATCGATGCTCGTTGCGTTTCTTGTCATCTCGGCACCTTTCTTCCGTGTAATCACCTGAGCGTCAGGCGGATGAGGAAAAAAAGGAGCAGGAGCAAGGTCACCTTACGGACCTTTTGATGCGTGAACGATGTGACCGCTATTGCCGGCCGGGCCAACAAAATTTCAGAAGTGCGTTAAGGGTTTCAAAAGTGTGTTAAGGCTGCCGAGGAAAGTTAAGTTAGGTTAACGTAACCATCCTCCAGGCTGTCAGCGAAGCAGGGCTGGTTCCACATCGCTGTCACTTTTGGCGAACACCTGAAAAATGCAGAAATGCAGCCGACTACCGAATTGCGGCCGGCCACCTTGAGCAATGAGCTCGCACCAAAAGCAGCCGAAAACGACATGGGTATTCCCGTGACCGAATTTTTGGAACCCCACGATGTAAGCATGAATTACAACATTTCATGCTTGGCAACCAGCATTGATTCTCACTGCATGAGGCCAGAAGAAGTGATGCGTTGCGCGGTGGCGGGTGATTTTCCTACTTGCTCTGTTCCGGTTTTTTTTTCTTTCCTACGTGTGGTTATTGCTAAAAACAATCTTCGCTTCAAAAAATATGTATTCTTGCAAAAATGTAGTGAGCAAATATTGCACTTTTGTACTCGAGGATGCGTTCGATGACGCTGCATCAAAAACGTTTCAGGCGCCGTTTCATTGGGCCATTTTGCCCTCAGAGAGGAGGTATGTGATAAGGGCCGTTATTTCTTGTTCGGTTGGGCTGGGCTGCAACCAACCTCCTGCCCGGCCCGAAATAATAGATAGAAGCATGCTTAACCAAACACCCACCACCACCAGTCCACCCACCCCAGCCTGTCAGAGAAAAGCCTATCAAGCTATAGATCAAACATGGGCCTGCGGCCTGGTGCACATAATTGGACAATAACGGTTACAGCCTGCCAGGAAGACGGATTGATTGGCAAGGCAAAAACAAAGCAAAACAGACCACAAAATGAGCACACAGACATACGGCTTGACATCCATTCTCATGTTGCAAGCATCAGCGAGGCAACACAGGAGACACGAAGCTGGCAAATCCTGCCTTATACAACCACGTCGACGTTTATAGTTGTGCAACAAATATCACGGCAAAAATATTGGCCGGATCGGAAGAAAATGCCTCGGGAAGAATACAGGTCGAACACACCGAACCACTCAGCAGCAGTTAAGAATAAGTGCCTATAAGGGTCCCTCACTCTAGTTGAAGTCAGGCTTCTCAGGGTACGTGCAGCCTGGGCGCTGGATGATCACGTTTGCGGCGTAGCAGCCAGCCTTCACACAATCTTCGATGCTCTTGCCCAGAACCAACTGAGAGAGGAAGCCTCCAACGAATGCATCACCTGCCAAACATCAAGGACCATTGCTTATCAGGAGCAGCAGACAAAATTTATACAACCCTCAACCCAAACTCATTTGCTGGAATTTATCCAAATTTGAATTGCAGTATTGTTGTAGTAGGTTTGTACCACACAATTTTATTGCAAGTTACGACAACATATACTGAGTCATAAGGACAATGGAGTATTTCAAATCGATTTATCACAGAATACACAAAAAGGACTGCTCATTAGCTTGTGAAAAATCACCTAAGTTATCCTAGAAGGCATCTATGGATATACTTATGATAAAACAATAAAACATTTTTAAGAAGCCTTCCTAGAAAACACACCAATCTTACTAGAACATACTGATTCATAACATGACAATTGAATATATGGACTTAGTATTGGAATTAATTTACACAAAGAATATTGAAAGAAGACCGATCATTAGCTTGTTTGAAAAATCATCCTAAGTTATCCTAGTCTCCTAGAAGGCATCTTTAGACATACTGATAATAAGCATTCTTAAGAAGCCATCTTAGAAAACACACCAACTAGCATTCAAGAGAAAGGTCGGAAGCAGAGATCAACCCTTTTAACCAAGCACACAAATCAATCCTCAAGACTAAAGAAACATGTACCTGCACCGTTGGTGTCAACAAGCTTCTCCTTAGGCAATAGGATCACAGGGAATGTTTTCACCTATTATCAACAGGATAATTAGTTCATCATATTAACTAGCTTGGATGACAACAATCAATATGGCAGATATCAACTCATATTAACCATCACTTAATGAGCAAGATATCAAATTTCATGTTAGATCGTTAAGCATTGAACTGACAAGAACAAATACCTTTCCATCCTCAGCAACAACCACTGGATCAGCACCCTGAGTGATGACGGCAATCCTCTTTTGCTTGCCAGAAGCCAAAGGAAGTTGGGAGATCTTCAAAGCAATCTCCTCAATATTCTCAGTCTACATTTTATCATAGGTAATTGATCAGTATCACAATCACCAAAGACGAATACTATTCGAGTATAGGAGACTGTTCAGTGATTACCTCCCATCCACGGACTTTGGCGAAGATCTTTGCCTCAGTTTCATTTCCGAAGATGTAGTCAACATACCTATATTGGTAATAAGTAGCAAACATATCTTTAAACATGACTTAGTCCATAGAAAATGCATTAGCAATGAAGTACAAAGTAAGGCCTTCCATGTCAGGAAAGAAGGTTAATTAACACAGGATGATTAGCATGTGCCAAACATTATGTATTCACAAGAACGAACATTGCTTTATATTTATTTATTTATTTTGCTTGGGCTTCATTATGCAATCTCAGATGAAATTCAAAACATTGAACGTTGTGGTATAGGAAAACACTTACGGGATAACCTTCTCTTGGGCATCACGGAAAAACTCACAGATGAAGGGAGCAGAAAGGTTCATCAGGAACACCTGAAAATAACGGATCAATTAACCTCTAGCAACAATTCTAAAGGGAAAATTCCATAATAAACATTTACCTTGTTATTTTCTGCAGCATGCTCAGCAACTAGCTGAATAGAATCAGGTGACACCGTAAGGAAAAAACCAGCAATGTAGATGTACTTTGCCTTCTCAACTGTCATCAATAATGGTATAGTTCAGGTAAAGAACTAGCAAAGTTTCAGATAATAAGGAACTCAGTCAAAGGCAACACATTATGTGCTAAAACTTTTGTTGGCCACAAATCAAATATACTCATGCAAATTACTTTAACATGCAAAACAATGCAATTTCAATAGTGCAACTTGAAATAATAAGAGTACAAACCATTTTGGCATCCTATCCGCAATAAATGGACAACAGTAGTAGACTAGCAAGATTACACAACTTGCATAGCATCAAGCAACTTTGGAAATTTAAATTTAACATACAAAAATTCCCCCAACAAGCTGATGAGCATGGTTTTAGCTAAAAAACAACCTGAGTTCAATAGATGTGTTGAGTATCATACCTAGTGCCCAGTTCTCTGATCTCTTCAGATGCTCAGATTTGTAACAGTTTGCCGCTGACAGATTTGCAATCAGTGACCTGGTACAAAAGGAAATAACTGACATTCTTGAAGAAGAAAGTACTGGCAATCAAAATCTTGTGAAATGGAACAGAAAAACATTTTGAATGGCACAAACAGATGATACTATGATAGAATTTTACCAACTACAAAGATTAAATGTTTTATAGCATTAAGATGTTTCTTTCTAAAATTTATACATTTCATGTATGTCATATCACAGAACACTTGTATGGACAGAGCTGTAAGATGCCTAGCTGTAGCGTGCAATACAAAAGGGCAAAAAAAAAGTGTCTAAGATCTAATTTGGTGTGTAAAGAAGGGCCAAAATGAACAAAAGAGACAACAACACAAAAAAGAAAGCTATATGTTTAGATTAAACAATATCAACTTATTTCTGCAAACATTAGCATGATCTTCAAAGATACAGAATGCAATTACTGTTCCAACATTGTTAGCACTAATAAAATTGTAAGCCTCAAATGTGCATGCTAGTGATAACACAATGATAGCCAATACACAGAAACTTGTGCACTGATCTTACAGAGGATCAAGGATAATGATATGAATATATATTATCAGAATCATGCAATGGTACAATTACCAGTAAATGTAATGTAAAGGAGTCACTACCAACAATTTAAAGCTAAGCATCAAAACCACAAAAATGACTTTTGGACAACAAACCTTTCACCGCCAACAACACATACTGCACATGTGCCGGTAGGTGCTGTCTCGTCCTCATAGTAGTGAGCCTGAGTATGCAAGGCCACGCTAGTCAATTAACCGGCAAAGAAGAAAATTACTGTTTCAAATGTCATAAAGAAGAAGAGGTTAAGAACTAACAGTAACTCCTGCAGCTTGAGCATTCTTCTTCATCTCCTCACCAAACTTGTCCTTTCCAATGCATCCCATGTAACTCGTTGCACCAGGAGTTTGAAGCATCCACTGAAAACCATGACATACCATCAATAAACTGATGCAGCTGCAGTTTTTTATTGTTCACATTTTAGCAGACAAACAGCTTACCTGGGCAACCCTGATAGAGTTCTGGGTGGCTCCTGTAATAACAATGATAAGAATGAAGATAAAATGCAATCAGAAGAGTCACTAAGCTGCAACAATTCATGGACTGGATAAGTGCATATATGTATTACGAAAGCATTACCTCCGGCAATGTATTCAACATTGCTCTTGCTGGACAGCTCATCATACCTGCCAAAAACCACCTTATTAAACAACAGCATACACGGTAGAAGAGTGCATTACATGTCTTCTAGATAAATTGAAGTGTTCAGTTTGCAGGTTGGACAAATAACTGGGACAGCCTGACAAGAATATATTCCAAAAATAACAAAATCAGTATATACAACATAGCATCCGCAATACAAATACTTACATGGGCAAGTGCTTCTCCTCGGCCAGAATGGCATTGTTCAGCTTGATGTCATACCTAAAACATCAGTTGTGATTTACGTCAGTATCACATCATGATTACAGCACTTATCGTAGTAATAATCAAGCAGCATGGCATTGTCACCGTCAACAAAAGCAGAGGCAATCTTATAGCCCCCACAAAATTTTGAGATCTAGCCTAAAATTAGACGAGCAACAGCAACATCCATATAACAATGAATTTCAACGCAGCTACAGCGCGCGCTGATCGCTGTTGAGTTTAATCAATTATAAACAATTTCGGATCAGTGTCCCATGAGATGCATGCCTCGTGCAGCACGTGCGTGCATCTAAGATTAAGTCGATCCCGACGCAGATCTGACGAGACTACGCCGCGAAACCACCAAAAAACGACCAAACCACTCGGACTAGAGTAACTAAATTCCTAAAAGAAGATCAGACGGGGAGAAGGCGAGGCGAGTGCTTACTTTGTGAGGAAGGCGTCGTCGACGACGGCGGAGATGTCGAGGAGGGGATTGCCCATCCCCAGGAGCACGCCCTCGCTCGCCGCCATTTCCTCTCCTCTGCCCTCCACGCGAACGAAGCGGCGGCGCCGGTGGCTGAGATCTGACGCTTCTGATGGGCAGGCGAGGGCTCGGGTTCGAGTGGGCGAGGTGCGGGGAGGGAAGTGGATCCGTGGTGGTGATGGTGGTGGGTGCGGGGTTTTAGTTGGGCTCGCCCAAACCCCGACTGGCCCACCAGTCAGTATCCTCGTGTTCGGTGGGGGTTGGTGCTGCCGGTGGACGTCACAGTGTGGAGCACGCCCCTCCATTCCTCCAAGGCTCTCAACCTCTCAAGTACGCGACGTGATGCTTGGAGATGTCTCTGACATGTGGGTCTGCACCCTCCAGGTTGGTTGGTTTGGGGCGTTGGTTGGTTGTGCAGACTGCAGAGTTGGTGGTGCACGATGCGCGGGTCCTTTTCGCCCACCAACCAATGGTCAGCCCAACTTCTCCCAAAATACATTATGTAAAAAGAAGATTCCTCATCACATTAAACATCACATAAAAAATGTCGGTACATGCATAGAGTACTAAATGTAGATGAAATTAAAAACTAATTACACAGTTTGGATGTACTTTGCGAGACGAATCTTTTGAACCTAATTAGGCCATGATAGGACAATATTTACCACAAACAAACGAAAAGTGCTACAGTGCTTTTTCAGCCTAAAATTCGTGCAAAATCTTAGAATTTTGCAACCCGATTTTGGGCTTCGGTCGGCTCTCGGGAGTGGTGCGCTGCTGCCCGCACTGTCTTTACACCGAGAAAGCCGGAAAGTCTCACAGCTTTGCCAGCCCAATCACAGTAGTATGTTGGGCCGTATCAGACCGCCGCCTTGATCCGACGAGTTTGTCGGGCCGAATGAGAAGCTAGGGAGCGAGCCCACCACAAAGAAATACTAGTAGAAAAAAGAAGTTGCCGGGCCGCCGTGGCCCATGAACTAGCCCAAATGGCGATTTTTTTATTTTTTTTACGAATTTACAATAATGTACATCCATCTCAATATTTTGCAAAACTACCATCGTTCAAACAGCGGTAAGGACCTGTACGTCTTCAAAAGAATCATAATTTTTTTGTATGAACTCAGACGGAGATAAAATTTATATGAAAATTGTAGATTTTGTCGAGATCTACAATTTCGTAGTTCAAACTTTTTTCATTTGAAATCATCTTTTTCATAAGAAAACGTTACGATTTTTTGAAGATGTATTGGTCTCTACCGCCGTTTCAAATAGCGGTAGAGACTGCTATAGTATTGCTACACTACCCGCTGGCGGGTGGAATTCCTACCGCTGTGGGAAAGAGCGGTAGGAACCATTTCGTCGTTTCAAATGATAACAGTGGTATAGTTTTGCAAAAACATTACGAGAGATGTATCTTTTTGTAAATTCATAAAAAATAAAAAAATCTTAAATGGCCCGACAAAATAGTATCGTCTAGTTGCTCAAGCTTTGTGTGTATGTTGTGGTTTGGGGTAGGTGGAAAACTGCAAATACAAACAACAATCTGCCAACTCCAAACATTAGGCTTATGCGTGAATTAGGCCTGCAACCAGGTAGCTGCTAGGCCCCAAGTGAACTCTGCACCAATTCCTAGCGAAGCACGAGGAGGGGGTCCTCATATCATTCGAGAGAGGATCGTAGTAATATTTGAACACAAGAAATTGATGGACACGGGTTCTTCAAAAAATTAAGGACGAGTCATCCCTCTAAATCATGGCAGGGAACTAAGCACCTCTGTGGCTATCTCAATTATATTCCTTTGCAGGATTATTGTTAATTCCTTGTATCAGGTTTTTCTTCTAGGCTAACATTTTTTTATCGAAGGGAATCAGCTTCTATTGATTAAGTGTGACTGTAAAAAAACTATATTGAGCATCTTGTAACTTTTTGCCTTTTTCACACCATCATGCTGACTTTCTAATGGTACATGTATATGCAGTTTTTTTTTAAAAAAACTACAAATACATATGCTCCCAAAACATGCATGTGTTCTTAGGCTATGAATGCATGTGCATACTAAGTTACTAACCATATAAGCATCCATGAAAAATTAAGGGCATGTTTGGTATACAGTCACAACTTGCCACAGTTTGCCATTCTAAGCTAAGGTTGGTCAGGTTTCACTAGCGAGCAACTCCAACAGTTTGCTATCTTAACTTGTTATATATCTAATTTTGACAAAACATCAAAAATTAGCCTCCAACAGTTTGGCAAGACAATTTGGCATCAATAGCAACTTGGCATCCCTCCCCTCGTTGTGTATATATGCGCGCGAGTACCCGCGGCGCATCCGTTCCGTAACACAAGAGGTGGAAGGACCTAAAAATAATTTTGTTTCTATCTCGGGATTCCTCATGTAAGTTTTCAAGAGGTGGAAGGACATAATATGATTTTGTTTCTCTCTCAAGGTTCCTGATGTAAGTTAGATCTGGAATTGACAAGTGAATTATACCAAACTGTTGGAGATGAACTCTTTTTTACTAGGCATATATTTTTAGAAGTTGGCAAAACACAAGATTTGCCAAGTAAAATTTAGCAAATTGTTGGAGTTGCTCTTAGGTAGTTGTTTGGTTGCAGCCATAGTTGTGGTAAGATTCCTTGCCAACAATCCAGTTGCCACACGCCATCAATAATAACTTAGATAAATATAGTGAATCTTACCACAACTAATTTTGGCAAAGATTTTGAGCATCTAAGCTTAGTTAACCTTGGCAAACTTTTGTGGTAAATGGTAGCGATCTTACTACATGAATCAAATATTTCTTAAATCCAACAATCTTGATATTAACAAAAATCACATAGACATTTTGGATGAGTATATTGCTTACTATTGTAAGATACTCGAATCTATATAAACTATATGGAAGCACCCAGTAAGGATCACAACTCTATTTCTCTCAACATGCAAACTATCCATGTTAACGTTGTGTCACCATCTACTAGGCGCCACATCAGCATCCACTAGGATTATATATTCATGTCTCATACCGATTTTCTGTGACTAATAACATTCATGCATGCAATTTATAAGTTTTTGCAAGTATCACACTATAAAATTATCATGATAGAATACATAGAGGATCAATAATTTAAGAGCAACTCTCTATGAATAAAATGTATATATTTTCATGTATAATGTCGTTTGCAAAAAAGTATTGCCTTCTAATCACCTTACTTTTCTATTTTCAAAGTAACCTTAAATTTTTACTTCAAAAAAATTTCACAGAAATGCAAGGGGTATCACTATTAAACTTAAGTTATCTGCATGTCATACTATCATTGAAAAGTTCTCTCAAATCTCACAACAACACGCACTGAATCGCCTGGTAATAAATAGGTTACAACACCAAAAACCTCATCAATTGAGCATATATCAATTTATAAATAGGAGATATCAGGAGTCAGGACCCTACCCCTGGCAAGCTTATATTGTTCACCCGTCATATTGAAATAGAGTATTAAACGTAGGTTAATGACAAAACTCACTTCATATCCCAGCTAATTAGCGAGTCGAATCTAATGGCCTAATTAGATCATGATTAGACAATGTTGTACTACAATAAACAATTTTTAATGACAGATTAAATAAGTTTAATAGATTCGTCTCATGATTTTTCCTTCCATCTTGCTACAGTAACTTTTGGCGAGTTGCCAAACGACCTAAACAAGGCAAGTTCCAAATGTACTCGTTGTACTTTGTCCTGTGATCAGTACGCACAACATGGACACATGATGTTACAACCATACACGACTTTAGGGCTCATTCTTTTGAGTGAAAAGAAATAAGGAAGTTGCAAATAAATAGTACTGGAATAGTATTTTTTGTGAGAAGATGTGATGAATGTGATAGGTGAATAGTATTTTTACTGTTGCTTTGTAAGCAAAAGAACATGCCCTTATATTACATTAAGATACAAACCGGAGTGCGAGCACAACGTTATTACAGTACTTTTATTAGACGGAAAGCTTAAACGCACTTGGGTCTTTTAGAGGGTGCTTGGATACCTTTTAGTCTTATGACTAAAACTAGTTAGGCTAAAAGTTGCTAGTCTCACTATGGGTGTGTTTAGAAGCCCAACTTCCCCCAAAATTCACTATGAAAAAGAAGATTCTCCATCACATCAAAAATACCGACACATGCATGGAGTACTAAATGTAGATGAAATCAAAAACTAATTACACAGTTTGGATGTACTTTGCAAGACGAATCTTTTGAGCCTAGTTAGACCATGGTAGGACAATATTTACCACAAACAAACGAAAATTACTACAGTGCTTTTCAGTTCGGAACAGTGCTTTTCAGCCCAAAATCCGTGCAAAATCCAGAATTTTGCATCCCAATTCAGGGAACTAAACACACCCTATGCTTAGATCCAAATCCTAAAGAGACTAAAATGTAGTAAATGAGCATTAATTATCTCTCTCTCTCCCTTTTCTCTCTCTCCCGCCAATAGATGGAGCTTGCTACAGATTTCTATGAGGTTAAATGAAGAGAGAGAGCTAAAACAAAATTTAGTAGGGGTTCCCCTTACTAAAACATTTTAGTATCAAGACTAGTTTTAGTCTCTCTTTAGTCATGGGTGATTAGAACTTTAACCCTTCAAATAGACTAATTTTAGTCAGATTAAATTTAGTCTCTTGGATCCAAGGACTCCTTATTCAGATGCCGCCGGCCAACGACTGCATATACGCTCATTTTAATTTTTGAAGGAAAACGGCAAAGCACAACACGTGAGCTCTCACCAAGGTTATGCGTATTCCAACGTATTCTCTCTTTTATATATTTCTCTAAAGGAAAACGGCAAGAATGCACGTTTGTTCGCATGAAGAGGAGCACGGCTCAGCTTGTCAGTTGGCGCGCAGTTGCTTCGGGTGGTGGAAGACCAACGGAAGAGAAGGAAGGCAAGAAGCTTGAACTCAGATCAGATGAGATCTATATGTCAAAACTTACTGTGTCTTTGGATAACAGATGAGAGTATTAAAGTCTTTTCATACCATCACTAATCTGTTTAAAAAAATTTAGAATTGCACTCTTCATGAGATGGAGAGAGTAGAAGAGAGAGGAAAGATATGGAGAGGGAGAGGAAAGCAAACTTGCGATGGATGGCGTAAATAACAATGTCTACTTAAGTGAAGTAAAGTATAAGTCTGTCCCATCAGACGTTAGGAAGCTAATTAGAAGTATTAAATATGAATCAATAATAAAACAAATTCAGAATGTATATAAGAGAGACCGGATAAATCTTGAAATTAAGAATGTCACCGTAGATGTCTTATTGTTAATGAACATATCACTCGCTACTTATAAGTTTATTTATGAGTGCGGTTTGCGGGCGGGTGTTGTGGTTGTGCTTCAGTTATGCTGTCGTAGTTGAGTGGAGTGGTGAGACCATGTTGATGTCCCGATCCAACCGGTCGGTGTTGAGTGACTACTCATTTCAATCCAACTGGGTGGGTATAATTTGTTTTTTTCCCCTTTTTCTGTCTATGATTTTTTAGGATCGTAGCCATGTATTTTCTGTTATATTAATGAAATGCGCACTTGTTTTGTACGGTGTGCTAAAAAAAGTTAATTTAGAAAAAAAAAAGCGGTCACACTAAGTTGTGGATTCGTAGGGAAAAGATATGTTTCACGGTTAGAATTAATGATGCGCACCTATCGCATGTTTATTTCTAAGAGCAGCATTTTCATAAAACTCTTTTTAGATGTCCGGTGTCACGATAAATATGTACGTGTCAGACCACTGCCATACTCCTAGTAGAGTAGTTAGCTGACAGCGCACGGAGCTCTACTGTTCTAGTGCGTGCAGCGCGCGGCTCTACCAACTTTAATCGTGCATAGCGACACCCCCTACGTGCGATTTTCTCTCGCCCGTATCGTGCAACACGCGCCTTTTTGCGCCTCCGTAGCAAAGTTTTTGCCGCCTCTACGTGCCTTCAGGTCGAGGCTTCCCCTCTACAGCAACGCCGGCCAGCTGGGAAGCCTGGGATACCGCCCCACAGCTGCCCCCTACCACGGTCCACCACGGCTGACTTGTGCAAACCCCACGAGTCTGCAAACACGCAACTGCAAAGGATAAAAAGGTCACTAGTATGGCCCTGAGCCTCTGACCCCCAGACCCCACAGGGGTACTTGTGGAACTTCGCGTCGACGTGCGCTATAAACCCCCGACTTCGGGGCCACCCTCCGAACCGCACGACGCTCGCGTTTCCCCTTTGGGTTCACGCGCTCTGAACACGCCGCCCCCGGTAACCCACTGCCTCTACTCCGTTCTCACCCCCATTCCAAACCAGCGCCGCCACTGGTCTCCATCTCGCCGCACCGCACCGCACGGAATCGCTCTCCTCGCGCGGCGACGCCGGATTCGGATTCATCCCGGCGCCGGCGCGGCGGCGCTCCATAGTAGGTGAGCTGGCAAGCTTCCCCTGGTTCTAATCTTCTCTGCATGAACGAGAGTGTTTTTTTTTTCTTTTCAAACATGGAGCTGTGTTGATTTTCGTGTGAGTAGTTGAGTGGCGGCCCAGGGGATAGAGCGTTTGGGGTACCGAAATTTCGAGCGATCAGTGCGGGGGGAGGATTTCGGGTGTCGGGGTTTTGCCGACTGGGGCGGTTTAAATGGGGTTTACGCAGTTTGGTGCCGGCGCAGGGGGTATTTAGTAAGAGCATATTCGCTGGATGGATGTAAATGAAGCCCGCTCGGTTCTGAAATGTGGAGCATTTACTTACCGTTGCGCTTTTCAATTCGTACAGTAGGTGAAACTGATAACCTTCTGTTTACTGCAGTAGTGGTGGGCTCCGTGATTTTAGATGGAGTTTAATTTGTTTCCACTTACTTTTAGACAGCGAACATTCCGTGGCTAACCTAGAGGGTGTTTGGAACTTTGGATACCTTTAGTCCCGTGACTAAAATTAGTCAGACTTTCACCTTCCTGTTTGGAAGATAGAACTAAGAGCATTAAAGTTTAGATTTATCCATTTTTCTCTCTCTACTAGAGACTTTTAGTCCCTTTTAGCTGCCCCTCCCCTACTAGAGACTTTTAGTCACTAGTTTTAGTCTTTTTTAGTCTCACTTGTTTGGAACTTTAGTCCAAAGTGACTAAATTTAGTCAGGCTAATTTTAGTCACCCCCATCCAAACATCCCCTGGTTTATTGAGTGATTGCTCTGCTTGGTAAGGCATTGCCTGTGGTATATGCTGCACTTGTATGCGCTGGCGGAGCTAAAGCAACAAATGAGGGGGGGCGAACAATTGTATTTTTTAAAAATCGATAAACTGTACCCATCTGTTCATATAGTGGGGAAATCACCCACGTTCGTCTGAACCTAGCTCCGCCAGTGCATGTATGTCTTATATTCCCCTGTTGGAGTATACAAAAGGTATTTCATTTTAACCTGGTCTTTGATATTTATGTTCTGATAACATGATGACATATGCATCATTTGTAGTTACAGAACCGAAGTAGTTTGAAAGCATTTTAAAAAATATGTATCTGGTTGTATAGTTTTTTATACACTAAACGTACTTATAGTTTGACAAATTATTGGCCAAAAACATGCAACCTTTTATCTTTGCAAAAAATATACGCTCAATATATTTGAACGAGGGACAAGAGTATCTATGACCAGCCCGTTACATAGTTCTCACACAAGCTACTGTTTAATGCCATGGCAATCCAAATTTTTCGTTGTTTGATGATTATATTTTGTGCCCAGTCAGTGTATGCATGGCATTGCTTCATCTTCAATGTATCAGTTTCAACCCCCTATAACTAAGCACTAATCCTAGTTGTCATGTTAATAAAAGCTATGCACATCGTTTACTAGGATCCATTGAATTTGCAATATTGTGGAGCAGGAACTGCATTACACTATCAGCCTCATTCACCTTCGTCTCACATTAAATATAATTCAATTATTTTGATCCTTCACACCACCAGTTCATGTAAATTGCTCGATCTTGTGAGGTTCTTTGATTACATTATCTAATTTCATGTAGAACTTGGCAATTGGCATCCTCACATCAATGTTTGTGGAAAGTTGGCCCCTAATTTTCAAAATGCTCATATAGTTGGTCAGATGTTAAACGGCTTCTGTTTTGTGTTTCTGACTTTCTGTATGTGGTCTTTGTGTTGCAAATGTTTGTTTTGGTGCATTCCATGCCTATGCCATTGCATTGATCATCTTATGTTGCATCAACTCACTGACCACATGGTTGATTTCTAGTTTCTACCATGTTTTGTTATTTCATTGACATCAAGAGCATGTTAAAGAATACAACATTTTTAGTTGTTTAATGTTATCTCTGTGGGCCAATTGTTGATTAAGTTGTCATAGTTATGCTTTTGGTGTTACAGTACTCAACTATAATAATATTAGTTTTTTGGCCTTGCCACTTTATTAGAACAAAATGGTTTTTCTTTTTGTTTATTTGTACCACCGAGGTTACTCTCCTTGGGTAGTGAATATGAAACAGCATGTTATAATTTTCTTCTGTACTGTGGAGCCATGTATCCGCAATAACACCATCTGCACATGAAATCTCTAGGTAATTTTCCATGCAAAGCATTTTTAAATAAATAAACAATTATATTTGCACGGACCGTAAGGTAGTGCAGAATTGATTGAAGTAGTTTGTTTGTTTAGCATAAACACTAATATTAGTTTTCTACTTTCATGAGTTTCAGTCAAGGAATCGAGGGTCTGCTATTTTCTTCAATCACCTTAAATATTGAAGTTCTGTAATTATTTGTGTATTAAATTCTTTCTGATATTTCATGTTAAGCGATATTGCTAGCACATTTTCTTATAGTGTAACAAACTTGATCTTAAATGTGTCTTCATGCCATTGATATCTATGCTGTGTGCATTTATTTTCTGTTTAGTTTAAATACAGGCCAGTTTACTAGTGCTTATATTTTGAAGTGAGATGTGTACCTAAACAGAGTGTACTAATATTGTCACCTTCTTATGGTTACTTCCAAGGGGGGCTCTTCTTCATAGCAATGGCATAGTTTCCAATTGCGAGACCTGCTATTTTGGGCGGAGGTATTATGGATAACAATGAAACCTGCAAGAAATCACATGAGGGTGAGAAACTTGAGACTGGCAGGAGAGAAGATAAAGCATTTTATATCCCTGAACTAGAAGAAGGTGAGTTCAGGGAGGATGAACCATCTGGATTGACAAGCCTTGTTTGCAAGGATAAGGTTGCAAGTGTTATAAAGCTGAGTTTATCTGCCCAAGTGGCAGTTAAAAAAGGGCAGGTCAATACAAGGCAATCAACTTCCCCTGAAAGAGGTTCCCATCAAGGATTCATTGCAAACACTACTGCTATGCAATCCAAAAGTAATTCAACAAGGGATCAACCTATTAATGTGAGCCAGTCAACTTCTCGTAGACTATATACTAAGAAACACTGTCAGAGTTATTCTCCCTCTTTCCATATTAGGTCGAAAGAAAGGCATGTGCAAAGGACACGAAACTGTTTTAGTTACCATGATTATCACCATGTCCTGAAAAAGATTGAGGAAGTTTGTTCAGAAAGGCTCAATAAACTATTCTTACATCAGAATAAAGATCGCAAGGAATTCAATATTTTACTAAAGAAACAGGAGTTCAAATTCTTCCAAGAACATGTTTGCTCTTATAGAGTCCATTATGAGCGTGTCATACCAACAGCAAGATATCACAGAAAGAAACTACCGAAGCCATCTTTCTGCATTTTACGTAGGTTTTTCCGTAAATATATGCAGTCTCAGCTTATAAAATTTGTGAAACGACAAATAAATGATAGAAACAAAGAGAAGAGAATAAAAGAACGGTGGATATTCGAGGCTACAGCTGGCTACCTTAAGAAATGTTTTGATGAAACTTCCTTGACATATTCTGGATTTGAGATGGAGAAATCAAATTGGCATGTGCATGCCTATTCTGAAAGTGAACAACAGCTCAAATTTTTGGACATGCAATCACTAACTGCTGAAATTGAAGCAATTGCTTCCAGTAGAGAGCTTGAAGAAAGCCAAACAAATAAGGAAAATGATATGTTTCAGCCAGAGCCGGTTGTAGAAAACTTGCAATTGCCACTAGAAACAAGCAGAGGCGCAGAGCATGGTTTATCTGTTGATGTTCCAGACGAAACTGCCATTGTAGATAACATGTCTTCTCAGCCTAACTATACATCCACTATGGACTTCAGTGAAAAAATTGGGACACAAGTTGCCTTCTCGTCGCCACCACAAAATGAGGGGGAAAATGTAGAAAGATCTTGTTCTCGGTTTGTCACTGATGAAGTATCGGTACTTGATAAGAGAGCTGATTCAGAAAATGCTCCTCCAGCCTTCAGAGAGGAGCGAAGGTGCACAAGTCCTGGTGATAATACGTTGGAAGGCTCTTGTTCTAGATCCCAGAGTCCACCTGGGTCTGACTCTAATATTCATGAAACATCATTGCATCATGAGGTATTTTAGCTCATATTCATTTTTTATTAATGTATTAAAAATCAAAATTAAGTATTAAGTTGTTTTTTTTGGGCTGGATGATTTCTTCATTAAGATGGAAAATATGTGGGCAAGAGCTTAACCTTTTGCTTTGCATGCAAACATTTTGTTTTGATTATAGCTTGATTGAGAAGGCGTAGTCATGTGTCCATTATAGTTTGATTGACAAGTCATGCTTACAAAGCTGATTTCGGGTCCTGTATTAAGAAGCCAACTATCAGGAAAGACCTCGATGCTATTTTGATTCTTTTCCCCCAAATGGTATCACAGTGAATGAACAAATCATTAGTAGGGTCTGACTGTTACAGTCATCATTGCAAATGAACTTTTCCAACTTAATACCAATGGAAGACCATAACATAACATTCTTGGACATAATTTCTCTGCAGGAACCTCAAGCGGAAAGGCTGCCTTCAGTTAATGTGAATCAAATGGAACAAGCTGATATTGCAGGTAGCAAGGAAGTATCCAGTGATGATACCCCTTCCTTTGGCCAAGTCACTGAACAACAAAACACCTTTGCAACTTCATCAACATTAGTTCAGCCTTCAACACAACTGCAACTTTATGATTCAACTTGTCAAAGTGCTGCTCATCTGTATCAACCATCTGTTGTGAATACTTATTCCATAAGCACTGGGTTAGACAGGCATGGGGCATTAAATGCTCAGCAACAATCAGCCAGCCAGACAACGACAAGCTCCATGGTTGAGCATATACCTGAAAGTGGACTCCAGTCAGATTCAGTTACCAATGAGTTTACTCAACTGCTTATGTCGTTTAGCAATCACACCTCTTCTTCTGCCCAAGTTACTGAGCAGCAAATTGCTTCTAATTCATTCTCATCCACTCAACATTTAACACAACAATATGGTGACCATACACGTCAAACTTCTGCTCATCAGTATCAACCATCTGGCTGGAATAATTATTCAGAACAAGCTAGGTTAAACAGCCCTAGGGCATCAAATGTTCAGCAACAGACAACAACAGGATCCACTTCTGGACAATACATGCCTGAAAGTCTTATTCAATCAGATCCATTAACAATTGAAATGAGTCAACTGCGCAAGTTGCAAGATCTGATGACAAAGAGGCATCTATCTAAGGTTACTTTCTTAAACTCCTATATTTTTTTCATCATTTCTCCCGTGCTCTCAACTCTCAAATGCCACATTGACTCTTGTGGTGTTATCATCTAATCAATTTCCCTGCTTGGATTTGCTTAGCGGGAAAAAATTATCTCGGATTGCAAAATGGAGATAGCTGAATGCAACAGGAAGTTTGATGAGATGTTCCATAATTTAGAGATGGAAGCACTGCACAAAAAGAAGGATATTGAGATGCTTCAGGAAAAAATATGTAAGCAACAGATATTAGCAAAGACATTCCAGTTTGTACATTCTACCGGAGTTGCTTCATGCAATCAGAGAGGTACACATTATTTACATTAGCCTTTTCTTGACAGAACAAAATAGTGTGGATACTATTTTGCATGAATTGGGACCTTAATCTGCTCCGGTAGTACATTCCTTCAGAGATTGCATAACCTCGCAGTTACACCATCCACCCATAACATATAATTCTGATTTATCAGTCACATCTTTTTATAATCAAGTCTTAATCACGGGATTCTATTGAGGAATACGACCAAGTGTATTTTTTCACTAAGATTTATCGATATGATCGGTAATGATGGATGCTCATAAGTTAGAGGAAGCTTACGTGCGTTTTCTTGGAAACATACAATTGGTTTGGTGGCAACCCTGCATCTCCGTAAATCAAATCTAGCTACTGCCACCGCATATCGGTAGAGTTAGAGGAACAAAACACCTTTTGTAGAGTAACACATACATGTACAACACATGATTAGCTTAAAGTGTCTCCAGAAGGTTACTACGAAATCTTTTACAGATAAACTAAAGTTACAAATTAGTCTCTGAGGATCTGTTATCCTCTAATATTAGGGATGCTGTGCTGTTTATGTTTAGTTTTGCTAATGATTATAGGGCTATCATTTAATAAAGTAATTTTGTGATACTTAGGATTCAAGCTGTTTTGCTTATGAACTATGGGAAATCCAGAACTCTGTACGACATTTGTAGCGGGGATAGATAAAACATCTGAATTTGTTTAGTGGCATATAAATACTTTCTGTAAACCACGTCTTGTGCTTGGCTGGATTATTGGACGAACAAAACATTGTCGACCTGAATTTGGAGTCAATCTTCAGAACCTCCAATTGCTTGAATTTGTTGCCGAACCGCTTTAGCCACTCTACATGCCCCTCCATACCACTATGTTTCTTTATCAAATCAAAAGAATAGAACAGAAATTTGTTGCACCTTTTCCTTTTGGTAGTGTGGTTCTTAAAAAAAAAAGTTGAATCATCTTGAGGGAGGGGGAGGGGTCTCAATTTATAGTCGCACCTTCATGGCACTAGCGAAGTACACCAGGAACCCACTTCGGAGCCAAAGGGTGTTGTTGAGATTCTGGTCATTCTTTTGGTATACAGTATTTTTTTTTCTGTGTATTAGAAGCTTCCTTTAGAGCTATTACAAGATGTTTTGGTTGGAATATTCTTGATCATGAATTAGACTCCTCTGCAGAGCAAAATAATATTGTGAATTATATCTTCTTTTCACTGATTTTTCACGCATGCATCATATGATAATATCATGTTTCTCATCCTACTCTGGAAGTGCCATCAGTAGATGGTTTAACAGATCAATTTGGTCTACTCCTGTTGATGTGCTCTCCCTTTGTTTTAGGTGTACCCAGGAGAACCACGAGAGAGCCTAATCAGCCATCAGGGCAACAAGTTTCGCGGTTTCCTTCATCAACAGCAATGTACCAGCCACCGCAACCTTCTGCGCAACCATCCACAAGCAACTCCCTTGGACAGCCTGTTATGACCACACCACAGGCTATAGCTAACACATTGGGCAGATCTGCCACTAACTCGACACATGCTCCAGGTCGTCTCATGGGTTCTGGAATTGCATACAATGCACCTGCACCTCATCTCCGGAACTTTGTAAATCTGGTGCAACCTTCTCGTGGTGGTGCTACAAGCTTCGACAGGCAGCTGCAGCTATGATAGCATCCATCGTGCATGCAACCTGTCTGTCTACATGGACTTCAGCTAGAAGTCGTGTTTCCTCTTGGATCTTGACCAGAGAGCAGTCTAACAGTGCAGTTAGGTTTGTTCCCTGCCTATCAGATTGACATGTCTGTTGATTCAGCACTTTGTTTTCCATTAGTTGCTACCTGGCTATAGGAGCTGCAACTCGGGACTGTTTCTGATTAAACTCTGCTTTGTAAAAAGCACAATTTCGTAGCTGACCCTGGTTACCTGTTCTCCGGACTGGAATTCAGTTTAACTTGTGCAACTAGATGTCTCATGTCTGTAAATGTACCTTAATAATGGTTCGGACTCAGAGAAGAAACATTGGGTTGAAACCTGCAGAACGTTATCAGAAGTATCATCATCCCTTGTTGCCATGTTACAGAGTACAGACATCATCTTAGAAGCTGTGGGCTGTGGCTGTCAAATATTGCAGACTGATCTACCTCCATTGTCCATTCGTTGAGAACTCTGAGATGAGGAAGTGCATATCGAAAGAGGGAAAAGAAAGGGGCCAGGGGTCCTGAAAGATCGTCTCTATCTGGCATGCTATGAATGTCCATTCCCATCATTGGTCAGGGTCCCGCACGCATAAGGCACGACATGCCAATACAGGCATGAAATGGTATCCGTCCACTGCGGATCGCGGTCCTGCATGGGCACGTCGCCGTTCGAGAGCCAAAGCTTCTTTATCTGCCGGAACGGGTTTGGTAGCTTGGTTGGGCCGATGGCCGTGGCCGGGCGGGGCCCGAGCGGCATCGAATGCTCATCAGTCATCATGATGCACACGCGCCGAGAGATCACGGACGGACGGCAACCCCTGGAGTGGGTGGTGCGTCGGCGTCGCGGCGGCAGCGGAGACGGTGGAGCGGTCGCGGCCGCGTCGGTACCGGGGATCACGCTCACGCCTTCCCCCCGTGGTCGCGCTCCCTCCCATTCGCCACGGCGAGTCGCGACCAGGGTTTTTTTTCCTGATCGGAAGCGGTCCGGAAACCGCGGTAACCGGTCCGGCTCGGTACCGGTTCCGTCCGGCCGGTTACAAACTGGCGTCATTCAAAATTTCAAATTTGAATTAAAAAAATTTCAAAAATAGTTCAAGTTGCGACGAATCCAATGATGCCAAAAGTTTTCAAAAAATTTGTTCATTTAGCATATTTAACGGGCATTAGAAGTTAAATCAAAAAAGAAAAAGAAAAAACCCAACGGCCCATTAAGGTCCAGTTCGGCCCAAGGGGGGTTCAAAATATCTCCCTATCCGCTCCCCTGTCTGCGCGTAGTGCCTCCACTCTACCCCCTCTCCCCTATCCGCTCGACACCCTGGCGACCGGAGCCCCGTCCGCCCCGCGCCGCCGCCTAACCGTCGCTCCCGGCCGGTAAGCCGAGCGGACGGCGCGGTAAGCCGGGCGGCTGCCGGATCTACCGCCTCGGGGCGGTTAGCCGCGCTCGTGGAGCGGCTAGCCGTTCCGGTGAGGTGGTAAACCGGGCGGTTCCGCCGGCTAACCGGAGAAGCTAGGGTAAGCAACCGAATCTTCGATTTAGGTGGGATTTGATTCATATGTATTAGACAATGTATCTATGATTGATTGGATAGATGATTTAGGTGAGATTTGATTCATATGTATTAGGATGTAGGGTAGGTATGACTTAGGATTTAGGTACATTTCATTTAGATGTATATTTAGGATTTAAGATTTAGGTACATTTGAATATTAGGATATAGGTAGTTTTGAATATTAAGGTGCATATATGATTTAGGTAGATTTTATAGGTACATTTTATATGTAGATTTGATTTAGCATTTAGGTGTAGATTTTTAGTTAGATTTACGTACAATTTATTTTTGTGTTTGATATGTTATTCTTGTCCATTTATGCAGATAGACAATGTCAGGCAGAAATAAAGATGTTGTATGGGAACATGGTGAAAATCTTTATCCCGGATGGCGTTGCAAGTATTGTAATTCGCAGAAAGGAGGAGGTGGTGCAACTAGATTGAAACAACATTTGGTTGGGATCGGGGCGGAGGTGGTCCATTGCAGGAATGTGCCACCAGATGTGCGGGATTACTTTCGGCGCGAAATTGAGAAGGCTAAGAAGGCAACTGCTGATCGGGCTCGAGAGAAGTTGGCACGAGAGCAGGCTGCAGCAGAGGGAAACAATCCCGGTGAGCAATATGATGAGGAGGCTCAGGTGCAGCGTGCCATGAACCTATCGAGAGCGGAAGCAAAGTACCGACAGAGGGTGCAAGAGAGAGGAGGTGCATATGAGTGTGGAGGGGGTAGTGGTTCGGCTGGGGGAAATCCTGTGGTGAAGTTGTTTCAAAGAGCAACTTCGAGGAGGGAGAGTCCTGCGGTGGCCGAGATGGAGTCTTTCTTTGGACTGGAGATGGAGTCTTTCTTTGGACGTAATGTTGCGACTTGGAATGAGTATAAGAAGATTCTTAATCGCAGGATACGAGACACGTATGACAACCGCACGTATGTGGGTGCAAGTATAACGAGTACTAAATTTTCAAACTCTTAGGCCCTCTAATGACTTTATGCTCATTGTCAGTATTTCCATTTTGCAGTTGCGGTCCTAAATCCAAGGAATTCATATGTGGGTTATCCAAATCAAGACATGTATCGTTCACTACGGGATGCATTTGAGCGCAAGACGGATATTGAGTCAGCTGTTCAGGCATTGCAGGAGGTTGAGGTGTTTCGCCAGAAGCATGGCGAGTTTGGAAGTGAGATGGCTGCGAGAATGGCGGTTGACCCGAAGACATCCCCATGTAAGATTTATTTCATGCGCAATTAAAGTTATGTCGATTTGGAATATATTACTTACATACTCATTTGCAAATGCAGCATCCTGGTGGATGATGTTTGGAGGCAGCACTCCACAGCTGCATCGTCTTGCTTTGCGCCTTGTTTCACAATGTTGTTCGTCAAGTGGATGCGAGCGGAACTGGAGTACCTTTGCGTTGCTTCATACAAAGGTTCGGAATCGGTTGACGCACAAGAAACTTACCAAGCTTGTCTATGTCAACTACAACCTTCGACTGCGATTGAATGAGGTCTCAGGAGGCTATCAACGTGATGATAGTGACTTTGTTGATCAGCTGGCTCATCTTTCATTCTATGATCACAGAAATCCGGTGCGGGAATGACTCAGGAGGCTATCAACGTGATGATAGTGACTTTGTTGATCAGCTGGCTCATCTTTCATTCTATGATCACAAAAATCCGGTGCGGGAATGGATGGAATATGGTCGATCCAATCAACCTCCAATTCTGGATGAGGACGATGATGACGGAGACATCCCTATCCTGTCACAGCTAGTCAGGGATCAAATAGACCCCTCAGATCTTCGTGATGCTACGGGGGCTGATTGCATCAGCGGTTGGGCACGTCAACATGTGGGTGACACTCACCTGGGTAAGAGGATGTTCCGGAAGGGCCTACAAAGGGTGACCCGAAGCGTCGACGAGGACATGACGATACAAGAGGCAAAGCAACAGTAGCAGTGGCGAGCGACGACGACACTGATGACGAGGAGGATGATCGTAGTCCACCGTATCAGGAGTCTCAGGATAGTAGCTCTGCTGATGATGGTGAGGCTAGTGGTGATGGTGCTGATGCTAGTGATAATGATGATGATAGTAGTGACGGGGACGGTGGTGGTGGTGCTGGTGCTGGTGGTAGCGGAGGTGGTGGTGGTAGTAGTGCTGTTCATTTCACAGGTATCAATCGCACGCACGTACATATGCACTTATGTTTCTTACTTCGAGTACTAATTATGATATATGGTTCATTGCAGGAGAGACTCAGTACACGCATGCTACTCAGGATCAAGACCATGAAGTACCGGAATCTCAGAGGAAAAGGGTTGGCCCAAGGGACGACGACACTCCACAGTACTCTTCTACCTCGTATAGTGATACCTCGCGGTCTTGTCCCTATCCCATACCTGACATGAGCATGCAGCCACCGACGAGATGGGTGTACGAATGGGAAGACCCCCATTTCTACTCTATGTTGGTGCAGGAATGGGAGACAACATCGGCGTGGACGGGCCAAACTTGGCAAGACTACCAGGCTGAGTTGCTTAGAGTCCGAGGTTTGAATTTGATGTCCGTGGCCGAATACCAAATGGCGTCCCAAATGGGGGTCTTCCCATTCTTACGTTGAACTTTTATTGATGTGTACCCGTAATTGTATGCACGCTAAGCACTGTGGTATTTGTATGCTTACTGTTGGCGGTCGATTTCCGTCAACCTAGCCACATATTTACCTTCTATGTTGGTATTAATTTGATATTCACACTAACGATCCTAACCATCATTATATATCAAATTCGCACTCGTGCATGGTATTTGGAGTCTATTGTTTACACAGGGATTAAGAGCCTAAATGAGGACTTTCGGGTAAAGTTCATCAAGGGTTTTACAAGAAGATCATGACTCCAAATGAACCAAGGACTAAAGCGTGAAGCCGAGAAGTATCGAGGACCTAGACAGAAGATGCGGGAGTTCATACGCCAAGCACCCTTATCTAAACCGCAAGCAAAATGACGTCAAGGACCCACATGCAACTCGACAAAACTTCTAGAAGACACGAGAAGCGACGGGAAGGAAGCCGGGGCTGAACTGGGCTGAAATGGGCCCAGGCCGGTCGGCCCAGGCCGGTCGGCCCAGGCCGGTCGGCCCAGGCCGGTCGGCCCAGCCCATTCCGGGCCCGGTTCGGCGCCCCCTTTGACCTAGATGACCTTCGGGCTATTTATAGTCCTCGTGCCTCGAGCCACGCATCAAGCCATTCGTCATCCGTCGTCGAGGAGCAGAGAAGAGAGGGACACCCTTCCGAAGAGGAGAGGGTCGAGATAGTTGACTAGGGTTTCCCTAGCCGACGTGGGAACCTTACATGGAAGACCACGTCGGAGTTCTAGAAGCTAGGATCAAGATCAAGGTAGGATCCCGATGGTGATCTTGTCCATGTATTATACTTCATGTTGAATTTGCAAGATTGAATCCGATTTCTAAGTGCTTTCACTACGACTTTGTCTTCATTTGGGTTTTCTTATTCTCCAATCTATTCCGCGGATAGATTGCATAGAATGTTCTTGTAGCCATGGTGGGTAGAGGTGCATACCTGACCTACCGAGTGTTTTCAACACGTTCCTCGTGAACGTGCTCTTAGGTTCACCTACACAATAAGCGGGACATCGTGACAGGATGTTGATCATGTGTACGGTATGTGCCTTTGAGGGTTGGAACGGAAGTCAAGATTTAAAGAGGCTTTTAATGAGATTCGTTTGCTTTATTCTTCTTGGTTTTGGAACTTCAACAAAGGACCCGATCCAATCTCTAGATTGGTTTTACCTCCCCTCTCTCTTTCTACCTTCGGTGTTAAGTAGATTAGATGTGTTTTCATGGTTCTTCCTTAGATTAGATGCAAAAACCCTTGTCAATATCAAAGTGTTTTCCGCTTATTAGATTGGATCTTGCGTTACATATTGTTCCACGGATTCGATACCTTGGGTTCACCACTCAAGGGAAGCAGGGTCCCTTGACTACGATGGGGGATTTGTCTGCTTGCAAGTCCAAATGAACTTTGATACAACAATCAACCGTCAACAAGCCCCTTTTTCTGGCGCCGTTGCCGGGGAACAAGTAATCAAGATTCAATCTAGTATTGCGTTTGTGAATATTTTCAGTTTTTCTCTTGATTTTCTTTTACATCTCTTAATTTTGATCATCCTCAATAAAAAAAATCAATCTAATCTAGGGTTTTGCTAAATCCTAGCTTTCTTTTAGTTTTTGTATATACTTGGCTAACCCTAATGGGAGGTGGACGGCTACATCTCCAACAAAAAAAACATATATTTTGTGGATGGTCTAGAAAAATTTTGCAGGCAAAGGTGACGTGCAACACGAAGATCTAAAAGCAGAGGCCGGACATTGCCGGAATCTCCAAGAGAAACTCCACCTCCAAGATCAAAAGGAGATCAACCTCATCCGCCACTCATCCTAGGGAGATCGTTCCTCAAGACCGTCGGAGCAACAATCGACGTCGGCAAGGGGGAGATCAAGTGATGGCGAGAGGAGTGCATTCAAGTTAACCACGATTCAAGGTATGTAACGTGGTCAATATAAAATACATTCTACCTCATCGTTACATCGGAAGAGAGGAGCCAAAGGAGAATGAAGCGGAGATACAAAAGTTGTTGCATCCGTCAAGACCAAGAATCAACGCCCGCCTGTGAAGACCAAAAAGATGACTAAGCCGAAGAATAAACCTACACCAAGGCCAAGGATGGTGTAGAAGTGGGGTCCCCAAGATTTCAATGCCCACAAAGAGCGTTGATCCGAAGTGAAGAAGAGAAGAAGTCTAGCTATAGACTATAAACGAAGCGCTTTGCGGGAGGCAACCCGTTCGTCGAGTCAAGAATAAGCTACCGGGAGGACAACCCGATCAAAAACAAAGCTACCGGGAGGGCAACCCGGAAGATTTCCGAATTCAAGTAAGTGAGTCTTAGAATTTGCTACGCAAAATATTTTATTAACTCTTAAGTGGTTGAGCAAGTTTTTGGAGAACCTTTTATTTGCTCGGTTGTTTTATTTTGATTTTTCGATCTTAAACCAATGACATGAGCCATCCCATGATTTATTTGCCTCTTTTCGAGAAACTAGAACCAAACATTCAGATCCTATCCAAGCCTTTCATCCTCTCCATGATGTTAAGGGTGGGTAGTTTTACATGATAAGGACACACAAGTAGAGCCTTGCCATGTTCTTTAATGGTTTTTAATCTTTGACGCATGGTCGGACTCGCGTGAACCTAGGAAACTTGATTTTTGGTTTCTTTCAACTTGACTTCTACCGGTTTCTCTAGATTTAGAATTTTTCTAAGCCCCATTGACTTTATTTTTATTCAAAATCTCTCTCTCTCTCTCATGTTTGGCCAAAATTAGAACCTAAACCTATGCCCCCACGGTCAAGTCAGAGGAGCTTGCTATCAATTAATGAAAGCAATCAATCCCGGTGCAACCAAAATAAATTCTACAATTGTTTCAGATGCCTAAAATCTCCTCTAATGATATATTTGGACTCATCGCTAGCACTGAGTTAATTTTCAAAATTTTATAATTAGAGGAGTAATTAGCATCTAAACATGATTGAGGGGAGGTCTTTGAGTTTGATTAACATATAGTGCTCCATGATGCATCGCGGGAAGGCATCCATCATTTGGCATCTTGGGCACATGCAAAGGACAAGCATGGGGGAAGCAAGGGCTTTGTTTTGTAGGAAATTAGTGGAAGCACATGAGGCAAGGGAGCAAGGAAGTGACACAAAGCAAAATAATGGAGGTGGAACCCTAAACGACGCAAGCAAATGAGTGGTTGTGAACGTTTGGGCGATGGAATCTCATGGGTCACGCGGACACAAGGTAAGAAGGGAGCAAGAAGAATCTCGAAGAAAACTGGAGGCGAAAGGACTAGGCCGGCCGGCCTAGCCTCCACTTATGGCCTCTGGTGCTCCCCTTCACCTGGTAAGTATTTTATCCATTTGTTAATTCGTGTTCTTAAGTTCATAGCCCATATGTTTCAGAAACAACCTAGAATTTTTTTTTGAGTTCCATGGGGTTGTAGGATCTTGTCATGTAATCGCCGATCCTTTTGTTTTCGATCTATTGTTCATGTTGATGATGCTTTGATGATTAAGGTTAGCTACCTTGCTTTCGGGGTTGCTCCCGTAGATCACGTCAACATATCATGTCACACCTCAATAGATTGGTTTTGCTTCACCATGATAGGCGGTTGCATGATCAAGTATTCATAAACCCTATGGGCAAACATCCCTCCTATCTTGTGCACCTCACACTTCACCTTAACGATAAGAAACTCCATCCTCCATATTCTTCCCTTGTGTGTTTTTCCCACCGGCAAGCAACCCCCGGTGCACTCGTTGTGAGTTAGTGCAGCAACTATGTGGAAGAGAGCCACCAATGTCTTCACCAAGAAGACATGTTCATCATCATCGAAGGTCATCATCGAGGAGGCACTCGGTCTCCGAGTCTCCCCGAAGCATGGAGGAAGACGTGGCATAAGGAGTACACAAAGCTCGTCCATGTGGTACACCAAACCGCAAGGACACACGGAGGAGCCACTCGTTCCACCACGACGCTCAACTCGTTCATCCACTCCACCACCATACAGTCCGAGACATTCCAATGGATTCATCATGAAGCCGGAAGAGGAGGAGGAGAGGCTTGTTCATCTTGAGAGGAGGCTTGTGCCAAATGTTGACTTCGATGACTCCCTCCAAGTGTAGGATTCTACTCGGATATCAAATCTTTAGCAACCTTGAATGGGTGTAATTCTTTAATGGAGTTGGTGTGACTACTCACAAGGAGCTTGCCTTGGAAATTCTTATACATTGGCACCGGTCATTAATAAAGGGGTGTCATGCCTCTCATTCCGCCTTGAAGATAAAGAGCAACTAGTTCCTTATGAATACATTGGAGAACTACTCGAAGAAAGCCCCGGATCAAGTTGATGTCCAAGAAAATATGTTAGAAGGATTTTTGGGGAATGATTTCGGGAGAAGATAACAAGGAACCCAAAATTTCTCCTTGTCGGGATTTCTTTGGGATCGAGTACATGAAGCAAGGAAAATTTATTAGTGGAGATGGGAGGAGAAGGTACAAATTGACAAAGATTAATGTTCCTCTTCCCAACATGAGGTTGAGATTGAATGAAGACAAAATTGGTTAGAGGAAGGATTTCTTGTACCGACAAAGAAGATTAAAAAGGAAAATTATGGGAGAGGGATCATCCTCTGCGGCCCAAGATGAAGGAGAGGATGCACATCAAGATAATGAACAACCACATGGAGGGATTCCGATGCCACCACCATATGGAGGAAGTATGCCAATGCAAGCATGGGGGAGTGGGGCAGCCACACCACCACATCCTCCACCATACATGGTTCCTAACGAAGTTTTCATGGCACCCCATCCAAACCAATGCAAGTCAAGTGGAAGAAGGGACCGCAAACATTGCCTATCAAGTTGGTCGCCTTCACATATCACCGCCGGAATAATTTCGAGGAGGACCGGTGCAACCATGCTACAAGCAAGATCATCAATATCAACCACCGTAAGATGAAGAATGGAGGAGGAAGAAGAAAAATAATAATGATGCCTTCAACTTCGGTTCGATTTTCCCTCTTACCTTTTCTTCATTTTCAGCTTTTATGCAAGTTTATATATGTGTAGCATTTTTCAGTTTTTATTTATTTTCAGCATGTGTGTTAGTAGTAGTGTTTGCTTTAAATCAACATGAATAAAGTATGCCACCATGATTATCACCTTTAGTGAAGATAATAAGTTGATGCCATGTTGATATGTGATGATCGTTGCCGCTTTACTCGATCTTATGCTTGATTTATGCATGTTTAAGCTAGTGCTCTCTTTTAATATGAATCTGAAATTTAATTAAATGCTAGCCTAATCTTGTGTGGAGGTTATGATAACTTAAGTCCCATAGTTTTTTTTCGTTGCTCTCAACTTTGAATGAATCAAAGAACCTTTTTATTCTCAAAAAAAGATATGCTAAACTTGTCACAAGTACCGCTTGCATTTTGCTCTACCCATCCAAAGCCTAAATTTACTTGAGTGCAAAATATTAGTATATACAAGATTTATTTTTGGGTGCCTTAATTCAAGGCCTGATTTCTCTGCCCCGAGACTAAGAAGCTGGTCATTCCATTTTTGCGTATCGTTCTTTATGCTAGCCTCTTCTATCCGTGCATTGTGAGTTTCCACATTGGGAATTTTGCAAACCTCACCGGATATCCAACCACAAAACCCAAACATATCTTTTTGTGTTCACCTCCTTGACCACAACCCAATATATGAGTATGGATGAATATTACAAGGAAGGTGCTTCAAGTTTTCGAGTATCTCTCTCTAAGAAAATATGAGAGCTTCAATTTCCACCTTGGCATATTTATCACCTCTTTTGCCCGAGGACGAGCAAACATCTAAGCATGGGGGGGTTGCCAAGAAAGTGCTAGTATAGTCTAGAGTTCAAGGGGAGCAAATAAAAAAAAGAAAGAAAAAAGAGAGAAAAAGTATGATGAAAGAAAAATGATGAAAAAATGATAAAGAAGAAAAAGTATGATGAGAAAAAAAAAGAAAGAAGAAAGAAAAAAATAAATAATAAAGCTCCCCGGTTCTCTAGCTATGTTTAGTGCTTTTTAAGTTTTCAAGAGGATTCAAGATCAAGACCCATACTCATCATTCCAACCATGTGCAATCCGATAACGAGGACTTTGTTTGTGCCTCGGGATCACTCTTTGCCATTTGCACATGTCCATCTATCTAAAAGTGTGTGTGTTCATCTCTTCCCCCTCCTTGATAACATTATTTTTCCAATGACCTTTTTGACGATTTTCGGTAAGACCATGAGAAGCTAGTCTTGTTTTAATAATATCTCAACTATAATATCTTGGTAGGACTAAACTTTCCTATAGCTCCATATAAAGCTTTCCACCATATACTTTGAGAGAGGAAAGGAATAGAACAAGTAGGCTTGAGAGACAAGATGAGATGAGAGTACATGAGCAAAGTGCAAGATGGTTATTTTTTATCTTGGTAAAGCAAATTTTTCCCTTTATCTCATTCTTTATTTTTCAAAATTTCTGAGATTTGTTTAAAATTTTGAGAGTATGATCAAGTATTTGTGGAAAGAGCTTAAATGATATCTACCCTCCATAAAGATAAAAGTTAGTACATTATGGAACTTTAATGAATATAAATCTAGAGAGCATTATGTTTTCTCATGTATGATCAAGTTTAGGGTACGAACATCGAAGGGCAACACTGATATCCATTGAAGGCTTACTCGAGGACGAGCAAGGTTTAAGCATGGGGGGATGTTGGCGGTCGATTTCCGTCAACTGTTGACGGCTGTTAAGTGCCTACTTTAGCCGTCAATATACTCATGAATAAAGGAGCATAAGGCATTTCTTACACGTATTTAGTTAAGAATAATGTAGTCCACTTGTCCTTGGAGATTATTTGATTGCAGGAAAATAAGCAAGAAAAGAGTGCCAAACTCACCTTCTAGGGTCCATGCCACATCACCTCATCCTAGGTGGGCTGCCAACAAGGATGCCATGCATGCAAACCTACCAACTAGGGAGCCATGCATGCATGCCATGCAAGCAATCCAAGTGAAGCAACCCCCGACGAATCAGAGTGTGACACGTGGACTTCACATGGATCCATGGCCCACAAAGGCATGCAATTCGTGCCAAAACAGGGTGGACACCGGGAACCGACCTTAGGACCCACAGGGCAGACACCTGGAGAAAGCACAGGCCAGGGGGGCCCACCAAGGGGTCGGCCGACCCTAGGGTTCGGCCGAACCAACCTTGTGTCGGTTCATCCTGGCCTTCCACGTGCTGTCTCCCCATTGGTCCTAGATGCCATTCCCAGGGTGTTTGCAGCCACTCCTCGCCGGTGCACGGGCCTATAAATAGAAGGAGAGGGGGCTCACTTATGAGACATCCACACTTGCAACACCTCTCTCACTTTTAGTCTCAAGGCTAGGAGGTAGGCTAGAGTAGTTCTAATTCAGGTTCCAAGTCTACTTTGGGATCTAGGTATGAGTTGTCTTGTATCATATTTCATTTGTATGACTTTGATCTACTTCAATTATTTATCTATTTCATATAAAGTTGTGTTAGTATGCATGAGTGATTTGTTCATGTGTTCTTCACCTGTTCATCATTTAGAGGCTCCTGTTCTTGATGAACAAGGCCTTTCGATCCACTTGATAGCTGACTTTTACATGTTTCTGGTGTTTGTTCATAAGTTAGAGGCTCGTGTTCTTCGCGAACATGACCCTTTGATCCAGTTGAACAGACATAGGAAAACACGAATCCGTTTCTGTACTTAACCTAGTTTGATCTAATTAGATGACATAATTGCGTTGTATGAAGTCTGTGCTTGAGCTACGGTACTCGGTGTAATTGGCTGGTTTATCTGGTGGCTTGACCTGGGTCACAATAGCCCAGGCCGGTCAAGTCCGGCTAACAACGTAACCATGGTGCTTGGGTTGCGTAGCTACCTTACTTATGAGTTTATCCCACGGTTTGTCTTGGGGTAGGCCGCGGTAGTGACAGTCGTTGGTCCTCTGAAACCCCTCATGTTCGGATAAGCTGTAGGAGTCTAAAATATAACAACCGGAGTTGTGCAGAAGCAACGCGGGAGGTTATCTCCCCGTAGTTCCTGGGTGCTCAAGTCAATGTTCTTCAACGCTAGTGTATCTAACTCGTTCCTTCCAGCTTTATGTGTATAGTACTTTAGAACCTAGAACTAACTCGTGTGTCGCCTCCTATGCCTAGGACCCTTTTAGAGAGAGAGTGAGTGTGTGTGTGATCACACTACCCCATTATCATATCTTTACCCCTGCACTTGAGTGTCTGATTTATTTCCGTCTATGATCTATACTCATTGCAATAGAGTTGATCTTGTCATTCCGCCAATGCCTTCCTTGGATTCGATACCCTTTGGAATACTTCTTTGGGGAAATGCTACAATGGTACTTCTGTGCGCTTGCGGATATCTGTAAACGTTAAGATTTACCAACCAGCATTTCTGGCGCTATTACCAGGATGGGTTTCAAACCTGTTCTTAGGTGATTGCGTTAAGAAATGTCAACAAGCATTTCTGGCGCCGTTGCCGGGGAAGGCTTAAGGATGAAATATCAACACTTTGCATATGTTTATAATCATGACAGGAATAAAACAGTTCTCAATGCAGGCTAACTTGGATTGTCTTCTTTGTCTATTGATGATGAAGATAGGTAGTGCATGACTGGTTTCGACTTGCCATCGAATTTTACTGAAGAACCTGAGTCACTCGTAAGGAAGGCACAAAATCATTTCGGCTCTCCTTCTCGTGAACATTCGGAAGCCGATCCAGCTTCCTTTGTGCCATCCACATCAACTTCCATGGCCAACCCTGTCGAGAAGACTCTTCGTGAGTATTCCGCTCCCTCTGCTGACCAGGTGCCGACAGGCCCCGTGATCAACACTGGGAATGGAAACTTCGAGATCAAGATTGGCTTAATTACGATGGTACAGGCTAGCCCATTCTGTGGCAAGCCTAATGAAGACGCGAGCGCCCACCTGCAGCAGTTACTGGAACTATGCAGTACCTTCACTATACGAGGAGTGGAGGAAGATGCTATTCGTCTGCGACTGTTTCCCTTCTCCCTCTTGGGAAAGGCAAAGCAGTGGTTTTATGCTAACCGTGCAGAGATTAACACTTGGGCAAAGTGCTCCGCAGCATTCCTCGCGAAAATCTTTCCGTTGGGCAAAACCAATGTCCTTCGGGGGCGAATTTCAAGTTTCCAGCAGACGGCAAATGAAACTATCCCCGAAGCTTGAGAGAGACTCCAGGAGTACATCCTGGCTTGTCCTCATCATGGGATGGACAACTGGCTTATTCTTTAGAGTTTCTATAATGGGCTGACTCCGACAGCCCGAGGCCATATTGATGCTGCAGCTGGAGGGGCTTTCTTCTCTCTTACTGTCGGGGACTGCCACAGGGGTCCCCTAATAACGGGGGAAATCACCCTTTCTCAAAAATAACGAAAGCGAACAAGCAAACTCACGAACCGTAAATCACACCTCGCTTGCCGCGGCCCAAGGCAGAAAAGGACCAACGGCCCGAAAAGCCCCAGCGGCCCATCGAAATAGCCAGCCTCGGCACCCCTCGAGCGGACCCCCGCCTCGCTCGAGGGCCGGGCGCCGTGCCGCGAAACCCTCCGCCTCGCTCGAGGGCTTGACGCCCCCCTCGGGCGAGTTTCCGCCTCGCTCGAGGGCTTGACGCCCCTCGGGCGAGTTTCCGCTTCGCTCGAGGCCTCCTCTGAGCCGCGACACCATACCTGCTCCCATGACCGGAGCATTAAATGCTCTGGCGTGTCGCGGGCACCCGGGTCAAAGGCGAATCCACGCCACGCCGGCCCTCTGACACCGCCTGGGAATCAGATCCCGGTGCTGTTTGGCCAACCAGCGCTGTGCAGCCATCCCCGGCGCTGTGCGGGTGCTGTGCGGCATGGCCGGTGTCATTCCGTGACGCTGTGCCGCCTACTCCCGTACCTCCTCCACGTCGCGCCCCTCGAAAGAGGACGGCGGCACCCTCGAAAGGGGTACGGCCACCAATTTCCCGCCCGCCTGGAACGACGCCGTGACTCAAGGCCGGCGGGGCGCGTCACCTCCATCACCTCCGGCCCTGAGCGGCCATCCCCGCCCCTGTGCTGCCATTTCGGGCACTGCTGGGCCATCCCCCGCACTGTAGGAATCCAGGTTGACAGGACATCGCCACGCCCGCCGCTATGCAGCTTCCGGTCTTCCGTCAGCCAGGCCCTCGAGCCGGTGTACGGACGCCAATCAAACGAAGAGCTCCAGCGCTGCTACCCTCGAAGTCGCTCCTGGACGGACACAGGAGTCACCACGACGCCTGCCAGGAGCAGGATTCGCCAGGACGGCCATCGAATCGCCGGCACTGTGCGCCATGCCGCCACACCATGCCTAAAGTCATGCGGTATGACTGTAAACCGCCTCCCCTTGGTCTATAAAAGGAGGAGGCGGTCCCCTGGCCGCAGGGGGAGGGGATCACTTCATACCCACTCTCACTCGCATACTCGTTCCCTTTGATATTGGCACTTTGCCTCAATCACTTAGTAGGGACTTGGAGGCCTCTCCTCCTCTCCCGCCTTGCTTGTAGCCCCCTCTACAGGCACCACTGGTGCGAATCAATACAGTGCGCACGCGCCAATCTGCTGGACGTACGACCCCACGGTCGGAACTAGGATAAACCCGTGTCCCTGTGTTGTCATTTACACCGACCATCGAGAAGCTGATCACAGCGTAACTTACTAGTTAGTGTCGGGACTAATCCTAACACCGACAGTTGGCGCGCCAGGTAGGGGTACTCGCGCTGTGATTGACCCCTCACCAGCAGTCTCGATGGTGATTCGCACCGAGATGATGTCCCAGAGGTATGCCATGGGCAGCTCGGACCCTCTCCCTGCCGGATTCGAAATCCGGTTTGGGAGCCTGAACTTTCAGGCCACAGGGAACGGCTACCTCATGCGCCTCACCAACCGCGACGAACTCCACCCGTGGCGGTCGACTGGGCCGGGCCCAACGCCCGCCACGCCTGCTACTGACGCTCCGGCACCCACCCAAGCGGCTGCTGCGAGCACCTCGACGTCCCGGCACCGTAAACGCCCAGGTCAGCGCTCGCGTCAGGCGCGCGCGGAGCGACGTCGGGCAGCACGCGAGGCGGCCCGGAACGATGTGCCTCCGCCAAGCGACGCGACGGCGCACCCTGCAGGGGAGCACGCGGCCGCGGGGCCGCAGTTCCCCCACGGGATGCGCAACCCTGCTGCGGCGTACGCCTCATCCGTCAGCACCGACATGGCTGCATATGAGGATCTCCCGGGCCATCACCTGCTGTCAGCCCGGAACCTCATCGCCACCACCAACGACGAGTCGTACCATGGCTCGCCCAGCGAGCTGCCACCCTCGACCTCGCATGGCTACGTGGAGTGGGACTTTTCCGACGTATCGGACCCTGTGGTATTCCGGCGGTTCCTTGACGCTGCGGACTACTGGTTCGGTTACTCCGACGACTCCAGCGAAGGGAGCTACGATCCCTCGCGCGAGTGCTTCGTTGTCGCCGCCAACGAGCATGCTGACGGCGCGAACGGAGCGGGCGACGGGAACGCGGCCCAGCATCCGGGGCCGAACCCGCCACCGGCCCCACCAGCGGGCAATGCGGATATTAATGCGCAGCTGGCCCAGGCGCGCGAGCTCGAGGCAAAGCTCGCGGAAGAGTACCGGCAGGTGCGGCTCCTGCGTGCCACCATCGCAGGGCAAGCCTCGGCACGCAGCGAACGTGCCCGAGAAGCCGGGAAGCAGGCCTGCGAGCGCATCAATGCCGACTTCAATGTGGACTATCCACACACGCCGCTTCGGGCCAGCTAAAAACTCATCGCGGTGGCGACACTACTTCGGGCCATGCCCGAGCCATCGACGCCCGAGGCACGTAACCTACGCCGCGAGGCGCAGACTCTCATCGAGCAGGCGGCCGTACAGCAGGCCAAGAGCTCCGCGTCCCGCATGCGCAACCAGTCCAGCGCGCGGGGCGACGGCGGCGCGTAGGACCAGGAGGCATCCGTCCAGGCAGACAGCGTGGCGGGACAGCCGCCAAACCGGGACAGGACGCCTGTCAGGGAGCGGATCCTTGACACGCGCGGCCAGGGCCACGATGGCGATGCCCGCAACATCCTGAACGCCAAGAAAAGGGGTGACGCGGAGGCGCGGGTGGCGGCGGGCTACCACCCTCGACGAGGTGGTCGCTACGACAGCCGGGAGGACCGCTCGCCAACACCGGAACCCCCAGGGACCCGAGTGTTCAGCCGGGAGATCCGTGCGGCGAGTTTCCCCCAGCGCTTCCGCCAGCCCACCACCATCGACAAGTACACGGGGGAGACGGACCCTCGTGTGTGGCTCAACGACTACCGCCTGGCTTGCCAGCTGGGCGGCGCCACCACCGATGCGGTTATCATCCGCAATCTGCCGCTGCACCTCGCGAACTCGGCCAGAACGTGGCTCGAGCACCTGCCACCCAGCCAGATCCACAGCTGGGATGACTTGGTCTGCACATTCGTGGGGAACTTCCAGGGCACATTCGTGCACCCTGGGAACTCCTGGGACCTGCGGGCATGCACCCAGAAGCCCGGCGAGTCGCTCCGGGACTTCATACAGCGCTTTTCAAAGCGCTGTACTGAGCTCCCGAGCATTGCTCAGTCCGAGATCGTGCACGCCTTCCTCAAAGGCACGACCTGTCGGGACCTCGTGCGCGAGCTCGGGAGGAGCCCGCCGGTTGACTCCAACGAGCTGTTCGACATCGCCACCAGCTTCGCTTCCGGAGAGGAGGCAGTGGGGGCCATTTTCGACGGCAAGAAAGGAAAGCGCGTGGACGACGCGCCCGCGGAGGGCAGCAAGTCCAAGGAGCCCGCGAAGAAGCAGAAGTGGGGCAAGAGGGCAAGAAGCCCCACCATGACGCACGCGCGCAGGGGCGCGACGAAGGCGACGAGGCCCTCGCCGTTGACCCTGCCCGTAAGGGTCCTCGAGGGGCCCCTCGAGGCCCCGGTGTATTCGACGATATGTTGAAGAAGCCCTGCCCATACCACAAGACCCCGGTCAACCACACCCTCGAGCAATGCGACATCTCAAGAAGTACTACAGCCGCGTCGCCACGAGGGAGGACGAGGCCAATAAGGACGGGGGTGACGGAGGCGCTGATGGCTTCCCCGCGGTGGAGAACGTCTTCTTCATCTTCGGGGGACCGACGGTGGACATGTCCACCAGCCGGCGCAAGCGAGAGCGGCACGAGGTCCTCGCCGCGGAGAGGGCCCCTCCTTCCTTCCTCGATTGGTCGGAGGAAGCCATCACCTTCAGCCGCGAGGTCCACCCGAACCGCATCCCCAATCCGGGCCAGTACCCGTTGGTTGTCGATCCAGTCATCGGCAACGCGCGGTTCTCCAAGGTGCTGATGGACGGCGGCAGCAACCTCAACATCCTCTACACCCACACCCTACGGCTGATGGGGATCGGGTTGGACCAGCTGCGGCCCAGCACGGTGCCGTTCCATGGTGTCGCGCCGGGCAAGCGCGTCCAGCCCCTCGGGCAGATCGACCTGCCGGTCTGGTTCGGCACGCCGGACAACTTCCGCAAGGAGGTCCTCACCTTTGAGGTGGTGGGGTTTCGGGGCGCATACCACGCCATCCTTGGGCGTCCGTGCTATGCCAAGTTCATGGCGGCCCCGAACTACACTTACCTCAAGATGAAGATGCCGGGGCCAAAAGGCGTCATCACCGTGGGCTCGTCGATCGAGCACGCATTCGACTGCGACGTCGAGTGCGTAGAGCACGTCGAGGCCCTGGCGCTCGTTGAAACGCTTGTCGCGGACATGGAGAAGCTGGCCAAGAGGGCCCCAACTCCTCCGTCAAGCACGCGGGCAGTTTCGAGGCTGCCGAACAAACGAAGGAGGTGCCCCTCGACCCTGTCGCCCCCGAGGGCAAGGTGTTGAGGGTCAGTTCCACCCTCGATCAGAAATAGGAAGTGGTGCTCGTCGGCTTTCTCCGCGCCAACGCTGACATCTTCGCGTGGAGCCCCTCGGACATGCCAGGCATCCCGAGGGAGGTCGCCGAGCACTCCCTTGACATCCTACCTCACTCCAGAGCCGTGCAACAGCGGCTGCGGTGCTTTGATGAAGAAAGGCGCCGCGCGATCGGAGTGGAACTGCGGAAGCTCCTCGAGGCCGGATTCATCAAGGAAGTTTTCCACCCTGCGTGGCTAGCTAATCCTGTACTAGTTAAGAAAAAGAATGGGAAGTGGAGGATGTGTGTAGATTACACCGGTTTAAATAAAGCATGTCCCAAAGTTCCTTTTCCTTTGCCACGAATCGATCAAATTGTTGATTCCACTGCGGGGTGTGAACTCTTATGTTTCCTTGATGCCTATTCGGGTTACTACCAAATAAAGATGAAGGAGTCCGATCAACTCGCGACCTCTTTCATCACACCGTTCGGCATGTTTTGCTACGTAACAATGCCATTTGGCCTCCGAAATGCGGGCACTACGTACCAGTGATGTATGCAGCACGTTTTCGGGGACCACATCGGGCGAACCGTAGAGGCATACGTAGATGACATTGTCATCAAAACCAGGAATGCGGACGACCTGATTAACGATTTATGCGTCACGTTCGATTGCCTACGGGCAAACGGGGTGAAACTCAACCCCGAGAAGTGCGTCTTCGGGGTGCCGCGCGGCATGCTGCTGGGATACATTGTTTCTCAGCGGGGCATCGAGCCCAACCCCGAGAAGGTCTCCGCCCTCGACCGAATGGGCCTAATTCGAGACCTAAAAGGGGTGCAGAAGGTGTTGGGCTGCCTGGCCGCCTTGAGCCGTTTCATCTCACGGCTCGGCGAGAAGGGACTGCCCCTCTACCGATTCCTGAAGAAGCACGAGCGCTTCTCCTGGACTGTTGAGGCCCAGGAGGCACTCGACAAGCTCAAGGCGACGCTCGCACACGCGCCAATCCTCACGCCGCCTCGAGGCGGCGAGCATCTGTACCTCTACGTCACGGCAACCACCCAGGTGGTCAGCGCGGTCATCGTCGTGGAGCGAGCAGAGGAAGGGCACGCCCTACCAGTTCAAAGGCCGGTGTACTATATCAGCGAAGTGCTGTCCGAGACCAAGGCGCGGTATCCCCAGATCCAGAAGCTGCTCTACGCAGTGGTGCTCGCGCGGCGCAAGCTGCGGCACTACTTCGAGGCCCATCCGGTCACAGTGGTCTCATCATTCCCGTTGGGTGAGATTATCCACAACCCGGACGCTGCGGGCAGGATCGCAAAGTGGTCCGTAGAGCTCATGGGCGAGACGCTCACCTACGCGCCGCGCAAGGCAATCAAGTCTCAGATCCTCGCGGATTTCGTTGCCGAGTGGACGGACACACAGCTGCCCCCGTTGCAGATCCAGGCCGAGTGTTGGACCCTCTACTTCGATGGGTCGGTGATGAAAAGTGGAGCGGGCGCAGGCCTGCTCTTCATCTCGCCCCTCGGGGAACACATGAGGTACGTAGTGCGCTTGCACTTCCCCGCATCGAACAACATGGCGGAGTACGAGGCCCTCCTCTGCGGCCTCCGAATCGCCATCGAGACAGGCATCAAGCGCCTCGACATCAGGGGGGACTCGCAGCTCGTAATCGATCAGGTCATGAAGAATGCGAGCTGCCACGACGAGAAGATGGAGGCTTACTGCAACGCCGTACGCGCCCTCGAGGACAAGTTCTACGACATCGAGCTCAATCACATCCCCCGCAAGTATAACGAGGAGGCGGACGAGCTCACGAAGATCGCGTCGGGGCGAATCACCGTTCCCCCGAACGTTTTCGCGCGAGATGTCGCCAAACCGTCCGTCGACCTCAGTCCGGCCCCCTCGAATCAGGAGGAACCCTCAGGGGCTCCCTCGAGTCCAGCGGGTGCGGAACCCATGGACGAGGACCCCTAGAACGAGGCGTTCGTGCTCTCCCTACTCGAGGGGTATGGCGCGGACGAAGCCGAGGCCATGGAAATCGAGCCGACCCCCCGCGCGGAGGATTGGCGGGCCAAGTACCTCGCCTGGATCGATCGAGGGGAACTCCCCTCAGATCGGACTGAAGCTAGGCGCATCGCCAGGAAAGCCAAGTCATTCGCCGTGATTGACGGCGAGCTGTACAAGCGCGCCGCGTCCGGCGTCCTGCAGCGGTGCATTCCCATTCCCCACGGTCGGGAACTCATCCGTGACATCCACGCAGGCGTGTGCGGCCATCACGCGGCACCGCGCACCCTCATGGGCAACGCGTTCCGCCAGGGCTTCTACTGGCCCACAGCGGTTGCCGACGCCAACGAGGTCGTGCGCACCTGCGAGGGGTGCCAGTTCTACGCGCGTAGGACCCTTCTCCCAGCTCACGCCCTACAGACCATACCCGTCACATGGCCCTTCGCCGTGTGGGGATTAGACATTGTCGGGCCCTTGCGAAAGGCGCCCGGGGGCTACACCCACCTGCTGGTTGCTGTGGACAAGTTCTCCAAATGGATCGAGGCACGCCCAATCACCAACCTCAGAGCGGAGCAGGCCGTAACATTCTTCACCGACATCATCCACAGGTTTGGAGTGCCGAACTCCATCATCACCGACAACAGCTCCCAATTCACCGGCAGGAAATTCCTGGAGTTTTGCGATGACCACCACATCCGCGTGGACTGGGCGGCTGTCGCACACCCACAGACTAACGGCCAAGTGGAACGTGCCAATGGCATGATTTTACAAGGCCTCAAGCCCAGGATCTTCGACAGACTGAACAAGTCCGGCCGGAAATGGCTTCAGGAGCTCCCAGCGGTCATTTGGAGCCTCAGGACCACTCCGAGCAGAGCCACGGGATTCACGCCGTTTTTCCTAGTCTATGGTGCAGAGGCCGTTCTCCCCACGGACTTGGAATACGGATCGCCCAAGATTAAGGGCTACGATGAAGGTTCGAACTAGCGAGCTCGCGAAGACTCGCTGGATCAAATAGACGAAGCCCGTGACGTGGCCATGATGCAATCGGCAAGATACCAGCAGGCGCTAAGGCGGTATCAAGCTCAAAAAATACGGTGCCGAGACCTCAACGAGGGCGACCTAGTGTTAAGGCTGCGCCAGGACAACCGAGGCCGCCACAAGCTGTCACCACCATGGGAGGGGCCCTACGTCGTCGTCAAGGTGCTCAAGCCCGGCACGTACAAGCTGGCGAACGAGCAAGGCGAAGTCTTCACCAACGCTTGGAACATCCAACAACTACGTCGCTTCTACCCTTAGAAAGGATTTCCAAGTCTTTTTGCACATATCCGACGCCCCAGTCGGCTGTACAAATGTAAAGTTTTCTTTTCGATAAAGTCAAGGGCGACTCGGCTTTCTCCCCAAAAACCAAGTCCCCCTCGGGGGCTACTGCGGGGGGCACCCCCCCTAAACGGTCCCATTTTTTCGCAAAAAATCTTTACTTCAAAAGCGCCAAGTACGTCTCGACCCGGGAGTTTGAGCGAAATGACGCAGGACGCGAATGGCCAAAGGGCGAAGACGGGTGAGTCGGGGATAGCCTAAGCCTCGCGGCAGGATACGACCCTTCCCCCTCACCACTTTGCCTAAGCGCTACTCGTGAAAACGAACGATTCCAGCTGAAATTCGCCTAAACGACAGGGAGAGACGGAACGGCGCAATCACAAAAAACGAAATGGCACTTAAACTTACAAGTACTTTAAGCAAACTGTGTTTATTACATAAAGCCACGAGGCTCGATTCCTAACTACAATCTAAGGGCCTGAGTGCCCAGCTGCTTTCAGGGCTCAAGGGGCCCGGCGGGGGGAGCGTCCGGGAAGAGGATCTCTGCGAAGTCATCGGCGAGGATGTCGGCGGCAGGAGCGGCAAGCGCGTCCAGGCGGCTCGCCTCGGCCTCCGCACCATCGTCGTCAAGGTCGTCAGCGACAATGCAGCCCGTAGCCAACGCCGCAAGGTTAACCCAGTAATGCGATTGCACCACGCCAAGGGTCTTCTGGATCCCCAGGCGGAGCGCACCTCGCATACGCCGGGCGACATGGCCGCCCAAGGCTCGGAGGCAACTCGCCACAGTACTCCCGGCCTGCCCGTCGCCCTTGTCGACGCTCTGGCACGCCTCGAGGGCTGCCTCCTGCAGAACCCCCAGCTCCTGCTGGGAGGAATTGTAGGCCGCCTGGAGCACCTCCGCCTGCGACGCTGACGTCCCGAGAGCAGCCCGCAAGCCTGAAAAACGGAAGACGAATAAGTTGAGAGTGGATCTCGACGAACCCAAGCAACAAACGAAGAATCTAAGAGAGGCGACTTACCCTCGACCTGCTTCTTCCCTGTCTCGAGGGCCGCGCGCGCGGTCTCGGCCGCTTGCTGCAGCTCGAGGATAGCGGCGTCCTTCTCCTCGCCAGCCTGCCGCAGCTCCTCGAACGACACGGCTTCCTGGACCAACTCCCCGGTGAGCCGCGTGACCTCCGAATCCCGGAGCTGGAGCGCGGCTCGAACCTCCCCCAGCGTGGTGCGCTCCCGCTGGAGCTGGCCTTGCGCTTCCTCCCAAGCCGAGCGCTCGCGCTGGAGGGCGGCCTGAGCCTCCTTGAGGGCGGACCGCTCTTGCTGGAGCTGGCTCTCTGCCTGCTGATGCGCGCTCCGCTCTTGGTGAAGCTGATCCTCCACCGTGGCGAGCGACGTGACCTTCTCCTGCAGATCAGCGCTCAGCTTCTCGGCCTCCTGGGCCTTCTGCTCGGCCTGAGCCTGCCAGGACCTCGCCCCCTCGAGGGTGGTGCGGTCTTGCTGGAGCTGGGTCTGCGCCGCAACGAGGGCAGTCTCTTTCTGCGCCAGTAAGGTCTGCGCCTCGGCCAGGGCAGCGTGCGCCTTCTGCAGCTCGCCGTTCGCTGTCGTCAGCACCCCCTCCTTCTCTAGGAGCACGGCCTTCACTCTGTCGACCGCGGTGGCGCCCTCCGCGGTCAGAGCACGCTGGTCCAGGAGCGCGTCCTGCACGGCCATTAGCCGGTACTCCAGCCAGCCGTTGTCCGTCTGCAGGGCCTCCACCAGGGCGTCCAAGGCTTCGTACTGCCCCCGGTACCAGTCGAGGCTCGAGCTCAACTGGGAGAGGTGGTTATACTTCTCGCGCGCCTGGCCCTGCAGCTCCTGCGAGTAGCAACCGAAGGGCGGAGAGAGGAATCGGAACGTGAAACACTCGAACGAGAAACAAACGAGAAAATGAACTCCAACCAAGCAAAGACGCTCACCTCGAAGAGCTGGAACGACCGGCCTTCGTGGAGTCAGAGCGCCTCGGCCAGCGCAGCATTAAGGGAGGCGCTGTGCTCGCGGAACTCCTGCCACAGCGCCTGCTCGGCCTGGGCCTCGTCGAGCAGGGTACGCGGCACCCCGGGGCGACGCAACCCCTGTTCCGACTGCGACGCGGCGGCGTCGGATGCTGGCGGCGCGGCATGAGACGTCGACGCCCCGGCGTCGTGCGCCGGCCGCTGCGACATCACGCAGCCGTCAGCCCGCATCACCAGCACCTCGGGCGTAGGCCCGGGGGCTGGCCCGGACGACCTCCTCGACCGGCCCCTCCTGGGGGCGGAATCACCACCAGCGGGGGCCTCGGCCGTCTCGCGGCCCCTGATGGACCGGCTCTCCGAATGAACCAGCCCGCGCCCTTGATGAGGGTCGCGGAGCACCAGCGCCTGCTGCGGCATCGCGGCCGCCACCGCCACCTCCTGCTGCGACCCCGCGGCCGCGGTCGGGGTGCGTGATGGCTCGCCCGCCGCCGCCATGCTCACCGCCGCCCGTGGCGCCCTCTCCGAGCGCCGCCCGGTCGTCAAGGACGACCTTAACTTGAGCGCCTTGGCGGGCGCAAGATCGGGGACGGCCGGCGACGCCCTGACAACGAAATGAAAGGGGGGGGGGATGAGCGGCTGTATCTCGAAATCGAGGGCGTGCGGGAAAAGATGCTACTTACCTCAAACTGGAGAAGCCCCGCTTCCTCTTCCTCGAGGGCTGGGGGGCACCTCCACTGCGCCCACCGGCACCTCCGCGGTGCCCGCTGGCACCTCCACCGACGACCCGGTGACGGGCGGCACCGTGCCCGCCTCAAGGGTCAATCCCGCGGCCGCCCCCTCGACCCGCGGGGGCGGGGGCGCCGCGGGTACCCACCTATCAAAGGTGGCCCGCTCCTCGTCGCTCTCCTCCTCGTCTGAGGACGAGTTCACCAGCACCGGTGGGGGAGAGAGACCTTGCTGCTCACGCAACCGGTACTGCTCGTTATACTGATCGAGGCACTCCTGCCGCCTGATCCTTTTCTCCTTCGCAAGGGCCGCCCGGTCCCGCTCCCGCTGCTGCGCGGCGCGACCGGCGGCCTGAGACCGAGGTGTTGGTGGGTCCGATCGGGCGGCCTGGACGGTCACCAGCTGTGGGCAGGGATTGTCAGGACGAATAAAAAACGCGAAACAAGAATCAAAAAAAGAAAAAACGGTGCTCACCGGCTCGGCGTCGGGGAGCATCACGAACGACCAAAGGTCGTCGTCGCTATGCGGCACCACCTTGAGGTTGATCGCACGCCTCGCCCGCGTGGTCGCATACCCCTTGGGGAGAGGCTCCTGCAGCAGCTGTGAGCGCGCCAGCGACGTGGGGTTGGCCGCATCACTCATCTCGAAGATGCAGAGCTCCCTCTCCATGAGGGGAATGACCCGCAGGTGGTGGAAGTTGGCGATGATCGAAGCCACCCCCAGCCCGGCGTCCGCCAGTTGGCACAGGGCGGTGGTGAGGGACTCCAACCTTCATTGCCGCGACGGGGGCGACACGCCGTGAAACCAGGCGTCGGGCTTCCCCATCAGCACCTTCCCGGTGTACGGCGGAAGGCCAACGCCGTCGTTGCGGAGGTAGAACCACCCCTTCTCCCAATCCGTGTTGTTGGAGGTCATGGTGCACAGCGGGTACAGCTCCTTGCGCGCGTCCCGCAGTGCGAGCGTACGGCCGCCGGGGCGAACCGCCCGGCGCGTCCCCTTCTCGGCCGTGGCGAGGGTGTGGAGCTCGCCGCGAAAGAGATGGACCCAGAGGTCCCAGTTTGCCGGAATCCCCAGAAATCCCTTGCAGACGGCGACGAAGGAAGCCGCCTGCGAGATGGCGTTGGGGGCGAAGTTGTGCAGCTCCACCCCGTAGTGGTAGCACAGCCCCCGCATAAACCGGCTCGCCGGGGCGGCGAAGCCGCGCTCGTGGAGACGGGCGAAGCTGACGACGTAGCCGTGCGGGGGGTTGGGCTCCTTGTCCGTCGCCGTCGGGACCATCCACGCCGGGTATAGGCTGTCGCCGGCTGGCGCCAACTGCCCGCCGTTCACCAGCTCGTTCAGCGCCAGCGGTGTCACCGTCGACCGGGGCCATGGGAAAGGCTCCAGCACCCGAGTCGGAGGCACCATGGAAGACAAAGGGGAGAAGCGAGGACTGCGGCGGAGGCGCACGGAACACGAGCAGATCCGAGGCGGTGGAGCGCACAGCCGGAAGGAAGACGAGCTGCATGCGGGGATGGATGCGAATGGCAAGGTAAGGGGCCTCGCCTCTGCCCCCCTCCCGTGATTTATAAGATCCAGGGGAGGAACGCCCCCGAAAACTCCGCACACAGCGCCAATTAATGCGGCTGGCGCCCTGCGTCGCCGGCGGATGGGCCCGGCCGTGCCGAAATGGTCGCGCGCACGCTATCATTATGACACAATAACCGAAGGGGCGCGGCGTCCCGTCCCGTCCGCCCTCCATGTCGCCCACGACGCCTGCGGTGCACCGCCTGAAAAGGCGCGCCCGCTTCGCACGATCTGCGTCCATGATCTGCGCCCATTAAATGGATGGGTTCCTTCCTGAGTAAGGATGACCCCTTCACGAAACTAGAGCCAAGAGCTCAAGAACCGACCCCTCGCGGGTGCGATCGATGCCCCGATCTAAAACGGGCGGAGCCGTGGCTCACAGAACGAACTCGAGGGCCGGGCCCCTCGAACGCTGTATTTACTGATCAGTGGTTCCAAGACCTGCCCGTCGAGGGTAGGCACCGCAGATGCCCCTCGAGTGGGGATTTACTAATCAGTGGCTCAAGGGTCGGCTCGACCACAGCCCAGTGGGCTCCACAGATCAAGCCAAGACGGGGGCACGTTAGTGCCACCCCGCAAAGGCCCTACTAATCAGGGGTTCGAAGCCTGACCCTCGAAGGGTTCGAACAGGCACCTCAGATTGATAGAGTCAGGGACGACCAGGGCGCGCACATTCGAGTCTGACCCCGAGCTCACAAGCTCGGGGGCGCCCCATAGTTCGTGTTCAAGGCCAACGAGGGCAGCTAGTCGAGGGATCCCACCGAGGGAGAGCTTCCGCGCCCTCGGTCCCAATCGAACGGGACCGAGCCCTGCCTAGCACACCCGCGTAAGCGCTCTTATGGACGTGTCTACGGACCACGAGCCGACCCTTATCGAACGGGGCACGGACGTCCACTTGAACCACCCGCTAACAGCTCGACGAGGAACCCATGATTCGCGACCCGTTCGATGGGAGTCATGAGCACCTCACCCCTCCGCCCCGCGAAGGGGCGCACAGACAAGTCGGAGAGCTCGCCCTGATCGCCTTGAGTGGGCCCAGGCTCGGGGGCTCGACGCGCGGCTACACCTCTTGGACGTACCCGAACGCAAACAAATACCGGTACGCGCGCATGGCACCGCCGAGGCCGGCTGAAATAACGCCGAGGCCGGCTGAAATAAACACCTCGCGCACCGGCCGCACGCTGCGAAAAACCTTGTAGGAATGCACGCACTCCTCCAAGGCTTCGGGGGCTACACCCGCGGGTGCGCTAGCGCACCCCCACGGAACGTCACAACGCCCAGGGAAGAAAGTCCCATCAGAAAGCACCAGCCTTTGCAAGTTCCTACAGATACTGTTGCAAAGGCTCGGGGGCTACTGTCGGGGACTGCCACAGGGGTCCCCTAATAACGGGGGAAATCACCCTTTCTCAAAAATAACGAAAGCGAACAAGCAAACTCACGAACCGCAAATCACACCTCGCTTGCCGCGGCCCAAGGCAGAAAAGGACCAACGGCCCGAAAAGCCCCAGCGGCCCATCGAAATAGCCAGCCTCGGCACCCCTCGAGCGGACCCCCGCCTCGCTCGAGGGCCGAGCGCCGTGTCGCGAAACCCTCCGCCTCGCTCGAGGGCTTGACGCCCCCCTCGGGCGAGTTTCCGCCTCGCTCGAGGGCTTGACGCCCCTCGGGCGAGTTTCCGCTTCGCTCGAGGCCTCCTCTGAGCCGCGACACCATACCTGCTCCCATGACCGGAGCATTAAATGCTCTGGCGCGTCGCGGGCGCCCGGGTCAAAGGCGAATCCACGCCACGCTGGCCCTCTGACACCGCCTGGGAATCAGATCCCGGCGCTGTTCGGCCAACCCGCGCTGTGCAGCCATCCCCGGCGCTGTGCGGGTGCTGTGCGGTATGGCCGGTGTCATTCCGTGACGCTGTGTCGCCTACTCCCATACCTCCCCCACGTCGCGCCCCTCGAAAGAGGACGGCGGCACCCTCGAAAGGGGTACGGCCACCAATTCCCCGCCCGCCTGGAACGACGCCGTGACTCAAGGCCGGCGGGGCGCGTCACCTCCATCACCTCTGGCCCTGAGCGGCCATCCCCGCCCCTGTGCCGCCATTCCGGGCACTGCTGGGCCATCCCCCACACTGTAGGAATCCAGGTTGACAGGACATCGCCACGCCCGCCGCTATGCAGCTTCCGGTCTTCTGTCAGCCAGGCCCTCGAGCCGGTGTACGGACGCCAATCAAACGAAGAGCTCTAGCGCTGCTACCCTCGAAGTCGCTCCTGGACGGACACAGGAGTCACCACGACGCCTGCCAGGAGCAAGATTCGCCAGGACGGCCATCGAATCGCCGGCACTGTGTGCCATGCCTAAAGCCATGCGGTATGACTGTAAATCGCCTCCCCTTGGTCTATAAAAGGAGGAGGCGGTCCCCTGGCCGCAGGGGGAGGGGATCACTTCATACCCACTCTCACTCGCATACTCGTTCCCTTTGATATTGGCACTTTGCCTCAATCACTTAGTAGGGACTTGGAGGCCTCTCCTCCTCTCCCGCCTTGCTTGTAGCCCCCCTCTACAGGCACCACTGGTGCGAATCAATATAGCGCGCACGCGCCAATCTGCTAGACGTACGACCCCGCGGTCGGAACCAGGATAAACCCGTGTTCCTGTGTTGTCATTTACACCGACCATCGAGAAGCTGATCACAGCGTAACTTACTAGTTAGTGTCGGGACTAATCCTAACACCGACACTTACTATCACTGAAGCTACTACACTGATAGAGAAGATGGTTACCAATCAAGGGTGGAGTGATGATCGACTTCAGCCATGTCAAAGGGGTACACATACCGTCAAGGAAGCGGATATGTTGCACGCCAAGATGGACCTATTGATGAAGAGAATGGATGATCTAGCCAATGAGAAGGCTGCCATGGCCACCACTACTCAAGCTATGGATGCTCGCATGACTTGCGAAGTCTGTGGTAATACTGGGCATTCAGGGAATTACTGCCCTACTACTCAGGAGGATGTGATGTACATGAACGGCAATAACAACGGTTATCGTCCACAAGGAGGTCAAACGTGGAATCAATCACACCCTTACTATCAAGGGGGTAATCAAGGTAATTCTTTCAACCCAAACCAACCCTTCTTGAAGGATCTAGTCTTTGGGCAAGCTAAGATTAATGAAGGCTTTAATAAGAAAACAGCTGCCTATGATAAGGCCTTTGAGAGCCTTAATGTTAAAATTGATAGCCTTTCGTCTGCTCTTAAGAACCAGTTGAGCTTTAATAAGATGATAGAAACCCAGTTGGCTCAGTTAGCTGCCTTGGTTCCCTCTGCTGAAGATGGGAAGATTCCGGGGCAACCCGTGTCCTCCTGTGAAAATGTTTGTGTAGTGTCCACCAGATGGGGTAAGCATTCTGGGCGGACACAAGTCACTGACTATGCAGGGAAGCCTATGCAGCAAATACTTGACCCATGGGAATCTTCAACAATCTCACACAAGAAAGATCCTGGTTATCCGGCTATCACCTGCAAGATATATTACCAGAAGATTAAGCATGCTCTTTGTGACCTTGGTGCAAGTATTAACCTTATGTCCAAGGCCATGTTTGAACAATTGGGGTATCCAGCTCTAACTCCAACTGCGACAACCATCCAATTTGCTGATGCATCGATCCGATATCCAGAGGGGATCGTAAAGAATTTATTGGTATTCGTCCAAGGTTCATGCATCTTTGCGGATTTCGTGGTCCTTGATATGCAAGATGATGAGGGAATGCCTCTCATTCTTGGGAGACCGTTCCTGAGTGACGCCAACGCAAGGATCAATGTGGGAGCCGGAACGATCTGATTCCGCATTGGGAAGAGGAACTTGATGTTCCGATTTCAAACACCAAAAGAGAAATGCTATACACTGCAGGGCAAAAATGAGCAATCAGGGGCATGGACGGAGCTACAGCCCCCGCGACTTCCCACCACTCCAACAAAGCCTAAGAAAACAAGAAGGGTGTGGCGGGAAATACAGAAGTCATCTCCATCAATCTCTCGAGAATGGGGTGACGAGTGGAATTAATCGCCGAGAAAAGTCTCGCTCTCAGACTTAAAAAGATGAGTCCTTTTTGCCAAAAGGTAAAATTGGTATTTATCTCATATTTCCCTTTCAAAATTTTATTTGATTTTTCCAAATGCATATTTGAATTTTCCAACCTTGCATCTGCATGTTAGATTTTTCTAGCCAATTTCCCTTTTCAAATAAAATTCTGAAAATAACTTCTTGAGTGGAAAATCAAAGAATAATTTTTCGAGCAACATTTTGGGCGAATCTGGACCTAGACATCTGGGCAGGACATCAGGTAGCCGTTAGAGAGCTGTTGCAAAAAGTCGGAAGCAGGCGGGCCCGGCAGTGGGTCGACCGACCCTAGGGGTCGGCCGACCCTAGCCAACGGTCATGTGGGCCCCACCTCTTCCAACGGCTCCTAGCCGTTGCCCTTGTCCTCTACCCCGGTGCCTGGATCGGTTGCTTATAAATAGAAGGGGATTTGAGGGGTTTCTTCACCCATTCATTCATTTCCATCACCCTCTCTCCCTCTTTGCTCTTGCTCTTTGGTTTTCTTGGATTTCTTGCTCAAGTGGAAGTGTCAAGCACTCTCTCCAATTTGTCGCTGAATATTGAATATTGGTGGAGCAAGCTTGGGAAGGATTTCATTTCGATTTCACTAACCCATCACCGAGTTGCTCGTGTTGTCCCATTGTTGTGCAAGATGAGTTGGATTACCGGTGCGTACCGGAAGGTGACCCGCTCACGCCGTTCTAGAGACGGAGAGGGCTCGTCTCACCACTCCGGAGCTACACCAAGTCCAATGTCAACCGATCGTGAAGAAGAGGAAGAGGAAGAGCTACCTATGCCACGAGCCGAAGGGGTGATCAACACCGATGCCGCCTTCATCGACTTGAGGGACGACCGGGAGAGACAGGCCTATGCTCTCATCAAGGATCGAGTCTTCGCCAACACCAAGGAGTTCGACTCGGCCCTTCTCGAGAAAACAGGTATGGACTCCGAGTTTGATTCCATTTGGCATGCTCTTGGTTGGGAGAACTTTGTTCCGGTGTGGGAGATCGGTTCTAGGCCTCTCACCATTCAGTTCCTCTGTACTCTTCGGGAGGATGAGGCCGGTATTACGTTTCGTTTCCATGGAACGTCGTATCGAGTCTCATGGCATGATCTTAGTTGTGCTCTTGGTTTTCATCGTTGTTGTGCTATTTCTCTCGATCAAGCTTGCAGTGATTTTATTCGAGATAGTTTTTGGGAAGAGATTTCTGGTCGACCTGTCCGTGGCAAGTTAGCACCTCGGTGCAACGATATATTGCATCCTACTCTCCGACTGTGGCACAAGTGGCTCGCCATTACTCTCTTTCCGAGGGATGATGTTCGAACCGTGCACACAGACGAGATGAGGATATTATACGCCGCGGTCAGACGAATCAAAATCGCCCCAGTGCAAGCTATGATCCGGCAGTGGTTAACAAATTTTAGGATGACTGGTTCTATTGAGTGTACGTCCCTGATCACACGTATCATTTCGGGTCTTGGGATTTCACTAGGGGCTAACGTTCCCTACATTGATTCTCCCCAGGCCATGATAGATGAGGCGTATCTGATTCAAGGACATACTCTTAAAAAAGGCCCGGATGATTCCTTGGTTTTCTTTTACCCTGGCCACGCAAACCAGATTCGGTTACCTAACCCGGATTTCCGTTTGTACGGCCAAGGGCCACTGACCATTCCTCTTGAGGAACCTCGTCGTTCTAGTGTTTCTGGAGACAGGGTCACTAGGAGTGCAGCGAGGAGGGCAGCGACAACACAGCAACCGCCACAACATCCACCGCCACAGCCATCACCGCAGCCGTCACCTCAGCCACAGCCACAGCCTCAGCCTACACCCCCGTTGTCTGGCGCATGGGCCTCGACCGGGTACATGTCTGGAGTTACACCCGGATATGCCCCCGGTTGGGACCAACCCATGAGTCAGCCGGGTGCGAGTAGCTCGACCTGGGCTAGTGCAGGGAGTGGCGAGTGGGTTCGGCCCGCCGGTGCTACCTACAGAGACTCGTCTTCATCGTCCAGGTTGCGCTCGTCATCTCGTGGGGCCACCCTCACTCAGCAGATGAGTGAGCTCAACATCCGTGTCGGTACCATGGAGGAGACTATGCACCAGCAGGCTGAGTCCACTCGGGACTGGCAGCGTATGACGGGCGAGAGGATTCACACCATGGAGCAGAGACAGCTGCGACAGCTGGAGGAGCAGAGGGCTTACTACGCGTGGTTGGGATACCACCCTCCACAGCAGTGAGCCTGAAGCTAGCTTGGGGGAGGACCCCCTTTCTGAGGTAACTTGTATCTTTTATTGTTTTCAGAACTCCATATGCTAAAAACACATAAATATCTGAAAAAAAAGTTTAAAAAAACCAAAAATATTTATTTGCTTTCTTAAATTAGTTTGTTTTCATATGCGCGGTAAGAGTGTTCTTATTCTCCATGGTTGAAATGATGAATAATTGCTCTGTTTATTCCTCTTGTATGCCTTGTTTACAACTTAGTATCCTATCCAAGTTTTGAGTTTGTTGGCTAGTATGATGAACCTGAGCTTGAAATTTGTGGGTAGCAAAAAGCATGAACTTTGCCTAAGTTGTTGCGAGGTATGATATGGTATAATAGAGTTGCTATGAGCTAGTACTAAGTGATGTTTGATATCCGGAGTTCCCTTTGAAAAAAAAATGTTAAAATGATAAGTTCCTCAATGATAAGAAATTCCTATCCAAGGCCATATGTAGATCTTAGCTTCTATTAACCTCCACATATGCTACTTGATTTCTTCATTGAGTTTTGTCGAATTGTTGTGACCCTCGGCGAGTAACTTGTCATACTCCTATGATCAAGATCACGTACACACCACCATATGCGAAACTTCTACACTGGAAGTTAGCAACCATCATTTTATCCATTTCCCATCCATTCGACAAAATAAAGCTCCGTGCATGTTCCATGATTACTCTCCCTCCAAAAATATTCAGCAAGGACTATGGGCTATGTTAAAAAAAAGAAGAAAAAGAAATAATAAAGAGACATAGCCCAAGTCTCAAAAATTTCAAAAAGGAGGAGAGTAAAATCATGAAAAGAGGAGTTCATTATGCATCCACCATACACACACTTTTGCACATCTTGATCAGGGTGTATGACTTGTTCTCCCAAGGATCCGGTTTTCGACTCGACAATATATGAGAAATAGGTATGCCACATGTTTTCCCTACCTACAGCTCCACATATCAGCTTATTAGGAGTAGGTAGTGAAAGAAGGCAACCCAAAGCCTTGGTGAGGAATAATACACATTGAGCGATCCGAGAGTATCATTTGAGGAATTTTGATTTCTTTTGAAAAACCTGCAAAACCTCCGGATTGATAACTGATCAAGGTACATGTGATTAGTAATCTTTATACAACCATTCTATCTTTCAACCGCCCAAGGCAGGTGAAGCTACACGCCCCAAATCAATCGAGTATAAGATAAGATCAATGCCAACTTCTTCAACTCTTGATAGAGTACCAAGCTGTATCTTGTTATACATTAGGAATACAACATCGTAACAACTCCTGATCAACCAACCTAAGTCCTTAATCTCTTGCTCGGGACGAGCAAGAGGCTAGCTTGGGGGAGTTGTTGACGGCTGTTAAGTGCCTACTTTAGCCGTCAATATACTCATGAATAAAGGAGCATAAGGAATTTCTTACACGTATTTAGTTAAGAATAATGTAGTCCACTTGTCCTTGGAGATTATTTGATTGCAGGAAAATAAGCAAGAAAAGAGTGCCAAACTCACCTTCTAGGGTCCATGCCACATCACCTCATCCTAGGTGGGCTGCCAACAAGGATGCCATGCATGCAAACCTACCAACTAGGGAGCCATGCATGCATGCCATGCAAGCAATCCAAGTGAAGCAACCCCCGACGAATCAGAGTGTGACACGTGGACTTCACATGGATCCATGGCCCACAAAGGCATGCAATTCGTGCCAAAACAGGGTGGACACCGGGAACCGACCTTAGGACCCACAGGGCAGACACCTGGAGAAAGCACAGGCCAGGGGGGCCCACCAAGGGGTCGGCCGACCCTAGGGTTCGGCCGAACCAACCTTGTGTCGGTTCATCCTGGCCTTCCACGTGCTGTCTCCCCATTGGTCCTAGATGCCATTCCCAGGGTGTTTGCAGCCACTCCTCGCCGGTGCACGGGCCTATAAATAGAAGGAGAGGGGGCTCACTTATGAGACATCCACACTTGCAACACCTCTCTCACTTTTAGTCTCAAGGCTAGGAGGTAGGCTAGAGTAGTTCTAATTCAGGTTCCAAGTCTACTTTGGGATCTAGGTATGAGTTGTCTTGTATCATATTTTATTTGTATGACTTTGATCTACTTCAATTATTTATCTATTTCATATAAAGTTGTGTTAGTATGCATGAGTGATTTGTTCATGTGTTCTTCACCTGTTCATCATTTAGAGGCTCCTGTTCTTGATGAACAAGGCCTTTCGATCCACTTGATAGGTGACTTTTACATATTTCTGGTGTTTGTTCATAAGTTAGAGGCTCGTGTTCTTCGCGAACATGACCCTTTGATCCAGTTGAACAGACATAGGAAAACATGAATCCGTTTGTGTACTTAACCTGGTTTGATCTAATTAGATGACATGATTGCGTTGTATGAAGTCTGTGCTTGAGCTACGGTACTCGGTGTAATTGGCTGGTTTATCTGGTGGCTTGACCTGGGTCACAATAGCCCGGGCCGGTCAAGTCCGGCTAACAACGTAACCATGGTGCTTGGGTTGCGTAGCTACCTTACTTATGAGTTTATCCCACGGTTTGTCTTGGGGTAGGCCGCGGTAGTGACAGCCGTTGGTCCTCTGAAATCCCCCATGTTCGGATAAGCTGTAGGAGTCTAAAATATAACAACCGGAGTTGTGTAGAAGCAACGCGAGAGGTTATCTCCCCGTGGTACCTGGGTGCTCAAGTCAATGTTCTTCAACGCTAGTGTATCTAACTCGTTCCTTCCAGCTTTATGTGTATAGTACTTTAGAACCTAGAACTAACTCGTGTGTCGCCTCCTATGCCTAGGACCCTTTTAGAGAGAGAGTGAGTGTGTGTGTGATCACACTACCCCATTATCATATCTTTACCCCTGCACTTGAGTGTCTGATTTATTTCCGTCTATGATCTATACTCATTGCAATAGAGTTGATCTTGTCATTCCGCCAATGCCTTCCTTGGATTCGATACCCTTTGGAATACTCCTTTGGGGAAATGCTACAATGGTACTTCCGTGCGCTTGCGGATCTCTATAAACGTTAAGATTTACGAACCAGCATTTCTGGCGCTATTACCAGGATGGGTTTCAAACCTGTTCTTAGGTGATTGCGTTAAGAAATGTCAACATCAACCTAGCCACATGTTTACCTTCTATGTTGGTATTAATTTGATATTCACACTAATGATCCTAACCCTCATTATATGTCAAGTACGCACTCGTGCATGGTATTTGGAGTTTATTGTTTACACAGGGATTAAGAGCCTAAATGAGGACTTCCGGGTAAAGTTCATCAAGGGTTTTACAAAAAGATCATGGAGCCCGGTACAAGTCAAGATACAAGATGAACATGACTCCAAATGAACCAAGGACTAAAGCGTGAGGCCGAGAAGTATCGAGGACCTAGACAGAAGATGTGGGAGTTCATACGCTAAGCACCCTTATCTAAACCGCGAGGAAAATGACGTCAAGGACCCACATGCAACTCGACAAAACTTCTAGAAGACACGAGAAGCGACGGGAAGGAAGCCGGGCCCGAACCGGGCCCGAAATGGGCCCAGTCTGGCCGGCCCAGCCCATTCCGGGCCCGGTTCGGCGCCCCCTTTGACCTAGATGACCTTCGGGCTATTTATAGTCCCCGTGCCTCGAGCCACGCATCAAGCCATTCGTCATCCGTCGCCGAGGAGTAGAGAAGAGAGGGACACCCTTCCGGAGAGGAGAGGGTCGAGATGGTTGACTACGGTTTCCCTAGCCGACGTGGGAACTTTGCATGGAAGGCTACGTCGGAGTTCTAGAAGCTAGGATCAAGATCAAGGTAGGATCCCGGTGGTGATCTTGTCCATGTATTGTACTTCATGTTGAATTTGCAAGATTGAATCCGATTTTTAGCGATCAAGTGCTTTCACTACGACTTTGTTTTCGTTTGGGTTTTCTTATTCTCCAATCTATTCCGCGGATAGATTGCATATGATGTTCTTGTAGCCATGGTGGCTAGAGGTGCATACCTGACCTACCGAGCGTTTTCAACACGTTCCTCGTGAATGTGCTCTTAGGTTCACCTACACAATAAGCGGGACATCTGTCACACCCGATTTTCTGAAGACAACCAAGTGATAACTATATGTATGCCAGGATCTAGTTTCATACATATAGTGACATCATATATAGTGAATAGCAGAAACAATATCACGTAAAGAAAGAGAGATTATCAGAGATTTACAGCGGAATCCTAGGGAAAAGAAAGGCTCCAACTTCACAGGCAATCGACTGGGGGTTGCGTACGCCTAGCACCATCTTCTGGATATCATACACCTTCTTCTGAACAGCAGGTAAGCAAGGGTGAGCACACTTATGGTTGGAGCTCAGCAAGTGGGGGAAGATGCAAGGCTATCAAGGATAGGCTGAGGTTTTGCAGCGGTTAGCATTTTTAAGTTGGTCAGATTTTATTAGCAAGCACCTATTTACTAGGTGTATGTTTATACCAACCCAAAATTAAGCATTTAGAAAACATTATCTCAAAACCATATAAAACCATGATTTAAATCCATCTTCAAGTTCACTTATCATGTGAGGGTCCAGGCCGCTCTTGACCGTGAGCACGGCTGATCGATCAGTTTTCACTCTGCAGAGGTCGTACACTTTATCCACATTTCGTGTTCCCCATGTTGCCCGGGTTGGCCAAACCCTTAAACACTTCCGAGGTGAGTGGCTAGGGGTCCACTACGAAGCCTTTACAAAGGTATGCAGAAGACCAACAACCTGCGACAGTTACAGCACCGGAGCGGACCATAACCCTCCCTAGTGGTCGGCACCTTAGCAAAGGCTGCTACCCCAAAAGAACCGGGCTATACCCCTTCAACTCCGGCCCCCTGTGCTCCTTTCGGATAAGGTTGTCTGATAATTCCACACACCTAATTAATTGGCTAAGGCAGAGCCATATGGACTGTGGTTGCACTGTTTTCCTGGGTGGTTCTCCACGTTCCAATTAAAACATATGATCTTGATATTAATAAAGCATCATCTTTCACCAAAGTTATCATGATCAACATTCATCATTTTGTAAAGATTCATTTGAACCATCCCAATGTGTAGCAACTAAGCATTTCTACCCAAAACATTTTATTAAATCGGGGTGTTCCAAGCATCATGGGTAAAAATCTAGGTAAGTCCTTAAAAAGGTATTTCCATCAATTTAATGCAATACAACAAATAAAAGTAAATATTAGTTAATATGTAATTATTTAGGACAAAGAGGAATATGCAGAGGGAGAAGTCCACTTGCCTTTCTCCAACGAAAAGTTACTCTTGCTCTTCCGATCAGCAGCTCGATCATCTACTCGAAGCAAACATTGGGCACAAACATGCAAAAGCAAACGATCACAACTAAGAACAATACAAGCATGAAAGGCTTAAAAAGAGGACAAGGTTTGGCTCTAGGACCGCGAACGCAAGAAACACTCGGAACTATCGAGAGATTTGGATTGTATCACACAAGGCTATGTGCTTGGTATATTTTAATTTAATAAAGATGTGCATAGGTTATTTCATAGAAATACCCTATTTAGAATTAAGTAAGTTATATTTATATTAAAAAGACGATGTGAACCTAGTCCAATTTTATTTACAAATATTCAAGTATGATTTATGCAAATTAAACATTTACTTCTAAAAGAAGCATGTAAAGCATCTAAGCGTATATCTTTATATTTCGAGTTGAAATAATCAAATTATAATTTAAAAACATGTTTATATTTATAATATTCAAATTAACATTTAATTAAGAAAACTCGAGGTAGCCTATGTTGCTTTTTATTTAGAAAGCAAATTGAATAAATATTAACCAATTTAACATCTATATTATGAAAAGCCGAAGGGTAGCTCTAATTAGATTTTATTTAGAAGACAAGTTTAGTAGATATTAATCAAGTCAAATTTAAAATAGATTCTTAAAAGACATTTTAGGGTAAACATCATGACTAGCACATTGTTTATGATGAGACGAAGCTAACACAACAAGAGCACACTTAAGCAAGCTAAAACGTGGGATCTATGATTAAGCAAGGATTAGAGATCTAATCATGATTAACTATAGATTGGTAGGCTATGGAAGAAAAGTCAAAGCAAAGAGTAGATAGAGACATAGCTTGATTATTAGCAAGATAGATATTTATATAGAACATGGTGGACGGAATTTCTTTAATGGAAAAAGAGTTTATGACAAGCATTATGTAATGCTTACATCATGATAGTGTATTTGTACTGAGGGCAAGCTTTCTAGCGTGTGTACTTGAGTATGGCAAACACATGCATGCAAGCATGGATTAAACAAGGTGTGCTAGTTCGTGGTTGCTAGTATGTGTAGACTGATGTGCTATCATGCATGCATGATGGACAGGCTTCAGTTCGCGATCACAGTGCATGTCAAAGGATGGAAAACTATAAGCATCATGCCGTAGATCAACAAGAATAACATAGGTGTGCATGCAGCAGCTACTGCATGTGCATGTGGTGGCTGGCTTGGAACAGAGTCAACATGTGCTAGTGAGCATGCTCGAGTACGTGAAAAACAGAATTAGGCCAGCATGAGGCTTGCTTCTCACCTCTGATCGATGTGGTGATTGATGGTAAACAGCATAGAGCTGAAAGCTGATGAGGAAGGAGCACCGGCCATAGCTTGGTACACCGGCCGGCGAACAGCAACATTAGTAGAAGTTTTAGCGGCCATCCTTGCCGGAGCACGGCAGCTGCGAGTCAGCGGACATAAGAAGATGAGAAGCACGAATTCTGAAGCGGATTACGATGACGACGGGCAGTTGGCGGCGCCTCACCCAGTCACGTGGCAAGCAGGGCTCCAGCGTCGTGAGGCTTCAAGTTCAGGCAGCGGAGCTCTCGTCAAGCTGTGGCGGTGGCCGGTGGTGGCTTGCTCGAGCAGGCAAGGGAGACGACGAAACAGCAGGTGAGATTGGTGGTGCTCCTCTCAACGTCTCGCAGATCGCAGTGGCATGTTGATAGAGTTGTAGAGCAGCGACTGGAAAACGAGGAGGACGGCGGACGGTAGAAACGGCGGCCGTCGCGGTTCGGTGTGGGGTCCTCCGGCGACAGTATGCGAAAGGCAACGAACAGCGAGCGTGCGGCTCGATGTTGTGGAGCCCGTGGTGGCTCCGGTGGTGTCCAGCGAGGAGGAGGCCACGCTCGGCTCGGTCGGAGGCGACGACGCTCAAGCTCAACTCCGGTGGCTTCTGTAGGTGGCGGCTGGTGGTGATGTTGCAGGGCGCGAGAGTGAGATGGTGGCGCGGGTCGGGACAGCACTACAGCAGCATGCAGGTGCGCACAGGGCTGGGGCTTGGTTTTTATAGGAAGCAAAGGAAGGGAGTGGCAAGGGCTGCGGCATGACCAACCATCAATGGTCATTGGTCAATGGTGTTGGCCGTTACTATATGGAGTGATGAGGAGGGGGAAACGGATGGAAACTGAAGGAGAATGATGACGCCGGGCAATTGAATGAGAGGGAGATGAAGACGTGCAACGGCCAGCCATTGAAGGCCATTGAAGCCGTGGTGTTGGTGGCCGTTTCTGGAAGGGGAGTGGAAGGCCGGTCATTAACGTTTGGTGTTGAAGCTGGCCGTTATTGGAGGAACAGAGGAAGGGAGGGGAAGCGGAGAGGGATGGCGTGCTGCATGCATGCGGTGTGGGAGGCGAACCGACGCGAGGGGAGCAGGCGCGGCCAAGGAGATGGGTGGGCGCATGGGAGCTGGGCGGCTTGGGCACAGGCGGCAGTGACGCAGGCCGAAGGCGAAGTCCGACAGCGGCGCGACACGTGCGGGTGAGGCGAGAATGCGCGATGCCAAGCAGCGCGGAAGCCGAGCGGGTGCGGTGGCGTCGCATGCACAGTGTACAGGCCATGGGTGGACACGAGCACGAGTCGGTGCTGGCCAGAGAAGAAGTATGGTGGAGATGGTTGTTACGAAAGGAAGAGAGTAAGGAGAGTGACAGTTTTCGAGAGGAAACAGAGGACGCGACGCGCACGCGAGAGGTACGACGTGAAGAGGCCAAGGGCCATGACCGGGTGGAGGCGGCGTGACAGTGCGTTGGTCATATGACGCGGGCGGACGTGCAACAGGCGTAGATCTCAGGTGTGCGGGCAGGGACGCGGACGAGCACGCTAGCACAGGTGGCCGAGCAATGTGAGCGCGGCATACGGGCGCAGCGCACAGGTGAGTGTGGCGCGAGCACCGGCGTAACGCACGGGCGCGTGAGAGCGTGCGCTCGAGGCAGCGTTGGCCAGAGGTGGAAGGAGGCATGACGTGCAGCGCTCACATGTCGATGGAGAGGAAGCGACATGGCTGAGAAAGCGGATGAGTGCGCGTGAGCTGATCGGCTCGGGCATGGGTGAGCAGAGCCGGGCAGATGCGGCGGCACACGACCCGACACAGTCGTGTGTGCGAGATGAGCTTGACGGGCGGGGTAGCGAGCCGCTGTGGCGGTGCGCACGCGCATGCGGTGTGCGACGGTGCGAGGAAGGCGGCCAGGGGCGTGCGGGCAGGAGGCCGGCGGGCAGCGTGCCTCGGCGCGCGGCTCGGATGCAAAGTGCGGCGCACGGGAGCTAGTCAGCCGACGGCAGAGGCCAGGCGCGCAGGCCAAGGATGGCTGGTGGCGGCGCACTGACCCGAGTCCGGTCCGGCCGGGATGGAAGACGAGGGAGAAGGGCCGATAGGTGGGGTCTGACTGGCAGCGATAGAGAGAGGGGTGGGCTGGCGGGTTAGACGGGCCGACGTTGGAAAGAACTGGGCCGGCGGGATGGGCCGAGTGAACAGGCCGAGAAGGAAGAAGATGGCCATGCGAGCTGGGCTGCGGAAAGAAAAAGAAAAGAGAGTGAACTAGCAGTTTGGACCGGGGAAAAAACTGGATGAGAGATTATAAAGGGGATTGAGTTGATCTATATAAAAAAACATTGAGAGAGATGGACAGGGTTTGGATTTGATCTTTTTTTTATGATTTTGAAAACACTAACTCAAACAAAACAAATGCAATCGAAATGAATGCAACACTCAGAGCAACATTTTATTTAATTCCAAAAGATAATTAATTATTTTGCAACACTAAATTTCTTGTAAAGAAAATAAATGTTGGGCAATTTTTAAAATTATGTCAAAATCGTTGCTTAATTATTCTTCCTAGTAACATCCTGAAATAGGAAAATTTCAGGGTGTTACAAATCTACCCCCTTAAACAGAATCTCGTCCCGAGATTCGAAGAGAAAAGAACAAGGCAGAGGGAGACAAACAAGATTATGACATCGAGGTTAACATCTTTCCATGGCGCATGTTGCATATCCAATTCTTCATGCTTCCATCTTCATCTTGTTTCTTGTAATCTTCATTACAGAGTAAGATTAAGGAGATGAGAGTAAAGCCTTCTTTTTCTTCAACTTTCTTCCATGTAGAAATGGTGATGGCGATAACTTCTTGTTGTTGACTTTGCCACCTTGGTGTTGTTCCCAAGTTTCTCCTACGACTTCATCCATTGGATTGAGCAGAGAGGAAGAAGGATAACAAGGAGGTGGGAGGTACAAAAGAAGAGTCCAACTAAGCAATTGATGTCATTGTAGGTAGAAGACCCACAATACACCAACAATCAATACAAAGAACCAACTCAAACAAGGTCATAAAGTGAAGCATCATCAATCAAACACATAGCTTCACCATGCAGCATACAGTCAAAGGAACGATGCTACACGTTGTTATTATGGTTAGAGGGATCCTCCTAAGCTTGGTTATGGCATCGGATTTCAACTTTCTTTGCAAAGACTTGCTTCTTCAGTCACTGAGGATAGATGAACCGGTAGCTCCTTTCTTTAGATGACTTAGGAAGGCTCAAGGGTAGGAGGGCATAGATCATCTAATCATGTTGAATAAAAGGAGAATAGGATATCACTTTGGAAGAAAGAGCAAGGGAAAGGATCCAAAGCAATGGTATTTAAAAAGCAAGGAGAGATACAATGGGATTAGATTGTTAAAAGAAAATCAAGGGGAAGATATTTTTAACTAGGATAAGAATATTAAGAAGCAATGCTAGATATTATTATCAACAAATTAAAATGTGATGAGATACATGAGATTGAAAAATCAAATATCAAAAGAGATGTATGATCAAGTTCAATAAGGCATCAAGGAGAGAGGGAATATATAAACAAGGTGGGTTTAACATTTGCAAAGCAAAAAGTGCAAATGAAAAGAAAATATCAGACATGAGAGGTGTTATCAAGGAGGATTTGAGAAAAGAAAATGATTAAAGAATGACTCAAAATGGTCAAGGGTAAGGTAGGAATTATTTTAAAAGTAAAATAGACCCAAGAAAGAGACCATTTCTATCTAGGCTTACGTCCTACAGTCGATATAGCTCTGATACCACTCTGTCACACCCGATTTTCCGAAGAAAACCAAGTGATAACTATATGTATGTCAGGATCTAGTTTCATACATATAGTGACATCATAGTGAATAACAGAAACAATATCACGTAAAGAAAGAGAGATTATCAGAGATTTACAGCGGAATCCTAGGGAAAACAAAGGCTCCAACTTCACAGGCAATCGACTGGGGGTTGCGTACGCCTAGCACCATCTTCTGGATATCATACACCTTCTTCTGAACAGCAGGTAAGCAAGGGTGAGCACACTTATGGTTGGAGCTCAGCAAGTGGGGGAAGATGCAAGGCTATCAAGGATAGGCTGAGGTTTTGCAGCAGTTAGCATTTTTAAGTTGGTCAAATTTTATTAGCAAGCACCTATTTACTAGGTGTATGTTTATACCAACCCAAAATTAAGCATTTAGAAAACATTATCTCAAAACCATATAAAATCATGATTTAAATCCATCTTCAAGTTCACTTATCATGTGAGGGTCCAGGCCGCTCTTGACCGTGAGCACGGCTGATCGATCAGTTTTCACTCTGCAGAGGTCGTACACTTTACCCACATTTCGTGTTCCCCATGTTGCCCGGGTTGGCCAAACCCTTAAACACTTCCGAGGTGAGTGGCTAGGGTCCACTACGAAACCTTTACAAAGGTATGCAGAAGACCAACAACCTGCGACAGTTACAGCAGCAGAGCAGACCATTAACCCCACCTAGTGGTCAGCACCTTAGCAAAGGCTGCTACCCCAAAAGAACCGGGCTATACCCCTTCAACTCCGGCCCCCTGTGCTCCTTTCGGATAAGGTTGTTAGATAATTCCACACACCTAATTAATTAGCTAAGCCAGAGCCATATGGACTGTGGTTGCACTATTTTCCTGGGTGGTTCTCCATGTTCCAATTAAAACATATGATCTTGATATTAATAAAGCATCATCTTTCACCAAAGTTATCATGATCAACATTCATCATTTTGTAAAGATTCATTTGAACCATCCCAAGGTGTAGCAACTAAGCATTTCTACCCAAAACATTTTATTAAACCGGGGTGTTCCAAAAGACAATTAATTATTTTGCAACACTAACTTTCTTGTAAAGAAAATAAATGTTGTGCAATTTTTAAAATTATGTCAAAATCGTTGCTTAATTATTCTTCCTAGTAACATCCTGAAATAGGAAAATTTCAGGGTGTTACAACATCGTGACAGGATGTTGATCACGTGTACGGTAGGTGCCTTTAAGGGTTGGAACGGAAGCCAAGATTTAAAGAGGCTTTTAATGAGATTCGTTTGCTTTATTCTTCTTGGTTTTGGAACTTCAACAAAGGACCCGATCCAATCTCTAGATTGGTTTTACCTCCCCTCTCTTTCTCTTGCTACCTCTGGTGTTAAGTAGATTAGATGTGTTTTCATGGTTCTTCCATAGATTAGATGCAAAAACCCTTGTCAAGATCAAAGTGTTTTCCGCTTATTAGATTGGATCTTGCGTTACACATTGTTCCACGGATTCGATACCTTGGGTTCACCACTCAAGGGAAGAAGGGTCACTTGACTACAACGGGGGATTTGTCCACTTGCAAGTCCAAACGAACTTTGATACAACAATCAACCGCCAACACTTACTGTTGCATTTGTATGCATGTTTATCAATTGTTGTACTTTGATGTGGTCTCTTACATTAATATGTGCTTAGCTCATGCCAAAATTTTATTTATTTCACACTTTTTATGCATTTCTTCGGCTGTCGGTTTTTTCAGGAAATTCACCGGAAACCGGTGTAACCGGACCGGCTAACCGGTCCGTCCGGCCGGCCAGCCGTTCGTAACCGTTTGTACTGCGTGTTTGAATTCAAAAATCGGGTTCATTCGGTTTTTACCGGTTACCGGTCTAACCGTACCGGTAAACCGGAACTGGTGGTCGGCAGTTTGGGTCATCCGGTTGGGAAAAAAACCAAAGCGGCGACTTGAATGCTTGATGCAGCAGCCTACTACACGGATATGCTTTCGATCCCCTGATTTGGGATCGAGTCCTATCTTGGCCCTGCGAATGCTTTTGTCCTTTCAGTGCCAGCAGCTATCCAAGACACAACCAACAACAGTTTACCGCACCAAAACAGGAACCTCGAAAGTTTCTTGTGAAGGCCAACTAACTAATCTCCTCCTTTGGGCCAAAACTCAATGCAGCCTACGGCCCAAGACCCAATATGCAGCAAAAATATGTAGCGTGCGAAGTGGCCGGCCAGCCCACGGGAATCCTATATATCTTCGGGAAGATTTTTCCTTACTCATCTTCCACTTCTTTAAGATTCGTGCAACCAATCGAAACAGTTGATCCCACCTTCTAACCCTAGCCTCACCCTTCTCTCCCGCTCCTCCCTCCCGTGAACTGCCGCCGCCGCCACCCCGAGCCCGCGCGCCATGGCCGCGGGCCGCAGAGCTCCGCCGTCGCGCGCCATGGCTGCGAGCTCTGCGCCGCGCGCCGAGAGCTCCGAGCTCCACGCGTCGCCATGGCCGTGGGCCGCGAGCTCCGTGCCACGCGCCGCCATGGTCGTGGGCCGCGAGCTCCGCGCCACGCGCCTCCATGGCCGCGGTCATGAGCTCCGCGCGTGCCCGCGGTCGCCGCCAGGACCACGCCGCCGCGTGCTGCGCCGTGGCCGGAGGTTGAAGAAAGAAAAAATGTTGCTCCAATATTTCTAAAAAATGTTGGAATATTTGCAAAATATTTACGAAAATATGTTGAAAAACTAAGATTTCTGAAAAAAGTTGGAACATTTTTGAAAAATGTTGGAAGACATGGAATGTTGTCCAACATTTTCAAAAAATGTTGCACGAAAACATGTTGAAAAAATCAACATTTATGTAAAATGTTGGATCATTTTTTTAAAATGTTGGAACAAAATAGTGATGAGGTGGGCTGGTGGGATAATAGCTAGCAAGTTAGATGAGCTTTTGATGGGTTGGAAGTTTCAATGCTTATACACCTTCCACAAGCCATATAGGAGCCCCCGCCAACCCAGGCGGCTTTTCATTGTCAACCATCTGGGGAGTGCAGGGCGCACGCCGTCGTCGTCCCAAGGTGAACAAACCCTCAAGTACGGCCGAGGTCGATCCGACCTCCGACGGGCGACGGCCGGCGTCCGCCAGCCGTGGGAGTGGCCCAGCCCCAGCGCTCCGATCAATTGCCACCACACCGGACGCCAATCATATATGTCGCTGAAGCGACAAATTGCACCTCCATCACGCTGGTGGGACCTACTGTCATACGTGTCTTCTTCCTCTCCTTCGCCTTCCTGCTGCTTGCGCCGGGCCGACGCCACCACTGCTTGTTGCGCCAACGCCTTGCTTCGCCGTCGAGATTAGGGTTCGGGGCTTCAGGTTTTGGGTTGCCGACGGTGAGTGCTCACCGTCGGTAGGGTTAGGGTTCGGGATCCGAGGTTGTCGGGATAAGTAATGGCCTGCGGCCTTAGAAATGGGGTGGAGGGGCCGGAAGGAAGCCAGGTGGTGGAGGCGGGTTGCGGGCGGGGTGGTTGACTGCGGGGACGCTGCCGGTTGGGGCAGCCGCTTGACAACCGGTGGGCTAGGGACCGGGCGGGGGTGAAGCGTGACCTCTCTCCAGCGATAACCCACCGGATTATTAGCGTGCGACGGGGAGCGGCCGTCGAAGATGGGAGAGGAAGGCGGTGCGGGGGTGAGAGCAAAGGGAGGCAGGAGGAGGAAGAAAGAGAGGAGCGCAAATAGGTTAGCGTGCGGGGGGTAGTGGCAGCCGAATCCTGCGGCGGGAGCCGCCACAGACGGAGGAGGTGGGCGGCATGGGGGCGAGCGGTGCAGCAGCGGCCGGAGGTAGAAGACGACGCGGAGAGGAAGAAAGAATGCAGCGCGGGGTTGTAGAAGACGATGTAGAGTCGTGAGGCTTGCTGGGCTTTGGTGGGCCGGCATGACGATGTGTTATCGGTCACTTCGGTGACGAGTAGACGCACCCTGCACTGGAGCCACTCCACTACACCAGCGCGTGCAGCGAGCAGTTCTGTGGCTTGTTACCCTGGGTATGTAAGGCTGGCATGCAGGTTGCTGAGCCTGATCAGCTTCTGCTCCGCAGACCTCAACTATCCCCCACTACCGGAATCGGAGCCTCTGTCGTGAGCCCGGGGCTTTGCCGAGAGCCAAGACCCCTGCTCACGGCAGAGCTCCGCTTTACCGAGAGCAATAGGACCTGCTCTCGGCAGAGAAAAAGCCCACGGCACAGAGGGCCTTTGCCGAGAGCCAGACCCACCTGCTCTCAGCAACACCCACACTGACGGCGCAGAACCTCTTTGCCGAGAGCCAGGGGGCCTAGGCTCTCGGCAAAGCGTGCAGCAGACGGCGCATGGGCGACGCCGTCACGGCCGTGACCCGGACGTTAGCTTCGCCGAGAGCCATGGCCCTCTGGCTCTCGGCAAAGAGGGGACCCACGGCACAACTACCACGTTTGCCTAGAGCCTCAGCTCTTTGCCGAGAGCAAGACCACTACTCACGGCAAAGTTTTCAAGAAAACTTCACATTTTCGGCTTTAAACTTTTTCCTGGCTCAACATACACTAATACAGAGTACATGTTCAAAATGGCGCCATTTTGACTCTGTTTGCTATATTTAACAATTTTACTTCATTCTACGTAATTTTTTCATATGCGTCCGATATGAACTGTAAGTGCATGAAATCATAGAGTAAAGTTGTTGGAAAAATGATATTCATATTCATTAGACATCTTTTAGACTATGTACATGAAATGAAGCTAACTTTCCGTCATTGGGTTCTCTGATCGTGATGAAGATCATGAGGTAGAAAGGTTTTAAAATTGTATAAAATTCAAATAAAGTTTGAAAATCACGAATTTTGTCAAGCGCTCATGATATCATATGTTTAGTTTGTGGTAAAAATTTGAGAATGTTTTGAACACTTTAACACGTACACTGTTTAGAAACTAGAACATCTCACGAGAAGTTTCAAAGATTTTGAACTAATGTCACTTCATTTGGAGACTTAGACAAATTCAAATTTGAGTTTGACTACAAAAACTTTTTTATAAGTAATATGCAACATAAATGGTGCCATGTTAAGTGTTGGCAATTTTTCCGCATATGTTATGTATTTTTAAAATTAAATTTGGTAAAGATACTCTTGGCCGAGAGGATAACTCTCGGCACAGAGGTACCCTTTGCCGAGAGCCGCAATTAAGGGCTCTCGGCAAAGAAGTCGAGCGGGTCCGCCTGTCAGCACGACGCGTACACACGCGTACGGGAAGGGAGGCTGCAGGTGGGCCCCGACCCTTCCTTTGCCGAGAGCCGAGATCTAGGGCTCTCGGCAAAGAAGTCGAGCGGGCCCGCCTGTCAGCTTGCCGCATAGACACGCGTACGGAAGGGAAGGCTGTAGGTGGGCCTCGGCCCTCCCTTTGCCGAGAGCTGAGATCTAGGGCTCTCGGCAAAGAAGTCGAGCGGGCCCGCCTGTCAGCTTGGCGCACACACGCCCGTACGGGAGGGGAGGCTGCAGGTGGGCCCCGACCCTCCCTTTGCCGAGAGCCGAGATCTAGGGCTCTCGGCAAAGAAGTCGAGCGGGCCCGCCTGTCAGCTTAGCGCATACACGCGCGTACGGGAGGGAAGGCTGCACGTGGGCCCCAGCCCACGCTTTGCCGAGAGCCAAGATCTACAGCTCTCGTCACACCTTTGCCGAGAGCTGTAGATCTTGGATCTTGGCAAAGCGTGGGTTGGGGCCCAGCTGCAGCCACACACTCACACCACAGCGCTCCACACCCACACACCCGGCCTCGACACTTAGCACGCACGCCACCACACCGCGCGCCGCCCCCACCACCACCGCGCGCCGCCGCCACAGACAGCTCCGCGCGCCGCCACGCCGCCCCTTCCTCCCGCCGGCGCCCACGCGTCCTCCCCCACCGGCCCTCGTCCTCCTCCCCCGACGCCCTCGGCCTCCCCCGGCTCCGCCCTCGACCCACCCTGCCCCGGCCGGCCGGTGGCTCCCCCGCCCTAGCCGCTGCCCCTACCGCCGGTAGGGTAGAGGCCGTCCGCGGGGGTGAGGTCCCCTCGGCCGCCGGGGGAGAGCCCGCCCGGGCCGCTGCCCCCACTGCCGGCGCCGGGGGTGAGCTCTTTTTTTTAATTTAGATAGAAATTTTAACTTGTCATGCCTCTCAATTTAGATAGCAATTTTAGTGATAGCAATTTAGATAGGAATTTTAGATTTAGATAGCAATTTAGATTGTAATTTTAGAAAGCATGTTTGGTCTTTGATGATTCTGCAATTTAGTAGAACAATGCTATACCTGTCTATTGTAGTTATGAATTTTACATATAGAAATGTATGTATAGAATTATGGATATAAAATTATAGATACATAATTTTAGATATAGAATTTTAACTTGTCATGCCTCTCAATTTGACTTGTCATACTTGCCAATTTGACCTTGTGTCGTGCGGCACCACATTTTATGTGTCCAGCCATCGAGCTGTGAGAAGAAATTTTGTGTGTGGCCCGACCTTCGTGTTGTGGCTTTTCTTGCAGGTTTTGAAAACCTCACCGTGCAGGGGAGGTGCTGCCGAAATTTTTTATTAACACTATTATGTTCATTTTTCCAGGAGTTGATCACCGACCTCCGGCATCGGGTTCCCGCTGCCTTCCTCCGCCAGGTGTCCGTAGCTGCAGCCGCCATCGTCTTCAAAGCAGCAAGGTGAGCCAAATTTCATTCTCTGTCATAGATCACGAAACCTAGTTAGGCGTCTCCCGTTCGGAAGAGATACAGTTCGAAATATGCATAACTTTGCATATTTATGGATGTATCTGTTTCGAATTGTCCACGTTTTTTGGACAGCCCGTGGATGCGTAGATGGGGTTAGTTTTTATGGTCTACTCCGATCCAAGACAGAGTTTCAGCAGCACCTCCCCGTTGTTCTCCGGATACACAATCTCCTTAACGGGACGTGTATTTGGAGAACAGCGGAGAGGTGCTGCCGAAATTCTGTCTCAGATCGGAGTAGACCATAGGAACTGACCCCATCTACGCATCCACGGGTGGGATTAGGACCTATCTTTACCTATTATAATGTGTAGACATCGTGTAAAGGATGCAATGTATTTTATATAACTCGCTGATATGATAGAGAATGGATGACCGTGAGTGGATGTACAAAGGATGGGCACCAAATGGTCGTGTGACACAGGAATGAGTTGACAATACTCAAGCTTTCATGGATGAAGCATTTAGAAAGGTTAAAGGGCCTAAAAACAGTAAAACCATTTGGTGTCCCTGCGCCAAGTGCGGAAACTCGCGTCAGAGGAACAAGCAGGAAATGGCAGCTCATCTGCACAACTATGGTTTTACGAAAGACTATTCCAAGTGGACCTTCCATAGTGAACCCTGTCGTATGAGATCCAAGGCCGTGAGACAACGGATCGGAGAACTTGATAGTGATGCTGGAGTAGCAGACATGATAGATGACTTTCATGAAGCACATTTTCAAGGAGAACGTCTAGAGGAGGAGCCAGAGCCAAGCGCGAAGGCGTATTATGACATATTGGTTGCAGCACAAAAACCCCTTCACCAGCACACCAAAATATCTCAACTAGATGCCATCGGCCCCCAGATGGCCGTAAAGTCCCAGCATAACCTGAGTCGAGATTGCTTCGATACTTTGGTGACTGTTTTTGGTGACATGCTTCCCAAAGATCACCTTTTGCCGAAGAACTTGTACGATGCGCAAAAAGTCCTTAGTGCACTTAAGATGCCATATGAGCAGATACATGCCTGTCCGAAAGGATGCATCTTATTCAGGAAAGAACATGAGAAAGCAACACACTGTCCGAAATGTAAAGCGTCTCGGTACGTTGAGGTAGACTCTGGTGAGGGTCATCCAATGACGCAGCTCATGATCCCAGTGAGTGTCCTGCAGTACCTCCCGCCCATACAGCAGATCCAACGGATTTACATGACCAAGGAATCTGCGAAGCAAATGACTTGGCACAAAACGGACGTCCGATACAATGATAACCTTACACATCCATCAGATGTTGAAGCATAGACCAGTTTTGATGAGATCCATCGTGACAAAGCTGGTGAGGCTCGCAATGTACGTGTCGCGCTGGCGACAGATGGGTTCAATCCTTTTGGAATGATGGCTGGCCCGTACACTTGTTGGCCCGTGTTTGTTATCCTCCTCAATCTACCTCCCGTCATCGTCTTTCAACGGCAGTACATATTCGTGACGTTGATAATTCCTGGATACCCGGGAGATAATATGAGTGTGTACATGGAGCCTCTGATTGATGATTTGCTCAAGGCTTAGAATGAAGGGGTGTGGACATACGACCGAGCTACGAAGACAAACTTCAGAATGCACGTGTGGTACATGTACTCCTTGCATGACATGCCGGCTTATGGGTTATTTTGCGGCTGGTGTGTCCACGGGAAGTTCCCTTGTCCAGTATGTAAGGCAGCTCTGATGTTCATTTGGTTGAAGAGGGGTGGAAAGTATTCTTCGTTCGACAAACATCGACAATTCCTCCCTCTTGACCATCAATTCAGACGAGACATAAAGAACTTTACGAAAGGTGTCGTACTTCAAGATCCACCCCCACACATGATGACAGGTGTTGAGGTTCAAACTCAGATAGACGCTCTCGTGCTCAAAGAAGGAGAACATCGTTTTGTGGGATATGGTGTGCAACATGCCTTGACTCAGAAGTCAGGCTTGTGGAGGCTACCCTACACGAAAGATCTTCTTCTTCCACATAACATTGATGTGATGCACACAGAAAAGAATGTTGCCGAGGCACTATGGGGTACAATCATGGACATACCAGAGAAGAGTAAGGACAATGTTAAGGCTAGAGTCGATCTAGAAATATTATGCGATAGGCCAAAACAAGTCATCCCGAAGCCTGTACCGGGTAAGACATGGAAAAGGCCTAAGGCTGATTTCGTTCTTACAAGGGAACAAAGGAAGGAAGTACTACAATGGATCCAAGATTTAATGTTCCCTGACAGATATGCTGCGAATTTGAGGAGGGGAGTCAATTTAACTACTCTGCGATTAAAGGGGCTGAAAAGTCATGACTACCACATATGGATCGAGCGACTTCTTCCGGTGATGGTTCGAGGCTATGTACCTGAGCATGTGTGGAAAGTGCTGGCAGAGGTGAGCTATTTCTTCCATCAGCTTTGCGCTAAGGAGTTATCTCGTGCTGTGATTGACAAACTTGAAAAAAGTGCACCTGTGTTGCTCTGTAACCTAGAGAAGATCTTTCCACCTGACTTCTTCAACCCGATGGAACATATGATTTTGCACCTCCCGCGCGAGGCACGATTGGGGGGGCCCGTGCAGAACCGTTGGTGCTATCCAATTGAGAGGGTTTGCAAGGTTCTTCGAAGCACATGTAAAATTAAAAATAAAATTGAAGCTTGCATTGCAGAGTCACACATTCTGCAGGATGTGTCAAACTTCACAACTAAATACTATGCTGAGCACCTTCCCAGCGTGCATAATCGACCTCCTCGGTACAATGTTGGCGAAAATGAATCGAACCTCAACCTTTTCCGAGGACAACTCGGAAGTGCCAGTGTTCGGACGCGCAAGACCTTATCTCTTGAAGAGTGGCGTACTATCACGATATATGTTTTGAGCAACCTTGACGAAGTACGACCATACATAAAGTATGTTGTCAATAAAGCTCATTATTTCCTTTCTCGTATGTTGCCTCATCTGCATCCAACCTCATTTGATTTGGTGCAGTGAATTTATTGAGCAATTTTGGCATCATTCGGAGCCACCTATTGACCACGAGGAGGAAACTCTTCTTCGTCAGGGTGCGGGAACCATGCATCTCGATTTCATTGCCTGGTTCAAACATAAGGTAATTTAGCTCGTGCTCCGTACATTAAAAGTAATTAAGCTCGTACTCAGTATCACCATTAACCACTATCCCCCCTTAACTTGCAGGGCCAAACTGATCTGTTGATGAATCCTGAGGTGAGGCAGGTTTCCGGAGGTTTCGCCTTTAGGGTTAACTCATATCATGTTTATGACGTGAATGGGTATCGCTTTCACACGACACAATACGAGGAGCGAAGGCCCAATCGAAGAACCACAAATAATGGAGTTTGTACGCATAGCCGATCTGATGGGGTAGATTACTATGGAAGACTTGAAGAAATATACGAACTCGAGTATCATGGTTGCAAACCTCTTAAACCTATCATATTCAAGTGTGATTGGTTTGATCCAAACGCTAGTGGCATGAGACAGAATAAGAATCTTGGGTTCGTCGAAATTAAACAGTCATCTGTGTACCCAGGGCACGATGTCTATATTGTGGCCCAACAGACCACACAAGTATATTACCTCTCATACCCTTGTAAAACTGACAAGCGTCTCCAGGGTTGGGATGTTGTGTACAAGGTATCGCCACACGGTAAACTACCCGCCCCAAACAAAGAAGATTACCACCTACTTGACCCAAGCACATATGACGGAGAGTTCTTTCAAGAAGATGGGCTAGAAGGGAGGTTTGAGATAGACTTAACCCAAGTGCTTGAAATGGAAGTAGACAATGAAACGGTTGTCGACGACGATGCTGCAGAAGAGGTTCAACATGATAATGACTTAAGATTACTCGAGCGATTACGTTTAGGCAATGGCAATGATGATGATGACACCGTTCCACCTTTGGAGCACGGCGTTGAGTCTATGGACATGCGAGATAGTGATGATGAGTATGATCCGGAAAATCCGGATCATGATGAATATTTCTAAAACATGTAAGATACTAGGATATTTGTTTCTTATTTACTATTTGTAGTTATGTTTCTAATTTACTAGGATATTTGTTTCTTATTTACTAATTGGTATTTAAATATAACTATGTACTGATTTATTTACTCTTTTTTATTTTAGGTGATTGATCAAAGATGCCACCAAAGAAGAAGAGGGTGCCGAAGCAGCGCGCCCCTGTGGTGAGGAACCTCAACGACTTCTACCAGGACGAGGGTGAGGGCTCCGGGACGGTGAGGAGGGCGTCGAGGTCCACCTCTGTGGCACCCTCTGAGTCGTCTGGAGCCAGGGGTCACAAAGGTGCACCCTCTCCAGCTTTTGAGTCGTCCAATGAGGAGTACAGGGTTGATGAGGAGGAGGTGCAGCAGGGGGAGGACGAGGAGCAGTGGGAGGACGAGGAGCAGGGGGAGGACGAGGAGGAGGCGGGGGAGGGGTCAAAGGTCTATTTGCGAGGTCCTGCAACGCTTCCGGATCGCCCCATACTGCCCACGAACCGACTGATTATTAGACCCGAGGGAACACGGTAACTTATTTAACCTTTTCATTTGTTCTTTTCAAACAAATTAACGATTCAAACTAATACATTGTGTGAATCATTTTGGCAGGGAGTGGGAGATCGTCACTCACTGTAGTCACAGGCGTCTTCCCAATGGCATCTTGGGCGTTCTTACCAGGCTTTGGTACCCCGGGTTCGTGTGGGTTGGCGAGCCAGATGCTCGGCGAGAGGTGCTGGTGACGTCATTTGACCACTACGCCCTAGCTCCCGATTCCCTGATCCGACTGGCCGTGACTTTCAGAACGCGGCCGCCAGGGTGGTTGGCGAGTTTTGGGTGAGTTTTCCTAGCAATAAATTGTGTTTTTGAATAGATCGACTTAATTGGATTTTGCTCAAGTATTAACAACACTTTAATATGCAGGATTTCTACATATGCATGCCGGGATACGAGCAGGCAGCGGCTGACAACATCATGTTCATCTGCCGGAAGCTTGTGACGAATATGATTTACGAGTCCCGCGTCTCGCAGAACATTATCTAGAATGCTAAGAAAAAGGTGAAAGCCACAAAACAGGAAGTTCGAAACCTGCGGCTCACTCCAGAAGAATACATGGAGGTAAATATGCTCAATTCATTTTCTTAACTTAAATTTGGTCAATCTGATGTTCTTGATGACGTGCAGGTGCCTCCGTGGTGGGTTGCCGACCGGCCTCGGGTTTGGAGAGCGATTGTGGAGAAGTGGTTTGACCCGGATTGGGAGGCAAAGCACCTCGAGCGCCGGCCGCGGCGTTTGAACATGGCAGGTCCAGCACACCACCGAGGCCCCGTTAACCTTTGCGAGTATGGTAGTAGATGGGTACGTTAAGTTATTTCTTTATTCCAATTTTTGTTATCTAACTCTCAATTAGTCTAACATCCACTCTGTTGTTTCCTTGCAGTCTCGGGCACATGATAATCGGCCTTGCAGCGAGCTCCAGGCATATGGCATGGCACACAAGGGCAAGGCGACGTCCGACGTCACCTTCAACGTGGACGACCCGCCCGAGGCGTACAGCAACCCGACAATCCAGCCCCGCATCACAAAGTACGTCACGACGGCAAGGGAGGTTCGTGGGCCAGACTTCGATCCAGTGACAGAGCCTATTGATGGAGAAAGCATCGTCAGGAGTGGAGGCGGCAAGATGCATGGACGGTACTATGTTGGTGACAGTCTCCTGGTCCCGTCCTCTGTTCCGATGCTCTCGCAGGTTCAATCTCGAGATAGAGGCACGAGCTCAGCCCTGCCCATACAACGGAGAGCTTGCACGAGCAGTTCCAGGTTATTTCTGTTCTCTGCGTCGTCCATTGACATTTTCATATGTTTGCTTTGTATTCTAATGTTTAGATCAAATATTGTAGGCCCAGCTTGCGGCAGAGAGGGCCGAGCGGGAGAGGCAGGTAGAAGAGGCACAGAGGTGCGCCGATGAGCAGATGCAAAGGATGCAAGAGGCCCAGCAGAGGCAGATGGATGCGATACAAGAGGCCCACAATCAGCAGTATGCCTCGTGCTTCAGTACATGCAGACTCTTGGTCACGTGGTGGTGCCACAGGCGCAACTCCCTCCACTACCGCAGGTGTACTTGCTTCCAGTCCCTCGACTGGCTACTATTTCTCCAGTGAGCTACTTTCGAACCCTCCTCTTTTTGTTTCTCGTAGTGACCTACAATGACTTCATATAAATGCTCAAAGCCTTACATTCATTTCTCATCGTGGTATACAACTTATAAATGTTAGCAAAATCTAGAATGACGTAGAATTCGAAAATGACTTGTACAAATGACATGTATTATCATTTCTCACTTTAAATCCTACGCAGAATCTATCGGCGGCATCAAATGATGGGCCTATGGGACACGAGTGGTCGCTGCCAGTTCAGCAGAGTCCTTGGAGCGGGATGCAGTGGGTGCCGCCTGACCCTCAGCAGCCGTTTCGTCCTCAGCAGCCGCTTCACAGTTGGCCGGGGATGATGACACAGCCACAGGCGTCTGGGTGGGGGTCGTGGCCACAGCAGCCGTCGAGGGGGGGGGTCGGGTTCCCAGTGGCCGCATGATGAGGCGGCGAACGAGTGAGTTCGTGAACTTAGCACCTTTTATTTGCATTTGGACATTTGTGAGTTGTTGGACCTTTGTGACTTCCACTTCGTGACTTGTACTTGCATTTGGACTCGTTATTTGCATTTGTAGACTATGTGATGAATATTAGTTGCATGTGATGATTATAATATGTCTGCGATGAATATTAGCTGCCTGTGATGATTATTATATATCTGTGATGATTTCTATGATTTGTTGGTTGTTTTGAGGCTGCTGCTAATTTTTTTAAAAAAAATAGGCTTTGCCGAGAGCTAAGTTCACTACTCTCGGCAAACACGTGTCTTTGCCGAGAGCTAAATCCCAAGCTCTCGGCAAAGCCGCCTCCTTTGCCGAGAGCAGGAGCCACGTGGCTCTCGGCATAGCCGCGTGGCGTGGCCCCATGCGCAGCTCTCTGCCGAGAGCGGTGGGCCCCGACTCTCGGCACAGGCGCGTGGCGTGGCCCCCATGCGCAGATCTCTGTCGAGAGCTGTGGGCCCCGGCTCTCAGCAGAGGTGCGCCCTTTGCCGAGAGCCACGGCTCTTGGCAAAGCTCCTGGGCCCCACGCGAACGGCGTGACCTGGGTACGCCTCTGCCGAGGGCCAGGTGGGCCTCTCGGCACTTATCTGCCGAGAGGGGGCCGCCGGCTCTCGGCAAAGCCGCTTTTGCCGGCTCAGATGCGTCGTAGGGGTTTTGCCGAGAGCTTCCTCTCGGTAAAACCTTCACCGAGAGGAAAATGACGTCTGCCGAGAGGATTAGGGTTCTCGGCAAAACCCCTGAATCCGGTAGTGCCCCAGGAATCCAAGGCAGCTTTCCAGACGTCGTCACGAGGACCAGCGATTACAAACGTGTTGATGTTGAAAGTGGGGCCCTTGACCATCTCATATTGTGTATTTCCGTGCCACTTCACGACGGGCAGCCGATGGCGATTGGGTTGGTGGAATGGTGGCCATCAACGCAGTGAATACACACTGCAGGGGCAGGAGGATCCACAGTTGGTTTGCAAAAGTAGGCCGGAAAGATTCGTTATCCCGATCGGCAAATCTCCTCAGAATTTCGCACGGACTTCTTCACGCTTGCTGCTTGCATGGCAGCAGCGGTCATCTCAGCCTAGTTACGCTTTTACGACCCAGCTTAGTTACGTCTAGCTTTACGAATTACGACCCAGCTCCGATCCATTGGCTTCATCAGGAGGATAAGCTCCACCTCGTCAACTTTCTTGGCATGGGCATCCCCAACGTAAACGCACACACGCGTAAATCCAGGGCCAAGCAGCCTGGAGCCAAGTTTCAATAATCCCTGCACGTGTTAAGTTTTTCTCTCGCCAGATCAATCATACTGGAGTACAACTGAAACAATCTCCCTCCCATAGTCTTCCGGCGCATGCGTGCGTCTACGACTACTGACGCTGCCATGCAAGGGGGGTGTCCCTGAATTCTGTTGCTCCGGTCTGTTCGTCGTCATCAATTTGCCTTCACTTTCATGGGCGCTCGATCGGCTCCATCGGAAAGCGATGCGCAGGCTGCTCGATGCCTCGTTCGGCTGATCATTGTACGTGTGTTTTGTCATCTTTGGTTGCACGCAAACTCTGTACCAAATTAAGGGGCTTCTGTCTTCTCTGCAACTTGATGGTACTTCCGAGTTCGTTCTAACACCAACCGTTCTCCAGCTACTATTTTCCCCCCTTTTATGCAGCCACTCGCTGAACAATTCCGATCCTTTACGACAGATAGCCAAGAAACTGAAGACAATTGAGATGAGACCATATATAATTTTGAGTGAATTTCACTCTAGGTTCATTAACTATTCTCGAGTTCTCATCTAGGTCCATCAACTTTAAAAGTAATCATCTTGGTCCACCATCTATTGAAGAGTAATCATCTAGGTCCAAAAATATCCTCCATAGCATCTTTTGCCTACGTGGCGATGCCAGCATTATCAATAGTCGTAAAAAGACCCCAACAATCCTTCACTTTTCATTCTCACGTCCTCTTCATCAATTCGTCTCCCAATCGTCCTCCTTGCCGGCAATGAGGTTGACGACCTCGGCGGCACGGCTGCGTTTGCTCCTTCTCGCCGGAAATGAGGCGTGGCCCATGACGAGATTAGTTGTTGTTTGCTCCTCGATCCTCTCTGTCATAACCAAGCCAGAGCTCCTCGATCTCCCCTGCTGCAGGATGTCACGTGCGGCGTTGTATGCGAGCTCCACCCACGGAGGTGTCGTAGGCTCGTAGCACAGGCAAATAGTCATTTGTTGCTCCTGCTCAGCCCCGTAGCCCGACCCAGCGGCCATGGCGCACGGCACGTGCACGGTGCTGCAGGCAGCAGGCACGCCGCGGCTCATCGGCTTCTCTACAGCAGCGGCGTGGTACCGCCTCGTCCTCTCCGACAGCGCGCACCTACAGCTGGGCGTGTTCGTGCCATGTCACTTGACCACTTCATCGCCGGTGCGGCCTCCGCCGCGGTGCCGTCACGGCAGCATCTCATGTGCGGTCACCGTCGGTGTAGACGGCGGTGGCCGCCTCAGCCTTGCGCAGGTAGATGGCGAATTGGCGATGGCACCAACGGCCCTCCCACCGGCAGCGGGGCTTTCTTTGTACGTTCTGGCAGGGTCGCAGCCCAGGCCGTCGACCGCTCGCACACGAGACGGGGGTAGCAGGGGAGCTCGTTGGTGCTACTGCGGCATGGCATCGCCACCTCATGCCTCAGCTCGAGCATCGGCGCAACGCCGTTCGCCGCCGACTAGTACCTAGGGGGCACTAGCCCTGGCTCTCGCCGACGCCGGCGCTTGCGCGTTGGGGCTCCCGGTTAGCTCATCGCCATGCCTCAAGGTCTACGCCATGTCCCAGTGTCCCACCCGGATCTTGCCCGATGGATGTGTGAAGATGAGGATGATGATGGGAGAGTGAGAAATGGGAGGTGGAATGATTGTTTTGAAAATTATTGCTATGTTGTAATTGCCACGTAGGCAAAAGATGCTTAGGTGGATATTTTTGGACCTAGATGACCACTCTTCAATAGATCATGAACCTAGATAGTCACTTTTAAAGTTGATGGACCTAGATGAGAACTCGAGAATAGTTAATGGACCTACAGTGAAATTCACTCTATAATTTTGTTTCATTTTTTAGACCAACTAGTTTAGTAGGGTTCAAAGGGCCGCATCAAGGGTTCTTGGTCAGACTTAATTTCTTGCTCAAAATTATAAGCAATCAAAGTTGAAGTTAGCTGGAATTTTTAAAGGGTCTGTTCAATTCAACCCAATCTGAATTTTTTGGTGAGCATGTACGCACACGCACGCACGGTTGGGACTTGAGACGACGGACAAATGTCTTGGCTGGCTACGTACTCCTCTCTATCTGTCGTAGTGGTGGAGTTGTTGGAACCAAGTTTCAACAACAGTTCAGCGATACCAATCTGATCGAACTTTAGGTCAACCAGACAACCCGTTCTCACCAACCTTACCAGAGGGACAGTAGATATGATACAAATAAGAGAGGCGCATCTCGTCTAAGTGGGTTCCTCCTGATGCATAGATCAACGCCGGCCATTTCTTGTTTGTTTGGTGGATGAAAGGAACAGATGCCTTACTCAAGTGCTCAGCCATCTGAATTCTGAAGAAGCAATCAGCAGCTAGCTACCACTGTGATCACACAGATGGGATTTACAGTCTCTCGGTCATCTGTAATTTGTGATGACCATAACCTGACGCAGGAACTTATATGCCCTGTACTGTCTGCTTAATTTATGGTGTGCTTGATGTTGATGCATGGGGGATTGACGGGTTGTCATCCATCCTTAGTTTGCGGCGAGAACAAAGGCATAATGGTCCATGTTACCAGCACGATTGCTATAGTTCGTATGGCAAGGGCAAATGCATGATGCATGGTGTACCAAACATTTATAGGAACATATGCATGATACTCGGGAGTAACCACCACTTTGTACTTTGTAAACAAAAGCGCACGTACATTTTGTATCACCCTGATTGGACCGTACAATCTATAATTATTGTATTCTTTTCCTTAGGATTAGGAAAAGCTTATTCCATTTCATTTCAATCAGACAAAAATATTGTTGATTTTGGAGCCACTGTTGGTCTGCAGATGGATCATGGATCCACAATTACAATTTACACATGCTTCTCTTAGTTGACCTGAAAATAATGGAAATGCACATGCTTCTCTTCAGTCTGCACCTGTTCCAGAGTTTCAAGAACATCAACAAGCGGTGGTCGCCTTACCGTCCTGCATCAAAGCATTAGCTGTCTTTGAGCGTATGGCTTCGCCGCACCTTCCATTAATTAGCAACTCTCACGCAGCACCAATCTGCAGTGAGAACTTTGACAGGCCAATTACTTTGTCTGCTGCACATGATTTAAGTAGGGAGTACTAGCATTTTCTTTACCCGTTGAAGCCTCCAAAGTCTCGAGCGAATCAGGTAGCTAGTCAGAGCATCATTATGTTACTCAAGCCCAGCTGGAAGTGTCTACGTCAAACAAAGCCCATGCTGATGCTGGCTAATGCAACACACTGATCGCCAACTCTTTCAAAAAAAAAAAAAAACACACACACACACACACACTGATCGCCAAGCGCTATGCTGTTGGCTGTTTGCGTGAGTTCGTTCACTGACCAGATCTTGTTTTTCGACGCCGCAAGGAAAGTTGCTGGGGGGTTGGTAGGTTCCGTAGTTTACAGTTTGTGTTGCTATCTGAGTGTTTCTTGCAGAGTAGAGTGGATTTCGTGGTCCGAGTTGAACAAATTCCGCTGACGAACACGTAGGATTAATTCACTCCCCGTGTTTATCAAATTCGCTCGCGACGGCACCTCGCATTCGCTTCGCCGTCGAGGTAGGTAAGCGGGAAGGTGTCGAGCTGTGTTAGGTAGAAGCTCTCATCTCTGCTAGTTTTCTGGGATATGTTTTTTGGCTTCAGAAAGCTAATTGTTCTGGCCACTCGCCACTGCAACAACAGACAGACCGGGACAATGGGACATTACTGTACTATATCAGAAAAAAGTCTGTGTAGCCCGTTTATTTAAGTACCGTCAAATTGTTGTTTTGGTCCGTTTAAATACCCGTTTAGGTGAACTATGTTTCTTCTGCAATGTCAAATAAATATATTGCAACATTAGCACACCACTACTATAAAATATGAAACTTTATAATACAGGTCAGCTATGAATTAAACAGCAACCTAATTGAAAATATAATTTCATGAGAAGCTCAGAGAAAGTAGCACACTTGGCCCTGATCTCCCATGCCACATTTTAGTATCCCCAGTGACTAAAATGATTAGCATAACAGGGCAGGGCGTCATTTTCCCGATCAAGTTGCTGGTGGTATGATTACAGCCCGGGAGCCAACTGCAGAGCGATTTGGACATTGCTGTAGTTAACCAACTGCAACCCTTTCTCTCCACTTGTGATTTTGTCCCATGCGGTAGGTGGGAGTGGTGGCCGGCCACAGGCAGAGCAATCGCCCGTGCCCTGCTCCCCAACTGGCCACTAGTATGATCAATTGATCATCATCAGCAGTTCAGCACAATTGCAACTTCTTTAAGCATGGGAGCATGGGGCCTTTTGCCACTCTTGCAAGTTAACAACAATAATAGCCACTATATATAAATAGTTTTTTTGCAATTTTTCTCTGTGAATTTGTTTTTATTGAAAAAATGTCATCCTACATTCCTACTTCACCTGAGACAGCAAAATGTAAAACAAAAGGTAAATCTATCGGTTACCTGTGTGATTTGGAGCAACTCCTCACACGAATTTTTTCTTCCCCAAACTCACCTTCTTCTCCAACTCCGGCGAGCTTTCCGGCGAGTTTAGGGTTCGGGTTAGGGTTCGGGGTTAGGGGTTCGGGGTTGCCGGGGGGGCTGCTGTCCCAACCGGCCATGGAGAGAGGGCCGGCGGCGGCAGGCCGGCCCGGCGGAGGTGGTGGTTCGCCGGGCGGCGAGGGCGCCGCCGGCCCGGGCGGGGGAGGCTGGCGGTTGGGGCCAGGGTCGGGCGGGGGCGCTTGACGACGTCGACCGGAGGTGGCGGCGGCGGTTGGAGTTGGAGGCGGCAGCGGTGACGGGATCCGGGGAGGGCGGCGCCGGCGGTGGTGGGAGGGCGGCGGGACGGGATTGAGGCGGTGGCGGCCGGCGCCGGCGGACTAGGGTCCGCCGGCGCCAGCCGGGGTGGCGGCGGGGCTAGGCGGAGGGAGGGGTAGCGGGCGGGCGGGCGAGAGGGTGGGGATGGGGATGGGGAGGGGATAAGGTTGGGAGGGAGTAGGGATAAAAATAATAGATCTAAGGTGTAAAAAGTTGCAAAAATTCGTGTGAGGAGAAGCCCAAAATTGCGTGGGTGAGCTATAGACAAACCCAAAACAAATAAAATGGGGCTTCTCTGGATAGCGTATACAAGAGGCATGTTTGGATTGTAGGGGTAAATGTTTACCCCAAGGCAAATGTTTTGCCGCTTCCATTTGCCTCTAATACTATTTACTCATTAAAGTGTTTGGATTGAGAGGTAAATGTGGATGTAGATGTGAGAGAGAGGGCTGGGGTCCACCACAATTTTGCTCTAATTTGCTACCTTTTAGGGGTAAATAGAATTAGGGGGCAAAACATTTATCCCATCACATTTGCCCCGCATGTTTAGCAACTTAGGGGTAAATTTGACGTAAATTTACCTTATTTACCCCTCCATCCGAAACACCCTAAGATCATAGCAACCGATCAACGGCGACAACATGAGCTAGCCATCACAGTGCATAGGACTATAGAAGCAAAACGTTCTATTAGGTTACTCAGAAGAAGGAACTGAGTACAATAGCATATAGTTCACCCCAGAATACAAAGTATAGGATCTTAGAAAACGCTGTCCGCCATGGCATGCACATCGCCGCCGGTGGCAGAGCAGCTACACAAAAAAAGAAGAATGCCACACACGCACACTACTATTAATTAAGCTGTTTGGTTTGCCGGACCAGTCCGTCAGGGTCGGCGGACGGCGTCGTCCGATGCTAGCTTATTGTTTTCATGTACTTTTTCTCTCCTCCGATCCTCTTCACCTCCTCCGGCCGTGCACCCACCTGGCGTCCTTAGTTGATGGGCAGGGGCTTGCCGTCCCACTCCTTGAGGCACTCGAGCATGGGGTCGATGAGCTTGCCCTGGCTGATGCCGATGAACACCTTGTTGCACTCCTCGCCGGGGGACTTGAGCTTCTCGCCGGTCAGGAACACGCACCCGAGCTCCTCACGGACGAAGCGGTACAGCGGGAAGGACCGGCTGTCCTTGATCCGGTTCCCCACGGCGGCGGTCCCCTCGGCGACGGCGACGCGGGCGGCCTCCACCTCCCGCGGCAGCACCGCGCGCAGCTCCTCCTCGAACTTGGTGATCTTGGAGAACACGGACGGCTCCTCGCCGCCGCTGCTGAATGCGTGCTCCACCAGCACGGCGCGCAGCTTCTGCATCAGCGGGAGGCTGGCGCTGGCGGCGTCCTCGGCGTAGGTGAAGACGCCCTCGCGGTCGATGGCGCTGAGGAGGTCCTTCTCGCTGAAGCGCGCGCTGGAGAGGTCGCCGGTGGGGTTCATGGTCAGCACCTTCTTGGCCACCTGTGTCACCGTGTTCTTCACGGAGGTCTTGATGTTCTCCTCGAGGTGGCGCAGGTCGACAGCCTGGCAGAGCGCCACCAGGTAGGTGGAGGACATGAGCTTGAGGATGTCGATGGCCTCGGCGGTCTTCCTGGCCGACACGAGGCCGAGGGAGTTCACGTCCTGGTTGTGCTGCTCCGCGCTCTGCACGTGGTTGGTGATGGGGTTGCCGAGGTACTGGAGCTCGGAGCAGTAGGATGCCATGGCGATCTCGGTGCCCTTGAAGCCGTAGTCGAGGCTGGGGTTGCGGCTGCCGGCCAGGTTGGAGGTGAGGCCGTTGTTGTAGAACTCGTTGACGAGCTCGGAGAACTGCGCGAACATGAGCTTGCCGATGTTGGCGATGGCGAGGCGGGCGTTGTCCATGGACACGCCGATGGGGGTGCCCTGGAAGTTGCCCCCGTGTAGCGCCTTGCCGCGGTGGACGTCGATGACGGGGTTGTCGTTGACGGAGTTGACCTCGCGCTCGATGGACTTGGTAGCGGCGCGGAGGACCTCGATCTGCGGGCCGAGCCACTGCGGCGACGTGCGGAGCGCGTACCTGTCCTGCTTGGGCTTGAGCAGCGGGTCCAGCTCGTTGACCTTCTTGGCGTGCTTCATGAACTCGCTGCCCTCGAGGATGTGCTCCATGATGGCGGCGGCCTCGATGGATCCCGGGTGGTGCTTCAGCTTGTGGGTGAGGTGGTCGGTGTACTCGGGCTTGCCGTTCATGACCTCGCAGAACACGGCGGACATGACCTCGGAGAGGACGGCGAGGACGTTGGCGTCGTACATCACGGTGGCGGCGAGCGCGGACCCCACGGAGGTGCCGTTGACGATGGCGAGGCCCTCCTTGGGGTTGAGCGTGAAGAAGCCGCCCTCGATGCCCGCGACCTTGAACGCCTCGGCGGCGTCCACCTTCCTGCCGTCGGCGGTGACGGCCTGCGCGTTGGGGCGGCCCGTGATGAGGCCGGCGATGTAGGAGAGCGGGACGAGGTCGCCCGACGCGGTGATGGTGCCCCGGAGCGGCAGGCACGGGCTGACCCCGGAGTTGAGCAGCTTGGTGATGGCCTCGAGGATCTCGAAGCGGATGCCCGAGTAGCCCTGGAGGAGGGTGTTGATGCGCACCAGCATCGCCGCGCGGGTGACCTCCGACGGCAGCGTGTGGCCGTCGCTGCCGGTGCCGAAGATGCCGGCGTTGAGATGCCTGCAGGGGGGGTGTCACCGGAGTGCACATGGTCAGTTCAGATTATCATGTTCGTCACCGATGTACATATGCTACACAAGATGACATGTGAAATGCCGTTACAGTATTCTCTAACTGTTCTAGTGCTCTTTCTTCTTTTTTCCATGGGCTGAGAAAAGAAAAACTTATCCAAAATTCTGACTTTTCCCCACAATTCCTCACACAGCCTACCGAAACAAGGGAAACCAATCCTCTGCAGTACTCAGAGGGACTCACTGCCACTGACATGTGGGCCCGGTCCCACACGTCAGTGAGAATAGTCCCTCTGCAGTACTGCAGAGGAGACTCATCCCGAAACAAGACCCTGCCGGAGAATTCCAAACTCCCCGCTGACTTGACTCGTCCCATCCCATGCATTTTCCATGAACAAACATTTTTGGTTGGAGAGGGTGTCGCACTCGCATCTCGCACCCAACAATTGGGAACAGAGTGTCGCATCGCATCCGCATCTCGTACCCAACCGGTTGTGATTTTTCCAGCGCCGCGGCGCCAGATCTGGAAATCCTTCGTCACCGGTTTAATTTTGTTTTGATAAAGTCACTAGTATCTTATTAGTATTGTTATCTTATCTACCGTGAGGTGCTGATCTGTTGCCACTACAGAGACTGCAGAGGACATTGGCGTCATGAGGCGTCTGCTTCTTCACGGAGTGCTGGTAGTGCGTGGGTGGTAGTGCGTGGGTGGTTGGATGAGCGTGCATTGATTTGCTCCCGTTTTTGCATGGATGGCTGCAGGCTCGCAGCACATGAATCTCAGGAAGAAACACAAAAAAAAAAGCGCCGTGACAAAAAAAAAGGAAAAGAAAGAATCCTAGTACTTTAACAGGTGTGTGGGCCCCGGTGGAGTCATGGCCTCATGGGCCGTTCGTGAGTCGTAATCGTAGCTGCTGCCTGCCTGCCTGCCAGTCCTAGCGTGGAGGGGAGGCAAAGAACCAAGATCAGATCATCACCAAACAGATCTGATCTACTCCAGCTAGCCAGCTACTGTATGATCGATCGAGTTAAATAATCGAACATGGTGATCTGATTCAGGTGCACAGTAGCAAAACAAAAACCATGGGAGCGAGCTAGAGCTATCGATCGGCGGTTTATTACCTGAGCAGCTCGACCTGGAGCGCCGGCCCGTCCTTGGTGCGGCGGTGTGAGGTGCCGCCGAAGCCGGTGGTGACGCCGTAGATGTCGCCGCCGTGGGCGATGCAGTCGAGGATCCACTCGCTGCTGGCCTTGACGCGGGGCCGCGCCTCCTCGTCGAGCTCGACGGCGACGCCGGACGCGTCCTTGGCCGCGGCGACGGCGGCCACCTGGCCGACGCGGAGGGTGGAGCCCTCGATCTTCACCACGGGCTGCCGGGCCTGCGCCACCATCCGCTTCACCTCGTCAAGGTGGCTCCCGGCCAGCTCCGCCGCCGCCGCGCCCCAGTTCAGCGGGTCGTTCTCCACGATCAGGCCGTTGCCCGCCATTGCTATGCTAGCTAGTGGTGTTGCTGGTGCCTGGTGGTGGTGGAGAAGAAGAGCCGGAGGAGGTGGTGGTGTGCTCTTCTTGGAGGGAAACGGCGGGGGAGGCCGCGCTTAAATAGGGGCCCGGGCACGACTGGTGGGCGGGTTTAGGTAGGTGAGCCGAGCGGATCGAGCAAGCTGATCTCCTCACTGTCCGTCCCTCTGCTCTTCTTTTCCTCCTGCCATGGTTGGTGAATGATGGGGTGGATCTCAAAGTTAAAAAAAAACTTTCTAATTTCAATCCTAATCAACCTTTATTTCTTAATGTTTCAGTGCCTTTCTCTTGGATTTCTACCTCTTCTCCTACTACTACCAACAATGATCTCTCTGCTCTGCTCTCTTGTTGAGAAAGGCTTATCTGACGGACACTGGACCGAGCCGGAAGGTGGAGGCCGGACAAACAAACGCCACCAACCCTGACTGAAAACGAAAACTGGGGCGGTGGTTGGCCGCGGCCAGTTATTGCGTGTGCCACTCGTCAGAAATCACCTGTTCCAGTTCATGGTGGCGCTCCACTTCTCTTCCTCCTCTCCATCTGTGTGCGCCGGTTGTTTATCTCATTACGTGCGCGGACCGTCAGGCTCGTCACGCTCGGTCTCCGGCTCACAACTTCCTCTTCTCCTCCCCGTCTCTCTCTCCCTGTAGCTGTTGCTGGGCTGGCAACACCAGCCGGCGCGGCGTGGGATATGTTAATCCGTTTCCGGCAGTTGGGTCGTCTGCTGACCGACCGCGCGCTCTGATGATGGCAGGCAGCAGCGTTCCGGCAGTTGCATATGAGCCTGTTTAGTTGTCAAAAATTTTTGACAACAAATTTTGGCAGCTCCTTTGAAGGTCTATTAGAGGTAAAAAATGTAGACTAATTACAAAACTAATTACACGAATGGACGGGAAATCACGAGACGAATCCATTAAGCCTAATTAATCCATCATTGAAGATTGTTTACTGTAGCACGATGTTGTCTAATCATGGCATAATTAGGCTCGTTAGATTCGTATCGAAAAATTAGGTAGGAATTATGAAATGAGTTTTGTCATTAATTCACATTTAATACTCCTAATCTGTGTCAAAAGATTGATGTGACGGGTAGTTAGAAAAAATTTTGGAACTAAACAGGGCTTTAATGATCCAAAGGCTGCCGAGTGCTGTGGACGTGAGCGCGTCAGCCAGCGCAACGGGCGCACCGTCCCTCCGCTCCACCGCTCGTGAGGTCGTCCTCGTCTCATATGGGAGAAGGCAAACAGAGGACACACACGGCTGGATGATCACCGCCAAGAATGAATGCTTCGAGACAACAACGTTATCCGGACAAACATTCTGGTCAGCATTCAGCTTCGTGCGGGAATAAGTTTTTTTTTCCTTATCTTTGTCCCTTTTAAAAAAAAAGAAGACTAGTTTTTTTTTCTTATCTTTGTCCCCCCTTTTTTTTTAAAAAAAGAAGACACTAACCAGTGTTTCAAATATGATATTTTAAAAGACACTAACTATTGTTTCAAATATGATTTGAAGAAATAAGAATTTGACAAGAAACAATATATGTAAAAAAAGATTGTGTGTTCCAAATTGCAAGTCATTTTGATTTTCTTTTAACACATAGAAAAAATTATGTATCTAAAAAACTTGAAGTATTGAGTTGCAGCACGTTGAATCCAGAACAAATTGAACGGTGAAAAGTCGAGTATAAATTGATCCGTATTTTAGGGGGAAATGACGTTGCACATTTTGCACTTGCACACCTATTCCCTATCTTGGGCCAACTTAAACTTGGGCCAAACAAATATTTCAGCCCAATTGGTATATCTGTTCTCGTCCAATGTCTTGATGCAGCCCACCCGCTTATTGTGTTGTTGTTTTTTTTTTTTTTTGAGAATCAGCCCACCCGCTTGTTGTTCTTATCGAATTTTTTTATATTATTTTTTTCTCTATTTTGCAAAAATAAATGGTCCGCCAGAAATTTTGCAAAACTATACATCTGCCGCCGTGGCCCACGGCGGCAGGGACATACCGCCGTGCGGCACGGCAGTAGGGGCCGTGGCCCACGGCCAGACGTGGGCCCGTAGCGTGCGACGGACATACCGCCGTAGCCCACGGTGGTAGGGACATACCGCCGTGGGCTACGGCGGCAGGTCCTAGCGCCGTGGGCCACGGCGGCAGCAGGCCTGCTGCCGTCGTGCCCCACGGCGCTAGGAACTGCTGCCTATATAACGCCGAAATTCAGCCGAAAATGTCATAATAATTCGAAGAAAAAGAAAGAGAGGGGGAAGAGGAGAAGGGAGTGAGGAGGAGGTGGTGAAGGTGCGAAGCTCCGCCGGTTTTTCGTCTCGTTAGAGGTAATACTCTGGTACTTAATAGTTTGAACTGTGATAATAGTAAAAATATAGTTTTAGTGTAGATCTGCTTAGTAAAAATATAGTTTTAGTGTAGACCTGCATAGTAAAATTATAGTTTTAGTGTAGATGGATTAGTAAAATTATAGTTTTAGTGTAGCTCTGAGTAGATATATTTTGTAGTTGCAGATCCACTTGTTAATAGCATTTTTTTCATGCTGTCAGATATGTCGGATGCAGTCAGTGTCAAGTTGTATTTCGGTAATGAGCAGATTAGATATGGTGAACATGGAGTTGACTTGTCAGAATTTAATTCGGTTGACCATGTGATTAGAAGAGCAGCCGAAAGAACTTGGGGGTCCATTACCAACTTTTTTTATAGGGCATTCCATGTAGATGCAGAGCAACATGACTTGTCCATTATGGCTCTAATCAACAGGAGTGAGTCAGTATATTGGGAGCTTATGCCACTTCAAGGCACTGAACATTTGAGGAGTTATATCAAAACAACATGTGAAATTGGTTTGCCTGTGATGTTGTTTATCCAAGTTGTTCATAAGGCTGGGTCTAGTAGTCAAGTGCATGAGGAGGGTAGTGCTGCTCACCAGGGTGAGGCTGAACTACAAGCAGGAGATGGTCCTGCAACTGAGCCACAAGAAGGAGATGGTGCTTCCACTGAGGCAGAAGAAGGAGATGGTGACACACCCTTTGAGGCCCGTGGTGAAATTGACGAGGGGGAAGTTAATGAAGAAGTACTCAGGCAGTATGAAATGGAGGCTGATGAGGATGAACGTGGGTTGGAAGAGGACTCCTCAGATGATGAGGATGACCCGCTAGTTCCAATGGACTGGGACAGTTACAATTTCTCACAGCTATCTGTCAATCCTGGTGAGAATGTGTCCTGGGAGTATAGAGACAATCAGGTTTCTGTTGGCGCAATGTATAAGAGTGCAGTAGAGGTGAAGGATGCAGTGAAGAGGTGGGCCACCCTTACTCTGCAGAGAGAGTTCAGGGTAGTGAAGAGTTCTCCACACATATATGATGTACAATGTGTGAAGCCCAACTGTCCTTTTCGAGTGTATGCTTCCAAGGGCAAGTGGAAAAATTACTGGGAGATCAGATCTGTTGTGGATCACACTTGTGTACTTGAGCAGCTAGATGCAAGCCATCGTAATTTGTCGGCCGGTTTTGTGGCCAGCCAGATGTTTGCTAAGATTGTGGAAAATCCTGCTTATGAGCCCAAGTCCATTATCTTGGCAATTGAGGAGAAATTTAGGTACCTGATAAGTTATGGTAAAGCATACATGGCGAAGAAGAAGGTATTAGAGATGAAGTGGGGTACTTACGAAGCATCCTACGACAATCTGCCTCGATTGCTGAACACAATTGCCATGCTAAATCCTGTTAGTTATTATGATATCAAGACTTATAATCTTGTATCAAGGCTAGGGAAGCAAGTCTTGCAGCGGGCATTCTTAGCATTGGGTCCCACTATTGCTGCATTCAAACAGTGTCGACCAGTCATTTGCATAGATGGCACATTCCTAACAGGAAAATACAAGGGCACAATCCTTACAGCTGTGGCTGCAGATGGCAACAATCAGTTGTTGCCATTGGCAATTGCTTTTTGCAAAGGGAGAGAACGGTGACAGTTGGTATTGGTTTCTGAAGAGATTGAAGCAGATGGTGGTGGGAGATGTGTCAGATGTGTGTGTGATACACGATAGACACAAAGGTATTTTGCAGGCCATTAATGACATCAAAGAAGGTAGTGAAGAACGTAACAGAGCAGCACAATGGCCAGATGTGCATAGCAGGTGGTGCATGCAGGCATATGGGAGCAAACTTTCATAGCCAGTTCAAGAACAAAGAACTTACACAATTGTTCAAGCGCTTATGTTCGACCAATCAGGAGAAAAAGTTCTACGAGCTATGACAAAAATTAGATGATCTGACGAAGAAATCATCAGAAGAGATAGCTAAGAAGCCAAGAAGTACTGAACCCGGGGAAGAGCCAATTTCTCTGGAGGACGTGGGGCTAGATGCTCCAAATGTCAGAAGGAGAAGGGGACGTGCTGCGAAGACCTTCAGCCAGTGGATTCAGAATGAGCCTAAGGAGAAATGGTGTCTCCTGTTTGATAAGGGAGGTGTGAGGCATGGGATAATGACAACAAATTTTGCTGAGGTCTACAACGCTGTTTTGCGTGGTGCCAGAGCTCTCCCTCTTGTTGGTATCATTGAGTTCTTCTTGTACCACACGATGAAGTACTTTCTTGAGCGTGCTAATGCAGCACATGCAGCTATGCAGGACTGTCAGAAGGTGTATTCAACATGGATGACTGAGTACTTGACCACAAAACAGAAGGCTGCTCTTGCTCACAGAGCTTACCCACAACCTCTACGTCGTGATCCTGGCGAGGAAATGCAGTGGAAATATCAGATAAATTGCCAGTCCAAATCACAAAAAGCGAATGGTGAAATAACAAGACAAAAAACAGTTATTGGGAATCAGACATGCTCATGCTCTTGCCAGAAGCCACTGCTGCTACACTACCCCTGCTCACATGTGATCGCTGCATGCCTTGCAACAAAGAATAACCATTGGGGTCGCTACGTGCCTAAATACTTTCTGAAGCAAATCATTCTAGACACTTGGAACCACACTATTGAGGGTTACCTGCATCTTGGAACTTTCACTCAAGACCCCAAAGATAGTGCGTTGTACATACCAAATCCAGATCCAACCATGTGCCAAGGTGTCGGTCGACGTAAGAAGAAGAGGATTAGGAACAACATGGATGAGGCTGAAGTTGGACCTCCGGTGCAGATATGCTCTAAGTGCAACAATCCAGGACACTCCTACAAGAAATGCACCGAAGCATCTTACTTTTCCACTGCCACTTCTCCAGCACCTTCAGCTAGTGCACGTGGACGTCGTTCCCGTCGCTACAATGAAGGAATGCAGTGACCGTACTTGTTTGTGCTACCGTGTTGTAATATTTGAAATACTTATGCATGTTATCGTCCTGTAATATTTGAACCATTTTATTTGGCAAGGTCTTGTAATATTTGAACTTATGCATGTTATCGTGTTGTAATAATTGAACTACCTTTTCATTTGCTTGTTGTTTTCTTCTTGCCGTCAAATTTATTATCATATCCTGTTATGTATTGTTCTCTAATTTCAAATGAAACATGTAATGAATTATCATATTTCTCATCTTTTTGTAGGCTTTCAATGGCTTCCTCGGGTCCTGAGTTGGATTTGGAGTTGCTCACCAGTAGGAAGGACAAGGTTGCGGTGCCAAAAGGGATCCACACTCCTATGTGCTACTGCGGTGACAACTGTAAGCTTGTCAAGTGCAACGTTCTCGGGTACTGCTACGGGATGAGGTTCATGTGCGTGAACTACGAGCATGATCCCCTCCCATCATGTCGCAATGTTAGACCAAAAGTAAGAACAAACTGCATTACTAAATAAATAATATGTCATTGCTATTTTATTATGTGCTAACTTGTCTTTGAAAAAAGACGCCACCTCCTCTCTGTGATTTTATGCAGTGGCTAGATTGTGAGCAGTCCGAACAAGACAAGCATTACGTCGAGGCGATGGGTCGTTCAGCACGTGAGAGGTGGCAAAGGATGGTTAAGGCAGAAAAACAAGAAGAAAAACGTGAGGAGCAGCAGGAGGAAATTCGCATTCGCCGGGAGATCAAAGAACATGAAGCGGCCGCGGCCCGTGAAGCAGATAGAGAGAGGAAGAGGGAAAGAGCTCACCGTGCTAAGGAAGCTGGGCCGGATGCTATGAGGAAGGGGAAATACCCCCGTTGTACCCAGTAGACGTAGAGTACTAGACGCCGAGTGCTACTGTATCCATAAAAAATTATAATTTCATTTCATCATTCTCTAGAGTCGGGTTGTATCTTTAAGAACTTGATTTCAGATGCATTTCAGATGCAAACAGTAAAACTCGTACTAAGGTGTGTTTTCTGTGAGTCACTGCACCAAACAGTGAACACATAGGGTGTGTTTTCTGTGAGTCACTGCACCAAACAGTGTATCTAGTACTAAGGTGTGTTTCCTCCGAGTCACTGCCCGTTTTTCTTGCCTCAGATCGAATGGCCCACCGTCCAGTCTGCTTTATTGCCTACATATATGTGAACACTCTTCTCCAGTGTCACTTCACAACACAACAAGCACCAATGAGTTCCTGGACTGGGGATGATGATGACTCCCTCGGTCCAGCACTGTGGAGCCAGCAAGATCCAGAGTTCAACAGCAATTTTCCAGTCTTAGATAAGAGAGATTTCAAATCCATGCGTGATGTTAGAAAGTACGCACCAAATCAAACGGTGAACTGGCCAAGGTGTGCACATGATGAGTTCTGTGTGATGCAGGTTTACCAGGGATGGAACAACTCTGGTCGACGCTTCTGGCATTGCTCACGAGCATGGGTAAGCAAAACTCCTTGACCTCTGTCCTTCATCATTTTATGATTTACTAATGTAATCACGGTTTCTGCAGTACTTTGACCAACCAGATAACTGCGGTTTCGTGCAATGGGTGGATCCCCCAGCTATTGACCCGTATCAACAGTACATCAACTACCTCGAGGATGTTGTCATCTTCAACCCGAGGCAAGAACTCGTGTCGGCATTGGCTTCTCCAGATCCGACATCTACCAACGACGACGACGGACCGGTGACCGGACCAATGGTGGTGAAGACGAACACCAGGTGTGAGGACGAGTTCTGCTGTTGTCCGTGCCACGAGAAGAAGGACAACACTCCACCAGCAACTCCACCCCCCCACCGTCTGATCCAACTCCACCCCCGTCGGGGTACTACATGCCCTCCCAGCACTCCGGCGGGTCTATGATGTCCGGGTTCTCCGGGTACTATTCGTACAACTAGACTACAAATGTTCTAATCGTTTATCTAAATTCCCTAAGGCACGTTAGGACTAGCAGCGGTACAAAGTTAGGGTACTTGTGTCGTACGTGCCATTGCTTGTTTCTGTAATTCGTCGTTAAGTATTAATGGTTCGTCATTAAGTATCAATGCTTCAAAAATTGAAATTTACAAAAAAAAAATCCTACCGCCGTAGGGCACGGCGGTAGGTCCATACATACCGCCGTGACCTACGGCGCTACCTGGAGGCCACGCTGCCGCCTGGCGCTAGGCTCCTACCACGGCGGTAGGCCCCTAACATCGTGGCCCACGGCGGTATGTGCCCTTGCCAGTGGGCCACGGCCCCTGCCGCCGTGCCGCACGGCGGTAGGACCCCTACCGCCGTGGGCCACGGCGGCAGATGTATAGTTTTGCAAAATTTCTAACGGACCATTTATTTTTGCAAAATAGGGGGGAAAATATATAAAAAAAATCGTTCCTATCTCTCTATTCCACACCAACCAATCGTTTTCTCTAACAGGCTTCTTGCTTCGTGTTAAAGTGCACCTGCTTGCGTCGCTACTTTCCGCATCATAAGACTACCCGCACCGGCATCCGGGATAACGCCCGCGATCCGGATGCCGTAGCTTTTTGCCGGATGAAGCGCTGCAGCGGCATCCTCCAGCGAGCACGGCAAAATCCCGTGAGCTCCGTATTCCTCCAGATCCGGAGGAATCGCGAGCTCACGGGAAAGCCGACGTGGCGTAGGGCCCACGCACCCACGGCCTCCCCCCGCGCCATCCCAACCGCCGCCGAGCCTGGGGAGAGAAGGGGAGCAACGACGCTAGCGGCTGCGCCGGCCGAAGGGGAGAGAGGGCGGAGTCGAGGGAGAGGGAGGCGCCGCCGCACGGAGCCCCTGGCGCGCCTCCTCGTGAGCTCCGCCGGCGTCGTCGTCGAAGAAGAAGAGACGGGCACGAGCAGCCGGCGTCGGCGTCGAAGAAGATGACCGCGCGGGGAGCAGAGGAGCTCCCTCCCGGCCCGCGCAGACGAGGCTCCTCCGGCGCTCGGAAGCTCGAGCCCGCCGCCCATCCCTGCTCCTCCACCACCGCCGCCGCTCGTCCAGCCATCCCTGCTCCTCCACCACCGCCGCCGCTCGTCCACCCATCCCTGCTCCTCCACCACCGCCGCCGCTCGTCCACCCATCCCTGCTCCTCCACCGCCGCCGCTAGTCCACCCCATCCCTGCTCCACCGCGGCCGTCCGTGCTCCCATCGTCGCCGCCGCAGCCTCGGCCGTCCGTGCTCCCGCCGCCGCCGCCGCCGCCACCGGGGACGCGCTTGCGCCACGCCTCATCCGCCGCACAGCGCCGCGAGGTCTCCGGCCCCTGCGCTGTCGCCGCCGCTCCTGCGCCGCCGCCGCGGGCCCCTGCACCTCACCGCCACCGCCGGAGACAGAGGGAGCTCCGCGGGCCCCTGCACCTCACCGCCGCCGCCGGAGAAGGGCCTCCGGGACACGTCGCCGCCTCTGCTCCGGGACGCGCCGAGACAGGGGACGGAGCCGGCGAGGGAGGAGGCCGCCCCGCCGCTCCCCGCCTCGGATCCTCCGCCGGCGCGGGAGGAGAAACCGGCGAGGGAGGAGCAGGGGATGCGCGCCCGGCCGGAGATGGGGAGGAGGGGCGCCGCCGGAGCTCCCCCCGCTGCAGATCCGACGCCGCCGGAGATCCACCGCTGCTGCTGCTCCGCGCGCTGCCGCCGCTGCTCCGCACGCCACCGTCGCTGCTGCTGCCCGCCTCCTCGCCACCGCTGGCTAGACCCTGCTCGCGGAAGCCGGCGGGGTCGGAAGGAGGCCGGCGCACCCCTGCCCTGCTCGCGGACGCCGGCGGGCGGAGATAGAGGGGGGAGGATGGGCGGCGGAGAGGTGGGTGGGCGCCGGGCGGAGCGGACAAGGTCGGGGGAGAGGGGGAGAAAAAGAAAGGGAGAGGGAGGAGGGAGAGTGACAGGTGGGCCCCATAGGTGGAAGTTGGGATGGAGGAGAGATTATAAAGGAAGATGAATGCGGGAGAGATGTATATGAAGGAGAGAATCTTGATGATCAGGATGGTATATTCTGTTTTGAAGGAGAAAATGGAGGAGTACGAGTGTGGATAGTCTAACAATATCCAGTGTCCCAGTTGATCCATGACCTGCACACATAAACCCGTGAACGTACACTCCTCCTGTTGGACATGTGGTCAATTGTTCACTCTAAAGTCTTAATACTGATGCAGATTTTTTTCCCTTACTTCTGAAGTCAATCAATGACAACTGTGCTGATTTGGACATTTCAACTTTAGGGAGGACGAAACCAAACATGCAAGTCCAATGGAAAAATCGGAACAAAACTATAGAAAAAAGTTTGGACAAATCAACATTTTGTCGATTCTTGCTAACATTTTTCTACACTCACCAACATTTTTCTTCAAAGTGATCAACATTTTATCACATACACCTACATTTTTCTTCAACTTACTTTTGAGACCAACATTTTATTGATGTTGACCAATTTTTTCACGGATACATACACATTTTCCTTGAGTGATCAACATTTTATCACATACACCAACATTTGTGTGTAACTTAATTTTGCACAAATCAACTTTTTAAATACTCATCAGCTTTTTTCAAAGTCATCAACATTTTATAACATACACCAACATTTTTCTTTAACTTAGTTTTAAGACACTCACCAACTTTTCTTGATATCAACCTATATTGTTTCGAATAGACAAACATTTTTATTCAAAATGATCAACATTTTATCACATACATTGGACATACACATACTTTTTTACAACTTATTTTGGACACTCACCAATAATTGTTGATTTCGTGCAACATTTTCAACATTTTAGTTACCACTACGATATGAAGGTGCAACAATTTTACACTATTAGGTTCAACTGTCCTGAATTAAACCACTTAATATTCAAGAACTTTTCACCACCAGATTCGATAGTTTTTGGAAATTTAACCTCTTACTATTTAACAATTATCAACTTGTCAAAGGTAGTATATGATATTCAACAGTTCATCAGTTTCTTTTCCACACAAAATATTTCTAAAACTTACTATAATCTTATGTTTATTTTAACAGGTGCCCGAGTACTTCATGAGGAGATGATTGATTTTATGGTGGTTGATGTTTCTTAGTTGAAGATTGAATAGTTCTAGAGTTACTACTTAGTTCATTATTTATTACTACTTTTGTTTGTCCTGAAGTTTGTGTAATAACAGATTCGTTCTCACTCGTGTTTTTGTCGTATCTTGCTGATGATATATAAATAATTAAATATTAATATATTAAACTTTAAACTTTAACTTGCAAGTCTCCACCCGGTAGTGTATCCTACTTCAAATCACGTGCCCAGTAAAGCATATTAAACTTCTTACTTATCTACATTGCGTGAAAAAAAAAGGTCAAAGGCATGCAACATTCAGCTGAGAATCAGAAGCCCATGGGGAAAAAGGGCAGAGGCTTCAGAGAACCTGAGGTGCACGGAAAGAAGTATTTGACTAGTGTGAGAAAAAAAATAAAATGTGCAAAAAAGTTGTTGACGCGCGTCGTAGAAACGTAGTACGTGTTTTGTGCGTCCCTGGATCCTGGCTGGAACGGAACAGAAACACACATATAAACCTGCTAGGCTTTATAGTTTATATAGGTTATAAGTATACATATAAACCTGCTAGGCTTTATAGTTTATATAGGTTATAAGTATCTTCTGACACACATATAGGGAATTAGGGACGCCCCTGTTCTCGGCCGTGTCTTGAATCTTGATAGTTCTTATCTCTTCCAATAAACACATCGACTCATCGTTTTCTCTGACAGGCTTCTCAGTGTGAAGCGCACCTGCTTGCTTCGCTAGTCTCCGCGTCATAAAATTATCCAGTGTTGATCCATGGCATGCACCGTGAAGGTACACTCCTCTGTGTTGGTAACTTGGTACACGTGGTCAACTGTTCGCTCTGAAATCTGAATACTGCTATAGATTTTTCCAGTAGCAGTGTAGCACCACCGTTCCCAGCGAGCCAAAAAAAGGAGCTCGTCCGTTATGACTTCGTTGCATGCTTTGTTGATAGTAGAAGGTTGATTGGACTTTGGACCCCGCCTCTAGTGGTTGGAACAAACACTGCTAACCAGTCCAAAGTTTAGGCCAACCAGCTACATGTCCTCGGTAACTTGCTACTACAGTAGAACGTAACGATGCGTTTCGGATTGATCAGATATTCAGATGTCTCAACGGTCCTCTCTGAAGAAAAACGATAGGAGTAGGTGGCCCGTGGGGGTGCTTCAGCACATGGCGAGCTGTGACTGTGAGCATGCGTCTTGGTTTGGCTCTCCCATCTTCAGAGAAAGGTGTTCAAGACGGCGACACCAGAATGGCTCACGCTATTGCTAGTCTCTGATCTCTTGTGCGTCGCCGTTCAGCTTTCGCCAAAATATCCAGCGCATGCTAGGAATTCAAGAATGTACCAAACGGTAGGCCTGTTTGACGATTTCCTTGTGCTAGCGAGTACGAGTACGTACCTATCAAGCCATGCTGGCACTAGGAAGGTTGTTGCAGATAGCAGGGCACCAAACCAATTCAGAACTGAAAAATGTTGTCCTTGCGCCTGTACGAGCAGTTGGGGAATCAGCAGTGTTTAATTAATGGAGACTTTAGCTATAGCCTTGCGGCAAGATGACTCCATGTTCGGCGGAATCATGCACAGAAATGGCCAGGACTGTTGTGCTAATGAGCAGCCCGTACTGTTTATGATCACGCTTCATATAAAATGATTGGAGGCGGCATGTGGGGATGGGGAAATAGGAAGTAGGAACTGCATTGCAAGGGCGTCGAGTTCGCTGCATTGAGGTGGTAAGTGTCGCAGGGGAGATACTATCAGTGAGAAGGATTGGTCATGGCCTCTTGGTGTACAGCAAAGCTTGAGGTGCCGTCACAAACTCACACAAGGCACGTTGACGTCTGAGCTACAACCTGGGGAACCTTATTAATATACTTTGTTTGCAGCCGACAGAAACGTCTGTGCCCTGGACAGGATGACACGACATGCCATGCAGAGAAGTGTGGTGCTGCAAGTTTCTTTGCATTATCATCTAGCTGGTCTATGAGATAGTGTGATGTGTGAAGTTAATCTCAATACACACACTTGACATTTTCAGGATATTTAAGAATTAAGAGACCGGAACTATATAATATGCGAGAAAATAAAACAAAACGTTACGTAATAGTTTCAATTTATCTACCAAATGCCACAAGTGTTTCATGGAGAATGTGTTCACTCATGGACACTTCAGCCTTGGTGGGCCCACGTGTCAGCCTCACTACGGAGTGTTGTGTGGTGGAACATGGAAATTACTATTCAGTAGCATGTGGAGGAGTTTCTCCTGCTACCGAACCTTGATAGTGCCAGGAATCTAATTTCAGGACAAAGCCAGAAATCTGGTTGCTTGACATATTTCCGACGTGGTAGGTATGGGATAACGAACTGCAAGCAATCCAATCATCCCTTGAGACTTTGAGAGTTGATCGATTCAACAAACAGTGGTTGGCCACCAGCAAAAGGGTAGGAAAGGCACCCCGCCAGGCGCAGCCCAACGCTTAAACACATGGCTGTCCCTTGCACTCCACTGCATCAATCCACCATGCTGTCCCTGTTTCAGAAACAGCCAAGCCATGAACCAGGCCAAACGATCAGCATTATCCAACTCATATCGAAAGAACATGCCATGCATGCTTCATTGTAGTTGTAGAACAAAATAATTTACTTTACCCCCAACTTACAAGTTAAGAACAGTAAAAAGTTTCAGAAGCTGCAGATGCCCAGGCCATGCACATCGCAGGCCATGGCGTCTCAGCACACAACAACATTCACATGAACTTTTAGCTACAAGGGAACGGTGAAATATAGAGAGTATCATCAGCTAGACTGATCGTAAAACTTCACAATGGTCTTGAAATGCTATATTTTTCTTTTTCTTGTGTATGTAGGTAGGTGTTCTCTCCTCCTGTGGGCAGGCAGTTCAGCAGAGCGGCAGGGGCTCGCCGTTCCACTCCTTGAGGCACTCGAGCAGCGGGTCGATGTGCTTGCGCTCGTTGATGGCCACCAGCACCTTGTTGAGCTCCTCGCCGGGCGACCTCGTCTTCTCGCCGGTGAGGTACTCGGTGCCGACCTCCTCGCGGACGAACCGGTACAGCGGGTAGGAGCGGCACTCCTTGATCCTGTTGGGGACCATGGGGTTGCCGCTCTCCACGGCCGCGCGCGCGGCCTCCACCTCCTTGGGCAGCGCGGCGCGGACCTGCTGCTCGAACTCGGCCACCTTGGCGAAGATGGATGTCTCCACGACGCGCTCGGCGTCGCCGTTGGCCAGCGCGTGCTCGATCAGCACCGAGCGGAGCTTCTGCATCAGCGGGTAGTTCGGGCTGCACGGGTCGTCCGCGTACGCGAACACCGCCTCCCGGTCGATGGCCGTCTGCAGGTCCTTCTCGCAGAAGCGGGCGATGTGGAGGCCGCCCATGGCGTTCATGAACAGGGTCTTCTTGGCCACCTGTGTCACGCAGTTCTTCACCGCGGCCTTCATGTTCTCCTCGAGGTGGCGCAGGTCGATGGCCTGGCACAGGGCGATCAGGAACGTGGAGGTCATGAGCTTCAGGATGTCGATGGCCTCGGCGGTCTTCCTGGAGGAGATGAGGCCCAGCGAGTTCACGTCCTGGTTGTGCTGCTCCGCGCTCTGGACGTGGTTGGTCACAGGGTTGCCCAGGAACTGCAGCTCAGAGCAGTAGGAGGCCATGGCGATCTCAGCACCCTTGAAACCGTAGTCCAAGCTCGGGTTGCGCCCACCAGACAGGTTGGAGGGCAGGCCGTTGTTGTAGTAGTCGTTGACGAGCTCGGAAAACTGCGCGAACATGAGCTTGCCGATGGCGGCGAGGGCGAGACGGGTGTTGTCCATGGACACACCGATGGGAGTGCCCTGGAAGTTGCCACCGTGGAGCGCCTTGCCACGGGAGACGTCGATGAGTGGGTTGTCGTTGACGGAGTTGATCTCGCGCTCGATGGACTTGGTGGCGAATCGGATGACTTCGATCTGCGGGCCCAGCCACTGCGGCGAGGTGCGGAGCGCGTATCTGTCCTGCTTCGGCTTCATCAGTGGGTCCAGCTCGCCGAGCTTCTTGGCAAGCTTCATGTAGGAGCTGCCTTCCAAGATGTGCTCCATGATAGCGGCAGCCTCAATCTGTCCCGGGTGGTGCTTCAGCTTGTGGGTCAGGTGGTCGGTGAACTCTGGCTTCCCGGTCATGACCTCGCAGAACACAGCGGAGATGACCTCGGCCATGATGGCGAGCACATTGGCCTCAAAGAGGACGGTCGACGCAAGACCAGAGCCCACGGCCGTGCCGTTGACCATGGCCAGCCCTTCCTTGGGCTGCAGCTCGAAGAACCCATGCTCGATGCCGGCGATCTTGAACGCCTCGGCGGCGTCCACCTTCCTGCCGTCGGGTGCCACTGCGACGGAGTTCTGGCGGCCCGTGATGAGGCCGGCGATGTAGGAGAGCGGGACGAGGTCGCCCGACGCGGTGATGGTGCCCCGGAGCGGCAGGCAAGGGGTGACGTTGGCGTTGAGCAGCTTGGCGATGGCCTCGAGGATCTCGAAGCGGATGCCGGAGTAGCCCTGGAGGAGGGTGTTGATGCGCACGAGCATCGCCGCGCGGGTGGCCTCCGCCGGCAGCACGTGGCCGTCGGCGCCGGTGCCGAAGGCGCCGGCATTGAGGAATCTGGCAGACGGAAATGGACAAAAGAGAGGTCAGTTCAGAGCTGCGATCGACCGGCATCCGTAAAAAAAAAAAATTGAACAATAAAACTTGAGAGTTTTTTTTTTGTTACGAAATTGTTATACCTACCGCTTAATTTAAGTTTCACATGACAAGGAACAACTGACGCTATCAAGTGTAGACACAAAGTGGATTAGCATTACTTAGTCACTAGTTAGACACGTCTTTTTGTTCGAGACCGTGTAAACAGCGAATGGCATTTTGTGTTGTTACACCGACAGATAGTTGTCGGTGCAAGTAAAGTATTGTATGCCTCCATTTTGCCAGCTTGGGTGGTGACTTAAAACAGAGAGCTTTTTGGACCATTATTATTTGCCAAAAGTCCAAAGAAGCTTCCCGGATATGCGAAGGGGAACAAGTCCACATGCTGTGATTAGTTGACTGCTTAACAATTTTTTTATAATTTTTTTATTGTTGAATGAATCATAGATGTTTCATTGGTGACACGTCCCTGCTCTGTGCTCCTTGAGCTCTGTACTTACGGAAATCTTTTGCAGAAACTTGTGATTAGCCTTTTTTGTTAGGTAAGGCGGAAAGGAAAAATGCTACTAGTACTACTACTACGTGTTGCTCGGCTGCTAACGTGAGAGCCCATGTTCCGCTGACCATTCCGGGGTTCCAGCCGCTGTCCAGCTACCAACTCGGCGTTGGTGTGGTGAGTGGTGACCGTGAGAGCAACGCGCAAGCGCAGCGCCGCAGCGGCGACGCGAGCACACCGCCCCCATGCCCCATCCCTATCCGGCAAGCGGCGAACCAGCCAGCCAGCGAACCCCACCACCCACCCAACCACGTCGTCGCCATGTGCGCGGCGAGAGACTGCGCGGCGCCGAAGACTTTGCCCGTCCACGTTGCTGCCGCCGAGCACATCTTCTTCCTCCCTCGAGATCCCACGAGATAGGAATAATTTGGGGTCCTTCTCGTCGGCCCCGCGAAATCAGCGTGACTTGGCTGGCGGTGACCAGTGAGCTACCGGCGCGGACGGCGACGCCGACGCGCCGGCCAACCCTGTGCAGCGAGCGGCGGGGCTCCCCCGGCGCCTGCCGAGCTGTCCGAGCGCCAGGCCGGCGGCCGCTTTTTGAGTCGTGTGTGATCGGTGGGTGGGACAAAGATGCCCCACCGAACAGTGGGCAGTACACCTAAAGATTGGAACGTGGGCCAGATCAGCCCGTGCAGCTACTCGGTTTTGCATGTGAAATGATCAAATGAAACTGCTCGACAGCTAAAGCCTGACTAGTAGTGCATCTCTGTTCTAGTTTGGGTCCTTGGGGATGCATGGTAGGAGCGAGATTGATTGATGGTGTAAACCAGTAACCAGCAAAAAAAAAAGTTTGAGCTAGTTTATGTTTATATCCAACTCCACCAACGACCTAGCTAACTCTACACCCGAAAAGAGAATATTTTCTTGCTTGGGAACTGATGGAATCCCGTGCGGTGACAGTAAACTACTAGCCGGAGGCCGGAGCACATGCAGCGCAGCGCAGCGCAGGATCTCGTGAACAAACCACCTCCCAAAACTAGTTTCCTCTCGGATCATCCATCTAACCACGAACAACAACTAAACCAAAGTTCAAAGTGAATAGAAGTACTAAGCTACATAGCTCAGATTAAACTACCGCGAAAAAAAGGACATTACTAGTAGAGGAAAGCAAAAGCGAGAGCAAGGGAAGGGGGGAAAGTCACCTGATGAGCTCCCTCTGGAGGGCGCCGCCCTCCTTGGTCCTCCGGTGGGATGTGGCGCCGAAGCCGGTGGTGACGCCGTAGCTGTCGGTGCCGTTCATCATGCTGCTCATGACCCAGTCGCTGCTGGCCTTGACGCGCTCGCGTGCGGACTCGTCGAGCTCGACGCGTGCCTCGCCGCCGGCGCCGGCTGCCACGGCGGCCACCTGCGCGATGCTCAGGCTCGCGCCCTGGATCTTCACCAGCGGCTCCCGGAACTCCGCCACCATCCGCTTCACCTCGCCCAGGTGGCTCCCGGACAGGTCCTCCGCGGCCTTGCCCCAGTTCAGCGGGTCCGCGGCGCGCGGCGCCGCCGCCTGCGCCGACATGCACAGGCCGTCGCCGTGAAGGGAGCCGACGAGGCCGGTCTCGCACTCCATTGCAGCAGGAACACACGCAACAAAGAGCACTAGAGAGAGAGACTAGTAGTTGGGGGAAGAACACAAGAGTAGTAGTAGTGCTACTAGCGGATTATATTACTACTAGTATAGCTAATTGCGTGACAGTGTTGGAGAAGAAGAGCTTGTGGAAACCCAGGCTCTTCCTGAGGAGGGAGGAAGGGGGCAGGGGCGTTTAAATAGCGTGGGCACGGGTGCGGGAGGTTGTTGGGGTCGTCAGAGACTGGCATGCCATGGGGTGGTAGGTTGTTGGCGAACCCAGCTGACCCCGCCCCTGCCCTTGGATGAGCCGGCCAACCATCCGCCGATGCGCGCCACGGCACCCGGCAGCTGGCCTGGCCGCAGCCGGCCCGGCCGAGCGCGTGGCCGCCTGACGGCCGTCCGCGCGCGCCCGGGGCGCCTGGGAAACAGGACACCGACCCGGCGCCGGTCGGTCTCGGCTCGATCGGGCTCCGGTTGGGTTTGGGGTTGGAGCCAGCCGACGGCCGGACGAACGACGGGCGCACCGCACCAGCAGCTACGGTTGCGGTGGTGGGTGGCGACTGAGTGCGACGGGGTTGGTGGGGGAGCCCGTGTGTGGACGCGAGCTCTTGCCAAAGTCTTACGGTCTCGGTCAGTCGGGTGGGTCAGTTGTGGTTTGGTCCCGTCCGTCCCTTCCGTCCCCGGCCGGCCCGGACCTTACACACGCAACCATTTCGACGTTGGAGACGCTGCAAGCGTTGCGAAATGCCGCAAGAAAACGGCACGAAATGACGACGAGTTCACTTCGATCGCTAGTCTCGCTCGGTGCATGGTAGTGTCTGTGTCTGTGTCTCCAAGTGGTGGTGATCAACTACTCAGAAACCGCAGCGCGGTTCTTGCGATTTGCAATTTCTGCCCGATTCCGCTGAGATCAGGCATTAGACTGGAGCGGAAATGCCTCTGCAGAAAAATGCAGAGACTGGACTCGAAAGTGTCGCAAAGGTCAAGGCAGTCGTGTCGTTCCATGTCCCGTTCCGCACCAGCAGGAGAACTTCCAAGGAAAGGAAAGCAAAGGTGCTCCATCCAGATCTGGCGCAGCAACCTGTTAGCTTCCCCGGGTGATATCCCACTTGAGGAGGCACCAACCAATTTGAGATAAAACAATCGTTGATCGATACGATCTTTCAGAAGTTCAGAGAAGTGTATCATGGAGAGTCCACGCTTTACCTCCCTCTTTGGACGCAGGCACGCGCAGGGCGGATTATTATACTGTTCGGGCCGGTAGAGGGCAGGTGCTGCAAGGCAACATCCATGTAGTGCACGAACTGCAACTCTTTTCGATCATTTTTTTGTATATATTTTTTGGGTAGCGATGACACTATTATCACACGGTTGGTAACAGCCAACAAGTCGTGTGTTGGGGAGCATTAGCCAGAAGAACGATCATAGTGCGCGGCAACTAAGCAGGCACATGACTGCTGCTTGATAGGAAAGGCACAGAGACGACCATACCATACGGTCCAGATTTATGATATTTCACAACAATTGGTCCAGAATTTACAATATGAAGATTTTTCCTCTCTTGGTCAGGTTAGCATTGTCAATGACCTCATTCACCTGCCTCCATCGACGTCTCATTTCTGTATGCCTGCCTCGATGGATGTCTCGCTTCTTATGGCTCATAATCTAATATACAACCATTGCATCATGTCTTGTGTTTCGTCCCTCTTCGTTCAACCTACATACTCTTCAGTTTTTGCAAGCCTACCACTAACTGTCTCCATATTTATGAAGTTTACTCCGGAAATTCTCCTAAAAAGTTATTTGAAAATTGTCTTGATAATTTCTCCACAAATAAAATGTTATTATTATCCACTCTTTGTAGCATCTCCTATATATTTTTGTCCGGCAAAGTTTGTGAAACCAAGATTGTATATTAGGATCATTGTGAACCAATGGGAATACCCAGTGTTTGATACAAGAGAGAAATTGAAATATGGTGAAGACCACTTGCTCATCACTTACAAACCAACGCTGAAAAAGAAAGAGATTAAAGTACTGTTTCGATCAACTTTAGTCGACTGAAAATTAGCCTTTGTTGATCCAAGCAGTAGAGCTGAAGTGGGCTAAAAATTAGCTAACTCCCACCGAAACTTTAGTTCATTACCCTCCTAACCCAGCTAATGGAGCTAACTGTAGACATGAATGATAATTGATAAGAGCTATTTTACTGGAATTATTATGAAGCACCAAATGTTTTGATTTTCCCACCATCTGATTAATTAAAAAATTAAACTAATTAAGAAAAGGGTATTATGGTAATCTATTTGCCCTCTCTTTGTCAAGTTCCCTCCCCTCGCGTTTTTCTCTCACGCTCGCGCGCCGCCGGTCTGATTAACCATGCGAAAACTCATATACCCTTTTTGAATTCAAAAAATATTAATTAAAATTTGTTGTGAGTCCCACCAAATTAGTACTTCCTAGTACTTACCCATAGGAACTTCTTGGTACTTCCACCGTTGGATTTCATTGGATAGACGGCTCATAAAAAATAAGCACTCTAAAATTTCTCAATTGACAAATGACCAAAAATACCCTCCCACTAAAACTTTACTACTACCTCCGTTCTTAAATATATGACACCGTTGATTTTTTAAATTCGTTTGACTATTCGTCTTTTCTACAAATATTTTTGCAAATCGATAAACCTACAAGTTAAATCTAAAGTACATTTGACAATAGAAATAAGGATCCAAATTTTACTTTAGTTAACTAACTTATTCAATGGATATTGATGGTCAAAGTTGAATTAAAAAGTTAACAGTGTCATATATTTAAGAACAGAGGGAGTACCATTTTTGTCCAACAACCCCTAAGGATATAATGGACTTTTACCAATAAATAAGCTCAAAAAGAACTTCAGCTCCAAACAAGATGGGGCTAATTTTAGCCAACTAAAATTTAGCGTCTACTCCCTCCGTCTCATAATAAGTGTCATCCTAACTTTTGAAAAATAATCCCACAAAGAATGCAATTCTAAAAAAATAGATCTAATTACCTTTCAAATTAAGTGGTCAGATCTGATTTGCATGGCAAAACTTACTGCATTTGGCAAACAAATGAGGGTATTAAAGTCTTTTCATTCCACCACTAATCTGTCCTAAAAAAATTAGAATTGCACTTATTGTGGGACAGAGGGAGTAATCTTTAGTCAGAGCTAAATTTTATTTTTAGTCTATCCAAACAGACTTTAAGACAGACAACTTAAGCCCATTTTGTGTTGTGAGAGCCACTGTCCCTACAAGGTATGCGAGCCACACACTAAGGTCCAGGTGTTTGTAACATGGAAACTCCATGGGATGTATGTAGGAATTAGATTGCTTCCTCTAAAAGACTCTTTTTATGGTGCTTGAAGATTAATCGGTTATTTCATTTGTTAATCTCTCAATAGTTTTTACTAGAAGGCACTGGATTTTGGTTGGAAATTTTAGCCGTTTCCATCTATGCACGGCTCATGTTGGCCGCCATTCACTCTGATACAAATTAGCACGCTATCTAACAGGATTTGAAACGTCTGCTTGATCTAGCACACATACCTGTGTGCCTCTATAGAGTGGGTTCAATCCGTTGTAGGCAATCCGCCAAGATGGGAATGCTAGATCTAGCACACATACCTGTGTGCCTATCCACAAATTTTATGAACCCTTGGGCCAGAACGACACTAAAAGCCGGATAATTTAATATTTTAATATAATAATTATACTATATAATAGTATTGATAAAAGATAATTTGTAGTATATATTAAATTCTTCTTAGAAAAGTAATAGTACATCAAAAAAGATAAAAAAACGACAAAATAACTATGATGATTATCTAAAAGTACAGTATTTTTTTTTAAAAGTGTCTTTGAGCATTTTTTAATACAAAATCTTCAAAAATACTTTCAAGATCAATTGTATCTAAAATATATGTCTATACACTTGATACCCTCGTGGACTCCAGCCTCATGGGTCTATGGGCGTCGCACAGGTTGCCCTCCCCCTGGGGGACGGGCCTGCTACGAGCACCTTGTTCAGCTCCTCGCCGGGAGTTGTGATATTTCCCAACAATTGGTCCAGAATTTACAATATGAAGATTTTTCCTCTCTTGGTCAGGTTAGCATTGTCAATGACTTCATTCACCTGCCTCCATCGACGTCTCATTTCTGTATGCCTGCCTCGATGGATGTCTCACTTCTTATGGCTCATAATCTAATATACAACCATCGCAACATGTGTTGTTTCGTCCCTCTTCGTTCAACCTACATACTATTCAGTTTTGGCAAGCCTACCACTAACTGTCTCTATATTTTATGAAGTTTGCTCCAGAAATTCTCCTAAAAAAGTTATTTGAAAATTGTCTTGATAATTTCTCCACAAATAAAATGTTATTGTTATCCACTCTTTGTACTATCTCTTACTCCGTACATATTTTTGTCCCGCAAAGTTTGTGAAACCAAGATTGTATAATAGGATCATTGTGAACCAATGAGCGGTGGCGAATCTAACGGTGGGTCGGGAGGGGCTGGAGCCCCTCTACCACTGGCGCTACTATGGCAGCCCTACCGAAGCCCTCCTTAGGCTGGAAGAGGAAGAAGATGTTGGAGAAGAGAGAAAGAGAGGTACGGATGAGGAAAAAAGCAGCAGCACCTCCTCCTAGGCTCCACTTCTAGATTCGCCGCTGCCAATGGCAACACCTAATTTTGGGAAAAGTGGTGAAAATTTTGCATTGGGAAGCGTGTTCTGTGAGAGGTGGCACGGTCTGCAATGCAAAAATTTTGGGGACTTTTGGGGAATTAAACAGGGCCCTAGTGTTTGATACAAGAGAGAAATAGAAACATGGTGCCTAATTTTGTTCCTCAATAGATTTCCAGGACTGATGCGATCACTTGCTCACCATTTACAAACCAACGCTCGTTAAAGTACTGTTTTCATAAACTTCAGTCGACTAAAAATTAGCCTTTGTTGATCGAAACAGTAGAGCTAAATTGGGCTAAAAATTAGCTAACTCCCACCTAAACTGTTCATTGCCCTCCAAACCCAGCTAATGGAGCTAATTTTCAGTGTTTGAACCTGTTTCAGTGCTACCTCAAGCTCTTTGTCTTGGACTTCGTGTTCATCATGTTCGGTACTGGCTTCTGGTATTTCTTGTGGTTCCTTGCCTTTCTCGTTTCTGTTGCCTTGGGTATCTTGGACTTGTTCTGGGTCTTGTGTGGTGTTGGTTTTGGAGTGAAGAATGAGATCTTGCTTTGTATTTTCTTGGTTATCTTCGTTCTCAGGATCTTGACTGGTGGGTTTCTTAACTTTTTTTGGTGGCGTTTCTAACAGCTAAGAACACGGTAGGCGCCAATGTTGGGAATTCAAAAATCCTCCGACAACAAGATGAAAAGCACGGACAAAATCTCTCTCTTTATCTCTGAAAAAGTTGATGCCTTTACACGGAGACCGAGGGGCTCCTTTTATAGTGTCCGAGTGTCACTTTTACATCTCGAGAATACCCTCGAGAAAAAGGCATATTCCCTTCATATCCTGTACAAATTTGGCCTCCGAAGCTACGACGCACAAGGTGGGCTGATTGCATACGCAATCCTAACTCTGACATTTACAGGAATGCCCTGCGTTTACACCTTAACTTCCTTTCTTCTAGTGCACGCCATTGACCGAATCAACCCTGGACTTCTTGGATATCTTCACGAATCTTGGAAATCAGCAGTTACTAGCCTCGAAGAAGAATCTTGCCACGCCTTGTTATCTTTTCACTCCTTGTTGAATCGCCCGGACCGCTGAAGTTTTCGTGGGGTTCTCTCTTCCTGAACATCACAAAGAGTATTCAAGAATAGACGAAATCCTTGTGATTCAGGAATCCCGAGGGTCAGCTTTGTTTTTGGATATAAAAAACCAACTCGTTAAATCAATTTGTCTATAAGAAATCTTTCTTCAATTATAGAAAACAAGAGTTCGTGATGACTTCGGAAATCCGTGATCCTTTGGAACTTTTCATAACTTCCTGTTCGTTGAGTGTTCTGAAGACCCGTGTCTTCTCCGAACTTCCGAGGGTGTCATCTTTTTAGCTGATCCCCAACAACCCTCCCACTAAAACTTTACCATTTTTCTCCAACAACCCCTAAGGATATAATGGACTTTTACCAATAAATAAGCTAAAAAATAGGTTCAGTTCCAAACAAGATGGGGTTGATTTTAGCCAAAACTTTAGTCAGAGCTAAATTTTATTTTTAATCTATTCAAACAGACTTTAAGACAGACAACTTAAGCCCAGTTTGTGTTGTTGTCGGCGTCCGGATTAGCACCGGCACCAACTAGTGATTTGCGCTGAGATCAGCTTCCCGATGGGCGGTGCTAGCTAAGGTGACGCGGGGTTTATCCTGGTTCCGGCCGCGCGGCCGTACGTCCAGCAGGGTGTGCTTGCGCACTTGTATTAGCTTGCACCGGCGGTGCCTGCAGAGGGGGGCTACAAGCACGGTAGGAGAGGAGGATATCCCCCCCAAGTCCCTACTAAGGTGATTGAGGCAAGTGCCAATATCTAGAACGGGGTGGTGTGTTTTGTGCGGGTGAATGAGCGTCCCCTCCGCGCAGGGGGCTCTGCCTCTCCCTTTTATAGGCCAAGGGAGGGCAGCTACAATGATGGCAGCCAGCACAGTGGCTGCGTACTAACAGGTACGGCACCGGCGGTCTTGTCCCGCACGTCATGGTTCCTGGCGCGAGTTGGTGGCGCCCTCCGACTTCTGCGGGCGGCGTGACAGTCACTGTGACCTGTCCTGCTTTGACTTCGAGGGGCTACCCCTGCTGAATCGAGGGCCTAACCGCCGGGGGAAGGACCGGAGTTGGTGATGCGGGACTGCGGCACATCACCGGCCTGTCCGCACAGTGCTGCGTGTGCTGTCGCACAGCGGCAGGAGTGGCGGCACGGCACCGGGGATGGCCGCACAGCGCCCGGGATGGCCATGCGGCGCCGGAGTTGGTGGAGGGGATGTGGCGCATGCCGCCCATACGGCGGCGTCAGTCGGGGCGCACGCCCACTCACCGCCCGTACACCCCTCGAGGGTGCCCCCATGCCCGTTCGAGGGTCTTACTGCAGGGGAGGACGGGAGCAGGTGGTACAGTGTCAGGGAATGACCCTTGCCTGTCCGCACAGTGCCGGGGATGGCTACATAGTGGTGGGTTAGGCCGCACTCTGGCGGTGTCAGGCGTTTTGACCATGTCAGATGCGCGGTGTGGGGGGAGAATCACCCTTGACTTCAGCGTCCTGCCACGGGGCCGGGCATTAAATGCTGCTGTCGGGTCGAGCGGGGGCGGCTGCCCGCTTGAGAGGGTCCGGACCCCTCGAGCGAGACGGAGATCCGCTCGAGGGGCCGGAGCCCTCGAGCGAGACGGAAGTCCACTCGAGGGACTGGAGCCTCGAGCGGGACAGAAATCTGCTCGAGGGACCGGAGCCCTCGAGCGAGGTGGCCAAGCGGGCCTTCTTGGTGCAGGCTGCTGCTAGGCCGTGGCAGGCCGTGGGCCTGTGATGTCCTGTAGCCAGGGTTCGGGAAACAGTCCTTGGGCGTTTTGCGTTTAACGAGGGTGATTATCCCCTTAGTCAGGGGACCCCTAATGACCGTCCCCGACAGTAGCCCCCAACCTTTGCTGGAAAGGGGACCATTCCGGCAAAGGATGCCGCTCTCGGGTGCTGTGTGCGAGTCTTGTCCCCTTTGATCGTGCATGTTTTCCGGTGGGGGCGCGCTAGCGCACCCGCGGGTGTAAGCCCCCGAAGCCCTGCAGGAGTGCGTGCACTCGTGCAGGGGTTAAATACGTAGGGTGACGTGACTCGCGTTGCGTTTGGTTCAGCCGGCCTCGGCGATATTTCAGCCGGCATCGGCAATCTACGCAGGTGGGGAGGCATCGTGTCGTCCCAAGACATTTCGGGTAGGCTAGCTGTTTCCGGGGGTGCAGCCCTAGGTAGGTTGATGCGGTGATCATTAGGGTGGTCGTGGTGCGAGGAGCCCCCGAGCCCTGGCCCAATCAGGGGCGATCGGATGAAGACTCTCGGCTTTATTATGACCCTCGTTGCCCTTCCGCAGGGTAGAGGGGTGAGGCAAATCGTGCTACCCTCGAGCGGGCGGCGAGCAACGGTTGCCTCGGAGAGCTGTTAACAGATATTTCAAGTGGGCGTCCGTGCCCCGTTCGATAGGGGTCGGCTCGTGGTCCAGAGACACGTCCATGTAAGCGCTTGCAGAGGTTTGCCAAGCAGGGCTCGGCCCCGTTCGCTAGGGGTCGAGGGCGCAGAAGCACTCCCTCGATGCGATCCCTCGATTGGCTGCCTCTGTCTCGGCCTTGAACATGATATGCGGGGCGCCCCCGAACTTCGCGTTCGGGGACAGGCTCGATTGCGCGCGCCCCGATCGTTCCTGACTCTGTCGATCTGAGGCGCCTGTTCGAACCCGTTGAGGGTCAGGCCCCGTACCTCTGATCAGTAGGGCATTTGCGGGGGGCGTCGGGCGCTCCCGTCTTGGCGGACCTGTGGCGCTCGCCGATTCGTTATCGAGCCGAGCTTCGAACCACTGATCAGTACATCCCCAAGTCGAGGGACATCTGCGGCACCCGTCGCACCCTCAGCGGGCCGGGCCTCGAGCCGCTGATCAGTAGAGCCCTGTGGGCCTGAACCCTGGGCTTCCTCGAGGGTACGCTGGCAGACTGTGGCCTTGTGGCCTTGTCTTGTTTCGGAATGGGGTTCCCGTCGCATCCCTTCGAGGGGTCGTGCGTCGAATCCCCATCTCGAGGTTACCTGGGGCCTTCCTTATGTCAGAAGGAATCCCCGGTGTTCGAAAATTTGTCCACATGACAGTTGGCTACTGCGCCCACTCGATCGTGGTTGATGTGGCATGGGGCAGGCAAGGCGGGCACGCCTTTTAAGGCGACGCGACGTGGGCGACGTGCGACGGCGATGAGACGGGACACGGCGTCCCTTGGATTATCGTGCGGTAATCATGGCGCACGCGCGTGCGCGCGGCAGTTTCGGCACGGTGGGGCCCTGCCGTCAGCGACGAGCGGTGCCTACCGCATTAACTGCCGCCGCCCGCTGCGTTTCCGGGGGCTCCGCCCCTTCCTACTCTATAAAAGCAGGGGAGCGTGGGGGGAGCTCCTCACCTTTGCCATTCGCATCTGCCTCTTGCTCTTCACCTTCCCCATCGCTGCGCGTCCCGCCTCTTCGGATTCGCTCGCGCCACACCGCTCCGCATTCGCTCGCGCTCCATCGCTCCTTCCGCCATGTCTTCGATCCGAGTGTTGGAGGCGCATCCGTGGCCCCGGTCGACGGTGGACCCGCAGTCCCTGGAGGGGCTGGTCACCGGTGGTCAGCTGGCGCCAGCCGGCAAGGAGGCGAACCCGGCGTTGATCGTCCCACCGTCGGCGCATCGGCAGCCGATCCCGCCGCCGGGCTATGTCGTGAGCTTCATGCGGTTGCACGAGCGTGGCTTCAACGCCCCCGCGAGCAAGTTCATGTGGGGGTTGTGCTACCACTATGGGGTGGAGCTCCACAACTTCGCCCCCAACACCATCTCGCAGGCGGCCTCCTTCGTCGCTGTCTGCGAGGGATTCTTAGGGATCTAGGCTCATTGGGACCTGTGGGTTCATCTCTTCCGCGGCGAGCTCCACACGCTCGCCACGGGGGAGAGGAAGACGCGTCAGGCCATCCGCGCCGGCGGTCTCACGCTCTCGGTGCGCGACTCCCGGAAGGAGCTGTATCTGCCGTGCACGATGACGACGAACAACTCCAACTGGGAGAAGGGGTGGTTCTATCTGCGCAACGACGGCGCTGGGCTCCCCTCGTACACCGGGAAGGTGCTGACGGAGAGGCCGATCTCGTGGACGCACGGGGTGTCGCCCGCGTCGAGGCAAAGGAGGCTCGAGCCCCTCACCGTCGCCTTGCGCAAGCTGGCCGACGCCGGGCTGTCCGCGGCGGACGTCATCGCCAACTTCCACCTCCGGCGGGTGATCCCTCTCATGGAGAGGGAACTCCCCATTTTCGAGATGAAGCCCGACGCTGACCCCGCGGCCCTGGCGCGCTCGCGGTTGCTGGAGGAGCCGCTTACCCAGGCGTACGCGGCCACGAGGGCGAGGCGCGCGGTGAACCTCAGGGTGGTGCCGCACAGCGACGACGACCTGTGGTCGTTCGCGATGCTCTCGGGCACTGACTTGGTGAGACTCGATCTTCCGTTCTTTGCTCGTTTTTTGTCCCTGAGTTCGATCTAACCGCGGTTACTAGGAGGAGAGCGAGGGGGAGCGGACCATCTCTGACAGGTGGGAGGCCGCACCGTCCCCATCACCGGGGGTCGAGGAGGACCTCGCGGAGCCAGCCCCTGGGGCGGACACAGTGCCCCTTATCGCAGGGGTGCCATCGAGGGAGCCGGTCGGGTCTGGGGAGGCGCCCCCTGAGCCCTTGAGGAAGCGCAAGCGAGGCCTCTCCGGCATAAGGTGAGTCACATCTTGCTCTCCGTGTTCTTGATATCATGTGTTGGGTCGCCCATTCTTCCTCCCTTCCGATGTCAGGACGGCACCCACTGTCCCTGGCCTTGCGCCCGTCAAGGCGCTCAAGGTGGGGGTGCAAGACACGCCGCGCGCGACGAGGCCCCGCTCAGCGAGGATGTCACGGGCGACGGCGGGTACGGCGCCGGCGGTCGAGGCGTCGCGAGTCGCGGCCGCGGCCACGGGGCCGCAACAGCGGGAGGAGGCGGTGGCGGAAACCCTTCGGGCGGCAACAACCCACGGCGCCCGGCAGGGGCGAGAGCAGGCCCGCGCTGCGGGTCGGGGGAGCAGAGGGCCGCGGAGCGGCCAGGGCTCCTGCTGATGGTGATTTGACCCCTAGTGGGGGTCGGGTGGTGGTGGCAGCCGCGCCAGCCCCCGGGCCCGCGCCCGAGGTGCTGGTGGTGTGGTCCGATGGTTGCATAATGTCACAGGCGCCAGTGACCGGCGCTGGGGCGTCGACATCCGGTGCCAGCGTGCCGCAGTGGGAGCAGAGGCTTCGTCTTCTCGGAGTGCTGCGGGGCCTGGTGGAGGAGGTGAGGTCGGAGAGGGAGCTGTGGTAGGAGTTCAGCGCCCTTGGCGCCTCCCTTCAGACTGCCCTGGCCGATGCGCTCCAATGCACAGGGGCAGAACTCTCCAGGTCTTTCAGGTGAACATGCTTTATTCGAATGTCGCTCATTCTCTTTTCCCTTGTTCGTGTATCTTTCATTTGATTTTTGTTCTTCATTCTCCCTTCATCATCCGCAGGAGCTACGGGGCCAGGCGGGCGAGAGGTTTGCTCGCATTGCCGAGCTGAGCTCCGACCTCGACTGGTACCAGACGCAGTACGAGGGCCTGGACCGGATGGTGGAGGCCCTGCGGATGGACAACAGCTGGCTTGAGTACAACCTCATCCCCATGTAGGATGCACGCAACGATCAGCAGTCCGTGGCGGCGCAAAAGGCCAAGGAGGTCGAAGAGGTGAAGGCCGCACTCCTAGGGAAAGAGGAGGTGCTGACGGCGGCGAACGAGGAGCTACGAAAGGCGTGTGAAGCACTCGCCGAGGTCCAGACCGGGCTGGCGCAGAAGGAGACGGCCCTCGCCGAGGCGCAAACCCAACTCCAGCAGGACCGCGCGACCCTCGAGGGAGCGAGGTCCTGGCAGACCCAGGCCGAGCAAAGGACCCAGGAGGTCGAGAAGCTGGGTGCTGCTCTGCAGGAGAAGGCCGAGGCGCTCACCGGGGTGGAGGGCCAGCTCTAGCAGGAACGCGCCGTGCGCGTGGAGGCGCACACCCAGCTCCAGCAAGAGCGCACGACACTCGAGGATGCCCGGTCCGCCCTGCAGCGCGAGCGCTCAGCGCAGGAGGAGGTGCAGTCCCAGCTCCAGCAGGAGCGTACCGCCCTTGAGGAGGCTAGGACCGCACTCCAACTTCGGGAGGCAGAAGCCGAGCGGCTCACCGGGGCCCTGGTTCAGGAGAGCGTTACCGTCGAAGCCCTGAGGTCCACCAGCGGGGAGAAGGACGCCTCGATTCTGCAGCTACGGCAGGAGGCTGGAGCCGCGCGTACAGAGCTTGAGACGGAGAAGAAGCAGGTCGAGGGTAAGTTGCAGCCCCCGAGCCTTTATTTATCGTTGAGGCTTGTCGAGATTCGCTCTCGACTCACCTTTTCTCCTCCCAGGACTGCGGAAAGCTCTGGGGGAGTCTGCGACGCAGGCGGAAGCGCTCCAGGCGGCCTACAACTCGTCGCAGCACGAATTCGTGACCCTAGAGCAGGTAGCCCTCGAAGCGTGCTAGAGCATCGACGAGGGTACCAGCTTGTCAGGGAGCTTGTTGGCAAGTCGCCTTCGGGCTCTGAGCGGCCGCGTCGTCGAGCGCATGAAGGGCTCTCTCCGTCACGGCGTTCAGAAGACCCTTGACGTGGTGTCAACACACTACATCGTCGATTTCGCGACGCTGGCCACAGGGTACGTCGTCGTGGATGGCCTTGACGATGATGGGGTGCAGGACGCTGCTGCTGCCGATGCTGTCGCTGATCTCGCCGACGTGTTCGAGGAGGACCTCTTCCCGGACGCTGCCCCTGCGGGTCCCCTCGAGCCCTGACAGTAGCTGGGCGCCGAAGTCCTTAGGTCGTGGCCAAAATTCGAGCCGGTGGCTCATGTAAATAAATAGACCATCTTTTGAAGTTTGTAACTTAAGTGTGGCTTGTTTTATGTATGTCGTTGCGTCTTTCCCGCCACCTAGGCAGATTTCAGCTAGGATTGATTGTTGTCGCGAGTAGCTTGAAGGTGAAGTGGTGAGAGGGGAGCCGTATCCTGCTGGAGGCATAGGCAGTCCCGGGCTCGTCCAGCTTTACCTCTTAGCTACTTGCACCATGCTTTAATCTGCCTAAGCTTCCGAGGCATGATACGCTTGGCATTTTTGGAAGAAAAGGTTTTTGCGAAAAAATGGGACCATTTAGAGGGGGGTGTCCCCCTGAAGCGTCCCCTCATTAGAGGTGACTAAATGTGACACAAATACCAGTCCCAGGAGGCTGGCAACACATTTATTACAACAGGTGGTTCAGTCCCTTACATCACGACGGCATGGTGGGCACGGAAGCGCCAATGCCACAAGGAACAACACAAACGCTAATGACCAAACTACGATAGCGAAGGCTTCTAAAGCCTCATCAGAGTACCACGCCATGGAAGCTCTTTGTGGAGACCCTGAATCCACAGGCACGGTTGGGTGTAGGGCAGCGACCTACTCGACGTCTTCGGGAACGAAGTCGGGATCCTCCTCTGAAAAACAGTTAGTTAAGCAAGGGTGAGCACAAACGTACTCAACAAGTTCAACCCCACCCACGGAGGGGCTTATAAACAGATCATGCACAGGATATACCAAGGATCAGGTTAAGGTTTATTTGCAAACACATTTACTCATGCAGGGGTTCATTTTCGAAAAGGTTTTCGCAAACCATTTTTATGACCCAAGTAACTCAGTTGTTTTGAGAAAACCAATTTGGGACTACCGGACTCCCCGTCCGCAGTAACCCAGGCACACAGCCACACACTTTTCCAGAAAACGACTCACGCCATGAAAACATCCCAAACCCAAACACTAGTTTTGTGACCCCACCGTGACTCGTCCAATACCGTGGACACGGCTATTCGAATAGGTTTTACACTCTGCAGAGGTTGTACATCTTTACCCACAAGTAGGGTACCGCCACACGAACACCTTAGTGCCGGCGCGGATCCTATCAAAGCCATTACCCACCTTAGCTAACCCTACGAGCCACCACAGAAGCAATCAAGGGGTTATTTCACATAACTAGGGCGTACCTCACACAGATCGTACCCCCACTCCTTGATCTCCCGCTGCTCATCCGCACTCCTGATGGCAAGTAGATTAACTAGTGGGATTTATGCTAAGCCGTTGCCACATACAACGGTCGAGTGGTAGTACGACAATTGGGTCAGGTGAGATGTCACGCAACCCGGTCCTTAACGACAAGATGGACATCTCCAACACGCTCAACCACAAAGGTACGAGCTCACCCATACTCCTGACACACGCGTCCATCCCGTCTACCCAGTGCTTTACTCATTTTCCAAAATATCCCATTCCCATTTTTAAAGCACTCACACATTTTTAAAGCAATCATTTAGGCCAAACCAAGTTCAATCATAGCAATCAAGGGTGGCTATCCTACCAGGTTTTAACTGTAAAACAATATGCAATTTATAAAACGGGTCATAGGGTTGTATTTATAAAACTGGGATCAAAGCATGCATCAAAGGATGAGATTGAACTTGCCGTCTTCGAAGTCCTCGGGGAGTTCCGGCTCCGGGTTCGGGATCTCGGGCTCCTGTACGCAGTACTCGGCTTCAAGCTCCGGCTCGTGGTATCCTCCTTCGTTCACTGCGTCGGCTATAGCGTACATACAAGCAAGCATGCAATCAATACAAGCACACAAATTTACCGGCTGAGCTCGAGGAGGGAATAAATGGAAAAAGGAGAAATGTATATGATTTATGGGGAATTGGTGAATGGTTCGGCGGGAATAATCCCGGGAAAGGTGTGGTGAATTTTTGGGTATGTTTTGAATTAAAAAATGCGCATGAAATGATAGGTTAAAGGGGTGTTTAGGACTAACTATGAATTTAAGGTCCTATTGGTAATTAGGTTTGAAGGGCCTAATTATAATATTTAGATAGGGTGAGGGTTTAACTTTAATAGCCCAAGGGCCTATTTGTAAAGGGCAGGGTTGCTTTGGTGGTATGACTTAAAGGATAGGGTCTGAATTGAAAGAAAGAGAGAGAGAATAGAGAGGGGGGGGCTCGGTGGGAAAAAGGGAAAAGCCAGGGGGCTTTTGGCCAAACGGCCATCTCCTTCCTCTCCTCGATTCAGAACAGAGGGAGGGGGATCTGACCGGGTAGCCGACCGGCAGGGGCGCCCGCCGGCGGCCCCGTGCACGGCGGTGACCGGGAAAATGAAGAGGAGGCCGAGGGGATTCGATTCCCCTACCTACCTTGGGCTGTGATGGCGTGCAGGGGTGGATCGGCGGTGGCGGGCGGAGGGAGGTGGTGCCGGCTATGGGCGGCGGTGCTCCGGTGCTCAGGCAAGGGAGGGAGGTGGCCGTGGTGGTGCGGGATGAGGCGGGGAACGGCGCGGGGCAACTTATAGCCGGAGTAAGGCGGTTCGGCGGCCGATATTTCGAGCTCGAGAAGTTCCTGCGGCCGGCAATGGTGGTTCGGGAAAAGTCCCGGCGTGGACTCCGGCCGGCGGAATTCGCGGCCAATCAAGCGCTGTTGGATGCGACCCGTTGTGCAGGGGCGAGCTGACCTTGGCAGCGGCGACGCGGAGCGGTCGGCGATGGCGGTGGTGGAGGTGACCGGTCGGGCAGGGGGTTAATGGCGGCCTGACGTCGTGCTGCAGGGACGGGTCACGTCGCGGCGTGGACGGGACGTCTCGGGCGGAGGGAGCGGGGCCGGGTGGCGTGCTGCGGAGGAGAGGGGGGGCCGGCGTGGTCGGGGCCAGGCGCTCGGGCCAGAGGAGCGGCGCTGGACCGAAGGAAGAAGAAGGAAGAGGAAAAGAAGGAAGGAAAGAAAGGAAGAAAAGGGAAAAAGGAAAAGAAAAAAGAAAAAAATAGGGAAAAGGAAAATAGGAAAAGAAAAAGAAAAAAAATAGGAAAAAGGAAAGGAAAAGAGGTTTAGAAAATTAGGAAAAATGCTAGGAAAAATTAGGAGGGAGGAGGAAAGAGATTTTTGTGGGTTTTCTGGGTTTCTCGGATACCGGCGTCAATTCCGGGACGGTGAGGCGGACCGGTCGGCGGGACCGCGGCGTGCGCGGGATTCCTGGCGCGGTGGCCGACAGCGGTGCTGGGGTGGCAGGCGGTGGCCGACAGCCCGAGTGCGGGCGGCACCGGCGGGATTCGCGGCACGCGCGCCGAGGGAGATGGTGACCGGGGTTTAGATTTGAGCTCAGCGGGAAAATTTAAAAACACGCGTGATTTAGCAGGTGATTTATTAGGAGCTAAAAACGCGGGCGTTACAAACCTACCCCACTTAAAATGAATCTCGTCCTCGAGATTCGGCTAGTTCCCGAACAGGTGGGGAAACTCTTTCCTCAACGCGTCCTCTCGTTCCCACGTAGCCTCTTCCACTCCGTGCCTGCTCCACTGAACTCTGCACACTCGCACTTCCGATGTCCTTGTCTTTTTCACCACTGTGTCCAGGATTTTGACGGGCATTTCTTGGTACCTAAGATCTGGCTGTAAATCAATTGTCTCTACCGGCACTCGCTTTTCTTCGAGTACTTTCAAACACCTTCGCAACTGGGAGACGTGAAACACCGGGTGTATATCTGACATTTCCTCTGGTAATTCCAACCGGTACGCTACTGCTCCAACTCTCTTCAGCACCTTGTACGGTCCAATGTACCGAGGGGCCAACTTCCCGTGCACTTGAAATCTTCGAGTTCCTCGGATAGGTGAAACCTTGAGGTAAGCGAACTCTCCAGGATTGAAGCTTACTTCTCGCCTCTTCCTGTCTGCATAGCTCTTTTGTCGAGACTGGGCGGCCTTCAATTTTTCTCGGATCTCAGCTACTCGTTCCTCGGCTTCCTTTATAAGTGCGGGTCCTACCAAGGCACGTTCTCCTACTTCTGACCACATTAAAGGTGTTCTGCATTTCCTCCCATATAGGGCTTCAAATGGTGACATGCCTAGGCTGGCTTGATAACTGTTGTTGTACGAAAACTCTGCATATGGTAGGCTCTGTTCCCAATCTTTGCCATAGGTAAGGACACATGCTCTCAACATGTCTTCCATAATCTGATTCACCCTCTCAGTCTGTCCGTCCGTCTGCGGGTGATAAGCCGAACTAAAATCCAACTTGGTACCCATGGTTTTATGCAAACTTTCCCAAAACCTAGAGGTGAACTGGGTCCCTCTATCTGAAACTATCCTGCTAGGTACTCCATGCAGCTTCACTATGTTTGCTATATACAGCTTGGCCAACTTTTCTCCGTCATAGTTATTACGTATGGGTATGAAGTGAGCGACTTTAGTGAGTCGGTCTACTATCACCCATATGGAATTATATCCTTTCTGTGTCTTGGGCAAGCCTACTACAAAGTCCATGCCTATCTCATCCCATTTCCATACCGGGATGGGTAAGGGTTGCAACAGTCCTGCGGGCTTCTGGTGTTCTGCCTTAATCCTCTGACAAGTATCACAGTGGGCGACGAACTGTGCAATGTCCGCCTTCATTCCATTCCACCAGTACTTCTGCTTTAAATCCATATACATCTTAGTGGATCCCGGGTGGATGGAATACGCTGAGTTGTGTGCCTCATCCATGATGGTCTGCCGGAAATCTCCGTCTTCAGGTACGCATATCCTGTTTTTATACCATAGTGTACCGTGACTGTCCACCCTAAAGTCTGGGGCCTTATTCTCTCCCGTGTGCTTGCGGATCTTCATCAGCTCCTTATCGGATTCTTGGGCTTTTCTGATTTTGTCTTCCAGGGTGGGTTGGATACTTAGTTGGCGAACATAGCCCTGGGGAACAATGTGCATGTTGAGTCGTGCCATTTCCTCTTGCAACTAGGCACTCTTAGGTACTACTTTTCCATAGGACTTTCTGCTTAAGGCATCTGCCACTACATTGGCTTTTCCCGGGTGGTAATGGATTTCTAGGTTATAGTCCTTGACTAATTCCAACCACCTTCTTTGCCTTAGGTTCAAGTCAGGCTGGGTGAAAATGTACTTCAAGCTCTTGTGGTCCGTGTAGATCTCGCACTTATTTCCAATCAGGTAATGTCTCCAAATCTTAAGGGCATGCACTACGGCTGCAAACTCCAAATCATGGGTGGGATAGTTCTGCTCGTGGGGCTTGAGTTGGCGGGAAGCATACGCCACTACTTTCCCATCTTGCATAAGGACACATCCTAGTCCTTGTCGGGATGCATCGCAATAGACGACAAAATCCCGTTGAATGTCTGGCAAGGTTAGCACTGGGGCGGTTGTTAGTCTTCTTTTCAACTCCTGAAAGCTTCTCTCACAAGATTCGGTCCAGACGAACTTCTTTTCCTTCTTGAGCAACTCCGTCATGGGTCGGGCAATCTTGGAAAATCCTTCAATAAACCTCCGGTAGTATCCTGCTAAACCAAGAAAGCTTCTGATTTCACTCACATTGGTTGGCTGTCGCCAGTTGGAAACTGTTTCGACTTTCCCAGGGTCTACTGCTACTCCTTCTGCTGTCAGAATATGTCCAAGGAAGGATATTTTCTCCAACCAGAATTCACACTTGCTGAACTTAGCGTACAGCTTGTGCGCCCTCAGTTTCTCCAGTACCACTCGAAGGTGTTGCTCATGTTCCTCCACACTTTTGGAGTAAACAAGTATGTCGTCAATGAAAACTACGACAAACTTGTCTAGCTCCTCCATAAACACCTTATTCATGAGGTTCATAAAGTATGCCGGTGCGTTAGTGAGTCCAAAGGACATCACGGTGAACTCGTATTGTCCATAACGGGTGACGAAGGCGGTCTTTGGGATGTCACTTTCCCTAATCTTGAGTTGATGGTATCCTGACCTTAAGTCGACCTTTGAGAAATATTTGGCTCCCTTCAGTTGGTCAAATAAATCATCTATTCTGGGGAGAGGATACTTGTTCTTGATAGTGACTTCGTTTAGTGAGCGATAGTCCACACACATCCTCAGGCTTTTATCCTTCTTTTCGACGAAGAGCACTGGGGCTCCCCATGGTGACGAGCTTGGTCTGATGAACCCATTTCGCTGAAGTTCTCTCAGCTGCTTCTTTAACTCTGCCAACTCAGGGGCTGCCATCCTATAGGGTCTCTTGGCTATGGGAGAGGTTCAGGGGATGAGGTCGATGACAAACTCTATATCCCTATCTGGTGGCATCCCGGGGAGTTCTTCAGGGAATACATCTGGATATTCCCGTACTACTGGGATTTCTTCTAAGGACTTGGCCTCCATGCTAAAAATCATTATGTCTGGTCTGCTTCCTCGGGTACGGCAGGTTACTTGCACTCCGTCTGGGTTGGTTAGGTGTACTACCTTATCGGCACAACTTATAAGGCCGTGGTGTAGGCTTAACCAGTCCATCCCAAGAATCACATCTATCCCTTTGGACTTCAGTACTACCAGGTCCGCTAGGAACTCTACCCCACTTAAAATGATCCTTACCCGAGAGCAGCCCAGTTGACACTTGATGTCACCTCCGGGCGTTCGGGTTAACAGGGGTGCTTTTAGTAGTACTGTAGGTATGTTATGTTTTTTCACAAAACTTGAGGATATGAACGAATGTGATGCTCCTGAATCAAATAATATGGTTGCCAAGACTGAGCTGACCAGGAACTCACCGAGCACTACGCCTTGTGCTTCTTGAGCCTCCTGTGCGTTGATGTGGTTGACGCGGGCTCGTCCATAGGACTGCTGAGGCTGCCTCATCTGCTGGTTGTTGTTGTTGCCAAAGTTGTTGTTGCTGCGAACTGGCACACGGTTGGCTCCAGATACGAGCAGCCTTGGCCCATTCACTGAGTTGGAGAAGGCTGAAACTATTGGCTTTTTGGCATATGGGCAGTTGGCGATGAAGTGTCCGATCTCACGGCAGTTGAAACACACCCTGGAGTTGTTGTTGTTGTTGTTGTTGTTGGCAGTGACCTGGCTAGTGTTGCTCTGTGGAGGCTTCATGGTGTTCTGGTTGTTGTACGGTTTGAACTGGGTTCTGGGGCCTTGAGAGCCCGTGGCTTGTGACTGGGTTCTGTGCTGCATGGGGGCTTGGAACCTGGACATGGGGTGACTGAAGCTTCTCTGCCTCTGGGAACGTTCCTGCTGTTGAGCCTTGTGCTCCATGAACTTGCGCTTGTTTTCTTTCTTCTCTTCTGCTTTGGCTCTTTCTGTGAGGATGGCCATGTTCATAAGTGTGTTGAAATCAGGGTAGATCTGAGGGGTAAGCAGAGTCCTCAGCTCCGGAGTCAAGCCCTTCTTGAACATCTCCTGCTTCTTGGAGTCCTTATCCACCTCCTCAGGGGCGTAACGAGCCAACTCTATGAACTGATAAGTGTATTCCTCCACGGACTTGTTGCCCTGGCGGAGTTCACGGAACTCATCTGCCTTGCGCTTCAGTGTGGCTTCTGGGATGTGGTAGCGACGAAACTCTTCCACGAACTCATCCCAAGTGATGGCGGAGGGATCCTTGGCTGCTGCACAGTAGTTTTCCCACCAGGCTAAGGCTGTTCCAGTGAGCTGGTGAGTAGCCAGGAGAACCTTGTCCCGATCCTCACAGTTGAATGGCTCTAGTTCCCTTAGGATGGCCCTGAGCCAGTCATCTGCATCCAAGGTATTCACGGATCCGCCAAACGTGGGTGGCTTTGTCCGGAGAAATTCTATCAGTTTCTCATTCATGCCCAGAACACGGGGCTTTGGGCGGGTGATGGCATTGGCTATGGCTTCCAGCAACAGGGTCTGGTTAGCCAATACTTGCGCCAGGTCTATGGCAGGTGGTGGCGGTGGCGGAACCATGTTTTCTCCTCCATTTTCGTCCTGATACACTTCTTGGTCGTTAGGGCACTCCCTTCGTTCTGCATGCGATCCTTCCGCATTTGGGTCCATACGACCGGAGCCTTGGAAACTCCCGGCGGGACACCTTGAAACCATCTGTAGGGGAGCGGGTTTCTATGAGAGTTTATGTGATGTTTAAGTTGATTAAGACGGGCTTTTGAAAGACAGGATCTGACTCCTGCCGTCAAGCACATAACAAGCACACATGACAAACAAGCACAAACAACTTTATTTCAACCATGAGAGGAGGATACATCCCGATCTACTCGACTGGTACAACGCTGGTACACTACACGACTTGGTACCATGACAAAAGCTAAGGGGGCGACTCTAAGCTTGGACCAACGCGCCTTCATTCCTTGGCAAGGGCTTCTGGGCAGGCTACTCGCGGGGCGAGCCATCTTCTGGGGCGGAGTGTGCTTCCAGTGGAATGAGCAGCTCATCACCGTCATCATCCTGGGGGTTCCCGTTCTCTTGGGGCTGGGCGGAAGTTCCTTCTTCGGCGGTTGATGTTGGTTGCTCGACGGCTACAGACGGTGTTGGGGTCTCAGGAACTCCTCCCCATCCTATGAGGGGTGTCCCAATTAGGACTTGTGCTTCTCCCACAGCCGGAACGGGTGTTCCACTGTTGGTCCATTCCTGTATGCGCTGATCCTGAATCCGCCTGAGGCTCTCATGGGCAACAGCTTCACTGCTTATGGCGGCCGCGGTCCTTGCTTCAGCTTGGGCTACTCGAACTTGGTGCATCCTTACTGTGACTTCCGCTTGCTCAGCCCGACCAATTTGCTCTCTTAGGAACTTGGCCTGATCATCAAAGAGTTTATCCAGGGAGACGAGGTAGGCAACTGCATGGTACAAAAGATCTTCTTGGTGACGGCGCCGTTCCAGGTTTCTCATGCGGGCCTGCCAGACTGGGGTTCTGATGGCGGGGGGAAAATACCTCATCGGTGTGGGGACGAGGTGTTCCTCGTAGATCCGACACAGGTAGCGGAGGGCTTTTCTGAGGGCCAAGGGGTAAGTGTCTCGGTGTCGAAAACCTGTGGCGGTCACGCGCCACGGCTCGACGTTGGGGTAGCGGATGCTTCTGGCGATGGAGAGGACCACCCTACAGCGAAGAGTGCCGAGTTGCTCATACTCTCTACTGTAGTACCTTGGGCGCTCAGTGATACCGAGGCGCTCCAAGGAGTTGATGAGAAGGCGAGCAAAACCAGGCTCCTCCTGGCACACGCCTTGGGTCCATCCATCTTCGGCCATCTGGAAACAAAGGTAGAGTTGAACAAGTTGTGCAAAGGGTAGGATACAAAAGATAGATAGTTTTATTTATTCACAAAGGTTGGGTACACTCCTCAGGGGTACACTTATTATTAGGACGATAGCTCTGGCCTAGGTACTCCATTCCCTCTTTATGGGGATTCTTCCTCAGGCTGAATGCGACGCTTCTTCGGTGAAAGGTCTTGTTCCAACATCACATCCTCGGTCTGGGTTCCCTTATCCCAGTGGGTTTCTTCGGGTTCATCGTCCATCAACCCAGCTTCTTCTCTTCTCCTACGTTCCTTGTGGAGCTCATCCCATAGGTTCTTGTGAAATACTTCAGAGCGTTCCCTTTCTCTGGCGTAATCTCGCTGCAGGTTAGCTAGGAAACCTCCGCCGCTCTCGTCTTTATCCTTTCTAATTCTATCCTTTGTTCTGCTCTTTCTGCCCTGTCGATTTGGTGCTTCAGCTGCTCGGCCTGTTCATGGAAAAGGTGGTCTAAGCCATTGAGGTAGATGGACAGGTGAGAAATCGTATCTTCTAGGTCTTCTTCTTCTCTTCCCAGTCCTTTCATCCGGGCGATCCATGAGCGTCCTCTTCCTCCAGAGGGTGGGAAAAATCCCATCGGAGTCCGTCGAAGGTGTTGCCTATAGACCACTCGTAGGCGTCGCAGGGCTTTTCAGGCGGCTTTTGGGTACGTGTCGGTGAAGCGAAACCCAGTGGTGGAGATGAACCAAGGATCTATGTCGGGGTAGAGTGTGCTCCTTCCCACGAAGATCATCACTTTACACCGAAGGGTGCCATTGTGTTCGTACTCCCGATAGATGTACTCCGGTGGGTCCCTTACTCCGATGCGCTCTAGGCTGAGTAGCAGTAACTTAGGGAGGCCAGGCTCTGCGGGGCAGACGCCTCCACTCCATTCCAAGTTAGCCATCTGGAACCAGGCAAGGATCAAGGTAAGGAATTTGTGGAAAGGTGAGCTCAGCAGGGAAAAGAATTAGAGAAAGGCCAGGAAAGGTCTCGGGTCCTAGGGCCAACCTACGGCTCTGATACCACCTGAAGCGTCCCCTCATCAGAGGTGACTAAATGTGACACAAATACCAGTCCCAGGAGGCTGGCAACACATTTATTACAACAGGTGGTTCAGTCCCTTACATCACGACGGCATGGTGGGCACGGAAGCGCCAATGCCACAAGGAACAACACAAACGCTAATGACCAAACTACGATAGCGAAGGCTTCTAAAGCCTCATCAGAGTACCACGCCATGGAAGCTCTTTGTGGAGACCCTGAATCCACAGGCACGGTTGGGTGTAGGGCAGCGACCTACTCGACGTCTTCGGGAACGAAGTCGGGATCCTCCTCTGAAAAACAGTTAGTTAAGCAAGGGTGAGCACAAACGTACTCAACAAGTTCAACCCCACCCACGGAGGGGCTTATAAACAGATCATGCACAGGATATACCAAGGATCAGGTTAAGGTTTATTTGCAAACACATTTACTCATGCAGGGGTTCATTTTCGAAAAGGTTTTCGCAAACCATTTTTATGACCCAAGTAACTCAGTTGTTTTGAGAAAACCAATTTGGGACTACCGGACTCCCCGTCCGCAGTAACCCAGGCACACAGCCACACACTTTTCCAGAAAACGACTCACGCCATGAAAACATCCCAAACCCAAACACTAGTTTTGTGACCCCACCGTGACTCGTCCAATACCGTGGACACGGCTATTCGAATAGGTTTTACACTCTGCAGAGGTTGTACATCTTTACCCACAAGTAGGGTACCGCCACACGAACACCTTAGTGCCGGCGCGGATCCTATCAAAGCCATTACCCACCTTAGCTAACCCTACGAGCCACCACGGAAGCAATCAAGGGGTTATTTCACATAACTAGGGCGTACCTCACACAGATCGTACCCCCACTCCTTGATCTCCCGCTGCTCACCCGCACTCCTGATGGCAAGTAGATTAACTAGTGGGATTTATGCTAAGCCGTTGCCACATACAACGGTCGAGTGGTAGTACGACAATTGGGTCAGGTGAGATGTCACGCAACCCGGTCCTTAACGACAAGATGGACATCTCCAATACGCTCAACCACAAAGGTACGAGCTCACCCATACTCCTGACACACGCGTCCATCCCGTCTACCCAGTGCTTTACTCATTTTCCAAAATATCCCATTCCCATTTTTAAAGCACTCACACATTTTTAAAGCAATCATTTAGGCCAAACCAAGTTCAATCATAGCAATCAAGGGTGGCTATCCTACTGGGTTTTAACAGTAAAACAATATGCAATTTATAAAACGGGTCATAGGGTTGTATTTATAAAACTGGGATCAAAGCATGCATCAAAGGATGAGATTGAACTTGCCGTCTTCGAAGTCCTCGGGGAGTTCCGGCTCGGGGTTCGGGATCTCGGGCTCCTGTACGCAGTACTCGGCTTCAAGCTCCGGCTCGTGGTATCCTCCTTCGTTCACTGCGTCGGCTATAGCGTACATACAAGCAAGCATGCAATCAATACAAGCACACAAATTTACCGGCTGAGCTCGAGGAGGGAATAAATGGAAAAAGGAGAAATGTATATGATTTATGGGGAATTGGTGAATGGTTCGGCGGGAATAATCCCGGGAAAGGTGTGGTGAATTTTTGGGTATGTTTTGAATTAAAAAATGCGCATGAAATGATAGGTTAAAGGGGTGTTTAGGACTAACTATGAATTTAAGGTCCTATTGGTAATTAGGTTTGAAGGGCCTAATTATAATATTTAGATAGGGTGAGGGTTTAACTTTAATAGCCCAAGGGCCTATTTGTAAAGGGCAGGGTTGCTTTGGTGGTATGACTTAAAGGATAGGGTCTGAATTGAAAGAAAGAGAGAGAGAATAGAGAGGGGGGGGAGCTCGGTGGGAAAAAGGGAAAAGCCAGGGGGCTTTTGGCCAAACGGCCATCTCCTTCCTCCCCTCGATTCAGAACAGAGGGAGGGGGAACCGACCGGGTAGCCGGCCGGCAGGGGCGCCCGCCGGCGGCCCCGTGCACGGCGGTGACCGGGAAAATGAAGAGGAGGCCGAGGGGATTCGATTCCCCTACCTACCTTGGGCTGTGATGGCGTGCAGGGGTGGATCGGCGGTGGCGGGCGGAGGGAGGTGGTGCCGGCTATGGGCGGCGGTGCTCCGGTGCTCAGGCAAGGGAGGGAGGTGGCCGTGGTGGTGCGGGATGAGGCGGGGAACGGCGCGGGGCTACTTATAGCCGGAGTAAGGCGGTTCGGCGGCCGATATTTCGAGCTCGAGAAGTTCCTGCGACCGGCAATGGTGGTTCGGGAAAAGTCCCGGCGTGGACTCCGGCCGGCGGAATTCGCGGCCAATCAAGCGCTGTTGGATGCGACCCGTCGTGCAGGGGCGAGCTGACCTTGGTAGCGGCGACGCGGAGCGGTCGGCGATGGCGGTGGTGGAGGTGACCGGTCGGGCAGGGGGTTAATGGCGGCCTGACGTCGTGCTGCAGGGACGGGTCGCGTCGCGGCGTGGACGGGACGTCTCGGGCGGAGGGAGCGGGGCCGGGTGGCGTGCTGCGGGGGAGAGGGGGGCCGGCGTGGTCGGGGCCAGGCGCTCGGGCCAGAGGAGCGGCGCTGGACCGAAGGAAGAAGAAGGAAGAGGAAAAGAAGGAAGGAAAGAAAGGAAGAAAAGGGAAAAAGGAAAAGAGAAAAGAAAAAAATAGGGAAAAGGAAAATAGGAACAAAAAAAAATAGGAAAAAGGAAAGGAAAAGAGGTTTAGAAAATTAGGAAAAATGCTAGGAAAAATTAGGAGGGAGGAGGAAAGGGATTTTTGTGGGTTTTCTGGGTTTCTCGGATACCGGCGTCAATTCCGGGACGGCGGTGACGGCGAGGCGGACCGGTCGGCAGGACCGCGGCGTGCGCGGGATTCCTGGCGCGGTGGCCGACAGCGGTGCTGGGGTGGCAGGCGGTGGGCGACGGCCCGAGTGCGGGCGGCGTCGGCGGGATTCGCGGCACGCGCGCCGAGGGAGATGGTGACCGGGGTTTAGATTTGAGCTCAGCGGGAAAATTTAAAAACACGCGTGATTTAGCAGGTGATTTATTAGGAGCTAAAAACGCGGGCGTTACACCCCCATAGTAGCCCCCAAGGGGGACTTGGTTTACAGAGGAAAGCCGAGTCCCCCTTGTCTTTATTCACAACCTTAACGTATATACAACCGACTTGGGTGACGGATATGCGCAAAACAACTTGGAACTTAAGGGTAAAAGCGACGTAGCTGTTGGATGTTCCAAGCGTTGGCGAAGACTTCGCCTTTTTCGTTCGTGAGCTTGTATGCGCCGGGCTTGAGGATCTCGGCGACGATGTACGGCCCTTCCCACGGCGGCGTGAGCTTGTGACGTCCCTCATTCTTCTGTCGAAGTCGAAGTACCAAATCCCCCTTGTTGAGATCTCGAGGCTGGACCTTGTTCGCTTGGTAACGTCGTAAGGATTGTTGGTACTTTTCAGAGTGCAGGACCGCCACGTCGCGGGCCTCGTTAATGCAGTCCAGCGCGTCTTCACGATCTTGCTGGTTCTGCTCCTCCTGGTAGGCCTTTACCCTCAGAGACCCATAGTCCAGATCCGTGAGGAGGACGACCTCTACGTCGTAAACCAGGAAGAGCGGGGTGAGACCCGTGGCTCTGCTCGGGGTGTTGAAGATCCTTGGCTTTAGGCCTTGCAAAATCATGCCGTTGGCACGTTCTACTTGGCCATTAGTCTGTGGGTGTGCTACGGCCGACCAATCCACGCGGATGTGGTAGCTGTCGCAGAATTCTAGGTATACCTGAGCATTTTTGGCCCGGCCCGACCAGGCTCGCTGGCCCGGCCCGGGCCCGGCCCGCGCCAGGCCCGCCCACGGACCTTACTGGACGGGCGTGGGCAGAAATCTTGAAGCCCGCGAAAAATTTTTTTGGCCCGAGCCCGGCCCGAAATGTTGTTTTTAGTTACTTTACAATATAAAATGCGCGGGCGGCCCGCCCAAACCCGGGCCCGGCCCGAGCCCGGCCCGAAAACTGAGGCCCGGCACGTCCCATGGGACGGTCATGGGCAGGATTTTCTCAGCCCGAAAAACCCAGGTTTTTTTTCGGCCCGGCCCGAACCCGACCCGGCCCGTGGAATGCTCAGGTCTAATTCTAGGAACTTCCTGCCAGTGAATTGAGTGCCGTTGTCCGTTATGATGGAGTTGGGTACCCCAAAGCGGTGCACGATGTCCGTGAAGAACAGCACTGCCTGCTCGGACCTGAGGCTGCTGATAGGGCGGACCTCGATCCAGTTTGAGAACTTGTCGATGGCCACCAGTATGTGGGTGAAGCCCCCGGGCGCTTTTCGCAAGGCCCCGACCATGTCCAGTCCCCACACGGCAAAGGGCCACGTGATGGGGATGGTTTGCAGTGCGTGAGCCGGGAGGTGGGTCTTCCGTGCGTAGTACTGGCACCCTTCGCAGGTGCGTACAACCTCGTTGGCGTCGGCGACCGCCGTCAGCCAATAGAAGCGCTGGCGGAATGCTTTGCCTACGAGGGTACGCGGAGCGGCATGGTGAGGGTGCCCCCATGCCTGTTCGAGGGTCTTACTGCAGGGGAGGACGGGAGCAGGTGGTACAGTGTCAGGGAATGACCCCTGCCTGTCCGCACAGGGCCGCGCGGCGCCCGCACAGTGCCGGGGATGGCTACATAGTGGCGGGTTAGGCCGCACTGTGGCGGTGTCAGGCGTTCTGACCATGTCAGATGCGCGGTGTGGGGGGAGATTCACCCTTGACTTCGGCATCCTGCCATATGGCCGGGCATTAAATGCCGTTGTCGGGCCGAGCGGGGGCGGCTGCCCGCTTGAGAGGGTCCGGACCCCTCGAGCGAGGCGGAGATCCGCTCGAGGGGCCGGAGCCCTCGAGCGAGACGGAAGTCCACTCGAGGGACTGGAGCCCTCGAGCGGGACGGAAATCCGCTCGAGGGACCGGAGCCCTCGAGCGAGGTGGCCAAGCGGGCCTTCTTGGTGCAGGCTGCTGCTGGGCCGTGGCAGGCCGTGGGCCTATGATGTCCTGTAGCCAGGGTTCGGGAAACAGTCCTTGGGCGGTTTGCGTTTAACGAGGGTGATTATCCCCTTAGTCAGGGGACCCCTAATGACCGTCCCCGACAGTTGTCATAGTAGAGCTACTGTTCCTACAATGTATGCGAGCCACACACCAGGTCCAGAGGTTTGTAACAAGGAAATTTCATGGGATGTATGTAAGAATTAGATTGATTCCTGTAAATCTATGTGAAATAATAATCGATTATTTCATTTGTCAATAGGTTTTTAAAAAAAACATTTCAATAGTTTTTATTAAAAGGCACTTTTATTTTGGTGGAAATTTTAGCCGTTTCCATCTATGCACGGCTCCAGTTTTAGCACGATTCATGTTGACCGCAATTCAGTATCTTACTATTACTAATTGGAGATTTTTTTTGGAATCTCCAGGTGAAACAACCTAGGATCCTATCCCACCTATTGTGCTAACCATGGCGAGACCTTAATTAGATCTCTTTTCGATCCCTTCCCTTCTCTTCCATGGACGAAGGAAGAAAAGGATCAGTCGATCTGATCCGGTGAGTTTTTCTCTTCAGTGCTTCTCTTTCTCCGTTGTCTTCCATATCAATGGGGCATAGGAGGTAAAAAGTGACGCTAAGCATGGACCCATGGTCGTGCTTGCTGCTTTTCGTTGGGTTTGCAGCTGTGCAACATCAATGCAGATCGATCTAAGGATATTTGGACTCTTGATTGTTATAATGACTCACACATGAGCACAGTGAGCACTGAATCAAGAACACCAGATTCATTTGGCATCAGGAGCGAATCCAACGTGGGGTGGGGCGGGGGGATTCTATGGAAGCCTCCCTTACAAATTTCATACATACTAGTTCTGAACTAAGAGTATATATACTCTGCACTTGCAATGGCAGTTATACTGGCCACCCGTTTAGAATCTTGGATGCCTCGGGAAAGAATAAAAGGTACATGTCCAAAAGATTATATCACGTTACATCTGTATACATTACGTATATTGTCGTGTCATATACAATACGGTTCCCCACGAATACAGAACTGGTCGAGCTCTCTTGGTACCTAATGAATTCATGAGAACATAAATATGAAAACAATGTACAGAATATGCGGACCCTCTTAGAGCAGGACCAATAAGAAAGACAAGTGCTTGTCTCTAAAACATGCACGTCAGCAAGTAATTTGTACACACTTTCTCCCTATTCATTATATATTGGGCTCATGTACGGTTAAATAATCTAATATTCCATCATCATCTCTCCGGACCCATAGTCATAGACTCAGAATGCTACACTCTCTCTTCCCATTATTACTATCTTGACCCACCAGCTACAAAACTGTAGAAAGCAATCGTCGCCGTCTGCAGCGACAAGCTGCACTCTCTCTCTTCACTTCTCTCCTCCATGTCACCCTACCTGCTGAGCTGTTGGTCGTTACGACAAGTTATTGGACGTGCTCTTAGGCACCGTTTAGTTCGGTGAAATTTTGAAAAAAGTGGTGAAAATTTTACATTGAGAAACGTGTTCTGTGAGAGATAACACGATCTGCGATGCGAAAATTTTTGGAACTTTTAGAACTAAATGAACACTCCGTCTCCCAGAGCCGATTCAAAACCATTTGAATCTCAATATTCTCTCTCCTCCGCTCTTCTGTGGGCTTTCGACTTCTCCGGCGGCCGGCGAGGGGAAAGCTGCCGGCGGCGGGCCGGGTGCGGCTCCCGCGGCGAGGATCCGCCGCTGCTAAACAGCGACGCCGAGGCTCCTCCGCGCAGCGTCAGTTCTTCGGCATCGGCGGCGGCCTCCTCTCCCCTTCGAGATCCGACGCTGGGGCTTGAGACCGTCGACGGCCCTGGGTGCGCGCGACGGGCGCGTCTCCTGGCCACCGTTGATTTCGCGGCTGGGCGTGCTATGTGGGCCGTCGGGGCACGGATCCGGTGGCGTGTACACAGACAGGCCCCAGGTCCGGTGCGACGGCGCGCAGCCGTGGCCTCGTTTGGCGGGCGACCGGAGACGAGGCTGCCGGCGCTGGCACGACCACTGGTGGCCCCATTGCCCCCTTCGGCCTCCCCTAGTCTGCTTCGTCGACCGCCGCCGGCAGGATTTGCTCCGACCTTGCCCAGGACGACCGACGGTCCAGCTTGCCGTCCTCCACCGACTGATTCGAGGTGGCGCAGGGGCGCAAGCGCGGCCCCACAGCGCGGGCACGGACTGGCGGCAGGGGCGAGGCCTCCAGTTAGGGGCTGCTGCGCGGACTGGCGGCGCGTGGCGAGGCCTCCAGTCCCGGCCTGATCTGCGGCCGCCGCCGACCTGCGGAGGGAGCTGTGCACCTCTCTCTTCCTCTCTCAGCAGCTCCAACGGTGTCTGGATCCGGCGAGCGGTCGTGCGCACGACTGCCTGGCTGGCTTGTCCCTCCGATGAGATTTCTTTCACGCTCATTGTCTACCGCACTGTAATGGAATTGCATCCACAAATCTCGCCTCCTTTTCTCCGCTTTGGTTGTGTGCAAATCCAATATGCTGCCCCTTTTCTGTCAGTTCCTTTCGTCATGTTTACCAGATTTGGGATGGATCATTATAGCAAGGATGCACTTTACACTGGCTGGGAATGGATCATTATACCTGATTTGCATTACATTTTACTACGAAAGTTGTTAATATTTTTTCTAATGATGCACGCTCCAGATCCGCGACGGCGAGCAGTGCTGAACGGCGCTTCAGCGGCTATCCGCATCACAACTGATCTGTGGCTGCTTATTCTTCCTTGTGTGATGTTTTTATTTTATCTCATTTTGCGATGTACTAGGGGGAAGAGTTTTCTTATTCTTTCTCTGTTTTTTCTTCCTTTGCTCTTCTCGAGCTGCTTGCTCTTGTGTTTTTATTTTCACTTTTGTTCCATTAGTTAGATAGACTAATGGAACATCTGAAGAGCTCAAGATGTACATGTACATGAGCTCCCAAAATTCAGTGTCTACATGTATTTGAGAAGAATTGTATGTGTTTTGCAAGATAATGTACAGGAGTATATTTTGTACTCATGTGCATAGTTTGCACATCGATGTACTGAAGTATATGTTTTGTGATACTCTCTTATTGGTGAAAATCAAAGGTTTGTGATTGCAAATTGAGGAAGGTGTATTTTAAAATTGTTTTGAAAAGAAAAATATGGCAGCAGCTCATGGATAAGTGAGCCGGAAGCACATGGGGTAGGGGAATGAGCCGTTGGAGAGTAACAAGAAAGTCAAAAAGGTGTATTTTATGTCATTCGGTACAGTACATAGAGTAACTTTATGCCAGTCCTGCATCAGGACTTTTGGTAGGCTGGGAGGGATAGAGTTTAGAGATACGGTGTGAAGAAAAACAATCGCCCTGTTCGCTTGGCTTATCAGCCATCAGCCAGCAGTACTTTTCTCTCAGAACAAACCAGTCACCAGCAACCAGCCAGCAGTATTTTTCTCTCAGAACAAATCAGCATCAGCCATCAGCCACCAGCCAAACGAACAGGCTGCATATACAGTCAAAATACACACATAAGAAACAAAATTTCACACGTCTCGGTACAACTGCATGGACCCGATTGCTTCACTTGCAAGTGCAGGGTACACAGGCCAATTTGCGCATAGTTCTAAGATCAACAACTTAAGCCCAGTTTGTGTTGTCATAGTAGAGCCACTGTTCCTACAAGGTATGCGAGCCACACACCAAAGTCCAGAGGTTTGTAACAAGGAAATTTCATGGGATGTAAGTAGGAATTAGATTGCTTCCTCTAAATATATGTGAAATAATTAATCTGTTATTTCATTTGTTAATAGGTTTTTAAAAAACATTTCAATAGTTTTTATTAGGAGGCACTTTTATTTTGGTGGAAATTTTAGCTGTTACCATCTATGCATGGCTCCAGTTTTAGCACGGCTCATGTTGGCCGCCATTCAGTATGATACAAATTAGCACGCTATCTAACATGATTTCAAACGTCTGCTTCATCTAGTAAACAAACATGTGTGCCTCTATAAAGGGGGGTCAAACATCTTTCTCATTCAGTGTAGGCAATCCACCATGATGGGAATGCAACAGACACATTGGCATATGAAAAATGAAATTTGAATTTCTTTTGAAAAAGATAACAAATATAAAAAATGTTATGATCACCTAACCAATCATTAACCATTGCTTCTCACGAAGCAAAAAACAGACTTTGAACAGTTGAACCATTCTTTATTCTGTTCTGTTTTCTCTGTTCAGCAGATGGGCAGGGGCTCGCCGTTCCACTCGTTGAGGCACTCGAGCAGCGGGTCGATGTGCTTGCCCTGGTTGATGGCAACGAGCACCTTGTTCAGCTCCTCGCCGGGAGAACGCGTCTTCTCGCCGGTCAGGTACACTGCTCCGAGCTCCTCGCGCACGAACCGGTAGAGCGGGTACGAGCGGCACACGGTGATCCTGTTGGGTATCGCCGCCGTGCCGTTCTCGACGGCCGCCCGAGCGGCCTCCACCGCCTTGGGCAGCGCCGCGCGCAGCTCCTCCTCGAACTGGGCGACCTTGGCGAACACGGATGTCTCGGCGTCGAACTCGGCCGTGCCGTTGGCGAGGGCGCGCTCCACGAGCACGTTGCGCAGCTTCTTCATGAGCGGGTAGTTGGCGCTGCACGGGTCGTCGGCGTAGGCGAACACGGCCTCGCGCTCGATCTCCTGGAGCAGGTCCTTCTCGCAGAAGCGGGCGACGTGGAGGCCACCGGTGGAGTTGGTGCTCAGGGTCTTCTTCGCCACCGTCATCACGCAGCTCTTGACGGCGCTCTTGACGTTCTCCTCGATGTGGCGCAGGTCGACGGCCTGGCACAGCGCGATCAGGAACGTCGAGGTCATGATCTTCAGTATCTCAATGGCCTCGGCCGTCTTCCTGGAGGAGATGAGCCCGAGCGAGTTCACGTCCTGGTTGTGCTGCTCCGCGCTCTGGACGTGGTTGGTCACCGGGTTGCCCAGGAACTGCAGCTCAGAGCAGTACGACGCCATGGCGATCTCGGCGCCCTTGAACCCGTAGTCCAAGCTCGGGTTGCGGCCGCCGGACAGGTTGGATGGCAGGCCGTTGTTGTAGTAGTCGTTGACGAGCTCGGAGAACTGAGCGAACATGAGCTTGCCGATGGCCGCGATGGCGAGGCGGGTGTTGTCCATGGACACGCCGATGGGCGTGCCCTGGAAGTTGCCACCGTGAAGCGCCTTGCTGCGGGCGACGTCGATGAGGGGGTTGTCGTTGACGGAGTTGATCTCGCGCTCAATGGACTTGGTCGCGGCACGGATGACCTCAATTTGGGGGCCAAGCCATTGCGGCGACGTGCGGAGCGCGTACCTGTCCTGCTTCGGCTTCATCAAGGGGTCGAGCTCGCCGAGCTTCTTGGCGAGCTTCATGTAGGAGCTGCCCTCCAAGATGTGCTCCATGATGGCAGCGGCCTCGATCTGTCCCGGGTGGTGCTTCAGCTTGTGGGTCAGGTGGTCGGTGTACTCCGGCTTGCCGTTCATGACCTCGCAGAACACCGCGGAGAGGACCTCGGCAAGGACAGCAAGAACGTTGGCCTCAAAGAGCACCGTGGAGGCAAGACCAGAGCCCACGGCCGTGCCGTTGACCATGGCGAGGCCTTCCTTGGGCTGCAACTCGAAGAAGCCGCCCTGGATGCCGGCAATCTTGAACGCCTCAGCTGCGTTCACCTTGGTGCCATCTGGGGCCACTGCCACAGAGTTCTCTCGCCCGGTGACGAGGCCGGCAATGTAGGACAGCGGGACGAGGTCGCCGGACGCGGTGACCGTGCCCCGGAGCGGCAGACACGGCGTGACGTTGGCGTTGAGCAGCTTAACAATCGCCTCGAGGATCTCGAAGCGGATGCCGGAGTACCCCTGGAGCAGGGTGTTGATGCGCACGAGCATGGCCGCACGAGTCGCCTCGGCCGGCAGGACGTGGCCGTCGGTGCCGGTGCCGAACGCGCCGGCGTTGAGGAACCGGATGAGCTCCCTCTGGAGCGCACCGCCCTCCTTGGTGCGGCGGTGGGATGTCGCACCGAAGCCGGTGGTGACGCCGTAGCTGTCGGTGCCATTCATCATGCTGTATATGACCCAGTCGCTGCTGGCCTTGACGCGCTCGCGGGCCGACTCGTCGAGCTCGACCCGGGCCTCGCCGGCGCCGTTGGCTACGGCGGCCACCTGCGCGATATTAAGGCTGGCGCCCTCGATCTTCACCAGCGGCTGGCGGTAATCCGCCACCATCCTCTTCACCTCGTCGAGGTGGCTGCCCATCAGCTCCTCCGCGGCCTTCCCCCAGTTGAGCGGGTCGGCGCGCGGCGCCGCCATGCACAGGCCATCGCCGTTGGCAGCAACGTTGCTCTGCTCGCACGCCATTGCTAGAACTCAGAACTGGAGCACTGATCAAGCTGAGAAATATAACTGCCGGGAAATGTCTGTAACCAGATTAGTTGGGAAACTCAAGAGGAGAGCTAGTGTTGCGCTTGTGTTTGGGAGTGCAGCTTGCTCTTCCTGAAGAGAACCGATGGGAGTAGCGAGGTTTAAATAGTTTGGCTTCTTGAGAAGGGACCGGGCAGGTGGTGGTGTGGAGAGTGGAGACTTGTCCAACGACGACCAAGACAATGTGCCGGAATTGTTTGGTGGAACTGGAGAGCATATAACATGTGTGTGTGTATCTCGTTAGGCCAGCGGCCAGGAAATTTCGTGGCCGCCGTCACGGCGGGCAGCTCGGTCGCCGGGCTGCGGTTGGTCCTCGTGAAGACCCCCCAAGTGGGCAAGTCCCCCAACACCAAAGGAGTTGGTGAAGAAGCGGCATGCGCATTGTTTGGCATTGGCTGAATATGCTCGCTATATTATAGGCTGTCTTTATGTTCTCTTCTAGCCGCATGCTTTTGCTTTGGTGGTGCTACAAAGGATGCATGCACTCTGGTAAATTCATGCTTTATGAGGGTCCAGGTTTGCTGATCAAATCAATGCTTGAGGAATGATCTATACTCCCTTTGTTGTTTTAGTTTGTTATTATAAACTTTATTATTACTCATGATCATCTTACGATCTTTTTACTGTGCTTGTCATTATTTACGTGCAACCTTTTTTAAAAAGAACATATTGAGATATAAAATAATATTTTTCTCTATATAACCCAAACATAGCTAACTCAAACTTTTCAGATTTCAAGAAAATTTTCCACTTTTTTCTGGGTAGAACGATTGTATGGTTGGTAGTAAAGGTAGTTCCATTTCAAAGATCATAGCGGTTCAACATTGGCAATTAGACCAATGTAGAAATAATCAACTTTACGTTCATACTCAGGGGTTGTTGGCATTGATCCTTCTTGTTAGTATTGTACCACGACATCTTAGTCAGAAGTGTACCTGATCTTCCTTAGTCGGGAATATACCTCAACACCCTAAGTTAGAAACATACGTTTTTAGGAGACAGTTAAAAACATATCTTGATCTCCGGGTTCTCCTACAAAACTATACTTGAGTATATGCTCCGGACTTTTTGCCATTTGCTCCCGGTGAAGTTGTGTTAGTGTAATATGTAAACAGTGGGAAGGCAAGAAAATTGTTAGCTAGGATTCGAACTCTGCTTTCTGTGTTATATGTGAAGGGTTTTTATTTTTACTCCATGTGAAGTACCCCCTCCGTTTCATATTACAGTACTTGTTGTTTTGTCTTTTCCAGATACGTTCCTTTTGCTATGCATCTATAGATATATACTTATGTCTAGATACATAACAAAAGGAATGTATTTAGAAAAGTCAAAACGACAAATAATATGAAACAAAGGGAGTACAGATTATGGACAGGTACCACCTAATCCTCACATTGTTTTTTCCTTCTATATGTTAGGTATGCCATGACATATTGGCCACTAGCTCCACATAGTAGGAACATATAAGTGTGTTGTGTTATTCATCGCTTGGATGCTTTCTTAGTCAGTTTTGGTAAGAGAAACTATATGATGTTTTTTTGGAGAAGTAACACACGTGAAGCCACTAAGAAAAATTGGATGTGGAAGTAGGCATCATGGAGCAGCTACATGTGAAGGGTTTTTATTTTGACCCCTTGACTTACTTCAGACAAGATCGCCAACAATATTTATCACAGACAGAGAACTTGTACCCTTTCTTTTAGAATTGTAGATACATCACAATTGTGAGTAAGTTGAAGGTTTGAGAATCCTTTCCATCTTCATCCTCTCGCAGAGCTCTCCATCGACGACCCACGCCATTGATTCAGGCGATGGTGACTATGTATGAAACTTGTGGAATTGTGAAGAGGTAGAAGGAAGACCCAATAAGGCACACAACTTCGATGAAGATCGTCTGTCAGCGAGAATCAAGCTTAGTTGTTGACATCCCTATGATGCCTTGTAATTATTGCACGTTGGGAGTTCACTATGTATATATGATAGGGTGGGCATTAGGTAGCTTAGGCCAACTAATGTTGAAGCATATCAATCAAGGTACCAACATCCGCTAAATGCCTTATTATTAGTGGCATCTTAATTCATAGCCGCATATTGCATATGACATGAGTCAATACAAGTAGAGTTCTCGGTGTCCTTTATGCTAGCTTCAGCAGCAAAACCTATTGTGGTACTTGGTTGTTTTTCTAATCTCTCTCTCTCTCTCCCTCCCTCCCTCCCACCCTCCCCATTTTCTGTTTTTACGGATGATATCTACACATAACTTAGTCATACGATCTGCTTTAGAACTTTATTTTTCGAACAAGTCTTTCCTAGAGAAGTTAGACAACGAAACCTTGTGTGTAATTTGTTAACAAAGTTTCCACAAATAGACACCTTCTACCAAGAAGTTCACATGACAGTATTCCCTTAAAAGTTATGTTAAAAAACTGCAATATGAAGAAGTTGTCTGGAGAAGTCATGTGTATAAGTTATGCGAGAAACTCTTCTAGTAACATTTTCATAAAAGTTGTGCTGACAAATTAATCTAGAATTTGGTTCTAAGAAATTGTTGAAAAAGTTATAAATTGATGAAATTAGTTATGAAGATAAGAAACTTTCTAGGCTGCTAGAGACCAGGTGTTGCCGACCCTCCTACCGTGTGTTTGGTTGGAGAGCAGGGTGAGCCGGATTGGAGCATACTGCCTGATTCGGGTCTTCTCAGGAGCACCTCGAACCTGCGTCCGCCGCCCACCCGCCGCTGGCGAGATCTCCTCGCCCAGGCCATCTCCCCCTCTCCCACTACAGATCCAAGCTCTCCTTCCCCTGCTCTCCCCTATCGTCCTACTCTCGTTCCCTCTCGCGGCGCATGCGAGGAGATCTGCGTCGCGCCCGCCTGCCGCTTCGTCGCCGTCCGGGTCGCCGTTGTCCGGGCCGCGGGCCATGGAGATCTCTGAGTTCCTCGACGACGACGACGTGGACCTCCTCGACAATGAGGTCCCCTCACCCGCCGTCACCGGGACCCAAGGCGCGTGCTTGACCCCCGCCGGCGCTGGGGTGGAGCCGGGCTCCTCCGAGGCAGGGCTCTCCATCCCGTCCGCACGGGAGGTCCTGACCTTCCCCGCCTCCGGCTCGCTGCCGTCTTTGCCGAGGTGGAGGGTACCCTCGCCGATGTTTAGCGAGACGCTGAGGTCTTCCGGCTTCCCCGTGCCGGAGAGGTCGCCATCCCCGTCCTCGGCAGGCTGCCGGCGCAGGGGGTGTCGCAGGTCACCATCCCCCCACCTGCGCCCTCGGCAGCACTCCTCTCGAGGTAGGCACGGTTGCTGCAGGGCAGGCGGCCCGCGGCTGCTCCGGCCACCCAACCGCCGCCGTCGTTTGTTCCCCGCGCGCCGGTGGATGTGGTCATGATGCCGCCCCCTCCCCCTCCGCCTCCGCTGCGAAGCGTCCTCGTCGCGGCCACCTCATCCGCGAGCTGGAGAGGAGAGGACCGCTACATGGGCTCGTCGTCGGCCACTTCAGTCGCCCTGGTCGCTCAGGTCGCTCGGGATGCTTCACGTCGTGGGTCTGGTGCCGCCCAGGTCATGCAGGTCCCTCCTTGTCAACCGTAGCCTGTGCAGGGTCGGGATGCCGGTCGTCGTGTCCCACTCGGGATCTGCCGCCGCCACCTCCGCCAGGTGGGTTCATGGCCGACGCGCGGCGGGCTCATCCGGAGGTCGCTGATGAGGAGGGGTGGGAGGTCAAGTCCTCTCGCAAATGTCGGCCCTCCAACTCCCAGCCGCGGTCGCCACCAGCTCCTCGCACGCGGCCGGCCGCTGGTCGCAATCCGGCAGACCTTGTGGGGGTGTGCTTCAACTATTTCGGTCGTGACCACATCGCTACTTGGTGCCCGCTCCCGGTCAGGTGCTTCCACTGTGACAAGCTGGGTCATCGTTAGGAGGACTGCAGCCTGCCTTGGGTCTGCCCGGCGGCACAGCGTGGTGGGGGTTGTGCCGCCGCTCGGGGTCAGGACGGTCGGGCGGTGCCGGGCGCAGCTGGGGGCGCTGCGCCCCGCCGCCGGTCGCCTCCGGACGTGCGTTGCCAGGAGCCTCCCGCCTCTATGGTGGCTGGCCGGGGTGCCGGCCCGTGATAGCAGGCCCCTCCTGCTCCGCGGTTGGAGGCACCTCGCAGGGCTGCTCCGCGAGAGGACTCGCGGGAGCTCTACTCCCAGGTCGCTAAGCGTAACTCGCCGGTCGCTGCTGGTCATGAGCCGCCATGGACGGTTCAAGGGGGCCCTTCGTCGGCGGAGGGGTCGGTTCAGGGGGCTTCCACCTCTGGACAGGGATCTGACTGCTCCGCGCCGTTGGTGTCTTCGCAGCTGGTGGGGAACAGTCAGCAGGCTGGGGTCGACTCTTCGTCCTCCTTCCCTTCTCTTGGGCACCCGTCGCGTCGCCCTCGGGAGGAGATCTGTGTCATCCCCCGGTCGCTGCAGGTCACCTCTAATGAGATTGTGCTGGAGCGCGCCTTGGTTGGCGTGGTCGCTGGCGTCATGCCCAATCTCAACGCCTCATACGTGTAGGCATACGTTATGGGTCACTTCGGGGCACTTTTGGTGTTTCTTAACGTCACCACTATGGCGCCGGGTAGCGTGAGCGTGTAAGAAATTCCTGGGTACACTGACGAGTGCGAACAAGTCCGCAAGCGTACGGATACACTGTTGTAGCACTTCTCCCGAGGATGATGAGTATTCTAAAGGTATCGTATCCAAGGAACGATGTGCACTATCTTCTACTCTAGTATAGATGGTCTAAGGACACCAAACTCCGGCTAGGATAGATAAGAGTTGAGAAGCACTTCCTGAGGGTCTTGAGTCTAGGCAAGGATATGGTCGCCATGTAGTCCTCCCCGCGGGGCGCCAACCCACCCTAGCTTTTTAGGGACAAGGAATGTTTTGGCAACGGGGCCCTACTCGGTACACGGGCACGGAGGATTTCAAAGGGTCCAACAGGCTATCACCACTGCGGCCTACCTCTATTGTTACGCGAATGCACTTGGTATCCGTAGGATAACCAGAGTCCAGACACCACGTCTGCACTACCGATTACTACTATAGCGCGGTTTCGTCTACTAGCCCGCTAACAACACTATAGCACTCCGTATAAATACGGAACTACGAACTAGGGAGATAACGACTCAATCCTTAGCACATCATTGAATCATGGAGCAACAGGAAGGTTTGGATGCAAACTAGATACAACATTCTTACTTAGCTAAAAAGGATCTAAACATGCAAACAGATACTTGAACTAATGTATTAGCTCTAAAGGATCGAAGCCTTGTGTCACGAAGAACACAAGCCTCTAAACTATGAACGAGCCAAGAACACAAGAACATATCATTCATGCATGAAGTCCACTATAGTCTAAATAAGAAATGCTGAAATACTCACTTTGCTCTAAATGAAGAATAAGCATCCATGAGGACTTGAACTCACTCCTCACCCTACTCTACCTAGTACTCTAACACACACAAACTACATCTTGGGAGGTAAGAACTCACCTCTCCAAGAGAAAATGAGAGGAGAGAGAGCTTGGGATGTGTCTCAAAAGTGAGCCCCTCCCCTTCTATTTATAGGCAAGGGGGTGGCTTGCTCCGAGGCTCATTTGTCACCAAAACACATAGGGCTGCGCCTTAGGACCAATGGGGGACGACCACGTGGAAGCAGGAGATGAACGACGACAAAAAGGGATCGGCCGAAGTGGGGTTCGGCCGACCCTTGCCTGCCACGCTTCGTTGTGTGCTTTCTCTGAGAGACTGCTATGTGGGTCCCACGATCTTTCCCAGGTGCATGCGGAGTTTTGAGGCGGTTTGGGTCCCCGGTGGGCCCTTGGATCCTTGTGTTGTACACGTAGCGGTGTCTGATTCATTGGTGATTGCTTTACTTGGATTGATGAGGTGTTATGGACACATGGCATCCAATGTGGCACACATCGCCACATGGTCTGGTGTGGGTCCCATCGGGCCCACATGATATCAAGAGGGCGATCTTGTCTTGCGCATATCTCTTTCATCCAGACTCTGAAGTGCACAAATGATATGTCCATTTCGATCATCTCGACAAGCCCATCGTGATGATGCAATCCATCTTGGCATTTGAGATTGTTTATAATGATGTCATATTCATGCCTTTGGTTCAAGGGACCATAAAGTCTTGAATAGCTTGGATCAAATGTGCATGCTTTCTCTCCATTTCTTGTGCTAAATACCTGCATTCGAATAAATATCGACACTTGTGGAAAGTATTAGTTTAAGCTCCTATTCTAGTGTTGATGATCCTTTTACATTTATTTTATGTAGGTATTGACGGTGTAAAAGTAGCACTTAACAGCCGTCAACAGGCACCTCCAGGCTCTTTCACTGTCCACCCGCACCACCAGGAGGATTTCTTGGTGCTTTTCAGTGATATTGCTATGATGATGAAGGTGTTGTACACCCCGATTCCGCTTGGGGCTGTCCGGATTGCCTTCAAGCGGTGGAGTCGGACAAATTGGGCTTCCATTGTGTTGGCGGTCGATTTCCATCAACCTAGCCATGAATTTACCTTCAATGTTGGTATTAATTTGATATTCACACTAATGATACTAACCCCCATTATATGTCAAGTTTGCACTCGCGCATGGTTTTTGGAGTTTATTGTTTACACAGGGATTAAGAGCTTAAATGAAGACTTCTAGGTAAAGTTCATCGAACACTTTACAAGAGGATCATGAAGCCCAGTACAAGTCAAGACACAAGATGAACATGACTGCAAATGAGCCAAGGAGCGTGAAGTCGTGAAGTATCAAGGACCTAGACGGAAGATGCGGGAGTTCATGCGCTAAGCACCCTTATCTAAACCACGGGGAAAATGACGTCAAGGACTCACATGCAGCTCAGCAAAAACTCAGGAAGACGCGAGAAGCTTCGGGAAGAAAACCGGGGGCGAACCGGGCCGAGGAAGACCTGGGCCGGTCAGCCTAGGCCGACCGGCCTAGCCCACTTCTAGGTCGGTTCGTCACCCCCTTTGACCTAGCACCCCTTCAGGCTATTTATAGTCCTCATGCGAAGTACCACGTATCAAGCCATTCGTCATTCGCCGCTGAGGAGCAGAGAAGCTAGAGGGACACCATCTCAGAGAGGAGGGTCGTGCTAGTTGTCTAGGGCTACCCTAGCCGGTGTGGGAACCTTGCAAGGAAGACCACGTCGGAGTTCCGGAGCTTGGATCAAGATCAAGGTAGGATCCCGGTGGTGATCTTGTTCATGTAAACATTCATGGCGAAGTCTTTATGAATCCGATTTCTAGCGATCAAGTGCCTTCTTTTATGATTCTTGTTATTGCTTGGGTGTGTTCTTCCTCAATCTATTCTCGAGATAGATTGCATGCGATGTTCTTGTAGCCGCGGTGGCTAGAGGTGCATACCCGATCTACCAAGTACTTCAACACGTTCCTTGTGAGCATCCTCTAAGATTCGACCGCGAATAAAGGGGAACATCAGGGCAGGATGTTGACACTGAGTACGGCGGGACGACTTAGGGGGTTCGCCTGAAGGTCAAGGTTTAAAGACGCTTTTTATGAGATTCGTTTGGTTTTTTTTCATCTATCTTGTTCGGCGCTACAACATAAGCATGATCTAGGCTCTCTAGATCGGTTATCTCTATGCTTTCTCTCGCTACCTCTTGTGTTTAGTAGATTAGATGCATTCGAAACCTCTTCAAGGTGAAAGTATTTTCTCGATTATTAGATTGAATCTTGTGTTGCACATGTTCCACGGATTCGATACCTTGGGTGATACTCGAGGGATAAAGGTACTACATGATCCGTAAGCTTGCGGTGAACCTTGGCGCGTTATTGAACCGTCAACACATTGTCACGATGAACTTTCGTCTCCGGATTGGCCTAGTCGGGATCCCTGCTCACCTCTGGCTGGCCTCTATGGCACAAGAGATCTTAGGGTCCTGTTGGTCGGTCCTCTCTATTGCTCAGGAGACCAAGTCTAAGGCGAACTTCAAGCGGTTCATGGTTTTGGTCGATTGTATTCATCCTGACCTCATTCCGGCGGAGAAAGTGATGTTCACCCCCATTTCAGATGGTCAGCAAGGGAGGTTGCCTTGCCTGAGGCATCGGGCGGTCATTGACATTCTGGAGGTGGTGGAGCTCCCTCCCGAGGCGCCCCACAGGGCTCCTGGCCTGTCTGACCCGGGGCCTCGCAGGGGCACTAGTGGCGGCGGGTCCGTCGGCGGAGGCCCCGAGGGTCCACCTCGTTTTGGCGGGAGTCCTACTACTAGTCGTTCTTCTCGCTCCGCGGGGCCATCTTCGACTACTCCGGGCGCATTTTCTGGTGGTCGCTCAGCGGCCGGTCCGGGCACCGCGGTCATGTTTGGTGCACCGGTGTGCATCCCCCGCCTGCCCCGTGTCCTGCCACCTACCCACCGTGGGGGTTGCAGGGCATCCACACCCTTGTGACGGTGACTGCCCGGCACCCCTCCGCCTGGCCGTCCGTCACCGCTCGCCCGTTCTTCCCCTCCGCCAACGGCCGGTCTTCGATGGGGTGTGTGTGCAGTGGTTCTTCGGGGCCGCGTCGGCCCATCCCCGCGGCGGGTGGGCAGGCCGTGCCGCGATCGTCGGCACCTACTGCGGAGAACGTTCCCTCTTCTCGTAGGCCCGGCGTGGGGCCATCGGCTGCGGAGTTGGTCGTTGTCTCTGTGGTGGCGCTTGGGCATGGCGCGCCCCGGCTTGACCCGATGTGTGAGGAGTTTGCTACATTCGGAGGGGCTCCCGTCCCGACGCGGTCGTCCCCAGGTCGCTCCCACGAGCTGGACTCGTTCTTTTCACCTCGGTCTGGTTCGGATGCTCCCCTGCACGACCCGATGTGCGAGGAGGGTTTCGTGGGTGGGCGGCTGGTCGCCCAGGTCTCCCTGCAGTGCGCGCCAGCTGCTGCCTTGGTGCGCGCTATCGTTCCTCGTCGTTCCCCGACTTCTGTACCTGTGCGCACCGCTTTCTCACGGCTCGTGACTGCTCTCCTTGGCTCCCCGTCGGGTTTCTTGTTGGCAGGCAGGCCGCTCTTGGAGGTTGTTCCCTCCCCTTTGGTGGGGGGACCGGCACTTGGGGTCGCGCAGACTTGCCCCCCGAGGTGGTAGATGTTGTTGCTCACCCCGCGCTGTCGGTCCCGGTTTTTGCGCCTTCGGTCGTGCCGCCCCCTGACTCGGCGGTGGACGGTCCGGACTGTAGCATCCCGCTCTTTTAAGGCATTTTAAAAATACAAAATTATTAAAAAATTTCTCTAATTATAGGTTAATTTCCTTTTCTCTAGATATTTTCAAATTTTTCTTAAATAAACTTTGCATTTAAAATACATCATACTGCATTTGATTGCTGAGTGATCTCCTAAGGACTTTCGTTTGAACTCGAATTTGAAATCACATTTCAAATTCACCTTTCAAACTATAGTAAAACCTCTCTTTTCCTAAGGATTTTGGGTGGAAAATAAAGTTGGAAATTTTGTTCCAAATTTACTTTTCAAACCCTAGCTTAAACCTCTAAGGATTTGTGGTTTGAAAGTAAATTTGAAATTTTATTTTAAGTTGACCTTTCAAACTCTAGATTAAACTCCTAAGGATATTCCAGATTCCAAATTCTATTCAAATTTGAACCCTATTCAAATTTGAATTCAAATACCATCCCAACCCCATCAAAATTTATTTGTCAAGACTATCTAATCCTATCCGGGCCGCCGTCCTCGTTTCTGGCCCATCCTTTTTTTCAGGTCGCGAAGCCCAGCCACCCCCCGGCCTCCCACCGCTACCCGCGACCCACCTCCCCAACCAGTTCGGCCCACCCACGCCAGCCCACTCCTCTCCGCGGCCCAGCGGTCCAGCCTGCCCCCCTACCGTGGCCCACTTCACCGCACAGCCCAGCATGCGCCCGCGTGGCCCAGCTCGCGGCCTACTCTGTCGCCTGCCCTAGCGGACACAGCAGCGCTGCCGCCGCCAGCGCTCTGGCCGCCGCCGCCGGTAGTCGGCCTCCCCGGTCGCGTCGCCCCGCACGCCGAGCACGCACGCGTGCGCCCACTTGCGACTCACGCCGCACGCTGCCGCTGCACGTCACCACCGCCGCCGCACACCTACGTCAGCACCGCCGACGCAGCGTGCCGCACCGCCGCACCAAGGCCACCCAAGCACGGCCCACACGCACACCTCTGACGTCGCACACATCTGAGCTATCCGCATACCGGCCTCCACCCGAGCCTACCGCCTTGTGCCCATACCACCACCACAATTTTTGCCGACGCCATTAATGCCGGCCAGAGCTGCTCCGTGGCGAGCTCATCCACCCTCTTCCCGTCCTTCCCCAACCGCGAAGGAACCCCACTTGCTCGCACCGTACCCAAGCCGCCGCAACTTTTCCTTCCCCTGGCCGCCGAAACCACCTCCATCCTCATCCCCATCTTCTCCGGCCACCAACAATGGCCGGCCAAGCCACCAATAATGGTCGGTCGAGCCACCCGGCATCCCTATCCTCCTCCTCCCTTCCTTAGCCGCGAAGCAAGCACCTGGAGCACCCCTGGCCGTCTATAAATAGAGGGGTACCCCCTCGCCGGAGCACCACACCCGGTCGAGCTCCTAGAGCTCGAGCCCCTAGGGCTCGAATCCTTCTCCACGCCGTTACGCTGCCAAAATCGGCCGCCCCACCCCTCCTCTCTCCCGTAGTATCCTCAGTTCAGCCATAGGAGCCCCCTAGCCCCTCTCTCGAGAGCTCCAGGAGCTCCCTCCCTCCTCCCATGGCCACTGGCCAGAGGTAGAAGAAGGGGGAGGCGGCGGGCTCCACAATTCATTCCCCCTTCCCTCTTTCTTTCCCCCTGCCGCCACGGGCTAAGAAAAGGCCGGCGGCCTGTTGGGCCGAAACAGGCCGGCCCATGTGTAGGTGGGAGAAACAGCCCACGCCAGCCGCCCCCTTTTCCATTTTTATCCAGCCAAAATTGCTAGGTACACCCTCCTATTGCACACAATTTCTTGTTTCTAGGTCTTAGCCACTTCCAAAAATTCCAAGAAAATTCCTAAAAATATTAGGAATTATTCTAAACCTATTCATACCCTTCTTTTCCATAGATCTTTTCATTAGACCTTTTTTCCATTCATGCCCTTTCCCGGCTTATTGAAAATCCCTGCGAAAGCGTCACGGGAATACACGTTTCGCATACCTCATCTCCAAAAATCCAAGGAAAATTCCTAGAATTATCTTAGGTATATCTAAACCTATTCCAACCTTTTCGCCACCTTTCACACCCCTTTGAGCCCTTAAGATATTATCTAGCCCCCGATCTTTCTCGAAACCCCGCCATTGTGCTGCCCAAGTCTAGGGTCCACCTCTACCACCCTAGCCGTTGTGCCGCCCAACAGAAAACCTAGATATCTACCTCGTCTAGCCGGCATGCCGCCCAATAGGAACACTGAGATGTTCACCCTGCCTAGCCGGCATACCGTCCGACCACCGTCATAATTCTATCCATATCCAGACGTTATGTCATCCATCGGAAACCCCGTGGTTTCCCTTCCCCGGGGACACACTCACTAGGTGAGCCCCATCATATTCCTTTTATTGTTCTATAGGAATTGATTGATGAATTTCTTTTATGAATTGTTTTTGTTATTATTTTATGCGTATAATGACGATAGATATGGATGACCGGGATTCTGTCCGAAGTCAAGGATCCCGAAGGGTGTGAAGCCCAGGACCCTGGTCGTCTAGAACCATTAAGGATCTTCAAGTATAAAGGCAAGTTCCAGCACCTCCTCCTTGGTCATACTTTTATCCCACTGTTTTATACTAAAATAAACCAAGATAATAACTTGACTTGCATTTGCTGTAAGGACGGGTTGATCCCGATCTCGACCATGTCGATGACCGAGCATCAACCCTAGATTTACTTTTCACAATTACTCATGGAAAGGAACTGTGGAGATAGGGAGAGATAGAAGTAGGTGAGAATGATAAAATGAACCTACTAAAGAAAGTTAGACTCCCTAAGGACAAACACGGGAGTATGGGGGCAACCTCAGTGGAGGATCCTGTCCATGCTTACTCCAGTCGTATAAGGATTGGTTCACGGGAAAGTCTTTCCAGTGACTTAGTACGACCATACGTAGCCAAAAAGGCATAGCCTGTCGGGAATGCTTGTTTATGTGCGGCCTTGGATCAAACCCCACTACTGAACCTAGTAAACCATCCCAAGGGGCCATGGTGGTCAACAAATACGCTGGAGCAGTACCTTCGCAGAGTCCCAGGTCTGGCCTGTACGGGTCATCGGGTATGTTATGGTGTCAGGGTGACACAGTGGTATTTATACCACATTTTTATGCATATGCTTTTGTCCTGGGATGTGGACCCGCGAGGCAGGTGGTGGTGGAATGACCCCTACTTAGGCCCCAATGTAGACGTGGATGGAGCTAGGGAATGTTGTCTAGGTGTGGATGATAATGTAGTCCACATGTAGACGCCGAGGGGTATGGTTCCTGCAGCCAGTACCGCCTTTCGCGAAGGTATGGACTGGTCGGACATATGGGTACAGTGTACGCCTCTGCGCAGAGTATAATCTATTCGAAGAGCCGTGGCTCTCGGTTAAGAGCCCTTTTGGTCAAAGCTCCTGTTGATTAGTACACCTACCTTGTAAAGATAGATTTGGTGGTGAGACAGGGCAGTGGCCCTTAGAAACAGTGATACGACAGATGTCGGCTCAGTGGGACCCGATGGTCGCTGAGTTTATTAAAACTTGGGGACTGGTAGGGGAGGCTATGTGTTTCCCCTCCAGGGCCAACCTACTTATATTATACCTGCTTTACTTTTCAGTTCTTCTGAAATTTACTTCACCTGCATTAGTTTAATTATTATAATAATCAAGACCTGCTTCATTTTCTTGGAACCTTGCATGTAATCTATAGGATTAATTTCTTATACGCTGGGATTTGCTGAGTACGTTGATGTGTACTCAGCCTTGCCTCTATTATACTTTTTACAGGTTGACTACATGGGTTCCAGGTGTGGTTAACCATCTAGTTAGTGGATAGGCATCTGCACTTCCCTTCGCTGTGTTGAGGTATTTTCTTTGAATATACATTATTTATTTCCTTGATACTTAACTCTGATAAGAACTGTGTTAGCCTACCCGATCCAGGGACTAACACGAGTGCTTAACGGGAATCCCGAAGGTGGGTCCCTACACGTACGCCGCCTCTTCAAGGGGTGTCTCGCCAGGCAGTGTCAGGGAGATGGTCGTGGATTTTTGCTCCTCGGTGCTGTGGCAGCGGTCGGCCAGCGGTCAGCCGGTGCTTCGGCGGCCGCCGGGTAGGAGAGGTCAGACCGCCTCGCCATAGCAGTCACCTGGCTGCTCTCTCCAAGGGTCGGGGTCCGAACCCGATCATTGCAGGTCAGAATGTCATCATGCGTCGCCTGGGCCTGGTCACGGAGGGGCAGGCACCGGATACGACGGCCGTCACAGAGTACGTCTGCCTGTTTGTGGTCGGACTCTCGGACGATCACTGTCGGGCCATTCAGGCATTGTTTGGTGACAGGTGGGGCGCTGACTTCCACTTTTGCATCATCGAGGATGACGAGTTCCTGGCCGCGGCTAGGGAGTTGTTTCAGGAGGAGCAGGGTGCCGATGGTGGTCGGTTGGACTGTTAGGTCGTGGCCTATTTTTTTCCTTTTGTTGTTGGTCACACATTGGTTGTAATGAATGAACACATAGTATGTTGGAATGTTAGAGGGTTGAACCGGCGCGCCCAGCAGTCGGCAATTCGTGAGCTAGTTCAGTCGGAGAGGATCTCCTTACTTTGTCTGCAGGAGACGAAGCTTGATGTTATGGACCGTTCTGTTTTTTCTGATATGCTAGGCCTGGATTTCGACTATTTTGACCTTCCGGTCGCTAACACCTGTGGGGGGATCCTGGTCACGTGGGACACAAATGTTTGGGATGTCTCTTGTCCCCATTTTGGGGAACACTCGCTCTCGGTTAAGGTCGCGTCTCGTTGTGCTCATCTCCATTATTGGTCGCTTACGGTGGTCTACGGCCCGCAGGGGATGCAGAGAAGATCACTTTTTTGCAGGAATTACGTGATATTCGTGCTACTCTGGTCGGTCCTTGGGTTCTGCGTGGTGATTTTAATCTGATCTACCAGGCCCAGGACAAGAATAATGATCGCCTCTCCAGAAGGATGATGGGGAGATTTATGCCGTTCCTTAATGACTTGGACCTGGAGGAGTTGCACCTACACGGTCGCTTGTTCACTTGGAGTAATGACAGGGCTCACCCCACGCTGGAACACATCGGCAGGATGTTTTTTTCCTCTTGTTGGGGTGTGTCCTTTCCCAGGGCCGCACTTCAGCCGTTAGCGTCGCGGTGCTCGGACCACACACCGCTGCTGCTTCTGTTAGATGATGGTTTCCACCCAAAACATCGTTTTTGGTTTCAGGCCTTCTGGCCATAGTTCGAGGGTTACCTCCAGGTGGTCGAATCTGCGTGGACTGACCATAGGCCGGACGCGGATGCCCTTCGCACGGTCAATCACTTACTGCGAGAAACTGCTAAGGCCTTGCAACAGTGGAGTGCGAAGGCAGTTGGGAATGTGAAGACCCAAATCGCGGTCGCTAAGGAGGTTATTTTCACATTGGAGGCCGCCCAGGATACCCGGTCGTTGTCGGTTGCGGAGGCAGCGCTAAGGTGATTTTTGAAGATCCGGTATCTGGGCCTCACTTCCCTGGAGCGCACGATGGCTCGTCAGCACTCCAGTATGTGTTGGCTCCACGAGGGGGACGCTAACACAAAAAAAATTTCAGCTGCATGCTAACCATCCTAGACGGAGGAATCATATTGCCGCGCTTCAGGTCGAGGGGGCCATGCTGGTTGCGGAGGAGGATAAAGCGGAGGCCGCTTTCAACTACTTCTCCGCTATTCTTGATGCAGCCCACGACAGGGAGGGCCACCTTGATTTTGAGGCCCTAGGGATCCATCGGAGAGACATGTCTGGTCTTTGTCGTCCGTTCACTGAGGAGGAAATTTGCACGGTCGTTAAGGAGCTACCGCTGGACAAGGCGCCAGGGCCTGATGGCTTCACTGGTCGTTTTTATTGCTCTGCCTGGTCGATCATCAAACGGGACATCATCCGCGCTTTTGTTGCTCTTTCCTCTATGGATTGCCGAAGCTTCCACCACCTCAATGACGCGCTTCTTATCCTTCTGCCCAGGAAAGCTGACCCTTCGACTCTGGGCGACTATCGCCCTATCAGCCTGCCCTATCAGCCTCATCCATAGCTTTGGCAAGCTTTTTCCAAGGCGCTTGCTAACCGTTTTGCTTCGCTTCTGCCCCTGCTTGTATCCCCGAACCAGAGTGCTTTTATTAAAGGTCACCAGATTCAGGACAACTTCCGTTGTGTCTTGGGGATGGCGAGAGCACTCGCGTCCAAGAGGATTCCATGAGTAATGCTTAAAGTTGATCTAGCAAAAGCGTTTGACTCGGTCGGGTGGACATTTCTCTTGGATCTCCTCTCTGTGGTTGGTTTCCTGAGGACCTGGACTAACTGGATCTCCACCATCCTATCCACGACAAGTAAGAAGGTCCTCCTTAATGGTATGCCGAGTCGCAGAATTTGCCATGGTCGAGGTCTTCGACAGGGGGATCCGCTATCTCCCATGCTCTTTGTTCTGGTGATGGAGTGCTTTAGCGCACTCATCACATTTGCGGAAGGATGTGGTCAGTTTTTGCCCTTGGGGACGCCAACTTTGAAGCATCGTATATCCCTTTATGCAGACGATGTGGTCGTTTTTGTTTCGCCGGTCGAGCGGGACCTCCTTCTCATAAGGGCCATCTTGGACCTTTTCTTCAGAGTGACGAGGTTGGCTGCAAACTATATAAAAAGTCATGTGTTCCCAATACGTTGCGAGGGGTAGCATACTGACCTCATCTCTGAGTTGTTGGGTTGTGCGGTCGCTTCCTTCCCTTGCACTTACCTTGGGTACCTCTCTCTCCCGGGCGGTTACCTAAGGCGGCTATGCAGCCTCTAGTCAACAAGGTCGCTAACCGGATCCCCGCCTGGAAGGGGCGGTTGCTCAACAGGAGTGGTAGACTGGTCTTGGCGCAATCTACCCTTTGCGCCATTCCGGTACACATCTCGATGGACGATGGCCCTCAAGGTCGCGCCTTGGGCGGTAAAAGCTATTAATAACCTAATCAGAGGCTTCCTCTGGTGCGGGACGGATGTCGCCTCGGGGGGGGAGTGTGAGGTCGCTTGGGTCAACACGTGCTGCCCTAAGGAGTTGGGTGGCCTGGGTATTCCCAACCCGCAGTTGATGGGCATGGCGCTCCCGCATGCGGTGGCTTTGGTCCCATGTACGGACCCGGATAGAACTTGGTCGGGGTTCAAGTTTGGAAATGAGGCGGACGCGGAAATCTTCTTCGCTGCTTCCATCTCGGTCGAAGTTGGGGATGGAAGGAAAGCACTTTTCTAGTCGGATAACTGGATCCAGGGCGCATCCATCCAGGCGTTGGCCCTGAACCTTTGGGGTGCGGTGCAGCCAAGGATTAGGCGCACGCGCACGGTACGGGATGACATTTTGGATCAAGCTTGGGTCCATGACATAACTGGTGCCACAACAGTGCAGGTGATCGTCCAATATATCCGGGTCTGGGACCTCCTGTTGAATTTCACACTAGCAAACACACCGGATCGCTTCATTTGGAAGTGGACGACCTCTGGAGAATTCTCCTCGGCCTCTGCTTATCGAGCTCTCTTCATCGACAGGTCGCACCTTCTAGGAGCCTCACAGCTCTGGAAGACACAGGCATTCGGAAGGGTGCGGTTCTTTGGGTGGCTTGTCCTTCATGGTCGCTGTTGGACCTCTAACAAGCTCCGACGACATGGTCTGAGTGACAGCGATGATGCGCTCTTTGTGCTCAAGAGGTCGAGATGTTGGAGCATCTGCTCATTGGATGTGTCTTTAGTCAGGAGGCTTGGTTCTGCGTTCTACGTTTCTTCGGTATGGGGGGTCTTGCTCCTCGACGCGAAGACTCTGTCGCAGCGTGGTGACTGCAGGCGCGGAAGGCGGTTGCGAAGTCTTCTCGCAAGGGGTTTGACACTTTGGTTTGGCTGGTCGCCTGATCGATCTGGAAGGAGCGTAATCGGCGAGTCCACGAGCGGGCTGCTCTGCAGCCGGTAGCGCTCGCTTCCACCATCCTGGATGAGGCGCGACTCTGGGCTCGAGCTGGCTTCGTGTCGATCGCCACACTGATGTCCGTTCGTCGTCCTCCTATCGTCTCGCCGTAGAGGGCCTTGTTGTGGTTCTTTTTTTCTTTTCCGGCTGGCTCTTGTCTTTGAGCAGGCGCTCGTTGTAAACTCTTGTTTGGATTTCTCTTCTTCTTAATGAAAAACGTGCTATGCACGTCTTAAAAAAAGTCGGGTTGGAGCGGACCCGTCCCGGCAGCTGTTTAGATGGAAAACAAGAGGGTTGGGTTGGCTCCAGCAGGGAATATTCTACCTAGATGCGGGTTGAACCCGTCCTCCGAAAAATGGCAGACGGAGTGGGTTCCGTCACTCGTGGGGGGGAGGGGGCATTTTCTCTCTGTCTGTCGCTCGCTCCCCAACCCTACGCCGCTCGTCCGCGACCTTGCGGTGCTCGATCCCCGACCTCGCGCTGCCCGCTCCCCGACTCTGCACCGCCCGTCCCCGACCGGCCCGCCCGCGGCGGAGGTCGCCCCCAGCGGCTCGCGCCTGGACGCCTGCGGCGGAGGTCGCCCCGGCGGCTCGCGCCCGCGGCGGATCTAGCGCGGCTGGGACGAAGGAAGAAGGAGAAGGGCAAGAAATTATTTTGTTTCTGTTGTAGGGTTCCTGATGCAAAAGTGTTAGAGAGAAGATTTTACGGATCTAGGCTTTGATTCCTAGAAATTCCAGGGTTCCTGATGAAAAGTTCCTCACTCACGGTGTTAACTTGCCATCCAATCTGTTTTTCCAATACCTACAACCAAACATCTGGTGGGTTGGCTCGGTCCCTAAAATCAGAGATACAACCAAACACTGAGTGGGTTGGTTCTGTCCCCAAAATAAGGGTTGGATCGAACCCAACCCATTGATCCCACAACCAAACACACGGCTAGTGTGTGCCTGCTCATTAGAAGCTCCTAAACTTAACTTGAAGTACCTTGAGTACCATTATTTATGAAGAACTTAAAGAAACCCAAAATATGTATTTAAATTACATTACCATGAAGAATAAACAAATTATCCCAAAACAACGTGTATATACTTTATCATCCACACCGTCGATATTAATATAGAAACATGACATTGATCATTTCAACCAGACCGTATAGGAATGTTTGAATAAAGCAATGAACATATTGATTTCCACACTAAACATGTAGCTCAAGTTAAAGTCTCAACAAACTTCGAGAACTTTGTTTTTGCTCAAAAAGAAAAACCACGAAATGGTGATATAAAACTATCAAAAGGTATGTGAGTAATTGTCAAGTAAAATCTTTATATCACAAGTGAATAAATATATCATAAAAATATTAGAAAATATGTACATGTATTCTTTCTTAGAATACGAATAAATTAGAAACCAAAAAGATGCGTCATTTTAATTAAGTTGAGATATAAACTTATCAACGATAACAGTTACAGCAAAACTATTTTCAACTGCCACCAGCCATGCATAAGGCATTGCAGCTATCCAATGACCTTTATTTTTTGAACAAGTCTTTCCTATAGAAGTTAGACAATGAAACCTTGTGTATAAGTTGTTCAGAAAAGTTTCCACAAATAGAAATCTTCTACCAAGAAGTTCACATGATAGCATTACTTTAAAGTTATGTTAAAAAATTGTAATACAAAAAAGTTGTGTAATGTCTTGCCTCCCCGAGGCCAGGCCCGCTTACGCCTAATAGCTTTATAGGACCTCAAGAATCTCCTCACGGACCAATACATGTCTTTTCTACGTACTTTGTCCTCACTCATGCGCACTCTTCCTGGTCGGTCACCCATCTCGAAATTGCTCCACACCAAGCACATTTAACCTCGAAGTTCTTTCGAGATGAGCTTTCGGAGAAGAAGTTACAATTTATTGGTATGAGTATTCTTATCAATTCTATTAAGCCTTGGGTCGTCACAAGTTGTATGTAGAAGTCATGTGTATAAGTTATGTGAGAAACTCTTCTAATAACATTTTTTGAAAGTTGTGCTGACAAATTAATCTAAAAATTGGTCCTAAGAAATTGTTGAAAAAGTTATACATTCACGAAAATAGTTGTGAATCAAAGATAAGAAGCTTTCTAGGCTGCTAGAGATTGGGTGTTGCCAACCCTCCTAGTGTGTGCCTGCTCGTTAGAAGCTCCAAAAATTAACTTGATGAAGAACCTCGAGTACCATTATTTATGAGTAGCTTAAAGTAATCCAAAATAGTAAATTACATTACTATAAAGTAATAAAAAATTATCCCAAAACATTATGTATACACTTTATCATCCATAATGTTAATATTAATATAGAAAAATTAACTCAAGGAGTCAAGGTATACATGACCTTGATCATTTCAACTAAACCGCATACGAATGTTTGAATGAACCAATGAACATATTGATTTCACACTAAACATGTAGCTCAAGTTAAAGTCTCAACAAACTTCGAGAACTTTGTTTTGGCTCAAAAGGAAAAACCATGAAATGGTGACATAAACCGAATAAAACTATACAAAAGTAAGTGAGAAATTGTCAAGTAATATCATAAAAATATTAAAAAATATGTATATGCGTCCTTTCTTAGAATACAAATAAGTTAGAAAGCACAAAGATAAGTCATTTTAATTAATAACTTGCGATATAAATTTATTGATAATAACAGTCGCAGCAAAACTATTTTCAACTGCCACCAGCCATGCTTGAGGCATTGCAGCTGTCCAACGAACTATTCTTAGCATAATAACAATAATAACAAGTAAAAATGGAATAAATCTCGTCATTAAGAGCGGCAATCTTCTTGTCCCCGTCTGTTATCTGTTCAGCAGATGGGCAGGGGCTCGCCGTTCCACTCCTTGAGGCACTCCAGCAGCGGGTCGATGTGCTTGCCCTGGTTGATGGCAACGAGCACCTTGTTCAGCTCCTCCCCGGGAGACCGCGTCTTCTCGCCGGTCAGGTACACTGCTCCGAGCTCCTCGCGCACGAACCGGTAGAGCGGGTACGAGCGGCACTCGGCGATCCTGTTGGGTATCGCCGCCGTGCCGTTCTCGACGGCCGCCCGTGCGGCCTCCACCGCCTTGGGCAGCGCCGCGCGCAGCTCCTCCTCGAACTGGGCCACCTTGGCGAACACGGATGTCTCAGCGTCGAACTCGGCCGTGCCGTTGGCGAGGGCGCGCTCCACGAGCACGTTGCGCAGCTTCTTCATGAGCGGGTAGTTGGCGCTGCACGGGTCGTCGGCGTAGGCGAACACGGCCTCGCGCTCGATCTCCTGCAGCAGGTCCTTCTCGCAGAAGCGGGCGACGTGGAGGTCACCGGTGGAGTTGGTGCTCAGGGTCTTCTTCGCCACCGTCATCACGCAGCTCTTGACGGCGCTCTTAACGTTCTCCTCGATGTGGCGCAGGTCGACGGCCTGGCACAGCGCGATCAGGAACGTCGAGGTCATGATCTTCAGGATCTCGATGGCCTCGGCCGTCTTCCTGGAGGAGATGAGTCCGAGCGAGTTCACGTCCTGGTTGTGCTGCTCCGCGCTCTGGACGTGGTTGGTCACCGGGTTGCCCAGGAACTGCAGCTCAGAGCAGTACGACGCCATGGCGATCTCGGCGCCCTTGAACCCGTAGTCCAAGCTCGGGTTGCGGCCGCCGGACAGGTTGGATGGCAGGCCGTTGTTGTAGTAGTCGTTGACGAGCTCGGAGAACTGCGCGAACATGAGCTTGCCGATGGCCGCGATGGCGAGGCGGGTGTTGTCCATGGACACGCCGATGGGCGTGCCCTGGAAGTTGCCACCGTGAAGCGCCTTGTTGCGGGCGACGTCGATGAGGGGGTTATCGTTGACGGAGTTGATCTCGCGCTCAATGGACTTGGTCGCGGCACGGATGACCTCAATTTGGGGGCCAAGCCACTGCGGCGACGTGCGGAGCGCGTACCTGTCCTGCTTCGGCTTCATCAGGGGGTCGAGCTCGCCGAGCTTCTTGGCAAGCTTCATGTAGGAGCTGCCCTCCAAGATGTGCTCCATGATGGCAGCAGCCTCGATCTGTCCCGGGTGGTGCTTCAGCTTGTGGGTCAGGTGGTCAGTGTACTCCGGCTTGCCGTTCATGACCTCGCAGAACACAGCAGAGATGACCTCGGCCATGATGGCGAGCACGTTGGCCTCAAAGAGGACGGTCGACGCAAGACCAGAGCCCACGGCCGTGCCGTTGACCATGGCGAGGCCTTCCTTGGGCTGCAACTCGAAGAAGCCGCCCTGGATGCCGGCAATCTTGAACGCCTCAGCTGCGTTCACCTTGGTGCCATCTGGGGCCACTGCCACAGAGTTCTCTCGCCCGGTGACGAGGCCGGCAATGTAGGACAGCGGGACGAGGTCGCCGGACGCGGTGACCGTGCCCCGGAGCGGCAGACACGGCGTCACGTTGGCGTTGAGCAGCTTGACAATCGCCTCGAGGATCTCGAAGCGGATGCCGGAGTACCCCTGGAGCAGGGTGTTGATGCGCACGAGCATGGCCGCACGAGTCGCCTCGGCCGGCAGGACGTGGCCGTCGGTGCCGGTGCCGAACGCGCCGGCGTTGAGGAACCGGATGAGCTCCCTCTGGAGCGCACCGCCCTCCTTGGTGCGGCGGTGGGATGTCGCACCGAAGCCGGTGGTGACGCCGTAGCTGTCGGTGCCATTCATCATGCTGTTCATGACCCAGTCGCTGCTGGCCTTGACGCGCTCGCGGGCCGACTCGTCGAGCTCGACCCGGGCCTCGCCGGCGCCGTTGGCTACGGCGGCCACCTGCGCGATATTAAGGCTGGCGCCCTCGATCTTCACCAGCGGCTGGCGGTAATCCGCCACCATCCTCTTCACCTCGTCGAGGTGGCTGCCCATCAGCTCCTCCGCCGCCTTCCCCCAGTTAAGAGGGTCGGCGCGCGGCGTCGCCGTGCACAGGCCATCGCCATTGGCAACAACGTTGCTCTGCTCGCACGCCATTGCTAGCACTGAGAACTAGAAAAGCAGTAAAGCACAGAGATGCTAAGGAGTTCCTGTCCGGGAGGAAATGGATGTTACTGGATTCTTGGGAAGCTTTGCACAGGAGAGCTCTAGTGTTGCGCTAGGATTTGACAGTGCTGCTCTTCCTGAAGAGAATAGGTGGGAGTGGCGATGTTTAAATAGGCTCTCCTGAGAGCCGAGAAGGCGTTGTGGATTGTGGAGACTGGTCTAAGACGACCAAGACAGCGCGCTAATTATTTGGCCGATAACACAAACATGTGTTGATCTTGCGAAGCCAGGCGCAGCGGCGTAGAAAGTTCGTGGTGGCCGCTGGAGCAGGAAGCTTTGGTCGCCGGGGGTGTGGTTGGTGCGCGCCAAGACGGAAGACCCAAAGCCAAAGGAGTTGGTGAGGACGCGACAGCCGGGACGCATGCGGATGGCTCGGCCTTGGTTGAACGTGCTCGCTCTGAGAATTGGCTGCGTGCCTGCGTTAGCGATCTCGTCTCTTGCAGTCTTGCTGTATGCTTTTACTTTGGACCTGCCTTTGTTGGCTGCTCCACTTTGGTGAGTTGTGGTCTGATGAATTGCTGGCTGCTGACCATGCTTTCAGTGGAAGCAGTATTCGCTGATCAAAATCAAATTACATGGATGCTTGTAGGAAATATGGAATGTTATGGCCTATTTTGTTAATGCTTTGCTGATAATTATCTTGTGATCTGTTTTGTCGTGTTTGCTGTTTTAAATTTAGAATATTAGTATTGTAGAACCACGTCTACTTTTTCAGCTGGTCGTTAGGGCCTCTCGACATAAATGATTTTGCGAATGATAGACGAGATGATTCCACTTGCTACTTGCCAGACCACTATCACTTCAACTTTCACAATTGGAGCAATGTTGAAATTTTAAGTTTACGTTCAGACTCATACATACAGTGGGTTTTTATACAAGGTACATACAGTAGGGTTGACGGGATGCAGCTCAATGACCCAATAAAAGTCACCCTCCGAATTTATCCCTAAAAACTACGAATTTAATGAGGAGTCAACTAAGTCAAAGATCGTTGTTTTGAAAACCTTTGAAATCGTCTACACATTTTGATTAAAGAAGAAAATTAACCATACAACAGGTTCTGATAATGGGGACAGGTACCACCAAACCCTCGCACTGTTTTCCCTTCTATATATCTTAGGTATGCCATGACACATTGGCCACTGGCTCCACATATACTAACAGGAAAAATTTAAATGTGTTGTGTTGTTCATCGCTTGTCAGCTTTGTTAAGAGCAACTATATGATGTTTTTTTGGAGAAGTGACGCACGGGAAAGCACTAAGAAAAAAAATGGATGGGGAAGTAGGCATCATGCCATCATGGAGCAGGTCTTGCATAAAAAACTTTCCCCTTCCCTTTTTATATATGGCATGTGAATCAGACTATTAGCACTTTGCATATGCAATGCATGGTGTAGATTTATCTTGCCAAAGTGCATTCCTAATATCATATAAAAATGATAAAAATGATTGGAAGTCATAAATCTATTATGGGAGAAATATCTTCAAGCTCTAAGTAACCTCATAAGATATAATTATTCATTTTAACGATATTCATTCCATTAATCATTATATAATTGACCTTATTCAATTTCAAAATAGGCCAATGGATATGGTTAAGTTGTAAACCCAAGTGTTAGAAATCCATAATTTATGATGTCTACTAAGAAATAACACTATAATACTATACATTTGTTGATTGTTATATCATTATCTCTTCATATGATATGCCATATTTAAAATTAAAAAGCATAACATGATGCTATAAATTGGGATTAGTCTAATAATAGCTAAAAACATCCATGCAATAGAGTTTGATTAAGTTGAGAAGCTTCTTAATCACGCAACACACCATCTACTTTGCCATCGAACCAGATATATATTGCAAGAACATGAAGTACATGATCTATTGTGAGTGAATTAAACATGAATGAGCTAGAAACCATGTGTTCTTTGAAGTACATCATAGTATACAATATATTATATTGTGCATGCACAAATGGATGGATGTTAGAGTTATGATTATATTAGTGATCAATTAGTTTGTATCTCTTCATAGAAAGACACGTGTTAGTGGATAGACACATCTATGAATAAGCATGCATGTTCAGAACACAACTTTTTATGGGGACACTAGCCCTTTGGGAACACCCTTTTCTATGTATAAATATGTAACTCCATTGTTCATTAAATCAATCAATACAAGCATAGATTAATTCTCATTTTCTCTTGTGACATTTAAGTTTCAATACCTACAAAATATGTATTGAAATTCCTAAAACTAAATTTATTAATTAGTTAAGGTGTGGGTGTATGAAATTTTTACCGAAGTAGCTTAACTCAGAAGAAACCACTACCTTATATCTAAACAACACATGATGCGACAGGTATGTGCTAGGTAGCATATTTAGAAATTGAATAAATTAAATCTAAAGATATGCAGGATCACATCATCTTTGTTAGCAGAATACAATGTCACATCTTAGTCATATGTATAGCCCAATTCAAGATTGAATAAAGACAATTTAAGATTGATAGAATAAATATAGTTAAAATGAAATAAATATATCATATGATGTAGTTTTATTAGAGTTTTGAAATATTTAGAGTTCATTAAGTAATTAAATTGAAGGAAAGAAAAGTTGAAATGAATTTATTTAACACTTCAAAGGTAAATTTAGGAGTGATAACTGAGTAGGCAACAAGTACGCCCAGTACATGATGTATGTTTGGTTAACTTCTAACTGACATATAATATTTAGTTGACACCCTTCAAAAGTCCAAATTCTCCAAGCATGAAGGAGCTAGCAGTAGCATCAATATCACACTGATGATGTAGTAACCATAAGAATACCCATGACGCTGTGGACTTGGTTGGGTGCAGTCATTCGAGTACATGTGGACATGTGAGTCAGTACCGCAATGCAAAGTGATCCATGGTTGAAAATATTAGAGAAAATCTGATTAATTATGAAATATTAGAGACAGTTGTAGACCAATCGATGATCATTGCCATGAATCCTAAACTACGTTAGTTGTAACCCACGAGGAGAGAGAAAGGGTAGTGATCATCTCCTGATAGCAGTAAGTCCCAGTGTGAAGGCGGAGAGCTCAATACCGGCCCTGTACCCAAAGGTACAGTGTGCATACCACACTTGGAATAGAGCTAGCCATGCAACACGATCAAATTTGATGTGCCTACGAAGCACAATTTGTGTCTATTTAACGCGGTTGTGGATAGGGATAGGACTGCAGCACCGTTGCATACTAAGAACTATAGCACCAGCATTAAAGTGGCTGGAAGAAGGGGAGTGCTATCGAGCACATGAAATTTGAACTCAGCGCTCTTCTGTGCACCACCGTATCATCCATGTGGATTTCTTTATGATAGCAATGATTCCTCTTACAAGCAAAGTAGCACCCAACTCTAATGACTTAGGGTTATAACACTACAATAGCCCCCGACACAAATATAGAAATACTTGACAAAAACATTAATTAAGTAGCCACTGAACAAACATCATAAACCATTTGTCATTGTTGTTTGATCAAGACGAGGACCCAGCAGCCCAACTCCTTGACATTGTCAAAGTAAGCGAATCAAGGTGCACGGTGTGGGGAAGATGAGAAGCAGTCAGTGCCGCAGAGCAGAGGAGGGAGCTGAAGCTTCGTCCGCTACCACTACTGGTGCCCCGTGTGGATCTGTGGGAGGCGCCGGAGACCTCCATGGCAAGGGAGCGAGGAGGAGGAAGAGTGTCGACATCTGTTAAGTACCAAATATAGTCGTCAATATACTCATGAATAAAGGAGAAATGACATTTCTTACACACATATTTTATTTGAGTAATATAGTTTCACTTGTCCTTGGAGATTATTTGGTTGTAGGATACAAAATAAAGGAGAAACCACCCTCTATTAATCCAAGTGCTACAAGCCTGATGAATCAGAAGTCGCCATGTGTGCAACACATGGATTGAAAGGCATGCGGTTACCCAAACTACCTTAATTCATTGTGTACACACGCAACCTCCATAAGGGCCCACAGGACACCCACCCGGAAGAAACTAGGTACGAGAGGGGTTACCAGGGGTTCGGTCGAACCCTTGGATTGGCCAAACTGCCTTTGACTCTCCTCGTGATCTGCTTCCACATGTTGGTTCCTAGTTGGTCCGAGAAGGCCACATTAGAGTGCTCGGATGCTGGTGTCCTTGGACCTATAAATATATAGAAGGGGAGGGACTCCAAATGAGGACATACAACTTTTGGTTCATTCTCTTCCTTTTAGTTTCTAGGCTAGTGGAGTAAGTTAGAGTAGTTCTATTTCAGGTTCTAGGTCTGCTTGGAGTCTATGTATGAGTCTTGTACCTTTATTTCTTCGGATGACTTTGCCCTACTTCGTTTATTCAGCTTCCTTATATAATGTTGTGTTTGGTTCATATATGTGTGAAATGATCATGTGTTCTTGCCATGTTCTTGATTTAGAGGCTTGTGTTCTCGACGAACATAACCCTTTAATCTTGTGGTATAGGTTGATATGCTCTCGTATCTGTTTATATACCTAGCCTCAGTTTAGTCTAGATTGTGTATGTATGCCTTGTATGATTTTGTGTTTATGCTATGCCATCAGTTTAATGGCCATTTCTATGGTGACTGTAGCCTAGGTCACAATAGACCGGGTCGGCTAGAGTCTGGTTAACAATGCAAGCATGGTCTTGGGTTACGATAACTTCATTGGATATGAGTATGCCCCACGGACAGATAGAGATAGGCCGCGGTGGCGATGACCATTGGTCCTTTGTACTCCTCCACGTTCAGGTATGTTATAGGAGTTCATAAATAGTAGTCATTGTTGTCGTGCGGAAGCGACGTGGGGGCTATCTCCACGCTTGTGCTTGGGTGATAGACCGATAGTTCATACAACGTGCATGTATACCGTTGTATGTCTAAATTGTGCAGTATATAGTTAGTACATTAGAACCTAGAGCTAACTCGTTAACGTCTTTCTCCCTATCCCTTAGTTATCTAGAGATGAATCATTTGTGTGTCACACGACCCCTTTTATCTTTTATCTTACCCCTGCATGTGAGTATCTGATTCTCTCTACCCATATGTATATATATTCATTACAATAGTAAATTATGTTATCCTACCCGTCTTCCTTGGATTCGATACTCTTGAAATACTCTATAAGAGAAATGCTACAATGGTATATCTGTGTGCTTGCAAATCTATTCGTAATCGTTATGATTTACCAACACAACATTTCTAGCACTGTTGCTAGGATACACTAAACCTACTAGTTAGCAAATAGCAACAAAGAGGCAGGGCCTCTGCTCCGCCTTCGGGGCTGTGTGGTGGCCAGCATTAGGATATGGAGGGGGCGCGGCCGCCAGTGGGGTGAGGGAGAGAGAGAGGCAAGCCAACAGCGGCCGCTAGCGGGAAAAGGTAGGGGGCTGGGTGCGGTGGGAAGAAGATAGATGGAGGGTGATGGGTGGTTGTTTATGTATCTCTATGATGTGTGGACCCCACATCTTGTTAGTTGGTATAGAGTGTGACATATAGAGGATGATAGGTGCGGCAAAATAAGTAAAGGAGAAAATATCGATGAGCATGACATAATATTCTTTTTAGATGATAAAAATAGAGTATGACAAGTGTGGATAGCCTTATTACAATGAACCTTAGTACATGCCTTCATGCGCACAACGTATAATGATGTGTAGCCATTATATGTTCGGTTTCTCTTCTCTCCGCTTCTTGCACAGTACTTTTCTCTCAGGACAAATCTGCAGTACAAATCAATACACATTACTCTTCTCTCAGAACAAATCTGCCATACCAAATAGGAGAAGATCTGCCGAACAGACTGGCGAAGTTTGTGATGTGGCTCCCTGCTGGCTAATGGCCGGTTGATAAAATCCAACTTGTCAGTTGGTTTGACGACATGGCTCAACGTCCGCCTCTCGCCTCATCAGTCACCACGATCACTATCTCTGCCAGGCTACACTAGCTTCCCTCCCCTTGAATATATAGTATCGCTAATTCGCTATATACAGCAGGTCGTTGGGTACCTAACACCGGGAGCTAGTTGGCGGCAGCGGCAGAGATATGAGCCATACACCCCAGCTTCCTCAACAACTTTTGCATACGTTGCATACATTAGCACTACACGTATATGCTGTGGCAAGGAACCTCTGACAATCATGGACAAGGACGCATTTGCCTCAAAACTCACACTCTGCCTCTCCCGACATCACTTGCTGCTTGCTAGGACTCAAAAATGAGTGCCGTGCCCTTGCACCAGCCACAATACCCTAGCTAGCTACATGAATGCTGGTCCCAATAATATTTGTTCGTGTCACCTTCGTGTTCATAAGAACCATGCATAGATGGATGTTGGTTCGATAAGAATGTATATCCATGTCACCAGTCCACGTACATGCGAGGCCTTCTTCCATGGCCTCGATCAGCTCGCCAGATTGGGCGTAGACTTGGCCGCGTCGTGGCCTCACGTACGTGAAGAGGCAACGCCCATACGAAGAACACGACTCGGGCTGTGGACCATTGCATTGGTCGCACACCGATATGTGGTCTGGTTTACATGGATGGGGAGGGGGCAGGCAAGCTCGACGACACGGCCGTTGCAGGCCATTGTCGTCGGGTCAGTTTGTGGATGTAATGTGTGTGTCGTCCAAGAGCCAAATAATGGAGAAAAGGGACAAGTGGAAGAATATTCAGTGTCGGGTTTGTCAGCTGTGCCTTCGTGGTATGATGGACTGATGGTGAATGCTTACCACCCGCCGCGAGGTCTTCACAGTTTTGGGACTGCGTGTTGTGCTGTGGAATGGTCAGTCTTATGGATTCAAATGCTGGTTTGGTTGCTACTACTTCATGGAAGAACGAAACAAGTGACTGATTAGTTCCACCATTCTTCGTCTTCAGTTTAGTTTCAGTCAGTGTAGATGCAGGTGATTGACCGAATGATATAAGAACACCTGACGACGACTGCAAGGACGGGAGGACTAGACCGATGACATGGCTTAGTTCCTGGTGTTCCCACCTCATGCATGTCGCACGGAGCGCGAGAATTTGACGATGTCTGACGAATACATTCGAACTTCGCCTGATGCTTGAGGTGCACAATCATGTTCTCGCGGTGGTCGTCACTGAAGCGTCAAGAAGATCCAGATATTGTGAGCATTGAGTAAAGAAAAATTATGATAGGACCAATAAGCTAAAATTATGATTGGGCAGCTGCAATGCCTAACCAGCATTGAGCATGGCTGGTGGCAGTTTAAACTTGCTGCAAATTGTTATGTTTGTGAATCTTATGAATCGTATTGCCTTATACTGTACATCAAATTGTACTCGTGCGCGGGCTTGTAATTTTAGATGACAAATAGTTACACCAATCCATCAACCCATACTCAAGCACGAACCAGTAATTTTGAGATAGATAATTATTCAGTAGAAAGTTGTGGATAAGATTAAGTAGTCAAGCTAATAAAATCGCTTGTCCGTTGTCTGCCAATTTCGGATCAGTTTGTGTGAATAATGTATGCAAGAGCCAAATGGGCACAGGTGGAGAATCTTCAGTTGCGGCTTTGTCATGAGTTGTGCTTCTGTGGTGGCGGTTGCACGCTTACAGTTTTCACACTTCGCTGTGGTACTGGTATGGTCAGTCTATCGGATGGATCCAAATGCTGCTTGCCACTACTTCGTGAAAGAAACAAGTGATAGTTCCACCCATTTCTCTTCAGTTCAGTCAGTGTAGATGCAGGTGACGAAGCAGATACAAGAACACCAAACGACGACTAAGGCCCAGAGATCAAAGGACTAGACCGAAGACTGGAACGAGTTCCAGGTGTTAATTCTCTCGCATCTTGCATGTCAGGGGGGAGGCGACCATGCATGTAACGCTGTACATGGAAGTACTTAAATCCATGTCTTTTTCAAGGGAAATAGTAAATCAGACTAGTCTGACCATTTGAACCTCGCATGATGCTTGGGGTGCACAATCATGTTGTCCGTGGTCATTGAAGCGTAAGGAAGATCCGGGAAATTATGAGGCTGAGCTAAGAAAAACTATGATAAAGTCAGTAAGCTCCGCAATTGCAATAAGTATCTGATGATCTGTTCAAACAAATGGAGAAAAAATTGCAGCGACGTTGACTGAAGATATTTCAATCCTATGAAATTTCAAGATCTGTTCAAACAAATGAATCCAAATTAAAATGATGGTTGCTACTACTTCATGAAAGAAACAGGTGAGAATTCCGCCCATCTCTTCAGTTCAGTGAAGTGTGGATGCAGCTGACCGAACAGATATCAATAAGAACACCAAACGGCTGGGGTCAAGAGGACTAGACCGACGACCGGACCAAGTTCATGCTATTCACACATGCGTATCACGTGCAAGGGATCATGTGACGATGTATACAGAAGTTTGGGATGGATCCATGTCTACTTCAAGGGAAATAGTAAGTTTTTGTCTGACAATTAGAACTTTCACCTGACGGTGAGGGGCGCATCAATCATGTTCTCAGTGGTCACATAAGCGTCAAGAAGGTCCAGAAATTATAATGGAGTTCTACGTAATTGCAGTAAGCATCTGATTTGTTCAAACAAATTGAGAACTGCGTCGACGTTGACTGAAGATTTTCTTTCAACCCGGCCAACGGAATTTCAGAGACCAGGCATGTGTTCAAACGAATGTGTTTTAATAACCATGCTTGCTGATGACAACCAGGAACTCGGTCGAAAATTTCTTCCAACTGCTCTTAAATTTTTTTTTATCAGGACCGGCTTGGCAATCAAAAAAGGACGGCCTAGTGCAAGTGGTAGTGCTTGCCGCCTGTGAACCGAGAGGTCACAGGTTCGAGCGGTAGCCTCTACACATTGCACGATGTGTGGGAAAGACCTCCCGCTAATAACCTCCCCCAGACCTCGCACAGTGCGGGAGCCTACGGCACTGGGTACGTCCTTTAGGACCGGCTTGGCAATCAGCTGCTCCTTTATCCTAAATTCCTAATCGTTCGCACAGTAACGCAAATGAACCTCTAACTATCCCCGATGATAACGGACTTCGATCGTTTCTCTTAGAAAAACGATGGTGTGCCTTTTCCGTGACAAATGAAAATGATATTTTTAGAAAATGTACGATCAATGGTCCTTCCGATTTCCAAACATTATTTCATTGTGTGTGCTCTTGTATGCACAAGCTTGATTGCATCCACTGGTCCCCAATACAACAGTTCTGTGTACCTAACCAAAATTGTCGTGGCTGGCTCGTCTTGTCCCTAATCCGTGCAAAAGCATGATCAACACAGAGCGCAGAGCGCAGATCACGCGTAGCCAGGGGCCATGCCGCCGCCAGGGCCCCCAGAAGCGAGCACGGTCGACGCAGAGCCCTGCCCCTGCCCTCACCAGTCACCAACCCCCGTGCCGCTCCGGCGCACACCAACCGGGCGACCGAGCCGTCGACCACAAAAATTTCGACGCTTTCCACAGCCACCGACCCCCAAAATTTTCTACTATCAACGACGCGGCACTGGTGGTGTTCATTGGAAGGGCGAGCCAGCCAGGCAGCTGCTGACAGGCCGGCACCCTCCGCCGCTTCGACCAACCCCAATGCCGCGCAGCCCGCCCTCATCCCCCTATTTAAACGCGGCCTCCCACTCCATTTCGCTTCAGGAAGAGCAGCACCATCCAAGTGCATCATCACAAGCTCTTCTGCAACACAAAGCTACTTCCGAAGTAACAGGCCACCGCCTACTTCTGATCACTGATCCTTCACGGCTTAGTGCTTTCGGTTCAATCCGACTTGCCAATTGCGATGGAGTGCGAGAACGGCCGCGTTGCCGCCGCCAACGGTGATGGCCTGTGCATGGCGACGCCGCGCGCCGACCCCCTTAACTGGGGGAAGGCCGCGGAGGAGCTGATGGGCAGCCACCTCGACGAGGTGAAGAGGATGGTAGCGGATTACCGCCAGCCGTTGGTCAAGATCGAGGGCGCCAGCCTCAATATAGCGCAGGTAGCCGCCGTGGCCAACGGCGCCGGCGAGGCCCGTGTCGAGCTCGACGAGTCCGCCCGCGAGTGCGTCAAGGCCAGCAGCGACTGGGTCATGAACAGCATGATGAACGGCACCGACAGCTACGGCGTCACCACCGGCTTCGGTGCCACTTCCCACCGCCGCACCAAGGAGGGCGGTGCGCTCCAGAGGGAGCTCATCCGGTTCCTCAACGCCGGCGCCTTCGGCACCGGCACCGACGGCCACGTCCTGCCCGCCGAGGCGACACGTGCGGCCATGCTCGTGCGCATCAACACCCTGCTCCAGGGTTACTCCGGCATCCGCTTCGAGATCCTCGAGGCGATTGTCAAGCTGCTCAACGCCAACGTCACGCCGTGCCTGCCGCTCCGGGGCACGGTCACCGCGTCCGGCGACCTCGTCCCGCTGTCCTACATTGCTGGCCTCGTCACCGGGCGCGAGAACTCTGTGGCAGTGGCCCCAGATGGCACCAAGGTGAACGCAGCTGAGGCGTTCAAGATTGCCGGCATCCAGGGCGGCTTCTTCGAGTTGCAGCCCAAGGAAGGCCTCGCCATGGTCAACGGCACGGCCGTGGGCTCCGGTCTTGCCTCCACAGTGCTCTTTGAGGCGAACGTCCTTGCCGTCCTTGCCGAGGTCCTTTCAGCCGTATTCTGCGAGGTCATGAACGGCAAGCCGGAGTACACTGACCACCTGACCCACAAGCTGAAGCACCACCCGGGACAGATCGAGGCTGCTGCCATCATGGAGCACATCTTGGAGGGCAGCTCCTACATGAAGCTTGCCAAGAAGCTCGGCGAGCTCGACCCCCTGATGAAACCGAAGCAGGACAGGTACGCGCTCCGCACGTCGCCGCAATGGCTTGGCCCCCAAATTGAGGTCATCCGGGCCGCGACCAAGTCCATTGAGCGCGAGATCAACTCCGTCAACGACAACCCCCTCATCGACGTCGCCCGCAGCAAGGCGCTTCACGGTGGCAACTTCCAGGGCACGCCCATCGGCGTGTCCATGGACAACACCCGCCTCGCCATCGCGGCCATCGGCAAGCTCATGTTCGCTCAGTTCTCAGAGCTCGTCAACGACTACTACAACAACGGCCTGCCATCCAACCTGTCCGGCGGCCGCAACCCGAGCTTGGACTACGGGTTCAAGGGCGCCGAGATCGCCATGGCGTCGTACTGCTCCGAGCTGCAGTTCCTGGGCAACCCGGTGACCAACCACGTCCAGAGCGCGGAGCAGCACAACCAGGACGTGAACTCGCTCGGACTCATCTCGTCCAGGAAGACGGCCGAGGCCATCGAGATCCTGAAGATCATGACCTCGACGTTCCTGATCGCGCTGTGCCAGGCCGTCGACCTGCGCCACATCGAGGAGAACGTTAAGAGCGCCGTCAAGAGCTGCGTCATGACGGTGGCGAAGAAAACCCTGAGCACCAACTCCACCGGTGGCCTCCACGTCGCCCGCTTCTGCGAGAAGGACCTGCTCCAGGAGATCGAGCGCGAGGCCGTGTTCGCCTACGCCGACGACCCGTGCAGCGCCAACTACCCGCTCATGAAGAAGCTGCGCAACGTGCTCGTGGAGCGCGCCCTCGCCAACGGCACGGCCGAGTTCGACGCCGAGACATCCGTGTTCGCCAAGGTCGCCCAGTTCGAGGAGGAGCTGCGCGCGGCGCTGCCCAAGGCGGTGGAGGCCGCACGGGCGGCCGTCGAGAACGGCACGGCGGCGATACCCAACAGGATCATCGAGTGCCGCTCGTACCCGCTCTACCGGTTCGTGCGCGAGGAGCTCGGAGCAGTGTACCTGACCGGCGAGAAGACGCGTTCTCCCGGCGAGGAGCTGAACAAGGTGCTCGTTGCCATCAACCAGGGCAAGCACATCGACCCGCTGCTCGAGTGCCTCAACGAGTGGAACGGCGAGCCCCTGCCCATCTGCTGAACAGTGAAGAGAGTGTCTCAAGAGTCAAGACTGTATTTTTAGTAAATGCGATTTATTTATCGGCGTTGCTAGCGCCCGGACGTCCGTTCCGAACGCTAGTCGTCGGACGGGTTCGCAGCCACACGATAGGGGTCATGAAGTATATCAGCCGTCGGATCGGGTTGCGAAACGTTTTGATGTTACGAAGCATGTTGCGAACGGTTTTGAAATGTTGCGAACAATGTTGCGACCAACATTCAACTTCGGAGCTCCCTCCCTCCTGCCCGAGCGATTCGGCGATGTTGCGAGCATGTGGTGATCATGTTGCGAGCTTGTGGCGAGTATGTTGCGGCCAACATCCCAAACATCAGCGTGTTGGGGCATGTTGCGAGCTATGTTGCTTGCAACATCCAACATCAGACACAATACCCAACGACCCATGTTGCGTGCAACATCCAACATCAGGAGCCTTCCTCTCTCCACCCCTCTCGACATAACACCCAACATGACATGTCTGCAACATCAAAACTCAACATCTACAATATTTAAAATTAATATTTGCAACATCCAACATCAGGGGCCCTCCTCGCTCCTCCTTCTCGACACAACACCCAACATCATATGTCTGCAACATGAAAACTTAAACATCCGCAACATCAAAAAATAATGTTTACAACATCAAAAATATGTTAAGAAATGTCGACGTGTTGATTGGAACATTCAAATATCTCGTTAAAAAATACAATATTCAAATAAAGTACTTGCAACATGTGCATTAAACATTTGCAACATCACACATCATGATTCTCTTTGCAACACATTACAAACACCCATACGAAACATTTGCAACATCCGTGCCGCCGAGAGCGGAGCTTGGCCGATGGTCAGCGCCTCACAGCGGGGAGCGCTGGCTCGACCTCCGGGCACGTGGGAGGGCGTGGCCCGGTGCGGCTCGGCCGACCCCAGCCGCGGGGAGCGGCAGCGCGGGACGCCAGTGCGGAGAGGCCGCAGCTGCCCGTGTCCGCTCCCATTCTCGACACAACACCCGCAACTGATCATGAACACGGATGCAACATGTTCACAACGACTGCAACATGAACGACAAACAATTGCAACATGAAGGTAACCAATTGCAACATGAAGGTAACCAATTGCAACATGTAGCCATCAGATCCAAGCATTGTAGCAAAAAAATCTTGTCGCAACATCCAGTCACCCGTCGCAACATCAGGTCGTGTAGCGTGCAACATTGGTAAAATTTTCGCAACATTAATAACATTGGTAAGAGTTTAACTGCACGTGTCCCCGTCCGATATTTTGCATCCGCTCCGGACGTCTGTGTAGGAGCATTATCGTTTATTTATTCCTGTTTTATGTTCGTTGTTATACTACGGACTCTTGTTGTGCAGCTGCAATGCCTTGAAAGAGTTGTTATTGCAAGCAGCATTTTGTATGTTTTGGGGTACCGTGAATCAAATTTGCAGTTCAATTTAGTTCAAGGAGTCATGTGCAAAGGACCAAACATGCGCCCTACGTGCAACATAGTATTTTTTTTCTCATATTTTGAGACTGGACAAACGTTTCTTACGAAATTCACCAACAGCCAAAGTATAATCGATCGAACAAGGACCGCAGGCATGGTTTCCATTCAGGAAAAACGTAATATCTAATATGAAATAAACGGTGAAGATAGGAAGATCAATGACTCGAAATGTGAATTTTTATATTAAAAAATAATATATGATAACTAGTATGCGCCTGACAGATGCAAGTTCTTCGGCTGGTTGGTCCTCCATGCAGGGGCGAAGTCAGCCTCACGCTTCACCGATGTCAGCATCATATTTTACGGATGTCATTAACATTATAAACCATGTTCCAACAGTAATTAGCATTGATTTTTCTAAAATCTGCTGATGTCAGCTGATAGCTATAACAAGCAGTAGCTCCACCACTGCCTCCATGGGCATTGTTGGACCTCGAATAGGCTTCGACGCCATGGTCTCAAGGATACTGATGACTGTGCCCTTTGTGCCCAGGAGGTGGAGACACTGGACCATCTGCTCATCGGCTGCTCTTTCAGCCGTGAGACCTGGTTCCGTGTGCTCAGCAGCGTCGGTTTTCAGGCTCTGGTTCCACAGGTGCTAGATCCTTTTGCCGCTTGGTGGTTACGACCAAGGAAACATATCCCTAGAATGCAAAGGAAGGGTTTTGACTCCTTGACCTGGTTGGTCGTCTGATCGCTTTAGTGTGAGCGCAACCGCAGAGTTCATGACCGGACTGCGCTACAACCGGTCGCTCTTTTGCCCCTCTCATCTTAGACGAAGCGTGCGCTACAACCGGTCGCTCTTGCCGCTCTCATCTTAGACGAAGCCAAGCTCTAGGTAAGAGCTGGTTTCCGTGGGTTAGGCTGTCTTGGTGTGCGACCCTTGTGGTCTGTTGTTCTTTTTCGGTTTTGTAACTTAACTTTGTAAAACTCTCTCTTCTGCTTAATGAAATATGTGATACGTATGTTCTTCAAAATATTAACTAGTATGTTTTTCCTTAGCCTCAAGAGAAGCATGTCTCACAATGTTTTTCCATTGAGGACACCATGAATGAATCTATATAACCTACTCCCTCCATCCTCATAAAACAAGTCGTTTAGTACAGCGACACGGACTCGAAAGTATAACTTTGACTTTTTATTTTTATAAAACTATTTGTTAAAAACTAACATAAGTATACTTTTATGAAAGTATTTTGCAAGACAAATCTATTCCTGTAGCTTTCATATTTTAAAATTTAACAACTTTGAAAGGATCTAGAGGTCGACTAGAGAGGGGTGAATAGTCACTCCTGAAAAATCACAACTTAAAACAGCTTATCAAACCAAGGTCCGGAGTCTCCGGATATTTTTCCGGATACTCCGGGAAATCCGGAGTATCCGGGAAAATGTCCGGATTGTCCGGCCTTTGAAGGGGGCGACTAAATCAACTGTAATCAAACTTGGCCAAACTCAAATCTGTGAAAATAGGTTATGCAATGTAGAGATATAAGCCTGTTCCACCACTTGGAAACAGTAGGAACCTTACCACGGAGTAGATCGGTCACAAACCCTAGAAATGTACTCAAGAGGATTTCAAGCATATAACAAGAGCAACAAGCGTAAGAGACACAAGGGATTTGTTACCAGAGTTCAAGCTCACACCTTGAGCTCTACGTCTCCGTTGAGGAACCCACAAAGGGTGGACCTTTACACCTAGGTCACTTTCCTCCCCCTAGCGACCACAAAGATCGAGCTATGGTTACTTACTCAATCACAGGGTAATACAAACTTCCTTGGGCAGCCACAATCCTTTGGATGCTCCAAGGTAACGCCTAGCCGGCTAGGAGCTCAAAGCTCCAAGAGTAACAAACACGAGATTGCCAACCAAGCGAAGAACGAGGTGCTCTAAAGATGGGAAATCAGCTCACTAGCACTCTCACTTGCTCAAGCCTTGAATTCCTCCTTTAATCCCCACCAAAGCTCAACAACCAAGTGCCAAGGGGAGTAAAGAGGAGGGGGAAGGTGTTCTGAATGCTGCAGGTCGAAATGAGGCAAGAGAGAGAATAGATAGGGTTGAGGGGGTATAAATACCTCCTCACCTAGAAAAGAGCCGTTACAGCTCTAAGACCCGGAGTATCCGGATTAGGCCCGGATACTCCGGGAAGTCCGGACTATCCGGGATAAAACCCGGATTGTCCGGCCTTCCAGAGTCAGCACACTTAAGGATATCTCGGTGATCGTGCAGTGCAAGGTGTCTCTCATAGGATTTTGGTGAGTCATCTAGAGCACCTTTTCAACTCTTGGAAGATACAATCCATGTCCCTCTTTATAGTACGGCATTCCTAGGACTCAATTTCAAAATATAAAATAAATAAACCTCCAAGGAATCCTTCTTTTAGCATAACTTCCTTTTTATATAGCAATAGAGCGCTTAGATGCCATCTTAGAATTTTAGTACCCGCTCATATACTCAACACATCATTAGTAGCTTAATGGTCCGTCATTAAATCACCAAAACCCACTTTTTGGTGGGCCAAGATACTCTTCAATCTCCTCCTTTTTGGTGATTGATGACAACACCTTTAAGTCTATTATAAGAGAGATAAATAAATTCAGTAAAGAGCATTTGATCCAACTTGCAACACTCCCCCTTAATTTGTGCATATGGAGTTTGAATCTCAAAGGTGCTTTAAGCACCAAATTTTGCACAAGAGAGAAAAACACGAGAGTGTGACAAGATGATCAACAGTGGGGTGCTTGTGATTGTGCTAACAAGATATATGTGATACGTATGACAGTTCATGCACTCAAAGAAGACAGGAAAAGGGTTGCAGTGTCAAAGCCCAGATTGTCCGGATCCATCCCGGTGAATCCGGGAAACCCGGAGTATCCAGAGAAGAATCTGGAGTGTCCGGACTTTGAAGACTCAGCAGAAATCAAATCATCACAGAAAAAATTTCAAACTATCAAATGCATCCTTAGATAAATAAAATGCAACCTATCTAGCATCACAAGCACACAACCAAATAGTCTCAAGCTCACATCACATAGTCTCACACATAAAAGAGTTATTACAGACCATAGTTCTCAAACATGAAACTGAAACTAAGATACTCACTCCCCCTTTGGCATCAACTGCCAAAAAGGAAGTGTAGGAGCAGCAGCAGCAGCAGCAGTCACGATCACTCGTCGTCGTCGTCTTCTTTTTCTTCTTCATTGTTGTCCTCCTCCTCCTCTTCTTCTTCTTCTTATCCTTCTTCCTCTTGCTCTTCCTCTTCTTCTTGTGCAGCAGCAGCGGCATCATGGACATCCCACTCCGCAAACGGGTCATCAAACTCAGGGAGCTCATGATAAGTGTCCGTAGGAAGCCCAAGATGAGACTTGATCTCAATGATGTCGCGGCGGTTCTCATTAGTCTCTGTGACAATGCGCTTGCACATGGAGAAGATACTCTTGAAAGCCCTCTTGACCATGGAGCCCTTGACCTTGCGAGAAGATTTGGATGAGTGTGAAGGGCGAGGTAGGGGTTCATCACCATGGCGAGGGGCAGCACTAGAGGATCCGGCAAATCTTGTGCTCTTCTTCATGGGGGCTCTCTTGTCTCGAGCACGAAGATGCCTTAGAGGCTCATGAGTGACATCCTTTGGAAATTGGGTATTGGTGACCCTCTCAATCATATACATGATGTATGGAGCATATGGGAGGTGCTTCATGGGGTCACACATAGCACGGCGAAGCTCATTCCAAATGAAGTCAAAGATGCAAAAGCCTTCTTCTTCGGGGGCCACACGATTTAGGAGATTGACGGCATAGTGCCTAAGAGCGGTGTTGTCTCCCATCTTTGGATCAATGGTGGCACAGAAAAACTGATTGAAGTAATAATAGTAAGGGATGAGATTATCAGCTTTTCCCTCATGAGCTAGGAAGGCGGAGGGGAACATACAAGCCATATCCTTGGGCTTGTACTTGTATTCATTGTGAATGGGAGTGCGAGCTTCATCCTTTGAGCCAAGACCAAGCAAGCGAGAGAACGTCATGTAGTCAATGGTGTACTTCTCGCCTTGAGTGGTCTATGTGATAGTGTTTTGATGAGAGTTATAGAAGTAGGAGCAATGGAATTGAGCAAGAATCTCTCTATTCCACCCATATCTAAAACCCATGATCTCATATAGTCCAAGTTCCTTACACATATCAATGAAGGCATCAAAGGTGGGATTCTCCAACTTCTCATAGTATGCCCACTCAATGTACTTCATCTCCACGATGGGTGACTTGTTCTTTGCCTTCATCTGTGGCTTCTTATCACTGTCTGATAGAAGTCCCTGTGGAAGTCACACCAAAACCGTGACTCAAGTGCCTCACTAGAGATATACATGTAGACATCCTCCTCCCTCTGCTCTCTGACTGCAAGGGCATTTCTAGCATAGTCTCTCACCATTTGTTGGGCAAACCCTTGCACAGCCCCGGGGTCCCTTAGGTTGACAGGAGTAGTCACCACCCTCACATTTGATGGAAAGGTAGCAGTGAGACGGGGTGGAGTTCTGGGACAGATTTGGGAGTAGGGAGTGGGACGGTTCTTTGGCATGGATCGACGAGGCACGGGTCTAGAGCGGGAGATGTAGGGGGCCTCACGGGATTTCCTTGATGGCTGGGCTGGACCTTTCCCGTGACGCCTAGGAGCAACCCTATATTGATCGGCGTCTTCTTCCTCCTCTTCCTCACCAACAACTTGTTGTTCTTCCTCTTCCTCGATCTCTTGCTCAGTGTAAACAAGGGCACGAGCACGAGTGGATCTCTGAGAGGAGCCAAGCCCCAAAGTCTCATGCACTACCCCCAAGGTCTGAGGATCGTGCCTAGCCTTTGTCCTCCTTTAGGTGGCCGGCTCGTCTTGCTTGTACTTCTTCCTCATGATCTGGAGATAAGCAGCAAGGTGTACATAAGAATTCATCCATGAAAAGGTGTGTGACAATGTGATTTGGAGTTTCAGCACGAAAAGCCGGAGTCTCCGGGAAAAGTCCCGGACAGTCCGGGAAATCCGGAGTGTCCGAAAAAAGTCCGGAGTATCCGGGTTTTCCTGGCGAAACCCTAAATCACAATGCCTCACAAATCCACCATGGGAAACTCAAGATATTGCAGATCCACTACACCTAGAGTCTAAGGAACAATCCTATCCAAGAGATTTCGCAAGATATGACCTAGAAAAGGAGATCGGGCAAAGGGGCCTTTGAATACCTTAGGGAAGAGAGGGAACCGAGATGAAACTTCTTCAAATCTTCAAACCAACAGTAGCACCTTGCTTCCCACACCTTGGAGGTTTGAATCCCTCACTTCTCTCAAGATTTGGAGGGTGGAACCCTAGGTTCTATGGAGGAACCGAAGGGGGAAGGAGAGGGGTGCGGGAGAGGTGACGGGAGAGGTAAAAGTAGTCCACGCAGTAGAAAGATGAAAACTAGGGTTTGACTGCGGTGAAAACGCTTTTATAGGAGTTAAGGTCCGGACTATCCGGGCTGAACCCAGACTCTCCGGGAAATCCGGAGTATCCGGGGAAAAGCCCGGACAATCCGGCTCCCCCTGAGACTGATCAGTAGATTTTCAGGGAATTGATATTGAGATGGATAAAGATGATTATGAGTGAAACTAATGTGAGCTAGAGAGGTTCTAACACTTGATACTAGCTACAAACATACAATGAGAACAATAGTTCAAGTGTTGTACCTAGAGAAAGATCCAAATATTTTTCAAACCAAATCCATACCAATTTTCCAAATTCTTTTCTTTTGTAAAGATCTAGCCTAAGTCAATCAAACATGTGCATGATCTCAAGCCAAGTTACGAGAATCCAAGATATTTAATTCACTCCTCAAAGCACAAAACCTTAGTTCATCAAGAGGCTTTGTGAAGATATCGGCTAGTTGCTTTTCGGTGCTCACATGACTTAAAGCGATATCTCCTTTGGCTTCGTGGTCTCTCAAGAAATGGTATCTTATGTATATGCGCTTTGTTCTTGAGTGGTTTACGGGGTTGTTCGCTAGCTTGATGGCACTCTCATTATCACACAAGAGTGGCATCTTGCTAAACGTACAACCAAAGTCCCTCAAAGTGAACCTCATCCAAAGTAGTTGAGCACAACAAGCGCCGGCTGCAACATACTCGGCCTCGGCGGTGGATAAGGCAACCGAATTTTGTTTCTTGGAACTCCAAGACACCAAGGACCTTCCAAGGAATTGGCAAGTCCCGGATGTACTCTTTCTATCTACCTTGCAACCGGCATAGTCCGAATCGGAGTAGCCAAGTAGATTGAAAGTGAAGCCCTTTGGGTACCATAAACCAAGGTTAGGAGTGTGCACTAAATACCTAAAGATTCTCTTAACAGCCATGAGATGACATTTCTTAGGATTGGCTTGAAATCTTGCACACATGCACACGCTAAGCATAATATCGGGCATAGATGCACAAAGGTAAAGTAAAGATCCAATCATGGAGCGATATACCTTTTGATCCACACTTTTTCCATCTTCATTTAGGTCAAGATGTCCATTTGATGGCATTGGAGTCTTGATGGGCTTGGCCTTGTCCATTTCAAACTTCTTGAGCATGTCATGAGTGTACTTTGTTTGACTTATGAACGTGCCTTCCTTGAGTTGCTTGATTTGAAATCCAAGAAAGAACTTCAACTCACCCATCATGGACATCTCGAATCTCTTAGTCATAATCCTACTAAATTCATCCGCCCAAGCTTTGTTAGTAGAACCAAATATGATGTCATCGACATATATTTGGCACACAAATAAGTCATTCCCTTCTTTGCGAGTGAAAAGAGTAGGATCGGCTTTGCCTATTTCAAAGCCTTTCCTTAAGAGAAATTCCTTAAGGCATTCATACCATGCTCTAGGTGCTTGCTTAAGACCATAGAGCGCCTTATGGAGCTTGTAGACGTGGTTGGGGAATTGAGGGTCTTCAAAACCCGGTGGTTGCTCAACATAAACTTCTTCAGAGATTGGGCCATTCAAGAATGCACTCTTGACATCCATTTGAAAAAGCTTGAAATCGTGATGAGTAGCAAATGCCAATAAGATGCAGATTGCTTCAAGTCTTGCTACCGGTGCATAGGTTTCTCCAAAGTCCAAGCCTTCAACTTGAGTATAGCCCTTGGCAACCAACCTTGACTTGTTCTTGGTCACTACCCCATCCTCGTCTTGTTTGTTGCGGTACACCCATTTTGTTCCAATCACATTTTGCTTAGGGCGTTCCACTAAGGACCAGACTTCATTCCGAGTGAAGTTGTTCAGTTCCTCTTGCATGGCTATCACCCAATCAGCGTCTTGTAATGCTTCTTCCACGGAGAGAGGCTCAATCATGGACATGAAAGAGTAATGTCCACAAAAGTTTGCCAATCTTGATCTTGTGGTAACTCCTCTTCTTATGCTTCCAAGAATGTTGTCAACGGGGTGGTCTCTTTGAACATTTTGACGAACTCTTGGATGTGGCTCAAAAGCTTCTTCTTGAATCAAGTCCTTATTTTCTTGAAAGTCTTGAGCATAATCTTCAGAGGGCCCGGACTCTCCGGGGTTGAGTCCGGAGTCTCCGGGATGTCCGGACTCTCCGGACTTTTCTCCGGAGTGTCCGGGTTTTGCAGCGGCAGTGAGGTTTGGTGATGCTTCAATGACTTCAACTTCATCATCTTCTTCTTGAGGCTTGATTTCGCCAATGGCCATCTTCTTGATATCATTTGTAGAGGTCTTTTTCTTGCCTACACACACTTCATCAACTTGCTCCACTTGAGAGTCATTAGATTCATCAAATGTCACGTCACACGCTATATCAACACTACCGGTGGTCTTGTTGAGAACGCGATAGCCGTGAGCATTTGAGGCATAACCAAGAAAAATACCATCATCGACTTTAGGTGCAAACTTAGAGTTCTTGGGCTTCTTGTTGAGAATGAAGCACTTACAACCAAAAACTCTAAAGTAAGACACATTAGGCTTCTTACCGGTTAGGAGCTCATAGGCGGTCTTGTGTTGAAGCTTGTGAAGATATAAGCGGTTGATAGCATGACAAGCCGTGTTGACCGCTTCTGCCCAAAAACTATCCGAAGTCTTGTACTCATCAAGCATAGTTCTTGCGGCTTCTATGAGAGTCCTATTCTTCCTCTCCACAATCCCATTTTGTTAAGGAGTGTATGGGACGGAGAATTCATGACCAATGCCTTCACCATCAAGATACTCTTCAATGTTGGTGTTCTTGAACACGGAGCCATTGTCACTTCTTACTCTCTTGATCTTCACATCAAACTCATTTTGGGCTCTAGTTGCAAACTTCTTGAATACATCATGAACCTTGCTCTTGTCACGCAAAAAGAAAACCCATGTATACCGAGAGTAATCATCAACAATGACAAATCCATACTTGCTCCCTCCAATACTAACATAGGCCATGGGACCAAAGATATCCATGTGAAGCAATTCTAATGGTCTTGTAGTGGTGAGTACATTCTTGGAGGGGTGAGGAGCACCAACTTGCTTTCCGGCTTGACAAGCACTACAAATTCTATCTTTCTCAAAATGAACTTTTGTTAGTCCTACGATGTGTTCCCCCTTTAGAAGTTTGTTAAGATTATTCATCCCAACATGGGCTAGCCGGCGATGCCAAAGCCAACCCAAGCTAGACTTTGCCATTAAGCATGTATCAAGTTGGGCTTTCTCCGATGTAAAATCCACCAAATAAAGCCTTCCCTTGAGTTCACCCTTAAAAGCAACGGAGTCAACGCCTCTTCTAAAGACGGTCACACCCTCATTGGTGAACAAACAATTGTAGCCCATCTCACAAAGTTGTGACACGGACAACAAATTGTAGTCCAAAGATTCAACTAAATAAACATCGGAAATTGAATGATTGGTTGAGATAGCAATTTTACCTAGACCAACAACCGTTCCACCACCATTGCCTCCAAAGGCAATCTTTTCCGTAGGATGTTCAATCATTTCACAAGACATAAACATCTTCTTCTCCCAGGTCATATGATTAGTGCACCCACTATCAATCACCCATTTGGATCCACCGGAGGAGTATGCCTACAAAACAAATTAGGCTTGGTTTTTAGGTACCCAATGAGAGTTGGGTCCTTTTACGTTAGTCACAAGAACTTTGGGCACCCACACATTCCTTTTGATCATAGAACCTTGTGTGCGGGGTCCCACATACTTGGCCACCACTTTACCCTTGTGGTTCCAAGTCAACACATAATCGGCATAGAAGTTGTCTTGTGAAGCATGTGCCTTGGGCTTCTTGGTTTGCTTGGCTTGTACCACTTTGGTCTTGACTTGTGGTTCATGGGATGTGCCATTGGAGCTCTTGAACTTGATAGGAGTGTTGAGCCTAGGTTGTTTACCTTCAACCTTGGCACCCAATTGTTTCATCCCGTGCACCACATTTCTTGTTCCCACACCTCTTGTGTGGTTGTTCTTGATGAATGGGATAGGGTCCTTGGAGCCTTGCTCATGCTTACCTAACCCATTCCCATTCTCAAAGCCAAATTTCTTCATGTAGTTGGAACCAAAGCCCTTGGTATGGTTATCAAACTCTCCTTTCTTAGGTTCCTTCTTTTTTTCTCAACAAGAGAGTTTGATAAACGAGCAATCTCTTTCTTTATTGCATTCATCTCGGTAATGTTAGTGGCATAAGCATTTATATCAAGTTTATAGCATCTAGAATAACCATTACTTGTTGAAGCATTTGAGTTAGAGGTAGCATCATTAGAGGTTGTTTTAGCACTATTCTTAAGATTGTCAAGTCGAACTTCAGTTGCAATGTGACTAGCTTTCAAGCATTTTAAGCTCTCTTGAAGTTCAACCTTTTCACTCTCAAGTCTAGAGCAAGCATCCTTAGCTAGGAAGGACTTCCTAGTTAATTCATCTACTATAACGGCCTCTTTAGCTTGAGAGTTCTTGAGGCTAAGAATTTCTTCCTCTTTTTCTTTGAGCAAGCCCTCTTGCACCTTGAAACCCTTCTTTTCAATTACAAGGGCATCCTCAAGGGCAATGGTTTTCTCTCGCTCAAGTCTAAAGAGCTCTTCTTGCACCTCAAGAGTCTCATCTCTATTCTTGATTTCATTTAGAAGGTTCATGATTCTTTTGGTTGCTTTCTTGCCGAAACTAGTGATCATTCTTTCAAATTCATCATCACTATCAACATCATCATCATCTAGGGGAGAAGGTTTAGTGTCTACCTTAGTGCCCCTAGCCATGAGGCATGTGTGGGTGAAGTCATCTTCATCATCGGTGAGATCCCCAAAGAGTGATGGCTTGTCAATGGGTTGAGCAATGGATATTGTAGCAAGCCCCGCTTCATCATCGGAGTCGGAGCTATCATCATTTGAATCCCATTCTTCACCCAAATGAGCTTCACCAACTTCCTTCTTTTTGTTCTTGTCATACTTGTTGGTGTCTCTTTTTCTCACTTTGATGTTGGGGTATTCCGCAATGAAATGACCCTCCTTGCCACACCCAAAGCATGGCCTCTTGGATGTTCTCTTGGTCTTGATCTTGTCCTTGTCTTTGTTCTTGTTGAAGAAGCCACCCTTCTTCATCACCTTGGTGAACCTCTTCACAAATAGGGCCATTTGCTCGGGAATCAAGGTGTCATCACTATCTTCATCACTGTCTTCCTTGACCACGGCCTAGGAGGATGATGAGCTTGCCCTCTTCTCTTTGTCCTTGCTTGAAGTTTTGAGAGCTACTCCCTTGTTCTTCTCAATTTGTTCATGCATCTTTGACATTTCTTGAGAGAGCTTTGACTCCTTGACGGTGATGAGATGTTCTTCAATTCTACCAATCACATCCGCCGGAGTGAACTTCTTCAAGCCTCTTTTCTCTCTAATAAGTGTAGGGAGTTGAACATCCCTAGCCATATAAGCGGAGAGGATCTTATCAACTACTTCCTTTCTTCCCCATCTTGTGCTTCCAAGAGACTTGATCTTGTTGATGATCTTGTTCAAGCGGTTGTACATGTCTTGTGGAGATTCATCTTCTTTGATAACGAAGCGGTTGAGCTCACTCTCAAGAGCTCGAATTCTTCCTTCTCTCACTTGCCTTGTTCCTTCATGGTTGATAAAGAGAGTGTCCCACACATCTTTGGCGGACTTCAAGCCATCAACCTTGTCATATTCTTCGGCGGTGAGAGAGCTCTTGATGATGCGAATGGCTTGATAGTTGCGTTGAATTTCATTCGCTTGAACTTGTGTCAAAGTAGCATCTCCACTAGGAAAGTGATTCTCCTGTTCACAACACTCCAAAGTGCGGGGTTTACCGCCATCAAATACTCTTCCATCTAGTTCTTCCACTTGGAATAGCCGATTCCATCAAATTGGGGTATCTTTCCAATGTGGTGGGAACTCGATGGTTTATCAAAGATTAAATTGGAGTAATCGTAAGGGATTCTAGAAAACTCCCTTCCCGAAGGCCGACGAGTGGAGCGGTTGGATCTTGCATCATCGAAGTCATCATCGTTTGAGGAGGATGATCCACCATCGTCATTTCTTGGATGATGACTTGTGCTTGCTCTACCGGCACCACCCGCTGCACCTGTAGGACCCTCGGGTGTGTTCACGGGTGGTTGATTCCCACCGGGTTGGTCAAGTCACCTTCAGGCGGCGTTGCTTGATTAGTTGGGGTCGACATCTCTTTTCTCCAAGCGGTTAAGCTTCAAACGGAGCAACCGGCTCTGATACCAATTGAAAGGATCTAGAGGTCGACTAGAGCGGGGGTGAATAGTCACTCCTGAAAAATCATAACTTAAAACAGCTTATCAAACCAAGGTCCGCAGTCTCCGGATATTTTTCCAGATACTCCGGGAAATCCGGAGTATCCGGGAAAATGTCCGGATTGTCCGGCCTTTGAAGGGGGCGACTAAATCAACTGCAATCAAACTTGGCCAAACTCAAATCTGTGAAAATAGGTTATGCAATGTAGAGATATAAGCCTGTTCCACCACTTGGAAACAGTAGGAACCTTACCACGGAGTAGATCGGCCACAAACCCTAGAAATGTACTCAAGAGGATTTCAAGCATATAACAAGAGCAACAAGCGCAAGAGACACAAGGGATTTGTTACCGGAGTTCAAGCTCACACCTTGAGCTCTACGTCTCCGTTGAGGAACCCACAAAGGGTAGACCTTTACACCTAGGTCACTTTCCTCCCCCTAGCGACCACAAAGATCGAGATAGGGTTACGTACTCAATCACAGGGTAATACAAACTTCCTTGGGCAGCCACAATCCTTTGGATGCTCCAAGGCAACGCCTAGCCGGCTAGGAGCTCAAAGCTCCAAGAGTAACAAACACGAGATTGCCAACCAAGCGAAGAACGAGGTGCTCTAGAGATGGGAAATCAGCTCACTAGCACTCTCACTTGCTCAAGCCTTGAATTCCTCCTTTAATCCCCAACAAAGCTCAACAACCAAGTGCCAAGGGGAGTAAAGAGGAGGGGGAAGGTGTTCTGAATGCTGCAGGTCGAAATGAGGCAAGAGAGAGAATGGATAGGGTTGAGGGGGTATAAATACCTCCTCACCTAGAAAAGAGCCGTTACAGCTCTAAGACCCGGAGTATCCGGATTAGGCCCGGACACTCCGGGAAGTCTGGACTGTCCGGGATAAAACCCGGATTGTCCGACCTTCCAGAGTCAGCACACTTAAGGATATCTCGGTGATCGTGCAGTGCAAGGTGTCTCTCATAGGATTTTGGTGAGTCATCTAGAGCACCTTTTCAACTCTTGGAAGATACAATCCATGTCCCTCTTTATAGTACGGCATTCCTAGGACTCAATTTCAAAATATAAAATAAATAAACCTCCAAGGAATCCTTCTTTTAGCATAACTTCCTTTTTATATAACAATGGAGTGCTTAGATGCCATCTTAGAATTTTAGTACCTGCTCATATACTCAACACATCATTAGTAGCTTAATGGTCCGTCATTAAATCACCAAAACCCAATTTTTGGTGGGCCAAGATACTCTTCAAACTTAAAAGGTATTCATCATTTATATTCCTAATGTTTGACTGAAACTTTGTCCAAAACGACTTGTTTTATGGGTATGGAGGGAGTATATAGATGCATCATACTAAATATCGTGAACTTCATTTCTCTCCAAATGCAAGTTCACCATCCACTAGAACCATTTATTTATGTTCATATCGATTTTTTTTACTACTTTGCGAGTACCACTTAACAAAATTCAGTAGAATACATGGAGAATTGATAATTTAAGAGCAATTCTCTCTTAATAAAGTGAACATGATTTCATGTATAATATCGTTTGCAAAAGAATTTTACTTTGCATTCACCTACTTTTCTACTTTCAAAGTTCTCTTAAAATATTGTTTAAAAAATTCTCGCAGCAACGCGCGAGGTATCACCTAGTATACTCTATTATTGTCACATTTACATTCAATGGTTCTAGTACCGGTCATGGTTTGTTGTCTTGGTCATTTAACATTGATTTTTCCCTTGGAACCAGTACTTTCTTGTTAGTCTTGCACGTGATTATATAATACAAAGTCGTGTCACTGTCTTCAAGCAGTTTTTTTTTTCTGGATAAGAGATACTTTCTTGCATATTTTGGAAAAACAAAGAACAGGGGAATATTGTGATTTTCTTTTAGCTCTGGCAAAGAAGGTGGGACCAGACCACTTTCATAATACAGTGGCCGCTGTGTCCCAGCATACGTAACAAGAACGAAAAGCAGAGGAAACACAGAAACAGAGCAAGACATGCCCCACGCGTATCTCTTCTATCAAGTTCTAGGGTTCTACTCCTTCCATTTCAAATTATTTATTATCGTTGTTGACATAACATTTGATCATTCGTCTTATTCAAAAAACTATGCATACATCGTTTGTTTTGTTTGTATCTTATTTAATCATCAAAACTATTTTAAATATAATTTGATGTTTTTCAAATAAGACGAATAATCAAACGTTGTGATTAAAAGTCATCAATGATAAATACTTTGGATAAAGAGAGTAGTATGCCAGTATGGCTAGTGTCTAAGCTCTTCACCAAGACACCAACGGCCAACCCATCATGAAGTGGACTACAAAATCCACTATTCTCCAACTTATGGGTCAACAAAATTTGCTCACCAACAAACCCATTTTGACCACTGTCCGTTTCAATGCATGCATGCTCCGTTTGAGACTTTCAACGCTAGCTGTGGAGCGCACCAGCTCAGGAGATATTCTTCACTACATAACATTGATACATATTGTTTGCAAGGACCTGTTTTTTGTTTTTTTTTCTGAACCCTAACGCCTTCTTTTCGATTCTTAAATAAGAACGGATGCACGCACGGCTATCCAAGTGGCTGAGTCCATTTCTAAACAAGATAACTTTGACCACTGAATGCGCCCATTTGGTTTTTCTGAATCTTGAAGACTCTGCCAAGAAAGTAGATGAAACATACTCTCACGTTCTCAAAAAAAAAAAAAAGAGTGGATGAAACATACTCTCACGTTTAGAAAGTGCTATATCGAAATACTTTTTAGGTATTTTCTGTATTTGTGATTTAAATTATACTCCTTCCATTCTAAATTATTTGTCATTATTGGCTTTTGATCACAGCATTTGATAATTCGTCTTAAAAATTATGTATACATCATTTGTTTTTTGACTTACTTCATCATTACGTTATTTTAAGTATAACTTGACATTTTGTATATTTACACTATTTTTTAATAAGACAAATGGTTAAATGTTGTGATAAAAATCAACAGTGATAAATAATTTAGGGCGGAGGGAGTAAGTTGGGCACCAAAATGTGCCAAACCAAGATCATAACAAGCCTAATAATTTTGGCAATTGTGCTTTGGCATCAAACCAATTGGGAGCCAAAATTTTGGCTGCTACATTTTTACACTCTACCAAGTGTCATGCTATAGTTTTTGTCCAGATTTTGGTGGCCAAATTTTGACATGAGTGTGTTTTGGCATGCTTAATTTTAATAGAGCACATTTTGGTGCCCAACAAATCAGGTCATAAGTTCTTTCGAGACGAGCAGCCCCCGCAAAGAAAAGTACAACATCCATGGATCAACCCCCACATGGGGATCGTGATTGTACCCTGATATCTTTACCGGTTTTTTTTTTATGTCGATCACTATAGTGGGTCTTGCACTGGCACCATCCATCATGTAGCATGGAAGATTCAGAAGAAATGCATGCATGATCTCCTATCCAACAGCAAACTTTCCTGCTATATTAATTTCGAGTGTCACTCATTTCGACACCTTTTCATTTGTGATTTGCAGCGCGTGCACTTTTAACCATGTCATTATATATCCCTTATATATCTTACCCTATGGCCACGCACGTTGTTAGAGCTAAGAGATACAGTATATGGCTGCGTTTATCCTTTGGCCTTTTTCAGTCGCATGACCTACCGTCCGTCGTCACACCACACCACACCAGTGAGAGAGAATATCCTATACCCAGTTTGGAGGGAGGTCGGCCAACGACTTTGTAGAATATGAAAAGGCTTGGTTCATGGCCCAAGTGCAGGAGTCAATATCCGAAAACCTTATCGTTCAACTCGTGCTGCTGCGTTCCTTTTTTGCAACTCCCGCATCCATCTTTGACGGCAGTTGTCACCACACCAACCCACTGCACCTCTTCTTCTTAGATTAACTTGGCGAGGACCGAGGAGCACTCGAAGGTCGTTTTGAACATGGTCCACGTTCATGTTTCATCAAACGTAAAAAAAAAGGGGTCGCAAAAAATCAGCAAAAACATCGAGCACCTTTACCTACGGCTGCGCGAGTCATTGGCCAAGCAAGTGGCATAGCTGGTTACAATACGTGTACACGAGTCGGAAAGCGACCTTCCGATCCGAGGCTGCTGCTCGTGCCGTGGATCGTGATAGTGCTTCGCGGTAGGTGAAGGCGGACGGACGCATCGCCAGTCGTGATCGCCGCCTGGTGTGGACAGTTGAATGCAGCGTGGTATCCAGCAGACCAGCACTACACTCTCGCAACTTGCGAGGAAGGAAGTCAATAGTAAGGTCCAGTCCAATGGAGTGTACGTGCGTGCTCCGATCTATAGTAGATATGGTGGTAGGGAGCAGGGTATGTAGCTGCTCAAAGTTCTACCCTCACCGAACACCAGTTCTGTTATAATAAATAGGTCTTGAGTTATTTATTTTAATTAAAAGAATTAAAAGTTCATTAGTCTTGAGTCATGTATTTGAGAAGGTTTTTATTCGACTTATGAGATAGACCAAGCATACATCACTTGTGATTTGTGAAGTTGAATAAAGGTGAAAGACGTACCACACGCACGCGCTCGCTCGCCTCGTTGGACCGGGCCAAGTGCGTGACGTGACGTGATGAGCGGTGCGGACCTTAAATCGCACTTGTCCAGGTGGTTTATCCCACCGCGTACTGCTTTTCTGCCATCGCCTTCGTCTGCACTGCGCGTACGGTACCGGCAAGAGCAGAGTCTTCAGAACCTCAACTGATGCTAAGATCCTGCTTGGGATACGTGAACGATAAAGTTTTTTGGAGCGTCTTGACGCGACTGCTCGCTCCTCTCGTTCGTCTACTTCCTGGACTACATTCAGAAGGTCGTTCGAGAGACTGCACTGGGTACATCTTCTGCTCGCTCCCCTCGTTCGTCTACTTCCTGGACTACATCCAGAAGGTCGTTCGAGGGACTGCATTGCGTACATCTCCCTGCACCGACTTCGTACGACTACACCGATTGAGTCCATCTCTCTGCACCGACTTCGTACGACTACACCAACTGAGATCATCTCACGATTAGTATGACTAATCCAGATGGTAATAGTGCATCGGGTGACTCCGTGTCTCTGTCACCCGCCCCGCCTTGGATACAGACTAAACTTCTTTTGTTTGTTCATGCTTAATTATTCTTTAATCATGAGCATATTTATGTTTGATCGCTGTTTAAATATGAACACTAACACATACTTTGTGTCACTCACGATCCTCATATTAATGAGATACCTATTTAATTGTGAAATTAAAATATACAGTAAAATCATCTATTTTATATTGTCTAAAGATACAGCAGTGCGGCGCGCGTCCCATGCTGGCCGATCACGCATTCACGCTCGGCGCGCGGCCGATCGGCAGCGCCAGAGCGGATCAGTACAGTCGTGCTCGAGTCGCGGTCAGGGTCAGGTGCAGAGGTGGTGGTGGATGCCATGCATCAGCCGCACGTTTCTTCCAGTTTCACCACCCGTGTCGTGCTCCTGCTCCTGCTGGCTCGACACGCGCGAGTGGTCTATGGATGATCGATCCGATCCGGATCACCGGAATTGCATTTGATCCGCTCCAACCGCCCTCTACTCTCCTCCCATCCTCTGATCCTGCCTCCTGCCGACCATGCCCCGACACGTTATAGAGCGCAGCGGGGCAGTCGTTACGATCTCCCCGCATGCACGAGGATCGCGTGCGCCGCGGCGAACAGTTTTGCTGCGCCGGAGAGCGGATACCATCTGATATGGATAGTGTTGAGCCCATGCCTCGTAAACAGGACAGGCCGGCCGTCCGGGACGCCCCGAGCTTGGCGGCGGCAGCAGCAGCAGCCTTGCCAGTTACTCGTCAGTTCCCAACCAGTGCTGCGCGCCTGCGCCGCTGGTCATCCATCCAATCCATGTCCATGGCGGATCGCTGGAGATCGATTTGAGTGAGTCACGCCAAGGGCCAACGCACGCCGAGCGCATACCACCTGGTCACCTGGAGGCGTGACAAGATCCGCCTTCCGCATGCGCCTTCCACCTGGTTATCAGCAGGCACGGCACGCCGGCACGGCAGGTAGCAGCAGCCCCGAACCGCCGGAAAGCTACCGCGGCTTGGTTTGCCGTGCAGGGCTCCTGCGACTCACTGTAGCGATACGGCACGGGCCACGGAAACACGGACGCCGCATCGCCTAGCCCCGGCGGCACGCACGCACGCTCGATCGGCCTGGCTGGCCTCCGCGGGCGGAGCGTGGGGGAACTTAACCCAGCGGATTTCCGTTCGATGGGAAGGCCGGTCACGGCGAGAAAAGCGTCGAGAAGGCCGGCCGCGCCAGCGCTGGTGCGCTCGGCGTGGGTGGGAGGCGCCGGCTCCGGCGGGGGTGTTTTGTTTGCTCGTCGCGTCACGTTCCCTTCGTGTTCGTGGGCTGAGGAATCACACAAGTCAGAACCGTGAGGCTGGCGGCTGGCCCTCTCTCTGCTCGTCTCACTCACCCCACCCACCTGACCACCTCTCACGCCGTGGCCACTCGTGGTGTCGCGTCCCCGCATCCTGTCGCCCACTGCCGTCACCGCCGCGTTCGGGGGGACCGGTAGGCCAATAATTTCGTGCACTGGGCCGCCCGCCGAGGACAACAAGCTCGATGTGGCCGTATGGGCCCGTAACAGTGACTGCGTGCGTGCGAGGTGTTGTTGTGTGTGAGTTGTTGTTTGAGGGGCCGGCCGGCCGCAGCACAATGTCGGCCCAAGTAGCTCCATGGCCTTTCCTTTTGGACCGAATGATTTCTCAAAAGAGGAGTTTTCTGGCCGACGACCACGATGTGTGTTCTCTCTCCATCCAGCTTCCACCAGCACCATGGCTGGGAGCTGGGTACGGACACAGACACCAGAGACTAAACCTTTAAAAAAAATCCATTTTTGATCATTCATTTTTACCAAAGTTTGGTTTGGGCTATCAAACTTTAAAACCGGATATTTTTGGCTATCCAACTATCAAAACCGTTCAAATTTGGCCATCTGACGGTTTTGATGGGTGGTTTTAAGTTTTTTTTATTTACAATTTATTCCTTAAATCTTAAAATGATTATTAATTTTTGCCCGTACCTCCTATTTAATTGATTCTTGTGATCACACATTCATAACGATGAGCTTTGTCTTTTAAAATGTTTTTGTTATTATTTTATCACTATTTGTTATATTATTCTTATGTTATTGCGTTAGAACAACAATTTCAGAAAAGTAAAAGAAACAGTTACAAAATAATATAAATAACATTTTAAAAGATAAAGCTCGTCGTTACAAACACATGACCACAAGAATCTCTTAAATCGAAGGTACGAGAAAAAAAATAGCAATCATTTTAAGGTTAAAGGACTATTTTATTTACGGTTTAGTCCTTAAATCTTAAAATGATTACTATTTTTTCTTGTATCTCCTACTTAAGTGATTCTTGTGGCAATGTTTGTAACGGTGAGCTTTATCTTTTAAAATATTATTCACATTATTTTGTAAAAGTTTATTTTACTTTCCTTATATTGTTATTTTTACACAACAACATAAGAAAAATATAACAAATAAAAGATAAAATGGTATAAAGAACATTTTAAAAGATAAAGGTCACCGTTATGAACGTGTGACCGCAAGATCACCTAAATCAGAGGTACGTGCAAAAATTAATAATCATATTAAGATATAAGGACTAAGTTGTAAATAAAAAAAATTAAAACCACTCATCAAAACCGCCTGATGACCAAATTTGAACGATTTCGATAGTTAGATGGCCAAAAATACCTAGTTTTGGAGTTTTAGAGTTCGATGACCAAAACCAAACTTTGTCAAAAGTTGAATGATCAAAAATGAACATTTTCCTAAAAAAACCACCAGCAGCAGCAAGTGCAGGTTTGTTACTACCAGATAAGTTTCTCACTTTCTCAGCACGTCGTGTCATGCTGCCCCAACTCGATTGCAGTGCGGTCTCGCTTTCAGGCTGTCGCAGATCACCACTTGTTACGTTCCACTGGAGTACAGCCAGCACCCAGGAACTGAAACTGAGTTGATGCTAAATCTAGCAGTACTAGCAGACGCGAATTTCTCAAACGGCATCGGACAATGTCTCGCAGGAGTGAATCGAGTGATGCACTGATGCTAACCCGCTCCTTTTTCATGACAGACGGGAATCTTCTTCAGCTGGTTTCCCGGAGGGCTCGACGGACCTCGATTGGTTCCACAAAGCAGACCCTGACATTGTTAACAAAGAAAGCGCACGCCCTGCATTCCAAGGACTCAACAGTGCGTGCCCGCTACGAGTCACACAGGACCCAGAGTTCCACCATGAATGGTCAGCAATTCGGCACTGATAAGGCTGCAACGAGTGGTCTCGCGCTCCAACAGCAAACAATGCTGCCGCGGGCTCTCAGCGCATAGAACAATCCCTGCAGGAAAACATCGACAACACCAGAGCCCCCTGGCATGCAAGATGCAACAAGCGACATCAGGCTACCAGGCAGCTCGGCTCCGATTCCACACGGCTTAGGAAACACAAGTACTAACAAGAGGTCCAGGAGTTGCCACATTATTACAAAGGTTCAGTTCACAACCAACGACGCCACAGTTTGCATCGCATCACTTCTGTCCTAGTTGTACGTACCCATTACAGGTACCGGACGATCGGGGGAAAGCACAAACCTGTCATCACAGTTCGCAGCTGGAAGAGTCGTCCAGCTTTTATTCATTACTACTGATATTAAAGAAAGGAGATCCTACTCCCCAAACACCACCACGGATAACCAGGCTCTGTAGCGGTCAAGCACGAGGCCCAGTTCTTCCCTCTCTTTCTCATGGACTCCAGCATGCTCCGGACGAAAAATGGACGCCATGGCATCAATGTCGATCAGCTTCTCCAACAAAGCTCCTGCACGGATCCGTTTGCTTCCATCAAAAAGATTCGAATTTTCCACAGCTTTGGCGCATGGACATATGGAAACAGGTGGAACAGGGTTTTGGAATGCTGGAGCCAGAATACCCTGCACAATGTACGGCAAGAGCGGTAGAAGTCAGTAAGGTGGCCCACCAACACAATGGTAATTACCGTTTAGCTGAGAACAGGTCCATATGGTATGGAAGAAAAATAAATCAAATGGAAGGACATAAATACTTGCGAAATTACAAATCATATATGTGTGTCAGCAGAACAGTACTGTGATGTTTGCCAACAGTTCAGCCTCATGTTGAATGTTATTGATAAATGTGTAGTATTTGTAGTGCCAGTGAACTAATTTTCCCCTATTGACGATGGCTATCATCAGGAAAAGTCAACTAGATTGCTCAGCACTCTGTCAGTTACAAATGCAATTCTTCCTTTATTGAGTAAATTTCACTCTGATACTAGTCCTTCCAACAGGACAGCAGTGAGTAAATTTCAGTTTTCACTAGCAAAATTTCCTGTGCATTGCAATGGCACAAGCCAAACAATTATATGTACATGCATAGAGAATACAAATGGCGAAACATGTAGATAATTACTACTGTGTGCAAATACAATAAGATGGTAAGAAAATCAAATAATCAAAATAGAGTAAAGGTGGGTAAGCGATGCAAAGTTTAGGGGGGCAAAGTGTAAATAGTGCAGTTTGGGTGTAGTATTGACTTGGTTACACTAGGAATCTTATAGCATGATTCCAGCCCTATTAAACCAAAGGTCCCAAGATGGAGGGCTGAATTGGACTTGTACCATGAAATTTAAATTTGATCAAATCAAATTTGACCTCAAGCTTCCCCAAGATCTTTGAAATTGGAGTCTGGAGCAAAAGGTTATGACCATTTTACAGACTTCAGCTTCTGTGAGCAGGTGGCCAAGTAGGGTCAGCGGGATGGTCTGTTGCACAGGACAAATGCCGCGGACATATTTTTCAATGTTTCCAATCACGGAATGGTACAATGCCCTGAAACTGTAAATGCCAACTTTTTGTCTTTTTCAACTGGTGGAAAGGTTTACTAATTACTAGATGGCTAAACTTTTAAGCATGTTCTCCCAACAGCTACTTTCAAAGGTCTAAGGCTATACGTACCCCTAAGTCATACCATTTGAATGCATAAACACATATTAGGATTTTGATGAGTTGATTGAGGATCAAGGCAATTAGCACAATACTATTAAAGATGTGATAGTTTAGGCTTAGTGTGCGCCTAGCTAAGTTGCTAGCTTAGGAGAGGTCAAGGACCTCCGTTTATTGTTCCTGGTGTTTGCCAATATCAGCATGGACTGTATCTCTCTTTTCACAGTATATCATAATGGTGACCTGGTAATTGAGTGACTTAAAGTTCTGCTGATTGCACCAGTAACAGGAAATATCGTTCTAGAATGAAAAAGTGAGACCGCAGCTGAAAATTATTTCAATACCATAATCATCTAATTAAAAAAAAGCTTAGATCAATCATTGTATATTTAGTGTCAAACCAGCTGTAAAATGTTACAAATGCAAGCTATGCTTCAATCTTGACTTTGGATGCAGAAAACAATAGCAATTGCCAGAATGAAGCAGACGCGCTTGTGGCGCGATGGTTGAGGCCGCCGGTTGTGGTGCCTCCCCACCCAGGCTCGAAGCCTGGGTGCTGCATGTCGTGTGCCCCCCTCCAAAAATATAGTAACCGAGCAGATGGTTCCGCGGCCGCCACGAAGCGAGTGCGCGTGAGGTTCCTGCCGGCTATTGAGGTTCGGGGGGTCCCTTCTTAAGGCTTTGTCAAGGGGACGTCTCTCCCCTTGATCGAGTTTTTTTTTAATTGCCAGAATGAATGTTAATTCACCAGAATTTAAAAAATCTTAATCATTGCTAAAGGAATTGGTTTGGCAACCCAAGCCCTGGCAAAGGAGGAGGGTGGGTGTTAGGTTTGGCGAACCTCGTACTTAGCCCTTCTATGGAGATGAATTGCTAAAGGAATTGGTTATAAAATGCCTTTTATTTTCATTTTCATTGTTTTTCTTGGTTCGCTTGTTTACTTGACCATAACAGCACTAATTTCTAAACTGGCTGTATACTTGTATGCATGACAAGAGATACAAACAGGGCTACGAATCTAAGGCGAAACAACTTGTCCGCAGGGCCAGCTACCGGAGTCTAGGACATGCCACTGACTGCCAGGATCCCAGGACGGCAGGACAGAACGTGCCTGCTGCCGCATGTTTCTCTGTAACAGGCAGTCAATCACATATGCCACGGCATAGAGGCAAGGGGGACTTTGTTGAACCCAACACCGAAAATCTAGTCCCATGGAGAGTCAAACCTGGGCCTGCTGGGTGCTACTAAGGCATTGTAACCACTAGGTTACAGGCCTGTTTTTTGTGATGCATAAATACAAGCAGAATTGAAGCATTTGAAAGTGATTTTTTTTAGAAAGAACAGGAGTAAACAAAAGATGAATTTTACCTGAAGGCGATTGAGAACCCTACTATACTCCCCCAGAAGCACAGGTTGCTGCTCTAAAATCAGAACTTCAAATATTCGAGAAATGCACCAAACACCAAAGCTAATAATGAGACTAGGTAGCCATATGCATGCATCTCCACAACCCAGAACTGAGGTGCAAACATTGAACATTTTACCATCAGAATCAACTACTGCATTCGGACTGAATGCCCAAATTGGACATACATCTCCAAATATCACCATTTCAGCAGCCAAGCCAACAAGCTTCTCATCATGCCCACCTCTATGCTGGAACAGCCAATCAGCCTGCTCAAGATTCAATAAATTCCTAATACAAGACCAAAAAGAACTCAAGAGTAGCCCTTTCAGTTCATTGTAGGAGAAATAAACAATTGTCTTGGAAGCCTGTTGAGCTACTTGCTGTGATGGACATTTTGTAACCAAAACTGTCATTGCACTCAGCTCCTCCAATGGACAAGGGGGGCGGTAAGATGTAGAGTTGCTTCCCATGACAATGGATTCAGCAAAACTGTGAACATTTTTGTATATGGGAACTTCATATTGTACGTGATCATTTTCCATAACAAAATATGATACTTCATCAGACTTCAATAAACTGTCTTCCTGAAGGAATGAGTCCATGATGCACTTTCTGAGATGCACAACAGCAGGCAATGTGCAATTTCCCTGTTCAGGGCATATGCTATTATTGATTTTAAACAAAGGTTGTGTCTTCATGATACTTAAATTTACTAGATTGAAAGGATCACATAGTCCTTCAGGTGTTCCATCAAAACAACACGGGCAGCTTTTGATTTTTTTCCTCAATATCCAACCCAATAAGAAGGTCCAACCTTATGATCTTTCCTTTTTCTGTCAATTTACCATGCAGGTCAAACAAATTTCCCCAGAAGGCATCAAGGAAGTCAGCAAACTGGAGGTGTGCAGAAAAAGGCTCTTGAAATTGTCCTGCGGGTATCAATTCAGCAACTTGTTGACTTGAGGCATCAGAAACAGCATCTCTTACAATTTCTACATTAGCAAAACCTTCGACGGCAAGATAATCTATCATGTCAAGCATATTCTTTGTTGAATGGACCTTATTAGAAGTTGAAGCTTGTCCAGAGGGAAGAATCATGCTCCTTGCATTACCTTCATGCTCAGAGAGGGGAAATGAATTGTGGCATGAAACTGGATCAGTAGGCTTAACACATAAATCCTTAGAAATGGGAATTTCTTTACCGACGGTTTGAACCAAATTCTCTTGGGATATCTTGGACAAGGGTGTCTCTCCAACGTCAAATGTTCCGTCATTTTCATTGAAGACCATGATTTGCTCTGGTGAAGTTTCACATTCAGAGCCCAAAATTGGGTCAAGTCCAGCCCCCGGAGCCTTGATGGTATCAGAATCTGTTGCGTCAGTAGAGGGGTTCTTTTTTTGGCAAACTCTGTGATAATGACCATTTTCCAACAAGATCTGTGGGTCTATTTTCTCATGTACTGAATTTCTTACAGACCATAATAGTTTGAATACCAAACAGATTGTAAAGTTAACGGATAGAAGAGCAACCAGCACAATTTGCACAAAAGATGTGTTAGGGATTCTCATGAACTCAGCAAACCCGCAGTCCTTAATTACCAGTGCCACTATGAGTGCAGTGTTCATGGCAACTGATATGACCATGATAATCAAGATAAGGGCCGTCATAAGCAGGTAATGTTTTGAGGTACCCATATGATTAACAGCAAGGACCGTACACAATGAAGTGGGCTGTATGAGTGCGGCAACAGTGCTGCAATGAGAATATGACAAAAGAGAAGCAATAAGTAGATCTCATCAGAGCACCAAAAAAACATGCTGGAACTCTTTGCAAGGACAGAACTATGAAACAGTGGGTGCTACCTGGGTGATAAGCCAAGATGAAGCTGGTTCCAAGTACTGCAAACAGGTCAGAAAGGATGAATCCACACTGGTCAATATCTGCAAAGTAGTAAAGAGACAGGTTATTTCACAGCATGAACTGAAACCAAACATATTGCATCTCGGTCATTGTTCTGAAATAGGCCATCAGGCCCTGTTTGGAACAGCTTAAATTCAGCTTATGGCCAAAATAAGATGAAACTAGAAGCCAAACAACTTGCTTTTTCGCAGCTTTTTTTAACCGCGCTTCTCCCCACCACCTCCATCTGTACTAAAACGCAGAAGCTAATTCAGATCCACTCCATTTTCAGATTGACAGTAGAATAGTAGAAAATTACAACATGACTATAGCAGTACTCATACACTCAGCTAGAAAGCTAGAGCAAAATATAACCCTAATACGAATAGGCTAGCCTTCTGTGAACCCATTTGATTCACGAATGGACATCCATTATGACATATATGTCAATGTCACCCATGATGATCTAGTAAGCGTGTGTACATGAGTTCTATAATTGTTTTGACTGTGATGGTTAGTAGAAACTCAATGGGTAATATGAATATAATCAATCGTAGAGAAGCCGTGCATCTTTTATGGGCTATATGTGTGTGTGTGTTGTTATGAGCCTGGGCGGCTTGGCCCAGACGACACATAGGGGGCAGCTAGCCACGCCAGGGCTGCTGCTATCCTGCCAATGCCACCAACAGGGGTGCAGCACCCCTTTCCTTTTGTCCCTCATCGGTCACCCCCTGCACTTGTCAGGACTGAGGAACAGAGGTGCCTGAGAAAGAAATTTAGAACAAGAACTGAAGGACAACTATAAATTGTTGCCTAACCCGAGTTAGGATTGCATGGCTAGAGGAATTTCAGGATACAAGGAAACTATTTTACTCCCCTACTACTGAAGTAGGATTCATCAAATGTCTCCACAGTTCCCACAATCCCTTCTGCCATCCTATCCTACTCTACTACAATTGAACTAGGGTTCATCAAATATATAGAGGCTTGACTATACTCAAGCTAAATGGAAACCAAACACAGTTTACAGTATGAAAATGGGCTTCGGGCACACAAGTGAGCTAAACAAAGCTGTAGGATGGACGATGAACAGTATTCCTTGCTTGATCTGTTTGTGCCTTGACTTCGGCGTCAAGTTGCTGAAGACAACAACTTCACTTGGTGACTTGAGTAGTTGAGTTCTGAAATTTCTAAAACTGCAAATTGAAGAGTATGACATGCCTTCCCCTACCGCTCCCCACTCCGTGCACCGGCCGCCTCTGCCACACCTACTGTGCACGCCATCGCCACCCCCCGCGCTGGTGACAGGGGGACTGGCGACATCCCGTCCCTAACCCTAACACCAACTTTGGCTACAACCTCCGAAATACGCCCCCAACGAATGCCCCATGACAGAAGTGCAAAAATTTTAGATTGATCCAGAACTCCAAATACATGAATAAGAAATCGGTAGCAGCGTAGTGCGGATGCCAAGAAAAACAAAATCCGATTGGAATCAGTAGGAATTCAACCAATTTTGTAGGAATCGAATATAGGGAGAAGGTTACCTACCAAATCCAAAACCGTCCGGGGTCAGGCTCAAAGGAGTGCTTCGATCTCCTCGATTCCACCGCTCTTTTCTTCGATGGTATCGAAGGTGGTGTGTCACACGGCGGTGGGGGTGAGTGGGGAACTTTCCTTTGGAGTAAGCTTTCCCTTGCATATAAATCCATGGGCAGCGACACAATATTTTGCAAAAAAGCCCAAAATATATGGAGATAATATGTGAATAGCAAAAGTGCATGTAGAAGTTAAATATATGTCCCCACGTGAAAATGTAGCGCTACATTTACTGCTGACTACATGACAATGGCAGTAAATAAAAGGGAAGCTAGAAACATATTTTTCACATACCACACATTTGTTAACAAAAGGAATGCAAACAAATCAAAATCTGGATGATATTTCTATACTATCCACATTTTTTTCTAAAAAAAGAGCAGATATTATTACCATTTCATTATACAAAATTCAGACAGTATAGAATATGAATCCAAGGAATTAAAATGGCGAGGCCTGCCAAATCTGACATGGAAGGAAGAAATGAAAAAGGAACTTAAAAGAATGGAATGTGCCAAAGATAATTGACGTTAACAAATAAGGACATGGAAAGTAGCAATCCGCGTGCCAGAACCATGACCTATGAAATCGACATTTCCTTTACTATTATTTCCTAATACAAATACAATTTTACTGTTACATACATCTTTTTTAGGAGAAGCCAGCAGGCTAACTGCGGGTCTGTGTATTATTAGTAGAGAAGGTGAAATACGAAAAAAACACAATTACAACAAATAACCACAACCAAACCACTGACCCACACGACAAAGTGACCATATGACCACCATAACAAAGAAACCGCCAGCGAGACCACCACAGCACTGGCAACCAAGAGCCACCATGCACACCAAAACAACCACCAAGAGAGAAAGGGGTTGTCCATGGCGAGATACGAAGTCTGCAGATGCCACAAACGCCAACCAAGAAAGCAGAATAAGTTTTTTCAACAAAAAACCCCCCGAGCAACCATACAATTTTCAGCAGAAAACCCAAGAATATATGGAAATAATATGTAAGTAATATAGATGCATGTGAAAGTTAACTATATTACCCTCATGAAAACGTACAGATACATTTAACCTTGGCTTCAGATTATGGGTTGACAACTACATGACAAAAGTATTAAACCAAAAAAAGGAAGCTGGGAAGACTTTCACATACCATACATAACTTAAGGAGTGCAAACCAATTAAGAATCTGGATGCATATGCTCTTTCAATATCATATCTACATTTTTGTCTAAACAAAGAGCGGATATGAATACCATTTTATCAAAAACAAATTCAGATGGACTTAAATATGATCCAAGGAACTCAGATGGCAAGGTCAGCCAAATCTGACATGGGAAGGACTGAAGGAGAACTACAGAGGAACTTGAAAGAATGTGATATATCTAAGATAATTGACAATAGCAAAAGAGCTCATGAAAGGTATCCATGCGCCAGAACCATGGCCTGTGAATTGATATTTCATTTACTATTATCTCCTACTACAAATACAAACACAAATACTATTTCACTATCCGATACATATTATAGCTACTTTTTAAGCTCCTGTCAGGATTCCTTTTAGCCTAATCAAACTTGGTTGGAACAAAAGGCTTGGGCAACACATATCATGTATTACTCTAAGCTTTTGGATAACTATGCAAAGGCGAATCGCCTTAAAAAAAAAGATTGTGTAGCATATATCTATAGTGAACCGATGTAAAACAACCAGATTGCTTATTTAGTTGTTTATCTTTTTCAGAAAATGCCTTCCCAGGAAAAAGCTATAAGGGCAACATAGTGAAAACCTCATAGACCAACAATGTGACACGTTTCCAATTTCGTTCGACCCCAGGAGAAAGCAGAGCAAAACATAGGAACGCAGTTGGGAAAGAGGGGAAACCCTAACTGCCTGGGTCAGCAAAGATTACGAGGTAATAGCAGCACGGTCACACCCGACAAAACGGCGAAGAGGCGGTATAAGGAAGCTGCAGAGATCGTGCGCTCCTGCAAATAGAGCGCGTGGAGGCCGAAGGCGACACGGTAGATGAGGTCAGATGAGATGATCTCGTGCTTGATCCAGTTCATCCCCGCACACCAAAGTCCAATGCAGCTGGCATTGTTGTCCTCTACACTCTTGTTCTTGTTCGATTCAGGAATGTGAGAGGGAGACAGTGGGGTGGGAGCTGGAGTTGGAATGCGCGGCTGCGACGGCGGACGGGGACAGACCGGCCGACGCCGGAGGCGATGAGCGAGCTTGCTGGGTGACGTGCGTGCCCTTGCGAAGCCCAGTTAACTTGGCTATGCCCAATAAAAAAGATCTGAAATCCTTCTGATGGGCTACATTTTGGGCCGGGGTTTCTTTTTCCCAATTTTTTATATTTATATTTATCTTTTTATGATTTTGAAAAATATATGTCTGAATAAAAATTTGCAAAATTATACCAGTTCCAAGACAGCAGGGCACCTACTCCCATATGCAACGGCGGTAGGAGCAGTCTACCTTCAAAAATTTATAATTTTTCATATGAATTCAGATGGAGATAAATTTATATGAAAATTGTAGCTTTTGTCGAGATCTACAACGTTGTAGTTCAAACTTTTTTCGTTTGAAATCAGTTTGATGCTCAAATACTCGACACAATTTTTTCTCCTCTTAACAACATATTTTAAAAATCATAATTTTTTATATGACCTCAGATGGAGATAAAAGTTACACGAAAATTGTAGCTTCCATCGAGGTCTATTACTTTGTAGTTGAAACTTTTTTTCCATTTCAAACCATGTTGATGATCAAACGTTTAGATCTAAAATTCAAAATTTTAGATCTGAATAGTATATCGATTATTTGAGCACAAAAAAATTCAAATGAAAAAATTTTAAACTACCAAGTTGTAGATCTCGACAAAATCTACAACTTTTATATAAATTTTATCTACTTCCGAATTCATATGAAAAAGTTGTGAAATTTTTAAGGCAGATTGCTCATACCGCTTGTAGAAATGCTACAGTACTCCGACGGGGTTACTGTTACCTATTGTCGTTTCATATGACGGTAGCTACCCCAGCCGCCGGCAATGATATAGTTTTGCAAGATTTCTATTTGGATATATATTTTTTAAAATTTGCAAAAAGTAAATACTCCCTCTGTCCCAAAATATAGCTTCGTTTAGATTTTTTCAAAGTCGACCTTTTTCAACTTTGACTAACAATAACTCTTAAAATAATTTATTTTAAATAGAGAAGATTACTGATTTTGATAGTTGGTTTCATGGTTAATCTACTAATATTATTTTTATGTTATAAGCATTTATGATCATTTCGTTATTCACGGTCAAAGTTGAAAAAGTTTGACTTTGAAAAAGTCTAAATGAAGTTATATTCTGAGACGAAGGAAGTATAAAAAATCATTTTCCCCACGAGAAGCCAGCCCGTGAGCTAAACAACGCACGGCAAAAATGAACCAAATTGTTAGCACACAAGCACAAAATTGTTTCAACTGAATTGGTAGCTCCATCAGCTTAGAAATTCACATGCTGCACTTACCATCAGCTTAGAATGTTTACCATCAGAACTCACTGCAACCCCCAAGAATGCCAGGAAAGCATGAATGAAGGAAAATCTTCAGATCATTCTGCGCTCTCTCTAGTTCCATCGTGTCACTACGAAGAACGGAAGAAACGACTATCGACTAGAAGTCTAGAGAACCTCCAGGTCACATGATTCAGGGCACCGTAGAAAGCGAAACATGGCAACACACATTCACTTATTTGAGGTTAGGTCAACTCCTCATTTTAAGTTGGGGCCAGAACTAACAATGTTTCTGCTTCTACATATTAGGATCATCATGTGGCTGGTTGCTCGTCCAAGTCACCAAATGGAACTTCTCGCTTCGGGGCCTTTAAGTGTAATCACAGGATCCCTGTTTCGATTAGTTGCAGGTAGCTTTTTTGCTTCTTATGGCTGAGCACAATGGTGTAGTCACTTTCTGTCCCATAGCTGAAGATCTATTGGCGCGGCAGTCTCCACATCAATCCGTCCTAACACCAGTTTTTGCTTATAAGTCGTAGTATCGATGAATACCTTAATGTTTTTCTCCAGAAGCTGTGTGAGATCGCCATGGCATCCGGTGCTTCAAGAAACGTCAGGTGAGCGCCATCCCGCGAGATCAAATTCCACATCTCTTCTCATCAGGTTGAAATTTCATCAATCTGTAGTCTAACACTTGAATAAGCTAGGGGTTCGATCTCAGCCATCCACTTTCAGATGGTTGAAATGCCACATTTCTGATTTCTGAACATGCGTAAATAGGTTTCAGCAGGAACAATGCATGTTTATAACAAAGTGTGCAAAATCGATTTCAGGTTTCAGAACGACATCGAGGTTCAGCACTTCAGGGCAAGCCCCCTGGAGAACCTGGGCAGCAGGAAGCACGGCAAAGGCCACGACCCGAAGAAATGCCGCCTGGGCTTCCGCGGCGGGTGCCTGGACAAGGCCTGCCGGAACCCGACCCTCAAGGACCGGGTGCTGTCGCGCGCCTTCTCGGAGGAGCTGGAGTCGCTGGTGCACGCCGGGAGCCGCCTCTTCTTCGACCCGCGCGGGCACCTGATCCACCTATGGAACAAGATCTTCCTGGCCGCCTGCCTGCTGTCCCTGTTCGTGGACCCGCTGTTCCTGTACCTGACGGGCACGCAGCGGCGGGACACGTGCATCGAGTTCAAGTACCCGCTGGCGCTGACGCTCTCCATGATCCGGTCGCTGCTGGACCTCTTCTACGCCGCGCACATCCTGTTCCGCTTCCGCACAGCCTTCATCGCGCCGTCGTCGCGGGTGTTCGGGCGCGGGGAGCTCGTCATCGACCCCTACAAGATCGCCAGGAGGTACCTCGGCCGGACGTTCTGGTTCGACCTCGTCACCGCGCTGCCGCTGCCGCAGTTCGTCATCTGGATCGTCGTGCCGCGGCTGAACGACTCGCCGACGGCGAGCCGGAAGAACATCCTCCGCGTCAGCATCATCTTCCAGTACCTCCCGCGGCTGTTCCAGATCTTCCCGCTGTCGAAGCAGATCGTCATGGCGACCGGGGTCATGACGGAGACCGCGTGGGCCGGCGCCGCGTACAACCTCATCCTCTACATGCTCGCAAGCCACGTACATCGCTGTCTCGATCCCCGAACTTCTTTTGCCTTGAAAAGTTGAAATTCTGTCTTTGGACGGACCGGATTGACGTATGCATGTTGCAGGTGCTGGGAGCGCTGTGGTATCTGTTCTCGGTGCAGCGGCTGGAGTCGTGCTGGAGGAAGGCGTGCCTGCTGGAGAGCCCGGCGTGCCAGACCATGTTCTTCGACTGCAAGGTGGTGAGCAGCAACAGGACCATCTGGTACGAGCTGAGCAACATCACGAGTCTGTGCGCCACGAACAACGGGTTCTACTTGTTCGGCATCTATGGGGAGGCGCTGGACGCCAAGGTCACGTCCTCGACCTTCACCCAGAAGTACTTCTACTGCTTCTGGTGGGGGCTCAAGAACCTGAGGTAATTTAGTACAAGGAAGGGCTGCAATTTTTTAAGTTTGACTGAGGTCAATTATTCTTAACTGACGGTGCAAAAAAAATCGGACAGTTGCTTAGGCCAAAATCTGTTGACGAGCTTGTTCATTGGTGAAATTGCCTTCGCCATCGTCATCGGCGTTCTTGGGTTGGTGCTGTTTGGCCTGCTTATCGGCAACATGCAAGTAAGCTATTGCTACTTCGCTAGTACCTCTGTTGTGTATGCAGAGACAGCATGCAGTGACAATTTCTACAGTCATCTGGTGAAGGAACTTGGTGGTAGATGCTCTGACATGTCTTGTTGATCTGTGTGTCTCCTCTATATATCCGATCCGCGCGCAGTCCTATCTCCAGGCAACGATGGTGCGTCTGGAGGAGTGGCGGTCGAAGCGGACGGACATGGAGCGGTGGATGCACCACCGGCAGATCCCGCAGCCGCTGAAGCAGTGCGTGAGGCGTTACCACCAGTACAAGTGGGTGGCCACCTGCGGCGTGGACGAGGAGGCCCTCCTCAAGGACCTGCCCATGGACATCCGCCGCGACATCAAGCGCCACCTCTGCCTCGACCTCGTCCGCCGGGTGCCCCTGTTCGACGAGATGGACGAGCGGATGCTGGAGGCCATCTGCGAGCGGCTGCGCCCGGCGCTCTACACCCGGGGCACGCGGCTGGTGCGGGAGCTCGACCCCGTGGACTCGATGCTCTTCATCATCCGGGGCTACCTCGACTCCTACACGACGCAGGGCGGCCGGTCGGGCTTCTTCAACTCGTGCCGCATCGGCGCCGGGGAGTTCTGCGGGGAGGAGCTCCTCACGTGGGCGCTCGACCCGCGCCCCGCGGCGTCGCTGCCGCTCTCCACCCGCACCGTGCGCGCCGTGTCCGAGGTCGAGGCGTTCGCGCTCGTCGCCGACGACCTCCGCTTCGTGGCGTCGCAGTTCCGGCGCCTGCACAGCGCGCGGATCCGCCACAGGTTCCGCTTCTACTCGCACCAGTGGCGCACCTGGGCCGCGTGCTTCATCCAGGCCGCATGGCGGAGGCACAAGCGCCGCCGCGCGTCCATGGAGATCAGGGTGCGCGAGGGTGGGGGCGTGCGGGCTGTGGGGAGCTTGAGGCGGCCCCGTCGGCACAGCATCGACGGCAATGCGCTCATCAAGAAACCCATGGAGCCGGACTTCACGGTGGAAGAAGAGGACTGATCATCGAGCTGGTGAGCTGTATATTGAAAATTTTCTTACTGCCCCGTGTAAAGATGACGCCCAATGCAACCCCTGCATATACATGCATACATATACTGAGATGTTTGTATTTTGTTATGTGCGACAAAAAATAATGCATTAATATTACAGTCGTAAGAGCATTTCTAAGAGTTTGCCAAATTTTACTTACCAAATCTTATATTTTATTTACTTCTAAAATGAAATGCTAAGTAAAAAAGAGCTCATCTCCATAGTTTGGCATAATTCACTTACCAAATCTAGATCTAACTTACATCATGAATCTTTCTTTGTTACTTTTTTTCACCCTCCCACATATCTAGAGACGACAATGCCAAGCTCGCGCCGCACGTGTATATATGCGCGCTCGAGGCTGATTTTTCCTAAGTTGTCAAGTATTTTGCCAAACTGTTAGAGAAATATTTTTAACGTTTTTACTAAAAATAAAAAATGATAACTCGATTTGACAAACTGCTGAGACATTCTAAATTACTTAAATAGACGTATGTTACAACGGCACAACAGAATTCATTAGAAAGAATACACAAGCAATGTCAGCTGCACACATAGATCTGGGGGAGATGATAAATTGCGTTCAATGACAATGCCGGCAGGCCCGGCACACATATATAATCACTTGAACAATCGGCGCGCGTTGCGCGCCCTAGCAAAAACTACAAATAAAATTATAAAAACACCAATGTAGAAAACATCAGTTGTCCCAACCAATTTCATTAGACATGATGAATTAGTGTCCCAACTAATTTCATTAGACATGATGAATTAGTGTCGGCATGCCCATCACAAGTTTAGAAGCATTAAAGAAGATTTACTCACCAAACAATTTTATTAAACAGAATGCATTTCTTTCATTTGGAAACGGACAAGATTTAGAAACATGTACAGATGGATATAAATTTTGTGTATTCTATGTAAAAAAAAATTCAAAGAAACATTTATTGGTGAAGGCAAGCTCTCTACCATGTCTTCACTGTAGAATCGCTAAGGCGTCTACCAGTAGGAACAGTGTTGCTCTGCACGAAATCATAACAAAAGAAGCAATTAAGATCACTGTAACTAAGTTACTCAAGTAGCTAGCACACACAGACCACTGCAACATTTTAGATCAGTTGTAGTTGCTCTATTTTCTTTAATAAATCACATATGTTTAGTATTTATTTGTGCAGGCATATTTAGATGAAAGTTCTAAGCCGTGAATCATGTCAGATTGCAAGTACAGACCACCTCATATGTATCACATTAATTCTAACCATAACGAAAAGAAGAGATTATATCAAAAGCAAGAAATTGAACCTATTACCATTGCAATGTAAACCCTCCTAGAGGTGGCCCAATCACCTAAGCAAGAAAGACATAACCTGCAGTCAGATACTCATATGACATCGATTAGAGATAAACATGGCAAATTATGCATCCCTATGCATATATATCTTTTGGAGAAGAAAAACAAACACAGACCATAGGTAAATATTTTTAAGAAAAATACAAATATATGTGTCACACAATTCCCAAAAAACATCTAGTCATATGTAAGGTATATCGCACAATCTATTTATACTGGGACACATTCAAAACGCTAGTTCTGACATATTAGTTGGTTCTGTTAGCTGCAGAGATAGCATGAAGTCCAATATGAATTATGCGATTCAAATGTACACAAGATGCAACAATAATGTAAAGAACATTAGCTGAGAGAACAGGGCACTGGCTTCATGAAAGTTTCAAAAATCAAAATTAACTTCAGATCTAAATTATAAAAAGATCATGAAGACTTGCAATAGCACCATACTATCTGTTGATAAATAGGAATCATTGATCGAAATCCATTTGCCCGTCTGCTTAACTATAAAATTTCACTCAAATCAAAATAAACAAAATCCTGATGGGCATTATATTGATCGATCTATGAATATCAGCATGGAAATTTATTTCAACCTGCAACTCATGCATGATGCATTAGATAGAAGATGCCAAGTCGTCTCCCTCCTTAGTAGCTCCTGCAGGGGCAATCACACAAGAACTATGAACATTTTCTGAAATTGTAGTATTTAGTTTGATAATAGAAAAAGTTCAGTATATTGGGCAAATAACAATATTTATGATGGAAAACGTCATATGTTTTTGGAGCAAATATGCTAGATGCAAACATATTTACCTCCAAGCTATATAACTTTTTGGAGGAAACTGAACAAATGGAAATACATTAAGCAAGTTACAACTATGTTGCATACTTGTGGTTGTGAATTACCAATGGTGACACCGACATAAAAGAGAGGTTGGCGAGCGCAGCACAGACAGGATCAAGCTCATCCATGAGTGTCCTCTGCACACAAACACAACCATAAAGTATTAAGAATCGAGACCAATCAGCTAGTGTATCACAAAACTGGGCACAACCAGTCAATTACCATCCAAGTGCAGCACTGGGAGGCTGAAGGTGCAGTGAGAAAGAGGAACTCACCATCTTGAACTGGATGCGGTTGACAGCCAGGTGTCACCATGACCAGCTACCCACCTCTGCAAGAACAGGAAACAAATCACTGATCAAGGCAAGGCATATCAACTCCAATGCAGAAGAAAAAATATACAACAAAGGGTTGAGCTCACAGTTACACAAGCTTTAGTTTAGGAAGGAGAAAGAGTTGCAGGAGGGCCGAAGACGCTGCGTCGTGCGGCATGTCGATGGCGGAGCTGAGGTGGCCCCGTGCTCCGGGGGCCTCAGCACGCGGCCTGACGGCTCCTTCCCACGTCACCACGCACGGTTGCTCTCCAGCTTGTCCAGCACGGTGTGGCCGTCGGAGTGGATGCAAAAGTGCTCGAACGCCAGCTTGAAGTCAGATCAAGTCACAAGCACAGCCTAGCCTCGGACACGGGCATCCGAAGGTGAAGGGACGCACCACGACGGCAGCGCACGAGGTCTCGCACGGTGGCGGCACGCGCCAGGTCCGTGCCCATCGCGGCTTTGACCACGGCGTGGCGCGTGCTAGCGTAGCCCCGGATCGAAGCCTTATCGGCAAACCAGTGCGCACGGCGTACGGCGAGGGCAACATCAGCGGATCAGCCTTGACCACGCTAGCGTCGGGGAGATGGATGAGCCGGCGGCCGGGCTGGAGCGCCTCGAGTAGCGACAAGGACGCGGCGGCGCTCGGGCATAGTGACTGGCGACACACGAAGCAGAGAGGCGCGCACATGGAGCTCGCCGGCCCAGTCCCTTCCTACAGACGCCCGGGAGGAGAAGACGGGGGTGCAGATCCAGAAAGGGGAGGACCAGTTGTGCTGCTGCCGGGAGAGGACGGGCCCAGGGAGTGGCGGCCAGCTGGACAGGAGGAGGTGACCGGGGAGGGGTGCCGTCAGGAGGAGATGAGGATGCTAGAGCGGGGAGGGAGCGGTAGGAAGAAAAAAGCGAGGAAACTGGAAAGCATACTGTGAGGAGGAGGAAAATGTCACCTCGGCTGTCACGCACATCGAAACCCGGCAGGCCGCTCTGACGGGGGCCGTCCTCGCCCACCGATCCCATGCCATGCGGCGCCGTCTGGGTGCTGCTCCGATGGGGGGCCCTGGGCGGCCTCAACGACACGCCGTGTCACCGCCTGCGCATCCGAGGGGGCCCTGGGCCGAGGAGCTGTGGGGCCGGCCGCTAGCTAGGAGGGGAAGGGGGTGTGCGGCACTCCCGCGATCCCCGCACGCCCTCGCCTATCTCACCCATGTCACCGAAAGCATGGCCACAGTCGTCAAAAAGCCCACTCGTCAGTGAACATGAGCACGAGTCAACGCAGAGCCCAGCGCGTCTCGGTCTACCCCCACCCTAGGTCCCTTTAGACTGTCTCCAGCAAGGTGCTGCATCCCCACCTGCAAAATTCGGCTTTGAGAGAAGGAGTGAGAGGGCTACAGTCACAACATCTCCAGCAGATGCCGGTTCCCCCACCGCATCCAGCTCGGGCCGTTGCCTCCCGCGCGCCCATGGATTCCGCCTAGGAGCCGCCGTCGAGAGGCGAGGTGTCGGAGGAGGAGACACGGAGGGCGGCGGGCGGAGCAGGAGGCGTCGTCGCCGCGGGAAGAGCTCAAGCAGGACGTCGCCGGACCGGAAGGAGCGGTCGTCGTCGCACCTCCTCAACTCCATCTCCGCCGCCTGGGCGTCCCCGGACCGGAAGGAGCGGTCGGACCCGCTCCGCCGCGCGGCGGACGTGGAGCTCCTCCTCCACGCCCCTGGCTCCGGATCTACGAGCTCCACCCGCGTCGTCGGCGGGAGGAGGAGGTCGCACCGCCGCGCGGGTGGAGGCAGGCCGCACCGCCGCGCGGGAGGAGCCCCGCCCCCGCCCCTGCTCCCTTCCTCCCTCCCACGTCGGCGCGTTGTCGGCGGGAGAAGGAAGGCCGCGCCACACGCCCTCCGCAGGGAGATCCAGGCGCCGCCGCCGAAATCGAGCGCGGGCACCCCGGATCTGCTCGCGCCGGTGCCCCGGGTCTGCTCGCGCCACCGAGGAAAAGAAGGGCATGGCGGCCCCAGTCCGGCGTGGCGGAGCAGCGCGAGGAGGGAGGGAGAGGGCGGAGCAGCGCGAGGAGGGAGGGAGAAGGCGGAGCAGCACGGGCGGCGCAGCGCGACGAGGGAGGGGAGGTGCTGCTGCTGCGGTAGTTGGAAAAAAAGTAGCTGGGGAAAGGAGAGAGATTCCCCAGGAATGGGGACGCGCGAGGAGGGTGCTGCATTTTGCAGCACCTGCTGCGGTAGCTGCTGGAGCCCCAACAGTGCTCCTTCTTTCCTCATTTTGAAGATGAGGGAAGGGATAGAGGGACTGCTGGAGACAGTCTTACAAATTACAATGACCCGTGCAAAAAGTGCAAAATAAGTCACTAGTGAAACCAAACAAGTCTGACTTAAATGACCTGACTTATAAGTTACATAAGTAGCTCCACCCCTACTTAGAGTGACTTATTTTCACTTTTTCCCTCTCCCACCGTGTGTGGAGCCCACTGACTTATAAGTCACTGCAACCAAACAGAATTGACTTAAATCCAACTGATTTATAAGTCGAGTGACTTATAGTCAGGTGACTTATGTGAACCAAACAGGACCAATATGCTTCAAAGCCTGAATGGCTGACTGTAGGGCAGTGCTACACCTCGGCCCACCGTTCAGCGTAAAGAGTGGGAACCACATGCATGTCTTTTCCTGCTCTTGGATGTGGCAGAGACGTGGAGTGGTGGGGGCCACAGGCATGATTTTTCCAGCGGCTCCCGTGCGCTCGTTCTACACCGCAGCTAGAAGCGAGATACGGACTAGCCCAACATCTCATGTCTATCTCACCGTGGACCAGTCTTATGCACGCTAAGGCGGTCCTGGAGGCCTTCGATGGCTGCACTCTCGCGCGCGGGGCGCTTGCGCGGGCGGTCGCAGAGGCTGATGTGGCGAGCAGCGGATGAGCCACCGATGCTCAAATCGCTCTCGTGCGAGGAAACAGGTGTAGCTTTTCATTTTCCCGATTTGCTCAAATTCAAAGAAAACATCAATTCGACTCTCACAAAAGGTTCAAAAAGTTTTTTTTGATACTTCAAAGTTGACGTTTAAATAACACATACACGCTGAAGATAACAAAGAGATTTACATAGCAACCTCAAGTTGCATGTTTAAGTAACAGTGTAACACATACAGACACAAATGAGTTCCCTCAGTCCTCACTAGTAAATTAGTATTAACACTTTTCTTTATTGGTATGAGTGTTGCTTTGACTAAGTACGTAAGAGGTGGGACAAGATTTAGAGACACAGAGACCATTTTTATCGAACAGAGGGAGGGAGTAACTTATTTTAGTCACTTCCTCCCTTTCCAGGTAAGCTAAAGTCTCAATGCATGATTTCATCGTACTATTACCAAGACTGTCATACCACCTTTTGAAGTGGATGAAACTCTCACTCTCAGTGTACAATTTCATAAGCAGCTTGCGATATTTAATTTTTGCATAGAGTTAATGATCATATGTGTCATGTGATGAAACTATAACACCATTAATACAAGTTTCATTGTGTTTCATGGGACTAGGTAAGTGTGCAATGTGAGTTTCTTATCACCTCTCTCTTCATAATTAGAGTGCCAAGACATCAAAACTACTTATATGGCATAGGATTTAATGCCCATAAAACTCATGACACTGCACTGAGACTGGCCAAAGTCCATACATGTTTGGTTTATGAGACTAAAGGTAATTAATGCAGTTGTAAGAATAAATTATGGTCAATATCAGGTATATAAGCAGTGATTTCACCTAGCGACCTGTAGGGTTCTTCACTCCCTAGAAACCTTCGTGCTCGTGCTCTGCGCCACCTCCTGCATCAACAGCTTGATGCGCTCCTCCGAGCACCGGAGCCGTCCTCGACGTGGCAGGGGCCGTGCTGGTTATGCTAGACGTGGCTCCCGCCGCAACGATGGCACCGCTGCCCGCAGAGCGGCCAGCAACGACTTGAGCACACTCGCGGCTCGGTGCGGACCTCCGATGATGCAGGACACTTGCACAACACCAGACCGTTTCATGGTGGAGTTGCCGCGTCACTGCAACTCCCACGGATTGACGGCAAGGGTGCGGTTGCAACTTGTTGGCCTGCAGCAGGAGAACGCCGTCAACACACAAACTTCACCGGTCACGCTGCATCACCAGTGGCTTCGCCGGAGTACACGCCAGCGTCACCGGAGCACACTCCGATGCCGGTTGGGCCACCGGAATCCCTCATCAGAAGGACTATGGCTGCGCGCAGTGGAGCTCTTCCCTACTACAACAATACAGGGGGAGGCTCCAGCAGCACAGTCGTGGCAGCGCTGCCTGTTGTCGGATGATATTTGCCATTTTTATGGTCGTCAACTCCTGCAAATTTGAGCATGAATTGCACATTCACACTAGAATAGGAGCTTAAACTCATACTTTCCACCAGTGTCGATGTCTATTCAAATGCAGGTATTTAGCATAAGAAATGGGAGGAATCCATGCACTTTCACTCCACTCCAATCCAAGGCACTCAAATGCTGGCCAATCAGGGACTGCCACATGGATTCTCCTGGATCCATGATGTCACCAATCCATGTGAGGGACTCTCGACGAATCATATGCTGCCACGTCAGCATCACATGGATCCATGGGCCCACTTTGCCAACTAAACCGCCAAGAAACGTGCCATGCACGAAGGAGAGGCACTAGGGCCCACATGGAAGCGAGCCAGAGGAAGCACAAGCCAGGAGGCTGGCCGGGAGCTTCGGCCGACCCTAGGATCGGCCGAACCGACCTAGGGTCGGTTGATCTCCCCCCTCCACGTGTTGCTCGCTCATTGGTCCTTGGCTGCATCCCGGGGTGTTTTGGAGCACTTGGAGCCTCGGAGCAAGCCACCCCCTTGTCTATAAATAGGAGGGGAAGGGCTCCATTTCACACACACCACCAAGCTCTCAAGTTCCACTTCTCTCTTGTGTAGCTCTCTCTCCCTCTCTCTAATTCTGCCCATGTGAGGTGATTCTCACCTCTATGTGGTAGAATGGTGATGAGGAGAGATCTAGATTAGGATTAGTTGAGAGGTAGAGTAGGGGTGAGGAGTGAGTTGATGTCCTCGTGGATGCTTGTTCTTCATTTAGATCAAAGTGAGTATTTCAACATTTCTTATTTAGACTATAGTGGACATCATGCAAGCTTGATTTGTTCTTGTGTTCGTGGCTCGTTCATAAGTTAGAGGCTTGTGTTCTTCGTGACACAAGGCTTCGATCCTTTAGAGCCAGATCCATAGTTCATATACCTGTTTGCATGCTCTGATCCTGTTTAGCTGAGTAAGTCCGCTGTATCTCGTTTATCTGCATCCATAGCTTCCTTTCTGCTCCGTAGCTCAATGAATGATAAGATGATCTAAATCCGATCTTTCTCTTGTTCGTGGGACCGTATCTATACGGTTGCTATAGTGTAGTTAGCGGGTCGACAGACGTAACCGCACTATAGTATTTATCTGGGGTACAGACGTGGTGTTTGGGCCCTGGTTTTCCTGCGAAGACCACGTACGATCGTAGCGTAGAGGTAGGCCGCAGTGGTGACAGCCTGTTGGACCCTTTGTCAACCCTCTACGTCGTGTACCGAGTTGGGCTCGTTTGCCAGCACATTGATGTGCTGTCGCCCCGTGGGGATGACTGAGACCTGACAGATACATCTTGAGAGCTAAGTCCCTTAAGGAAGTGCTTCTTGTATCCCGACCTATCCCAGCGAAAGCTGGTGTCCTTGGATAGACCCTCTCTGGTTACTCTCCGTCCTAGGAACGAAACCCGACGGGAATACTCATTCTCCTAGGGAGAAGTGCTACAACGATGTATCTGTGCGCTTGCGGATTCATTCGCACTCGTTAGTGTACCCGGGAGTTTCTTACACGCTCACGCTAGTGCGCCAGTGGTGGTGACATTAAGAAACGCCAACAAGCATTTCTGGCGCTGTTGCCGGGGACGGCTGTTGTTAACCTTCGAGCCCGTCTATCCTCGTATTTATCTTTTTCCTTTTTCTTCTACCTTTACCCCCGTTACCCTTTTTGAGATATCCCTTTTTGTTTTCTTTACCTCTACCTCTACTCCCGCTACGCATGGAAGGTTATCCTCGTAAACACCTTCCGCCTTCGAGGAGTGAACCCTCAGAGCCATCTTCGTCAAGACCCACTCTTACATCTGGCTGTTGGCTTCGTCCCTCTCTCATGAAGCTAATTCAGGACCTATCCTTCTCGGGATTAAGCCATGAGAACCCCTTTGATCATGTAAGAGACTACAAGTGTCTGATTGAAACTCAGGGTAAAACCAGAGAATCACCGGATGCTCAGAAAAGAGAGTTTTTCCCGCTATCCCTCTCCGGGGAAGCACGGGATTGGCACCGTTGTTTTGGTAGAGGCTACCTTACTTGGGAAAGGTTGAGAGCAGCTTTTTGCTCCCACTTCTTCCCAATATGACGTGTCATCTTGTTAAGGGCCAAGATTCTCTGTTTCAAGCAATGTGAGGATGAATCACTAGGAATGACATGGAATCATTTCGCCTCCACGGTGGAAGATTGCCCAGTCCTTTACATTCCAGATTGGATGTTGCTTCAGCACTTTTGGTTTGGATTGCGAAAGGATGATGTCATGAGGCTTAATGCTCTCTCCGGAGGACCCTTTGTGCACCTAGATGCTGTTGAGGGAAAAGAGATCGTGGATAATCTCCGGGATTTCAGCTCCCCTTGCATCCCGGTCAATGAGGCACCCACCAGAGGGAATGTTGAGCCGCCTAGATCCATCATCAGCTAAGTCCGAGATTTCATATCTATTCTTTCTGAACTCTGGCTGAAGATGTCATTCCTGAATGGCAGGATTCTAAGGGAAAGATTTCGTGGCGCGAGATCTACCCTTGGGTTCCCCTCTCATGCATCTTCTTAGACCCTCTCCTCGAGACTTTGTCTCGTGGGAGGACGGAGAGAGTAGTTCAGAAAGAACGACCATTCCCGGCCAGGATGACTTATTCGATCCTCACTACTATCTCCTAAGAAGTGTATGAGAGGCCTATCGTGTTTCTACGTCAAGGTTTTAGCTGAAGTGCCTTGCACTGAAGTTTCGTATAAACCAAGACATCGGTCTCTGCTTTATAATCCATTGGATTCATCCATCAGACTGAAGGAACACGATCATCTACCGATCGAATGGAGTGCATTCACTTTTTATTTCGAGCACATCGATCGATGCCGATCAGTCAGGAGAAGCTTGCACTTCGTATCTTATGCCTGACTTGATCGATGCCCAATGGGAGGTGCACTTTCCAGCTTATCCATAACCCCCCCATTGGAAGCTTAGGCCAGACTTCGGAATGTTTCCATCGCCCCGATGAGAACATCGAACCCTCTGCCTAAGGTAAGAGCGAGTTAAATCTCGTTCTTCGTCCGAACTCTGGTTCCTGATCGTACACCGAAGGTCGAGTGTCTTTCTGAGCTTGAGTTCACTCGGAGATCGGTACCTGTTGGTGAAGCACTAGCTTCAGTGCTCGATCTTTTCATCTCTGAGTTCCGCGACCCTAGTGCTATAGTCCTCGAGTCCCGTGACCACCTCAGGGAATGCCTCGGCCTCTCTGGGATGATCATGCTTGCCCTCAGCCTCGATACGCCTTTTTGGGCTCGAGTTCGTATATGCACTACCCTTGCAGATCAGAGCTTATCATTACATCAACAATGTCTGCAAGGAGATGGACATAAGTTGAGACAGGAGATCACAAGACACCCGCATCCTGAGTACTCTTGGGACTCATCTCGTTTCTCCAGGAAGAATTATCCTGTGGGTATCTTGTGGACCGTGGTCATGCAGGAGAAAGAAATTACCAAGATAAAGAGGAGTAGGCAAAGGACCACAGGAAGGCAACACCATTGTGGCGACACGAACGCTTCATGATTACCGTCAAAGGTGCCTACACTTTTGACGAATCGAGTATGTCGCTAAGGTGAGCTCCCCCAGATTCTCTATGGTTATATCATGGCTTGGCCAAGGTTGTTATATAGTGGAGGTTGAATTTTCAACCTCAACCTTATCCTAGCCTTAAGCCTAAGCCAACCTTTCCATCTAGGGGAATCCACCTGGGCCGTCGATCCTGAGACTTGTTGGAGCCCACACGAGAAAGAGGAGGGCCCACCTGGGGCCGGCCGAACCCTGGTTCGGCCGAAACCCTAGTGTCGCCTCTCCCCTTCTTCTTTTGCGTGTGCGTCTCGTTCTCCTCCAGAAACCTTCTCTCTGCCACCCGACGAGTTTTCGCGTCGCGAATCCATCTCCTCCACCTCACCATCCTCAGCTTATCACCGCATCCATGGCCGGCTACGGTTTCACTCGGCTCCGTAGGGCAGCTTCGCCCCTCACTTCAGGGGGAGAGAGTCCCTCTCGTCTCGTCGACCTCGGCAACCTGGATGAAGTGATGGGATCGCCGGAGGCCATGACTCCCGAGAGAGGCAGGAGTGTAGAGAGCACTCGCAGGATGCGCACCGACTCCCCGGTGCAGTCGTCCCGGTGAGGCTCCTCCTCCCCGCCTTCTTTCCCAGTCAGGATGGCCACCATGGGTATAGTATTCCAAACGGGCCACCCGGCCCTAGCCCTAAATGGCCCGGAACTATGCGGCCCGGCCCTATCAGGCCCGATGGATTCTTCGTGCCGGGCCGTGTCGGGCGTCGTGCCGAACTGGCGGCCCAGGCACGGCCCTATGGCCTCTTTTTCGGGCCGGGCCGGCCCGACTGGCCCATCGGGCTTGTGTCAGGCTATCGGGCTCAGCCAGCCTGTTCCCCTGCTATGTCATCAAGGGGCGGCGGCTAGGGTAGATCCCGGCGGGGTGGCGGCCAGATCCCGGCGTAGCTGCAGCTTGGAGAGAGAGGGAGGGAGAGATCTCGGCAGGGGCGGCGGCGCAGCTCATCGACGGCGCCGGTGGTAGGGGCGCCGAGAGGGGGCTTGAGGGAGACAGGGAGGGGCGGCGGTGTTCGGAGCTCCACAGGCGGTGGCGGAGGCGGATGTTGGAGGGAGGGGATGATGCAGGCCGTCGCGGCCGGAGCTCCGGCCCCCGCGACAGAGGCGACGCAGGCCGGCGTGGCCGAAGCTCCGGCCTCCGCGGGCGAGCGGCGGCGGATGCTGGACGGAGGAGGTGCGGGCGGGCGGGCAGCACTGGAGGCTAGAGGGAGGAGCATGGGGAGTCACCGCCGACGGGATCCAGATGAGGACTGAAGAGCGGGGCAGCGGCGACGGGATGGACTCGGGGGAGGTTGTAGGGAGTGGGCGGCGGGATGGACTCGGGGGAGGAGGAACAGAAGGGAGGGGCGGCTGCAGAAGGAGCAGGGGAAAATTTTAGGGTTAAAGGATGAAGTGAGTAGTTTATATACTGGAAGTAATATGGGCTCATAGCAGGCTGTTGGCAGGCCGGGCCGATTTCGTGCCTGAGGTCGGGCCGCTTTCGTGCCGCCCCCTATCGAGCCGTGCTTCGGGCCGGCCCGTCGGGCTGAGGTGGCGGCCCAGGCACTAAAAGGTCGTCTGGCCGGGCCGGCACTAGGCACTATTGATCGTGCCTCGGGTCGGGCTAGGACCGTGCTTTTTCGGGTCGTGCCTCGTGCCGCTGATCGTGCCTGGCCCATTTGGAAATCTATAACCATGGGGAACAAGACCGCTGCCAAGTGCATCTTGTTTGACGATCCCCCTGGGCCACCTCTGAAGCCAGGAGAGCGCTACATTGGGTCTGACTTCAACAGTTACGGAGAGGTCTTCTGCCACATGTACGAGCAGGACGTGTGGGATGAGTTCCCACTCCCACAGACTCGGTGCAAGATCTTCGGGGTGAAGACAACCACTGGAGGGTATGGCACACCTTACCATAAGCCGCCACAGTGGGAGCGAGTCATCACCAAGATCCTCGCAGACATCCCAGTGAATGGCGCCAAGAAGACCCCTGCTCTAGCAAATCTAGCAAACAAACTAGCTGATCTGTTCTTAGAGCATGAGAAGCTAGTTGAAGGCCTGGCTAAGCAGAGGGACGAGTACCGTGAGCTCAGGCTTGAGTATCGCCAGCTGGAGGAGGACATGACCCAGAAGTTACAGAGGCTGGCAGTTGCTGAGGGAAAGGAGCAGATCCTTTCCGAGTAGTTGGGATTAGCCCCAGCTTTAGTTCATTACGCGCTAGTCTAGGTCTAGGTTTATTTCCCTTTATTTCCCTTTATTTCATTTATTTCTTTTGCATGTGTGTAAGCGCCTAATCATTTTGTTTGAAACATTTGGATTTGAATAAAGTGGCTCACCGGTCATGTAACCCGGTTTAGCCACCCATTGTGTCATTACTTTGGTCTCTTTGATTTAGAGGATATCTAGGTTCGAGACAGTGTGGGGGAAGAGCCACGACTCTCCCAATGCAAGCACGACGTTTCCCATACGTACCCACTGTGAGCACTCCGCGCTAGCCGATCGACTGAACGGGTCCCGCACGAGTTCACTCCTGTGGAGAGCCTCTCACGTTTCATCTCTCATGCATAGCACCGGTTTGCATCTCAACAACTCACTCTCTTTCATTCCTGAGTTTTATAAGATATATCTGTCTATCTCTAAACTAAAACTCGAATGATGATGCTAAAAGATCATCCAGCTCGCCTGTACCTGAGTAGACTTACATATGTTTTATTCCTTGTTATCTACCTTATGCTTGTGAACCATAACCTTCTTAAGGACAAGCATGTTCACCTAAGTAATTGATGAGTATGATGTGGCTGGATGATATGATCTATTGCGACTAACTCTCTTGGGGAATTTATTTTTGAAAAACTCAAAACCTCTTGGGAAGGCTCCTCTTTGATATGCCTCTGTCCCATTAGAGCCACATGATCTTTGTAGGTAAAAACCTTCGATTCATATGCTGCTTGTTATTGGTTTGAGCCTTGTCAAATTATGTGACCCTTATGAGAATTCTTTTCATTACTTTCATGATCAAGGTTTATGTGCACCCCACCTATCCCCCCTTGCTATGCTTCCACACTGGAAGTTAGCATTGTATCATTCGTACCACAAAAGTAAAAGCTCCATATGTGGTATGACCTCTCTCTCTAAAAGTATCCTTCAAGGAAGAGATATGGGCTATGAAAAAAAAGAAAAAAAATATATACACATGCCCAAAGCATGTTTCGAGAAAAAAAAAGAAGAGAGAAAGGATAGCCCATATCCAAAATTAAGAAGGAAAAAAGGAGAGGGATGGTCATGCAGAAAGGAGTTCCATAATTTTGATGGTAATAACTAGTGTCCATTCCGGGGCTAGTGTCCACCTTACCATCAACCCACAGTTCTCACCATATATATGTATGGTAATATCTAGCACCCGTTCCGGGCCTAGTATCCACCTTGCCCTACCCACCATAGCCATACTGGTGCACATCTTGATCTGATGGTATGATTTGATTTTCTTTGTGGATCCAGTCTTTGACTTTGCAAAACATGTGATGCAAGTATGTTTTCTCTTTATCCTACCCTGAGCTCCACATATAGCCATCATTAGAAGTAGGATGAAGAAAGACAAATGCTTCGGTGAGGACATATACACATTGAGCGATCTGAGAGAATCAAATGAGGAAGCCATCAAGAGTTTTGTTTATGAAAATCTTGCAAAACCCGAAGGTGTTTATCATCAGGTGCATAAGTGACTTGATTCACAACTGTTCTACTTTTCAATCACCCGAGGGAACATGATAGCCATTACACAGAGGTTCACAGGAGCAAGGTGTGACTTGGAATATCTCTTATGTTTATCTTACTCTTTGGTATTCATGACCCACTTGGCTTTGTTTCCCCTTCACTCGGGACGAGGAAAGGTCAAGTGTGGGAGTGTTGTCGACGGCTGATATTTGCCATTTTTATGGCCGTCAACTCCTACAAATTGGAGCATGAATTGCACATTCACACTAGAATAGGAGCTTAAACTCATACTTTCCACCAGTGTCGATGTCTATTCGAATGCAGGTATTTAGCATAAGAAATGGGAGGAATCCATGCACTTTCACTCCACTCCAATCCAAGGCACTCAAATGCTGGCCAATCAGGGATTGCCACATGGATTCTCTTGGATCCATGATGTCACCAATCCATGTGAGGGACTCTCGACGAATCATACGCTGCCACATCAGCATCACATGGATCCATGGGCCCCACTTTGCCAACTAAACCGCCAGGAAACGTGCCATGCACGGAGGAGAGGCACTAGGGCCCACATGGAAGCGAGCCAGAGGAAGCACAAGCCAGGAGGCTGGCCGGGAGCTTCGGCCGACCCTAGGATCGGCCGAATCGACCTAGGGTCGGTTGATCTCCCCCCTCCACGTGTTGCTCGCTCATTGGTCCTTGGCTGCATCCCAGGGTGTTTTGGAGCACTTGGAGCCTCAGAGCAAGCCACCCCCTTGTCTATAAATAGGAGGGGAGGGGCTCCATTTCACACACACCACCAAGCTCTCAAGTTACACTTCTCTCTTGTGTAGCTCTCTCTCCCTCTCTCTAATTCTGCCCATGTGAGGTGATTCTCACCTCTATGTGGTAGAATGGTGATGAGGAGAGATCTAGATTAGGATTAGTTGAGAGGTAGAGTAGGGGTGAGGAGTGAGTTGATGTCCTCGTGGATGCTTGTTCTTCATTTAGATCAAAGTGAGTATTTCAGCATTTCTTATTTAGACTATAGTGGACATCATGCATGCTTGATTTGTTCTTGTGTTCGTGGCTCGTTCATAAGTTAGAGGCTTGTGTTCTTCGTGACACAAGACTTCGATCCTTTAGAGCCAGATCCATAGTTCATATACCTGTTTGCATGCTCTGATCCTGTTTAGCTGAGTAAGTCCGCTGTATCTCGTTTATCTGCATCCATAGCTTCCTTTCTGCTCCGTAGTTCAATGAATGATAAGATGATCTGAATACGATCTTTCTCTTGTTCGTGGGACCATATCTATACGGTTGCTATAGTGTAGTTAGCGGGTCGACAGACGTAACCGCACTATAGTATTTATCTGGGGTACAGATGTGGTGTCTGGGCCCTAGTTTTCCTGCGAAGACCACGTACGATCGTAGCGTAGAGGTAGGCCGCAGTGGTGACAGCCTGTTGGACCCTTTGTCAACCCTCTACATCGTGTACCAAGTTGGGCTCGTTTGCCAGCACTTTGATGTGCTGTCGCCCCGCGGGGATGACTGAGACCTGACAGATACATCTTGAGAGCTAAGTCCCTTAAGGAAGTGCTTCTTGTATCCCGAACTATCCCAGCGAAAGCTGGTGTCCTTGGATAGACCCTCTCTGGTTACTCTCCGTCCTAGGAACAAAACCCGACGGGAATACTCATTCTCCTAGGGAGAAGTGCTACAACGGTGTATCCGTGCGCTTGCGGATTCGTTCACACTCGTCAGTGTACCCGGGAGTTTCTTACATGCTCACACTAGTGCACCAGTGGTGGTGACGTTAAGAAATGCTAACACTGTCGGACTCCATCGAGCCCGCTCTTGCATCTCCATCTCCACCTCCACCCCCGCCTCGGGCCCCCTGGGCACCGGGTCGCCAGACCGCTACTGCAGCAGCAAACCGTCGCCCTGGACTGCGCAACAACTGGATCCCGACCGGGTAGATCCCGGCCGGGAACGGTGCCGACAGCAGCGGGCGCCGTCCCTCACCCTCCGGTGAGGGGGAGGCCTGAACGCGGCACTAGAATCGGGTCCGGAGGTGCGAGGGAGGCGGATCTAGGTGGCATGGTGTTTGATCTACAGCTGACGGCAGCGGATCGACGTCTGCGTCAACCCGAACGGCGGCGGTAGGGTGGCGGCACACGAGAGGGAGTCACAAGGCAAGGCTAGAGGTGGCAACATGCGTGAACCCGCCGGGTTTAACTTGCCCAAACCTGTGCCCGTTAACATGAAATCTGCCTGTTAAAAACCTATGACCCGTCATGGGCACAGATTTTTGCACAAACTCATGCCCTCTGGGTCTCGGGCGACCTGCGGGTCACCCGTGCCCGGCACCAATAGAAACGTGGTGTTGTGGTGCAGCAGCAAAAGCACTAGGAAAGCAACAAAAACACCAGGACATGTAAGCAGACAAGCCAATGCACATCAGCACATCACATATTCACTCGATTCCGTTCATATATGCACATGCATGAATGCATGATGCACCCCACGACATGAAGTAGAAAAACAAGTAGGGACGCATCACGAGAGGGTGAGAGGACGAGCGAGTCGGAGAGGCGGGTGGGCTAGCGGCGGTGCGAGGCAGGGTCGTAGTGACCCTGTGTTTTGCTAAGCAGGCCAGACTCCTCCCGTGCGTGGCTTCCACCTACCTGGGCCTCCTGGCTCCTGGACTGAAAGTGATGGTGGGCTGAAAATAAAGTTGTGACGTCTCACTATCCACTTATCTTTATTTATTTTTCAGCAATTTTTAATTCTGTAGAATTTAAATTTCAGTCCTAAGACTTTGATATATTTACTTTCTGCAATTAGTCTGAGTCAATAAATATTTATACTCAGGATTCCTGGTAATTTCGGATATTATATATGAGTGTGTTTCAGCACTTTATGCAGCAACGTATGAGTGGAACCATTTACATCTACATGATTTCGAAACTTTGTATGAGTTCAACCATGTCATTCATAAGATATGCTCTAATCTCCGATTTTGTGAGAGAGAACCTACTGAAGCGGACAAAATAGAGAAGACTTTGTATACTATGCTCCCTTCAGAAAAGATTATCACTCAACAATATCATGAGAAGAATTTCACAGTCTATTCTTCACTCATTCAGACATTGAAACAAGCAGAAAAGAATCATGAGCTCACAGTGTGGAACTCAAATCAGCGCCCACTGGGCACTGTACCACTGCCTGAAGTACATGCAAATGCGAAGAAAAATGGACCCAATGGGAACATACAGACTGGAAATTCCCAAGCAAGGGCAAACGTAAGAGAGCCAAAAAGCCACGTGGGAACGTCCCAAAGGGGAAAAGTATTTTTAAGCCAAAAAATGATAGTAGCAACAAAATCGTCTGCTACAGGTGTTGTTGCAACAATCATATAGCTAAGAAATGCAGGACCCCTAAACATTTGGTTGAACTATATATGAAGCTCGTGGGTCGTACACCGGAGACAAAGAAGTATGAAGCACACTTCGCCTCTCAAGCGCCGGAGACTGGAGCTATGGACCCCATCCCTCATGGAGCGGGACCAAGCAACACCAAGACTCTGCCAAGTGGAGAGGAAGACTTCATGGATGTCGACAAGATGCTCGTGGAATACGCTTCCAACGACGCATATGGAGATCTCATATAGGCCTCATAGTTTTACTATTTACATTTGCAAAAGAAGTTATTGTAATAAAGACATTATGTTGTTATTAGTTGTAATGATGCACTTATTATATCAATATATTCATATGTACTTTCTATTTTTTGTATTATTTTTATAATTTAAATTTTGCATTGTATAGATTGTTACGGGAGTCAATTCAATGGAAGAAGAAATTTGCCTAGTGTATAGTTGTAACACTAACACTATATTTAGGGAAGTCAAAATTTCCAAACTCTCACAATGAGAGAAGGACAAGTTTTGACCATCGTGGGACGCAATGTTACGATAGTTGGTTCTGGTAGAGCCACCATTGTACTTCCAATGGGTACACAAATTGATATCGAGGAGGCATTATTGTATCCCGATTCAACACGTACCCTATTAAGTTATAGAGATATCTGAAAAAATGGGATTCATGTGGAAACACATGACACATGAGGAATACAATGAGGAGTTCCTCCACTTGACCAAAGATACCGGATATGGCAAATAAACACTTGAAAAAGTGCCTTCTCTACCGTCTGAATTGTACTACACATACATCAAACCCGTACCACATGTTGCATACAAAGTGATTTTTCAGAATGTGGATGCATTCAAAACTTGGCATGAACGCCTTGGCCATCCTGACATCGGGATGATGAGAAAAATCATGAGCAATTCAAGTGGACATGGTATGAGCGACATAAAATTTACAGAATCCTCAGATTTTATGTGCACCTCATGTGCAACTGGGAAATTAATTTTGAGACCATCACATCTCAAAATACAGGTTGAACCATTAAAGTTTCTTGAATGTATTCAAAGTGACAATTGTGGCCCCATTCAACCTTTGTCTGGACTGTTTAGGTACTTCATGGTTCTAATTGACGCATCCACGAGATGGTCTCATGTATGTCTTTTATCGACACAGAACCATGCTTTTGCAAAATTGATCGCACAAGTCATCAGACTTAGAGCGAGTCATCCTGAACACCAGATAAAATCAACAGACTGGATAGTGCATCAGAATTTTTTCCAAAGCCTTCAATGATTATTGTATGGCCTTAGGAATTGAAGTACAACATTCTGTACCATATGTTCACACACAGAATGGTTTAGCTGAATCTCTCATCAAGAGAATAAAGCTCATTGCTAGACCACTATTGCAAAATTGTAACCTACCAACATCATGTTGGGGTCACACAGTCTTACACGCTGGTGACTTAATACAACTGCGTCCAACTACATACCATACAGCTTCCCCACTGCAATTGGTTCGTGGTGATCCTCCTAGTATTTCCCATCTGTGGATATTCGGTTACGCTGTATACGTACCTATCTCATCACCAAAGTGTACATCAATGGGCCCTCACATAAAAATGGGGATCTACATGGGGTATTTATCTCTGTCGATCATTAAATACCTGGAGCCCCTTACAGGGGATTTGCTCACAGCCCGGTACGCTGATTGTATCTTCAATGAAGAACATTTCCCGTCATTAGGGGGAGAATTCAAGTATCATACTGAATGGCCGGGAATAAATTGAGACACCATAGACACCCAAAAGGAGGATACTCGTACTAAAGAATCCGAACTTCAAGTTCAAAGGGTTATAAATTTGCAAAATGGTGCAAATAATTTGCCAAACTCATTTACTATGAGTAAAAGTGTCACAAAATCATACCTTCTCACAAGAAATGTGCCGGAAGTAATAGAGGTACCAAATAAAACTATTCAACTCTCTTCCTCGAAAGAGAGTGGGAGAAGTACGGCAAATCCTCGCAAGCGTACGAGGAAACAAAGGGATGAATCTTTAGGCACAGTAAATGAAACTCAACCTCAAGTTGAGAGACACCGAGTGGATTTATACAATCCACCTCCCACATCAATGGTGCACTCAATTCCTGATGATGGGATATTGGAATGCCCTGGTGCTGTCGTATTGTGAAATACTGAGCCGTCATTTGGGGTAAATGAAATTTCCATAAACTATGTTGATTCTGGAGAATCATTTGATCGTAAGACTACAATTGTCGACATATACTTTGCCTCATCAGTTGCAGAAACCATCCAAAATGATCTAGATCCAAAATGCATGGTAGAGTGCAAGAAGCGCTCAGACTGAAACAAATGGAAGGAAGCAGTTGAAGCAGAGTTAGTCTCCCTCAAGAAAAGAGAGGTATTCTCGTTAGTAATACCTACACCTCAAAGAACCTCCCCTATAGGTTTCAAATGGGTTTTCATCCGGAAGCGGAATGAGAACAATGAGGTGGTGACATATAAGGCGAGGCTTGTAGCACAAGGGTTCACACAGAGACGCGATATTGATTTTAATGAAACATATTCTCCGGTAATGAGTGGAATTACGTTCTGATATTTGATATCACTAGCAATTCAAAATCATCTATCTATGCATTTGATGGATGTCGTGACAACATACTTATATGGGTCACTAGATTCGGATATATATATGAAGGTCCCCGATGGAATTCCTATACCAAATAAAGGAGAAAATCGCAACATGTATTGTGTAAAACTCAAAAGATCACTCTATGGTCTTAAACAGTCAGGTAGAATATGGTACAACCGACTCAGTGAGTACCTTCTGCGGAAGGGTTACTCAAATAATGATGATTGCCCATGTGTCTTCATCAAAAGGTCCTCTACAAGATTTTGTATAATATCAATGTATGTAGATGATTTGAATATCATTGGTCATGCACAAGATATCGATGAAGCTTGTGATCATCTTAAGACGGAATTTGAGATGAAAGATTTGGGTAAAACTAGATTTTGCTTAGGTTTGCAAATCAAGCACCTTCACTAAGGAATTTTGGTGCACCAATCTGCTTATGTCCAGAAAATATTAGAGAGATTCAATATGGACAAAGTACATCCAATCAAAACTCTCATGGTTGTTCGATCTCTTGATCTAGAAAAGGATGTTTTCCGACCACTAGAGGAAGGAGAGGAGATATTGGGATCAGAATTCTCCTATCTCAGTCTCTTTAGAGCACTGATGTACCTTGCAAATAGTACCAGGCTTGACATTGCATTTGCGGTGAATTTATTGGCTAGACCGCAAGACATAGTGCTGCCCCAACAAGGCGCCATTGGACTAGAGGAAAACAAATCCTTAGGTACTTAAATGGCACTAAGGATCTTGGATTATTTTTTCAAAAAACTAATGATCCTAACTTGGTTGGATATTCTGATGCTGGTTATATGTCTGATCCCCACAATGCCAAATCACAAATAGATTTTGTATTCCTTCATGGAGGAACAACTATATCATGGAAGTCATCTAAACAGACTTTAGTGGCTACCTCCACAAATCATTCTGAAATTATAGCACTATATGAAGCATCACATGAATGCGTATGACTTCGCAGAATGATAAATCACATTGAGCAATCATGTGGTACTGGTTCCTTAGAATCACCTACCATTATCTATGAAAATAATGTTGCTTGATGCAAACAAGTTATATCAAGAGCAATATCACCAAACATATTGCCCATATGTTGTTTTATCCACATGAGCTTCAGCTAAGTGGAAAAATAAACATCTTACCAACAAAGTCTTGTGATAATCTAGCAAATCTCTTTACCAAGTCCCTACCTGCTTCCTCATTCGAGAAATGTGTTAAGGGAATTGGCACGAGACGGCTTAGAGACTTGCAAACTTCAGGGGGAGACCTCTTGAATGGTGGACCTAGTTAAACATTTCACATTGTACTCTTTTCTTTTATGAGTTTTTACCATCAGGTTTTTCTCATATAAAATTTTTAATGAGATAATGTTTGATACAAACATATGTCTTATCTCATGTTTTCCCCACCGAGGTTTTTCTAGAGATAAATTAAGGCATAGGTTACTCCTTAGACCTTACATGTTTATGGTAGAGTAATCATCTAGCAATTTATTCCTATTTTTTCCATAGGTTTTTTCAAAGGAATTCAAAAACAATTTTGATCTCAAGACTGACTCAGTCAAAGGGGAAGTGTTACAAATGCACTTTATTTACCTCCTCAAGGAAGCATACGAAGAGGCATCACACCATGTTTAAGATCATGAAACTACTCCACTAGAAGGAAAAGTTAAAGCCATGGTTGAGGCTATGAATTAGTCTTATTGCTACCAATTCATAATGTATAGACTTATCGTCTTTCATGTAAATCTCTCTATAAATAGGGACACTAAGATCAATGAGAATTACCAATTCACTATTCCCTTGTCTCCACAACTTTACTCTTCAACATGAGCAATACATTAGGGGTAGTGGCTTGGAAAAGAGGGGTGTCGGGGACGGTCATTAGGGGTCCCCATAATGAGGGGATAATCACCCCCGTTAAATGAAAACTACCCAGGGGCTATACCCTAAAGCCCAACAGTCGCGGGACGCTGAGGGTCAACGGCCTGCTACGGCCCAGCGGCGGCCTTCACCAAGAAAGCCCGCTCGACCGCCTTGCTCGAGGGCCCCGGTCCCTCGAACGGATTTCCGCCTCGCTCGAGGGCTCCGGTCCCTCGAGCGGATTTCCGTCTCGCTCGAGGTCGCTCGAGGGGTCGTCTCCCCCCCTCGAGCGAGTGACCATCCTCGCTCCGCCCGAGAGCAACATTTAACGCCCAAATCTGCGGCGGGACGCCAAAGTCAAGGGAGGACCTTCCTCCACGCCGCGCATCTGACACGGTCAGAGCACCTGACACCGCCACTGTGCGGCCTAACCCGTCACTATGCAGCCAACCCTAGCCCTGTGCAGGCGCCGCGCGGCCCTGTGCGGACAGGCTGGCGTCATTCCGCGGCACTGTGCCACCTGCTCCCGTCCTCCCCCTGCGCCGAGACCCTCGAACGGGTATGGGGCACCCTCGAAAGGTGTACGGGCGACGAGCCGGCGTACGCCCCGACCGGCGCCGCCGTATGGGCGGCGTGCGCCACATCTCCTCCGCCAACTCCGGCGCTGCATGGCCATCCCGGGCGCTGTGCGGCCATCCCGGACGCTGTGCGGCCAACTTCGGCACTGTGCCGCCACTCCTGCCACTGTGCGACAAGCCACGCGATACTGTACGGACAGGCCGACGACACGCCGCGGCCCTGCACCACCAACTCCGGTCCTTCCCCCGGCGGGCAGACCTTCGATTCAGCAGGGACGACCCCTCGAAGTCAAAGCCGAACGGGCCACAGTGACCACCACGCCGCCCGCAAAAGCCGGAGGGCGCTACCAACTCGCGCCAGGGACCACGACGTGCAGGGACAAGACAGCCGGCGCCATACCTGTTAGTACGCGGCCACTGTGCCAGCTGCTATGCAACATTCCTGTAACTGCTCTCCCTTGGCCTATAAAAGGGAAATGCAGACGCCCCGCAAAGGGACAACGCTCGTCCACTCGCACACAGCACACCACCCCGTTCCAGATATTGGCATTTGCCTCAATCATCTCAGTAGGGACTTGGGGGAACTTCCTCCTCTCCCGCCTTGCTTGTAGCCCCCCTCTACAGGCACCACCGGTGCAAGCTAATACAGTGCGCAAGAACATCCTACTAGACGTACGGCCGCGTGGCCGGAACCAGGATAAACCTCGTGTTTCCTTAGCTTAGCACCGCCCATCGAGGAGCTGATCTCAGTGCAAATCACTAGTTGGTGCCGGTGCTAATCCGGACACCGACAGTTAGCGCGCCAGGTAGGGGAGCGTTGTGATCGTCCATTTGTCTTCTCGATGGTGATCGTCACCGAGCACACGTCGGAGAGGCCCGCCTGGGGCGAATCCGACTCGTTCCCGACCGGATTCGAGATCTGGTTCGGGAGCATCCACTACCAGGCGACTGGCAATGGCTACCACATGCGCATCCTCAACAGCGATGCGCTCAAGGTGGCGCCGCCCGGAACGGCGGCTGCCCCAATGCCAGCAGTGTTTCCACCACCACCCCGACGCAGCAAGCATTCAGGGAAGCGCTCACGACGAGCGCGCACGGCGCGACGCCAAGCGGCGAACGCTGGCTCCCCCAGGGGGTCGAAGCCAGCGAGCTTCCACCTGTCGGAGCAGGGCAAGGCGACGCACCTCCACCGGCGGACTCCACGGCGCACCCTGCGGAAGGGGTTGCAGCTGCGCAGCCGCAATTACCCCACGGAATGCGTGGCGCCTCCATGGCGTATTCTTCGTCGACCGGCACCAACCTGGCTGCGTACGAGGACCTTCCGGACCACCACTTCATATCCATCCGGAACCTCATCGCCACCTCACCCGACGAATCCTACCGCGACACCGACAGCGAGGAGCGCGAGTACGGGCGCGGGGGCCGGAGTGAGACTACTCCGGACTACGGGACTCCGACGCTCTCAGGCGGTTTCAGGCCGCGGCAGACTACTGCCTCACCTGCTCCGACAATTCCAGCGAGGGGGGTTATGACCCCACCCGCGAGTGCTTCGTCGTCGTCCTCGGCGAAGGCGAAGACGCGGGCGGCAGAGTGGGCGATGCAGTGGTTCGCAACACCATGGTGGTAACCCCACCGGTGGGGACGCCACCACCACCGCCTGACGCGGCGCGTCCCGCGCAGATGGCCCAGCTCCACGAGCTGGAGGCGAAGCTGGACGCAGAACGCGAGCAGCTGCGGCAGCTGAAGGCCACGCTCGAAAGAGATAGGGCCGGCCCCTCGACACAGGGGGGCGCGCTACGGGATGCGTGGACCGTGAGTGCATCAATGCCGACGCCGACGTGGATGAGGTGCCAAACCTGGTAAGGGCCAGCCAGAAGCTCGTAGCTGCGGTAACTTTGATTCGGGCCATGCCCGAGCCATCGACGCCCGAGGGACGTAACCTGCGCCGCGAGGCGCAGGCCCTCATCGAGCAGGCTGCGGTGCAGCAAGCCGAAAGCTCCACGTCCCGCATGCGTCATCAGTCTAGTACGAAGGCTGGTGGGGGCGGCAGAGACCAGGAGGCATCGGTCCACACTCCGCACCGAGCACCTACCGCCCACGAAGGCAACCAGAGGACTCCTGCAAAGGACCGGATTCGGGATACGCGCGGCACGGCTAATGACGGCGAGGCCCGCAACATTCTGAACAAGAAGAAGTAGGATGCCACTCCGTCACACGGCTACAACCCCCGGCGTGGGGGACGGTACGACAACCGGCAGGACAAGAGCCTGTCGCCGGAGCCGCCGGGCACGCGTGTGTTCGGCCGAGCGATCCGCACGACATCGATCCACCCACGCTTCCGCCAACCAACGACTGTGAACAAGTACTCGGGGGAGACGGACCCCCGGGTGTGGCTCAACGACTACCGCCTGGCATGCCAGCTGGGCGGCGCCACCGACGACGCCATGATCATCCGCAACTTGCCGCTGCAATTGGCAGATTCCGCACGGACGTGGCTCGAGCACCTACCCGCGAACCAGATCCACGACTGGGATGACCTGGTCAGGACGTTCGTGGGTAACTTCCAGGGCACGTATGTGCGCCCTGGGAACTCCTGGCACCTCAGAGGCTGTTCCGAGAAGGCCGGTGAATCCTTGAGGGATTTCATCCGCCGCTTCTCCAAGCGCTGCACCGAGCTTCCGAGCGTCGGTGAGTCCGAGGTTGTGCACGCCTTCCTGGAGGGCACGACCTGCCGGGACCTTGTGCGCGAGTTGGGGCGGAACCCTCCCACCAGCGTCAACGAGCTGTTCGACATCGCCACCAGCTACGCCTCCGGAGAGGAGGCGGTGCGGGCGATCTTCGACGACAAAAAGGGCAAGCGAGCCAGGGATGCACCCGCGGAGGGCAGCAAGCCCAAGGAGGCCTCGAAGAAGCAGAAGCAAGGCAAGAAGGGTAAGAAGAACCAGGGCAAGAAGCCCATGGAGCAGGGTGAGGGCTCCGAGGAAGTCAACGCGGTCGATGCCGCCAACAAGGGGGCTCGAGGCCCCCCTCGAGGCGGAGTGTTCGATGACATGCTGAAGAAGCCCTGGTCGTACCACAAGACCCCTGTCGCTCACACCCTCGAGCAGTGCGACATGCTTCGGAAGTACTACAACCGAGTCACCGCGAAGGAGGACAACGCCAAGAAGGACGCGGGCGATGGGGGCAAGGATGGCTTCTCGGAGGTGGAGAACGTGTTCTTCATCTTCGGGGGGCACACCATCGATATGACGTCGCGGCAGCGCAGGCGTGAACGTCGAGAGGTCTACTCCATTCACCCGGCTGTGCCGTCGTATCTCGACTGGTCAGAGGAGACGATCTCCTTTGGCCGAGAAGACCACCCGGATCACATCCCCAATCCGGGGCAGTACCCGCTTGTCGTCGATCCCATCATCAGCAACATGCGGTTCTCCAAGGTGTTGATGGACAGAGGCAGCAGCCTCAACATCATGTACTCCTCCACCCTAGAACTCATGGGGATTGGTTTGGACAAGCTGCGGCCCAGCAAGTCGCCTTTTCATGGCGTTGCGCCGGGCAAGCGAGTCCAGCCTCTCGGGCAGATCGACCTGCCTGTCTGCTTCGGCACACCGAGCAACTTCCGTAAGGAGGTCCTCACCTTCAAAGTGGTGGGGTTTCGGGGAGCGTACCACGCCATCGTTGGCCGGCCCTGCTACGCCAAGTTCATGGCGGTCCCGAACTACACTTACCTGAAGCTCAAGATGCCGGGGCCCAAAGGTGTCATCACGGTGGGCCCGTCGTTCGAGCACGCGTTCGAATGCGATGTCGAGTGCGTTGAGCGCACCGAGGCGCTCGCGCATGATGAGGCCCTCGTGGCGGACTTGGAGAAGCTGGCCAACGAGGCCCTCGACTCCACCAACAAGCACGCCGGCAGCTTCGAGGTTGCGGAGCACGCCAAGGCTGTACCCCTCGACCCAGTGCCCCCGAGGGCAAGGTGCTGAGGGTCAGCTCCACCCTTGACCCGAAATAGGAAGTGGTGCTCGTCGACTTTCTCCGCGCCAACACTGACATTTTTGCGTGGAGTCCCACGGACATGCCGGGCATTTCGAGGGAGGTCACCGAGCACTCACTTGATATCCTGCCCAACTCCAAGCCGATATCTCCGTGTCTGCGATGATTTGACGAAGAGAAATGCCGGGCGATCGGAGAGGAGCTGCGCAAGCTCTTGGAGGCCGGGTTCATCAAGGAGGTATTTCATCCAGTGTGGCTAGCTGGTCCTGTACTAGTTAAGAAAAAGAACGGGAAGTGGCGGATGTGCATAGATTACACTGGCTTAAATAAAGCATGTCCCAAAGTTCCTTTTCCTCTACCACGGATTGATCAAATAGTTGATTCCACCGCGGGGTGTGAGTTGCTATGCTTCCTTGATGCGTATTCCGGTTACAACCAAATCAAGATGAAGGAGTCCGACCAGCTCGCGACCTCTTTTATCACGCCATTTGGTATGTTTTGCTACGTGACAATGTCGTTTGGTCTCCGAAACGCCGGGGCGACATACCAGCGATGTATGCTCCACGTCTTCGGGGATCACATCGGACGGACCGTTGAGGCATACGTCGACGATATCACCAGGAAGGCGGATGACCTGGTGAACGATTTATGCATTGCGTTCGATTGCCTCTGAGCAAACGGGGTTAAGTTAAACCCTGAAAAATGCGTCTTCGGGGTGCCGCGTGGCATGCTCTTGGGTTACATTGTCTCCCAGCGAGGCATAGAGCCCAACCTGGAGAAGGTGTCGGCCTTCGAGTAGATGGGGCCGATACGCGATCTGAAGGGAGTACAGAGGGTCCTGGGCTGCCTCACAGCTCTGAGCCGCTTCATCTCATATCTCGGTGAGAAGGGCTTACCCCTGTACCGACTTCTGCGGAAGAGCGAGCGCTTCTCCTGAACCGCCGAGGCCCAGGAGGCCCTCGACAAGCTAAAGGCAACACTCTCCCACGCTTCGATATTGACGCCGCCCTAGGAAGGCGAGCCCCTTTATCTCTACGTCACCGCGATGACCCAAGTGGTCAGCGCGGTCATCGTTGTGGAAAGAATGGAGGAGGGTCACGCCCTACTGGTCCAGAGGCCTGTGTATTACATCAGCGAAGTGTTGTCGGAAACCAAGACGCAATACCCCCAGATTCAGAAGCTACTCTATGCGGTAGTGCTCGCGCGGTGTAAGCTGCAGCACTACTTCGAGGCCCATCCTGTCACCGTGGTATCTTCTTTCCCTTTGGGAGAGATTGTCCACAATCAAGATGTCTCGGGTAGGATAGCTAAGTGGTCCGTGGAGCTCATGGGTGAAGCCCTCACCTACGCACCGCGAAAAGCAATAAAATCGCAGATCTTGGCGGATTTCGTAGCTGAGTGGACCGACATTCAGGTACCCACCCCTTAGATCCAGGCTGAGTGCTGGACCATGTACTTCGATGGTTCAGTAATGAAAATGGGCGCATGCGTGGGCCTGCTCTTCGTTTCGCCCCTTGGAGAACACATGCGGTACCTGGTACGTTTGCACTTCCCCGCGTCGAACAACATGGCGGAGTACGAGGCCCTCCTCAGCGGCCTATGCATCACCATCGAGCTCGGCATGAAGCGTCTTGACATACGGGGAGACTCTCAGTTGGTCATAGACCAGGTGATGAAGGACGCAAGCTGCCACGACGACAAGATGGAGGCATACTGCGCTGCGGTGCGCAAGCTCGAGGACAAGTTCTTTGGCTTCGAGCTCAATCACGTCGCGCGCAAGTACAACGAGCAGGCGGACGAGCTGGCCAAGATCGCTTCGGGGTGAATCACCGTTCCCCCGAACATTTTCGCCCGCGACCTCACCAAGCCCTCCATCGACCTCGACAAACTCGCTGGAGTCTCTGATAAAGCCTCGGGGGCTGGCCCCTCGAAGGCTACGGGCGCCGAGCCCATGGACGAGGACCCCTCGAACGGGGAACTCGAGGCCTCAGACCTCAAAGGGTCCCAGGCGAACAAAGTCGAGGCAATGGAAATCGATGAACTCCCGCCCCCTCCGCGGGACTGGCGCGAAGAGTATCTCGCCTGGTTGGACCGGGGGGAGCTGCCCCCGAATCAGACCGAGGCGAGATGAATCGCCAGGGAGGCCAAGTCTTTCGTCGTCATTGGCGGCGAGCTGTACAAGCGCAGTGCCTCGGGGATCATGCAGCGGTGCATTTCCATCCCTGAGGGCCAGGAGTTGATTCAAGACATCCACGCGGGCGAGTGCGGCCACTACGCTGCTCCGCGCACCCTCGTGGGCAAGGCGTTCCGCCAGCGCTTCTACTAGCCGACGACGGTTGCCGACGCCAATGAGGTCGTACGCACCTGCGAAGGGTGCCAATACTACGCGCGCAAGACCCACCTCCCGGCTCACGCGCTGCAAACCATCCCTATCACATGGCCTTTTGCCGTGTGGGGGCTGGACACGGTCGGGCCCTTGCGAATGGCACCCGGGGGCTTCACCCACATACTGGTAACCATCGACAAGTTCTCGAAGTGGATCGATGTCCGCCCCATCAGCAGCCTCAGGTCCGAGCAGGTCGTGCTGTTCTTCACGGACATCGTCCATCGCTTTGGGGTACCCAATTCCATCATAACGGACAATGGCACTCAATTCACCGGCAAGAAGTTCTTAGAATTCTGCGACAGCTACCACATCCGTATGGATTGGTCGGCCGTGGCGCATCCACAGACTAACGGCCAAGTAGAGCGTGCCAACGGCATGATTTTGCAAGGCCTGAAACCAAGGATCTTCAACAAGCTCAACCAGTTTGGCTGGAAGTGGATCCAAGAACTGCCGTCAGTCGTTTGGAGCCTCAGGAATACCCCGAGCAGAGCCACGGGCCTCACCCCGTTCTTCCTGGTTTATGGTGCAGAGGTCGTCCTCCCCACGGATTTGGATTACGGGTCCCCGAGGGTCAACGCCTACCAGGTGGGGCAGAACCAGCAAGATCGCGAAGACGTGCTGGACTGCATCGACAAGGGCCGCGATGCGGCGGTCCTACACTCTGAAAAGTACCAACAATCCTTACGGAGCTACCAAGCGCACAAGGTCCGGCCCCGAGACTTCAACGAGGGAGACTTGGTGCTCAGACTTCGACAGAAGAACGAGCGCCGTCACAAGCTAACGCCGCCGTGGGAAGGGCCATACATCGTCACCAAGGTCCTCAAGCCCAGCACATACAAGCTCGCGAACGAGAAGGGCGAAATCTTCACCAACGCTTGGAACATCCAACAGCTACGTCGCTTTTACCCTTAAGATTCCAAGTCACTTCGCACATATCTGGAGCCCAAGCCAGCTGTATATATATTAAGGTTGTGAATAAAGATAAGGGAGACTCGGCTTTCTTCTGAAAACCAAGTCCCCCTCGGGGGCTACTATGGGGGGCACCCCCCTGAACGGTCCCATTTTTTCGTAAAAAACCTATTCGAAAATGCTAAGCGTATCACGCCTCAAACGCTTAAGCAAAACAGAAGCAGGGCGTGAGTAACTAAGAGGATAAAGACAGATGAGTCCGGGACCGCCTACACCTCCAGTAGGATATGATCTCTCTCTCACCGCTCTACCCTCAGGATACTCGTGAGAGCGATCAATCCCGGCCGAAGTTTGCCTAAGATACAAGGAAGGCGCGATGGCATGCATAAAAACAAGTCACACACGAGTTTACAAACTTAACAAGTGATTTGTTCATTTACAAGAGCCACCTGGCTCAAATTCCAGCCGCGACCTAAGGGCTTCCGTGCCCGGCTACTTTCAGGGCTCGAGGGGGCCTGCGGCGGCAGTGTTCGGGAAGAGGTCTTCCTTGAACATGTCGGCGAGATCGGCGGCAGCATCAGCTTGCTCCATGGCGTCCTGCGCTCCATCATCGTCGAGGCTATACGCGATGACGTACCCTGTGGCTAGTGCCGCATGATCGACAATGTAGTGCGTCGACACCATGCCAAGGGTCTTCTGAACGCCAAGACGGAGAGCGCCCTTCACGTGCTCGACGACGCGGCCGCTCAGAGCCCGAAGGCGACTCGCCAGCGAGCTCCCCGACGAGCCGGCACCCTCCTCGATGTCCCAGCACGCTTCAAGGGCCGCCTGCTCCAGAGTCTCGAACTCCTACTGGGACGAGGTGTAGGCCGCCTGGAGTGCTTCCGCCTGTGTCGCAGACTCCCCCAGAGCTTTCCGCAGTCCTGGGACAAGAAAAAGCGAGTCAAGAGCGGATCTCGACAAGCCTGAACAACAACTAAAGCCTCGGGAGCTGCGACTTACCCTCGACCTGCTTCTTCTCCGTCTCGAGCTCTGTACGCGTGGCCCCAGCCTCTTGCCGCAGCTGCAGGATCATGGCGTCTTGCTCCCCGGCTGTGGTTCGCAGGGCCTCGACGGTGATGTTCTCCTGAACCAGGGCCCCAGTGAGTAGCATTTCCCCAAGGAAGGAGAGTATTCCAAGGGTATCGAATCCGTGGAAGGCAATGGCGGATATCTTAGACTTACGCTTTTGCTCTGAATGTAAACCAAGAGATAGATATAGGGCACAACACACTCAAAGATAGGGGTAAGATAAAAGATATACAGGGTAGTGTGACACACACACTCAAATCTACCTCTACTCTAGCACACTACGGCTTAGGGGGAACATACGAGTTAGCTCTAGGTTCTAATATACTAAACATACAAAGCTAGAAGATACAAGAGATGGGCATGAGTATTGCATGAGAGAGATAAGGTTCAGCACCCAGGTACAAACGGGGAGCTAGCCCGCGACGACCAGCACTCTGCGAAACTAGACTTTAGACTCCTACAGCAGGTACCCCAGCGCGGAGGTTGCCCTAGGATCCAACAGGGCTGTCACCACCTGAGGACCGACCTCTCGTTACGGGGGGTATGCTCATAACTATCGTAGCCAGACAACCCAGGCACTATGCCTACGTTGCTGCTAGACTCCACCCGGCCCGGGCTATTGTGACCCATGGCGAGAGCCACCAGAAGACTGGTCAACTAGACCGAGTACCGTAGCTTGAACACAGACCTCATGCAACACTCTTATGCCATCTAACAAGATCGACTAAGGCTAGACATACGAACAGATATGAACTCTCTTATGTCTAATCAATAAGATCAAAGGGTCGTGTTCGTGAAGAACACGAGCCTCTAACTTATGAACAAACACATAAGAAAGGAGTTTATCATCCTTCAAGTGGATCAAAAGGTAGTGTTCATGAAGAACACGAGCCTCTAAATGATGAACAGAGGATGAACTCAAGAACATATCAAGAATATGATCTACCATGACTTTATATGAAATAGCTGAATAACTGAAGTAGATCAAAGTCATACAAAGAAATAAAGATAAAAGAGAACTCATACCTAGACTTCCAAGAGGACTTGGAACCTGAATAAGAGCTACTCTAGCCTACCCCCTAGCCTTGGAAACTAAAAAAGTGAGAGGAGAATGAGAGAGTGGTGTGTGAGAAATGGGAGCCCCTCCCCTTCTATTTATAGGCGAGGACAAGGCTTGCTCGGACGCCCAAATGGCCCCTAAACACCCGGGAGTGAGGCAATAGACCAATGAGCAACCACCACGTGGAAGGCCAGGATGGGATGCCACTAAGGCGGTTCGGCCGACCCCCTAGGGCGGCCCACCTGGTGTGCTTCCTCTGGTTGGCTGCCTTGTGGGCCCTCTGATCCATCCCCGGTGCATGGCTTAACTTGGTATCTGAGGTGGGCCCTTTGATCCATGTGAAGTCCATGTGGCGTCCTCTGATTCGTCGGTGAGTGCCTCCCCTGGATCGATGACGTGGATTGCCATGTTTCCCTTGGTGGCAGCCACCTCCTCAGCTGAGTTGGCATGGTTTCTTCATAGAAGTTGAGTTTCCATCTCTTTTAAGGGGTAAATCACCTTCATACAAATAATCTCCAAGGACAAGTAGAACTACATTATTCAAATCTAAATGCTAGTAAGATATGCATATGCCTCTATTTATGTGAGAATATTGAGGGTTGGAAATGGTGAATTTCCACCGTCAACAAACTCCCCCAAGCTAACCTCTTGCTCGTCTCGAAGCAAGACATTAGAGACTTAGGTTGGTTGATCAGGAGTTGCTTCAATGTTGTATTCTCAACTTATGCCAAACATATAACAAAGTACTCTACCAAAAGTTGAACAAGTTGGCAATGTTCTCACCTTTCACCTGATACGTGGGGCATATAGCTTCACCTGCCTTGGGCGGTTGAGAGACAGAATGGTTATATAGCATGTGCATAGTCACTCGTACCTTGATCAACTTAGCAATCCAGAGGTTTTGCAAATTTTTCAAAAGAAAATCAGAGTTCCTCAAATGATACTCTTGGATCGCTCAAAAGTGTATGGTTCCTCACCAAGGCATCAATGTTGCCTTTCTTCACATCCTACTCCTAATAGGCTTTATGTGGAGCTGTAGGTAGGGAAGATGTGGCATACTTGTCTCTCATGTTTTGCTAAGTCAAAAACCGGATTCTTGGAGGAAACAAACATACATCCTGATCAAGATGTGCATATGTGTGTGATGGATATGAGCATGGCAAGGTGGATACTAGGCCCGGAAATGGGTGCTAGATATTACCATGCTTTATATGAGGGAATGAGGGATTGATGGTAAGGTGGACACTAGCCCCGGAGCAGGTACTAGTTATTACCATCTATATGGTGGAACTCTTTCTCTTGCACATATCAATCTCTTTTTCTCTTTTTGAAATTTTTCGAGACTTGGGCTAGCTCTCTTTATTTATTTTTGCCATGCTTTTGGGCATGCTTTTCTCTCTTTTTTTTAGCTAGCCCTTTGTCTCTATTGGAGATGTTTGGAGAGGGATGAACGATGCAAAGATACATAGAGTTTTATTTATGGAAGAATGCATAGGCATATGGAACAAATGATGAATGCTTAACTTCTAGTGTAGAAGTTTTAGCATGAACGTGTACGTGATCTTGATCAGGGGAGTATGAGTTCTAACAAGGGTCACAACAATTTGACAAAGCTCAATGAGAGAACAAGCTGCATATGTGGAGGCTAAGAACTAGAATCTACATATGGCCTTGGACAGGAAATTTCTCATCATTGAGGAACTCATCATGTTTTGATTTTTCAAAAAGAAAAACTCTGGATGTCAAGCATCACTAAGCACAAGATCATAGCACTCTATTCTACCATATCATGTCTCACAACAACTTAGGCAAGGATCATGCTTTTTGCTACCCACAGTTTTCAAGCTAAGGTTTGAACATACAAGCCAACAAACTCAAAACTTAGGTAGGATACAAAGTTGTAGGCAAGACATACGAGGAAAATAAACAGAGCAACTATTCATCATTTCAACCATAGAGGCAAAGCATTCTTACTAAGCATATCAAAGCAAACTAAGCAAACGATGATGATGAAAGCAAATAAATATTTTTGGTCTTTTTATTTTGCAGATTTTTTTTTGGATTTTCATTTATAAGATATTCTGAAAACGAAGGAAGATACAAGTTACCTCAGAATGGGGGTCCTCCCCCAAGCTAGCTTCAGGCTCACTGCGGAGGAGGGTAGAAGAAACCCTGACTCGCATAGTAAGCCCTCTGCGCCTCCATGTATTGCCGCTGATCTTGTTGCATGGCTGCTATCCTCTCACCAGCCTGACGCTGCCACGCTGAGGTAGACTCGACGTGGGTGTTCAGCGTCTCCTCCAATCTCGTAACCTGGACAGTGAGCTCTCCCATCTGCTGCGCGAGCTGAGCATCGCGTGCAGAGGCTGAGGAGTGTCGCCGGAAGGACGAAGACGGGGGTGGACCACCGGAGCTGGAACTAGCGGGTGTGGCCCACTGAGCACTGCTCGCACTCGCCCAAGTTGTGCCACTCGCACTTGGCTGGTAGGTGGGCTGATCCCAGCCAGGTGTATACCCAGGAGTAACCCCGAACATATACCCTGCAGGGGCCGCTCCTGCCGCCGGTGGTGTTGCAGGCTGTGGCTGAGGTGGTGGTGGTGGTGGCTGTGACTGCTGCTGCTGCTGCTGCATGTGTGCTCTCTTCGCTGCACTTCTGGTGGACCTGCCTGAGACACTAGCACGACGGCTTTCCTCTTGTGTAACAAGGGGAATGGTTAGTGACTCCGAATTATACAGTCCAAACCCCGGGTTAGGTAACGGGATTTGGTTTGCATAGCCCGGAAAGAAGAAAGTCAAAGAATCATTTGGGCCCCTCTTGAGTATATGCCCCTGGATCAAGTATGCCTCATCAATGAGAACTCGGGGCGTCCCGATGAAGGGTACGTAATTCCCGCTAAGAACCCCGAGTCTGAGAGCAATACGAGTCACCAAAGACGTACACTCAATAGGACCTATCATCTTGAAATTCATCATCCACTGCCGAATCATAGCTTTAACGGGAGAGACCTTGATCCGGTTGACAGCGGCGTATAATAGCATCATCTCATCGCTGCGCACGGGCCGAACATCCTCTTGTGGAAAGAGAGTAATGGCGAGCCGCTTGTGCCACAGGCGGAGAGTGGGATGCACAATATCGTTGCACCGAGGTACAAACTTGCCACAGTAAACAAGACCAGAGATATCTGCCCAGAAAGAATGTCGAACATAACCCTCACAAGACTTCTTCAGAGAAACAGCACAACGAGGACTAAACCCAAGAAGACGACTAAGTTCCTTCCAAGAAACACGATAATCGGTCCCAAAAAGACGGAACTGAATGCCATCCTGAATCTCGGTAAGAGAGCAAAGAAACTGGATGGTGAGGGCCGAGAGCCAAGCTCTGTGACCGGTGCAAACTCCTCCCAACCAAGAGCATTCCAAATGGAAACAAACTCGAGATTCATACCTGTTTTCTCCATGAGAGCTGGGTCGAAGTGCCTCGTGTGGGCGAAGACTCGGTCCTTCAGGAGAGCATAGGCTTGCTCCTCTCGATCGCCCCGCAAGCTGAGGTAGGGGGTGTCGTCGACGACCTCCTCCGCGGCTTGTGGCTTGGCTTGCTCTTCTTGCTCTTCTTCATAATCCATCGTTGATGGGCTCGGTGTTGGCTCGGCAGGGGTGGAAGCACTTGTGCTTGCCCGCGAACGGGAGCGTGAGCGTGTCACCCTCCGGAGAGTGTTCGCCGCCCAATTCATGCTAGCACAACAACAAGGGACAACAAGAAGAGCAACTCGGTGATGGGTTAGTGAAATCAAATGAAGTTCTTACCGAGCTTGCTCCACCAATAACAATATTTTCAGCAACACACTAGAGAGAATACTTGATGATCCAATCTCGAGCAAGAAATCCAAGAAAACCAAGAGAGCAAGGAGTAGAGAGGGGAGTGTGAGTGAAATGAGTTGAATGGGTGAAGAACACCCCCCTCTCGGGTCCAATTTATAGATCAAAGGGGCAGCACACTGTGGGTTAGCCGTTGGCCAAAGCTGGGCCCACTTGACCATTGCCAGGGTTCGGCCGAACCCTGGTTCGGCCGGCCCAGTGGTGGGCCCGGTGCTGGCCCCCTTTGGCAGGTGTGCCCCCAACGGCTATATGAAGATATGCCAAGGTGCACCGGCCAAAGTTTGCTCCAAAAATTGCCCAAATAAATTTTCATGGTTTTCAAACTCAGAAATTATTTTCAGAAATTTTATTTGGAAAAAAGGAAAAGGGTTAGATAAATCTAGCATGCAAATGCAAGGTTTTGGAAAATCAAATATGCAATTTTTGGGAATAAAATTTTGGAAAGGGAAATATGAGATAAGTACCAGCTTTAACCTTTTTGGTAGAAAGGACCCATCATTTTTAGTCCGACGAGTTGGACTCTTCTCAGTGATCAATTCCATTCATCACCCCACTCCTGAGAAGTAGAGGGTGGTGTCATCTCAATCTTCCGCCATTCTTTCTGAATTTTCTTTAGCCTCTTCGACGGAGATTTCTTCCTTGGGGGCGAAGGCTCCATCCTTCCCCCAAGCTGCTCAACACTATCTTGCACTAAATAGCATTGCTCTTCTTTATCCTGAAACTTGAACTTCAAGTTCCTCTCCCCAATGCGGAAATGGATAATTCCGGACCCCACATTGATCCTAGCTCGGACATCACTGAGAAATGGTCGCCCAAGGATGAGCGGCATTCCTCCCTCGTCGTCCATATCAAGGACCATGAAATCCGCGAAGACATAAGAGCTCTTGACTTTGACCAATATGCTCTCAATAATTCCTTCTGGATATCGTATCGTTAAATCTGCGAGTTGGATAGTCTGTGATATTGGAGAGAGAGCTGGATATCCAAGTTGCTCGAACATGGCCTTGGACATGAGATTAACACTCGCACCAAGGTCACAAAGGGCATGCCTGATCTGCTTGTAATAAATTGTGCAAGTAATAGTCGGGTAGCCTGGATCTTTCTTGTGCACCATTGCTGATTCCTCCCATGGATCAAGAATTTGTTGTATGCGCTTTCCTGCATAGTTAGAAGCATGTGTCTTCCTAGGTGGCTTACCCCACCTGGTTGACACTACACTAACATTCTCACAAGAGGATACGGGTTGCCCCGGGATCCTCCCGTTATCAGGAGATGGAACTAAAGCAGCCAGCTGAGCCAGCTGGGTTTCTAACATTTTGTTGAAACTTAGCTGACTCTTCTAAGCAAAAGAAAAACTATCAAGCTTAACGTTGAGGCTTTCCACAGTTTTATCAAGGGCAGCTAGCTTCTTATTAATACCTTCATTAATCTTAGCTTGCCCAAAAACGAGATCTCTCAAGGAAGGTTGGTTGGGATTGTACGAGTTACCTTGGTTACCTCCTTGATAATAAGGGCGTTGTTGATTCCACGATTGGCCTCCTTGTTGAGGTGGACGATAACCGTTGTTGTTGCCGTTCATGTACATCACTTCCTCCTGAGTCTCCGGACAATAGTTGCCTGAGTGCCCAGTGTTGCCACAGACTTCACAAGTCATGTGAGAATCCATAGGCAGAGTAGTGGTGGCCATGGCAGCCTTCTTGCTGGTGTAGTCATCCAATCTCTTCATAAGAAGATCCATCTTGGCAGTAATCATGTCTGCTTCCTTGACAGTATGAGTACCCCTCGGTCATGGTTGGAGTCTTTCATCACTCCACCCTTGGTTGGAGACCATCTTCTCAATAAGTAATTTAGCATCATCGACAGTGAGTGAGAAGAATGCTCCTTGAGCAGCAGCATCAATATGGCCTCGGGCTGTCGGAGTCAACCCATTATAGAAGCTTTGAAGAATAAGCCAATCCTCCATCCCATGGTGAGGACAGGCCAGGACATACTCCTGAAGCCTTTCCCAAGCCTCTGGAATGGATTCACTTGCTGCTTGCTGAAAACCAGAAATCCTTCCACGAAGAGCATTGGTTTTACCCAATGGGAAGAACTTCTTGAGAAATGCCTCTGAACACTTACTCCAAGTGTTAATAGCTTCACGATTCGCGTAGAACCATTGCTTAGCTTTCCCCAGGAGGGAGAATGGAAATAGCCGTAAACGAACAACATCCATATTTGCACCCCTGATGACGAAAGTGCTGCACAGCTCTAGGAATTGCTACGGATGAGCATTGACATCCTCATTTGGCTTGCCACAGAATGGGCTAGCCTGTACCATCGTAATTAGACCCGTCTTGATCTCAAAATTTTTAGTCCCCATTGCCACCTCAGGGCCTTGCAGCACCTGGTTAGCGGAAGGAGCTGAGGACTCACGAAGTGTCTTCTGGGCCATAACGTTGGATGTGGATGGTACAAAGGAAGCTGGTTCGCCCTCCGGACGAGTACGACGAGGTGAGCCGAAATGAATTCGAGCTTTCCTCACAAGTGACTCGGGATCTTCAGAAAAATTTCCCGATAGGTCGAAACCAGTCATACACTACCTGTCTTCATCGTCCAAAGATAAAAGAAGACAATCAAGGTTAGCCTGCATTGAGAGTTGTCCTAACCTACTCAGAGTTTATAAACAGATACAAAGCATAGTCATGATAATCCTGTGCCTTCCCCGGCAACGGCGCCAGAAATGCTTGTTGGCGTTTCATAGCGTCGTCATCCTAAGAACAGATCTGGGACCCGTCCTTAGTGACAACACCAGGAAAGCCTTTAGGCTCCTCTCAATGTCACAACTAATGGCACCGGGTTAGCGTGAACATCGAGACTTGCCATAGGTTAATCTAAACGATCATGAATGAATCCGCAAGCGCACAGATAAACCATTGTAGAATTTCCCCAAGGAAGGAGAGTATTCCAAGGGTATCGAATCCGTGGAAGGCAATGGCGGATATCTTAGACTTATGCTTTTGCTCTGAATGTAAACCAAGAGATAGATATAGGGAACAACATACTCAAAGACAGGGGTAAGATAAAAGATATACGGGGTAGTGTGACACACACACTCAAATCTACCTCTACTCTAGCACACTACGGCTTAGGGGGAACATACGAGTTAGCTCTAGGTTCTAATGTACTAAACATATAAAGCTAGAAGATACAAGAGATGAGCATGAGTATTGCATGAGAGAGATAAGGTTCAGCACCCAGGTACAAACGGGGAGCTAGCCCGCGACGACCAGCACTCTGCGAAACTAGACTTTAGACTCCTACAGCAGGTACCCCAGCGCGGAGGTTGCCCTAGGATCCAACAGGGCTGTCACCACCTGAGGACCAACCTCTCGTTACGGGGGGTATGCTCATAACTATCGTAGCCAGACAACCCAGGCACCATGCCTACGTTGCTGCTAGACTCCACCCGGCCCGGGCTATTGTGACCCAGGGTGAGAGCCACCAGAAGACTGGTCAACTAGACCGAGTACCGTAGCTTGAACACAGACCTCATGCAACACTCTTATGCCATCTAACAAGATCGACTAAGGCTAGACATACGAACAGATATGAACTCTCTTATGTCTAATCAATAAGATCAAAGGGTCGTGTTCGTGAAGAACACGAGCCTCTAACTTATGAACAAACACATAAGGAAGGAGTTTATCACCCTTCAAGTGGATCAAAAGGTAGTGTTCACGAAGAACACGAGCCTCTAAATGATGAACAGAGTATGAACTCAAGAACATATCAAGAATATGATCTACCATGACTTTATATGAAATAGCTGAATAACTGAAGTAGATCAAAGTCATACAAAGAAATAAAGATAAAAGAGAACTCATACCTAGACTTCCAAGAGGACTTGGAACCTGAATAAGAGTTACTCTAGCCTACCCCCTAGCCTTGGAAACTAAAAGTGAGAGGAGAATGAGAGAGTGGTGTGTGAGAAATGGGAGCCCCTCCCCTTCTATTTATAGGCGAGGACAAGGCTTGCTCGGACGCCCAAATGGCCCCTAAACACCCGGGAGTGAGGCAATGGACCAATGAGCAACCACCACGTGGAAGGCCAGGATGGGATGCCACTAAGGCGGTTCGGCCGATCCTAGGATCGGCCGACCCCCTAGGGCGGCCCCACCTGGTGTGCTTCCTCTGGTTGGCTGCCTTGTGGGCCCTCTGATCCATCCCCGGTGCATGGCTTGATTTGGTATCCGAGGTGGGCCCTTTGATCCATGTGAAGTCCATGTGGCGTCCTCTGATTCGTCGGTGAGTGCCTCCCCTCGATCCATGACATGGATTGCCATGTTTCCCTTGGTGGCAACCACCTCCTCAGCTGAGTTGGCATGGTTTCTTCATAGAAGTTGAGTTTCCATCTCTTTTAAGGGGTAAATCACCTTCATACAAATAATCTCCAAGGACAAGTGGAACTACATTATTCAAACCTAAATGCTAGTAAGATATGCATATGTCTCCATTTATGTGAGAATATTGAGGGTTGGAAATGGTGAATTTCCACCGTCAACACGCGCTCCTGCTGGAGCTGGGACTGCGCCTCCTCTCGCGCTGTACGCTCACGCTGAAGCGCAGACCTGGCATCCTCAAGCGCCGCGCGCTCTTGTTGGAGCTGGGTATGCGCCTCCTCGCGTGCGGTGCGCTCCTGCTGGAGCTGACCCTCCACCCCGGTGAGCGCCTCGGCCTTCTCCTGCAGAGCAGGGCCCCGCTTCTCGACCTCCTGGGTCTTCTACTCGGCCTGGGTCTGCCAGGACCTTGCTTCCTCGAGGGTTGCGCGGTCCTGCTGGAGTTGGCCTCGCGCCTCGGTGAGGTCCGTCTCCTTTTGCGCTAGCATGGCCTGGATCTCGGCGTGTGCCGCGCGCACCTTTCGCAGCTCCTCGTTCGCCGCCGTCAGCGCCTCTTCCTTCCCTTGGAGCACGACCTTCGTCTCCTCAGCCTCCTTGGCCTTCTGCGCCTCCTCGGACCGCTGGTCGTTACGTGCCTCCTCCGCGCGGATGAGGTTGTACTCGAGTCAGCCGTTGTCCGTCCGCAGGGCCTCCACCATCGCGTCCAGGGCATCGTACTGCGTCCAATACCAGTCGAGGTCGGAGCTCAGCTCGGCGATGCGGGCGAACCTCTCGCCCGCCTGGCTCTGCAGCTCCTACAGATGGGGAAGGGAGAAAGGAGAACAAAAATCAAACGAAAAGCGCATAAACAAGGGAAAAAGAAACGAACGGCGCTTGAGCAAGCATGCTTACCCGAAAGACCTGGAGCGACCTGCCCTCGTGGAGTTGGAGGGCGTCGGCCAGAGCGGCCTGCAGGGAGGCACCAAGGCCACCGAACTCCCGCCACAGCGCTCTCTCCGACCTCGCCTCTTCCACCAGGCTCGGCGGAACTCCGGGAAGACGGAGCCTCTGCTCCCACTGCGGCGCGCAGGCACCAGACGTTGGGGGCGGGACGCCGGACGTCGACGCCCTAGCACCGGATGCCGGCACCTGCGGCATCACGCAACCATCGGACCGCACCACCAACACCTCGGGCATGAACCCGGGGGCTGGCGCGGCCGCCACCACCACCTGACCCCCAGCAGGGGTCGAATCACCATCAGCAGGGGCCCTGACCTCATCACGACCCTCTGCTCCTCGGCCCGCGGCACGGGCTTGCTCTCACCCCCGCTGGGCCCCTCGAACTACGGCCGCGCGAAGGGCTCCCGCCGCAGCCTCCTCTCGCCGCTGCGGCCCCATGACCGCAGTCTCAACCCGCGCCACCGCCGCACCCGCTGTCGTCCGCGACGTCCTCACTGAGCGAGGCCACGTCGTGCGCGGCGCGTCTTGCGGCCGGGGACAGCGGGCGCCACCCTGACGATAGTAGGAAAAGGAGGTCAGCAAACCAACCCGCCATATCAAGAACACGGAGAGCAGAAGGCGACTCACCTTGTGCCGGAGATGCGCTGCTTGCGCTTCCTCGAGGGCTCTGGGGGCGCCACTCTAGGCCCAACCGACACCCTCGATGGCATCCCCTCGTAGAGGGGCACCGTATCCGCCACAAGGGCGGGCTCCGCGAGGACCTCCTCGTCCCCCGGCGACGGGAGCGGCGCGGCCTCCCACCTGTCGGAGACGGTCCGCTCCCCCTCGCTCTGCTCCTCGTCCGAAGACGTGTTCACCGGCTCCGGCGGGGGGGGGAGACCCTGCTGCTCTCGCACCAGGTACTCCTCATTGTACCTGTCGAGGTACTCCTGCCTCCTCATCTTCTTTGCCTTCGCCTGGTCTGCCAGGTCCTTCTGCCTTTGCTGCCTGGAGTGGTTGGCAGCGTGTGACCTGGGCGTCGGCGGATCTGAGGTGGGGACGTTGACGTGCACCCCCTATCATCAACGATCACCATTAGATCGAGCACGGGGATGAAACGGGCGAAACAAAGAACCAAGTCTCACCAGGTTGGCGCCAGGGAGCATCGCGAACGACCACATGTCGTCGTCGTTGTGCGGTACCATCTTGAGGTTCACCGCGCGCCTCGCCCTTACGGCCGCATACGCTGGGGCAAGCGGCTCCTCTATCAACCGCAAGCGCGCCAGGGCCGCGGGGTCGGCGTCGTTCCCCATCTCGAAGATGAGGAGCTCTCTCTCCATGAGAGGGATGACCCGCCGGAGGTGGAAGTTGGCGATGACGGCCGCCACTGTCAGCCCGACGTCCGCCAACTGGCGCAGAGCGTAGGTGAGAGGCTCGAGCTTCACCTGCCTCGACGCGGGCGACACCCCATGCGCCCACGACATCGGCCTCTCCTTCAGCACCTTCCCAGTGTATGGCAGGAGCCCGGTGCCATCATTGCACAGGTAAAACCAACCCTTCTCCCAGTCAGCGTTGTTCGTCGTCATCGAACAAAGCAGGTACAACTCCTTCCAGGAGTCACGCGCTGCGAATGTGAGACCGCCGGCGCGTACGGCCTGACACGTCCTCCTCTCCCCCACGGCGAGCGTGTGGAGCTCACCTCGAAAGAGATGGACCTACAGGTCCCAGTGCGCCGGGATTCCCAGGAATCCCTCGCAGACGGCAACGAAGGAGGCCGCCTGCGAGATGGCGTTGGGAGCGAAATTGTGAAGCTCCACCCCGTAGTGGTAGCACAACCCCCGCATGAACTTGCTCGCAGGGGCGTTGAATCCGCGCTCGTGCAGCCGCATGAAGCTCACGATGTAGCCCAGCGGCGGGGACGGCTCCCGGTGCGACGCCGGCGGGATGATCCACGCCGGGTTCGCCTCATCGCCGGCCGGTGCCAGCTGACCGCCGGCAACCAGCCCGTCCCTGGACTGTCGGTCCACCGACGACCGGGGCCATGGGTGCGCCTCCAACACTTTCATCGTAGACATGGTGGGAGCAGGGGGATGAAACGGAATGGGTGCGCGCGAGCGGATCTGGAGCGGCGGAGCGCGCAGCAATGGAAGAGGCGGAGAAGAAGAGGCGCTTGCGGATGGCAAAGGTAAGGAGCCCTCCCCCGTGCCCCCTGCTTTTATAGAGTAGGAAGGGGGCGGAGCGCCCGGAGGCGTGGCAGACGGCGACAATTAATACGGTGGGTGTCGCCCGTCACTGACGGCAGGGCTCCACCGCCCCGAAGCCGCCGCACGCGCACGCATGCGCCATAATTACCGCGCGGTAATCCAATGGTCAACGCGTCCCGTCTCCTCGCCGTCGCATGTCGCCCACGTCGCGTCGCCTGAAAAGGCGCACCCACCTCGCCTGTCCCACGCCACGTCAACCACGACCGGGTGGGCACGGCAGCCAATCGCCCCGCAGCCGAATATCAAAGGCCAGGGGATTCCTTCTTACATAAGGAAAAAACCCCAGGCAATCTCAAGCCGGGGACTCGAGGCCTGCCCTCTCGAAGGGATACGACGGGCGCCCCGATCCGAAGCGGTTAAGGCCGCGAGGCCACGATCCGTCGGGCGCACCCTCGAGAACGAACTCGAGGAAGACCAGGGCTTAGGCCCTCGAAACACTACTGATCAGCGACTCGAGGCCCGACCCGCGGAGGGTACGACGGGCGCCGCAGATGCCCCTCGACTTGGAGATGTACTAATTAGTGGTCCGGAGCTTGGCTCGATGGCGATTCAACAAGCGCCACAGATCCATCAAGACGGGAACGCCCAACGCCCCCCGCAAACACCCTACTGATCAGAGGTACGGGGCCTGACCCTCGACGGGTTCGAACAGGCGCCTCAGATTGACAGAGTCAGGAATGATCGGGGCGCGCGCAATCGAGCCTGTCCCCGAACGCGAAGTCCGGGGATGCCTCACATATCGTGTTCAAGGCCGAGACAAAGGCAGCCAATCGAGGGATCCCATCGAGGGAGTGCTTCCGCGCCCTCGCCCCCTATCGAACGGGACCGAGCTCTACTTGGCAAACCTTTGTGAGCGCTTACATGGACGTGTCTCCGGACCATGAGCCGACCCCTATCGAACGGGGCACGGACGCCCACTTGAACTATCCGTTAACAGCTCACCGAGGCAACCGTCGCTCGTCGCCCGTTCGAGGGTAGCACGGATTGCCTCACCCCTCTACCCTACGGAAGGGCAGCGAGGGTCGTAATGACAAAGCCGAGAGCTTTACCCGATCGTCCCTGTTTGGGCCAGGGCTCGGGGGCTCCTCACACCACGACCACCCCAACGATCAGTGCAAAGGCTAAGCCCCGCGAAAGCGATCAGCCTGCCCGAAAACGTCTTGGGACAACACGATGCCTGCGCACTGCGTTGATTGCCGATGCCGGCTGAAATAACGCCGAGGCCGGCTGAAACAAACGCAAGGCGAGCCACGTCCCCCTACGTATTTAACCCCTGCACGAGTGCACGCACTCCTACATGGCTTCGGGGGCTTACACCCGCGGGTGCGCTAGCGCGTCCCCACAGGAAAATATGCATGATCAGAGGGGACAAGACTCGCACATGGCACCCGAGGACGAAATCCTTTGCTGGAACGGTCCCCTTTTCCCGCAAAGGCTCGGGGGCTACTGTCGGGGACGGTCATTAGGGGTCCCCTTAATGAGGGGATAATCACCCCCGTTAAACGAAAACTACCCAGGGGCTATACCCCAAAGCCCAACAGTCGCGGGACGCTGAGGGTCCACGGCCTGCTACGGCCCAGCGGCGGCCTTCACCAAGAAAGCCCGCTCGACCGCCTCGCTCGAGGGCCCCGGTCCCTCGAGCGGATTTTCACCTCGCTCGAGGGCTCCGGTCCCTCGAGCGGATTTCCGTCTCGCTCGAGGGTCTCGACCCCTCGAGCGCGCCTCGCTCGAGGGGTCGTCCCCCCTCGAGCGAGCGACCATCCTCGCTCCGCCCGACAGCAGCATTTAACGCCCGGCTCTGCGGCGGGACGCCAAAGTCAAAGGAGGACCTTCCTCCACGCCGCGCATCTGACACGGTCAGAGCACCTGACACCGCCACTGTGCGGCCTAACCCGTCACTATACAGCCATCCCTGGCCCTGTGCAGGCGCCGCGCGGCCCTGTGCGGACAGGCCAGCGTCATTTCGCGGTACTGTGCCACCTGCTCCCGTCCTCCCTCTGCACCGAGACCATCGAACAGGTATGGGGGCACCCTCGAAAGGTGTACGGGCGACGAGCCGGCGTACGCCCCGACCGGCGCCGCCATACGGGCGGCGTGCGCCACATCTCCTCCACCAACTCCGGCGCCGCACGACCATCCCGGGTGCTGTGCGGCCATCCCGGACGCTGTGCGGCCAACTTCGGCACTGTGCCGCCACTCCTGCCACTGTGCAACAAGCCACGTGATACTGTGCGGACAGGCCGACGACGTGCCGTGGCCCTGCACCACCAACCCCGGTCCTTGCCCCAGCGGGCAGACCTTCGATTCAGCAGGGACGACCCCTCGAAGTCAAAGCCGGACGGGCCACAGTGACCACCACGCCGCCAGCAAAAGCCGGAGGGCGCTACCAACTCGCGCCAGGGACCACGACGTGCAGGGACAAGACAGCCGACGCCATACCTGTTAGTATGCGGCCACTATGTCAGCTGCTGTGCAGCATTCCTGTAACTGCTCTCCCTTGGCCTATAAAAGGGAAATGCAGACGCCCCGCAAAGGGACGACCCTCATCCACTCGCACACAGCACACCACCCCGTTCCAGATATTAGCATTTGCCTCAATCATCTCAGTAGGGACTCGGGGGAACTTCCTCCTCTCCCACCTTGCTTGTAGCCCCCCTCTACAGGCACCACCGGTGCAAGCTAATATAGTGCGCAAGCACATCCTGCTGGACGTACGGTCGCGTGGCCGGAACCAGGATAAACACCGTGTTTCCTTAGCTTAGCACCGCCCATCGAGGAGCTGATCTTAGTGCAAATCACTAGTTGGTGCCGGTGCTAATCCGGACACCGACAAGGGGAATAAGTCCCAATAAGCACCTCTTTGGTGACTTATTAACTTATGAGTTGGGACACAATTTAGTTTCCAATAAGGCAATGGAGGCGACTACATGGAGAGGCCTCTCCATTTAGTCATACATGGAGAGCCCTCCTAGGTTACTTCCTGCGACACCAAATTACTTTTCTCAACAGAAAGAAGTACACAAGAGGAAGTAACTTTTAGTCATACATGGTGTTAAGAATGCACATTATTGACCTCCTTAAGGAAGAATACCAAGAGGCAGCACACCATGGTTTAAGACCATGAAACTGCTCCACTAGAAGGAGAAGTAATAGCCATGATGGTTGAGGATATGAATTAGTGTTATTGCTACAAATTCATTGTCTACACTAATGTAGAGACTCATCATCTTCCTTGTAATCTCCCTATAAAATGGGACTCTGAGATCAATGAGAATGACCCTAATTCACCTATTCACTTGTCTCCACAAATTACTTCATAATACATGGAAAACTCTCTCAGGTTACTTCCTGCTACACAAATTTATTTCTCTCAATAGAAAGAAGTACATAGGAGGAAGTAATTTTGTGTCGCAGGAAGAAACTTTTGTGTCGTAGGAAGTAACCTCGGATGGCTCTCCATTTAAGCCTAAATGGAGAGACCTCCCCGTTTAGATTTTGCGTAAGGCAATAAGTCATCATGGTGTTTGATACCAAAAGGACTTCTTAGTTTTGAACAACCCAAATCCAAACAGGACCTAAGATTAAAGAACTGTAAAAATAATCATGGGACAATCCAGTACAAATTATTCCATTAATGACTTGACCTAAATAAATTACACCTTGGAGAAAGAGTGAATTTAACAAAGAACAAATATTAAACATGACAGTAATTCTATAGAGGAAATGCTAGATTCAAATATAATACATTCAGGAGTTCAAAAAGATTTATGCATCTTATGTTGTCATGAAAACCAAAGTGTTAAAGAAATGAAACCCATTTGCCATTTCCATGATTACTTCGCGAAACCCACCTTCGACAACAGCGGAATACTAGCAAATTTCTCCCGCCGCGCCCACGACCCCTCCGCTCAAACAGGGCCGCCGCCTCTCCGCTCCCGGCCGCCACCTCCGCTAATCTGCTGCCCCTGCCACAGCTCCGCCTCCGCCGCATGCTCCCCCTTTCTTTCCCGTCGACACCCCCAATCCACCTAGCAATCCACTCCCACCTCGCTTCTAAAACCCTACCTAAACCCCACCCGAAACCAATGGCCCTCCTCGCCTGAGCGCTCCCCGCCCGCCCCGCCCACGGCTTCGCTGGCCATGGCGCTCCAGCTCCGCCGCCTCCTCCCGTGTGGCTTCGCCCAGCGCCACCGCGCCGCCACCCACGCGCTCTTGCCTCCGCCGACCCCCGCAATGGTAAGCGACTCCCACCCTGCCGAGAAGTTATCCAATGCGCAAGTTTATGTGGTGCGTGGTGGTGCGGCACTGCGGCGTTGGAGGGTGAAAACCACTTGTTCGTTGTATTGCCCGTGAGGCACAGCCGCACAGGCGAAGCTTTCTCATTTTTGTTCTCTCTCCCTTTGATGGGATAGCTCTGTCAAGCTGCAGAGTTCTGCGGGAACTATGTCAAATGATGACATCTCATTCCCTTGCGCAACCAAATGTGCAAAATCGGGCAAGAAACAGAAATGTGGCGCAACTGTTTCAGTCACCAGTTTTTTTTTCTGTTGCGTTTGCATCAATTCATCGTTATAGGATTAAGCTCAAGTGCTCAACTAAGAACACGGCTTAAGATGAGAGAGAATGATACAATGGATCTACAGTGCTGTACTTTGTTTATATGTTTAATTTGTGCTTTGCGTGTTCCTTATGTGTTGTCTATTTGTTGCCTTTACAGCTTCAGGTCGGGGCATTTCAGAGATATTCTTCTGCCCCCAGGCCCTTTTCACCTTTCCGTCCTTGTGAAATGTGCGGGGTTGTATTTAGGGGCAATTCAGCAGGGCAAATATTTTCAATAAATAGTTCCGGAGTTTTCCTACGGCCTAAGAGCAGTGCCTTTTTTACTACTGGGTTTATTGGCAAGCATAGTTCTATATGTTTCAGAGCCACAGACAACTGTGGAATTGCTTTGAAAGCTAATAATATTGGTAATTCAAGACCATTCTCAACTGCATGCAGTAAAAAGCTATGGTTCCTCATTAAAAATAAGAGTTCGTTCGGAAATCTAAATATGAGAAGGGAAGATGGAAGCGTTGCACACAGTTTGTTTCACAGATCTGAGAAACAAAAAAGCACATTAGCTGCATGCAGTACCATTGCTGATGAAGCTTCACGATCTACTAGTAACAGCAGCAAGAGTTTTACTAATGCTAAGGCTGACACTGTCAAGAGGAAGAGTTCTAGAGGAAGCAAAAAGGAAGTTGATGGAGATATGAAAGAAAAGAAAGTACCTACCAAGAAAAAGAGGATATTTGCTAGAACTCGTAAAGCTGCAACAAAGACAACAAAGACGACCGAGAGTAATAGTGTGAACCAAGAAGACAAGAAGGCTGATAATTCTAAATCCAAAAAGGGTACTGATAGTTCTAAAGTGAAAAAAGTGAATAATAGGTCAAAGTCAAAAACAAAGGTTTCTGCTGCTTCTACTGTGTCATCTGAAGCTGAAATTTGCATGAAAACCTCTAATGATGGTTCTCATAGTGAAGCAAAGCCACTTGTACCACTGTTTCCTCCCACAGCCAAATCAGTTGTGGTAGTGGAATCAGCCACGAAAGCAAAAGTTATTCAGAATTACCTTGGGGACATGTATGAAGTGGTACCAAGCTACGGTCATGTGAGAGATTTAGCAGGTAGGTCAAAATCCGTCCGGCCTGATGATGACTTCAGCATGGTCTGGGAGGTGCCTGCTGCTGCCTGGACACACCTTAAGAGCATTAAAGTAGCACTGAAAGGGTATGTTTCTTAAAGTGTGTAGCATGGATGCATCATTTCACATGTTTTCTATTTGCATCAAATATAGATACTCTTTGATCATTTGATATTCATTCTCTCTGTCGAAACACTGCCACATTTGTTTTTCTCAAAGGTTTACACATTAGTTACTGTGTTTCCAATTATAGAGAGGTAGAGACAAAAACAATATCACATAGGCTTTTCTTAGAAGTTTGCTGTAATGCTTGTTATGTTCCAGTTTGCATGGATGTTTGCCTCCAAAATCTTTTGTTGTATCCAGAGCCACATTTTCATAACTCCGATGCCCAATCCATAATTTTTGCAGTTCAAGTGGCAACAAAGACCTTTTGCATTGTGTGGTTCTTAACTTTATTGAATTAAGGTTACTGGTTCTTAAAAGTATTATTATAATGCTGAGCCTAGACCCGAACGGTATTTACCTTTGAGCATAACTAGATTTGGAGTATATTTCTGTGGACAAACAATTAATTTGTATTAAATCTCCTGATTATCATGCTTCATCCAAACTTTATGACTTTTTTATGGCAGCTGCTAGAAAATATGAAAACAATTAGTAGATTGTTCATTTGGTAATATAGTTTCTATATGTAAGCACTCCCCGCAGATAGTTTGTGCTCTGGTTTCTTATTTTTATGTTCTTATTATGTGTAAGTACCACTGTTGCCAGTTTTGTATGCTTACATTAGTCTTGTGATTGGAATATCACTGTCATCATGTGTATGTTGACTCAATATGCTTGAGTGTTACTTGTTGTTTTGATGTTTTTGTAGTATACATGTCATGAAAGTAAACCAACTAAAATCTGTATGAATGACGTTCTGTGGTTGCGGACATGTAAATATTTTCTGTGATTGTGGTTCATCTGGTTGCTTTTTTAAACTTTTACTTATACCTTCCATTAGGATGGTAAAAGAATGGTCTCAGCTGTAGATTGACCTGTATCTGAACTCTTTTGCCCACCTGAACTATGTAATTTAACACTTTTCCTTAAGACCCGACTTTGCTTATACTAATGGCTTATATTAATCTGAATTCAACTAATTTAGTAGTATTAAAGCTTGATATTTCTGCAACACATATCGCTGGTTTATTTTACCCCTTGTGTTGCGAGTAATGGCTGATTATTATTATTATTATTATTATTATTTACCAATGCCCTTCTCTTTTCTCCAGAGCAGAAAATTTAATTCTTGCATCTGATCCCGATCGTGAAGGTGAAGCAATTGCTTGGCACATCAAAGAAATGCTTGAACAGCAAGGTGCACTAGGCTGCAATGTGACTGTTGCAAGAGTTGCTTTCCATGAAATAACTGAGGATGCAATAAAAAAGGCTTTAATGGCCCCGAGATATATTGACATGGACTTGGTTAATGCTTACCTTGCACGTCGTTCTCTTGATTATCTGATTGGGTTTGGAATATCGCCACTTCTGTGGAGGAAGTTGCCTGGTTGCCAGTCAGCTGGGCGGGTCCAATCTGCTGCTTTGGCCCTTGTGTGTGATCGGGAAGCTGAAATAGAACAGTTTAAGCCACAAGAGTATTGGACAGTACAAACAGACTTCAAAACCCAGTTTGCAGATCCTTCAAATGGAACATTCATTCCATCCCATATAAAGCTTCTGAATTCAAAAAAGTTGGATCAACTTTCCATATGTTCTCAAGAAGAGGCACTAGCTATAGAAAAGAGGATCCATTCTTCTGAGTTTGAAGTTCTAGGTGTTAAAAGAAGTAAAGTTCACAAGAATCCTCCAATGCCATATATTACATCTAGCCTCCAGCAGGATGCAGCAAACAAACTACATTTTACTGCAGGGTATACCATGAAGGTTGTTTCTGTAGACTCATAATATGGCGCATTTATATGTAGTAATCTGCTGGCTGAGGCAACTCATTATGACTGCAGGTTGCCCAAAAGCTTTATGAGGGTATCAACCTTTCCTCTGAAGAAGCGACTGGGTTAATAACATATATGAGAACTGATGGGTTCCATGTAAGTAACACACAAACTTTTGTTGACTCAGGTAGTTTTACCTTGTTTATGGGTGTGTGTGTATGTTCCACAAGTCTTTGTTCCCTCTGCTTTACTTTGAATTTGAAAATCTCAAATTGATAATCTAGTTTGGTCATAGTCTAAAGTTAGTGCATTTTACTTTAAAATAATCAAAACTATGCTGCAGCATTCAGGTGCATGTGTAAGCCTTCTGATTAAACCAGCGGGGTAGGAAAGCAACTCTTGCATCCTTGTAGTTGTAGTGCAAAATGTGTAGTGCAAAACACATGAATCGCTCCACCTGATTTTGGCAAGGAGCGGCCGGCAAAATCACCATTTGGCAGCGCTCCATGGAATCTGGCGAGGAGCAGAGTGGGTGGAGCGCTGCCAAACGGGGCTTATGATAGGTATACTGCTCAAATTTACATTATGGAGATCAGAGAGCATGTAGATTTCTAAATTGCCACTTATCTAGTTATCTGTGATGGAAGGAGTAAAATATGATAAATTGAAACTTTAATTCACTGAAATTTTTGTATGAAACATTACATGAATGTCATGCCAAATTAATTGAAGTTAGATAACTAAGGTCTAAATGTATGATGCAATGATACATGACGGACGCTTCTAGCTATCCTTTGATATGAGATTTTCCAAAAAGTTGTCGATAAGAGATTATTGAAGATCCAATAGACTTGCTGTTTACTTGTTTAAATAGTGTGTTGACTTGTTTGTTCTCCTTCACCCCTTGAAGATTTCTGATGGAGCTACAGAAGACATCCGTTCATTAGTCAAAGAAAGGTCTACAACTTCCTCTCTAAAGTAGCTGCTAAGTTAGTCTATTTCTAATTTTAATGGGTCCTAATTTCTCTTGTTCCATTTTAACTTGCAATCAATGCTTAATCCAATAATTTGGTTGAGTTCCTATGGGATTTAGTTTATATTATTGGAATTTTTCGGAGTTGCTCATATTTGTTTAAGACTTATTAGATGAAACCTACAACTGTAAGACACATTTTCAAAAAATAGCTAAGTAATTTTAAAATCTTTAATTGGTCTGGACTCTGAAGATCTTTGTTGACATGATAAGAGGGTTTATGATATTCTGCTCTAGTTTTGATATTCTAGCACCTGATGTAATGATGTGTATCTGAACATGGTTTGTGGCCAGCATTCTTCTTGTTAATTAGAATTTTCTTCAGATATGGTCAAGAGTATGCTTCAGAGGACATCAAGAAGTATTTAAAGAAGGTGAAGAATGCTCAAGAAGCCCATGAAGCCATTAGGCCCACCAGTATAAGGAGGTTGCCATGTAATGAGTTACCCTGTGGTTTCATTGATTTATTGCATTTTCTCAGTTACAACTGCTAACTATTTCCTAGCAAATGATTTTGAGTAAGCTTTGGTACATGCATATTGCCCTATGGAGATTATAATTCTATTATCTCATATTCAAGAATCATCACCAAAATGTTGTTAGTAATGTACATGATATGCTATGATAGGTTGGTTACTTGTGATCCACATTTCATAATGAACAATATGTTGTGCAATTCATGTCTTGTAATTCTGCCTCATACACTGCTTTATTATTATTTTTGAAATTGTACAGCGGGGGAAACCCCCACTGCGGTAAGAAATATATATAAAAAAATGTAGAAAAACTGTACAAGGACAAGTGTCCAAAGGGCACCATAGTGCCCAAAAAAGGAAAAACCCTCAGGAAGCCTCAAAGGAAGCTAAGAGCTAGGACTGAAACTGTACATTGTTAACCCAGTTAAGGAAGGACTGATTTTTGTTTTCCTTGATTCTATGAGCTTGAAGCCTAGGCTCATCTATAAAATTAGACATCCATTCCTGGACTGCTGGTCTTTTCCCTTCAAAGATGAGATTATTCTTTTATTGTTTTACAAATAATTGAGTAATACTTGGATGAAAATTGCACTTTGGAATTTGTTTACATTATTGAGGGTGCTGTATTGCGCAATTTGTAGTCAACATGCTTTATAAATGATCATCTCCACTTGATAGTGGCAATATCGGTGCTCCAATCAGCATCTTCTATTCGATTGCATGAGCTGACGAGCACCTTAAATGTATATATGTGTGTGTATATTTAATTTATTTTGGAAGTGATATCACTCATTACTATAGCTTTTTTTAATATATGGTTGCAAGACTATATGTCCTGTAGCATCTTTGGTTGAAGTACTTGATGATGATTCTCGAAAACTGTACACTCTAATATGGAAAAGACAATGGATTGCATGAGCACATTACATATATATAGTTTTTTAATATTTCGAAAGTGATATCACTCATAATTATGTCTGTTTTTTAATATATTGTTGCAACACTATATCTCTTGTAGCATCTTTGGTTGGAGTACTTGATGATGATTCTCTAAAACTGTACACTCTAATATGGAAAAGGACAATGGCTTGCCAAATGGAAGCTTCCAGGACTGATCTGGTTGGTTACTCTCGCACTTCATTTTTCCCTATGTTTTTTTTTGAGATAGCCATTTTTCCCTATGGTTGATTTTGTTCTTTATGATGGTTATAAGTTATGGTAAACAAAGTTCTATTGGCTAAGGAAAACATTAATAAGTTGAAACATACGAGAAATTTGCAGCAGCCAGCAAGTGCTTCTAGCTGAGGAAACATGTTTCAGTTTTAGGATCTTTATTCTTTTTCCTTAATTTCTGGTATATCAACGAGACACCTCTGTTCTGTTGCCTGTATTTCCAATATCATTAGTATTAGGCTTTTGGGTGAATAATAATATGATGTTTAAAATTCAGTGTGGTATTAAAGCCATCTAATCGAGCGGTGCTACTGGTGCATTCATATATCATAAGAAAAGCAATCGCTGCCCAGTATGTGTCTTTCTCACAGACTAATTGAGGCTACATGCTGGAGATTTCACCAGGAGCTTTCAGTTAACTACTTAACTGGTTGGTTTGTTGTGAAACTTAATTTAGCCATCTTTCTTTGCGTAGTTGATATGTTTTATGTAACTAAGACTCTGATTACAATTGTCGCCATCTGCCATTACGAACACAGCTGAGATACTTCATTTCAGCTGTTGTCTTCAATAAAAACAATGTGACATCCTCATTCTCTAGCATGGAAAACATGTTAAAATTCTTTGTACTGCATTTTTGTGTAATTTTTATTTTTTAAAGTGTTCCATCAAACGAAATGCTTGCTCTGTAGATTCAAGTGGATATTGGAACTCCTGAAGGAGACATGAGTTTTCATTCGTCTGCATCAAGACTGGACTTCAAGGGATACCAAGCCGTCTATGGGGTAAGTTCTGTGGATTTTAGAAATCCTCTATTGTGCACTTGCTTTTTTCATCTTCTATGGATTTTAGAAATCCTCTATGGTGCAGTTATCTTTGCAGTCCTTCCTTTATGAGGCCATGTTCGCTAGTTGTACTTGAATTCTTTAAAAAATGTGTTGGTTGGCTCTTAAGGTGGCCTTACAACCTCAGCCTGTGCTATTTCTTTGAGCCCTACGAGTTGCTTGATGATAACCTAAATGGAGTGTTGCTACTCTTTAGAGACGAATTGCATTTGCGGAGTTTGGCCAGGACTTGAGGTATATCTCACCTCCTTGCTCCCATGCCAAATGATAGCTAAAGTTCTGGTCGAGGTCGTTTTTTTGTATGTATCGAAAGGCAAGTATGTGCGAGCTTTATTGTATGGTGAGAGTATGTACTGCTGTATGGTTTCTACACCCCTTTTTCTTCTTAATATAGTTATACACAGCTCTCCTGCATGTTCGAGAAAAAAATAGTGTAGTATCTGCCTGATCTGCTGCTATTTTTGCCCAGACATTTATATGATACGGAAAATATATATCTGGTACTTAGGCCATGATGTCATTGGATATTGGACTAGCCCATCCCCTTTTTATTTATTTTTTCTGTTTTTTCTTTTGTTATAAGGGCTAGAAAGTGAGGTTAAGTGATTCTCTGCGTCAATATTTGAAATATTACTACCTCTACCTTTTAAAAGACCCCTCCCCCTCCTCCTCTCTTTTCACTAAGAATCGAAGTTTCCATTTTTCGAGATCTATACTTGTTAGAGTATGTGTGTGTATGGCCCATATAGAGGCCCATGTATCACTGTCTATATACCCACCCATCTAGGGTTGGAGGAATACTATGGGAATTATTATTTCCTACATGGTATCAGCTAGGTTTCTCTTCTCTCTCCTCCTTCCTCTCCCATGAGCAACCGCCGCCGCCGCTGGCTCCCATGGCCGGTTGGCAGCAGCCGCCGCCGCCTCCCTTCTCCACCTTCCCTCCTCTCCCTTCCTTCTCTTCCTACGCCGCCGCCGTCCGCGGCCAGCCCCCTGCCGGCGCTGCACCTCACGCGGACGCGATGCGCGCGGCCGCCCAGGCTTTCCTGGCCGGGCCGCCGCCCCCGGGAGGACCTCCTCCGGCCGTCAATCCCTTCGGCGTCCTGCCCGTCGTCGCCCAGCCGCCGCGCGCGCCTCTCCCCGACCCCGCCGCGGCCTGGACCATGCCCGCCTTCGGCCAGCCACCGGTGGCGCCTCTCCACGATACAGGCGCCGCAGCCGCGGCCTGGCGCGCGCTCGCCGCCGTCACCTCTGGCTCCTCTGCTCTCCCGCACGCCTCCTCTCCCTTGGCGGTCTTCACGGCCCCCTCCACCTCCGATCCGCCGCCGCCGGTGCTGGATTCCGCCGCTGCGGACGCGACCCGCACGGGGATCCAGCGGCCGGTGCGGGAGGGGGCGAGGAGACCGCGGATGCGGCTGCCGGTGGTGGCATCACCTCTGCCGGCGAGGGGGATGCGCCGCCCGACTCCACTGTCCCCACGGGAGTCCTTCCCGGCGGCTCTGCAACCTCCACCCTCCCCACGGGAGTCCTTCCCAGCGGGTCTGCTGCCCCTGCATCGGGCCTTGCTGCCTACCAGGCTGGTGGCATCCTCCCCCTCTACCCCGGCTTTGGGATGCCACCCCTCGACGCGCCGTTCTCCGCCGCCACCTTCCTCCGGGGTCAGACGCCGCCTCCCACCTCCGTTCCTGCCGCGGACAGTGCCCTTGCTGCGGCCCTTGCCGCTGCCCGTACTGAGGCGGCCGCAGCTCAGGAGCGCCTGCGTCTGGCGGCCCTCGCCTGGGAGCACGAGCGCACCACGGCTGACGCTCTTGCTCGCCGTTCGCCAAGGCCGAGCGCTTCCTCCACACCTCCGAGGTGGAGCACGTCGCCTCCTCTCACCAGGCGTCGCCCACGGCTCTTGTCCGGCAGAGTGCTGGACCCCCGCTTGGCCAGATAGACCCCATGGTCACCTACCTCCACCTCCAGGCCGCCGGGGTCCCGCACATCAAGAACCTGGTCACCGTCCTCCTCGACTCCACCTTCTACGCTCGCTGGCGGGACCAGGTTTTCCTCGCGCTCCGTCGCTACGCCCTCGACGACCACGCTCTCTCCGACACTCCGGTCCGGGCTCGCGACCTGGCATGGCAGCGCCTCGACAGCATCGCCATGTCCTGGATCTTTGGGACCATCTCTCTCGATCTTCAGGACATCGTGCAGACTCTGGACGGCACCGCGCGCGACGCTTGGCTGGCTCTCGAGACTCAGTTTCTCGGGAACGCCCAGACTCGCGCCCTCCAGCTCGACACCGAGCTCCGCACGCTCAAGCAGGGTGACCTGTCCGTGGGTGACTTCTGCAGGAAGATGAAGAGCACGGCCGACGCTCTGTGACCTTGGGTACCCGGTCCCGGAGCACGTCTTGGTGCTCAACGTCGTGCGGGGCCTTCCCGCCAGCTACGAGGCCCTGCGGACGATGATCACCCACCAGAGGCCGACTCCCACCTTCCTCCAGGTCCGGGATGCTCTCACCTTGGAGGAGCTCACCCGGGGCCTCCACACGCCTGCCCTGACCACGTCTTCGCCCTCCACTGCCTCCCGTGCCCTCGTCGCTGCCCCGCCACCGTCCTCCGCCTCGCCGCCCGCCTCTCTCCTTGGTGCTCCTCCCCCCGGGCCGAGCGGGGGTGTGGGGGCCGCCGAGGACGCGGTGGTGGGGGTCGTGGGACGCCCACCCAGGCTCCGACCCCTGCTCTCGCTCCTCTTCCCGGGGGTGCGCCCTGGCCGACCTTCGCCAACCCGTGGTCAGGGCGCATCTCTATGTGGCCTTTCCAGGGTCAGGGAGGGGGGCCTCGTCCTCCGCACCAGCCGGCTGCCATGGTCACGAGCGCTACCTCCTACGCGCCCTCCTGGACTCCACCTCCTCCTCAGCCCAGCTCGTCGTGGCGGGGGGGGGGGAGTGGGATCAGGCTGCTCTGGCGCAGTCCTTCAGCACCATGGGGCTGACGCCGCCGGTTGGCGCCGAGTGGATCGCTGACTCAGGAGCCTCCTACCACACCACGCCTGATGCGGGTATTCTTTCTTCTGTCCGACCTCCCCACCCCTCGTGTCCCTCCTCCATCATGGTCGGTGATGGTTCTTGTCTTCCCGTCACTTCTGTGGGCTCAGCTCTTGGTCCTTTCCGTCTCTCTGATGTTCTTGTTGCTCCCCAGATGGTCCACAATCTTCTTTCCATTCGTCAATTTACTTCTGACAATTCTTGTTCTGTTGAGTTTGACTCTTCTGGTCTTTCTGTGAAGGATTTGGCTACCGGGCGTCCCCTCATCCGATGTCATAGCTCCGGGCCCCTTTACACCCTCCGCCTTCCGGCCTCCGCTGCTTCACCTTCGACCTCTTCGTCTTCCTCGTCAGCTGCTCTTGCTGCGACACCGTCCTCCACCACCTGGCACCGCCGTCTTGGTCATCTCGGCCGAGATGTTTTGGCTCAGATTAGTCGTAGTGCAGATGTCACTTGTACTAGGACTAGTGCTGAGCACCTTTGTCATGCGTGCCAGTTGGGTCGTCATGTTCGGCTTCCTTTTTCTTCTTCTTCGCATGCGTCGTATGCTTTTGATCTTATTCACTGTGACTTGTGGACATCTCCTGTACTCAGCATGTCTGGCTATAAGTATTATCTAGTGATTGTTGATGATTTTTCTCACTACTCCTGGACTTTTCCTTTGCGTGTCAAGTCCGACACCTTCCCCACCCTCCTTCACTTTACCTGGGTGTCCACTCAGTTCGGCCTCACCGTGAAGGCCGTCCAGTGTGACAACGGTCGTGAGTTCGATAACAACACCTTTCACTCCTTCTTTCTCTCCCGAGGTGTTCAGCTGCGTATGTCTTGTCCGTATACTTCTCCCCAGAACGGCAAGGCTGAGCGCATGATTCGGACCACGAACGATGTCATGCGCACCCTTCTCCTCCAGGCCTCCCTGCCCCCGCGCTTCTGGGCAGAGAGCCTTCACACCGCCACCTACCTTCTCAATCGTCTTCCTTCCACAACTTCCCCTGCTCCGACTCCTCACCACACTCTCTTCGGTACCCCACTCACCTACGCTCACCTCCGTGTCTTCGGGTGCGCTTGCTACCCGAACCTTGCTGCCACTGCTCCTCACAAGCTCGCACCTCGCTCGACACGTTGTGTGTTCCTTGGTTACTCCCCTGACCATAAGGGGTACCGTTGCTTTGACCTCACTTCTCGTCGGGTTCTTATCTTCCGACATGTTGTGTTTGACAAGTCGGACTTCCCCTACTCCTCCACCCCCACCCCTTCTCCTGACCCTGACCTTGAGTCTATGTTTTCTGACCCGGTGGTTCAGCCACCTGTTTCTGTTTTTCCTTTTCCAGTAGGTACTTCTGACCCACCACAGGCTCCGACACCTTTAGCTGCGCCACGTGCGGCGCCGGAGTCTCTTCTTGCACCACTCGCTGTTCCGGTGCCCTTTGTCGCACCTGACGCAGGCTTGGTACCTCTGGCCGCGCCACGCGCGACCCCGGCACCCCCGGAGCCTCCTGCCGCGCCAGACGCGGCACCGGCGCCTTTTGCGCCACTGGAGCCTCCAGCCGGGCCACACGCGGCCCCGGCGCCTTCTGCTGCGCCCGGCACCGTCCTGGTGCCTCCTCCCGCGCCACGCGCGGCCCCGACGACACCTGCACGCTACGCCGAGCCGGTGCAGGTGTACCGACGCCGTCCCCAGCTGCCTGCTCCTCTGGCTCCGGTTCCGGCGGTGCCCGTGGACTATGTGCCCCCTGTGCGCTATGTCTACGAGCGCCGCTCGACGGCTCCGCCTCCTCCACCACCGTCTCCGGAGCCGTCTCCACCGCCTCTACCACCGTCTCCGCCTCTTCCGCCACCGCCGCCTCCACCACGCCGTTCTCGGGTGGAGCCGGCCGTGTACCACCCGCCGGTCATCCATCGGGATCCTCGTCACACCCATCCCATGGTGACTCGGCAGGCGGCTGGGGTTCTTCGGCCCGCGGTTCTCTCTTGGGCAAGCTTCACCACTTGGGCGTGACAGTTGAGCCCCTCCCGGATGGTCTTCTGCTTCACCAGCGTCAGTATGCTATTGATATCCTGGAGCGTGCTGGGATGACTGATTGCAAGCCTTGCTCCACTCCTGTTGATACTCAGGCGAAGCTGTCTGCTACTCTGGGTGATCCGGTACTCTGGGTGATCCGGTCGCTGATTCGACTGCCTATCGGAGTCTTGCTGGAGCTTTACAGTACCTCACTTTCACCAGGCCGGACCTCACCTACGCTGTCCAGCAGATCTGCCTCCATATGCATGATCCTCGGGAGTCCCATCTTGCTGCCCTGAAGCGTCTTCTTCGCTACATCCGAGGCACGATTGGCTTCGGCTTGGTCCTCCACCGGTCTTCTCCTGCCGAGCTGGTTGTCTACACTGATGCTGACTGGGCGGGTTGTTTGGACACCCGCCGCTCTACCTCAGCCTATGCTGTCTTCCTCGGCGGCAACCTGATCTCCTGGTCATCGAAGCGACAGCCGGTTGTCTCCCGCTCGAGTGCTGAGGCGGAGTACCGGGCTGTTGCTAACGGCGTGGCTGAGGCGTCCTGGCTCCGGCAGTCTGCTCGCCAAGAGCACGCTCGTCTACTGTGACAACGTCAGCGCCGTGTACCTCTCCACCAACCTGGTTCAGCACCAGCGGACAAAGCATGTTGAGATTGACTTGCACTTCGTTCGTGACCGGGTGGCTATCGGCGATGTTCGTGTTCTCCACGTGCCAACCACCTTCCAGTTCGCTGACATCTTCACCAAGGGTCTTCCCTCCTCGACCTTCTCGGAGTTTCGGTCCAGCCTCAACGTAGTCAGTGGCTAGTTGTGGCTGCGGGGGTCCTGTGTGTGAGTTTCTTTCTTTGTTGGCCAGTCTTGTACACTGCTGCGCCGGTAGTCCAGACTGCGGGGGGGTGTTAGAGTATGTGTGTATGGCCCATATAGAGGCCCATGTATCACTGTCTATATACCCACCCATCTAGAGTTGGAGGAATACTATGGGAATTATTATTTCCTACAATACTTGTTATTTCTTTCAGAAAATGGTTTCCTTTTAGTGGTTTAAACCTGATTCTCAAGGAAAATACATGTTTCTGCCCATAAAAGGGAATAGTGTCCGCTTACAGGTTGGAGGTAATTAGTAGGAGGGAATGAGAGTTTAAACTGAGGTTAAATATCTCTTGTTTGTTTGGTGGGTGATAGAGGAAATAATTCCCTGTGTATTCCTCCAACCCTAGAAGGGTGGGTATATAGTCAGCTGTACATGGGCCTCTATATGGGCTATATACACATGCCATATGGGTCACACACACATATACACTAACACCCCCCGCAGTCTGGACTATCGACGCAGCGGAGTACAAGACAGGACAACAAAGAAACTCACACAAGGCCCCCCGCAGCCACAACTAGCCACTGGCTACGTTGAGGCTGGACCGAAACTTCGAGAACGTCGAGGAGGGAAGACCCTTGGTGAAGATGTCGGCAAACTGGGAGGTGGTCGGGACATAGAGAACTCGAACATCGCCGATAGCCACCCGGTCGCGAACGAAGTGCAAGTCAATCTCCACATGCTTCGTCCGCTGATGCTGAATCGGGTTGGTGGAGAGATACACGGCGCTGGTGTTGTCGCAGTAGACGAGCGTGTTCTTGGCGAGCGGGCTGTGAAGCTCAGCCAAGAGCCCAAGAGCTGCTGAAGCCAGGATGCCGCAGCCACGCCGTTAGCAACAGCCCAGTACTCCGCCTCAGCACTCGAGCGGGAGACGACCGTCTGTGGCTTGGACGACGAGGAGACCAAGTTGTCGCTTGGACGATCAGGAGACCAAGTTGCCGCCGAGGAAGACAACATACCCTGAGGTAGAGCGGCGGGTGTCCGGACAACCAGCCCAATCAGCATCAGTGTAGACAACCAGCTCAGCCGGGGAGGAGCGGTGAAGGACTAGGCCGAGGTCAACGGTGCCACAGACGTAGCGAAGGAGGCGCTTCAGCGCAGCAAGATGTGACTCCCGAGGATCATGCATATGAAGGCAGATCTGCTGAACAATGTAGGTGAGGTCAGGCCTGGTGAAAGTGAGGTACTGCAAGGCTCCAGCAAGACTCCGGTAAAGGAGTGGCCATTACCCCGCTCCGTCAAAGCCCTGCGTGGATTTCTGGGACTGACGGGCTATTACAGGAAGTTCATCCACAATTACGGCGTCATCGCGGCCCCTTTGACTGCCTTGCTCAACGAGGCGTTCCGGTGGTCGCCGACGGCCACAGAGGTGTTCAACGCCCTAAAGCACACTCTGACGTCAGGTCCGGTGCTGCAGCTGCCCAACTTCGACGAGCCTTTCATGGTGGACTGCGACGCCTCTGGAACATGCTTCGGTGCGGTGCTGCATCAAGGACAGGGCCCCATCGCTTTCTTCAGCAAGCCCGGGGCACCCCAACACGCCAAGTTGGCTGCATACGAGCGAGAACTTATTGGCCTGGTACACGCCGTTCGCCACTGGCGGCCATACCTCTGGGCAAGGGAGTTCGTTGTCCGCACCGACCACTGCAGCCTCAAGCATCTCCTCGACCAGCGGCTGTCCACCATCCCCCAGCATACATGGGTCAGTAAGCTTTTTGGCTATAGTTTTCAGGTGGAATACAAGCCTGGGAAGCAGAACGCCACAGCGGATGCCCTGTCCCGACGTGACGAGCAGGAGGCTGACATGCGCACCAACGCCATCTCCCGGCCGCAGTTCGCCATCTTCGACGACTTCCGGCGGGAATCTGACTCCTTGCCGGAAATTCTCGCCAAGCGCCAGGAGATCGACGAGGGCACGGCCGGTGCTGCGTGGTCCATGGTCGACGGCTTCGTCATGCACTGCGGCCGTGTCTTTGTTCCGGAGTCATCCGCCCTGTGGCCGACAATTCTCACCACGGCGCACAGCACCGGACACGAGGGCTCTCAGAAGACGCTGCATCGCTTCTGCTCCTCCTTCTACAACCCGCACGCATCTCGTTTGGTGCGCGAATTCATCAAGGGCTGTGCTGTGTGTCAGAGAAACAAGTCCGAACATCTTCACCCTGGGGGTCTGCTGCAACCTCTGGACGTGCCCTCATCTATATGGAGCGACATCGCCATGGACTTCGTGGAAGGTTTTCCCAAGGTGGGCGGGAAATCAGTGGTCTTGACAGTGGTCGATCGTTTCTCCAAGTTTGCTCACTTCATCCCCTTGAGTCATCCTTATACTGCAATGTCTGTGGCTCAAGCTTTCTTTGATAATATTGTCAAGATCCATGGCCTGCCCTCTTCCATTGTCAGTGATTGTGACCCAGTTTTCACAAGCACACTCTGGACGGAGCTATTCTCTCTGGCTGGTGTCAAGCTCCGTCTCAGTTCAGCATTCAGGCCGCAGACAGATGGGCAATCTGAGGTCACCAACCGAGTTCTGGGTGTGTACCTCAGGTGCTTGGCGGGTGATTGTCCGCACAGCTGGCTCGGTGGCTCCCTTGGGCAGAATATTGTTACAATACCTCCTTCCAGTCAGCTTTGCAGACTACTCCGTTCAAGGTGGTTTTTGGCCGTGATCCACCTACACTTCTGTCCTATCAGCAGGAGCAGCACGGGTGGTGGCACTGGATAAACAGCTTCAGCACAGGGATGAGTTTCTCCAGGACATCCGTGAACGCCTGCTGCAAGCTCAGGATTACATGAAGGCATCTCATGACAAGAATCACCGCTCCGTGGAATTTGCAGTTGGGGACTGGTTGTGGCTGCGCCTCAATCACCGTTCCACGGTGGGCATCACTGACAAGACAGCCAGCAAATTGGCTCCACGCTACTACGGGCCGTTTCAGGTCCTGGAGAGGATTGGTGCTGTGGCATATCGCTTGAAGCTGCTAGCCAATGCACGCATTCATGACATCTTCCATGTGGCGTTCCTCAAAAAGCACGAGGGAGACCCACCGCAGGACATGAGAGCATTACCTCCTGTGGCTCGTGGCAGAGCCCTCCCTACTCCTGAGAAGGTGCTGCGTGCCCGGCCGACACCAGATTCCTGGGAACTGCTGGTTAAGTGGGTTGGCACAGATGCGGCTGAGGCATCCTGGGAAGCATTGGCCCACATTCAAGGAAAATTACCCAACCTTCAAGCTCGAGGACGAGCTTTTCTGTCAGCGGGGTGGAAGTGGTATGGACACATTCTTTGGCAAGCAATTTAGGTGCAAGAAGAAGAAGTCTCAGCCGGCAGATGAGGAACAGATAGAATAGATAAGATAGATTTAGTTACTCGAGTTTAGGGAGTTTGTTACCCGGTGGTGTTATATAAACCGACCGGATTAGTTTGAGGGAGTTTAAGCAGAGATAAACCAAAAGCTCAGAGCCTCCTAGGGAGGGCGAGCAGGGTGTATCTATCTTCTAGATTGTGTATCCAGGTCCAATAATCTAGCCATAACACCCTGCCACTATTTTTTCGGGTTGCCTGCGAGGGGATTTAATGATTTATTTTGCTGCCACCAGGATTTGAACCCTGGTTGGTGTCTCCCTCAACTGGGAGGTTACCACTACGCTACAAGAGTGTTGGCAACTTCTCAGTTTATGAATTTAAAACTCAATAACAAGAAACTTTTCTACTTTTAGGACATTGAGGCAAGGCCATCCAGCGACAGCTCCGAGGGAGATGCTGTGCATGAGGTTAATTTTGAGGCCTTGGCCAAATTAAAGGTTAGCAGCTGCTGAATTATCGCTTGATGATTCCCTTTTACATCTCAAGCTACTGACATTATTGGCTATCATTCAACTATTGCAGTATCTTATTAATGCATCTCCTTTCTTCCAGGTTAAGGACTTGGTGTCTCCAGTTAATGTACATCTTGGGCAACACTTTACTAAGCCACCATCACGTTATTCTGAGGGTGCATTGGTAAGCAATAATCTATCATGTTTTATTTTTCAGTTCTTTGCTCTGGGAATTGTCCATTTCTGGAAGAAAATAATATTTCTTTTTACTGGCTTCTACTACTACAATATTTTCATATTATGCCTGTTATCTCCAGATTAAAAAGCTAGAAGAACTTGGAATTGGAAGGCCATCTACTTATGCATCTATAATGAAAGTGTTACAGGTAAGTAACATTCTACTTCCCTACTATTTTTACCATGGTATTGGAAGGCTATTTATGTATGCCTAAAGTATATCTGATAGCCTTTCTTAATTAGTTAATTTAGATTATTCTGTTGATTTTTGTGCTGGATATTTAGTCGCTAATATGTATCCGGCGCCAAGTTTGAGCTTGGGTGGCTCATGTACTGTCAAAGTAGTGCACTATTATTGTCTTGGATTTTGTGGGAATATAGGTGTGAATGTGGCGTGAGTTACTGGTCTATTTCAAGGGGTTAGTGAAGGGCTATCTTGCCTTCTTGCGCACAGTGCTGTTCCTTCCTGGACACAGCAGAGGATCTGCGCACATCTCTTCGAGCTAATGGTTATTGCCTAAGCAGCACGGATACGGGTATCGGTATCGGAAGGATACAGATACGCGGATACGGCAATTTCTCAAACAACCCAATACGTGGATACGTTTTAACAAAATTTAAATAAATAAACAATCATGAATATTAAATTGCAAAATAGATGTTCAAGTTCAACAAGAGACATTAAGCCATTAAGGTCTATTACACTCAAATAAAATGATAGCAACAGGTTCTAGCAATATAGTACTATAGTAGGATACTAGGATAGGATAACATCAAGCCATCAACATCAAGCTTCTTCCTCGATTGTCTGATTGTCCTCAATGTCCAGATCACCCAATCCAAATGATATAGCCTGCAACTCAGGCTCATCAATGGAGAGGTCAGCATTTTCAAGAAGACCTACACCACTAAGGGAATCAAAAGAATCTCCTCCAACATCCCAGAACCTTGTCTCCCCTGTCTTGTATGCATTTGTTTTTCTTGACAAATGCCTCAGATTTGAGTGCACAAAGACCAAATCTTCAGCCCGCTCAAGAGTTAATGCATTTCGCTTGACACTATGAATGAAGCTGTATGTGCTCCAATGTCTTTCACAGCAAGAAGAGGAGGCTGGTTGGCTCAGCAATTTCATGGCCAAACTCATCAATAGAGGGGCAGATTGTCCATGATTTGTCCACCAAGTCATTGGGGAAACAGCCCATCTATCATGTATAGAATCATGATCATTGAATTCATCCGAACAACTAGAAAACCTTGAGTATTCATCCTTCACTTTAGCCAAATCTTCTGAGTTGCGAAAGTACTTTTTGAAGCAAGTCATTCTCATTTTTGATACCTCCTTATCCTTATGAGGGGGTTGTCGGCCAGCACCTTCTTGAAGCCACTGGTTGCTGTAAAATCTACAATTTACCATTACAATTTAGAACATGAGCAACTAGAAAAAGAGCAAATAATTCAGCAACAAAGAATCTGAATTCTGAACTGTATGTACCTTGGATTGAGTGAATGAGCCAAACAATGCAGTGGATTATTGCCTTTTGTCCATCTAGCAATCAATATATCATAAATGACACAGTATAGGGCTGACTCCTCATTTAGTTCCTTCCCTTCATGCACATATATCTCTTTCCTCACTTTCTCAATCATTGAATCCCACATCTCATAGATTAAGTGAAGACACGGGGTGTCTGTGTCCGCAAAGCGTATCATATCATAGATAGGAGTAGTGATCCTAAGAATGTAATCTACTTTGCCCCACCAAGAATCACTTAGTATTAATTCCTTTACACGTTGGGCAGTTGAAGCATCATCTTTGTAAATGCTCCATTTGTCACTAATCACCATGTGTTGGAGAGCTGTTTTTACCTCAACAAACCGGTTCAGCATACACACAACCGAGGCAAATCTTGTTTCAGCAATAGAAAGCAACTTCAAATGGCTGAACTCATTGAATATGGAAAGACGCATGCCATGATTCATTATAAAATTCTTGATCATTTGTGCCTCAACTTTAACATTGTCTATAAATTCTAGTTGTGTCCAAACATTCATATCCTCATCAGTAGGTGTTCTTGGCAGTTTAGGTTCACATATATTTTTCATAGCAAGGTTGAGAGTATGCACTACACAAGGTGTCCAAAATATGTGATCATTTTCAGCTTCAATTAAAAGACCTGCACCTTTGCAGTTTGCAGCATTATCTGTGATGATTTGTACCACATTTTGTCGACCTACTTCATCAAGAATAGCCCTCAACTTGTCAGCAATATACTCTTTTGACTTGTACTCTCCTTCACAATTGTCAGCCCTCAAAAACATTGGAGCTTTCTCAGAAACAGCAATGAAGTTGATGATTGGCCTCCTCTGAGGATCTGACCAACCATCAGAGCAGATTGTGACCCCTTTCTCTGGCCATGTGCTCTTTGAACTCTCCAATAGATTCTCTATGTGCCTTCTTTCTTGCTTTAGGAGTGATTCCCTAGCCCTGTTATACCCAGGGATAGTGTAACCTTCCAAATTGTGGCTGCAAGCAAATGCAAAAGCTTCTCTTAAATATGGGTTTCTCAAAAAGTTGAAAGATATCCCTCCGGAATATATTGCTCTAACAATTAAAGCATCCAAGTGCTTGCGGTCTTGCAATGCCCAAGATTTTTCCAACACAGAAGCAGGTCCCCTCTTGTTCTTCTTGTTGCTATTGGTTGAAGAAGGAGCTACAGGCAAAGAAACAGTGTGTGCCTTTGATCTTTCCACCAGCTCCTTGCACCTTTCCACTTCCCTCCTCATGTCACACAGCATTTGATATGTTACCTTTGGACATTTGCCAATCCCCTTCCCTGACATCTGCAGCAAATGAGCTACAACTCTAGTGTAGCTGCTGCTTGTTTTCAATGGACAATAGTTGCATTTCCACTGAGCATTTCCTCCACCAGCTTTAGGCCTCTCCAAAATGGTGACATGATCCCACAACGGAGCCTTAATATCAGTTGTCTCTCTGACCCCAGATCCCACACTGCCACTACCAGTACCAGCACCAGCACTACCTGCACTACTCATATTTGGAGATGCCATACTGGACAATGAATAATGGACAAAATCAGTAAGGCTCTAAGCTGGATTGGGGAGCAGGGGAGGCCGGGAGGGAGAGGAACTCACCTAAGCAAGCAGGAGGCACGAGGCAAGGTGCAGTCGACGTCTCGCTGTCGCAGGAGGCCGGGAGATCGAGCTCGTCGCCGCGGGAGGCTGGGAGATCGAGCTCGTCGCCGCGCGAGGCAGGGAGCTCGAGCTCGTTGTCGCGGCCTCGCGGGTGAACCTCTTCGTCGCCGTCGCGGCCTCGCGGGGACTCCTCGTCCTCGTCGCTGGCGAGGGCGCCGGCGGGCGGCGGGCACGGGCGGCCAGGCGCAGCACGAGCGGAGGCGGCTGCGTGCGAATGCGCGTGACGGCGTGGGAGGGGAGGGGTCTGGTCTCTCGAGAGTTAGGGTAAGGGGTGTTTAATGGGCTGGGCCGTATCGAAATTGGGCTGAAACGTTTCCAATCTTAAGTTTTCAGCCCAACAAAACAGGGATACGCGGACACCGCGCGGATACGTATCCGAGCCGTATCCGCGCCGTATCCGTGTCCGAAACGTGTGGGAAACGGGATACGCACCTTGAGTGCAGTATCCGTGTTTCGTAGGTTATTGCATCGATGCCAAACTGGTTGCAGTAGTCCTTAATGAGCTCGAATCCTAATATCAACTAATAGAATCATATACCCTACCGCCCTAACTAAAAAAAAAACCCTAATGTCTTGAACTTATTGCACCGAGAGATGTCCTGAGCTGATATCAACAATGCTTGATTGGCTGTGATTGCTTTCACACCTATAGATGTGCTCTAAGAAAGACTACATGCATACGCCACAAAATGTAGCACACGCCATGATGTCTCAATGTCTCATAGTGTCCTGTCATGGGTGCATGTCACACTTGACATTTGGGTTTGCAGTGGAAATTGAACGATGTTGGTCTGCGTATGGGTCTGGGTGTAGACTGTAGAGTACTGAGGTTGGTGGGTTTGTGGGTGTACACTCCCACCACCCATGTTTGGGTCGTCTTCAACTCAAATTTGGGTCAATGTTTCTTATTTACTATTGAGTTGCATGCACCAACCAGTTCAACCCAAAAGCTTAAGCTGATGAGGAAAGGTGGGCAATTCACTTATACTCCAACACTCCCCCTCACGTGCAGGCTCCCCCAGGCCGCATACGTGGATATTGGAGTGAGCTGTAATTATTTTAATTAACGCGCTCGCCAGGATTCGAACTCGAGACCTCTGGCTCTGATACCATATTGAGTTGCATGCACCAACCAGTTCAACCTAAAAGCTTAAGCTGGTGAGGAAAGGTGGGCAATTCACTTATACTCCAACATTTACAATGCCACCTAGTTCCTTCTAGGTTGATTGAGTTCTTTTCAGGGTATGCTGTATCAAGCATTGTTCTAAAAGGTGGTAGGCACTAGGCTGGGATAGGACATAGTGGGGTGGGAGGGTGGTGCTATTGCCTAGTGCATGTGAGCAGGGTCTCAACTCTCAAGTTTGTATGTAAGTTGGAAGGTTGATGTTGAGCTATGATAAGCATAGTCTTTTGGTTCCATTCATAGTGGACCAGAGTATATGGACTGGCGATCTGGTAGTAGAGCCCTTTTCAGTGATGGAAAAAAGGGACGGATCCATATTCTCCCTCTGCTAATACTATCCTCCTTCGCATTCCCTTATGTTCTTCGTTTTCCATATCTTGATCACTAACAGTTTCTTAAAGCTGACGGTTATAGTATCACACTTACACCCCCCCCCCCCCCCAAAAAAAAAGAAGAAGAAGAAGAGAAGGATATCAACATATGGGTCAAAAACAATTGCATTTTTTTAAAGAAAATTACTATGCACTAAATCTTTGTTTGTTATCTTTAGTTCTGACTTCTTCCCCAGGATAATAGTATTTTCTATACTTGTTTTGTTCAGGACCGGAAATACGTGACAATAAAAAGTCGAGTTCTGCATCCTGAATTCCGCGGTCGAATGGTTTGTTCTTTTTCCATATTTGATGTCCTCCCTTTGGAATGATCCTATATGATCAAAATATCTTTAGCTCTGCTAGCATCTCAATTTTTTGTACATCTATTCTAAGACAGATAATACTTCTAGCTAAATATATCACTTTGCATAGGGAAAATTGGATCTGTATCATCAAAAGATCCAAATTTTAAAAAATACCATCAAAAGATTGAACTTTAATATATTATCATTGAAAGGTTACTCTGTTGTTGACTTCTACCATTCTGTTAACTGGACATTATCTACCAGTAGGAAAAAAAAAGAAACATGAACAAAATAGACTGAGGTTGCTTTGTCTTGTGTGTTTTGTGGAGTTTACCATTGCTTAGAAATTACTTCCCTAGACTCCGCGACCTTGAGCACTGGACACTCCCCTTCCCCTTTTTCAGCTCAATGGCATGTTTCCCATATCAATGTCAGTTATTTATAGGCCTTATTGTCTCAGCCCTGTTTCAATTTATCTGAGTTTGCCTTTTCTTTTCTATTTTGGTGTTCAATGTCATCTCATTTTTCAGGTTTCAGCATTCCTTTTGCACCATTTCTCTGAGGTTGCTGATTACAGCTTTACAGCTAACATGGAGACAGAGGTAGTAAACATTTCTCACTTTGTACTTTATGTGATTTATCATACCATAGTTCTAGAAACCTGCTTAAGCTGGCTGGTTGGTGGCTACTGCTATTACATATTAATTAAACCAGCATGAAAATTGAGGAAATCAGCACATCCTAATGGGCATTGGAACGCTTCTAACTGTGCTCATGATTATTTTTGTATTCAAGACATTAGCAACATTGTTATTATAATTGTGGAAATGATTCAAGACGTAAGTCATGAACTCATGGTGCTCCTGTGATGCCAGGATCGCTTAGATGTCAGTTAGATGATGAAGACTATACTAAGATAGCATTTGCTTCTATTTTATATACCTCATGTCATAATTCGATAATAAATCTAGAATGAAAGCAGATTATAAGTTACATCAGGGAAACATTATTCCGCAACTTAATCTAATTTTTCAAGATGAAGAGGACTGTTACCATAAGTCTAACTATTTTGATTACAATCACCAGGTTTCTCAGAGTGATAATAGAAGAGAAATAAATATTGTAGTAGTTTTGTGTGGCGATGCAATACAATTTAAATTGTGAACGGCAGTTGAGAGGGGCAGATTCAGAGAGCTGAGGGTTGCAGAGAATCCACAGCACTGTTTAGGACATGTCAGCAACTTGAAACTAGCCCGACTGTCAATTTTTCAGTACACTGTTATTTTCTGTGCTTCCCTATGCATGTTAAATGTGAATTAAAATATGTTAACTGCAAACTTTAGTGAGTGTAATGAGGAAAACAATCCTCGTCGCAAGTTCACAGTATAAACATATCTAGGATAGGGATCTAAATTTGGGCCTGTTTTCCCCTCATAATGCCTTCACACTGCAGTGATACGCCTGGGAAAAAGCAGTATAGTTGATGGTTTCTTAATCACCCTACTTCTGTAATGAGCTAATTATGAGAAGCCATAGAAAACATGGGACTAAAGCAAGGCAATCTGCTTACCTCATGATTATATGTTTCTGAAGATTTTTCTATTAGATCCTGTATCTGCAGAACTATTGCAATCAAAAAATGAACTTTATATTGCTACCAATAGCGTTTATCCTTTACAAAAACATCTTTCAGTAATATGCAAAATTAATCTGTTGTTAAATTGTATTGAAGTTCCTATTCTTTGACTTTATAGCTAGACAATGTATCTGGCGGTTCAACTGAATGGAAGGGTCTTTTGAAAGATTACTGGGAGCGATTCAGTAAATATTGTGCAGATGCTAGTAAACTGGATGGCAGAAAGGTAAGCTTTATTTTAGTTTCTGAGTATGGTGGTTCTTTGATGATGCAAGTTCTCTTAGTTTTGGTTTTGGGTGACAATTAAATCAATCTTTTTAATGACAGATAAACTGAAGTCAACTATTTCAGGTTCATTTCTCAATACAAAGTAGTGGTTCATAGATTAGGGTTTTTGCTTCAGTAGGATTTTATCCATAGTCCTGTATTGCCTGAAACTGGTTAGTCTGCATTTGCTTTGAAGGAAAAGACACGAGAAATGGCAAGCTATAACATTTCTGTGTGTCTGCTGATGCATATTGGTTAAGTGGACTGTCTGCTTGTATCACCCAACACAACACAGTTCTGGTGCAAAGGGAGCTCCAAAATATTTTTGGGAGGACCGAACACTTCTTGGGGGCAAAAGGGGACATGGTCAACTTGCTGAGTCCAGATAGTCTCACAATGGTCTAGCGTAGCATTTAGTTAATTTTGCTTCTTTGGAGCATGCAATTCTTGAGTTCAACATGACATACTATTGATGTACCTGCAAGCACTAAAATTTTGAAACCAAATTTGACAATATTGCAGGTAGAGAGAATGTTTGAAGAAAAATTTGGTCCTATCCTCTTTCCTGATGATGACAAGGATAGTAGGATTTGCCCTAGGTAATGCATGTCACATGTACTTTTAAGCTATCTTCCATAGATTGTAACATACTGAATAATAAGATGTTTGCAATATTAATTCAGGTTTCTGTTATGGTAACCTTCAATGTCATTGTACTATGTGGTGCATTCACGTTTGTAATTATCAACATCTTTTTTTTGTGTGTGTTTCCAATACCTGCAGCTGTTCTGAGGGAACCCTGAGATTTAAAGTAAGTAGGTATGGTGAAGGCTACTTTATAGGCTGTGATCGACATCCGAAATGCAAGTATGACCCTGTTCTTCCCCACTATTAATTGAATACCTATATCCTTCAACCTTCATTGTCACTTGCAATGTATTATGAGTTCCAGGTTTATTTCTTGATTGTTGATGATCATTGTCATACCTAATCACCGGTCTAATTACTGTAGGTACATAGCTCGCTCATTGTCACAGCAAGAAGATGATACTGAACCCACAGATGAAGGTCCCAAGTCTTTTGAACCCAGGTTACTAGGTGTCATGCCTGATTCCGAGGAAAAGGTATTTTCAATTAATGACATTCAGATTTTTTATTTGCAAATATGTGATGTGTATTAAGTGTGTAACAACTTTATTGCTCAATCTACAGGTGTTTCTGAAACAAGGTCCATATGGTCACTATGTCCAGGTTGGAGAGGATAAAAAGGGGCTGTATCCAAAAAGGGCTTCCCTTTCTGAGCTAATTATTCCCTTATTTTTTATAAATGAAAAGGAAGCTCATAATCAACAATTTTCCATCCTTTTCGGGAACTCAAAACAAATATTATTGAACTTTCAGGTCAAAGATATAGACACTGTCACTCTAGAAGATGCAATTGAGGTGTTGCAGTATCCCAAAATTCTGGTACGTATTTCTCTGAACTGTAGCTGTTGGTGCTATTTGTTGAGTTGGGTCTCATGATGATGTATTTTCCTACAGGGAAAACATCCTGATGATGATCATCCTGTACTTATAACACATTCTAGAGTTGGATACAACATCAAGCATAGGAGATCTCTTGCTGCAGTTCCAAAGGTACATGCTACCATCATAACATTTTAGTTTTTTCATTTCAGAAACCAAACTAACATTAATATATGTTTTAAACAAATCATCTATAATTGTCCGATTCCTTCTGTTGGAGCAATATAAAAGATATTTATATTCAAAGTTTGATACCTTTTATTGGTTCATGTGCATTTTTTTTTAATCTTGGTTGATGAATTTGGAGACTGATATCTTGCAAGACTGGTAATATCTTGACAATGTTTGATAACAGAATATGGACCCGAAGAAGATCACACTTGAGCGTGCACTGAAGCTTCTGAGTGGTAATAGTGTCAGACAGCTTGGTCGGCCAAAGGGGAAAACTAAAAAAAGGGATCCCTTTGAATGGCATTAGTGGAGCCTAAACTCATTGCGAAATCTGAAATGTGTGATTGATAATTGGCCATAGGGGCTGGGGTGATACATAACTAGCCAAATTCAGGTTATATCTTTTCTTTTCATTTTTTTAGCTTATTAGTCTTCATCAGAAGTTCTACAGAAGGCACGTACATAACCTGCCAGATTATACAGGTGAATGATGTATTTTTTGTTTTTTTTGTGGGGAAATGAACATTTTTCTTGTTCAATTTGAAGGACTGTTACTATAATGGAAGAAATTAGGCTGAATTTATACATGCTTGCAACTTGCAAGTCCTTGGCTACCAGCTATGCTTGCATATTTGTACTGAAGATGACTCTTGATTCGGAAAACACACACATTTGTATTGTTGGGTGGCGTGGGCTTACGTGAACTGCATTGCGACTCAAAAAAAACACCCATTTGTCAATTCGCAGCTGAAAAATTGCTTGTCCTTGCACTTTTTTTGTTTGTTTTAACTAGTAAAAATGTATGTGCGACACACACATGTTTAAAATATATGTATTTTTTTTACAAAATATTGACAATCAAATTAAGATCTGGTAGTTAAAAATTCTCAAAAATCATCCTGTGTGATTAAGATTGTAGATAAGACAAGGTTGTGTTTAAAATACACATAGAGTAGAATAATAATCTATTTCAACTACTTAAAAAGACTGACTGCTACTAATTGGTATCCGTCAGCCAAATTTATCTCAGTGTTGTAATCTTAACGTGAAAGATCGGCAAAATGTACGAAACATTGCAAGGAACAGGTTAGAGTTTTCTAGTCAGTGAAGATGGCACATGGAGTTTGCCCATGCTTATCCTCTCCTTTATCTTCCTCTGCTCGTCAACTCTTGGGCTTTTGGTCGGTGGCTTGCCGAAGCTGTGGAGCACGCGCTGCTCTCTCAGGCCGCACCAAGGTCGTTGCCGCCGTTCTGCTCCCATCACTCGCCTTCCTCCCTGCACGCCTGCCGCCCGGCGCGCAGGCTCACTCCGCTCTTGAATGGCAGCTGCTTGGAGCTCTACCGTCGGATGAACATGAGGCAAAAATCACAATAGCTTAAAGCTACTAATTAAGCTGCACGTGGACCTGAGAGGACTGGCAAGTAGGGTAAAGGTCGAACCTCCTGTTTTCACAATGGAAAATTGATACTGCCATATAGGATATGTGAAATTAGCTGATGAACTTGTAGATTACTGGTGCTAAATGAACGCACTCAACAAGTATACTCGAATCCTCAAAAATAAAAAATCAAAATACTCGAGCCCATCATCGCCTCCATGAGGTTGCACCCCTGCATTGTGCTGCGGACTCCGAGTCTCTGAGCTTAGGTCTATGTCAGCCCGCCGAGCATAATTGCGACGAATGAATAGTGTCGGGGTGGTTCGGGCCTATAGAGAGTAACACCCTACGTCCAATTCGAGCCGCTCGTGTTATTTGCACTGATCTGTAGTAGGAGGTACAAATAGGTGAGGGAGGGAGCTCGGTCCCAAGCCTCTGTGGTGTGTGTACGTGGTTCTTGTAGCAGAAGTCTGCGTACGTGTGTGTGAGCCAAGTTCGGCTGGAAGAAGAACAGAGAGAGAAAGAGAGCGCTCCTCTGGAGAAGGAAAAGAAGTTATCCTCCCTACCGAAGGCCCGGACTCCACTTTTATATCTCAAGGAGAGGCTGTAAAATAGTAAAAAAATAGAAAGTACAGGCAAGGGGTAAAAAGCTGCAGTTCGGAGGAGACGTCTTCCACTGTGGTCGCCGTGGTAATAGTCAACTGCCCATCCCGTTTTGACTGCCGCAAACTCAAGTGGCTACGGCCCGGCGTGGGCAAAAGGTGGGTAGTTGGTAGTTGGCACAGTGGAGACCTCTGGGGGTTCCTTAGATGCGAAGGACCGACTGGTCGGAGGCGGAGATCAAGTCGTGCGAACTGGAGACTAGTCAGAGGTCTTTAGTTTGAAGCCTCATTTTTGGCTGTTTTCGTTCACAGAAATAAACCCCAGAAAACCACTTGCTTTTTGGTTGTTTTCCTTCGTAATAATAAATTCAGAAAATCATTCAAAATACTCCAGCGGCCAGCGTGACTGTTGAGTTGCTCGTATTTACTGTTCTTGGGTATCCATAATATTAGATCCCGTCAAATAGTGTATTGAGATGGAAAGTTGTGCAAAAAATACGTATTGAAACTCGTGCTGTGTGACGCGACATGACGAGTAAATAATTCGATGTGATAATTTTGCAGTGCAAATTTATGAATCTAAACAAGGCATGTGGGGCGCGTATGTACGAGCGGTAGCTGGTGGTTGAGCGCAGGGGCGGAGCCAAGAGGGGGCGGGCAGGGGCCTGGCCCCCCTAATGCTCCAAGAAACAACAAATTATCATTGTTAAAATCAAAAAAATTAGTACAAAATTAGTAAAATTAGTCGATTTTGACTTAAAAATTGATAATTTGGCCATCCTAATGTTTGAATCCTGATTACGCCCCTGGTTGAGCGGAACACAAGGGAGAAGAGCTTCACTCGTAAGGGCGTCCAAGATTTCCAGAGAAAGGATACTCCCTGGAACGTCGTTCACCCAATCGCCCTTGATGCAGCACGAGACACGCCGACTTTGCCCTGTACAGACCATCTGGCGTCCATTTTCATCGCTCTGCATCCTCCCGGTCGGGTTGCAGGCTTGCAGCTGCACCGTCTCCAATCTGTCCCAAAGGTGGAGATACTCCATCAACATCATAACGGACAATCCGCCAGTGATGTCGTGTACCCATTGTCTGTTCACATATTGCTTGCACCACCGTACATGTCTTCTGCACCCGAGGACGCACGAGCATCGTCAGGATGGGCGCTCGCTCAATCGATTGGCCGTCTAGCCATGGATCAGTCCAGAACAATGTCGTTCCGCCATTCTTGTCAAAAAAAAAAGTTGTTCCGCCATTGCCCACAAGTATGTTGATTGACGCGGCAAACAGCTCCCCAACTTCTGGCTCCACCTTGATCTGCAGCGCCGCTCATGCTTTCCGGGTCGGTCTGCTGCAGCCACAACCATCTTGTTCGTAGTGCATATCCAGCTAGCCGGAGGTCCAACACACCCAGGCCGTCTTGTGTTGTCGGTAGACAAACAGTAGTAGTCAGGCGACAAGACATTTGCTGCGCACCGATGGGTCCTAAGGTCAGTCTTAGTGGAAGGGGTCAGGAGGAAGTTTTCAAGAGTGACACATCATCTTTATCATCTTTACTGTATCGGTTTGCGGGATGACACACCCTCTCTCAATACATAGTGCCATAGCACAGTGCGAGGGTCATGGAGGTGTCATTCATAGGACTCCGCGCCGACCGGGGGTCATGAGGATGACCCTGGTTTCCTCTCTCTCCTATTAAATGTCATTCTATGTCATCTCTTTTGCATATGTGGCACCCTATTTAATGCCTATGACACTCCCATTGAGACTGGCCACCGGTCAAAAAAAAAAAATCTCCGCCTGATCTTGTCGATCTCCTCGATCACCAAAGCTGGCAATTGATCCGCCATTATCATGTAAATTGGCATTGTCGAGAGAGCTGATTTCAGAAAAATCAGACACTAGTTTTGGGGAACATGTCTTTTATAACAATTGTTCATATGTAAACTAAGCCCTTCCCTATACACACTACTACAGAATCGGTCTTTAGTACCGGACATTTTCGTTGTTTAGTACCGAGCACGCGCCCGATACCGGCTGGTTGGTACTAATTGCCACGCTAGTTATTGCCGTCCGCCACGCCCGGTACTTAAGAGGCATTTAGTACTGACCCGTAACACTGGCCGGTACTAAACTGCGACCCCTCGTGTTTTAGGGAACAATTTAGACCGGTACTAATATGCTAATTAGACTTTTTTATTTGTATTTGTTTTCATATTTATTTTTGTATTTGTATTTGTATCTATAGAAGTATATATATTGATCTAGCAGATATTATATATATTACAAATATGACACTTAATACATATATTTGAAGCTGACACTTAGTACTCAAAAGTGGCAACGACTCAATAGTGTCAACAACATAAAAGTGTGAACAACTCAAAGTGTATCCAGCCGATACTAAATGGCTGCACATGGCCCACTAGTCGTTGCACCGGTCGGGACCTCGACACCACCAGTTGGTACTAAATGACTCGTCTGGGAACTATAGCACACGCCAGGGTTTTCAAAACCGGTCCGGTCCCGGAAACCGCCGGCCCTTGGTAACGGTTAACCGGACCAGTTTCTTCGGTAACCAGTGGAAACCGGTCGAATTCAAAATTCCAAACGAAAACGCTAGTTCAAACGGTTTCGTTCGGTTAACCGGATTTTTTTGCGTCAACTCAATGAAAATTTTGGCATGACCTATGCAAATGTTAATATAAAATGACCACAACAAAGTAACAATATATAATCGTCCATACAAATAGCATAGGAATAATAGTGCATACAAATACCATAGTCATAATCTCTAATCTAAATCGTGCATGCAGTCAATCATACACAGATAACAGATACTCATCATTCATCAATACAAGTTGAATACTTCAATGGCGCTGTAAGAATGGGAAGACCCCCATTTGGGATGCCATATGGTATTCGGCAGTGGACATGACATTCAAACCTCGCACTCTTAGCAGCTCAACCTTGTAATCTTGCCAAGTTTGGCACATCCACACCGATGTTGTCTCCCATTCACATACTAACATAGTGTAAAAATGGGGGTCTTCCCATTTATACACCCATCTCGTCGGGGGCTGCATGCTAATGTCAGGTATGGCATAGTTAAAAGAATGTGAGGTATCGCTGTAGAGGAAGAAGAATACTGTGGAGTGTCGTAATCGGTCGGTCCACGTCCAACCGTTCTCCTCTGCGATTCTGATGCTCCATGGTCGCGGTCTTGAGTAGCATGTGTGAACTCAGTCTCCCCTGCAGTCAACCATATATCATATTTAGTACTCATAGTCAGAAACATGTGTACAAATATGTAGGTGCCATGTATACCTGTGAAATGAATACCACCACCACCGCTACCACCAGCACCTGCAACAACACCACTAGCACTAGGCGGACTATCATCATCAGCAGAGCTGCTATCCTATGACTCCTGATAGGGTGGACTACGCTCACCGTCCTCATCCTCAGTCGAGGTGTCGCTGGTCACTGGTTTGTTTACTACTTTGCCTTTACCTTTTGGACGCTTTGGGTCACCCTTCGTAGGCCTATGATGGAACTTCCTCTTGCCTAGGTGAGTGTCACCCACATGTCTACGTGCCCAATCGTTGATGCAATCATCACCCGTAGCTCTCTGTAGATCTGAGGGGTCTATTTGATCCTTGACAAGATGGGACGGTAAAGGGACATCTCCATCATCATCATCATCCTCATCTAGAACTGGAGCTTTGTTAGATCTACCATATTCCATCCATTCCTGAACCAGATTTTTCTAATCATAGAATGAAAGATGGGACAGCTGGTAAATACAATCACCTTCCTCATGCACAGGCAGGCCCGAGACCTCCGCAAGTCGTAGCCGAAGGTTGTAGTTGACGTAGACAAACTTGTTAAGTTTGCAGTGCGACAACCAATTTTGAACCTTCGTATGCAGCAAGGTAAAAGTATTCCAGTTCCGCTCGCATCTACTTGATGGAACACATTGTGAAACAAGCCACAAAGTGAGGCGCTGCAGCTGTGGAGTGCTTGATCCGAACATCATCCACCAGGACACTACATGTGCAACAGATTATGTAAGTAATATATTCGGATACAGGAGACAATGCTGTCATACAGAATTACTTACATGGGCTTGTCTTGGGTCCATCGCCATTCTCTGCCCTAGTTCCGAGGAAAAGTCACCATGCTTCTTGCGAAATAGCTCAGCCTCCTGCAATGCATGCACGGCGCTCTGGGTATCCGTCATGCGCTTGAATGCATCCAAGATCAAACGAAACATTTCTGGAGTTGGTTCCATTGTATATGCAAGCCTCAGATTGAGGACAACAGCTGCAAAATATGAATCACTTCAAATAAGTATAAGGTAAACAACTCAATACAGCTTGAAAACAGATGTAAAGGCATACCTGCACCAATATACGTTCCCTGGTACACAGATTTAATTCTGCCGTCCGGGATCTTAAGATACTCATTCCATGTCGACACATTTCTTCAAAAGAAAGACTCCATCTCTTGTTTGCACGTCTGGTACGCGTACACGACATCACACAAGTTGGCCCGCTTGTCCTGACCAGCGAAGCGAAGCAACTTGTATACTGGTTGAACTGTGTCGATGATATATTTCAAGCCTTCCCACCATTCCATACTTGACAACCTGGAGTGAGAAAATTGACCTTCTTCAGTATCCGCCCACTTACTATACAAGAACGCAGGAGATGCCATCTACTGCATGAAAGCATCACGTTTCTGATGATTGCTCTCTAGGAACATGTAGTTGGTCCCAAACCAAGTGGCATTCCACTTGACCAACTCACCACCGATTGCACTTCTCATCATTGCATTCAATTGACCATGATTGTGTAACCAAGCAAAAATCTGTTTGCATTACGTGATCATACCTTGATGTTCAGGCCTTTCACCGATATCCTTCAACATAAAATTCACGGTGTGTGCTAGACAAGGTGTCCAAACAATATGTTCATACTCCTCTCCAATAACCTTGCATGCTTTCTTGTAGTTTGACTCGTTGTTGGTGATAATGTGCACGACATGCTCCGGTCCAATCTCATCAACCACCTTTCGAATCTCCTGAAAAAATAGCAACAAAATTTAGTAACCTCGAGAACATAGAGAATGTGAAATGGCACATGTTTAGGGCCTACCGTGAACAAATATGTAGAATCTTGACTTTATCAGTCACATCAATAGACTTGTGAAACCACGTTACCCCATTGCAATATATCAGAAAGTTGATGACACTCATCCTCGTCGGGCCAGTTCAAGAATCACACATCAACGTCACGCCAAATGTGAGCCAGTCTGTCTAAAACTTTTCATACCTCTTCTTCAACTTAGCCTCATTCTGATCCAGGTACTTTCCATCAATATCCCGTCCACTGGGTGACGCGATACCTTCCCCCGCAACCATATGGAAAAAATGAGATTAAAACGATACATAAATGTAATCTCATAGTCATAGGTGTCATTGGCATGACAAGAAAACTTACCCCACTTCTGTGTCTCTCTGTCCGCGTTAACAAAATATGGATTGTCTGCCTGTCTTCCCGGTACTCCCGTAATGTCGAAAAATTTTGACCAACCTTTACCAATAGCTTCCTTTGCATTCTTACCCTTCTGTGTCCAAGAGCCTGTATCAATCCTTGGCTGCGTCATTCCTCTTCTCCCACAGGATGCCAAGTTATAGTCCTGCACCACAGGGCTCTCCCTCTGCGAAGTAGCCCTTTCAAACAACCTCGAAATAGGATTCCCACTCCTCGAAGCACCACTACCACCTCCACGCTCATAAGTACCTCCTCTCTGCTGCACCCCCTCTCGGTATTCTGCTTCTGCTCTAGATAGGTTCAATGCACGCTGCAACTCAACCTCCTCATCATAATTATCACGAACTGGATTGTTTCCCTCCGCTACAGTCACCTCCCTTGCCAACTTGTCTCAAGCCCGTTGCGCAGTTGCCTGCTTATCCTTTCAAGATCACGCTGAAAGTACTCCCGCACATCTGATGGCACCTTGTTGCAATGGACCACCTGCGACCCGCGCCCAACCAAATGTTGTTTCAATCGAGTGGAACCACCTCCTCCTTTCTGCGTGTGACAATAGTTGCATCGAAATCCAGGGTACAGATTTTCACCATGATTCCATACATGATCTTTCTCTCTGGCCCCGGACATTGTCTATCTGCATAATAAGTGGAGAACACAAACAAATCAATCACATGAAAAAATGTACGTAAATCAACACTACCTAAGTGCCCAAGTCATTTACACACCTAAAATCAAAACTACCTAAATGATATATGCACTAAATCATACCTAAATCAGTAAATCCTAAAGAAAATACTACCTAAACCCTATAGCAAATCATACCTACATCCTAAAGCATATCCTACATTCCTACATAAATCCTAAAGCAAATCCTTCCTTAATCCTAAAGCAAATCCTTCCTTAATCCTAAAGGAAATCCTACCTAAATCCTATAGCAAATCATACCTACATCCTAAAGCACTAACCTCCGGCTACCGTTCAAACCGTGCCGGCTAACCGGCCAACCGCGCCGGCTAACCGCCCCAGGCGAGTGATAGCAAGTAGATCCGGCGCCCAGACGGTTAGCCGGAAATACCGCGCGGCTAACCGCTCGCGGGGGGCTAGTTGGTCGGGGCGGCGCGGCGGTCGGGCGGCGTGCGGTGGCGGAATGGGGTTGGAGATGAGCGGATAAGGGAGAGGAGGGTCTGAGATCCTTGGCTGGGGGGTACCAGATATTATGTCCCCGTCCGTTTGAGCCTTAAGGGCCCGACCGTTTTTTTTTCTTTTTCTGTTGAACTTCCGAAGCCAACAAAAAATAGTAAATGCACTCAAATTTGAAAAATTTTGACACCTTTAGATTCTATAAATCTTGAAGTATTTTAGAAATTTTTCTAGAATTTTTCATTTTTTGAATTTAAACTTGAAATTTTGAACCGGACCGGTTGGAAACCGGCGGAACCGCTACCGTTCCGAACCGGTTTTACCGGTTTTCACGGAATTCAGACCTGTTTCCAACGGTATTTAAAACCCTGGCACGTGCCCGGTACTAATTTTGCGCGTTAGTACCGACCGCAATCACAATCGGTACTAACGTGTTTGGACGAATTCCCGATTCTGTAATAGTGACAACAATGGACAACAACCACTATTATCTCAACATTATTCTTACTGTAGTGTTGTATACAAAAATAAAGAGGCAGGCGAATCCAAATTTTGGCTGCAACCTGCAGCTGTGGAGCTAGGGAGGAGAGGGAGACGGCGGCGGTTGCGGGATCGGGTGTGGTATCCGTGAATTTGGGACGTCAGTTAGTGTGATCGAATGCCCGGCGGCGGCTACGGTTCCGCCCGAGCCGCCGAGGGGGCGACGCGGGGGACGCGAGGGGTGTTCACGGCCTATAAGTTAGGGACACGAGCACACACCCTTACTCGATCGACTCCGCACAAGTGCAGCTTGCTGCAGTACAAAACAGTCAACAGCACCCCATCATGAGCGTCATGCTCCCGGCGATCCTCCTTTCTTTGATCTCCCTCCATTGTTATGGTACGGTGGTTCATCTTCGTTTCGCTAGTATTTCTTCATCGATATCATCAATTGTTCCTAATTACCCGCCATTTGCATCTGCATGGACGCAATTCTTAGCCTCGCACGTGGAGTCTGCTCGGCCGACCTCGGGCACCTTCCATTGGTACAATGGGCTGTTCGTGTTCGGAGATTCCTTCGCCGACACCGGCAACTTCCCCAAGTCAGATCTGAGTGGACTGACTCGCCAGTGGTACAAACCCTACGGCTGCTCCCACGGGTTTCTCCAGGATCCAACCGGGCGCTTCTCCAACAGCTTGGTTCAATCCGATTTCATCGGTAATATAAGTTGTAATTAAGTTGAACGGACATAATCTATCGATCTCGATCAATCTCATGCATGCACCTTATTGCATTATATGGTCGATCGATCACTGAATCTGTCATATTTTGTGTGTGTGTATCGCTGCAGCAAGGATTCTGGGGCGCTCCGAGGCCCCCCAGACGTTCAAGGCCACGGAAGGAAACTACGCGGACAAGTTCGGCGTCAACTTCGCCGTGGCTGGCTCCGGCGTGTTCGAGGTGCCGCGAAAGGCGCCGACCCTGGCCCAGCAGATCGACTCCTTGAAGAAGATGATTGACGGAGGGGACATCGGGAAATGGCAGCTCGAGGAGTCCGTCGCGCTGGTGGCCATCTCCGGCAACGACTACGTGCGCCTCGCCACCATGAGCAGCGACGGCGAGATCCTCGACTTCATCGGTAACGTGACGGTCGGGATCGCCGGCGGCGTGGAGCGGCTGCGGGGGCTAGGCGTGACCAAGGTCCTCGTCAACACGCTTCACCCGCTGGGCTGCACGCCGTGGCAGTCCAGGCCGTCCAACTACACCAAATGCATGGGCCGTGGCAACATGGCCGCGGGGTTCCACAACGACGGCCTGAAGACGAAGCTGAACGCAACGAGCAGCGACAGCGTCTACCTCCTCGACCTCAACCGGGCCTTCACCAACATCATCGATCCATCGGATGCCGACCACAGTACGTGCAATATACTCCCTCCGACGTTTAAGACAAGCAAATTAGTTCTTAAAAATATAATATTTGTCGTGCATGTGCAGCCCCGCAGGTGGCGAAGAAGTTCAAGAACAAGCTGAAGCCGTGCTGCCACAGCGTCGATCCGAATGGCTACTGCGGGCAGGTGGACGAGGATGGCGGCGACCAGTACAGCGTCTGCTCCAACCCTGAGAAGCACTTCTTCTGGGACGACGCGCACCCCACTCAAGCTGGCTGGGAGGCCGTCATGGAACAGCTTCAGCAGGACCTCAAGGATTTCCTGCACATTTCTTACTAGCTATATGCAATTATGCATATATGCAGTGTTCGAGTCGTGTTAGGTTTAGGTAGGATGGAGCTTGGCTTTTGGCACTAGTGCCGTCAAGTTAGTTCTAGTTTGTTGGCTGGGTATCCGTGAATTTGGGACGTCTGTGTCAGTGTGATCGATGCCCGGATCAAATCTGGGGCAACCTCAGTCTTGGCTGCCACACCACGTACGGCTCTCAGAACAGTGGCGCAACTAGAACTTTATTAAAGGGCATGTCACAGAAATGTTTGTCATACATATTCCGGTTCAATCAATATATAATTTTATAAATGGTATGATCTTTCTCTATATATAATTCGGCAAATAATTTCACTTCGCCAACATATATATATTTGTCAACGTATATTTGGGAGATATACTCCCTCTGTTTTCTAATAGATGACGCTTCAGACAAAAAATACTACTGAGATTAGTTCAAATTTGTTGGTCGGAACGTCACATAAAAAAGGATAGAGGTAGTATATATGCTATTATCAATTCCAAAATTGCCACATCAGCGAGATTTAGGTTGATTAATGGTACGAATGCAAAATTCAATTTCACCGTGCACGATTTCATTTCACACATTTATATGCAAGCCATAGCATTTATGTCGAATGTCCCAAAAATTAGTTATGTAGCTCAAGGTAAAGTCCATCTTGACCACCAACAGTTCAACCTGAAGATCCGATGTACACAAACAAACACATGCGGTTATTTTGAAAAGTTTATTGTGCAAAAAAAAAACATGAACTTGGAAGAACCGCTTTCACTCCCTCATCATTACTCTTTCTTGGAGATACTACTCGCAAATTGGCTGATAGTATTATACCGCAGTAGATTCTTTCGTTTTGCGTAATTTCTCTTAACTTTTCAGAAATCTACTAAATATTTCAAAATCTGGATCTTTTTTTCCCCGAAACGATGAGTGTATACCGAGTGGATGATATTTACATGTCCGATATATGGGGGACTTGTTTCTCCGAGCCATGTAGCCTCTGTGAAAAAACCAAAACATCTCACTAAAGAACCTGTTTGGTAGGGCTCCGGTTCCTCCAAAAACGACTCCGGCTCTGACTCCTCCGGTGGAGCGGCATTTCTGATGAAGCTGAAGCCGTTTTGGAAAACGTTTGGCAAAACGGCTTCACCTGTTGGATTGATGTTATAAAATGTCTAAATTACCCTTCACTATATTTTTCTTTTTATGTTCTCATTTTCTCTCATTTTTTTTCCTTTATCTTCTCCCCATGCCGGCCTTTTCTCCCCTGCTCTGCTCCCGATCCGGTGGCCATGGAGGCCTCTGCGGCTGGCAGTGGAGAAGGAGGCACTGGCGGCGGCGGAGGAGCCGAGGCCGCAGCCTCTCCCGTCCGGCGAGGCAGGGCTCCGACCGGCGGCGGCCTCCGGCCAGGGCCCAGCACGGAGGCGGCGGGCCACCATGGGGCACGGCGTGGTAGGGGCGTGCCGTAGCACACCGTCGTGCCCGGCGGTAGTGCCTCCCGGTCTTTCCTTCCGCCTCGGGCCGCCTCCGCCCCGCCCTGCCGCCGCCTCAGGCCGCCGCCTCTCGGTCTTCCCTTCCGCCTCGGGCCCGCCGTCACTCGGCCTTCCCCTCCACTCCGTCGCGCTACGCCTCGGGCCGCCGCCGCCGCTCGGCCTCCCGCCCGTGCCCGCCTAAGGGCAGGGCTGACAAAACATGGCGTGGAGCCGGACATAGCCACTCTTTTCTGACTCCGTCAAGACAAAAGGGCTCCAGAGAGTGCGTTTTGCGGGGCTCCAAAGCCGGAGCCGAGTGTGAATCACCCATTTGGCAGGGCTCCGCCCGGAGCCACTCATGGAGCCGGAGCTAGAGCCTTCACGAAGAGGGCCTAAATCTAATCGCTGCATGTCAGCGGGGAGGCTTCGTCGAAAACATCCTCATCGACTTGTGTGGCGTCATGTGTTGCGAAAATCACGATTTGTTAGCTTCTCGCATGACCTATAAGTTTTTGTTAATTAAGGATAAAATCTGGTTTCTATATCCACATGATGGATTGCGTATATGGAGTCTTCGAGTTCGTGTTAGGTTTAGGTAGGATGGAGCTTGGCTTTTGGCACTAGTGACATCAAGTAGTTCTAGTTTGTTGGTTGTGTGGGGAACCTTCCTCGGGAGTCCCATAAGCATCTGTGCTAATCTCTAAATCGGGTAAGTTAGCATAGTTCGTATCAGAGTTAAGTATACAGAGTAATAAATGGTGTATAATCCAAAAGAAAGTTCCTCAAGGCAACGAAGGGAAGCGCAGGTGCCCATCCACTATCTAGATGGTCTACAACACCTAGAACTCACGAAGACTACCTGTACAAATATAAAGGCAAGGTTGAGTACACTTATGATTGGTACTCAACAAATCCGCAATGGAAACACTGGTAGAGAGGCGACCTTTGATCCAGCCCTTATGTCCTAGTAGAACTTTGAATCCGGGACAAAAAGGTTTGGGGCGACGTGACCTCTAAAGGCCGTTGGCGCCGCCCCCTTTAGTCTCGGGTGGTAACGCCACCCGAGACTAATGATTTAGTCTCGGGTGGTGTTTCCATCTGAGACTAAAGGAGTCCCTTTAGTCTCGAGTGGAAACACCACCCGAGACCAAAGCATCCACCCTCACCGACAGCCCCCTTCTTTATCTCTTTCCTCCAGCTCCTCTCCCACCACTAATTCTTTCCTTCTCTCCTTTCCTATCTTCTTCTCTGTTCATATCTCCTCTCTCTTGTTGCATGAGCAGGGGGCGACCACAGGGCATGCGGCGCCTGCGGCCCGACGCGGCTGGGAGGACGCGGCACGCGCGGACCTAGGTGTGCGGCGCGCGACCCCTGCAATAGACCTGACCGACACAGGTGCGGCCAGGCCGCAGCGGTGCGTGTGCGACCAGCGAGCGCGGCTCCAGCGGCGCGCGTGCGACCGACGGGCGTGGCGCGAAGCTCCGGCAGGTGCGTGCCGGGGTGGTGCAGACCGAGCGGGCAGGCCGGTAGGAGAAGGCATGAGCTCCGGTAATTTTTGTTGGTTTGTTTGTGATTTTGTTTTCGATTTAGATGGTGAATCCAATGTCTATTGGAAATGAAGTCGAACTTGTGATGTGAATGGGATCTGAGTATGTGGTGAATTATTTTCGATTTAGATGGTGAATCCAATATTGGTTGTAAATGAAGTCAAACTGGAGTATGTGGTGAATGTAATTTAACTCAATTTGTGAAGTCTTTTTCTTGCTCTTGATTTTGAGCTTGAGTTGTTCATGATTTGCTCGAGCTCCAGAGGATGCGGGATGGGGATGGGGATGGGAATGGTGGGACGGGGGATGGAGATGAGGGATGGGGCAGGTTTTATTTTGTTTTGCGGTAAAACCCTTTAGTCCCGGTTCATTCACCCGGGACTAAAAGAGAGGTCTTTTGTCTCTCATCATTAGCCCCGGTTGGACTGGAGAGACCTAAGACCTTTTCCAACCGGGACAAATGCCCCTCACTCCACCAGTGAAATGAGAAAATGGCGGGGGTTGGCCACTAGTGGTTCTAAGCACACATCTAGGGTACTGAATGTAAAGCACGGAATGTAAGTGCAGAATAGTAGAAGTAAGTAATACAGTCACCTCCCTAACAGTCCCCAAGTTTTAAGTTATCATCGGGATCTCTCAGGGACTACCCGATCTATCTCTACTCTATCAATCTTGTCTCTATCTCCTATCCAACAAGGTGAAGACTAATCAATGGGAGCTTTAACTATGTGAGCTCATTAAGAATTTATGCACTAGTGACATGATGTCTCTCCACAAAAAAGCCAACACCATTCCTCTCCTAAGGTGGAGTACCATTAGAGTGCCAAGTGAGATGCACCCAAAGCAAATCCAGGTTATTATAGAACTTGTGTAAGAATTTTAGCAAGAGAGCATCATTATGAGTCCTGAGATTTATAATCCTTAAGACACCATCTTCCTTACTTCGACAGGCTGCTTCCAAGCCACTGTTGACGGTTGAAAAGTGCTACTTTCACACCGTCAATACCTGCATAAAACAAACGTAAAAGGATCATCAACACTAGAATAGGGCTTGATACTGATGATTTCCACAAGTGTTGGTGTTTCTAGCTTTTGTTGCAGAATGCACTGAAATACGTGCCAAATGGTACAGTTGAGAGCAAGTAGTCCAATGGCTATTAAAGGACATCATCATAAACAACCTCAAATACCAAATTGGACTGCACCATTGCGGCAGGCTCGTCGAGACGATCGAAATGGATATATCATTTGTCTACTTCGGAGTCCGGATGAGAAAGATATGCACAAGACAAGATCATACTCCCGATATCTTGTGAGTCGGTGGGACCCACACCAGACCACGTGGCGACGTGTGCCACATTGGATGCCATGTGTCCATGACATCTCATCAATCCATGTGAAGTAACTCCCGATGAATCAGACACCGCCACGTGTGCAGCACAAGGATCCAAGGGCCCACCAGTGACCCAAACCACCTCCAAACTCGGCATGCACCTAGAACCGTCATAAGGGCCCACATATCAGTCACCTAGAGAAAGAACAAGCCAGAAGGAGGTGGGCCAGGGTCGGCCGAACCCAGGTTCGGCCGAACCCTTTTTGCCACCGTTCGCCATCTGCTTCCACGTGGTGCTACCTGGTTGATCCCTTGCAACGTCCCGGGGTGGATTGGTGACATGGCGCCCGTTTATTGGCCGGTACAAGGTCGGTTTGGTTCCTTCCCCTGGAAGCTAGAGAAGAGTGCATTGCAAGACTCCTTGCCACGTGTCGCTCTCCTATTGGTGGCGCCCAAGGATGGCTGCACATCTTGGAGAGCATTTGGCTTCTTGGCAAGCCACCCCCTCCTCTATAAATAGGAGGGGAGGGGCTCCCATTTGAGACACACACTTCTCCTCCTCCTCTTCATTTTGGCTTGGAGCCTCTCTCTTTAGGAGAGGAGAGCTCTTTGTATAGGATTAGTGCTAGGAAGTGAGGTGGGAGGCTTGATGACATGTCATGTTCTTCATGACATCTTCCTCAAGAACGATCCTCAGCGGTGCCTTTGTTCTTCAACTAGACTAAAGTGAGTATTTCGACATTTCCTATTTAGACTAAAGTCGTATGCATGCTTAGTTACTTTGTTCTTGTGTTCTTCTTTTGTTCTTGGTTTAGAGGCTTGTGTTCTTCGAACACAACCCTTTCGATTCAGTAGACTTAGATCATAAGTTTGCATCTAGTTTGCCAGCTTATCTATTAGAGTAAAGTGAAACTCCTGCATGTTTCTAGTTAGATCAAAGTGCATTCGTGATCTTGCATGAGTGATAGAGCATACCTTGAGCTAGTGCTAGTATCTCCCTCGCGGATTCATAGTAATAGTAAGTGGTGTAGACGTGGTGTCTGGACCATAAGCTATCGTTCGAAGACAACGTACGATCGTAGTGTAGAGGTAGGCCGCAGTGGTGACAGCCTGTTGGACCCTTTGTCAACCCTCTACGTCGCGTACCGAGTTGGGCTCGTCGCCAGCACATTGGCCTTGTGCTTGGTGCCCGAAGTGAGTGCTATACCCGAGAGACCGTGACTAGACTCTACGCTCGGTCAAGGCAGATCCTTTCTACCTATCCTATCAATCAGTGTTGTGTCCTTGGATCATCTATACTAGAGTAGAAGATAGTGCACATCGTTCCTTGGATTCGATACCCTTGGAATACTTGTGACAACCCGCCCAGGAAAATACCGTACTATCGCCTAAACCAATCCACTTTGGTCATTAAGCGATAATAAAGTATCATCCTGTCGTTAGTTGCCGGGTTAACGCCCGGTGAATCATTTGGAAATCACACAAAGGATCGAACATATGCATTAAAACCCACACGAAGGCGAGTCCAGAGTACATTACACAAATTAAATCCAAATTACCCCTACGGGTTTAATTATTACAAACCATTGTTCACGACATGATAAGCAAAGGTTCAGAGTTCGAAAACAGCGGAATAAAATAAACTAGCGCAACGATAAACATCACAGGAGGCCATCCGTGATGCCATCACTCGTCGTCATCCACCCATTCCAGCTCCCAGCCGGGTGGAATCTCTCCAGGCCAAACAACACCTGCAACAACATTTATAAAGCAAGGCTGAGTATGCTAATACTCAGCAAGACTTAACCGTCGGGTGATAGCTACATCACCAAACTCTAGACATGAGAGGCTTTTTGGCCGGTGGAGTTCTTTTGCTGAAAAGCAACAAAGAGTATGTCCTTACTTTCAAAATTTTAGCACAAATTCTAGTTGATTACCATTTCTAAGTGTGCCAACTAATTCAATCAAGAATTGTACAATACAATTAATCCACACAGTAATATTCACATAATTCCATCATTAAGGGATATCATGGCCAGTTGATTAAGCAGTCTCGGATAACGGTGAGAGGCCGACAATCGATTGATTTATAACCTTGCAAGGTAAACCTAAACACACGGTAGGGTGCCCTTACACTGGACAACCACCAGACGATTCCCATCTTTCTCCAGTTCGGGATCGGAACCTACAGTCCTCGGTACAAGGCTTACTGGTACGTCACGCCGGACCGCCCAGACTCGCACAGGTACCCCACTGTTGCAGGCAGGGGGACACATCAGGTGTCCTAGGGGTAGTAGGGAAAGGTTCCCTTGCCGCGTCAATCGGGTACTAGGCTTACCAGTCCCATTCCCGACAAGTGTTTAGTACGTTCAAAAGCTTAGCCCACGAAAGCCACTGGACCGGAGCCCAAATCCCATGCTCTTACCACATGAGCAATCCATTTATAAAGATCTTATGATTCCAACATAAGAACCTATTCTCGCGAGTGACGAACACCACTCGACTTGTACCGGGTCCTATAGCATAGCAGCTATCGACCTAGCATACTAGTAAAAGAGCATAGGTACCTAGGGATCATGCATCTAGGGTTTCAATTCAACTCCTGAAACGTAAATGCACAAACATAGCAAAGATAATTGCATAATTTTAAAAGAAAGGGTTAATGATTCGGGGCTTGCAATGTGGCCCCTGGGCCATGGCCGGCGGCGGTTCCGGCCAAAATCCGGCGAGCTCGCCGGCGTCCCTGGCTGGGGAAGGAGTGGGAGAGACTGAGGGGCTCACCGGGGCTCGATTTGCGTGCTCGGATGGGGTAGGGAGGCGATTGGCAGCGGTGGTTGCCGGTGCCGGCGGACGGCGGCCGCGGGCTCTGCCGTTCCGGTGCGATGGCGACTCCGCCAGAATGATGAGCGAGTCGGCGAGCCTTAGTAGGTGCAAGAGAGACTGGAGGGTGGCTCGGGTGGGGATGTGGACGACCGGAACCTGGGGCTCGCCGTAGCGGCCTCTAATGGCGGCCGGCGGAATAGGGGGAGCGGCGGCGACTCGCGCGCGCGAGGCGAGGAGGTGCCCCCCTTTTATAGTCGACTGCCCGCCTGTGCTGCGAAGCAAGCAAGAGAGGGAGAGGGGACCCGGCCGGCGCGGGGATGCGCGTGGCTGACCGGCGTGCGGCGCGGCCGGGGTACGGCGCGAGCACGCGAGCGGACGACACGCGGCGAGGGCGCGGGTTCCCAAGGCTCTTGGGGTGCGTGCGCGCCTCGGGAGCGCGGCTCTTGGCGCGGGCCGGTGTGGGAGGGGCCCGGATGCCGAGGCGCGGCGGGACGACACGCGGCGGGCGCGCGCGCGGGCGCGGCGCGCTGGGGCGCGACGTCACACCGTGGCGCCAATCCCATTTCGCTTAGCACTGTTTGACTTTGAAAAACTCCAAAAATTTGAACTGAAGTGTACCACAGTGCAATTAGCAAAGTTGTAGATCAAAGGTCCCTCTACAACTTTTACAAAGGTTGACCTATGTTTTTCTCAATGGTTTGAGCATGAACTGCAGGCAAAGTTGATGTCTTTCATGGCGCCGGTGAACAGTGAAAGCTGAGTTTGACTTAGATTTTCACCAATTTCCACTCCAAATTTCAAATGCCGCCAATTATGAAAAGTGTGTCCCTCGAAAAGACGAACAACTTTTATATTGGCCGATTTTGAAGTGTTTAAGTGAAATTTTGAGAACGCGGCAAAAGTTCCAAAGGAGGCCCAAAGACGTCGGGGTTTGACTAGGGTTTGACCCCGCCTTTGACCAAGGTTTGACCACAAGTGTGTGTTGACTTGATTAAGAGGGTCATTAGTGATTGTTGACTAGGTTTTCGAGGTGATGACCCAGGTTGACCAAGGTTTGACCAGAGTCAACAGGTTTGACTCAGTTGATTCGGCCATTAGCACTAATGATGCTAATTAAAAACCTGGGGCGTCACAATACTCTCCTTCCTTGGGGAAGTGCTACAGCGGTATTTCCGTGCGCTTGCGGTATACCCGGTTGCTCTTATATGCTCCCTCTAGGTGCGCAACTAGTGGTGATGTTAAGAAACGCCAACAAGCATTTCTGGCGCCGTTGCCGGGGAACGGTTGTTGTATCTATCTTCGAACCTAGTGGTCGTCGTATTGATCTTTTTCGTTTTCTTCTACCTTCACCCCCGTTACCCATCGAGATATCCTTTTTGTTTCTTTTGTTCTACCTTCACCCTCGTTACCCTTTGAGATGCCTTCCTGTCAAAGCCTCTCTACCCCTAGGGGCGAGTTCGTCTTAGAGCAACCATCAACTTCCTCATCTTGCTGCGAGCTTCGTCCCGGCTTTATAGCCATGGTTCAGAATTGACCTTTCTCTGGAGTGATCAGTGATGATCCTAATGTTCATTTAAAGGAGTTCGAGGGCTTGTGTTCGTGCTTGGTAATTCCAGGCATGACACAAGAAACTTTGAGGTGGAAATTGTTCCCGTTCTCTCTCGTAGATAGAGCAGAGAAATGGTACACCCACACAACAGAGCATGTGAATAATTGGGGAGAACTACGAGAAAACTTTTGTGACTCGGTCTCCCTTTATGAACGCATAGAGCTCTTGTCGTGTGAACTCCTTGACTTTGAGCAATTAGAGGGTGAGTCCATAGGTGCAGCTTGGGCTAGGTTCCTACGTCTTATAACATCCAGCCCAGACATGTCTATACCCGATGATATAGCGACGTATACCTTTTATACTCATATAGACATGGAATCTGCACAAGAGCTCAACCTTTTAACTGGAGGTTCGTTCGAAGACCAAACTCTAGTGGAAAGAAGAGAGATCCTAGAATTCTTCTTAGAAACCTCTTCTTCCCATATTGTTTACAATGAACCCCATCTAGAGTCTGAGTTAGTCCATGAGAGTCTCTCAATAGCCGAATCTGAGCTTTCATTCTCTGAATTCCTTGATTCCTCTATTGAGCCCTCTCCCGAACCACGAACATCGAAGGAAGAAGAAATTCAACCTTCGGAGTTCTCTTCCCGATTTCAGGATGACCCTTCTCAAAACATCAGAAATACCTCAGATCACTCTTGGCATGAGAAGCCTACGACATCGTTGGACCTTTATGAGGTCCTTGATGAAGTTTGGAATCATGGGACGATAGTGGATTGGTCACCTTAGAAGCGTACATCCTAAGCAATTCAGATCGGCTCGACTTCCACGATCATCCATTGTTCCATGAGAGGAAACACTGTAGATGCTGTCCATGACCCTACTGCTGGGGCTTGCATCATACCAGAGGCCCTTTTGGATACTCTGGTGGGTGACACGCTCTTGATCCCGACTGATGGACTTTTCCATAGCCCCAGGTGGCGCTGTGTTTTTCCATGTAAAGGGATTGCTAGGGACGTGCCGATCACCATTGATGACATAGAGGTGCGGTTAGATTTCCACATCTATGACATCATGGATTTTGATCTTCTCCTAGGTTTCCCCTTATAAAAACTTCTTGATAAATCCCAAGGAAACCCGGAAGAAGAGCTTAGGGAAACCGTTTCTGTCCATGCTGAACCATCTAGACATCCTCTGACAGAACCTTTCCCTAGGCCTACGATATCTCCTTCGCCTACCGATCCTCCTGACGAAGCATTTCCTGAGGAGGCCATGAAGAAGGAATGGCCAGATGGAATGATATGCTTTTCCGAAGCATTTTGGGATAGTACATCCTCTCTGGTTATTCCTTGTTCTGTGAGAGGGATTGCGGTAGAGGCCCTTTGTGACCACATCATGGAGGTTAACATCATGCCATGGCACTTAGCGAAAACTCTTTTAGGCAAAGTTCCGCTAGCACCATCTGACATGCTCCTCGAGACTTGCCCCCTTGGGCATGTTCTTGAATGTCAGGGGATTGCAAGTGCCATGCCACTCATCATAGACGGGATTGAGGCTGGCTTAGACTTTCACATCTTCGATGTCCTTGATCCTGATCTACTCCTAGGCTCCCCGCTTGAGAAATTCTTTGAGGAATCCATAGGGAGCCTAGATGGTAATCTTGGGGAAGTCACTTCCGCCACTGCTACCCCTTGTTTGGGACATCCTATGGCGAAGCCTCTTCTCCAACAAAACCCACTCGAGAAGATGACGCTTACTTCTCCGTTCGCATCGTCCGAGTCTGTTCTCATTAAGGTTGTAGAATGTTCTACACCTCACGAGGATGACTCGGGAGACTCTCTTCACCTTTGTGAAGGCGAACGATCATCACCACTCTCGACCGAGTTTCAGCCTCTTCCCGCTGGCCCGTATCATGTTGCTTTCGATCATGATCAAGAGTCAACATTGAGCTTCCACGATGACTCTCTTGAGATGGAGAATTCATGGGCCGTGGAACCTTTCGAGGCACTGACTTTGGAGTCTGGAGGAAAGGATTCCACACACGAGCATGGCAGCTTCATTCTTGATCTACCACACAGACCATGCTTGCATCATGTCCCTCCAGAGTCAGACATGCTTAGTGCGCTGAGCACACATGAGGGCTGCAATCACCTTATGGTCCTCTTTTGTAAAAAGTTCAGAAGATTGGTTGTAGATGTATATGTTTACCATAAACATATCAGATTTCGTGTGTGCACTATGACACTAACCTTGCAGCTAAAGCTTCATTGATACATCAAGGATTGGTGGTGAGACGGGAATGACACCACCAATGATAGCTGCAAGATGAAGTTCCCATGGTCGGGCTTATGACCTTAAATAAACAAAGCACTCCCAGGACATAGCCTGGATTAGCATAGGTTTTATTTTCCTTTTCGAATAAAAGCAAGAACATGTTTTTAGAATAAGTTCTCCTTCGGGTATTTTTGGTCACTAACCTTTCAGGTACATATTGAAAAGAAGACAGACAGGTGATGCCTACGAACATGTGAGCCACATCAGCTACAACACCTAGATACGCTTTGGTGAGGGAACATTTACAAAAGGAAGTTTGATCACCACACACTTGAGTTTTGTTGCCTAGCAATGCAAACTTCAAGTGTGGGGGAGGTATGTGAGCATCCTGAGTAAAGTTCCTCCTCTACCAAATCTTATCCTGGTGTGGTGATGATGTCAGCTCTTGCATCTTGCCCACTAGCTAGGTAAAACCTGCTTTTGACATTAAACAAAGCCCTTCCGGGAGGTTCCCGAGGTTCACCGTCTTATGCTCATGCTTATGTCCCTTGTTGACGATAGCTTGATCATGCTTTCATGCCTCCTTTATCTTTGTTCATATGCTCTGGATTGAATGTTTTGAGTACTCACACATTCATAGATTGTTTTAAATTAAGCATGGTGCTTAGGTTAAAACTGTCTTCTTCAGTCAAAACAAGACATGGTGTCGAGTTTTGATTGATGAACTTTAGAGTTATATTTTCATAGATCTTGGTTGCATATATGCTGACTAACCCCTGCAGAGAATTGTCAAATTTGAATGGGTAAGTCATTGAGCTAAATTCAAATGGGAAGGTAAGATGAGGTGTCAGATTCATGTTGCACATTATGCAAAGGTGGTACATATGACCTCTCAAAGTCCAAGGTAAGTATATTCCCCTTTGTGTATAATGTGTAACCTTGGTCTAACCCTTTCAAGCAAATGACATGGTGACAATAAAATAAAATAAAAACAACAAAAATATTTGAATTTGAATAAAGGCTCTATGGTTCTCGAACCAGTAGAGTCCATCCTTTGTTTTCATTTGTCATTTGAAGAACAGCACCAGGGTCAACCACTAGTGTGGGGGAGTTCTCTCAAAGCTCATCATCGACATTTCCACCAGAGAACCCCCACATAGGCGCTGCACAACATTGACTACGCCTTCATGACAAGAGCAAGGTAAACTAGAGTGAGGCGGCTGCCTTATGGTCAGCCAAATCACCACTAGTCCTCCTTGATCTCTTATCCTTCAGAAGCGATGGTATGTGCACCCTCTCTCTCTCTCTGCCTTATCCATGAGTTTGATTGAATTTCAATTCATATCATTTATATCAACTCAGAGGTTTGTGCTATGCTTGATCTACATGATTCCTGTGGTTGGCTTGCATAAGTTTTATTCCTTACTCATCATCTTGATGCTTGCGAACAAATATCATTAGGGAACTCATGCTTATCTAAGTAGTTGGTGTTTGTGATATGGTTTGATGATATGATCTTCGCTCTTTATGTTTGAGTGCTTGGGAATTTTATTTGAAAATCATGAAAACCCTTTGCAAAGTTCCTCTTTGATATGCCACCGTCCTACTAGAGCCATATGATATAGTTGAAAACCTTCTACTCATATGCTGCTTGTTATTACATTGAGCTTTGTTAAATCTTGTGACCCTTGTGAGAAGTCTTTTCATTACTTTTATGATCAAGATTCATGTGCACACCACCATATTCCCCTTGCAATGCTTCTACACTGGAAGTTAGCATTGTATCATTCATCCATTCCATAAAAATAAAGCTCCATAAGTGGTGTGACTCTGTCTCCAAAAGTATCCTTCAAGAGACATGGGCTATGAAAAAAAAGAGAAAAAGAAAAGAAACACATGCTTAAGGCATGATGAAAAAAAAGAAAAAGAAAGAAAGAAAGAAAGGATAGCCCATGTCTAAATAAAGGAGAAATAGGAGAGAGATGATCATGCAAAAAGGAGTTTCATAACTTAGATGGTAATAACTAGTGTCCATTCCGAAGCTAGTGTTCACCTTACCATCACCTCAGCTTCCATCATATATGTATGGTAATATCTAGCACCCATTCCGGGCCTAGTATCCACCTTACCATACTCACCATATCCATACACGTGCACATCTTGATCTGATTGTATGATTTGATTTTCTCTGTGGATCTAGTCTTTGACTTTGCAATATATGTGATGCAAGTATGCCTTATCCTTTATCCTACCCTGAGCTCCACATATAGCCATCGTTAGAAGTAGGATGGAGAAAGGCAATCTAATGCCTGGGTGAGGACATATACACATTGAGCGATTTGAGAGAATCAAATGAGGAGCTAAGCAAGGTTTGTTTTGAAAATTTATTGCAAAACCCCAAGTTACTTAACATGATGAGCAGGAGTGATTTGATTCATGACCGTTCTATTCCTCAACTGCCCAAGATAGCATGATAGACACATCAGAGTTTACAAGTACAAGGTATGGTTTGGAATATCTCTTATGCTCGCTTCATACCTTTGGATATCATGTCTCACCTTGACCTGACTCCCTTCACTCGGGACGAGCAAAGGTCAAGTGTGGGGTGTTGTTGACGGTTGAAAAGTGCTACTTTTACACCATCAATACCTGCATAAAACAAACATAAAAGGATCATCAACACTAGAATAGGGCTTGATACTAATGATTTCCACAAGTGTTGGTGTTTCTAGCTTTTGTTGCAGAATGCACCGAAATACGTGCCAAATGGTACAGTTGAGAGCAAGTAGTCCAATGGCTATTAAAGAACATCATCATAAACATCCTTAAATGCCAAATTTGACTACACTATTGCGACGGGCTCGTCGAGACGATCGAAATGGATATATCATTTGTCTACTTCGGAGTCCGGATGGGAAAGATATGCACAAGACAAGATCATACTCCCGATATCTTGTGAGTCGGTGGGACCCACACCAGACCACGTGGCGACGTGTGCCACATTGGATGCCATGTGTCCATGACACCTCATCAATCCATGTGAAGCAACTCCCGACGAATCAGACACCGCCACGTGTGCAGCACAATGATCCAAGGGCCCACCAGGGACCCAAACCACCTCCAAACTCGGCATGCACCTAGAACCGTCATAAGAGCCCACATATCAGTCACCTAGAGAAAGAACAAGCCAGAAGGAGGTGGGCCAGGTTCGGCCGAACCCTTTTTGCCATCGTTCACCATCTGCTTCCACGTGGTGCTACCTGGTTGATCCCTTGCAACATCCCGGGGTGGATTGGTGACATGGCGCCCGTTTATTAGCCGGTACAAGGTCGGTTTGGTTCCTTCCCCTGGAAGCTAGAGAAGAGTGCATTGCAAGACTCCTCGCCACGTGTCGCTCTCCTATTGGTGGCGCCCAAGGATGGCTGCACATCTTGGAGAGCGTTTGGCCTCTTGGCAAGCCACCCCCTCCTCTATAAATAGGAGGGGAGGTGTGACAGAACCGCTCAAATTAATTGATTAACTTTTCTTCACCAAAATATCGGGTGCTGTTCAAGGTGTGATTTGGTGAAGCTTAACCAAAAGATTTGAAAAGAAAAACAAAGGTGATTCTTATTTTTCTTTTAATTCATAGATTAAGCTTGATTTACTTCAAAAATTCATTCTGCAAGAACTACAAACAATATGACCATGAAACTTTGCAGAGAGGCACAACATACTACACATGAGCTACTGCCAAAAATTTAGATCCATCCAAGCCATAGATCTAGCATGAAAAATACAACTAGATTCATCCATTAAAAACAAGAATAAATCATACAAAAATAAATATACCACATATTGAGCTAGAAATTTATGTAGAGGTTCAAAACACCTAATAATGAAGAGATATGTACTTACTCAACAAAGAAAATTTAAATTAATTTAAATTTATGAAGGAAGGTTAAACTTGTGCAAAAATTACTTGACCCTATAAAACATGATAAAAACATCTCTAATTTTTATCATGGCTGCAAAACCATAAAACAGAACCATAGCAAAAAGATTGGGTCCAAAAGATCAACAGATAAATTTACAAAAATCATAAACAGGAACAATGCTGAAATTCAACTTTAATTCATAACTGGAAAAATCTACTTGATAACTTTGTGCCAAATATGAACCAGAAGACCAACATGACATGGCAAACAACATATCCAAAATTTAGCTTCAGATCATGCGTAGAATTTGAATTATTTCAGATGTATCTAAAAAGGTAAATTCAAAATTATTTAAAAACTACACAGTTGAAAACTCCCTTTGTAGAAAAGTTAGTGTTCTTCACAAGGATTCCAGAACAGTTGAGTTTGCATTTTTATGATTTTTCTATGAATTGTTCTTGATTTTACAAGATCTCAGGAAAAGAAACAAAAAGGGAAGAATCTTATTGCATAAACACCCTTGACTTTTACACAGAGGTCCCTGGGAAGGTTTCGAGGTTCACAAATAGGCCCTCGACGGCGCTGGGAGATTGCCGGTGGCGAGGTGGGACCGGATTTGGCCGGGCAAGCGGTGGGGGTCGGCTACCTGCTCACCTAGGCTCAATTCCCGGTCTTGGACGGGGTGGAGGAGCGGCCGGCGGTGGGGTTCGGCGGCGCGGTGCGGCGGCGGCCGCGGCGGACTCCGCTCCGGCGAGAAGGGTGGTGGGACTGAGCAATAAGTGGCACGGAAAGCTTCAGTGGTGCCTAGGGGTGGCTCTGGGGTGCTTGGACGGACTCGAGGCGGTTCGGACGGGGGAGCTCAGCGGTGGTCGAGCAATGGCGGCGGCGGATCGGCGGTGGCAGAGCAGGGATGGTGAAGTTGGGTAAGGGTGCGGCCGGGGGAGCTTCGGTAGGGCCTAGGGACGGCTCCGGGGTGCTTGGATAGGTGCAAGGTGGCGCGGAGGGTAAGGCTCGGCGGCGGCGCGGCAATGGCGGCGGCGGAGCGAGGCAGTGGACGGCGCGGCTCGGCGAAGCGCTGCCCTTTATAAGCGGCGGTACGCGGGAAGCAGCGCGGCGCGGACATAGTCTCCAGCACACACGCGCACGAGCGGGAAGCAAGGCACGCACGGGCGGCGGCACGTCGCTGCGCAAGGCGCGCACGCGGCGCCCGCGCGGGCCCGGCGCGGCGTGGCCGGGCGCCTCTGCCCCCTGGCGCGGGCCAACCTGGCCAAAGATGCGTTGGGGAGGCATTGCCTGGGTGTGGCACATCTGACGGCGTGCGTGGGCCCACCGACGGCGCGCGCGCGACGCGCGGCCAGAGCGCGGCCAGAGCGCCGGCCCTGTTTAATTTGATGAAGCCCGGTTTGACCAACGTGATCTCAAAATTTTCCAACTAAACTCAAAAATCGTCAAATACCAAAGTTGTAGATCTACTAACCAGCTTCAACTTTTGTAAAGGCCGACCTATGAAATTCTTCATGGATTTGGAGATAAAATGGTTTGAACTTTGGGATTTTCTCTGTTTGGTCAAACAGTGTTCCTGAGCTTTGACCAAGACTTTCCACTTCGAATTTCAAATGTCGCCAATTGAATGAAATGTGTCCCGTGCAAAAATGAACAACTTTCATATTGGCCGATTTTGAAGTTGTTATATGAAAAGTGGAGAACGCGCTAGATTATCAAGGATAGGTATGGAACTCTAGGGTTTTGACTTGGGTTTGGAGGGGTTTGACTAGGGGTGAGGGGTTTGACCAAGTCAACAAGTTAATCACCATGCTTAGCCTTGTTAATGAGGGTGATCACTGTTGCTTAAACATCAGGGATGTTACAGCCTACCCCCCTTACAAAGAATCTCGTCCTGAGATTCGGAAAATAAAGGTAAAGGTAGGAGAAAACACTTACGATTGCGAGATTGTAGAAAACCCGGGTACTTGGTGTTGAGATAATGCTCTATCTCCCAAGTAGCTTCTTCTTCATTATGGTGACTCCATTGGATTTTATACATTGTCACCGAATGTCGTCAAGTCTTCCTCTCCTTTCGATCCAAAATTCTCAGAGGGTGCTCAACCACAGATAAGTCGAGTTCGATCCAAGCATTGGATTCGATGATGACTTTTATCTCCGGCTTATTTGCACATCTCCTGAGTTGTGAAACATGAAACACATTGTGGACTACTGAAAGTCGTTCAGGAAGATGAACGCGATAGGCAACCAGTCCACAAACTTGAATGATTTCATAAGGGCCAATATAGCGTGGTGCTAATTTCCCTTTTACTCCAAATCTTTGAATTCCCTTTGTGGGTGAAACCTTAAGATAGACATATTCACCAACTTGATACGGCTTAGGTTTCCTTCCTTGATCATGGTAACGTTGTTGTCTCATCTGAGCTGTCTTTAGATTCGCTTGTATTACTTTTACTTTTTCTTCCGCTTCTTCAACTAAAGCTGGACCGAAGAATTTTCTTTCCCCGGTCTGTGACCAGTTCAAAGGAGTTCGACACCTCCTTCCATAAAGAGCTTCAAATGGTGCCATTTTCAAGCTAGCCTGGTAGCTATTGTTATACGAGAATTCAGCCAAGGACAAGCAATTGTCCCAATTCTTGTCAAAATGGATAATACAAGCTCGTAAAATATCCTCTAGGACTTGGTTGACTCTCTCTCAGTCTGACCATCTGTTTGAGGGTGGTAAGCAGAACTGTGGAGTAGCTTGGTTCCCATTGAGGTATGTAGGTGTTCCCAGAAACGTGACATGAACTGAGGACCTCTATCGGAAACGATGGTTCTAGGAACTCTGTGTAAACACACGATGCGTTCGAGATAAATTTCTGCATACTGCTTTGCTGAGTATGTGGTATGAACGGGAATAAAGTGTGCAGTCTTGGTGAGTCTGTCCACAATAACCCAGATAGAATCGTGGTGCTTAGAGGTAAGAGGCAGTCCCACTATGAAATCCATACTTATATCATCCTATTTCCATGAAGGTATCGGCAATGGTTGAAGAACACCATCGGCTTTTAAATGACTGGCTTTAATTCTCTGACATGTGTCACACTCAGACACATATTTGGCAATTTCTACTTTCATATTTGACCACCAAAAGTTTTCCTTCATATCTTGGTACATTTTGCTACTCCCAGGATGAATTGCAAATTTGGACAAATGAGCTTCATCCAAAATTTCCTTCCTGAGACTAGTATCATTTGGGACAACAAGTCGTTGCCCAAACCAAACTGTACCCTTTGCGTCTTGGTGGAAGCATTTGTATTTAGGATCACCTTCTGACAACTTTTGCCTTATACTCTTAACATCCTCGTCATTGGACTGAGCATTTAAAACTTTGTCGTATAAGGTTGTCTCCATGCCAATAGCATTTAACTCACCTTGACTAACAATTTCCAAATTGAGTTTGTTCATCTCGTGGCACAGTGTGTCACTATAGGTGTCCACGGATAAGCAATTGCAATGGGCTTTTCGGCTAAGGGCGTCGACAACGACATTTGCCTTACCGGGGTGGTAATGTACTTCCAAGTCATAATCTTTAATAAGTTCTAACCATCTTCTCTGGCGCATATTCAAATCGGCTTGAGTGAAGATATACTTGAGACTCTTGTGGTCAGTGAAAATATTGCAACGGGTTCCCATCAAATAATGCCTCCAAATTTTGAGAGCATGAACAACCGCTGCTAATTCAAGATCATGAGTGGGGTAATTTAATTCATGGGGCCGAAGTGCTCGAGAAGCATAAGCAATGACCCTATTTTCTTGCATGAGTACACAACCAAGACCCGTACCTGAGGCATCACAATAAACCTCATATGGCTTAGAGTTGTCTGGTTGAGCCAAGACAGGTGCTGAAGTCAAATATTGCTTTAGGGCGTGGAAAGCTTTTTCACAATTCTCATCCCACACAAACTTGACTCCTTTCTTCAGAAATTCAGTCATAGGTTTGGCAATTCTGGAAAAATCCGGAATGAAGCGATGATAATAACCACCTAATCTGAGAAAGCTTTGAATCTGATGAACGGACTTAGGTGGTTTCCAATCCATCACTTCTTGCACTTTACTTGGATCCACTGAGATACCATCACTAGAAATAGTGTGGCCCAAGAATTTCACACTATCCAACCAGAATTCACATTTGGAGAATTTAGCGTAGAGCTTGTGATCTCTCAAACGCTGCAGCACAATGCGGAGATGTTCGGCATGTTCTTCTTCATCTTTGGAATAAATTAAGATGTTGTCGATGAATACCACCACGAACTTATCCAGTTCGTTCATGAATACCGAATTCATGAGGTACTTGAAGTAAGCAGGAGCATTAGTCAGCCCGAAGGACATGACTAAAAACTCATATAGCCCATACCGAGTGGAAAAGGCAGTCTTAGGAATATCGCAAGGTCGGATCTTTATCTGATGATACCCTGCTCTAAGATCAATCTTGGAAAAGACCTTTGCTCCTGATAGTTGATCAAACAACACGTCAATGCGGGGATGGGGGTATTTATTTTTGATAGTCACCGCATTGAGAGGCCGGTAGTCCACACACAGTCTCAAACTACCGTCTTTCATCTTAACGAAGAGAGCAGGACATCCCCAAGGAGAAGAACTCGGGCGAATGAAACCCTTATCCAACAATTCTTGAAGCTGGGTCTTCAACTCGGCCAGTTCCTTGGGTGGCATGCGGTAGGCTCTTTTTGATATAGGTGCTGTACCAGGTTGAAGTTCGATAATGAATTCAATGTCCCGGTCTGGTGGCATACCCGGCAGATCATCAGGGAAGACATCCGGGTATTCACACACCACTGGAATTTCTTCTAATTGGGTGGCTATGGTCACATAGGCACATGAGTCCTCAGATACTCTGGAAGGTAAGTAGAGCGTTGATGCTCCTACTCTCGGGGAGTTGATTTCTATCCTTCGTTCAGAAATGTCCAAGATCACCTTGTGCAGGGTCATCCAGTCCATTCCTAGAATAACATCTATTCCATCTAGACCCAAGGTTATAAGATTGGTCTGAAATACCTTGCTACCTAACTCCAAAGGTACTCTAATGTTTAGGGTGCTGGAAGAAATTTTTCCTCCCGGGGTAGCAATCTTATAGATACTCCTAGTGTGTGTTTCCTTTAAACCCAACTTAATTTGTGTTTGCTTGTTCATAAAACTGTGCGTAGCACCAGAATCAAACAAAATCTTAATAGGTTTGCCTTGGATAGAGAATGTACCCGTCATGACTGCTGCTCCCTCAGGAATTTCCACCATTGTGGTGAAGTTCAGGCGACCCTACTTGACTTGCACGGTCTGCTTCTTTCCCTTGTCCTTGTTATCTTGAGTAGGTCCACGTCCTTGGTTCTGCTGGTTGTGCTGGTTTTACTGCTTGGGATGGGGGCACTCATTAGCATAGTGTCCCGTCTCACCACAGTTGTAGCATTTGCCATCCCTAGCATTCCGGTTAGGCTGCGAAGCATTGAACTTGTAATTCTGCTGGGAAGCAGAAGAACGATAGTCTCCTCGCTGCTGATTCTGAGACGGCTTAGCTACCCAGTGTCCAGACCTCTGGTTCCTTTGAGAATCCTGGGAAACCTTTTTCAAAAGGCGAAACTTCCGATTAGACGCATTGTTAGAGTTGAACGCAGCCTTCCTCTTCTTTGCATTCTGCGTCCTCTTCATAGCATCTTCTTGAGAAATAGCCAGATTCACTATCTCATGGTAGGTATCGGTCTTGATGGGGTTCAGCCTTTCATAAAGCTCAGGATCAAGACCACGTCGGAAACGATCCATCTTCTTCGCATCATTGTCCACATGGTATCCCCCATACTGACAAAGGTTGTTGAATTTCTGGGCATATTGATACACAGAGTCCGAACCTTGCCTTAATGCCAGTAATTCACTGATCTTCCGATCAACCATTCCCTGAGGAATGTGATGAGTCTTGAATGCAGTTTTGAACTCATCCCAAGTAATGGCATGTCCAGCCGGTTGCGTCATCTTGAAGTGTTCCCACTAGATCAGAGCAGGACCACAAAGTTGCAAGGCTGCAAAGCTAGCCTTGCGCTCCTCTGAGCAGGGCAGAGTGAGAGCATCAAACCTGGCCTCAATGGCACGAATCCAAGCATCTGCCTCCAGTGGTTCTTCTGCTTTGGTGAAAATTGGTGGCTTCATGGCCGTGAAGTGCTCATTCTTGGCCACTTGTGGCTGGTCATCACGCGGATTGCCGCGTTGCTGCTGTTGCTGCTGATTGTGCAGGATCTGGCGCATCATATCAGCTTGAGCCAACAGGAAGGTCTCCATGGGTGTCATGGGAGGTGGCGGTGGCAGTGGGTTGCTGCCACTGGCATCACCGAAACCATGAGGAGTATTGCGAGTGGGACCCACCATCTGAAAAATTATGGGAATATAGATTAGTCACATATTCACAAGCTTGCAGATAGAATTATGCATGAGTAGAACATGTGAGACAAATCCATTCATTGCATCATTTTCAGGAGGATCAGCCACAACGCTGAAATAAAAAAATCATATCTCCCGGCTCGATTAACGGATGGTGCTCAAATTTGGTCAGAGGGCACATCATTTCGTGCACTACGACTTTGGTATTCAGTTGATACACGGATTTTGACGTTATCATGCTTGAGAAATTCATTTACCGACTCTCTGTCCTGGCTGTTTTTCAGCCAGCCGAAGGTTACAAAAATATCCATAACTCTGAGCACAAAAGAGAAATAAGGGTGAAAATTTGTGAGTATGCAAAAAATAAAATTTTCAACAACTTTTCTTCTTATTGCATAGCTCAGATTTGATCATAAGAGGGTTCAAATTACAGATTATGAGAGCTGCTGCAAAAAGTCTTGCAACACAAGATCATACACTAGATTACAACACATGATTGCAACTCATGCTAGGTCCTCATTCAACATACTAGTGGTTAACATGTAGCTTCTAGCCACACAAAGGAGTACTCCAACTCCGCTAGCCTATCCCATCCACGGACCAAAATTAGGCCATCGTAGGAGTACACATGCTGCACTAACTATTACCATCTAGAAGTCATCTAGATTGCCCACGGAGGAAGAGCTGGAAGCAGATGAAGCAATCTCCATCGGCTCTGCCTGTGATTCTTCCTTCTCACTGTCTATCATGGACTGAGTGTCATCTGGATCATCCTCCATAGCTTCCGGAACTGGTGGTGGTGGCAGCTGCTGTAGTACGGCAATCATGCCATGGGCAACACCCAGATCCTCGTCCATCAACTCTAGCTGCTCTTCCATCTGTGTTAGTGCTTGTATGTGCTGTAGGCGCTCATTCCTCAACTGATCCATCTCAGTCTGCATCTGATCTCGCTGCTCCTGGAGTCTTGTAACAGTCTGAAGGCGATCAGCGAGCTGGTGTGCCCACTGAGCCATACAGGTCACCCAGTGAGCCTCTCTAGCCTGCAGTCCAACGATCCTCAGTCGTGCCTCAGCAAGGTCTCGCTCCAGTCCCATGTAGCCATGGGAGATGGAGCGCAGGTGGTGATTCCGTACTCCCAACACTCCAGCAGTGTCGAGAGCAACAGTGGACACGTCTGTGGTAGCCACACTGCGGAGAGCCTGAAGACGGTACAATGCATTTATGCACCGTGACATCTTGTGCAGTACATCCAGTGGGGTCCTCTCATTCAGAAGCGCTGCCATGTTCCCCATGCGGCTCCTCCACGCGGGATCCGTGGGGTCCACGATCGGAAGTAGTCCCACCGGAGTCGAAGAAACCTCGAGAGGGTGCTGGTCACCAAAAGCGTTCAGCACTCTCAAAGCAGCAACCTCAAGTGTCTCCAACATGCGGACGCCAAACACGTCCATGCTCAGGTCCTGCCACTCCGGGTGAGTAGGGTGAAGTGGCACGGTCACCCGAACATAGCAGCGAGGCACTCCAAGCTGTGTGGTCTCCAATGCCTCGTACGTCGGAGGAGTGGTGTACCCTGACGAGCGAAGAGTGTCCCACAAAATGCGGGCAAACCCCTAAAGGTGTAGCCCGTCGGTGCCGACCATCCCGTCAGGACGTACCTCCCAGAAGAGCGGTCCAGCCATCTGTATCAACAAAACTCCCACCAATTAGTGTGAGTTAAAAGATAACAGATTATGTCCAAAGCACAAAAATGCTTAAAGCTCATATTCTGGTAGGCCAAAAATTCTAAAAATTTTCCAGCTACTCAGTGAAGTTATTATACCCAAAATTGGCATTCAAAAGTTGGACTAAAAACAAAAGGATGATACCCTAATAGAGCAAGGTTTAGTTCTTTATCTCCCAGGAAAAACAGCAAGTAGACAGGAACTAAACTGAGCATAACTCCAGATTCTCTTGCCCAAAAATTCTGAAATTTTTACAGCAGGATCTAGACAAGATTTGACACAACTTTTGTATCTAACTTTTCTCCAGAAAACTCTGTTCAAAGGGTCGAAAAATTCAGACCAACAGAGCATCCAAAAACTGAGAAACAGGGACAGCTATTAGGATTGGGATGATGAGAAGGCGTTTTGGTGAGGTGCTTTAGGATAGATTATGAAGTGATTTATGTACTTCTTAACAACTTTTAGCATGATGCAAAAGCATCCTAAACATCCTCACAAGGCAAATCCATGCCCAGGAATCGTGGTTAGTGTCGGTGACAAGGCACAATTATACATCTCTCCCTATAATAGCTAGTCGGATACTAACCGTTCGAACTACCGGAACGGGGTTAGTGTACCTGCAAAAGAAAGAACCTTCCGTGCCAGCATGTCACGGAAGCGTCCACAAACATTATCGTTCGCTATAGAAATGGCACCCATGCGTTTAGCGCTGCATGGACAGCGTCCAACCTGAGACACGCCCCTTTTGAATGGAGGGTGTCCCCCTTCGCATGTTCGTAATGCGGAACATGCACACGTATGGCAAAACGTGGCGACATCACAACCCATGATATGTTCATGTGGAATAGAACATATCATCCTTCGCATGCTTTGCATACGGAAAGCGCACGTATAAAACACGTGGGCATCCAACCGAGAAGATAGGATCCGTTGAATAGATTGCACTATCAACCCTCGCATACTCGTGATGCGGCACAACACACTATGAAACACGTGGCTTAAGAAGTGCTGGAAGTCAGTTTAAATACACCATAACTACTAGCCACCTGAAAGAACCCAAAATCCCTCTAGGGCCTCTCAGACTAGTTCATCCTTAGCGTTCCTAACGCATTTTGCAAACACACCTTAATCTTGCAAGTTTTATTCCAAAAACATGTTATTAAGGGTGTATTAAGATCTCTGGTGTACAATTGAGCTCTGATACCAGCTGTGACAGAACCACCCAAATTAATTGATTAACTTTTCTTCACCAAAATATCGGGTGCTGTTCAAGGTGTGATTTGGTGAAGCTTAACCAAAAGATTTGAAAAGAAAAACAAAGGTGATTCTTATTTTTCTTTTAATTCATAGATTAAGCTTGATTTACTTCAAAAATTCATTCTGCAAGAACTACAAACAATATGACCATGAAACTTTGCAGAGAGGCACAACATACTACACATGAGCTACTGCCAAAAATTTAGATCCATCCAAGCCATAGATCTAGCATGAAAAATACAACTAGATTCATCCATTAAAAACAAGAATAAATCATACAAAAATAAATATACCACATATTGACCTAGAAATTTATGTAGAGGTTCAAAACACCTAATAATGAAGAGATATGCACTTACTCAGCAAAGAAAATTTAAATTAATTTAAATTTATGAAGGTTAAACTTGTGCAAAAATTACTTGACCCTATAAAACATGATAAAAACATCTCTAATTTTTATCATGGGTGAAAAACCATAAAACAGAACCATAGCAAAAAGATTGGATCCAAAAGATCAACAGATAAATTTACAAAAATCATAAACAGGAACAATGATGAAATTCAACTTTAATTCACAACTGAAAAATCTACTTGATAACTTTGTGCCAAATTTGAACCAGAAGACCAGCATGACATGGCAAACAACATATCCAAAATTTAGCTTCAGATCATGCATAGAATTTGAATTATTTCAGATGTATCTAAAAAGGTAAATTCAAAATTATTTAAAAACTACACAGAAATTTGAAAACTCCCTTTGTAGAAAAGTTAGTGTTCTTCACAAGGATTCCAGAACAGTTGAGTTTGCATTTTTGTGATTTGTCTGTGAATTGTTCTTGATTTTACAAGATCTCAGGAAAAGAAACAAAAAGGGAAGAATCTTATTGCATAAACACCCTTGACTTTTACACAGAGGTCCCTGGGAAGGTTTCGAGGTTCACAAATAGGCCCTCGGCGGTGCTGGGAGATTGCCGGTGGTGAGGTGGGACCGGATTTGGCCGGGCAAGCGGTGGGGGTCGGCTACCTGCTCACCTAGGCTCGATTCCCAGTCTTGGACGGGGTGGAGGAGCGGCCGGCGGTGGGGTTCGGCGGTGCGGTGCAGCGGCGGCCATGGCGGACTCCGCTCCGGCGAGCAGGGTGGCGGGACTGAGCAACAAGTAGCACGGAAAGCTTCAGTGGTGCCTAGGGGTGGCTCTGGGGCGCTTGGACAGACTCGAGGCGATTCGGACGGGGGAGCTCAGCGGTGACCGAGCAATGGCGGCGGCGGAGTGGCGGTGGCAGAGCAGGGACGGTGGAGCTGGGTAAGGGTGCGGCCGGGGGAGCTTCGGTAGGGCCTAGGGGCGGCTCCGGGGCGCTTGGACAGGTGCAAGGTGGCGCAGAGCGTAAGGCTCGGCGGCAGCGCGGCAATGGCGGCGGCAGAGCGAGGTAGGGGACGGCGCGGCTCGGCGAAGCGCTGCCCTTTATAAGCGGTGGTACGCGGGAAGCAGCGCGGCGCGGACACGATCTCCAGCACACACGCGCATGAGCGGGAAGCAAGGCGCGCACGGGTGGCGGCAAGTCGGTACGCAAGGCGGGCGCGGGCGCGGCGCGGCGTGGCCGGGCGCCTCTGCCCCCTGGCACGGGCCAACCTGGCCGAAGATGCGTTGGGGAGGCGTTGCCTTGGCGCGGCACATCTGACGGCGCACGTGAGCCCACCGACGGCGCGTGGACGGCGACACGGACGCCGGGGCAGAAGTTCGGCGCGCGCGCGACGCGCGACCAGAGCGCGGCTAGAGCGCCGGCCCTGTTTAATTTGATGAAGCCCGGTTTGACCAACGTGATCTCAAAATTTTCCATCTAAACTCGAAAATCGCCAAATACCAAAGTTGTAGACCTACTAACCAGCTTCAACTTTTGTAAAGGCCGACCTATGAAATTCTTCATGGATTTGGAGATAAAATGGTTTGAACTTTGGGATTTTGTCTGTTTGGTCAAACAGTGTTCCTGAGCTTTGACCAAGTTTTTGAGGACTTTCCACTTCGAATTTCAAATGTCACCAATTGAATGAAATGTGTCCCGTGCAAAAATGAACAACTTTCATATTGGCCGATTTTGAAGTTGTTATATGAAAAGTGGAGAACGCGCTAGATTATCAAGGATAGGTTTGGAACTCTAGGGTTTTGACTTGGGTTTGGAGGGGTTTGACTAGGGGTGAGGGGTTTGACCAAGTCAACAAGTTAATCACCATGCTTAGCCTTGTTAATGAGGGTGATCACTGTTGCTTAAACATCAGGGATGTTACAGGAGGGGCCCCCATTTGAGACACACACTTCTCCTCCTCCTCTTCATTTTGGCTTGGAGCCTGTCTCTTTAGGAGAGGAGAGCTCTTTGTATAGGATTAGTGCTAGGAAGTGAGGTGGGAGGCTTGAGGACATGTCATGTTCTTCATGACATCTTCCTCAAGAACGATCCTCAGCGGTGCCTTTGTTCTTCAACTAGACTAAAGTGAGTATTTCAACATTTCCTATTTAGACTAAAGTCGTATGCATGCTTAGTTGCTTTGTTCTTGTGTTCTTCGTTTGTTCTTGGTTTAGAGGCTTGTGTTATTCGAACACAACCCTTTCGATCCAGTAGACTTAGATCATAAGTTTGCATCTAGTTTGCCAGCTTGTCTATTAGAGTAAAGTGAAGCTCCTGCATGTTTCTAGTTAGATCAAAGTGCATTCGTGATCTTGCATGAGTGATAGAGCATACCTTGAGCTAGTGCTAGTATCTCCCTCGCGGATTCGTAGTAATAGTAAGTGGTGTAGACGTGGTGTCTGGACCATAAGCTATCCTTCGAAGACCACGTACGATCGTAGCATAGAGGTAGGCCGCAGTGGTGACAGCCTGTTGGACCCTTTGTCAACCCTCTACGTCGCGTACCGAGTTGGGCTCGTCGCCAACACATTGGCCTTGTGCTTGGTGCCCGAAGTGAGTGCTATACCCGAGAGACCGTGACTAGACTCTGCGCTCGGTCAAGGCAGATCCTTTCTACCTATCCTATCAATCAGTGTTGTGTCCTTGGATCATCTATACTAGAGTAGAAGATAGTGCACATCGTTCCTTGGATTCGATACCCTTGGAATACTCTCCTTCCTTGGGGAAGTGCTACAGCGGTATTTTCGTGTGCTTGCGGTATACCCGGTTGCTCTTATACGCTCCCTCTAGGTGCGCAACTAGTGGTGACGTTAAGAAACGCCAACAGCCACCAAATAACCCTTTTTTTGGACATGTCACCACCATGCCACAAGACATGCTTCTTGTACTTATCAATCTGATCAAGAATCTGCATAGGTAATTTGAGAGAGCACAAGTAGAAGGTAGGAAGGTCAGAATATATCGAGTTTACCAGAATAAGTCTCCCTGCAAAAGTCAAGTGTCTGGAGATACCCATTAAGAGTTTTTCCATTCTGGTCGGAATAGGTGAGAGACCTTGCACCGAGGGCCTTGTAGTACCCAAAAGGAAGGCCTAAATAAGTGAAGGGCGTGACATCTTGCCTAGTTGACATCCTAGAGGCTCAGTTAGAGAGCTTCAAAGGCTATCATCCACATTTATTGGCACCATAAAAGATTTTTCAAAATTTACTTTGAGACCAGTCGAAGATGCAAAAGTTTCCAGGATTGTCTTGAGGTGCAAAAGTTGCTCCAGGTCAACAGGAAGGACAACCAGTGGCGGTCTGGCGGAACCGGACAGAAAATTTAGGACGGGACACACAAACATTTGCCAGTTCTAATTGTTGGTAAGTCATCCCAATTTTTCAAGCATACAATAGCTAGCTATAACTATATAGTACTCCCTCCATTCATCTATGCAAGACCTATTTTTGCTTGGCTTGGAGACCAAGGGAAGCACTCCTGTCATTAGTTTTTTCTTGAGAAAAACAGTCGGCGCTTATTATTGATTCAATTACTCTCTGCATGTGTTTCACTCCCGAGGCATGCATGTGATGAATTACTACTGCAATGATTCTCGAAGTGTCACTTCAGAGGAAAAATGAGAATAGGCCTTGCAAAAGTGAATTTTTGAGATTTCATAATAGGCCTTGCATAGTTGAACAAAGGAAGTAGTTAATTATGCAACGATAATACAGAAGAATGATAATGATGCATGTCTGCCCACTGTAGTTGTCGCCCACCATTGCTGACCCACAGCCACGCAGTCGGCCGCCGCGGTCACAAGTCACCTTTGCAGCTAGTCGTTGCTCATCCTGTCACCGTTGAGTGTCATCCTCAGCCTCGCGCCCAGGCGCTCTCGGCGTTCGGCATGACGCCATCACCACATAGGTCTGGCCATCTCGAGCTTTCCATGTAGATTGAAACGAAAACGAAATGTCACGACTGTCGACTGAGAACTTGTGGCATCGATTCAGGCGGTACTTGAGGAGGGATACGTGTGTTATGTTTGTGTTGGCCTTCATTAGTTGGGGCAGCAAGAGGTAGCAAGTCTCGGGCCTGCTTGATTAAGGCCTTTGGGATGCCTCTAGGCTGAGAAACATGTAGAGGTATCGAGATGGAAAAATGTTTGGGGGGCATGCCCCCCCCCCCCAAGTTCTGCCACCAAGGACAACCAAAGTATCATGAGCATATTGAATCACAGGAAAAATCTCCACCAAAGTCAGGAACCAGAGGATGAGAAATATTTCCGAACAGAGCTTCAGCATTCGGGATAGATTGCAAGAGATCAACTCCAAGCATGAACAGCAAGGGTGACAAAGGGTCACCTTGCCTTACACCCCTTTTGCATTTGAATTATTTGCCTCAAACTCCATTGAGCGGAACAGATGAAGACCAAAAGACAGAACAACCCTGATCCAAGAAATCCATTTTTCAGAAAAGCCTTTATACTTCATGACTTCTAGAATGATTTCATGCTCAATTTTATCAAAAGCTTTTTCAAAATCCAGCTTAAGCAACACTATTTCTCTGTTGGTTTTGTGAAAAATGTTTTACAAGGAGTTCTTAGACTCTAGTCCTCCACAATGAGGAGCACATAATACAAAAATGATAACTCTAAGACAAAGAGAAAAATTAGAAGACTAAACTTAATTCTTCTTCTTCGTCCATACTTTGATCTTGCATTATTTTGATGCTTTCCCAATCTATCACCTCTTTCATCTACTTAGAAACTTATGCGGGATTTGGACTTCTTGTCTTCTATCGCTCTGTAAACAGACTTCGGTGATAAGAGTCGGCCAAAGGACTTTCAAGATGGCACCTTCAAGAAGGACACAACGTCAAAGACGCTGTCGCCGTCCATCCGATGAGTTGGATTAAAGTTTTCACCTAGAGACCAATTGACTTTGCAGAAACCATCACAACAAACGCCTCCACGGAGGGGAACGCCACCCAATCAACACCCATCGATCCCGCAGCAGACACGACCGGTGCGTGGGCTGGCTCCATCAAACTGTTGCACTTTGAGCGGTCGGCATCAGATCATTGCATGTGATTTTTTTACGATTTCGCAAAAATATTTACGGCTAACTAAATTTTGCAAAAATAGCACTCAATAGTCGGATGAACTAGCAGTAAGTTGCTACGGCCGTCTCATTTGACGGTTTTTGGTACCGGGGGTAACATTGTTTCGATTATTTGAGTATGAAGATGATTCTAAATAAAAAAATGTTTGAACTACAAAGTTGTGATTATTTTAAAGTGTTTTTGGGTATTACCACCAGTTCAATCGGCGATAAATTGCTACAATAGTGTTGCTACAGTACTAAAAATCACCAAATGAACCGGCAGTAAGTTGCTTCCGCTAGTTTATTCGATGGTTGAGTGATTTTTGCAAAACTTCATTAGACGCGATTATTTTTACAAAATCATAAAAAAATATATAAAAAAAATAAAAACCGCTGTTTGAAATGATTTATTTTTTCATTTGAAATCATCTTCATGCTCAAATGATCGATATAAGGCTCAAATGAAAAATATTTGAACTACAAAGTTGTATATCTCACCGAGATCTACAAGTTTTGTAAAAAAGTTTATCTCTATCCGAGTTCCTATGAAATAGTCATTAGTTTTTGAAGTTGTGTTGGGAAGGTACTGCCGTTTGAAGCGGCGGTTTATTTGACTATCGGTTCATCCGGTGATTTTCTGGATAAACCTTCATATTGAGAGTCATTTTTGCAAGTTTGATTAGACACAATTATTTTTGTAAAATTGTAAAAAATAAAAAACAATCACATTTGATTCCCCACCAAGGCCCGAGCACGCTCATCTCGCAGGCCTTTTGTAAAAGAGTAGAAAACTCTATATAGATTTTGCATGGGAATCATTCTGGAAGAGGAATGATTCCAGGCATGAAGCAATGCTGATTCCATTCTTAAAAAGTTGAATTTTCTTTTCATAAAAAAATTGTTTAGTAGGGCATGAATTCAATCCAAGAGATAGCTAACTGCAACAAAATAGATTTATAATAAGTACAATAAGAGATCGGAATTGATTCCACATTGATTCTAGGTGGAAGACCGGGATGAATCGGATTTTAAACCGTGGTAGGCTTAATCAAACGACCGTTCCTGAAACGGAATGAAATTGACTTGAAATGGTTTGAATAATTCCCTTGATCCATGGCTGAAATCATTTTCCATGCGGAATGAATCCTTTGCAACCGAATAAGGTCTTAAACAATGTGGTTCTGCAAGAGCGGCGATGCAATGGCTTGATGCGTCCTAAGAAACAGGATCTCATCAACATCTGATTCTGATGATGCGGAAGTTAATTCCGAGTGAAAACCGCCGGAGAAGTTTCTGATCCCTCTAGGAATTGAGAACGAGGTTTCAGTGGCAATTGGCAAATGCCAATGCCTCACTGCCCAGTCAGTTCCTCAGTGAGAGGTTCCTGAAAAGGCTGGAAATGAAGCAACTGACATGTTGCGAATCTTGTGATGTTTTGCTGGAAGAAGGCGGGCATCAGGCCATGGGACGAAGAAGGAAGAACCCTGATCAGCTAGTCATTTTTTAACTGTGCTGCCTACTTCCAGATCGAGTACTAAATAATAAAAAAAAACTTTCCAACCTTGACAAAGTTACTGCTCGTTGCTGTTACTGTGGGACGAGTAAATCAGTACACAATTATATAGCCCCGGGGCCACACAAGAAATGATCTCAGAAGCCGAGGACATCACGGTTCACGAGCACTATAAATTAGTGGGAGTGTCGTGACAGCGCCTTGGTCTTCTACCTCTCCGTGCCCATGGTTAACAGGTTGAGTGAGCCTGCCCTGGGGACAAGGTAGAATGATGAGCATTGAGCATGCTTCGCCTGATTTTGTACGGGGGAGTGGGGTAAAAGTTTGAACGGAACATGCACTGTCTTCCGCCATCGCGGCAGGACGACCGTCTTGTAGGGGGGCAAGCTCATTAACCGTCATAGATCGATATAATATTGTGCATTTCGATTCTGTACCATTGTGTTGTGTAGTACCTTAGCCTTTTCTTTAGTACACGCATGTTCTTCGGTGAAGATGCCTTGGATATGCAGAAATTTTATCCTAATTTTTCCATTGTCTCGATGAAAGTTGATATCTATCATGTGCTACTTCTAACTAGTAATTATTTCGTATTCTTTAGCCTGTATAAATCATGAGGTTTTTTACGGCGCACAATACGACTTGTACTACCGATTGAAAAAGGACTCATATGTAATAGAAAAGGACCTATATGTAAAGATCCGATGGTTGAGATTAATTCTATACTACCGGTTTTTTTAGCTGTAGTACGGTAGTATTCATAGGTCGTATGGGTAGTATAAAAGTATTATCAGAAATGTAAAATATTATTGTTGTAATATAGGAAATAAAATATATGAATCGGGTGCGTCTCGGTTGAATGAGCACCAGAGGAAAATTTTCTAAATAATATATTTTGACGAAATTACTATTTTACCCATAGTAAAAAAATCAGTAATACGACTGTACTACCGCAGGGTTGTATTGTGCACTATAAAAAACCTCATAAATCATTCGACGTACCACAATTTTGGGTTGTAAAATTGTCCTCGTATTGCTTGGAAGCACATTTGATGGTTACAGGTTGTTTGCTAGCTATCATGTTACTTTCGTGAACCACAACAACATGCACTTTCGGGACATAATAATTGTTATCTAGATTTTTTTATGGAACTAGCTAGAGTGGCAGTTTAGTTGCGGTCACCAGAGGATCCAACTATTCACGCCTTCTTTTCGTATAATGTTTCTTAATTCCCCCATTCCAAATTGTATATTATTTTGACAACCTAGATTCATATTTGCTAATATGTATCTGAACATAAGTATATATCTAGATGTATACAAAAAAATATAAACTTTGAAATATTAAAACAACCTATAATTTGGAAGGGAGGAAATACAATCAAAACACCTCCATGCGTGGGGGTTTACATAGGAGATAATGAAACATGGTAAATTGTCAGGCAGAGATCGAGCAACTTAATAACACACTTCCACTGTAATTTATTGAAACGGTAACAAATACTATATCATTTGACGAACAAATATGTACTGTATGCTACATATCACTGAAAACATTCAAATCAAAGTTCAGAAATGTCCATGCCGACGTTCGAATTCCTCGAGGACGTGCTAGAGTTTCAACAAAGCATATGCCTGTGCAATTGTGGATATTCAGATCTCAGGAGCAGAAACAGCCGTGCCATCACACGATACGGCCCTGCACAATTAAACCTTGTCGCACAGGCTTTGCATCCTTCCTGTCACCATAGGTTTGGAGTTGGTGATGTATTGGAGATGTACTGAAGAAGGCATTGATGCCCGGTCTCTCGGGGTACGGTGTCCCTGTAATTCTTCAAGGCATGTCGTGTCGGCATGTTGATGAACAAACTACCTGGTAGCTTTGAAGCCCTGAATCGATCAGGCACTCAAGATATCTCTTAAATGGGCTTCAGAACCAATTCATAGATGTTGGGCGCTGACATGACGTTTGCCTGTCCAGTGTTGTCGAGTGCAGCTGTAGAGGCTCTGCACGTTTCTTTGGCGTGAGATCAGCTGGAGGGCCACTGCAATTTACTGTATCCTGCGCCAATGCCCCTTCTGAACTCAACCGCATATTTGCGAAAAAATGCATACGCTGAAAGGAAATATATATACAATAAAGGGGATTTTTTCACAAACTACATACAGGAATCAACCGATCATGACATTCTTGACCCTTCCAAGGTTTTTACGGTGGACCATATCACCCTATACCACTATTGAAAAAGGATCAGTATAAAATGATCTGACGGTTGAGATTAATTGTATACCACCACAACTTACACCTGTTGTATAGGGTGGTATACATAGGTGGTATAGAGATATTATTGGAAGTTTTATCTCGGTGGCATAAACGAATATATGATTTCTTCATTTCAATTTTTTTTTCATTTCTCTCTGGTGGTATGGCCAATTTTTATTTCAAATTTCAAAATGAAAATTTTAATTTTTTCATTTCAAATTTTCCTTGGTGGCATAAACGAAATATTTCATTTTTTTCATTTCCCGCTGGTGGTATGGTCAAATTTCAAAAACGAAAATTTTCATTTCAAAATTGAATTTTTTTAAAAAAAAATATTTCCCTCTAGTGGTATGGACAATTTTTTTCAAAATTCAAAAACAAAAATTTTCAATTCAAATTTCAGAAACGAAATTTTTTCATTTCAAATTTTCCTTGTGGCATAAACGATTTTTTCTCGGCCCGAGATTGCCAAACTTATTTAAAAATTACAAAAATTACCTATTTATCCTTACTAGAAATAGTCATATACTGCACCACCACCTGGTGGTATGGTCCACCGTAAAAGTGCGCTTCAATGGACTGCCTAATTAATTTGATTTGTTCAATTCAAAGCATGCCGGATGCTCCTTTAAAAAAATGTATGACCAGATGGCTCAGTTTCAAGGGAGAAAACCAAATCAAATAGTTATGTATATATAACGACTCCACAGGTAGCGGTGTGCACTCAAGTGCAGCCAACCAGACCAAGCCGTCTCATGCTGTGCCACCACCACCACAACAGGTGACACCTGCAGACATCGACAAGCAACCGGAGAGGTGAAGAGAGGAGCAATGGAGATCAAGGTCGTTGAAGAGGCACCAGCGGTGGCGGCGGTGCCGTCACGGTTCAGGAGGATATGCGTCTTCTGTGGAAGCAGCCATGGCAAGAAGAAGATCTACCAGGATGCTGCCATTGAGCTTGGGAAAGAGCTGGTAATTCAAGCCTGTTTTGCTTCTTCTTTCTTTAGTTCCTTTATGGCTTTTAGTGCTTGTAGCTTTTGTCTGTTTGGTCAAATAGATGGCTAGACATTATTGACATCATCTTAATCATATCATACCTTTAGTCTTAATAGAAGTATACTCTCTTGTTTGACCATCAAGACATCAACCACACCTTGGTGATGCTTTCCCGTGAGAATTATTTTCAGTGGATGCATGTTACTGTATTCACAAAATCTTCAGCACTTCCGTGATCCTTGTTCACTGCACACATTTGATGGAATATGGCCTCATTTGTCACTTTAATTTTTCCCCATCTAATATTAATGGTACTTACGTACCTTCAAGGTTTCTATAGCAACCATAATTTTGTACATCTGAGATTATTTCCTGGTCTGTTTTTCAGGTGGAAAGAAACATTGATCTAGTGTATGGAGGAGGGAGTGTAGGGTTGATGGGACTGGTCTCTCAAGCAGTGTACAATGGAGGAAGGCATGTCCTTGGGTATGTGAAAAACAATAGTTCTTTTGCACATTTGAACTATCAGTCCTAATGCTTCTAGCTGATAGTGCATCAAAAGAATAGCTTAGAGATTGATGAAACAGTCTCTTGTCGAAAAGTGTTGGATCGATCATGTCTGCCTCTAATCATAAAATTTACATTTTGTCATCTTGTTGTCCCTCTATGCAGGGTGATTCCCAAGACACTCATGCCTAGAGAGGTACCCATATTCTTGTGCTGTCCCATCTCTACTCCTCTAGCTTCTGAAGTTCTGATTGCTTATTGTCACATGCTACCATTTCCTCGAACGTAACAATATTACTGGTGCACATATCGAGTTTCCATATAAGTACCATGGTGCCTCATAGCTATTTACTTGACAAAATGCTGTCTATCAGAATAAACATATAGATTATCTTTAATAAGTGCAGAAGCAAATCATCATGGAGTCACGCTTATCTTGAGTCTATTAGTGTGTCCTGTACATTAAAGAATACTATGAGAAGGTGAGGGCGGTGTAACCCTTCTACCCGATTTCTTTTCGTTTGGATTTGTGCCCAAACCGGCAAACTTTTTTCTCCTCTCTTAATGAAAAACGTGTTTTGCACGTCTTAAAAAAAAGAAAAATTGCATGATGCTGCCTTTGGATCCTTCTCGTTTGTCTTTCTCACTAGTGGGAAAGGAAGTAAAGCAAACGTATGATGGAAGATCAGGGGAAATGCTTACTGAAATTGTGTTCCCCACATGATCAATGAAATCTTGCTGATCTTGACCGCAATCCCTCCAGCAGAAGCTGGCTCGGATAAGCAATGAAAAAGCCCGTCACATCTCCTCCTGTCCCCCCACACCAGCACCATGATTGCCTCCCCCGAACTTGTGTCTTCTGGTTAAAAAAAATTGGTGGTGGAAAACAGTCGAGTCATCCTCCATTTCTTTCTCCATCTCTAGAAAGTTGGTCCTCTTTAGGTCAAGCAAAAAGCCGGTGCGTTCTGGTAAAGAGGTTTTTTACGGTGGATCATACCACCTCATACCACTATTGAAAAAGGACCAGTATGGAAAGATCCGACAGTTGAGATTAATTGTATACCACCACAGCTAGCACTAGTGGTATGGGGTGGTATACATAGGTGGTATGGGGGTATTGTTGGTAGTTTTTTCTCGGTGGCATAAACAAAATATATGATTTCTTCATTTCAAATTATTTTCATTTCCCTCTCGCGATATGGTCAAAAAAATTTTCAAATTTCAAACGAAAATTTTTATTTCAAATTTCGAAAATAATTTTTTTCAAAAATTTCAAAAACAAAAATTTCATTTCAAATTTCAAGAACGATTTTTTGAAATTTCATTTCAAATTTCAAAAACGAAAATTTTCATTTCAAATTTCAAAAACGATTTTTTTTCAAAATTTTTCATTTCACTCTGGTGGTATGGCCAAATGTTTTTCAAATTTCAAAAACAAAATTTTCATTTCAAATTTCAAAAACTATTTTTTTCAAAAATGTTCATTTCAAATTTTTCTTGGTGGCATAAACGAAATTTATTTCTTAGTCCGATGTTGCAAAAATTACCTATTTATCCTTACCAAAAATAGCTACATACTGATCCACCGTAAAAGAGCCCTTTGGTAAAATATTCATGCTTGTTGCTCGCGCGTGTGATGGTTTTGCAGATATCAGGTGAGACGGTGGGGGAGGTGAAAGCGGTGGCTGATATGCACCAGAGGAAGGCTGAGATGGCCAGGCAGTCCGATGCCTTTATAGCATTGCCTGGTGAGTGTGTGTGTGTGTCTCACCTGAGAAAAGGGACGTGATGAATCGGTAGTTGTGACTGGTAAATTTGGTGGTCGCTTTCTCAGCTTTTGCAATGATAGAATGGTAGTGGAAGTGTGAGTGAAAGTTTAAAGTTCAGGTTGCATGCTTTGACTCTGAGAAGGCTGTCTGCTCCAAACCTTCAGTCATTTTTTCCCACTGCACAAGCATAATGACTAATCTGTGAAATTAAGCTGTGATAATCTGAAATAAAGTTCCGAGAATAGTTCCTGTTACAGGCGCGCCTGTTTCTTTGGAACCCTTTTGGGGTGGAGTGTGCGTGCGCGCGCTAGGCTGAGTATAATGAAGCGCAATTCTCATGCGTCTTTCGGGAAAAAAAAGTTCCGAGAATATTAAAATGATGAAATCATTCGAAATTTAGGCAAAGTGAGCCACATACAAATCTACATACTGAAGAATGCCTTGGGTTGCTGAGCTTTACCTTTGCAGGGGGTTATGGAACACTTGAAGAGCTGCTAGAAGTGATTGCATGGGCTCAACTTGGCATTCATGACAAACCGGTACGGAACAGTTCACTTGTCTTCAATAATTCATCAGCTCCTTGCTCCGACGACTGCTGTTCGTTACAACAATTCATCAAAATATGTTTGCTGTCCTGCAGGTTGGGCTGCTGAATGTGGACGGCTACTACAACCCGCTGCTGTCTTTTATCGACAAAGCAGTGGAAGAAGGGTTCATCAAACCAACTGCCCGCAGTATCATCGTCTTGGCTCCAACTCCCAAGGAATTAATCCAGAAGTTAGAGGTGCGTAGATCTTTTTCTTCTTCTTCTGCAAACATATGTCAGAACACGTGCCACAAAACTTGAAATGTGGCCAAAGCATTCAGGAACATACATCCAAGCACAATTTGTTCTGTACTGCACATAATCTTTGCTTCTAAGCAAAGTTTAAGTTGTATGCTTGTCTAGTGACTACTCTACAATACTAGCATGTGTGTGTTGCCTTGTCGCTGAATCGTGGTGCCAAGTTTAGTCTTAAATCATGAAGCACTGTACAATTGTACAAACAGCACAAAAACTTAGCAATCAGGCAAAAGGTTTTTTTTTTAATGAGACCACCAGGAAGTGTATTATATCATAATCAAATGTCCATATATGTTCTTGGTCCACTGCCAAGGTCTACTACACTCATCCTTCAAGAATACCTTTACCAAATTCAGCTGCTAATGTAGTTATAAAGCATTGCTGCCTTTAAGCAATGCAAATGGTACAATGCAGAGGACTTGAGGCTAATATATTAAACAACAACCATGAACTGATAAACAGCAATGTCGGCAAGAAGGACTTGAAAATTGGAACAATTTTTGCTTTTCGCAGGAATACTCACCTCAGCATGAGGAGATCATACCAAAGATGAAATGGGAGATGGAACGGGTAGGCTACCCTCAGAACTACGAGATCCCCAGGCCGAAGGAGGGGAACATGGTCGTGGAAGCGCAGCACGGAAGCAGTCTGTGGATGTAGTACCAGGCTACACTAGGCCTAGTAAAGTAGTAATCTAAGATAGATTTGGCATGTAATGTCCTGTAACTTCGGTAGGATTTGCGTAAATCCTGAAACCTTGCTGCACTGGTTGGTCATTCGTGTAAGATCAGCCAATATTATCTGTACTGCGAAATCGGTGGAGCTAAATTGGTAGTGCATGGATACTCTTACCACCGGAATGCTTGGGGCAAAAAAGCTCCCACTTGATGCACCACGCTCTAGGGTCAAAAGTTAAAACAGCTGCATTTGTTTGGTCTGAAGAAGCAGTATAAGAAGTTGGGCTTTCAGATGGGTGTCCGTTTGGGCCTCGCCATCCAAAAGCTCCAGAAAGAAGGTCGCAAGACTTGGCACTCCCTCCGGTTCAATTTATAGTTCGTTCAATTTTTGTAAACTCAAACTTGACCAGACATTTTATTCAAAAAATATACAAAATATTTTTTTTTTGTTGCGGCTTGCTTTACTAATAAAAAACCTTGAAGAATAACTTAAATTTAGTTATATTTGCACGGGAAATTTTAGGGTGCTTGTAATTAATGTGAGTCATCCATCCGGTGAAATCTAACGATGGTAGTACTGGGTAGTACCATTTTGGTGGACCTGGTACTAGATACTACCTGGTACTACCTAATTAAATTAGCTGGTGAAAAAAAATATAAGTACAAGGTACCACTTGGTACTACCCGGTATACTATCCAAGCAACGGAACAAAGCTCATATTTGCACACATTTTTTGAATAAGACGAATGATCAAACTTGAGATTAAAAAAATCAAATGACTTATAATTTGGAACGGAGGAAGTAATTAACTACGAATGACGAATTCAATGATAGAGAACGAATGACGAATTCAATGATAGAGAAGGCTTTAATAAGAATTTGGTCATGAGAGACCTTCTTAATAAGAATTTGGTTTCGAACAAAAGAGACCTTAAGTATTGTTATCTTTTCAAGCAAGTTCAAAAATTCAATTTGCCTTTCTTACGATGATCTTTTAAAGTAAACTAGAAAGAGCTTATTTATTCATCCATAAAATGACTTTGCTTAAAACTAGAAATTCCGAAAAAGGGGAGGGCTTGCTAGTTGTTTGGGATCCTACGGGCCTGGATGCCGCGGTAATGTGTGGGCTCTCACATAAACTTCCAAGGTTAACTTTTTTTTTTAGACCAAACTTCCAAGGCTAACTTGGGCCGTCATCCTAAAGGGCCGTGACCTTCCTTAGCGAAGTCGCTGCGGTTTTGCGAAATTTTTTTTATATTTTTTTATCTCTATTTTGCAAAAATAAATGGTCCGTCAGAAATTTTGCAAAACTATACATCTGCCGCCGTGGCCCACGGCGGCAGGGACATACCGCCGTGCGGCACGGCGGTAGGGGCCGTGGCCCACGGCCAGACGTGGGCCCGTAGCGTGCGACGGACATACCGCCGTAACCCACGGCGTTAGGGACATAACGCCGTGGGCTACGGCGGCAGGTCCTAGCGCCGTGGGCCACGGCGGCAGCAGGCCTGGTAACGCCGTGCCCCACGGCGCTAGGAACTTGCTGTCTATATAAGGCCGAAATTCAGCCGAAAATGTCATAATAATTCGAAAAAAAAGAAAGAGAGTGGGAAGAGGAGAAGGGAGTGAGGAGGAGGTGGTGAAGGTGCGAAGCTCTGCCGGTTTTTCGTCTCGTTAGAGGTAATACTCTGGTACTTAATAGTTTGAACTGTGATAATAGTATAAATATAGTTTTAGTGTAGATCTACTTAGTAAAAATATAGTTTTTGTGTAGACCTGCATAGTAAAATTATAGTTTTAGTGTAGATGGATTTGTAGTTGCAGATCCACTTGTTAATATGGTTTTTTTTCATGCTGTCAGACATATCGGATGCAGTCAGTGTCAAGTTGTATTTCGGTAATGGGCAGATTAGATATGGTGAACATGGAGTTGACTTGTCAGAATTTAATTCGGTTGACCATGTGATTAGAAGAGCAGCCGAAAGAACTTGGGGGTCCATTACCAACTTTTTTTTATAGGGCATTCCATGTAGATGCAGAGCAACATGACTTGTCCATTATGGTTCTAATCAACAGGAGTGAGTCAGTATATTGGGAGCTTATGCCACTTCAAGGCACTGAACATTGGAGGAGTTATATCAAAACAGCATGTGAAATTTGTTTGCCTGTGATGTTGTTTATCCAAGTTGTTCATAAGGCTGGGTCTAGTAGTCAAGTGCATGAGGAGGGTAGTGCTGCTCACCAGGGTGAGGCTGAACTACAAGCAGGAGATGGTCCTGCAACTGAGCCACAAGAAGGAGATGGTGCTTCCACTGAGGCAGAAGAAGTAGATGGTGACACACCCTTTGAGGCCCGTGGTGAAATTGACGAGGGGGAAGTTAATGAAGAAGTACTCAGGCAGTACGAAATGGAGGCTGATGAGGATGAACGTGGGTTGGAAGAGGACTCCTCAGATGATGAGGATGACCCGCTAGTTCCAAGGGACTGGGACAGTTACAATTTCTCACAGCTATCTGTCAATCCTGGTGAGAATGTGTCCTGGGAGTATAGAGACAATCAGGTTTCTGTTGGCGCCATGTATAAGAGTGCAGTAGAGGTGAAGGATGCAGTGAAGAGGTAGGCCACCCTAACTCTACAGAGAGAGTTCAGGGTAGTGAAGAGTTCTCCACACATATATGATGTACAATGTGTGAAGCCCAACTGTCCTTTTCGAGTGTATGCTTCCAAGGGCAAGTGGAAAAATTACTGGGAGATAAGATCTGTTGTGGATCACACTTGTGTACTTGAGCAGCTAGATGCGAGCCATCGTAATTTGTCAGCCGGTTTTGTGGCCAGCCAGATGTTTGCTAAGATTGTGGAAAATCCTGCTTATGAGCCAAAGTCCATTATCTTGGCAATTGAGGAGAAATTTAGGTACCAGATAAGTTATGGTAAAGCATACATGGCGAAGAAGAAGGTATTGGAGATGAGGCGGGGTACTTACGAAGCATCCTACGACAATCTGCCTCGATTGCTGAACACAATTGCCACGCTCAATCCTGGTAGTTATTACGATATCAAGACTTATAATCTTGTATCAAGGCCAGGGAAGCAAGTCTTGCAGCGAGCATTCTTAGCATTGGGTCCGACTACTGCTGCATTCAAACAGTGTCGACCAGTCATTTGCATAGATGGCACATTCCTAACAGGAAAATACAAGGGCACAATTCTTACAGCTGTGGCTGCAGATGGCAACAATCAGTTGTTGCCATTGGCAATTGCTTTTGCAGAGGGAGAGAATGGTGACAGTTGGTATTGATTTCTGGAGAGATTGAAGCAGATGGTGGTGGGAGATGTGTCAGACGTGTGTGATACACGATAGACACAAAGGTATTTTGCAGGCCATTAATGACATCAAAGAAGGTAGCCAAGAACGTCACAGAGCACCACAATGGTCAGATGTGCATAGCAGGTGGTGCATGAGGCATATGACAGCAAACTTTCATAGCCAGTTAAAGAACAAAGAACTTACACAATTGTTCAAACGCTTATGTTCGACCAATCAGGAGAAAAAATTCTACAAGCTATGGCAAAAATTAGATGATCTGACGAAGAAAGCATCAGAAGAGATAGCTAAGAAGCCAATAAGTACTGAACTCGGGGAAGAGCCAGTTTCTCTGAAGGACGTGGGGCTAGATGCTCCAAATGTCAGAAGGAGAAGGGGACGTGCTGTGAAGACCTTCAGCCAGTGGATTCAGAATGAGCCTAAGGAGAAATGGTGTCTCCTGTTTGATAAGGGAGGTGTGAGGCATGGGATAATGACAACAAATTTTGCTGAGGTCTACAACACGGTTTTGCGTTGTGCCAGAGCTCTCCCTCTTGTTGGTATCATTGAGTTCTTCTTGTACCGCACAATGAAGTACTTTCTTGAGCGTGCTACTGCAGCACATGCAGCTATGCAGGACTGTCAGAAGGTGTATTCAACATGGATGACTGAGTACTTGACCACAAAACAGAAGGCTGCTCTTGCTCACAGAGCTTACCCACAACCTTTATGTCGTGATCCCGGCGAGGAAGTGCAGTGGAAATATCGGATAAATTGCCAGTCCAAATCACAAAAAGCGAATGGTGAAATAACAATACAATAAACAGTTATCGGGAATCAGACATGCTCATGCTCTTGCCAGAAGCCACTGCTGCTACACTACCCCTGCTCACATGTGATCGCTGCATGTCTTGCAACAAAGAATAACCATTGGGGTCGCTACGTGCCTAAATACTTTTTGAAGCAAACCATTCTAGACACTTGGAACCACACTATTGAGGGTTACCTGCATCTTGGAACTTTCACTCAATACCCCAAAGACAGTGCGTTGTACATACCAAATCCAGATCCAACCATGTGCCAAGGTGTCGGTCGATGCAAGAAGAAGAGGATTAGGAACAACATGGATGAGGCTGAAGCTGGACCTGCGGTGCAGATATGCTCTAAGTGCAACAATCCAGGACACTCCTACAAGAAATGCACCGAAGCATCTTACTTTTCCACTGCCACTTCTCCAGCACCTTCAGCTAGTGCACGTGGACGTCGTTCCCGTCGCTACAACGAAGGAATGCAGTGACCGTACTTGTTTGTGCTACCGTGTTGTAATATTTGAAATACTTATGCATGTTTTCGTCTTGTAATATTTGAACCATTTTATTTGGCAAGGTCTTGTAATATTTGAACTTATGCATGTTATCGTGTTGTAATAATTGAACTACCTTTTCATTTGCTTGTTGTTTTCTTCTTGCCATCAAATTTATTATCATATCCTGTTATGTATTATTCTCTAATTTCAAATGAAACATGTAACGAATTATCATATTTCTCATCTTTTTTGTAGCCTTTCAATGGCTTCCTCGGGTCCTGAGTTGGATTTGGAGTTGCTCACCAGTAGGAAGGACAAGGTTGCGGTGCCAAAGGGGATCCATACTCCTATGTGCTACTGCAGTGACAACTGTAAGCTTGTCAAGCGCAACGTTCTCGGGTACTGCTACGGGATGAGGTTCTTCATGTGCGTGAACTACGAGCATGACCCCCTCCCACCATGTCGCAATGTTAGACCAAAAGTAAGAACAAACTGCATTACTAAATAAATAATATGTTATTGCTATTTTATTATGTGCTAACTTGTCTTTGAAAAAAGACTCACCTCCTCTCTGTGATTTTATGCAGTGGCTAGATTGTGAGCAGTCCGAACAAGACAAGCGTTACGTCGAGACGACGGGTCGTTCAGCACGTGAGAGGTGGCAAAGGATGGTTGAGGCAGAAAAACAAGAAGAAAAACATAAGTAGCAGCAGGAGGAAATTCGCATTCGCCGGGAGATCAAAGAACGTGAAGCGGCCGCGGCCCGTGAAGCAGATAGAGAGAGGAAGAGAGAGAGCTCGCCGGGCTAAGGAAGCTAGGCTGGATGCTATGAGGAAGGGGAAATACCTCCGTTGTACCCAGTAGATGTAGAGTACTAGACGCCGAGTGCTACTGTATCCATAAAAAATTATGATTTCATTTCATCATTCTCTAGAGTCGGGTTGTATCTTTAAGAACTTGATTTCAGATGCATTTCAGATGCAAACAGTAAAACTCGTACAAGGGTGTGTTTTCTGTAAGTCACTGCACCAAACAGTGAACACATAGGGTGTGTTTTCTGTGAGTCACTGCACCAAACAGTGTACATAGTACTAGGGTGTGTTTCCTCCGAGTCACTGCCCGTTTTTCTTGCCCCGAATCGAATGGACCACCGTCCAGTTTGCTTTATTGCCTACATATATGTGAGCACTCTTCTCCAGTGTCACTTCACAACACAACAAGCACCAATGAGTTCCTGGACTGGGAATGATGATGACTCCCTCGGTCCAGCACTGTGGAGCCAGCAAGATCAAGAGTTCAACAGCAATTTTTCAGTCTTAGATAAGAGAGATTTCAAATCCATACGTGATGTTAGAAAGTACGCACCAAATCAAACGGTGAACTGGCCAAGGTGTGCACACGGTGAGTTCTGTGTGATGCAGGTTTACCAGGGATGGGACAACTCTGGTCGACGCTTCTGGCATTGCTCACGAGCATGGGTAAGCAAAACTCCTTGACCTCTGTCCTTCATCATTATATGATTTACTAATGTAATCACGGTTTCTGCAGTACTCCGAACAACCAGATAACTGCGGTTTCGTGCAATGGGTGGATCCCCCAGCTATTGACCTGTATCAACAGTACATCAACTACCTCGAGGATGTTGTCATCTTCAACCTGAGGCAAGAACTCGCGTCGGCATTGGCTTCTCCAGATCTGACATCTACCAACGACGACGACGGACCGGTGACCGGACCAATGGTGGTGAAGACGAACACCGGGTGTGAGGACGAGTTCTGCTGTTGTCCGTGCCACGAGAAGAAGGACAACACTCCACCAGCAACTCCACCCCCGCCACCATCTAATCCAACTCCACCCCCGTCGGGGTACTACATGCCCTCCCAGCACTCCGGCGGGTCTATGATGTCCGGGTTCTCCGGGTACTATTCGTACAACTAGACTACAAATGTTGTAATCGTTTATCTAAATTCCCTAAGTCACGTTAGGACTAGCAGCGGCACAAAGTTAGGGTACTTATGTCGTACGTGCCATTGCTTGTTTCTGTAATTCGTCGTTAAGTATTAATGGTTCGTCGTTAAGTATCAATGCTTCAAAAATTGAAATTTACAAAAAAAAAATCCTACCGCCGTAGGGCACGGCGGTAGGTCCATACTTACCGCCGTGGCCTACGGCGCTACCTGGAGGCCACGCTGCCGCCTGGCGCTAGGCTCCTACCGCCGTGCCGCACGGCGGTAGGCCCCTAACGCCATGGCTCACGGCGGTATGTGCCCCTGCCAGTGGGCCACGGCCCCTGCCACCGTGCCGCACGGCGGTAGGAACCCTACCGCCATAGACCACGGCGTCAGATGTATAGTTTTGCAAAATTTCTAACGGACCATTTATTTTTGCATAATAGAGATAAAAAAATTCCGGTTTTGCCTTAGGACGACGACAACGGAGCAAACCGGCCGCCGCCGCCGCGCGCTTGCCGGTGATAGCTGGACGCCGTCCGTCCTTCTCAGCCGGTGGAATCCGATGCCGCGCCCGCGCGGCCTTCTTTGGCGAGCACCCGAAGAAGGCAACGAAGGCTCAGCCGTGGGCGTGGCGTCTTAAGGTGCGCTAACCCTATGAGTCCGTCTGCAAAAAGGGATTCCCATTTTCTCCGGCGGAACACACGCAGGTGAGACCTCAAGGTCTGAAGCTCCTCTTCCTTTTTCCGAAACTACGCGCGCCGCCGGCACACAAGATTTCTGCGCCTCAGTTACGCACATAACACAACACGTGTGTCACCGACAAGCGGGTGCACTATCTCGTGGAGCAATAGTCCACTATCCCGTGCCACTTCGGCACCTAACCTGAGCCAGCATGATTAATTAACGTAACAGACACCATCATCTCAAATCATCGCAGCCAGTTTGTGTATCTTTTCCCCTCCATAGCTCACACAAAAATCACTGCAATTCTTCCATGCCAGTAAGGATGGGAATGGGTCGGCCCGGCCCCGGTCTTGGACCTGCCCTGTGGCCTCATGGTCAATTTTAGGGGCTATGAGTCGACCCAATTTCAAACTTGTTTGTAGTCTTGATGGCTCAATGGGTAGCACGGGTTGACCCATTTAGCTTCTTGCTATATGTTAGTGCACACATTCTTTGTTCGAAACATATGAGATATGAAAGCAAATGTCGTTACAAAGTGTTTCTAAAAAATATGTCATTACAAGCAGAGATAAGGTTTGTTCCTTTTGTTTTGCCCCTTTCTTTTCTAATATTTCTATTTTTGGTCCCAAGAAATTTTAATTTCTCACGTTGTAATACCTAAACTTTTTTCTCACATTTTAATCCCTAGAGAGGTAACAAACAAATTTTTAATTGAAGATGATAGTTGAAGGTGGATGAGTAAAATGTATAAATTTGCTTATTTATTTGATGTCGTACTGTCTATTTATTTTGTACCATTTGCTCGTATTATTATTTTTGGGTTTCATCTTCGTCATTATACGCAGCTGGTGGTGGCAAAATCAACAAGTGCAAAAATTTTCTTTCCACCGTTGCAACACACGTACATATTTGTTAGAGCAACTCCAACAGTTTACTATTTTAGTTTGGCATCCATCTAATTTTGGCAAAACATGAAAAATTAGCTTCCAACAGTTTGGCAAAACAACTTGGCATCAATACCAACTTGGCATCCCTCCCCTCTTCGCGTCTATATATGCGCGCAGCTATCCGCAGCGCATCCTTCTGTAACAGAAGAGGTGAAAGGATATAAAAACGATTTTATTTTTTCTCAGGGTTTCTGATTTAAGTTTTAAGAGGTGGAAGGGTAGAAACATATTTTTGTTTCTCTCTCAAGGTTCTTGATGTAAGTTAAATCTAGATTTGACAAGTGAATTATGTCAAACTGTTGGAGATGAACTCTTTTTTTACTTGGCATATCTTTTTAAAAGTTGGCAAAACATCATATTTGCCAAGTAAAATTTGGCAAACTCTTGGAGATGCTGTGATTTAAAAAACATATTTTTTTTGAGTTTACCCATTAGGTTAGTAAACTCCGGCCCTGTCGATCTATTTTTCATTTGAGGCCCGGTAAATAGACATTCCCATATTGACATGCCAGTCAAATAGAATATCATTGCAGCCATGCATACCGAACTCGTGATTTGAAATCCTGATTTGATCCGGCACCCGGTCGGCCGGCTACGAGATATAAGAAGCGGGCCACTTTTCCTCCGGGGGCCGGAGATTCAGAGGCACGGCGGGAGGCGGCCGAGCTGACTGGTGTGAGGTCTCACCGAACGGCGGCCACCAGAATAATGGAGCTGGTTCGCCGCGCGCGGTGCTGTTGGGTTGGGCGCGATTGCCTTTGCTTGCATTCACGGGAAGCTAAGGCCGATGCTTGCTTTACTGCTGCTACTGCTGCTGCAACCACCTGCGTGTCCCTCAAACCTTGAGCGCCAAGTGACAAGGGGAAGGTGCTTGTTTGTTTTCCTCACCAATTATTGGATTGGTGAAAGGTCTGATGCGAGTGATGCTCCCCATTTGGGCTTAATTTTTTACTCGGTTAGTGCTTTTGTTAGGTCGAAGAATCAGCTTTGGAGATGCGGCACTTGATCGAGCTGGCTATATTTTAGTCGGTGCAGGGGTCTATGTGCATATGGATTCATGCTCTCAGCAGTGCCTGCTGGTACCAATCCAGTTGAATTTTGTACTGATCGTCAGTTTTGCCGGGCAAATACGCAGGTAACTTAATACATATACTTATGAAAAATAAATGCTACAATACCTGATTGCTAGTATAGCAGTTATGTGATTTCTAGTTTGCAACAATTTAGGGCAATTTCAATGGTGTATTGATGATGATTTCTATCTTCATTAAATGACTTGCCACGTAAGGAAAATGCTCATGTGTCAACGAAATTAATAAAGAAAGAGAGCAAACATCATTGAAATGGTTTTCTCATGAAGAAATCTTAGAAACAGTCTTCTCTTCATCCAATGCACCAAGAAATCATGAAATAGTCATTGAGGAGAAACCGCTAGTTTTTAGGAGACTCGTGTCACGCTAACATTAGAGGAAGAAGAAGATAGAGTTGGAAAAAATAAAGAAAAAACAATTATTACTCGAAGACACCTCCACTATGCAAGATAGTTTATATAGATGATTTCTTATTCTATGAAAATCTGCACCGATTTCTTCCATTATAACTGTCCTTACTGCATTTCACCTGTTCCGAGAAAAAGAAAGGACAGATGACCAGAGTATGGTACATGTACATACATTCGGAGGGTACCACAAGAGGAATACCCAAACTCAGAAAGCTCAGCCTTTCTTGTTATCTAATCATCGTAAAGCTAATCTCTCGTCCTTTCGAAGGGCAACTTAGTTCATTTACTGTTCACGTTGTATGATTAAACATTTGAAGGACACTGATTAGTGTGTAGTACAAATTTCTGTTGCCGCGTCAGTGAAGATCAAATGTCGTCTTCTTCACATGGCCTTTATTAAAGCTGGGATTTCTTAGGCTGATTGGTAGCGTCGTAGGGACAACCAACCCTTAGTACACAAATTAGTTGTAGTGCTAAATTGGGCAGTAATAGTACTAGACCTTAATGAAGATCTGTCTCAGCTCGGTCCTGTACGCTTTTACGAAATGAAATACTTCCTCCGTCCCCTTTTTAAGACGCATAGGCATATCAAAATTTGAAGTTTACAATCTTTTATCAGTAATTTAGATAATATTTTTTATTTGGTAATGTAAATTTGATATGATTGGATTTATACTCAAATGTACTATATAATGATTATAAGTTTATAACCATAAATAATATAAGATAAGATAAATGAATGATCAGATTCTAATTTAGAAGACTTTGTCATATCATAAAGTCTTATAAACACGAACTCAAGGAGTATGTGAGTAAATTGCGCGAAAGGTTGCTTCAGGCGGTAGCAGAATGGTCCATACGACATTGGGTTGGGCCAGTATCCATGTTTTGGCACTATGTGCAATAAGATCTTCATTGTAGACCCACTGCAATTGGCTTTTACACCTCCTTTACCAATGAAAAAACTAGTAAGCACATGAAAAAAAAGAGAGTATAGAGATCCAATGCCTCGATACTTTGTAGGGAGTGTACAGATTGTGGCGACATCAGTCTCAATGCCATTATTCAGAATTTTCTCGATTCAGTCTCCTATGCTGAATCATAACACTAGACCGTTTAACAGTTCAACTAAACTACATACTGAAGGCGCCAGATAAGTAGTATCATATCCGAGATCCAAATTTAATTTCAAATCGCCTGGTTCTGCAACCATCTTTTTCAGTGTCGGTGATGTGGACTCGGTCGATCCACCATGCTGGCCGGTGACAGGTCAGGGAGGAAAGCTGTTGAGCTCCTAGAACGCACGCTGTTTTCTCTCTAGCCAGCACCAGCCGGACGCCAACGTCAGGAACCGGCGTCAAAGCACGGGATCACCAAACTGCCCACGCGCCATGACGCCACCAAGGCACCAACACCTCCCCCTCCCCCAGCCCGCAGGTGCCTCAGTGCCTGGACATAAAAATGGGGGCATCTCGCCGTTCTCTTCTTCTTCCTCCGAGGCGCTACTGCTAGGGATCAGCGCCATTAGAGGCAACGCCTCCCTCCATTCCTTCGATCTCCAACACACACAGCAGGAGCTAGCAGGAGGAAGGTGGAAGCAGAGGAGGAGGAGCTATAGCCGCTGTTGGTTGGGAAGATCGTCAATTTGAAGTGAGTGCTACTCATTCTGTATCTTTTTCACCCCAAGATCGCCTCTGTATCAGGCTATTCCTGAATTTATATTTTGTTCTATGCTTTGATCCTCATGGTTTCTAGGCTTACAACTGTTTAAAAAGGGTATGTAGGCTAAAGTGTGCAGTTACTCCCTGAATACTCTTAGGTGGCAGCAGCTGTGAAAACTTTGAAACTGCGTTTTTGGTTGGTTTTTTTTCGAATACAGCTGTCCTGCTCCTCTAACTGTTTTTTTGATGAATTGCTTGTTTGGAGCGCATTGTATTTGGCTGCAAGCTGGGTGCCCAAGTATCATGCTGTGATGTAAGCAAAGCAATGAACCGAGTGGTCAAGCCATCCAACTTGCATTAACGGTGGATGCTACTCCTTCCGTTTCATACTATGCAATGTCTTTTCCTCTCTCTTTTTTAAACGAAAAGGCATGCATTATTTTCATTTCTATGTCTATTTAAATTGAGTGGATCGCTTCATACGGTTGGTGCGGTCATTTCTTAATAACGACGCTTTGTTTTTTTAATAAAATAAAAGTTTAGTGCTTTCTTAAACGCCTTCCTTTAACAATCAACATCTTGGCAACGTGGTCAATCATGTCGTAACAACTTGGATTCCTTCCGATCATTGTACGACCTCGTCCCAGAGCGAACCACCGATCTGCAGGTCCTCTGTCCTCGTGTGTTGTTTTGAAGAACTACTAATACTATCTGCAGCCATGTTCGAACGATCAAGTAATAAAGTGATAGTTTTCAAGATAGAGAAGTTCAATTGTGTTTGGATGCCATGATTCCCATGTCGTAGTCCCGTCGAAACATTTGGCCATGCTCGTACAGACTCGCTGGACCTAGTCTGTCAAAGGAGCCATAGCCATCAGCGATCAGTCCAGCCAGATGACCAAGTCGGCGTCCTAGTTTCAGCTGGACGCCACTTTCGCAGCTTCGGTACACACCCCGTTCCGCTGTTGCTGTCGTGACCTTGCCTGCAACAGCAGCTTCGTTCGTCAGAGTGATTGCACGACAAGAAGGCGATCTGGGGGGGAGTTGAGGAAGCATCCGACGCCAGCGTTTGAGCGGAATCTTTTGGACATCAGCTACGGTCTCCTTACGCTAGCCATCCATTTGGCGGTAGCTTATTTGGGCGGTCACGGCAGACGACATCTTCTGTCTTACCTGTTCAACGTCATCCCTTTTTATTTTTTCTGGAACACGGTTGCTGAAGCTGATCCATAAGGCCGGTTCAGGCATTCCAGTGGCGAGCTCCTTTTGTCCCCTCCCCAGGTTCAGATTTTCAGTGTACTGCGCGTGCGCTGGAAATCACCTAGACTGAATCAACAGATTACGACTAGTACCCGTGGCATTTACAAGTGGCTGCATTACACATTAAGCATAGTTTATGTGCTTCTGTCGATAGCTTTGCTCGGATATTTATCAGTTGATATCACATTTCCAGGTTCAGATAGCAGATTCAGAGCTCTCAACTGACTGACAAGGCAGCAGATACAGCAGCAGTTGGCCAAGATGACCGCCGGTTTCCAGCTCGGTGTGATTGGGTCGCTCACTCTCTCCGTCGCATCGTCGGTCGCCATTGTCATCTGCAACAAAGCCCTCATCAGCACCCTAGGCTTCCCATTTGGTAAGGACCCAAAGCTCTGTAGTCCACTAGCATGAATGGAACCTGATGAACATCAGGGCACATATCATATGGGCATTCATCCTATTCGTGTACTGCTACATACAGTGAATTACGCAGAGTTGCATGTATTCAGTTCAACACTTACCGGGAAATCCTATGTGTTCATGATCAATGCAGCTACAACATTGACAAGCTGGCACCTGATGGTGACCTACTGCACCCTTCATGTTGCGCAACGCTTGCGCTTTTTTGAGGCCAAGGCAATTGATGGACACACGGTAGTTTTGTTCGGGTTTCTCAATGGAACCTCAATTGGCCTTCTCAATCTTAGTTTAGGATTCAACTCCATCGGGTTCTACCAGGTCAGTTCTCTTTTCTTCAGTATTTTTTCCCTTGAAAATGAAGGCAGCACATGCTCAAATTCACTATGTCCTGCAGATGACAAAGCTGGCCATCATACCTTTCACAGTGCTGTTGGAGACTGTATTCCTGAAGAAAAGATTCAGGTTAGAAACATCATAAATAGTACTGCCTGTCAACTAGATGTTTTGGCTGTATTTCATTCAGTACAGCACAGTGATGAAACGTAGAGACCCTGCAGGACAATGGTCTACAGCCAAGATTTCTGTTTGCGCATTTACTTTCTTTGTGATGATTAACATTTCTATACAACTATTTTGTCTAGAACAGTTATCCGTCAAATAAAATAAGAGAGAAAAGGGCCAGCCAAATAATTAGATAAATTGAGAGTATGCTTGCCTTATGCAGTGAGACAATCAAGTTCTCTCTACTGGTGTTGCTACTTGGAGTTGGCATTGCTTCAGTCACCGACCTGAAGCTAAATTATCTCGGGTCTATCCTTTCTGGCCTCGCCATCGCCACGACTTGCGTCGGCCAAATTGTATCCTACATGCGAAATATTTCTGTGTTCCTGACATTCCTGGATGTTCACCATCTTGAAAGTCGACATCTTCTGCTATTGGTATGATGTATCCTTAACCTGTTGAATGTAGCTGACAAATACAATACAGAGGAAGCTGAAGGTCTCCTCGACACAGCTCCTGTACCAATCCGCGCCTTACCAAGCAGCCATCCTGTTCGCCACCGGTCCCTTCGTTGATCAGCTCCTCACCGACCGCAGCGTCTTCGCCCACAAGTACACTTTCCCAGTTGTGGTAAGCTCCGTCACACATTCATCTGCAACGGCTGCAGTACAGACATACACCTGCCAGTCTCTGAAAATTCCATTCCAAGCATAGCTCAGCTTTGGATCATGGGTGACAGCATGCAGAATAATACGTGCAGGGCCCAATCACTGACTGATATCTACTATGTCGTCGCAGGCTTTCATCGTGCTGTCGTGCCTGATCGCGGTGTCGGTGAACTTCAGCACGTTCCTGGTGATCGGGACGACGTCGCCGGTGACGTACCAGGTGCTGGGCCACCTCAAGACGTGCCTGGTGCTGTCGTTCGGGTACACGCTGCTGCACGACCCCTTCACCGCGCGCAACATCCTGGGCATCCTCGTCGCCATCTTCGGCATGGCTCTCTACTCCTTCTTCTCGGTGCGCGAGGGCAAGAAGAAGTCCGCCGGCGACGCCCTCCCGGTGTCACAGGTACGCGCCCGCACTCGTACGCACGGTAGAGCTGAGAGTTCCACGCACCCACGCACGCGATGCGTCTGATGATCTGATGAGTTCCCTTCTGCTTGCTGCTGCAGATGCCAGACAAGGAGACGGAGACGCTGCTGCTGGTGTCGGCCAAGGACGGCGGCGACGCCAAGAAGGCCAACGGCGTAGCTCACGACTGCTAGATGATGATTCTTTCTCTCGTTTCCATAGCTTAGCCCAGCACCAGCTCGATCTATCTAGTGTTACCGTGCGCTGTTCTGAATCTGAGGTCGGGGAAGCAACATTCCTTTCGTTTCGTTTCGTTTCGTATTAGAGAAGAAGTGGGGCGCGTGGTACAATTTGATGCAGCAGTTGCAGGTCTCAGATCCATATGATTCCCTCTCTTTAAATTAGGCCGCCACACTACGGCTCTGCTGAATGGAAGTGTGCTGAACCGGCAGTTACTTTGGTTTTTCTTTTTCCTCATCTTGTGCGAGGAATTTTGCTACACGTTTTACCACTAGCCGTACAAGGAACAGAGGCCCAGCTTGCATAGTGCAGAGTTGAAAGTGGCCCTCCATGTGCTTCACGGAACGGCATTACTTACTTGGGCCGAGGTAGGCATAAAGAAGAAAGGGTTTTCAGAAACTTTTTTTTTCAGAAACGATGTTTAGCCTCTCTTTTTTCCAAAACTTCTTGATATCCAATTAATGTATTGTAAAATATGGCAGCACAAAAAAGAATTAAACGAAGGATATGATTTCAGAAAGTTTGCAGTCGAAATTCGGTTTGTCTGGAAGTTTCAGAAACACGGAACTAGCATGAGAATCCAATCTTCTCTGCATGGGTGGGCGCGAGTGCAATGCACAGTAAGCTGATGGGCTGAGGACACATAACAATCTTCAAACGTAAGAACGGTGAATTCCATTCAAACATGAGGAGTTTCGCTCGAAAAAGAACATGTGCTATATTGTCCCTGCTCCATGACTAGGGTCCCTTAGCGAAGACTTGAAGAGGGAGGGGGCATGGGCCCCTCACCAAGGTGATGACACATAACAATCGATGCCAAATCTGATTGCCAGCAAATGTAAAAATCTGGCATTAGGCCAAGAATGACAAATAAAGGAGTGGAGGTGGGAGGGAACGGGAAGAATAGAGAGTGGAGGATCAGAGGAGCTCAACAGCGTCGTCCGCCCATACTGGAGGGTCGCCCCACCCCACCCTACCTCCCACGTCGGAGAGCCACGCTACGCTCCAGCTTCCCTCGCCAGTGGGTCGCCGCTCTCCTTTTGCCGTGTACTCTTGATGCTGGAGAACTCTCTTAGCACGAAAACAATAGTACTAGCAAAAATGTATGATTACATACTAGCCGACCGATACAGAACACAGACAACTAGTAGCACGCTTCGCACACGCACAGGGACAGCTTAGCACAGACGCAGCTACAAAGCTCAAGATCCCAATGAAAGATCTCACATGGCGTTTTGATGTCATCCCCATCATGGCTCGCATTCGCATTTGCTTAACTTGCAGGTTTGACTTGTGCCCAAATGCAAGCACACCCCAGCATGTGCATGAGTACTTGCATTGCATCAATCCCCGCACCGCGTGCTCGATGCATCACTACTCCTCCCAGCTCGCATCATCAACGACCTCCCATGCCGGCCATCCGCCATGGCGTTGCTCGCATATAAATAAACAAAACGGCAGGGTCAGCCACACCACTGGCGCGCGCCGCGCTGATCGCATGCATGGTTCCCATATGGATCGCTGCCGGCCGGGGTGCGTGCCCGGATCCCGCAGCGGGGCAGAGCGAGGAAGAAGGGGAAGAAGGGAGGCACCGGCACGTACGGGCATGTGGGCGCAGCCGGCGAGCCGGCGCGGGGCGCTCCGTCGTGCCGGGCGCGGGCGGTCACGTGGGACAGGCGGAATACACGTTTCCATGCTCTGGCCCCCGGAATCTTTGTTCCGAGGCCGACATGACCCACCGCAAACCCGCTCCGGCGATCGTACTCCCACGAGAGAGACGACTTGTTAATGCCCGGCGCGTCGTCCACGCACGCATACTACGCTTCGTTCGATCTCATCAGCTAGCCGTATAAAAATCCGGCTTCGTTTCTTTCCTCATCCATGCTGCCATGCTGGTTATTACAGTCCTCTCTGAAGCTTCTTGGTATCTGCAAGTCAAACCTGGGTGTTGCAACTGAGAGGCTAGGCGAAGTGGTTTCTGGCGTTGTTTGCGCTGTGCCCCTGAGGCGCGGCTGATCCCGATGCTTCGCTCCGCGGTTCATGCGACGAAGCCACAGCAAAGCCAGCAGTGTGGCACTGTGGGCTGTGGCTCCGCCTCTCCCTCCCGTTTACTATACACCTGCTAGCTCCCTCCTAGGATTAGGGTAACTTGCAGTGTGTCACTCGGAGTAGAAAAATGGAGGTAAACCTTTTCTAGCCTCTACCGCTGCTCAGCGCCGCTCTTTCGTTGAGCTTACTTTCCATTGGAGGTGGACAGGGCCAGCTTATCCGCATCCCGTGCGTGCGCGTGGATGACTGGACTATACACATCCACCACGATCCACCTCACCTCATTTTATCCCCTTCCCCATCAGGAATCCGGGCTTTCCGCCCGGCCGGCCGGCGGCGTGGCGGATAGATGAGGTCCAAGGGGACGGACGGTGGCGTGACGCGCTCCGGCACTGACACAGCGCACACCGGCGTGTAGGCGCAAGGCTACAAGCGCGATGGGGGCAGACCAGACCGGCGGCCTGTTTGCTTAGCTGGTGGTTGGTGCTGGTTTGTTCTGAGAGAAAAGTACTGCTGACTGGTTGCTGATGGCTGATTTTTTCTGAGAGAAAAGTATTGCTGGCTGGTGGCTGATAAGCCAGACGAACAGGGCGCGGGCCGGCAGCGGCAGGTAGGGCCACCGGCCAGAGGGAGGGCGGAGCCAAAAGCTCCGGCAACAGAACTGGGCAGCATCCTGTCCTGCCTCTGCCTGTGGTGAGCCTGCCTCCGCGCCCACCCCCAGGGTGCCCCGTGCACATGCACTGGCTGGCTAACAAAACCACCACTGCGATCTCCTGTCCGAATCTACGACGTCAATCTGGTAGATGCTCCGTGTCTAAAAAAAAAACCCGTCCATGGTCCTCTAATAGTCTTCTTGATTTTTTTTGGGTACATAGCGCAATGAAAGAAGAATGCTCTTCTCTTTTAAAAAAAAATATAGAAGAATACTCGAGAGGGAGCAAGACGACGACGATCTGGAGAGCGAAGTGCCAACCAACGGACAGGGGTAAATCAAAGGGCGCGCCGAGTCTTGCTTGTTCAACAAAAAAACAAAGGGCCGAGAGGAATTATTGTTTTACGTCTTCCCTTTTTCTAATTTTCTGCTCGTCACGTCACATGAGGCAGTTGGGTTGTTATTTTAGGGCCCCTTCCCGGGATTTGTTCAGACTTCAGACACGGGCGACTGGTGTTCCTGCTACGTCACGTTCACACGGGGGACGCCATAACCATAAGAGCAGCAGTTGAGCCGCTAGATGAGCAGAAGATATGATGCAGGCTTGTCGTATCATAATATCTTGTAGTACTAGCGAGACTGCGAGACAGTATCATCTGACCACTAAAACAAAGGCGATAATAAGCAACGAGTTCTCCTTCGTCCGTCACGGGTTCGGTGTGGTAGCAGGTTTGCATTTGCACGCGAGGTAGCGGCGTTTCTCCCAGAAACATCACCGGCGCGCGCGCGCATTCCATTCCGAGACTTGCGTTTTTTTACTACTAGCACGATCCGTGCACGAACGAACAGTGGTGGTGGGTCGGAAGCCCCCGGCAGCAGCGGAAGGCGACGCCGACTTCCCGCGCGCGGCACGCATCGCCGGCGACAAAAAGGAGAAATGACGAGGCGCGCGCGTGACGAGGCGGGCGCACGCTTGGCTTTGGCTCCGCTCGACCTCGACCCATCGTCCCCCGGCGCACGTCAGCGGCGTCTCCGCGCCGTGTGCCTGCCCGCCCGCCTTGTCTGGTTGCTGTCCAGGCCACAGACCCCCCACGGGCCCTCCTCGCTCCTGTCGCTGCTGCGCGCGGCTCCACCACACCACCAGTCCACCACGCACCCCAAACCAACCACCACCACCGGCGAGCCGCGCGGGCTCGTGAGGCGGTCGGGCGGGCACGCTAGCGCAAGCGGGGCCGGGCCTCGCCACCTCCGTTGCCGACGGCGCCGGTATGCGATCCATCCGCGGCGCGCGACGGTGGTAGTAGTAGGAGGAGCTACGAACACGCCGGTAGCTGCCTGCGCCAAGACGGTAAACGGGTTGACTCGCGCCACATGCCTGTGCTGGGGGGATTTTATTTTCCAGTGAAACTAATAAAACATTAAGCAATGCAAAGGGGGTCCTCGGATACAGAAAAAGGAAAGCAGATCTCGCGGAACGGAATGGAAAAGTACGTGTCGCGCGCGCGCGCGTCATGTGGAAGACACGGCAAAGTCTGAAACCTTTGGGAAACCTTTTGATGATGACGACTGATGATGAGCATGTTGCATTATCAAAGTCAATGCAGCATCCTTTAAATTATTTCCTTCCATGAGTTTTTTTTTCTCTCTGCATCGTCACTCTCACTTTAAAAAAAAACAATTCTTTCAATGAGCACATTACTCTATCTGGGTACGGTGGTGCTCCAACTAACGACATGAATTCCGGATGAGATCGTCAGTTTGCCCCGGTCGAAACTACAGTAGCTTGTAGCATAGCAGCCACTGCACCCGACTTATAATTGTTAAACTGTCACCACACATCACCCCGTCGACCCGGCCTGCACCTGTGTCGTGCTAGCTTGTGCTAATTGCAACAAGCAAACGACGATGACGCAAGGGTATACATCCAAACTAAACATAACGTACTTGACCTTGAACAACCGTGCTCCAATTAGACGGAAGATCGACGTACTCGGCCGGTCTTAAACAAGCATTCTATGTTGTAAATGGAGCTAGTGTCGCGTTAACAAATGTCGTCCGGGCGGCAAAGTGAAGCAAACGACGTTTTCAAGCAACGTAAAAATTAAACAAACCATGTTTCGGGAAAATTAAACGAGTTTCCAGTACGGTTGCCGGTCAGCAACTCCGTGGCTTTATATCTATCGGCCGGTCTCAAGGAAACCTTGAAGCAAAATACACCAAGTTAATTACTCCGAAAACTACTCCCGGCCTGGTGTCACAGTCGCAGGAGCAGTGTCCTGTTGGTAAGATAAATATGTCGTGGATATGGTTGGACTAGTGGGTAACACACACGTCTCTCTGGTGTAGTAGTTGATGAGCCATCCTGAAATCGCCGTCGACGTATGGTGTCTCGGTACTAATTAATCAAACTCCCCAAGCGGGCTACTACAGTATCCATGCACACGGCCGGAGATGATTTTGAAATGACGTTTGAACCATTCTTTTGGAATGGCTAGGTCAAGGATGATTGCACAAAAAATAGAAAATTGGATGCCGTATCAATATAATGGGTGGGTATATGTCATTTTGGTATGCAAACTATTTGGACCAGTTGGTTGATGTTGGTTTCCTTATTTTAGAGAGAGAAAAAATACACTTTTCACATGCTTCTCTGGATGTTGCAAATTAATCAAAGTAAATAATTTCACTTGCTAGAGGTTATTGCCTTGGAACAGGCCAATCATGGATGGAAGTATAATAATAGATTGGCACCTTTTTGATCTTTTTTGTTGTCTTTAGTTCCCTTTTGTGTTCAGCAATGCAAGCTGATAAGTGGACTTTCTTGTAATAATGAGGTCGTATACGTTTCGTAGAGGCCGGATTTTAATCCATTATCTAAAAAAAATCATTTCACTTGCACATCATAGTCATTTATGTTATCTCCTAGAAAATTGTTAGTACGAAAATAATAATATATAATGGATGAGATTCTACCCACTTCTATCATATCTCATTTATGCAAACACCTATACATATGGCACTAGGGAGTGATCCCCTTAACTTTCATCATAAGAATTTATGAGTTAACTGTTGCATATTTTCCTCCAATTTCTTGCAAATAATATTATGATGACCACAACGATTTTTGGGTTAGTTGTACATCCGAATTTCAGTGACATCGCTAAGGTCTAACCATACACGATTTAATTGAGATTGCCACCTTTGTTATTAATTGTATAACCTTGTTATATTTGGTCAATGCCAGTGTAACCAAATTCCCACCTTGAGGACCCATTTCCATTCTATATGGGCAACATGTAACTCTCTAGTGTATGTCTCTATATATCTAATCGTGAAAGCTGGCACAGTTTATAGGTAGTACATCTTACGTTGGCAACATTGATGTATTAGCATAGAACTTTGTTTCTTAGTATCCTAGTACCATTTTCATGTACTTATATATCTAACCGCTAAAGCCGGCACACCTTATAAATACATCTAACATGAGAAATCTTGGCGTATTAGCGGAGCACCTCACTCCTTGGCATCCTGCCACTCATTTCCAGATAGCAAACCTTTTTTTTTTGTGAGACGGAGGTTGAGATGTCAAGCATTATTTTCTCCTTTTTGAGTGGATACGAAGCATTTATGTGAGATCCCGTTCCACACTTGCACTTGCACGGACCAAAACCCCCCACAACACCGATCGGTGTTCCTCACGGGAGTTCCTCGTTCTCCATGCACCGCAACAGCACGCACCGAAACTCACGGGCTTTTCACCCCTGCCACACGGTGACGCAGCTCCACTACCAGCTCAGCGACTGGATCTCGCCGCTGTCCCCTGCGAGAGCCGCCGCACGGCATCCCGGCGCCCTGTCTCCCACTCCCCGCTCGCCCAACGGGGATTTATAAAGCCGGAACGGGGTCGGTTTGGTTTACTCCTGCTCGTTACCGTGAGAACAGGCGCCAGTTACACACGACACGACACCAAACCTGCTCGTCTTCGTCTCCTTCTCCACCTCCGCATCCCGCTCGCTGCCTCCTCCACTCCACCGGCTCGCTCTCCCTCACCGCGCGGGCTGCGTGCGTTCGTCGCCGATGATCACGTTCGCGGACCTGACGGAGCCGGCCGCGGCCGCCGGCACCGAGCGGTGCGTGGACCGGCAGCTGTGGCTGGCCTGCGCCGGCGGCATGTGCACCGTGCCGCCCGTGGGCGCCAGCGTCTACTACTTCCCGCAGGGCCACGCGGAGCACGCGCTCGGCCTCGCCGGTGCGGCCGACCTCTCCGCCGCGCGCGCCCCGGCGCTGGTCCCCTGCCGCGTCGCCGCCGTGCGGTACATGGCCGACCCGGACACCGACGAGGTCTTCGCCAGGATCCGCCTCGTCCCGCTCCGCCCCGGGGAGGCGGGCGCCGCCGGCCTCGAGGACGACCCCGCCGCGGACGACGAGCAGGAGAAGCCGGCGTCGTTCGCCAAGACGCTGACGCAGTCCGACGCCAACAACGGCGGCGGGTTCTCCGTGCCGAGGTACTGCGCCGAGACCATCTTCCCGCGGCTCGACTACGCCGCCGACCCGCCCGTGCAGACCGTCGTCGCCAAGGACGTGCACGGGGCCGCGTACAAGTTCCGACACATCTACCGTGGCACGCCGCGCCGCCACCTGCTCACCACGGGGTGGAGCACGTTCGTCAACCAGAAGAAGCTCGTCGCGGGCGACTCCATCGTGTTCCTCCGCGGCGACGGCGGGGACCTCCACGTCGGCATCCGCCGCGCCAAGCGTGGATTCTGCGGCGCCGGCGGGGGAGGCGAGGAGGCCCCCGTGCCCGGGTGGGACCACTACGCGGGCATGATGCGAGGCAATGTGAGCCCGTGCGGGGCCGCCAAGGCGCGGGGCAAGGTCCGCCCGGAGGACGTGGCCGAGGCCGCGAGGCTCGCGAGCGCCGGCCAGCCGTTCGAGGTGGTCTACTACCCGCGCGCGAGCACGCCGGAGTTCTGCGTGCGCGCCTCGTCCGTCCGCGCGGCGATGCGGGTGCAGTGGTCACCGGGGATGCGGTTCAAGATGGCGTTCGAGACCGAGGACTCCTCCCGGATCAGCTGGTTCATGGGCACCGTCGCCGGCGTCCAGGTAGCTGACCCCATCCGCTGGCCGCAGTCGCCGTGGCGCCTCCTTCAGGTACGCAGCAGCTGCCACTTCTCAGCTTTGTACTCCCAACACAAATCTTTTGCTCACCTGTTGAATTGGCGACCGCGCTGCAGGTGAGCTGGGACGAGCCGGACCTCCTGCAGAACGTGAAGCGGGTGAGCCCGTGGCTGGTGGAGCTCGTCTCGAGCATTCCGGCCATCCACCTCGCCTCCTTCTCGCCGCCGCGGAAGAAGCCACGCATCCCGGCGTACCCGGAGTTCCCCTTCGAGGGACAGATCCTCAACCCGGCGTTCCCGCCCACCCCACTGTCGCACGGCCACCACTACCTCCACACCCACCCGTCCTTCTTCCCGTTCCCGGACGGCAGTGCTCCTGCAGCCATACAGGGAGCCAGGCAAGCGCAATTTGTTCCACCTTCACCAGATCTCCACCTTACCCACCTGCAGTCGAGCCTGCTGTACCCCGGGCTCCGCCGTCCCGATCACGTCGGTCGGGCGGCTCCCATCCCGGCAAGAATCAGCACCGACCTGACCATCGGCGGCGCGCCGGCGCGCGACGACGATGACATGTCGTGCGCGCTGTCCATGGGCCCCGACAAGAAGCACCCCGGCGCCGCCAAGCCGGCGACGGGGCTAGTGCTGTTCGGGCGGACCATACTGACCGAGCAGCAGATGAGCCTGAGCGGCTCCGGCGGCGCGACCTCGACCTCCCCGGCGGCGACCGGGACCGGCTCCGTGAACTGGAACACCGCCGACAAGGGGGGCCCCAACGCCTCGGAGGGCTCCGGGTCCGGCGTCATCCAGAGCAGCCCGACCAAGAACGCGCCCTCGTCGGAGCGGCCGACGTGGTTCTCCGAGGTCGCCGCACTGGAGCCCGGGCAGTGCAAGGTGTTCGTGGAGTCGGACACGGTCGGCCGCAACCTCGACCTCTCGGCGCTGGGGTCGTTCGACGAGCTCTACGGCCGCCTGTCCGAGATGTTCTGCGTCGAGAGCGCCGAGCTGCGGAGCCGCGTGCTCTACCGCGGCGGCGGCGGCGGCGGCGGCGGCGGCGTGAAGCACGCCGGCGACGAGCCCTTCAGGTAACTAGCATTCATGCCGTCAACGTTTCGGAATTATTCTTTAGCATTTGAAGTAGCACAATGTAAAGGATCATTTCATACGAGCTGATGCGAATTGCTACTGCCATTTCAGTGTTTTCGTCAAGTCGGCACGGAGGATCACCATTCTAAGCGACTCTGGGAGCGACAACGTAGGGAGCTAAACGAGGAGCAGTAAAAACCAATCCGGGCCGCAAGCATTCTGTTCTTGGTACTATTTCTAGCATGTACAGGTGAACCCCGCGAGGTTTTGTTCATCTCCGTTCCATTCCTGCTCTGAAGAGAGAGATCTCCCCGTGGCAGCTCGTAAGCAATGCCACAATCATTAGGCACTTCTCTCCGATCCCCTTTCTCTCCCAATCCCCTTTCTCTCCCAATCCAAGTGTATTATCCCTATCAAATGTAAAACGTGGGAGTAGTACCCATCTTGTTCCATCTCTTCGTAGTCTGAAGATTACGGTACGGCCCGTTTGCAAACCCTGTGTGAATGCCTCTCTGGCCAATGCATCAATGTGCTGGTGCTGCAGCTGCAGCTGCAGCTGCCGGCATCACTGCTCTGAAGAAGCTCCAGGCTCGGCTTGGTTGTTCTATAGCCTGCCCGTGCTGCCCTGCCTGATGATGGTGGTGGTGGTGAGGTCACCACCAAAGAGATCGCGGGAGCATCGTGTCGCGTATCCCGCTGCCTTTCGGGGGCATGAATGCTCCAGTCCAGTATGAAGTGCACAGCCCAGGGGTGGTGCTGTGCTGGTGCCTGCCCGCGCGCCCAGCCGGGAAAATAATTGCCATGTCTGGTTTGCCTAGCTGAAAATGGGTTTTAGGCCTGCCTGGGGCCGACGCCGACGCACGCCACACAGTGCGCGCCCCGGCGGATCAGCACCTCGCGCGCGGCTCCGCTGGCGCTGGCGCTGCTGCCTCAGCCTCACATGCGCGTCGCCGCCGTTGGTCCACCGTTCCATGGCTGGCCTACAGCTACAGGAGGGGGCCTCTGGGGCTTGGACGCTTGCCCCGGGCTGTTGCTGTCGCGCCCATTGTCATCGCGGTCGCGGCCGAGAGCGAGAAAATGCTGAGATGTCGTCAATGCTAGGGTGGAGAGCGAGAAAATGCTGAGATGTCGTCAATCGCCCATTGTTCGGTTGCTGCGCTTTTGTCGTCGTCGGAGTTGTGGAGGGAGGGGCAGATTTCCGGCCGTGGTCGCGGTCCCGGTCGCGGGGCGTTTGTCCCCTCCCCGCGCGCAGCTGTGGCGCTGGGGGAATGTAGCGTCCGCGCGATGACAGGGAGAGGATGCTGGATGGGCCGGGATTGGGGTTGGTGAGCGTGTGGCCGCGGCCGCACGCGCGCGCACGGTCTCGACGGAGGGCGTCGCTGTCCCTGCGCTGCGTTCCGCTCTCGCACGCCGTCCGTCGCGCCGGTGGCGTGAGAGCGTGCCGCGTCGTGAGTTTACAGTAGACGGATGCATGCGCGTGTTTACCAACACACACAGACTGACGACGATGGCGGTAAAGGTAAATTTTGAACACGCGTGCATGTTTGTTTGATACTTAAATGGATTGGAGTGGTCCTTTCCTTCAGGAATTATTGGTTAGAACGATCGATCGTGCAAGAACAGTGGTTCGAGTCAAACAGAGGACATGCTCTTTGGCACTGCTGTGTTTTTGGGACCCTCAGTCCTCAGATGCCGCGTGGCAAGTTGCCACGCTCGGTCAGTGCATATGCCGCGCAGGAGGAGCAGCTGGGAGAATTTCTCAATCGGCACCGTCTTAATTGTGCTGCATGTTATCGGGATCGTCGGAACCTGGCTGTCGAAGCGTACGGGGGAGATTACCTTAAGACACATGAGCTCCTTTTCTAATGCGGGGTGTTGTACTAGTAGATCTGATGCGTGACCGGCCAAGTCTAGTCTTAGCTTTTAATTTGGGGGCCAAGTCTTTGCTAAAACCACGTTGTCCACTTGATTGGCCGCCTGGAAAATTCATTATTGATAAGTAATGAGCTCTGGAAGTCTGAGTACGTTTCGCCTGTGGTCGACGCGCCGATAATTTGCAACATTTCTCCATCCTTGGGCAGTAGCAGGAGACTGCTGGGTTTCAGTCAGGGTGTAGTATGTGACGATCGGAATCGGATCATGGTGGGCTGCGCACTGATCCGTGCCACACCACCTGCTTTCCGCAGCCTTTTCGCACGTTAGCTTCAGATTGTCCATGATTACGGCTGCCTTGTCGGCGGCCGCGGCAGGCCACAAGGACCCTTTTCACCTTCTCTCGGAAAAGGAATGGAGGCGAGAGCATGTGGTGACTCATCCTGGTCCGTTTCAAAAGGAAAAATCATACCGACAGGCGACTGAGACGCCACCCACCTCCAGGCTCATTTGCGTGGGCTACGTACAACCCGTGTCGTGACTAGTGCAACTGCTGGTAGCTCGACAAGTAGAGCACCACACTTGGCAACGCATGTCATGTGTGTGTATGGGTGGCACTGCAGCATGGCGCCATGGCGACCGCCAGAGAAGCCCAGAGCACAGCCGCTGCGGCACACTGACGCACAGTGCTGAGACTCAGCCGTGCCGTGATGCACGGCGAAGGGAGGCAGCCATGCAGGGCGCCCCACTAGCCTTGGGCGTTTGCGCCTTGTGGCCCTGCTCGTCTAGACGGCCGGACCACCACCCTTCACCCCAGGCATTGCCTTGCCTCGTCTGTCGTCTTTGCTTCTCTGACGATCATGCCGTTCGATTCCGGAAGCCACACGAAAATTGATCCAGGAAAGAATTGTGTGGCGAGGAGCGGGGGTGGATCGCGCATGCATTGGCGCCGGAGCGGAGCAGCGGTCAGGACGGTCGCGGCAACCCTGAGCCAGCGGATCGGTGGGAAGAGTCAGCGGCGGGGCGGGGTTAATGAGGTCAGAGGCTCAGAGCGCGGCAAATGAAGCGAGGCACGCACGCCCGGTTCCGTGTTCCGTCCCCGTCGCGGTGGGCACGGCGTGGCACACTGCAACATGCCGCCCTGCCCCCCGGCCCCGCTCTCCCTGTGCATTGCATGCCACCCCGGGCTCCACCGCGTCGCATTATTGCAGGTGCCATTTGTTTATGGTCGCGTACTGTAGTGAGTAGATCGAGAACGGTAAGAACGGACGGAACGGAGAGCCCGTCCGTGCGGGTGATTCCTCCGGTGACGACAGCGCCGGCCGCCGCGGGACCCCGCCGGCGGCCACTTGCGTGCTCATCTTTTGGCAATGGCGGCCACCTCTTGAGATGGCACATGGCATCCTTCCCGCGCGTCCACGTAGGTACTGCAGCTCCCACAGCGGGATGCTACGCGAGGACGGTGAAATGAAACTACGGGAGTAGACGATGCTGGAGTAAATTTCGACCTTTTTACGCGTTTTTGCGACAAAGCATGGGCTGCCGCTGCGCCCTGAGAAACTTCAACGGGCAAGCCCGCTCTCTTTCCCGTGATCACGTCACGTCCTCCACCTCGAGACAGGCACTGGCACAGGAGCACAGTGGGATACATGCTCGCCTCGCCTCGCCGAGTCGCCGGCCAGCGAAACCCGCCGGCACTTTCTCCCGTGCCGGCTTTCCGGGGTTTTGTGTTCCCGGGGACGGCATCGCTTGTGGCTTTTGTTTTTGCGGCTCCGCACGGTCAAAGCCTCGCCTCTCGGTTTGGATTGATTAATTGTTGGGTGGAGTGGAATGGAGAGGTCTATTCCTTCCTTGCTCCTGTTGATCGAGCTGTGTGTGTGTGCACGAGCGCCCTCGGGGATCGGTGCTCACGTCCCAGCACTGCTGTCGTGGGGAGTCGCGGGATCAGGATCAGGGAGGTGGTCAATCCACAGGGGAATCCCAGGTTTGCTGGGTGTGTGTTTAGTGTACCTGGCTGACGGGGTGGGGCCGCCCAGCAGCAATGATTGGTGGTTAATACTGTAGTACTCACCAATGAGCTCTGGTGTGTTACTGTCCTCGTCTCACTCTCACCAGGCGGTGTTGTTCTGCACGGGAGTGCCGAACTGCCGATGAACACTACAGGTAGTGCCGAGCTGGGGAGTGCACTGCCAAGCGCTGTAGCAGAGCAATTCTTCGCAGAAAATAATTACTGACCAATTTGTAGAACACACACGAAGGCCGTGGCTTCAGTTCATTTTTCGTGAAAACTTTCAGTTCAACTTTTTTGTTTTTGAGAACTAACTTTCAGTTCAACATTTTTTAGAAGCACTTTCAGTTCAACTGGGGCAGAGAGAGATGCATCATCGGACGCAGACGACCCATGTTGCGTGCAACATCTAACATCAGGAGCCCTCCTCCCCCTCTCGACATAACACCTAACATCACATGTCTGTAACATCGAAACTCAACATCCGCAATATTTAAAATTAATATTTACAACGTCCAACATCAGGGGCTCTCCTCCCTCCTCCTTCTCGACACAACACCCAACATCACATGTCTGCAACATTAAAACTCAACATTCGCAACATCGAAAATTAATATTTGCAACATCAAAAATATTTATATCTAATTTTAAAAACATTCACATGAAACACTCGCAACATGTCAAGAACACGGATGCAACATGTTCACAACGATTGCAACATGAACGACAAATAATTGCAACATTAAGACGACCAATTGCAACATGTAGCCGACAGATCTAAGCACTGTAGCAAAAAAAAAAAAAAATCTCGTCGCAACATCAAGTCATGTAGCATGCAACATGGAGAAGAATTTCGCAACATTCAAAACCAACACGTCCGACGCATCGGACGTCAAGACAGTAGCATTATCGTTTTTTAAATTTCATTTTTTAGCGTAAATAGCTCAAAAATAGTCAAACACGTGAGCTATTTCAGAGGTATTTGCAACGAGACTACTGAAAAAATTATACTCTCATGAGATGCTAATTGGGGCTATTTGGGGTGGGGCTCTTGGGAAAACGCATAAAGGTCAAATAGCTCTTGAATCCAAACAACTCAAGAACTATTTCATTAGAGGGCTATTTCACTAGACTAAACTCTAGTCTTCAAAATAGCTCTTGGCTAGTTCTCCAAACATGTCCAATATAACTGTCATCGTCGATACACACTTCCCCCGTCTCGGAAAGCCTTCGGCTAGATAAAAACCATGCAAAAGAATCAGTAGAGACAACCTGAACAACAAAGTGATTGGACACGGAATAATCAATCAATAAGTAGCAAATATAGTTGAGTTCACAAATGTATCAACTTGGATTGCCAATAGAACTTCTGTTGCATAGATACCAAAACCACTCGAATTTGACGTACTTGATTTCTGAAAAAATCATCCCGAACAATTCACATCACATGATGCGCGCGCTTTCGCACGGTCCGTGAGGGGCTGCAGGACGGCGCGGCAGGACGGCGCTGGGTCGCTGACATCACGCACGTTAGGACGGTGCAGGTTCTCGTGCAGTATCTTACCGTCTGGGATCTTGTTAGACCGATTAGACTCACGTCGGAGCCTGACAGATTCATCTGGAAATGATCGCCCAGCGGGGTTTACTCAGCAGTTTCGGCTTACTCCGCTCTTTTTCTTAGTCATGTCGAGATCCTCAGAGCTAAGTAGATTTGGAAGATCCATATGCCTAGGAAATGCAAGTTCTTCGCCTAGTTGGTTTTGCACGGCCGCTGCTGGACTTCAGATCGGCTCCACCGTCACGGGCTCCGGGATTCGGATACCTGTGCACTCTGCGCGCAGGATTCAGAAATGCTGGACCACCGGCTTGTGAACTGTGTTTTTAGTCGCGAGGCCTGGTTCAGGGCTCTCAGACATGTTCTCCTCTAGGACCTTGCCCTTGACCGCCCCGTGAGCTTCGCAGTTTGGTGGTGCTCCGCGAGGAAGCAGGTCGCGAAGGTTCGAAGGAAAGGCTTCGATTCCTTTATCTGGTTGGTCGCGTGGTCACTTTGAAAGGAGCGCAACAAGCACATGCATGACAAGGAAGCTCTCATGCCGGTGGCGCTGGTGCCGACTATTCTGGAGGAGGCTAAGTCCTGAACGCGTGTGGGCTTCCTTCCGCTAGTTCGTCTTTTATGTGCGATGTAGTTCTGCTCTTTGACTTCTTCTTCTTCTTGTTTTGTTAAACCTTTGCCTCTCTGTACTTGACTGAAAGAATATTTTCTCATCTCTTAATGAAAAACGTGCACGTCTTAAAAAAAAACTTTCAGTTAAACTGGGGCAGAGAGATGCATCATCGGATGCAGACGCGGCACCAAAGATGGGCTGAGAATTCAGCCTGCTGTAAGAGGCACACTATACGGGCAGGGAATTTCGGCCTGCTGTAAGAGGCCCTCCTCGTTTACCGGGCCAGTAGTTCTCGGCCTGCTGTAAGAGGCCCGCCTCCCTCGTTTACTGGGCCAGTAGTTTTCCAGGCCGGGCCTAAAAGACCACTCATCCAAAACGGCAAAATGACCGTCATCGTCGATCGATACACTTTCCCCATGTCGGAAAGCCTTCGGCTAGATTAAACCATGCAAAAAAATCAGAGACAACCTGAACAACAAAGTGATTGGACACGGAATAATCAATCAATAAGTAGCAAATATAGTTGAGATTTACCCACTGCCTTTCGAGTTCATAAATGTATCAACTTGGATTGCCAATCAAACTTCTGTCGCATAGATACCAAAACGACTCGAATTTGACGCACGCTTGATTTCTGAAAAATTTTTTATCCCGAACAATTCACATCACATGATACGCGTACATACAGAAACTTATGGTGAAAAAAAAACGATGATCCAGCGATCCCTACCCTAACCCATCGTATCGGTCCGGATCGAGGAGATTTGCTGTTCGTACTAGTTGTAGTAGAGCTCGAGCCCCATGCCGTCGTGGATCTCGTAGTCGGCGAGGGTGATGTGGTCCTTGTAGGTGGTGTACCACTTCTGGATCCGGATCTTCTCGGCGCGCGTCCCCGTCTGCGCCGCCACCAGCCGCTTGAGGTCGCCGATGGTGTCGTCCGCGTTGCACTTGACGCGCACCTTCTTCCCCAGCCGGTCGTTCAGCACCACCTCGATCATCTTCGAGGCCGCCTCCTCCTCCCAGCAGAACAACAGCCGACGCCCGACGGCGACTCGGGACGGGGCGGCGACGTTCGCGTGCGTTTCGCGATGCCGCCGAGCGGTCCGTGGATCGAGTTCTTATTACCAGGGCTGGTAGGTCGGTTCGTTGGAGTCTCGGCACAGCCGTGTCAAACTGCTACGCGGATTAATTCTTTCTTTTGCTCTCCTACCGTATTCTCACCGACTCTGAACAGAAATTTCCGCGTGCCTTCGGAAACGAAGGCCGGTGATGTTATCACCGTCGGCGTTGACGTCAGCTGCGATCCTCTCGAACTTTTTTTCTTCTTCTTTTGTCAGTTTGTGTGAGATAGATCCTCGTGTTGTTCTTTCCTGGAACGGATTAGGGCTCGCGCGCGAGAGAGATGGGCACGGCCCAGTTTTACTTTTTTTTAACGCGTTCGGCCCTGCTGGACAAACAAAACAAGCGTCACATCCAGCCCATTCCTAAAAAAAAATCACACCCAAAATATTTTAGTGGGCCTCAAATATTATGTCATTTTGTATTTGTGATAAGCGAAATTTATCTAAGCTTGATCAAATTTATAGAAAACACACACAGATATTTGATCTCCGAGTTTGTTATATACTCTCTTTTATATCTTTACCTTAATTATAATATATAATAATAATAATAAAAAACAATTAACGAATCCTTCACGTGTTGTGCTCCTAAGAGCAACTCCAACAGCCTCTTTAAACCAAGTTGACTAGATAAAATTAACAAAATTGAACAAAAAACTTGATCCAACAGCCTCTCCAAATTCACCCACTCGCTATCCAACTTTGTATGACTGTATCGATCCCCCTCCGCTGGCTATATTTTGCTAGCGGTCTCTCCTTGCTATCTCCACCTCGCGCACGCCAGGCCCCACCTCCCGCGTGTCCAGCTCCTCCCGCGCGCTCAGTTCCTCCGGCACAATCATCCCTGCATGCGCCCGTCGAGGTGGCTTTCGCCGCCGACCGCGCCGTGAAGACTCCCGCCGTGGAGGGATTCACCGCCGGTTAGGAAGGGACGGAGGGGCCGACCAGGGGAGGGAGAAGAGACGGCGGAGCAGAGTCTTTGCGGGAGACGACGGAGAGGTTGCGGGAGAGAGGAAAAAGAAGGATGGGGATGACACGTGGGACCCACGTGAGGAATGAAAATTATAGCTAGTATGTTGGATTACCCCACAAAATTAGATGTTTTTGCAATTTACAAAAGAGGTAAAATCTCTAAATCTTTACCTATAATAATAATATTATATATTATTATATTAATATTAAAGTGAGAATTGCTTCTGCCTGTTTCTTGGTACGTCGTCCAAATCCGAGAAGATCACGGTAAAAAAACGGCTGTTTGCCTGCTAAACCGTAGAAAACCGGCTGTCTACTAACTAAATCGACCGTTCCTGAAGTAGATCATGCGCGGGAGAAAACACCGGGCGGCACGCGTCCGGGGCAAACGAAAACCGTGGCGTATCTTTTCCGAGTCGGTGTGTGCACGTGGGGAGGGAAAAATATAGAAAGTCCCTCGATCAACCAACTGATCTTTCTAAGAGCAACTCCAACAACTTCTTCATTTTTACTAGCTAAATTTGGAGGTTTAGTCCTTTGTAAAAATAAAAAACTTCAAAATTCTATTGAGTAATCCAATAGACTAGCTATTTTTCGTTTTCCAAATCCTATCAACCACTCACTGACACGCGGGACCTACCTGTCATCCTCTTTTCCTCCCCACCTTATCCATTCTCATCTCCTATCTCCTCCCGCCGGCCTCATCCTCTCCACCACCGCACCTCCTCCTCCTCCGCTCCACGGATACGACTTCTGTCCTGTAGGAGGCGTCAGGGTACATCAAGTTCCTGCACCAGCAGCTCGAGGTCTTGCTTTCAGTGACCGCACATGGCACCACTACATAGGGATGGAACCGGATATCCATTCGGATATCATTTTTTAACCGTTCTTTTTTTATTTTAGCTAAATTAGGCATAATATTTTGTATTCAAAATTTATATTATTGTTCTTGGCATTGTGCTTGTTAAGATTCATACAAAATAAACCTCAAATGTGCGCTATATTTTGATCAAATGATGAAAAGAAATTCGGATATATATTCGGATTCGGATACGGATGTTTTTCACCTTTTTCTCTATCGAAAGCAAATAATCCATAAAAAAATTGTAGCTAATTTTTTTATTTTTTCAGTAATTAACTGGTTATAATGCATAAAAAATTAGCACCAAATTTATTTTATTGTGATCTAAAAATATCAATATATTACACAATTCAGATGTTTTGGTTCCATCCCTACCACTACATAGAAATATTTTGTGATTAAAGAAAACATTATTGTCACTGGTAGAGAGAGGACCTTCAGTCCCGATTGGTAAGGGGTATAGGTCTCTCAAGTCCAACCGGGACTAATGATGAGAGACAAATGGGGGGGGGGATCCTTTAGTCTCGGGTGAAAGAACCGGGACTAAAGGGGGCCTTTAGTCACGGTTGGTAATACCAACCAGGACTAAAGGGGGGGCACGCCAGCGTCAAAAAAAAATTGAAAATCCCCGGGAGGCCCTCACACACGCGCACGTCGCAAGTCACAAGTCACGCGATTTTTCACGCGAAATATACGCGTGCGGGGATTCGAACTCGTGACCTCCAGCCTCGCGCGTAGCTTCCTCACTATCTCACATACACAGCACATCTGACTGAGTAGAGGATGCTATCCTCTTATAGTAACTCGTGGGAGACCCTTTAGTCCCGGTTGGTAACACCACCCGTGACAAAAGGCCACCCTTTAGTCTGGATTGGTGTTACCAACCGTGACAAAAGGGTCACCCCCTTTAGTCTGGGTTCGTGTTACGAACCGTGACAAAAGAGGGGGAGTCTTTAGTCTCGGTTCGTAACACGAACCTAGACTAAGGGGGGGGGGGTCTTTTGTCACAGTTGGTGTTATCAACCCGGACTAAAGGGGGTGAGCACTCATGGCATTAGTGGCCACGTCGATGAAACCCCTTTAGTCCCGGCTCCAAAGTTGAACCGGGACTAAAGGGGCGTACCAAAACCTCTTTGTCTACCAGTGTGTATTATTCAACCGGATGTCCTACAACAAGTACCCAGATGTTCACCACTACATAGAAATATTTTTGTTTACAAAAATACTTATATACGTGTATAAAAAACATAAACTCTAGTATTACATTGTTTATCAATTCAAAAGAAAAAGACATGTGTTAGGAGTTCAATATGTACCGTAGAAAAATTATACATTATACATGGTTCGAACATTACATGCTAATTTATCGGTATAATCTGACCACAGGTGAGGGATATGGGTATCTCATGGGTCCCCACTGACCAGACTTCTGATCGACCTGATAGGTGGAGCCAGTCTAGCTATCAGAAGACCAACCGACCTGCCAGTGAGCCCGTCTGACCAGGACACACAAGCTAAGGATGTGAAGATAACTTGGCGTGCAAGTCAAGACAGTGTAGATGGATCAAACCAGTTCGTATATCCCGGACTCTTTCTGTAATCCGATTGAGATTGCTTCACAAGTTATAAACAACTTACATTAGATGCAATCTACTTGTAAATCCTAGCCGTGGCTCGTGCATCTCCCAAGGACACCAAATCTCGGCGCAGCACATCACATACCAGCAATACTCTGCACCAAACAAGATGCACATGGTATTACTCTCTGGAGGTAGAACGTCTATAAACTCTTGTGTCCTTCATGCTTGTCGTGATCACTATCGTGTTCTTGGTCTCGTGATTCCTTCTCCAAATCAATCACTTAGGTAGCCCCTTTGAATTATCGAACCTCAAAATCTGACACCACACTACTTGCTCCTTGCGTCGAGAATTTGATTAGAGGGAAATGTGTTAAGAAAAATAATATTGATTTCCTAGCAAATGTATGTTTGTGTAGGAAAAATATAATAACACAAACTAAAAAATTTATTAAATAATAATACATAGACCGTTGGAGTTGCTCTAACTTTTCGTCCGTCACCTCCCAACCTTGTGTTAGCTTTAGCTCGCGTGCGGTTTCCGTTCCTTGTAAATTTCCGTCAGGCGTTAGTAGCTCCCAACCCCGTTTAACACACACCGAGTCCATCCGCAATTGCCTAAGAGCAACTCCAACAGTCACTTTAAATTATTTTGCATCGCTAAAATAAATAAAATACGGCTGTTTTCTGTTTCCAAGAGACTCGCTAGCTTCGCAGCCTCGCTATCTCGCACGGAATCACGCCGGCTCCGCTCGTCAAAGATGACGAGTGATTCCGCTCGACAACTTCCCTGTGCGCGTTTTCCTGTGGCTCTCGTTTCCTCCGCGTGCGCTTCCCGTGGTCCCACCATCCCCATGCGGTGCCACCACCATCTCCTCGCTCTCCTTCGGCGCACCGCCACATGCACCTCCGCCGCATCCCAGCGCCAGCACGTCGCGTCGTCGCGGGGAATCCGGAGAACAGAGCGAGGTGGTAGCGGTTCACCAATTTGAGCGTGAAGGGAGCCCTAGGTAGCGGCGGCTCATTGATTCCGTGGACGGGCCGGTACAAGCGGGGAGACGGCCGACGGGGAGACGATGAGCAGGGAGATGCTCCTCGTCCTCCATGGACTAGCCGGCGAGGAGATCCCGCAGTGCTCCTCGTCCTCCACAGGCCGGGCGGCGGGAAGGAGCTCGTGGAGCCGTGGAGGGGCCGCTGACGGGCATCAGAGCCGGCGGGGAGGAGCTCGTGGAGGGGCCAGCGGCAAGCGTGGAGTCCGGCGGGAGGGGCTAGCGACGGGCGTGGGGCTGCTCGTCCTCCTCCACGGGGAAGAGCTCGACGGATGGGCGGCTGTTGGCGTGGGGACTGGGGAGGGCACGGGGATGGGAGGCGATGCCCGACGTAAAAAAGATGGGTGTCGAAGAGAAAAAATGTAGGATGGGGACCTCACAGTTTGGAATGGTGGAAAAACTCCATCATTTATGAAGTTTTCTATTTTTTAGAATCCTTCTAAAACTCTAAATTTAGCTAAGAGTATACGATAGCTATCAGAGTTGTTCTAATCCTTCTGCATTTTCGCAATGAAGGACAAGGACGGTGGCCAACAAATCAAATATAGGTAATGCTATGCCTAAGACGTCCGGACGGTGGTAAAAAAATCCGACGCCTCTTCCATTTTCCTCTTCCACGTGAGGGGGCCCCACGTGAGCCTTATCGATTCATTTCCTTCTCCCCCAACTGCACAACATTCTCCTTCCTCCTGCACTTCTAGGCCATCCCCATCTCAAGCGGCGCCGCATCTCAAAACCACGCCACGCCCACCAACCTCGTCACTGCAGACGTGGTGAGGTGAGGGAGCAGTTGCCGGCGGCGGCCTGACGCGGCCGGTGCCCCGGAGGAGCGCCGCAAAGGCGTGGCCGGGGAGGTCCTCCCACCGGCTCAAGGGTGCTCGTAGGAGCTCCTTCACCCTGCCAAAGTTCCTCCGCGGCGAGGGTGAGGGCGAGCCACGCGCAGGGCTCTCCTCTGCACCGACCGCCGCGCTCCCCCACGGTAAGGAAGGACGGTCGAGCCCTGCTGCCCCAGCGGCAGGGGTGGGCGATCGACGCCGGTAGCCGCTCCACCGCGGGTCGGCTCGACGAGCTCGGTGGATCTGCTCCACCAGGGTGCAGGCCGTCACTCCCCACATACAGGGGCGGAGCTCCATGCGACCCCTGCCGCTGCCAGGGATGGCGCTTCCCGCGGTCGTCGGCGCCGACCGTTGAAGAGCTCCACACGGCGATCATGACAGGCAACGAGCGGCGCGCACGAGGCTTTACTTTTTTTACTCTCGACTCTATGTTGCAATAGGCACCCCATGGTGTTGCAGCAGAACTTTTTGGATGTTGCAAAATGGTTTCTTCTTCATCTGTCTCAATTGGATATTTGTGATGTTAAATCTATGCTTTTTCCATGTCGCAAACTTTTTTTCCCATGTTGCAATCATATCCAGCCCATTTCTCAAAAAAATCACACCCAAAATATTTTAGTGGGCCTCAAATATTTTGTCATTTTATATTTGTGATAAGCCAAATTTATCTAAGCTTGATCAAATTTATAGAAAACACACAAATATGTTTTTGAAAGGAACGACAAAAGCTTTGCCGTCATTTTTATTAGCAGGAGAAAAAAAAGAAGACATACAACTTGGTCAACCCACAATCCCTTACAACCCCAACTGACAACCGTTCACAACCCCTAAAATCAACAACAACTTCACGCCACAGGTGACACTGTCAGTGTTTTAGACACCGAGCCTACGACGGGGTACCCGAAGTAGTAGATTGTGCGGTGGGGCTCGCTGAGATCAGGAACACGATGGTGAGACACGGGGCACACAATTAGACAGGTTCGGGCCGTAATGTGCGTAATACCCTACATCCTGTATGCTGCGTGGCTCTGTATTGATTGCGTATGTTTTGAGAGGGTCCCTGCCTCGCCTTATATGCCACGGGAGGTAGGGTTACAAGTCGGATTGGTACAAGGGTACTATTCGAGTAGGACCCGGAGTAGCCTATACAAGGTATGGAAAGCTATCCTAGTCTTAGTACAAGTCCTTGTCCGCCTTGTCTTGCCTTGTGGTCTACGGTACCAGCACCGTGGCCCACTAGTCGAGTAGTCCAGATGTACAGGAACTCATCTCCCGGGTATGGCCCACAATGTGTTGGTGGGCCCAGGGATGCCCGGTCGACAAGCCCCCGAGTACTTTGTAGTCGAATGCAATGCTCCAAGTAGTCTTAAAGGTCTCCACGAGTAGTTCCCAGGCGTCCCCGAGTTCTACAAGCTTCAATCTTCAATAGTACTTGAATCATCATGAGGCTGGAAGGTACTCCAGCTAACTCCACGAGTAGTCTTGAAGTCTTCTCGAGTTGTTCCCAAGCGTCCCCGAGTACTTCCCTTGAAGTTCTTCAATAATACCCGCTTCGTTCTTGAAATCTTTGCATCAAAGATCCATATGGAAACGCGATTACTGAAATCGCATTCCATATGGAATGTTGCCCCCGAGCCTTAGGTCGAATCCAGGATTCAAGCTGAGGGTCAATCATCTATTCTTTGATCTTGCTCCAGAAAATCCTCAGAAAATCCGAAGAAATAATATAGGAATGCGATTTGCAAAAAATCGCATCCTATATGGATGTTGCCCCCGAGCCTTAGTTCGAATTGACAATTCAAGCTGAGGGTCAATCTGTAGTCTTCGTCAAATAATCCCGTAAAATCCTGAGAAAAACTGAAGGACACGTGGCACGGAGCCCCCGAGCCTTGAGTCGAGTACTTTATCGAATTGAAGGATCCAATCTGACTATAGAATAGTGGCCTGAATTCAGTGAACTATAGCTGAGTGAAATCCAATTCCATCGAGTATTCGAGCCCCCGAGATAGAACCAAGCAGGTCTTGGATTAGCTGAGTGAAATCCAATTCCATCGAGTAGTCGAGCCCCCGAGATAGAGCCGAGCAGGTCTTGGATTTTAGTTCTCTGACTTAGCCAAAAATTTCGCCTGAGTGAAACCAATCTGTTGAATTCGAAGGGTCACCAGGCCGAATCGTTTTAGGGTTTTGGTTTTATAAATACCTGAAGGGGTACCCCTTAGGGTTTCATTGCTTCCATTCGCCCTTAGATCCAGAACGCCTTAGCATCCATAGCCGTCGCAGAGTTCGAGCGCCCATAGTGCCACGAGTGCAAACCTCCATCCCTTCGCCGTCCTCCGGTCAATGCGAAAGAAGACCCTCGTGACAGGAAGGATGAAGCCTGCGCCGTCCAAGGGACAGAAGAGGAAATCTGGCCGAGGCAAAAATGAGTTGCCGGAGCCAAAGTACAAGACAGTGGTCATCACCAAACCCCCGAGCCAGGTTGTCTCTTGGAAGAAGTCCAAGATGAAGGAGGAAGATATCAAGGTCCTCGAAGCCAGCGGGTTGCTGCATGAGAAGGCCATTGCTGGTTGGAGCTCTGCCGCTGGTGATGCATGGCCAATGGAGAAGAGCCCGGATGAAATCCCAATGTTCGGGCACTTCGTCGAGCGTGGATTGACGCTGCCGTCGTCGGATTTCTTCCGCGGCTTCCTCGACTTCTTCAAGTTGGAGCACGTACACCTGAACCCCAACAACATCTTCCAGATTGCAGTGTACGTGCACTTCTGCGAAGCCTTCCTCGGTATCCGCCCTCACTGGGCCTTGTTCAGGAAGATCTTCCAGTTGAAGCCGCAGCCCAACGCCAACTTCCCAGTTGTAGTCGGTGGAGCCGGTGTGCAGATGCGCTAGAAGGCACAAGAGTTGTACTTCAAGTACGACCCGATAGATTCAAATCAAGACTGGAAGAACAAGTGGTTCTACATAGAGAACGCCCCGCCGCAGCTGTCAAAGCCCAGCATGTTCGCACCAGTATACGATCGGCTCTGGAAAGATGAACCCACAATGCAAGAGTGCATCCAGATCCCCGAGTTGCTGGCGAAGATTGCACAGAAGAAGGCGCAAGGCTTGACTGCTGAGAGAGTAGCTTTCAGCTTTATGAAGTGATGGGTACAACCCTTGATGCAGCGGGAGCATCTCGGGTTCGAGTACACTGGAGCGGATGATGGCTCCAGGCTTTCTGCTGAAGAGATCAGCGATGATCTTGTGATGGAGAGGCTGCAGAAGATCTTCAAGAATCTTCACGGAATTCCTGCAGCCGTCCGTGAATATAGCGTCGACAATCCTCCATGCATGGTAAGTTTCCGAGAACTAGCCCCCGAGTACTTATTATAAATAGTCGTGTAGCTAACAATTGCCTTGTTTCGCAGGAGGATGTCTTGAAATTTGTGTCCGTTCCCCCTCCTCATCCTCAAGACCCACTACAAGCACCGGAGGGAGAGCCAACCGAAGAGGAGGCTCAAGCCCCCGAGAGTAGTCAATCTTCTCAAGGGGAAGAAGTCTTGGTGGAGGACGCCCCCTCAAGCGATGAAGACGGCCAAACACTTCAACAGCGTTTTGAAGTGAAAAGCCGCTACGGGTACTCTGGGGCGTCCATCCCCAGTGGCCTTGCCGCAGGAGCATCAAAGAGGCCGACATCGTCTCTTACAGATGACGTGACTCTGCCGCCGCGGAAGAAAAGGACCACGGTGGGGAAGCGAGCCATAAAGAAGATCTCAGGCCTCCCCTCCATTACAGTAAGTGTTCGAGAACCTTGTAAGTAGTCGATGTTGCATTGAGTACTTATTCTCTGCTGTAATGGCTTGTTTTTTTTGTCTTGTGCAGATTATCGAGAGTGCATCCAATGTACCCTCGAGTAGCCCCCCAAGAATAACAGAACCCGAGGTGGTTCCAGCGTCGACCGTGGAGACGGTGGCGCATGAGCAACAAGAGGCCGTGGTACCAGAAAATGTGCCGCCGGTGGAAAGTGTGCCAGAGGTGCCGGCGGTGCCTTCTTTCTTTGACCTGCTAGGACCGAAAGTATCAGTGCCTCGTGCTGCTCTGTAAGTACCTGAGTACTCGACTACTTATTATGATTATATACTCTTCTTTTGTTGACCAACTTGTTGATGCAGAAAATCCACTGATGTCAAGTGGGGTGCCTCTGGAAGTGGTGCAGCTGAAGGAGACCAGACTCCTCAAGAGCAACCAGAAGATGTACTTCCAGAGCACCAAGAAGTACCCGCAGAAGTTGATGCGGCTGAAGCACTGCACTTCCTCTGGAGTGACGTGGTGAAGGCAGCGGTGGAGGCAGCTTCCAAGCCAAGGGCTGAAAATCCTGAAGATATCAAAGCCGTGGTGAATGAAGGCTTGGAGGCTGATCCTGAAGCCATGCTGCGCCACGAAGAAGTCCCAGCAGCTGAAGCCCCCGTGCATCATGTTGATGCACATCTGGCGCTGGAAGAGAGCCCAGAGAATCGCATGGTGCCACACGAGCCGCAAATCGAAGACCCGACTCCTCTGCGTAGTGCTGCAAAGTACTCTGCAGCTAGCACAAGTACCCAGTCCATGGCAGAGAACTTGATGCCATATGATGACTCCTGCCTAGACGAGGACAACTTGCATGCTCATGCAGAGATGTTCCGTGGTGTAGAAAAACTCCTTGCGGTAAGTTGTGTAGTCTCTTGTAGAGTACTTGTAGTCATAGATATCTTGTCTCTGACTCATGAGTTCTTTTTGCCCTTGCAGGAGGTAGTCAAGCAGTCGAAACGCAAGACTCGCCTACTTGAGCAACACGTGACTGACATTGAGGAAGTCTCGCGGCTCAGAGAAGAACTGAAGGAACAAAAAGCCTTGTCTCTGAAGCTGCAGGAGAAACTTGATGCCAACGCCGCCGAGTACCACAATGAGATCCAGAAGCTGACGGCGAAGAAGGATGAAGTTGTTGGTAAGAACAAATCCCTACGCCTGAAGAATAAAGGTAATCTCCCTTCTGAAATCTTCTTTGAGTACTTTTGCTCTTTGAAAGTGCATCTAGGCCCCTAATTATTTTGGTGATAATGACAATTATAATTTGAGTATTTGATGGTTTATCTAAGATGTGTGCAGGAATAAAGGAGATAAAATTTCATATGTGAAAGGAAGGACCTCAATTTCGTATATATGTGTTGAAGCTCAAATGGCGATTTAATTTTAATTTATCTTTCGAATTTGAGTATAGGAAACACCGTACTATAAAGGGGGATGTGATTGATAGATCAAAGTTAGTTGCAAGTGCTTGAGTTGAGATCTAACATCCTTTGAGAGACACTATGCACTCACGGGCACATTTTGCACCCTTTTTGTGCAGGGCGGGTGACCTGCCCCCTAGGGGCGGGTGACCCGGGGTTGACAGGCGGGTGACCCGCCCTATGGGGCCAGGTGACCCGACCTGTGCACAGTTTGACCCTAACGGCTAGTTCGGGGATGAGGGGTATTTATACCCCATCTCCCTCCTTTCTAGGGTTCCGTCTCCTCCTCCATTGAAACACCTCCTAAGCTTACTTCCCTCTCTCCCAACTCCCTTCCAAGCACTCCTAGCAAGGATTCAACCTAGGGTTTGGGTGTGAGAGACATTTGAGGTGTGAGATTAAGCCCCTTTGTGAGAGCTCTTCGTGTGTTCATCTTAAGAAGCACTTGTGGCAGCTTTGGTTCATTGATTCGCGTTTATTACTCTTGAAGATTGCTTCTAGACGGTTAGGCGTCGCCCGTTGAGTGCCCTCTCCGTGTGGTGCACCCGGGAATGTTTGTATTACCCTCTCCTTTGTGGAGATTTCTTAGTGAGCACCAATCTTCCTTTGTGGGGATTGGGTGAGGCAAGTGGCTCTTCGTGATAGCCCTCCCTTTGTGGGAACCTCAACGGAGACGTAGCTTCCTTGGTGGAAGTGAACTTCGGATTAAATCTTTGTCTCTTGCTCGTTCGTGTTCATCTCCTCCTCTGTAACCCTAGAAGCTTATTTTGTCCCGATCTACTTTTGTGTGTTGTTGCTTGGCATATCATCTTGTGTAGGTTGTCTACAACATCCTTGGTGAACTTTTGATTCAAAGGGTTTTGGTAAAATCACTTCTTACTTAAGTAATTTATTCTTGTTTTCCTGTCGCAGGGTGACCCGCCCTGACAGTCAGGGTGACCCGCCCCCCGCGGGTGACCCGGCCATAGGGTGCGGTTGACCCGACCTTTGATCCGCTGCTCAGTTTTTCAGGAAAATTTGAAGTGATCTTATTCACCCCCCCTCTAGGCATCACAAGGTCCTTTCACTCTTGCGCACCACATCTGATAAGTAGCCTTGATCCTTTGCAGAGCTGATGGAAGAAGTCAACAAGTTCAAGAATAAGGCGCTGGACTGGCAGCTAGCCTTCAACCGTGAAGAAGCAGCTCATATGGATCTGAAGGAAGACTATACGGTGCGGTGCTTTGAACTTGAGCGCGAAATGGACATCCGCATTGCCGGCTGGACTGATTTGCTCCGTTGCATGCAGTCGCTTAAGGAAAAAATTGAAGAAGCTGAGGGCCTACGCTCAGAGCTGAAGGCCTTGACAGAGGCCGCCGAGCCAGTAGCAAATCTGTTTGAGCCCAGAGTCGCTGGAATTCAGCCCCGTCCACTTGTGGAGAGGCTGAAAGATACACCGAAGAAGATTCTGTAGTACGCTCAAAGGCTGGCCTGCACGATCCCAAATCAAGTCCTGAGCTTCATCAAGTCTTTCTATGCCGAGGCGGACCTTACGGTCATCATGAACGGCAGATCTAGAGATTGCACCAACGATCGTCTCAACGAGCTGATGCAACAGACTTCTCCAATCGCGGAAGCAGTCTCCAAGTTCATCGATCTCCGTTAGATGTACCTGTAGGTAGAAACACTAGGGAAAAGACAAGTGTAATCCCAAACAAGTGTTTATGTAATATAATTGAAAACTTTGAAGAAATCAATTATCTGGATCCCTTTGTTGCTTATGTGTTGGCCAAGTACTCCAATTGGTATTGAGTTGTGTGGCTGCAAAAAGAGATACGATACACGAGTAGAAATACTCAAGTGTAAACATGTTCCAAAGATCATTAGCTTAATCATGACGAGTTGAGCATCTTAGCTGTAGCAGCGTAAAAGAAGGCTTTGTCATGAAATAAGCTAAGAGTAGTAACAAGTCGATGTAGAGTAGCGGCTTGTACTAAACACATTGTACAGAGTTTACAATGTCTTGAGTACCTCTGAGGCTAACTAGCCTAGTGAGAGAGTACTCGAAAAGAACTTATTCATAATGAGTTGAACACCTTAGTTGTAGCAGCGTGAAATAAGGCTTTGTTATGAACAAGTAAAAGATAGTAAAAAGTTGGTATAGAGTAGCAACTTTATTACTGAATACATTGTACAGTGTTTACAATGTCTTAAGTACCTCTGAGGCTATGAGCCTAGTGAGAGAGTACTCGCAAGAATGTTCCGAAGAACGAGTAAGACCATAGGGGATAGTGTGATGAACTCATTCTTGCTGTAGCAGCAACTTGTATGAGAGTTCCACTGAGACCCTACCAGCAGGGTGTTACTCTAGGCCGCAGCCTCTTATTGAAAAATAGGAACATGGACAGCATGTGCCACTTATTGCCCTACATGATACATGATCGTCTGGAGAGAGTTATCATGACTCCCTACGAGGTCGCAGAATGAGACTGCCTGGAGAGGGTTGATGAAGCCCCCTGCGGGTGCTCGCAGCTGAAAGCTACGAGAAGATACAGTCGAAACTGTCTGGAGAGGATTATCTTGATCCCCTACGAGTGGTGACAACCGTAGCTGTCTGTTGAGTGGTTGCAACCGAAGCTGCCTGGAAAGGGTTGATGAAAACCCAATACGAGTTGTTTTACAGCCGTAGCCGTCTGGAGAGGGTTGTTGAGACCCCCTACGGGTAGAAGCGACAAAGCTGGTCAATATTGTAAGAGTTGTCGACTTCCTCGCCTTCTAGAGTTTGAAGACGATATGAGCCTGGGCCAGTAACCTTTGCAATAGAGAAAGGACCTTCCCATGGTGAGTTGAGCTTGTGTAGTCCTGCCATATTCTGGATGCGACGAAGGACTAAATCAGCAACGTTGAAGGAGCGTTCCTTAATGTTGCGGTCATGATAGCGGCGAATCTTCTCAAGGTACCGAGCGGATTGAACAAGTGCGTTGCAGTAGCTTCCTTGAGACTGTCGACATCTGTTTGTCTTGTTTCTTCTGCTACGCCTTCTTCGTACTGATCAACCATCGGAGAACACCACATGACATCGGCAGGCAAAACAGCTTCAGAGCCGTAGACCAGGAAGTAAGGTGACTGCCCTGTGGGGGTAGTAGGCTGAGTGCGTAGCCCCCAGAGTGCATTGGATAGTTCCTTGATCCACTTGCCGCCCTTGGTATTTGCTGCATCATACAGTCGCTTCTTGAGAGCATCTAGTATTATCCCATTAGCGCGTTCCACTTGGCCATTGGCACGGGGATGAGCGACGGAGACGTACCGAACATCAATTCCACTGTTCTCGCAGTACTCTCAGAACTGGTGATTGTTGAAATTCGAACCCAGGTCTGTGATGATGCGGTTAGGGAAACCATAGCGATGTACGATCTCATCCAAGAAGTCGAGGACTCTATCAGCCTTGGGGCATGTAACAAGCTTGACCTCAATCCACTTGGTAAACTTGTCGATAGCCACCAGAACTCTGTTGAATCCTCCTAGCGCATTTGGGAGAGGACCAATCATATCTAACCCCCACCAAGCGAAATGCCAAGTTGGTGGTATCGTGATGAGCTTGTAGGCAGGAACGTGTTGTTGCTTGGCGAAGAATTGGCATCCTTGGCATTTCTTGACTAGTTCCTCTGCATCAGCAAGAGCTGTAGGCCAGAAGAAAGCATGTCTGAACACTTTTCCCACTAAGGTGCGGGAAGAAGCGTGGTTACCACAAATTCCTTTGTGTGTCTCTTCCAAGATTTCCTTGCCTTCTTCGCGAGAAACACACTTCAAGAGTACATCAGAGCTTACGCCTCGCTTGTAGAGTGGATCTCCGACTAGAGCATAAGCCTTGACACGGCGTAAAATGCGCTCGGCTTCTGGCTTGTCTTCAGGAATCAACTGGTGTTTAATGTAGTCGATAAAGAGAATTCTCCAGTCCACATCAATCATAAGAATTTCTCGATCAGGTTGAACTAAAGTAGTCGTGGGTGCAAATGATTACTCCGGAATTGATGGTTTATGGAGTTCATGGACGAAGATCCCAACTGGCACTTGAGCTCGTGTAGATCCCAGCGTCGACAAGACATCGCAGCAACATTGTTGTCGCGGACCACATGATGGAACTCGAGACCGTGAAATTTATTCTCAAGTTTGCGTACCTCCTGACAGTACGCATCCATATTCTCAGCATTACGATCCCATGAATCGTTGACTTAATTAATAACCACCAAAGAATCACCATAAACGAGTAGTCGTGTGATGCCAAGAGAAACTGCTAGGCGAAGACCATGCAGCAGAGCTTCATATTCAGCTTCATTGTTTGAGACCTTCCAAAAGATCTGCAAAACATATTTGAGTTGCTCACCCTTGGGAGAAATCAAAAGTACCCCGGCACCAACACCTTCCAACTTGAGGGGGCCGTCAAAGTACATGACCAAATGTTCTGGATGCTCAATTGGAGTTGGGACTTGATTTTCCCGCCATTCAGCCATGAAATCAACCAAGGCCTGAGACTTGATAGCAGTGCGAGATTTGAACTCGAGCGATAGAGCACCAAGCTCTTACAACCCATTTAGAAATCCTTCCTGTGGAATTCCGATTGTGCAAAATCTCTCCAAGCAGGTAGCTAGTGATCACAGAAATTTTGTACTCGTCGAAGTAGTGGTGGAGCTTCAGTGAAGTAATCAGAACTGCATAGAGTAGCTTCTGCACTAGAGGGTAGCGAGCCTTGGATTCTGAAAGAACTTCACTGACGAAATAGACAGGCCTCTAGACAGGATAGCCATGGCCTTCTTCCTGCCAACGACAATAGCAGTGCTGACGACATTAGTAGTCGCAGCAATGTAGAGCAAGAGCTCTTCATTGGGCAGAGGAGCTGTGAGGACTGGAGGCTTGGATAAGAACTCCTTGAGCTGAGAAAGAGCTTGATCCTATTCACCCCCTCTAGGCATCACAAGGTCCTTTCAATTGGTATCAGAGCCTAATCCCTTGATTTAGGCTTAACCGCTAAGGGATCAAGATGTCGGGGAGTGGTGGAAATCTCTCCGCTCAAGAATTCACCGCTCAAGAACTCGCCGCCAAGGAAGCTCAAGAGAGAGAGCTTAAGGCCGCTCAAGACCAAGCTGCAGCTCTAGAGCTAATGGGGAAGGCCCCAAGTCGTACACCATCCAACGTCGCAAGCTCCGACGATTCCGACTCCGACTCCGACTCGGACTCCGATTCAAGCGATGAAGATGTCAAGAATGGTGACGATGATGCAAAGAAAGTGGCGAAGAAAAGAAGAAAAGCCAAAAAGAAGAAGATGGCAAAGAAGATGGCCAAGAAGCTCCTCAAGAAGATGATTAAGAAGGAGCAAGCAAAGCACTCTCACTCCGACTACTATGAAGTGCCATTCCACTACGGACAACTTACGGGCAACAATCGTAACAAGAAATTCTATTCTGTACATTTGGGAAAGCCTCCCCACTTCGATGGGAAAGACTATCCCAAATGGGCTTATGATATGCAAATGCACCTTTACGGGCTTCACCCTTCTCTTTGGAAGATTGTGTGTGTAGGTGTGACAATACCCGCCGAAAGTGAAGCCATAACTATCGAGCGTGAACAAGACCTCCACCGCAATGTTCAAGCAACTAGAGTCATCACATCATCCTTGTGTGTTCAAGAGTTTAACAAAGTCCGGAACATCCAAATTGCCAAGGTGATTTGGGATACACTCAAGGAGGCACATGAGGGTACTGATCATGTGAGAAGAGGGAAGATTGACTTGATTCACGGAGAGCTTGAGCTTTTCGTTATGAAGGATGGAGAGACCGTGAGGGAAATGTATGATAGGCTAATATCCTTGTCTCGGATATCAAAGCACTAGGAAGCAATGATTGGGATGATGAGAAGGTCACAAAGAAGTTGCTAAGAGCCTTCACACTGAAGAACCCAAACCTAGCAACTATGATAAGAAGAGACCCAAACTACCACAACATGACTCCCAATCAACTTCTTGGTGAGATCTTGCATCAAGAGCTAGTTGATCAAGATGTGGAGAAGTCACTTACCTTGAAGGTGAACAAGAGTCTAGCCCTCAATGCTAGCTCTAGTGAAGTGGTGGAAGTAAAACCCAAGACTTCCAAGACTAAAAATGAAGATTCAAGTGAAGAAGGAAGCACGAATGAAGAAACCGCCTTTGCCATAAGGAAGTACAAGAAGTTCTTGAAGTTCAAGGCATCAAGGAAAGGTGGTGATGATAGAAACAAAAAGTCACAAAGAAAGTGCTATGAGTGTGGAGAGTATGGACATTTCATTGCCGAATGTCCCAAGAACAAGAATAAGGACAAGAATGAGGAAGAGAAGAAGTACAAGGAGAAAAGCAAAGAGTACAAGAACAAGTACTAAGGGCGTGCTCACGTGGGTCAACAATGGGACTCAAGTGATGAAGATGAAACACCAAAGAAGAATGGCATGGCAACACTTGCCATGGCACAAGGAGCATCTTCACCACGCCTCTTCAACAACCTCTCCGACGATGAGGACAACTCTCACTTTTGCCTCATGGCAAGAGGGAGCAAGGTACAAGAGACAACCACCTCATCCTCTCTCACCTCATCATCATCCACACCTAGTAGTGACATAGAAAACCTATATGAGGAAAAAGAAATGGAGGCTAACATGATAAAACAATTTGGTAAAAAAGGCCATAAAGAAATTAAAAAGCTTTTGGACAAATTAGAGGAAAAGAAGGAGATTCTCAATGAGCAAGAAGACTTGCTTATCCGCAAAAAGGAAAGAAACCTTGCTCTAGAGAAAACCCTTGCCGAAGAGAAAGCTAAGGTGGAGAAGTTGACCGTAGGCTTGTCCTTAGCCAATGACTCTAGTAAGAGGATGCTAAAGGACTACTCTTTCGCAAATGAATCTTTAGCTACCCTAAAGGCCACTCATAGTGAGCTTCAAACAAGCTTCTCATGCTTGTCGGATAAGTACAAAAATCTTGAAGCAAACTATAGTATTCTTTGGGAAAGCACCAAGGCCAACCCTAAAGCAAACTTTAACTCTAATGCCTCCACTAGCAAAGGTTGCTCCATATGCTCTAATGTTGATATAAATGCTCTTAAGACTAACCTTGCAAAGCTAGAAGAAACAACCAAGAGCAAGGATAAGGAGATTGGTCGGTTGAACATGTTGATCAACCAAGGTAAGTTGGGTGCCAAGTCCATCCCAAAGGCGATTGACACAAGAGGACTTGGGCACTACAAGGACAACAAGGTCAATGGTAGAAGGGTGGTAAAAGGGCATGAGATTCTCTTGTGGAACAAGGGTGGCTACCTCAACACTATTATGGATATTGCCCATGGAGTGACCACCTCTACCACAACACAAGAAAAGCCAAAGGTTGTGAATATCACAAAAGGAAATGGTGGGGGTTAAGTCTCCACCAAAGGCATCGAAGAATGTGGTGGAACACAAGCCCTCTCCTAACTACACTTGTGATTATATTGTGACCTTGGACCACAATGGTAAAATGGTGGTCAAGTATGTTGGAGCCTATGCCAAGAAGGCTATGAGGAAGAGTGTATGGGTTCCAAAAGTTTATGCTTCTAACCTCCAAGGACCCAAATCATTTTGGGTACCTAAACCAAAAGCTTAAACTTGTTTTGTAGGCCTACTCCTCCGGTGGAACCGCATGGTTAATTGATAGTGGAGCCACTAATCATATGGCCGGAGATGAAGGCTTGTTTGCATCCCTTGAACATTATGATACCCCTACTGAAACTATCATATATGGAGATAATGGTCAAGGAGATGTGATCGGTTTAGGTAAAATTGCTATCTCAACAACAAATTCAATTGAAGATGTTTTCATGTTCAAGGTTTAGGGTACAACTTGTTGTCGGTTTCACAACTTTGTGAGAAAGGCTACAATTGTCTCTTTACCAAAGAGGGTGTGACCGTCTCTAGAAGTGAGGATTCCTCTATTGTCTTTGCGGGTCACCTAAAGGGAAAGCTTTACTATGTGGACTTCACAAAAGTAAAGGTGGACCCTAAGGCTTGCTTAGTGGCAAAATCCGACATGGGTTGGTTATGGCATCGCCGACTAGCTCATGTTGGCATGAGGAACTTGGCCAAACTTCAAAAGGACGAGCACATCCTAGGACTAACAAATGTTGTTTTTGAGAAAGATAGGTTATGTAGTGCATGTCAAGCGGGAAAACAAGTTGTAGCGCATCATCCCGCCAAGAACATCCTTTCAACATCAAGACCATTGAAGCTTCTACACATGGACTTGTTTGGACCAATTGCCTACATAAGCATCGGTGGTAACAAATATGGTTTAGTAATTGTTGATGACTTTTCCCGTTTCACTTGGGTATTCTTTTTGCAAGATAAAAGTGAAGCAAAGAGAGTGGTCAAGAAGTTCATAAGAAGGGTTCAAAATGAGTTTGAGCTAAAAGTCAAGCACATAAGAAGTGACAATGGCTCGAAGTTTAGGAACACTCAAGTTGAAGAATTCCTTGATGAAGAAGGCATCAAGCATGAACTCTCTGCTCCATACACTCCTCAACAAAATGGTGTTGTTGAGAGGAAGAACCGTACGTTGATTGAAGTGGCAAGAACAATGCTTGATGAGTACAAGACTCCAGACTCATTTTGGGAGGATGCCATCAACACCGCGTGCCATGCCGCCAACTGCCTCTACCTCCACAAGTACTTGAACAAAACTCCCTACGAGATCATCACCGGTAAGAAACCTAATGTGCACTACTTTAGGGTCTTTGGGTGTAAGTGTTTCATACTTAACAAGAAACCCAAAGCCTCAAAGTTTGCATCCAAGGTTGATGAAGATTTTCTCATTGGTTATGGAACTAACGAACATGCCTATCGTGTCTTCAACAAGACCACCGGTTGTGTTAAGACCACGGTAGACGTGAAATTTGATGAATCCAACGGCTCTCAAGGAGAGCAAGTTAGTGAAAACCTTGTAGATGATGAAGAACTTCCAAGTATATCCATCTTTAGAATGGGCACTGGTGAAGTGATGCCAAGGAAAGTTCAAGTTCAAGCTCCAGTTGACACAAGCAATCAAGATCCACCATCATCAATAAGAGTTGAACCACCTAGTTCTCAAGTTCATCAAGATGAAAGTCAAGTTCATGGTGACGATCATGGAAGTGGCTTTGATCAAAGGGAAGAACAAGGTGGTGAAGCTCAAGAACAAGCACCCCAAGTTGAAGATGATGATGATGGACCTATTCAACGTCAATCTCAAGCACCACATCCAAGAGTTCATCAAATGGTTCAACGGGATCACCCCGTTGACAATATCCTTGGGAGCATCCAAAGAGGGGTAACAACTCGTTCAAGATTGTCAAACTTTTGTGCGTTTTACTTGTTTGTTTCCTCTTTGGAACCTCTTAGTGTGGATCAAGCTCTTGAGGACCCAGATTGGATAATTGCTATGGAGGAAGAGTTGAACAACTTCAAAAGGAATGAAGTTTGGGAGTTGGTGCCAAGACCCAAGCAAAATGTGATCGGCACCAAATGGGTTTTTAGGAACAAGCAAGATGAATTTGGTGTCGTCACAAAGAACAAGGCAAGGCTCGTGGGCAAAGGCTACACTCAAGTTGAAGGCTTGGACTTTGGAGAGACTTATGCTCCGGTAGCGAGGCTTGAGTCAATTCGTATACTCTTGGCCTATGCTACTCATCATGACTTCAAGCTTCAACAAATGGATGTGAAGAGCGCATTCTTGAATGGACCTCTCCAAGAAGAAGTTTATGTTGAACAACCACCGGGCTTTGAAGATCCAAACTTCCCCAACCATGTGTACAAGCTCCATAAGGCGCTCTATGGGCTCAAGCAAGCTCCTAGAGCATGGTATGAATGTCTTAAGGATTTTCTTCTCAAGAACGGTTTTGAGATAGGCAAAGCCGATTCTACTCTCTTCATTCAAAGAAGTGGAAAAGATATCTTTGTTTGCCAAATTTATGTTGATGACATTATCTTTGGGTCTACTAATGATAAATTTTGTGAAGAGTTTAGTAGGATCATGACCAAGAGATTCGAGATGTCTATGATGGGTGAATTGAAGTTCTTTCTTGGGTTTCAAATCAAGCAAATGAAGGAAGGGACTTTCTTATGTCAAACCAAGTATGTGAAGGATATGCTCAAGAGGTTTGACATGGCCGATTCTAAGCCCATCTAGACTCCTATGGCATTAAATGGACATCTTGATCTCAATGAAGAAGGGAAGTCGGTCGACCAAAAGGTATATCGCTCCATGATTGGCTCCCTCCTTTATCTTTGTGCATCTAGGCCCGATATCATGCTTAGTGTGTGCATGTGTGCAAGATTTCAAACTAATCCTAAGGAGTGTCATCTAATGGCTGTTAAGAGAATCTTTAGATACTTGGTTCACACTCCTAACCTAGGCTTATGGTATCCCAAGGGCTTCACTTTTGATTTACTTGGCTATTCCGATTCGGACTATGCCGGTTGCAAAGTAGATCGGAAGAGTACAACGGGGACTTGCCAATTTCTTGGTAGGTCTTTGGTGTCATGGAGCTCTAAGAAACAAAATTTGGTTGCTTTGTCCACGGCTGAAGCCGAGTATGTGGCGGCCGGTGGATGAGAGCCAGGTGTGGTTCGAGGACCGGTGGATGGTCGCTTCCTGGTGTGATGAGTGATTGACAACGTGGTGTGGACTGATTCTTGGCTAAGTATTGCAGGTGCAGGTTGCGGCTTGACTGGTGCAGGTGCAGGTGAAGAACAAGCGTGAAAGGTCGTTGCCGGTGAGGCCTCCAGGTGTGGAGAAGACAAGTAGGCTTGGTTCGAGGGACCCGGTGGCCAGCGGGGTCAAGTGCGGGCCGCATGGTGGCAAGAACGGCAAGATGAAGTCATGGACGGTTTCTTGGTTGAGCCTCAAAACCAAGGTCGAGCCGGGACTACGTGGGAGCCGAGTCATGAGTGGTGATTGGCGGAGGCTACACCGAGTTCGCGGGGTTTCCAGTGGTTCACCAGAAAACCACTGGGTTCCTTGGTTGATCCACAAAGCCAAGACCGAAGAACCGAAGACGGAGGTGCAGCAGCTCCAGACCGGTCTGACCGGTGGGTCTGACCGGTCTGACCGGTGGGTACCGGTCTGACCGGTGAGGAGCACCGGTCTGACCGGTGTGCGACGACGCAGTCCGGAATCTTCGAAGCGGAGGACACGCGTCGGGATCGCAAGGCTTGCGTCGAGGCTAAGCAAGTTTGCGGTCGCTGGGCATCCGTCCGATGGTGCGAAGACAAAGACTTCCAATTTCGCCCTCGAGGGGCATGTATCCCTAGTTAGCTAGTAAGGGTATTTTAGTCTTTCGGTTGCCTCCATATAACCCAAGTGGTGAGAGGATGGCAGCCATCTCTTGGAACCCTAGCTCATTTGGTTTTCCTATTTTCCTTCCTATTTTCTTAGGATTTTCGTAGGACTAGCTTGAGAGCTTCATGGTGAGATCTTGTGAGAGGGAAGGATGATCGGGCGGCAAGCTAGACCTTGTATGAACCTCTTTGGTATGTATAGATGATTCGGCGTGGTTCCTCAAGGCTTGGATGTGTCTTTCCCGTTTCTCCTTTTTGGTGATTTTCGGAGCCCTTTCTTGGCGATTTTCTTGGAGCGATTTCGAGGCCTTTCTCTTTGGGATTTGGTGGGGGATGTATGCATGAACCCTTCGTGGTTCTTTACCCTTTGATTCCCCTTCCAAATCCGTGAGCAAAGGGGCTCGATTTTGGGGTTTTCGTGGCTCTAGGGTTAGAGGTGTTCTTGGTGGGATTTCTTCGATTCCTCTTGATTTGACAAGTTTTGGTGGACCAAATCTTGGCTATGGAGTACCCATGAGGTGTTCCTACTATCCCCAAAGTCTTGTGCAAAACCGTGGAGCGGATCGGGAGACCGGGAGTTGGATTTGGAGGAGTTGACTCGCGGGCGCTGTTCATCCCGAGCTGCCCAGGCACGACCGGTCTGACCGGTGCTCTTGACCGGTCTGACCGGTGCTAGCCCTTGGTGGGTTTTTGTCTCGGGGAACAGCCTTGTCCGTGTGGTTTTGTCCCGTGGTCCTGCTGATCAGTTCTTGGCGTGTTTGGAGTTGGTTTGCTAGGTTTTGTGAGGGGTTCTTCTTCCTCACAGGTTGTGTTTCGTGGTGGTTTTTGTTCCAGGGCCTAGAGGAGTCACTGAGGCCTCCTGGAACGTTTGCTGTGCGGCTGCTGTAGCCACCGGCCTGACCGGCTCTGTCCACCGGTCTGACCGGTGTCACCGGTCTGACCGGCGCAGGCCATCGGTCTGACTGGTGTAGCACAGGCAGCAAGCCGTGCAAGTTTCCGCTGTGTGTTTTGGTGAGTTTTGGCTAGGAAGGTTGAGTGTTGGTTCCTAGGACCAGTAGCACTCCAGTGGCTGCGTGGTCTTGACCAACTTGGGTAGTTGGGTCGGAGACGTGAGTTGGAAGCCGTGTTCGTCTTGTTGGAGTTCTCATCTCCTTCGAGAAGAATTTTTATCGGCTCCCATTCACTCCCCCCTCTCTGGTCGCCTAATCGGTCCTTCAATTGGTATCAGAGCCGGTTCGGGTCTTTATTGACTCTTACCAGTCTAAGATCCAAAGATGGCGTACCAGGAACGGGGTTCGGGTCCTCCGCACTTCGATGGGAAGAACTACCAGATGTGGCAAAGGCGGATGGCGGCGTTCCTCCGCGGAAAGGGTCAGATCCTTTGGGATGTCACGGTGAACACAGCTTATGTTCATCCGATGAACTTCCTTGCTCCAGGATCGAGGGATATGTTCGAAGCCAACAACAAGGCTGTCGACTACTTGTTTCGTGCTCTGTGTCAGCCTGAATTCGATCGGGTTCAGACAGAGGACTTAGCTTGTAGGATTTGGGAGCAGTTGAAGGATGCTCATGCTGGGAATGCTCAGGTTCAGGCTCGGATGTACGCGACTTACCGGAGAGAGTACGAGAACTTCACTCATCTCCCCGGCGAGTCCGTCGATGCCCTTTTCCAGCGATTTACGGTCGTTGTGAACAACATGAGAGCCAATGTGGACGTCCTCCCATACAATGATCATGATAGAGCCGTGAAGCTCTTGCACTCGTTGGATCGTACCGTATGGGACGGGAAGTTTGAGGCTATTGTTGAGTCCGAGAAGTATGACACCTTGACGGTGAACGAGCTGTTCTCGAAGCTCAAGTCGGCTGAGTTGGACCGTGGTATGACAGCCAAGATCGAGAGCTCGACTGATTCTCATAGTCTCGCTCTCGTTAGTGGCAAAGGAGCTAAGTCTAACGCTAACGCATCCTCCAGGATGTACTCTCTGTCTTCTTTGATGTCTTTTCCAGATGAGGAGTTCGACGTGCTTGGAGAGGACGAGCTGGCGTTGCTGACCAGGCGGTTCGAGAGGCTGCACGAGAACCGGGTGAACACGAGGAGGACAGCACGGACGTGCTTTCAGTGCGGCAAGCCAGGACACTTCGTTGCCGACTGCCCGGAGAAGACGGAGAACAAGGACGGCTACAAGGACGGCTACAGGCACCGATCGAGCAAGGATGGCAAGTACCGATCGAGGCGCGATCACAAGCACAAGAACAAGCACAAGGACGAGCGACGGTCGAGGAAGAAGGATGGCCGCGGCAGGAAGGCCCGAGCAATGGTCGGAGCGAGCGACGTCGACTCCAGCTCCGCCTACTCTTCCTCAAGCTCGAGTAGCAGTGAAGATGAAGGTGATCGGCGCAAGAACAAGAAGTCATCCAGGAACTTGAGCGGGTTGAGCTGCTTCGCGAGAGATGGCTTCTGCGGCATGGCCCGTAGCTCCGGCAGCAAGAAGAGCCACCAGAGTGACTCGGACTCTGACTCTGAGGATGAGGTATGTGATGAGCTCTCTTCTTTGCGCAAGGAGAATGATGAGTTGGTTGACTTGCTTGATAACCGCGATCACATGCTTAGAGAGGCCAAGAAGATGAGGAAAGAGCTTAGGGCCTCACTAGAAGATGCTAGGAACCGTGTGGCTGAGCTAGAAACCCAGAACCTAGATGCTAAGCTTGAGATTGATTCGCTTAAGGCTTCTCCTGTGGTTTCTGATGAGATTGATTGCTGTGATTGCTCTGTGTACCTAGCTGATCTTACTGCTCTTAAGGATAAGCATGCTTCTACTTGTGATGAACTAGATATGCTTAGGGTTGAAGTGGCTGAGCTTAAGTCTAGACCTGCTTTGCTAGGTGCTTGCACTTCTTGCCCTGTTTTGCATGGAAAGATTGATGAGATGCATGCTTACACTGTTTCACTTGAGGCTAAGTTGAAAGAGCCTATTCCCACTTCTTGCTCTACTTGTGAATTGCATGCGGTTAAGAATTTGGAGCTTGCACATTATGTTGATCGCCTGCAGGATGAAAATGATGAGCTGAGAAAATGTATGAGCTGGTTGTCGGGTCAGGAGCCTCAGCTCGGTATCATGATAGCGGCTTTCAAACGCTATGATGGTCAGGCACTTGGGGCTGACAAGCTTGGAGAGAACTGTGGTGAGGGAGTTGAGAGAGTTGGAGAGATTCCTATCCCACCACCAAACAGACACAAGAACAAGTTTGAGCCCAAGCCCAACCATCTCAGAAACAAACTTGACACTACTCCAGATCCACCCATATTCCCTCACCCAACAAATGATTTTCAGAAACCGGTGAAGTTTGTGAGCCCAAAGGGAGGTGAGGAAGGAGAGAAGAAGGGTGAGAAGCCGAGTGGGCAGCCCCAACCCAAGCCTAAGCCTAAGCCACAGCCCATAAAGTTCCATTGTGGGTATTGTGGGAGAGATGGTCACAAGGATGAGTTTTGCTTCAAGAGGAAGCGTGAGGAGAGAATGGCTAGAGAGTGGGCTAACAGGGACAGGTACCACCCCTCTAATGGTGTACCTGAGCCTCGTATGCAGATGCCCAGGGCCAAGGCGATTGTGAGGACGGTTCCGGCTTGGGGAGACCGGAAGGCTGCAGGTGTTGCTGCTGGCCGAGCCACACCGGTCAGACCGGTGCAGGTCTGGGCAGACAGCGAGTCGGGTTTCGTGCTCGTGAGGATGCTCGGTTTGGTTCTGGAGGTCGTGGTTCTGGTGGTTGGTCTGGAAAGTTTGCAGGTGGTCAGTTTGCTAGGCGTTCTCCACCTCGTGCTCAATACGAGGGTGAGAAGAGTCGTAGCTTTGAGATGGAGCGGAGGTACGATCCACGGTTTCCCTTTCGTGGTTTTCGTCCTCCTCCAGCTAGAGAGGGTTGGTTCCCTCGTGGTGGTTACCGTGGTGGTAGCTTTGATAGGCGTGATGATTTGGTTTGTGCTAACCCCACTTTGGAGCAAATGGCTCGGCACTGGTTTTACTCTTTTGGTACTAACCCCAGTGCTGAGTCGTTTGTTCACTCACGTGCTCGCTTTTGAATTTCAGGTGGGAGACTTGAAGAACATTTGGTTGATTGACTCCGGTTGCTCGAGGCATATGACCGGAGACAAGGGGTGGTTCTCAAGTCTCGTCCCGGTGGTGACAAAGAAGTACATCACCTTTGGGGACAATGGGCGAGGGCGTGTGCTGTCAGAAGGTGAGATTAAGGTAAGCGACAAGATCACTCTCAGGCGTGTTGCTCTTGTTCAATCGCTTGGATACAATTTGCTTTCTGTGTCCCAGTTGTTGGATGAGGGTTTTGAGGTGTTGTTTCGGCCTGGTGGTTCTCGGATTTTAGATTCTCGGGGGGATCTTGTTTGCATGGTCGTTCCCGAGGGTCAGGTGTTCCGAGCTGATTTTTCTCAGTCTTCTGGTGTGGAGCGTTGTTTCTTGGCTGGTTCTTCGAGTGAGTTGTGGAAGTGGCATAGGAAGTTGGGTCACTTGAGCTTTGACATTTTGTCTCGCTTGAGTAAACTCAATTTGGTCCGAGGATTGCCACGATTGAGGTTTGAGAAAGAGTTGGTTTGTGCGCCGTGTAGGCATGCCAAGATGGTAGCCTCTTCTCACCCGCCTCTCACCGATGTGATGACTGAGCGTCCATGCGAGCTGCTCCATATGGACCTTGTTGGCCCAGCTCGTGTGCGATCTGCGGGTGGGAAGTGGTATGTCCTTGTTGTGGTGGACGACTACTCTCGGTATGCGTGGGTGTTCTTTCTTGAGGAGAAGGGAGAGACGTTTGGTTTTGTTCGAGATCTTGTCTTGAGGTTAAGAAACGAGAGGCACGGAGATGCCATACGAGCGATCCGCAGTGACAATGGCTCGGAATTCAAAAACTCTCGCTTCGAAACCTTTTGCCATGACTTGGGTCTTGAACATCAGTTTTTGAGTTCGTATACGCCTCCCCAGAATGGCGTGGTGGAAAGGAAAAACAGGACCTTGTGCGAGATGGCTCGGACGATGCTCGACGAGCATAGGACTCCGAGAAGGTTCTGGGCTGAGGCGGTCAATACCGCGTGCCATGTGTCGAACAGGATCTACCTCAGGGTTCACAAGAAGAAAACCTGTTACGAGTTGATGCACGGTCGCACACCCAAGGTGAGTCACTTCCATGTCTTTGGTTGTAAATGCTTCATTCTGAAGAAAGGGAAGAAGTTGGACAAGTTCGAGGCTAGGTCTGTCGATGGTATTTTCTTTGGTTATGCATCTCATTCTAGAGCATTTTGTGTGCTCAATCTTGAAACTAACCAAATCGTGGAGACTTGCGAGGTAACCTTCGACGAGACACAGCCACGTAGTCAGCTTGTTTTTGAGTGTGCAGGTGACGACGAACTTGGTGAGGAGATCTTTCAGGAGGAGGAGCATGAACATGGAGATGATGAAGATGGCGGTGTGATGCCCGTGGCTGAACATGTACCTACTACTTCGACGACGATCGAGAATGGACCCTCTCCCACACCTACAACGACAAACCCAGATCAAGGCGAAGCTGCTGTTGAGGGGGAGGTAGCATCAAGGCGAGAACCTCCCCGACGAGTGCAAGTGGATCACCCAGCTTCGAGAATCATCGGCGACATGAATGAACGTACTACACGGTCGAGGGTTCGGAACAATTCTCATTTCGCTCATGCTGCTTTTGTTGCCACTTTTGAGCCCAAAGACATTGGACATGCGTTATTTGATCATAATTGGGTTAACTCGATGCATGAGGAGTTGGAGAATTTTGAGAGGAACCAAGTTTGGGTGTTGGTTGACCCTCCCCCAGGGTGTAAGCCGATTGGGACAAAATGGGTGTGGAAAAATAAAGAGGGAGAGAAAGGAGAAGTGGTGAGGAACAAGTCGAGACTTGTTGCTCAGGGGTACAGTCAGAAAGAGGGGATCGACTACGAGGAGACTTTCGCTCCTGTAGCTCGTTTGGTGGCGATCAGGATCCTTCTAGCTTTTTCCGTGGCTAAAGGGTTCAAGTTGTACCAGATGGATGTGAAGAGTGCTTTCCTGAACGGTGTGTTGGAGGAAGAGGTGTTTGTGAGGCAACCACCGGGGTTTGAGAGTGAGAAGTACCCTCACCGGGTATACAAGTTGAGGAAGGCGCTGTATGGGTTGAAGCAGGCGCCTAGAGCTTGGTATGGTAGGTTGAGGGGGTTCCTGTTTGAGAGAGGGTTTGAGATGGGGAAGGTCGACCAGACCTTGTTTCTCCTCAGGCAGGGCAGAGATATCCTGATTGTGCAGGTATACGTGGATGATATTGTCTTTGGTGGCTCGTCTAACTCTCTTGTTGCAAGGTTTGCAGAAGACATGAGCAGGGAATTTGAGATGAGCATGATGGGCGAGTTGCAGTTCTTCCTCGGGCTACAAATGAAGCAATCAAAGGAAGGAACATTTGTGCACCAAGCTAAGTACACCAAGGACATTGTGAGGAAGTTCAAGATGGAGGACTCCAAGGCCATGGCGACGCCTATGAGTACGACTACAGTTCTTGATGCGGACGAGGAAGGTGAACACGTGGACCAGAAGGAGTACCGGAGCATGATCGGGTCACTCCTCTACTTGACGGCGACGAGGCCGGACATTCAATTCTCGGTGTGTCTGTGCGCTCGTTTTCAAGCTTCTCCGAGGACTTCGCATCGGCAAGCAGTCAAGCGCATTTTCAGGTATTTGCGACACACTCCCGACTTCGGCCTTTGGTACTCTGCGTCTTCTTCTTTGGCGCTTCATGGATTTTCAGACACGGATTTTGCCGGGTGTTGGTTGGATAGGAAGTCCACTTCTGGGACTTGCCAGTTCTTGGGTTCTTCTTTGGTATCTTGGTCTTCCCGCAAACAGTCGAGTGTTGCTCAATCCACTACCGAGGCAGAGTATGTGGCCGCAGCTAGCTGTTGCTCTCAGCTCCTTTGGATCACATACACCATGAGTGACTTTGGTGAGGAGTATACCCATGTCCCACTTCAATGTGATAGCACCAGTGCCATAAGCGTTGCAAAGAACCCAGTGCTCCATTCCAAAACCAAGCACATAGAAGTGAGGTATCATTTTCTGAGAGACAACGTAGAGAAAGGGAAGATAGCTTTGATCCATGTACCCACACATGAACAACTAGCCGATATTTTCACCAAACCCCTAGATCAAGCAACTTTCACTCGTTTGCGGGGGGAGCTTGGTGTTTGCTTGATTTCTTGAGTTGGCGTGTGGGAGCTCCTTTGTAGCATATGTATAGCTTTCCTTTGTGCATTTCTTGCATTTGGCATGGCATATGTAGCATGATGTATAGGCATCTTTGTATCTTAGGTTGCATGCATTTTGTATCATATGCATTGTTTAGGAAAGGCTTCTCCTATACACATTGTTCACCATGGAATGACATATATGTCTTTGTGAGCTAATTTGGTAAGCTATGGTTAGTTTGGCTTAGCTCTTGACAATCTTGGTTTGTATCCATGGTTGATGGCTATGTTTTTGAAAAATTTCATATATATGCTCTCTTGTGAGTAAATGCCTTTACATGATCTTGACATGTTTTAGTGGCTTGGCTATGCTTAATTTGTGGTTGGATAGCTTATTTTGATCATATGGGGCCAAAGGCTCATTTGCCATCATGAATGTTTAGCCCCCATGCTTCATCTTGTGGAGGGGCATAAGTTCCTTTTTGTCGCAAAGACATTTCATGTACCAATTATAAATCTGAAAATGAAATGTAAATTGCTTGAAAAATGTGCTCCCATGTCATATGTGCTAATTTTAATTTGCTTTGGGTGCTAAATCGTTGCATGATGCCTACCAATGAGAAGTCTCATATATAGAAGTAGGCACATGGCTCGGTGGCTTTGACATGACATGAGGTGCTTGTGGGTGTTTATGATGGTCTTATGCTTAGAATGGTTGTCCTAGCATGAAGTTTGTGTGGCTTTGCCATTTTGACATGTTTTACTCATGTTTAGGACTTTGCTCATGAGAGGGTAATTTTTCGCAAAATTGCTAAATTCTATCTTAGCTTCGCCCAATGGTTGTGAAACTTGGTGATCATGAAGTTTATGTCTTTACGAAGCTATAGAGTATCTAACTTGCTCGTTTGGACATGTGTAGCATTCTATGTTGAATTTTGTCTATTTGAGAAGCTCTAGGTTGCATTTTTTTGCATTTTTGGCTTGATTCATGCATTGTCAACAAGGGGGAGAAGTTTGAGCATGTTTTGGCCTACTGAATGCATTTGGAAGGTTTTCAGGTGGTTTCGAGCTATTTTTGGGCTCTGTTGTGCACCGGTCTGACCGGTTGAGGTCACCGGTCTGACCGGTCAGAGTGCTGGTCCTGTTCACATGTTGCCCACCGGTCTGACCGGTGGTGTCGACCGGTCTGACCGGTCAGAGCTGAGCTGTTGCAGCTGCTCTGTTTTGTGAAGTGGTTCGCATGCATTTGTCCAGGGGGAGCTTGCATGTGTGCAGGGGGAGCTCTTTGTGGTTTTCGAGCTTTGGTTTGATGGTTTGTGCTCTTTGGTTTGATGGTTTGTGCTCTTTGCTTGAGCATGTTTTGTCTCGGATGTGTCGAGCCGTTGCCCTTGCCTAAGGGGTCCGAGACTTGTCTTCTTCAAGTGATCCTGCTCTTTGCCTTTTCTTTGGCTTTCGATCGCTTGTTGGAGTTTCTTTTAGTTGTTTCTTTTCTTTTCCTTTTCTCTTGGTTACCAAAACGTGTGTGTTGTCAATGCACTCATAAAGGGGGAGATTGAGAGCCAGGTGTGGTTCGAGGACCGGTGGATGGTCGCTTCCTGGTGTGATGAGTGATTGACAACGTGGTGTGGACTGATTCTTGGCTAAGTATTGCAGGTGCAGGTTGCGGCTTGACTGGTGCAGGTGCAGGTGAAGAACAAGCGTGAAAGGTCGTTGCCGGTGAGGCCTCCAGGTGTGGAGAAGACAAGTAGGCTTGGTTCGAGGGACCCGGTGGCCAGCGGGGTCAAGTGCGGGCTGCATGGTGGCAAGAACGGCAAGATGAAGTCATGGACGGTTTCTTGGTTGAGCCTCAAAACCAAGGTCGAGCCGGGACTACGTGGGAGCCGAGTCATGAGTGGTGATTGGCGGAGGCTACACCGAGTTCGCGGGGTTTCCAGTGGTTCACCAGAAAACCACTGGGTTCCTTGGTTGATCCACAAAGCCAAGACCGAAGAACCGAAGACGGAGGTGCAGCAGCTCCAGACCGGTCTGACCGGTGGGTCTGACCGGTCTGACCGGTGAGGAGCACCGGTCTGACCGGTGTGCGACGACGCAGTCCGGAATCTTCGAAGCGGAGGACACGCGTCGGGATCGCAAGGCTTGCGTCGAGGCTAAGCAAGTTTGCGGTCGCTGGGCATCCGTCCGATGGTGCGAAGACAAAGACTTCCAATTTCGCCCTCGAGGGGCATGTATCCCTAGTTAGCTAGTAAGGGTATTTTAGTCTTTCGGTTGCCTCCATATAACCCAAGTGGTGAGAGGATGGCAGCCATCTCTTGGAACCCTAGCTCATTTGGTTTTCCTATTTTCCTTCCTATTTTCTTAGGATTTTCGTAGGACTAGCTTGAGAGCTTCATGGTGAGATCTTGTGAGAGGGAAGGATGATCGGGTGGCAAGCTAGACCTTGTATGAACCTCTTTGGTATGTATAGATGATTCGGCGTGGTTCCTCAAGGCTTGGATGTGTCTTTCCCGTTTCTCCTTTTTGGTGATTTTCGGAGCCCTTTCTTGGCGATTTTCTTGGAGCGATTTCGAGGCCTTTCTCTTTGGGATTTGGTGGGGGATGTATGCATGAACCCTTCGTGGTTCTTTACCCTTTGATTCCCCTTCCAAATCCGTGAGCAAAGGGGCTCGATTTTGGGGTTTTCGTGGCTCTAGGGTTAGAGGTGTTCTTGGTGGGATTTCTTCGATTCCTCTTGATTTGACAAGTTTTGGTGGACCAAATCTTGGCTATGGAGTACCCATGAGGTGTTCCTACTATCCCCAAAGTCTTGTGCAAAACCGTGGAGCGGATCGGGAGACCGGGAGTTGGATTTGGAGGAGTTGACTCGCGGGCGCTGTTCATCCCGAGCTGCCCAGGCACGACCGGTCTGACCGGTGCTCTTGACCGGTCTGACCGGTGCTAGCCCTTGGTGGGTTTTTGTCTCGGGGAATAGCCTTGTCCGTGTGGTTTTGTCCCGTGGTCCTGCTGATCAGTTCTTGGCGTGTTTGGAGTTGGTTTGCTAGGTTTTGTGAGGGGTTCTTCTTCCTCACAGGTTGTGTTTCGTGGTGGTTTTTGTTCCAGGGCCTAGAGGAGTCACTGAGGCCTCCTGGAACGTTTGCAGTGCGGCTGCTGTAGCCACCGGCCTGACCGGCTCTGTCCACCGGTCTGACCGGTGTCACCGGTCTGACCGGCGCAGGCCATCGGTCTGACTGGTGTAGCACAGACAGCAAGCCGTGCAAGTTTCCGCTGTGTGTTTTGGTGAGTTTTGGCTAGGAAGGTTGAGTGTTGGTTCCTAGGACCAGTAGCACTCCAGTGGCTGCGTGGTCTTGACCAACTTGGGTAGTTGGGTCGGAGACGTGAGTTGGAAGCCGTGTTCGTCTTGTTGGAGTTCTCATCTCCTTCGAGAAGAATTTTTATCGGCTCCCAGTCACTCCCCCCTCTCTGGTCGCCTAATCGGTCCTTCACTAGAGGAATCACTGAGGCTTCCTGGAACGTTTGCTGTGCGGCTGCTGTAGCCACCGGCCTGATCGGCGCTGTCCACCGGTCTGACCGGTGTAACCGGTCTGACCGGCGCAGGCCATCGGTCTGACTGGTGTAGCACAGGCAGCAAGCCGTGCAAGTTTCCGCTGTGTGTGTTGGTGAGTTTTGGTTCGGAAGGTTGTGTGTTGGTTCCTAGGACCAGTAGCACTCTAGTGGCTACGTGGTCTTGACCAACTTGGGTAGTTGAGTCGGAGAAGTGTTTCGGAAGCCGTGTTCGTCTTGTTGGAGTTCCCATCTCCTTCGAGAAGAATTTTTATCGGCTCCCATTCACTCCCCCCTCTCTGGTTTTCCTAATCGGTCCTTCAATTGGTATCAGAGCCGGTTCGGGTCTTCATTGACTCTAACCAGTCTAAGATCCAAAGATGGCGTACCAGGAACGGGGTTCGGGTCCTCCGTACTTCGATGGGAAGAACTACCAGATGTGGCAGAGGCGGATGGCGGCGTTCCTCCGCGGAAAGGGTCAGATCCTTTGGGACGTTATGGTGAACACAGCTTATGTTCATTCGATGAACTTCCTTGCTCCAGGATCGAGGGATATGTTCGACGCCAACAACAAGGCGGTCGACTACTTGTTTCGTGCTCTGTGTCAGCCCGAATTCGATCGGGTTCAGACAGAGGACTTAGCTTGTAGGATTTGGGAGCAGTTGAAGGATGCTCATGCTGGGAATGCTCAGGTTCAGGCTCGGATGTACGCGACTTACCGGAGAGAGTACGAGAACTTCACTCATCTCCCCGGCGAGTCCGTCGATGCCCTTTTCCAGCGGTTTACGGTTGTGGTGAACAACATGAGAGCCAATGTGGCCGTGCTCCCATACGATGATCATGATAGAGCCATGAAGCTCTTGCACTCGATGGATCGTACCGTATGGGACGGAAAGGTCGAGGCTATCCTTGAGTCCGAGAAGTATGACACCCTGACCGTGAATGAGCTGTTTTCGAAGCTCAAGTCAGCTGAGTTGGACCGTGGTATGACAGCCAAGATTGAGAGCCTGACTGACTCTCATAGTCTTGCTCTCATCGGTGGCAAAGGAGCTAAGTCTAACGCTAACGCATCCTCCAGGATGTACTCAATGTCTTCTTTGATGTCTTTGCCAGGTTAGGAGTTCGACGTGCTTGGAGAGGCCGAGCTGGCGTTGCTGACCAGGCGGTTCGAGAGGTTGCACGAGAATCGAGTGAACACGAGGAGGACAACACGGACGTGCTTTCAGTGCGGCAAGCCAGGACACTTCGTCGCCGACTGCCCGGAGAAGACGGAGAACAAGGACGGCTACAAGGATGGCTACAGGCACCGGTCGAGCAATGACGGCAAGTACCGATCAAGGCGCGATCACAAGCACAAGAACAAGCACAAGGACTAGCGACGGTCGAGGAAGAAGGACGACCGCGGCAGGAAGGCCCGAGCGATGGTTGGAGCGAGTGACGTCGACTCCAGCTCTGCCTACTCTTCCTCGAGCTCGAGTAGCAGCGAAGATGAAGGTGATCGGCGCAAGAATAAGAAGGCGTCCAAGAACTTGAGCATGTTGAGCTGCTTCGCGGGAGATGGCTTCTGCGGCACGGCTCGTAGCTCTGGCAGCAAGAAGAGTCACCTTAGTGACTCGGACTCCGACTCTGAGGATGAGGTACATGACGAGCTTCCCTTCTTGTGTAAGGAGAACGAGCGTCTTGGCAAGTTGCTTGATAACCGCGATGACATGCTTAGAGAGGCCAAGAAGATGAGGAAAGAGCTTAGGGCATCACTAGAAGATGCTAGGAACCGTGTGGCTGAGCTAGAAACCCAGAACCTAGATGCTAAGCTTGAGATTGATTCCCTTAAGGCTTCTCCTGTGGTTTCTGATGAGATTGATTGCTGTGATTGCTCTGTGTACCTAGCTGATCTTACTGCTCTTAAGGATAAGCATGCTTCCACTTGTGATGAACTAGATGTGCTGAGGGTTGAAGTGGCTGAGCTTAAGGCTAGACCTACTTTGCTAGGTGCTTGCACTTCTTGCCCTGTTTTGCATGGAAAGATTGATGAGATGCATGCTTACACTGTTTCGCTTGAGGCTAAGTTAAAAGAGCCTATTTCCACTTCTTGTTCTACTTGTGAATTGCAAGCGGTTAAGAATTTGGAGCTTGCGCATTATGTTGATCGCTTGCAGGATGAGAATGATGAGCTGAGGAAATGTATGAGCTGGTTGTCGGGTCAGGAGCCTCAGCTTGGTATCATGATAGCGGCTTTCAAACGCTATGATGGTCAGACACTTGGGGCTGACAAGCTTGGAGAGAACAGTGGTGAGGGAGTTGAGAGAGTTGGAGAGATCCCTATCCCACCACCAAACAGACACAAGAACAAGTTTGAGCCCAAGCCTAACCATCTCAGAAACAAACTTGACACTACTTCAGATCCACCCATATTCCCTCACCCAACAAATGATTTCCAAAAACCGGTGAAGTTTGTAAGCCCAAAGGGAGGTGAGGAAGGAGAGAAGAAGGGTAAGAAACCGAGTGAGCAGCCCCAACCCAAGCCTAAGCCTAAGCCACAGCCCATGAAGTTCCATTGTGGGTATTGTGGGAGAGATGGTCACAAGGATGAGTTTTGCTTCAAGAGGAAGCGTGAGGAGAGATTGGCTAGAGAGTGGGCTAACAAGGACAGGTACCACCCCTCTAATGGTGTACCTGAGCCTCGTATGCAGATGCCCAGGGCCAAGGCGATTGTGAGGACAGTTCCGGCTTGGGGAGACCGGAAGGTAGCAGGTGCTGCTGCTGGCCGAGCTACACCGGTCAGGCCGGTGCACTACACCGGTCAGACCGGTGCAGGTCTGGACAGACAGCGGTCTGGTTTTCGTGCTCGTGAGGACGCTCGGTTTGGTTCAGGTGGTCGTGGTTCTGGTGGTTGGTATGGAAAGTCTGCAGGTGGTCAGTTTGCTAGACGTTCTCCACCTCGTGCTCAATACGGGGGTGGGAGGAGTCGTAACTTTGAGATGGAGAGGAGGAACGATCCACGATCTTCTTTTCGTGGCTTTCGTCCTCCTCCAGCTAGAGAGGGTTGGTTCCCTCGTAGTGGTTACCGTGGTGGTATTCGTGGTGGTAGCTTTGATAGGCGTGATGATTTGGTTTGTGCTAACCCCACTTTGGAGCAAATGGCTCGGCACTGGTTTTACTCTTTTGGTACTAACCCCAGTGCTGAGTCGTTTGTTCAATCACGTGCTCGCTTTTGAATTTCAGGTGGGAGACTTGAGAAACGTTTGGTTGATTGACTCCGGTTGCTCAAGGCATTTGACCGGGGACAAGGGGTGGTTCTCAAGTCTCGTCCCGGTGGTGTCCAGGACATACATCACCTTTGGGGACAATGGGCGAGGGCGTGTGCTTTCAGAAGGTGAGATCAAGGTAAGTGACAAGGTCATTCTCAGGCGTGTTGCTCTTGTTCAATCGCTGGGGTTCAATTTACTTTCTGTGTCCCAGTTGTTGGATGAGGGCTTTGAGGTGTTGTTTCTGCCTGGTGGTTCTCGGATTTTAGATTCTCGAGGGGACCTAGTTTGCATGGTCGTTCCCGAGGGTCAAGTGTTCTGAGCTGATTTCTCTCAGTCTTCTGGTGTGGAGCGTTGCTTTTTGGCTGGTTCTTCGAGTGAGTTGTGGAAGTGGCATAGGAAGTTGGGTCACTTGAGCTTTGACCTTTTGTCTCGCTTGAGTAAACTCAATTTGGTCCGATGATTGCCACGGTTGAGGTTTGAGAAAGAGTTGGTTTGTGCGCCGTGTAGGCATGCCAAGATGGTAGCCTCTTCTCACCCGCCTCTCACCGATGTGATGACTGAGCGTCCATGCGAGCTGCTCCATATGGACCTTGTTGGCCCAGCTCGTGTGCGATCTGCGGGTGGGAAGTGGTATGTCCTTGTTGTGGTGGACGACTACTCTCGGTATGCGTGGGTATTCTTTCTTGAGGAGAAAGGGGAGACGTTTGGTTTTGTTCGAGATCTTGTCTTGAGGTTAAGAAACGAGAGGCACGGAGATGCCATACGAGCGATCCGCAGTGACAATGGCTCGGAATTCAAAAACTCTCGCTTTGAAACCTTTTGCCATGACTTGGGTCTTGAACACCAGTTTTTGAGTCCGTATACGCCTCCTCAGAATGGTGTGGTGGAAAGGAAAAACAGGACCTTGTGCGAGATGGCTCGGACGATGCTCGACGAGCATAGGACTCCGAGAAGGTTCTGGGCTGAGGCGGTCAATACCGCGTGCTATGTGTCGAACAGGATCTACCTCAGGGTTCACAAGAAGAAAACCTGTTACGAGTTGATGCACGGTCGCACACCCAAGGTGAGTCACTTCCATGTCTTTGGTTGTAAATGCTTCATTCTGAAGAAAGGGAAGAAGTTGGACAAGTTCGAGGCTAGGTCTGTCGATGGTATTTTCTTTGGTTATGCATCTCATTCTAGAGCATTTCGTGTGCTCAATCTTGAAACTAACCAAATCGTGGAGACTTGCGAGGTAACCTTCGACAAGACTCAGCCACGTAGTCAGCTTGTCTTTGAGTGTGCAGGTGACGACGAACTTGGCGAGGAGATTTTCCAGGAGGAGGAGCATGAACATTGAGATGATGAAGATGGCGGTGTGGTGCCCGAGGCTGAGCATGTACCTACTACTTCGACGACGATCGAGAACGGGCCCTCTCCCACACCTACGACGACAAACCCAGATCAAGGCGAAGCTGCTGTTGAGGGGGAGGTAGCATCAAGGCGAGAACCTCCTCGGAGAGTGCAAGTGGATCACCCAGCTTCGAGAATCATCGGCGACATGAATGAACGTACTACACGGTCGAGGGTTCGGAACAATTCTCATTTCACTCATGCTGCTTTTGTTGCCACCTTTGAGCCCAAAGACATTAGACACACGCTATCTGATCATAATTGGATTAATTCGATGCATGAGGAGTTGGAGAATTTTGAGAGGAACCAAGTTTGGGTGTTGGTTGACCCTCCCCCAGGGTGTAAGCCGATTGGGACAAAATGGGTGTGGAAGAACAAAGAGGGAGAGAAAGGAGAAGTGATGAGAAACAAGTCAAGGCTTGTTGCTCAAGGGTATAGTCAGAAAGAGGGGATCGACTACGAGGAGACTTTCACTCCTGTAGCTCGTTTGGAGGCGATCAGGATCCTTCTAGCCTTTTCCGTGGCTAAAGGGTTCAAGTTGTACCAGATGGATGTGAAGAGTGCTTTCCTGAACGGTGTGTTGGAGGAAGAGGTGTATGTGAGGCAACCACCGGGGTTTGAGAGTGAGAAGTACCCCCACCGGGTTTACAAGTTGAGGAAGGCGTTGTATGGGTTGAAGCAGACATCTAGAGCTTGGTATGGTAGGCTGAGGGGGTTCCTGTTTGAGAGAGGGTTTGAGACGGGGAAGGTCGACCAGACCTTGTTTCTCCTCAGGCAGGGGAAAGATATCCTGATTGTGCAGGTGTACGTGGATGATATTGTCTTTGGTGACTCGTCTAACTCTCTTGTTGCAAGGTTTGCAGAAGACATGAGCAGGGAATTTGAGATGAGCAAGATGGGTGAGTTGCGGTTCTTCCTTGGGCTCCAGATCATGCAATCAAAGGAAGGAATATTTGTGCACCAAGCTAAGTACACCAAGGACATTGTGAGGAAGTTCAAGATGGAGGACTCCAAGGCCATGGCGACGCCTATGAGTACGACTACAGCTCTTGATGCGGACGAGGAAGGTGAGCATGTGGACCAGAAGGAGTACCGAGTATGATTGGGTCACTCCTTTACTTGACGGCGACGAGGCCGGACATCCAGTTCTTGGTATGTCTGTGCGCTCGCTTTCAAGCATCTCCAAGGTCTTCGCATCGGCAAGCGGTCAAGCGTATTTTCAGGTATTTGCGTCATACTCCCGACTTCGGCCTTTGGTACTCCGCGTCCTCTTCTTTGGCGCTTCATGGTTTTTCAGACGCGGATTTTGCCGGGTGTCGGTTGGATAGGAAGTCCACTTCTGGGACTTGCCAGTTCTTGGGTTCTTCTTTGGTGTCTTGGTCTTCCCGCAAACAGTCGAGTGTTGCTCAATCCACTACCGAGGCAGAGTATGTGGTCGCAGCTAGTTGTTGCTCTCAGCTCCTTTGGATCACATACACCATGAGTGACTTTGGTGAGGAGTATACCCATGTCCCACTTCAATGTGATAGCACCAGTGCCATAAGTGTAGCAAAGAACCCAGTGCTCCATTCCAAAACCAAGCACATAGAAGTGAGGTATCATTTCCTGAGAGACAATGTAGAGAAAGGGAAGATAGCCTTGATCCATGTACCTACACATGACCAACTAGCTGATATTTTCACCAAACCCCTTGATCAAGCAACTTTCACTCATTTGCGGGGGGAGCTTAGTGTTTGTTTGATTTCTAGAGTTGGTGTGTGGGAGCTCCTTTGTAGCATATGTATAGCTTTCTTTGTGCATTTCTTGCATTTGGCATGACATATGTAACATGATGTATAGGCATCTTTGTATCTTAGGTTGCATGCATTTTGTATCATATGCATTGTATAGGAAAAGCTTCTCCTATATACATTGTTTCACCATGGTATGATATATATGTCCTTGTGAGCTAATTTGGTAAGCTATGGTTAGTTTGGCTTAGCTCTTGATAATCTTGGTTTATATCCATGGTTGATGGCTATGTTTTTGAAAAATGTCACATGTATGCTCTCTTGTGAGTAAATGCCTTTATATGATCTTGACATGTTTTAGTGGCTTGGCTATGCTTAATTTGTGGTTGGATAGCTTATTTTGATCATATGGGGCCAAAGGCTCATTTGCCATCATGAATGTTTAGCCCCCATGCTTGATCTTGTGAAGGGGCATAAGTTCCTTTTTGTCGCAAAGACATTTCATGTACCAATTTCAAATCTGAAAATGAAATGTAAATTGCTTGGAAAATGTGCTCCCATGTCATATGTGCTAATTTTAATTTGCTTTGGGTGCTAAACCGTTGCATGATGCCTACCAATGAGAAGTCTCATATCTAGAAGTAGGCACATGGCTCGGTGGCTTTGACATGACATGAGGTGCTTGTGGGTGTTTATGATGGTCTTATGCTTAGAATGGTTGTCCTAGTATGAAGTTTGTGTGGCTTTGCCATTTTGATATGTGTTGCTCATGTTTAGGACTTTGCTCATGAGAGGGTAAATTTTCGCAAAATTGCTCAATTCTATCTTAGCTTCGTCCAATGGTTGTGAAACTTGGTGATCATGAAGTTGATGTCATTACGAAGCTATAGAGTATCTAACTTGCTCATTTGGACATGTGTAGCATCCTATGTTGAATTTTGTCTATTTGAGAAGCTCTAGGTTGCATTTTTTTTTTGCATTTTTGGCTTGATTCATGCACTGTCAACAAGGGGGAGAAGTTTGAGCATGTTTTGGCCTACTGAAGGCATTTGGAGGGTTTTCAGGTGGTTTCGAGCCATTTCTGGGCTCTGTTGTGCACCGGTCTGACCGGTTGAGGTCACCGGTCTGACCGGTCAGAGTGCTGGTCCTGTTCACATGTTGAGCACCGGTCTGACCGGTGGTGTCGACCGGTCTGACCGGTCAGAGCTGAGCTGTTGCAGCTGCTCGGTTTCGTGAAGTAGTTTGCATGCATTCGTCCAGGGGGAGTTGCATTGGTTCAGGGGGAGCTTGCATGTGTGCAGGGGGAGCTCTTTGTGGTTTTCGAGATTTGGTTTGATGGTTTGTGCTCTTTGCTTGAGCATGGTTTTTGTCTCGGATGTGTCGAGCCGTTGCCCTTGCCTAAGGGGTCCGAGACTTGTCTTCTTCAAGTGATCTTGCTCTTTGTCTTTCTTTGGCTTTCGATCGCTTGTTAGAGTTTCTTTTAGTCGTTTCTTTTCTTTTCCATTTTCTCTGTTGTTACCAAAATGTGTGTGTTGTCAATGCACTCATCAAGGGGGAGATTGAGAGCCATGTGTGAGAGCCAGGTGTGGTTCGAGGACCGGTGGATGGTCGCTTCCTGGTGTGATGAGTGATTGACAACGTGGTGTGGACTGATTCTTGGCTAAGTATTGCAGGTGCAGGTTGCGGCTTGACTGGTGCAGGTGCAGGTGAAGAACAAGCGTGAAAGGTCATTGCCGGTGAGGCCTCCAGGTGTGGAGAAGACAAGTATGCTTGGTTCGAGGGACCCGGTGGCCAGCGGGGTCAAGTGCGGGCCGCATGGTGCCAAGAACGGCAAGATGAAGTCATGGACGGTTTCTTGGTTGAGCCTCAAAACCAAGGTCGAGCCGGGACTACGTGGGAGCCGAGTCATTAGTGGTGATTGGCGGAGGCTACACCGAGTTCGCAGGGTTTCCGGTGGGTCACCAGAAAACCACTGGGTTCCTTGGTTGATCCACAAAGCCAAGACCGAAGAATCGAAGACGGAGGTGCAGCAGCTCCAGACCGGTCTGACCGGTGGGTACCGGTCTGACCGGTGAGGAGAACCGGTCTGACCGGTGTGCGACGACGCAGTCCGAAATCTTCGAAGCGGAGGACACGCGTCGGGATTGCAAGGCTTGCGTCGAGGCTAAGCAAGTTTGCGGTCGCTGGGCATCCGTCTGATGGAGCGAAGACAAAGATTTCTGAATTCGCCCTTGAGGGGCATGTATCCCTAGTTAGCTAGTAAGGGTATTTTAGTCTTTCGGTTGCCTCCATATAACCCAAGGGGTGAGAGGATGGCAGCCATCTCTTGGAACCCTAGCTCATTTGGTTTTCCTATTTTCCTTCCTATTTTCCTTAGGATTTTCGTAGGACTAGCTTGAGAGCTTCATGGTGAGATCTTGTGAGAGGGAAGGATGATCGGGCGGCAAGCTAGACCTTGTATGAACCTCTTTGCTATGTATAGATGATTCGGCGTGGTTCCTCAAGGCTTGGATGTGTTTTTCCCATTTCTCCTTTTTGGTGATTTTCGGAGGCTTTTCTTGGCGAATTTCTTGTGGCGATTTTGAGACCTTTCTCTTTGGGATTTGGTGGGGGATGTATGCGTGAACCCCTCGTGGTTCTTTTCTCTTTGATCTCCCTCCCAAATCCGTGAGTAAAGGGGCTCAATTTTGGGGTTTTCGTGGTTCTAGGGTTCGTGGTGTTCTTGGCGGAAATCCTTCGATTCCTCTTGATTCAACAAGTTTTGGTGGACCAAATCTTGGCTATGGAGTACCCATGAGGTGTTCCTACTATCCCCAAAGTCTTGTGCGAATCCGTGGAGTGAATCAGGAGATCGGGAGTTGGATTTGGGGGAGTTGACTCGCGGGCGCTGTTCATCCCGAGCTGCCCAGGCACGACCGGTCTGACTGGTGCTCTTAACCGGTCTGACCGGTGCTAGCCCTTGGTGGGTTTTTGTCTCGGGGAATAGCCTTGTTCGTGTGGTTTTGTCCCGTGGTTCTGCTGGTCAGTTCTTGGCGTGCTTGGAGTTGTTTTGCTAGGTTTTGTGAGGGGTTCTTCTTCCTCACAGGTTGTGTTTCGTGGTGGTTTTTTTTCCAGGGCCTAGAGGAGTCACTGAGGCTTCTTGGAACGTTTGCTGTGCGGCTGCTGTAGCCACCGGCCTGACCGGCTCTGTCCACCGGTCTGACCGGTGTCACCGGTCTGACCGGCGCAGGCCATCGGTCTGACCGGTGTAGCACAGGCAGCAAGCCGTGCAAGTTTCCGCTGTGTGGTTTGGTGAGTTTTGGCTCGGAAGGTTGAGTGTTGGTTCCTAGGACCAGAAGCACTCCAGTGGCTATGTGGTCTTGACCAACTTGGGTAGTTGAGTCGGAGACGTGTGTTGGAAGCCGTGTTCATCTTGTTGGAGTTCCCATCTCCTTCGAGAAGAATTTTTATCGGCTCCCATTCACTCCCCCCCTCTCTGGTTCGCCTAATCGGTCCTTCAATGTGTGGTTTGAGGACCGGTGGATGGTCGCTTCCTGGTGTGATGAGTGATTGACAACGTGGTGTGGACTGATTCTTTGCTAAGTATTGTAGGTGCAGGTTGCGACTTGACTGGTGTTGGTGCAGGTGAAGAACAAGCGCGAAAGGTCGTTGCCAGTGAGGCCTCCAGGTGTGGAGAAGACAAGTTGGCTTGGTTCGAGGGACCCGGTGGCCAGCGGGGTCAAGTGCGGGCCACATGGTGGCAAGAACGGCAAGATGAAGTCATGGACGGTTTCTTGGTTGAGCCTCAAAACCAAGGACGAGCCGGGACTACGTGGGAGCCGAGTCATGAGTGGTGATTGGCGGAGGCTACACCGAGTTCGCGGGGTTTCCGGTGGTTCACCAGAAAACCACTGTGTTCCTTGGTTGATCCACAAAGCCGTGACCGAAGAACCGAAGACGGAGGTGCAGCAGCATCGGACCGGTCTGACCGGTGGGTCTGACCGGTGGGTCTGACCGGTGGGTACCGGTCTGACCGGTGAGGTACACCGGTCTCACCGGTGTGCGACGACGCAGTCCGGAATCTTCTAAGCGGAGGACACGCGTCGGGATCGCAAGGCTTGCGTCGAGGCTAAGCAAGTTTGCGGTCGCTGGGCATCCGTCCGATGGAGCGAAGACAAAGATTTCCGAATTCGCCCTTGAGGGGCATGTATCCCTAGTTAGCTAGTAAGGGTATTTTCGTCTTTCGGTTGCCTCCATATAACCCAAGTGGTGAGAGGATGGCAGCCATCTCTTGGAACCCTAGCTCATTTGGTTTTCCTATTTTCCCTTCCTATTTTCCTTAGGATTTTCATAGGACTAGCTTGAGAGCTTCATGGTGAGATCTTGTGAGAGGGAAGGATGATCGGGCGGCAAGCTAGACCTTGTATGAACCTCTTTGGTATGTATAGATGATTCGGCGTGGTTCCTCAAGGCTTGGATGTGTCTTTCCCGTTTCTCCTTTTTGGTGATTTTCGGAGGCTTTTCTTGGCGAATTTCTTGTGGCGGTTTTGAGACCTTTCTCTTTGGGATTTGGTGGGGGATGTATGCATGAACCCCTCATGGTTCTTTTCCCTTTGAATCCCCTCCTAAATCCGTGAGTAAAGGGGCTCAATTTTAGGGTTTTCGTTGTCCTAGGGTTAGTGGTGTTCTTGGCGGAAATCCTTCGATTCCTCTTGATTCAACGAGTTTTGGTGGACCATAACTTGGCTATGGAGTACCCATGAGGTGTTCCTACTATCCCCAAAGTCTTGTGCGAATCCGTGGAGCGAATCGGGAGTTGGATTTGGAGGAGTTGACCCGCGGGCGCTGTTCATCCCGAGCTGCCCAGTCGTGACCGGTCTGACCGGTGCTCTTGACCGGTCTGACCGGTGCGAGCCCTTGGTGGGATTAGTCTCGGGGAACAGCCTTGTCCGTGTGGTTTTGTCTCGTGGTCCTGCTGGTCAGTTCTTGGCGTATTTGGAGTTGTTTTGCTAGGTTTTGTGAGGGGTTCTTCTCCCTTGCAGATTGTGCTTTGGAGGTGGTTTTTGTTCCAGGGCCTAGAGGAGTCACTGAGGCTTCCTGGAACGTTTGCTGTGCGGCTGCTGTAGCCACCGGCCTGACCGGCGCTGTCCACCAGTCTGACCGGTGTAACCGGTCTGACCGACGCAGGCCATCGGTCTGACCGATGTAGCACAGGCAGCAAGCCGTGCAAGTTTGTGCTGTGTGTGTGTTGGTGAGTTTTGGTTCGGAAGGTTGTGTGTTGGTTCCTAGGACCAGTAGCACTCCAGTGGCTACGTGGTCTTGACCAACTTGGGTAGTTGAGTCGGAGAAGTGTTTCGGAAGCCGTGTTCGTCTTGTTGGAGTTCCCATCTCCTTCGTGAAGAATTTTTATCGGCTCCCATTCACTCCCCCCCTTTCTGGTTCGCCTAATCGGTCCTTCAATTTTTGAGATCGTTTAGATCAAATCTTGATTCAAGTGGCTATAGTTTTGAATGATTGTTTGTTGCTAGCCACTTGTAGTCAAGGGTTCATTACGAGTTCACAGGCCATATCTATCAATATCTCAATCAAATCTCTCTTTTCAAAAGTCAAGGAGACCTTTCAGGGCAACCACAGGTCACCCGCACCCTCTTGGCGGGTCACGCATTTCTTCTCTGGTGGACGGCGGGTCACCTGGCCTCTCATGGCGGGTCTCCCGGGCTTGCAAGACTTAGCCAAAATCTGCCCTCCAGGCAGGGGCGGGTCACCCGGCCCCCTAGGCCGGGTCACCCGTGTTGGCTCTAGTGGGAGCCGGGTCACCCGCCCCCTTAGGCGGGGTCACCCGTGCTGGCAAATCTCGTCCACGCGCAAACAAAAAAAAAGACCCCGTGCGGGTCACCCGGCCCCCTGCGCCGGGTCACCCGTTGTGGCTCTGTGTGACGCCGGGTCACCCGGCCTCTAGGGGCGGGTCACCCGGCCCTGTGTCTAGGGGTATAAAAGAGGCGCGGCTGGCCCCTCACTCTCTTAGTTCTTCCTCTTTCTCCTCTCCACCCGCCACCGGCCCCCTCCCTAGGAGCTCCTCCGCTGATTTTTGTGCTCCTCCGTCCAAATCACAAGCTTGTGGGCGCATTGGATCGAGCTTTTCCTCAAGTTCAAGCATCTCCCTCGATTCCTCCGCAAATCTCGCGGGAAAAGCAACGGTAAACTTTTTCAAAATCCCCTTTCCCGATCTCTCAATGTGGTTCGTTCTAGGTGATTTCTTTCGGTCAAAAGCTTCATCTAGCACCCTAGAACTCACCCCTAAAATCTCGCTTCGATTCATGAACTCCATCACCCGCAACGAGCGATTAGGGTTCATCCCGCCCGGGGCGGGTGACCCACCCCCTAGGGGCGGGTGACCCGGCCTCTCGCGGGGTGACCTCTTCTCACTAGTTTCTCCACCCAATCTTAATCCTTTATTGCATATCTATCTCAGATGGGTCGAGACAAGGTTCAAGGCAAAGGGAAGGAGATTCAATGTGACGAAGACGCCTCAAGTGAAGATCATGACCGTGCCTCCGATGATGATTATTCTCAACCTGCTCACTCCAAGCGGTCCATGCCTCAAGATCCTCCAGCTCGTGCTCTTGGTCGTGGTCGTGGGGATAGTGGCAACCCCATGCTATGGAAGAAAGTGTTGACTAGTGGCCCTAAGGGAAGTCGTGCTCGAATGAAGAATGCAAGCACCGGCGATGAAGGGGGACGTTATGATGATGATATTGACATATCTATCTATACAAGGATGGTTGTCCCGATTCATCCACCAGAACGGACACGCAAAGACCCCAAGTTGGTTGATTATTCCAAGCATGCCAATGACATCTCACCACTCCGGTTCCAAGATCCATGGAAGCTTCCACGGAATTTCTTTTGTGATGATCGTTTTTGGCGTGCCCATCAAGCCGATTGGTATGAATCCGTCATCATCACCAAGAAGACCATTACCACAGATATGAAATGGATTGATTGGCAACACTTGCATGACCTCAACCCCCCACTTGGAGAAATTGCTCACGCCGTCTACCTTCGTTGTCATGTGCAAGGTATATCTCATCTTATGAGTTTCTCTTGCAATTGGTGTAATGAGGTCGTCGCTCAATTCTATGCCACCCTTTATGTTGATGATGATGAGAATATCATGCACTTTTCACTTGGAGGCAAGAGGTTTAAGATCACTTTATTTGAGTTTGCCTCACTCTTTAAGCTTCGTGGTGCCAAAGACAACAACGCTTTCAACCACATTGTTTGCTTGCACGATAGTGATGAACTTGATGTGAGCAAAATGGAGTTTATGTATGACAAGGCTTATGGAGATATTCATTATGGACATCCTAGTGGTCTCACCCCGTATTACAAGTTGATGTATCTTCTTTTCCGCAACACTTTGTGTCCTAGGGGTGGTAATTCTGACAAAATCTCCAATTATGCACGGAACATTTTGTTTCAAATGGCTCCCAACCAACCTCAATTCAATGCTTGTCATTATCTCTGGAGTGAAATAATTGCATGCTCTTATCAAGGCTCTGCAATTCACTATGCACCTTATGTTTTTGCAATGGTCAAGCACGCATCCAAGATTAATCTTCAATGGGACATTGAGCACAAAAAGTATAACACTCCTAAAGGGAAACTCGAGGAGTCTTTTCATCTTGGCAAGTATCGCACTGGGATTGATCCTAAAGGTCCCCTTCCGGGTGCTTATCCAGTGGAAGGCTTAGGTGCTCCCGGTGCTTCATCTTCACAAGCTCCACCTCCAAGTCAATCCTTTGGACAGCTCCCAAAAGAAGGTCCCTCTCACTTTCATGGTGCTCCTAAGAAAACGAAGGGTAAATTGGATTTTCTTGCCAAGGGTCTCTTTGCTTGCTTCAACATTGGCCGTCAAAATGCAAGAGAGCATGAAATTGATAGAAAGTGGCATGTCGAGGAGTTTCATAAGGCGGAAGTGGAGAGAAAGGCCATGATGACAAAGTTGGATATGCCCCACTCTCCCGTTCGTGAGCTTAGGACTTTTGATCCTCCATCTCCGGTTGAAAATCCTTGGGAAGATCTTGCTTCTTGGGTTGAAGAAGAGGATGATGGGGCCACCGAAGACGAAGGGTGACTCCCCTTTTTGGTGTTTGGTGACAAAGGGGGAGTGAATTTGTTGATGTTGATGGATGGAAGCTCCCACACTTATCTTTTTATCTATCTTTGGACTTGTTATTTATGTAATGGTTTATGAACTTGTAATGAACTATGTGTGGTGTGATGCATGGTGTGCCAAGTGAGAACTCTTATTTATGTAAGACTTATTTGTGGTACTCTATTATGCTAGTGTGATGCATTGAATCTCATTTATCGTGTGCGATGCATGTGTTGGTTGATGATATGTTGTTTCTCACTTTATTGTTGTGATATATCTTGTCATATGCATCACGGTTTATTGCTCATCACACTTATGCACCATGTGTTGTATGCAATGATTTAGGGGGAGCCTACTCTAAATATGTGCAATTGGCATTTGAGGCCATTCTAGTTGAAGAAGCACATATTTAGGGGGAGCTCTTTTCTAAATAATTGGACACAATCCTTGAATTTTATTCCTCTCTTATGAGCTCAAATTATGGTTGTCATCAATCAAAAAAAGGGGGAGATTGAAAGTGCATCTAGGCCCCTAATTATTTTGGTGATAATGACAATTATAATTTGAGTATTTGATGGTTTATCTAAGATGTGTGCAGGAATAAAGGAGATAAAATTTCATATGTGAAAGGAAGGACCTCAATTTCGTATATATGTGTTGAAGCTCAAATGGCGATTTAATTTTAATTTATGTTTCGAATTTGAGTATAGGAAACACCGTACTATAAAGAGGGACATGATTGATAGATCAAAGTTAGTTGCAAGTGCTTAAGTTGAGATCTAACATCCTTTGAGAGACACTATGCACTCACAGGCACATTTTGCACCCTTTTTGTGCAGGGTGGGTGACCCACCCCCTAGGGGCGGGTGACCCGTTTTGCCTCTGGTGAGGGGCGGGTGACCCGAGGTTGACAGGTGGGTGACCCGCCCTATGGGGCCGGGTGACCCGGCCTGTGCACAGTTTGACCCTAACAGCTAGTTCGGGGATGAGGGGTATTTATACCCCATCTCCCTCCTTTCTAGGGTTCCGCCTCCTCCTCCATTGAAACACCTCCTAAGCTTACTTCCCTCTCTCCCAACTCCCTTCCAAGCACTCCTAGCAAGGATTCAACCTAGGGTTTGGGTGTGAGAGACATTTGAGGTGTGAGATTAAGCCCCTTTGTGAGAGCTCTTCGTGTGTTCATCTCAAGAAGCACTTGTGGCGGCTTTGGTTCATTGATTCGCGTTTATTACTCTTGAAGATTGCTTCTAGACGGTTAGGCGTCGCCCGTTGAGTGCCCTCTCCGTGTGGTGCACCCGGGAACGTTTGTATTACCCTCTCCTTTGTGGAGATTTCTTAGTGAGCACCAATCTTCCTTTGTGGGGATTGGGTGAGGCAAGTGGCTCTTCGTGATAGCCCTCCCTTTGTGGGAACCTCAACGGAGACGTAGCTTCCTTGGTGGAAGTGAACTTCGGATTAAATCTTTGTCTCTTGCTCGTTCGTGTTCATCTCCTCCTCTCTAACCCTAGAAGCTTATTTTGTCCCGATCTACTTTTGTGTGTTGTTGCTTGGCATATCATCTTGTGTAGGTTGTCTACAACATCCTTGGTGAACTTTTGATTCAAAGGGTTTCGGTAAAATCACTTCTTACTTAAGTAATTTATTCTTGTTTTCCTGTCGCAGGGTGACCCGCCCTGACAGTCAGGGTGACCCGCCCCCCCGCGGGTGACCCGGCCATAGGGTGCGGGTGACCCGGCCTTTGATCCGCTGCTCAGTTTTTCAGGAAAATTTGAAGTGATCCTATTCACCCCCCTCTAGGCATCACAAGGTCCTTTCACTCTTGCGCACCGCATCTGATAAGTAGCCTTGATCCTTTGCAGAGCTGACGGAAGAAGTCGACAAGTTCAAGAACAAAGCGCTGGACTGGCAGCTAGCCTTCAACCGTGAAGAAGCAGCTCATTTGGATCTGAAGGAAGACTATACGGTGCGGTGCTTCGAACTTGAGCGCGAAATGGACATCCGCATTGCCGGCTGGACTGATTTGCTCTGTTGCATGCAGTCGCGTAAGGAAAAAATTGAAGAAGCTGAGGGCCTACGCTCAGAGCTGAAGGCCTTGACAGAGGCGGCCGAGCCAGTAGTAAATCTGTTCGAGCCCAGAGTCGCTGGAATTCAGCCCCGTCCACTTGTGGAGGGGCTGAAAGATACGCCGAAGAAGATTCTGGAGTACGCTCAAAGGCTGGCCTTCACTATCCCAAATCAAGTCCTGAGCTTCATCAAGTCTTTCTATGCCGAGGCGGACCTCACGGTCATCATGAACGGCAGATCTGGAGATTGCACCGACGATCGTCTCAATGAGCTGATGCAACAGACTTCTCCAATCGCGGAAGTAGTCTCCAAGCTCATCGATCTCCGTTAGATGTACCTGTAGGTAGAAACACTAGGGAAAAGACAAGTGTAATCCCGAACAAGTGTTTATGTAATATAATTGAAAACTTTGAAGAAATCAATTATCTGGATCCCTTTGTTGCTTATGTGTTGGCCAAGTACTCGAATTGGTTTTGAGTTGTGTGGCTGCAAAAAGGGATATGATACACGAGTAGAAATACTCAAGTGTAAACATGTTCCCAAGATCGTTAGCTTAATCATGACGAGTTGAACACCTTAGCTGTAGCAGCGTAAAAGAAGGCTTTGTCATGAAATAAGCTAAGAGTAGTAACAAGTCGATGTAGAGTAGCGGCTTGTACTAAACACATTGTACAGAGTTTACAATGTCTTGAGAACCTCTGAGGCTAACTAGCCTAGTGAGAGAGTACTCGAAAAGAACTTATTCATAATGAGTTGAACACCTTAGCTGTAGCAGCGTGAAATACGGCTTTGTTATGAACAAGTAAAAGACAGTAATAAGTTGGTATAGAGTAGCAACTTTATTGCTGAATACATTGTACAATGTTTACAATGTCTTAAGTACCTCTGAGGCTATGAGCCTAGTGAGAGAGTACTCGCAAGAATGTTCCGAAGATCGAGTAAGACCGTAGGGGACAGTGTGATGAACTCATTCTTGCTGTAGCAGCAACTTGTATGAGAGTTCCACTGAGACCCTACCAGCAGGGTGTTACTCTAGGCCGCAGCCTCTTATTGAAAAATAGGAACATGGACAACATGTGCCATTTATTGCCCTACACGATACAGGATCGTCTGGAGAGAGTTATCATGACTCCCTACGAGGTCGCAGAATGAGACTGCCTGGAGAGGGTTGATGAAGCCCCCTGCGGGTGCTCGCAGCTGAAAGCTACGAGAAGATACAGTCGAAACTGTCTGGAGAGGATTATCTTGATCCCCTACGAGTGGTGACAACCGTAGCTGTCTGTTGAGTGATTGCAACCGAAGCTGCCTGGAAAGGGTTGATGAAAACCCAATACGAGTTGTTTTACAGCCATAGCCGTCTGGAGAGGGTTGTTGAGACCCCCTACGGGTAGAAGCGACAAAGCTGGTCAATATTCCAAGAGTTGTCGACTTCCTCGCCTTCTAGAGTTTGAAGACGATATGAGCCTGGGCCAGTAACCTTTGCAATAGAGAAAGGACCTTCCCATGTCGAGTTGAGCTTGTGTAGTCCTGCCGTATTCTGGATGCGACGAAGGACTAAATCACCAACGTTGACGGAGTGTTCCTTAACGTTGCGGTCATGATAGCGGCAAATCTTCTCAAGGTACCAAGCGGATTGAACAAGTGCGTTGCAGCGAGCTTCCTTGAGACTGTCGACATCTGTTTGTCTTGTTTCTTCAGCTACGCCTTCTTCGTACTGATCAACCGTCGGAGAACGCCACATGACATCGGCAGGCAAAACGGCTTCAGAGCCGTAGACCAGGAAGTAAGGTGACTGCCCTGTGGGGGTAGTAGGCTGAGTGCGTAGCCCCCAGAGTGCATTGGATAGTTCCTTGATCCACTTGCCGCCCTTGGTATTTGCTGCATCATACAATCACTTCTTGAGAGCATCTAGTATCATCCCATTAGCGCGTTCCACTTGGCCATTGGCACGGGGATGAGCGACGGAGACGTACCGAACATCAATTCCACTGTTCTCTCAGTACTCCCAGAACTGGTGATTGTTGAAATTCAAACCCAGGTCTATGATGATGCGGTTAGGGAAACCATAGCGATGTACGATCTCATCCAAGAAGTCGAGGACTCTATCAGCCTTGGGGCATGTAACAGGCTTGACCTCAATCCACTTGGTAAACTTGTCGATAGCCACCAGAACTCTGTTGAATCCTCCTAGCGCATTTGGGAGAGGACCAATCATATCTAGCCCCACCAAGCGAAAGTCCAAGTTGGTGGTATCGTGATGAGCTTGTAGGCAGGAACGTGTTGTTGCTTGGCGAAGAATTGGCATCCTTGGCATTTCTTGACTAGTTCCTCTGCATCAGCAAGAGCTGTAGGCCAGAAGAAAGCACGTCTGAACACTTTTCCCACCAAGGTGCGGGAAGAAGCGTGGTTGCCACAGATTCCTTTGTGTGTCTCCTCCAAGATTTCCTTGCCTTCTTCGCGAGAAACGCACTTCGTGAGTACTTCAGAGCTAACGCCTCGCTTGTAGAGTTGATCTCCGACTAGAGCATAAGCCTTGACGCGGCGTAAAATGCGCTTGGCGTCTGGCTTGTCTTCAGGAATCAACTGGTGTTTAATGTAGTCGATAAAGGGAATTCTCCAGTCCACGTCAATCATAAGCACTTCTCGATTAGGTTGAACTGAAGTAGTCGTGGGTGCAAATGATTGCTCCGGAATTGATGGTTTGTGGAGTTCATGAACGAAGATCCCAGCTGGCACTTGAGCTCGTGTAGATCCCAGCTTCGATAAGACATCCGCAGCAACATTGTTGTCGCGGACCACATGATGGAACTCGAGACCATGAAATTTATTCTCAAGTTTGCGTACCTCCTGACAGTACGCATCCATATTCTCAGCATTACGATCCCATGAATCGTTGACTTGATTGATGACCACCAAAGAATCACCATAAACGAGTAGTCGTGTGATGCTAAGAGAAACTGCTAGGTGAAGACCATGCAGCAGAGCTTCATATTCAGCTTCATTGTTTGAGACCTTCCAAAAGATCTGCAAAACATATTTGAGTTGCTCGCCCTTGGGAGAAATCAAAAGTACCCCGGCACCAGCGCCTTCCAACTTGAGGGAACCGTCAAAGTACATGACCCAATGTTCTGGACGCTCAATTGGAGTTGGGACTTGATTTTCCCACCATTCAGCCATGAAATCAACCAAGGCCTGAGACTTGATAGCAATGCGAGATTTGAACTCGAGCGATAGAGCACCAAGCTCTACAGCCCATTTAGAAATCCTTCCTGTGGAATCCTGATTGTGCAAAATCTTGCCAAGCGGGTAGCTAGTGATCACAGAAATTTTGTACTCGTCGAAGTAGTGGCGGAGCTTCCGTGAAGTAATCAGAACTTCATAGAGTAGCTTCTGCACCGGAGGGTAGCGAGCCTTGGATTCTGAAAGAACTTCACTGACGAAATAGACAGGCCTCTGGACAGGATAGCCATGGCCTTCTTCCTGCCAACGACAATAGCAGTGCTGACGACATTAGTAGTCGCAGCAATGTAGAGCAAGAGCTCTTCATTGGGCAGAGGAGCTGTGAGGACTGGAGGCTTGGATATGAACTCCTTGAGCTGAGAAAGAGCTTGATCAGCTTCAGTTGTCCATGTAAACTTCTCCTGCCGCTTTAGTAACTTGAAGAAAGGAAGACCCCGTTCTCCAAGTCGTGAGATGAACCGATTGAGTGACGCCATGCAACCAGTAAGCTTCTGGACATCTTTGAAAGTAGTCAGAGCTTGCATGTTGGAGATAGCAGTAATCTTCTCGGGGTTTGCTTCGATGCCACGATGGCTGATGATGAACCCGAGTAGTTTTCCTGAAGATATACCAAAGACGCACTTATTGGGGTTGAGCTTCCATTGGTACTCGCATAGTGAAGCGAAAGTTTTCTCAAGATCCGTGATGAGCATGTCTGGATCCCTAGTCTTGACAACGACGTCATCCACGTATGCTTCCACATTCTTGTGAAGCTGCTTCTTGAAGCACGCTTGGATAGCCCTTTGATATGTAGCACCAGCATTTTTCAACCCGAAGGACATTGTTGTGTAACAATAAGCACCAAACAGGGTGATGAATGCGGTCTTCTCTTGATCAGATTCCTTGATTGCAATTTGATGATAGCCGGAGTAGCAATCCAGGAAGCAGAGTAGAGCACAGCCCACCGTAGAGTTAATGACTTGATCAATCCGCGGCAAACCAAAAGGATCCTTGGGGCAATGCTTGTTGAGATCAGTGTAGTCGACGCACATCCTCTAGTCATTAGAATTCTTCTTTCTGACGAGCACAGGGTTAGCGAGCCACTGCGGGTGAAAAACTTCCTTGATGAAGCCAGCCGCGAGTAGTTTAGCGAGGTCTTTCTTGATAGCAGCCCTGCGGTCGTCAGCAAAGCGCCGAAGGCGTTGTCTCTTTTGGGTAGCATTAGGATCGACGTTGAGTGAGTGCTCGATCAACCTCCTGGGCACACCTGGCATGTCAGATGATTTCCACGCAAAGATATCATGGTTAGCCTGAAGGAAGTTGACGAGCGCGTCTTCCTATTTAGCATCAAGCTGTGCACTGATCATGGTCGTCTTGCTGCTGTCACCAGTACTGAGGTCAATGGCTTTGAGCAGGACGTCACTAGACGGTGCAGGTTTGGTGTTGTTGTCAGTCTTCTCAGGAACCTCCAGCTCGCTCGGAGCAAGCTTTTTAGCGGTAGTGAAGACCTCCATCATTGCATTGGGTACTTGAGTAGTCGAGGCGAGTTCTATGGCTTCTGTGTCGCAGTCGTAGGAATGCTTCAGATCCCCTTGCAATGAAAGAACTCCCTTGGGGCTCGGCATCTTGAGAACCAAGTACACATAATGTGGGATAGCCATGAACTTAGCGAGACCGGGCCTGCCGATGATGGCATGGTAAGAAGTCTCGAAGTCAGCGACCTCAAACTTGATGTACTCGGTGCGATAGTGATCCTTGGTCCCAAAGGTAACAGGTAGTACAACTGAACCCAAAGGAACAGATGTGTTGCCCGGGATGATACCATAGAACGGTGAGTTGGTCTTGGTAAGCATATTGGTGATATCCAGGCCCATCTTCTTCAAAGTTTTGGCAAACAAGACGTTGAGACCGCTGCCACCATCAATAAGAACCTTTGTAAGCCTGGAGCCTGCCACCACTGGATCCAGAACGAGAGGATATCGTCCTGGCTCAGAGAAACTAGTCTATTGATCCGCCCTTGAGAAGGTAATGGGGGTTTCAGACCACTTGAGATAAGTGGGAGCTACTGGTTGGATGGACATAATCTCCCTGAGAGCTAGCTTTTGCATGCGCTTGGTTGGAATTCCACCAAATATGACATTGACAGTATTGGAGGGGTTCTGAAACCCCATGTCTTTGTCTGTGTTAGCCTTCTTCCCCTTGTGTTTGCGATATCGCGGGTTTGGGTGCGTTGGTTCGAGTGTGTTCTTCAACGCACGTCGAAGTTGGTAACACTGCTCTGTAGTATGATCACCCTCCGGGTGCCATGGGCATTTCTGCTTGGTCAAAGTTGCCCAGTGAGGATCATCTTCAGGCTTGGCGGTGGTTTCCATGGCAGCAACAGTGTTGTCGGGCTTGCGCTTGTGATTGGGATTACTCGAGTAGTTATTCCCTTGGCGGTTGCCCTGCTGTTGCTTGCCACTATTGCTTCCTCCAGCATTGTTGTTGTTGTTGTTGTTGTTGTTGTTGTTGTTCTGATTGTTACGAAGATGCTTGAACCGATTCCGAGCTTTGTCTTCCTCGTCCGCCCAGTGAGTGATCATCTCCTTGAGTTTGGTGATGTTGGCTGGTCGAGCACGACCAAAGTCTTGGAAAAGCCTATCATCATAGAAACCATCTTGAAAGGTGTCTATGACTTCTTTTTCAGTGACATCAACAACAATAGCCCTTTTCTCAAAAAAGCGGCGCATGTACTCGCGAAGAGTTTCGCCTTGTTTCTGCTTGATTAGGGCAAGGTCCATCCTGGTGCCATGACGACCCAGAGAACCCGCGAAGTTGTTGGTGAAGCGGTGTTTGAGTTGTTCCCAGTTGTCGATAGAGCCACGTTTGAGGGACTCAAACCATGTGAGGGGCTCTTGCTCGAGAACAAAGGGGAAATAGGTACATTTAGTATCATCATTGCCTCCGGCATTGGAGACGGACAGAGCATAACAGCGCAACAACTGCCTTGGATCTTGCTTGCCATCATACTTGGAGATGCCGTAAGGCTTGAACTTCTCTGGAAGAAACAGATCTTGAAGTCGAGCAGAGAAAGCAGGAAAAGAATCAGAGTCATTATCCTTTTGCTTCTCTTGCTCAGCACGTCTGGCGTTGATTGTTGTGCGAGCATCGTAGCGAGAGTCTCCTGACTTGCTGCTGACACTGCCATCATCACCCTTGCTCCTGTTGCTAGCTTCCGGACGTGTGAGATTAGGAGTAGGAGTAGTACGATGAGCACCCCCACTGCTGCCATGGTGACTAGGAGCACTGGTATTCTGTCGTAGCATAGTGTAGGCTAGTTCAGACAGCTTCGCTACTTCAGCAGCCGCCCTGTCACGAGGCATAGAGCGACCGAGTAGATTGATCGCGTTGATAGCTTCCTCTGGAGTACGATACTCACGAGTAGCCACCGCATCCAGAGCCTCTTGAAGATTACGAGTAGGTAGAGCTTCCGCGAGTTCCCGACGAAGAGTTGCACGATCAGCATTGCATTGGTGACGTGCAGCCTTGACCTCCGCGGTTTCATCAGCAGGAGCATTAGCAGAGAGTTCACCATCAGATACATCATCCAGATAACAATAATTGGAACGGTGCCCTTGTGGAGTAGATGCGTCGACGACGAACACTTCTCGATGTGATGAATAAGTACCCGTACTCTGAATGAGCTCAGTATCAGTGTCATAATCAACAAGCTTGACGCCTTCCTGGAAGGGCAAGTGGTCGAGACAGGTGATAAAGCGCTCCTGATCATCCAGTGTAAGATCAGCAGGCACATGCTCAGGCCAGTAGACAAATCTACCCTCAGGTGTCGATGTGATCACCAGTCCATGAGCAGGGCCAGACAATTGTTGTACTTCAACAGAATCCGAACCATAGTCGAACTCAAACTCAAAAGAATTTGAAAATTAGTCGAAATCGTCGTCCGAGTCTGAAGAGTACTCGAGCACGATCTTCGAGCCAGGGCACATGAGGCGCTTCAATGCGGCTTGGTAAGCAGCACTGACATGACGATGACCGAAGAGAGATGGTGCTGGAATGTTATCCAAGCTGAGCACAAGCTGTGAAGCCGAATAAGGCAACTCAGGCTGGATAAGAGGCGAAGTCGAGTTGTACTCGGACTCCGACTCGAGTTCTCTGAGCGGATCAGAGATCGAAATTTCACCGAAATTTTTGACAAAATTTTCCATCGAAGCTTGCGTAAGCGTCTAGGACTTGAGTTTTGACTCCGGAGTTGGCGCTAAAAAACGCAGGAACGATCTGGTGCCGTCAGCAACGCAGACCCAGGAGCCGAAAACGAAGGTGTCGCCTTGCTGGAAAGCAACGATCGGCTTGAAGGTGACGAGAGCCATCGAGTTCGCCAGTGGATCAATGACGAAATCCCCTACCTGGCGCGCCAGCTGTCAGTGTTTTAGACACCGAGCCTACGACAGGGTACCCGAAGTAGTAGATTGTGCGGTGGGGCTCGCCGAGATCAGGAACACGATGGTGAGACACGGGGCACACAATTAGACAGGTTCGGGCCGCAATGTGCGTAATACCCTACGTCCTGTATGCTGTGTGGCTCTGTATTGATTGCGTATGTTTTGAGAGGGGTCCCTGCCTCGCCTTATATGCCACGGGAGGCAGGGTTACAAGTCTGATTGGTACAAGGGTACTATTCGAGTAGGACCCAGAGTAGCCTATACAAGGTATGAAAAGCTATTCTAGTCTTAGTACAAGTCCTTGTCCGCCTTGTCTTGCCTTGTGGTCTACGGTACCAACACCGTGGCCCACTAGTCGAGTAGTCCAGGTGTACAGGAACTCATCTCCCGGGTATGGCCCACAATTTGTTGGTGGGCCCAGGGATGCCCGGTCGATAGACACTGCAACTAGAGCAACAAATAAGAAAACAAGAAACATATGGAAACAGAAAGAACTACTATGAAGAATTGCTATGAAGAAGAAAAGTTGTTTGTTGCCGCATTCCTCCTTGGTCTCGTTGCAACTTGATAGAGTGTAGGCCACATCCACTTCTTCCTTGAAATCTTATTTGAAAGACTTGCTGATTGCAAACCTTGTAAAAAGTCCACCCAACATACAGGACTAGATCAACAAGTCTTGTCCTCAATGTCAAACCTTATAGTCAACATATTTTCACCCTCTATAAATTAAGTCTGATGAATTGGCAGATAGTAATTGATGAGTATCAAACCAACTAACCACCTGTGATCACCGCACAGGTGAATAGACAATCTTCCACAAATGAGATAGCGTTTCTGATGAGGATCTTGCTGAAAGCGACCAACTTTGGGCTCTGCTGGAAAAATTGCAACATAAGCACCTACCACAAGTCATCTAGGCCACCTTTGGAGTTGGAGAAGGTGCCACCTTGGATCTCTTCTTGTTCTTAGGTTTGTTTCCTTATTCCACCAGTGTCTGTAATGCCTCCATCGTGCTCTTGGCAAAGGGGCGGGGGAGGTGTTGCGCCAAAGATTCAAAACTAGTGATATCTTTCTTTTGTACATCCGGGTGTAATTCTCCAAGCTTATTAATGAGAACTCTTTGAGCCAACTGAATGCTATCTCTAGCTGGGTTAGCTTTAGCTTTATCAGCCAACCGTGTGCTCTTCTGTTGTTGTGTATCAGACTCGCTTCCAGCAGGGGCTAAAGTACAAGTGTTGGGGAGAGGGTTAACTCGTGGTGGTGTATGCAAAACAGGGGGACAAGGAGGCCCTGAAACAAACTCCAGGAACATGGTCAGATCATCAACTTTCAAAGCATCACCTGGTGCATTCGGGTTTTTTTGGATTTTTCAGGCTCGTGAGTTAGCTGTTCAGTGGGACGCTCCTCCTGGAAAGGAAGACTGGGAATCTCGATATTGTGTGGGCTTGTACATGTGTGTTCCTGGACCTCTATTGTGTGCAACTGCTCCTCCCCTATGTGATCCACCGAGGGTGACAAGCGTGAGCTATGGATGACAGAGATTTCATTGCGTTGTGCATTTGTACAGCTGAGGTTGGGGTTTTGATCTGTGTGGGTGTGTTCTTCTTCTATTGTGTGGGTCTATTCTTCTACCATGGGATCAACACCTCCACAATGGGTGAGGTGTTAGAATTGTGAATGGCAGCTAGGGATGGAGCCTTGATGTTTGCAGTGTCATGTATACAGTCCATGCCCTCTATGTGCATAGTGCTTGCCCCCTCTAAGGAAGTGGAAAGAGATTCATTGATCTGCATCTTGGTTTTGTTGGTGGTCTTGGGGTTTACTTGCTGGGCAATCGCCACTGCTGGTTCAATCAGCTCGCCGTCTTCATTTTCCTCTGATCCTGTTCCCGTCAGAATGGGTGAGGCCACCGGCTCCCATCCTGGTGTCGTGCGCAACATCTTCATGATGGCCTCTTCTTTGGTTGTTTGCCCAGTAAAAGGTTCCTCTCGCATCGGGTCCCAACAAGAAGACTCAAGGAATGTGTTTACTGGATCAAAATGGCAAAGATCCTGGGAAGGGTTTGCAATGATCTGCTGGATGTCACCCAACGCTGCTTTCTCTAATGCCATATTTTTTGGCTCAAGGATCTCGTCGTCTTCAACTTCCTCCATTCTAGGAGCATCTAGTGTTGAAGCACCAAGGACACATCTAGCAAGTGGGTCGGCATCTCCAAAGTGCGGTCTTCCGTGGTCGGGTGTCGTGCGCGGGAGAGAGACAAGAGAGACTCCTCCCACATCGGGTCCACCCAATCAGAATAATACGACTTCGGTTGGCAAATGGCAGCTGAGAAAGAATTAGAAGTAACGTCCTCGACTGCAAATGACTCACCCATTATCTGCACCAGTGGAGTTGCAAAGGAGACGTGCTTTCTGTCTTTGTTGGTCTTCAGCTTCAGGATCTCTGATTGGCTGTCTGGCACGTGCTCACGACGAGGCTTGCGAATGGGGCAACACAGGGCCTTATGACCTGATTTCAGGCAGCGAAAGCATCTTGTAGGCTCACAACAAAATCGCACTTGGTGTTTGTTAGACAAGCAGTTGAAACAAAGACCTTTCATTCTCTCAAGGTACGGCTTTCTTCTCTGATTGTTACTCACTGGATTATGAGCCATGGAGGACCATCTTGAGTGCACACCCTCTCTTCTCCACCTGAACGGTGGGCTGTCCGCCTCCAATTCCCCAGATACCCTCTCCGGGCAGGAGTGGGACTTGTGTGCCCAATGCGAACACTTCCAACAATTACTTTGGATTCTGCAGTCTGCGACCTCGTGATCCAGCGAGAGGCAATTGAGGCATTTGCCCCTAACATGAGCTTTGTAACTCTCTCTTGTCCGAAAATCCTCCTCAGACTGTTGGGCTCGTGAGGCAGTTCTAGAATGCACATCCTTCATACGCCACCAGTAGGCTGGTTTTACCAATTTGAATCCATCATCGTCAAATTGCTGCAAATCCTTGGTGTTGTCCTGCTGAGAACTTGCTAGCAGACACATGTGGTGATTCTCATGTTGCTGACACGATTCCTTGCGCCATTGCTCAGCGATTGGCTGGAAAACGGTCGAGTAGGAGCTCCAATTTGCTCCAGGTCGGGAGCACTCCCCTTGCAATAATTCTGATCTGATCTTTGAGTGATGCATCTCCTTGGAGCAGCCAGGAGTTGACCGGTTTCCCTGTAGTTGCTGTCCTTGAGCTTCAGAGGAGTCAAACTCTTTCCCTTTCTCTTGTCTAGTGAACCGTTGCTTCTCTGTGCTCAAAGCTTGTGTACTGCGCTTTTGGGTGGTCGTAGTGTCTCTAGTAGGAGGTGTATCTTGCTGAAGCTCCTGGTTGTTGAGCCGTTGAATGAGGTTGTTGAGCAGGGGGTCGTCGTCAATGCCGAAGGAGCCACCCGAGCCACCCGCTGGCGCCATGGAAATCCCTTGCTTCTGCAGCTCCAAAGCAAGATCAGGGAGGAGGACGGATGGAGCAGTACTGACCTGGGGAGGGGGCGACCCACACGGCATCGGAACCGTGGCTGTCGCTGTGGAAGCATTGGGGGTGTGGCCGGCGGACAAGGCTGATGGTGGTGCACCAAAAACTGCTTCGATCTCCTCCTGAGTGGACCAATCCGAGCACGCAACCGGACGGGGGAGCAGATCAATAGTGTGCAGAGTAGGATCTAGAGCTGGCTGGGTGGCTTGTGCGGTGGAGCAAGCGGATCCGGCGGGGGGTTGAAGGCCGGGTGGGGAGTCGCCATGGGAGTCACCTCCCACGGGGACAGGGGTGGAGGGCGTCATGATTTGTATGAAAATCTACACACACATATATTTGATCTCCCAGTTTGTTATATACTCTCTTTTGTATATAAAAAAGTATGGGCAGGGGACTTCTCTCCCGGTTCCCTTGAATGAATGATCTCCAAGTTTGTTATGCAAAGTGTGGAGGAACTGACTATGGTTCTGAGCAACTGCATGCAAAAGGACATTCTGCAATTTTATTAAGATAAGATTGAACCGAGGTTGCAAAGGAAGGGGACATATCTAGTGCAAACTAATCTCTCCGTGTAACCTTGTAAACTTCTAATCTGGGTCACATATGTAATATGTTGATCCAAGGGAGCACACGGGGAAGGTGGGACGGGGGATTTGCAAAAGCGTGATTAGAGGCATACAGTTAAGTGTAAAATTACCTAATCACATACGCTCTCTTGAATCAACATCATGTTGCAAAGGAAAAAAAGGTGTAATGCAACAAGTACATATAATTTGTGATAAGGGGCAAAAATGATTTAAAATGCATTAAACAACAAAACCAACCATTGATGTTTTTAAGTAAACTATTGGAATGTTTTGACGAAAATTGGTGACCTACAAACAACGCAAACCGATAATATATAACAGTTTTTAAGCAACTGGAGCAAAACATCAATCTACATGTTTGTTTTGCAATTGCAAAAGAAAACCCAACTATCAATGGTTACACTAAGAAAAGACAAAGCTAAACCGACATTTTACAAGTTCGTTACTTTTTTTAGCAGAAGTTCGTTACTCTACGAGTTGCACACTCTCTTGTAACAATTAAAGCACTGGTCTTGTTTGAAGATGGGCTTACTGGAGAAACATCTCCTCCAATCGGTGATCACCCATACGCTTCGCTTCCGACGGGCGAATTCGACGGGCAACGCTCGCGGAGCCGTGGTGACGTCCCGAGAACTGCGTGCCTGCAACCAACGGCCCGGAGCTGCATGGCGTCCTTGTGAGCATCTTGCCACAGGGCCAAAAGCAAGCGGCTGAAGCACATCTTGCAGCCATGCAAAAAGCTCTGATACCTTGTGATGATTGTACATACCCTACTACAATTGACCTGTATTGTAATTCAAAGAAGTTTCCAGCCGGCTATCAATCAGTAGTGATAATCTTTTTGCATATGAAAAAAGATGTAACAAATCTCTAGGTGAATAATTTTTTTTTCATTTTAAGCATAGAAACACGCAGTTCTCGTGCGATGTAGTGAAAGATGTAGTAACGGAGACAGAAACTGAGGGTTGGGGTTGGTTCCTCTTCTCCTTCATCTAGCCCCTCTCCTCTCTTCTTCCTCTTTTCCCCTCTCTTCTCCCTCCTTCCTCTCTCTTATTTTCCATAAAGCGCACGGTGGTAGGGGGCTCAAGCCCCCCCCCGTCGCTCCACTCGCTGCCTCCGTTACTCGGAAGAAAACAACAATGCAAAAGATGCTTTCTGGCTCTATAAAAAATACCATCACCTCTAGAATTGATCTATAGGAAAGCACAAAGCAGAAGTAGCAAGCAGGGGCGGAGCCACGGGAGCCTCCAGTCCCCAACGCTCCCAAAAGTCAAAAGATTTTTACTGTTGGACTTTAAAAAATGAGTTAAAATTAGTAAAAATCACTCTATTTTGCTACAAAACCACTTTATGGTGAAATTCTGATTACGCTCCTGGCTGCTTGGTCTTGGTTACTTCATCATATATAACTATATAGGAGCACCTCACTAAAATCATAACTCCATTTCTCTCAATATGCAAGTTATTCATGTCAGCGCCACATCACTATCCATTAGGACTATCTATTTATTTCTCATAGCGATTTTCTGTGACTAATAACATCCATGCATACAATTTATATATCTTTGTGAGTACCACGTTACAAAATTCTCACAATAGAATACATGGAAGATCAATAATTTAAGAGCAAATCTCTATCAATAAAATGAACATATTTTCATTTATAATGTCGTTTATAAAAGAATGCTGCCATGTAATCATCTTAATTTTCTACTTTCAAAATTCATCTTAAAATTTTGCTTAAAAATAATTCTCGCAGTAAGACGCGGAGTATCACTATTAAACATAAGTTATCAACGTGTCATACTCTGATCGAAAAGTTCTCTCAAATATCGCAGCAACACGCGGGGAATCTCCTAATTTTATAATGATAAGGATGTGTGTCACCCCGGTTAGGTTGTCGGTGGATTTACTAATGATCCTTGCTCAACTTAATTGAAAAAGCTTGCTCGCTGGCTTCTGAATTGTGAAGCATCTTTTCCCGGTGTTCATCGTCTCCGTTTCCATGTGCCACGCAGTTCCCGGAGCTGGTGAAGAAGATGGCCGCGCTGGATCCGCCGAAGAAGAAGACCAGCAGGCGATCCGCGGTGAGTGACTGAGGTCTCTTTTAGTTCCGTAAAATTTTGGTAAAAGTAGTGAAATTTTTGCATTAAGAAACATATTTTATGAGAGATAACACGGTCTGCAATGCAAAAATTTTAGGAACTTTTCACGAACTAAACAGGGCCAGTGATCGATCGAATAACTTCGCTTGACATGCACGTATCTCTCTTTTTTTTAAAAAAAATCGCTTGTGTGTGGTGCCTGCCGAACTGTTTCCGACGGCGTAATCAGTGTTCTCACCTGTCCACTGTGATGTTCATAGTTGGCTAAAAGTTTTGATAAAAAAAAGATAAAATTTTTGCATTAGATCGCGTGTGTAGAGGGAAAAATTAAGGTGAGAAATTTTGGTGAAATTGAAAAATTTTGGTAAAATTTTTACATCTAAACAGAGCCGCTGTAATAATCGGTTCCTCAGTTAACGTTCCGTTGTGTTTACTAGCCCGAGCTTAGTAAGACTGATGGGGATCGAGCGCTGCTTGTTTTTGTCGTTTAGTTATCCTTTCTCGATGACGTGTGTGCTTTATCCGATCGTACCGAGCGAGCGGGGCAAGAGTTCCTGTCTAGAAAGTACTTACAGATTGGTTAGGTACTCTGTCCACATCCAGTGATGAATTTGTGTGTACACGTACGCTCGAACAGGAGGAAATTATTGATCACTGTGGGTCACCATAGAGGCTCGAGATCACCATGCAATGCATCAGCCACGGGCTCGAGATCTATTCGTGCTCGCAGATACAGACATAATGTGCACGTTGGATCGATGCACGCGGGGCGGGACAGGCATAGGCCTGCTGCCCTGGACGATCACGGCGGCCTTATCCGCCGTACACGGGAGAGCGAGGTCAATTATTGATCACTGTGGCGCCGAAAATGGCTGCACTGCTGCAGTGCACGGCCGTCCTTGCTTCTAGTAGTTCTAGGCCTGTGGGCTGTGGCCTGTGGGTATGCATGGCAGCACGCGTGTTTGCCACCTGATCGACTGGCTAGAAGCCTGCAATGCCTCAACTCGAACTGAATTTTCAGTCGCCCATGTTGCAATTTTTGTGGAGTTGCATTGTTGTGAGAAGATTGGATTGGATTGGATTGGATTTGTCCTTGTGTTCGAACCTGCAGTAACGTAACGCGTCACGCCAAGATCGTGTGTTAAACCTGGTGTTAAAGGTGCCTTTGGTTTGGACCGGTCAGTGTACTGATCGGATCGGATGGGGGGAAAACACGGTGAAGCCGATGACAGGAGGATGACACGGCACTGTTCTTACGCACGCTAGCCACATCAAGAGTAGGGTTGGTTTCTTTGGTAAGCAAGAGCTGTTTATTGGTGAGACTTTCTGGCCCGGCCGGGGTGCACGCGCGCGGCCAATGGTTTCGTCGCCAAACAGTTGGCGCCTCGCGGGGATGACGGATGGTAGCCTAGGCACGGCACCCCGGTCCCCGGAGGCATATTCCTTCTTCTTGCTGCAGACTCCTACATTTGCAGTTGTTGGTAGATCACCGATGATTGACGTCACTGCAGACTGAGTGCGCCGCAGAGATGAGTGAGGGAGGACAAATAGACAAATGCAGTTGAAGAGAAACGCTCAAATCGACGGATAACGACACCGGATTGGTCGCTTCCATTCGCATTTTGCATGACGCTCTACCAAAAACCAAACAATGCCATACACGACGACGACGTCATCTGCTAGTGTGTTCTGCATTCTGTTTCAAAAATATAGACGATCCACTAGGAATGCAGCGATGCACATTGTTACAAATACAAGAATCTTCTCTCTCTCCCTGATTTCTAGTAGCTCCTCATGGAAACAACACAGCTGAATCACCCCATAGAACAAAAGGGTGATTAAAAGCGCTGTTAAAAGTTGCTAAATCCAACACATGAACCTGCACTAGCTATCTACTGGCTGAAGCAATTAATAATTAACTAGTCCCGATTGAACGCTAAATTCCTCTGTCGTCAAAGCGAAGCAGCAGCCAGCAGCGCAATGCCGCCGGCCGTCCAAGTCGTCGCCAGCAGCTATTAGCCAGTAGTAGTCCCGGTCGTCGTCAGTCCTGGAACCCGGTGGTCCGCTTCCACACCGCGTCCCGCACCTTGAGCGTCCTCCCGAGGGCCCCGCCGCCGCCGGCGCCCTCGTGCGCCGACATCGACGCGGCGCGGCGGCGCCACGCCAGCTCGTGCGGCGGGATCACCACCACCGCGTCGGCGGCGTCCTCGTCGTCGCCGTCGTCCACCTCCCAGTCCCCGGCCGCGGCGTGGTGGTGGTGGGACCGGTGGTACTCGTCGCCCAGGATCTTGGACCAGTCAGGGATGTTCACCGGCAGGGACCCGTGCGGGGCCCTGCCGCCGCCCGCCAGCAACGGCTTCGTCGCCTTTGCCGCCTTCCGCGTGGCAGCCGCCGGGAGCGGGCGGCCCCGCGGCGGCGGGGGCTCGACCGGCGCGGCGCTCGGCGCGAACGCGCCCCAGATGTCCGACTCGTCGAACTCCTCGCCCGCACCGGCGGCGGAGGCCGGGATGGGAACCACCACGCCGCCGTGCGTGGACGGCGCGAAGTGGAGGTACGCGCGCTCCGTCGCCGCCGACCGCGTGGTCCTCGCCATTATCGAGCTACGACTACGACCACCGCACCACGTGCCCACGGATGACGGAGACAGATCGCGCAAGCGCAGCGGGAGGGCGTGTGAAGCCACGAGGCTGGAGAGGGAAGAAGACCGGCGACACCGGGTCCGGGAGAGGAGGGATAGGAGGAGCAACGAGGAAGAGAAAGAAGCGCGCGCGTGGAGGACTGGAGGGAGGGAGATCAACGCGTGCGCCGGTTGTTGGGCCGCGGATTTATACGCGCGGGAGGTGGCCGAGAGCGGAAAGCGGGTGGAAACGGATAAGGCCGTTTATGCAATGACCGTTTCGCCCCTGCTTTTGGATCGCTACGACTACAGGAGGCGGACGGGACGGCGGGGCGCTTGTGCCGCTGCGCGGTGGGCCCTACCCCTTCTAGCAAGCGAGCAGTATATTTATTTCGAGTGCAGCTGGATTCAGGTAGTGAGGTGCCGCCACGGTGGTTGCTTACCGGCAGGTGTGGTGGGCCCATCGTGTTTTTGTTTTGGATAGGTGAATCATCAGCAGCAAATTAAACTAGGTGTACGCGATCGTATGAGGTGAAAAGAAGCCTAGTCTTATCCGCATGAGCTTTACCTTGAATTAGGAGAGTTTCTAGGCAACTTGTCCTCTAATTCCCTTTGCTCCCGTGGCTATTACTGGAAAAGTTGTATCACTCAAGCAACCCCACCACCACCACCACCCATCGTCCTCCACGGATCAGGAGGAGGCCGTGCCTGCATTATTATGCGTTCTTGTAAAAAGTGAAAACCACCACGGCCAAAACAGAATTAACACGACGACCGACCACGACCCCCGCGAAATTGCCACGCGCCTACGTGTGTGTACCCATCGATTGTTTTGATTGGTTCGTCGTGATGGACAATTCGGATGATCTTATTACTCACATCGTGCACCCAATTATTCCCGTTGATTGTGATCTGTACGCTACTGTACTACGTACGTAGTACGAGCCAGACGTCAGACCCTGATAAAAAGATAATGCGAGTGGCTAATGTTGACGGGGCCCGGCCGACCTGCCAGCAGGCCCCGGCCATGCTTGAGGTCCAGGTCCGAGTAGTGTCCGACGTGTACCGGAGCACCAGGTCCGTCACACGTCCGCGCGCCGGCCGGATCGGATCGTTATCCGCTGCATGGGGTCCTGTCGCTTTCGGCCGCATGCACCACCGGACGCGGCGGCGCAGCACTGGTGGTGGTGGATGATGCGCCGCGGGGAGTAGACCCGGTCGCCGGCGAACGTGGCGGAGGTGGAGTGGCTCCGTACCGCGAGGCCACGTGGGGGCGTCTCCCCCGGCTGTGTATCACTGGTGGAAAAACGACTTTTGTTCCCAAGTATGGAACCGGGACAAATACTATTGGGACGACGTGGTCTCGGAAGGTTGTTTGCGCCGTCCCCCTTTAGGCCTGGCGTCTAACGGCTCTGAGCCGCAATTAGTGGCGCCAGACTTTAGTCCCGGGTGGTATTACGACCCGAGACTAAAGGGTGAGCCTTTCGTCTCGGGTCGTAACACCACCCGGGACTAAAGTTTTTGTCCCGGGTGGTATTACCACCCGAGACTAAAGGCTCATCTTTAGTCCAGAGTGGTAATACCACCCGGGACTAAAGGGTGACGCCTATATATCCCTGCCTCCCTTCTTCTTCCTCTGCCCGAGCTAACATTCACCCGAGAGTTAAGTTCTTCTCCATGGCGCCTCTCTCCTAGGGAGGTGATGTCTAATTTTTTCGTCATCAATTTGTGAAGATTTCTCTCCTCCAAAGTGTTGCTAAGGTTTGATTCTTCATCCTTTCTTCATTTGTCATGATTAAATTTCGTTTTTATGGTTAGAAATGGAGAAAATATGGATTTAAATTTTTAGGTGGTAGGAGGAGCTAAGAGATGATGTTTTCAGATGTTTTAGATTTAGCTAACATTGTATTTAGTTTCACATATTTTTAAGCATAGTTTCACATAGAGATTTATCCTCTAATTTTATAGTTTTTGCTATAGAGATAATTGATTTTAACTTTTAGATGAGAGATGCATTTAATTTTACATTTAACTTAATTTATTAGAAGTTAGTTTATTAAAAAAATGGTCACTACCAAATGAAAATATATTACCTACATATTTCATTCATTTTTGTTAAGTATTTCTTGTTTTAATTTAGAATACATTTAGGCATTCTCTTATTTTTTTTCTTTTTCTCATATACAGTCGGTTGGTTCTCTACCAGTGGCCTTACATCACCAAGCTACATCCCTACATCTCCTACCTAGCTACGTCACCGGCGAGCTGGGGCTATACGTGGCTCGGTGACGTAGGACTGTAGCTAGATAGGAGATGTAGGGTTGTAGCTAGTTGATTTGGAACTGTAAGTGGGAGAGCGATGTGCGTGTATATGATGGTGAGGTGAGGCTGTAGTTCGTAGATGATCAGGGTCATTAGAAAAGGTATAGTACTACCTACTTCCATTGTTTTATCTTTTAGAGATTATTAGAGACAATAGAAATTTTATTACATTCATGTTTATTAAGTATTTTGTGTATTTTTATTCGAAAGATTTAAAATGTTATTTGCTGCAACATCTGGAAATTCAGACATATAGTGCACTACCTCCGGTACCGACAGGAGCAAGCTGTTCAAGCATAATGTTTTGAGTGACACCTCTCAGGAGGTTAGTTTCAGCATATACAGCAGCTCTTAGTAGACACCTTATTCAGAGAGTGAGACAGAGAATGTTGACATCATGTTTGATCAGCTTGCTCCGTCGGTACAGGAGGTAGTGCACTATGTCAGCTTCTAGATTTTGAACCACTGCTTTGAACACATCTCTGAATTCGCGTATTGTCTTCAAATCATCAACATGTTCAGGAACCGTATTTGATTTTTATATAGAATAAATAATGAAGTTATTTTTTCACGATGTAGATGAACCGGTAATGGATGTACAACGCCGACAGACGGTCAGCGGAGTACATTACCGGCATGCATGGTTTTCTCGAAGTGGCGAAAAAAATAAGGATGCGAGTGGGTTCATGTGTTGTCCATGCTCTGATTGCAGAAACGAAAGAGACTACCATGACCCGAGCACACTTCACCTCCACTTGTTGAAATACTGATTCATGCCGAACTATGTGATTTGGACCAAGCACGGTGAAAGAGGGGTTCTGATGGAAGACGACGAAGAAGAGGAGGAGGGTATTCCGGACTGGGCCGCAGGTCAAGCTTTTGCAGATACTTTAATGGAAGATGATGGCAAAGAAGAATTACCAGCAAATGCTGACAGGCCTGCCGATAGTCTCGGTCAGGTTCTACAGGATGCACATAGGGACTGTGAAAACGAAAAAGAAAAGGCAAAGTTCCAGCGTATGATCGAAGATCACAGAAAACCGTTATACCCAGATTGCAAGCCAGGTCACAAAAAGCTTGGTACTACACTAGAAATGCTGCAATGGAAGGCAAAACATGGTGTGTCTGATAAGACATTTGAAGGGATGCTAAAAATTGTGAAGGACAAGCTTCCCGAGAACAATGAATTACCGTCCACCACATATGAAGCAAAACAGACTGTGTGCCCTCTTGGGTTGGAGGTACAGAAGTTCCATGCATGCCCTAATGATTGCATCCTATATCGGGGTAAGGATTACGAGAATTTGGATGCTTGTCCTGTGTGCAAAGCGCTACGTTATAAGATTCAGCGAGATGAAGATGCTGGTGATCTCCAGGGGCACCGTAACAAGACGAACAGAGTTCCGGCGAAGGTTATGTGGTATTTTCCTATAATACCACGTTTGAAGCGTTTATTCCGGAACAAAGCACATGATAAGTTGATGAGATGGCACACCGAGGAACGTAAGCAAGACAACCTGCTGAGACATCCGGCTGATGGGTCTCAGTGGAGAAAGATTGATAGAGAATTAAAGACATTTTCTGAGGACGGTGAAAGGAACATAAGGTTTGGTTTAAGTATGGATGGTTTCAATCCATTCGGGGAGTTTAGCAGTGGTCATAGCACTTGGCCTGTGACCTTATGCATGTTCAACCTTCCTGGTTGGATGTGCATGAAGCGAAAGTTCATTATGATGCCGATGCTCATCCAAGGTCCAAAACAACCCGGCAACGACATTGATGTGTACCTAAGACCGTTGGTCGATGAACTATTACTGCTATGGCGGGAAGAGGGCGTACGTGTGTGGGATGAGGATAGGCAAGAGAACTTTGATCTGCGAGCATTGTTGTTCATAACTATCAACGATTGGCCTGCCCTAAGTAACCTTTCTGGGCAGACAAACAAGGGATATCGGGCATGCACGTACTGTTTACATAGAACACAAGGTATTCATCTCAAAAACTGTAAGAAGGTCGTGTATAATGGTCACCATTGTTTCCTTCCAACTAATCACCCCTTACGGAAGAAAGGGATGCACTGGAAAGGGAAGGCTGACCATCGTACGAAGCCACCCCATTTTAATGGAGATGCCGTATTTGAGATGGTAAATGATCTAAGGGTAGTCTTTGGAAAGGGTGCCAGTAGTGAACCTGTTCCAACTGATGCCAACGGGCGTGCACCAATGTGGAAGAAGAAATCTATATTTTGAGAGCTACCTTATTGGTGTAGCCTTGAGGTCCGACACGCTATTGACGTGATGCACCTTACGAAGAATCTTTGCGTGAATGTGCTAGGCTTCATGGGTTGTTACGATAACCCGAAGGATACCAACGAAGCACGAGAGGACCTGAAAGAATTTCATAAGATTCCCAAAGTTCTGCGGGAGGGTGATGATGAAACTGATCTGGAAGAGGATGATGATGATGTTGATATCTTTGGTCCTGCTAGTTACACTCTCACCAAGAAAGAGAAGGAAAGCGTGTTTGATTGCCCAAACAGTATTAAGGTTCCATCTGGCTACTCGTCAAATTTAAAGGGGATCATAAATATGAAAGAGAAGAAGTTCACAAATCTAAAGGCCCACGACTGTCACATGTTGATGACACAGTTGCTTCCAGTTGCATTGAGGGGTGTTCTATCAGAGAATGTACGATTATTGGTTGTAAAGCTTTGTGCATTTCTCATTGTAATTCCACAGAGGGCAATCGATCCAACCAAGCTAGGAAAGCTACAGAATGATGCGGTTCAATGTCTTATCGGCTTTGAGTTGGCATTTCCACCTTCCTTCCTCGATGTTATGACGCACCTCCTGGTACACCCTGTGAAAGAAATTACTATTCTCGGTCTAGTATACCTTCACAACATGTGGCCTTTTGAGAGGTTCATGTCGATCCTCAAGAAATATGTTCTTAACCGTGCCCATCCGGAAGGAACCATTGCCAAGGGATATGGAACTGAGGAGGTCATTGAGTTTTGTGTTGATTTTGTCGACACAATTGACTCGATTGGGCTTCCAGTATCACGACACGAGGGGAGGCTACAGGGAAAGGGCACCATTGGAAGGAAATCAAGATTGAGCAATAATACTGATTTGTTCCATAAAGCACACCTAACAGTTCTGCAACAATCATCACTGGTGACTCCGTATAGGACGGAACACAAGCAGATTATTGCTTCTCAAAATCCAACCAAATCCCCAGTCTGGATTGCACGCCGTCACTTGGAAACATTTCCCTCATGGTTGAGTGAACAACTCATCGGTAACTCAACGATTCATCCACAACTAGCTTTGTTAGCCAGGGGACCTTGTAGCACAATTACAAGATTTCAAGCTTACGATATGAATAGTTACAATTTTTACACGAGAGCTCAAGATCGCAAAAGCACAAACCAAAATAGTGGTGTCCGTATGGACGTCATCGGAAAAGATGAGGGCAAGACCTGCTATTATGGTTTCATAGAAGAGATATGGGAGCTTGAGTATGGAGCGATGAACGTCCCTCTGTTTTGTTGCCAATGGGTAAACCTGAATGGCGTAAAGAAAGATGAATATGGAATGACAATAGTGGACCTTACCAAGATTGGGTTCAAAGATGATCCATTCGTGCTTGCCAAAGATGTGCATCAGGTTTTCTATGTCAAGGATATGACTAGCTTACCGAAGAATTAAAATCCCCAAGAAGGACCACAAGAGGCATAGCGTCACATAGTTCTTCCGGGTAAAAGAGTAATCGTGGGAGTCGAGGACAAAACAGATCAATCCGATGATTATGATCAGTTTGATGGCATGCCTCCGTTCGCTGTCGAAGTTGACCCAAGCATATTGCTTGGACGTGAAGAGACACCGTACTTACGTGCTTGAGATTAATGTCGTCCTGTAATGATTATTTTTTTGAATAAATTCAGTATTTATTTCGATTTAATTGAATTTCAGTTGTGATGCACATCAATATTGCAAATAAAAATTGAAATTGAATATTTCAAACTCTAAAACATATTTTTGCAAAGCAAAGTAGAGCTCTTTAGATTTTTCTGAATTTGTTTATTATTTCTTCGGTTTAATTGAATTTAAGTGGTGATGCACATCAATATTACAAATGAAAATTGAAAGTGAATGTTTCTAACTCTAAAATATATTTTCTCATAGCAAAGTTGACTTTATTAGATCCTAACTAAATATAATTTTGCATGGTTAAAATAGTAAAAGTTATTATATTTTTTTAATTTCAAAGAGATAGAATGTGAAAATGAGGAAAGAAATGGAGGAAAAACACTTCCCGCCCAAAATTACACTTTAGTACCAGGTGGGGTTACGACCCTAGACTAATAGTCTCGGGTGGTAACGCCACCCGGGACAAGAGGGCGAAATTTTGCCCTTGGGGGGCCCTCCCGCGCGAAAGGGGCATTTAGTCCCGGGTGGCGTTACGACCTGAGACAAAAGGGGGGGGGCCTTTTGTCTCGGGTCGTAATGCCACCCGGGACTAAATGATCTTTGCTCCCGGGTCTGTTTACGACCTGAGACTAAAGAGGGGGGGGGGTCATATATATCCACGAATCCACCCTTCTTCTCCCCAACTCCTCCACCTCACTCTCCGCCGTCGCCCCTGCTTTCTCCGCCGGCCGTCGTCGTCCCCCGCCGTCGCCCCTGCCTCCGTCGTAGTCTCCCCCGCCGTCGTCGCACCCCGCCGTCATCGTCCCTGTCGCACCCGCCGTCGTCGCACCCCGCCGTCCCTGCCCGCGCCCGGTCGTCGTCCCCGCGCCTAGCCGGCGCGCGCCGCCGTCTTCATCCCGCCCGGCGCCATCGATCCGCGCCGCCCCAGCGTCCACGACCGGCTCCTCCTCTCCACGCCGTGCTCGTCGATCCGAGCCGTCCCCGGCTCCTTCTCTCCACGCCGCGCCCTCCGGAGCTCCCGGCCGCCGTCGTCCGTCCGCACGCCGCCGTCGACCCCGCTCCCGGCCGCCGTCCCCGCGCCCGGCCGTGTTGTCCCCACGCCCGTCCCCGTCTCTGCGCCGGCCCCCACGTACGCCCGGCTGTCATCTCCGCCTCGCTCGGTCGTACATCACCGCTGCCGCCCGGCCACCCCGCTCTCCCTCCGCCGCACCCGGCTGCTGTCTCCGCGCCGGCCCCCACGCCCGCCCGCCGTCTCCGCCGCGCCCGGCCGTCGCCCGCCGCCGGTGCCGGCCGTCGTTGCCCCCTTGATCGGTCGCCGCCGTTGCCTCGGCCCCTGCCGGTGAGGGCATTTGCTGACGTCAGCCCCTGATGGCTGACGTCAATATTTTTTTTAATTTATAGATTTACAATTGATTATTTATTGTATTTATTTATGAATTTAGATTAAAATTAGAGATTTAGAATTGAATTTAGATTTTACATTTGAACTTAGGTATTTAGATTTTAGATTTGAACTTAGGTATTTAGATTTTAGATTTGAATTTAGAGATTTAGATTTCAACTTAGAGATTTAGATTTGAATTTAATTAGTGTTTTTAGATGAAATATGTATTTAGAGATATTAATTTTTTTGCTCGCCCGACACTTAGGTAGTATCGCTCGACACGCTCGACCCCGCCTGACACTTAGGTTTTCTCGCTCGACCCCGGCCGACACTTAAGTTTTCTCGCTCGACTCTCTCGACTCCTGCCCGACTCGCTCGACTCCCGCATGACACTTAGGTTGTCTCGCTCGATTCCCACCTGACTCGCTCGATTGCCGCATGACACTTAGGTTTTCTCGCTCGACCCCCGCCCGACACTTAGGTAGTCTCGCTCGATTCCCGCCCGACACTTAGAAATTCATGTATATTCTTAGAAATTTATGTACTCATAAATTCATTTATGTGCTCCGAAATTCATTTATGTATTCAAAAATTCATTTATGTGCTCAGAAATTCATGTATGTGCTCAGAAAATCATTTATGTATTCACAAATTCATTTATGTGCTCAGAAATTCATTTATGTGCTCAGAAATTCATTTATGTGCTCAGAAATTTATTTATGTGCTCAGAAATTCATTTATGTGCTCAGAAATTCATTTATGTGCTCATAAATTCATTTATGTTTTCATAAATTTCTAGTTGTGGATAACAATGAGGACGAGGATCGGATTATGGAGAGCCTTATTGCTAGGGGTCCAAATACCGAGCTCCCAGCCTTCACCGAGGAGGAGCGTAGCCAGGCGGATGCGTTCCTCAACATAACCGCAGATATCGACATCCGCACCGCGGACATCGACACCCGCACCGCGGACATCGACACCCGCGCTGAGGACAATAATGAAGACCTTTTCATAGTTAATGCAGAAGGTTCCAATGAGGCATATATATCATGCATTAAGTTCATCATGCATTAAGTTCATTCTGGAACCCCGCGTGAATAACAAATCCGCAACTTGTAGGCTTCAACCTCGACAAGCAAAAAGACTAAGAGAGGGCGTACAAAAGTAATCGTCGATCATGACGTGAAGTTTCATATCACTGAAGTCAACGAGCTTGGCTAGCCATGAGAACCAAAGAAGGTTAGGGATAAGTTTGTGTCCCAATGCGGTGCTATTGTGAGGGACAACGTGCCCATATCGTATAGAGAATGGAAGGGTGTCAGTGTTTTAGACACCGAGCTTACGATGGGGTATCCGAAGTAGTAGATTGTGCGGTGGGGCTCGCCGAGATCAGGAACACGATGGTGAGACACGGGGCACACAATTAGACAGGTTCGGGCCGCAATGTGCGTAATACCCTACGTCCTGTATGCTGCGTGGCTCTGTATTGATTGCGTATGTTTTGAGAGGGGTCCCTGCCTCGCCTTATATGCCACGGGAGGTAGGGTTACAAGTCGGATTGGTACAAGAGTACTATTCGAGTAGGACTCGGAGTAGCCTATACAAGGTATGGAAAGCTATCCTAGTCTTAGTACAAGTCCTTGTCCGTCTTGTCTTATCTTGAGGTCCACGGTACCAGCACCGTGACCCACTAGTCGAGTAGTCCAGGTGTACAGGAACTCATCTCCCGGGTATGGCCCACAATGTGTTGGTGGGCCCAAGGATGCCCAGTCAACAAGCCCCCTAGTACTTTGTAGTCGAGTGTGATGCTCCTAGTAGTCTTGAAGGTCTCCACGAGTAGTTCCCAAGCGTCCCCGAGTTCTACAAGCTTCAATCTTCAATAGTACTTGAATCATCACGAGGCTGGAAGGTACTCCAGCTAACTCCACGAGTAGTCTTGAAGCCTTCTCGAGTTGTTCCCAAGCGTCCCTGAGTACTTCCCTTAAAGGTCTTCAATAATACCCGCTTCGTTCTTGAAATCTTTGCATCAAAGATCCATATGGAAATGTGATTACTGAAATCGCATTCCATATGGAATGTAGCCCCCGAGCCTTAGGTCAAATCCAGTATTCAAGCTGAGGGTCAATCTTCTACTTCTTTGATCTTGCTCCGAAAAATCCGCAGAAAATCCGAAGAAATAATATAGGAATGCGATTTGCAAAAAATCGCATCCTATATGGATGTAGCCCCCGAGCCTTAGTTCGAATTGACAACTCAAGCTGAGGGTCAATCTGTAGTCTTCGTCAAATAATCCCGTAAAATCCTGAGAAAAACTGAAGGACACGTGGCACGGAGCCCCCGAGCCTTGAGTCGAGTACTTTCTCGAATTGAAGGATCCAATCTGACTGTAGAATAGTGGCCTGAATTCAGAGAACTGTAGGTGGGTGAAATCCAATTCCATCGAGTAGTCGAGCCCCCGAGATGGAGCCGAGCAGGTCTTGGATTTTAGTCCTCTGACTTAGCCAAAATTTTGCTTATGTGAAACCAATCTGTTGAATACGAAGGGTCACCAGGTCGAACCGTTAGGGTTTTGGTTTTATAAATACCCGAAGGGGTATCCCTTAGGGTTTCATTGCTTCCATTCACCCTTAGATCCAGAAAGCCTTAGCATCCGTAGCCGCCGTAGAGTTCGAGGGCCCACTTTGCCAAGAGTTTGCGCCTCCACCCCCTCACAGCCCTCGAGTCGATGCGAAAGAAGACTCTCGTGACTGACAGGATGAAGCCAGCACCGTCCAAGGGTCAAAAGAAGAAGTCCTGCAGCGCCAAAAATCAATTGCCAGAGCCAAAGTATAAGACAGTTGTCATCACGAAGCCCCCGAGCCAGGCCGTCTCTTGGAAGAAATCCAAGATGACGGAAGAAGATATCAAGGCCCTCGAAGCCGGCGGGTTGCTGCGTGAGAAGGCGATTGCCGGTTGGAGCTCTGCCGCCGGAGATGCGTGGCCAATGGAGAAGAGCCCGGATGAGATCCTGATGTTCGGCCACTTCGTCGAGCGTGGGTTGACGCTGCCTTCATCAGATTTCTTCCGCGGCTTCCTCGACTTCTTCAAGCTGGAGCACGTACACCTCAACCCTAACAGCATCTTCCAGATTGCAGTGTACGTGCACTTCTGCGAAGCTTTTCTTGGAATCCGCCCACATTGGGCTCTGTTCAGGAAGATCTTCCGCTTGAAGCCGCAGCCCAACGCCAACTTCCCAGTTGTAGTCGGTGGAGCCGGTGTGCAGATGCGCTAGAAGGCGCAGGAGTTGTACTTCAAGTACGACTTGATTGACTCCAATCAAGACTGGAAGAACAAGTGGTTCTACATCGAGAACGCCCCGCCTCAGCTGCCGAAGCCAAGCATGTTCGCACCAGTATACGACAGGCTCTGGAAGGACGAACCAACGATGCAGGAGTGCATCCAGATCCCAGAGCTGCTGGCGAAGATTGCGCAAAAGAAGGCGCAAGGCTTGACAGCTGAAAGGGTAGCCTTCAGCTTCATGAAGCGACGGGTACAACCCTTGATGCAGCGGGAGCATCTTGGGTTTGAGTACACTAGAGCGGATGATGGCTCCAGGCTATCTGCTGAAGAGATCAGTGATGATCTCGTGATGGAAAGGCTGCAGAAGATCTTCAAGAATCTTCACGGAATTCCTGCAGCCGTCCTTGAATATAGTGCCGACAATCCTCCGCGTATGGTAAGTTTCCGAGAACTAGCCCCCGAGTACTTATTGTAAGTAGTCGTGTAGCTAACAATTGCCTTGTTTCGCAGGAGGATGTCTTGAAATTTGTGTCCATTCCCCCTCCTCGTCCCCAGGACCCACTACAAGCGCCGGAGGGAGAGCCAGCAGGAGTGGAGGCTCAAGCCCCCGAGAGTAGTCAATCTGCTCAAGGGGAAGAAGAAGATGTCTTGGTGGAGGACGCCTCCTCAAGCGATGAAGACAGCCTAACACTTCAACAGCGTTTTGAAGTGAAGAGCCGCTACGGGTACTCTGGGGCGTCCATCCCTAGTGGTCTTGCCGCAGGAGCATCGAAGAGGCCGGCATCATCTCTTGCAGATGATGTGACGCTGCCGCCGCGGAAGAAGAGGACCACAGTAGGGAAGCGGGCTGTGAAGAAAATCTCAGGCCTCCCCTGCATTGCAGTAAGTGTTGGAGAACTTCTTAAGTAGTCGATGTCGTATTGAGTACTTGTTCTCTGCTGTAATGCCTTGATTTTTGACTTGCGCAGGTTATCGAGAGTACAGCCAATGTACCCTCGAGTAGCCCCCTAAGAATAACAGAACCCGAGGTGGTTCCGGTGTCAACCGTCGAGACGGTGGCGCATGAGCAACAAGAAGCCGCGGTATCGGAAAATGTGCCGCCGGTGGAGAATGTGCCAGAGGTGCCGGCGGCGCCTTCTTTCTTCGACATGCTGGGGCCGAAAGTCTCGGTGCCTCGAGCTGCTCTGTAAGTACCCAAGTACTCGAGTACTTATTTATATTACGTAGTCTGAATTTACTGACCAACTTGTTGATGCAGAAAATCCACTGATGTGAAGTGGGGCGCCTCTGGAAGTGGTGCTGCTGGAGGAGACCAAACTCCTCAAGAGCAACAAGAAGATGTACTTCCAGAGCGCCAAGAAGTACCCGCTGAAGCCGATGCTACAGAGGCACTGCGCTTCCTTTGGAGCGACGTAGTCAAGGCAGCGGTGGAGGCAGCTTCCAAGCCCAGGGCTGAAGATCCTGATGATATTGAAGCCGTGGCGAATGAAGGCTTGGAGGCTGACCCAGAAACCGTACTACGCCGTGAAGAAGTCCCGGTTGCCGAAGCCCCCGTGCGTCGAGTAGATGCACAACTGGCGCTTGAAGACAACCCAGAGGACCGCATAGTACCGCACGAGCCACTCATTGAAGACCCGGCTCCTCTGCGCAGTGCTGCGAAGTACTCTGCGGCGAGCACAAGTACTCAGTCCATGGCAGAAGGTTTGATGCCTTATGACGACTCGTGCCTGGACGAGGATAACTTGCAGGCTCACAGTGAGATGTTCCGCAGCGTCGAGAAGCTATTCGCGGTAAGTGTGTAGTCTCTTGAAGAGTACTTTTCAGTTAAAGATATCCTGCCTCTGACTTTTGAGTTGTTGTTGTCTTTGCAGGAAGTAGTCAAGCAGTCGAAGCGCAAGACTCGGCTGCTTGAACAACATGCGGCGGACATCGAAGAAGTCACGCAACTTAGAGAGCAGCTGAAGGAGCAAAAAGCCTTGGCTCTGAAGTTGCAAGAAAGACTCGATGGAAACGTCGCCGAGTACCACAACGAGATCCAGAAGCTGACAGCTCAGAAGGACAATGTTGTTGGGAAGAACAAGTCTCTGCGCTAGAAGAATAAAGGTAATCTCCCTTTCTGAATTCATTGTTGAGTACTTTTCTGTTGAGCACTGCAGCTGATAAGTAGTCATGATCTGCTGCAGAGCTGACTGAAGAGGTTGACAAATTCAAGAACAAGGCGCTGGACTGGCAGCTGGCCTATAATCGTGAAGAAGCAGCTCGCATGGATCTTGAGGCAGATTATAAGGTGCGGTGCTTCGAACTTGAGCGTGAAATGGAGATCCGCCTAGCGGGCTGGAATGATTTGTTGACTTGCATGCAGTCACTTAAAACCAAGATCGAAGAAGCCGAAGGCCTGCGCTCAGAGTTGAAGGCCTTGACAGAAGCAGCCGAGCCAGTGGCGAATCTTTTCGAGCCTAGAGTCGCTGGAGTTCAGCCTCGACCACTTGTGGAGAGGTTGAAGGACACGCCGAAGAAGATCCTGGAGTACGCCCAGAGGCTGGCTTGCACAATTCCGAATCAAGTCTTGAGCTTCATCAAGTCCTTCTATGCCGAGGCGGATCTCACAGTCATCATGAACGGCAGATCTGGAGATTGCACCGACGATCGGCTCAACGAGTTGATGCAACAAACTTCTCCAATCGCGGAAGCAGTCTCCAAGTTTATTGATCTCCGTTAGATGTACCTGTAGAGTAGAAACACTAGGGAAAGACAAGTGTAATCCCGAACAAGTGTTTATGTAATATAATTGAAAACTTTGAGTAAATCAATTATCTGGATCCCTTATATGCTTATGTGTTGGCCAAGTACTCGAGTTGGTATTGAGTGTGTGGCTGCAAAAAGAGATACGAAACACGAGTAGAAGTACTCAAGTGTAGATATGTTCCGAAGAACGTTAGCTGAGATCATGACGAGTTGAACACCTTAGCTGTAGCATCGTAAAAGAAGGCTTTGTCATGAAATAAGCGAACAGTAGTAACAAGTCGGTGTAGAGTAGTGACTTGAACTAAACACATTGTACAGAGCTTACAATGTCTTAAGTACCTCTGAAGCTTATTAGCCTAGTGAGAGAGTACTCGAAAAGAACTTATTCATAACGAGTTGAACACCTTAGCTGTAGCAGCGTAAAGAAGGCTTTGTTATGAACAAGTAAAGGACAGTAACAAGTCGGTATAGAGTAGCAACTTTATTACTGAATACATTGTACAGTGTTTACAATGTCTTAAGTACCTCTGAGGCTATGAGCCTAGTGAGAGAGTACTCGCAAGGATGTTCCGAAGAATGAGTAAGACCGTAGGGGACAGTGTGATGAACTCATCCTTGCTGTAGCAGCAACTTGTATGAGAGTTCCACTGAGACCCTACCAGAAGGGTGTTACTCTAGGCCGAAGCCTCTTATTGAAAAGTAGAGACATGGACAGCATGTGCCACTTATTGTTCTACACGATACAGGATCGTCTGGAGAGAGTTATCATGACTCCCTACGAGGTCGCAGAATGAGACTGCCTGGAGAGGGTTGATGAAGCCCCCTGCGGGTGCTCGCAGCTGAAAGCCACGAGAAGATACAGCCGAAACTGTCTGGAGAGGATTATCTTGATCCCCTACGAGTGGTGACAACCGTAGCTGTCTGTTGAGTGGTTGCAACCGAAGCTGCCTGGAAAGGGTTGAAGAAACCCAATACGAGTTGTTTTTACAGCCGGAGCCGTCTGGAGAGGGTTGTTGAGACCCCCTACGGGTAGAAGCGACAAAGCTGGTCGATGTTCCAAGAGTTGTCGACTTCCTCGCCTTCTAGAGTTTGAAGACGATATGAGCCTGGGCCAGTAACCTTTGCAACAGAGAAAGGACCTTCCCATGGTGAGTTGAGTTTGTGTAGCCCTGTCGTATTCTGGATGCGACGAAGGACTAAGTCACCAAAGTTGAAGGAGCGTTCCTTAACGTTGCGGTCATGGTAACGGTGAATCTTCTCATGGTATCGAGCGGATTGAACAAGTGCATTGCAGCGAGCTTCCTCGAGACTATCGACATCTGTCTGTCTTGTTTCTTCAGCTACGCCTTCTTCGTAGTGATCAACCGTCGGAGAACGCCACATGACATCAGCAGGCAAAACGGCTTCAGAGCCGTAGACCAGGAAGTAAGGTGACTGCCCTGTGGGGGTAGTAGGCTGAGTGCGTAGCCCCCAGAGTGCATTGGGTAGTTCCTTGATCCACTTGCCACCCTTGGTATTTGCAGCATAATGCAGTCGCTTCCTGAGAGCGTCGAGTATCATCCCGTTAGCTCGTTCCACTTGGCCATTGGCACGTGGGTGAGCAACAGAGACGTATCGAACGTCGATTCCACTGTTCTCGCAGTACTCCCAGAACTGGTGATTGTTGAAATTCGAACCCAGGTCTGTGATGATGCGGTTAGGGAAACCATAGCGATGTACGATTTCATCCAAGAAGTCGAGGACACGATCAGCCTTGGGACAGGTGACAGGCTTGACCTCAATCCACTTGGTAAACTTGTCGATAGCCACCAGAACTCTGTTGAATCCCCCTAGCGCATTTGGGAGAGGACCAATCATATCCAGCCCCCAGCAAGCGAAAGGCCAAGTTGGTGGTATCGTGATGAGCTTGTAGGCAGGAACGTGTTGTTGCTTGGCGAAGAATTGGCATCCTTGGCACTTCTTGACTAGTTCCTCTGCATCAGCAAGAGCTGTAGGCCAGTAGAAAGCACGTCTGAACACTTTTCCCACCAAGGTGCGGGAAGAAGCGTGATTGCCACAAATTCCTTTGTGTGTCTCCTCCAAGATTTCCTTGCCTTCTTCGCGAGAAACGCACTTCATGAGTATATCAGAGCTTGCGCCTCGCTTGTAGAGTTGATCTCCGACTAGAGCATAAGCCTTGACACGGCGTGAGATGCGCTCAGCTTCTGACTTGTCTTCAGGAATCAACTGATGTTTAATGTAGTCGATAAAAGGGGTTCTCCAGTCCACATCAATCATAAGCACTTCTCGATCAGGTTGAACTGAAGTAGTCGTGGGTGCAGATGATTGCTCCGGAATTGATGGTTTGTGGAGTTCATGGACGAAGATCCCAGCTGGCACTTGAGCTCGTGTAGATCCCAGCTTCGACAAGACATCCGCAGCAACATTGTTGTCACAGACCACATGATGGAACTCGAGATCATGGAATTTGTTCTCAAGTTTGCGTACTTCCTGACAGTATGCATCCATATTCTCAGCATTACGATCCCAAGAATCGTTGACTTGATTGATGACCACCAAAGAATCACCATAAACAAGTAGTCGTGTAATGCCAAGAGAGGCCGCAAGGCGAAGACCATGCAGTAGAGCTTAATATTCAGCTTCATTGTTTGAGACCTTCCAGAAGATCTGCAAAACATATTTGAGTTGTTCACCCTTGGGAGAAATCAGAAGTACCCCGGCACCAGTGCCTTCCAACTTGTGGGAACCATCAAAGTACATGACCCAATGTTCTGGACGCTCAATTGGAGTTGGGACTTGATTTTCCCGCCACTCAGCCATGAAATCAACCAAGGCCTGAGACTTGATAGCAGTGCGAGGCTTGAACTCGAGCGATAGAGCACCAAGCTCTACAGCCCATTTAGAAATCCTTCATGTGGAGTCCCGGTTGTGCAATATCTCGCTAAGCGGGTAGCTAGTGACCACAAAAATCTTGTATTCGTCGAAGTAGTGGCAGAGCTTCTGTGAAGTAATCAGAACGGCATAGAGTAGCTTCTGTACCAGAGGGTATCGAGCCTTGGATTCTGAGAGTACTTCACTGACGAAATAGACAGGCCTCTGGACAGGGTAGCCATGGCCTTCCTCCTGCCGCTCTACGACAATAGCAGTACTGACGACATTAGTAGTCGCAGCAATGTAGAGCAAGAGCTCTTCATTGGGCAGAGGAGCTGTAAGGACTGGAGGCTTGGATAAGAACTCCTTGAGCTGAGAAAGAGCTTGATCAGCTTCAGTTGTCCACGTAAACTTCTCCTGCCGCTTAAGTAACTTGAAGAAAGGTAAACCCCGTTCTCCAAGTCGCGAGATGAAGCGATTGAGTGATGCCATACAACCAGTAAGCTTCTGGACATCTTTGATAGTAGTCGGAGCTTGCATGTTGGAGATGGCGGTAATCTTCTCAGGGTTTGCTTCGATGCCTCGATGGCTGATGATGAACCCGAGTAGTTTTCCAGATGATACGCCAAAGACGCATTTGTTGGGATTGAGCTTCCATTGGTACTCGCGTAGCGAAGCAAAAGTTTCCTCAAGATCCGTGATAAGCATGTCTGGATCCCTAGTCTTTACAACGACGTCATCCACGTATGCTTCCACGTTCTTGTGAAGCTGCCTCTTGAAGCACGCTTGGATAGCCCTTTGATATGTAGCACCAGCATTTTTCAACCCGAAGGACATTGTTGTGTAACAATAAGCACCAAACGGGGTGATGAATGTGGCCTTCTCTTGATCAGATTCGTTGATTGCAATTTGATGATATCCAGAGTAGCAATCCAGGAAACAGAGTAGAGCACAGCCCGCCGTGGAGTCAATGACTTGATCAATCCGCGGCAACCCAAAAGGATCCTTAGGGCAATGCTTGTTGAGATCAGTGTAGTCGACACACATCCTCCAATCGTTAGAGTTCTTCTTTCTGACGAGCATAGGGTTAGCAAGCCATTGCGGATGAAAGACTTCCCGGATGAAGCCGGCCGCGAGTAGTTTAGCGAGCTCTTTCTTAATAGCAGCCCTGCGGTCATCAGCAAAGCGACGAAGGTGTTGTCTCTTGGGGGTAGCGTTAGGATCGACATTGAGTGAGTGCTCGATCAACCTCCTGGGCACACCTGGCATGTCAGATGGCTTCCACGCAAAGATATCACGGTTAGCCCGAAGGAAGTTGACGAGCGCGTCTTCCTATTTAGGATCAAGCTGTGCACTGATCATGGTTGTCTTGTTGCTGTCACCAGTACCGAGGTCAATGGCTTTGAGCAGGACATCACCAGACGGTGCAGGCTTGTTGTTGTTGTCAGTCTTCTCAGGAACCTCCAGCTCGCTCGGAGCAAGCTTTTTAGCGGCAGTGAAGACTTCCATCATCGCGTTGGGTACTTGAGTAGTCGAGGCAAGTTCTACAGCTTCTGTATCGCAATCGTAAGAATGCTTCAGATCCCTTTGCAATGAAAGAACTCCTTCGGGGCTCGGCATCTTGAGAACCAAGCACACATAGTGCGGAATAGCCATGAACTTAGCGAGACCAGGCCTGCCGAGGATGGCATGATAAGAAGTCTCGAAGTCAGCAACCTCAAACTTGATGTACTCGGTGCGATAGTGATCCTTAGTCCCAAAGGTAACGGATAGTACAACTGAACCCAAAGGAACAGCTGCGTTGCCCGAGATGATACCATAGAATGGTGAGTTGGTCTTGGTAAGCATATTGGTGATATCCAGGCCCATCTTCTTCAGAGTTTTGGCAAACAGGACATTGAAACCGCTGCCACCATCAATGAGAACCTTGGTAAGCCTGGAGCTTGCCACCACTGGATCCAGAACGAGAGGATATCGTCCTGGCTCAGAGAAACTAGTCCATTGATCTGCCCTTGAAAAGGTAATGGGGGTTTCAGACCACTTGAGAAAAGTGGGAGCTGCTGGTTAGATGGACATGATCTCCCTGAGTGCTAGCTTTTGCATGCGCTTGGTTGGAATCCCACCAAATATGACATTGACAGTGTTGGAGGGGTGCTGAAACCCAGTGTCTTTGTCAGTGTTAGCCTTCTTCCCCTTGTGTTTGCGAAATCGCGGGTTTGGGTGCATTGGTTCGGGTGTGTTTTTCAACGCACGTCGAAGTTGGTAACACTGCTCGAGTGAGGATCATCTTCAGGCTTGGCGGTAGTTTCCATGGTAGCAACAGTGTTGTCGGGCTTGCGCTTGCGATTAGGATTGCTCGAGTAGTTATTACCCTGGCGGTTGCCCTGCTGTTGCTTGCCACTGCTGCTTCCTCCAGCATTGTTATTGTTGTTGTTGTTCTGGTTGTTGCGAAGATGGTTGAACCGATTCCGAGCTTTGTCTTCCTCGTCCGCCCAGTGAGTGATCATCTCCTTGAGCTTGGTGATGTTGGCTAGGCGAGCGCGACCAAAGTCTTGGAAAAGCCTATCGTCATAAAAACCATCCTGTAAGGTATCAATGACTTCTTTCTCGGTGACATCAACAACAGTATCCCTTTTCTCAAAGAAGCGGCGCATGTACTCGCGAAGAGTCTCGCCTTGTTTTTGCTTGATCAGGGCAAGGTCCATCCGAGTACCATGACGGCCCAGAGAACCCGCAAAGTTGCTGGTGAAGCGATGCTTGAGTTGTCCCCAGTTGTCAATGGAACCACGTTTGAGAGACTCAAACCATGTGAGGGGTTCTTGCTCCAAGACAAAAGGGAAATAGATACACTTGGTATCATCATTGCCTCCGGCATTGGAGATGGACAGAGCATAACAGCGCAACCACTGCCTTGGATCTTACTTGCCATCATACTTAGAGATGCCGTAAGGCTTAAATTTCTCCGGAAGAAACAGAGCTTGAAGTCGAGGTGAGAAAGCAGGGAAGGAATCTGAATCGGCATCCTTTTGCTTCTCACGCTCAGCACATCTGGCATTGATTGTTGTGCGAGCGTCGTAGCGAGAGTCTCCAGACTTGCTGTTGACACTGTCATCATCGCCTTTGCCCCTATTGCTAGCTTCCGGACGTGTGCGATTAGGAGTGGGAGTGGTACGATGAGCACCTCCACTGCTGCCATGGTGACTAGGAGCACTGGTATTCTGGCGTAGCATAGTGTAGGCTAGCTCAGCTAGCTTTGTGACTTCAGCAGCCGCCCTGTCACGAGGCATGGAGCGACCGAGTAGATTGATCGCGTTGATAGCTTCCTCTGGAGTGCAATATTCAAGAGTAGCAACCGCCTCCAGAGCTTCTTGAAGATTACGGGTAGGTAGAGCTTCCGCGAGTTCCCGACGAAGGGTTGCATGATCAGTATTGCGTTGGTGACGTGCGGTCTTGGCCTCCACGGTTTCATCAGCAGGAGCATTAGCAGAGAGTTCATCATCAGATACATCATCCGGATAGCGATAATTGGCATGATGCCCTTGCAGAGTAGTTGCATCAACGACGAACACTTCTCGATGCGATGAATAAGTACCCGTACTCTGAATGAGCTCAGTATCAGTGTCATAATCAACAAGCTTGGCACCTTCCTGGAAGGGTAAGTTGTCGAGACAAGCGATAAAGCACTCCTGATCATCCAGTGTGAGATCAGCAGGCACATGCTCAGGCCAGTAGACGAATCTACCCTCAGGTGTCGATGTGATCACCAGTCCTTGAGCAGAGCCAGACAGTTGTTGTACTTCAGCAGAATCTGAACCGTAGTCAAACTCGAACTCAGATGAATCCGAATAGTAGTCGAGGTTGGCGTCCGAATCTGAAGAGTACTCGAGCACGATCTTCGGGCCAAGGCACATGAGGCGCTTTAGTGCAGCTTGGTAAGCGGCACTGACATGGCAATGGCCGAAGAGAGGTGGTGCTGGGATGTTATCCAGGCTGAGCGCAAGCTGTGAAGCTGAAAAAAGTGGCTCAGGCTGAATAGGAGGCGAAGTCGAGTTGTACTCGGACTCCGACTCGAGTTCTCTGTGTGTGTCAGAGATCGAAATTTCGCCGAAATTTTCGACGAAATCCTCCATCGAAGCTTGCGTAAGCGTCGAGGACTTGAGCTTTGACTCCGGAGTTGGCGCTAAGAAACGCAGGAACGATCCGGCGCCATCAGCAACGCAAACCCAGGAACCGAAAATGAAGGTGTCGCCTTGCTGGAAAGCGACGGTCGGCTTGATGATGACGAGAGCCATTGAGTTCGCCAGTGGATCAACGGCGAGATCCCCTACCTGGCACGCCAGCTGTAAGTGTTTTAGACACCGAGCTTACGACGGGGTATTCGAAGTAGTAGATTGTGCGGTGGGGCTCGCCGAGATCAGGAACACGATGGTGAGACACGGGGCACACAATTAGACAGGTTCGGGCCGCAATGTGCGTAATACCCTACGTCCTGTATGCTGCGTGGCTCTGTATTGATTGCGTATGTTTTGAGAGGGGTCCCTGCCTCGCCTGATATGCCACGGGAGGCAGGGTTACAAGTCGGATTGGTACAAGAGTACTATTCGAGTAGGACTCGGAGTAGCCTATACAAGGTATGGAAAGCTATCCTAGTCTTAGTACAAGTCCTTGTACGTCTTGTCTCGTCTTGCGGTCCACGGTACCAGCATTGTGGCCCACTAGTCGAGTAGTCCAAGTGTACAGGAACTCATCTCCCGGGTATGGCCCACAATGTGTTGGTGGGCCCAGGGATGCCCGGTCAACAAAGGGGAAGGAAGATAATCCATGGGTGGTTCCGGATTCAGTAAAGAATATGTTATGGGATGATATCCTAAAACACTTCACACTTCCACCGGGCGTGAACGCAAACCTTGTGAAGCAGTGGACTCTCACGAAGATGGCAACTCAATTGCAATGTTTTAAGAAGCAGCTGCACAGAGATTATATCAAGAAGAATCGAAGCCCCTCAAACGGTTGCACTCCTCCCCCTTTTATAGATGCAAGGGCGAGGGGCAAAAGAGGGAAAACGAAAATAAGCTACAGTGCTACGGCTTGGTGGAGTCTTTTCCGTCATTGATGTTCGTCAGGCGGTGTTGAAGGGCGCTGAGCTATGGTATCGCCGGAGATCGCCGCGTGTGCCGCCGCTACTGTTCGTCCAGGGCACATGGCGTCTCCTCCGAGTAGTCCTCGTGGTGACTCATCCTTCTTGAGTGCATCTTAGGCCCGCCACATTAGGGCCTAAGTGTTGGTAGGCGCTGCCTGTAGATGGTAATCGAGTGCCTGTTCTGATAGGGTGGCGTGCAGCTAGAGTTGGATGGGACGACATGTCGGAGGTCGTGGGAATGCACTGTGCGTCATTACGGCCCTTGTCAGACCCGGCCGTCCTCCCGTCGCGCCAACTGTGGTCTTTGCATGGCGTGGAAACTGGCGTCACGCGTGTCGTTGTGGAGGAACCTGGGGGCTGGGGCGGCACCACATTCGTGTGGGTCCCTAGATCCATACTTCGGCTTCCCCGTGTGGACCCCGTCTTAGTTGGAGATGGAGGTTACTCATGCGAACGAGTAGTCGGAGGCGAGGCGGAGCGTACTCGGAGATGAAGCATACTCATGCGAGGCGGAGAGTACTCGTGCGAGGCGGAAGGTACTCGGAAGTGGGGAAGTCTTGTCAGTGAGGGTCTTGACGAAGATCTGCCTCCCTCCCTGTCATGGATCTTAGCCTTGACATTGTCAATGGTGTCAGAGGACTCCATCCCGAGGGTGATTATCTTGTTGCTTAGGGGGCCCTAATCCAGGCCCTCGTCAGTAGCCCCCGAGCCTGTGGTGGGAGTCAAGGACTCGCTCGCAGGCTCAGCGTCGGGGAAGTGTCATAATCTTTGTTTTTTGATTTCCTCGGTGGGTACGCGCGAGCGCATCCGCCGGATGTAGCCCCCGAGCCCATGAAGGAGTTGTAGACTCGTTTATGGGGTTTTGAATCTTGAAATGTTGTCGTTGCTTTGAAATCTTCGGTCGTGGCGGTCGTGGCCGTATCGGTAGTTGCGTCCGCCATGTAGGTCGTGGCTGACGTGGCGATCGAGACGGTTGAAGGGGACGACGCACTGCTAGTTCAGGCCTGCAGGCCCACCCGGTATCGAACCGTCACGCGGGCGTGCCCCTGTCGCCTCGGGGGACGCCCCCACCGAGCGGGCGGTTTTACGGTGTGGTGGGGCCAGCATTTAATGCCAGGAGCCATGCTTGCCCCTTATAAACTGCGTGTCGGTTGAGCTCCGTACTTTCTTCCTTGAATCCTTGCCTTTGCCAGCACTGCTCGCTCATCTGTTCTTATCCCTTGCGCCACCGCCGCCGCTTTCTTGCATCCACCTCACGCCCCCGAGCTCAACAACACCATGTCGAACTGGACGCGCTCCCACGTCTCTTGCTCGATTCTCCAGCGACTCGTCGCCGCCGGCCAGCTGCCGGTCCTCACCGCCGCCGAGGAGTGGAAGGTCCCGGGCAATGAGTCGGTTCCGCATCCGCCGCCCGACTACGTCATCTCGTTCGTGACGTTCCACGAGTGGGGCTTCTCCGTTCCCGCCGGTCGATTCGTCCGCACCGTCCTCGCGGAGTACCGGCTGCAGCTCCACCACCTCAACTCGAACAGCATTCAACACATGGCAGCGTTCGAGGCGATGTGTGAGGGGTATCTGGGAGTGGGTGCTCACTGGCACCTCTTCTGGTACTTCTTCAAGTTTGTGTGCCTGAAGGACAAGTCGTTCCCGGCCACGATCGGGTGCGCCAATCTTCGGATGAAGACGGGGAGGAGTGAAGAGTACATCTCCGGTACGCTGACAAGCTCCAACAGCGGCTGGCACAAGGACTGGTTCTACCTTAAGGACGACCCTGAGCTTCCGCTGCCGAAGTATACTGGCACCTCGATTGCCGAGGCGCTGGCGAACTGGACCTACGGGCCCCCGGAGGCGGAGCAGGAGAGGCTACTCGGGGATTGCTGGGTGGTGCTGTCCAAGCTGCGTGACGTCGGGGTTGACTTGGCGGCTGTCATCGGTCAGTACCACGCGCTGGGAATCATCCCGCTCCAGCGACGTCGCCTGCGCATCTGCCAGATGACGCCGGACAAGGACCCCTTCGACGGTCTGGCTCCCCTCGTTGGATGAGATCCAGCGTCGTGTGGGGCTGGCAATCGGGAAGGCCACCTACTCGTGGTCGCCATCCCGACTTCTACCCATGCTCCCCAGAGAGGGGACCAAAAAATATGTAAGTTCTTCTTCTTTCCGACTAGATTTCTGACTTTCTTGCGTTTTGTGTGTTGATTTTCGTTTCCTCCCCTGCCTTTAGTTGAGGCCTGCGGCCCCTCTCCCTGCGAAGCCCCCTCTTCCTCAGGACGCGACGCCGAATCGTGCCCAGGCCGCCGCGGACAAGAGGAGGGCCGACTGCAAGGCCAAGCATAAGGACAAGGAGATCGCGAAGCGCGAGCGGAACGACCGCCGCGCCAAGCGTAGGAAGATGAAAGAGGTCGTCGTCTCCTCGGACAAGGATCCCTCTTCGTCGCCGCCATGGTCTGGTGATGACGGAGGTGCTGGCGTCGACTGGAGCGCGCTGTCGTCATCGTCTGTGTCACTCCCTCCCCAGCGGCAGTCCGCGGGGACCAGCTCGAGGCAGCAGCCGGAGCTGGCCGCCCATGAGCAGGGGACGAGCTCCAGCTCACATCCGCCTTCTCACCCCGCCCAGGAAGATCAGCAGGTGACTCGCTCCCGGTCGAGCCCCAGCGGCCAGGAGCATCAAAGAGAGAGGAGGAGGTCCCCGCGGCGAGACGACTCCTCCAGGCGGCCGGCGGATCATGATTCATCCGCCCGTCGTCCCTCTGGCAACTCGTCACAGTGGGGATCCCGCTCTATGAGGAGGCGGTCACCTCCCCTGGCGAGATCGACATCGCCGGCTCCTGCTCCGAGCGCGTCGCAGGGGGAGAACATGAGTGCCCCTCCGTGGCGCCTCCAGTCCCTGGTGATCCGGGGCGGAGGGACCCCTCCTGTGTAGGTTCCTCTCGCCCAGGGCGGAGGTCGGAGCCCGCCGTCTGATGCGGCGGTGAACAAGAGGCCGGCCCCTGAATCGTCGGGCGCGGCCCCCAGGCCCGTGAAGCGGGCTCATGTCACCTCCTCCATGTAGGTGTCGTTCCACGCTAGCTTGTCACCTTGTTTTTGATTTTTCGTTCGCTTTTTGACTCGCTCTCTCGTGCCAGTCGTTCCAACACCGGCGCGATCAGCCTTGCGCCGCGGAAGCGCACGGCTCTGAGTGCGCGCATTCCTCCGTCTGCTCCCCGCTCTCCGACTCCTCCGCCTGCGCCGGCACAAACCGAGGGCCAGATCGCCGAGGCGGCCGAGGCTCACGAGGTGGTTGCACCCCTACCCTTGTCAGGAGAAGGAGATGTGGCCGTGGGGCAGGGAGCCCCCGAGCAACCTGAGCCCCCGACAGCGCCTATCGTTGATCAAGGCGTCGACGCGCAGGCGGCTCCAGAGGCGGATGCGTCCCCGACGTCGGGCACCGGCAGCGGCGAGACCGAGGAGATGACGTACCCCTTGTCGTCCGTGCAGCTCTCGGAGGCCACCAATACGGAGGGGCCTAACCTCCCAAGTGACGATGCAGCCGCTTATGCGGCCGAGTTGGAATAGTGCCTGTTGGCTCCGGAGGAGCTGCCGGCCGAGATGCCCGTGCCGCTCGCACCGGAGGTCGTTGTTGCGGTCGAGGAGGTCGTGACGAGCCCTGAGGAGTCCAGGACCCAGACGGCAATAGTAAGGCCGGACTCCATCATGCCGCCTGAGCCGTCGTGCCAGCCTGTCGCCGACGTTGCAGAGGTGGTGGAGATCACAGCCTCGCCACTCCTCGACGCGCAGGCGTCTGCTTCCCTCGAGGACGTGGTGGGCAGCGCTTCCCCGATCACCGTCCGAGAGGTCGGAGAGAGATTGGGAGCCCACCCGTTCTCGGCCACCGGGTAGCAGAGCATGGCCTTGGCCTCGGGCGCGCCTCATGGACCGGAGCCCGTGAAGCTGAGACGCAAGATGACGAGGACGAGGAAGCCGCGGCTCGTCACCACCTCGAGTGGGGCCTACGGTGGGCGGAGCAGGCCGTCAATGAGCTAGTCATTCCAGCCTCGTCGGTGAGTTAGCAGATCCCAATCTTGACTCTGTGTTGTTGTTTCTGGATTGTTGCTGTAGTTGATCTTCTGCACGGTCTAGGTGCTCGCCAGCTGCAGCACCAGGAAGACACGCACCATCGAGGAGCTCCGGGCTGAGAAGGTCCAGCTGGAGATGCAGCTGGTCGCCGCCCGACTGGCGGCTGCAGGGGCAACGGTGAGCGAAGCATCGATGAGGAGTGCGCTTGAAGCCGCGGCGAAGTCTGCAGAGGACCGCGCAGTGGCCGCGCAATCTGCCGCGGACGCCGCTGTCTCGGAGAAGGCAGCCCTCGAGGCCAAGCTCGCCCAGGTGCAGGCCACAGCCGTGAAGTTGCGGACTGCTGCTGCTACCGCTGCTGAGACGGCCCGGACCGCAACCGCTGCAGCCTCCGCGGCCAAGGCCGCGTCCCAGGCCACCGCCGAAGAGAAGGCGGCGCTCGAGAAGAAGGTGTCAGACCTGCAGCAGGACTTGGGGCACGCCGAGGTGGACCTCAAGACGGCGAACAAGCAAGTCTGTGACCTCTCCACCAAGCTGCAGGAGGCCACCGATGAGGGGGCCCGGCTCTGAGAGAGCTACAGCAAGTTGGCGCAAGATGTTGACGGTAAGCAGTTTCGCGCTTTCAGCTTTTGTGGTGCCTTTTTTATTCGTGTTACCCGTTGCGGGTGCTGACTAATTTTCTCTTTGATTTTGTTAGGGCTTCGCTTGGCTCGTGCCACCGTGGTTGTCAAGCTCGTGGAGAAGTCACAGGAACTCACCACCGCCGAGCTTAAGATCCACGAGATGTCTGGGACAGCCAAAAATTTGTCGGACCAACTTTCGAGTATGATTCCTTGTCCTGTCTTTCCTTCTTCTTCCCTGGTGTTTCCTGCAACTAAGCTCTGACCCGTTCCTCTCTCAGGGGTCAAGGCCGAGCTCGAGGACTCCCGGAAGACCCAGCACGAGGCGGAGGAGGCACGCAAGAGGGATATCATGGATCGTACCAAGTTCGGTCGGTTCATCGAGCGGATCCTGTCGGAACTCGGCGTCCCTCCCGTCCAGATGCCTCCCCAGGCGCTTGGCGATCAAGTCAACCTTCTGCCGGGTGTTGTTAAGGAGAAGGAGTTGACGACGTCTCGGAAGGTGGTGCACCGGGTCCTCTCGATGTTCAGTTCGCACTATTAGGGGCTGGACCTCCCGGCGCTGAGCGGCGGTTGGGCTCCCGGCTACTCGAACGAAGAGTACGACAAGATCTAGGAGGACTGTGCCGTCTTCGCCCGCGCCTTGGCTGACGCCACCATGAAGGACCTGGACCTGATTCCAAGAGACACAGCTACAGACGGCTCCGGGCCTTCTCATTAGATGTATCAAGTTGTATAACAGTCAAACAAAATTTTCATGCATGTTGTATTGAACAGCTTTTCATTTTGTTTCGAAATCGTCATTTCTGATGCCTTCCCCAAGCATTTAGGGGCGACTGCGAAATGAAGTAGTGATGCTTTGGCATCTTAGGCCAACCAAATCCTTACTCTAGAGCCGCGGGGGCGTAGGAGTCAGAGAACTCGATCAGGCTAAGTCGTGAAGCACCACCACATAACTGCAGCCCCCGAGTACTTCAGGGATGTTCAGAAAGTGACTTGCGCATTTTTTTGTGAAAATCGTTTTGAGCCGAAGCCCGAGCGGTTACCCGAGTACCTTCTGAAAGTAGTCGGACGTCAACCTGTGGGTTCGAGCTGCACTTGCAAGTCTTCGTACCGTAGCCGCAGGGGCGTAAGTGCTAAGAGACTTGGACAAGCAACAACATCGAAATGCTCGCAGATCAACATCCTTTCCCCTCATGAGGTGAAGGTGTTCTGCCAAAAAAGAACCGCTCGCTCGCGCGATTGGTCACGACAAAGTTGTCGAAGAGTTTTGCTTTGAAAACTGAAAAATGAAAGGGGGGCATCGTGCCCCATGTAGCCCCGAGCGGTAAGTGTTTTGGCATGGGTGCAAAGTCACTTTCAGCTCAGCCTTTAGATAGTGTTGACACATACATAAAAGATGCCAACACAAGGAGATCGAGAACTTATGAAACGAGAACGAAGGCACATGGCATTATTCATTGATCATAAGTTTGAAACAGGGAACATTACCCAAGGGTAAAAACGATGTTGGTGTTCTATGTTCCACGCGTTGGAGATGATTGTGCCGTCCTCGTGTCGTAGCTTGAATGTTCCGGGCTGGAGAACTTGGTCGACGATGTACGGCCCCTCCCACGGGGGCGCAAGCTTGTGTCGGTCCTTGTTGCTCATAACTCATCAGAGTACCAGATCTCCGACTTGGAACTGGCGCTCGTGGAGGTTGCACTCGTGGTAGCACCGTAGAGCCTGCTGGTACCGAGCGGAATGTAGGAGCGCCACGTCACGTGCTTCGTCGAGCTGGTCGATCGCATCCTTGAGCGCGACCTGGTTCCCTTCTTCAGTGTACGCTCGGACTCTTGGGCTACCATTATCGATATCCATCGGGAGTACCGCTTCCGACCCATGCACCATGAAGAATGGTGTAGAGCCGGTTGCTCGACTCGGCGTGGTGCGCAGGCTCCAGAGGACGGACGGCAACTCTGCGACCCATCTTGCTCGGAACTTCTCGAGGCGTTTAAAAATCCGGGGCTTAAATCCTTGTAGGATCATGCCATTGGCTCTCTCGGCCTGCCCGTTGGTCCTTGGATGCGCAACAGAAGCCCAGTCCACGCGAATGTTGTTGTCATCGCAGAACCTGAGGAACTTTTTTCCCGTGAACTGTGTGCCGTTGTCTGTGATGATCGAGTTCGGGATCCCGAAGCGGTAAATAATGTCAGTGAAGAATGCAACGGCTTCCTTGGAGCGGACCTTAACTACGGGTCGGGCTTCGATCCACTTGGAGAATTTGTCGACAGCTACGAGTAGGTGCGTGAAGCCCCCGGGCGCTTGCCTGAACGGGCCGACTATGTCCTGCCCCCATACGGCGAACGACCATGTGATGGGGATGTTCTGAAGTGCTTGCGCAGGGAGATGAGTTTGCCGAGTGTAGAACTGACAACCTGCACAGCGTCGCACGATGTCCTTGGCGTCTGCCAGCGCAGTGGGCCAATAAAATCCTTGTGGGAATTCTTTTCCGACTAAAGTTCTTGCGGCGGCATGATGTCCGCATGTGCCGGCGTGGATTTCCTGAAGCAGGTCTCGGCCTTGATCTCTCTGAATACAGCGCTTGAATATGTCCACCGCGCCTCGCTTGTGGAGCTCGCCGTCGATAAGGACGTATGATTTGGCTCACCGCGAGATGCGACGCACCTCCGTCTGGTCGAAGGGCAACTTCCCCTCAACTAGCCACTCAAGGATCGGAAAACGCCAGTCGGGATCTTGTAGGTTGGGCTCTTGCGGCCGATCAATCTCCATGACTTTTGGCGCCTCTAGCTCTGGTGGTTGTTCTTCGTCTATTCGGACGGACGGTGAATGCTAGTCACTAGCAAATACACCGTGTGGTACGAGCTTGCGGCTTGATGCTGCTTTGGCGAGGATGTCTGCAGCTTTATTAAAGTCGCGCAGCACGTGATGGAGCTCGAGCCCATGGAACTTATCTTCTAGCTGACGCACGGCTCGACAACAGGCTGCCATCTTGGGGTCGACGTAGTTCTTCTCCTGCATAACCTGATCCACGACGAGCTCAGAGTCCCCACGGATCTCGAGACGACAGATTCCAAGCTCGATCGCGATTCGAAGGCCGTTGACGAGCACCTTGTACTCGGCCACGTTGTTAGAGGCAGGAAAGTGCAGTCGAACCATGTACTCCATACGCACGCCTAGAGGCGAGATGAAGACAAGGCCTGCCCCTGCTCTTCCTTCATAACAGAGCCGTCGAAATACATTGTCCATGTCTCGTGCTCGATTGGTGCTGGCGGAGTCTGAATCTCTGTCCATTCAGCGACGAAATCCGCCAATACTTGTGATTTGATGGCACTGCGTGGCGCGTATGTCACGTTCTGTCCCATCAGCTCGAGGGCCCACTTAGCTATCCTCCCTTCAGCCTCAGGATTCTGGATCACTTCTCCGAGCGGGTACTTGGACACCACCGTGATGGGATGCGAGTCAAAATAGTGTCGAAGCTTGCGTTTGGTGATCAAGACAGCATATACAAGCTTTTGAATTTGAGAATAACGGGTCTTTGAGTCGGAGAGAACCTCACTTACGAAATAAATGGGCCGCTGCACCTTAAGTGATTTCCCTGGCTCTTCTCGCTCAACCACCAATGCAGCACTTACGACCTGCGTTGTCGCAGCCACGTATAGGAGCATCTGCTCTTCTTGCATTGGTGCTGTAAGTACGAGTGGACTCTTCAAGAGATTCTTGAGCTTGTCGAGTGCTTCCTGAGCCTCGGGTGTCCAGGCAAAGTGGTCGGACTTTTTCATCAGGCGATACAGTGGCAAGCTGCGCTCTCCGAGTCGAGCGATGAACCGACTGAGAGCTGCGAGGCAGCCTGTGACATGCTGCACGCCCATCAGGTTCTGAATTGGCCCCATGTTAGTGATGGCTGAGATCTTCTCAGGATTAGCCTCAATGCCGCGTTCAGACACGACAAAGCCGAGGAGCATGCCCCTCGAAACCCCAAAAACGCATTTTTCGGGGTTGTGATGCCCCAGGTTTTTAATTAACACTAAGGATTGGTCAAACTTGTTGACTTTGGTCAAATCATGGTCAACCTGGGTCATCACCTCAAAAACCTAGCCAACAATCACCCATAAGCACCTTAAGCAAGTCAACATCATCTACCTTGGTCAAAACCCTAGTCAAAGTGGTCAAACCCCTTGATGTCAACACCTTGTCTTAGAACTTGGGCCACGTTCTCCAATTTTTGTCTACACACTCAAAATTCTGCCAATATAGAAGTTGTGCAGAATTTAGTGGGACACATTTCATCTTTAGGTTGGCATTTCAAATTCTGAGAGGAAAAGGTGCAAATTTGCAAGTCAAACTTGTTTTCATAGTTCCTTGGCGCCATAAAAATCAGCAAGTTCACCAGCATTCATGCTGCAACCAGTGCTCAAAACATATGTCGACCTTTGTGAAAATTGTAGGTAGATGTCTCCTCTACAACTTTCCTATTTGGCGGTTTTGAAGTTCTTTTTGAAAATTTTGAATTGAAGCACTCAAACACGGGCAGTTTGAATTTGAGCAGGCCATGCCGCGCTCTGGCTCATGCGCGCGCGCCGGCGCATCGCGCCCGCGCCGCCACGCGGCGCATCGGCGTCCGGGCCTCCCCCACCTCGCCGGTCAGCCGCGCGCCCGAGGCCGGCATCATCATCACGCGCCCGCTCCCCGAGCAAGCTTGGGGACGCGTTCCTCCACTCGCCCGCGCACGTCCGCACGATGGCCGAGACCCCCGCCGTGCCGCCCGCCGGCGAAGTGCTGTGCGTCTCGCACGCCGCGCGCCTCCCCTTAACTCGCCCCTTGCTTCGAGGTGAAGCTCGCACTCCTCCCCACGCACTCGCCCGCCTATTTAAACGGCGTCCCGTTTCGCCCCCGCGCGCGCTCACACCTCCACCGTTCGCCATTGCCGCCGCCGCGGTGAGCACGCACCTCCGCTCGCTCCCGCCGCCGGCCAAGCTTCTTAGCACCTCCACTCGACCTCACTCGAGCTTCCACAGCCGTTTGTTGCTCCGCATTGCGCCTGTGCTCGCCGAAATTCGTGCCGAGGCGGTCGCGCCACCGCGGTCTCGCCGCCGCCGCTCGCCGGAGCCGTCTCCGGCCAAGCCGCCGCCACCAATCGAACCCCGGTGAGCCCAATCGAACATCCCCGCTGTTTGTTGCCCTGCTCCGGCCGTGGTTCGCCGCCGGCGAGCTCACCGCCGCCGGCAAGGGCACGGTTGTAAAACCCGAGGGCATATCTGTGAACTAGGGGCTTGGTTGTAAGGATCTTTAACTTAGTTTTCTTGCAACTTAGTCTAGCACTTTAGAAAAATCATAGGAATCCATAAAAAATCAAAAAAATGCAAATCCAATTTTGTTGGTTTCAGTGAGACAAGGTCTACAACTTCTACAAAGCATGCCCATACTTTTGACTTATAGATTTTGAATGAAAATTCAAATTCAGTTTGACACACTTTTGCTGTAGTTCAAAATCTAGAAAAGTTATGGAGCTAAATTTTGGATATGTTGCTAGATATATCATTTGTAGGCTCTGGACAAAAATTTGCACAAAGTTGTTGAACAGATCTTTTTATATGATTTACTTTGCATTTATGCTATTCCTGCCTTACTGATTTTTGTAGCAATTTGTAATTAGATTTTTGTGCTCAACTTGTGGTTATGCTCATGTTATGCCTAGATTCAACTTTTTTGCATTTATCATGATTTTATCTCTACCAGAAATAATTAATCTTGTTTTATGCTTAGATTTACATTTAAATGCTTAGTTCAAATTTTAAACTTGATCTTGATGTGCTTGTTGGTTTCCTAGGCTTGTTTTAGGTCAGAGATGTGGTAGGAATGTGTTGGGCTGCAGAAGTGCTTTATTTCTTTATTTATGCTTTTCTCATAATTTTAATAGCTAGGAAATGTCATTTTTGATATATAGGTTTTATGTCTCTTTTAAATATGAATCTTGGACCAGTAGCTTGTTTGGGTTTTTAGGACCAGCAATGCATCTTTTTCTCTATTTTTATAACTTATTTTGTAATTAAAAGTTTGGAATACATATAGGCCCCATATTAAGTTTAATTAGGAAAAATCACCCTTGCTTCCTTAATGATTTTGTTAAATTGTTGTTTAGCTTAATTAAGGGCTATGGATCCACCCTTGCTGTTTTGTGTGGCTATATAGTTTTGTTTGCTTAGATGTGTACACCATCTCTATTAAAAGATTAAAATAATAAACCTTCACATATAATGACCTTAATGAAAAGAAATATTAATTAAATGTTTGTCAAGGTGTATGTGGCCAACAAGAGTTGGATGTGATGGTTAAACTCTCACTCCACTCAATAACCCTGCATTGCATTCCGTGTAGAACTTCCTGACGGTAACTACGCGCTCGTGCCGGAAGCCGAGGAAGGAGGAGCTGACGCGGAGCTGCAGTACGCGGAAGTGAGCGAGGACACCGAGGACTCCCAGGCTAACTGTGCTGACGAAGGCAAGCCCCGGTGCATTAACCTATTTGTTTTTGGAAATTTATGCAACCATCTATGGATGTCTGTGCACTTACGTTCAGGAGTGGAAATGAAACTCTAGATGCATGATCCCTAGGTACCTATGTCTTTACTAGTATGATAGGTCGCTAGCTGCTAGGCTATAGGACCGTTACAAGTCGAGTGATGCTTGTCACTTGCGAGTTTAGGTTCTTATGTTGGAATCATAAGATCTTTGTAAATGGATTGCTCATGTGGTAAGAGCATGGGATGTGGGCTCCAGTCCAATGGCTTTCGTGGGTTAAGTGATTGAAAGTACTAAGCACTTGTCGGGAATGGGACCGGTAAGCCTAGTACCTTAATGAGGCGGTAAGGGATTTTACCGTTACTAATCTTGGGATGCGTCTCACGGCTAGCTACCGGTGGTGCATGTGTGATTCTGGGTGCCTTGCGGGGTATGCCAGATAGCCGGTACCAAAGACTGTGGCCTTTTATCCCGAACCGAGGATTTTTGGGAATCGCCTGGTGGTTGTCCATGTGAGGGCACCCTACCGTGTGTTTAGGTCTATCTTGCAAGGTTTAAATCAACTGGTTGTCGGCCTCTCACCGTTATCGGAGACTACTTATCCAACTGGTCATGATATCCCTAACGATGGAACTTTGTGAATATTTATGCTTGATTAATTGTTTGCACAACTTATGCTTGCAATAGCTTGCTCATTTAGAAAAGAGTAATCAAGTAGAATCTGTGCTAAAATCTTGAAAGTAAGGACATACTCTTTGTTGCTTTTCAGCAAAAGAACCCCACTGGCCAAAAAGCCTTTCATGTCTAGAGTTGGTGATGTAGTTGTCACCGACGGGTAAGTCTTGCTGAGTATTAGTATACTTAGCCTTGCTGTAATTTGTCGTTTCAGGTACTGCTTTTAGTGATGTGTGGCCTGGAGAGATCCCGCCTGGCTGGGAGCTGGAGTGGGTGGAAGACGATGAATGAAGGCATCATGGCAGGCCTCCTGTGATGCTCCTCACGCCGTTTAGTTGATTTTCGCTGTTTTCGAAACTTCGAACTCTTTTGTCATGTCAAGTACTTCAGTTTGTAATAATTAGACCTTTCGGGGCAGATTTGGGTTTTAATCTTGTGTTGTGCTCTGGACTCGCCTTCGCGTGAGTTTTAATGCATATTTGTCGATCCTTGTTGCTATGTAAGTGATTTCACCGGGCGTTAACCCGGCAACTAACGAAAGGATGATACTTTATTATTGCTTAATGACCAAAGTGAATTGGTTTAGGCGATAGTACGGTATTTTCCTGGGTGGGTTGTCACAGTTTAGCTTCACCCCGTGTTCTCTCAGTTTCGTGAATACTTCCGCAAGGTCGGGGATCAGATCGCCCGTCTTCTTCGACTTGACCATGATGTCATCAACGTATGCTTCGATTATTCACCCTATGAGATCGCCGAAAACGCGCCGCATGCATCTTTGGAACGTAGCACCCGCGTTCTTGAGCCCGAACGGCATCGAGTTTTAACAATAAGCGCCAAAAGGAGTAATGAAGGATGTTACGAGTTGGTCCGCTATGCACATCGCGATCTGGTGGTACCTGGAGTACGCATCGAGAAAACAGAGGGTTTCGCACCCTGCCGTTGAATCGACTACCTGATCTATGCGATGCAAAGGAAACACATCCTTGGGACATGCCTTGTTAAGGCTCGTGTAGTCAACACACATCCTCCATTTCTTATTCTTCTTCTTTACAAGTACAGGGTTAGCTAACCACTCCGGGTGGAACACTTCTTGGATGAACCCTGCACTAAGAAGCTTCTTGATCTCCTCGCCTATGGCCCTACACTTGTTGTCGTTGAAGCGGCGCTGGCGCTGCTTGACCGGATTCGATCCCGGCTTGATATTCAGTTTGTGCTCGGCAACCTCTCTCGGGATCCCCTTCATGTCGGAGGGTTTCCATGCGAACACGTCGAGGTTCGCTTTGAGGAAGTCGACGAGCGCGCTTTCCTATTTAGGATCGAGCGCCGTCCCGATACGGAGCGTGCGGCCATCATCGGTGACGGCCACATCCTTGACATCCTTGGCGGGCTCGAAAGAGCAGGCCGCTCGCTTGGATGACTCGGGGATATCTTGGTCCTCGGAGGGAGGCTCGGCGTGGAGCTTCTCGGACCGGATGAGTGTCTCAGCGAATTGAAAGCACTCGGTATCGCACTCGTATGCGTACTGAAACATAGTCCCCTCTGTGATGACCCCCTTCGGACCAGGGATCTTCAACTTGAGATACGTGTAGTTGGGCACGGACATAAACTTCGCGTAGGCCGGCCTCCCGAGGATGGCGTGGTACGTCCCCGAGAACCCCACCACTTCGAAGGTGAGGGTTTCCGTGCGGAAGTTCTGCGATGTCCCGAACATGACGGGCAGATCGATCTGCCCTATCGGGAGTGCATCCTTCCCGGGGATGACCCCATGGAAAGGTGTTGGCGATGGGCGCAGTCGGGACCGCGAGATGCCCATGCTGTCGAGCGTTGACATGTACAGAATGTTGAGCCCGCTCCCTCCGTCCATCAGCACCTTGTGGACCCGCTTGGTCCCGATCAGTGGAGCCACCACGAGTGGGTAGCATCCTGGTTGCGGTACATGGTTGGGGTGGTCCGTTCGGTCGAAGGTGATCGGGGTCTCTGACCACTTAAGGTACGCCGGCGTCGCGGGCTCGGTGTTGTAGACCTCACACCGGATCAGCTTTTCCTTGCGTCTCGACAGTCGTGCCGGTGCTCCGCCAAAGATCATGTGGACCGCACCATCTTCGCGAGGGAAAACAACCTCCTCGTCATCGTCGTCGTTCTCGGGGGGTGGCGCGGCATTCTTCGGAGCATCTGCCGTCTTGGGCTTGAGCGTGCCGTTGACGTAGTTCTTCATTAGGCGGCAATCCTTTAGCGCGTGCTTAACCGGTGTCTCGTGATGAGTGCACAGTGCCTCCAAGAGCCTCTCAAAATGACCCCTCGGGAGGCCGTTCTGGGTGTTCTTGGGGCGCGTAGCCTTGCGTTCGACTGCGGCAACAGTGTTGTCGTCACGGCCTCGCTTGTCGCCCTTCTTCTTCTTCTTGGACCGCGAGGAGGGTCCCTCACCACCGTCCACGACTTGCTTCCCTTTGCTCAGTGGGGGAACCAACGTTGCTGCTACTGCCTCCTCCCCGTCGGCGTGGTTGGTTGCGATGTCGAGGAGCTCCCGAGTAGTCCTCGGGGTCCTTCGTCCTAGCCGGTGGATGAGGGTGGTGCAGGTGGTGCCGTTCTGGAACGCCGAGATGGCGTTGTTGTCTGTCACGGTGGGAAGCTCGGTGCAGCGCCTAGAGAAATGCCTGATGTAATCGCGCAAGCTTTCCCCTGGCTGCTGCTTGCAGTTGCGCAGCTCCCAGTGCTTGCCGGGCCGGGCGTACGTGCCTTGGAAGTTGCCGATGAAGGTCTCCCGTAGGTCCGTCCAGCTGTTGATCCTGCCACGTGGCAGGTACTCGAGCCAGGTCTGCGCAGAGTCGGCGAGGCGGAGCGGCAAGTTCTTGATGATGAACAGGTCATCCGTCGCTCCACCCGCCCGACACGCGAGCCTGTAGTCTTCCAACCACACGCTAGGGTTGGTCTCCCCGTCGTACTTGGGTACTGTCGTTGGAGCCCGGAACTGTGAAGGGAACTTTGCGTCTTGCACCTTCCGACCGAAGGCGCGAGGACCCTTTGGATCGGGCGACCAGCTGCGGTCACGATCTTCGTCACTGTCATAGCGTACGCCACGCCTCTGTCTATGCCGTCGGCGTGAGCGGTGCTCGTCACGCTTGTCGCGGCCGTCGTCGTTGCTGTCGTAGCCGTAGTCGTAGCGGTCATCGCCAGCGGTTCGGCAGCGAGCCTTGAGCGTGTCGCGAGCGTCGCGATGGGGCCCCAGGCGTGACTTGACTGACGGTTCGCCAGCCTCCTTGTCATGCCCCTGGTGCCTTGATGGAGATGGGTCTTGACGCCGTACGGATGGTGCACCTCGCGCCTCGTGCGCGCGTGATGCCGAACTCTCGGCCTGCTGTGCGGCCGCCGTCTCGAGTAGGGTTTTGAGCTGCTGGCGAACCCTCTTTTCCTTGGGTGTGGCCGGCTCGGGGCAGCCACGTAAGTGCATGGCTGCTGCTGCGAGGTTTTGCGACGCGCGCCTGAAGCGCGGCGTGCTGTCATCGTCGACGGCGGCATCCTCGTTGATGCGCCGGTTCACATCGCTTGCGGCACCGACTGTTCTGCCTCCTGCTCGCGGCGTTGCTCGCGCCGCTGGCTTTGCTGGGGCTCCTCCTCCATGCCGAGCGCTTGGTGGAGGTTCGCCAGCTCTTCGTCGAGCTGGCGCTTGGCCTCAGCAATATCGTCGAGGCGCGCCCGACGCTGGGCGTCCCCGTTGTGGTGACGAGGGTTCTCCTCACCGTCTGTCGAGCTGGTGGTGGTGTGGGCCTCGAGCACGTTGCACTCTCGCGCGAAGTCCGGGGGGGCGCCGGTGGCCCCCGCCGTGCAACCGCGGAGCCTGGGGCGACGTACGACGCCCTTAGCCCGTTCACGTAGGCCGTCACCAGGTCGTCCGGGAGGCCTGGCTGCCCATGGGGGTACATCGTGTTGTACCGCTCCATGAATTTCCCCCAGGCCAGTGGCTCGGGTCTGCTAGCCTGGAAGGTGAGGTCGGTGAGGTAGTAGGTGGCGAGCCTAAACCGCTCCTGTGTTGGGTTAGGCCCCAACATGGCCCTGATCGATTCGTTCATGAAGCCACGGACGAAAGCCGCGGACGAAAGCCGCGCGCGCTGCTGCTGCCGTCAAGGCGGTAGGACGCGCAGGTCGGGAGAAGGTCCTCCCGACGACGGACTCCGCCGGCCCGGTGTAGATGAAGCCGAGGGAGCCGAAGAGCATGGTGGTGCCGGGAGTCAGCGATACTCCGCAGCCTTCCATCCTTATCGCTGGTGTGGTTCGGCGAGACACACGATGTGCCCCTACCTGGCGCGCTAACTATCGGGGTTCTCAACCGCCGGCAGTAGATTTGTATCGTATCGTGTGTCAGATCCGGATGGTTGACACGGGAGACACAAGGGTTTTATACTAGTTCAGGCCTCCGAGGAGTAATACCCTACGTCCAGTTTTGAGTACTCGTGTTCCCATGCCAGGGATGTCTGTAGTAGGGGTTACAAACTTGGTGATCGGTCAGCCCCTCAAACGGTTGCACTCCTCCCCCTTTTATAGATGCAAGGGCGAGGGGCAAAAGAGGGAAAACGAAAATAAGCTACAGTGCTACAGCTTGGTGGAGTCTTTTCCGTCATTGATGTCCGTCAGGCGGTGTTGAAGGGCGCTGAGGTGTGGTATCGCCGGATATCGCCACGTGTGCCGCCGCTACTGTTCGTCCAGGGCACATGGCATCTCCTCTGAGTAGTTCTCGTGGTGACTCATCCTTCTTGAGTGCGTCTTAGGCCCGCCACGTTAGGGCCTAAGTGTTGGTAAGCGCTGCCTGTAGATGGTAATTGAGTGCCTGTTCTGACGGGGTGGCGTGCAGCTAGAGTTGGATGGGACGGCATGTCGGAGGTCGTGGGAATGCACTGTGCGTCATTACGGCCCTTGTCAGACCTGGCCGTCCTCCCGTCGCGCCAGCTGCGGTCTTTGCATGGCGTGAAAACTGGCATCACGCGTGTCGTTGCGGAGGAACCTAGGGGCTGTGGCAGCGCCACGTTCGTGTGGGTCCCCAGATCCACGCTCCGGCTTCCCCATGTGGACCCCGTATTAGACGGAGACGGAGGTTACTCGTGCTAACGAGTAGTCGGAGGCGAGGCGGAGCGTACTCGGAGACGAAGCATACTCGTGCGAGGCGGAGAGTACTCGTGCGAGGCGGAAGGTACTCGGAAGTGGGGAAGTCTTGTCAGTGAGGGTCTTGACGAAGATCTGCATCCCTCCCTGTCCTAGATCTTAGCCTTGACATTGTCAATGGTGTTAGAGGACTCCATCCCGAGGGTGATTATCTTGTTGCTTAGGGGGGCCTAATCTAGGCCCTCGTCAGGCAGTCCTTTGTGGATTACAAGAATAGTGAAGAATTCGCCAATAAGAGCGCACGAGATCAGAAAAGTACCAGTAAGAATACGGATTACAACCATCGTCTTGGTCGAGGTGGTTACGCGGTTGCAGCACCCAAGTGGCAGAAGATTGAAGAAGACCTGCTCAACAAAGGTATCGTACCGACGGTCTTTGACTGGGAAGAACGAACGAAGAATTGGTATTATGCCCGCGGTGGAAGATTGAACCCTGATGATGGTTCCCTCGAATTCCTACCCACGTTAAGGGAGGCGGCACTTGAGATAATGAAAAAGGTTGAAGACATCAAAGCGGGCAGATTGGTTCCTGACAGAGAAATGGATGAGCTCACTTTGGCGCTCGGGAATCCGGAACACCCAGGACGTTGCAGGGGCTACGGGGTAGTCCCGTGGAAGTTTGCTTTCAAGGGAAGCGCCGACACCTACAGAAGCCGCAAAAGAAGAAGGGAGCATGAAGAGGAGCTGTGGCGCGAAATGATGGAGCAGAGACTTAAAGAACAAGAAGAACGTATGAAGGAAGAGGTTGCATGATGAGTCGCCGCCACGGTAGCTCAGATCACCCCTGCCAGAGCACTGCCCCAAGCACCGGTGGATCCCGTCATTAGCCCTTCCGCTCGCAAAAGCAGCTGTGCTTCCACAGAGGCCCCCGAAGAACAAAGGACGGCAAACCAAGAAGAAGTTAAAGTAGAGGACAACGAATGGTAACCTGTGGATGAACTCTGTCAGCGCACCGCATGTGAGCTGCACAAGCTGATCGGCAACATCACAATGAAGGTATAAACCTGATTATACTTGCAATTATCTCAACCTTTGATGCATGTCTCAGGCATTTAATAACTTCATCATTTCTCTACATATATACAGGTGGCATACGGAATGGCTTTAGCACATCTCCCAGGACGTACAAGCCACAGCATGCAGATTCCAACTGGCTACGCCTCAGTTGGTTTGGAGGAGATTGCTGACCCAAAGTTTAACGACATAGAGCTAGACATCCCAGGAGGTGACGGGGAAAGGACACTCCACGATGCGCTTCATGGTATCATATTGTGGCCCAAACGTTACATCATAATACCTAACATGCCGCCACCGATCCCTCTGAGTGTTGCCGAGCAGCAGCCACCATCTCCCGGGTCATCACCGATCCCTCTGAGTGTTAACGAGCAGCAGCCACCATCTCTCGGGCCGTCATCAGGACGGTCGTCGCCGAATGATTGGAGCTCACCGTCTCCACAACGGGGGAATTCTCCTGCCGCGAGCGATGACGATGACCTCCATCGTTAGCAATCACCACCAAAGCAGCCTTCACCAAAGCCTGCCGAGAGGTCCTGATCAAAATCTACTGCGTCTATGCCCGTGCCAAATCCGGATCCCCCGACGAAGAAAGCGAAAACGCTGTTTGTTAAAAGGAAGCTACCATATGACATGACAACATCAGAAAATGAGGCGGAGTGTGATAAGCAACTGAAGGCGTGGATTGAAGGGACAAAAGAGGCTGCTAAACAGAGATTGCTCGAAGAAAAGGAAGCAGAAAAGAATAAAGATCGTCCGCAGAAACTCAGAGTTTTCATAGAGAAGAAGGAAGCAGAAAAGAAAATAATAAAACCCCTGAAAAGTGATTATGACCGGTCGCTGCACAAGTCCCTAAAGAAGAAGAGACAAGGAGGGTCACCAAATAGTTACATCGACCAAGTATCGGGGTCGACGATGCCACAGGATTATAGGAAAAGAAGAAGGCAACACAAGCGTCGACGTCGACGAAAGAGCCTTCAACGAAGAAGGCAACACAAACGTCGACGTCGGTGAAAGAGCCTTCAACGAAGAAGGCAACACAAGCGTCGACGTCGGGAGTACAAACTTATGTCGCCTCCAGCCTCACTGCAACTGAACGAGCTCTTGCACTTATGGACGCAGAACAAGTAGCGCATGTCATTGAAATGCAAGAAGCAACATGGTTCCCACTAGAATATGTTCTCGGCCACGAATCACGTCCTTGGGACAAAAACTTCGTACCTAGATGGCACTACGAGCATGGGAAATCTCTGGTCAGGCCTGAGTTGGTGAAGAAACTCCCTACTCAGATGCGCAGATTCCATGACTTCTACATGAAGACATCTAAGGTGGGCCTGGAGATGATTGACATGCTTGTTAAACCGGGAGATTTTGCTGGTGAAGGCAAGAAGTTGATCTGGCTGCAGTTCAAGGATATTTATGAAATTTACCATCTTGACTCCCTGAATACCAATCTTGTCACGGCCTAGTGCCTGTAAGTGACGGTGCAATACATACCCTAATTAACAAATTAATGCATACTCTAATCATTAACTTTGTCTTTCATTTTCTGTAGCCTGGAAATGCATAACATGCGGAAGAATGGTTACCAACGAATAGGTTTCATGGACCCATCTTTAGTTAATCAAGATCAAGTAAAGCTCCAACCAAGAACAGCATTCAAAACAATCCTAAGGACCTTGTGTGATATGCATTACAAGGATTTGATACTTCTACCTTACAACTTCGAGTAAGTGCGATTACCATCTTAATTACTAAGGGTTCACATTTCTAATTATCCTAGTTAACATTATTTAGTTCTAATCTTTTGAGCTTGCATGTATATACAGTTTCCACTGGATTCTTCTCATAATTGATGTCAACAGAAGCAACGTCCTTGTCTTTGATTCGTTGAGAAGAGATCCGAACAAATACTTGGATCTTCAAGATATGTTTCAAGAGTAATAATTCTATCCAATACGTTCCCTTTTATGCAATAGTGTGCTTTTACTAACACTATCTAGCTCTAACTTTCATTATTTTCTGCCAGAGCTTGGGAAAAATTCACTGCTGTCAACCCTGGAACATGGAGACCTAGAATAAACTTCTCTACAGATTTTTCAGTATGTAAACCAAATAACAACTTCAGCTTGGGCAAATTAAAAATGTATAACACTAATTTTTCATAATTATCTTCTTCAATTTAGTGTATGAGACAGGAACAAGGGACACATTTATGTGCATACTATGTGTGTGAGTTCATCCACAATTTCTGCGAGGCAGACCCGTCAGATTATACTATAAGTATTATTTTAAACCAATTAATAATATATTATTTTCTAACCGCTTATATATTTAATTCTTGTGTGTAATATATTAACTTATTTGCACATTACAGAACAATATGATTAGGGACGTAATCATTGAGAAGGACCGACTCTTGGCGATTCAAGAAAGTCTCTGCGGATTCTTGATGAACCAGGTGATTAATCCACAAGGCAGAAATCACTATGATGGTCATCGAATTGATAAAGTTTAATTAGCACCTCCGGTGGAACTTTAGACTAGAATTAGAATGAAACGATATTTTGATGTATATATATACTACTTTCAGAAAATACTATCTATGCTTTCGATGTAATATAATGTGTGTATATATTTATTTATAAGTTTATTATCTTGATATAGTATGTATAGTAGACACGTATAATTAGTGCAAACATTTATACGTACACGTAAATTACACCCATATACGTGAGAATATACGCGTATAACATTATTAGAACAATTGAAATTGAAACAAAAAAAATTCACAGCGGGGTCTTTAGATAATATAATGTAATATAATGTGTGTAAAGGGATGGCGCACAGGTACTGGTGTGCCCTTGTTGACACATCTTATCCTATATATTTATAAGTCAATCAAGCATGAGAAAAGAGCATAATTGTTAATATCAACTTAGAATAGGGTGTCACTAACATTTTTCCTGGAGTTTTGGAGAATTCTATGTATTGCAGGGATTAATCAGAAAAATAGGAAAAAGGAACACTTCTAGAAGACTCCAGAAGGCTCCGGAACTCAACGTGACTTGGCATCTAAGAAAGAAGCATCTAGAAGGGGTAAGGACCCACCGAGCCGAAGCAGACCCCGAGGGGGGCCCACCCCAGGCCGGTCGGCCTGGTGGTGGGGCCGGTCGGCCCCCCCGGGTGCCACCTCAGCCCTACTTCCAGAAGGTTCTTCCACCGCCTATGAGGATCAATCTAAACCGTATGTTAGGTCGGTTTGATCGTACGGCGCATGGTACCCCCTCAGGACTATATAAGCTGCCCCTGACCCCCCTGGCAGAGAGAGCCTGGTTTTCAGTTCATACACCAGATCAAGTCATCAAGTCAGAGATACTACACCCTAGAAACACCATATAGAGAGAGTAGCTAACTAGTCTAGATCTAGGGAGAGGCAAGGCGTCTACTTGGCTCCTGATCATCTAGAAGCTGGTCGAGATACTGATCTAGCTTCGCTTTTGTAAGTTCTTTTACATTTGCTGTAGAGACATATGTTCTTATCCATGATTATATTCGAGATTATATGCTTTAGTGTTTATTATGATTACATGTTTAGCATAGTTGATTTACCTTTATATTCGTGTATGGAGTCGTATAACCCTCACCTAGATCATCTGTTCACATGGGTGAGTGGTAAAGATAGTGTAAGCGTGGTGCTTGTACTGTATTTACCTGCGATTGCACCCTACATGCCGGGTTGTGTGGTAGATCGTGATGGTGACAGCACTATTGAGTCCTTTGCAATCCACCACCCGTGTGTAGGACTAGTGGAGCCTTATACTATTTGGGTTGTTTCAAGTTTTGGCCTTGATCTTCCTGGATAGTCTCCCCATGCATAAGTATAATAGTTCTTCTTCCATGATTGTTAAATGTATTGCACTAATCATAGTATGCATTAACATGTAGTTTAGGGTTACCGAGGAGTATCCTCGCTAACTAGGCTGTGAATACGCTTTTCTTTCTATATTGACACTTTCTGGTGGTTCACTATGTTATGACTTGATCAATGCTATCATTATCCTTATGTGACTTACACCTGTTTATAGTAATTGATATATTTTGGCCACTCTACATTACACAACTGAGAGATGTACATGTATTGTTATTATAGATAGAAGACTTCTTTCCCTGTGGTAGAATATAAATATGATACCTGGTTTTACTCCTGGTTAAAATGCTACAATGGTATATTCATATCTGTGCGCTTACGGATACCCATTTATATATATTTTCTTATCTAGAGATCCAAGGCATATGTAAGAGTACCAATCCATGCGTTTTAGTGGCACCTCTGTCAGGGATGATAACCTAGATCGAGTTGTGCTATGACCCGTAGCGGATATATCTTTTAGTTTATCTGAAAGCAACATCTGATATACACTTAGCATCATGTTAAGATATACCTTTGCATTTCTGGCGCCGTCGATAGAGATGTATCTTATATCTGTTTCTAGTCGATGACGTTAGCAATGTCAACAACCCTCCCCTTTTGTCCCGGGCGGGGCTACTACCCGGGAATAAAGACCCCCCTTTATTCCCGGTTGCCCACCCGGTGACAAAAAGGGGGACCTTTTGTCTCTCCCCTTTCGTCCCGGGTGGGCTTTAGGGACTTAACGTCTTTCCCACCCAGGACGAAAGGCCCTTTTCCCACCAGTGTATCATGTGGGGACAGGCCGGGGCGCATACGGATTTGGATTACTGGCCCCTTTGCCGCGTGAGCGTGAGGGCAGTCCTTATTGTAGAAATTATGTGTGAAGTTCAAGAGAACCACATCATCAAAATTTATTTATAGACCCACCTCTCCCCAATAGTTGGTGTCTTCACCTAATAAATGTCGCTTTTCTCTCTCTTATCTCTTACCAATGGAGGGGAGGAGCAAACCCGCAAGACTCTAGCCAGGTCTTCCCAATGGCGATTTTGCTGCGGCCTTGATTCGCGTGAGGAGACCAAGTCTAGAGGAAGAAACCAGGTCTTGTGTTTTCATTCTCTTTCTTCGTTAACTATGCTGCCATGTCACCAATTTGCTGATGTGTCACCTCATTTATTAGGGATGGACTCCATCCTACGTGGAGAGACTGCCCTGAGAGCGCCCGTATGTTGGCGACTGCAGATGCAAGGAGCCTCTCGCTCGTTTGCCAAGAGGGGTGGTGTTGGTGGGCGGCAAAGGACGGAGAGGTAGGATGAGGATCGAGGAAGCCCGGGCTTGGCCTTTGGCAAGCTGCTACATGGTGCATACTGTGGGGTGCGGTTATACGTCGCCGAAGCGACGGATACATCCCATCGCGCCGGCCCACAAGGCTCACGATCCCGCATCCCCCTGTTCATCTTCTTCCTCCGACTGCCGCCGCCGAGCCGCCCTCCTGCCGTGTCTCCGGCGACTCTCGTCGCCGGCGACCCTCCCCCACCCTCCCTCCGCGCTAACCCGACAACACCTCCGCCCCCGCCGCGCCGTCCGCCCTCCACCCGCAGTCGTTCCCTTCCTTCCTTTCTTCCTTCTCCACGCGCCCCCGCTGCCAACCACCAGCCACTGGATGTCCTTCCCTGCCCGGCCGGCGGCACTCCCGCGCCGCCTCGCCTCCGCCGCCGGCCAACCCGCCACCTCCGCCGGGCATCCGCCACCGCCGGCCTTCCCTCTAACTCCGGTGAGCACTGGAACCCCCGCACCCCAGAAACCCGAAACCCTAAAGCTCCGCCACCTCGACCACCTGTCGCGGCCGCCGGCGACCTCGCCGTCGAGCCGCCCCGCCCACCACCCACCCAGGGCCGGTGTCACTGATAGGTGGGGTCCACCCGGCGCGATGAGATGTAAACCATGGCACGCGCGATGTATAGTCGTGGCGCGTACTGTGCCGGCGGGCGGTGCCGACTGCCGACGCATCCGTGGACGTGTGCAGGGACTCATACTTCACGTGACATTGTTGATTTATTTTTCTTGCTATAGTTGCCAACCACATTTTGATCTCTCTAGCTAATAACTACTCGTAGGCTAATGATTTTTCAGAAAACATGCAGCTTGCATGATCTTTTGGACCATAAAAGTGTACGTTGAGCAAGAGCTACGTGCATACTATGTCTATCCTCGATTTATTAAAGACAGGATAAATATGATTTTATTCCGACTAAAATGGGATTCTGCAAAAACAGACAGGATTGATCCTCTCCCACTCCCCTCCCATCGCCTATTTCCTGATTCCTGCATAAACACGAAAATGGACGGTCAAATTGGAAAACTAAAGTGGACGGTACAATATCTATCCCGTCGTCTATTTTTAGCCCTATACCACCACCTATTTTCCTGACATGTGAGGTTCCTGCAAAATCACCCTGATCACATTAAACGGCGAGGCTGACCGCAGCAACGGCCTGGATAGGACCCTGGACCGCTAATTGTAGCGGCTCCAACTTCCTGGACGAGCTGCAGCAGCGCCCTGTAAAGGATCCGGCACTCTCCAGGATCCGGAGTGGAGACGCCATATTCGGAGGCTCCCGGCTCGTCCTCCAAATCGCCGTCGCCCTCCCCTGCGTCCCCCAGCTCGTCGACTCCGTGCGCTCGCCGCCTTCCCGTGCCCATCGACGCCGCGCCGCGAGGAGGGGGAGCGCGCCACCGTGGATGCTCGCGCGCCGGCGAGGAGGACGAAGGGAGCACGGCTTGGGTCGACGAGGTAGCGCTGGTGGCAGTGGTGGCTGTAGCCGCCGTTGACCGGTGAGGAGGCGCCGGCGGAGGCCATGCCGCCGGCGATGTGCGCGCCTGGGTGCAGCAGCGCCGGATCCGCCGTTGACCGTGCGAGGAGGGAGCGGGGGAGGCGGAGGTAGGCGAGGCGACAGAGGCACGGGGTAGGGACGAGAACGGCACGGCGGGGACGAGGACAACGTCGCAGCCACCTGGCCGCCACATCTCGGCCGCCGGAGACGAAGATGCATCTCCACACTAGAGCAGCTCCACGCGCCGGTGTGGAGGGAGGAGGGTAGGGAGCTCGCAGGCCGTGGTCGGGATGACCTTCAGCGGCACGGAGCAGAGCGCAGCGGCGCCCTTCCCCATCCTCCGCGACTGGCGGCCCTCCCCATCCTCAACAGCGCAGGGAGCAGAGGAGGCGGAGGAGGGAGCGTGGGAGGCCGCAATAGGCGCGGAGACTCCTTTCCGATCCGGCGGCCCCTGCTAGTGCTGCTCCTCTCTGCTCTCGCTGGAGAGGACGCGTCGCCGGTCAAGAATGCCGCCGCGGCAGCGGGGTCGAGCTCCTCAGCGGCGAGGGCGCACACGGGCGGACCGAGAAGGAGATACGCCGCCTCGCCACAACTATGCGTGGTGGAGTGCGGCGTGGATGGCTGTGGTGTGCAGGCTTCGTGGAGCGCAGCGCCGCGTACCAGCCGTGGATCTGGACGGCGGGGAACCACGAGCTGGACTTCGCGCCGGAGCTCGGGGAACGACGCCGTTCAAGCCCTTCACCCACCGGTACCGACGCCGCACCGCGCCTCCGGTAGCACGGAGCCCTTCTGGTACTCCGTCAAGATCGCCTCGGCGCACGTCGTCGTGCTCGCGTCCTACTCCGCCTACGGCAAGTACACGCCGCAGTGGGCGTGGCTGCAGGAGGAGCTGACGAAGCACGTGGACAGGGAGGTGACGCCATGGCTGGTGGTGCTGATGCACTCGCCGTGGTACAACAGCAACGGGTACCACTACATGGAAGGGGAGACGATGCGTGTGCAGTTCGAGCGGTGGCTCGTTGACGCCAAGGCCGACCTCGTCCTCGCCGGCCACGTCCACGCCTACGAGCGCAGCCACCGCGTGTCCAACGTCGCCTACGACGTCGTCAACGGCAGGTCGACGCCGGTGAGGGACGCGGGCGCGCCGGTGTACGTCACCATCGGCGACGGCGGGAACATCGAGGGCATCGCAGACAACTTCACGCGCCCGCAGCCGAGCTACTCGACGTTCAGGGAGGCCAGCTTCGGGCACGCCACCCTCAGAGATCAGGAACCGGACGCACGCCTACTACGCCTGGCACCGGAACCAGGACGGCGCAAAGGTCGCCGCCGACGGGCTCTGGCTCACCAACAGGTACTGGATGCCCACCGACGACACCAACTGAGATTGATCGATCAGCTGCTTGGCAGCAAGCAAGGATCCCTTGCAATTTCGTGATTGTTGTAAAATGATCAAGATTTCATAAGAGCAGTATGCATGTACAATGCGGCATTCGACATTGCAACTTATCTTCCAATCAAAAGCAGAGGATTGAAGCCTGCACACCACAGGTTGAGTGAACGAGCACATGGCAGCAGCGACTCCACGCTCCGGCTTCGGCGTCCAGCGGCAGGGCGCGCAGGTGGGTGCGGCGGCGACGGCGGCAGCACGCGCAGGTGCGTGCGGCGAGGTTGTGGAGGAGCATGGTCGACGCGGATGGAGGTGGGGGCCGGCGGCAGAGGTCGAGGCCGTGGGCGCGAGCGCCGGCGGATGGACAGGAGAGCCGAGGAGGATGGGATTGGTGGGAGGGAGAGGGGTAGGTGGGGGAGGATAGATACCAAGAATATTCTTTTTCAAGTGGAGGATGGAGGATACTGCTGCAGCAAAATGTTATTTAGAGGGTACAAATTTTTGAAGGAGTCTCCAAATGCTTTTCTGTCAGCCTAGGTGTTTTTTTAGAGAGAGAGGGAGGTTGAAATGACTTTTCCTTTTAAAAATTTTAGCACTCAGCCCAGCTTGTTAGTGGGCTGCCCGAGCTCGACATGGATGTCGACTTTAATTTTGTATGACCGCAGGCAGCCACCACACCCCGGCGGCGGGCTGGCTTCCCGTCCATGCTCGGCTGGAAGAATCTCCGGTCTGGGCTGGAAGTAAGGAATGCAGGACGGGGACGGACGGACGGGAAATTTTTTTATATTTAATTTTTGACGATTTTCTGAAAATAAATAAGCGTTTCAAACTTTGTCAAAAGTAGTCTCGAACCGTCGGTTGAACTGGCGGGTTCCTGCCGCCTTTTCAAACGGCGGCAAGCCCTGTAACCACCGTTTGAAACGGCGGTAAGGACTCGCCGCCAGTTCAAGTGGCGGCAACCCTAACCGCCAAACAACGAGGCGGTTCCTCTTAAGGTAGCGGACGGCAGGTCGGCTGGGGTTGGCGGTCAACCGCCATGTCACCCGGCGGTAGGTCAGGGCCTACCGCCGTGCAAAACGGCGGTAGGTTTTTTTTTATGAAATGGAAATGACATCATCTAAATTAAAGATAAATCACCGACGAAATGACAAGTTATTATTTGGATGTTAGCACATGAGGAAATCCAAATATTGTAACCAAATTAAAAAAATGCAGTAAAGAAATATCAAAAGAAATTAAGGAATACTGGTTCAATTATTACAACACAATTAAAATAGGATCCAGTTCGTACAGAACAATTACACTATTATTACAACACCATGATTCAAACGACTCAGCGAAATAAGACAACTCAACTCATTGCATTCCTTCATTGCGGCGGCTACGACGTCCACGTCCACGTCCAGAAAGTGCAGTTCCACTAGTCGAAGGTTGGGCAACATCATCCGCGTTTGACGAACTAGGTGCATTGCAAGCGTACATTGTTGCAGTGCATTTCTTGTAGGTGTGTCCTGGGTTGTTGCACTTTGAACAGAGCGCCACTGAACGACCAGCTTCAGCTTCATCCATGTTATTCCTGATCCTCTTCTTCCGTCGACCAACGCCTTGGCACAATTCAGGATTTGGATCGGGTATGTATGTTGCATTTCCTTTGGGATCTTCAATGAACGAACTGATGAAAAGATGACCCTGCAGAGTGTGGTTCCAAGTGTCCAGGATGGTTTGCTTCAAGTAGTACCTAGACACGTACCGACCCCAGTGCCAACCTTTAGTTCTAAAACATGCAGCGAGCACATGACTGCAAGGCTTGTGTAGTAGCTGTGGTTTGTGGCAGGAGCATGAGCACATCGTGTTGCCTAGAACCACAATTTGCCTCCTTCTCTCATTGCCTGTTTTCTATGATTTGGCTTTGCACTCGACCAGATACTTCCACCTAGTATCAGAGGCACTTGCACGGTGTATAGGCTCAGGCTCTGCTCGGTGACTCAGAGCCTTCTTTTGTTTTATGTCCAGGTACTCAGTCATTGCTGTGGAGTACAACTTCTGACTATCAGCCATTGCTGTGTGTGCTTTATTTGCACGCTCATAAAAGTACTTCATTGTGCGGTACAGGAAGAACTCAATGATGCCAACTAAAGAATAACACCTGGCCCCACGCAAGACTGCGTTGTATACCTCAGCAAAATTAGTCGTCTTGATCCCAAACCTTACACCTCCTGTGTCGTGCAAGAGACACCATTTCTCCTTCGGCTCGTTCTCAATCCACTAGCTGAAGGTCTTGACTGCACGTCCCCTTCTCCTTCTCACATTAGGAGCATCTAACCCAACGTCCTCAAGAGAAATTGGCCCTTGCCTCGGTTCAGGATTGACTGGTTTCTTTGCTATTTCTTCTGATGCTTTCTTTGTGAGTTCATCTAGTTTTTTCCATATCTCATTGAACTTCTTCTCCTGATTCTGCGAGCATAACCGTTTGAACAGTTCAGTCAGTTGCTTATTCTTGAATTGGCTGTGGAAGTTTGCTCCCATATGCCTAATGCACTATCTGCTATGAACATCGAGCCACTGGGCTGCTCTGTTTCTTTCTTCGCTACCCTCTTTGATGTCATTCATCGCCTGCAAAATTCCTTTGTGCCTATCGTGTATGACACACACGTTTGGCACCTCCTTCACCACCATCTGCTTCAGCCTCTCCAGAAACCAGTACCAACTATCACCATTCTCTCCCTCCGCAAATGCAATAGCCAATGGCAACAACTGATTGTTGTCGTCTGCTGCCACCGCTGTCAAGATTGTGCCCTTGTATTTCTCTGTCAAGAATGTGCCATCTATGCAAATGACGGGTCTACAATGTCTGAATGCCTCAATGCAGGGCCCCAATGCTAAGAATGACCGCTGAAGAACAAGCTTGCCTGGCCTAGCTACCAAAGGATATGTCTTGATGTCATAGTAGGTGCCAGGATTTAACACAGCTATTGTGTTCAGCAAGGCTGGTAAATTGTTGTAGGATGCTTCGTAAGTACCCCACCTCATCTCCATAACCTTCTTCTTCGCCCTATATGCTTTGCCATAGCTGATCCTGTACCTAAATTTCTCCTCAATGGCACAGATAATGGACTTGGGCTCATAAGCTGGATTCTCCACAATCTGGGAGTACATGTGGTTAGCAACAAATCCGGCAGTCAAATTCCGGTGACTTGCATCTAACTGGTCAAGTGTACATGTGTGATCCACAACTATAATGATCTTCCAGTAATCTTTTCACTTGCCCTTGTAAGCATGCACTCTAAAAGTACAGTCGGGCTTCACACAACGAACATCATACACTGCTGGAGAACTCTTCAATACCCTAAACTCCCTATTCAAGGTCAAGGTGGACCACCTCTTCACTGCATCCTTAAGCTCTCCTGAATTTGCATACAGAGCTCCTTCGCACACCTCATTCTCCCGGTACTCCCAAGCCACATTCACACCAGGATTTACAGTCAGCTGTGAGAAATCATAGCTCTCCCAGTCACTTGGCATAATGGATTCATTCTCATCATTTGAGGAGTCATCTTCCAATGCACGTTCATAGTCATCGATCTCTGCATTGAACTGCCTCATTACTTCAGGGTTTTCTTCTCCCCCATCAACCACACCAATTGCTTCATCCCCCTCTAGTTCTTCCTCTGCACCACCATCTTCCTCCCCACCCTCTTCCTCCTGTCCACCCTCTTCCTCCTGTCCTCCCTCTTCCTCCTCTCCACCATCTTCCCCCTCTCCCCCATGATGGCTACTCTGGCCTTGACCCTCTGCTTCCTCATTCAGTTGTACATTCGGTACAAACTGGATAAGCAAAACCACCGGAGCACCAATTGTGCATGCACTCCTGACATAACGCCTCCAATTTTCAGTACCTTCTAAGTGCATAAGCTCCCAAAATACTGGTTGACTTCTGTTGAACACAGCCATCACCGACAGTTTCCATTGCTCTTCATCTTTCCTGAATACCTTGTACAGCCAGTTGGTTATGACCCCCCAAGGTCTTTCTTCAGCTCTTGTAAGATCTCTTGTCACTGTTTTAAACAGTGACAGATCAACTCCTTCGGGACCATATCTAATTTCCCCAGATCCATAAAACAATTGAATCCGGACTGTCTGTGACATCCTTGATATCATATATTGTACAAATACTTGGATTAACTACTAATAGTACTATGCAAATAATTAAAGTAGTTTTCAGCAATAAGGTGTTTCTAAATTAACTACTAATACTACTATGCAAGTAATTAAGGCATTTCATGAATATCTTCGCTAATTAAAGAATTGCTAAACTATTTTCTGAATTTCTAAACTATTTTCTGAATTTCTACGCTAATTACAGAATCTCTACGCTATTTTCTGAATTTCTACGCTATTTTCTGAATTAATACGCTAATTATACTATTTGTAAACTATTTTCCGATTTTCTACACTAATTCGACTATTTCTAAACTATTTTTTGAATTTCTAAACTATTTTCTAAATTTCTACGCTAATTCTACTATTTCTAAACTATTTTCTAAATTTCTAAACTATTTTCTAAATTTCTACACTAATTCAATTATTTCTAAACTATTTTCTGAATTTCTACGCTAATTCTAGTATTTCTAAACTATTTTCTAAATTTTTAATATATTTCTAGTATTTCTAAACTATTTTCTAAATTTCTAATATATTTTCAAAAGTTCTAGAAATATTACCAGTGGAACGGAAGAGCTTCTCTGCCGGATGTTCCTTTCTCTTCCGTCGAATGACGAATGGGCTGAGGAGTGAGCTGGGAGGAGGTGCTGCTGCTTTTATAGGTAGAGGGGCACCTACCGCCTTCTGATTTGGCGGTAGGCCGTCGCTACCGTCGAATGAACTGGCGGTTGGACCTGCCGCCCGTTCACACGGCGGTTGGTCGGTCAACCGTCATTTCCTTTGGCGGCTGCTCCAACCGCCGAGCCACCTGGCGGCTGGTTCACGCGCTCTACGGCCACGTCACTACCGCCATTTCAAATGGCGGTTACAGGGCCTGCCGCCGTTTGAAACGGCGGCAGGTTCCTGCCGCCAGTTCAACCGGCGGTTCAAGGCTACTTTTGACAAAGTTTTAAACAGCTATTTATTTTCGAAAAATCGTCAAAAATTAAATATATATAAAAAAATTCGAGGGACGGTCGCCGCCGGCCGGCCACTTTTCGACCAAACTGGGCGGGCTACCCGGTATGCTAATATTTTGGTCTAACGAGCCTGTTCCATTGCACAAAAAAAATTGGATGTCTTCTTCTTGCGCACGGGCTCTTTCTTAATTTGAATCCGGCCCAAACTCTCAGAACGTACTCGGTCAGTACTTCCTCAGTTTCAAATTAATATTCATTTTAATTATTTTAAATGTATAATTTGACTATATATCTAGATATAATATATATTTAGATGCATAAAAAAATTATATACCTGAAATAGTCAATATAGATAGTAATTTCAGACAGTGCGAATACTCATCAGGTTGATTGTCCTCCTTCTATTTCGACCTTGGCCTTTTGAACTTAAAAAGCTCGATATTTTCAGCTTCCGTATATATTTAATTTTTTGACCTTCTAATTTCCAAAAACTGCATAAAAGTTTTACTGTTTGTTTGAATTTTCAACTTTGCCGGCGGAATTCCCATTGTTTTTGTTCGGGAACGGGAAAGGACTGACACCAGCTTCGTCTCCTCCAACGTTTTACAAACCAAAGGTGAGAGCTGACAATCTGACACGATGTGCAATTTATCGTCCAACTGCATAATGATTAGGGTAGTTCCAATAGAAGAAACTAACACGGTTTCCATAGCATAAGAAATTATCTATAAAAATTATTCTTCACAGTGGTAATGTCTTCGAGTAACAGTTGTTTTCTCCTTCTCTCTCCCAATTTCACTAGTAGGAAGCTACGTTACACGGATACGGATACGGGTATCGGATACGTATCCGATATGCTGATACACTATTCTCCAAAAAACAGTGACACGAGGATACGGCTAAGATTTTTTCAATAATAATAATAATAACATGATTTAATATAAATAACATAGTCCACAACTTAAAATATCGCTTAAAGTCATCCATAGATCACAGTCACAGCCTCACAGGACACAGGTTCACATATAATTGAGTTCTTTTGCTGGTCATCTACTTCAATTGGAGCACGTTCATCACGCGAAGCCATCTACATGATGAACAGAAGTACAGAACTATAACTACAACTACAAGGTTCGTTGATTGCTTTGCTGGGACTAAAGCTAGGGCTCGAGGAGATCACCTGAGGACGAGGAGAGGGCGGCGTCTGCTTGCAGGCTTGCAAGTTTGCAACCTTGCAGTCTTGCACAGCCTGGCCGCCGTCCGCCGATCGCTGCCGCCGTTGGCCGATCGCCGCCGCCGTCGTCGCCAGTCACGAGTCAAATCGAAGATTGGATTGGAAGTGCGAGAGGTGGGACAGAAGAATACGAGGCGACGCGATGCGAGCGTGCGGCCACCGGCCACCAGGCAGACTAACAGTACGTCGTGTGGTTAGATTTGGCCATTTAGCTACATGGGCCGTATCCAAACCGGCCCACGCGTATTAGATACGAGTATCCAGTGCAGCACGTATCCAATTTTCTTAGTACGGCTTGGATACGTATCCGTGACGTATCCATGACGTATCCGTATCCGCGCAGTATCGGATACGCGATACGCACCCCCCTGCCGTATCCATGCATCGTAGGTAGGAAGCATTGCATTAACCTCATAGAAAGTAGTGGTTTCTTCCTAATGGCAAATTCATGGTTTCTTGTGCATTGGGTCAAGAGTAGACATAGTTTCTCCATGAGGAAACAATTTCTACGATTTGTGCTCTCTTTTCTCATTAATTCAGCTACCACATCACAATTTTGCTTAGTTGGCACGCTATCTATTATCTTAATACTACAGAGTTATAAAAAACCACTACGTTTGCCGAGAGGGTCTAGAAATTCCTACGTTAATCAAAAAAGAGAAGAATATGAAGTGTCAGATTTTATAAAGATCTAACGGTGTCAACTAATCCAAAGAATACCAGATAAATACGACTAATATAATTAGCACAATATTCAAGGGAAAAAAGGAAATGACACCCCTCATTTTATTTTAAGGAAAAAAGGAAAACGATGTCGATTTGGTTTTGTGGTCCGAACTCTATAAGTCCTTATGAAATACGTACACCAGACATGTAAAGACATACTTAATTGAAAAAATCTTTGTCATATAGTTTAGTTCAATTCTAACCTTCGTTGGAAAAGGAATCATCCACGTAGCTATGTGACTATGTCCGTGATTTGATTTCTTGCTGGACCAAATTATTAGCTCAGAATGACAATCACGATTGTTTTGGTGCCCACTACCGAGCTCACGGAGCAGTGTGTGCATCGGAATTGTGAGCTCGATACACAGATTTTAGAATACAAGACACCGCTCTCAAGGATGCTCCAGCAAGCTCCTGGAGCAGTGTGTGCATCAGAATTGCGACTCGATACACAATTTTTAGGATATAAGCCACTGCTTCTTAGGATGTTCCAGCAATATAATGATGGATGACATGAGATTAATCATGATAGTGGAGTCTGATGGTGGGGTCGTACTGGAGCTATGATGGAGCACACACCAAGCTGAAGGTGACGCCAGCAAGTCGACCAGAACATCCGCACTGGCTCTTGTTGGGAGTGATACCTTGGTCTTTGCCATGAAAACGTAACTCCTAACTCGCATGGACGAAAGTTGATGATGTTTTCATCAGCGCAGCTTGCCTTTTGCATTTTGTGTACGCTTCACATGAGAAAAAGGATCGGAACTAAGGAGCTGGTGGCAGATAAGGTGAAAAATTAGTAGTTTGGTGGGAGGATATAGGTTGGTCATGGTGCACCTCTGAGAGACTGAGTCGATAGATCATCGAGATTGAAGTGACCATTGACGCCTTGCTATCAAGAGCACATCGTATATTGCTGAAAGAATAATACTAATTAAATCCTAGAATTAATTCAGAAAAATATGAGCATAATTGCCAATTTAATGACTCAAACCCTGGTGAGCGAGTTCCACCAAGAAACCTTATGGTGGAACCAGGACACCAAGAAACCTTATGGTGGAACCAGGACACCAAGGTTCGAGTTCTTGACTCGACACGAGTGTTCGCATTTTCCTGGATTTATTCAAGGTGTAACTGGTGTTATTCTTTCATGGCAGGCGATGTTCCTATCAGCAACGATACGCCTGTAGTGACTTCATCGATTTTGAAGATTTGTCGGCTCAGTCTTTCGGAGATGCTCATAGTGTAGAGTTGTGTGTGTATGTGAGTGTTTGCATTTGTACTATGTGACTAAAATATCTACAAAGGGTTAATTTCATAGAAGGGAAGAAGAAATTGAGCTAGGAAAAAATGCATATATTAATATTACTTTAATACTTAAGTGTTATAAATTAATCCATCATTGACTTATATAGCACCACTAGGTGAGATTGTGGGAAGGCGCGCTATGTCGGGCCTATCTACGACTCAGCTGTTATCAATAGAGGAGGAAGCAGTGCAAACGTGCAATAGGAACCCTTAGTAAGGGTTAAATCATAAGAAAAGTAGTAAGGGTTAAATCATAAGAAAAGTGTCATTTACCAGGGAACATTTTTGAATCATTTCAGTATAAATTACATTATCTTTTCCTATTACTCTATTTAAATTTGAATTTGAATTTTCTATTATTGTCATAATAGTCGGCACTAAATATTTGAACAATGAAATTGGCAAATTTGTTTGAGTGATCGTAGTATTCCAACATGCGTGATCTGAATCCATTAGGTTTACTTGCAGGCTTGCGGCAACCCAGCCTGAGCAAAAAGATCAAAAGTAGTTCCAAAAAATATAAGAAATATAATAGGGCAAAAAAAAGAAAGTTACAGACACGAAAGTCATGCAGGTCCAATTCCAGCGGGAGGATAGGTAGATGTTGGTCCAATTTCAACGCGAGAACAAGCAGACGTTAGCTAACGAACGACAACTATGAGAGCTAAGGCGTCAGTACCGCAGAAGGCATAGAAGCTACACAGAGCATTCCCTGAATAGAGGGGGAAAGATGGTCGGTCTTATGGGACATGTGGCTCAACACAATAGGCAGAAATATGTACGAGGTTCCTTTAGGCGCGATTGTACTTACAAAATTTTACAAATCATGTAAATTTGATTCAAATTAGCACAAATGTTGATGAAAAATAATATATAAATTGATGTTGTGGCATCATTACATTGGAACTTCAACATGTATTCTGATAGATGACAACGAAAGCACCGAGTGACGTTCAATTTTTTTCGAGACAAATGCATGACGCGTTTGATACTATAGTGCAAGCATCGAGCATCGTTCAATTTTTTTTTCGACTAACAGACGGCACATTTGATTAGGTATATGTTCTGCAGAGGATCGAAGAAAATTTGACACCACTGAACGAAGAGAACACATGAGTGGTGGGACAGATTGCACGAGGAGTCGTGGGACAGATGGCAGACATCCGTTCGTCAAGTGCAATAGGGGCTCGTGTTGGCCTTGAATCTTTTCAATGATATGATATTATATATTGTCTTATCCATTAATATTATTTTAATACTTAAGTGTTAAATGCATCCACCTTATATAGCACCTACAAGTGACCACTTTAATCAGTAAAATTGTAATATTTCTATGTATGATATCAGTGGGCCCATATCATACTCACTAGAGCTATTTTCATTTATGAATAAAGTATAAGAGTACAACTTTAACTAAATTATAATTAACTTCAAAATTAATGAATTACTTTTTGTACATGAGAATAGTAAAGGAGTGCAACTTTGATTGAAAGTGAGTTACCCTCACAGGAATGGAAAACATGACTCACGAAAAAAATGCATCCATCAAATATTATAATTCATCAAGGAAATGTCAAAAGAAACATTTTTTGACCGAAGTCAGCAAAGGAAGCCCTTTCCTATTTTTTATAATTTTTTATGCAGTCCCTTTTATTTCGCTCTCATGAGGAGTCGAACCAGGCCTGTTGATCATTAGAACGTATGTGAGAAACCAAATTAAAAGAAGCGAGTGAACTAGTGAATGAGCCTAATAGAATGGTTTACATGTGGCTCTGGTTTCGCTTGCAGGCGAACACATAACACGTTGTTGCATGCTGAGAGAGAGAGAGAGAGAGAGAGTTTCCATGATACAAGTCAGTACTACATCCGAAGGACATAGTTCCTATGGAGGGAGGGGAGATAGCATCTTCCCTATTCTTTCCTAAACAATTTAAAATGAGAGGATTTTCATTGAAGTGTAGAAATAATAAATGATTCAAAATGCTATGAGGCAAGTAAAAATGAAGATGCACAATGAGTCTAGAAGCCAGTAGAATTAAGTAAAATTAGCATTTTTGATATTCACATAGCTTTAGAAGTAAAATAACTAAATAACGATCTATGTCAAATAGATATAAATAAAGAATTCAACATTTCTTTAAAAAAACTAAACAAGCCATATGGAGTTAGATTTCACCATGTATCGGAAAAAACACAATAATCAACAAAATATAATTTAACATAACTAAATTTATATTAAATAGAAAAAGAATTTATATTAAAAATAAATTAAAAAGTATAAGATACATGGATGGAGAAATTAGTGGGGTCATAATCTCTGGTTTTTTATTGATCTTAATTTTCCAAACTAAGGAACACTCTAACTAAACTCTCTGACCGAAATTCACTTACAAGGCAAAAATGTTATTACTTTTAACAAACACGAATTGTTATGAATGTATGTTCTATGATACAATTCGGATGTTTTAGTTCCATCCCTAGTCCCCTGCGTCGTCAATGCTGGCAACCTGGCGGCGCCGGACAAGGGTGGCGCGGTTTACATATTCTTGCTACAGGCCGATACAAATATGCGGCGGCGTGCGTGTCCTGTTTACTGGTTTCCGGCGACGTCCTCGGACGGTTCTACTCCCGATCCGATCGAGCGGGATCGGGAGTAGAACCGTCCGAGGACGTCGCCGGAAACCAGTAAACAGGACACGCACGCCGCCGCATATTTGTATCGGCCTGTAGCAAGAATATGTAAACCGCGCCACCCTTGTCCGGCGCCGCCAGGCTGCCAGCATTGACGACGCAGGGGACGACGCATCGGGGGTGACCGGTCCCCGTGACGGCGACGCGAGCCGCCCGGCTCTTCCCAGCCACAGGAGCGCAGAGGTGGCAGCGCCGGATTGGTCGGCCGCCGCTCCTCGCGTGTGCAGCGATCTGGAGGCCGCCGGTGAGCCAGGTGTCGCCTCCGCGGGACGCGTATGTCGCGTAGTAGGAAAAAAAAAGGAGGTTCTTCTTCCACAGCACAAGGCGAGGAAGAAGCGGAAGAAAAGGCGGATTCAGTTGGGGTTCAGTACTGTGAGTCTGCGACCTTTGGGGGAAATGGCGGGGAGAGCAGGCGAATGTTCTGTGATCCTCCGCAGCTCCGCTTCGCTGTCATGCTTGTCTTCGTCAGGGAGAATGACCTGTGGGCTGGTCTCCTCAGCTCATGATCCGGCAAAAGGGCGGACTTCTAATGGCCAATGCTAAGGAGAAACGAACAATACCGACCCTTCAATTAGGTCATGTGGATGAGTCATTGGGGAAGGGAGGATCAGGCAACGACAAGAGAACAAAATCACACAACTCAGCAGGACAACTAACAGGAACAAAATTAAAGCAAGCCATGTTCATGCAAAGTACATACTCCTAATCCCGGCCAATGATCATCTACAACTACAAGCTAGTATTATGGAGAGATCGTGGTCCCAGTCCCAGAAGAATATAGGATTAGGAAGGTGATCACATTACGCTTGGGAGTTGGGAACGACAGAGGACATGCATGGCAAGCCGGGCTAGCCTAGAAACCTCTGGAGTTTTCTTTCAGACGAAAGAGGGGGGCGATGGAGGTTGACAGCTAATGCCGTCGCGCTCATCCAGCTAATCGAGCCTCCGTGATAAGAATCTCTATTTGTAGGTAGCTAGGGCTTCGTTGCCTGGCTGTGCATGATGCAACGCGATGATTCGTTGTCCCTGTTGTTCATTATTGGCTATCAAGTTTCTGAGCACCTCCATTGGTGGATAAGTACTACTCCAAATTTTCTTTTTCCAGAAGATAATGTAATGCTGCCGAACTATTTAGTTAGTATATCCACGCCGTATTCTTGGCACGATGAGCTCAATGAATGTCCACGCCAAATGTGTGCCTCATTTTCCAGTAGAAAGGGCCTTGGATTCGTTCGTTGTTCTTGTTAGCTGGAACATTTGGCTTGAAAGGAATGCCCGGATTTTCAACCGCAAGAGCAACGCAGTTGCTGACTTGGTCGCGCGAGTGCTTGAGCAGTTACTAGATTGGAATAGTGCCAGGTTTCAGACTGTAGCCCCTCTTGTGCACGTTTTGCACGGTCGCACAATCGTTGCGGTGTAATTAAGTTGTTTGAACTTGCAGCCCCGTCATTATTTGGATGACGGCGCTCCTGGTTGTATTGTTTTCCTTCCTTCCTCTTAATGAAAAACGTGCTAGGGCACGGTCGCGAAAAAAATTGGCAGTTGGAATACAGTATGTAGCAAGCAAGAGCATGCTGACTTCTCAGTTCAGAAACTTCCTTTTGTTTTTGAAACGAAAAGTTCAGAAACTTCTGATGAGTATTCTTTTGTGTTTTTTTAAAGAAAACAAGAAGCCCTGATTAGTTGCTTGAAGACGATGACAGCCATGCTGACAGCGCATGGGAAGCAACGCAAGGGAAGAATGCCTGCACTCTGGCAATATTCTTTTGTTTGTTTCTAGCTACCTGCACATATGCTTGTGGCCATTGTTCAGTATTCTCTACTACTCGCTCCATGATGACTCATAACCTTGTATGCATCCACCCTAGCTAATTCTTCTGTCAAGTTCCTAGCCACCAGCTTAGGGTAATGTACCGCCACAAATTAAGCTAGACCACTGATTACACAAGCTCCAGTGTGGTTTTGTGCTTTCAGACGTCAGGCTCTTAATTTTCTTAATCTTATTTTTTTCAGAACGTACTGTACGTAAGCAGAAAACCTATATGTAGAATAAGGTGAATTGCCCCTCCGGTTGATCACTGGCCACCAGTTTGGCTTCGGCGTGACATAGTGATGATGAGGGCTTAGTCGGTTGTGGGCGGCAAAAATTATAGCCAAAAACCCTGTAGCCAGAAATGGAACACTTATCCCTCACTAACAAAGTAATCAATCAGTGGTCACTAAGCAAGCCATCATTGAGGCGAGAATGCGAGATGAGCTCGCCCTCTCCCCTGCACGAGCCGTCGTCGGCCTCCCGCGCCCCATATATACCTCGCCTCTCCCGTCCCCTCACACCACCACTCAAGCAACAAGCCGTGTGCAGAGAAAGCAAGCGCGCTCACAGCCTGAGCTGAGCTAGAAGCTAAGGTATACTCATCGCCATGGCGAAGGACATCGAGGCGTCTGGCCCCGAGGCCGGCGAGTTCTCGGCCAAGGACTACTCGGACCCTCCGCCGGCGCCGCTGATCGACGCGGAGGAGCTGACCAAGTGGTCGCTGTACCGCGCGGCGATCGCCGAGTTCGTGGCGACGCTGCTCTTCCTCTACATCACCGTGGCCACGGTGATCGGGTACAAGCACCAGACGGACCCGGCGGCGTCGGGCGCCGACGCGGCGTGCGGCGGCGTCGGCATCCTCGGCATCGCCTGGGCCTTCGGCGGCATGATCTTCGTCCTCGTCTACTGCACCGCCGGCATCTCGGGCGGCCACATCAACCCGGCCGTCACCTTCGGGCTCTTCCTGGCCAGGAAGGTGTCCCTCGTCCGCGCGCTGCTCTACATCATCGCGCAGTGCCTGGGCGCCATCTGCGGCGTCGGCCTCGTCAAGGGCTTCCAGAGCGCATACTTCGTGCGCTACGGCGGCGGCGCCAACGAGCTCAGCCCCGGATACTCCAAGGGAACCGGGCTCGCCGCCGAGATCATCGGCACCTTCGTCCTCGTCTACACCGTCTTCTCCGCCACCGACCCCAAGCGCAGCGCCCGCGACTCCCACGTCCCGGTGAGTACCCACACTTTATTTCTCTCTCGGTGCAATTGTTCATGGATATATAATATATTCACAGTATATCCACAGTATCCTATTCTAAAAAAAAGATATATTCACAGTATACACACACAGTAGAGCAATCAGTGAACTGTTACTGGTTGTTGGTTACTGCTAGAGTGCTCGTGAACGCAATAGAGGGTAGTTGATTACTAAAGAGTATTGCTGTACACTGTACTGTAGTGTTTACGCATACGGCCAAAGGCAGAAATGGATGTTAGATCATGTAGGTTACCAAGTGTTGATGAAGGACTTTGAGCTGACGTACTAGTTCTTTGGACTCAGCTTTGGAAGAACTTATTATGTCCACTTCGCTTGCCCAGAAGGCTAGAAAAACTGGTGTAGTATTCCTTTTTAGGAGGAGGAAATGCAGCTCAGGTAGTCCAATTATTAGAACTTACGTAACAAATTTAGCATCGGAGAAAAAAAAACTGTGCAAGCGTACGACGTGTGGGCGGGTCCCTAATAACTTTGGTGTGCAGACCGCAGAGGCTAACCGTGAAAATTTCTTCTGGGCGAAGTGTTTACAGCAACAGAAACCTTAATGCCGTAGCTCGTAAGCGAGTTGGGTAGAGCAGTAAATTGAGCGTGCAAGCACAACTTCCGGACATTTAGGTGAACTCTAAATTTTCTCTGCTGCTGCCTGCTTGGCTGCTTAAGCAAACTATATTTTCGGAAAAACTACAGCATACTACTCACTGAGTGACTAGTTCATACACAACATAGCAAGGCCCTTATAGCAATTAAGGCAAAGTAGCTCATGAGCCTGACAAGTGAAGTATTCTCATGCCACATAATGCACAATTATCAAGCCATGGAAGATATGCAATATATACAGGATCTGTCTCTACCTCAAATGATTTGAGGAGGAGCAAATCTGAAATGTCAATGGTCCCAAATCCTAGCTGTGCAGACCCCTCCAAATCAGGCGCATGTGAAGATGTATATTCCTGCCGGATGAATAATGCATGATGAATTGGCACTGCATATGCCAATTGAGCAGGGAGGAAGATTCTTCTCTCTTGCGTAGGCAGCAGTGTCTTCAGTACGTTTTGGTCCCTGTCCTAATCGCTGTCCACTACAGCGAACTTGAGGTGGCTATATCATGCATGATTGGCACTTCTTCTTCTTGAGGATAAAATTTATCATGGATAGCAAGAAAGTGCGAAATTCCAAGAGGAAATTTGTGGTGGGACGATATATAGCTTTTTTCCCCCTTCAGATTTGGTAACCCATCCCTTTCTAGCACAACAATTTTAAAAATTTTATAAAAATGTTATCACCACACTTGTTTTGTCGGTAACTGTTCTGTTGATGTAGTAGCTGAAAAGCTAGTAATAGAATAATATTTCATTTCATTATATGAAATTAAAGTTACTCTGGTGTAACTGATCGGTGAGTTAATATAAAATATAACTGTTATTTTCCTTTCAACCTATATGCAGGTGTTGGCTCCTCTCCCAATTGGGTTCGCCGTGTTCATGGTGCACCTGGCCACCATCCCCATCACCGGCACCGGCATCAACCCGGCCAGGAGCCTGGGAGCCGCGGTCATCTACAACAACGACAAGGCCTGGGATGACCAAGTACGTGCAGCTACAGCTAGTTACCAGTGACCGGTGTTCGTTCAGTAGCATTGAGAAATAAAAATGTCGCCACGACATCATGCATATGCCTGACTCTACTTTCTCGTGCTCAATTGCTAGTTGACAAAACATGAATTCTCTAATCCAAATTAAACAAAAGCTCAGGATAGGCCTCGAGACTATTGTTAACCTATCACCATCACCACACACACCATTCCATCATTTAGTACAGCTGTTTTTAGCTTATGCATGACATGTACACTCATTAACCAAATATAAACAACCTAATCCCTTGCCACACCCCTCTACCTTACAGACACCTAAAAGATGCCCAAAATTTGTTTGGAACTACTACTAACTAACCTGTTGTTGCACACCTTTGTCTTGGTCAAGCATTTAACTATGCTTCCCACCACAAACATAATCAAACAAATCTCTTGAAGATAAGCAAGTAAAAGAATTGCTTAGGAAGTTAGGATATCTTACATTATGCACCATGTACGCATCAACGGTGTAGTTTAATTAGCCCAATCCACCACTCACTAGTGTCAATCGTATTGTTTTGTGCAGTGGATCTTCTGGGTGGGCCCTCTGATCGGCGCCGCCATCGCCGCCGCCTACCACCAGTACGTGCTGAGGGCCAGCGCCGCCAAGCTCGGGTCCTTCCGGAGCAACGCCTAAGTCCGGCCGCCGGCGAGGAGGAGGGCACCGAAGTGTAGATATGCGCGCACAACCGACGCCCGCCCTCCAACCACTCCATGACGCCCCTATTCCGTTCACGATCAGCTGCCACAGTCTCCGTCTTGCGTAGTAATCGTGTGTCATGCACGCGGGGCTCCGCGCCGTGTTTCGATGTGGTTCCGGAGTCCGTCTTGCCCTGTTTTTCTTCTTCGAAAAGAAGTGTGATATATCTTTGCTTTCTGTATGCATGTATGTATGTATTCCGTATGGAGAATTTGGAAATGAGTTATGTGAGGTTTTATTTAGTTATTGATCATCCTATGAAGAAACATTACATACTCCATCCGTCCCCAAAAAAAATGTTCACTTTGTTTTTTTCTCGGTTGAACTTTGACCAAATTTATAATGAAAAGTATCAATATTTATCACATTAAATATGTATGTTATGAAAATACATAATAAATCTAATGAAACTTTTTAGATATCAAAATATTTATATGTTTTTATATAAACCTAGGCAAACATAATACGATTTGACTTAGGACAAGAACAAAGTGAACACTCTTTGCAGAACAGAGAGAATATATTTATATATGGATTTGTTAAAACAGATTCAAGTTCATAAAGTTGTGCATAGATTTAGTATTCCTTTGGTAAGATTCTTTAAGACAAACCTGTGCATTCAGATTCAAATTTCTCTTATCTTGTGTTTCGAAAAATTTCTCTTACCAAACCTTTGGTAAGATTCTTTAAGACAAACCTGTGCATTCGAAAAATTTCTCTTACCAAAGGAATCCCAAATCTATGCTACGTCCTGAATCCTTTGGTATCTTTGTATCTTTCCTTTCTCTTTTCCGTTTCTTCAAGTTCATAAAGTTGCAGGAAATGATGAGTCATCAACTCTCAAGAGGAATTGACCGTTGAATCGGATTTTTAAAAATATTTTTTCCTCGATTTTCCAAAAATAAATGCCTCCTAAAAAATTTAGCAAATCTATACTACTGCCGCTGGCGGCAGTTGCCGTGGCCCGCTGGCAAGGGCACCAACCGCTGTACCACACGGCGGTAGGGCTAACTGCCGTGTGGGACGGCGGTAGGATCCTACCGCCAGGCGGCAGCAGCGCCTGCAGCAAACGCCGTATGTCACGGCGGTAGGTAGGAACCTACCGCCGTGCCCTACGGTGGTAGTTTTTTTTGCCTAGTACCTTACATTTTTGGACACATGATACTTAACGTGCAATCACATAAATAAATAATGGCACGTACGGCGTAAATACCCTAACCTTGTGCCGCTGCTAGTCCTAACGTGCCTTAGGGAATTTAGATAATGGTTACAACATTTCTAATCTAGTTGTACGAGTAGTTTTAATTCACATAATTCGTTTAAATTGATATAATTCAACTAATTAATTAAAATTTATTTTTTTGCAGCTACGGCTCAGGCACCGTTAGAGTATGTACGACCGGAGTTGTTCGAGGAGGCGGTGGACCGGCACCACCGCTCGTACGTCTCGGCCGTTCTTGGACAGACGCCCGGCAGTATACGTTGCCGGACCACCCGCACGTTGATGCCGATACACCAGCGCTGGATTCCGAAGTACGTAATTCATTTGTTATATTTATTTCTGTTTCTTTACATTAGTAATTGCGTTAAGTAAATTGTTTTTGTTTTTTTTGTTACAGGCTACGCGCTGCAGGACTTCTTCCTTTCGCGTGGTTGGTCGAGGGGGACAAGCTACGAGCTGAGGTTCCCCGGGCAGAGCGGTTGACGCGGTTCAGCTACGACGCCCCTCTGATCGCCGCGTTTATGGACCGGTGGCGACCAGAGACGCACACCTTCCACTTCCCCGTCGGCGAGATGACGCTCAGTCTGGAGGACGTCGCGTTTTTGGGAGGACTCCCGTGTGCTGGCGAGGCGATGGGGCCTATCGACATCCCCGCGACGTGGCAGGCCGACTTCCTTGCTCAGTTCGCGAACGTTACTCGGAACGATCGCGCGCCTCAGTCGTACGTGCCTTTCGCCAACTCCCACGGTCCCACCTGGACGTGGATCCAGCAGTTCAGCGTACGTGCTTCTAACTCTTATTTTCAATGTTTGTATGCATTTTAAACGAATGTGACGATGGACCTTTGTGTGCAGGCTGACTACATGGCGGACGAGGCTGAGGACCAGACGTCGGACAGGTTTCTGGAGGTGTACCTGCTCTGGCTGTTCAGGTGGGTGATGTTCTGCGAGTCAGCGGGAGACTCGGTGTCGAGGTACCTGCTCCCCTGGGCTCAGAGGATCGCCGACTCCCCCCTCGACGAGATGCCCCAGATCAGCTAGGGCAGCGCTGTTCTGGCCACTACCTACCGGGGGTTGTGTTCGGGCATGGCGAAGCCGGCGAGTAGGGAGGGGATCCTCCTGGGTTGTCCTCTCCTGCTGCAGATGTGGATCCACGAGCGGTTCGACATCGGTCGGCCCAAGACCGACCTCTCGGAGTACGAGCCGCTGCCAGCTGACACCGACCCAGCGGACCTCCCCACCATGGGTTCTCTGTGGTGCCTCCGGAAGGTAATGATCTCCCTTATCGTTTTCTTCGCTTAATGAGTCCTTAGTTCGATTTAATTAACTTTTCATATTCTGTGCAGCACGTTTGGGCTGGGGAGCAGGCGAAGAAGGCGTACAAAGACTTCGTGGGTCAGATCCACCGGATGGTCGATGCCCAGGTCCGGTGGATGCCGTACACTCCTGCCATGGTCACTGCCCGCGCACCACAGGGCCTCTCGTCGCTGTGCTTGCGAGACCAGGCGTACTGGATGACGCGGCGACGACTGGTGTTCGACGTCTACGTCGAGGAGTACGCGGTCCACTGGGTGATGAGGCAGTTCGGCCTCTAGCAGGAGTCGCCTGTACCTGTTGCGCCACGTCTACCGCCCACAGCGCATAGGTGAGCTACCATGAGCCAGTTATAATTTTTTCCGTTACAAGTAGTAAGTTGCAAATAATTTTTTGTTTCATCTATGCTAGGTGGACGCGTAAGGGCGTGTCAGCGGTGACGTCGTTTGTCGACAGGTTGCAGCCGTACGTGGACGAGTGGGCATCCGCGGCGGACGAGGATGCCGTCGTCACCGAGAACCGCCTTCACGACGGCACGGCCTGGGTAGCGTACCTTAAGTGGTACCTCCCGAGGACGCGGACGCGGGTGACGTACGTCCCTGCTGCCCCGCCACCGCCACCGATCCCGGACCACGACAGGCTACTGCCGGACGTCACGTACCCGGTACGACGAGACCAGACCGCTGACACAGCGGTAAGCTACGATACTGCAATCATATTTAATTCATGTAACTATTCATTATAACATGTGCTACTAATTTTGTGAGCAGCACGACGCGCTTGTTGAGATCGTGCGGATCGCAGCGGCCGCGAGGGAGGTGTGTTTTACCTGGGGACTTTAGCAGCACCGCCACACGTACGACAGGATCCTCGATGTTGCCATGAGGTACACCGCCGTCGTGAACTACGCCGAGGCCGCAGACATTCCTCTTCTTCCGCGCCACCCAGCATCGTCCTCGAGCTCCGCCTCGACAGCTCGTTCGTACCAGGCGCCTTCCACCTTTGCACGTTCTACTTTCTCGGCTCTGACGGCACAACAGCCACAGCCGCAGGGCCCGCACACCTACGTGCAGCGGCTGTTTGTTTTCCCCGGCTCAGGTACTTTCACTGGACCTTCTTTTCAACTAATGCACGGAGTTGTTGTGTGTTTTTGTTATACTATATTTTAATCGTACAGGGCGACCGCCGGTCTTTCCGACGGGACTAGGAGGTTTCACCGGGGCTCGACAGCCGGAGACGACGGCACCTAGACCGCCGGTCTTTCTGACGGGACTAGGAGGTTTCACCGGGGCTCCACAGCCAGAGACGACGGCACCTAGACTGCCGATCTTTCCGGAGGCAGATATTCCTTCCTCGTCCACTGCACCCGTCTTCCAGCATGGTAACGACCTTAACTATTACAGTAAAATTCGATAAGTACGATACGTGGAAAACTAATACTATTCGTTGCAGGTTTCGACCTGACCGCGACCTCGATGGAGTCCCCTGACGACCAGCTGGCGTGGGACGAGTTTAGGTTCCACGACTTTCTCGCGCCCATGGATGCGACGGACGGCGAGGAGCTTGGCGCGTCACAGTTCACACAGGCGCCGCCTCTTGGGACGCAGGAGACACAGCTGGTGGGCGGAGCGACACCGGCGGCGGGCGGAGCGACACCGGCTGGTGCAGGGTCGTCGCCGGCGGGCGGAGCGACACCGGCTGTTGCAGGCTCGTCGTAGGCGGCCATGGCGACACCGTCTCCCGACCAGCTCGGACCCCGGGTCATCAGGCCACCTGACCCCTTGACGTACGCCCGGGACCACACCTGGGCTGGTGCTAGAGCTGTTAGGCCGAAGAGGAGCCGGCAGATTTAGATGTATTAGTATTTTCTGTCACAGCAGTACTTTTACCATGATATTGTATAAACTATTTTGCATCTACTCGTTGATTATGATCTTGTGATTTTGTCGAAATTTATCATTTCTTGTTTTTTTAAAAAAATGAAAAAAAATGTTTTACAAAATGAAAAAATCTCAAAAAATTAAAAAGTTTGTTACCGTCGTGTGGCACGGCGGCAGGCCCCTGCCGCCGTGCCACACGGACGTGCCGCCAGACGTGCTGTCCTGCCGCCGTGTGGTACGACGGCAGAGGTATATTTCTGCTAATTTTGGTTCGCGTCATTTATTTTTCGGAAATCAACGAAAAAAATATTAAAAAAATTCCTCTCTTGGGTTCAGTTCTTTTTGGATAGGCCCAATGCAAGTCTACGCCGCCGTATCGAGCGTGTCCTCTCAGGAAAACAAAAAAATGCGGGAAGGGGAAGGAAGCCGGTCGCCGGTAGCGTTGGTGGTGGCCGGCGCCACGACTGCTGCCCTCCGTCCCTCCCCACTCCTCGGCGGATGCCCGTACAAATGCTATAGGGGGCGTTTGGCAGGCTGGCCCGGCATGTAGCCAGGCCCGCGGGGTGCAACTGGCATTGTTTGATGGCCTGGACAGCTTCTTGAGCCTGGCTGACGGGGTGCAAAATTGGCCCGCCAGCCTGCATCGCGAGAAACGGCCGAGGCGATCGTTCCTCGCGGTGCAGGCAGTTGCCGTCACCCCCGGTTTTTTTTCTCCTCCCCGCGACAGCTCCCTCCACCTCCCTCGCGTCCGCGCTCTCCGCGGCGGTGCTCCGGCCTCCTCCCAGCCCGCGGCCGTCCTCTCCCTCGCTAGCGCATCCTCATCTCCCTCCCGTCACCACGTAGATCTGCGGGGGCGGGGTCGCGCGGGTGGCAGTGCAGGCCGCAGCGGCCAGGTGGTGGCGCGACGGCGAGCAGCGTGGGCGGCAGCGCGGGCCGCGGCGGACAGGCGGCGACGCGACGGCGAGCAGCGTGGGTGGCGGCGCGGGCCGCGGCGGCCAGGCGGAGGGCGACGGCGAGCAGCGTGGGCGGCGGCGCGGGCGCGGCGGCCAGGCGGAGGAGCGACGACGTGCGGGGCCGCAGGCCGGCACCGGCGGCGGGGGCGCAGGAGGTTCGCCGGACGTGCGGATCACTTCATCTCGACGCGGCGTGGGGGAGAATCCAGCGCGGAGGCTCGGCCGGCGAGCGGCCAGCACGACGGCGGCCGGCGAGACCTGCTGCGGTGGGGATTTTTCAAGAACGGAAGGTCTCCGCCCCGCGCGCGATGCCGCCGGTGGAGGAGGTGGACATCGCCGCCGTCCCGTACAAGTCGCCGGCGCTGGAGGCGCCGCACCTCACCGGCTTCGCCCTCAGGGCCTTCCTCTGGCTCATGGAGTTCGCCTCCTCGGCCCGCTCATCACCTCCGTCCTCAAGTCGCAGAACAACATGCCGCAGGTCAGCGCCGCCCCTCCTCCTTATCCGTTTCCACGACTCTATCTCGGCATCCCATTATCCGTTCCTAATCATTCTTCATCGGCCTCCATGGATTCGCACGCAGATGTTGCAGCAGAGGAGGAAGACGGTAGTGTGGTGGGCTGCGGTAGTGGTAACTCTACCATATGGCAAATCGAGTGTCAGCCCAACTAATAAAGTCTTAGCCAGCCAGCATCGTGGGCTGCAGGTTTACCAAATGAATTCTCTGCATCTCCTCAGCCTGGCCCGTCTGGCTTGAGCCCGGCTCATGAGCCTGACTGAGGTGGGCCAAGGTGCCAAACGCGCCCATAGTGTTCGGCGGGGGCACAGGAATCCGCGGGGTCCCATTGAGCTCGCACCACCCCCCTGGCCATCGCTCTCCCGTGGAGGGCCGCTTGCCGAAGGGGGCCCCGCCTTGATGCGCGGGCGGCACGACCGTGACGCCCGAGCAGCGCGGATGAAGGCGACGCCCACCGCCGTGGCGGCGCGGGACGAAGGGGACGTGCGCTCGCGGGTTCGCAAACCGAATCTCTGTGTTAGATAACGAGGGTCACAGCACATGCGCGCCGCCTGTTCGAGCGAATGCCTGAACCAAGGTGTGCTAGTGAGGTAATGACGTTCCCTTAGTTCTAGTTTTGCATCATGTGCTTCATATTGACTGATTGAGCATGTTCAGCTCTATATCTGTTCTTAATGGGGATACACAGCAATTTTCAGCTTTAAAGCTAGCGGATATAACCATGCAGAGCAACTTCTGTTTTATCTGGGTGAGCTGATTGTCGTGACTTCTCTTCCTCTTGTGTTTTGAGACAGACTGTGAAATCCTTGACCGCTGGAAGGAGACAAGGACAGCTGCCACCAGTTTGAACAGCTATCTCATTGTTATCATAAGTGCCCGGGAGAGGAGTCACAGCTTCCGGTGGTTAAGATGAAGGTACGAGTAGCCTGATGACATTCTTTCCCATATGGTGACATGGATAGGATGAATAGGTCGACTTTTAGTCCTTCCATAGTTCCATGTTAATCGACCACTTTGTTTTTAATCATACATACTAAGCTAATGTGAAATGCATGTCATCGTGCTTAGTTGTAGAGCAACACATAACAATGAGCTGGTGCAAGAAATGCATGGCAACATAGTAATGAACTGCAATATTTGCACAAACTTGTTGGACAAACTCAGGCATGTAATTATGCCTTTATTTAGAGAAAACAGTCCCTGTAACTATATACAAGATATGCAGACCAGAGCTGAAAAAGAAGCAAAACTTCCATAAACCACCAGAAAGTTGCATCTACTGCATACAAAATATCAGTTTTTTTGTTCTGTTATTGAATTAGCAAGTTAGACTCCCGTGAAGCATGCATTATTCAATATACAATCATCATGGATTATCTTACATCTCTCACTAGAGAAGAACATTCATCCTAGCTAGAGAGGATCAATTAAACCCAAGGATTTCCCCAATACTTTCTGCTATTGAACTTGCCTCACTTTGGTGTATCACTGCTCACACCAATGTTGTCAAGCCATAGCACTAACTGCTGTGTTGATGGCCTCAGTTTAGGTGAATCACTTACGCACAGACAAGCAACGTCAATCATCTGCATCATTTCCTTCTCAAACTTCTTATCATACATTGCACGGTCCAAGACATCAGTTTCACGGTTTTCCTTTTTCATATGTATAACCCATGAGACCAACTCCCGAGCTCCCTTCGGCTTGCACATATCTACAGGCCTCTTTCCAGTTAGTAACTCTAGAAGGACAATGCCGAAACTATAAACATCACCCTTGAAAGTGGCTACAGAAGACTGACCATACTCAGGAGGGATGTAACCCAGTGTGCCAACTAGGTCAGTTGTCACATGTGTAGCATAGGGACAAATAAGCCGAGCAAGCCCAAAATCAGCCAAATGGGCTTCAAAATTCTCATCTAGAAGGATGTTACTTGATTTGATGTCACGATGTAGAATATGAGGTTGGCATGACAAATGCAGGTATGCCAAACCTCTTGCTGCTCCTTTTGCTATCTGAAGCCTTCTTGGCCAAATTAATCTAGAGGGACCATTAGGATTTTCATGAAGCGAATGGTCTAGGCTGCCATTCTCCATGAATGAGTAGAGCAGGAGTCTATCACTGCCAATCCTGCAGTAACCTTGCAGAAGCACAAGATTGGGATGCTGAGCTTTTGATAACGTCTCCACCTCTGCTTTGAACTCCCGTTCCATCTGACCAAAATCACCTGATAGGCGTTTGATTGCGATTGTTGCCCCATCTGGTAATGTTGCCTTGTACACTAGACCAAAGCCACCACAACCGATGATGTTAGCCTGATCAAAGTTGTCTGTCGATTTCAAGATGTCACTGATGGTCAACGCCTTATCATCCTTGTTCTGAAACAGAAGTACAAGTGAGGCTGGTGCCAACTCAAGTGCTCGATTAGTATACGTGACATCCTTTACTGTATGATCCTGCCTTCTGAACCTACTCTTCAGCACAAATACAACAACAGCAGACAAAATAAGTGCTGCTCCAATTGCAATACCAGTAGCTATTCCAAATATGATACCCTTATTCTTTCTCTTATTTGTTGCAACCATTGTAGCAGCAGGAGTTGAAATACATTTGGGTAAGCCTAGGCGAATGCCACAGAGTTTGGGGTTACCCTCATAAGCAGAACTACTGAATGTTGAGAATTGGCCTCCTGATGGAATGGTACCATTGAGATTGTTATATGCCACACTGAAGCTTGATAGAAAATTCAGCTTTGTTAATGAAGATGGGATGCCTCCAGTTAGATTATTATGGGATAAATCCAAGGATTCCAAGCTTGACATGTCTGATAGGTTAACAGGAATAACACCAGAAATATGGTTGTTGCTAAGGTCCAGTACATGTAAGTTCTTTAGGCCTCCGAAGCCCGGAAGTATGGGACCTGTGAGCTTGTTATGGCTGAGAAGTAGAGAGGGCGGGAAGCTGCTAACCTGATTGTACTGCAACCCTTTGCCTGTCTTGTTCCTTTTAATGAAGAAAGGAAAATAATCGGTTTCTGTGGATTGCTGTGAGACGCTTCTTGTTACAAGGCCCTTCATGCTTGACAAGCTTTCCGGAATTCCTCCACTAAGTGAATTGTTGGATAGATCCAGATAGAACAGAGATTCAAGATCACCAATCCATGCAGGAATATTCCCGGTCAATTGATTCCACGACAGATCCACCACCTTCAAATGTGTGAAATTAGCTAGCCATGGTGGCACTGATCCTGAGAGATGGCTACTAGCAATGACAAACACTTGGATGCTCTGAAAGCCATGTATCCCATTGATTGGTAAGGCCTTCCCATCATGGAAGTTCTTTGTGAGCACGAGGCTTGTTAGGCTTTGACAGTCCTGAAGGACAGATAATGCTGAAGGCACATTTGTGAAGCTATTGTTCGAAAGTGAAAGGTAGGTTAGGAACTGAAGCTTCCTGAAACCAGTAGGGATTTCACCACTGAGGTTGTTTGTGGCAAGGTTTAGGCTTCTCAGATTATGGCAATCTGTCAAACTACCAATTGTGCCAGTGAACTTATTTGTGCCAAGGTCGAGTGAGCTAAGTTGTGTCATCGCTGAGCAATTGAGGCTGATCCCTCCATTCAGCGAATTGTTCCTCAGGTACAACATCTTCAGTGACGGTGAATGGCACAGCGAGGAAGGCAATGGGCCCCTGAAAGTGTTGGACTGTGCAGAGAAGAACTCCAACTTGCGGAGGCTACCAAAAACATTTGGAAGGTGCCCAGAGAATGAATTGAAAGATATGTCCAGCTTTGCAAGGCTGGTTAGATTATCGAACCTTGGGCTCATCGTACCAGAGAGTTGATTCTCCTGAAGAGACAGGCTCCTGAGAGATGGCAGCCTGAATAGGTCATCGGGCAACCTCCCAGAGATGTTGTTGATCTCGACATACAGCTCCTCGAGCTTTGTGCAGTTCCCGAAGCCTGCTGGGAGGTCCCCAGTGAAGAGGTTGGACGAGAATCGCAACACCCTGATTGCACCAGATGACTCACAGATGCCTGGATCAATCTGCCCGGCGAAGGAGTTGTACCCTGCGTCGAACACCGCGAACTGCGCTGAACCACGCAGCGTGGGGTGTGAGCCGATGAAGTTGTTGTAGGATATGTTGAAGAGCTCGATCAGTGGGAGAGACATGTTCTCTGGGAGCGTGCCGCTGAGGTCGTTGTAGCTGAGGTCGAGCTTCTGCAGCCTCTTGAGCTGGAACAGGGGAGCCGGGACGGCGCCACGGAAGCTGTTGTCGGAGAGGTTGAGCGACTGGAGCTGGTCCAGCTGCGCGAGCGAGAGCGGCAGCTCGCTCCTCAGCTTCCGGCCATGGAGGTCCAACCCGACGACCCTCCCTCTTCTGTCGCACGTGACACCGGTCCATGCACAGCAGCTGGTTGCATCGGTCGCGTTTGGAAACACCCAGCCTCTGACGCCTCCTCCATCGAGACCTTTGGAAAAGCCCTCCAGGGCTTTAAGATCACCCTGGTCGCAGGAATTCTGGGAGTTGGCTGGAGACGGGAAGAGCAGCAGGACCAGGAGAGACGAGCAGAGGACGAAGTGGCGTGACCGTGTGGTGGCGCGTTGCATCGAGAAATGCTCCATGGAAATGGAAGCAAGGAGGCAGTACAGCTATCGCGCTGGGCAGGGGAAGAAGGCTTCTTGCTCGGCCTTTTCAGGACCTTTACGACACCTACGCCATATATGGTGTGTAAAGCTGGCCTCGCCTGCGCCTGCGCGCTTGCACCCGAAGCAACAACAATGGAGGGAGGGAGGGAAGTGAGGTGGGAGGGAGACGATGGGACAGTAGTGTTGCGGAGGGAGAGGGAGGTCAGGAGGGACGGCGTGGCTTGGCGTGCGTCGGTTTTGACTTGTGATTGTGCAGGCACTCACTCAGCGTCTCAGCCGTGGGTGGCCCGAGTTTCTTCGGCGAATTGATTGTCTTTTTCAACTTGCTAAAAGAATCCACGGTAGGAAAGCTTTTGACCTCTGTTCAAAATTGGCCTAACCGTCGTTTTCAGCCTCCCTTTCTCTCCCGTTTGGCTGCGGCGCTCTGATGGACGTGATTATTATAACCATCACGAAAGTAGGCCACTATACCAGGATAGAACCTGCATACCAAATACAAGATATTAATGGATATTGCCCCGGTCGAATTAGTGCCACCTTTGTGCCCATTTTATCCAGAGATAAAATACTCTCGGTCCTGTTGCAGATGTTGTTCACGTTCACTGAATGCTAAGAACAGGTGGAGAAACATGAATTCGGGAAAAAAGATCATCATTATCTAAAGCATGTTTAGCTGTGGAAATAATGAAAGAATTGGGATAATCTACTATGGTTGTGTATCATGTTTCATGAGGTACAGTAGCTTGCAGATGCTGCGCTAAGGCACCGTTTAGTTCGGTGAAATTTTAGGGAAAGTGGTGAAAATTTTGCATTGAGAAGCGTGTTCTGTGAGAGGTGGCACGGTTTGCGATGCGAAATTTTTTGGGACTCTTGGTGAACTAAACAGGGCCTTACTGCTTGTCCTGGTTCTGCTGACCCGGATGGTTTTTAATGTGCAGGACTGCACATTCCGCTGGGAGTTGGGTGGGCGATGGCGATGGAAGGTTGGCAGCGAAGTCAACCGCCAGCGGCAGGGGGCACGTGTGCCGCCGCCGCTTTCGGCCGCGCCAACGCCCCGGGCGCTAGGGCGCGTGCACGCGTCGCACCGTGCCGCGGCCGCGGCGGCGGTGGCGGGAGGTCACTCCCACAAAAATTGGGCGGCGGGCGCCCCTTGGCCGGGACGAAGGACCGGAGGCGAAGATCCTGCTGGTAGCTGATCTACCAGGCGTCCAGGCCCGGACAAAGCCGTCCGAGGGCGTGGACGGGCGGCGGCGGCCGCGACGCGGGACGCCGGGACGTGACGATCTATTGGCCGATCTGTTGGTGGCTGGCGTTGCATCGCCGGCTTTACTTTTTCGCCAAACCTTTTATCTGGTTCGGTGTCTTCTCCCCAAGTTGGACTACGATGCTACAGTGGAACTAGTACTGTGCCGTCGATATCGACACCCACCGATATCATGTCAGGGGAACGGAAGGGACGCCGATTTTGATGGTTCCATGCCACAGGCGAGGCGAGGCACACCGATGATCTATCGACAGGCCGGTGGGGATTTAAAGGCAGGTTGACACGTGATTCTATTGAATTTTCTCTCTTGAACGTCACGGCGGCCCGGAGAGTGGATTGTCAAATCGCATCCAATGTCGGCAATAAAGTCTTCATTTTGACAAGGCTAAATCACTGATAGCACAGCTTTTTTTTTATGAAAACAAAATTACCACATCATCCTTCTTTTTTTATTTTGCTTGTTCTTTCACATCTCATGCTCTTCTTCTCCTTCTTCCCCACCTGCCGCATCCTCCACCACCCGAGCGGTGGTTGTCGTGTTGCGCGCCCACCCCGCGACCTTGCCCTTTCTAATCGAGACTTGTCGCCCTGCCACTGGCCACTGCCCATAAGGGGCCTACCGGGGGGTCCAATCCTTGCCTAGCTGGCGGTGCCACCTCGCCTCTGCCACCGACTAACCCACCACTGCCGCCGGGCATCCAAGCTCTCCTCACATCCTCCTTTCTATGATCGGAGTACATTGAAAACCCCACCTTCGGCAACCTCGATCCCTAAGGACCTAACCCTAACTCCACCCCGACCGACGACGACCTTGTCGCCGGCTGCTCCGCCCACCTCCCGCTGCGGAATCAGGCAAGAAGAAGAGGAAGCGGGGAAGAAGAAGAAGCGGACCACCTACCTAACCGGTGTTGATGTCCCCTCTGCCACACGCCCTCGCCGGAGTGGCCTCCGCCACACGCGCTCTATCATTCTGCGCTGCGCGCGCGGTTGAGAGGAGTCGTGGAGGGCCGAGGGAATAAGGTGTAATGGAGGCATGGGCCCTATCGGTTGTGATTTGGGAAAAAAACAGTTGGTGCCCCCATCTTTACCTTTCTTTTTTTCTACTATACTCCGTATTTGTATTTTTGTTTTCCTTTTCAAGAAAAAAGATCTAACGATATTAAGGTTTATCGTGGAATCACTTTTTAAATCCGCGAGAGCTCAAATGTTACGAACCGAGAGTAAAGGGTCTCCCACGAGTTACTATAAGAGAACTGCATTCTCTACTTAGTTAGATGTGAGCGGCTCTCCCTTTATGGTCAGCGGTGAGCAGCATTCCCCGGCAACCCCGAACCTCTAACCCCAGAACCCCAACTCGAGCCTTAATCTCACTAGAGTTTCGCCGGAGTTGGAGAAGAAAAGAGATGGGTGGAGATGAAGATCTAAGAAAGAAATTGTGTGAGGAGAGCCTCCAAATCACTATGAGATTTAAATTTCCCTTTAAATTATTTTTATTACTTCATCTGAACATTGAGGTCCTCTACTTTTCTTATGTTTGCGGTAGGCACCTGATCGACTACATGAGTGGTGCATTCAGCGAAAAGGGACGATATAAAACGGCACGAAAATGCTTGCCTTTTCAACCTAAAAACTAAAGCGACTCTACAGATTATCGTGGCAGATGCACACGCACCACTGCTTTCGGACGGTGCCTTGCTGCCAAGCTCGACGTACAAGGGATTTCTCCGTGGTCTTACCACATGTCTGATACTCTGATGTCTCTCTCACCGATTACTTATTTGACCGGCCTCGATCGGTAACTCACTAACTCAAGTGAAGTTCGCACACACTTTACAGGGACGCGATTTTTCACCGCGCCGAGTTGAGTGCGCGTCCCGTCTACGGGCACTCAGTCAGACGCTTTTGTTGCCAGTTACCTACCGTAAGTGCAACGCCACATGCATGCGCAGTGGAGCTTTTCATCGCCTTCCTTTTTCGGCGCCCACGAGTGGCCGGAGCTGCGTGATGGGTTTGTTGGGCGGCAGCTTTTCGCACGGACAGCGTTTGGACTTTGGAGCAGCTCCGACGAGGACGTGGTACGTACGTGCAAGATCGATCGGCTCTCGTCAACCGGCCGCTCTGTTGGACCGCCGGCGTGGAGCAATGATCCACATCCACGCCATGATCGCTCCTACTGGAACGAGAGTTTTACCTATATGTCATTAAAAAGTTCGTCTAGACCTATATGTCACCGAAAGTTCAGTTCGCACCCACACGTCACTGACTCAAACTTTTGCGACTCTCATGCCATTCCGTCCACGATCTGTTAGTTTTCCACCGTTATAGAGCCTTGACATGTGGGACCGGGTATGGGATTGACCATTTTGCCCTAACACGTTAGAGAGGCCTGCCGCTTAGTACGAAACCGGGTATGGGAATCCCGACGCTCGACTCATCCCGTCACTCGCTCGACTTAACCCGCCCCCGTGTATAGTAAAAAAAACCGCCACCCTAACCCTAGTGGCGACGGCACCCGGTGGCGAGCGAACCAGTGGACGCGGCGGCGGCATGCGGAAGCAGGCGGATCCGGCTGAAACGGAGGCGACGCATGGGGTAGGCGGCGTACCTCCCGTGCCCTTCCCCGTCTCCCTCCTCGGCTTGGACGACCTCGAGGGCGAGCGCATCTGCACCTCCGCCGCGCGAGAGCGGTGAGGGCGAGCGCGTCTGCACCTCCGCCGGCGAGGGCGAGCACGAGCACGAGCACGAGGGCTCCGCCGCCGGACTAGCCTCGACGCGCCCGTCTGCACCTATGCTAGACAGGTGAGCAACTCATTTCCCCCTCCTAAATTGCTTGGTCTTAGGTCTGCGAAATTGGTGTATTGGTGCTTAGTTTCATGTCGTTTTGTGATCCTTGTTCATCTGTAGGATGGACGTGGACTCTAGCTTCAACTTAGAAATCCGGATTGTTTCTCTCAACTGTCGTGGTGGTGGGTGATTTGCGTTGGACAAAGTCGTGGATGCAGATGTCACCAACTTCAAAGACCTGATTGATGAAGTTGTCGACAAGTATCCTAGTGGTTACGGTGACAGACTCTTTTATTTATGCATGGATAGTAAGGTGAACATTGAAGTTTGCAATGATCATGATTTAGTTCAAATGTTTGCAAAACATAAGGCTTCCAAGTGCTGTCTGTTGACTGTCTTATTATAACCCAAGGGTTGATGCCCCTGATATTCTTGATTGGGATTTTAGTACAACTTACCCTTCTGTTCAACCCCTAATGACACCTTCAATTGCTTGTCCAGACTTAGTAGAACCAAGCCATACCACAAACACTCAACCTGGTGAACCTGAATTACTTGCTAACCCAGACCCAATGAATGAGTTTGTGGGTATTGATGAGGAAGTGTTGTATATCGACCTTGGTGCCCAACATCCACTACCCCTCCCAGTTCCCAGTGCCAAGGTGGTAGTAAACAAAGTGAAGATGGGAGTTGTGATGATGAATTTATGTTTGATGACGAATCCATGTCTGATGATGACACTGAAGTAGAAGATTTAGATGACATTATTAATGATAGAGAGCCTGAACACATGACTGATGTTGAATATGACAAGAACGACCCACCTATGGAAGTGGGAACTGTGTATGCAAATATGGATGCTTTTAAGATTGCATTAGCTTCTCATGCTGTGAAATATGAGTTCAACTATGACATTGAAAAGAGTAACACATGGAGGTATAGGGTAAACTGCACATTCAAGAGTGAGGGCTGCCCATGGAGAATTCATGCTTCTACTAATAAGGAGGATGGAAGAGTTAAGGTAATATGTTAATACAGTCCACTTTCTATGCATTGTGAAATGTGTTTTTCTTGTATTAAGTGTATTTTGTTTGCTGTTTTGCAAGTGAAGAAGAACCCAGACCCTCATGATTGTCAGAGCTCTAGGAGGAGTGAACTTTGTGTTGGGGTTACACAGTTTTGGGTGTACCAGCAGGTGATTGATTGGCTTAAAGAAGATGGTACTCTAGGTGCTAAAGAACTGCAAAGAAGGTTGAAGGATGCACACAAAATTGAGGTGTCTTACAGGAGAGTGTACAAAGGTAAAAATCTTGTCATGGATGAACTTTATGGACCTTGGGACAAAATTTTTGATAACTTGTATAGGTCTAAGGCTCAGATAGAGGAATCAAGTCCTGGATCATTTGTTGTCATTGATCACCACACCGTGAAGAAAAAAATAAGGTTTAATAGGATATTCTTTGCATTGAAAGCATGTGTTGATGGTTTCCTTAGAGGCTGTAGACCATATCTTGTCGTGGACAGTACATTTTTAACTGGAAGGTTCAGGGGACAGTTGTGTGTTGCTTGTGTAGTAGATGGGGCACAATTGGATGTATCCAGTAACTGTAGGTGTAATTGACTCAGAAACAAATGAGAATTGTGAGTGGTTCATGGAGAGGTTGAAGGAAGCAATAAGCACCCCAGAAGGGCTTACATTCAGTACAGATTGTGATCAGCTAGTGATGCATGGGGTCAGCACCGTTTTTCCATATGCTGAACATAGAGAGTGCATGTGGTACCTAGTACAGAATTTCAAGAAGAAGTACAGTGGAAAGATTTTTGAAGATCACTTGTGGGCTTCTTCATACTCATAGATCCCATACATGTTTGAGAAGCATTATCAAGCAATGACTGAAGCCAAACCAGAGGCAATGAAATATTTGCAAAAAACACACAACAAGCTTTGGACTAGGAGCCAGTTCAGCACACTGTCAAAGGTGCCCTGCCGAGCTGTACGCCGTCGCCGTCGACCCTGAGGTTGTCTCGTAGCCCCTGTTAAGTTCCTTGTGTCGCGCGCTTTGTTTTGGTGCCAACCCCGTCTCAAATCGAGCACCCTAGCTTGCTTTAGCCTTCCGCCGGCGAGATCGCCGTCGCGCGGCGCCGCTCGCTGTCGCAATCCGTCGCTGCCTGCGCGTGTAGACGTCGCCAGCCGTCGGATCTGGAGCCAAGGGCTCAGATCAGATCTGACCGGGGTCAATACCAATCGACCTAGTCTATCCCCCCGTCCCCGTCCTTTTTTCAGAAAAGCCCCTAGATTCTTTAGTTTTGCAAGCGGGTCCTCCTGTAGTAGAAAGATCCTTACAATTAGGTCCTTTTCTTTCTGTTTTAGACCCTGAGCTTTGTAGATTTTGTGCCCGAGGTCCAGCCTTTATATTTTTCACCGAAGCCCTTCTATTTATATGTTTAATTAGGTTTTAGCCCTCGGTTTCTTGCTGTTAGACCCTTGTAAGCCTAGTTTTCTCGCAGATAAGCCCCTGTACCCTATTTTAGCCATAAAATACAAGTTTTAGCTCCGTTTTTAGCGTTCTTTATATCCACGTGATCGTATCGATGTGTAGATTAGTTTTGTGCCTCTGTTTTGCTCTGATAGTACTGTTTGGTGATTGTTTCTTATTTTATTTCATTGTGTGCTTGTATGTATTTTGATGTGGTGCATAGAGAACGTTTGGGTTGAAGGACTTGAAGATCAAGAAGTTGAAGTGTCTAAGCAGCAGCAGGGCTTTGTTGAAGGCAAGTCTTCCTTGTTGCATACCTGTTTACCTATACAACATGCATTTAATTCACTGTATTTACTTTTTGCTTGAATTAATTTGATGGGTCCCAGATAAGGATTTGACTAGATTGTTTTACTCCTTTCACCTTGAACAACCTGGGTTTTAATTTATTATTGGGTAGTTCTCGTTATGTTTAACTTGGTTGGTGGTATTAATGAAACATTATGAAACTTGATTTATTTATGCTATACTTTTCATTAATACATGACCACCATGCTTAATTAGAACATGGAGAACCACCCAGGACAATAGTGCAGCCACAAGGCTATATGGCTCTGGCTTGGCTAATTAATTAGGGACTCTAGTGTTGGGGTGACCTTACCGAAAGGACAAGGAGGAGCGTTAGTTGGGGTATAGACTCGCTCTAGTAGGGAGTTGGGCTTGGCTAAGACACGATACCTACTAGGGGACTTTATACCTTGCGGCGGCTCGGAACCTTAGCGGGTTGCTTCACATTGGGGAAACTTTGTAAAGGCCTCGTAGTGTCCATATGCAATCACACCTAGGTAGTGTGGTATGATACTTGGCCGGCATCGCATGGTTAGGTTTAAAGTTCCTAGAACTTTTACGCGACTTGTGGTGAAAGTGTACAACCTCTGCAGAGTGTAAAACTAACCGGTTAGCCGTGCTCACGGTCAAGAGCGGCCTGAACCCTCACATGATTAATCTATGAAAGATGATGATTAACTTGATGCATTTATCTTTATTTATGTTATTTATCTCTTATGTTAATTATGGGTTTGGTACAAACTTACACTTATTAGTAATTATGCTGCTAATAAAACTTGATCAATTAAAATGCAAAATGCTTAACCCATCAGCCTTCCACCAAACAGCCTTGCATGTTGTATATTGATTCCGCTTGCTAAGTACGACATGTGCTCACGCTTGTTTTCATTATTGCAACAACACTACCCGGATGCTGCTCAGACTGGGAGAGATTCGAAGATTATCCTGGAGATTTCGAGGAGTTCTAGGCGGGCGTGTCTTCAGTCAACAGCCTGTGGAGTTGACCCCTTTCCGCTGCTAGCTACTCATTTATTTAGTCTGTTATGAGATATTTGGTCTGTAATAAAGGTATAATACTCTCTTTGCGTTTTGGCACTGTGTTTTGGTATACATTGAGTCGTTATATGTGTGAACTTTGATCCTGGCGCACATATAATTTAAGCATTCGAATTTGTCTTTAAATTCAGATGTGACAATTATGTGAATAATAATTTGGCTGAGTCATTTAATAATTGGATAAAGGGTGACAAGGTAAAGCACTTGGATGACTTGATGGACACATTTAGGTAGAAGATCTTGATCAAGTGGAATCATAGGAAGAAGGTAACACAAAAGTTTGAAGGCAAAATTCCGCCTCATATTATGCAGAAGTTAAGGTCAAATAGTTACAACCTAGACATTGAAGTGATCACATCCTCTCCTGAAGGTGTAGCAGGAGTTTGTGCTAAGGGGGTACTGGCTTCAGGTTTGTAGTTAGTTTACCTGACCGCACCTGTTCCTGCAGGGTTTGACAAGGGTCGGGAATCCCTTGCAAACTTGCAATTGCATTCATCACTTCAATTTCTGGTGCAAAATTGGAAGACCATGTGGATGAGTATTTCTCTGTCAACAAATTCAAAGCTGCATATGAAGGTTCCATCCCTAGTATCCCTAGTATTGCTATAGAACTTAGTATGAACTTAGTATGTTGTTGTCCACTAAAATTAGTTGTTAATTATGTTGTTGTCCAAGTTTCCATGATAAAAAAAGAAAGCCTATTGATTTGTTCAAACAACATTATTGTACAGATCTGGAACCGGTTCCAACGACCCTGCTGCTATCCAAGTTTTGCCACCAGCCCCTTTTCATGAAGATTCGACTACTATAGCTATTGGACCAGTTCAGACAGAGCCACTGGATGTTATGTTGCCATTGGAGAAAGCTTCACCAAGGAAGAAGATGGCGGTGAAGAAGAAACTTACACCAAAAAAGCTTCAAGTTGCAGCAGCCAGCATTACCAGCACAGGCAGCCCTTCTGCCAATACTAGAAGCAAGAAAACCTTGAATTTGCTGTGATGTGTGCCTGCATCAATGTTCTTTGGGTGGTGTAATACTTGAAAAACAAGTCTGGTTTTCTTATCTGTTGTTCCTATGTGATGAACAATACTAGACAATCTATTGCTATGTGATGTAATGAAAGCTAGCAACTCTGAACTAGCTATGTTGGTGTGATGATGTAATGAAAGCTAGCAACTCTGAACTAGCTATGTTGGTGTGATGTAATGACAATCTATTGCATCTGTTATATTAGTTATGTGATAAATCAATTTTGAAAAGTGATGTATCTGTTATGTTGGTTATTGTGTGATCAATTTAAAATTTAGTGGTTGTTCCCAAAAAAAATTAAAATTTAGTGGTTTTGTTGTGTGATGGTTAAAAGTTTGTGAGATTGTTGTCAAAAAAAAGTTTGTGAGATGAACAAATTTTAATATATTTGTATGAACCTATGAGTTTGTTGCTGTGATACTCAAAAAAATTAGCGTTGGACAAAAAAATAGTGTTGGACAGAGCCATGTTGTGTGGAGGGGTAAAATGGTCATTCCATCTGTTTAGTTGACACCGTTACATGCAAATTTGGACGGAATGACATGAGGGTCTCAAAAGTTTGAGTCAGTGGCGTGTTGGTGCGAACGAACTTTTGAATAGCATACAGGTCTAGGCGAACTTTTTTAATGGTATACATGTAAAACTCTCTACTGGAATCCCATCGCCGTCGTCGTCGATCTCCGCCGCCCAAGATCGAGAGACCCGGCTTTTCTCGAGAAATTTTTTTGTTTGAAACAACTCTGCCCAGGATAGAATACGAACTGAGACTCTAAGAGTAGATTAATTGACCTACAACACATCATACATTCCCTTACTTTGTTCTTATAAAATATATGACGATTATATTACTTTGCCCAGGGATAGATGATGAAGAGAGGGGAGAGGGGTATTTGTTTACCATTTGCCTTTTGAACTGATGACTAAGCATGCATCCCCTTTGGGCCATCTGACCTTGCTGCAGGTTTTCGCTCGAGTGCGTTATCTCCTTTGCGCGCCTCTTTTGCGTGCAAAATTAATAAAGGACCTAAAGGAGCGATCTAGCTAGGGCGAGGACGAACATATCCGCACGATCAGTTAACAATCATTACGCGATCACCGCTCCGCTAATCCCAGCTGCAGAACCGGATTCCCGCCGCGCCTAATGACGACGCGCTGGTGCTGCACAGCAGCGCACGATCGCTCGGCCCGGTGATCCCGATCGGCAGCCAATAATCCCCTGCGAACGAAGGAGATATTGCTGTTTTTCTTCTCCTCCTCGGGCCCAGCAGCAAGGCCAGCACTGCGCGCACCCATCCGATCCGGCGGCCGGCACCTGACATCACCGCGCGCGCCCCCGCACCTGCGGCCTGCCTGCACGAGCACGAGACAGACGAACGCCACCGCGCCCGGGCCACCCACCCACACCCACTCGTGCGTGGCGTGACGCCGCGCGCACTCCCGCGCGGATCGGGGCTGAAAAGGCCTGGGCGCTTTTGGATCGATCGGTGCCTCGGTCACTCCACTCGGGTTCGCTGCTTGACCGGAGGGAGGGCGGAGGCGTGGCGTTATGGAAGACGCGCCGGTCGCGCGCACGGCTGCTGCCCGTGCGCGCGACGTCGCCACGCCGGCCGGTTCAGCAGGGAGGGATCCTCCGATCTGTGGCCGCGGCTGCGCGCGAGGGTCGGTGGTGGGCCGCGGGAGGCCGGCTTTATTTCGCTGTCGCTACCTAACCAACAAACAAAGGGGCCCGGGCGTCAAAGGAGCCCATCCAAGGCCGCGTAGAAGAAAGCGTGGTGGTGCTTCTGCTTCGTTCGTTCGTTCGTGCGTGCGTGCTCGGTCAGTCAGACAGCGAGTGTAGTGTCGTAGCATATAGCTACGCGTGTAAGATCGCTTTGGTGCTTGTGGCCGATCCGAGTTGCCGTTGCGTGACTCCTCGTTCCCTTGGACCAGGATCGACGATGCACGCTTGTGCACGACTGTGGCAGGAAGCGTGATGAACTTGCGACGTACTACGAGTCAGCGGCACACTGCTGCACACAATGAACTGAGGAACAGGGGCGCCGAACAGTCACGAGCAGTAGCAACTACAATTATTCGCAAAACAAAAAAAAACTAGTGACTAAATTAGTAAAGTGCTAATCAGTTGTCAATTATGCAAGTACCTCCTAGGCTTTTAGCACTCGTCCGAAGAAGAGGGTAATTAACGGCCTACTTAAAAGAGCTAAATATAGCGCAGTCCAACATGCACGGCAACTTGTACACTATCGACCTACCGCCAAAAAAAAGAAAAGAAATTGAAACAAAGCGACTCCGGGCTCTCTTTTTTATCATTTATTCATTTGCGCTGTCGAAAGAATTATACTAGTGCCGCGCGCATTATTTCGTCAGTGCCCGGTAACCGGTAATTAATGAACCAGTAGCTGCGACTAATTGCGTGATGTATGTAACTCGTGATGATGTGATCAAGATTAAAGAATAACGAGCGGCGCGACGAGTGGCCGGGTCTTTGTAGTGCGAGTAGTGGGGCACGGTGACAATCCATGCATGTCTAGTCGAGCTGCGATATCATGGTAGCCCAGTCGGTTGGTCGGTTTCCAATTAATGGTCAAAAATAGGAGTATCGCGTTCTAATTATTTTCGCCGAGAAGAGGACGGTGACCCAGAAGGTCGATCGAACGCGCTCGTCCGAGTGTCCGACGTGTGTGGCGTTCGTAGTGCTGCCGTGCGTGTGGGCACGTTGGCTTGTCGACTGACGACGACACGGGCAAAAACCGTGGGCTTCAAGTGGAAGTGAGTCATGTGCACTGTGGTTGCGTCGGACAGACATGCGACTTCCTTGCAAACGCTGGAAATATAATGTACACAGTAGACCGTACACTACTACACTGTAGAGTTCATAGAAGTGTAGAAATGAAAGTAAATATGCCTTTTTCTATTTAAAACAATGATTCCCCGAAAGGAAAGATGAAAAACAAAACGGACTGCGTGCGAAATGAGCCTAGGGTAGCTAGCTAACTGGGGGCCGGCCCCTCCCTTTGGTAGATGCAGCCCATGTTTGTAGTGAAACAATCCGGCCCAGTAGCACTAGTACCACGAAAATGGAGAAAACGGGCTAGGAACTGTGGGCCTCTACCCAACCACGTATGATGATGATGGTGGTGTGGGGGTTCGTTCCGTCGTCGTCCGTCCGCCGTTTAGGATTCCTCTCTGGGTGGGCCAGCCAGTGAGTGCGCCAGTTCCTGGCCCGTTCCTTGACTGCGTGTCAGTGCGATCTGCTTGCTGTCCCAGTGGCGCGCAACCCTTCGCCATGGGTGGGATTCACGCGCGCGCATCCATCCGCTCGCCGATCGATCAGATCAGGGATGAGGTCGCGGCTCCCCCTCCCACCGTGAATCATGCATGCATGCACGAACCACAAAGGAAGCCAGCCAATGCCGCCGACGTGGAGTCGCCTAGGCAGCAGGACGGCATGGCAGGCAGGCAGCAGCAAGCTGCTGCGATCATAGCCTCTCGTCGACTGGACCCAAGGCCCCCCCACACTGCGCCCCTGCCTCAGCCGGGGCCCCAATTCTGAGCGGGGCGTCGTGCATCGCATCGTGGGCCTGCCAGCATGTCCTGGTGTGCCTACAGTCACTGGGGTGAATTCGGCCTGTGAGCGGCCACATGGCTACACTGTAGCACACCGGATTATTAGAGAACCTTTTGAATTTTGATAATCAGGAGTTAGTTTGAATCGAATCATGTTCCACATCAGCTCGCACATTAAACGTCAAGCTTAGCCCAGTGCCGCCGTGTGCCGACGCTCTATATAAACCCTTCTCCTCAGCTCCCATCCATCATTCCATCCCATCCCTTGCCTCCTGTCTGTGCGCCCATCCACCTAACAGGTCCGGTCCAGCTTCTGCCCAACAAGCTCGCCGCCGAGCAGATGGCGCTCTCTCGCCGCATGGCCGCGCCGGTCCTCGTCTTCCTTCTCCTCCTCGTCGCCTCAGGTGCCTGGGCATCCCTACTACCTGCTGTTGCCGTGCTCGTCCAGTATGTGGCTGCGTGCAAACTACACACATACTCCGGGTTTAACTAATCTCTCGCTTTGTTTGCCGCGTGGCGTGGCGCATGCAGAGATGGGTCCGGCGACGGTGGCGGAGGCGAGGCACTGCCTGTCGCAGAGCCACCACTTCAAGGGCCTGTGCCTCAGCAGCAGCAACTGCGCCAACGTGTGCCACGGCGAGAACTTCCCCGACGGCGAGTGCAAGACGACGGCCGGCACGCGCAAGTGCTTCTGCAAGAGGAACTGCTAGTCGCCGGCCGGAAGCCATTAGTCCTACTCCTGCTGCTGTTGTCCCGTGTACTCTCTCCTTCTGTTCGTCGGTTCTCGCGGCTATGTTGTAGCGAGCTGTTTGCTCTCGCTTTGCTTGCTCTACTTAGAATAAACTCGGTGCTGGCTACTCCGTATTTCGTTAGAATAAACTCAGTGCTGGTGCTGCGCGTGCGGAACATCTCACTGTTGTTCTGCATATCCGTTGGTACTCCACTGGTAGGCAGCAAGAAGATGTAAGGTCTTCCGTTGTTCTGCATATCCTTTATGTAATGCATGCAGTTTGGTGCCAAAATCAGTTTGGTTCTAGATCAGCTCGCACACATTAAACATCAAGCTTTAGCCCGGTGCCGACTGCTGAGTGTGAGTGTAAGGGTGTGTTTGGTTGCCGGGTCGAACTGGGTTGGAACGGGTTCGACCTGCACCACACCACGTTTGGTTTCAAAGGCATGTGCCAAAAACGAGCGGACACACTCGGCCTATATGGTTGTTGTTGGTCGCCGTTGCGTGTGTGCGTGCAGTGTAACAACCTAAAAATTTGTGAAGTTGTGATTTTTTTAGAAAAGTTTAAAATGTTTTTGTTTGAAGTTGAGTGCTACCAAATTTTACCCTAATTTGCTAGCCACTCACCTAAATTCCCTAAATAAAATTAAATATAAAAATATAAATTCAAATTATGGTATAAATATATGAGTTGAATTTCTTGGATTTTATTTGTATTTAATTGAGTGCGGTTTGAATTTGAAAGTGATTCAAATTAAAATAGTAAAGTTAAACTATATTCAAACCTATTTGAAAAACCTTAACTTCTAACTTGGGCCTCCTAACATGTGTAGAAGTCCGCCGGAGGTCCCCTAACCTTTGGCTCGTGATCAGCTAAACCCCCTGGCCTTTATCCAGCCCAGCGCAGCCCACCTAAGCCTTTTACCCTTCGCCCTTCTCAATGACATGTGGGCCCCGCCGGTCGTCGTCTTCCCCCCCTTCGTCAACCGTTCACACCTCTTTTTCCCCCTTTCTGCGCCGCCGCCCGTGCGTGTGCGCCGCGCGATGGGACGGACTCGTCGCCCCGCCCTGCTGGCACGGACGCCGAGCTAGGAGGCGCACCCATGCGCTCGCCTAGGGAGTAACCCAGGGGGAAAAGACCCCCTTGCCCCTCTCCGCCACGCCTAAAGGTGAGCTTCCCGCCATTGGGGTGCAGCCACGTCGGCCGCCGCGCCGTGGTCACCAATAGGAGTGAGCCCTGCAATCTTTGCCCCTGCGCCACTTGACCAAGCCCCTTATACCCAGGAGCGAATCCCCTCTCGCAAGCCAGAGCTCCATTGGGGTTTTGCCCCTTTCCCCTGTCCCGTCGACGAGAGAGAGGAGGAGAAGAAGGAGCCGAGGAAGAAGGGAGGAAGGAGGAGTAGAAGAAGAGAAGAGGAGCACCGCGCCGGTGCACCGCGGAGGTGGAGCCGGAGCTGTTTGCATCGAAGAGGAGGTCGCCTGTGACGAGAAGAAGCCGGAGCAGAGGAGGGAGCCGCGCCGCCCATCCTCGTCAGGCCTGCGACGACTACACCGCTGACCTAATGTGAACTAGACGCCACCCTTTTCTTCTTCTCTCCCCCTTGGTCTTCCTGTGTTGATGGAAGCGCACCCCTGCGTTGCGCTGCCGGCCTTCGTGCCGCGCTCTGAACCGAGTGCTCGCCACCGTATCTGTGACGGGGCTTCGACCCGTGCCCTCTTGTGCAGGAACCTAAGCCCCAAACCTCGAGCCAAAAACCCCATCCATGCTCAAACCCCGCTACGCCGCTTCGTCGTCGCTGTGGACCAAACCCAGCTGCGCCGCCGACCGTTGCCGCCATGCCCTGTCCCAGCCGTAGAGGCCCTACTCGGACCTTGGTTTGGATCGAACGTGTGCGCCATCGCTTCGTCACCCTAACCTTTGTCACCTTGCACCCTCACACGCGTAGCCATAGCCCCTAACGACGGTTACCAAACGCAATGTCGCGTCGGAGCTCTGCGCCGCGTCGCAACGCGCGATGGCCGCGGAGGTCCAAGGCTCGGCCACAGATCTAAACTACTTTCTGTCAAAACACCAACCGGGCTACACCTGGGCTTTGACCCACAAAAGCCCACCTTGGCCCGTCGGTATCAAGCCGTGTTTCAGGGTAGTTTAGGGTGGTTTTCTAGACTTGGCTAGCTGGCCCCCGATGGGCTAGGTCCATTGGGCCTTTTCAGCCCACTAACCTTTCGGCCCGTTAACGGCCCACTGACTGTTGACTGGTCAACGTTGACGTCACGCTGACGTCAGCAGGGTATTTTAATAAAAATCCCTTTTCTGTTTTAAATGTTTTAATAAATGTTTTATAAATTCTTTAACCTTTGAAAAACCATAACTAATTATTTATAGCTTTGAAAAATATAAAATCAATTTCAAATTTTTCTAAAATCAAGCTCGTGCTGTAGATAGTTTAGGTCTTTTTGCCTCTTATAAAATTGGGCTTCCTTGGGTTTTATGCCTAGTTGTTTGCCGGTAATCTTAGCGTCTCGTATCTCGTGCTGAGCAGACCAGAGCTACGAGCCGGAGGAGGAGTACTACCCTGACTACAACCAGCAACAGGACTACGAACGCCAACCAGGTGTCATGTCACTCCCGACCATATAGATCTCATGCATGCTATTTAGTTGCTAGTGCTTTATTTATGATGCTTTGGATGATTAAAATGCATAGACAATCTTTTAGCCATGTCTTGCTTTTGATATATCATGTACCTTGAACTGCCTACCTTTGGGACTAACTACAGACCCCTAGCTAGTCGCCGATATTTATTATCCATATATTTTACCTGATTTATGATATGGATGGATCTCTGGTGTTGAGCTGAGATTGAGATATCTCGGTATATTCTAGCGTGTGTTTTGGGTGAGTGTGACTCCTTGATGTGTTATCGCGGGAGCGAGCCGCTTGGTTACTTGTGAACGCCTGTCTAGGGGAGATGCGACCTGGCCTCTCACACTAGCGGCGTGTTGTGACAGAACCGCCCAAAATAATTCCGTATTATCACCTAAGCCGGTCCACATGGCCAATAAGCGATAATAGGGAAGTATTTTGTCGTCTCTGACGGGTCAAGCCTGGTGAATCACTTACAACACAGGATCGATAATATGCAACAAAGCCCACACGAAGGAGGGACCAGAGTACAACTTCAATTTACAGAACAGCCCACAGGGTTAAATTATTACAAACTAGTTTTCATGCATAAAAGTAAAGTTTCAGAGTTTCAACAGCGGAAAAGTGAACTAAGCGTATGATACACATGGGAGGCCATCCATAGCATATCACTCATTGTCATCATCGTTCTCCCATTCAAGTTCCCAACCCTAAGGGATAGAGCCAGGCCAAATAGCATTACCTAAAAACAACACATAAGTAAGGTTGAGTATTCTAATACTCAGCAAGACTTACCCGACAAAAGAATTTAAAACTAGACATGCAAGGCTTTTTGGCTGGTGGGTTTGTTTTGCCAAAAGCAACTAAGAGTTGATCCTTAATTCCAAGTTTTAGCTCAAATTCTAGTAAATTAATCATTCTAGGTAAGCACCTAAACTAATCAAGCAGTTGTGCAAACAATATTATTCAAGCAGCAAAATTAATCTATCAATTTCATAATACATGATGGGGTAGTCAGTGGTTAAGCCGTCTCAGATAACGATGAGAGACCGACGACCGATCGAATTTATAAACCTTGCAAGGTACAACCCAAACACACAGAAGAAAAGTATACCCCAAGAAGTCAAATAAAATCAAATACGGGATACACCCCGACCAGGCGGTTCCCGTCATTCCCACAGCTTAGGATCAGATGCTACAGTCCTAAGTACAAGGTTTACTGGTACGCCCAACACAGTACATCCAGACTCACACTTGCACTACAGGTGGCGAGCCTAGAGGCGCACCTCAAGAATAGTAGCGATAAAGTACCCGCACTGGTTCATTAGGTACTAGGCTTACCGGTCCCATTCCCGACAAGTACTTGGTAATACTACTCGGTCGAGACCGAACTCATTGCTCTTACCACATGAGCGAGCCAGTTTAACCAAAACTTATGATTCCAACATAAGTAACCTATATCTCGTGAGCAATGAGACATTACTCAATTTGTACCGTGTCCTTAAAGCATGGTACTAGCAACCTAACATACTAGTAAAAGAGCATAGGAACCTAAGGATCATGCATCTAAGGTTTCAAATCAACTCCTGAAACTTAAATGCACATACATAACATAAATACGTAAAAGTAAAGTGTGAGTTAGAAAATGTTGGGGTTAATGTTTCCGGTGCTTGCCTTCCTCTTCTTCAACTATAGCCTTGGGCTCATCTGGACTTTGGCCAAGGTCTTGTTGCACACCAATCTCATTCACTTCACCATCAACAGTCCCGTCTCCCTCCTGGGTAAGTGTGTACGTCCCGTCCGGCAAATCTACGCGTTATATATGCACATGCATTAGGTCATGGTGAGGGTGGGAGAATTACCACCAAAACCAACTCTTGTTGGCCACATTCATCTAAACACCTAATCTTTATCATAAAGCACATGGGGTGTGTGTTGATTAATTAAAAGTGACTTTGATGGTGATTGTGTGCACATCTAAGTAAAATAAATTACTTAACTTCACAAAACAGCAAGGGGTGTGTTTAATGATGACAAAAAGAAACAACTCATGAATTCCTTAAATAAACATAAAAGTGAGCAAAACATATTTATTTAAATTCCAACTAGTCTTTCATCAAAAATCCATATTAAATGAACTACACTTCCAACTGTCCTAAAATTTGGTACACAGCAACATATACCTAAACTAAACTCACATGACAAAAATTAGCTCCAGATCACATATAAATTAAGTTATATGAAAAAGACAATAATCAGCCTAGCATAACTCAATTAAATCCTACAAAGCGATTTACTAATCTTTTTGGTCTCAAATTTCTTCTACAACTCATTTAGGTCAAATCTAAGCCTCCGACCAAAGCACAAGTGTAGATCTAATATATGTTTCAAGTTATCAATTTAACATCCTACACAAGATTAAATATAAAACATCAATCAAACAAAAGCCTAAAATCATATCCATTCTAACAGAGGTGCTACTCATCATGACAAAACCCCAGGGTGTACTCGTGCTTAAGGAAAAGTTTATTGAAGGGACTATAAAAAGCATCAAGATTAATCTAGCATAAAGATTACATAAATCATAACTACAGATCCACATATCAAACTCATGTTAACTTTGGTCACAAGTCTAAATATGGCATAAATAATATCATATCCAAATTTCAACTCCATACCAGCAGTACATTTTAAACTACAGCAAAAACACTTCAAACTGAGTTTGAGTTTTCATTTCAATTTTACATAGAAAAATCCTATACAATCTTTCTAGAAAAGGTAGATATCATCACAAGGAGAAAAACAAAACTAGATTTGCATTTTTCTGATCTTTCTACGATTTTTAATGATTTTTCGAAGTTGCAGCCGAAACCCTAAAATAGCTTTTACATTCGGGCCCCTGAACTAAGTTTTCTATATTACACTTATGCCCTTAGTTTACGGAAAACTCCCTGGAAAGTTTTGAATCATCGCAATGTGGTCCCCGGCGGCCAGGGGGACTTCGCCGGCGGCGATAGCCGGCCGGAGTTGGCCGGGTGAGTGGCTAGGGTGGTGTTTGAGCTCACCCTCGACCAATCCCTGGCAGCGGTTGGGGCAGAGGCGGCCTCGGGGATGGCCGGCGGTGGCAAGGTGGCCGAGCGGCAGCCTCGGCTCCCAAAGAAGGCGAGCGGCAGCGCTGGGGTTCACGACCGGTGCACGGTAGGTGTCCTGGGGCGTGTGAGGAGGGGTGGAAGTGGTAGGAACTCGACGGAAGAGGGAGGAGGGGCTAGCTCGGCGGCACTCTGTTTTGGCGGGCGGCGGCGGCCATACATGCACGGCGGCGCTCGGAACGGAGCAGAGCGGCGAGCACGGCGAGGCAGCCGAGGAAAACGCGGACGGCGCCTCCTTCTCTCTCCCTCTTTTATCCGCGGCTCGGCCTATCGAGACGCGCGCACAAGAGCGGCTGGCGCCCGTCGCACGCGACGCGTGGCGCTGGGCAGGTGCGCGTGCGCGGATGAGCGCGACGCACGGCCTACGGGTCGGGCGGAGGCTTCATGACGCACGGGTCCACAGCGACAGTCGCGAAGCGTCTGTACACCGGAGGAACGGGCGAGTGACACGTGGCCGGCGGCCCGACGCACGCGCGCGCGCATGGGGGAGCACGGCGACGCCGACGCCCGGCGCCCTGGGTTTATTCCGTTTGGCTCTGTTCATCGATGCGAAACTATAAATTTTCAAAACAAAGTTGAAATTCTCCAAATACGAAAGTTGTAGAGTAACTATAGGACTACACCTTTTACAAAGGGCGACATATGTTTTGATGATTGGTTTGACGGAAAAAACGTGGCAAAGTTTCAGTTTTTCTCGACTGAAATTACTGTTCATAAGGGCTTCAACCCTGTTTTTGGCTAATTTGCACTCAAAATTTGAATGTACGCGAATTATGATGTATTCCCGGAAACAATGAAAAACTTTTGTATTGGCATAATTGGAAGTTCTATAAAGAAATTTGGAGAACGCGATAGAAAATCATTTCAAGAGTATAGAGCTCTTAAGGGAGTTTGACCAAATTTGTGAATTTGACCAAGGTTTCTTTTGCAAAGTTGGTCAAGACTAGACTAAGCATGTTTTGGGACTAATCACACTTAATTAACAAGTTTAATTCATGTGCTTATGCTAATTAAACATCAGGGATGTTACACGTGTCAGACGGATGGAGTTGGTGGAGTGCTCTCTCCTTGCAATTAAGGACCGATCGACTGTGTGACCTTGATCTTTGGGATATTTTCGTGCAAACCGCTCGTCTTGTTATGGGCAGGGTTCGGTCCGAGAACTAGTACGTGGATAGCATTCAGCCTGTAGGCAGATCAGTGTGATCGTGTTAGGGGGATGATTCATTCCCTCCGAGTCAGTGGCGAAGCTGGCGGATTTTGACGCCTAAGGCCACTTAGTAAATGTTTATACCACTTAATCTCACTATAGTACACATAATAGCGATAATCGTAATAGCGATAGTTCATATATCGATAGAAGTGCTTAAAATGCATGATTTAGACCAATACATCACAATTTAAGACACATTGACAAAACAAAGTTGATAAAAATAAATACCTAACTAGTCCCGGCCTCGGTCTGGTTCATCGTCGACTCCCCGCATATCACAGATATCACAGAAGGAAGGACACCCGAACCTACACATGAAAACAGCGAAACAGGTAAATTTTAAATGAATTAGATAAGAAATATGCAAAATATAATTGAATAGCAGAAAAATAACAATTGGATAAGAAACATACCACTCGGATTAGAGCCACGAGGTGGTAACTTTTGCAACCGATTCTTCAAATCTTGCCAATGGTACAGAATAGCATCATCCTTAATTCTTGCAAAAATCTCTCGCTCAATATAGCATATCATCCTATGATTCAACCAATCATTCCCCATCTTATTCCTCAACTCTGTCTTGATGATTTTCATAGCTGAGAAAATTCTTTCAACCGTGGCAGTTGCAACCGGCAAAATTAAGGCTAACTCAACAAGACGGTAAACATATTTATAGTCTTTGTTCATCTCAGTCTGGACCATCTTGATAGCAAGATCACCAATATCGTCACAATTTGCAAAGTTAGGATCCCTTCTCACCTCATTAATCCATATACCAACTTGTTCTCTGAGCCTCATAAGGTCATAATGGCAAAAATCAGCATCATAAAGCTGAGCCAATTCCATTATTTTTTCTTTATCATAGTTGGCGAAGGAATTCCTTGGATCTAGACAAGCAATGCATCTCAATAAATGAGTAGACCTCTCAGCAAAGCGATTGTTAAATTCCATAATAATCTAATCATACACCACATTAAAGATTTCATTCTTGAAATGATGATAGTAAGTCACTAACTGACCTCCACGCCCCCTTGAGCGACCCCTAATAGTTATTGTTTCCTCCATATTTGGCATTGCTATGTTATGTTTGAGACAAAAGACCTTTACCTCGTCAAACAGCTCCTCCCAACCATTCTCACGTATGTCTTGAATTGTTCAAATTGTGGCCTCAATCAATCCCACAGCACGAACAATGTTTTGATCTTTCCTTTGCAAGCACAGTGACAAGTCATTAGTGTTACCCAATAATCTGGTCATAAGATGCAAAATAAGCACATACTCAAAGGTCTCCATTTGTTTTATCAAACCTGAAGCAGCATATTTCTTGTCCCCATTAGATCTATCTTCAGCCACATTCTCTAGTACTTCTAAAACAGCATCCCACATGAGAAGAATACGGCATAAGGTTTTATGATGTGAACCCCATCGAGTATCCCCAGGCCGTGCAAGGTTGGTTTGTTGATTTTTGCCTCTCACTGAAAAAATCTCACCACTCTCCAATTGACGCACAAGGTCATCATGGTGATTTTGGGACAACTGATCCCTTCTCTTGCAAGAAGCATTAACAGTGATCACAATTAAAGTGGAGGTCTGAAAGAAGTCAAATATGGAAGAACAACACTTGGCAACCGAAACAACCACTAATTGCAATTGGTGTGCAAAGCAATGTATGTAAAAAGCATATGCATCTAATATTTGTCTTTATAAACCATGAAATTATCCCCTCATATTTGATGCCCCATCATACCCTTGCCCTCAAATTCTAGATATTGACAACACATGAGAAGCAAGCATACCATCCACAGCCAATTTTAGTGATGATGATGCTGTGTCAGGAACCTCTCTCAAACCAAGAAATCTCTCAATCACTTCACCCCTTGCATTCACATACCTACATAGAGAAAAAACATGATTAATACTCATTTTTAGACTTTATATAAAAAATAGCAAGTAAATTGTTACAAAACAACAAGAAAATGTTACAAAACACACCTCAAAACAAAGGCCATTTGTTCCTTTATTGATGCATCTCGTGCCTCATCAACAAGAATAGCAAACCGTCTATCACCAAGATCTAAAATAATAGCTTTAGTTGTTTGTTCTGCACAAGCTTGACAAATTTCTTTCTGAATACCAGGTGAAGTCATTTGACTACCACGAAGCAAATATGCTACATTTTTATTCTTGTCTTTGTACCACTTCAACAATTCCTTAAAAAACACCTTGGTTGGTAGAGCTAGCGGATTCATCATGTCCATGGAAAGCAAGAGCTTGTAATAAAAGAAATCTTATAATTCCCAACACAACAGTCAAACGTCCTTTATGTTCCCACTCACTTTTCTTGCCTCCTGAATGCATCACATGTGACACACTTTGCCTCTGATTTTTGAAATCTTGGTAACACTTTCTAGCCTTATTGTGATCAATGCCATCACCATGAACTCCAATTAATTTGTGCCCATCCTTCCAGTTACGAAATCCAACAACTGTGAAGGCATCAACACCATAATTTTCAGGTCTTGGCTGCTTAAAGAGATAACAATAAAAACAATAGGCAGCATCCTTATCTACACTATATTCCAACCATGGATTATCTGTAAACCAATCCTCTTGAAAAGATCTATTGCGGCCAGTTATCATTCTTCTCGGAAAATTATGACCTTTTGGTTGGCATGGACCCTTCAAAATATATGCTCTTCTGGCAGCATCCCTAATGTTTGGATGTAGGTTCTCAATTGCAATCCGCAGCCTAGGATCAAAAACAATGTCACCATCATTAAGTGCAACATTAGGATCATTGCTACATATTTCCTCAGCTTCTACAAAGTCTGCATTCACATTGCTAACTCCTATTTCTACTTCTTCAGGTTGTACTGGTTCTGGTTCTTGACCTTCTGGTTCAACATCAACATGCCTTGGTGGAATTACAGGTGTACGAGCAGGAGAAAAAAAGGATGTCAATGGCCTAACAGTCCCCTGTGTCCCAGTCCTACTCCTCTTATTCATTAACACTAAACGGGGAATGCAAATTCCAATTACAATCTACAAATCAGTAGATAAATATATCAGTTCCTCAACACTATCCTTTTTTCTTTCTCATGTGGATTGGGGAACAGAAATTCCAATTTCCAAACTAAATTGAGTAAAACTGTAAAAGTAACTCACCAATTTAGGAGCCACTCAGTGAGCCACCGAGCCCAGGGGCAGCCGGGCAGAGCCAGCCAGCTAGGCTTGCTACTTGCTGGTGCGGCTGCGGCCGCCTACCGCCGCCCGCCGGCCTGCCCTGCTGCAGCCTGCGGTGCTGCTGCACGCTGGTGGCCGACTGGCCGGTGCCGGTCGCCGCCGCCCGGCGCCTGCCCTCGGCCAGTCAGCCCTTCTGCTGTTGCGCGCCACCGGCAGCCAGGCCAGGGAGGAGGCAGGGAGCCAGGGAGGGGAGGAGCTCCGGAGGCCGCCATCACGCCCTGCTGCCGTGCTGCGCCGCCCGCCGCCGTCACGTTCCGCCGCCCACTCGAGGACTCGCTCGCTAGGTTTCGGTCGGGGACAGCCGCGTCACGATGGGAGATGGAGAAGGTGCGCAGTTGGGCTACTGGGCGGAAGGAGGCCGGCTGGGGCACTTGGCAACTGGGCTGTTGGGCCAAGAAAAAAATACAGATGTATACGAAGTTTTTTGGGCCACGCCTAAGGCCATGGCCTGGGTGGCCTTAGGCCCATCTTCGCCCCTGCTCCGAGTAGATGTCGCCCCGGCTCCTCCGGGGATGGTTCCACAGCTCCGAGGACCGATACTGGGTGATACGTTCCCTAGAGTAGGACGAGTCAAGCTTGGAGAGATAGGAGGGTGCTATCCACTACTAGGTCTCTGGCTGTTAGGTAGGGATATGGATCGGAGGCATTCGTTTCTGCCCTATCCGGCGGGTCTAGTTGTACAACCTCTGTAGAGTGTTAAACCTATAGCTATAGTCTGTGTCCACTGGTATGGACAACCCTTTCGATCTCTCACCTGGCTAGTCTTTTCTTGTGCTGCTTCTCTCCCCCGAGTGTGTGTGAGACCAGCCTTGGGCCGTTGAGATGTAGGGATAGGAGTTGGTGACCCCACATCGCAGATGAAAGTGGGATGCTGAGTCTTGGTTGAGATTAGGTGCTTTGTTGTATATTCCTTGGTTTGGGGTGTTGACCATGGAGGCGTTGGCCTCGGAGGTGTGGATCTCTTCGGAAATGATGACCTCCCCGCTTTTCTGCATTCCTTGATGTTGCTACCGCTGCTATTGCATAAACTTTCTACAACCATATATAGACTTATCCATGCATATTAGAATTCATTCTCTGCTTTTGCTCTTTATTGAGAAGCTGACATGATCTACTCGCTTTTCGAGTAGATGGTAGACTTTCAGACTCGGAGCCCGACTACGACTCCGAGAACAATGGATGGGAGGACTGAGCTTGTTCTACGCTCGAGCAGCCTTTGGAGTTGGAGTCTACTTCGCTACATGAGTTCTGCTGCATAGATGTTTACTCTGTTTGATTCAGTCCAGTTGGACTTATACCCGACATGTGCCGAAGAGATGTACTCAGATAATTATAATAATATTATTATTTATGTGGATCTTCTATATTCTCTCTTGTGTTGTATGGATTTGCTACCTTTGAGACAGGGATTGCACGTGATAGCCTTCCTGGGACTATCACTGAGGTGCAGATGATCGGGCTTCCGTTTTTGGAAATCCGGTTCCTTTCATGTAGGTGACGAGCAGGTTGGCAGGGGGCAATGTGGAGAGAGAAAGGAGGCCGACGGGCAGCAGCACGAGGAAGAGGAAGGGGCTGGCGGGTGGTGGCGTCATGGAGAGAAAGGGGCCATTGAGCCCGAGCGGTGCGGGCTCCGCTGCCGGCTGGGTTCGCGCGAGCTCCGCCCTTGGGAGCTTCGCCATCGGCTGGAGCTGCGCAAGCTCACTCCACCACCGGTTGGGGCCAGTGCGGGGAGGCCGGCGTGGGGAGGTCGTCGGTGCTAGGGAGATGAAGGGACATGTAAGACGAGCTCGCTCCATCACCGGCTGGGACTAGTGCGGGAAGGCCGGCGGGGGAGGACGCAGGCGCATGAGAGGGGCAACGGGCGGCGTAGGAGAGAGGCGCGACGGGCGGCGATGTAGAGATGCAGGGGCGGCGGGCGGTGCAAATGACAAGATATGGCAGATAAAAAATAAAAGGAATGACAAGCGGGTCCCACCGATGACATGCGGTCTCCACCTAATGGTGTTAAGGTGGCATCCATCTCAACCCCCTCAACCGTTCTACCAAAAAGAAAATGAAACAGATCCATCCTTCACAACTAAACACGAGATGGGTTCAACCCAACCCAGAAAAGTGGAATGGACCCAACCCATTCCGGTTGATCTGAAAACCAAACACACCCTAATCCTTGTTGGGTGACCGTGTTAGTGTGGGTCCAAGCAGTGGCAGAGCCAGACCTGTTCATTGATGTCAGCTGACCGTGTTAGTGTGGATCCAAGCAGTAGTGGCGAAGCCATGCTTGTTCATCGATGTTAGATTGAATGTCAGTGGCAAATCCTTATTGTGCATTGTTTATTAATGTAGCTGACACCGGTGTTTAGTAGGACTGACATAAGTGAATTAGCCAGTGGGCTCCGCCCCTGGATCCAAGTCTTTTGCCACTACTTTGGTCGCTACATTGCTTCTCTCTTCTCTTTTTCTCACACACTCGATCTCCCCCTCTCTCCTCACACTCACCACCTCTCCTTTTAGAGCCCAAGACAACCCTAATGCCCTTACTCATGAAAACTTTCCTTACGCACTAAGGCAAAGACTTGACTTACTCACTAAGGTAAGACTTGACTTACACACTAAGGTAAAGATTTGATTTACTCAGTAAGGTAAGACTTGACTTACACACTAAGGCAAAGACTTAACTTACTCACTAAGGTAAGACTTGACTTACACACTAAGCTAAAGACTTGATTTACTCAGTAAGGTAAGACTTGACTTACACACTAAGGCAATGACTTGACTTACTCACTAAGGCAAAAAATTTGGACCCACGCTAACACCTAACAAGGTTTACACTCACACCGAGTGCTGGCGCTCTATATAAACCCTTCCTCTGCTCCCCTCCTGCACCCATCCACCAAGTAAAGCTCAGTTTAGGATCCGGTTCAGCTTCTGGTCAAGCTTCTCGCTGAGCAGATGGCACTCTCTCGTGGCATGGCCGTGCCCGTCCTCGTCTTTCTGTTCCTCCTCATCGCCTCACGTGCCTGGTTAATTATCTTATTAGTTGTTGTTGTGCTCGTTGTCCATTGCTAGATACGTGGCTTCATGCAAACTAATCAACTAATCTCTCGCTTTGTTTGCTTTAATTTTGCCGTGTGGCGTGGTGCAGACATGGGGCCGACGACGGTGGCGGAGGCGAGGGACTGCGTGTCGCAGAGCCACCACTTCAAGGGCCTGTGCGTGAGCAGCAGCAACTGCGCCAACGTGTGCCACGGCGAGAACTTCCCCAGCGGCGAGTGCAAGACGAGGGCTGGCACGCGCAAGTGTTTCTGCAAGAGGAGCTGCTAGTTGCTGGCCCGTCGGCACGCGCTACATGCTAGCCGAGCATTATTAGTCTAGGGATGGAAATATGAAATGAAATCCGAATTATCTGATATCCGTATCCGCTAAAACGTAAATATGGATATCTGTATCCGTATTCGAATTCAAATGTGGTAGTAAAGTGGATACATCCGAATTCGTTTTTGTCGATTTTTCTCTATCCGATTCCATGCGTATTCGACACTATCCGGCACTATCCGTATTCGACTATACAAAACTGTAACTTATCTCTATAACTAATGACAAATTAGGTTCAATAGAATACTAATAATGATAGTGTATAATTGAAAAAAATATATCCATAACTAATGATTATGACATTAATCTTAATATTAAAAATATTGCATCCATAAAACAATTTAAAAGTTATATTTAAATTTAATGACCAGTATCATTAATATAAAGTTTTAATTACCCTAATTTATTTATGTATTGATGAAAATATTTTTCATGTATTTTTTTATTATTTGTTTGATATATATATATTAAAAATATGTATTTATTAATAGTTTTATTTATTATATTATTAATTATTAATATAAATATGGATGAATGTGATTATTCTTAATAAATGATCTCTCTTATGTACTAATACGTTAGTCTTTACATATTTGTTATTGTAAATTATCAATAAAGAAAATTAATAAATCCTGTCTTCCGAGTCGAGTAAATATCCGATTTGTTTCCGAATTCGAGACATCCGTTTTGTATTCGTATTCGAGAACATTCGAATCCGTATTCGTATTCGAGTAAAAATGTGGTAAAAAGTGATATCCGAATCCGATTCTATGCGAATCCGATCCGTTTTCATCCCTAATTAGTCCTACTCCTGCGTTGTCCCGTGTACTCCCCTTCTGTTCGTCGTCATCGGTTCTCGAGGCTATGCTGTAGCGTGCTGTTTGCTCTCGCTTTACAAACTCGGTGCCAGTCCTGCGCGTGTGGAACATCTCCACTGTTGTTCTGCGTCCGTTGGTACTCCATTGGTAGGCAGCAAGGAGATGTAAGGTCCCCTTTATTGATGACTTGATGTAATGCAGTTTCGTGCCAAAATCAGCTTAGGGCATGTACAACTGTCTTCATACCCCGTCCGTGTCCTGGCAAATTTGCAAATAAAAAAAACCCTCCACCTATGCCAGGCGACGCTTCGGGCCGTCTCGTGCTCCCACGCGGAGCCGACGGTCGCTCACGCATTGTACAGCTCCGTCTTCCCCAAGGGACATGTCATCGGATCCCTCACGACCGCGCTCTCCCCTCTCCTCAATTCCCTCGCAGGCTGCGCGCGGGAGTTTGCCCCGCCAAAACCACATCTGCTTGCCATCTGCTTTCCCTACCCTCGCACTCTCCTCGTTGGTACCTTGAGCTTTCCCCGTGCTCCACATCAGCTCCGGCTCGGGGAGGAGGCCGTAGCCCCATGCCGAGGAGGTCAAGCCCCCGCGACGGGAGGCCTTCGAGGATTAGGAGGGAGGGAGCCCGTTGTGGAGCAGGCCGTCGCGACGTGATGCGAAGAGGATGAAGGAGGGAGGAGACGGAGGCCACCGTCGGTCGTGAGATGGAGAAGGGAGGGGCAGCTCACGGAGGAGGAGGCCGCTGTGAACGAGAAGGCCACCGGGGAGGAGGACGCCGCCGGGGGAGGGGGGAGGAGGAGGCCGTCGCAGGGAAGGAGGAGGCCGTCACCCGTCTTCCTTTGAGCCACCATCGCGGCCGGTGGTCCATCGCGAACAAATGAGGAGGCGCGAGCTGGTGCTAGGGACCGGACATCGATGAGCGGCGTAAGAGCTGGTGCTGGGGCCGGACGGCGTTGGGTGGTGCAAGAGCTGGAGAAGGTGAATGGATAAGAGAGAAGGAGAGTGGGAGAGTTGAGCTGAAGGTGAGCAGGGACGGATCTAGCGGTGGGGCGGGCGGGGCTCGAGCCCCCCTACCGTTAGAAATCCAATGGAGCCCTCTTAAGCCTCCCATACAAATTTGAGGAAGAACAATGAGAGAAGGAGGGGCTAGAGGAAGAAGAAGGAGAAGAAAGTCGCCCGAAATTTATTCCTAGATCCGTCACTGAAGGTGAGTGCAGTCACTTTCTTCAACTTTTACATTTTAGCTCTTTCAAAGTATGGTTTTCATATAAAGGTCTTTAGATAGGTAAACTTGACACGAATTAAATAAAAAAAACAATTTAGCCCTTCCAATAAGATTGTATTTTATGCACGATACATTCTTTGGAACAAACCACAAACTAGCATACAAATATCAAATATACATTTGATCATCTTTCGTTTAAATAGCCGCACAATGGTATATATACATTTGTAGTTGATCTTAGCTACATGCAAAACATTACACAGCTTACAGACAAATTCTGTATCTGTGGATTATATGAGCTGTCTTTATATCTGTTTGGATGATAAATTCGAAATTCTACAGACGATCTGTCATCTGTGGATTGTGGGTTGTACGTACCCTTAGTGAAGCATCTTTTTTTAAAAAAAATATGTCAAGGTTCTCGCCTGTGAACGATTGGACAAACATTGTAGTACATCGTGTGGCAGACAGGGTAGGCAGTTCCGGTGTTAACGCTTGAAGGCTCTTCGAGTTCGAGAAAATATGGCCTCACAAATATTTATTAACTAGGTGATTTCGCGTGTGTTCCTATGGGATGTAAGGGAGATTTTTGATAAACTATGAATCAATATGGTGGCTGCTTAGGATGGCATGACCCTATATGTTGGAATGATGATTTCATGGTAATGATACTAATATGAGAATGATTTAAACCGAAGTTTCAAGTGTTTGTTAATTAAGAATACTGAGAACTGATATGATTTAATTTTGATATGATGAGATTAGCTAGCTTCCCCTTGGGTCAATAGCAAATGTCACTCACCCATCATGTGCAATATGCAATGATTCACCGTATAAGAAATATTTTTGTTTGCAATGTAAGTAAAGATCAGCAAATCGAACCAAAAGATTGTTCCTTAAATGATGACAGTGATCCTATTTAACTCTAAACTAATCTGTTTGTGAAAATCACCATCTAGCAGTACAAAGAAGGGGTATCATTAAGTACCAACCAATTTCTGAAATGGGCAGCTAGCCCAATGGAAATTCCTCACCAAAAATGACCCACTCAAATTTCCTCTGGTGTAGCTACCTGTCAATGTGAACTTCTTCAGCAGAGAGGCGACGATGTCGATGCCCCAAAGCAACACACAATGTTAAGGCTATCGATGGTTGGAGAGGGCAACATGATGGTGTCGACGTTGTCGATATGTCTCGCTGGGCTATTTAATTATTTGCCATCCTTATGGTTGCTACCTCTTCAAAATCCACATTTACAATTGCATCTTCATATTCGCCACATTGGTTGCACATGTAAGGGTCATCTTCAACCCCTGCTTCCTCTCCTCTTCATCAAGCTGTCGAGGGACCTAAGTGGCGGCAGCGGTTCAGTCAAAGGCGGTCGCCCCCGGAGAGCTCCGCCCAGGTGGGGCCCAGCAGTGGCAGCCCGGCGACCGCCAACTGCGAGGCCAGCGGGCAGCGGCGGGCAATCCCAAGCGAGCTCCGCCCATGTAGGGCCAAGCGGCGGCGGCCCAGTGAGCCCTGCTGCAGAGCTAGCAGCGGCAACACCTTGTGCCTGCCCCACCCCCCGTCGAGCTCCATATCTCGGCTCCTCCTTTCCCCTCCATCTCCCCCTCTCCGGGCATGGCGAGCTCCGCCAGCGGCCTCACCGGAGCAACACCGCGGGCTCCCCCATCGGTCTTGTTCAACCTCCGGCGGGGGCTGGCCGCCTCTCACCAGGCTGCCGCCGCCGCCTCTCACCAGGCTGCCGCCGCCGCCTAGGTCCCCTGGACAACTCGATGGAGTGGAGAGGAAAGAGAAGTAGACAGGTTGAAGATGACCCTTACATGTTGGTCCCACATGTTAGTGACATTAGAGAGGGAGAAGCATAGCTAACAATAGCAACTTGGAGGTAATTTAGTCTTTTCTCATGTTGTTGTCATGCTGGCTCGCGGACGTGTGTTGTCAGCTCAGCCAAAGTGGCAAAATGTAAGCAATGTCCAACCAATGTGGCAAATGTGTAGATGCAATTCTAAATGTGGCTTTGGAACAGGTGGCCACCGTAAAGATGGAAAATAGTTAAATAGCCCTGCCTCACCTCCAGTAGGCACGACCGAGGGCATCACGAGATCATGACGTTCGAAGTCGAATCTGTAGCCATCGATGGGCAGCCGCTCGACCACCGGGAACCCACTGCCGTCCTCCTCGCACAGCACTATGGCAACCAAACAGGTGCTCAGCTTGACCGATGTTGTACAGTGGAAGCACGACACCTCCGCGGCTATGGAGCGGTCCTCCGGCAGCCCCCAGATTGTAAATCTGAGCTCCGTTGGCGCCAGGGGCGCGGTGGCGTGGAGCAGCGAGGTGACGACGGCCATGGAGATCCTGTAGCGGTCGGTGACATCGATGTCGAGGAGGGAGAGCTCCGTGCGATCGATCTGGTTGAGGCGGCATCGAGGGTGCGCAACGCATTGTCCGGCGTGAGCAGCTGCGTGGGAGCAGCTGAGGCAAGCGAGGACGTGGAGGAGTGCGTGGGAGCAGCCGAGCAGGTGATGGGAGCACGTCGCCCTGCTGCCGGCCTGCAGATCAGGAAGGGGCCGCCGACGGCAGGCGAGGATGTGGAGCACAAGGCCCTGCTGTCGGACTGCATATTGGGAAGGGGCCGCCGGTAGCTTGAGGCGGGGTAGCGGAGGGGAGGCACGGGCCGATGGTGATTTATGGAGATAGGCAAGGTGGAGGTGGGGGAGGTGAGGCGACAAGAAACAGGAGAGGTGGTTGCAGTGGGGCGGCGAGGCGACGGCGGGCTTCGAGGTGCAACGGGTGGGGAGGGAGGCGAGGGGGTGGTGGTGGGCAGGCGAGGGGCAGCAGCGGGATTCAAGGCGCGATCACGCGAGAGGTGAGGGGGCGGTGGTGTAGGGTGCGACGTCGGGATTCACGACCTGTGCGTCGGGGGGAGGGGAGGGGCGAGTAGGGACGATAGGACGATGACATAACTAGGCTGAGAGTTGAAAGAAATCAGACTGGGATTTTTAGTGGGTTGCTCCTATATAGTTGTTATAGATTAATCAATTTCATCTTTTCATATGTAAAAATGGTGTTATAGATTGAAGGTAAACATCATAGTCTTCGATCAATTTGCATACCAACATTATCTTAAACTTAAAATGGTGAATGCAAAAATTTAAAAATAATAAGATTCCCTCCTAAAATTGGGATTTGCATGCGAATTAGTGAATAAAACAATAATTCATTTTGAATATTAATAGTCTCTCAATATTTCAAAGACGTTACAGATGTTTTCCAGCAAATCTAAAATTTCACATTTATTGCAGCCAAACAGCTTTTAGCTTTTGCACAACTCACAACCGATTTTCCACAGCTCACAACAGTTTTAGATTTTGCACAGTTCACAGCTCACAACAGATTTTTCACAACTCACAACAGTTTTAGCTTTTGTAGCTCACAACAGTTTAAGCTTTTGCACAATTCACAGCTCACAACAGTTTTAGCTTTTGTACAGCTCACAACAATTTCTTTCACAGCTCACAACAATTTTTTACAACAAAGACTAACCAAACGCGCACTAAACGTCAAGATTTAGCCTGGTGTCGCCTTCTCCTCTTGCTCCCATCCCTCCCTGGCCTCCTGTGCCCATCCACCTAATAGCAAGGCCGCTCGCCGTGGTAAGCTCAAGATCGAGATGGCACTCTCTCGCCGCATGGCCGCACCGGTCCTCGTCTTCCTGCTCCTCCTCGTCGCCTCAGGTTCCTGGTTATCCTACCTGTTGTTACCGTGCTCGTCCATTGCTAGATAGTACGTGGCTGCGTTCAAATTAAATTAATCAACTATCTCTCACGCTTCGTTTGCTTTAATTTGCCGTGTGGCGCAGAGATGGGTCCGGCGACGGTGGTGGAGGCGAGGGACTGCGTGTCTCAGAGCCACCACTTCAAGGGCCTGTGCCTGAGCAGCAGCAACTGCGCCAGCGTGTGCCACGGCGAGAATTTCCCCCACGGCGAGTGCAAGACAACGGGCGGCACACGCAAGTGCTTCTGCAAGAGGAAATGCTAGTCACCGGCCGGAAGCCCGGAAGCCATTAGTCCTACTCCTGCCGTTGTCCCGTGTACTCTCCTTCTGTTCGTCGGCTCTCGCGGCTATGTTGTAGCGTGTTGCTCTCGCTTTGCTCTACTGATCTGTATTTCCTTAGAATAAACTCGGTGCTGGTGCTGCGCGTGCAGAACATCTCACTGTTGTTCTGCATATCCGTGGGTACTCCACTGGTAGGCAGCAAGAAGATGTAAGGTCTACCTTTATGTAATGCAGTTTCTTGCCAAAATCAGTTTGGTGCAGCATTTTATTTTTTTAAAAATACAATGTCAAGTTTTCTCGCCAGTGAACGATTGGACAAATATTGTGCCTATTTGGCAGGGTTCTGACTTCTCCAAAAACGACTCCGGCTTCTCAGGTAGAGCGGCTTTTTTTTATGAAGCTGAAGTCGTTTGGAGAAAACGTTTGACAAAACAGATTTGTGTAGATGTTAAAATACAAAAAGTGTAAAATGACCACAACACCATTCTCCCCCCTCCACCTTATCCTTTCTTCTCTCTCTCCTCGCCTGCCTTGCATCCGCCGCCGGCCTCCTGGCTTGCCTCATCCGCAGCTGTTGGCTCCCGTTGCTGGCCAGCCGGCCTCCCCCCGCTCCCGCTGCTCCCGGGCCACGAGCTCCCGCCGCCGCCGGCCTCCCGCCCGGCTTGCCGCGTGTCGGGAGCCAGCTGCCGCCGCCGGCCGCTGCTCTGCCACGGATGCCGTCATCGGGCTTCAGGTGTCGTCTTTCCTCTGCAGCGGCGGCATCGACAAGGGGGTCATAGCTGGCGGCAGCGTCACGGGCTCCTGCCGTCGGCCGACCTTCCCTTTGCCCTGCCCCGCCGCCGCCTCCTCCGCCTCTGCCCCGCCCCGCCGCTGCCTCGCTCCGCCGCTGCCTCGCTCCACCCCTCCCTCCTGCAGGCTGCAGCAGGCCGCTGCTCAGCCTCGGGCACAGTCATCGGGCAGGCCCCACCCGAGGGCAAAGGCTGGAAAAAGTTTTGTGGGGTGAGGTGGAGCCCGATGGAACCACGAAAACGTGGCTCCGCCTCCCCACACTAGTTCCAGTCACCGGGAAATCCGGGGCTCCGGAGCCGGAGCTAGGTGTGGAGCACCCCGTTTCGCCCCCTTTGGTAGGGTTTCACCTAAAACCGGTTTTGGAACCGGGTTTGGAGCCCTCCCAAAGAGGCCTATTGTAGGCACTGGCGGAGCTATGCTGCGATGGTGTGCCTACCTGCTTCATGTCCTGGTGTGCGGTGTGCCTATAGTCATGGTGTGCCCCAGTTAACTAGAGTCTGATGAGTAAATTCGGCCCGTGAGCGGCCACGTGGCCATGGCTACACTGCAGCACATCGAATTATTATGCCCAACTGCCCATGCCCTCCTGCACCTGTAAAACCTCTTAATTTTGATCATCAGATTAGTTAGGGCACGTTTAGATGTGTGAAAAGAGTTGAAATAAATAGTAGATGAATAGTAAAAAATTGGAGCATTTGAATCGAATCCTGTTCAAGATCAGCGCACACATTAAACATCAAGCTTTAGCCCGGTGCTGATTGTGAGTGTAAGGTTGTGTTTGGTTACCGGGTCGAACTGGACCCGCACCACCCCGCGTTTGGTTTCAAAAGCATGCGGGTTGGGTTGGACTCAGGACCGTACCGAATATTCGCTTCAGATGTGGGTTGAGTGCATCCGCCAAAAAACGAGCGGACGCACTCAACCCAGATGGTTGTTGTTGGTCGCCATTTGCGTGTGTGCATGCAGGTGACGAGCAGGTTGGCAGGGGCAGCGTGGGGAGAGAAAGGAGGCTGACGGCAAGCAGCATGATGAAGAGGAAGGGGTCGGCGGGCGGGAGAGTTCGAGCACCAGGGAAGCGGAGGGGGCGGCGGGCGGCAGCACCATGGAGAGAAAGGGGCCGCTGAGCCTGAGCGGTGCGGGCTCTGCTGCCGGCTGGGTTCGTGCAAGCTCTGCCCTTCGGAGCTTCGCCGTCGGCTGGAGCTGCGCAAGCTTACTCCGCCGCCGGCTGGGGCCAATGCGGGGAGGCCGGCGTGGGGAGGTCATCGGTGTTGGGCAGATGAAGGGACGAGTAAGAGGAGCTCGCTCCCTCACCAGCTGGGGCTAGCGCGGGGAGGCCGTTGGGGGAGGACGCCGACGCATGAGAGGGTCGATGGGCGGCGTAGGAGAGAGGCGCGATGTGCGGTGATGTATAGATGCAGGGGCGGCGGGCGGCGCGGATGACAAGATATGGCAGATAAAAAATAAAAGGAATGACAAGCGGGTCCCACCAATGACATGCGAGCTCCATCTAATGGTGTTAAGTGGCATCCATCTCAACCCCCTCAATGGTTCTAACAAAAAATGAAACAGATCCACTCTTCACAACCAAATACGAGATGGGTTCAACCCAACCCAGAAATGTGGAATGGACGCAACCCATTTCGGTTGATCCCAAAACCAAACACATCCTAATCCCTGTTGGGTGACTGTGTTAGTGAGGGTCCAAGCAGTGGCAGAGCCAGACCTGTTCATCAATGTTAGCTGACCGTGTTAGTGTGGGTCCAAGCAGTAGTGGCGAAGCCAGGCTCGTTCATTGATATTAGTTTGAACTTCAGTGGCAAATCCCTATTGTGCATTGTTTATTAGTGTAACTGACACCAGTGTTTAGTTGAACTGACATCAGTGAATTAGCCTGCGGACTCCGCCCCTGGATCCAAGTCTTTTGCCACTACTTTGGTCACTACATTGCCTCTCTTTTCTTTTTCTCACACACTCGATCTCCCCCTCTCTCCTCACACTCACCACCTCTCCTTTTAAAACCCAAGACAACCCTAGCGTTCTTACTCATAAAAATTTTCCTTAGGCACTAAGGCAAAGACTTGACTTACTCACTAAGGTAAGACTTGGCTTACACACTAAGGTAAAGACTTGATTTAAGGTAAGACTTAAGTTACACACTAAGGCAAAGATTTGACTTACTTGTAGGATCGATGGCCTATAGAAGGGGGTTGAATATGGGCCTTCTTCAAATTTCTAGAGCAAGAAGTAAACCTTAACCTATATCTCTAGTGTCGCCCATCTAAAAAGGTTTCTTCCTACCAACTAAGCACACTAACAACAAAGTTCCTTAGCAAGATTCACACTAACATGAGAAAAGCACCCTAGTCAAGATATGCAACAAACAAAGCAAACTAAAGGGAAACAAGAGCAAAGGAACTTAAGAGCTGAAAGTAAATGCGGAATTAAGTGTAAGAAGGTAGAAAGAGTGGACACGAGACAACCGATTTTTTTCCCGTGGTATCGAGAAGTTGACGCTTGTCCCTAATCCACGTTGGAGCACTCACAAAGAGTTTTGCTCCCCCTCAAGCCACTTAGACTTGAGTGCTCACTAAGAGTACCCGTTCTCCATCTCCAGAATGGTGGGTCTCAATCCATTTACACCAAGAACTTCCCGGGGCTCCCACAATCTCCAAGAGCTCACCAAGAACCCCCAATCACCGAGATCGTCTAGGAGCCATCAAACTCCAAGAGTAACAAGCTCACACACTTTCACTTGACCAATGCACTCAGCTATGCCATTGAAAGCACCTTGAAACCCTTGATCACCAAGAAAGAATCCCTCTTGGCTAGGAAGATGAAATTCAATTGATCAAAGCACAAACTCTCCTTCTCCTTGGCTGCAGTAGGTCTTTAGAGTGGCAAAGGTAGCTCAAGAGACACATGAGGTCCAATTTATAGGCCTAGCAAGGGAGGCTAGCCGTTGGAAAAGTCCTCTGAAAAGTAGTACCGTCGGATGAACTGACGGTTCCCCCTGCGACAGCGTCGGATCATTCGGTCACTCTGTCTCGGATTATAGCCGTTGAACTCAAACGCTGTACCAATTCATCCGACGCATACACCGTCGATGCGTCGGTTTATCTGGTGCTGAAGCGACTTCACTCAAAACGTCTCTGCGTAGAATAACCATAGACGCCGAATGAACCATTGGTAGTCTACATGAGCGTCGGTTCATCCGGTGCTGAAGCAAGTTCACTCGGTGCGTCTCTGTATGATTTATATGTGTGCGTCAGATGAACCGTTGCTTAGACTGTCGCTTCATCCGGTGCTGAAGGCTCTTGACTTGATTCATCACTGTTACCAAACTCTAGGTCACCGGATGAACCGATGCTACTACTGATACACCGTCGGTTCATCCGGCGGTGCTGATTTCTGTTGAAGCTTCCACATCAATCATCCGGTGCAACTAGAAATGATAGCGTCGGATCATTCGACGCACCCTTTTTCACTTCAACTCACCCAATTCAAACACCTTTGAGTTTTTCTTCAAGTCTTTTGCATCCAATGTGTTTCCATGAGTATCTTGAGTTGTTTTGTGACCAAGGAGCTTGATAGTGCATGAATATGGCATAACATTTGGCATGGTCAAGCTACTCAAGTGTGAACCCCTCTTAATAGTACGGTCAAACACTACAAACTATCAAATCCAAGTGTCCTTCATCTCCTTGTGACACTTGGAACTAAGAATGTCCTTAGCCTTGTAGTCTTTGTCCATTAATCATCCATAATTTCAAATTGAGGGGTCTCTTTTCACTTATCGCTTATGACATTAACCCAAGAATAAATCCGCTATAAAACAAAGGTTAGTCACAAGTATATGGTTGTTATTTATCACCGAAACACACCCTTACCAAAGGTGCGGTGGGGCCTTGATGCTTACAATCTCTCTCTTTTTGGTGATAGATGACAACACAAGTAGAGATATACGAGAATTTGAAATGAAAGCATAAACTCTACAACTAATGCATGGAAAGGATAAACACAAGCACATATGCATTAAATAAATAGACACACAAGCATGAGTAGACATGTAAACCATCATCATACACAGGATCCAAATACATATCTCATCATGAACTCCACAAAACAAACAAGGGGCACAAAAGCTCTAAAATCACACTCCCAAGCTCCCCCTATCTCTACTCCCCCTATCTATCTCCCCCTTTGGCAACAAGCACCAAAAAGGGAGCTAATCCTGCTGAGATGGAGGAGAAGTCGGCGGCGTCGAGGTAACAACCACTGAAGGTGCGATGTGGTACTCGGAGGTGTCACCGTCGTCGGACTCGAACCCCGACAGCTCTGAAGATCGGACCGGCGAAGGTCGGACTGGCGAAGAGATACGAGCTGTGTCGGTGCCGGTTGAGGTAGGAAGCGCCTGAGAGCTCACTGCTACCATCTCGGACTTGATCTGCTGAGTGATAGAATGAAGAGCGGGATCCTCCTGATCGAGTCGCTCTGTCTGAGGAGTAGCCATCGTGGGCATAGGCGAGGTGAACCCCAGAGAAGGTCGTGCCGGTGTCTCAAAGATCAGTGGACCTGTCGGGAAGGGAGACATCAGCTGAGTCGAAGGGGTCTGTGAGAACTGCCCTGCCCTGAGCTGCTCAAGTAAAGTCGTTGTCTGTGGATTCAAGAGCGGCTGAGTGGCGAAACTCCCGGGCTGAAGTAGCGATGAGATCGAGACTGTCAGGATCGGGAGGCTCACAACACTGACAGGAGGTAGAGAAACGGCCGGCTCAGGCTGAAGGAGCTGCTGGGTCGGGAGTGTCGGAAGCTGAAGCCCCGTGTGCTGAAAGAGCTGACCCAAACAGGTGGACATAAACGAGAACATCTGAGCGGTCATCATCTGGTGCTGCTGTAGCTGCTGCCTCTGAGCCTCCTGCTGCTGCTGGAACTGCTGCCTCTATGCCTCCTGCTGCTGGCGTATACTATCTAGTATGCCCTGTTGTGCCTCCTGCTGCCTCTGGAACTGCGCCTGCATCTCACGCTGAATCTCCATCGTGGCCTTGGACTGGTCTGCCAAGGACTGGATCACGGAAGCCAAAGAGTCGGGCTAAGTGACCTGAGAAGTGGAGATCGGTGGAATCAGCGACTCAGCCTCTCTCTGTCCTGGCAAACTGGAGCCGCCAGCCTCGTCGTCATGAGTACGACGAACACGGAAGACTGGCTGGGGCTCAGGCTCAAAGTCCTCATCCTCGCTGGAGTCCTCAGTGTCAGTGGCGAGGTACTGAGGTAGAGGCCCCTCAGCTAGAGCAAGAAGCTCGTCCTGTCGAGCGGCCTCGTCCATAGCTGCGTCAGCTGCAGCACGAGCCTAGAGGTCCTCAACTGCTCGTCTCTGTCCCCTGGGTCCCTGCCTCCTGTCCCCTGGCATCGGCGGCTGGTAAGTCTTGAACACGTACTTGGATCGCTCTAAGACTGAGATATACCTCTGAGACTCTAGCCGTGAGAGCATCCAACTGATCCAGTGGGCAAAGGGGAATTGCCGGGTCATCCCCATCCCATCCATAATCGTGTCCTCGATCTCACTGAGTAGTATGTCCACGATATCGAACGGTCGGTGAGTCATGATGTAGAGAAGTAACCACTGCTGGACTCCGGTGATCGACTCGGCATTCCCCATCCTGAAGAGAAGGGACCTCCTAAGAGCGAAGTGGACCACATAGGCCTCGTGTGTCAATCTGTCAGGGGTCCGAGGGGTGCCAGGAAGGAACGGCTGCTGAAACAAGAAACTGATCTCCTCGTCTGACGGAACAAGAGGAGTGTGAGCACGACGAGGAGCCTCAACGTCGGGGTAGGCCAGGTAGTGGATCGAAGTGTCGTCGACCTGAACCCTAAGGAACTCTGCTATCCCCTCTCGAGTGAGCCTGAACTGCTGCCCCATAAACATAAATCTGATAGAGAGCCGGGCATCCTCAACGTAAACAGTGGCGTAGAACACTCTGACCCACTCTGGAACGTAACGTAGCCTCTCACTGACCAAAGCTGCGAGTCCCGGTAGGTAGTCGAAGTGAGGTAGTATCAGAACTCCAGCTACTGCTGCCCTGAGTGTTGTCCACTGCTACATCCTATGCTGGCTCAGCTGTGACCCCTTCCTGACATAGGAGGCATAGAAGCTCTCCTGAAGAATCATCCAAAACCGGGGGTCACAATCCTCTCTGTGAGGTGGGAACCACTCGTCCTCCTCAACGAACCTCAGCTTCTGGATCTTCAGACCAGAAAGGCTCCTCAGATCACGGAGATAGACCCCGAAGGCCTCTGCTCGCTGAGCACCAATACAAACCTCAGGCCCCTCTCTCGACTGATCCTCCTGTTCCTGCTCAACCTGCTGCTCTGCAGCTGTCCTCCTCTGCCTCGAAGTCGGCTGAGGCTGAGTGTGTCCACCACGTGTCCTCGGACCAGTACGTGGTGCAGAAGGAGGTGTCTCTGTCTGTCGGGTACCAGTACGGCCTGAACGCCATAACGGCGGCTGCTCCCCCTGACCCTGTGCACTGCTCCCAATCCGTGTGCCTCTCTGTGGCTTTCCCTGAGTGTCTGGTACGCTCAACACATGCTCCCACTCCTTGTCGTGCTTGCTCTTCTTCTTCTTTGGCTCAAGAACTGCCTTGCCCTTCCTCTTGTCGCCTGCCATCTGTCAAAGACAAGGTGGAAGATTATAGAATGGCGAGCGGAGAGTGTAAACAAGATAAATATCTATGGGTAAGGAGTCCTTAAGCAAAGCATATGAATAGATAGAGCCTATGCATGAATCCTAGGAGATGATCATGGCACATGAAAGAAAAAGGATGTGTCTAGGACTGTCCTTATGTGCACAAGATGTGTGTGTGTGTGCTAGAGCAGGATTACAAGCTACTGTGACAAATATGGCATGAACAGAGCATGAACAGTGACATACAGTAGCAGAGAATACTTAGAGACATGAGATTTAGCAGGTTTTGTAGAAAACTGAGCAAAACTTTGATCAAAAGAGCAAGATATATGGCATGGATGAAGTAGAGCTCATAATCATAGCCTTATTTCACAGAATTATCAACTGATTTCTCTTAAACAGATGATTATGAGGAACTGAGCGGGGGAAGAACCGGGGCGCTCACCACTGCGAAGGGAGATCGATGAGAGACAGCAGTGGGGCAACGAGGATGTCAGTGCGCACTCCCAGACGGCAGTCGACGAGCCGCGGCGGTGCCACCTGGCCGGAGACAGCAGCGGTGGCTGAAACCCTAGGTCGGGTCAGCGGGCGTCGCGCTCGCAAATACGCGCGGATGGGGCGGTGGGGCGGCGGCAGAGCAGGCCGACGGTGAGCTCAGAAGGTTTGCGGAGGGGCACGAGCGGCTGCGTGAGGCTGTGGTGGCCGGAGGCGGACGGGACGACGACGTACGGGCGCAACGGGCGGCGGCTTTTGTTTGGATTTGGGGATTGAAATGGTGAAGAACGGTTATGACATGTGGGACCGCCCTGCAGAGAAGCGCCGGATGAACCGACGGTAGAAAACCAAAGGGCGTCGGTTGAATCGCCGGATGATATGGGTAGATCAGTGAAATGCATCACCGGATGAACCGATGGCCTTATTTTTAGATTCGTCGGATGAATCATGCGCGGGTCTGATTTTGCCTCAAAACTCAGTAGCACTGGATGAACCGCTGCTTCCACAGAGGTGAGCGTCGGTTCATCCGACGATAGGTAACAGAGGCGCACTGAGCAAAATTCAAACGGACCCGACCACCGGATGAACCGACGCTGGAACCTACATAGCAGCGCTTCATCCGACGGTGACAAAAACAGAATGCTGAACTAAAGCTCATTTTTGATCCGATAAATGTCACACACAAGCCAACACAAGCACATTTTTGGATCAATCCTGAGTGACAACCTCACCCCTTAAGCACTCCATTGCAGAATACAAGTATATACACCATAGATTCCCTAAAAGGGATAGACCTTATAATTTTTTAGAAAAATAGGCGAATAAGATCCAAAAAAGGGAATGTATGAGTTATTGCCTTTGAACTTAGAGATAGAAACTTTAAGCTCGTTAGGACATAACTCAATAGGCATTAAGCACAATCATTTGTCTTATCACACTTTTGGAGTTGTTGATTTTCATTGAACGCTAAGCAACTTTCTCATAGTGTGATTTTTCTTTGTGACACCTCTCACGCGATGCAATGCAAGAACAAATGCATGAAATTAAACATGAATGCATACTATATGACAAGCAAAGATGCAAAATGGAAAGATAAACTATCTTGCCAAGTTTGAGCCCTTGTTAAGCTTACTCATGGTGAGCCTTGAGCGAAACTTTGGAACCACCGACTCAAGCAAGACCCATACTCACCACTATCTTAACAAGGTTAGACAAACCCCTACATCATGTACATATGCAAATGCAAACTATATGACAAGCATCACATGATGTTAGACGCATCAAGCACATTCAATTCACTCCTTTGCCTACAAAAGGTGTTTTCATCAAGAGGCTTAGTGAATATATCCGCCAATTGCTTCTCGGAGCGAACACCACAAAGGAGAATATCACCTTTAGCCACATGGTCTCGCAAGAAGTGATGGCGGATATCAATGTGCTTGGTGCGCGAGTGTTGAACCGGGTTGTTAGCAATTTTTATGGCACTTTCATTTTCACAGAAGAGAGGAACCCTATATAGAACCACACCAAAATCCAAGAGGCTTTGCTTCATATAGAGGATTTGAGCACAACAAGCCCCGGCGAAAATGTATTCCGCCTCCGCGGTGGATAAGGCCACGGAGTTTTGCTTCTTAGAGGACCAAGCAACCAAAGATCGACCTAGCAAATGGCACCCACCCGAAGTGCTCTTGCGGTCTACTCGACATCCGGCAAAAATCCGAATCCGAATAACCCAAGAGCTCAAAACAAGCACCATGGGGGTACCACAAGCCAATGCTAGGTGTGTATTTTAAGTATCTAAGGATCCTTTTCAAAGCACTTAGGTGAGATTCTTTAGGGTTGGCTTGAAACCGAGCACACATGCAAACACTAAACATGATATCGGGCCTAGATGCGGTAAGGTAAAGAAGAGAGCCGATCATAGAACGGTAAAGCTTTTGGTCAACCAGTTTACCTCCCTCATCTAAGTCGAGATGTCCATTGGTAGGCATTGGTGTCTTGATTGGCTTGCAATCATCCATCTTGAACTTCTTGAGAATATCATTAGTGTATTTTTCTTGATGGATGAAAGTCCCTTCCTTTAATTGCTTGATTTGAAACCCAAGGAAGAAGTTGAGCTCCCCAATCATAGACATCTCGAATTCCCTAGTCATGAGATCACTAAAGTCCTTGCACATTTTAAGATTCGTAGAGCCAAAGATGATATCATCAACATAGATTTGACATATGAAGAGCTCTCCGTTGATGATCTTGGTGAATAGAGTATTGTCCACTCTCCCAATCTTGAAGTCTTCCTTAATGAGAAAGTCTCGAAGCCTCTCGTACCATGCCCTAGGAGCTTGCTTGAGTCCATACAAAGCCTTGATCAACCTATAGACATGGTTAGTATGTGTGGTATCTTCAAAACCGGGAGGTTGCTCAACATAGACTTCTTCATTGATGAAGCCATTTAAGAAGGCACTCTTGACATCCATTTGGAACAATTTCATTTTGTGACAAGAAGCATAATCAAGAAGGATACAGATTGCTTCAGGACGTGCAACCGGAGCAAAGGTCTCTCCATAGTCCAAGCCTTCTACTTGCGAGTAGCCTTTGACGATAAGCCTTGCCTTGTTCTTCACCACGACTCCATGTTCATCTTGCTTGTTCCGGTAGACCCACTTGGTGCCAATCACGTTCTTATTCTTGGGGCGCTCTACTAGGACCCAAACTTCATTTCTTGTGAAGTTGTTGAGCTCTTCTTGCATAGCCAAGATCCAATCCGGGTCCTCGAGAGCTTCCTCTATAGTAGTGGGTTCTACAAAAGAAACAAATGCATGATGTTTGCAAAACGAAGCATATTGTTTGCGGCGAGTACGTGTACCACCCTTGGGATCACCCAAGACAAGATCAATGGGGTGGTTTGATGAAGTCCTTGTACGCCTTTCAAGTGTGGTAGAAGTTGGATCATCTTGAGGTTGCACTACTTCCGGTTCTTCTTCCTCTTGATCTTGGGTGTCATGTGATGTAGGAGGCGGTCCATTTGAGAAAGATGGGCTTTCTTGTCTTGTCCGCCTTTGATGGTCATCATTATCATCATCGAAAGAGGATGAATCTTCATGGTTGTGGGAAGTAGAAGGTGCATCATGATCCTCTTTAGGCTTGATGTCCCCAATAACCATCTTCTTCATTGCTTCTCGGAGTGGTTCTTTCCCTACATCATCACAACAATAGCCATCTCCTTGGGAGCCATTAGATTCATCAAACTCCACGTCACATGTTTCTTCAACGACATGTGTAGTGTTGTTGAATACTCTATATGCCTTGGAGTTTGATCCATAACCAAGAAACATGCCCTCATCTACCCTACTCTCAAACTTCCCTAGGTGCTTCCTCTTTTTGTAAATGAAACACTTACACCCAAAGACTCGGAAGTAGGAGATGTTGGGCTTCCTCCCAATGAGAAGCTCATAGGGTGTCTTCATTAATAGTCGATGGAGATACACCCTATTTGAAGCATGACACGCCGTGTAGATAGCTTCCGCCCAAAATCTTTGAGAGATACCATAATCATCCAACATAGCTCTAGCCAATGTGATGAGGGTCTTGTTATTCCTTTCTACCACACCATTTTTTTGTGGTGTGTAGGTTGAAGAGAATTCATGGTTGACGCCTAGCTCATCATAATACTCTTCCACTTTAGTGTTCCGGAATTCCGACCCATTGTCACTCCGGATCTTCACAATAGATGACTCAAATTCATTTTGAGCCCTTGTAGCAAAGTTCTTGAAGATCCCGAACATCTTGCTCCTGTCCTCCAAAAAGAATGTCCAAGTGTAGCGTGAGTAATCATCAATAATGACAAGGCAATAGAGATTACCACCAAGACTCTTGTATGTAGTAGAGCCGAAGAGGTTCATGTGCAAGATTTCCAAAGGTCTTGAGGTAGAAACATAAGCCTTCATAGGATGGTGACTTGCAACTTGCTTGCCGGCTTGACACGCTCCACATAACTTGTCCTTCTCAAATGTGACATCCTTCACACCAAGAACTAAACCCCTTTTGAAAGCCTTCTTGAGTTGACTCATGCCTATATGTGCAATACGGCGATGTCATAGCCAACCCTTGGATGTCTTGGTGAAAAGACAAGTAGTCAAGTTCGCTTCATGAGAGGAGAAGTCTACAAGATAGATGTTCCCATGGCGAAAACCTTTGAACACAACTTCATTAGATTTCTTGTTAGTAATGATAACTTCCTCATCATCAAACAAGCAAGATAAGCCAAGATCACAAAATTGAGCAATGGAAAGCAAGTTATAACTACAAGAGTCTATAAATAAAACATTGGAAAGAGAGAGATCTTTTCCAATGGTTATGTCACCCAAACCGCAAACTCTTCCTTTAGAATTATCACCAAATGTGACTTGCTCATGATTCCCCGCATCATCCACTAGAGAGGTGAACATTTTACTTTGGCCGGTTATGTGTTGAGTACATCCACTATCAAGAACCCAATGACTTCCACCGGCCTTGTAGTTCACCTACACACAAAGAGATCAAGTTGAAGATTTAGGAACCCAAGCAAGTTTGGACCCAATCACATGAGTTACTAAAGCTTTGGGAACCCAAATTTGCTTAGGATGATTCACTGTAGCCTTGGTCCCTATGAACCTTGCCGCTACCTTGCCCTTGCTACTCTTCAACAACAAGAAATGATTATTGTTGAACATGGAACGATAGTTGCAAGGTAACTTAGGCAATAGACGTGAAGGTATAGGACACTCCCTTGTGTGATGATCGGTGATGTTGCAATGTTGGCAATAAGACCCAACTTCCTTCACAAAGCACCCATAAAATTCCTTTGACTTGCGAGTCTCTTTGATGGGTTGAGGGAAGGAGCCAAGTCCCCTAGAGCCATAATCTCTTGCATTGTGATAGAGGATCTCCTTATGCAATGCTTCACCCTTGGTCATATTCTTCACACAAGATTTTAGGCTTCTTACTTCCTCTTCAAGTGCTTTCACCCTATCATGGCTAGTCTTGGAAGAGGAGGCAATATTCTCATCATTTGGCAAGATCTTAGGTTCTTCAATCAAATCATCACAAGAAGTAGAAGCATTTGTCTTAGTAATGTCTCTAGCAATTTCTTGCCCACTAGCACAAATAGCCTCATAAGTAAGCTCAATCTCTTGATACTTCATCTCTAAGACCACATGATCTTTCTTAAGCATCTTTTGACTTGACTCAAGAGACTTGTTAAGCACGGTTATATCATCATGTTTGACGATTAGCTCATTGTGCTTATCAAGTTACTTGTTGTGGTCATCTCTAAGTGACTTGTGAGACACTACCAAAGCTTTATGTTCTTTTCTAAGGTCATTGTGTTTCACAAGCAACTCATCATTGGATAGCTTAAGCTTCTCATGGGTCTCTTCAAGAGCCTTGAGCTTACTCTTTTGTTTCTTGATCATGTTGGTGTATTGATCTAGAAGACCCTTAAGAGCATGAGGTGAAAGTTCATTATCACTATCCGAGGAGTCACTATCTTCACTATCGCTCACCTTGGAGTGTTTAGCCATGAAGCACATAGGTGGTGGAGGAAGAGGAGGTTCTTCATCATCCATGATCACAAGACCGGCAAACTTCTTGTTCTTCTCATCTTCACCATCGCTTGATTCACTTGAAGTTTCACCATCCGTGATCCACTCATTTGCCAAGAGAGAACGATGACCACCCTTCTTCTTGTTGTAGGCTTGCTAGAAGACTTCTTCTTGTATGAGTCCTTCTTGGAGTGCTTGTCATCTTTCTCTTTATCATCATCATTGTCGTTCTTCTTGCTAGAGCTTGACACTCGCTTGTCGGGCTTGGGGCAATCATATGATAGATGATCATAACTTTAGCAATTGTAGCACTTCCTCTTTCCACCTTCACCACTTCTCCTTTATGAGCGAAACTTGTTCTTCTTAGGATCATAGTTATAGCCTTTCTTGCCAATCTTAGAGAGCAATTTGGTGGTCCTCCTCATGAGGAAAGCAAGTTTACCATCATCTTCATCACTTGAGTCACTCTTGTCTTCACTTTCACTTGAAGAGGGAGGAGGCTTTGCTTTTGACTTTGGCTTGGTCTTGTCACTAGCCTTGAGTGCAAGATCCTTCTTGGAGCTTGATGTGGAAGTGGATGATTCAATTTGACCCATCAAGAACATCTCATGAGATCGAATCTTGTTCACAACTTCGGTGATGGTGAGAGTTTCGAAGTCCTTCTCAAAGATGAGTGCCTTGACGATGTTGTACTTGGGCTTGGGAAGCGTTTGAAGAATTTTCCGAATAATTTCCTGCTCGGACACGTTAGCAACATCGAGAGCATTGATATTTTGAATAATAACACCCATCCTAGAGTACATTTCCTCTACACCCTCATCATCCTTCATCTTAAACTCATTGAGCTCAACCTTAAGCAACTCATACTTCTCCTCACGGATTTTCTTGTTGCCTACATGGATTCTTTTGAGCTCCATCCAAACCTCAAGAGCGGTCTCCAAAGCAAACACCCTATCAAACAAGTCCTCCTCAAGAGTCTCAAAGATAAAGTTTCTAGCATGGTAGTTCCACTTGGTTTCACTTTCAGTGGGTTCAATTGGCATGGGATACATGGTAGTGATCCATGCATCATGGTGTTATACTTGAAGAAAGCTAGTCATTCTATGTGCCCAAAAAGTGAACCGTTTCCCCGCCAACTTGGGAGGGCCATTACCACTTCCCTTGCCCATCTCTCTAGGCGGTTAAGCCACCAAAAAGAGAGCCTAAGCTCTGATACTACTTGTAGGATCGATGGTCTATAGAAGGGGGGGGGTGAATATGGGTCTTCTTCAAATTTCTAGAGCAAGAAGTAAATCTTAACCTATATCTCTAGTGTTGCCCATCTAAAAAGGTTTCTTCCTACCAACTAAGCACACTAACAACAAAGTTCCTTAGCAAGATTCACACTAACATGAGAAAAGCACCCTAGTCAAGATATGCAACAAGCAAAGTAAACTAGAGGGAAACAAGAGCAGAGGAACTTAAGAGCTGAAAGTAAATGCCGAATTAAGTGCAAGAAGGTAGAAAGAGTGGACACGAGACAACCGAATTTTTTCCCGTGGTATCGAGAAGTTGACGCTTCTCCCTAATCCACGTTGGAGCACTCACAGAGAGTTTTGCTCCCCATCAAGCCACTTAGACTTGAGTGCTCACTAAGAGTACCCGTTCTCCATCTCCGGAATGGTGGGTCTCAATCCATTTACACCAAGAACTTCCCGGTGCTCCCACAATCTCCAAGAGCTCACCAAGAATCCCCAATCACCGAGACCATCTAGGAGCCATCAAACTCCAAGAGTAACAAGCTCACACACTTTCACTTGACCAATGCACTCAGCTATGCCATTGAAAGCACCTTGAAACCCTTGATCACCAAGAAAGAATCCCTCTTGGCTAGGAAGATGAAATTCAATTGATCAAAGCACTAACTCTCCTTCTCTTTGGCTGCAGTAGGTCTTTAGAGTGACAAAGACAGCTCAAGAGATGCAGGGGGGTCCAATTTATAGGCCTAGCAAGGGAGGCTAGCCGTTGGAAAAGTCCTCTGAAAAGTAGTACCGTCGGATGAATCGACGATTCCCCCTGCGACAGCGTCGGATCATCCGGTCACTCTGTGTCTTGGATTATAGCCGTTGAACTCAAACGTTGTACCAATTCATCCGACGCATACACCGTCGATGCGTCGGTTTATCCGGTGCTGAAGCGACTTCACTCAAAACGTCTCTGCGTAGAATAACCATACGCGCCGGATGAACCGTTGTTAGTCTTCATGAGCGTCGGTTCATCCGGTGCTGCAGCAAGTTCACTCGGTGCGTCTCTGTATGATTTATATGCGTGCGCCGGATGAACCGTTGCTTAGACCGTCGCTTCATCTGGTGCTGAAGGCTCTTGACTTGATTCATTACTGTTACCAAACCCTAGGTCACCGGATGAACCGATGCTACTGCTGATACACCGTCGGTTCATCCGGCGGTGTTGATTTCTGCTGAAGCTTCCACATCAATCATTCGGTGCAACTAGAAATGATAGCGTCGGATCATCCGACGCGCCCTTTTTCACTTCAACTCATCCAATTCAAACACCTTTGAGTTTTTCTTCAAGTCTTTTACTTCCAATGTGTTTCCATGAGTATCTTGAGCTGTTTAGTGACCAAGGAGCTTGATAGTGCATGAATATGGCATAGCATTTGGCATGGTCAAGCTACTCAAGTGTGAACCCCTCTTAATAATACGGTCAAACACTACAAACTAGCAAATCCAAGTGTCATTCATCTCCTTGTGACACTTGGAACTAAGAATGTCCTTAGCCTTGTAGTCTTTGTCCATTGATCATCCATAATTTCAAATTGAGGGGTCTCTTTTCACTTATCGCTTATGACAATAAGCTAAGAATAAATCCGCTACAAAACAAAGGTTAGTCACAAGTATATGGTTGTTATTTATCACCGAAACACACCCTTACCAAAGGTGCGGTGGGGCCTTGATGCTTACACTCACTAAGGTAAAAGATTTGGACCCACGCTAACACCCGACAAGGATTACACTCACACCGAGTGCCGACGCTCTATATAAACCCCTCTACTCCCATCCATCCCATCCCTTGCCTCCTGCACCCAGCCACCAAGTAAAGCTCAGTTTAGGATCCGGTTCAGCTTCTGGTCAAGCTCCTCGCTGAGCAGATGGCACTCTCTCGTGGCATGGCCGTGCCCGTCCTCGTCTTCCTGTTCCTCCTCATCGCCTCAGGTGCCTGGTTAATTATCTTAGTTGTTGTTGTGCTGGTTGTCCATTGCTAGATACGTGGCTTCATGCAAACTAATCAACTAATCTCTCGCTTTGTTTGCTTTAATTTTGCCGTGTGGCGTGCTGCAGACTTGGGTCTGACAATGGTGGCGGAGGCGAGGGACTGCGTGTCGCAAAGCCACCACTTCAAAGGCCTGTGCGTGAGCAGCAGCAACTGCGCCAACGTGTGCCACGGCGAGAACTTCCCCGGCGGCGAGTGCAAGACGAGGGCTGGCACGCGCAAGTGTTTCTGCAAGAGGAGCTGCTAGTTGCTGGCCCGCCGGCACGCGCTACATGCTAGCCGAGCATTATTAGTCCTACTACTGCCGTTGTCCCGCCGTGTACTCCCCTTCTGTTCGTCGGTTCTCAAGGTTATGCTGTAGCGAGCTGTTTGCTCTCGCTTTATGTACGGTGTGCTTTGATTTGGCTCCATCATCCAGATTCAAATGATGCAAAAATTTACAAGGTCATTCATGTGATGAGTAATACTTGAAGGAGAAAGAAACCATCATACTTTGCTCCTACGCCGACACAAACATCAATTGGCTTGGCACGATATTGGTGCTCACTTTGCAGCTATGGTTTACTGATCCATGATATTTTTTTTCCTTTTCTTCCTTCTGTGTTCTTCTAGTTCTGAATATTCTGATCTCAGTTAGATGTCAGTGCATATATAGATGTTCTTTGTTTTGTAGTGGTGGCAGGAATATGAGCTTATGTCAGAATAATTTCAGTCTAGGAGCTAAACTTTCTTAATTTTCATGCTCGTTGTTGGGATCCACTGTTTTTTTAGCGATTGGAGAAATTTGGACTTATGTCAGCCTAGTTTCAGTTTGCAAGCTAATCTTTCCAAAATGTTGCCTTGCAGTTGCTGTTCATTTCCAGTCGAGCAACTTCAACAGTTTGCTATCTTAACTTGACATCCATCTAATTTTGGCAAAACCTGAAAAATTAGCCTCCAACAGTTTGGCAAAACCTGAAAAATTAGCCTCCAACAGTTTGGCAAAACAACTTGTCATTAATAGCAACTTGGCATCCCTCCCCTCTCCGCGCGTATATATGCGCGCGAGTATCCGCGGCGCATCCGCTCCGTAACAGAGAGGTGGAAGGACCTAAAAATAATTTTGTTTCTATCTCGGGATTCCTGATGTAAGTTTTCAAGAGGTGGAAGGACATAACATGATTTTGTTTCTCTCTCAGGGTTCCTGATGTAAATTAGATCTGGATTTGACAAAGTGAATTATACCAAACTGTTGGAGATGAGTTTTTTTTACTTGGCATATCTTTTTAGAAGTTGGCAAAACACAAGATTTGCCAAGTAAAATTTGGCAAACTCTTGGAGATGCTCTAGAGCAAATGAAACCTTTTCATCGCCTTTTATTTTGTTAACAAACCTGGTTAGCGGAATGAGATCATATGCCAAAAGAAACTATTTTGTGGTGTTAACAGCTGCTTTTGTGCTGCCGATAGTGCAGTTTTCAGTGACCTGGATCACAAAGTTACTGCAGTTTAATCCCTGGGCAATGTAACAGATACATTTCTCTGTTGTGATTCACTGGTTTGCATCCTGGTAATTTCAGATCTTATGCCATCAAGAATCTCACATGAAAACTACTTGTGTGCTTATTATTATGTCAACTGTCATATTTTTGTCCTCCTGATGCTCCACCTTTTTATATACAGATAATATATTTCAATACTAATTATCTATGACAAGGAAGTGTCTGAATAATTTTTTATCTATGAATACCAATTATCAGTGATAAGGAAGTGTCAGGCAGCTAACCACGGCGTTCCCCCCTTTGCTGTCTGCCAGTTTCATGTCACGAGCTTATTCTCGGATAATTATCAGTGACAACTGACAAGGAACTCAGTAAGCATTAACATGATGGAGCTTTATGCCCGTGCCAGTCACAGTCAGTTTATTCTCTGGGAAGGAGCTTCGTTAGTGTTAGTGCAGCACAGTTTGTCATTGAAGACGACCAATGGCGGAGTTGCAGTGCAGTCCATACGGCACGGCAAGGCAATGGCGTCGCGGCTGCTCGGATGTGCCAGGCGATCATCATCCTTGCTAGGGAGAAGAGCAGAGGACTGGATGGTGGGCGGAGACAGATAAAGGAAGGGACGGACTGACCTGGATGGAAATCTTCTATCCTTCCAAACAACGCCCGATGAGGAAGGCCGCCGCAGTCTAAACAGGATCGGATTCGACCTCGATCTCCCCTTCATCATCAAATAAATGGCGGGAGGCCTTGCATTGGTTCTGTTGACATTTTTTCTGGTCGAACACACGAGTGCGGTAGTTCGCACGGACGTCGGAAATCAACTCGTCGAAGCACCCGGCACGGGCCGATCAAACCGCCTGGGGGACACGGTCAGACCGACTTGGACAGGAACGTCGTCGAAAACCTAAGTTCGTCGCTCCGGGAGGGACCCCGTCAGGAGAAACGCGCCTAGGGTTGTCCTGAGGTCGGCAAGGCCACTCGGAACTTCCTCAACCGCCGTGCAGACGAATGAGGAGAGCAAGAGGGTTGGAAAAGTTAGGGTTTGGAGAAAATAAAGTGTAAATTGATAATTCGATTGGATGATAGCCCTCAATCGGCCACGCCCCTTTATATTTTTAGGGGAGGTCTTGCCCTGCAAGGAACTCTTTACAACTCGAGAATAGTTAAAAACTCCTAATTCGGGTCGGACTCGGGGAGACCCGGTCAGACCGCCCAAGGGAGGCGATCAGACCGCCTGGCGGCCTTTGTGCCGGACCGGCTACAGGGCACGCGGTCAGACCGCCTTAGCCACCCGGTCTGACCGCCTGGCCCAACCTGATCCGGCTTTTGCCAAATTTGAGTGTCAACATATGCCCCTCTGTTTTTTAGTAAAGTTTGCGTGCTAAAAAATAAATATAAGGACGATGTGACACGTCATCGGCCATTTTTTGAACTTAGGGCGATTCTTACTTAGAAATCGGTCATATCACCTTCAAGCGTCTTGCTATACACTTGGGTAAAATTTTTTCAAGTATCTTCCATTGAGAGCCCGAGGTAGTTGCTGTTCTTGCAAAGTTTTCACCATATAAGAATTCTCAGAGCAAATTCTCACAATCCTATACGGTCCTTCCCAACTTGGAGACCACTTGTCGAACTTGTTACTCTTAGATCCTATAGGTAGAATAGTCTTCCAAATCAAATCACCTACATGAAAAGACTTGGCTTTTACCTTCTTGTTGTATGCTCTAGCAACTCGTCTCTTATCCTTCTCAATTGCTTCTAAAACCTCCAATCGCTTGTCGGTCACTTTATCAACATTGTCCATCATCAAAGCATAATATGTATCAAAATCAAGATCATTTTGCTTTGCAAGTCTATATGCGCCTAGATTCACCTCAACGAGTAAAACGGCCTCTTGACCATACACAAGCTCATAAGGAGTAACTTTAGTAGCGTCATGTCTAGAAATACGATGAGCCCATAAAGCTTCAGATAATATCTCATGCCATCTCCTAGGATTATCTTCTATCTTCTTCTTAATGAGCTTAATCAAAGTTTTGTTGCTAGACTCGGCTTGACCATTAGCTTTAGCATAATACGGGGATGAATTGAGCAACTTAATACCATAAGAATTGACAAAATCACGCACCTCTTTAGCAATGAACGAAGTACCTTGATCCGTAGTTAAAGTTTGTGGAATGCCAAATCTATGAATAATATGCTCCGTAATAAACTCAATTACCTCCCGATGTGTCATATTCTTGAGATGTATAGCTTCAGTCCACTTAGTAAAATAATCAGTAGCCACGATCACAAAACAATGCCCTTTCGACGAAGGTGGATGAATCTTGCCAACAAAGTCCAAACCCCATCCTCTGAAAGTCCAAGGCTTGATAATCGGATGCATTAATGCAGCAGGCACTAACTGAATATCCCTATGCTCTTGACACTCTTTGAATCTTTTGTAATACCGAAAACAATCAACTATCATAGTAAGCCAATAAAAACAATCTCTCCTGAGGAGCCACTTCATCTTAGGAGCCGATTGATGAGTACCACAAATCCCTTCATGAACTTCCGCCATAGCTAGCCTTGCTTGATCAGAGCCTAAACACTTTAAAAGTAAATCATCTGCGGTCCGACGATACAACTCACCATCATCTAAAACAAACTTCAGAGCCCATCGTCGGACTTTTCGGTCACTTGTACCTTTAGGATCCTGCAAATACATAATCAAAGGTTTTCTCCAATCATCCACTTCGTCCTCAACAGTTTTGGAAGAAACAATGGCCGAAGCGGTTTTCTCATCTGCAGGGCGGTCAGACCGGCCTGGCAGGGCGGTCTGACCGGGTAGGGCGGTCTGACCGGGTGGAGGATGCGGTCTAACCGCCTCCTCCAGGACATAATCCTTGACTTTGCTAAACACTAGTTTTCGTTCTTGAAAATTTCTTTTCTGAACATCATAACCAGATGCTTGCTGAGCCGGAGCGTTTGCCCTTGGATTCTCTTCTCGTGGCACATGATTAATCACAAATTCATCCATACAAGATATGATGTCTAAACATTTATCAAGATAAGCATTTAAAGCACCATTTAAACATTGACATACCGTAGATACTTGTTGTACCACTAACAAGGAATCAACATATGCTTCTACATGTTTTACTCCCATATCATGTAAAATTTGCAAACCAAACAAGAGAGCTTCATATTCGGTTTGATTGTTAGTGCAATCTTGATCCAATCAGTTAAGAGCTTCAAAAATAGTCCCATTGGGTGAAATAATAATAACTCCAACACCACAACCACTTCTACAAACCGATCCATCAAAATGCAACTTCCATGGAGTAAAAGTTAAATAACCGACATCTAAATTAGGTTGCTCATTAATTCTATGTTCTACAATAAAGTCGGCCACAATTTGACCTCTCATTGATTTGATTGGTTCACAATGTAAATCATATTCAACAAGAGCATAAGCCCATTTGCCGACTCTACCACTTAGAATAGATTTTTGCAACATATATTTAATTATGTCGGTTTGACAGGTCACATAGCAAGTGCTTGATAATAAATAGTGCCTCAACTTGGTACAAGCATAATATAAAGATAAACACAACTTTTCAATAAAAGTGTACCTTGTTTCGGCATCCAATAATCTTCTGCTTTCATAAGCAACAACATACTACTTGCCATCGGTCTCTTGAGTCAAAACAGCTCCAATAACACTTTCTTTGGCCGCCACATATAGTCTAAAAGGAACACCACTCTTGGGTGCTTGAAGAACAGGCGGCGTAGTCAAATAATTCTTGATCTCATCAAAAGCCTCTTGCTATTTTGCCCCCTAAGTAAACTCTGATCCAACTTTCAACCGAAATAAAGGAGTAAAAGCATTCACCTTCCCAGACAAGTTACAAATGAATCGCCTTAAATAATTTACCTTGCCCAAGAACTTCTGCAAATCCTTCTTGCAAGTAGGAGCTTGAACCTTTTTAATTGACTCAATCTTTTTGGGATCAATCTCCACATCTTTCTCATGCACAATGAAACCCAAAAACTTGCTAGCCGACACACCAAAGGCACATTTGAGTGGATCATCTTTAAGTTATATCGATGCATTTTTTCAAACGCTAGTCTTAAGTCGGCTAAATAGGAATTCAAACCAGCCGACTTGACAACAATATCATCGATATAAACTTCTACGATTATACCAAGCAAGTCTTGAAAAATCAAATTCATAGCCCTCTAATAAGTAGCACCAGCATTTTTTAAACCAAAAGTCATGACTACCCACTCAAACAAGCCTACAAATCCTGGACATATGAAAGCCGTTTTGGAGATATCCTCTTCGACCATAAAGATTTGATTATACCCAGCATTACCATCAAGAAAACTAAGAATCTTATGTCCAGATGCAGAATTAACAAGAAAGTCGGCTATAGGCATAGGATATTCATCTTTAGGAGTAGCTTTATTAAGATCTCTGAAGTCTATGCAAACACGAAGCTTTTTAGTTTCTTTTTTCTCAACAGGCACAATATTAGAGATCCAATCAGCATATCGACAAGGCCTTATAAAATTAGCAATGAGCAACCGATTGATTTCTTCTTTCACTTGGTCATATATATTAGGATTAAAATTCCTACGCGGTTGCTTATAAAGCTTAAAACCAGGTTTAATAGGTAAATTATGCTCAACTAAATCACGACTTAAACCAGGCATTTCAGTGTAATTCCATGCAAAGCAGTCGACATACTCCTTTAACAACTTTATTAATTCTGATTTAAAGACAAGATCAAGACTCTTGTTTACAAATGTCGGCCTAGGTATAGTGCCATCACCAATGTATACCTCCTCAAGAGGATCAGCCGACGTAAACCCTTGTCCTAACTTCCCCAAATCATCCAAATCATCGATGGCTTCACACGTATCATTCTTATGCGCCCGATAGTGATCAATCCTTTGCTGCAACCACTCTTTAGTTGAACTCATTGATTCACATGAAGTGGTTTAGCCGATTTTCGACCAGCTTTATGACAATAGGGATGAAACCATCCTTGGAACAGCTCACAAACTCATAATCAGTTAAATCTAAGCCAGATAGACATTTTACATCATCATGCACATTTATAGAATGACTATCAGCGACAGCTACACAAGCAGAATTATCTCCATGCACAACTTCTACATCATCGCCTACCCATTGTATTAAAAACTGATGCAAGGTAGAAGGCACACATGTATTTGCATGAATCCAATCACGACCAAGGATTAAGCTATAGTTACCTTGTGTCTCAGCGACGAAGAAGGTTGTAGCTAGCGTCTTGCTTCCAATGGTGAGCTCCATGGACATGACGCCTTTGGCACCTATCGGCTCGTCTCCTCCCACACTGCTGACGGTCATGTTGGTCTTGATCAACTCCTCATCTGAACCTCTAAGCTTCTTGAGTAGAGAATACGGCATCAAGTTGACAATCGCACCTCCATCCACCAGCATACGAGAGATAGGCTTCCCATTGATGTGACCCCTCATGTACAAAGCCATCAGATGATTATCAGTGTCTTTAGGCTTCTGGAATATAGCATCCTTTGGCCCAATGTCAAGATGAGCGAAGTCCTCCTCCGAAGGTGCAGAGCCATCCACGAATAAATGAACCACATTAATGTCAAGGTTCATGCGCTCTGGAGAAGAATTGTAATCAACGAGTTGCTCGTCGTCTTCTGATGCAGGTACCGACGACAACCCATCATTGCAAACCATGGCCGCTGAAGAAGTGAAACCGGGCGGCGTCTCTGGAGAACCCGGTCTGACCGCCTTCAGGGCCGGTATGACCGCGGGGGCCGGTCTGACCGCCTGGTCAGCTGGTTTGACCGCCTCTGCTGGCGATTGAACCTCCATATGCGGTCTGACCGCATCCTCTGGCGGTTTGACCGTCTCGGTCTGTGATGCAGTTTTAGCTCTCCACTCCTTCCCTTGTGGCACCATAGGTCTGTAGTTGTTGAACATCTCATCTCTCTTTGTCTCCATCTCCTTTTCCTTCTTCTGCCGGAACCTCAGTCTTTGAAGCTTCCTCCTTTGAGTATGAGTCAATCCGGGAGGACACCACCTTGGCAAGAAGTTATTGGAGTTGGAACCACTCCCACTGGCCTCATGATCATTAGCAGCACATCCTTTTTGAGTAGGTGTCACAACCTTATTGTTTAGCACAATTGGTCTTTTGCCACTTTTCTCAATAGGAACATCCATTGTCCCAATCTGTATGATGTCTTGGCCAGTAGTCCTCTCTGGATCAATATCCATCTTCTGAACCCCCTCCTCTCTGATCTTGGGCCTGTAAACTTGTCGTGGAGGAGATTGAATATTTTTTCTGGGCAGGGCGGTCTGACCGCATGCTGGGGGCGGTCTGACCGCGTTGGCCTGCTGATGCTGCCCTGACCAACGTGGAGCCCAACGATCTTGTGTAGGTCGTGAAATCCGATCCAGTGATGGTCTTCTTGGCCCTCCCCATCTAGGATGGAAGGACTGTTGATAAGGCACCCACATCACTCCATTGTCATCATAAACTGGGCGCGGTTGATTTGAAGGTGCCCATTGCGGAGTAAAGTGTTGCCCATGTTGTGATGATTCACCTCTGAACCTTGTAGCTGCTCTTGGAGGCGACGACGGCCTCTCTTGATGTGAAGGTGATCTCATCCTTTTTTTTAATGGCCGATCACTTGTAACGGCCTTTTGCTTCGAGTACTTGTCAAATAGCATAACAAATGTGACCTTTGACTTTGAAATACTCCCCTAGTTCTTAGCAATATTAAGCTTCCAGCTTCCAATCTCCGGCCACTTCGGAATAAGCATTTTTGGACGACCATGGGGAGGGGCGGTCTGACCGCCCTGGGGCGCCGGTCTAACCGCCCTGGGCTGACCAGGCTCGGTTGTTTGTTGACTAGATGACGTGGACGATCCTTGCCCCCCATGTCCATAAGCCTTGATAGTATTCTGGAATGTCTCTCTGCCATCTGGGGTCTTTTCACATGAAACTTCTCTCACCAACTCTTTTCCCCTCAAGTCGGGCTTAGCTTCCCCGACTACCACATTCTTACCTTTAGTTGCTTCGACTTGGTGTGGCCGAATCAATACTTTAGGCTGCTGCAGATCCATGGTATTGATAGGAAAAGGCTTCTTGTCCACTTGCATCTCATGAAGCATCAAACGACCTTCACTTATGGCCGATTCAATCTGACGACGAAACACATTACAATTGTTAGTAGCATGAGAATAAGAGTTATGAAATTTGCAATATGCACGTCGTTTAATTTCATCAAGTGGAGGCATGGTATGATAAATCTTAATATTTCCAAGCTTAAGTAATTCATCAAAAATACGATCACACTTAGAAACATCAAAGGTAAATTTCAATTCTTCTTGCTGACCTTTAGTAGCCGGCTTAAGTGATGCACAAGAACTAAGTTTAGCTTTAGAAGACCATACAAATTCAGCAACATAAACCTCACCCTCGTCGTTCGAGCTATCAGAATCATATTCAATCAAATGCATATTAGACCGACGAGGCTTATAGTTTTCTTTTTCTTTATTCAATTTTAATTCTTGTGCCATACCTCTTACAAGAACAGTAGCAAGAGAATAAAATTCTACACCTTCTAACCTTTCTCTAAGAGCAGATCTTAAACCTTTAGCAGCAAGGTCAGAATCAGAAAGTGCAAGATTAAAACAACGGTTTTTAAATTCTTTAAAGCGCTTAATATAATCAAAGACTGACTCATCTTTGCCTTGTCTAACCAATGTTAAATCTGTTAATTTTAATTGATAGCTCCCACTAAAGAAGTGAACATGAAACTTTTGTTCTAATTGATCCCACGAATCAATAGAATTAGGAGCTAATGAAGAAAACCAAGCAAAAGTGGTACCAGTTAATGATAAGGAAAACAAGCGTACTTTCAAAGAATTATAGGTACCAACTTCACCTAGTTGAGCAGTATATTGACTAATATGTTCCCAGGTTGTGCGATTATCATCACCACTAAATTTAACAAAGTCAGGCATACGCCAACCAGGGGGAAAATTCACATAATCAAACTCGTCTCTATAGGGTTTTTGATAAAGCTTAGAATTACCAAAGTCAATGTCGAGCTTATTTTTCATCATATTAGCTACTTCTTCTTTAAATTAAGCAAATTCATTCCTAGCAGCTAATTGAGATTGCATTGGAACTGATGTATTAAATCTACTCACATGGGGTTGATTAGGATTTTGAACACGATGCAAGTCGAAAAACACATCATTAGGCACACCATAAGATGAAGCAACATTAGGTATAGGTGGTGATGTGTGAGCAATAGTACTGAACGCATAAGGTGCAATATCAACATTGCTACGCCCAGGAATCTGAGTATTTGGCACAACTGACAAAGGCACCAGCTGTTCTGGCTGCAACACCATTTGGCCGGACTGGGCGGTCTGACCGGGGTCGGCTGGGTGAATGGTGTTTGCTCAGGATAAAACCTTGTCGGCATACCGTACATAAATGTATTACCTGAAGAATTAGGTGATGCCGACATGGTTGGGTGCAAAACCCCATGTGTATCAACTTGAGGGATCGAATCATCAATAATATCATAACTAACACGTTTACCCTCTACTTTTTCAAGGTGAGTAATAACACTAGCCACTAGATTATTCTGATCACTAAACGCACGATCAAACTTTTCAGATATAGAAGATAATTGCGTAACTAGATCAGGTGGAGTTTGGCTTACAGTGGGTATTACCTCAACCTTGTTGTTGTTTAGCTTGAACGCAGGCATCTCAAAATCTTGAGCTAAGGTCACCTTGCCTGCACGATCTTTCTTGGCACCAGAGAGAAACTACTTCTGATGTACTCTTGAAGCTTTGTGTACTTCCTCTGGTCCTCTTCGCTGAGTTCTTCGATGTTCACCATGATGAGGTTCTTGGGATCGAGTTCACAACATGCTCCCATACAACGATTGACAAAACGGTTGTAAAAACCAGATCTGTCCCCAGCGGAGTCAGCAAAAGTGTGTTGTCGCTTTTTCTGGTCGAACATATGAGTGCGCTAGTTCGTGCAGACGTCGGAAATCATCTCGTCGAAGCACTCGGCACGGGCCGGTCAAACCGCCTGGGGGACGCAATCAGACCGTCTTGGACAGGAACGTCGCCGAAAACTTAAGTTCGTCGCTCCGGGAGGGACCCCGTCGGGAGAAACGCGCCTAGGGTTGCCCTGAGGTCGGCAAGGCCACTCAGAACTTCCTCAACCACCGTGGAGACGAAGGAGGAGAGCATGGGGGTTGGAAAAGCTAGGGTTTGGAGAAAATAAAGTGTAAATTGATAATTCGATTGGATGATAGCCCTCAATCGGCCATGCCCTTTATATTTATAGGGGGGAGGTCTTGCCCTGCAAGGAACTCTTTACAACTCAGGAATAGCTAAAAACTCCTAATTCGGGTCGGACTCAGGGAGACCCAGTCAGACCGCCCGGGGGAGGCGGTCAGACCGCCTGGCGGCCTTTGTGCCGGACCGGCTACAGGGCACGCGGTCAGACCGCCTTAGCCACCCGGTCTGACAGCCTGGCCCAGCCTGATCCGGCTTTTGCCAAATTTGACTGTCAACAGGTTCCTCCCCACCACGCCTAGGCCGATGGCTTTGCCTCATTCCAGCGTCGTCTCGCTGCGTGAGGCCATGGAAAAGATGACCGGGATGATGCCAGCCCTACCGGATGGCGCGCGGCGCGGGCTCGCCGTTCGCTGCCTCCGCCTTGCCGAAGCAGCGGGAGTGCTTCGTGCCGTCACCATGAGAGCCGCCACATGGTGGGTGCACAATCTGATGCTTATGACCTACTAGTTATACTCCTCGCCGTGTTACCCACTTGTGTGGAGAACCCCCACGTCGGTAATCTCGCTTGGATCCGCGATTGCGAGGTGCAACTCCGGCAGTGCGCCATTGATGTGGGTGGCAGCTTCAGCATCGAGGCCATCCCCCTCTGCGACGACATGTTGCACCACGTCAACGTGTCAACTTACCAACCCTTGAACTAGATCGCGAGAAATGTTAAGGCACTACTGAAGCGGGTTACCAAGCTCCACAAGTCAGCACACACCCTCAGCCAGGCGGGCGACGACCCGTGCTGTGAACCAAATCTAAAGGCAACCACAACAACAACTAGCAGTTGTAGCACCGTCGCCCTCGGCTCTTAAGTTGTTGTTGTGAAGCTATCAGAGCTCCTCTGGAGAAGGCATTTTCTTAGGACATAATAATGTTTTACATGAGATTGTTTTGTAACAAGCCTGGCATTTTCTAAGGACATGCTCTCTCCGTCCCATAAAAAGTGCAATTCTAGTTTTTCTAAAACATATTAGTGGTGAGGCGAAAAGACTCTAATACCCTCAGTTTGTAGCCACACGTAGTAAGTTTTGTCATGCAAATCAGATCTGATTACTTAATGAGGCAAATAATTAGATCTATTTTCTAGGATTGCATTTTTTGTTGGATTTTTTTTTCAAATGCTAGAATTGCACTCTTCATGGGACGGAGGGAGTAAGATTGTTTTGTGTGAGATTGTTTTGTAAAAGCACTCCCAACCCAGACTCTATCATAGAGTCCATGTGCAGCTATTTGCTTTTTTTGCTGATATGGTAATGTAGTTATTGAAGAGAGAAGGGAAAAAATGAAGATTTCGTTTCCTATCTAGACTTTGCGTCGACGCATGGATCGAAGCCGCAGAACTCTGGGGACGTGTTTGCGAGGGCGGCCCATGGGCTCGGCTGTGCTCGTGGGCTGCACCTGCTCATGTTTGCAGCCTTGGCTGGCGTTGGAGCCCTGGCTCACCGCAGCCAGGCTCCCCAGAAACGTGAATTTCCTCCGTTCCTTTTCAGCCCGGCCGGCTGCAACACTCGCATGCTTGCTGGGCACGATGGAATCACCTCAATCTCGTGGTCTCTCACCCTCCGCCGCCATGGCTCTGCTCGCTTCGCTCCGCGCCTCGCCACGGTAGCTCCTCACCGCGATCGCCATGGACCCACCACTCCCAGCCTGGCCGAGCACCCCCGCCGCAAACCGCCTGTCCACGCCGGTGATGCGGTCCCTCCTCACATCCGCGAGCAGGGGGCAGGTCACGCCAGCGGGGGTGCATAGAGCTCCTTCATCTTCGCACCGCCCCCGGCGCACGTAGCGCGGTCGTCTTCCCCACGGCCAGCCACCGAGCTTCCTGCCACTGTCCACGGCCGTCGTGGTGCGTAGACGCACGGCTGGATGCCACCCTCGCCGCCACCACTACCCTGCGCCTCGTTCACTGTCAGCAGGAGCAGCAACCATGGACGAGGAGGGGCGAGTGGAACGGCGGAGCCGACATGGCTACTATGCTCTGTTGTGGGGAACGGGCATCCTCATGGTGCCACTACCGCTGCCGCCGGTGTGGGCGCCTAGCTGCCGTGCGTGCATCGTTACCATCGCCGCTCACCGATTGTTTGATAGAATGCCAACAATGAAGAGAGGGGTGGCAGCATCACCACGGTAGGATGCAAGGTAAATGTACTCATTTTGTACCACGAGACAAATACAATCTCGACCAAACATGGCTCAATCAGGTCATGTTCACAAACACGAGCACTTGCACCATTTGGGCCGGACTAGAAGTGGCCAGGCCACAGCCAGCCGGCCAGACCGACGAGGCACACCCTCACAAACGTACCCCGAAAGACTTGCATTGGGGGAGGAGTGCATTGAGTCGATCGATCCCGTACGCCGGTGCCGGATCCCCTCCTTCCGCTCGCGTGCTATCGACCCCCTCTGCCCCGCACACTCCTTCAATAGTCTCGCGCGTGCCCCTCTGCCCATCGCGCTCCGCCTCGCCTGGCTCTCAGGATGAGAATGGGCCGGCCCGGACCTGGCCTTGGACATGGCCCCCATGGCCTCAAGGCCAAATCCTAAGAGCCACAGGCCGACATAAACCAATATGTACCTATGGTCTCGACGACCCAATGGGCAGCATGGGGCGACCCATTCACATATCAGATTACTTGAATTTAACCAGCACAAATATCATTTAATTTAGCTACATATCATCATGAACGACGATCATCACAGCAATAATCTTTCAATTACACATTATCAACAAACATCATACAGAAACAATCACGTCAAAATTCAGGTAGTAGAAGCAGATCAAACTATCTTCCCTCCTGCTTTTGAATTCATCACCTGCATGTTAACACATAGATCAATTACACAAAGTGAACTCTGAAAAAAAGAGACAAAAATAGTTTCTGTAACTACAAAGAGCAACTGAAATTGCTTCGAACTGTCAGAGCATGATTTCTGAAACTATAAAAGCAACTTGGAATTTCTACAAAACTAGCTAAGAACCATTCTAGAATCCACAATAGTGTTATACAAAGACATGATCAGTGATCATCCCAGACGATTCTGGAATGATATAAGCAGTTCCATAAATCACAAAGTCACAACTCCTTCCCTTCATGTTCCTCAAGTTTGTGGTCTCCTCCCTGTATTGCTAAATTCAATTAGATTGTCTCCACATGCTCTTTTGTATTCAATATTGTTCTATCATGCTTGGGTGATTGTAGATCTTTTGTACCCTATAGAAAGGGTTTGTTTGAAGTCATTTTATTTGAGGTTTGTAGAAATTTGTAGGTGACATTATTAGATTGCTTCGTCATGCTCTTTGGCTTTGAATATTGTTGCTGCATGCTTGCGTGATTGTGGATTTGTTGTTCCCTATTACAAGAGATTGTTCCAAGTCAACTTATTTGAGGTTTATAGAAATTAAAAGATGAAATTATTAGATTGCTTACCCATGCTCTTTGGTTTTCCATATTTTTGTTTCATGCTTGGGTTATTATGGATCTGCTGTGATCATTCATGTACCGCATTGAACTTAATAGATGAAATTGCTTCTGATTGTGAATGATCTCAACCCTTACATCTTGTTCTTGTACTTGTTTCAGCGGGCCAAAGGGTCAACATCTGTAGTCGCTCCTATTCAGATCTGCTCCAAGGTAACAAACTTAACACCTTTTTTGTTTCCTTAGTTCGAATCAATTATAAGATCCTAATCTGACTTGGGATCCACTGTTACTATATGGAACCTACCAAGTCAATGATGTTTCTTCCCAAACAAGTTAAAATAGAGGCAGCAGAGGATTCAAGAACGTGCACCAAATCCTTATGCTGCAGTGTTGATGAAGAGCGAGTTGACACTCCCACTCAGTATGGGGCACAACTTCGACAACAGTTTGTTGCTCATTAGAAAGAGTTAGGTAGTGTTGACGGTTCAATAACGCGCCAAGGTTCACTGCAAGCTTACAGATCATCTAGTACCCTTTTCCCTCGAGTATCACCCAAGGTATCGAATCCGTGGAACAGTGTGTAATGCAAGACTCAATCTAATAATCAAGAAACACTTGCATCTTTAAGAAGTTTCGAATGCATCTAATCTACTAAGATCATTAGAGGTAACAAGAGAAAGCATTGAGGTACCGATCTAGAGGGATCTAGATCGTGTTTATGTCGTAATTCCGAGCAAGATAGAAGAGAGAGTAAAACGAATCTCATTGAAAGCGTCTTTAAACCTTGACCTTCAGTCAAACCCCCTAAGTCGCCCTGTCGTACTCGGTGTCAACATCCTGTCACGATGTTCCCCTTTCTTCGCGGTCGAATCTTAGAGCACACTCGCAAGGAGTGCGTTGAGCTACTTGGTAGATCCGGTATGCACCTCTAGCCACCGCGGCTACAAGAATATCCCATGCAATCTATCTCGAGAATAGATTGAGGAAGAAAACACCTAAGCAAGAACAAGAATCATAAACAAAGGTACTCAATCGCTAGGAATCGGATCCATTAAAACTCCATCAAAAGTGTATACATGAATAAGATCCAACCGGGATCCTACCTTGATCTTGATTCACGCCTCCGGAACTCCGACGTGATCTTCCTTGCAAGGTTCCCACACCGGCTAGGTAAACCCTAGACGACTAACATGACCCTCCTCTCCGGGGGGGTGTCCCTCAAGCTCCTCTGCTCCTCGGCGGCGAATGACGAATGGCTTGATAGTTGCAACTTCGCACGGGGACTATAAATAGCCTGAGGATCATCTAGGTCAAAGGGGGCAGCGAACCGACACGAAAACAGGCCAGGCCGGCGGCGAATGACGAATGGCTTGATAGTTGCAACTTCGCACGGGGACTATAAATAGCCCGAGGATCATCTAGGTCAAAGGGGGCGGCGAACCGACACGAAAACGGGCCAGGCCGGCCGGCCTGGGCCAACTGGCCCAAGGTGTTTTCAACCCGGTTCGCCCCCGGTTTTCTTCCCCAAGCTTCTCGCGACTTCCTGAGTTTTTGTCGAGTTGCATGTGGGTCCTTGACGTCATTTTCCTCGCGGTTTAGATAAGGCTGCTTTGCGTATGAACTCCTGCATCTTCCGTCTAGGTCCTCAACACTTCTCGGCTTCACACTTTAGTCCTTGGTTCATTTGGAGTCATGTTCATCTTGTATCCTGACTTGTCCCGGGGTTCATGATCATCTCGTAAAACCCTTGATGAACCTTACCCGAAAGTCCTCATTTAGGCTCTTGATTCCTGTGTAAGCAATAAACTCCAAAAACCATGCGTGAGTGCGAACTTAACATATAATGGGGGTTAGGATCGTTAGTGTAAATATCAAATTAATACCAACATAGAAGGTAAACAAGTGGCTAGGTTGACGGAAATCGACTGCCAACATCCCCCCATGCTTAAACCTTGCTCGTCCTCGAGTAAGCCTTCAATGGATATCAGCGTTGCCCTTCGATGTTCGTACCCTACACTTGGTCATACATGAGAAAACATAATGCTCTCTAGATTTATGTTCATTAAAGTTCCATAATGTACTAACTATTATCTTTATGGAGGGTTGTCAGGGGGTGAGACCTGGACAGATGTTGAGGGGGTTCGAAAATCAGATGGGATCCCCGAACACAAGATTCCGAAATAAACTCACGAAGGTAAAAACGGAAGAGGGGACAAGGAATCCCCGAAAGTCTGTACTCGCCTCAAAAGTTGTGAATCCCTTTACACATGCCCTCGGACCTCCTTTTATAGGGAGACGAAGGGACTTTTACATTCCGAGATTACCCTCGAATCTAGAGAATATTCCTAGTGTCAATATGTACATGAATGTCTTTTACATCCCGTGATTTGCGGGGCTAATTCCATACATTTACAAGCCTACCACTAGTTCATACTTCAAACCCGGACTTTTTGAGATGACGTCTTTGACTTGGCTTCCTATCGACTCCCGAAACCTCATTCGTGAAGATCATCACTTATCAAGACTTACGAACTGAGATTCCTTGGGCTTCCCAAAGTTCGCAGGTTCATGATTTCCTGAATTCGCCAGATGCTAGACATCCTGAAACAGACAACAGACTTGCGATCCAAGGTTAATTCGGCGATTATTTCGCACGATGTTAGAAGATCAGCGAATTATGTAAAATTAACAGAACACCTCTACGAATGTTTCCTTGCCACGAAACAGATTTTCCGCCCCGAGGCATATTCACGAAAATATTCACGAATTCGGCAACTTCGACGTTTCGAGGTGAAAGGTTTTTGCCCAATTCCCCAACACTAGCCCCTCGGGGAAGCGGGTCGACTCCGACGATCCGTTTCCATGAAAAATATCACGAATTCTGGTAAAAAACGTCACCCTCGGAACGTCAGAGTGGACACGCGTCCCCCTGAAAACTCGCAACGGTCATATCGAGGCGGTTTCTTGAAACTACCCCCCTCTCCCTATAAAAAGAGGGTGGGTGCAGTAAGTTTTTTCACCGTTCCATCGCTTTCTTCTAAAGTTTCAAGGCATTTTCGCGGAAGAGCTCTTCGTCTGAGGACATCCGAAGTTCGGCGATTTCTTCTGCTTTTGAAGGTATTATTTTCTTCTTTCTTATACACTTTTGTTATTAGTCATATATTTTCGTATATTTTTGTTTCTTATGAGTTGATTCACGTTTCGTATTTTCCTTATTATCAAGCAGGTGGCTCGTACCAAAAGCACTGCTAGACCCATGACTTCAGAGGAATTAGCCGCTGCTGGTGCCCCGCCTAGTGAGGGAAACGTTCGTGATTCTGAGAACGCTCCGTCTTGCACAGACGACCCTGTTGCCGAAACCGTTCATGATTCTGGTAGTCACGAAGACGGTGAGATAAGATCTGGTGGTGAAGAGGATCTCTCCAATGTCGATGCTGATGTGAGTGATCTTGTTGTCATGAAGACTAAGTCTTATCCTTCGGCCTTCGTGTTCGGCGAATCAAAAGTTACAGCCAATCTTATCAAGGAGTATGAGGGAGCCGGGTTTTTCCCTGTTGGTGATGGACGCCCTCCCTCTGGCGAACAAGTCCCTGCTCCCGAAGCAAATGAAGTTGTTGTTTTCAGAGATTTTTTTACTTGTGGACTCAGATTCCCCTGTGATCCCCTTCTGCCTTGCATACTTGAGAAGTTCTCTGTGAAGATGCATCAGTTGACGCCAAATTCCTTCTTGGAACTTTCAAAGTTCTTCTGGATCATGAAAACCTTTGAGTGTAACTTTGGTGCTGATATCTTCGCTCGTTTGTTCGAGCTTGTGATCGAGAAGGACATTATTAAGCTTGACGATGGGAAGTACTACGATGCGCACTACGCATGTTGCACTTTTAATACGCGAAGACAAAATTCACGAAAGGGTCTCAACTGGATCCAACTTGCACCCTGCAGCAAGACCAACCTTTCCAAAGATTGGAGCTCTTACTGGTTTTACGTGAAGGTGGACATGTCTAAGGTTCCTGGGTACACCGGGCCAGCTTACCCCTTCTATTCGCCAATGGCGCCGGTGACTGCAGTGTGTACTGCTTCATACAACAAGCGTATTGCCAACTTCGAGAACTGCGAAAATGCTTTTTTGTTGGCCAGCACCATTCTCGGCGGTCGTGATGTCATTGAAGAGTTTATTGCAGCCGAAGTTTGGCCCATATCTGCTGGATGGCGGCCTGCTAGTATCATTTCCTTGAGTGTGGATTGGGCGACCCAGCAAGTGCCTTTTCCTAGATTTAATTTGCGACTGAAAGAAGGCCAAAGTGTCGAAGACTTTATTTCCGAAGTCGAGAAAAAAGTTGATACCATGGTTGGCGAGTCAACTCTTAACGAGTACAAGTCTTTCAAAGCCCTTGTGAAGCATAAGAGAAGAGTGAATCGAGTATTTTCTGAGCTTGGTGCTAAGACTGCACTTCGCTCCCGTCGTCCGGGCGTTGATAAGAAGGTCCCAGCTGTTGCCATTGCAGTTTGTTCGGCTGCTCCTCCCAAAGCTCCACGGAAAAAATCTTTGAAGAAAGGAAAGGGAAAGAACAATTTAGGGGACATTTCTTCTGCTACTATTTGTCCTGAGAAGACTAAGTCTCTGGAGTCTAGCAAGAGAAAACGGAAAGCCTCTGAAGATGTTTCTGATGCTAAAGTTCAAGCAGCCTCAAGTCTTGCTCAGCTGGGCCAGAAAAAAGCTAAGAAAGCCGTAAAGAAGATCGCTGTTGCCACAGTTCAGCGTGTTCCTTCGGCTTTCTCTGACGATGAAATCACTGAAGAACCCCTTCCCACAGGTTTCTCCTCTTTCTTATGGTGTGATTTGAGATTTGGCGTTCGTCGCAACTATAGTCCAGGTTCTGAGAATGAATTTGTTGATGTTGAAACTTTTTCAGAAGATATGCTCGAAGTTCAAGCTGCTCCTGTTGAGTCTGCTACTGAAATTGGGGCCGGTACTTCTCAGGCTTTTACTTCCAAGGACAAGGCTTCCCCGGAATTCACTAAAGATCTGGAGCTGACTGTTCAAAGAGGCGATGATCCTATCGAAAACCCTTCTTTGATTGAGGGGCGCGAAGAACTTCCCCAAGGTCAAGATCCTTGTCCTTCAATTACTGCTTACAATGAAAGCTTTGGTACGTCTTTTAGAGGCGAATTACTAAGTGTTAGGGGTGAAGTGGTTGATTCGGATGATGACGCTCCTAAATTTGCCTTGCTATGGACATCCCCTGAATTTGTGGATGAAACAGGAGAGGGAGTGCCGAAGAAAAAAACTCGGTTGACTGGCGAGGCATCATCCGTTGTTGAAAAGCATTCCTCTGCTGTTGAGAAGCACGTCTCCTCGTCTGTTCAGAAATCTGTGAAGATTTCTGAGCCCGCAAACGAGATTCCTTTGATAAAGTTGAACCCAGCAGGTTCGCACATTTCTTCCATCTCTTTGTACTCTGATGGTTTCTTTATATTTCTTGAGTTTTCGTTACTTTAGGCTTTATATCTTTCGCAGTTTTCGAAGAAAATGCTCGGAAACTCTCATCTTCGGAGCTTGCCAGTTTTCAGAAGACTTATGACTTGAAGGCATCAATTGTTGGCAAGGTGGTCTCTGAACGGCTCCTTGAAAAGGATGAGGTTATTAAGAGGCTCTCTGGCGAATCTAAGAAGCTAAAGCGCGAACTCAACAAGAGTCAAGTTTCAAGTGTTGAATTAGAGCAGCGGATCTCTGAGCTTGCTGACTCTCTGAAGAAGTGTCAAGATGAAAAGAAACTTGTTGAAGCTGCCCTCAATGATTCAAAGAAAGATCTCGAGAAGCTAAACAAGACTCATGGAGATGATCTGAAAATGATCGAAAACCTTCGCAAGGATTCTGACAAGAATGCTAAAACTGTTGATGAGCTTCGCGTTAGCAATGCTGAGCTTTCGACAAAGAATTTTGATCTTGCAAAGACTCTGAGCAGTAAAGAACAAAAGATTCAAGATCTTGAGAAGGCCTTATCTGAGCGAAGCAAAGCTTCAGTACAGGATATTGATGAAATCAAGAAAAAATTGAAGCTCTTGTTCGAAGAGTACAGAGAGGCCCTAAAAAACTTTGGTGTTCGTCCCGGTCCATTCCCCGAAAGTGAAGAAATCTCCGATCTGATGGATTGGATTGAAGCAGAGTTCCATGCTCTTCCTGATGTTATTTCAGGAGCTAGCGACTTCGCGGCTGCTTTTTCAGTAGAGAGTATTCTGAAGCTTCTCTACGATTTCGATTGCGTTGATCTCATGAAGTTTCGTGAGAAACTTTCGCACTTTCCCGACGCCGGGAGCACGTCGATTATTCGCCCCAACGAAGACGTCCAGGCTATAAAGATTAAATTCGCAAGGGAGTTTTGGTTTGCAAGCGGGAAGGAGTTCGCTAAAAAGATTGCTCGCGCCAAGCTTGACAAGGTTGGTTTTGGGAAATCTTGCCCGATTTTTGGCACCTCATGGATGTTTCTATCTTGATTTTTATTAACTCTTCCTTTTTTTATGTTTCTTCAAATGATTCAGAAAGAGGAACATGGTAAAGCTGCAGAAAGCCAAGAATCACCCTCCGGATCTGAAGAAGATGATCATGCTACTGATGATGAAGATGGTTCGGAGGAAGCTGGTAGTGGTGACGGCAGCAACAGTGGTGATGGTCAAGACGATGGGGGTGAAGAGAGCTCTGATTGTCAAACTAGCTCCCCGAAGGTTGACATCGATGGATGAAATTACGCTTATCCGAACATCACTCTTGATATCGAAAACTATATACTTGTATATTTGTGGGCTGCGAGCCCCCTTCTGAACTTTTGTCTTGTAAATTTTAACCTGCGCAGGTCCTGCAAGGTGGGCCTGTGCAGGATGTGATACCTTTGCGAATCCATCACCAGGATCAAATAGTTAGTGGTGAAGCTTGGCGATTGTACAAAGAAGCTAATCCTGGATGCAGATTTACTGACTTTTGGGTCGAATGTTGCCAGTATTATTCGATGCTTAGTTTTCAACTTAGTTGGTTTTTCCTTCAACGAGACGGTTATGCTCTTACCAGCGAAGCCTCAAGTTCGCGGACCTTGGTGAAGACGGAGCCCCTTAGCCCTACAACTGGTGATTGTAGCCTCGCTTATGCTAGTGATATTGCCGAAGAAAGGGGTCGTAAACCAGGCCGTATCGTCGAACTTCCTTTCTGAAATTCTCAGTTCTTGGAAGCTTTGTAATTTTGATTTTATGAAATTTTGTATGAAACTAAGGCAATAAGCTCATTTTTTAAGAAAAAATGTCACCCTCCCCACCTTGCCGTTTTCATGCAAAATTTCGTGGATGCCTGAGAATTGATAACTCCTTTCGAATGCAAGTCGACAAAATTTGTTTCACGAATTTTGTGGACTTGCGCCCGCTTGGCATACTTGCCCTGGTTGATATCGCAACCTTCAGTTGCTTCAACCATCCTTTATGAACTCTAACCTTCAGAGATGATTGAGCCCCTTGGCCCTTGGAAGAAGATTTTCCTAAAAAAGTCCGTATAACTCTTCACGAATCTTCTCTACTATTCTTATTTGTTCTTTCAACCGAGGTAACTTTGACTTTTACTTTATAACTTTTCACACATAAAATTCCGAACAGAAACGCTTGTATTTTCTGGGCCACAACCTTCAGTTGTTCCCGTGCTTTTGGTAGGATGTCCCTTCAAGGTGGGATCTAGGCCACAACTTGTTGTTGTCTCTGGCCTTTCGGTAGGAAATCCCTTTTAAGGTGGGATTTAGGGCACAACTTGTTGTTGTCTCAGCCCTTTCGGTAGGAAATCCCTTTGAAGGTGGGATTTTAGGCCGCAACTTGTTGTTGTCTCAGGCCTTTTGGTAGGAAATCCCTTTAAGGTGGGATTTAGGCTTTCACGGAGCCTTTGGCTATCAAGGAGCCTCTTTCACAGAACTTTTCTTTTCTTTTCTTTAATCTCGGCTTTCACGGAGCCCTTTCACGATTTCTTCTTTCACATGATGGAATTCGGGCTATAACGGAGCCTTTTCTCAAGAACTTTTTCTTTCTCACGATGGAACTTCTTTCTCACATTGGAACTTAGGCTATCGCGAAGCCTTTTCACGAACTTTTCCTTTCTCACGATGGAACTTCTTTCTCACATTGGAACTTAGGCTATCGCGAAGCCTTTTCACGAACTTTTCGTTTCTCACGATGGAACTTAGGCTATCACGGAGTCTTTTTCACGGACTTTTTTCATGATGGGATGTAGGCTATCACGGAGCCTTTTTACGAACTTTTCTCATGATGGAATCTAGGCTATCACGGAGCCTTTTCACGAACTTTTCTTATGATGGAATCTAGGCTATCACGGAGCATTTTTACGAACTTTTCTCATGATGGAATCTAGGCTACCACAGAGCCTTTTCTCAAGAACTTTTCTCATGATGGAATCTAGGCTATCACGGAGCCTTTTCTCAAGAACTTTTCTCATGATGGTACTTTGCAAGATGAATACTTTGGGGGAAGACTCTTTTCATATATATCACAAAGAGTATTTACATAGGATCCGCCTTGTTAAAAACCATGCCCCTTGATTTAGGGCCCCCTTTGCAAGGAAAAGAGTACGGTCCTTCTTATTCTAACTTAAATGCGAAAGGTAAATGTTTTTTGTTCTCGAAACCACTTATAGATCCGTGGTTCGGGAGTTTTACAATTTTTTGGGATCTAAAGTTGTGAAAAGAAATGCTGAAAAATGAATCTAACTACTTTCATGGTTTTCAAGGGTAATACCTTTTCAAACTTTCTGCATTCCACGAATGCGGCAGCTCTTCACCGGTTTGGTCTATTAGACGGAAAGCTCCTGGCATGTTTGTTTCCTTTGCTATGTATGGCCCTTCCCATGGTTCTTGGAGTTTCCCAGGGTTCTCCCAATTTTTCTTTCTTTTCAGAACTAAGTCGCCAGTCTTGATGTTTTTCCTGACTACTTTTTTATCTTTCCATGCCTTGGTTTCTCTTTGGTATTTTTTGATGTTTTCTGAAGCTTCGAGTATTATTAGCTCAATAATGTCTTTCTCTACCTTCATGTCAACCTCTTCAATCTCTTTTGCTTTCTGCACTCTCACGCTTTTGTTCTTGATCTCTTCTGGTGTCATTGCTTCGGTACCGAACAATAAGCGAAAAGGTGTGAAACCCGTTGCTCTTGACACTGTGGTATTATGAGACCAGATTACTTTCGGCAGTTCATCCGTCCACTTGCCTTTCTTTTGATCATATAGACACTTTTTGATTCCCGAAAATATCAGCCTGTTTGCTCTTTCAACAGCCCCGTTAGACTGCGGGTGATAAACTGAAGAAAACTTCGCTTGAGTGCCTAGAGTTCTGCAGTATTCCTTGAAAGAGTAACAGTCGAATTGCTTCCCATTATCAACAGTCAGCTCTCTTGGTACCCCGAATCTACAGATTATGTTTTGCCAGAAGAATTTCAAAATTGTTGGTGCTGTGATATTTGCTAATGCCTTTGCTTCCACCCACTTGGTGAAGTAATCAACCGCTACTGCTGCGAACTTGCAGTTTCCTTGAGCCGTGGGTAATGGGCCGACCAGATCCATTCTCCACCTTTGCAGAGGCCATGATGGAGGAATCAGATGAACTGGCATGGACGGGAGATTCTGCTGATTCGCTGTTTTTTGGCATGCTTCACATTCCTGAACAAGCTTTTTTGCATCAACATTTATGGAGGGCCAGAAAAATCCTTGTTTTATTGCTTTGCTTGCCAGGGCTCTTGTGCCTATGTGTGCACCACAAAATCCACTATGAATTTCCTTGAGAAGTTCTATACCCTTTTCGGAGGTTATGCATCTCAACCATGGTTCGGTGACTCCAGACTTGTATAGCTCTCCGTCTACTACAGTATAGCCCCTTGCTCTTTGCCTTAGTCTTTTTTCTTCCAATTCATCTTGCGGCTCATAGTGACCCCTCAAGTATGCCATGATTTCGGCTCTCCAATCACGAATCTCTACAATGTTCATAGCTTTTGGTTTCAGATCTTTGACGGTCGGTTCTTTGATGATTTCGAAGAACACGTCCGGGGCATTGCCTGATTCTGAGCTGCTGCTTTCGCTAGTTTATCTGCGTCGTTATTGTCATTTCTTGGTATATGTTGGATTGAGTAGCCTTTGAAATGCTTTTCCATTTCTCTGACTTTCTCAAGATACTTCATTAGAACTAGATTTCTTGCTTCGCTTTCTTTCTCTATATGTTCTTGAATGACCTTGGAATCCGTCTTAATGATAAAGGTTAGCTGACCCAGAGCTTTCATCTTTCTCAGAGCTAGGAGTAAAGCCTCATATTCAGTTGTGTTGTTTGTAGAATGCACATTATCTACGAAATCAAGCCGAGTTGCATATCTTATCACAACTCTGTTCGGGGATGTTACAATTGCTGCTATACCAATTCCCCTGTCACCCCAAGCCCCATCGCAATGCACTACCCAAGGCGTGACAATATCTTCACTGGGATTATGTGTTGGCGATGTCCAGTCGACGACGAAATCTGCCAGGACTTGTGATTTGATTGCACTTCTTCTTTCGAAGTCAACTGTGTATTCTGATAGTTCAGCAGCCCACTTGATGATTCGTGTTGAAGCTTCTTTATTTGTGAACAGGTCATTCAGTGGTTGATTCGTGACAACCCTTATTCTGTGACCTTCGAAGTAATGCCTTAGTTTTCTTGCGGCCATAACGACGGCATATGCTATCTTCTCTAATTCAGAGTAGAAAAGTTTGGATCCCGAAAGAGCTTTCGAAGCAAAATAAACTGGAATTTGTTTTAGCTTTCCTTCTTCCTCCTTCTCTTGCACTAGAACAGCACTCACGGCTGAGTTGGAAGCAGACAAGTACAGTAGGAGTGGCGATTTTGGCTCTGGAGGGCATAGCTTGGTCATGTTCGATAGGTAGTCTTTGAGCTCTTGGAAGGCTTGTTTCTGAGATTCAGACCACTGAAAGTTCTCGGAACTTCGAAGAACTTGGAAGAAGGGCAAGCTTCTTTCTGCAGCTCTGGGTATGAACCTGTTAAGGGCAGCTACTCTCCCTGTCAACTTTTGCACATCTTTTACCGAAACAGGATCTTGCATCTCAACTAAAGCTTTGATTTTGTCTGGATTCGCTTCAATGCCTTTTGTTGAAACTAGGCACCCCAGAACTTTTCCTTTATGAATGCCGAAGACACACTTCTCGGGATTTAACTTGAGATTTGCGGCCCTGAGGTTCGCGAAGGTTTCTACTAGATCGCTGATGTGGTCTTTTCTTTGAACGCTTTTGACGACGATATCGTCGACATATGCTAGAATGTTTCTCCGAAGTTGAGGATGAAGCACTATTGCTATTATTCTTGAAAACGTGCATGCTGCATTCTTTAAACCTTCTGGCATTCTCACGAAACAGAAGGTTCCGAAAGGGGTGATGAAACTTGTTTTTTCCTCATCTTCTTTGCGTACCCTTATTTGGTGATATCCTGAGAACATGTCCGGGAGTGATAACATTTCGCTGTTTGCGGCGTCATCAATGACCCTGTCCACCCTTTCTAAAGGGAAGTCATCCTTCTTGCAGGCTTTGTTCAAGTCTGTGAAGTCCACACACATTCGCCATTTTCCATTCTTCTTCTTAACTGGTACAGTATTGGCCAGCCATACAGGATAAATAACTTCTCGAATGACCTTGGCGTCCTAAAGTCTCTGTACTTCAGCCTCTACAGCCTTGACTTTTTCTTCGGACATCTTCCTGAGCTTCTGCTTTTTGGGGGTTATTCTTTCGTCTGTTTCAAGGGCATGCTCAATGATATCCCTATCAACACCCTGCAGATCTTTGGCTGACCATGCAAAAACATCCTTGTTCCTGTTGAGGAACTGAACGAGTTCTTTTTCTTCTTCGAGACTGAGATGAGCCCCTATCACGACTACTCTGTCCGGCATACTATCTAAGTACACTTTCTTTGTTTCGCCATCAGCAGCTATTTCAACTTTTTCTTTATCTCTCTTGACCTCAACATATGGTTCTTTCTTCTCTTCGGCAGAGTTCAGGTGATGCACGTTGGTTTGTCCAGGTGTGTGACCCTTCTCAATGTTTCGGGCCTCTTGCTGATCGCCGAATACAGTAACGACTCCCTTTGGTGCCGGCATTTTCATGCATAGGAACTGTTGCCTTATCACCGCATCGAACTTGTTAATGAATCCTCTACCGAAAATCGCGAAGTATGGATGGTACATGTCGACCACGTCGAAAGTGAGAGTTTCGGTTCTGGCATTGTCAAGATCTCCGAAGGATACGGGCAGAGCTATCTTTCCCGCTGGCTTGATTGGCTTTCCTCCGAAACCCAGCAGTGGGTACTTTGGTGGCTGCAGCATGTGTGGACTCAAGCTCATCTTCTCAAAAGTTTTCATGAATAAGATGTCTGTCGAACTTCCATTATCCACCAGTACTTTTCCGATAACCCATCCGGCAATATTGACCTCGATGACCATGGCGTCGTTGTGATCCGTTGATTTCAATCTGAAATCCTGTTCAGTGAATGTTATCGGCACCTTAGCCCATTCTGGTCGCGCTGCTGGACCGTCATTGATGACTGTGTTCACAGATCTGAAGTAATTGTTTCTTTGTCTTTTTGTCTCAAACTCCATGGCTGAACCTCCTGTTATAGGCATGATAGTTCCGAAGGAAGGTAAGGCTTTCGGATTATGGCCTCTCGAACTCGACTCTTGTCTTGATGAATTGTCGGGTGGTGGTGGCAGCATTTCTTGAATTGGTTGTGGTTGCTGAATGGCTTGAATCGCCTGAGACTGAGGATAGAACTGTTGGGAAGGCTGCCAGGACGACTGCACCTGCTGAAACTGCTGAATTGAGACTGGATTCGGTTGAGGACCCAAGAGTTGTGGTTGCCAGAAGTTTGGACGGAATTGGTTCGGTGCCCTGGAAGCAATACTCATCATAGTTTTCTCTTGTTGGATTCTGGCTATGTTCTTTTTGGTTTCTGGGCACGCTTCAGTGCTATGGCCTCTTCCGTGATATCGGCAGTAGAAGTATGGATCTCTAGGATCGTGGTTCTGAACCTTCGGGGGTCCTTTTCCCCTTCCTCTTCCTCTTGACGAAAAACCTCCTCTTGTGCTCGGTCTGTTGTCCTGGCTAAACTGAGGATTTTCCACATTGTTGATATTTTGTGGGTTTTGATAATGAGGTTTCGATGTTGTTCCTCTATTGCCTTGCCTTGCCTCATTTCGTTCAGCAACTCTTCTTCGATGATCTTCGTCGGACTTGATATATTCTTCTAGTTTGTGAAAGAGTTCGCCAATAGTTTTGAGCTCTTTTCGGGACAAGTATGAGGCTGTTGGTCCTGGAGTCAGGCCTTTGATCAGCGCTTGTATTGTTGTCTTGTCGTCTGCTTCCGGGATCTGAGATCTTTGTTGCATGAATCTTCTTACGAAGCTCTGTAATGGCTCTCTATCTTTTTGCTTGCAACTGTACAAGTCTGATAATTTTGCCGCATTTTCATGGAATATCTGGAAAGCTTGGATGAATTTTGTCTTGAGGTCAATCCAGCGACAGATTGAGTATGGTGGTAACAAAGAGTACCAGTTGAGGACAGGGCCTTCACAAGCAATGATGAATGATTTGGCCAGTGCGACATCATCTCCTCCTGCTGAATTCACAGCTGATTCATATCTCATGAGGAATTGTCTAGAGTTTCCATATCCATTGTACTTTGGGAGAGAAACTGGTTTGAACTTTGGTGGCCACGGTGCTGTTTGCAACCCAAGTGAGAGTGGTGAATCTGGATCCGCGAACTGCGAGATTCCGTTACCCGTGAAAAAGTTTTCTCTTGAAGTTCTTCTGTTCTGGCTAGAGTTCTGGTGTGGTGAATCACGCCACAGTGAACTGTTTTCTTGTTCTTTCATTTCATCAATTTCTCTTTGCATTCTTTCTATTTGCTCTTTTGCCTGATTAAGTTTCTCCAGCTTCTCTGAAGCACTTCTTTTTGCTTCCAGTTGGTTCGCGAATCTTTCTTTCTCTTTCTATAGTTGCAGTACTTTCTGGTGCACTCTTTCTAGTTCTCTATCAACGGCCTGGTCATCTTCCTCATCAGCTTCCTCTTCAGTGAGTGGTTCCAGAGTGTGCGCCGTTTTCTCAGCTCGTGCCTTCTAGAGAGCCTCGAGCTTCGCCCTCCTCTCTTGGTCTGAAATCTGCGAAGGTTCTGCAGTGAGAGAGTTTTCGTTGTCCTCTTCAGTATAATGATCTTCCTGGTTGGCTTCTGTGGGTGTGCTCTTCTTGGACTTCTTCTGTGGAGGCATCGTGGATTATTTGTCGGCTGAAGCTACGGTGGGGGCCAATGTTGGGGGGTTCGAAAATCGGATGGGATCCCCGAACACAAGATTCCGAAATAAACTCGCGAAGGTAAAAAGGAAGAGGGGACAAGGAATCCCCGAAAGTCTGTACTCGCCTCAAAAGTTGTGAATCCCTTTACACGTGCCGTCGGACCTCCTTTTATAGGGAGACGAAGGGAATTTTACATTCCGAGATTACCCTCGAATCTAGAGAATATTCCTAGTGTGAACATGTACATGAATGTCTTTTACATCCCGTGATTTGCGGGGCTAATTCCATACATTTACAAGCCTGCCACTAGTTCATACTTCAAACCCGGACTTTTTGAGATGACGTCTTTGACTTGGCTTGCTATCGACTCCCGAAACCTCATTCGTGAAGATCATCACTTATCAAGACTTACGAACTGAGATTCCTTGGGCTTCCCAAAGTTCGCAGGTTCATGATTTCCTGAATTCGCCAGATCCCAGACGTCCTGAAACAGACAACAGACTTGCGATCCAAGGTTAATTCGGTGATTATTTCGCACGATGTTAGAAGATCAGCGAATTATGTAAAATTAACAGAACACCTCTATGAATGTTTCCTTGCCACGAAACAGATTTTCCGCCCTGAGGCATATTCACGAAAATATTCACGAATTCAGCAACTTCGACGTTTCGAGGGTGAAAGGTTTTTGCCCAATTCCCCAACAACAGATCCGCTAGAGGGTTGCCCTAGAGGTTTGCATGTTAATGGAGAGGATCGGGATCTAAAAGCGTAGGTGGTTATGCACGGGATGCACACGGAAATCTCGGCGAGACACGAGGAACACGGCGATTTATACTGGTTCGGGCCTCCAGAGAGTAAAACCCTACGTCCAGTTTGGTGGTGAAATTATGCCCGAGAGATCTCCCCTGAGGAGGGCGCCCCAGGCTGCCTTATATTGGCCAACGACCTTGGGCTACAAGTTGGTTTCCATCTATCCTAGTTGGTTACAACATGGAAAGCTTATCCGAGCTGGACTGTCTTGTCTTGTACACCAAGTATCTTTACGTGCTTGGGCCCGCATGTCAGGTCGGCGGGTCGTCTGGTACGTCGGGCCCGCCTGTCGGGGACGGCTGAGACCCTGGTCGGTGGGGACCCATGGGTACCCATGTCTCTCAAGCCCCCGATCGACGTGTACGCGTAGCGGCCGAGGCGAGGTTGTGTCGAAGAGTAGCGAAGGCGTGGTACCGTCGAGGTCATGAAGGGTGCATGGGGATCCAAAAAAGAAGAACCCCTCCGATGCGTGCACGAAGTTGAACATCGAGCTCCTGGAACGAAGGACCAGTAAGTCGAAGTGAAGACAAGACGTCGATCTTGAAGAACCGCCCACCTGACCTGGGTCAGGTATAACGGAGTAACTGTTGTGACCTTCAGAAAGGTCGCCATGCCCACCGCAGGTAGGTCGAGTAGAGAAGTGATGGAAGCGGGATTCCATTAGGTCGAGATGACCTGAAGAAAATAGGGCGTCGAAGACGCACTAGTGTAGTAGCCCCCGAGCAGTAAAGCGACCAAGATGGCCGGTTTGATGCCCCAAAGAAGAAGAGAAATAATTCGAACCTACGACCTTCTGCATAGGAAACAGATGCTCTTGTAGTGTCGACGCTAGAGGACAAGACCTCCAGAATCGTGCAGAGGGCAGCAAGCAACAGGTCTGGCGCAACCAGAGTCACGCGTGCACTGTACGGTCACGGGCCGGCTTGTAGACGTAGCACAGGTCGCAATCACCCGCAAAAGAAAAAGGTGCTCCAAGATGTGGTCAGGTAGGGGACAAGCGCGCCAATGCCTCTCACGGGCGAACAGTGACCTCGTGCTCCACGAGGGTACAGTGATCTTGAGGATAAGGATGCCACGCAAGTTGGCTTGCGGATAAGACTGAATGGCAGGTGCTTGATGGTATAAATAGGTACCCAAGGCTTGAAGCAAACCGTACCAATCTTCAAAGGCGATTCAAGATGATCCAGTGTAGGAATATTGCCATGCCATGGGCGTGTGTCCGCCCACCAGAGTGTAGGGTTGATGTAGTTCATGCTTGGAGCTATAAGAATGCTTGCGAGGCTCGAAGAACTCGATTGGCCTCTTCTCTCAGTCCCGCTGAGGAACCCAGGAGGAGTATGAAGCAGCAGCTGCATCGTCGGCCCTGACACTTTTAGGCCTGAGGTGAAGCTGGTGGGTGCTGCGCTCCACCCGGCGAGGTTGGTGTTAAAGCTCGGACCTTCTGCAATCTTGCGGCGAAGCTCAGACTTGACGCTGGGCGCTGTAGGAGACCGGTTGGTGTGCGAGTAGAGGTGGCTGTGTGGCAGCTGCCTCCACAGTGGCTGGAGAGGTCGTCGAGTAGGTCCTGAAGCTAGAAGAAAGCTGGCGACAAGCCTTATTAGTGTAGATTGAGTCGTAAGCACTTTGGAAGGTAATTCAGGACCTTTAAGATCTTTGTATCTTGTAATTTGGCCAAGGGCCAAACTTCTTGTAGCTTATGAAGCTGTAAATATAGTTTTGCATGAGGAATATCATGATTTCAGTAGTTGTAAGGGCGCCCAGGCTGCAATGGTACGGATACCAAGGTCCCGGCAGGGCTGTAATAGCACGCCGACCTTCAGGAGGCCTTTCGTAGAGACAGGGAGCCCGTGTCGACCTGGGTCGGCACGGCCGTTGTGCAGTGACACAACACAGGTTGTCAACCTAGAAACTCTAGATCTACACGACCTAGAAGGCAGCAGGGCCTTAGCGACCTCGGGGAGGCGCTACTTGACCAAGAGGTCGCCAACGGGCAGTGGAGCCATTAAGCACAGGGCCGTTGGTGTAGCCATTTAAGGCAACGTTAATAGGTGGCGGGACCTTAGCGACCTTAGGAAGGTGCTACTTGACCCGGAGGTCGCCAACGGGCAGTGGAGCCATTAAGCACAGGGCCGTTGGTATGGCCGTTAAGGCAATTTAGTAGGTAGCAGGACCTTAGCGACCTCAGAGAACTGCAACTTGACCCGGAGGTCGTCAATGAGTAAATGAGTATGTGAACTCATGATTGAAAGCTGAGGTGACCTACCAAGCGCTAGTGACTGTCGACCTTGTAAAGGTAACGTTATAGACCCGGAGGTCGTCGGAGGCCAGAGGACCTTGAAGAAAATGAAGGGGAAGGGGCTAGAAGTATGGCATAACGAGTCCATGGACGCCAGGCCGTTGGGAAGAAGGCCAACGGGCATGGATTCCTGCACAGCACAAGCTGTTACTGCCTGTGACCGTTAGGCTGAAAGAGCCGTTGAACGATGTAGTCGTTAGGTCATCGGGAATATCGTCGGACCTGAAGTAGGCGACGACGGGGACGCCGGGAGGTCTGGCGACCTGAAGAGGGCGACGACGGAGACACCGGGAGATCTGGCGACCTGAAGAGGGCGACGACGGAGACGCCGGGAGGTCTAGCGACCTGAAGTAGGCGACGACGGAGCCGTCGGGAGGTCTGGCAACCTGAAGTAGGTGACGACGGAGCCGCCGGGAGATCTGGCGACCTGAAGTGGGTGACGACGGAGACGCCGGGAGGTCTAGCGACCTGAAGTAGGCGACGATGGAGACGCCGGGAGGTCTAGCGACCTGAAGTAGGCGATGACGGAGCCGCTGAGAGGTCTGGCGACCTGAAGTGGGCGACGACGGAGACGCCGGGAGGTCTAGCGACCTGAAGTAGGTGACGACGGAGCCGCCGGGAGGTCTGGCGACCTGAAGTAGACGACGGCGGAGACGCCGGGAGGTCTGGCGACCTGAAGTAGGCGACGACGGAGACGCCGGGAGGTCTAGCGACCTGAAGTAGGCGACGACGGAGCCACCGGGAGGTCTGGCGACCTGAAGTTGGCGATGACGGAGACGTCGGGAGGTCTGGTGACCTAAAGTAGGTGACGACGGAGCCGCTGGGAGGTCTAGCGACCTGAAGAAGGCGACGACGGAGCCGCCGGGAGGTCTGGGGACCTTGAAGAAGGTGACGACGGAGCTGCCGGGAGGTCTAGCGACCTAGAAGAAGGTGACCAGCCCCCGAGCGTGGAAGCCAGACAAGTCGCAGAAGCGCTGAGTCGCATCCCATCGTGAGCCACAAAGGTTGCTGGGAGACATACCAGGTCGTCGTAGAGCTGGGCCTGTGAAATAAGATAAACACCAGGTCGGTGTATCAATCTGTAAATATAATGAAAATTTAGCCTGAGCTTAAGACATGCGCGCAATGTGTTTTGTTTAAGAAAGCGTTCCCCTTATCTTGCCAGGCACAAACTATGCGAACTCAAATGCTATGAAGCTGCAAAACGTGTTCCCTCCGCTAACCCAACTCAGTGGAGGAACGGCTTACCGACTACACGGCTCAGCGTGGAGGCTTAGGTGCAGTCGGCGCACGGAGGGGGGCCTTGGACCTAAGGTCTCGCAACCACACAACTTAAGAATGCGCATAATAAGTAAAAGACATTTAAAGGGAGAACGCACAAAAGTTAATTAAGCCCCTCAGGTCTAACGACCCTTAGATTGGCAAAGCCAAGCCCCCGAGCGTATCGAGGTCGGCTATACCAAGCCCCCGAGCGTGTCGAAGGGAGAGGGAAAATAAAGCAGAAAAAAAGCATGTAAAGCAGGTCGGCAAAGGAATTGAAGCCGTAAAAATATTTAATTGAAAATAACACTTAGCTTGTGCGTTGCTGTGGCCGAGGTCGACGTAGCGAGCTCGAGATGCACCGAGGAGGTCGTCGATGAGTCGTTGAAGGTCGAAAGAGCCGAAGCTGCACCGAGCTGTGAAGACGTCGAAGAGGTCGGCGACACGAGCTGGACTCGTGCCGAGTTGTTGAAGAGGTCGGCGACATGAGTTGGACTCGTGCCGAAATGTCGTATCGAAGAGGTCGGCGAGGGACTGTTGAAGGTCAGCGGAGCCGGCTACAGGAGCGGCAGCCCGTGGTGTACTCGTGATGAGCTCTGATCTTTGGACGCCGAAGAGGTCGGCGATGAATCCAACAGGTCGGAGTTGTTGGATGGGTCAGCAGCGCTGACCACAAGAGCATCGGTGCACAGCATTGTAGTTGTGGCCGTCTTGTCAATGCTGCTACGGAACATGCATGAACTCCGACGCGACCCAGGCGATCTCCATCGTCATTGGTGTCGAGATCAGATAGGAATAAAATACTCCCTGTTCACGTGGACATCTTGTAGATGTATTTTTGTTAACCGCCTGCGGACACGCGTGAAGGTCGGAGTCGGCCGGCCGTATTCGATGGCCTATTGGTGAACAGATCACCTCTCGCCGAATTGTATAGGCTGGTGACGCGACGACGTAGAAGCATGTACGACGAGGCCATCGGTGACGGAGCCATCGTAGGGCCTGGGCGGGTGGGTCACCAGAAAAATTTATTGTGTGCGCCATCTGCAGAACGATGACGTCGACCTCGCAGTTAGATCGGAGTGCGGCGGCGAGGAGGTCGTTGTCGAGGAAGTTCTTCGTGCCGTCACCGAAGATGACGCTGGGTCCGGCCACCATGCTGCACAGCAAGCTCCCGATCACCCCTACCTAGCGCGCCAACTATCAGGGGGTGAGACTTGGACAGATCCGCTAGAGGGTTGCCCTAGAGGTTTGCAGGTTAATGGAGAGGATCGGGATTTAAGAGCGTAGGTGGTTATGCACGGGATGCACACAGAAATCTCGGCGAGACACGAGGAACACGGCGATTTATACTGGTTCGGGCCTCCGGAGAGTAAAACCCTACGTCCAGTTTGGTGGTGGAATTATGCCCGAGAGATCTCCCCTGAGGAGGGCGCCCCAGGCCGCCTTATATTGGCTGACGACCTTGGGCTACAAGTTGGTTTCCATCTATCCTAGTTGGTTACAACATGGAAAGCTTATCCGAGCTGGATTGTCTTGTCTTGTACACCAAGTATCTTTACGTCCTTGGGCCTGCATGTCAGGTCGGCGGGTCGTCTGGTACGTCGGGCCCGCCTGTCAGGGACGGCTGAGACCCTGGTCGGTGGGGACCCATGGGTACCCATGTCTCTCAAGGGTAGATATCATTCAAGCTCTTTCCCCAAGTACTTGATCAAGCTCTCAAATTTTTAAACAAATCTCAGAAATTTTGAAAAATAAAGAATGAGATAAAGAGAAAAATTGCTTTACCAAGATCAAAAATAACCATCTTGCACTTTGCTCATGTACTCTCATCTCATCTTGTCTCTCAAGCACTTGTTCTACTCCTTTCCTCTCTCAAAGTATATAGTGGAAGGCTTTATATGGAAGTTGAGGACCAGGTGTGTCCGAGGACCAGTGGAGGGTCGCTCCTTAGTGATGAGTGATTGACAACGTTGTGTGGACTGATGCTTGGCTAAGTGTGCAGGTACAGGTTACGACTTGACTCGTGTTGGTGCAGGTGAAGAACAAGCGCGAAAGGCCTTAGCCATGGAGGCCTCCGGGTAATGGAGAGGCAAGTAGGCTTGGTTCGATGGACCCGATGGCCGATGGGGTCAAGTGCGAGCCGTGCGGTGCAAGACTGGCGGGCTGAAGTCGTGAACATGGGCCGGTGCAAGGTAGCAGATCGAGCCCGAAGTTTGCACGCGGGGTTTGTTGGTTTGCCCACAAAACCATCGGTGGACGGTTTCTTGGTTTGGGCCGCAAAACCAAGTCTGGAGGCCCGAGGTGACGGAGACGGTGATCCGGGAGCTTCGGGAAGCTTCGAGGTGGGGGGCACGTGGCGTGATCGCGGGGCTTGCGTCGATGCTAAGCAAAGCCGTGGTGGAAGCGTGTCCGCTCGATGAAGACTTGACCAAAATGCCCCTGAGGGGTTGTATCTCCAATTCAAGTTGTAGGGGTAGTGTGGTCATTTACCTCCCTCTGATGGACTTCGTATAAATAGCGGAGAGGTGGATGGCATCTCTCTCTCTCTCTTGGAGTCTAGGGCTTTCTCCACCGGTAGTTTTCTCTGAACTGCTTCTTTTCCCTCTGTATTCCTTAGGCTAGATTCTTGTATAGACTCTGACCTCTGGATGTATGGAAGCTTTCAGAGTTGCGGTGATCTCCTAGTCCTCTGTGATTTTCGTGTCATTTTCGGGGCTATTTTTAGGGAGTTTCGTTCTTCGCTCGATTCGGGGATTTGAGGGTGTTTTCCTACGGATTTCTTTGAGCGGATGATGGGTGGATGCCTTGCACATCTTTCTATGTGATCTTGACCCCTCAAACGCCGGGGAAGGCCTTCAATTCGTGAGTTTTTGGCCGGAGTTCGAGTTCTTGGTGGTAGTTCGTGCGATCCGCGATTCCCGGCGATTTAGTGGGCTAGAGGTCGAGATTTTTGGGGCATAGCTTCCTCTTGTGTTGCTTATCATCTCCCCCAAATCTTGTCTCAAGAGCTTTTGCCATTTGGGAGATCCGGTGATGGATTTGGAGAGTTGACTTCGCGAGCTCGAGCTCGAGCTGCTTTGTCCGGGGCTAGCGGACAGTCCGCAAGGACCCCGCGGACAGTCCGCGCGTTAGGGTTCGTCGCGTGTTCGTCGTCTGTTCTTGCGAACTCGCGTTTTGATCTGTCGTGGCCCAAGGTTTTTGTTGCAAGTAGTTTACGGACAGTCCGCGTGCTCCTCTCGGACAGTCCGTGTGGCTGAGTTTTTGTCTGGGGTGGAGCTGAGGTCGTCTGGGGTTTCCAGCGAGGTTTGCCGGACGATCCGCCCAGGCCTCACGGACAGTCCGCGACACTGGTGGACAGTCCGCGTGGTCCCGTCGGACAGTCCGAATTTTCCAGTGCGTCTCTGGTGGTTCGGTTGCATTTTTCGGACGGTCCGCAAGGGTGGTCCGGACAGTCCGCCGTACACTAGCGGACGGTCTGCCCGTACCAGCCGGACAGTCCGCGCCTAGCGTTTCCAGAATTGGCCAAGTGCTTTGATTCTTGTTTTGTGCTTCCGCTCTTTGCTTCTAGGCTTACCTCGTGATCTTGAGGGCTTATTTGTGACTTGTCAAGGGCTTCTTTGGTGTGTGCGAGTACTCAGAGTGGCAATTGGGGTATAGGCTTAGTTCTACCTTCGGGAAGAATTTTTTATCGGCTCCCATTCACTCTCCCCCTCTCTGGTCACCTATTCGGTCCTTCAATTGGTATCAGAGTCGGTTACAGATCTTCGTGATTCTAACCAGTCTAAGATACAAAGATGGGCGATTATGGCAAGGGGTCGGGTCCTCCGCACTTTGATGGCAAGAATTACCCGATGTGGGAGAGGCGCATGGGCGCGTTTTTGCGTGGGAAGGGAACTCTGATCTGGGAGGTCACTCAGAATCCTCATTATGTCATCCCAGACAGTTTTCTGCTTCCAGGATCACGGGACGTGTGAGGCCAACAGCAAGGCCGTTGATTACTTGTTCTGTGCTCTCTGTGCCTCGGAGTTTGAGCGAGTGTACGGAGAGAATGTGGCCGGAAAGATTTGGCTCAAGTTGAGAAATGCTCATGTTGGCAATGCCCAAGTGCAAGCCTGTTTGTTTTCCACTTACCGGACAGAGTACGAGAACTTCACTCATCTTCCCGGCGAGTTGACCGATGCTATGTTTCAGCGCTTCACTAGCATAGTCAACAACATGAGGGCCAATGTGACAGTGCACCCATACACGGATCATGATCAAGTTATCAAGATTTTGCATGCCCTAGATAGGTCTGTGTGGAGTGCCAAGGTCGAGGCCATTGAGGAGTCGAGCGTGTATGATACGATGACACTTGACGAGCTGTTCTCCAAGCTCAGGTCTTCAGAGGTTGATCGTGGCTTGAGAGCCAAGAGCGAGAGCCCCACTAATCCTCATAGTTTGGCTCTTGTCTCAGGATCAAGGTCTGACGCTAACTCTGGTGGTTACTCTTTGTCTTGTCTTGTGTCTCTGCTAGATGAGGACTTTGAGGTGCTGAGCGAGGATGATCTCGCTTTGTTGAGCAAGAGGTTTGGGCGGATGTACGAGAACCGCAAGAATGCAAGGCGGAGCTCGGGGATGTGCTATCGGTGCGGGAAGCACGGGCACTTCATCGCCGAATGCCCTGAAGCCATGGAGATCAAGAACGACTACAAGGGCAAGCCCAAGCACGACTACAACAAGCACCGCTCCCGCAACAACTACAAGGACAAGCACAAGGACAAGGGCGAGAGAAGGCACAAGAAGAGTGGCGGGTACAAGAAGAAGACTGCTCGAGCGATGGTGGCTGGAGCGAGCGACATCGACTTGACATCAAGCGATGCTTCTTCTGACTCGAGCAGCGAGGAAGAGCAAGAAAGGCGCAAGGACAAGCGGCACACAGGCAAGAACTTCACCGGCCTCAGCTTTGTCGCACAAGGAGGCTTTTGCGGCATGGCGCATTCCAAGAAGAGTGGGAGGCACAGCTCGGATTCGATCTTCGACTCCGAGTAAGAGGTACGAGAAGATCCCAACTTCTTGCTAGAGGAGAATGCTAGGCTCAATGAGTTGCTTGGTAATCGTGATGATGTGCTTAGAAAGACCAACAAGGAGAAGAGGGAATTTAGGTCTTTGTTGGGTGATACTAAGGGTAAGATTGCTGAGCTTGAATCCTTGCTTGTGGATGCTAGAAATGAGATAGGCTCTTTGAAATCTACTCCTGTGGTGTCTGATGAGATTGACTGTGGTGATTGTTCAGTTTTTCTTGCTGATTTGACTGCTCTCAAGGAGAAGCATGCTTCTACTTTGGAGGAACTAGATGTGGTTAGGATTGAGTGTGATGAATTGAAATCTAGGCCAGCTTTGTTAGGTGCTTGTACCTCATGTCCTGTGTTGCATGCTAGGCTAGATGAATCTCACACTAGAATAGTTTCTCTTGAGGCGGCATTGAAAGCTCCTCTTCCTACATCATGCTCTACCTGTGAAATGCATGCTTTGAAAAACATGGAACTTGCACACTATGTTGATCGTCTGCAGGATGAAAATGATGAATTGAGAAAAATGATGGGGTGGTTGTTTGGGCATGAGCCACAATTGAGTTTGATGTTGGCTCAGTTCAAGAGGTTTGATGGTCAGGCGTTGAGGGCTGACAAGTGTGGTGAGAAGAGTGGTGAGGGAGAAGAGAAAGCTGGAGAGATTCCTACTCCAACACATACCACACCCATGAACAAATTTGCACCCAAGCCAAACCATCTCAGAAACAAACTAGACACAACCCCAGATCCTCCAGTGTTCCCCCACAAATCTGAAAACTACCAAAACCCATCAAGTTTGTGAGCACCCAGGGGAGTGTCTTTGGTGGGAAGTCAGGAGAGAAAGCTGGTGAGAAGCTCATAGAGAAGCCACAACCTAAGCCATAGCCGATCCGCTTCCATTGTGAGTATTGTGGGAGGGATGGGCATAAAGATGAGTTCTGTTTCAAGAGGAAGAGGGATGAGAGGTTTGCTAGGGAGATGGCAAACAAGGACAGGTACCACCTTTCTCGTGGTGTGCCTGAGCCTCGTAGAGGGCGTCTACCTAGGGGTGAGGTGTATGTGCGTACAGTTCCCACTCGTGGAGGTGGAGGTGTGTTTCCTCAGAGAGATAAGCGTGTTGGGTTTGGGTGTGGTGAGTTGGCTCGACATGCTCCTTCTCGTGACCGTTACGAGTTTGGGAGGCACGGTCGGAGCTTTGGGTCTCAGATGGACTACGGGCCACGTTTTCCCCCTCGTGGTGCGCGTACTCCTCCAGTGAGACGTGATAGGTCCTTTGGTGGTAGGCGTGAGAGAGCTCCGCCTAGGGGTTATGGTAGGATGGACTTTGCTAATCCTTCTTTTGAGCAAATGGCTCGACACTGGTTTGACTCTTTTGGTACTAACCCCAGTGTTGAGTCGCTTGCTCATTCTCGTTCTCGTTTTTTATTGCAGGTGGGAGGCTTGGAGGACTTTTGGTTGATCGACTCCGGTTGCTCACGACACATGACCGGAGATCGTGGGTGGTTCTCTAGCCTCACCCCGGTGAGTACGAGGGAGTACATCACTTTCGGGGATAATGGGAGAGGACGAGTGCTTGCTGAAGGTATGGTGAAGGTGAGTAGCAAGGTGACCTTAAGAAGTGTGGCCCTGGTCAAGTCACTTGGTTTTAACCTGTTATCAGTATCTCAATTATTGACGAAGGTTTTGAGGTTCGTTTTAAGTCGGGTGCTTCTCATGTGCTTGATTCTCGAGGCGATCTTGTCTGTATGATCGTCCCCGAGGGTCAAATTTTTCGTGCCGACTTTTCTCAGTCTGTTGGTCCTCCTCGATGCTTTGTTGCTGGCGTTTCGGACGAGCTTTGGAAATGGCATAGGAGGTTGGGACACTTGAGCTTTGAGTTGCTTTCCCGCTTGAGTGGTCTTGATCTTGTCCGAGGATTGTCTAAGTTGAAATTCGAGAAGGATTTGGTTTGTGCTTCTTGTCGGCATGGAAAGATGGTTGCTGCTTCTCACGCCCCTCTGAGTGCGGTCATGACCGAGCAACCTTGTGAGCTGTTGCACATGGATTTGGTTGGGCCAGCTCGTGTTCGCTCTGCTGGTGGGAAGTGGTATGTTCTTGTGGTTGTTGATGATTTTTCGAGGTACTCTTGGGTTTTCTTTTTGGAGGATAAGAGCGAGACATTTGGCTTTGTTCGAGACTTGATGTTGAGGTTGAAGAATGAGAGACATAGTGATGCCATTCGAGCTATACGCAGTGACAATGGCACGGAGTTTAAGAACTCTCATTTTGATGCCTTTTGCAGTGATCTTGGTCTCGATCATCAGAACTCTTCTCCATACGTCGCTTGCCAGAGTGGCGTAGTGGAGAGGAAGAACCGGACCCTTTGTGAGATGGCCAGGACGATGCTCGATGAGCATAGGACTCCTAGGTGTTTCTGGGCCGAGGCGGTCAATACCGCTTGCTATGTCTCAAATCGCATCTTCCTCCGTGCCTTTAAGAAGAAGACCTCTTATGAGCTGCTACATGGACGACAACCTAAGGTGAGTCACTTTAGAGCTTTTGGTTGCAAGTGTTTCATTCTGAAAAAGGGTAAGTTGGATAAGTTGGAGGCTAGATGTTCGGATGGTATTTTCCTTGGTTATGCGATTCATTCTAGAGCATATCGTGTGCTCAATCTTGACACTAACCGAATCATGGAGATTTGCGAGGTAACCTTCGACGAGACACAGCCATGTAGCTCTTCTGCTTTTGAGTGTGCAGGTGACGAGGAGATTGGAGCAAGGATCTTTGAGGATGAGAAAGATGGAGATGCAGACGACGACGATGATGGTGGTGATGATCCTGTGGCTGATCGTGTACATGCTACTTCCACTACTACGACGATGATCGAGGATGGTCCATCCCCTACACCCACTACGACTAAGGCTGTTCGAGTGGAGGCTGTTGCTGAGGGGGAGATTGTGTCCAGGCGAGAGGCTCCCCGACGTGTATAGGTGGATCACCCACCATCTACGATCATTGGTGACCTTCATGAACGCACTACACTGTCGAGGACAAGGAATACTTCTCATTTCGCTCACTCTGCTTTTGTTGCGTCGTGTGAGCCCAAAGATATTCGACACGCTTTGTCTGATGAGAATTGGGTGAATTCCATGCATGAGGAGTTGGAGAATTTTGAGAGAAACCAAGTCTGGGTGTTAGTCGATCCACCACCAAATTGCCGTCCCATAGGTACCAAGTGGGTGTAGAAGAACAAAGAGGGTGAGAATGGGATGGTTGTGAGAAACAAGTCGAGGTTGGTGGCTCAGGGGTTCAACCAAAAAGAGGGCATAGACTATGAGGAGACATTTGCTCCTGTGGCTTGTTTGGAGGCAATTAGGATCCTTCTAGCCTTTGTCGTGGCTAAAGGGTTCAAGTTGTACCAAATGGATGTCAAGAGTGCTTTCTTGAATGGGGTGATAGAGGAAGAAGTGTATGTGAGGCAACCCCCAGGGTTTGAGAGTGAAAAATACCCACACCGTGTATACAAACTCCAGAGAGCGCTCTATGGGTTGAAACAGGCACCTAGAGCTTGGTATGGCAGGTTGAGAGGTTTTTTGCTGAGTAAGGGGTTTGTGATGGGCACAGTTGATAAGACCCTGTTTCTCCTTAAGCATGGGAATGACCTTTTGATTGTTCAGATATACGTGGATGACATAATCTTTGGTGGCTCTTCTCATGATCTTGTTGCCAGATTTGCAGATGACATGAGCAGGGAATTTGAGATGTCCATGATGGGCGAGCTGCAGTTTTTCTTAGGACTTCAGATCAAGCATTGCAAGGACGGGACGTTTGTACATCAGGCGAAGTACACTAGGGACATGGTGAAGAAGTTTGGCATGAACGACTTCAAGCCGCTGACTACACCGATGGGTACCACTACGGCATTGGACGCGGACGAGGACGGTGAACCCGTGGACCAGAAGGAGTACCAGAGCATGATCGGCTCCCTCCTCTACTTGACGGCGACGAGGCCAGACATACAGTTCAGTGTGTGTCTGTGCGCTCGTTTTCAGGCTTCACCGAGGACTTCACATCGGCAGGCCGTCAAGCGGATTTTTAGGTACTTGAACTACACTCTTAAGTTTGGTCTTTGGTACTCTACCTCCTCGACACTCAGACTTCACGCCCAGTCCACTACAGAGGCCGAGTATGTAGCTGCTGCTAGTTGTTGTTCCCAGCTGCTTTGGATGACCTACACTATGAGTGACTTTGGTGTGAAGTGTTCCCAGGTTCCACTCTTTTGTGACAGCACCAGTGCCATAAGTGTAGCCAAAAACCCTGTCCTTCACTCCAAAACAAAACACATAGAGGTGAGGTACCACTTTCTGAGGGACAATGCTGAGAAGGGAAACATATCCTTGTCCTATGTGCCTACCCAAGATCAGCTAGCCGACATATTCACCAAACCACTTGACCAAGTCACTTTCACTCGCTTGCGGGGTGAACTTGGGGTGTGCTTTCCTTTCTAGCTGGGTCTTGGAGCTTCTCATGTATATATGTGCCATATATGTTCATTTTGTTGCATTCCATGCATGCATTTTACTTTCTGTACACAACCTAGTAGGATAGCCATCTTTAGATCACTTGTGCTAGGAAAAGCTTCACTTATATACTTTGATCACAGATGTGCTATGTGTGAGATATGTGCATGTTTGGTAAATGGTGATGTGAATGCTATGCTCTTGATGGTTTTGCCATATATTTATGTTGAGATAACCTCATGTTTGTGAAAATGATAAAATTGCCTCTCTCATGAGTAGATGCTTGTCTATGTTCAATTTGTGCTCAAATGCCTCTATCATGTTTAGTTTGTGCTTGAGAATCATATTCTTTCTGCTTGGGGTCAAAGACCTTTTGTCATTGTAAATGTTTAGCCCATTTGTTCACTTTGGGAGGAGCATAAGCTTCTGTTTGCCGCAAAGGCATTTCATGTACCATGTTTAAACTTGAAAATGAAATTGGTGTATGAATTGCCTTATGCTTGAAAAATGAGCTCCTAATCATGTTTTATATTTTGATATTCATATCTTGGGTGCTAAACCGTAGCATGTTGTCTACCATGAGAAGTCTCATTTTAAGAAGTAGACACATAGCTCGGTGGCTTTAACATGACTTGAGTAGCTTGTGGGCGTTTATAATGATCTTGTGATGAGAATTTGTGATCTCGTATAAACTTTGGATGATCTAGTGTATTTATGCTCAAATTGCTATCGATAGGGTCTTGCTCATGAGATGAATGTTTATTTGTGAAAATTTGCTTGAAAATTGCTTTTGGCCATGTCACATGCTTATATGTCTCTACCTTCTTAATGGCAATGTGCTAACTACACCATGTCTACTTAGATTGCTCTATGTCTCATGTGTAGCATTTTGTTGTGCTCTTTGTATATTTGAGAAGCTTGGTAGATTGTATATATGCTTTGACATGCATTTTTCATGAAAACAAGGGGAAGAGTTTCCTATATACCTTGATTCATGCATTCTCAACAAGGAGGAGAATATACATGCATTCATATGATTTGGGGAATTTTCATGCATTGGAAGCTTTTGTGGAAAATTGGTATGCATTTATGAGATGTTGCATGTGAGGAGAAAAATTGAGAAGAAGATGTTGCACTTGCTCAGGGGGAGTTTGCATATGTGCAGGGGGAGCTCCTTTGGTTTGCCTGAGTTTTGTGCTTTAAGGTGTGCTCTTTGTGAGCTTTGTTTTTGTCTCGGCTGTGTTGAGCCGTTGCCCTTGTCTTAGGGGGCCGAGACTTGGTTTGGTGAGTGATCTTGTTGTTGCTTTTTCTTTGGCTTTGGATCACTTGCTTTGGAGGTTTGTGTTCGTGGTTGTTTTCTTTTCTTTTTCTCTATGATGGAATGATATAAGGGCTAGCATAAAGAACGATACGCAAAAACGGAATAACCAGCTTCTTAGTCTTGGGCCAAAAATAGATCTTGTACATACTAAGGTTTTGCACTCAAGTAAATTTAGGCTTTGGATGGGTAGAGCAAAATTCAAGCGGTACTCATGACAAGGTTAGCATAACTTTTTAAGAATAAAAAAGTTCTTTGATTCATTCAAAGTTGAGAGCAACGAAAAAGAACTATAGGACTTGAGTTATCATTACGTCCACACAAGATTAAGCTAGCATTTAATTAAATTTCAGATTCATATTAAAAGAGAGCACTAGTTTAAACATGCATAAATCAAGCATAAGATCGAGCAAAGCGGCAACGATCATCACATATCAACATGGTACAATTTTCCATCCATATTACGATCATAAAAGCAACGGTGAAACTTATTCATGATGATGGATAAAAACTACTACTATCACACATATGCTGAAAATAAATAAAAACAAGAAAATACTACGCATACATAAACGCGCACAAGATGAAAAAAATAAAAAAAGGAAAAGGAAAAATCAAACCACACTTAAAAAGCTTCATCCCTTCCTTCTTTCTTCACTCCTCATCCGATTGCTCTTGCTCCGTTGGTTGACTTTCGTTGAATTCTTGCTCAAAGTATGTTTGCATGACCCCTCCACGAAATTGATCCGGCGGCACAATTTGAAGACGTCCTAATTGATGGGCGATCCCCATCGTTCCTTCATGCCAATGGTCGACATGGCTCCGGATCCTCTCGACATCTTGTGTATTCCTTTGCATATACACCCCAATGATGGTTGCGCTTTGTTGGGGCTAGGGCATGCTTGCATAAGGTGCCACAAATGCTTCATTTGGCACTACAAAAGTTGGTGGACAATATGTTGGAGGAGGTGGCGGCATGGCTGCACCACTCCCCCATGCTTGCATTGGCACACTTCCGTAGTAGGGTGGTGGCATAGGAATCCCTCCATATGGTTGATGATATGCAGCCCCTCCTTGATCTTGGGCTGCGGAAGACGATCAGTCTTCTATAATTCTTCCTCTTTTGTTCTTCTTGGCCGGCACAAGAATTCCTTCTTCTAACCAATTCTCTCTCCCTTCCACAAATAATTTCAGCCTCATATTTGGGAGAGGAACATTGACTTTTGCCACCTTGTACCCTCTCTTTTCATCTCCACTAATGTATTTTCCTTACTTCATGTAATCAATCCCAAGTGAATTCCCCGCAAGTAGGAATTTTGGGTTCCTTGAAATACTCGGCTTTATAGAAATTGCTATCATAGATAGATAGCATCCCGAACCAATTTGTCCAGTCCCCGAAGTTGCCTCACAACACCATCGATTGATCATGATATATGACGGATCAATGGCTTGCCTTGCAATCAATGCCGAATAAAGCCAATTAACTTCCATGTCGGTGACCTTGGACTCTCTCATTCTTCCCAAAATCCTTTTGCTCATCCAATAATGAAATATCCAGATGATGGGATTTCGGATGCTATTCCTTTGCTGATTATCTTCCCCTGAAATCATACTCCAAAATCCTTCCAATACACTTTCATTAACATCAACTTGCTCCGGGGCCACCCTCTGAAAACCGAGCAACTCTCTAATTTGCTCATAAGAAATTATTTGCTCATCATCCTTGAGTCGAAATGAGAGAGATAGCACCCCTTCATTAATAACCGGTGCCATGGTCATGAGAATCTCCATGGCAAGCTCCAAATGAAAGCTCACCCCCACTCCATCGGAAAATTGCCCCCAACCAAGGTGGTTCATCATTTGATAGATATCCGGGTAAAATCCCAACACTTGGAGAGCATCATCATCGAAGTCAACGTTAGGCGCAATCCTCTTCTCTAGGCGACCAAGCTTCTCCTCCTCCTCCTCCGACATCATGAAAAATCCATACTTGCAACATCGCGGAGTGTACGGTGGTGGAGCGGATGAACGAGTCGAGCGACGAGGTTTAACGGGTGGCTCTTCTGTTCACCCTTGCGGTGAGGTGTACCACATGGACGACCTTCGTGTGTTTCTTCTTCTACTAAGGAGCATGGTGTCGCTCCTTGATGGCGCCACGTCCTCTTCCATGCTTCGCGGCGACTCAGAGATTGAGTGCCTCCCCGAAGAACTTGTCGATGCTGGCTTGGACGATGACGATTGTGTCTTCCTTCCAAGAACCTTGCTAAAAGCCTTCCTCATTTTGTTGTTGCTGCACAAATCACAAACAAACTCTCCCGGGGGTTTCTTGCCGGTAGAAATACACACAAAAGAAGTATATGGAAGGGCAAGGATTGTGACGTATTTTTCTGAATTTTTGGACTCAAGAATGGAGAACGAATTTTTCGGAGGTGTTTCTGGAGATTCTAGACTAGAAGCTCAAGAACATGAACTAGCAATGAAGCAAATGGCTTACCTGAGGAAGACAAGCACCGGGGGGCTAAGAAATAGGCCAGGCCGGCCGGCCTGGGCCGACCGGCCTAGGGCCCCTGCCCCTCTTTTCTGGCTCTTCTTTCTCCCACTTGTTGCTTGATTGATCATGGTGTTGTGTACTCGTGCTCCACGCCTTCCACCGTCCAATTTCTCTCAGCCACTCCTTTTTCTTTCATGATCAAGTCCTCCATCTTGATCATTTACTTTGTGTCACTTCCATGCTTCCTTGCCTCCCATGCTTTCATCCATATCCTGCAAAAAAATCAAGTTTTGCTGCCCCCTCATGCTTGTCCTTGCATGTGCTCAAGATGCCTCAATGATGAAGCCTTCCCGTGGTGCATCATAGAGCATTAGAAGTTCAATTAAGCTCAAAACCTTCCCTTGATCATGTTTAGATGCTAATTACTCCTCTAATTTCGAAAATTAAAAGTTTACTTAGAGATATCAGTGAGTTCAAATGTATTTTTAGAGGAGTTTTTAGGCATCAAAAACAATTGTGAGTCGAATTTTTCCGACTACATTGATTTTGGTTACATCGGGATCACTTGCTCTCATTAATTGATAGCGAGCTCCTCCGGCTTGACCGTGGGGGTATGGGTTTAGGTTCTAATTTTAGCCAAACATGAGAGAGATGTTTTGAATAAACAAAAATAGATGGGGCTTGGAAAAATTCTAACTCTAGAGAAACCGGTAGATATCAAGTTGAATGAAACCAAAAATCGATTTTCCTAGGTTCACGCGAGTCCTACCATGCGTCAAAGATTAAAAATTATTAAGGAACAACGCGGGGCTCTACTCGTGTGTTTTTATGATGTAAAACAAACCAACCTTGTCATCATGAAGAGGATGAAAGGTGTGGGTAGGTTCTGAATTTTTGGTGTAGGTTTCTCGAAAAGAGGCAAATAAATCGTAGGATGGCTCATGTCAAAGGTTTATGGTCAAATAAAATCCAAATGAAACATCCGAGCAAATTAAATGCCTCAAAAATAAGTTCAACCACTTAAGAGTTTATACCAAGTCTTGCGTAGCAAATTCTAAGACCAACTTACTAGAAAATCGAAAATAATCCGGGTTGCCCTCCCGGCAGCTTTATTCTTCATCAGGTTGTCCTTCCGGTAGCTTATTCTTGACTCGACGAACAGGTTGCCTCCCGCCTAGCGCTTCGTTTATAGTCCATGGCTAGACTTCTTCTCTTCTTCACTTCGGATCAACACTCTTTACGGGCGCTGCAATCTTGGGTACCCACTTCCGCACCATCTTGGGCACGGGCTTATTATCCGGCTTAGTCATCTTTTTGGTCTTCATAGGCGGCTTTTGTTCTTTGGTCTTGACGGATGCAACGACTTCTTTGATCACCTTCGCTTCCTTCTTCTTGGGCTCCTCCATCTTCTTTGGCTCTTCCTTACTAAAACGACGATGAGGTGGAACATATTTAGCATTGATCATGTTGCATACCTCAAAACGTGGACGAAACTTGAATATGCTTCGTGTGCCATTGACGTCGAACTTAATCTCTCCTTTGCCAATGTTGATCGTTGCCTCGACGGTCTTGAGGAAGGGCCTCCCTAGGATGAGGGGTGGCTTCTCCCTTTCTCCCATCTCAAGTATCACGAAATCGACGGGGGTGAAGTGATCTCCAACCTTCACGGGCACATCTTCGGCGATTCCCACGGGATAGCGAATTGAGTTGTCGCCCAACTCCAAGCACATACCCGTAGGCTCAAGTGGTAAGCGTAGCTTCTCGAACATATCTCTTGGCATGACACTCACACTTGGTCCAAGGTTGCATAATGCCTTCTCGAACGTGAATGAGCCAATAGAACATGAGATGGTCGGACATCCGGTGTCTCTTTGCTTCTCGGGCCCTTGATTTGCGATGACGGCACTACATTGTTTGGACATCTTGACGTGATCCGCCCCAAGTGTTGCCATCTCATACTTGTTCGCAAGTATGTCTTTGAAGTAGCGAGAATATGTAGGAACTTGGAGAGCATCCAATAGCGGCATGTTGATGCTTAACCTGCGCACCACTTCCACAAACTTTTCAAAATGACTATCAACTTTACCTCGAAAGTAGTGTGTCTTAAGCGTAGGCATCTTCGTGTCACCACTTGGCTCTTCGGTAGCAATCTCCGGAATAGTAGTCACCTTCTCCTCAGTGTGATCTTCCGCTTCGACGGTTGGCTTAGACTTCCTTGCTCCGGCTGGAAGTTCGGGATCCTCCGTCTCCTTTCCCGAGCGAGTTTGAATAGCCTTCACCGTCTCGGGACCTTGGGGCTGCCCCGGCAATCTTCCTTCACTAGCGGTTAGGCGCCCGACAAGTTGTCCCACTTGCGTCTCTAAAATCTCATTATGTTGTGCACTTGATGGTTGGAGCTCCCGACCTGCGTCACCTTGCCATCGATGTTCTCCAATATTTTATCCATAGTCTTGAACTTAGTGACAGTGTCCTTGTTGATCTTTGCTTGCTCGTCCATGAAGTCCTTCAATTGTATACGAAGAGGCACCGTATTTTGAATAGACGAACTTGCATTAAATTGAGATCTACCTTGCCCGTAGCGGAAGTTTGGCAGATCTCCTTTCCTCATGTAGTCGAGCACCTTTGCGTCCTCCGGGCAATCTTTTTGGACATGGTCGTACTCTCCACATTCTTCACACGTGGATCCTGCTTCGGCGGCCTTTAAGTCTTGGGCTGCTTTCTTTTCTAGCTCCATCTTCTCCAACCTTCTCATGAGCGAGTCAATCTTCCCTTCTAGAAGTTCCTCCTTTTCAACATGCAAAACACCTTTAACATTGCCCGTGGGTTGAACCGGAAGTAAACGTCCCGATGACGCCCATGTATCATTATCCGCAACCTTCTTGAAAAGAGTGAATGCCTCTGTGGGAGTGAGCTCAATGATAGATCCTCCTGCTGATGCGTCAATTACGGTCCTTAATGCTAGATTGAGACCTTGATAGAACTTATGAACAAGGTCCTCCTTCGGGAACTTGTGATGTGGCACGGCTCGGGTGTACTCATTTAAACGCTCGAAAGCTTCCACGATAGTCTCCGTAGGATATTGAGCAAAAGTAGCAATCTTATTTCGCAAGCTTTGAGTCTTACCCGACGAATAATACTCCTTCATGAAAGTTCTCATCAATGCTTCCCAATTTTGCACCGTCTCCACCGGTAGAGTGTAGAACCATTACAACGCTTTTCCGAGAAGTGAGAACTGAAAAAGTCTTACCCTCAATTGATTTTGATCCAGCCCTTCCATCGTGAATGTCTGACAAAGTTGAATGAACGCTTTGCATCCTCTTTACCGGTGAAAGGTGTATGTTGCACCATACGGATGGTTGAAGTCTTGATCTCGAACGGTCTTCCGATGTCGGCTAGGTTGAGGATGGGAAGATCGACAAGTTCCAGGATGCAAAGCTCCCCAATCTTCCTCTCTTGTGCCATTGGCGGCGATTGAGGTTGATCTCTCCTCGGACTTGGAGGTGGTGATTCCTTCTTTGGACTTGTAGGTGGTGATTCCTTTGGAGATCCCGACGATCCTTCGGCTCCAGCTTTTGGATCTACAATCCCCAGCTTCCTAGATCGTGCTTCGCATCTCCCTTGCCTGTAAAGTTTTTATGGATCATCCACAAAATTTTTTGGTTTGTTGGAGAGATAGCCGTCCATCTCCTGTTAGGGTTAGCGATAAACAAAATATAGAAAAGATCTAAAAAGAAAATAAAACCATAAAAAGGGTTAATCAAAAACTAGATTAGATTGGCTTTTGAGGATGATCAAAGTTTAATAGATGCAAAAGAAAATCAAAAAGAAAACTGAAAATACTTACAAACGAGATACTAGATTGGATCTTGATTACTTGTTCCCCGGCAACGACGCCAGAAAAAGGGCTTGTTGACGGTTCAAATATGCGTCAAGGTTCACCGCAAGCTTATGGATCATGTAGTACCTTTTTCCCTCGAGTATCACCCAAGGTATCGAATCTGTGGAACAGTGTGTAACGCAAGACTCAATCTAATAACCGAGAAACACTTGCATCTTTAAGAAGTTTCGAATGCATCTAATCTACTAAGATCATTAGAGGTAGCAAAGCATTGAGGTACCGATCTAGAGGGATCTAGATCGTGTTTACGTCGTAATTCCGAGCAAGATAGTAGAGAGAGTAAAACGAATCTCATTGAAAGCGTCTTTAAACCTTGACCTTCGGTCAAACCCCCTAAGTCGCCCCACCGTACTCGGTGTCAACATCCTGTCACGATGTTCCCCTTTCTTCGCGGTCGAATCTTAAAGCACACTCGCAAGGAGTGCGTTGAGCTAATTGGTAGATCGGGTATGCACCTCTAGCCACCGCGGCTACAAGAACATCCCATGCAATCTATCTCGAGAATAGATTGAGGAAGAAAACACCCAAGCAAGAACAAGAATCATAAACAAAGGTACTCGATCGCTAGGAATCGGATCCATTAAAACTCCATCAAAAGTGTATACATGAATAAGATCCAACCGGGATCCTACCTTGATCTTGATTCACGCCTCCGGAACTCCGACGTGGTCTTCCTTGCAAGGTTCCCACGCCGGCTAGGTAAACCCTAGACGACTAACACGACCCTCCTCTCCGGGATGGTGTCCATCAAGCTCCTCTGCTCCTCGGCGGCGAATAACGAATGGCTTGATAGTTGCAACTTTGCACGGGGACTATAAATAGCCCGAGGATCATCTAGGTCAAAGGGGGCAGCGAACCAACACGAAAACGGGCCAGGCCGGCCGGCCTGGGCCGACCGGCCCAGGGTGTTTTCAGCCCGGTTCGCCCCCGGTTTTCTTCCCGAAACTTCTCGCGACTTTCTGAGTTTTTGCCGAGTTGCATGTGGGTCCTTGACGTCATTTTCCTCACGGTTTAGATAACGGTGCTTTGCATATGAACTCTCGCATCTTTCGTCTAGGTCCTCGACACTTCTCGGCTTCACACTTTAGTCCTTGGTTCATTTGGAGTCATGTTCATCTTGTATCCTGACTTGTCCCGAGGTCCATGATCTTCTCGTAAAACCCTTGATGAACCTTACCCGGAAGTCCTCATTTAGACTCTTGATTCCTGTGTAAACAATAAACTCCAAAAACCATGCGTGAGTGCAAACTTAACATATAATGAGGGTTAGGATCGTTAGTGTGAATATCAAATTAATACCAACATAGAAGATAAATAAGTGGCTAGGTTGACGGAAATTGACCGCCAACAGGTAGCTTGAAGAAGAAGACCGAAGAATCATAATCAACTCTGAAAATGCAGTCTGCTGAGATTAAGAGGTTGCAGAAGCTAACTAAAGACACTGAAGACCTCCTTCATCTACTGCTTAGCAGTAGAGGGTGAAGAGGTTAAGATCAATGTTCCACAGTCTCTTTAGATATTGACCTGTATTTAGCTTGGTTAGTCTATATTCTTTGTGAGATTGTTATCGTATAATAGTTTGTGATATGGGATGAACAATATGGTTGTGCTTGATGGGAAACAACAATTTGTTTTACTGTATAAAAAAATATGTGTTGATTACTATTTTGTCAACCAGATTGAAATTAAAATTAAATCAATTAGATTTGATGCATGATTAGTTAATTTAATATGTTGGCCTTCAGTGGGCTTAGCCAATTATAATTGAGGCAAAAGTCAATTTTATTCAAATTAACATGACATAAAGAGCCGGAAACAATGTGCGCAATTATTGGACTCGACCCATCAAAAATGGACCCATGAGAATCAAATTTAGGCCCGAATCAACAACAAATGGGCCTACCGGAAACATTTTTATGCTATATGAACAACACCGGCCTACATGAACAATTTTGGGTTAAACCCAACAACAAATGAGCAAAATTTGTTTTATGACGATACAGTTCGTCACAATTGGCATGCCACATCAAATTCTGTCTAGCGTGGCAAAGCTGCAAGAACCAAGCTATGATGATTTGTAGTTACGATTTGTACGCGTCATTATATTAGTGACACAGCGAAGTAAGGTCTCGTCACTAATCGTGGTTTGTGACGCTCGATTAATGATGAAGGATTTCCGTAACAATCGGCGTCATAAATCGCGGTTTATGATGAGAAACGCTCTTTTTTGCGTCACTAGTCGGCGTTTTCCTTGTAGTGATGTCAGTGACAGTAGAGAGGGAGAAGCATAGCTAACAGCAGCAACTCAGAGGTAATTTAGTCTTTTCTCATGTTGTTGCCACGCTGGCTCGCGGACATGTGTTACCAGCTCAGCCAAAGTGACAAAAATGTCAGTAATGTGCAACCAATGTGTCAAATGTGTAGATGTAATTCTAAATATGACTTTTGAAGAGGTGGCAACCGTAAGGATGACAAATAGTCAAATAGCCATGCCTCGCCTCCGGCAGACGCAGTGGGGGGCATCGCGAGATCAGGGTGTTCGAAGTCAAATCTACAACCATCGATGGGCAGTTGCTCAGCCACCGAGAACCCGCTGCCATCCTCCACGCGCATCACTATGGCCACCAAACATGCGCTCAGCTTGACCGACGTTGTACGGTTCAAGTGCGACACCTCCACGGCGGTGGAGTGGTCCTTCAGCAGCCCCCAGACTGTAAATCTGAGCTCCGTTGGCGCCAGGCGCTCGATGGCGCGGAGCTGCGAGGCGACGGCAACCGTGGAGATCCTGTACGTAGCGGTCGGTGACGTCAATGTCGAGGAGGGAGAGCTCCATGCGAGTGGCCTGGTTGAGTGCGGCATCGAGGGCGTGCAACGTGTTGTCCGGCGTGAGATCAGTTTGTCGTGAGCAGCTGCGTGGGAGCAGCTGAGCTGAGGCACGAGAGGACGTGGAGGACCGCGTGGGAGCAGCTCAACAGGTGAGGACGTGGAGGAGAACGTCGCCCCGCTGTCATCCTGCAGATCAGGAAGGGGTCGCCGAAGGCAGGCGAGGATGTGGAGGAGCACGTGGCCATGCCGCCGGACTGCAGATTGGGAAGGGGCCGCCGGTAGCATGAGGCGGGGTAGCGGAGGGGAGGCACGGGCCGAGGACGATTTATGGAGACAGGCAAGGTGGAGGCTACGGCGGACAGGAGAGGTGGTTGCAGTGGGGCAGTGAGGCGGCGACGGCGGGCTTTGAGGTGCAACAAGTGGGGAGGGAGGCGAGGGGGCGGTGGTGGGCAGGCAAGGGGCATCAGCGGGATTCAAGGCACAGCCACGCGAGAGGCGTGGGGCGGTGGTGTAGGGTGTGACGTCAGGATTCATGGGCGGCAGGCCCGGCGCGTGCGCCCCGGGGGGAGAGGCGAGTGGGACAGGAGGATGACGTGGCTAGACTGAGAGTTGAGAGAAATCAGTCTGAGACGTTTAGTGGGTTGCTCCTATAAAATTTTTATAGATTAATCATTTTCATCTTTTCATATGTAAAATGGTGTTATAAATTGAAGGTAAACATCATAGTCTTCGATCAATTTGCATATCAACATTATCTCAAACTTAAAATGGTGAATGCAAAAATTTAAAAATAATAAACTCCCTCCTAAAATATTGATTTGCATGCGAATTAGTGAATAAAACAATAATTCATTTTTAATATCAGTAGTCTCTCAATATTTCAAAGACGTTGCAGATGTTTTCCATCAAACCTAAAAATTTCAGAGTTGTTGTAGCCAAACAACTTTTAGCTTTTGCGCAACAGATTTTTCACGATTCACAACAGTTTTAGCTTTTGCATAGTTCACAACAGTTTTAGCTTTGCACATTCAGTTTTAGCTTTTGCACAGTTCACAACAGTTTTAGCTTTTGCACAGTTCACAACTTACAACAAATTTTTCACAACTCACAACAGTTTTGCTTTTGTATAGCTCACAGCTCACAACAGTTTTAGCTTTTGCACAACAGATTTTTCACAGCTTTTTAGCTTTTGTACAGTTCACAACTCACAACAGTTTCTTTCACATCTCACAACAATTTTTTACAACCAGAGCCCAACCAAACGCGCACGTTTAAACGTGAAGATTTAGCCTGGTGCCGAGTGTCGGCGCTCTATATAAACCCTTCTCGGCCGTGGTAAGCTCAGTTTAGGGTCCGGTTCAGCTTCTGGCCACCAAGATCGTCACCGAGCAGATGGCACTCTCTCGCCGCATGGCCGCGCCGGTCCTCGTCTTCCTGCTCCTCCTCGTCGCCTCAGGTGCCTGGTTATCCTACCTATTGTTACCGTGCTCGTCCATTGCTAGATAGTACGTGGCTGCGTGCAAATTAAATTAATTAACTATATCTCACGCTTCGTTTGCTTTAATTTGCCGTGTGGCGCAGAGATGGGTCCGGCGATGGTGGCGGAGGCGAGGGAGTGTGTGTCGCAGAGCAAACGCTTCAAGGGCCTGTGCATGAGCAGCAGCAACTGCGCCAACGTGTGCTTTAGCGAGGGATTCCCCCACGGCGAGTGCAAGATGGCGGGCGGCACGCGCAAGTGCTTCTGCAAGACGAAATGCTAGTCGCCGGCCGGAAGCCATCAGTCCTACTCCTGCCGTTGTCCCGTGTTCATCGGTTCTCGCGGCTATGCTGTAGCGACCTGTTTTGCTCTGGCTTTTGCTCTGTTTCCTCAGAATAAACTCGGTGCTGGTGCTGCGCGTGCGGAACATCTATCTCGCTGTTGTTTGTAACCGTTGGTACAAAACTGGTAGGCAGTAAGATGATGTGATAAGGTTCTCCTTTATGTAACGCAGTTTCGTGCCAAAATCAGCTTACTGCAGCATTTTTTTAAAAATAAAATTATGTCAAGTTTGTCGCCAGTGAACGATTGGACAAACATTGCAGGAGTACATCGTGAGGCAGACAGGACAGGCAGTTCCGGCGTTAACGCTCGAAGCGTCTTCCAATTCGAGAAAACACGCTCTTACCAGCTGTTTCCCAAATTAAGCACTTGGCAGCTTGGCTAATCTAAGGTCGAAGGCAGCTCTATATACTCCCTGTGTTCTGTTCCAGACTTCCAGTGGATGTATGCATTAGCATTCCTTCACACCCACCTCGTACTGCCTTCAAGATTCAAGGCCGAGTGCTTGGTCAGTCGTCGGTCCAGGCTTTGCGAGATACGGCCATGTCTCGTGGCGTGGTCCTCTTCCTCTTCCTCCTCCTCGTCGTCGTGGCAGGTGATTAGCTTCGCTATGGCGTCAAGCGTTAGCTGCTCGATCATTAGCCATCCAATTAACAGAACCACACCGCGCCAAGCAGATTAGAGGGTAAATAACCAACCAGCGCATTGCGATGGGATACGGACGAAATGTGATGAATGATATATGCTTTGTATATGCGGTGCAGAGATTGGCACGATCGAAGCCAAGAAGCGATCGAAGCTTGCCAAGAAGACCGCCAAGTCCCTGATGAAGGGCAAGAAGGAGAAGGAGGAGGAGGAGGAGGAAGAAGAGGAGAACCACTGCCTCTCGCAGAGCCACCAGTTCAAGGGCTTCTGCTTCAGCAGCGACACCTGCGCCGCGGTGTGCATGAAGGAGAGCTTCAACGGCGGCGAGTGCAAGTTCGAGAACGCCCTGCGCAAGTGCTTCTGCAAGAAGCCCTGCTAGGTGCTCCATCGGGGTTGTCTCCATTTCATCTGTTTAGTCTCCATCACATGTGATTTTTGCTCATCTCGTTTCAAACATGGATTTGGGTGCGAAGGAGTAGGTTAACATATATAGCAAAATATGCTCCCGGAAGATCGTGAGTGGCACGCATGCGGTACTTGGAAACGTGCAATACCTCAATTCTTATGCTTCAGGGAGTTCAACGTTTACTTATCTGCTAACACCTATTTCATGTTCTCCCTATGGGCTGCAAATCCTTTACCACCACCACCCCCCCCCCCCCAGCAGGCCCGCAAAATCGCATATACGCCAAGTTGACATTCTTATTTTGGCAAAAACAGAAAAATATTCTTCAATATTTCCCCATCTCAGATTACCATTTATCTCAAGTTGGGAAAAACAGACTTCACGTGTGCATATATGCGTCCTGCTATCCGCAGCGCATCCTTCCGTAACAGAAGAAGTGGAAGGGTATAAAAATAATTTTGTTTTTTCTCAGGATTCCTGATTTAAGTTTTCAAGAGGTGGAAGGGTAGAATTATAATTTTGTTTCTCTCTCAAGATTCATGATGTAAGTTAGATCTAAATTTCGCAAGTGAATTATGTCAAACTGTTAGAGATGAGCTCTTTTTTTACTTCTTAGAGCAACTCCAACAGTTTGCTATCTTAGTTTGACATCTATCTAATTTTGGCAAAATATGAAAAAATAGCCTCCAACAGTTTGGCAAAACAACTTGACATCAATAGCAACTTGGCATCCCTCCTCTCCCCGCGCGCATATATGCGCGCAGCTATCCGCAGCGCATCCTTCCGTAACAGAAGAGGTGGAAGGGTATAAAAATAATTTTGTTTTTTTTCTCAGGGTTCCTGATTTAAGTTTTAAGAGGTGGAAGGGTATAAACATATTTTTGTTTCTCTGTCAGGGCTCCTGATGTAAGTTAAATCTAGATTTGGCAAGTGAATCACACCAAACTGTTGGAGATGAACTCTTTTTTTACTTGGCATACCTTTTTAGAAGTTGGCAAAACACCAGATTTGCCAAGTAAAATTTGGCAAACTGTTGGAGTTATCTTTTCAGAAGTTGGCAAAACACAAGATTTGACAAGTAAAATTTGGCATACTATTGGAGATGGTCTATGTTGTTAGCATCTCCAAAAGTTTACCAAATCTTACTTGTCAAATCTTGTGTTTTGTCAATTTCTAAAAAAATATCAAGTAAAAAAAGAGCTCATCTCCAATAGTTTGACATAATTCACTTGCCAAATGCAAACCTAACTTATATCAGAAACCCTGAGAGAGAAACAAAATTATGTTTATACCCTTCCACCTGTTAAAAACTTGCACCGGGAACCCTTCTTTATCCTTTATTTCTTTTTTCATCCTCCCACCTGCATGGCGTGTGGGAGAAACACCGATGCCAACCCGGATCGTCGCGCGTATTGCCAAGTTTCTATTGTTGCCAAGTTTGTTTGCCAAACTATTGGAGACCAATTTTTCTTATTTTGGCAAAATTAGATAGATGCTAAGTTAGTTTGTCAAACTGCTGGAGATGCTCTTATATTTTGTTTTAGAGTAAAGTCTACCGTCGGTTCTTAAACTATCACAGGTGTGTCATCTCGGTCCATGGACTCTCAAATTTAGGCTTCGACATTTGGTTAAATCGGTTTGGTTAAATTAGTTATCAAATATTTCGGTTATGGAGAAGTGTTAACCGAATTTGTTGTTCAAAACTAATAACCAACGCAAACCGGTTTCAGTTAAATCGGTTCGGTTAACCGGTTAACCGAAATACATATTATTACTTCTATAAAAGATAATGTTATAGCATAATCGTATTGGAAAGCACCTAAGTAGACATCAATCATGCAATAAAACAAAAGGAAAAAATAACAATTAATGCTTCTAACAAATAAAGTCTACCAGAAATACATTTGAGTATGTAAAAAGTGACAACTATAGTGTCTAATATAACAAGTTCGAAAGAATTTTGGTTAATCAGTTAGTTCGGTTAATGCTAATTCAAAACTGAACAAATTTCGATTAATCTAATAATGACAAAGTCTTAACCGAATAGATCACAAAAAAATCGGTTAATCGACATTTTCGGTTAAATCGGTTCACTTCGGTTCTGTTAATCAGTTTCGGTAAATTTTTGCCCACCTCTACTCAAATTGATCGTTTAGGTTCTCAAACTTGTTCGTCTGTGTCATCCCGATCTCTAAACTTTCAAGTCACCGATTTAGGTCTTCAAACTTATTTAATTGTTTCATCTCAGTCCCAAATTTGATTTTGAGTCTCATCTAGATCAAAATTGGACGATCTAAAAACTTTATATCAAAAACTAATTCATATTTTTTCCTACAAACTCGAATAAAGATAAATTTTATATCAAAATTGTAACCCTCAACGTGATATACAACTTTGTAGTTGAAAATTTTTTGAACTAAAATTGTTTAGGGTCCCAAAATATTATTGTATGTTTATAGCTTTTGAAATTTAAAATTTAAAATTTCATTTTGGGACATTAAACAACTTCAAATAAAAAACTTTTCAACTATAAAGTTGCACATAGTATAGATCACTACAACTTTCATACAGACCATGTCAATATACAAATTTTTTTGATAATTTTAAAATTCAAAATCTATAAACATACAACAATATTGGGGGACCCTAAACAATTTTAATTCAAAAAAATCAACTACAAAGTTGTAGGTCGCTTTGAGGGCTATAATTTTGATATAAAATTTATCTTCATTTGAGTTTGTACGAAAAATTATAAATTATTTTTTGATATAAAGTTTTTAGATCGTCTTGATTTGACCCGGATGAGATTTAAAACCAAATTTTGGGATTGAGATGACACAACAGAACGAGTTTGAGAACCTAAACGGAAGATTTGCAAGTTTAGGAATCGGGATAACACAGCCAAACAAGTTTGAGAACCTAGACTGTCAATTTAAGAGTTTATGGACCGAGATGACACACCCGTGATAGTTTAGGGACCGACCATATTTTTTACTTTTTGTTTTACAACAACGTCTCCGGAGGCGCGAGGGAGTCTGGTGGATGGCCTCTACTCGGATCACCCGGTTCCTTTGGACACGGTCGTAGGTGCGGGAAGGGAGGAGGTAGCTGCACGGGATCGGGCACGGGTTGCTGTACGTCTTGCTGAGCTCTTCGCCGTTGACTTTGTATGCGTAGAGGGAAGCATCTGCAGCTGCCGGCGCTACCAACCACTTGAGCACTTCTTCAACAGCGCAGTCCGAAATTTCAAGAGCTCTTTTTCTATACGCAATGCTTACCATTTTTGTAACTTGGACAATTCTACTACTTAGAAGTATAGGGTCCAAGCAACACGAAATCCACTTCTTAACCATGGTATATATATTTGATGATCGCGACGAGCAAGCAATTTAATACAGCCTTTCTTTTGCGGATCCTTAGTGGTAATTATGAGTGGGAGAATTGCTGTTCTACTTCTTGTGCCGTAAAATAATTCTTGCAAGCCGATAGAAAGTGTTCACTTTTGAACGACAAGCCTATTAATAACCATAGAGCAAGCTAACATAAGTACACATACACACTAGGTTCAGTATTCCTTGTACATGATCCACAAACATATAGAAACTTTCATCAACATACAACATGTTTTAGCAGAAGGATATGATTAAACAAGAAAATAGACAAGGAAAAAACATTGCTATCCTAGGTGCACGCTCCCTCGATCCTACCACGTACTTTCTTGTAGTAGCTAGCTACATCGCCCAGTTAGGCTACAACCTACTCCGTATATAGTAATTAATTAAATAATTAATGTACCAATCACACTGCAGTCTCTCCACTGTACAATGCTGGCATACACATAAAGTGACACGCTTTGACAAGGACCAGAAACTTACACTGACGACGTTCATGCATTAGACAAAACAAAACAAGCTGTTTTGGCTCATTCTCTTTGTCCAAAACACGCCGTGTGTTCGTCAACTGGCACGGCGGTAATACGGCGTGGACGGTGGTCGTAGTGGTAATTTGCACGATGGGGGTGTGCGTCGATCGTAAGCGCTTGCAGTGTTGTTGCAGACCACATGCAGAGATCGATCGATCTAGAGGAGGAAATTAGGGAGGCCGATCTTCTTGCCGGTTCTCTTGACGTCCTCTTGCACCTTGCTCCGGTACTCCCCGAACGTGAACGTCCTGTAAGGAGAAGGCTCCTCGCAGGTGCCGATGGGCAAGTCGTAGGACGGGCAGAGGAAGTAGGCGACGGAGTAGCGCTCCGTCGTGGCGTTGGTCACCACCTTGTGCTCCACGCTCTTGTATCTGTTGTTGCTCCAAGCCTTTCAAAAAAATGCAACGAAGAAAGCCACCTTAATTGGGGTTACAATGCAACAATGCAAGCACGATGCTGACAGATTGTAGTAAAAAGAGAAGCGTTTAGGTTGTTGCTGATGTTCATTATCAGTACTACATTGAATGTAAAGTTGGGTGTGTGATTTCAGTGTCTGGGTAAGGGCAAGATCGCTTTAGTGTACTCCATATAGCAGCTCAGCTGTACTGTGGTGTGATCTCCCATTGGTTCCTGTCGCAAAAGCTGCAGTACACCATGTGGCTATGTGAGTGTAGCGTGCATGGACAGGTCAGCTCTCGTACCGCGATGTTTTCCTGTCCCTAGAATTTGGTTAGCCGCGGTACGCGCGCAGCTGTGTGTGTGTGCGCGCGCGCGTGTCTGACGCGGCATGCACGCAAGGCCGATGACGTGTCTAAAGTTTGAAGACTCGATGGATCGGAATCGGAATATGTCCATGCTGGATTCTGTACTTACACGCAGACAGGCAGCCACCTTGTGCCTGATGCGATCCTCCCTCCTCGTGCACGAAGAAACAAGGTATAGTAGCTACTAGGCTTTACTAGGTGCTACCTCGGAGGAGGACGACGACACCGACCGATCGGCATGTGCAGAGAACCATGCAAGCAGGGGAACAAAGCAACGTGACGGGCGTGTACGTACCTGGAAGAGGTCCCCGATGTTGACGATGAGGGCGCCGGGGATGGGCTTGACGGCCACCCACCTGGCGCCCTTCATGAGCTGCAGGCCGCCGACGTGGTCCTGGCAGAGCACGGTGAGGAAGTCGCTGTCGGTGTGCGGCACCAGGCCGAAGGCGTCCGGGGACACCGGGCACGGCGGGTACCGGTTCAGCCGGAGGAAGCACGTCGTCTCGTCGCACCCCTCGGCCGGGAACCGCTCCGCCGCCGCCGCCGCCGCCGCCGACCCGCGCCGCCCCGCCAGGAGCGCCTCGGCGAGCACGCGCGCCAGCGTGCCGGCCAGCTTCGACATCGCGCCCGCCACCTCCCGCGTCACGTCCCTGCGCGCGGCGACGACACGGCGACGTCGCCACAAACCCCGTGGCTCTCATCAGCTAATTTGCTAGATTATACACACACATGATGTGACGATAGCATCGTGTAAACTATAGATACTGTTGTGCCGACCTGAAGACTTCAATTATTATTTCACCGATATTTTAATCTAATTAATATACACGCAACTTGAGCTCTAACTGCTAACTGCAAGTCTAGAAAAGTCGAGCCCAATCATAAAACAAATTCAAATATTAAAAAAATAGCAGATTCAGACATTTGGTAGGGATCACACGTATAATAATTTATTAGAAAGCACATAAGTACTCCTTTTCCATGACACAACATATATACTAGTAGAAAAAAAGTAAATATAAGGACGGTCCCTCGATGTTTCACCAACTTTAATCCTTTTCCTCCCGGATCACTACTAGACCCGTGAAAGGACCACTGATTGTTAGCCGCCATATGCACAAATAATCAATCATGAAGTTGTATTCATCATGGGACTATGACTACTCCCTCCTTTTCAAAACGTGGTATGATATGACACGGTCTTCCAAATTAGATTTTTGATGATTCACTTATCTTATATCATATTGTTTTACAATTATACATTTACGATTATCGGGGAGTATGTACATTTGATTACAATACAATCATGCCAAATTTATATTATGAAACTAATTTTTTTATTAAATTGTTGATAAAAAATTGTAATTTTTGACTCTTAATATGTGTGGGTGCCTCACTAATAGTAGGAACGGGTGGAGTAATTGCAACAGAATTGAACCTCGACGGACCGTAGCATTTTACACATCAGACAGACGTGAGTTACAACCCACTACTTTGAACCGACTTGCTGACTTAGTAAAGCAGTAACAAGAAAAGTTGATGCTGCCAGGCCAGCTTGTAACCGGCCGGGTTACGTCGTGTCCTACCTAGCTGGTAAATATTCCGCCCGCCGCACCAATAACCCGCGTCGCAGTCATACGCGACCCGGCGGCCCATGGAATCGTATTTTGTTACCAGTCCCTCTTAGCTCTAGGACCGAAAAAAAACTTCTCCGATGGTTCTACCTCCGTCCCTAAATATATGTAGTTTAGGATAAACTAATTTGTTCAAAAATGAACTAATTTTTGAGAAATGCTGGTGTGCGTCGGTTGGCAGAACACACCAGTTCGATCGATCTACTTGCACGAGATGAGAACAACAGAATCGGAATCAGCGTGGACGCATGTCGAACGCCCAGAGTGAGCGAGCTCGTCGTCGCTCGGTAAACTATGCACAAAAATGAGAAAAAAGCATGGTACTTCTCGCTAGCTAATTAGGGGGTACGGTGGTGGTGTGCTACTGGCCGGTGTGAAGTACTGTGAACTGGAGTGATCATGTATGATGCTGTACGAACCTGAGGGCGGTGAGGTCGCCGAAGTTGCAGCGGTCGCCGGAGACACCGGCGAGCGGGACGTGGAAGGCCTCGGACCAGGAGAGCTGGCGCGGGGACGTCGCGGTCGGGGTGCCCCAGCGGTAGGAGTGGTCGAGGAGGCCGGCCGTGGACTTGGCCTCGAACGGGAGGCGGAACAGGCGCGCCTGCTCCCGCCGCATCGCGTCCAGGAGCCCCGGCGACACGCCGTGGTTGCGCACCTGGAAGAACCCCCACTCCTCGGCGGCGCGCGCGATGGCCGCCGCGCACGCCGCCCGCTCCGCCTCCGAGCCGCCGTCGCGCGTCAGGCACCCGACGTCGATCATCGGGAGCTCGCACTCCGCCACGGGAACAGCTGCTGACGCCGTGTGCGCGCCATCCTCACCGTCGCCGCCGCCGTAGCGCCGGAGCAGCGCGTGGTAGCTGTCCGCCAGCGGCGGCTCCGCTGCGCTCCCCGCGAAGGCCGGCATGGCTTTCGTTCTGGCTGGCTCCCGGTCGATCGGACGAACGAACAGGCTGTGTGCAAGGTTCACACTCGCTGGCTGGAGGTTGGAGCTGCGCGTGTGTGCGCACGCGGAAGCTCTAGCTGTGCTTGGCTTGCCTATGCGAGCGTCCTGCCCACAAGCTGAAGAAGCTTCCTCTATATATAGGGCCGAGAGGGAGACGCGGTGGCTTGCTGCATTGGCTGCCTGCGGAGGAGTTGTGCACCGTCGCACAGCACGCGAACGCAGCCGGGACGCGCGCTCGTGGCGACGAAGCTTTAACTAACTTGTGCGTGGTGGGGTCCGGCCCGGTCGAGCGCGAGGGCGAGGCGTGACACCATCACACCAGTGGTGATTAATTAGGCGAAGGCGCGCGCGCGCGCCGGCGAAGGCCGACAATTGGAGGCGGTATGGACGACAACGACGGTCGACGCGCCGGGTTTGTTTTGACTGGGCCAGCGGCAGCGGCGACGGCGACTGCGATCGAGCGAGCAGGCGACGACACGCGCGGGCGTGCATGGCGACGCGGACAGCGTAGTTTAATTCGCTGCCAGTACTAGTACACGTACGGCTTGGGTGTATATACTGATGACAGAGTACGGGTGCGCGTACGTATGGGCAACTAGGCATGCAGCAGGGATTTCTCTCGAAGGGTGTAGTAGTGGCGTGCAGCCTTGTCGGTCCCACCGCGGCCTCCAAGGGCAGCAGGTCATGGCCGCGCCCGCTGCGTGTTCCGCCGGGAGGCATACGGGCGCGGGGCGCCTGCCGCGCCTCTGCACTCCTGCTGCGACCTACGATATCCCCCAGTTCCCCACTCGTCCGCTCTGTTTAGTTCCAAAAGTTTTTACCAAAAATTTCTCATCTAGAGAATGATGTTAGTTCATTTCTTTTCTCTGCACACGCGGTCCGATTCAAAAAATTTCAAAAAGTTTCACATTTTTTCACTAACTAAATAGGACCTCAGTCGGTCGTCACTGGGTGTATGCAGTCACTGTGACAGTGCAAGCTTTGGCGTTAAAATGTAGTACGGAGTACTTACTTTTTTTTTTAAGACGTGCAAAGCACGTTTTTCATTAAGAGAGGAGAAAATTACAGAACACGACTCTAGAAGGACCTCTAGAGTGTGGCAAACATCCCACACGACAAGAGGAAAAGAAAAGGAAAGGGGTCCCCGACACCACCACAACAACAGGCCAAACCCGACCTAGAACAGCTCAACCTGCAAGAGAAAAGGACTCACGGAAGACCCGCACATCATCGGCCGCCTAACATCGGACCTAACAAGGTAGGGCGCCTGGTCTTGCAAGACGAAGCCTCCAAGGGGGGAACGCCGCCAACGTCCGTCTGCTCCCGAAGAAGCAGACCAAGCTTTCGCTTGGCATGACCAGCAGAGCTAGGAGCCCGACAACGCCCCCCACAGGGTGAACTACGTCCGGAAACGCAGTCGTTGTCCGCTGGGCAAACGCCCGAGCAAGCTTTCGCAGGGCTCCTAACCACAAGACGCAGCCGACCGGGCGAGGATCCGAAGCGCAGCACACCGATGGCAAGGCAGCGGGCATCCACGATGACGACGAGGAGGGCGCACAGCAACAGGTCGAGGAGCGACGGAGGGTAGCCGCCGAATGAAGACGGCAGCATCACCGGAGCCTCGGGCGGCGAACAGCAGAGGGGGAGGGGGGTTTGGCCGGGCCGCCGGCCGCCAGCAGCGGCGCCCAACCTCGCCGGGCAGGACCCGCTCTGCGACATCCACAACGTCAGTGGGAGGAGGAGAAGGCGCAGGGGAAGGGCACCTCCTCCACATCCCGCCGCCCGCAAGGACACCCGTGCGGCGAAGAGGAGGGGCGCCGGGAGCAAGCGGGCCGCCTACGACGGCGGGACGCAGCCTCGGCCGGAGCCGTCGCAACCGCCGGGAGGAGGAGGTGACGGTGACGATGGGAGGCAGTCGAGGTTGCGCCAGACCGGGAGACGACGTGCGTTCGTCGGAAGCAGACCAGCCAGCGAGCGGAGAGCGGCGCCCGCCGGGAAGGCCGCCGGAACCGTCCAGGGGGCGAGCGGCGGAGTTCGACGGAGCAGGCGAAGGGAGGGAGGCGGAGGTTGGGGGAGGGTCGGCGGCGGCAGCCCAGGCCCAGGGGAGATCCAGTGGGGCTCAGAACTGGGACAGGGCCCGCACCTCTGTGCGGCGGCGGACGAAGCGGCATGGGGGCGCGGCGGTGCAGGTCCTCGTGGCGTCGCCGGCGCACCCGCCCGACGGGGCACCGTCTGGCGGTCGCCTCCGACCGGCCGGTCGCCATGGGCGGCGGCGCCGGCGACAGCCGCCCGGCCCCTGGCCGGAGGTGGCGAAGGGGCGGCTGCAACGTCGGCGCGGGGGGGAGAGGCCGGCGCCGCAGGGCGGAGCACGCCGGCCACCGCCGCCGGGTCTAGCCCAGATCTAGGGTTAGGGTTTGCCCGGCGGCGGTCGACGAGGGAGGGCGGGGCGTGGAGGAGGGCGCCGCCGGCGACGCGTCCGACGGGGAGACGAAGCCGGGCACCGTCGTCGCCGGGCACGGGGAAGAAGGGCCGACCTTGACAGGAGTGGTGGTGCGGGTGGGTGAGGGAGAAGAGGGAGGGAGAGGGGGAGGAGGAGGGAGGGAGGAGACAAGGGGAGGCAGGAGGCCGCCGCCACCGGCGCGCGCCGGCGGCGGCGGCCGGGGGCTGGACGGCGGGGGCTTGTGCGGCGCGGCGGGGGCGCCCCCGGGTCGCCTCAGGGAGACGACGCGGGGGAGAGCGGGTCTCCAAAAAAAAAATGTACAGAGTACTTACTAGTTGCTACTACCTCCTGTCATATTTGCATGACGTTTATACAAAAGTTTTGACTTGTCTATAGTGTTAGTTTGCGAACAGAGGTAGTATGTTTTTTTTTAGAACTACAGCTAGTAAGAAACCGACCTGAATGATTGCATTAGGCCCCGTTCAGTTGTTTAGGAACGGAGGCAGGAATTGCTCCGGATAACCAATTCTTATACAAATTACACAATCATTCTGTACGGGAATAGATCAAGCTCCATGACATCGATCAATCCAAGACAACCGAACGAGCCCTTGATAAGATAAGGAAGAACTGCCATGCGGCGTTGTGCCTGTGTACTGCAGGTTGATCATTAAGCTTCTTTATTCAGTATTTGGGTTTAAGACGACAATGATCTGGGAAGAGCTTTTGAGGAATTAATCTATGGACGTACAATGGTGCTCCCAGCAGACAAGGGGCCATGCTGCCTTTGCTAGTTTGCTGCATGCTGCTCCTATTTGGGCACCATGGCCGGGTGGGGCGATGGCTTGAGGAGCTAGAATACTAGATTCAGTGGTTGCAACGGCAGCACAGGCACAACGCCGCATGGCGATGTTTTTAAAAACGAAAAGAAAAGGCACGCAACCTTTTAATGAGCACGATATATTATGTTCACTCAAAAAGTTTGCCACTCCTCTTCTCCGGAATACCATACCGTTACCTCATGCCTAGTCAGTAGGCCGACGTATGGGACGTGCGTGATGTTCCTACAGCCTGCTTTTTTTCCCCTCATTTCACACATATCTCCATTTTTATAAAGGTATAAATTAGTCATGCATTTCTTACAGCTAATGTTTCAGCATAACTTGTTCCACAAAACTTCTCGAGAAAAATTAATAGATCCTTTCTAGGAGAACTATAAAAGAAAATTCTTTGAATAAGATTTCTCACTTTCTGGAAAATTCGCTTCACACTAGGTTTTCCCAAACAAATTCTCTTGGAAAATTCTTCAAACAAGTTATTTACCAAATTTATTCAAACAAGTTCTCTAAAAAAATCTTTGTTAAGAAAGAAAAAAATCTGATAAAGAGTAGTATATATGAGGGGGATATAATTTTAGTGAAGGAAAGGCGTGACACAAAAACAAAACGAATTAAAGAACAAGATAGAAAATGAAGGGGAAAGAGGAAAATAGATAGGAAAAAGTAGAATTAAGGAGAAAAATATCTAAATGCTCTGGATGTACCACCAATTATAGATTCAAGATTTCACGAATCTACAAATACCTAGCTCTAAGAAATCTGCACATCTTTTGTGCTGAAGCTTTGCTAAACTTGGTGCATCTATCTGCACTAATAAGGATTTCTACCTACATATGTCGATCACGCACACCCTCTATATGATGCCAGTTAAAGAGAATTGATCAACATATGAACTACATTATCCTTTTTGGTGGGAAGGTACTTTACTTGCATTTCCCCCTCCATACTTTATTTTGACATTAAGTATGTCGATTGATAACTAATCAAATTATATACATATTTAGTATGCAATATTTGCATCAACATACTCATAATCATAACACCTTTAGGAAATACTAATTTATTTTAGCAACTAACAATATTAGGAATTGAAGGTTAAAATCTACATTTGAAAAAAAAAATCAAAATATGCCTTAGATCTAGGGACAAAGTGAGTATATTAAATTTTCCTACTAAAATTAAAATTTATTTTACTAAGGGTGGAGCAGTAAAATTATTACATAATAAAAATTAACGAGGTAGAAAATTATTGGATCACGTGTAAAATTATTTGCCTACGTCTGGGCCCCAAGCATGAACTATGCTCATGACTAGTGGTAGAGGTAGAAAATATATTTTCTTTATCAACGAGGTCCAAAAATGTTTTTATATTTGTGGATAAAAAGAAGTAGATCCTACCAAAATATTGCAAGACAAAAAGTTTATAAAAAATAGGTAGAGACTTCCCTGCTGAATTCGGTAAAAAAAATTGCATGACAGAAAGTGCCTTATTATACTCGTATATTATAATTGTCAAGAAATGTATTAATATATTTGCTGCAGGCTCCGTAGGTCAAAACCAAACTGATGATGCTCGGACCGCCAGTGCTGGCTTAAAAAAGGTTTGTTGAACTATAGTATGGAGTAGTACATGGTAGTCCGCTCTTTTCAACCCTGAATAATAAAGCAACGAGAAGGGCGGCAGTTTGTTCCTCGTCCGGAAGGCCAGACAAACATTCTAAGAGACCAGCTTTACTCACTAATATATACATACTCCTGCTCCAAAGTGGCAGTACGTGCTAATTTAAACTTTTGTAAGCTACCGGCCGGTCCGAGATTTGGCACAAAATTCCAATGGTTTCCCTGTCAGTAGAGGTTAACATTTTCTTCTTTTTTCAGATGGAGCGACATTTCAATGGTTTCACACACGCATCGGATCGCGCGTGGGCAACGCAGCATATTCTACGCGTTCAATTCGATCCTCTGCTGCTGCTGCTAGCCTGCTCCTGCCAAATAATTAATTCTCATGATATTAAACAAAACACGAGCTAGAAGGAGCCGGAAGCATCCAGAGGCGAATCCACCGTGGGGGCAGGGGGGCTGGAGCCCCCCTACCCTTATGAACTCCATGGAAGCCCCAGTCTCCCTACAAATTCCATACATAGGTGAAGAGGAGGAAGAAGAAAAAGAGAAGAAAGAGGAGGAGGAAGAAGTTGAGCCCCCCAAGAATTAGATCTTGGATCCGCCACTGGAAGCATCCATCTCATTTGCCAGGATCCATCACAGCATACCATGTTACAATGTCCTAATAACTGGAAGTACTGTTCGTCTCCATTTTCGACCTCATTTATTGAGGCATGTCTCGACGAAGTTTAATTGTTTCACGTTTCGAACACAGTTTTTAGTTTCCCTCCTTGATCTGTAGTATAGTCTTCGCGGACTCTAGAGACATAATCGGCCATATATGCCCATATCGGAATAGACGAAAATAGACTCTCAAAAAGGCCCTCATTCTTTTGTGGATCTCCTTGCTCTCAAGTAATAGTAGCACGATGTGAATCGGCAATCGGGAGTACGAGCATTGAGCATTTGCAAGAGTTCTCTAAATCATTTTCTAAATCATTTTCTAATCCTTGATTTTTAGTAAAATGGTAAAAATATCTCTCCAACAAGTTCTAATCCACACTCCTAATTTTTTAGAACTTCGGAAAAATCAGTCTATTCAGCGTAAATCTCCGTGTTTTTGGTTTAGGACTGAGAAATAATAAACAGTAGAAAAGGGTTCTTGATGCAAATGTACAAGAGAAACAATGCATAAAAGAGGTTAGGATAATATAGAAATAATATAGAATTCCTGATGCAAAATTATCTTTTATATTTTAGAAGTGGATTATTAGAAACTATTGGAGATGACTTTCTTTATTCTTTCTAATACCTTTTTAGAAGTACTAAAACTTCATATTTTTAGAAGAAAAATATTAGATACACTTGAAGATGCTCTTGCACCGGTAGTTTTAGCTACCAACCAAGCACTGATCTGCAGTTTCGTACAAATTAATTAACTAGGAGCCTAGCATATATGCATCGGTAATTATTATGTTCGGTTTCTCCTCTTTCTGCTTCTTGCACAATATTTTTCTCTCGTAACAAATCAGCCAATCAAATCAGCATATAATATTTTTATCAAATCAATACAAGATCTACCCAAGGGGTTTGAACCGGTAAAACACGATCGAACCATCACATCACCGTTACGCGGCAATGGACTTCCAGGGTTTCCGCAGCTGCCCGCACGCCTCCCCAGCCCGCCACGGCTATGTGTCGCTTCGGCGACACATAGATGTCCCGTCACGCCAGCTGCGGGACAGCGGGAGTCGTCCGAGCCTCCGAGTCCGAGCCTCCGAGGTATGTATGTTTTTTTTATTTTTCTCTTTTTGTTTTTTCTCTTATATGTTTTTTTATTTTTCTCCCTTTCTTTTTAATATTGTTTTTCTTCTCTATTTTTAATTCTGTGTTTTTCCTTTTCATTTTTCTTTACTTTTTCATTCGTTTTTTATCTTTTTATTTTTTTTTCCTTTCATTCTCTTCTTCGTATTTTTTCTCCTTTCATTCTCTCTCTTTCTTTTTTCTCTCTCATGTTATTTTTTCATACTATTTTATTTCTCTTTTTATTTATTTATCTATTTATTCTGCACTTCTTCCTTATTGTGATATTTTTGTCTTTGTTCATTCCACTTCTTTTTTCTTTCTTGTGTTCCATGCATGTTAAATTCTGTACTTATAATTCTGAATTTTCTTCTTTCTTGTGTTAGTCATTGTTTGTTACCTTTTGTTTTACTATTTCCTTTTATTTTACTTTACTTTATTTTCTATTATTTCTTTATCATTTAATTCAATTGGAACATCATGATTCATTTTTCTTTATATATTTGTTTCCTCCGGATATACATATTTGTTCCATCAAATTATATAATTTGTTCCGTCACGCCGCGGGGCGGAAGCGTGGGGTGGGCGGGGTTGTTCTTTTTCTTTTTTATTATTCTTTTCTTTTGTTTTTTATTTCTTTTTCCTTTTTATTTCTTCTTTATTTTTATTTATTTATTTGTACTTTTTTAATTTCCATCTTTTTTAATTTTTCTTGTTTCTTCTTCTTCTTTTTTTATTTATATTTCCTTTCTAATATTATTTTTTTATTTCATTTTTTATTCTTCATTCTTTTTTTTCTATTTCATTACTTTTTTGTTGTTTCTCTTTTATTTCTCTTTTTTAGTTATTTATTTTCTATTTTATTTTTTATTTTTTGTTCCTATTTCCATTTTTTATATATTTTTTCTTTTTAATATTCTTTTTAATATTTGTTTATTCGAGATGAGATGTAAATTTGTTCTGACTATAATAAATTATTCTAGCTATAATAATATTTTGTTCGGGGTATAATAATAACTTGTTCTGTCTATTTATTTCTCTCCTTCTATGTCATATTTGTTCCTCCTCTAAAATTTGTTCCGTCAGTTCATATAACTCGTTCGGTACGTACAAATATTTTGTTCCGGCAGTTTGTATAATTTGTTCGACACGTATACATATTTGTTCCGACAATTCATGTAATTTGTTCGGTACATTCACATGTTTCGTTCTGATAGTTTGTAAATTTTGTTCTATGGTTATGTATTGAACAGAATATGTAACTTTAATTTAAAAATATGAATTAAAAAAGTTTTTCAAAATATAATCAAGTGGGATCTTGTTTCGAAATTTTTATTGTCAGAAACACAATGGTGCAATCGGAATTTTAATTTGATGACCGGTTTATGATTTATAGCTTTTTTAATTTTCAGATCGAATTACATGTGGATGACATCAGCATTTTTGTCTTATCTGCATGCATGCAAAGAAAGCTATCTCTTGCTCCACGGGACCGGCGTGATGATTTGCTAAACCATCGCTGAAGTGATGGATAGCCGCACCCGCCCCGGCCGCCTGTCATTTGGACGTGAAGGACGTAGTACGGTTGCTTCCCCCGGCCTCCCTCTCTCGAGGTCGGCAAGCGCGCGCTGGCCTCTCGATGCGTGCGGCCGAACCCCGAGAGGCCGAGACACGAGAGACCCTCCCGACCAGCAGCTAGCCCCGGTGAGTGGGTGACCGAGCCAGTCAGTCAGCCAGGGACCGCCGCATAAATGCTACCTGCCGCTTCTTTTCCGCTCTCCTTTCGCGATCCCAACGACGACGGAAGAACAGTGCCCCCGAAGCCGGAGGACCTGTGTGGTGCCGCCCAAAAAATCGAGGGAAGTACGTGTGACCAAAGCGAGAAATTCTCGAGCACAATGCGTGCACGTCGATCGCCGGTGTGTGCAATCGATATGATCCTGATCTCGATCGATCGCCATCTCGCGGCATGCCGCTGCACCTGATCGAAAAGGCCTGGTCGACGATGAGCCCCGCCGGCGATAATGAAGCTAACTAATCACCTTTCCCTGATGTCGGCAAATTTGCTGATTCTTAATTTGTGTGTGTGCGGGGGGGGGGGGGGGGTGCGAGATACCTGGGCCCGGGACTGTGCGGATCGCGACTAGGGCAAAGATCTGCTTAGTTTTTGCAGGACACCATACATATCTGCACAGGGGTTCACGTGCTTAGCATCGATGCTTTGGCGTATATACAGTAGCTCTGTGCCTTTTTTTTCCTTAAGCATACGTAGCGCTGACGTGTTCTGAACCGTCGGATCTAGCTCAAACGGGCAGATTTGGGCCTCGCCCTTCTTCATAAACTTTAATTAGCAACTTAGGCACTTAGCATCGATGTTGCTTTTCGCCATATATTACATACTGTAGACGTGATACATGTATCAATGTATGCATAGCGCTATTCGCGGGGGCTTTTTATTGGCATTGTTTTTTCCTTCTTCCAAACTTGTGGTTGATTTCCAAGTCCCAAAGGACATAATAAGTAATAACTACATGACTAAAAAGACTCAAAATTTCAAAAGTTTTATCACTACATAAGTTACTATTTTTAATTGGGAAAATATCTAAATTACTACCTTAAGAATAATGAAAGACCAAATAATCTCCTAAACTATATTTTGGTTCAATTTACCCCCTAAACTATGATATTTGATTAAACTTACCTCATAATACAATTTATTAATTTTGTTTCTCCATCATAGGTTGAATTTTAATTTCACACTTTGTAGGGTAGTAGTGCACATCATAATCTATATCAAAAAAATATTTTATGAATTTTTGATCATTGTATTTTATAAAAATTATGTATATCAACAATAAATTTTACTATTAAATATATACTACCTTTAAAAATAGTGATTAAAAATTAATGATATATTTTTTAACATGTCTTATGTTCTTCGCTATTAGCTTGCAAAATTTAAAGTTAAAACACCACTTGTGCATGGAGAAACAAAAAAAGTTATGTTAAGAGATAAACTGAACCAAACATTATAGTTTAGGGGTGAACTGAATCAAAAAATACTTTAGACGATTATTCAAAATTTGATTATACTTTAGGGGAGTAATTTGGACTTTTTTATTTTGAAGGGTTTCCATAAAATCCAGTCTACTTTTGTTCCTCACTAAGATATTAGTATTTGGCTAACAAAAGAAGATTCATGTTTAACTTTCATTGCCCAAAATTCACCATGCTGATCAGGAAAAAAACGCAATACTGCTAAAAAAAATTAATCCAACACACTGACTGCTCTATCAACCGCCTATATATGCCATTATTGAAAAACTACACCTAGTGCAGCAAAGAGAACCGCAAGGTCCGCAACCGTGTTAGCAGGGGCGTGGTGCTAATCTCCTACACACACGGGCCTGACTAGTGACACTATAGCTGCTAGCACGCGGCGTAAGCATCATCCATTCATGCGCGAGATGCTTTTGCAAGGAATGGTTTCTAGTTTCTAGACATGCTTTAGGACTTTTATGCTAACGTAGGTAGGGAGTGACGACGGATCGCAGTCGCAGCGCAGAAGAATAGGTTCCTCGCCACTACGGCTTTCATCAGGTTCCAGAGGCTCATCAGAGAGCACCACCACGGCCCGGACTAATCATCCCTACCGAGAGACTCGATCGTCAGACACTCCGGTGGCAGGCCGTCAGTCAGTTCGATCTCGATCACTGCCGGATAGAGATAACGATACGAGACGTATTAGTACGCGCCCGGATCCGGTGATCTCACTGCGCAGCTTCAGAAACTGACGAGATCTCCGGGGAAGCTTAAAGTTTTGCTGTTGGAACAGACCCATCGATCGCGGTTGCTCCCCAGTGCGAACCCATGGATCTGGATCGGGTCGCATTGCAGCCGCCCAAGCCGGGCCAGACCGCCCTTTGGCCCTCGTGCTGGGCTCTTGGGTCTCCTCGGGCCGCCGGAGAGGATGGGCCAGGTAGGCCGAGTTTTGGCCCGTGGCTTGAGGCAGTAACTTTCCCAGATGCCGTAGAGGCGGGCCTTGGTGGGTCCATGGCGTGTGGGCCTGAGTCGCCTGCCTCGGGCGCTCCTATCTCCCTTCCGGAAGGCAGGTAAGCCTGCGAACTATAAGGCCCATGAAGGCCCAAAGCAGCCCATTTAGCCGATTCAAGTCCTCCGCTTTGACTTTTTTATTTTTTTATTAATTATTTTTTAATTGTTGTTAATATTTTTTTCCATCAACATTTTTCGGAAATGTTGCGAACATTTTTTCATTAATATTTTTTGGAAGTGTTGTCGACATTTTTTCGTCAACATTTTTAGGAGTGTTGCCCACATTTTTCGTCAACATTTTTAGGAGTGTTGCCCACATTTTTCGTCAACATTTTTCAGAAGTGTTGCTAACATTTTTCTCGTCAACATTTTTCGGAAGTTTGCCAACACTTTTTCGTCAACATTTTTCGGAAGTGTTGCCAACATTTTTTCTCGTAAACATTTTTCAGAAGTTTGCCAACATTTTTTCATAACATTTTTCGGAAAGTGTTGCCAACATTTTTTCGTCAACATTTTTAGGAGTGTTGCCTACATTTTTCGTCAATATTTTCCGGAAGTGTTGCCAACATTTTTTCTCGTCAACATTTTTTAGAAGTTTGCCAACATATTTTTTGTCAACATTTTGTAAAATATTGCAACATTTTTAGAAATGTTGGACAACATTTTTAGAAATGTTGGACAACATTTTTCTCTATTTTTTGACTTCTTCCAACATTTTTCAGAAATGTTACAACATTTTAAAGAAATGTTGGTTTCATTAACTATTTTTGCCAACATTTTGCAAAATGTTGCAACATTTTTTTAGAAATGTTGGATTTTTTTTTACCGTCTTCCACCTCCAGCTTCGGCCGCAGCGGTGCTCGTGCGGTGGCGGGCTGGCGGCGCGCTGGAGGCAGGGGCGGGCGGCGCCTCGGCCGGCGGCGCGCGGACGCAGGAGGCAGGCGGACGGAAAAGCTCCTCCACGGGGCCCGACGCGCGGCCGGCGACCTCACGCGGCCGGCATGCGGGGGCGCGGCACCTCGGCCGGCGGCGCGCGGAAGCCGCGGCGGCCGGTGACCTCACCGCGGGGCAACGGCGGCGGGGGCGGGCCGGCGCGGCGGAGCGCGCGGAGAGGCGCGCCGGCCGGTCTGGCGCGGCGGGCGGCGGCGCGACCATGCACGGGCGGCGGCCCGTGGGAGGTGGAAGAAACAGTTGCTAGGGTTTCAATTTGTTGGGCTGTGTGGGCCTTCGTGGGCTGCTGATGGGTTTATAGTTCGTTTGAAAAAAAACTTCCGGAAGTTATATAGGATTTCGCGCCTGCCTCCCCTGCGAGGCCTGTTGGCCCCACGCCATCGACGGCCCTGGCCACGGTTGGCCAGGTGTGTAGTCCGCCTACGCGTCGTAACGTGACGGTGACACGCGGAGCAATGGAATGCGGGGACAACTCTGAAGAGCTGAGGGCGTTCGAGGAGCTCTGCAGAAAGCCGCTGCCGGATTCGGTCCTAATCATCTCGCCGCCGCGTCGGATACCTAAGAAATTGGATCGGTCGCGGCTGCCCTGTCGTAGCGAGAGGATAGCAAAGAAATCCAGAGGACGCTCCTCCAACCCCCTGGCGGCAGCCCAAAATGTGCTCATGCGCAAACTTGGTCTGCTCAACGGCGACAAGCCGGAACCAGATGCTGAGGCGGTTCTGCGCTATAGCGAGCTCTGTGCAAAGTGCAAACAGCCTCTCCGACAGCAACGCCGAAGCGATCGATGAGCTCTTCCCGGATAGCTTCCTGGAGGGCGAGGAGGACGTCGAGGAGGTAGAGTGGGTCTGACCCCAGTGGTTTTTCGGTCGCAAAATTGTTCAACATGTTAAACGAACGTATGCTAGTTTGGAACGTGCGGGGTCTCAACGATCTGGGACACCGTAATGTTCTGAGAGACTTGGTCGCTTCGGATCGTGCGTCGCTAGTCTGTATCCAGGAGACAAAAATGCATGTAATCACCCCCAATGATGTACTCTCTATACTAGGATTTGGGTTTGACTACGTCTTCTTGCCTGCTGTTGGGTCGGCTGGTGGGGTTTTGGTGGCATGGCGAAGTGATACCTGGTCGGCTTCAAACTTTGTCATACGCCAACACTCCATCACTTTGCAGTTAACGGAGCTTACCTCTGATAACTCTTGGTGGCTAACCTCAGTCTATGGGCCAACACGTGATGGTGAGAAAGACACGTTCTTGCAGGAGATTAGAGAAGCACAAGCTGCGGCTGCGGCTGGGGCTCCGTGGCTTTTGAACGGCGACTTCAACATGATATATCGTGCGGAGGACAAAAATAATGACAGGCTGCATCGCCGACTGATGGGAAGTTTTCGACGCCTGTTGAACGATCTGGAGCTCAAGGAGATTCACCTCCATGGACGTTTGTTCACATGGAGTAATGCGCGGTCGCACCCCACCCTCGAGCGTATTGATCGTATCTTCGTTTCCTCTGATTGGGAAGACCTCCATCCTGATCCATATCTCCAGTCGCTCTACTCGGGTTGCTCCGACCATGCCCCGCTTTTGCTGCAGCTCGACGCGTTGATGCACTCCAAGAAACGGTTCCACTTTGAATCCATTTGGGTGAGATACCCTGGCTTCCTCGACGTGATCAAGGACGCCTGGCAATGTCCTTTGCAAGATGCTGATCCTTTCAGGCGCCTTGATTGGATGATGCGCAACACGGCTAAGGCTTTACAGAGATGGAGTGGTCGCTTCATTGGTAGTGTGCGGCTACAACTGGCGATCGCCAAGGAGGTGGTGCACCGGCTGGAGATGGCTCAAGACAGAAGACAGTTATCCCCTGCAGAGCAGACATTGCGAAAGAAGTTGAAACTCAAGGCCCTGGCTTTAGCTTCGCTCCAGCGTACAATGGCACGGCAACGATCCCGCATCCTTCATCTGGCGGCAGGTGACGCGAATACCAAGTTCTTCCACTCCCACGCCTCTCATCGTCGTAATAAACGATTCATCCCTTCCCTCTCTGATGGGGAGCGGGTCGTCCATGTGGAGGAAGAGAAAGCGGCGATGGCGCATGAGTTTTTCAATGGGCTTATTGGTGTTCCGGCCCCCCGTCATCACGGGCTCAATTTCGACTTCCTCAGCATCCCATCGGTCGACCTGCAGGGCTTAGCGGTGCCTTTCACGTCTGAGGAAGTGGAGAGGATCGTGAAGGAACTCCCGTCGGACAAGGCTCCGGGACCGGATGGGTTCACGGGCCTTTTTCTCAAGATAGCGTGGTCGATCATCAAAACGGATATCATGCAAGCCTTCGACGCCTTCTCGTCCATGGACACAAGGAGTTTTCACCTCATCAACAGGGCATTAATGATCTTGCTGCCGAAGACCAAAGACGCACGGTGTATTACTGAGTTCAGGCCGATCAGTCTGATCCACTGTTTGGGGAAACTGTTCTCCAAGGCCCTCGCAAGCAGATTGGCTCCGTTGATGGATGCACTGGTGAGACCAAACCAGAACGCCTTCATCAAACAACGAAATATCCAGGACAATTTCAGGATGGTCAGGGGGGTGGCCAAGCTGTTACATGCTCATAAGAAGCCTGCAGTGTTGCTCAAGATTGATATCTCGAAGGTTTTTGACTCGGTTTCTTGTCCGTTCATGCTAGAGTTGCTCAGCCATATGGGTTTTCCACTGAGATGGACAAACAGGATCTCTGTGCTCCTGTCGACGGCAAGCAGTAAGATCGCCATGAATGGAGACCACGGTCAACGTATTTGCCATGCCAGAGGAGTGCGGCAAGGTGATCCCTTGTCACCGTTGCTCTTTGTCCTTGTGATGGAAGCTCTGAACGCCATGTTTGGCAAGGCGGACGACAACCGGCTTCTCTCCCCTCTCAACCTCCGGGCGGTGCCTTTCCGTGTGTCCCTGTATGCGGATGATGTGGTTGTTTTCCTGCAACTGTCCACCAAGGAACTCTCGGTCGCCAAAGCAATACTCAGATGCTTTGAGGGAGCCACTGGTCTCGCCACGAACCTTGGTAAATGCTCTATTACCCCCACCCGCTACTCTGATGACCAAATCCAGGAGGCGCTAGGATGTTTTCAATGCAGACTCGCAAACTTTCCATGCAAATACCTTGGAATCCCTCTTTCAATCAAGAAGCTAACAAAAGCACAGGAATAACCAATTGTTGACAAAGTGGCAGATCGTTTGCCAGCTTGGATGGGGAAATTTTTAACCAGATCGGGCAGGCTGGTGCTGGTTAAAGTGACGCTGACGGTGCTTGTCATCTACCCTACGATCGCCATTCAACTCTCTCCATGGGCACTCAGAACTATTGACAGGCTGCGTCGCGCTTTTCTCTGGAAGGGATCGGAGGTAGTGTCAGGTGGACAATGTTTGGTGGCCTGGACAACGGCTTGCCGGCCAGAAAACTTTGGTGGCCTGGGCATTATCGATTTGCACACCATGGGCCTAGCACCGCAGATGAGATGGCTCTGGTTGAGCAAAACGAAGCCGGATAGGCCGGGTGTCAGCATGCATCTGCCAACAACAACAGCACAAGGTGCCTGACGGCTATGTTCGAAGCTTCAGTTTCGATCGAGGTAAATGACGGTCGGTCGGTACTCTTCTGGCGTGATAAGTGGTTAGAGGGGCGATCCATTGGTCACCTCGCCCCTAATCTGCTGGCCACGGTGATGGTGCATACCCAAAACTCCAAATCAGTTCATGATGCGCTTAGTAATAGGCGTTGGTGAAGGACCGGAAAGGTGAACCAGAGAGGGGGGAGTGAATGAGAGCCGATAAAAATTTTATTCAAAAACTCGGCCTAAGAACCCAAGATCACTCGGAGATCTCCGCGCACTTCTCTTGCCAAATCCACGTAGCCACTGAAGTGCTACTGGACCTAGGAACAAGACTCCACCAAGCAACACTCGAAAAACCTCAGCGGAAAACAACTCAAGCACCTGCTGCCAGAGTAAAACCGGTCAGGCCGGTTTCTCAAACCGGTCAGACCGGTTTTGCAAGGGGAGAAAACGACTAAGACACCCGAAACTGGTCAGACCTCTTTGCCAAACCGGTCAGACCGGTTTTGCCAGACTTAGCCAAAATCCAACACACCAAAACCGGTCAGACTTCTTTCCCAAACCGGTCACACCGTTTTCGCCCAGGGAGCTCAAACTCAAAATCCCAAAACTAGAGCAAACGAACTCGAAACTTGACGAAACTTGGACCAGAGCTTCTTCTACCAAAAGGAAACTTGTTCCTAGAAGATCTCCCCAAAAACACACCTTGCCCAAGGCGTTGACCAAACCGGTCACCAAACCGGTCATACCGGTTTTTCCAGGACAGCACGGGAAGAACTCAAACCGCGGGACAAACTCAACCTTCCAACCAATTGATCTCCCGATTCACCCAACGGATTGCAGCAAGACTTTGGGGATGCCTGGGTCACCTCATGGACGACCTCTCCCTCAAAGGAATTCCACCGAAACGCTCTCAATCATGGGAAATCGCAAACCAACCACCAAGAACACCTCTCCTCGGGCTCCACCGAAAACCACCAAATCGAAGGCCTTTCCACAGGTTTGGAGGGGCAAGATCACCAAGAAAAGAGGCACCACGTCCTCATGTGTGATTCCCACTACAAATCCCGCAAAGAAACTCCTCGAAAACCTCCCCACAAAAATCCCTTCAAAAAGGCTCCGAAAATAGCTTCGAAAAAGAAAAACGCAGGGAATAAAAGATATGGCACAAGATGAAGATGGTGAAATCACTATGAATCATGTAGCCATATCCGGTTACAAGCCACTCCCAAGAATCACAAATCTTGGATGGCAAAAAGCTCAAACAAAGAGCCACTCTCTCCTCTCTTCCTCTCACCAAGAGCACTCCAAGAAGAAGGAGCACACCCACCTAACCTAGCCAAAAGAGATGGCTGCCCAACCAGCCACTCCTCCTACATATAGAGCCCTCCGGACAAAAGACCGAAGTGCCCCTACACTAGGAGTTACAACACAAGCCCATGCAAGGGCGTTTTGGTCAACACATGATTAACACCATCGGAGGGATGCGCATCCACCGCAAGCCCGCATACCACCGACACAACTATTGGACGGTTTTGGCCTGACAGCCACGCCCGGTCTTCGGCCTCGGCTTTGTGGCTCAGCCGAGTAACCCAGTGGTTTTCTGGTGAACCATTGCAAACCCCGCGAACTTGATGTAGCCTTCGCCAATCACCACTCATGACTCAGCTCCCACGAAGTCCCGGCTCGACCTTGGTTTTGAGGCTCAACCAAGAAATCGTCCACCGACTTCATCCTGCTGTTCTTGCCACCATGCGGCCCGCACTTGACCCCGCTGGCCACCAGGTCCCTCGAACCAAGCCTACTTGTCTTCTCCACACCTGGAGGTCTCACCGGTAATGACCTTTCGCGTTTGTTCTTCACCTGCACCAATACCAGTCAAGCCGTAACCTGCACCTGCAATACTTAGCCAAGAATCAGTCCACACAACGTTGTCAATCACTCATCACACTAGGAAGCGACCATCCACCGGTCCTCGAACCACACATGATCCTCAGTTGGGTCAGAGACATCCGAGGAGGCCTATCAGTACAAGTGTTGTTGGAGTACCTTAGGCTCTGGGACATTCTAGCAGGTCGGCAGCTCAATGAGGAACCAGATGTCTTCAGGTGGAAGTGGGACAGTTCAGGCAGATATTCAGCCTCGTCCACGTACAGGGCTTTCTTCCTTGGTTTGACGGAGCAGTTGGGGGCTAAGCAACTTTGGAAGATCAGAGCTCCAAGCAAATGCCGTTTCTTCCTCTGGTTAGTGCTGCATGGCAGGTGCTGGACGTCGGACCGTCGCCGGCGCCATGGCCTCCAGAACGATGATGCTTGCGCACTTTGCTTGCAGGAGCCTGAAACACTAGATCATCTATTGATGCGTTGTGTCTACAGCCGGGAGGTGTGGTTCAGAATCTTCAGAACCTTCGGGTGGCAATCTCTGACTCCGGACACTCATGCATCAGTCATCCAATGGTGGCTTGAGGCAAGGAAGAGAGTACCAAAGCACGTCAGAAGGAAGTTTGACTCGGTCTTCGCTTTGACGATTTGGCGGCTCTGGCTCGAGCGCAATGGCCGAGTCTTCAACGCGGTCCTCCACTTGGCCCATCAGCTAGCTGACATGATTAGGGATGAACTGCGGCAATGGTGTTGTGCGGGTCTGGTCGCTAGTCCACAGGATGAGTAATCGCGCAGGCTTTCGGGGGCACCTCCTGCATCAGCCCGCGGGGCACCTCGGTATCCACTGCTGTCGTTGTTTTAGCGGGAGCAGCAGGGGCTCGTTTCTGTTTTTTTCTTTTGCCTTCCTTGGTTGCTTTCTAGTACCAGGCGATACGCTCGCTTTGTAATCATTTTGTAACTTTGGGTCGTTTCCCTTTTCTTCTTAATGCAATACGTGCGCTGCACGTTCTCGAAAAAAAAGAAAAAAAGGTAGGCTGGTGAAAAGGAGTGGCCGTATGTTGCGTAACCCTCGCTCGTCCATGTACAGAGTCAACTGCTACGTACTGTCGTCTGATTAGTAGAGTCGTGGAGGTAATTCAATTAAGTAGGTAACCCTGCCCTCTCTGTTAGTGCCTTATATTAGTGGTGCATGGTTCATTTTTGAAAAACAAGTGCATGGTTCACCCACTGTCACATTTTACTGCTCCTCGATCAGCTGCTTAAATAAAAGAGATATAAGTTTTGGCTTATCTGTGCATTCACCTTGACTGATGAACCGTATTTTTATAACATACTGAATGAAGGAATTAAGCAATCTTTATGTTGACGCCACATGGTAGGATTAGGAAGATGAAACTGAGCTCAAATGACAAGTTTGAGGACAGATTTTAATTGAAGGACAGAATGGACTATTGGAGTACTTAAAAGCAAAAAAAAAGACCTTTAATCTGCTCAATTGTACGTCTTGACCAAACATGCATGGCATGTGATGCGCCGACACCTTTTGAACGCAACGGCGGTGTTCTGAATTCCAGACGTGCGCTGATCATCAACCCCCGGTCTCTCTAGTGGAACAACCACATCCTTGTCGGATCTAACACTGAACGATCACGGTACCAGATAACCACATTGTTGGGGAAGCTGGATTGGAATCGGAATCGATCAATGGCTGTCGATCAGTTCGGCCAGGCCCAATGTTGGTGGAGTTTAGTGAAGGTCAAAGCGGGCCATGCATGCATGGTCCTGTGTCTGTGTGTGGTCCGACATAAGCACCACTCAGTGAACAGTAATTTGCTGTTGTTCACGTAGTACTACCTCCGTTCTTAAATATATGACACCATTGACTTTTTTCGTCGGTTTGACTATTCGTCTTTTCAACAAGTATTTTAGCCAATCTATAAACCAATAAGTTAAATCTAAAGTACATTGGATAATAGATATAATGATATACATTTTACTGTAATTAACTAATTCAATATATATTGATGGTCAAAGTTGGAGCGAAAAGTCAACGATGTCATATATTTAAGAACGGAAGAAGTATATTTCGTGCTTAATCTCATACTAGGTTGATCCCCTCATTAGTCAGTCGTCAAGCACTCAAGCTCCGCGTCTGGGCCAGCCCACTATAGTAGAGTAGGCCTACATCAAGACCTAGGATAAGATACGATCGTGTAATCTCTGGGCTGGTTCCGTCATCATACTACAGTCAGCTGTTACGCTTTATTGCTTGCTGCATGCCTGCATCATCATCATGCATGCGGCTAGCTCTCACATTTGCTAGTCGTTTCAAAGCACAGAGATGTTGGTGTCACGCCTCATCGATGCTGGACTAGAGGAACTCAAAGCCCCAGCCTCTGGTTCGCTCCATCCGCGCGGTCCGGGCTCTGGTCAAAAGTTCAGTCGCGATCGTCGGTACCCGAATGGAACAGGATCCGGCCTCATCGGCGCCCTATTGGGCCGGGACGGAGTTCCGCTGACTGTAACTAGTACTTGCCGGCATGGCTTTTAAGCTGGTCCTCATATACCTTGGAACCGATCGAGAGGAGAACAAGCTCTGGTCCTCATATATTCTAGGCCTCCTCCTCCTGATCGCTTGCGATTTGAGAACAGCGCACAGCCGCATCCAGTCCCAGTGTCTTGTCCGCATAGATGTAGGGATTGCTGTTCCTGAGATCGCTTGGGAAAAGCCCTGCAGGCAGAGGCATCCAGTACCAAAGTCTCGTCAGCATAGATTTCGATCGGCTCGGGCCCTGCGTGCGTGCGAGCACGACCAACAACCAACCCCCGTGTTAGAGGAGGGCTTCTACGGCTGAGGAAACGACAAAAGTTGACCTGAAATACAAATAGACCGAGGGAGGGATAACTCTATCATGGTGAAAGTAAAGCTGCTTTTTTTCAGAACTGAAAGTAAAGCTGCTGATTGTGTGTATTTATGTCTCTAACTTGGAGGAGTGTGAATTTTTTTATATATTTTTTTTTCGTTGATTTCCGAAAAATAAATAACGCGAACAAAAATTATCAGAAATATACCTCTGCCGCCATACCACGCGGCGGCAGGGTCTGCCGCCGTGCCAGACGGCGTCAGGACCCTGCCGCCGTGAGGTACGGCAGCAGGACATTAGGTCTGGCGGCACGACCGTGTGGCACAGCGGCAGGGTCCTAGCGCCATGCCACACGGCGGCAGGGGTCTGCCGCCGTGCCACACGGCGGTAACAACCTTTTTAATTTTTTGAGATTTTTTCATTTTGTAAAACACTTTTTTCATTTTTTTTAAAAACAAGAAAATGATAAATTTAAACATAATCACAACACAAATTGGCATATATAAAAGAAAAGAGTATAATCAACAAGTAGATGCAAAATAGTTTATACAAGATCATGGTAAAAGTACTGTTGTGATAGAAAACACTAATACATCTAAATCCGCTGGCTCCTCTTCGGCCTAACAGCTCTAGCACCAGCCCTGGTGTGGTCCCGGGCGTACGTCAAGGGCAGGTGGCCTGATGACCCGGGGTCCGAGCTCGTCGGGAGACGGTGTCGCCATGGCCACCTGCGACGAGCCTGCAACAGCCGGTGTCGCTCCGCCCGCCGGTGTCGCTCCGCCCGCCGGCGACGACCCTGCACCAGCCGGTGTCGCTCCGCCCACCAGCTGTGTCTCCTGCGTCCCAAGAGGCGGCGCCTGTGTGAACTGTGACGCGCCAAGCTCCTCGTCATCCGTCGCATCCATGGGCGCGAGAAAGTCGTGGAACCTAAACTCATCCCACTCCAGCTGGTCGTCAGGGGACTCCATCGAGGCCGCGGTCGGGTCGAAACCTGCAACGAATAGTATTAGTTTTCCACGTATCGTACTTATCGAATTTTACTGTAATAGTTAAGGTCGTTACCATGTTGGAAGATAGGTGTAGTGGACGAAGAAGGAATATTTGCCGCCGGAAAGACCGGCGGTCTAGGTGCCGTCGTCTCTGGCTGTGGAGCCTCGGTGAAACCTCCTAGTCCCGTCGGAAAGACCGGCGGTCTAGGTGCTGTCGTCTCCGGCTGTCGAGCCCCGGTGAAACCTCCTAGTCCCGTCGGAAAGACCGACGGTCGCCCTGTACGATTAAAATATAGTATAACAAAAACACAAAACAACTTCGTGCATTAGTTGAAAAGAAGGTCCAGTGAAAGTACCTGAGCCGGGGAAAACAAACGGCCGCTGCACGTAGGTGTGCGGGCCCTGCGGCTGTGGCTGCTGCTGTGTCGTCGGAGCCGAGAAAGTAACACGTGCAAAGGTGGAAGGCGCCTGGTATGAACGAGCTGTCAAGGCGGAGCTCGAGGACGACGCTGGGCGGCGCGGAAGAAGAGGAATGTCTGCGGCCCCGGCGTAGTTCACGACGGCGGTGTACCTCGTGGCAACATCGAGGATCCTGTCGTACGTGTGGCGGTGCTGCTGAGGTCCCCAGGTAAAACACGCCTCCCTCGCGGCTGCTGCGATCCGCACGATCTCAGCAAGCGCGTCGTGCTGCTCACGAAATTAGTAGCACATGTTATAATGAATAGTAATATGAATTAAATATGATTGCAGTATCGTAGCTTACCGCTGTGTCGGCGGTCTGGTCTCGTCGCACCGGGTACGTGGCGTCCGGGAGTAGCCTGTCGTGGTCCGGGACCGGTGGCGGTGGCGGGGCAGCAGGGACGTACGTCACCCGCGTCTGCGTCCTCGGGAGGTACCACTTAAGGTACGCTACCCAGGCCGCGCCGTTGTGAAGGCGGTGCTCGGTGACGATGTTATCCTCGTCTGCTGCGGATGCCCACTCGTCCACATACGGCTGCAACCTGTCGACGAACGACGTTGACGCAGACACGTCCTTACGCGTCCACCTAGCATAGATGAAACAAAAAATTATTTGCAACTAACTACTTGTAACAGAAAAAAATTATAACTGGCTCATGGTAGCTCACCTATGCGCTGTGGGCGGTAGACGTGACGCAACAGGTACAGGCGACTCCAGGTAGAGGCCGAACTTCCTCATCACCCGGTGGACCGCGTACTCCTCGACGTAGACGTCGAACACCAATCGTCGCCACGTCATCCAGTATGCCTGGTCTCGCAAGCACAACGACGAGAGGCCCTGTGGTGCGCGGGCAGTGACCATGGCAGGAGTGTACGGCGTCCACCGGACCTGGGCATCGACCATCCGGTCGATCTGACTCACGAAGTCCTTGTACGCCTTCTTCGCCTGCTCCCCAGCCCAAACGTGCTGCACAAAACATGAAAAGTTAATTAAATCAAACTAAGGAATTCATTAAGCGAAGAAAACGATAGGAGAGGTCATTACCTTTCGGAGGCACCACAGAGAACCCATGGTGGGGAGGTCCGCTGGGTCGGTGTCAGCTGGCAGCGACTCGTACTCCGAGAGGTCGGCTTAGGGCCGACCGATGTCAAACCGCTCGTGGATCCACATCTGCAGCAAAAGATGACAACCCAGGAGGATCCCCTCCCTACTCACCGGCTGTTGACGTTTGATTATCGTTGCAAAGTTCATTTGGACTTGCAAGCGGACAAATCCCTCGTTGTAGTTAAGAAACCCTTCTTCCCTTGAGTGGTGATCCCAAGGTATCGAATCCGTGGAACAATGTGCAACGCAAGATCGATCCAATAAAGTGAGAAAGCACTTTGTTTAAGAGAGGTTTCAAACGCATCTAATCTACTAAAACATGAGAGGTAGCGAGAGAAAGCAAGAGGTAACCGATCTAGAGAGTCTAGATCGTGCCTTTGTCGTAGTTCCAAGCGAGAGATGAAGATAGCAATAAGAATCTCATAAAAACATATGGCTTCCGGTCCAATCCTCAATGGGCACCTACCGTACACGTGATCGACATTCTGTCACGATGTCACGCTTCTTGTGTAGGTGAACCTAAGAGCACGCTCATAAAGAACGTGTTGAAAACACTTGGTAGGTCGGGTATGCACCTCTAGCCACCGCGGCTACAAGAGCACCCTAGACGATCTATCTTAAGTATAGATCGAGGAAGAAGCAAAATCAAGAGAAGACAAAACCGAAAGGGAAACACTCGATTGCTAGTTATCGGATTCAATGAAACTCCATCATAAGTTTATACATGAATAAGATCTAACCAGGATCCTACCTTGATCTTAATTCAAGCCTCCGGAACTCCGACGTGGTTTTCCATGCAAGGTTCCCACGCCGGCTAGGTGAACCCTAGACGACTATCACGACCCTCCTCTCCGAGATGGTGTCCCTCAAGCTCCTCTGCTCCTCGGCGGCGGATGACGAATTGCTTGATACGTGGCTCGGGGTACAGGGGCTATAAATAGCCCGAGGATCAAGTAGGTCGAAGAGGGCGCCGAACTGAGCCCAGAGTGGGCTGGGCCGGCCGGCCTGGGCCCAACTCGGCCCAGTTCGGTCCCGGTTTCCTCCGTGCTGCTTCTCGTGTTTTCTAGAAATTTTGCCGAATTGCATGTGGGCCCTTGACGTCATTTTCCTCGCGGTTTAGACAAAGGTGCTTGGCGTATGAACTCCCACATCTTCCGTCTAGGTCCTCAGCACTTCTCGACTTTATGCTTTAGTCCTTGGTTCATTTGGATTCATGTTCATTTTGTATCTTGACTCGTCTCGGGCTCCATGATCATCTTGTAAAACCCTTGATGAACTTTACCCGAAAGTCCTCATTTGAGCTCTTGATTCCTGTGTAAACGATAAACTCCAAAAACCATGCACGAGTACGAACTTGACATATAATGAGGGTTAGGATCATTAGTGTGAATGTCAAATTAATACCAACATAGAAGGTAAACAAGTGGCTACGTTGACGGAAATCGATCGCCAACACCGGCTTCGCCACGCTCGAACACAACCCCCTGTAGGTAGCGGCCAGAACAGCGCTGCCCCAGCTGATCTGGGGCATCTCGTCAAGGGGGGAGTCGGCGATCCTCTGAGCTCAGGGGAGCAGGTACCTCGACACCGAGTCTCCCGCTGACTCGCAGAACATCACCCACCCGAACAGCCAGAGCAGGTACACCTCCAGAAACCTGTCTGACGTCTGGTCCTCGGCCTCGTCCGCCATGTAGTCAGCCTGCACACAAAGGTTCATCGTCACATTCGTTTAAAATGCATACAAACGTTGAAAATAAGAGTTAGAAGCACGTACGCTGAACTGCTGGATCCAAGTCCAGGTGGGACCGTGGGAGTTGGCGAAAGGCACGTACGGCTGAGGCGCGCGATCGTTCCGAGGAACGTTCGCGAACCGAGCAAGGAAGTCGGCCTGCCACATCGCGGGGATGTCGATAGGCCCCATCGCCTCGCCAGCACACTGGAGTCCTCCCAAAAACGCGACGTCCTCCAGACTGAGCGCCATCTCGCCGACGGGGAAGTGAAATGTATGCGTCTCTGGTCGCCACCGGTCCATAAACGCGGCGATCAGAGGAGCGTCGTAGCTGAACCGTGTCAACCGCTCTGCCCGGGGAACCTCAGCTCGTAGCTTGTCCCCCTCGACCAACCGCGCGAAAGGCAGAAGTCCTGCAGCGTGTAGCCTGTAACAAAAAAAACAAAAACAATTTACTTAACGTAATTACTATTGTAAAGAAACAGAAATAAATATAACAAATGAATTACGTACTTCGGAATCCAGCGCTGGTGTATCGGTATCAACGTGCGGGTGGTCCGGCAACGTATACTGTCGGGTGTCTGTCCAAGAACGGCCGAGACATACGAGCGGTGGTGCCGGTCCACCGCCTCCTCGAACAACTCCGGTCGTACGTACTCTAACGGTGCCTGAGCCATAGCTGCAAAAAAAACAAATTTTAATCAATTAGTTGAATTGAATCAATTTAAACAAATTTTTTGAATTATAACTATTTTCTACAAATTTTATATCAATTTAAACAAATTATGTGAATTAAAACTATTTTCTAAAATTTTTATATCAATTTAATCCAATTATTTGATAACTATTTTCTAGAAATTTTTTGTCAAGTTAAACGAATTATGTGAATTACAACTGTTTTCTAAGAGTTTTATGTAAATTTAATGTAATTATTTGAAGTATAACAATTTTCTAAAAATTTTATATCAATTTAATCTAATTATTTGAATTAAAACTATTTTCTACGAAATTTATATGAATTTAAACGAATTTTGATAATTATAACCATTTTTTAGGAATTTTATATCAACTTAAACAAATTTTATGAATTATAACGATTTTCTAGGAATTGTATATCAATTTAAATGAATTATATGAAATATAACTATTTTTTAAAAATTTTATATCAAGTTAATCAAATTATTTGAATTATAATTATTTTCTACGAATTTTATGTTAATTTAATCTAATTATTCGAATTAAACTATTTTCTACAAAATTTATATGGATTTAAACGAATTTTGCTAAAAATAACCATTTTCTGCGATTTTTATATCAATTGAAACAAATTTTATGAATTATAACTATTTTCTACGAATTTTATTTGAATTATAACTATTTCTAAAATTTCTAAACTAGGTTAACTAAACTAACTACCCAACTAACTAAACTACACTAACTAAACTACACTAAAGTTAGAAACATACCTGAGTCAAAAGTGCTTCGAAGGGTTGAAAACCGAAGATTTAGGAGGAGAGAGGGAAGGAGGGAGGAGGGGGTGGCGGCAGCCGTCGGCCCCTTATATAGGGGTGAGGCTGCCGCCGTACCCCACGGCGGTAGGGCTCCTGCCGCCGTGTGATACGGCGGTAGGAACCTGACCCCACAGCCAGTCCCTCCGACCGTTGGCGGCACCCCTGCCGTCGTGTGGTACGGCGGCAGAGGTATATTTCTGATAATTTTTGTTCGCGTTATTTATTTTTCGAAAATCAACGAAAAAAATATAAAAAAATTCGAGGAGTGTAGTACTCCGTATCGTATATGGGCCACAGGAAGCTGGGGCTCGCAGAGGTCTCGCAATTTGGGCCGTGGGCTTGCAGACGACAGGATTGGGCCTGTCGCATTGTCTAATTGGGCTTTATGATCACAACTCTCAGCCCACTATGAAAGTAAAGCATTTCATTGTCGATTTGGGCTGGCAGCAAGCAAGCATTTCTCTGTAGTACGAGTTTTCCTTTTCGCGTGAAAAGAAAAACGCGACAGGTGTGTGTGCGCTTCCTCTACGGAAAGTAACGTGATCGTATGATCGCTACCCCTATGTCTGAGCTGTACAAGAAACAAAGAGCGTTAAGCACACTGCACTTTCCACGCTGAGCGAGAGTGTCAACGTTGCCAACTCCTGATCGATCGCAACATACTGCTACTCGTGTCGTGTCTATACAAGCAGTAGTTCCGTCCGTCACGAACAGGGACACCTTGCCCTCTTTTTTAAGGCCACAATCAGCTACCTAGCCCCATCAAGAGGGCGCCGTTCCATTTTTAATGCGGCGGAAACACCAATGGGAGGCATGATGGACGCCGACGCGTGTGGAGCCGGTTTCCAACCCACCACTCCCGCCGTCCCGCGCGGCGCCGGTAGACCGTGGGCAGGTGGCGCCGGGTGATCTGTCCTCCCAGCTCGGCAGCTCCCTCCTTTACGACGACGACGCGCGTGTTGACTTGCCCGGGCCGCACGTCGGCGCACGGCTGGCCGGCTGGCCGTGCACATGCCGCCGCGCATCCAGTTCCTTGCCAACTCCTCCAACGTTTCCTTCCAGAAGTTTTACAGCCAACGTCACCTCCGATTCCAAAACCTTTTGGGCTTGCCTGCTGCCTGCTGCGTGCCGCTCTCCCCTGCTCCTGAACATCACCCGCATCTCCGCGTGATCCGGCACCGAACGCCACGCGATCGCCTCCGAGGAAGGAAGGCGTCCCGCGTCCGAACCCCGAGCGGTTGGTGGTGGTACCGGCACGCGCGGCCTCCACGGACGCGGAACGAGCCCGTCTCGTCCCGCTGGTTTCACGCGTGCGCCCGTGCCATTTCGGCAATTTCCCCCGCGCCCGGGCGAACCCCACCCAGCTTGGAGTCGGAAGTGGGTGTTGGGAGTTGGGGACGCCGAGCCGACCGAGCTACTACCCCAAAAGCTACGGCGCCGGGACCCGCGGCCACCAGGGAGCTCTCGACTCTCGAGGGCCACCAGCCTGCCAGGCGGGACAGCCACCCCCAAACCCCTCTCTTCGTTCCCTCTTCCTCCCCCTACCATTCGGGTCGCGTCCAGAGAGAGGCAGCCACCACAGCCGGCCCGCGCGGGTGCCGACGCCCAGTCCCACCGGATCCAGCGCCGCGCGGATCCACACGGCGAGCGATCAAATGGCCGCTCCACCGGCGGAGGAGGTGGCCCCGGCGCCGGCCCCGCCCGAGGCCGCGGAGGAGAAGGGCAAGGGGAAGCGGGGCGGGGTGCTGGGGCGGATGTGGCGGGCGCTCTTCGGCGGCCGGGAGGACTTCGAGAAGCGCCTGCAGTACCTGTCCAAGGAGGAGGCCGCCGTGCACGCGCGGATGCGCCGACGGACGCAGTTCTCGCGCCGCGCCGTCCGCAACCTCATCGTCCTCTCCGTCCTCGCCGAGGTCCGCACCGCTTCTCCTTCCTTCCTTCCCCTCCTGTTTTTTATTTATTTATCTCCTGATTTGATTTGAGATGGTATATGGTTATGCGCGGGTGGCGGTTGCGTTCATGCTTGCGTTCGTGGTTGTTCGATTTGCTGTCGCTAGGTTGGCTGATTTATGTGATAAATAGATGTTGTGGATTACGTGTGTTCTGATGATCTGAGGACCTGCGGATTTTCTGCTGCGTGCGGTGGTCTATTGATATGATGCTTGAGATTAGCCAAGCGTTGGGGTAGAGTAGAACAACAGGAAAAGGTGACTTTGCTAAAGAACATGTGTAGTTCTTCTGCTTCAACCAAAGGGTAAAACCGTAAAAGGTCAAACGCTTTACTGGAAGACATTAGACTGTGTTTCGAACACATGTATTATCTACAAGTGTTGCAGAACATTCATGCCTATCACCACTGATGTAATGTTTCCAGTGAGTCAGAGAAAAGGATTGCCACATAGGAGTAATGCGGAAGATTCATGCATAGCGTCACTGGTGGATATGATAATTAGGCGTAAAATTCTTTGTAGAGGGATTGATCCCATTGCAGTGCTAAATTTCGTGCTCTTTCTGTCAAAGCTTCACTGTTCATGAATCCAATGGTATTCATGGCTTTTCATTTATAATTTCTAGTTACCGCAAACAAATTTTGTTTTCAGTTCATAGAATTCCCTTGTTCAGTCGCACAAAAAAGGGTTGTAATTTGCTAATGCTACCCATTCAGAGTGGAGTTTACTTGCATACATAGGTGGGTTATGAAGCAGACATTTTGATAGAGCAACAGCCAATTGGTTTGTACATGAATATTGTGCTAATACATTGATATTTTATTAGAGCACGTTCAGGGTATGAGATATTTTGAGTGGACCAATAGCCAATTGTTTACCAGAAATGAAGATGTTTGATTTTCTTCAAACTGATAACGTTCCCTTTGGGTCCTTTGGTTTATCGTCATGCTCCTTTATTATGTGAATCACAGTTTTATTTTTCATCCTGGGGATTATGAAGTGCAGGAATTGCATTTGTCAAATGTATGCGACGTGTGCTCTAAAGATTTCACGGAGCATGACTAGTGCATTCCAAAACTTTTCTGACAACCAAATGAAAAATAAACACTCCTCTATATGATTCTTCTTTCTTCTGTTATAGTGATCTTTTTTTCTTCCCTTTTTAGGTTGTTGCTTTACTGTATGTGATGTGTTTTACATTTTTTTGTTAAAACACGTTTTCAGGTGTTGGCTGTTGTATATGCTATCATGATGACAAGAGATGAGGATCTAACATGGCAAATGAGGGCAATTCGGGTGCTGCCAATGTTTGTTCTTCCTGCTGTATCCTCTCTGATATATTCAACAGTTGTAAACTTCACAAGGATGCGTAAGTGCCCCGAAGCCTCTGTCAGATAACACTGTTTCTAACTTGTGCAATTCCAGTCTTTGCACTTCTGCTTTTGTGCAAATTTTTCAGAGGTGTTATTTTGTTTACCTTTTGTGAAATTTTGTGTGCTCTGCATGAAAAACTGTGCTGGGGAATTTTATTAGTGCTTGAAATATGTCGCTGGTATTTTTCCAGAACTTATAATATGCAATCTGCTTTATTTTTTTTCCTGGATGCTGCTCTATTTCCTCATTATTCTTTATATATCAACATTTTGAAATTTGTTGGTTGTCAAAATTGGAGATTTGTCAATGCAAATAATGAGGGTAGATCTGTGTCGCTATTATTCCCCTGGTTTCCATTTTTATCTGTAAGTGGAAACTTGAGTTCACCAAAACTAGTGACATGAGAAATTTGAAGACAACCTTAAGAAGACAAACGGAAAGAACTGTCCTTGTGCTGTTGTACCAAGTATGTTATAGGCTTATAGCCTTGGTCATGTTTCCTTCCTTGTATAACGACTGGATACACTTTCAAGTTATGTAGCATGTACTGTATCATTGTCACAGCTGCTGTTTGCATCCGCAAAATGATTTTAAGAAATAATGATAACTTACAGTTGCTTGGCAAATGAAGAATTATAAATCTGCATGGGTGTAAATTTGAATGCTTGTTCTGTTGTACATTTGTTAAATGAATATCATTCTTTTAGTTTAGAGAAATGATAACTAAAAGAAAGGAAGTTATATAACTCGTTTTTGAATAAAGATCTTGAACCTTGGTACTATGTTTTTTAATATCATGGTAATATTTTCCTGCATAAACATATGGTGTAGGATGTAATCACATTCCATTTTGCTTTAATGAATTCGTATCTGTTCACAGTTGAGCGGAAAGACCAGAAGACCCTTGAAAAGTTGCGGGCTGAGAGGAAAGCCAAGATTGATGAGCTTAAAGAGAGAACGAATTATTATCTTACCCAACAGCTTATTCAGGCAAGTGCACAAGTAGCCATTACTCAAGCTTACAAAAATCACTAGTTTCTGGTATCAGACTCTTTTTGTCTCTCTTGCCATATTGATACTAAATGGTGAAATGTACCCCTAACTACACATCTGCAGAAATATGATCTTGATCCAGCTGCAAAGGCGGCAGCAGCTTCAGTTTTGGCATCAAAGCTTGGGGAGGAGACTGGTTTAAAAGTTCATGTTGGAGAAGAACCAAAGTTGGATGCAGCAGTGGGTAGAAGCAACGATGTTGAGATATTACGCTCAGATGGTTTGAGAAACAGGAAGCAACCCAATCCAAGTGGAAGCAGGACCGGGAGCCCCTCAGGTGCGCATACCCCTGCACATGGAACTGAATCCAGTCCAACTGCTAGCGCTGGCCTGGAAACTGCACCAGCTCCAATGGTGGTAGAACACCACCAAGGCACAGGGGCCAGTGATGGTGGATGGATTGCAAAAATTGCTGCCTTGCTTGTGGGGGAGGACCCATCACAGTCATACGCTTTGATCTGTGGCAACTGCCATATGCATAATGGTGAGTCAAATGAACCAAGTTCTATTGATCCCTTTTTCACATATTGTACCCAAAAGGGTTGCATTACCTAATAACATACTAATATGTGCAGGCTTGGCACGGAAGGAAGATTACCCACACGTAACGTACTACTGCCCACACTGCCACGCATTGAACACATCAAAACAATCCATGGGCCAATATTCAGGCTCCAACTCAGGCCGGTCAACCCCAGCTGTTCCTGCTGATGGAATGTCAACTTCCAGTCCAGTACAGGAGCGTGAATTGAGTAACCTGACCACATTGCAGAAGCTGCCAGAGGAAGCGAATGCAGAGAAGCAAGAAACGGAGGCAAGTTAATGCTTCGTAAAACTACTATTGTCAATGTGTGTGGAATTGGTTAATCTTTTTAGACGCATGTCGTCATGTTTCAACCGGTCAGAGCCACAGATTTAGCACTCTTGTAAATTGGAAATAGTGACTGATATGATCCACAGAAACTTAGCACCAGTAAAGGTGAAATGAGCTATGGTCTGTACATCCAGCATCCTTAAGTGGATGAGTTTTGTTGTCAATAGTGTCGGTGAAGACTATCTGCTGCGTTGACAAGATGAGGATGAAAAGCTATGTACTGGAGGCAAGCAAGCAGTATGTGATGGAAGCAAGCAAGCAGGTGAGTCGCGTAGCGTTCAGGCAAGATGCTTCAGTTTCTATTTCTATACCATATTCAGAGGCCAGGAACATGGATGGAGAAAAGTTTTGCGTTTGTCTGGACCTTGGTCTGTCCGGTGACGATTGTAACCATACCACCTTGCATCATTTCATCGGCAGGGATTGGATTCTTATCACACATCCTCCAACACCATAAGCTTTCTTATGATGTTGAAACCGTACTTTCGTTTGGCGTTGTTTGATTGGGTTCTCTTTTCACTGCCACATGTTTGCTCGCCGGCAAACAATTGGAGGACCGAGTGCTGTTCAGCTTGCCCAGTTGTATTATTAGTTGCGGCTTTAGGTGATTGCTTTGCTAGGCACCTTCGGTACGCCTGCAGGGACGGATCGTACTGCGGTACACGTCTGTGGCAGTGGCCAGTGGGTGTGGTGGTGTGCGAAGACGAAATATTGTTGGATCAACATGCGTGTGGTTGCCGGAGTTGTATTACTGTCATCCGTGCCGAACTGCTGCGGCACCTGGTGATTACCACTGTCATCTGTGCCGAGCATGTGCTGGACTTGTATCTTCGATGTACTGATATGCATAGCAGACTAGTCAAGGGGGCTATACAGAACAAAATAGCGAAATCAGAACTTTTCCTCGCCACCCTGATGGGACACTCTGCCTGCCCACCAGCCGCTCATAGAGTAGGATTTACGTGAGGTGAGTATGTGTTATGAACGTCTGTGTTATACTATGTAATTATAAAAAGATATACAACCGCTGCGGGGCACGAGAAAACACCCCATATGCATCCCGACTGGTTTGGTAACTTATTAATGCTAACCCCATATGCATCCCCACTGGTTTGGTAACTTATTAATGCTAGGATGTTCGATATCGTCTAAATATGTACAAGGTCAAGATAAGCAGCGCATTTCACAACCAATTAATTTATGCTAGTTCATGTCATGCCAAATTTAGCTAGTAACTAAAGTGATCCAAAAAAATGCTCCCTTATACCTGCAAATTAAACTGTTACTAGTAGTGCAGCGGTTTAAAATACCCCCGCAGCAGCAACACAACCATGCATGAAATCAATCGCAAGACGAGTTCTAATAGCCGCCATGAGGACCTGCCGTGGAGTAATGATCCTCACCGTTGCCCTTGTGTTATTATCATCAGGTAGAGTAGCGCCCTTCCCTAAAATTCTTACAAATTTAGCTCAAATCGTATATAGCAACTTGGAGCATATGTATATATATATAGTTCGGTGTATCCAATCGTGACATATCGAACTGAAATTGCAGGGACATGGCCGATGGAGGCGGAGGCGCAGGTCGCCATTTGCTCAAAAATCATTGGCCCGGCTAAGTGCGTCCCTCAAACATGCGTCGACAATTGCGACATCCAGTTCGGAGGCAATGGCGTGTGCGTCGCCAAGGGGTGCAACTGTCGCTTTGAGTGCATAGAGCCTCCTGCTGCTGCTCCTTCTCCTGCTCATGCTGATGCCTAATATGCCGTACAAACAAAACAAGCTTACGGCTCCAATGGTGTAACTGCCTCCCGGAAGTGCCATTGTTCCTTGCAGTTAAATGCTAGGAAAATGAATAAATAAGATGCATATGACTCCAAATAGTTCACCAATAGATATGTGACATCTTTATAAATATTTGGGTATCAGTTCCATATTTTTCTGATTTGAAATGAATTAGTTACTATTTTTTAGATGAAACCATTTTTAACATTTTCACAAAACCGAAAGTCACCTCCAAAACCACTCAAAAGGCTAAACTTGTTGGTTTCGATAGTTGGATGACCTTTTTATGTCTGATTATGTAGTTTAAAGTTGAAAACTAGACTTGTGTGCTTGTTCGAGAGTGAAAATTAGACTTCTTCCTTAATAAAATACTATACTTAGATGAGTTTGTCATGTTTCTATAGGTCTGCAGTAGAGTGTTTTTTTGGCAGTAGGTCTGCAGTAGAGTTTGATAGCCAACAACCACCCTCACCACACCAGCCATGCCCCATGGTGACATGCCATGGAGCACTGCTCCTCATCGTTGCCAATGATTTGCAAGCGCAAGATCAATTCTTACATATAGCAACTTGGATCAACTCCCTTTTATTATTTTTTTATGGAAAAACTCTCTTTTAGCCTTCGCCCGTATGCAGTCACAAATATACAAATGTTCGACTTGTTTCGACTTATTTCCTCTCACATAACATTATTCCATCTACCAGCCGAACATTATTCAACATATCAACCTCAACAGAGTTCAGCTGATCTGTTGTCAATAGCCGGTGAACTTAAAACAGACAACAGAGGGCACTAATTAAAACATTGCTTACAGTGTACTAGCGTGCTTCCAACACAAGGCTCGTTCTTTTGGTTGAAAAGGAATAGTGAAATTGCAAATGAATAATGCTGAAATAGTGTTTTTTGTGAGAGAAGGTGTGATTGATGTGACAGGTGAATAGTGTTTTCACTGTTGCTTTCTAAGCAAAAGAACAGGGCCAAAGCTCGTGATCTCCGTTTTTAGCATGAATGGATCCAAGTGTTAGTTTTTTAACACCTCCTTTGACCACTAATTAAGGGTATTAAATAAAGTCAGTTTACAAAACTACCTCCACAACCCCCGGGTTAAATCGCGAGACGAATCTAATGAGGCCTTTGACCGCATGATTAGAGGACGATTACTGTAGCATTACTATGGTAAAACATGGATTAATTAGACTCATTAAATTCGTCACGCAAAGTTGCACTCATCTGTGAAAAGATTTTGTAAATAGACTTCATTTGGTACTCCATACATGCAAGATTCCCAGGTGTTAGAAAACTAACACCTGGATCCATTCACGCCGTTTGTCTTGCAGCCTTGCAGGGGTACGGCCGGCGCATGCGGCGACGGTGGAGGAGCAATGCATGGTCCCACAGGCCACAGCACACAGCAGACATTTGCACAGCAATCATCGTCCCAGGCAAATGTGACCCCGGAAGCATGCCTCGAGAATCTCACCACAGCGAAATCTGAGGCCCTTGGGCAGTGCGCCACCACGGGGCGCAATTGTCAGTTTCGCTGCGAGCTGCCTCCTGTTCCTGCGGTTGACTAATACAGTAAACTGTTGATGGCCGAGTTGCTCATGCTTCTCAGTGTGTTTGCTGCTGAAACATGTAATTAGGGTAACAGCAAACAGATGCTAAGTTTTGAGGGGATGAGGAAAAAAAACTATCATCTGGTATTTAGGTGTACTGAAGATGAATTGTGATGGAGCCTTCAATCCAATTTGCTTTCAGAGACAGTGAAGGTGATTGCAAAGTGTATGAAGATGTTGGCTACAGGGTTTGATTACCATTCCAGCTTTCCAAGCAAAAGTAATTTCAGCCATTCAGTGCGTCAAAGAGCAGCAGCTTTCGATACTACTCCCTCCATTCCTAAATATAAGCATTCTCCGGTTTCCGTGATGCACGTTTGACCATTCGTCTTATTCAAAAAATTTGTGAAAATGTAAAAATAATTATAATATACTTAAAATATATATGATGATAAAATATGTCATAACAAAATAAATAATATTTTTATAATTTTTTTGAATGAGACGAATGGTCAAACGTGCTCAGCAAAAGTCAACGAATGCTTATAATATTTTTATAATTTTTTTTAAAAAGACGAGTAGTAGAGCCAAATGGTCTTTGGCAAAAAAAAGAAGAAAAAAAAGAGGCAGCTGTTCAGGGGAGACCGGTTCGTTTTTGTGGAGATTCGTTACTTTTTGTTGAAACAAGCTCTACATTACGGGTTAAGAAATTTCCTATCCTGAAATTTTATATAAAAAAAACATGACTTTCCAGTTCGAGTCTAGAAGACGTATAACCAGGTTTTGTATCGACGATGCGGCTTCCAGATTTTCAGCATCGCCATCGAGTTAATTGGCAAATTCAATATAATAGTTGTCGGTCTAGAGTTTGGCTTTAGCTCTGGAATTGTGTTCTTACAAATTGTAAGTTGTTTTAGCATTTTAAATTCATAAATTTTGCTATATATAATATATATAATATAAAGATATATTTAGTTAAAAATGTGAAAACAACTTACTCTCTTCATATTGTAAAGAAAGTGGTTTAAGACATTGACACGTTCTTCAAAACATAACATTCACTAATACTTTTTACTATAAAATATTTAAAAATATTTAAACAACATTTTTATGAAACGATATTTCAATACGAATCTACTCATACCATTTTCACATTTCTAAACTTAACATATAAAAAGTATTTGTAGTCAAATTTTAATCTCAAAACGACTTTATTTACAATATGAAGAGAGTACAATTTTAGATTTGAGATGGAGGAAGTAAATCAATCTCCAAAAGGAGTTTTCTCTGCAGTCTATCTACTCCCATAGGACTGAACTGTCATCCATGGAATCAATCTCCAAAAGTATTCCCCAGACCCCAGATAACGAGCGACCTGTACTATTCGTACGATATTTGTTGAGCGGTTGAGGGCTTGAGGCCCCGGTTTTCAGTCTTCACCGTGACTTTTAACTTTTAACCCATACCAAACTTCCAAGTTCCAAAGCTGGCGTCTACCCCCACCCCCGGAGTGGCAAATTACCCTCGCGATTTTACCGCATCCGTAGCTGCGGTTGCGGACATCCGTCGTAGCCTCCTCGCATAGGCGGATTGCAGGATTGGGTCAGCGTTGGCGACTTGGCGTCTACTAGGCGAGAGCAATACCTCCTTTTTCACCGACACCGTGGAGGTAAGTAAGCTGCCAGCACGAACCCATCTTTCCCCGTTTCTTTCCCGAACCCATCTTCCTTTCCTGCTTGCTTCCCGTGTTAATTTCGCGCTGTTTGGGTTAGTAGCCATTGCTGCAATCAGTGATTCGTGCCAGCAACAAACTGTTTTAAGTTGGTGTGAAAACAGCAGCGGAGACTGGGTTGTCGTCTTGTCGATTCCTTTTCCCATTTAACCTTGATCGCACGGCTCAAGCCGATTAATTAATCCCAAAAACAGGGGCAAGAATGATTTTTCCATAGGCTTTTTTTTTTGGTTCAGGGGAAACTCCGCAAGCGACGATTTTTTAATCTCCGTCCACTTATAAAAGATTTAGCTTATGGGTCCGGACATATGACCAGGAGTTGGTACCCTGGTTCTTGATGGCTGTGTCCTTTTAGGAGAATAGGAGGAGGAGACGGCAGGGAAATTGGGAATCCAACCTGATTAGATTTGTGGTAAGCGGTGCGGAATCACCGACCCAAACAATGTTGGTCGGAATCTGTCATTATTTTGCTTCTAATGCAGTTGTTTGTTTCTCTTGCCTGATCTGGGCGATGCTGACTTGATCCCGTCCGCTGATCTTGTTCAGTTAGTTGTAGTGTTATACTCGCTTGGTTTAATTCGTGAGGGGGATAAACGAAAGAAAGTACCTACTCCTTCACCCCTTTTGTTTTTGGCAGTTGTAATGCCGCAACCGTCCTTTTGAGTGCTGCTGTCTGTAGGATCATCCCTCGTGCTCATCAGATTTTGTGTCAGAGAAAGGCAGCAGCAATTTTGAAAAATAACTAGTCAGTTTTCTTTTGTGTTAAAGAGTTTAGCTAAAATCAAGATGTTTCAATGAGGGAGTAGGGTAGGATTGAAGATGGACATCAACAAGCAATTCTATGGTTCAGTTGGTAGAGACAATCTGATTACTGGTTCAGTTGGCAGGGGCACTTAAATCTGATTACTGGACGGCAAAAGAAACTAGATTCATATTCGGTATGCCCATATGGCGGAATGCTCTTACATTTACTTAATTTCTCTATTATGGCAAGCTGTCTGATATATTCTGTTTCTACTTTATCTTGTTAACTTCGTACGGCTGTTCCTATTGAGATTGTTGAATTGGTCTTATTTTTCTTGTTTGACTACTTTAAACAAAGTTGAACTCTTTACATTCAGATGCTTGGTTTTGGTCCATTTATGTATCAAAGGGTTGAAAATAGTACTGGGTCCATATATTTGCAGAATCTAGTACTTTCTCTTGTAAAAGAATAAACGGAATACAATCTGCTGCTGTGGAGTTCAGAAGTTCTTTTGGCGCTCAGTTATTTGAGAAGAATCAACGTGTGCACTTAAAGTAGAAATTGACATTCTAATGTAAAAGCATGCACTTAAGCTAATCATTTAGTTAGGATTAAAATTTTACAAAATTTATTTGTATACCAATTTGTGAAGAGTCGAAAAGGTACAAATGAGGTGTTTTAGTTGCTATGTTAGGAACTTCTATCTAGAGGTCTGACTAATCATCCATTCCTGCAAGGTAACAATCATGTGAGAAGTACATATACAGAAGCAGAAGGTTTGATTGATTGTTTCATGGTAGATGAGCAGCAACTAAGATCGCTTGTTAAGGACGTCATGGGTGATAAATATGTTCTTTCTATAATCCATCCAAACGTATTCGTATTTTGTTGTACATCATAGTTTGCCCCTATAGTATCACATTTATTTGTTAGCTTTTTTACCTGAATAAGAGCATCTCATTCGAAAATTTCTGACCTTTTCCTATGGTTGCAATGGTGTTTGGTTGTAACTATCTCCTTAATTTCCTATTGAGCAATTCGTGGACTCGTGGTGCCTTCTTCAGCTGCGCTGGATATCCTGGGAGAAGCAAGGTGGCCAAATTTGGCTTCTCTTTTCCACTTATTTCATTGGCCAGTATTTTCTTTTTTTAGAAAAAGGCCCAACAATATGCAGAAAGTCTCATGCATAACTAACGTTGTAATCTTCTGCACTGACCACTTTGCCCCTTGCTGCACTACACGGGGCCTTTCCTCTGATGCACATGCTGACATCTGTTTGCTTCTAGACATCCTCCAAGAATCAGTTTCACTTTTCGCCTTTCCATAAATACGTCCACATCATTGGTTCTGATCCTTTATCGTCTGGCAACTGCAAGATATAGCTGAGGGCACTGCACAGGAGCACCGATGGATCAGGGGATGGAGCTGAGGGGATGCGTGTGTCGGATCAAGAGCTCCGCGCTTGAGCTTCTGTCCATGGAGGAGGATCTGGTGACTGATCTGGATGATGATCTGTGCGATTTGATCAGGAGGGATCTCCAGCTCAAAGCCACCTTCCTGTACATTGACCTGAGCCGTGTGATCGCTCATAACGAGTGCGAGGATCGCAGGGAGGAGATCACCCTTGTCGCCAACGATTTCTTCTACTTCATGGATGAGGTGATGTGATTGGTTCCTTCTCCCATCTTTGATAGCTCTGATTAGAAGCATTCCCTTGTTGCTTGGCAGTCAGCATGACAAATTCACTGGTTAGTAAAGACTGTACACGGCAAATTCTTCTCTTTATCTCTTATTTTGCATAATTCCTAGCATTAAAATGTACCCCTATTTGTGTGCACTTATCAACCGATTTTAACAGATGGTATTGCAGATCTTATCATAGCTATAACATTGCTCAATCAACAATTTGTTCATTGTTTAGAATTACCGTAATACCAATCTTATCATATATATCACGTTGCGTAATCAACAATTGTTCATTGTTTTTTTTTGAGAATAACAATTGTTCATTGTTTAGAATTACCGTGATATCATGTACTATGTACCATACAGTTACCATTTTTCTTTTGGTGACAGAGAGATAGGTATCTCTGCAATCGCTTAATGTGAATTCTGTCATTGAATTCTGCCAGTTTACCTCCTTTTTCTAGAAAGGGAAAGAGATAAGGTTACTCCGCAGTTTCTCAATACATGCTGTCTCTGGATTCTGACAAACAGTGTCCCTAACTCTACCGCAAATTGCCCTTGTTTTCCCTTTCTGTGTCATCATTTCTGAACCACCCATTACCTGTTGAACGAGAGGGACCTGCCCTATTAAGATTTTTCGAAGCTTCTCGCCACTGTACCATAATCAGGTCAAAAAAGACCAGTCAGATCATCTGCATATATACTAACTGCAGATCAATGCTTGTGCACCATTTATCAAGTTCTTGTGATTCTTGACTAGTATGTTTCCCAATAAATTGAAGTTACATGCTCAATCAGTCATGGTCAAACTTGGAAAACTCAAACTTTGATCCTTGTGGTATAGACAACACAATAAACAAGTTGGATAATGATACAAGAGGGGTCAGGTCAGCTAGTTGAGTTTGTGGATGCATTTGATGTTTTACTGAAAGTCTGAAACTGCTATTGGATAAATGCGTGCATGCAGCTGGGTGACGCCGTGGCGAGCCGGAGTGTCTCGGTCGTGAAGGTGTGCTACGGCAACATGGCTCGGGCGCTCAGCAAGGTGGTCGCTGCCGTTGCGCCGGCGGCGGCAGCTTGATCACCCGGTTCCGGGCTCATACCATAACATCGGCTGTGTTGCGTGCTTTCTGGTAAGAAGCGCAAAAAGGAGGGAGAAGCGTGCCTGAAGAAACTGTTGCAGAAAAGAGGTCGAGATGTACTTGTCACCGTGTAAGAAATGTGGCCACTAGCCCACTAGCTACATCTCCCGTGCACATTCATGGCGAGAGAGCTGAATGAAGCAAAGCTAGAAAAAGATCAGCTGCCATCTGGTTTTATCCCCATGATAATGCTCCTGTTCGGGCGTTCGGCGCCGTTAGGTCGTTTTATCAAAATCTGTTCGATCGATGATACACGCTTACACAAGTTCTCCAAAAATTTGGCAAAGAACATCCAAAGTAGGCTGACAGCATTGCCTCTATATACACTTGATTGGAATTCGGATAAACTCTTGCAGTTTTTAAGAGACGCCCAGCACATAAACAAGGCCAGTTTAGAGAGCCAGACTTCATATGAATTATACTAGATACACACAGATTACCTTGTAGTAACTGACAAAAAGGCTAAGCTTTTCCTGCTACTTATTCATATCAAGTTTAGTTTCTATACTACACCTCTGTTAACATCGATCACCAGGACAAAACCCAAAAAAGAATCAATATGTGCAACCAAGGTGAGGAAAACTGCAGATTACAGAAAACTCTCCCTATCTCAAATTCTCAATCACTAATATAGAGCTTCTTGAGAAGTCAAGCGTGACCGAGTTTTGAAGGCCATATCATGCAGTGGATCATGCTGCTTTGTAGATTTCAGACATCAGAAAGAAGCATGATCTTTCTTGGACCTATGCTTCTCCATGCAGATAACCAAGCACATGGCTCTTCATATATTTTGATCAAACTACTGCTGAAAATTGAGCTGCTTCCCTGTCTGGCAGTGGCCTACCATACTCTTGGCTCTTCTTTCAAGTGACTTCTGCCAAGAACTTGTGCCTTAAAATGGAAAAGAGAGGATACCAAGAGTGAGCATTTCAGTATTGAATTTAGAAACCGACGGAGAAGAGAGCAATAATATATACAAAGCACTACTATTCTTTTAATTATGCATGTTGCCAATTGAAAATGATGAAATTTCCTAATGAATGTATCTAAGTAACACTAACTATGCAGTGAGTATTATTTAGTGGCAGGACCAAAGGGGAATTCAACTTTACAGCGTGGAACTGATGAGTGGTGACATGCATTATTATAGGCAGCTGAATATTGGTCAAAGCCGAAGTGCATTTTTGGTTCTGTTTTTCACATCAGTAGCTAAGATACTGATTAACAATCAGTGCATCCCCGGGTTGCAATCTTTGCTGATCATGATCAAAGCAGCAGAAGTTTACCATAGGAGAGCGAGGGAGTATGTAACTAGCTAGCCTTTCATCCACCGAAATAGGCAATGGAGGCATCTTGCTCATTATTCCGGGAATTTGACTCATGCTGTTAATTAAGGAGAGCATCACGTCAGTGAAGGCATCCATATAAACATGCATTCACACTTTCATTATGAGCCAATTTTTGTGTATAAAATATGATAAGTTGTACCTTTGTAGAAGACCGTTGATGTTCCTTCTTGTATGTTGAAAAAGATCAATGTTGTTCTGAGCCTGAAAAGTATTGTCATGTTGAATTCAAACTTACTCCTGCACAGCTAATCTTCCAACTTCTTATGACAGTTTATCATGAAAATGTGTGCCAAACAGACATTGGAATGCTTTGTTTTTCTTTCTCAATTGATAAGAAGTTGTTATGAGCACACCAAATAGTGCCAACTATTAACCTTATTGTGTATCTACAGATTTGTGACAGACTAAATTAAGAGTTACTCTGGACCGATACACGTATTTTTAAAATAACACTTAGGCCTTCAACAAAACTTCTGGCTAAATTATGTACAATAAAGAAACAAAAGACCAACCTGCGATGTGAAAATATTTATTTCTATTTGATGGAGAAGTCGAGCGTTTTCTTCCAATATATTTAGCATTTCACGATCAATTTGAGAGTCTGCATAATAGGAACACATACATGTCAAACCTTGTACAAAATTGAATACTCTGAAATATATCTTATAGCTTTCTCTTGCTGTTTCCTTTCCCTTTTAAGGGGAACTTTGGTCCCCTTTTTGTTTCTTTATTGTACAGTTTCCCATTTGTTTTAATATATCTTTTCACAGTGGGGGCCTCCCCCGCTGTATAGTTTTTTTAAAAAAAACTCTGAAATAAGCAAGACAATCATATAAAAAAGTTCTAGCCAATAGTGTCTTGCTTATTTCAGAGTTTTTTTAAAAAAAAACTATACAGCGGGGGAGGTCCCCACTGTGAAAAGATAAATTAAAACAAATGGGAAACTGCAAACTAAAAGGAATCTAGAACATTTACAATACAAAAAAAATCGTAAAATATGCTGAACAAATGTGGTGATTCCTTTTAGCAGCAGAATCACCATCAATAGTGCTAAATGACTAATAAATGCATCACTAAGGTCTCTATTTTTATAGAACTAACCTTTTAGCATTTTTAAGAACAAAAAATGGGTTGAAATATTTCATTGTTTCCAAAAGCAATGGGCAAAAGGTATGTTTTACATAGTCAATTACTTGATAACTCTATAAGAGACCTACCAACCTCCAGATAGAAATCCGTTATTATGTCTGGTGTTACAAGGCATAAAGGCAGAAGCTCTCATATCAGTTTGAACAGGAGGATTGGTAACCCATGATGACGGCTCAACCATTTTGTCCTGAAAAACAACCATAATCAGATTCATTTTAAAACAAACTCATAAATGCAACTTGTAAAATTATAAGGTTGCACTAAGTATATATTTTTTTGAACCGATGCACCGTGTATATTTCTCATCCTAACTTTATTTCTGACAGTATCACATTATAATGCATTTTCCTGTTTATGAGTTAATATGGTGAGACAATTATATTGTACCACATGGATGCCACTGGAGTATTGATTGTTCAATTCATTCCATCATTTCCACAAACACCAGAACATTTGTACATGCTGGAGCTGTGGACTGTGGTGTGTTTTCAAACTGAATTTGATATCACAAAATTAGTCCAAATTTCGATTATGTTTATCAGGAGTCAGAACAGAAATTTATTCAAGAAATATTGTGGTGCTAATAAGAGATGACAATGTCATAAGAAATTTGTTCAAGAATATTATGGTGCTAATAAGAGATGACAATGTCATAAAAATGGAAGGATGAGTACCTTTCTATCTTTTATCTTTTTTCCAAGATAGTGTTCTTCAGGCTTCCGTCGTCTTGTAGCTTCTTTTCTCTGTAAGAAAATCTAATTATGATTACCAATAAGGTTGAAAAGGAAAACAATACATGATGAGTTAACTCCCATAGGAAATATCACTATCTAATCATTATTACCAACAAATTGAAAAGGATTGATAAATTCCAGTGGAAAGCATCAATTTGGTTACAATTAAATATTACTCAAGATAAAAAAAACTTAACATCCAATGTTTTGCTACTCATCTACAACAGAAACTTAACTCTTATGCTCCTAGTTTTTTGACATAAAAAAGAGGTGGGGATTATTTGTTGCATTTGCAGTGTCAGTTTGGTACAGTTAATTTCATTCACTAATCAATCAACTCAAACATGGCATCTTAGTTGTACTAACTGAAAAGGTAAACAAAAACATGAATGATGTGACCCTTCTAAGAGATATACATGCTCTCGAGTCTCGACATGAAACATGAACAGGCCAACTTTAGGCTGGAAATCTTATTGGTAATGTCAAAAGCGGAGACTTTTCAGCCTTCCTTATATTAATATAGTACACACTAGACAAGATACAAAGGTTCTATGGGCCAACAGCTCAAAAGGATACTTAGGGAGACCAGCTCGGATCACACTACTTTAAAGTTCAAAAATAGACCATTATAGTATTTTTATAGATGTGGGCAAATAAGTGTATCTTCCACATGATCTACTTTCACATACGCGGCACTGGTTTAGTGGAATTATGGTGATATCATCTTGACAAGTCACAGAAGTATAAACTACTGTTAGTCTCCATCCATATGCTGAACTGGGACCACGTATTCCTTTCAAACAAAATAATCTAGAGTGGATGAACATCTAGCATGAGTATTGCACCTATTAGTACTGTTTAGCTACAACTGAAGCTTCCCACTGAAATGTGGACTGAAAACAACAGGTAAGGAAATGACGTTTAGAAACTGCATAATAGATCAAAGAAATCAGGGGCTAACCGCTGCCATCCATTGGCATCTCATGGCAACATCTCTTACAGTCTTGTCTGGTAACTTGGCCGCTATCTTTATGTACTTCATGATTCCTGGTTCATTTGCATACCTGAAAATTTCAATAGCACCAAAGAATACAAGATTAGGAATGCAATGATGAGTAAATAAAAGCTTCAACAGAACATAGACAAAAAAATTTTTGTGACAAAAGCATCACGTCCCTGTTTATTCGACCAAGTATCAGTAAAAATGATGAAAGTGAAACAAACACCTACGTTTTTAGTAATAAAACAAAGAGCTAATATGTCCAACAAACTTGTTACTTCCACGAGAGGATAAAAAAAAGGACAACAGAGTTGAACTTCTGACTAGTGTCAACCACAAACATCACAAAACTCGGTATCATGAAACAATATAGGCATTTAAGTAAGCAGCACAAAATTTTGACAGTTTAGCCTCATTTTCCAGGTGTGGTCATGATCAGATTGTTAAATAGCATTGAATTGTAAATATAGGATAAAATGTATTTAACTCATTGCATGGAAGTATGTCTTACGTAATGAGGCCCTCATTCAACATTTGCAGCTCAGGATAGGACCACTCCACAGCCGTAGGTGCACTATACTTGAGGCTCTGGCCAGAAGAATCAGAAGTCATGTTTGGTGAACCAGTGGATACAATTGTTGATGAAGTAGTGTTCATTATCGCCATATTGCCATTCATTCCGCTGGAAGTGTCCAGACAAACTGGTATGGCTCCTGATCCACTGGTAATTGAACTCGGCTGAAATGAAACAACATGTTGGTTGTTGAATGAATGTGGAAATACTCCATAGTGGTTAGGATCTGTTGACATCTGCATGCCAAATGAAATTTCTCACTCCCACTTCACACTCACAAACGTGTCATCAAGCTTCAGAACACCACTTATAAGTCGTCGAACCCCCCCTTGAACCTTTCTCCCAAGATGAGGAAACTTTTGAAGCAAATATTACAGTTCCATTGTGATACAGCCCAGATCAGCTCGACAACCAGGTCTCCATAAAACTCATTAAAGTAACCATGAATGCCATCCAAACTATGAAGATGATTAGCAAAGCTTCACTGAATAGATCCTTCTTCTAATAAAGTATACTCAGTTTTGAGAAACTTCTATTCTAGACTTCCTACAGAAGACATGAAAAAAGTAACATTAGTGCAATCGCTCCTTGGCAACCTACTAAATACTAGATGGTTCCACAGCACACATGGTACTATAATAATAACTGAAACTAATCCAATCCAAAGAAAACTTTTGCTGGTGACTGACAATCAACTTTTCCAAAGAGAAGCACCAGTGATCACATCGGGAAAAAATTGAAAATGATAAGAGCCTGAAGACATATCATCCAATCCTCAATCAGTTTATTTTATTGTAGTCAAATGTGCGGGTAACTATTTACTCAGATAGGCGTTACAAGAAGTGCCTAACCAAAGCTGTCACAACTAGATGAATTATCATTAGCACTACCAAAAGCACGAGCGCACCATATGAAATAATTCAGCCATGTCAGCAGCGGGAAATTGCAGCTAGCACACGAAGCAAGAGTCCACATCATAGATGGATTCACAAAGATCGTACAAATGTCATCAGTGTAAATATCATACAAACATTACGAAAAGAGAGTTAATGATAGACCTAAAGGAGCACGCTACAGTGCTTCTAAGAGTTTCAACCGAAAGAAAGGCACCATCATCATAACTAACTGAATAAGAAAAGCTTGAGCTTCAATCATGCTATCAATCATATAAATCAAAGAAGGAATCAGGAAAACAAAAAATTAAACTCAAAGGACTAGCCTTCTGCATGGACTCTACGATACAAACAGAGGCTAGGAATGCAACATCCAGCATGGCTGAGATGGAACACGCTGCTTGAAGCTTGAAGAGGGCAAAACGCAGAGGCACCAAGAAAGAAGAGTGTCTGGGGGCAGGTAACCGATCTGCTTATACACTGACAAGCAGCACGGAAAGACGACGGCTTGAACGGAAAGGAAGAAACCAAATGAAGCAATGATGATTGCACGAAAGACGGCGGCCCCCTGGCGCGCAGGGCAGTATCCAAGGAGCTCGCTTTCCGCCAAGCTCCCTTCTTTCGGCTAGGTTACGCAACCGAATCAAAGAGACCACTGACACACGAGCGCAGCCCGGCCGGCCGCCGGCCCGATCCTACCAAATCAGGATCCTTTCCCGATCACGCAAGCGAATTCCAAGAACCGGAATCAAGAAACGCACCTGAGCCGACGCCAACGATTCGTCCGCCGATGATGTAGCAGCGGGAGGCGAACGAACGTGCAGCGGCGCGCGCGATCCTAGCTCGCGTGTGAATGGAGTGTGACTGTGTGAGCTGGTGGTCTCTCTTCTTCTTCTCCTCCTCCGCCGTGCGCTTGGCCTTCTTTAAATGGTGGTGCCGTCCAGCTTTGTGCGCTCCAATGGAAAAGGCAGGGACTAGGGGAGGGAGGGGGAGAGGAGGGGAGAGCGCAACCAAAAAGCGGCGGCCCCGCCTCCCCCAAAGGCGAGACGCTGCTCGCTTATATGCGCGGCTCGAAAAGGAAGGAGACGGCCAAAGCCAAACACAAGTTGCAGCGGGCGGGCGGGCACAGCAGCACCAACGGGGACGGAGGGCGGCGAGCGAGAGCCGCCGCCGTGACGGGCCCGAGGAGGACGAGAGGGAGGGAGGGAAGAGGCGTGGGCAGATGAGATCTCTTGGAATTCAGCGCTCGATGGAAACACTGGCGCCGGGATTCCCAATGCCTACCAAACAATTATTGCTACTATAAACTACTGCTCCGTGCTTTCTTTGTCTGGCTCCACTTTTTCTAGTGAGGAAAGAATCGAGTGCTCGTCCCCTTTTCTGGCGTCTCCTGTTTTGTTTTGTTTTAATCTCTCTTCCTCTTCCTCTCCCCGGCCGGAATTGCTTTCCTGGTCACCAGCTTACTTGCTCCAATTGTGCGCATGCATTTGTTGGTTGGTATAATAAAAAGAAGAAGAATTCTTTCTTCTTCCTCCGTCTCTCGTCGTGTGCGTATTCGCTCGGTGGCATCAGGAGTTAGGACATGACAGCTCCGAGCTCGTTTCTTTACTCGCCGAGATCGAGTGCGAATGGCAAGTAGCAGCAGTAGTGTGTGCGCATCAAAAGGCCATGGCGAATTCACTTCGCAGTGGTGGTTGATGTGTCGGCCGGAGTGTGGTGGTGGGCGGTCAACTCAACTGGTAAAAGAGACGGCCGGCGACAGAGATCTTTTTTGTGTTCTCCCTTATCCCCTCTCAGGCTCTCACGGCCTTGGGATCCAGCCATGTGTTTGTTGCGCAGACATATCTGGCTACTTGCATGTAGTTGCGTCGTGAATCAAGGTGCGGGTGGACCGGTGGTTCCAAGTGTCTCAGGCTGTTTCGAACTGATGGATACTGAAAGAATAATGCTTCAAACAAGTTGCTCTTCTGTTGCTTGGATCGGAAGGTGCCAGCATGCGAGTACTAGAAAAATGAGAATAAGCAAGCAAGCACTGCTAAACATCTACTCCTAGACTCAAGATCTGACCCAACAACCAGTCTGAACATGACTAATCATCGATTCCCTTTCTCTAGGATGATCATGGTGGAATTCAAGACCAGACCGAGCAGCAAACATAACAGGTTTTCTTAGCTCTGTACGGCTCCAGGTGAGCACCTACGATTGGAGCGAAATTGGCATATTCTTGCCGAGCAAATCACAAGTACGTTTACTAAGATTTCTCTGATGGACATTGGACAAGCTACTGATAAGCTAATTCTGCCTCAGATGTTGTTTATGTTTCCCACCAATCAAAACTGGTTCCATGTAAACGGAGGCACTAGTCTCAAGAGGTTTCTGGGTCTGTTTGACCATGCCCGCTTACAATTCGCACAGCGCGCGATCTCGACGCGTGCTACCTCTGACACCAGGGTTTTGCTATAACAGCTGATATAAAAATATATATCAATCTCGTGAACCACAAGGTCTGATTGAATAATTCAGGAGAAACGTGCAAGTGCTTCCATTGGCTCTCTTGTTAACTTTGATGTAGTATAGTTTAAGGTTACCCCTGATCATTTTGCACCTATTCGACTACTCAACAAGAAAATATATTTGTATTTTCATGTGGCTGGACTTGTAGTTTCGTTTTGATCCAAAAGGAGAAGGAAACACATGCAAACATCTCTTTCAGCTAACCAACCGTTGGCTTGGCTAGACTAATTTAAAAAAATCACAAAAAAAAAATACGCACTCCTTTTTGACAAGATTATTAGGAACATTTACAAATTCCTAGCAGTATTGAATTTCTGGAAATCACTTGACTGGCGGCAGATGAGCTCCTGAACCTGGAGAATTGGAGGACAGTGACCGGCGAGTTGTTGACCTAGCTATCCGCGCGTGAACGTTTTCTTTTCTTCGCGGAATTTGGGTTGGAGTACGGGATCGGATCACAGTGACAGTCCTGCATGCTTACCTGCTACGGAGCCACGCGTCGGCCATGCAAGGTGGCAGGCAGGCAGCCCGTTTGGTTTCTGTGAAGCTACCGGCGAATTGTTTACCGGCCTGACGCTCTCACTGGATATGGACGAACTCACGGGCGGTCAGGTCAACATAACTACTCTACGGACAGCACGGTTTAAGGAAAACGAAAGGTCGATAGAAATGTGTGGTGAGAAATTGACCCAAAGAGTAGTGTATGTTTTGAAAATTTCACTTACTTTTCTTTTATTTAGAGGACTGAAAAATGCACTTTTAGTTGAGTTCAGCTAGCTGGCAAACCATGCATGCTTGCGTGTGGAACTAAAAAGTTTACTCCAAGGAGAATAGACAAGGTAGAGTATTACTAATTAAATGGGAATGGGAATGATTCCATGTGTGCTTTTTCTCGGAATGGTAATCAACATAGGATTTATGCCACACGTTAATCCAGCAATAGCTGTTTTTTTTGCAACAAACATATGTATTTATATTAAGATATCACAGCAGCTAGATTACAGATAGGTCCTCGCGAGAAGACCAAATTACATAAAGGTTCTGGATCTGGAGAGGAACGAGGCGACACTGTCCATGGCGACGGGGACGAGAGGACCGCCGGCGGAGGGTCGCAGGGGCGTCGAGGACGCCTGCACCCGGGGTGGAAGGACCGCGCTGAGCGTCGGTTGAAGACGGGCCGGCGAAGCCGACGTTGAAGGAGCACACCGACGACCGATAGATGTGGTTGGAGTCATCACCGGGGATTGGTGAAGCGGCTTGGACCAGAATCCCAGGGGGAGACGGCGCTGTCGAGCGAACACCAGGAGCGGACCCACCATGTTGGACAAGCGAGGTCCAGGACCACCGACTGTCGTGAAGAGGAGGCGAAGAAGGTGATGGCGTAAATCGTAGCCAAGAGGGAGGCAACAAGAGGCAGTCCCAGAGACTAGATCCACTCAAGAGAGGATCTGATCCACAGGAGGCACACTCAAATCGACCTTCACTCCGGCCAGATGTGGGGCGGCGACAAGGAAACCCCAGCAGCAGAGGAAGAGAAAGGGCCGAGGAGAAGCTGCTGGAGGAAGCACGAGGAGAGGTTTATTTTATTACGACGAACCTGAGGAGCGAGAGCGCCGACGACGAGGAAGTCGAAGAAGACTCCGGTGGCGACGACGCGCACTCACCACGACGGGTAACAACCATAAAGGCATAGAAAAAGGGAAAAACTATCTACTATGACCCCGCTCCCGGCACGCTCCGGCGAGGTCACCAGAGGCGGACGAGAGGGGGCCGGATGGGAGGTGACAGAGGAGGCGAGTTGGGTTTCGCTTCCTTCCGAACGAAGGAGAAGCGAAAAAGGAGAACCCTCGCCTCCCTCCCCCCCCCCCCCCGCCGCGTGCAATCCAGCAATAGTTGTTATGGAGCTCAAGTAGATGTCCCACAAATACTAGCTGGTTATTAAATGAAATCATATGTACACAATTATCTAAAACTGACTCCAACAGGTTCTTCATTCCCACCTATATCTGCAAAATGAGGAAAGAAACAACAATGTAGCAGCTCCAACAATACCCCAAATGGATCTGCAAAATGAAGATGGTGGTCTCCAAATCCCTATTCTTGGTATTCTCTCTCCTTTATTCATCCTCCCACGTCCAACCGTCGCTCACCAAAGGAGGGGGAATCTGGGCCGGTTGGCCGACCGCCGGCGGCGCTCGCTGGCACCACGGGCCACGACAGCCGCCGGGAAGGAGGGGAAAATGGAGAGGAGGGCAAGGGGAACCCGTTCTTCACCTCACCTTGAGCAAAGACGGTGCAGGGAGAGAGATCGATGGTGGCGGGCGGAGGATGGCGGTGGCGGGCGAGGCTCAGCGGCCTCCATGGCGCCTGCGCCAACACCAGTTCCAGCACCCGTGTCGCGCTCTCGAGATGCTAGCGCAAGCTCACTGCCTTCCCCCTACGCGGTGTTGGCGCCGCTGGTTCCGGGTCCGGGTCCGGCGCCGGAGCCGTCCGCGGTGGGTGCAGTCGCAGGGCGGCAGGAGGTGAGTGGGAGCGAGCCTGAGCCCGCCGCTCATCGCGATGCTGGCGGTGGTGGGTGTGGCGCTGGTAGTGGTGTCGTACGCGTTGCTGGTGAGCCGGGTGTTCCGTGTGGCGCGGCGCAGCAGCGGTGGCGGCGCAGCCGGCTACGTCTCCTTATGCTCCCCGGCGGCGGCGGCGGTGGCAGCTGGTCCTCCCACGCGCGGCGTTCCTACTTCTTCGGCTTCGAGCGGAGCCTCACCGTGGAGGCCGCGTCCACGCCGTCCCCGCCATGGCGCTTCCGCATCTCCACTGCCACCGCTGCCGACGGTGCCGCCACCTCCCGTGGCCGCAGCTTCTGGAGCAACCGCGGAGGGGGCGGAGGCGGATCCACGGCGGTGCGGCGCCCGTTCGGCGGAGGGGCGGAGGCGGATCCGCGGCGGCGCGGCGCCTGTTCGGCGGCGGGAGCGGATCTCGGATCCGCGGCGGCGTGGCGCCTGTCGGTTTCTCCGACCGGACGCGGGAGGCAATTGCCTCATCGATGCGGGGAGGGATGCAGCGATACTGCTGGAAGACTCACTTTTTTTTAAGACGGTTTCTTTCTCTCTCCTTCTCTCATAAAGGGATTTTGCAGATAGAGATTGGGTTGGAGTCAGTCTAAACAGCTTGTGTTTTGCATATAGCCTAGGACGAAACTTCCACTGAAAATGACCTCATAGCAATACCAAAAGAGAAAATTAAGGTCTCCATGTTCCTAAAAAGTAAATGTTCCTTAAAAAAAAGTCTCCATATATCGCGGTCTCAATTTTTTTAGAAAAAAAACATGATTAAAAATGAAGGTGCGAACCAACAAAATAGCTGGCCTTCTCGGAACTGTTGATGATGTAGTGTGCTAATCGTTGATAGCTTCTTCCCCATGGGTGTGGTGGCATGGTTTATCCAGTAATCCAACAGTGGAGCTGCTCTGTGCTCTTCTTGTCGGTCGGTCCTTGCCCTTTCCGGCCTGTCACCTGCATCTGGACGCCGGCCATCCGTCAGTCGGCAGACGGCAGGGCCGGCGAGAGGGCCGCGCCGTCAGTGAGACGCTGACACGCCGCTGCCAATGATTGGCTTTCGGTGGCGGCGAAAAGGCGGGTGCCGCCGCCGCTCGACACATGGCCGGCCACATGGAGGTAGTGCAAGGTCCAGACGGAAAGCACCAGCGGCCCAACCAAGCCCCGGACCCCCCGCGCAGGAAGACGATGACCAGCTGCTAGACGGAGTAGACGTCACGAAACGCGAGCAAAGCAAGTGAAGTGACGTGTCCCCTGCACGCGGGGCCCGCCACGACCGTACCGTGGCGTGAAAAGCCGAAAGCGAGCACGGTGGTTGGTCGCCGGGCAAAGCTAGGGGACAAGAGAAACGGTGGCGCCCAAATCTGGAACGGGGCCTCTCCCTCGTGTCTATCTTTGCTCGGTTGTTGTGCTCAGGCTTGATCTTCTAGCTCGCTACAAGGTCACTGAAAAATAGAAATACGTAAAGCTTCGGGCAAGACAGATCGAATCGTCTTTACTTGAAAAGTTTGGGTACCTATTCATTGTTGTCTATGACATCAACATGGTCAGTCTCCCTCCGTTTTTTTACATGTCATGTTATATTTGTCCTAATAAGTCAGACATATTCAACTTTGATCAAATTTATAGAATACAACAACTACTATACTATCAAACATATCCACTTTCAAAATATATTCAAATTAGGTATTGTAGATGTTTTTTTGTATTTTCTATGAATTTGATCAAAGTTGAATTTGTTTGACTTAAGACAAACCTAATGTGATATGTAAAAAGTCCAAAGGGAGTAAATCTAATTTCTAAAAGTATGGCACTTCAAAGAAAAGTGACGGGATATCTTGTATTCTTGCAGTGAATTTAGTAAGTAGTAACACCAATTTTACATGGTCAGTCTATACAATTGATGCTCCAAGTGAAAAAGAATAGTTTGATTGTGACTGCAAAGATTGACCCCTTGCAGTTTTGTCATTCAGTTCACATTTCATAGACACGGATGAACCTATTTGTCATACTCTCTCTAGTTTGGTAAAAGAAGTCGTTTTGGACAAGATTTCGGTCAAACATTGAGAATATAAATGATGAATAACTTTGAAGTAGTTGAGTTTAGAAATGTGAAAATTATATCAATAGATTTGTCTTGAAAATCCTTTTCATAAAAATATACATATATAACTTTTCAATAAATATGTTTATAGAAAAGATAAGTCAAAGTTGTGTTTTGGAGACCGTGTCGCTATTCTAAACGACTTCTTTTACCAAACTGGAGGGAGTACACTCGGAATCAGGGGCGGAGACAGGGAGGGGCCTGGCACCCCCTATGAATGTCAAATTTCCATTGAATTTTTTGAAATTTGACAAACTTGCCCCCCCCCCCCCCCACATTCAAAAATTCAACCTTTTGGCTCCGCCCCTGCTCGGAATGGTAATAAAACCGCAAAAGGTCAATCTTTACAGACTTAATATTGCAATTTATTAAACTAGAACCATATTTTGTTTAAACCGGAGAGAGTACAATTAATAAAAACGTGCGGATGAAGGTAGCTCGTCTTTTTCATAAACTAGTCGCAAACGTATCAAAATGCACATCTCAAACGAGTGCCTACTGCCTAGCTAGCTAGCCAGAGCTTTACTAGCTGCTTTCCAAATGGTTGAAACCGTAACAGTGGTGCCTCTTCCGCGCGCCAGTCGAAAGTTCGTTCGATCTTTCAATCGTTTTCCCTACTCTCGATCGCTCTCGCGCATCACCGCATGCATGTTAATCACTTGTGGTGTGAAATTGACTAAAGCACTTTTCTTTTGCAAGGAAAATTAAAGCGCTTTATTTGTTCAACTCCCGAGTCACTCTGACGTGTTCTCGCTGCATTTCGACATGCACGCCAACTTGGACGGTGGAAGAAATTCAGAAACAAATTAAAAGCTCTTTTGATGAATCGGAAGTCGGAGCACTTGTGCTAGGAATTTTTTTTCTTTGTTACGACCGTTTTCTTTTTACCACGTGCCGGATCCTGCATGTTTCCTAGCTAGGGACTGTGTATGCTGCCATAGTGGATTATTAGGGTGCCCGAAGGAATGCTAACCGATCGACTACTGATGATTTTCGGAGCCATGATTAAAAGGATGGTGGTGTTGTTCAAAACAAAACTGAACCGAACCATTTTCATAATGTTGACTAAACTTTGGTTCACTCCATACAAAAATTATATTTAACATTTATGAACGAAATTCGAGATTCATATATGAGTATTGAAAGCCTAAATAAATTTATTTTGGAGGAAATTAAATTTTACTTTGTTTAAATGTAAAAAAAATATTTATATTATGGAACTCTCAATTGTCCGAGTTTAAAATGTCAAACAAAATAAACACCTCCCAATATTCAAAATGCAAAAAAACTATTTTTAAAACTTCAACACCGCTTCAACTAAAAATGACTCTAAATGGGAACTTTTTTGATCCAGTAGTTGAGGATTCAAATATGACTACTTGCTCTGTTCCAAATTTTAGGTCATTTTGACATTTCAAGGTTCCTGATTTTTGTTATATATGCATCTAGATATAAATATTTGTTGACTTCTGTTGCTCACGTTTAACCACTCGTCTTATTCAAAAATTTATAAAAATATAAAAATAATTATGATATACTTAAAATATATACGATGACAAAACATGTCATAACAAAATAAATAATATTTTCATAATTTTTTTGAATAAGGCGAATGGTCAAACATGAATCGCGAAAGTCGAGAAAAATACTTATATTTTGAGACAGAGGGAGTACTACATACTACGCATGCAGATCGCATCAAATCAAATAATCCCTCTAGCTTACTACTAGTGCCAAAGAGCCACACACATGATCTATAGTAGTGTGTCTTTTTTCTTCTTTTTTGCGAGTAGTGTGTCTTTCTTTTGCACACACGACAGATTTGCATCCTGCGGTGAGGTATATTTTTCAGATTCTTTCTTTGGTGCCGCACTGGAGGTGACGTCACCCAAAAAAGAAAAGCGTTGGGCTAGCCACCTCAAACTTTAGCTTTGCCACATGCTCATGTTTCCCACCGTTTTCACAACCAAAGTCTTAAAAAAATTTACTAGTTAATTAATATATAACCAGATTAATCGGAAATTCAAAATATAGCATCTACAAATGCATATACAATTCAGAATAGAAAATTTCCTGAAAATGAAAACTTGTACTATTTTAATACTACGACAGACGTTGGCGTAATGGCATGTGTGTGAATTGAATAAGTTGTGTGAGCTCGACCGATATGTGTTGACTATACTTGAATTGAATATGTGCGCGTTACTGTAGTACGTACTCCCTTAGAAAGAGAGAAAAAGGAAAGTTGCGCGTAGCAAGTAAAGTTATTTGTGGCAGCGCGCTGAAGGAAAGCCGAGGGAAGTAGGGAGCTAGCGAAAGCCTTGGATTGGAGCCAAGAGCCGCAGATGGTAGCAAGAGGTCGGGCACCAGCAGTAGTACCAACATGTGGTGAGCGAAAGGGACGGATGGATCCCTTGCACACGACGAAAGGCGCTCGTCGGAACCTCGCTTTGCCACATCGATCAATGCAAGGGTGCATTATGAGAGGGAAATGCGTCTTTATCCAACTCGGAAGCCTGGAATTGTGACTCGATCGGAGACGGAAAAGCACTTCTCCGAACAAGGGCAGGGGCATTGAGAGGAACCACTCGCCCGCCCGCTTTATTCGATCGCCCTCACCACTGACAAGAGGAAGAAACCGAAAAGGAGATCATGGCAACTACGGAGTAGCCGTCTGGCCGCGGCCGGCCTCGACCGTAATGCGGAGTGGAATCTAGGATGAGTTCGCCCTCCTAGACTACACGGCCACACTACGGCGATTTCCGTCACCAGCGAGTCAAAAGACCGGCCTCCCCCGGTCCACACGGCCACGGCAGATTCTTCTCCCCCGGGGCAGCCACACGGAGGTCGACACGACGGCGGAATCCACTCACCTCTTGGGAGATTCGTCCTAGGGACTACTGGGGCTACTGGGCTAGGGCCAGCCACCACTCGCCAGATACTGCTGCACGTCGTGCTCCGAGTCTCCGATTCCACGACGCCGGCGACGGGATCGCTCGCTTGATCTGCCGCGCGTCCAATAGGATTTTCGGATCTGCCGCGCGGTTCGGTTCGGTGCCGGGCTGCCGGCGCACTTGCCCCGGATGGGAGGGATGATGGATGGAGCAACGGCCGGCCGGGCGGCGTTCTCGGGGCGGTAGGAATCGTGCGGGTGGCGCGCGTTCTTTCGTGCGCCCGCGCTTCAGGTCAGATGGCGGTTGACGCGACGGCGGCGCCGTGCGCCCATGGGGGGAACTACCGCGCGCCGCCTACTGAGCTATACGGCTGCTAGCTTGCTTGGCTTGGTGTGTGTGCGCCATTAGCCGACGCCCCCAACACAACAGGGTGCGTGCGTGGTCGTGCCGGTCATATTCATTCCTCGGCCGCCTCCGCTTTCTCGCTCGTGATTATTCCCGCGTAAAGCGGTGTAGTGTAGCCCATGGCAGGCGGACATGCGTGCGTTGACGCACACTCGCGAGCAATCATTTGCGGGAGGAGGCGGAACGAGCGTGACGTGAGAGTTGGAAATGATGCCCGTGCCCCGTGGGAGGTACTGGGGAGGACGCGACTGGAGTCGATCTGGAGGTGTGCGTGAAGAGGCCGCGACGTGGATCGGAGTTCGGTGATCCAGTCTCAAGTTTCGGGCAGGGCCAGTGGTTCCCGTGGAAGCATGCATCATTGCATTGCAGAAGACTGGAAGCTTAGAATGAGTATCTCAATGGACTTGCAGAACTATGACCCGTAGCGGGCAGCATCAAATGTTCCACCTTCGGTAAGCACACACAATAAACACCTCGTGAGTGTGGATCAGAGGCCAAAAAAAAAGCACAAACGCGTCGTGCAACTTCGAGATATTCGTAAGATATATGTTAACAAAATGCAAACATTAAAATAGACGGGCATCAAACAGTGGTTGAGAGATACTAGCGTCTAAACAACATACACGGAGCTCTGCAAACAGAACCAAGCTATCTATAAATTCAGATACATGTGCGCACACTATTCAAGCCTACATCCGATCTGCAGTCGAGTTGGCAAATCACGTCATATGTACATGCGCAACCAAAGTATGATGTGCTCTGATGGTACGATCACTACTGCCGCGATTAAGCCATTCGGACAATCAGACAAATAGCTACTTCAAAACATAGCCCTCGCCCATCTGTGGCACTAAAGTCTTATTTTCAGATTTGGGTGGTGGAAGGGTTTTCATTGTCGAGCCTTTTAGCCTCCATGAAAATCCTTCAGTGTTTCTCTGATCCAATAGACGGTCAAATAGAAGTTGCATTGCCCTGTCAAAAACCTCAGGACAAAACCTTGTCCTATCAAAGCAGCACTGAATAGCTCACACTGGCAACTTATCTCCGCCTGCCATAACTGTGATAGAAACCACCTGAACCCGCGATGTGGTGCCGTTGCCGACCACCTCCTCGTGAGGAACCATCCCAGGTGCCCCGCCCACCTGATCTGATACTGCTAGTAGTGCTAGCTCCTTGACCCCAATTCCCCATTTGTGACGCTCCTCCGTTCAGCTCTTCTTCCTCCCTTTCGTTGTATTCAAGGATCCTCCGCTTAATGCTCTGCTTCTCCTCAAGCTCAGCCGCCTCTTGCTGCTTTGTGCTTAGCACGAGTGAGCTGTCAGCAGGAATCAACATTTGCTTTGTCTGTTGTTTGTGTCCTTTCTTCATCAGCACCTTAACACGCACCTTGCTGCTACCAGCGTGGCCACCCTCTTCGTCCACTGTTTCTTCCCCACTCTCGGATTCTGTGGCTCTTTGGTCTTTTGAACCCTCGAGGACATTCATTGGTACCATCATGTTCAATGGGAGCCTTGAACGAGCCTCTGATTTACGTGATTCCAGGCTCTCCTGAAGAAGGGCTTTCAGCTCTCGATCAAAATCTTCTTGCTCCTTCAGATCAACCTGCACAACTTTCTGTCTAACCCCAACATTTTCATCTTCATCAGAACCAACAGCAATGCCATCGTCTTCATCATCACCTTCGTTATCAGAGCCATCATTTGATTTATCCTCTGATAATATATCCTCCTCATCTTCCCGCCCATCAATGCTGCCACTACCTGAATAACTCGCACTGTCTGCTACTTCATGATCCTTGCCATTTTCCTCAACTCCATTTGTTGCACTTTGACCATTCACAGATGGAGCATCTCGTGGCTGTCTTTTCTGAGATTCATTGTCTGAGTGTCTTTCATTTTCAGCCTTTTCTACTGGGGCTGAACGTTCATTTTCTTCGAGCTCAACTAATGCAGCATTTAGTTCTTCAATTGACGAATACCTAGACATGTTTGGTCGGAGCTCAGCAAATAAATCCTGCAAGGACACAGTATAATAAGATGCCCTCACTATTCACCCAAAAAAAATATAAATCGTCAAACAATTCAACATTGCATGAGGATATGATTTACAGTCCTGTGATCCTCTTTACAATTTACAATAACTGATAGCAATATCGCGTGCACCAATTGTAGCATGTTGGACTGAGACGGTACATTGCAAAAGGGTTGCTGCCAGACGTGTAGCTCGGTATTTAGGCCCTTTTTGTTTGCAGCTTATGTCGATTTTCGGTGGATGGCTTTCCATATATCTGAAAGTCGGAAAGCTCCGAAAGTGGAAAGCCAGAACCCTCTTCCCGTGAGCTTTCCACTTTCGGATATATGGAAAGCTATCCACCCAAAATCGCCGTACAAATAAACAGGTTAAACTGGAGCACCGATTGACTTGCTGTCAGGCTCAAGATCATACTCTTCGATTTGCATTAGCAAGTTAAATGCTGTTGACTAAGCTCACCAGATCAAATAGGAGTAATACAGCTATATTTGCTTTAAACAAAGGGAGTCGGTCCCCTGATTTGTTAAGTACTCTCAGCAAAACACATATTCATTAATCACTACCTCATTCAGAATGCAAAACCTACCAGGAAAGCTTCCTACGTCACTCAAAATGTAGATTTAACTACATGCACCACACAGGCTTCTAAATTTGTTTGAGTTCATGATTTATCAGTAGCAAAGAGGATTTATGTACATATTCATGCATAAGTTCTGTGTGAAAAGAACTAACCTGAATGTCAAACTCTATGTCAAGTGGTAAGGGCCCTTTACTCATAATGTATCTTTGAAAGTGTAGCAAGAATTTGTCAAGCTTCCTTTTTGAAGATCCCTTACTGAAGTAGTGACCACAGGTCTGTAAAAGTGTAATGATCAACCTGATCCTGAAGCAGTCTTCCGGTGGATCCAACACATCTTGCTGCATAAGTGGAGAAGGGGGAAATGTTCAGTGAGAACATATGATGGCTCCTCAGATAGATACACATGTCATCATTCTCAAACAAAATATGAAAGAGCCTGGCTTAGCAGAATAAAAACGTTTGACAATTCTTTATCGCCAACGTATCTAGACTTGTTTACACATCTGAAAGGTGTATAAATACGCCTAACATGGCACATAGTGATGATTCTAGAAGCATTGCCGAAATTGATTTAGTTATTGAGCTTTGCAAGCAAAGCAAAGGATCAGATCAATCAGAAAATTCTTTGATATATTTGCTCACAAGATCACGAGACACATCAAAATACAATGATTTCCAATATACAATTGCAAACATGTAAATCGACGAGCGCTGTTAGGACAGTTAACAGGCTTGTCTCTAGACGGCATGGTGCACAATGAGGTTTATTGTCAGAAAGAAAATTTGAAGTAATGATTTACTTACTTCAGGAGTTCCATGACCAAACACAATGATAAGATAGAGTGTCTCAAATACAACTGATGAATCTATATGCTTGTAGCTGTATAGCTCTCCAAGGAACCGCATGTGAGCAAGCCGTCTTTGTTGCATCCCATAGTCATTCAACTCCAATCCAACCCTTATCTCTTCTAAAACCTAAATCGAAAAGGAGAAATAAATATAAAACTTGGATGTCAATTAATTTATCCCCAAAGTAACAACTAAAAACTGTCAGTTAATTAAGGTGTTAGAATTGGGAACATATCTAGTGCAAACTTGGAAACTTTCAATCAAGGTCACAAGATGTTCATCCAAGGAGCAGGGTGGAGAGGGTTATCTTAAAATTTCATTGGAGATGCTGGTGGCAGGCAGTTATGTGCAAAATAACCCCCTCCCCTCTGCCTCTTGGATGAGCATCTTGTGGCCTTGATTTAAAGTTTCTAAGTTTGCAGCTGATATGTTCCCGTTAGAATTTCCTTTTTTACATGCTAACAATTTGGAAATGCACAATGTCTCAAATTGTAGGTCATTTTGGCTTTTTTAGGTTCATATATTTTGTTATTCATCTAGGTACACACAATGTCTAAGTACATAGCAAAGATTATGAATCTAGAAATGCCTAAACGACCTACAATTTGGAACAGAGGGAGTACAACAGAAGAAAAGCAGACTCCTATTGAGTAAAAAAAAAATCCTTTTTTTATGCACTCAGCTAAAGGAACTAACCTCATCTACCACTGCGACAGCAAAATCATCATGATAGCGGCTGAGGCTAGCAGTGAGAAGAGCAATCAGATGAACTTGACTGTACTTTCCTTTGTGAACCTTCAGAAAACACTTTAAAAGGTATTGTTGACACTCTGCCCAAGGTAACTTGCGTAGCTGGCGCAAAACATGCTCAACACTTGATTTATCAAGATCTGAGAAAAGCAACTTTCTTATGTACTGCACAGGAAAAGGAGAGGAGAATAGTTAATTATACAATTTTTGTAGGTAAGTTCAATGGAAATTCACAGGAAACCATAGAAAAGAATACATGTAAATCTTACTTGATGCAGAGGTGGCCGAACTTTTGAGATTCGCGCAGATCTTTCCGGCGGTTTACAGAGGTAGTAAGCATTCTCTACAAGTGTACTGTGGCGTGGATCCAAATTCTTGACATTTTTCAATCTCATTAGTATTTCCAGCATGTTAGCCATGCGAATTGTAGTTTCAGGTGAGCGATACAAAAAACGTCCACATGTCTCCAGAAGGTTGCAGGCTACATCAATGTTATGATGACTGAAATCGTCTAGGCACGCCTGCAAATGCAAAAATACAGAAACAAGTTACCAAAGAAACACATGTAAAAATAGCAATATGCAGACCTTACTAATTCCCTGCATAACATATGTGTACCTTCAAACAGCTAAAAACAAGAGCTGGAGGAGCCATCTTGAACTTGCATAACTCCCCAATAAACCTTATGTTTTTAATTTTTGTTTCAATATTGATTTGATCCTGAATGGGTTTGAGCAGAGAGAATAGTTAGTTACAGTAAATACAAAACACATAGGATGCAAAAGAATTGCTGCTTCCCTACACTTAAAGTCCAACTTCATAAGAGGATTTGGGTGACATGCTGAACATATTTGTAAATACCATAATAAAACGGACATTAGCATTGTAGAAACTAGTTTTTTCCCATGGATTTCTTGTATACATTCATGTTAATGATGCAGCTTGAATTCCAGAGCAAAAAAAAAAAAACAAATAGTAGATATTGTCTTAGAGCTTAGAAGCAATATTCATGATAAGAAAAGAGGAACTGGATGCACACAATGTCAAGCAACAAAGAGCTATGTGTATACCTTCTTATTTATTAAAAAGTTGAACTCTTCTTCAAGCATAGACAGCAGCATACTTGGAACATCTTTCATACAAGTCGATAGCGTAGCAACCAGACGAGAATAGTAAGGCAACAGTTCCAGTGAAGTCCTGTTAACATTGAATAAGGCACGCACAAGTTTCTTTCGACTTGCTTTAGAGTTTAGGTAGCAAAACTCAACCTGGGGAATTTAAAAGGTAGCTTCATTATGGCAATCAGTCAAAAGTAAAGAAGATAGACAATACAAGATGAGCTAATACCGTCAATTGATCGATAAGATCACGGCTAACACATCCAGGCAACCTCTGCAAGAGGTTATCCAAACTTGCACCATCCAAGGCTCTTACTTTCTCTTTCTCTCTTTCATTTTTCTTATCCAGGTCCTTCTCCTTAGATTTTTCTTTTTCTCCATCTTTTCCCCTCTCTTTATCTTTGTCTTCACTATCTTTAACTCCATCATCTACTTTAACTTCCAGTTCAGTGGCAGAAGTTTGAGCATTATCGTGCAGTTCAATCTCTTGTTCTGAAGTGGATTCCTTCATAAAAAAATCATACAATGATATTAGTGCCAAACCCAAAAATGAGAATATCTGCTAAGGCATATTTAGAGAAGGGATGAATGCATATATCCTGCCTTCTACAAGGAGAAGAGGACAGAAACAACCTTATATATTCCAGATATAAAAAACATGCTATCACTTCATTCAACAATCTGTGAATATCATTCGGGCATTGCGTATTTGATTCACATGGATCGGGAGTTAAAACTGGTGTGGTTGGATACCAGTGGGGAAAAGGAGGAAGACAGAAAATACAGATGTGAACCCGAAGAATAGACAGTACATGATTCAGAATCTTACACTAGATTGCTCACGGCCCTTAGTATGTTGCTCATTTGACTTTGGTTCGACCTCCCCCAATAATACAGCGGGCACAAATGCTCTGCTCAAAAAACTCATAATCTCAAATGAATAAATAAATGGAAGCTAAAAAAGAAACAGATATGGGAAATAGTGTGAAACTAAACCTGAGATCGGGTAAAGATTCATAAAAGGCTTTGGTATCGTCGTCATCCCAAATAGGTTCCAGTGCAGATGATTCTTTTCCAGAAGAGGGTGAGACATCAGTTCCTGTAGTAACCCTTGTTGTATTTCCATCATCTGGCATCACTGGAGGCTGCATGTCAAGGGCTTCAGCCAGCCTGCAAAATAGAATGTTAAAGACAGCCAATAATCACACATTACAAAAAGATAGAATATTAATTGGCATGTTACAGAGAATTATCAACAGATGTTCAATGATACTAAAGGCCAGTGTGTGGTTGCCACACTACACTGTTGCATCTAGTGACAATTTTTTCCTGATTCCCAAATCCTAGCACAGGTTGAAAGTGTGGATGAAACTTAGTACAATGGTACATCAATGCTTATCCTGTCTATTTTAATATGCCCAATTAATGCTGCATCCTGAGTTCCTAACTGTGATATGGATGAATATGACTGCCCTTTCATGCAAGTAATTGCTTGTCTTATTGGTTTTCTTTAAAAAGTCTTAGCTTATGGTTATATAAGTAGGGGTGGTTCAAGGGAGCCAATAAAATTCCAGGTAGTAAGTTCCAAGAGTCATGTGTGTGCTCATGCAATTCATCATGAACCCCACAGACAAATGAACAGATACCATTACATTTAACCCAAACATGGCAGAACTACATAATGGATGCAGTAGCAGAAATAATTTAATACAAAAAAGTGGGTCATTACGTTCAATCTAATTTTAAAAACTATAGAATGCAAGCTTTCTGCTGATATGGCAAAAAAAAAAAGAGAAAGAAACTCACGAGGATACACCACGTAGCAACTGATCAAAAGACTTCCTGAGTTTCTCATACGAGGCCGTGTTCTCATCGCTTAGTTCACCTTTGGCACTTAAAACTTTTGCATTCTCTGCCTCCATTAGACGAAGAGACTGGGTGCAAACGAAGAGATCGGTTTATGCATGAATATATTAGGTACTCAAGTTACAGACAAGATTGTCCTAATTCATAAAACAAAGAAAAGGAGTTCGGACTTACGGCATGTTCTGATTGTAGTAGTTCAGCTACAGCATCATAATACGAGTTCAACGCTTTCTTAAAGAACTTCTTCTGATCAGCAGTAACATTTAAGTCCTTAAAGAACTGCATCAATTCATTTTTGGCAAATCAATTTATGTAGAATAGAAACTGTACATTGTGAAAAAACTGGAAAGAATTTGATCAGATCACCAAAAGTCCAAGACATATTAATCTGTTGACAATAACCATATACTGTGTGTGTGTGGGATACAATGCACATGCTGTATTTGGTAAACTCTCAGCACAGTGCGCTAAATAATATATTTGCAGAATGGTTATCAAGTCATAATTTTTATGCACGCAGGTTTATCACGTGCTTGCCTAAGCCTGATGGGAATCACTAGCCAGTGACACTTCCGAATTCCGATGCAAAAAATATAAACTATATCAATTCACTTTGACCTACTATAGTTAGGCACTAATCAATTTTCCCTACGTCCCAAATTACTATTCATTTTGGCTTTTCTAGATGCACAGACTTTGCTATGCATCTAGATATATACTATGTCTAGATACGTAGAAAAAGATATGTACATAGAAAAAGCCAAAATGAATAGTAATTTGGAACGGACGGTGTAGGGCTTGTATAGACACGTTTGAATTCTAAGAAAAGTACGCCTCCTTGTTCAGGAAAAAACTGGTAACTTTGGAGCTTGGTGTTGTGCATTGAATAAAGATCAGCTAGATCTACTATTGCAGTTGAATCTTGTGATCAGTATTTCTTCTGAGACCATAATTTAAGCCAATAAAGTTACCTCATCATAAGCTTCTTGACCGTGAGATTGAAGCCCAACAAAGAACCTCCCTTGACGAGCAAAAGCAGAGAGAAGAGACAAATTTGTCTGAGTTGCTTCGCGGTCCTTCAAATGTTCCGCTGATGTAAGATCTTTTATAATATTTACAAATATGCTAGCATCTTCAACAATTCCAACAAAATACAGTTCAATCAGAAGTTTCAATGTGCTTCTCTTCTTCATAGCTCTTGAATTTTTGTCTGCGTCCAAATCATCTCCAGATTTACCAGGAAAGAAGACCTTCAGCAGACCTTGTATAAGACAAGGAGAGAAGTCCTTGTATCTTTGATGAAGTAGCGAGCAAACCTACAATACATTGCTAAAAGGGTAAACCACACAGACACGCATAACTTCACACCTTTATCATTAAATAAACATTAAACCTCACAGTAAAGTAATTGGTTAACCGGAGCGAGACTATATAGGAATAGATGATAAAAATACTATTAAAGACCACCCAATAAAACTACCAGTTGGACCACAAACCAGTGAATCAAACATCTTAGCAAGCCAGTAGCTCCTGGTTACCATAACTATGCTACAGCATGTGTAAGAATGGTCAGTATCAGCATATAGTAACCAAGAAACAAGTCCAAATGTTGTCACTAACATGGTACAAGATAACAACAGCCACGATATTGGGCAGATCACCCTCTCATCATATAACTTCTCGTGTAAAAAAGAGGCTCTGGTTGAAGCCAAGTTTCATGAATTAATACCTAATTGATTCATTTCCAACGAATGTGTAGGAGGAAGAGATTTCCTTGTATTCCTCCAACCCTAGAAGAGTGGGTATATAGTTAGCTATACATGGGCCTCTATATGGGCTATACACAGGCCATATGGGCCACACACATATACTCTAACACCCCCCCGCAGTCTGGACTACCGGCGCAGCGGTGTACGAGACTGGCCAACAAAGAAAGAAACTCACACACACAGGGCCCCCCGCAGCCACAACTAGCCACTGACTACGTTGAGGCTGGACCGAAACTCCGAGAAGGTCGAGGAGGGAAGACCCTTGGTGAAGATGTCAGCGAACTGGGAGGTGGTCGGTACATGGAGAACACGGACATCTCCGATAGCCACCCGGTCACGAACGAAGTGCAAGTCAATCTCCACATGCTTCGTCCGCTGATGCTGAACCGGGTTGGTGGAGAGGTACACGGCGCTGACGTTGTCGCAGTAGATGAGCGTGCTCTTGGCGAGCGGGCTGTGAAGCTCAGCCAAGAGCTGCCGGAGCCAGGACGCCTCAGCCACGCCGTTAGCAATAGCCCGGTACTCCGCCTCAGCACTCGAGCGGGAGACAACCGGCTGTCGCTTCGACGACCAGGAGATCAGGTTGCTGCCGAGGAAGACGGCGTATCCTGAGGTAGAGCGGCGGGTGTCGGGACAGCCCGCCCAGTCAGCATCAGTGTAGACAACCAGCTCAGCAGGAGAAGACCGGTGGAGGACCAAGCCGAAGTCAATCGTGCCTCTGATGTAGCGAAGAAGACGCTTCAGTGCAGCAAGGTGGGACTCCCGAGGATCATGCATATGGAGGCAGATCTGCTGGACAACGTAGGTGAGGTCCGGCCTGGTGAAAGTGAGGTACTGTAAGGCTCCAGCAAGACTCCGGTAGGAAGTCGGATTAGTGACTGGATCACCCAGAGTAGCAGACAGCTTCGCCTGAGTATCAACAGGAGTGAAGCAAGACTTGCAATCAGTCATCCCAGCACGCTCCAGGATATCAAGAGCATACTGACGCTGGTGAAGGAGAAGACCAGCTTGGCGGGGCTCAACTGTCACGCCCAAGAAGTGGTGAAGCGTACCCAAATCCTTCATAGCAAACTCGTGCTGAAGAGAGGAGATAATCCGCTGGAGCAACTGTGGGCTGGAGGCAGTCAGGACAATATCATCAACGTAGAGTAGAAGGTAGGCAATGCCATCAGCATGGTGATATATGAACAGTGAAGTGTCTGACTTGGCCTCAACAAAGCCCAGTGTCACCAAGAAAGCAGCAAACCGAGAGTACCATGCCCGAGGAGCCTGCTTCAGACCATAGAGAGACTTGTTTAGCCGGCAGACCAAATCCGGACGACTGGAGTCCACAAAACCTGCTGGCTGACTGCAGTAGACTGTCTCTGTCAGAGTGCCATGGAGAAAAGCATTCTTGACATCGAGCTGGTGCACTGGCCAAGAGAGAGAGAGAGCTAGAGAGAGGACAGTACGCACTGTAGCTGGCTTCACCACGGGACTGAAAGTCTCATCATAATCCACACCGGGACGCTGAGTGAACCCCCGAAGAACCCAACGCGCCTTATAGCGCTCCAGAGTACCATCAGCCCGACACTTGATAGTCCAAATCCACTTGCCGGTCACCACATTACAACCAGACGGACGCGGCACAAGGTCCCAAGTCTGGTTGGCAAGAAGAGCTCCATACTCCTCTTCCATCGCACGACGCCAGTTCGGATCTGCCAGGGCCTCACGAACTGACGTCGGAATCGGAGAGAGCCGCGGCGCTCCCTCAGTGGTGGAGAGAGCCGCGGGCCGAAGAACCCCGGCCGCCTGCCGAGTCACCATGGGATGGGTGTGACGAGGATCCCGATGGATGACCGGAGGGTGGTACACGGCCGGCTCCACCCGAGAGCGGCGCGGCGGCGGCGGCGGAGGAGGCGGAGACGGCTCCGGAGGCGGTGGTGGAGGAGGCGGAGACGGCTCCGGAGACGGAGGCGGAGCCGTCGTGCGGCGCTGGTAGACATAGCGCACGGGAGGCGCATAGTCCACGGGCACCTCCGGGACAGGAGCCGGTGGGGCCTGCGGCTGTGGAAGCACAGGACGGCGTCGGTACACCTGCAACGGCTCGGTGTAGCGTGCAGGTGTCGTCGTGGCCGCGCGTGGTGCGGCAAAAGGCACCAGGACGGTGCTGGGCGCAGCAGAAGGCGACCGCGCGTGGCCCGGCGGGAGGCTCCAGGGGCGCAAAAGGCGTCGATGTCGCGCAAGGCGCGGCGGGAGGCTCCAGGGGCGCGACGGGGGGCGCCGGGGCCGCGCGTGGCGCGGCCAAAGGCACCAAGCCCGCGTCGGGTGCGACAAAGGGCACCGGAACAGCAGGTGGTGCAAGAAGAGGCTCCGGCGCCACGCGTGGCGCAGCTAAAGGCGCCAGAGCTGGTGGTGGGTCAGAGGTACCTGCGGGAAAAGGAAAAACAGAAACAGGTGGCTGAACCACCGGGTCAGAAAACATAGACTCAAGGTCAGGATCAGGAGAAGGTGTGGAGGTGGAGGAGTAGGGGAAGTCTGACTCGTCAAACACAACATGTCGGGAGATAAGAACCCGACGAGAGGTGAGATCAAAGCAACAGTACCCCTTATGGTCAGGGGAGTAACCAAGGAACACACAACGTGTCGAGCGAGATGCGAGCTTGTGAGGAGCAGTGGCAGCAAGGTTCGGATAGCAAGCGCAACCGAAGACACGAAGGTGAGCGTAGGTGGGAGGGGTACCGAAGAGAGCGTGGTGAGGAGTCGGAGCAGGTGAAGCTGTGGAAGGAAGACGGTTGAGAAGGTAGGTGGCGGTGTGAAGGCTCTCTGCCCAGAAGCGCGGGGGCAGGGAGGCCTGGAGCAGAAGGGTGCGCATGATATCGTTCGTGGTCCGAATCATGCGCTCAGCCTTGCCGTTCTGGGGAGAAGTGTACGGACAAGACATACGTAGCTGAACACCTCGGGAGAGAAAGAAGGAGCGAGAGGTGTTGTTATCGAACTCACGGCCGTTGTCACACTGGACGGCCTTCACGGTGAGGCCGAACTGAGTGGACACCCAGGCAAAGAAGTGAAGGAGAGCGGGGAAGGTGTCGGACTTGGCACGCAAAGGAAAAGTCCAGGAGTAGTGAGAAAAATCATCAATGATCACAAGATAGTACTTATATCAAGACATGCTGAGCACAGGAGATGTCCACAAATCACAGTGAATAAGATCAAAAGCATGCGACGCATGCGAAGAAGAAAAAGGAAGCCGAACATAGCGACCAAGCTGGCACGCATGACAGAGGTGCTCAGCAGTAGTCTTAGTACAAGAGACATCTGCACTACGACTAATCTGAGCCAAAACATTTCGGCCAGGATGACCAAGACGGCGGTGCCAGGTGGTGGAGGACGGTGTCGCGGCAAGAGCAGCAGACGAAGAAGTAGACGAAGGTGAAGCAGCGGAGGTCGGAAGGCGGAGAGTGTAAAGGGGTCCGGAGCTATCACATCGGAGGAGTGGACGCCCGGTAGCCGAATCCTTCACAGAAAGACCAGAAGAGTCAAACTCGACTGAACAAGAATTGTCAGAAGTAAATTGACGAATGGAAAGAAGATTGTGGACCATCTGAGGAGCAACAAGAACATCAGAGAGACGGAAAGGACCAGGAGCCGAGCCCACAGAGGTGACGGGAAGGCAAGAACCATCACCAACCATGATGGAGGAAGGACACGAGGGGTGGGGAGGTCGGACAGAAGAAAGAGTACCCGCATCAGGTGTGGTGTGGTAGGAGGCTCCCGAGTCAGCGATCCACTCGGTGCCAACCGACGGCGTCAGCCCCATGGTGCTGAAAGACTGCGCCAGAGCAGCCTGATCCCACCCCCCGGCCACGGCGAGCTGGGCTGAGGAGGTGGTGGAGTCCAGGACGGCGCGTGGGAGGCAGCACCGGTGACCATGGCAGCCGGCTGGTGCGGAGGACGAGGCCCCCCTCCCTGACCCTGGAAGGGCCACATGGAGATGCGCCCTGACCACGGGTTGGTGAAGGTCGGCCAGGGCGCACCCCCTGGGAGAGGAGCGAGAGCAGGGGTCGGAGCCTGGGTGGGCGTCCCACGACCCCCACTACCCCCACCACCGCGTCCACGGCGACGGCGGCCCCCACGGCCCCCCCACCCCCCACCCCCGCTCGGCCCGGGGGGAGGAGCGCCAAGGAGAGAGGCGGGCGGCGAGGTAGAGGACGGCGGTGGGGCAGCGACGAGGGCACGAGAGGCGGTGGAGGGCGAAGACGTGGTCGAGGAAGGCTTGTGGAGGCCCCGGGTGAGCTCCTCCAAGGTGAGAGCATCCCGGACCTGGAGGAAGGTGGGAGTCGACCTCTGGTGGGTGATCAACGTCCGCAGGGCCTCGTAGCTGTCGGGAAGGCCCCGCACGACGTTGAGCACCAGGACGTGCTCCAGGACCGGGTACCCAAGGTCTCGAAGTCCGTCAGCCGTGCTCTTCATCTTCCTGCAGAAGTCACCCACGGACATGTCGCCCTGCGCGAGGGTGCGGAGCTCAGTGTCGAGCTGGAGGGCACGCGTCTGGGCGTTGCCGAGGAACTGGCCCTCGAGGGCCAGCCAGGCCTCGCGCGCGGTGCTGTCAGGAGTCCTCACGATGTCCTGCAGATCGAGGGAGATGGTCCCAAAGATCCAAGACATCGCGATGTTGTCGAGGCGCAGCCACGCCAGGTCGCGGGCCCCGGCCGGCGTGTCGGAGAGGACGTGGTCATCGAGTGCGTAGCGGCGGAGCGCGAGGAGGACCTGGTCTCTCCAGCGGGCGTAGGAGGTAGAGGTGGAGTCGAGAACGGTGACCAAGTTCTTGATGTGCGGGACCCCAGCGGCCTGAAGGTGGAGGTAGGCGACCATGGGGTCGACCTGGCCGAGCGGAGGTCCAGCACCCTGCCAGACGGGAGCAGCAGGCGACGCCTGGTGGGAGGAGGAGGCGACGTTCTCCACCTCAGAGGCGTGGAGGAAGTGCTCCGCCTCGGCGACACGGCGGGCGATGGCGGCGGCGGCGGTGCGCTCGCGCTCCCAAGTGAGCGCAGCCACACGAACCCGCTCGTGTGCAGCGGCAGCCTCGGACTTGGCAGCCGCAAGAGCCACGGCAAGGGCGGTGTCGGCTGCCGTGACGCTGGTGGGGGACGGAGACTGACGCCGGAGGAAGGCGGCGGCGGAGAACGGCGCGTCGACGGGAGGCATGCCCAAGCCGTGGAAGGGGGAGACGATGCCGGTAGGGAAAGGAGCAGGAAAGAGGGAAGGAAAGGCCTCTGCTCCTTCCCCTGTGCGTACCGCACCAGCAGAAACAGGGACTGGTCCAGTGCCCACGGCACCTGCAGGGGAGGGCACAGCCCCGCCAGTGCCCAGAGCATGCCAGGCAGCAGCCATGGTGGCTGGGGAGGTGCTGTGGGCGCCTGTTCCCAGTGCTCCCGCAGCCGCATGAGCAGCACGAAGAGCCGCGCGGAGTTCCTCCCCCGCGGGATCCAGAGGAGGCATCCCGGGGGAGGAGTAGGAGGGCGACGGCGGGGGCCCTTGCGGGCGTGGCGGCTGTGGGGGCGGCGGTGTGGCCCGCACGGGCACGCCCACGCCCGGCGGCGGCGGGGGCGGCGGCGGAGCCCGCACAGGGGCTCCCACACCCGGCGGCGGCGGCGGCGGAGGGTGCTGGATGGGCGGGGGCGGTGCGCGCGGGCCGATTGGCGTCCCGCTCGCGCCCGGTGGCGGCCCGCCAGCTGGCGGCGACGGCCCTCCCGCGCCCAGAGTGGCCGTGCTCGAGCTCGCAGGGGCGGTGAGCACGGGGGCGACCTGGCAGACGGCCGTGGGAGCAGAGGAGGGGAAGGAGGCGAGTGGAGGGTAGGAGGAAAGGGGAGGAGGAAGCTCCGGCGGCCGGCGGCCGGCCATGGCAGCCGGCGGCAGCGGCGGCGGCGCAGGAAGAGGTGGGGAAGGAAGGGGAACCCTAAACTGCTGATACCATGTAGGAGGAAGAGATTTCCTTGTATTCCTCCAACCCTAGAAGGGTGGGTATATAGTTAGCTATACATGGGCCTCTATATGGGCTATACACAGGCCATATGGGCCACACACACATATACTCTAACAGAATGTGTGGCTAATCGCTAGCCTTGATAGTGTTTATGCACCCACCACAGCCAACGGTGTTGGACTCCTAAGGATAGCATTCAAAATATTAACCGACTAGGTGATGCTTTCCTGCTATGGTAACTTCCCTGATATTGATAACCTTCCTAATACTGCTCAGCTGAGGCCATATGTGGTGCCACAGCAGAAATGGAGGATAAAGAATATGCTCCATCGTGTAACGTAGAGACTTGGCTTAGAAAAAAAAAATCTTACACATGTAAAGTGAAGGGACCAACAAAAATGACATCATAAGCATGTCTATGAGATGGACATTTTACATAAATTGTAGATCACTGCTGTTGCAAATCACCTGAACTGCAGCTTGTATATCAGCGGAGCGAAGTTTGGCCTCACAAATATAAGAAACTGCTTCGCTGACAAATTTGCTCAAATTCACACTTTTCAACTCATCCATTAGCCCATCCTTTTGTTCATCATTTATTGTCTTCAGCTTCTTTATAACTGTTGTATTTCGCTTGATACTGGAGTCCAGAGTTCTCAGGTAGTTTGCATCTGGAATTATTGCATCATCACATAGATCATAACGATGACACAAAAATTGGGCACTAATAATCAAGAAATCGTATATGCTATGACAAAACAAGAACCATATATGTCAATGCAAAACAACCCGAATTAAAAAACAGAATAGACAAGCAAAATAAGAAAACAATAAACTAAATGAAAAACCCAATATCAGGAAATTCGAGGTACATCTCAAAGTAGAGCTAACAGTTTTATCATTTTATTGTAGTTTATATTTCTTATCCAATTCCTGACCGCTACAAACTTCATATGCAATTGTAAAGCACATAGATTCTCTCACTCCCACCAAGTTTTAAGTTGCTGATTAGAAATTGTTTTTTTACATATCAAAAACCATTCTCCAGAAAAATTTATACGAAGATAAAGATAAAGCAGGCAACCCATACTATGTGCAACATCTAATGTAAAATTTAATAGGAACTTAGGGAATTTTATCAAAGTAGAAAGTAATTCTCCACCTAACTCAACCAAAAATGCTTCCAGTACTTCAAATGGTTATTTGTGCTAAAACCTAAAATCAATATATGGAATAGCCATTAGTGAAAGAAGTAACTACCAGGCCTTTCAGGGTTTAGGTTGCTGCGCCGGAGAGAAGTCTTTTGATCAATTATTTTTTTATGTTCTTCAAGGCGGGCCTCCTGCATAGAGCAAAATGTTAGTGAGTAATATAAGACCAATAACAACGTGCCGCTTAGATACCTAACAGAAACAGATGTTTAAAATCTGCAACACTAGAGTAGGTAGCTAAGTCCATTCGAGCTGCAGCAAAGGGTGCAATTTTAATCAGTTTGCTCAAGATACAGAATCTAGAAATTGACAACAGGAGTCTAGGAAAGAAACTTTTATTTGTGTAGTACTGCCATGCTCTGACAAGAAAATTTTGCGAGTGACGCTAGGTCTAAGATTTATCTTAGCCCCTGTGGGAGGATAATTCCTAGTGAGTACATTTAGTTGGTTAGTTGATTCAAACTCAAGATTATCACCCTGGTTTGCAGCGTCAACCAGTACGCTGTCAGATGCCCTCTCATCATTCATGCAATCTAGGTTATAACATAAAAGTTATTTATCTGATGATATTTTATTCAAAATTGTGGGGCTAATAATAAAGTTCAGCGACATTCTTTAATGAACCTCACAAGGCACTATCATAGCAGAGCTATCTAATTTTGTAGCACATAAGGGTCCAAATGCTCTTCCTAACAAATTTGTAGCCCTATCAGTGACAGGGTCTGACAATGAAATAAGATTAGAGTGGATTCATGACCAATATCGTCAGTTGGACAAAATCAGTTGGCAGAATAGAGGGATAACCATCAGCGGTGAATGAAATTACAAAATAACAACAACAATGAAAATCATTAAAGTGTTCCACATATCCACTTGAGTAGAGGTCTCCACGTACCTCATCATCCTGTTTGCTTTGGTGCACGTCATCATCTTGCTTGGTGTCAGTTCGGTTCTCATTCTGAGCATTATCCATATTGTTCTTCAGAACAAAAACCCAGAATTATCCAATGTAACTAAAATAACCTTAGTACCTGTTGACAGCAAATCGTAAACTACAATCAGTTAGTGGTAAATTATAATTGCAAAATAGAACCTTAACAAACAGGTTCACATAAGCATAGTAACAAAAGTGACTTCTCGCATGATAACAAGCACCAGCAGTCATAACCCAACACCTTAAGTAGCACAGTTTGACCCCAGGGGCAGCCTGCGCGTGGCATAGGGGTTCAGTTGAACCCTAATTTTTTTTCTGATGTTTTCCCCTTATTTACGGAAAAATAGGCTGCGTTCAGCAACCCCTCCCCAAAACACACACCACAGCAAGCAAATCCGCAACAAACAAACTACAGAAATTGGACTGAACATTCCATTGGAAATTTTGGATTTGATAGCATCTTCCACGACAGAACTCGCTCGTAAAATCCCTATATCGAATCAAGCTAGGGCTTTCTTACCGGGGACCGGGGAGATCAAATCGATCCGAGCCGGATGGATCTCCACTCCACGCCCGTCCAGTGGACGGAAGGAGGAAGACGACTGGAGAGGAATCCCACTCTCCCGCTCAGCAGAAGGAGGCCTGAAGGTGTACGCGGTCGTCAGGGACCGTTCGCCGCTGAGCGTGCTGGGGAGCCGAGAGGGAGTTGGCAGGAGGCGTCGCCGCGAGCCCGCGCGTCGATCCTTGCCTTGCCGTCGCGAGGGGGACAGGGGAAGGGGAAGAAGAGGGGGGAGGAAGAGGCAAAAAAGGCTGGACTCTGGAGGGGCCTGGCGTAAGTTCGATACTTTTTTTCCTTTTTTTTTTTTTTTGTGTTTGTTCCCTTTTCAGCCAAAATGCTGAAAGCAATCCTCTGGTTTCAGAAATTATCGATCCATCATCATCCTTCAGGAATCAGGACCTAAAACGGTAAAAGGCCTCAATGCGGTCTTTCTGATTTTTTTTATATTTTTTTAATCATTTTGCAAAATTATACTATCATCTCAAAATTTTACAAATTTGATCACGGACTGCCATGGCCCACGGCGGTTCCACGGCCAACCGCCGTGAGCTACGGCGGTTAGGCCAAACGCCGTAGCGCGCGGCGGTCGGGGACGGCGTTTACCGGTGCAGGTCGGCGGCAGGCAGCGGCCATGCAACCGCTGTAGGCCACGGCGGTTGCAACCCAACCACCGTGGCCCACGGCGGCAGATTTTTTTTATTTTTTTAAAAAATATTTAGAAGCCCAACACACACCTTTGCAATGGCATGTACGGCGCTCGAAAAACCCTAACAAAGCGCCTTACGTACTGATAACATGCCTTAGAGAATTTAGAAAATTGATTACAACATGTCTAATTAATCTAGTTGTACGAGAACTGCCCGGAGAGCAAAGACCCGCCGGAGTCTTGCGACGACATGTAGTAGTACCCATGTGAGGGTGGAGGTGGTGAAGGTGGAGGGGAGTTGTTCTTCTTGTGGCATTCACAAATGCAGGTTGAACATTTACAGCATCGACCGCCTTCAGCGCTGGACGATCGACCAGGGGAAGTCAATGCCTCCGACAGCTCCCGCTTCAGGTTGTAGATGACGACATCCTCGAGGTAGTCGATGTACTCTTGATAGGGACGAATAGCTGGTGGATCCATCCATTGCGAGAAACCGCAGTTCTCTGTTTGGGTGGAGTACTGCAAAAGGCAAGAAAACGTTAGCAAACCAAAGAAAGATGATGAACAAATTTGTGGACATTGCTTACCCATGCATGTGGGCAGTGCCAGAAGCGACGACCGGAGTTGTTCCATCCCTCGTATACTTGCATCACGCAAAACTCACCGTGCGAACACCTAGGTCACAGCACTGTTTGCTTCGGTGCGTAGCTTCTAACTTCACGCATCGATCTGAAGTCACTCTTACCTTTCAATGGGAAATTGGCTACGAAATCAGGAGATTGCTGATGCCACAACATAGGACCGAAACCGTGTTCATCCCCACTCCAGGAAGTCATTGTTGAATGCTGTGAAAAGAAGGCAATGGAGTGAATTGTGCTACATATAGGCAGAAGAAGGAGCCTGGCTTGGTGGTGGGCCCTTTGATCTGTGGGAAGAGAAACGAAGCAGTGACTCATAGAAAACACACCCTAGTACTAGGGCACTGTCGCATTGTGGGCCAGTCGATCCGTGGGAGGAGAACATGTCAGTGACTCGGAGGAAACACACCGACTCTGCATATGACCGTAACTCTAACGAAACACACGTAACGGAGAAAACACACTCTAATGCAGTTCGATTAAAGTTCTTAAGGATACAAACCGAGGACCCTACATCACAATGTCACGAAATCCTGAATTATTTGATACAGTCTGACTAATACTCTAGGTCTACTGAGTACAACGGGAGTATTTCCCCTTCCTGATGGCATCAGGCCCGGCGAGCCCTCTCGCTCTTCCTCTCTCTGTCGGCTTCACGGGCCTGAGCTGCTTCACGTTCTCTCATCTCCTGGCGAATGCGCATTTCTTTCTCCTCCTTTTTTCCCTCTCTCTTTTCCCACTCAACCATGCGGAACCACCACTCCCTTGCATTACGGCCCGCTTACTCGACGTAGCTCTTGTCGAACTCAGACTGCTCGGTATCTAGCCACTGCATGAAATCACAAAGAGGAGGTGGAATCTTTTTTCAAGGACATGTCATCAAATAATAAAACAAAAATGACAAATGAATAATCGAGAAATGTAATAAGTCCTTACATTGGCTCTAAGGTTGCGATCGAAAGGCTGGATGGGGTCGTGCGCATAGTTTGCGCACATGAAGAACCTCATCCCGTAGGTGTACCCGAGAACCTTGCACTTCACAAGCTTGCAGTTGTCACCGCAGAAGCACATAGGAGTGTTGGCCCCTTTGGCACATCGACCTTGTCCTTCCTCGCGGTGAGGAACTCCAAGTCCAACTCAGGACCTGAGAAGGTCATTGCAAACCTGCAAAACAGGATAAGAACAATTATTACAATATAGATAAAATTATAAATTACAATGATAAACAAAATTATAAAAATGAATGAGCATAATTAAGGCGACACGAAATAGCAGTTCAATTATTCAAATACAATACCATGCATAAGTTCGTACAGAAAATATTAGTTCGAACATTACAAATTCCATAATTAAATATCCTAACGTTACAAGCAACTATGATCATCTGAATCCTGCATTGTTGCTACGTCCACGTCCGCGTCCACGTCCACGTCCTGGTGGGGGTTGGGATGGTCCTGAAGGTGTTGATGAGCCCACATTAGCAGTAGGTGGTGCATTGCAAGCATAATTTGCAGTTGTGCACCTCTTGTACGTGTGGCGTCTTTTCACTCACTTGTTGCGTCTTTTCACGCGCTGGGCCTAGGCGCATTTTCCCTTTGCACTCAACCTTATATCTCCACATAATTTCATTCTCAGCGGACTGGTACAAAGGCTGCGCTGTGACCGAGTGCAGAAGTACTTTTTTCTGAGCCGTGTCCAAATACTCGGTCATTCTGGTGCAGTATGTCATTTGAGTCTTCCTCAGAACCTCATCCGCTACTTTGCTCCTTTCGTAGAAATATTGCATTGTACGATACATGAAGAACTCAATAATGCCAACTAGAGGAAGAGGTCTTGACCCACGAAGCGCACAGTTGTAGACCTCAGCAAAACTAGTGGTCTTTATCCCATGTCTTGCTCCGCCCTCGTCAAACATGAGACACCACTTCCCCTTAGGCTCATTCTGAATCCACTGGCTGAAGGTCTTCACAGCACGGCCTCTTATGCGCCTAACTTGAGGGCCATCTAATCCCACATCCTCGAGAGAAATTGGCTCCTCTCCAGGTTCAGGATTCACTAGCCTCTTTGTTATCTCCTCTGATGCCTTCTTTGTCAGGTCATCTAATTTCTTCCAGATGGCATCGAACTTCTTCTGCTAAGTCTGCTCACACAACCGCTCGAACAATTTAGACAGGGTCTTGTTCTTGAACTGGCTGTGGAAGTTTGATTTCATGTGTCTAGTGCACCACCTGCTCTTAACATCAGGCCACAAAGGAACTCTGTATCGCTCTTGGCTGCCATCTTTCATGTCATTCATTGCTTGCAAAATACCTTTGTGCCTATCGTGTATGACACACACATTCTGCACATCCTGCACCACCATGTTCTTCAACCTCTCAAGAAACCAGTACCAACTGTCACCATTTCCCCCCTTCACAAATGCAATGGCCAAAGGAAGCAACTGATTGTTACTATCAACTGCCACAGCTGTCAGGATTGTTTCTTTGTATTTACCAGTGAGAAAAGTGTCATCTATGCAAATGACCGATCGACACAGTTTAAAGCCTCAATGCAGGCACCCAAAGCCAAGAATGACCGCTGAAGCACAAGCTTGCCTAGTTTCTCCTGACAAGGATAGTCCTTGATATCATAGTAGCTGCCAAGATTCATCTGAACTATTGTGTGCAGCAAACTAGGCAAATTGTGGTAGGATACTTCATAAGTACCCCACCTATGCTCTAATATCTTCTTCTTTGCTTGGTATGCCTTGCTGTAACTGATGGTGTACCCAAATTTTTTCTGAATTGCACCGATAATGGCCTTCGGCTCATAAGAAGTACATTTCACAATGGTAGGGTACATGTGGCTTGCAACAAAATCGGTTGAAATGTTTCGGTGCTTTGCATCAATCCGATCAAGAGTACAACTGTGAGGCACTACTTCTTTCACCTCTAAGTAATAATCCCACTTCCTCTTATATGCATACACTCGAAAAGAACAATCCTCCTTCTTGCAATGCACATCATATATCCTCGGTGAGCTTTTCACTACCCTGAACTCCCTATGCAAAGTCAAGGTGGGCCACTGCTTGACTGCATCCTTCACATGTGCAGTACTGGGGTACATGGCGCCTACTTTAACCTCATTCTCCGTGTACTCCCAGGGCACATCCTCACCACGATTAACTGTACACTGTGAGAAATCGTAGTTCTGCCAATCCCAGGGCACATGATCCTCAGACAGATCATCATCATCATCATCAGCATCAGCATCAGCATCATAATCATCATCTGAAGAGTCCTCTTCCAATGCACGTTCATCAGTTTCTAACTCTCTCTCATAATGTCTCATCACCTCAGGGTTTCTTTCTCCCTCATCAACAAAACCAGTGACAACAAAACCTCTAGATGACTCATGACTTTCAGAATCCCCTTCTTCCTCCACTTTTTGTTCCCCTTCTTCATCACCTTCTTCGTCCTCTTGTTGTTCCCCTTCATCATCACCTTCCCTCTCATCCGCATCCTCAGCTTCCTCATGTACTTGACTGCTAGACCCACCCTTCAGGTAAACTTGGACAAACAAAATCACGGGCAAACCAACTCGACATGCATTTCGGATATAACTCCTCCATTGTCGAGTTCCTTCAAGTGGCATGAGCTCCCAATACACATGTTCAATTCTGTTGATTAGTACCATCACCGACATGCATTGGTGCTCTAAATCTACTGCAAAGGACTTGATCAGCCACTTGGTTATACCCTCCCAACTTCTTTCTGCTGCTCTTTTAATATTTTGCTCAACTGAACTAAAATTTGACAAGTCAACTCCTTGTGGACCATATATAATTTCTCCAGATCCATAATACAATTTGACTGTGACTGTCTCCGACATGTCTGATTCATAATAAAAACCAATAACTACTATCAAATACTACATCCATGGTTAAAAGTGGTTTTGAGCCATGCCATATCTAAGCGTCCAAAAAATCAGAAAAGATAGTACCGATATTGTCGGGGTTTCTTACCGCCGGCAAGTAAATTTATACGAGGGGGAGAATGTTTTGATCCGCACGGTAGCACAGGAGACACTCGGGGTTATACTGGTTCGGACCTCCGGAGAGTAATACCCTACGTCCAGTCTGAGAAGGGGTGTTCCTTATGCTCAGGGGTTTGCAACAGGGAGTACAAACAGGTCGGGAGAGGGTGCAGAGCCCAAGTCCCTGGTGTGCAAGTGGTTCAAGTAGCAGGAGTCTGCGTACGCGTGTGTGTGGTTGTATGAGATGGGATATCGATGCTAAGTGCGTGTGGGGGTGGAGACGAACGTGTCTTGAGAGTGCCTCTGTCCCTCCCTTTTATAGTCGCAAGGGAGGAGTCCAGGGCGGTTACATGAGCGTATATGAGCTAATCTACAGTGCGAGACGTCCTTCTCTGCTCCGGGTTGTCAGACGGCAGAAGCGGCGAAGCACTGTTACGGAGGCTTGGGTGACGGTGGAGATCCCGTGCGTCCCAAGGAGCCATCCCGGGGCCCCCACACCCTCCTCCGAGTAGTTAGTCGGGTACGGGAGGCAGTGTACTTGTCCTGACCCAGTCAGTGGATCAGAGGCTTGTCTTTTCTTGATACCATAGGAAGGGGGTAGCCTGCTCCATGGATAGGTGACGGCTTGCACTGTGCCGTTGGTGGCACAGCGTTTCCCGTGCCCTCCGTGGTACGATGCGTACCGCCTCAGCTTGGGGGGGCTGGAGGGTCCGTCCCCTAACACAGGATTGACCTGGTCAGGGCGGACCCGTGCTGTGAGGCAAACACGTGGCGGACCACGTACCGTGGTATCACGGGACACCAACGGGGCCTGTGTACCTGTGGCCTTGACGGCCAAGTTTTGAACTGGTCGGAGACGGGAAACCACTCGGGTGAGTGGGCGGTCTACACCGCGTCTCCCAATGCTTAGGGTGTAGTGTGTACTGTACCGTACGTCACTCAGCATCCATTAGGCCATTCACGGTACGACGGTCACTGTGCTGATGGTGGCAGGGTTTGACGAATCCGTCCCCTGACATCGAATCGGCCTGGCCCGGGCGGATCGCTGTGGCGAGGCGGACGTGTGGCGGTGCGCGGGGGAGCGTGCGTGGAGATCCCGGGATCTCGATCTGGTGGGTCTACGCGCCCCATGCCTTCTCTGTGAAGCTCGCTCGAGCGGGTGACGGAAACTACTTGTGCGAGTGAGTAGTTGTGACGGCGGGATGGAGACTACTCGTGCGAGTGAGTTTCCGCGGCCGTAAGGTAGAAAACTACTCGTACGAGTCGAGTAGTCGGGAGTGAGGGCGGAAACTTGTCGTACGAGTCGCCGCGTACTCAGGGAAGAGGCACGGGCGGCCGTGGGCCGCCTGCACCCTGGCTCATGGCGGAAACTAGTCGTACGGGCCCTTACGTACTCGGGCAGCGTAACACTTGTTGTGTTAGCTGCCGGAACATGCTATACGTGGGCACGTGCTACGTTTTTTAAGGGTCTTGGTGGGCCCTGATCCATGGCCTCGTCAGTAGCCCCCGAGCCTGGTGAGGGAGTCGTAGACTCGCTCCTAGGATCAACTGTCATGGAGACGAGGAGATTTGTTGTGTTTTCTCTGGTGGGGACGCGCGAGCGGACCCGCGGGTAGTAGCCCCCGAGCCCACGGACAAGTCGGAGACTTGTGCGTGGGGTTAAATTTTGGAGTCTTGAATCAAGTCGGAGACTGATGTCTTGCCACGTGGTGCGAGTCGTGGGGCGACTGGCGGAGATCTCGCGCTGGTTGCGAGATCGCCGGGACCCACTTCTGGTGACATGGCGGCTCGGTTGTGGGCGGCGGGCAGTAGTGGGGCGCGCCTTTTGAGGGGTGACGCTTCGACGGGTGGAGGACATGGCCCGAGGCGACCCGGGCATTAACTGCGGGGCAGATGTAATCATTCCCCCGTTTATATACAGCGGTCGCCGGCCAGTTCTCCCCCCTTCTGCTTCCTTGTGTTTTTCGCCGCTGCTGTTTCTTGCCTTCGTCTTTGCATTTGCTACGCCCACCGCAGAGCTCGCCCCGCCTTCTCTTCGCAAGCCAGAGACGCCCGCCGCTACCATCGCCGCCACCATCGCCGCCGCCAACGCGATGTCGAACTGGTCTCCTTCGTCGGTGACCTGGGCCGACCTCGACCGCCTGGCCTCTGACGGCCTACTGCCACCGCTTACCGTGGTGGAGGAGTGGAGGGTCCCTGGGTCAGAGAACCGCCCCTAGCCTCCGGCGGGGTATGTGGTCTCGTTCGTGCTGTTCCACGAGCGAGGCTTCTCCATCCCGGCGGGACGATTCATTCGCGCCGTGCTTCAGGAGTACGGCCTGGAGCTGCAGAACCTCAACCCGAACGGTGTCCAGCAGATGGCGGCGTTCGAGGCCTTGTGCGAGGGGTACCTGAAGCAGGAAGCCCACTGGGACCTGTTCCGGTACTTCTACAAGTTCGTCGTCGTCAAGGACCACAACTCCGCAGCGGCCATTGGGTACGCTGGACTACGCGGGAAGCAGGGGAGGATGGATGAGTACATCCCCACCCACCTACCTACTTCCAACAGTGGGTGGCACCGAGGGTGGTTCTATCTCAAGAACGACCCTGAGAACCCGTTGCCGGAATTCACAGGCCGGAGAAGAAAGACTGTCCCCGGTTCCTCGACGATGCCCTCGCCGCCCTCCAGAGACTCCGCGACAACGGAGTGAACTTCATAACCGTGATCGGCGGCTACCACACCCGGGGAGTCGTCCCGCTCCGTCGCCGTGCGCTGCGCCTCTGGGAGATGACGGACGACCGGGCCCCTTTCGAGGGGACCGTGACCGCCCGTCCGCTACTTTCGCTGGACGAGGTCCAGCGCCGGGTGACCCAGGCCACCGGGGTCACCTATATATTTTGGCCGCCGCCGGGTGTGCTACAGATGCTCCCGGCTCAGGCCACCGTGGAGCTGGTACGTCTTTTCCTGACTTCCTTTTGATTTGTTTGTTTTGGTCGCAGATGGTGATTGTTCCCACACTTGTGCAGATGAGGGATGTGCGCATCCTCGCCTCTCGTCCTCCACTGGAGGAGGACCGGACGATCACCCGGGAGACCGCCGCGCGGCAGCAGCGGCGAGGGGAGCGCAAGAGAGCGCACCAGCAGAAGGAGATCGCGAGGAGGGAGAGGAACGACAAGCGCGCCTCGCGCCGGCGTAATGGGGAGAGGGACGTCTCCAATGACGAGGATCCCTCACCAGCGCCGTTAGACACGGACGAGGAGGAGTCCCCATTCGAGTGGACCGATGAGGAGACGCCGCCGTCCTCACGGGCTCGTGGTGGGTCGGCGCCCGCCTCGGCTGCCGCCGGCACCAGTTCAAGTCGGCAGGCGCCTCCCTCCTCTTCCTGGGTTGATCAGCCCGGAACAAGCAGTCGTGTCCCTCGGCGGGATCGGTGTGAGAGGGGCAGGGGCTCCCCGCGGCGTGGCGACTCCAGCCACCCCGAGTCGAGGCGCGATAGCTCGCACAGCCACTCCTCACACCGGAGGTCTCGCTCGCCCTCCGTGCCCCCACTACGGGAGCCGCGGGGCGTGCCGTCGGCCTCCCCGCCTCCAGCAGCCCAGAGCAGGGTACCGCCGCCGACCCAGCAGCGCCTTGCGTCGATCGTCGTTGCCAGAGGCGGGCCGACCTCATCCTCGGCATCGACTCCGACAGCGGGGAGCAAGAGGACGGCGTCCCCGCACGACTCCACGACCGGCTCCAAGTGGCCCCATCGCGTTGCGGAGGGGTGAGTTCTGAGTCGCGGTTCTCTAGTTTTTTGCTTCGTATCTCTGTTCATTGTCGTGACATTCTTCTCGGTTCAGGGCGCCCGACCGTCGTACCTTGAGGCCGGCGCCTGTCAAAACACTGCGCCGCCCTGCTCAGGCGGCTGGTGACGCGCCGCCGACGAGCAACCCACCGCCTTCCCTTCAGTCGGGGGCGGCGGTAGAAGAAGCAAGCGGGTCTGAGACCCAGGTGACAACCGTCCCCCCGCAGAGAGCTGCGAGCCCGGCTCGCAGCGACCTGTCGATGGGGACGATGGGTTTGGGGGGCGAAGCCCCTACTGAAGAAACGCTCTCGGCCCACGCGGCCGAGTTGGCGAGGTGCCTGTCCGGCACCCCGAGGACCCTGCTCCCGAGGCGCGGGCGGGCGATGACGGACAGCCAGCCCTCGAGTCATCGACGGGGGCGGGCAATAATGCAGATGCCGAGCGGCCAGCCCCCGAGTCGCTGGAGGGGGTGGCTGCTGCCGCCGCGGGCTTCGAGGCCCCAGCCCCCGAGTCGTTGAGGGGAGCGGGGAGCGGCACGGCGGAGACGGAGATGGGACCCCGAGCCCCCGAGTCAGCGGGAGGCTCGGGAGAAGCTGTTGCGATGGAGGTGGAGGCGGGCGACCGCGCCTCCGCAGATGTTTCTGCCGCGCCGGCGATCATGGTGACCGAGGGAGCCGTCCCCATTTCGTCGGTCGCCGCATCGGACGCCGCCCCTTCGGAGGTGATCGTCATTCTTGCGTCACCTTCGCCGGCTGCCTCTCCCGCTGGGGTGGTGGGCGAGCAGCTACCTCCCCCGATCGTGGAGATTGGGGAGAGCTCGAGGGAGCGTGGGCCGGCCACTTCGACGGTGGAGGAGGAGGAGGCGGCGGAAGTCCCGCCGCTCTGGCTGGTGTCAGTGTCGCCGGTTCAGGCCTCTGTAGGCCCAGACCTCGACAGCGACGCCGAACTGGCGGCCCGCCGCCGGCTGGAGCGCGGCCCGCGTCTGGTCGAGATGGCGCGGCGCTAGTCGGAGCGGGCAATCGAGAACCTGGTTCCCGCCTCGAGGGTGGGTCTTCTTTCTTCCTCTTCCTTTCACATGTTTGTTTTCCCTTTGTTCTTAGTCGTGCGACTTGTGTGTGATTCAGGAGCTCGTCGGGCTCTCTGAGGACAGGGCTCGGGCCTTTGAAGCGCTTCGCGCGGAGAAGGTCCAGCTGGAGGCGCAGCTGGCCGCGGCCCGCCTTGTGGCGGCGGACGGCGAGGCCAGCCGGGCAACAGAGCGTGCGTCTCTTGAGGCGAGAGTGAAAGCCGCTGAGGACCGCGCGGCCACGGCTCAAGCGGAGAAGGCCGCCCTGGAGGAGAGGCTGGCGGCGGCGGAGTAGGCGGCGGCGGTGTCTCGCTCCAATGCTGAGGCCGCTGCCCGCACCGCCCGTCAAGAGAAGGCGGACCTTGAAGCCAGGGTGGGCCAGGCCGAGTCCGACCTCCAGTTGGCTCGCGAGTGGGTGACGACGCTTTAGGCCCAAGTCGGCACCGTCATCGCCGAGAAGGGCAGTCTTGAAGAGATTGCTAAAAAGCACGAGGAGGAGATCGTTGGTAAGTACCTAACGACCTGTTGTTTCCGCTTTCTGCTTCTGTGCGGTTTCTTGATTTAAGACGGTGTCTTTCTTCTGGGTGCACAGCTCTCCGCATGGAGCGCACCGACTTGCAGAAAAAGGTCGCGGAGCACGAGAGCGCTACAACCACCCGCCTTGTTGAGAACCAGAAGTTGGTAGAGCTGGTCAAGGAGGCCAACGAGAAGCTCAACAGTAAGAGATGTGTCCTCTTCAACTTTTGCCTTCCTTGGACTGGCTCGTTCTTTTGCTGACATCGGTCTCCTTGCTTCTCTCCAGAGGCCGTGACTGAGCTCGAGTAGGAGCGAAAGTCGCTCGGGGAGGCCCAGACCGAGATCAAGCAGCAAGAGACAATCCACAACAGGATGGGTGCGGCCATCTTCAAGATGTGCGATGACATCAGTGTTCCTCCCGACCCATTGAGGGAACGCTTGGAGTCGGCTCCTGCGACAACTCGTCAACAGTCCATAGATACAGCTGGCGACGCCGTCCGCAAGGTGGTAGCCATCTTCTTGTCGTATTACCCAGAGTTGGACAGAAGGCTGCTTGGCCAGGGATGGTGCCCGGGCTATACCGACGAGCAGTATGACAAGATCGAAGAAGACACCGTCGACTTCGCCAAAGCCATGCTGAGTCACGCCCTTTACGACCTGGGCCTGTAAAGAAAACCGAGTTGCCTCGCTGAGGCTTTTTTAATCATGCTTGTAAGAACTTGTGGGCCAGATGTTCGTGGCAAACTCGAGGGTTAAGAACCCGTCTTTGTGTCAAGTTTTAAGCATTTTGATTATTTGTTCTCTTTTCTCGAGTAGTTAGAGGACTTGTGCGCCGAGCGGTGTTACTTAAAACTTTGCTGACGGTGTCTTGCTCTGTAGCCGCGGAGGCGTAGGAACTAGGCGACTCGACCGAGCTTAGTTTAGGAGTGTTACCACTCGAGCGGGCAGCCCCCGAGTACTTCGAAGAAAGATGGGCGCGTATACATGTTTTTGCAAACAAGAAAACTCTTGAGAGTTTGAAACGGTTACTCAGAGTCCCTTTGAAGGGGCGAGTGATCGATAACTTGAGATCACAAACTTTGCTTGTGGGTCTTTGTACCGTAGCCGCGGGGGCGTAAGTACTCGGGGCCCGGACGAGCGTAGGTTCGTGACCGCTAGAGTCATTGTTCATCTCCCTTTAAGGAAAGTGAGTGTACCGCGACGATCATACGATAAACCATGGAAGGTTTTTGATCAAAAAAGGTTTCGCAACGATCAGGGGAGGGGGGCCGTAGCCCCCGAGCCCATGGACAAGTTGGAGACTTGCCCATGGGATGAGACAAGCATAGAGACATTTTACTTGAGTAAAAGATGTAAGCTTGCGAAAAGATATCATTTCATGAAAAAGGAAAGTAGCCCAGAGCTCTCGCATTATCATAAAATGAGAACAAAGTAAATACTTAAGGGTAAAATCGGCGTTGCTGCTCTATGTTCCAGGCGTTGGAGATGACCCTACCATCCTCGTGCTTGAGCTTGAAGGTTCCCGGTCGGAGTACTTGGTCGACAATGAACGACCCCTCCCATGGAGGCGAGAGCTTGTGTCGTCCTTCATTGCTCTGAACTCGTCGGAGGATGAGGTCGACGACTTGGAACTCGCGCTCCCGTATATTGCGTTTGTGGTAGTAGCGTAGAGCTTGCTAGTACTGCGCTGAGTGGAGAAGGGCGACGCTGCGCGCCTCAACCAGCTGGTCGACGGCATCCTCGAGGGCGACCTGGTTGCCCTCTTCCGTGTAGGCCTGAACCCGTGGGCTGCCGTAATCGATGTCTGTCGGGAGGATTGCCTCTGACCTGTGGACAAGGAAAAAGGGCGTGCAGCTGGTAGCCCGACTTGGCGTGGTGCGCAGGCTCCACAGGACGGATGGGAGCTCAGCAGCCCGCGTCGCTCGAAACTTCTCGAGACGCTTGAATATCCGCGGCTTCAGACCTTGCAAAATCATGCCGTTGGCCCTCTCGACTTGCCCGTTGGTTCTTGGATGGCTGACAGCGGCCCAATCCACACGGACGTGGTTGTCATCGCAGAACTTGAGGAATTTCTTGCTGGTGAACTGTGTGCCGTTGTCGGTGATGATGGAGTTCGGGATTCCGAACCGATAGATGATATCGGTGAAGAACGCGACGACTTCCTCGGAACGGACATTCGTTATGGGCCTGGCCTCGATCCACTTCGATAACTTGTCGATGGCGACGAGCACGTGGGTGAAGCCCTCGGGTGCTTTCTTCAGTGGCCCGACCATGTCCAGCCCCCAGACCGCGAACGGCCAGGTGATGGGAATGGTCTGCAAAGCCTACGCCGGGAGATGGGTTTGTCGTGCATAGAACTGGCAGCCTTCGCAGCTGCGCACGATCCGAGTCGCGTCGGCTACCGCGGTAGGCCAATAGAAACCTTGTCGGAAAGCCTTTTCGACGATGGTTTTGGGGCCGGGGTGATGCCCGCAGGTGCCTGCGTTGATTTCTTGCAAAAGCTCCTTGCCCTGGTCGGCCAGGATGCACCGCATGAACATGCCTTTGGCGCCTTTTCGATGGAGCTCGTCGTCGACCAGTTTGTACGACTTGGCCATGCGGGCGATGCGCTGAGCCGTCTCCTTGTCGGGTGGCAATTTTCCTTCCACCATCCACTCGAGGATCGGAACCCTCCAGTCGGGGTCTTCGAGGTTGGGCTCTCGCGCCCCGTCGATCTCCATGACCTCTTGTGTTGACGGCTCCGGTGTTTTGTCCTCCTCGGAGCGAACAGATGGCTCGTACTGGTCGCTGGTCGGAGACGGGAAACCACTCGGGTGAGTGGACGGTCTACACCGCATCTCCCAATGCTTAGGGTGCAGTGTGTACTGTACCGTACGCCGCTCAGCATCCATTATGCCGTTCACGGTACGACGGTCACTGTGCTGATGGTGGTAGGGTTTGACGAATCCGTCCCCTGACACTGGATCGGCCTGGCCCGGGCGGATCGCTGTGGCGGGGCGGACGCGTGGCGGTACGCGGGGGAGCGTGCGTGGAGATCTCGGGATCTCGATCTGGTGGGTCCACGTGCCCCATGCCTTCTCTGTGAAGCCCGCTCGAGCGGGTGACGTAAACTACTCGTGCGAGTGAGTAGTTGTGACGGTGGGACGGAGACTACTCGTGCGAGTGAGTTTCCGCGGCCGTAAGGCAGAAAACTACTCGTACGAGTCGAGTAGTCGGGAGCGAGGGCGGAAACTTGTCGTACGAGTCGCCGCGTACTCGGGGAAGAGGTACGGGCGGCCGTGGGCCGCCTGCACCCTGGCTCATGGCGGAAACTAGTCGTACGGGCCCCTACGTACTCGGGCAGCGTAACACTCGTTGTGTTAGCCGCCGGAACATGCCGTACGTGGGCCCGTGCTGCGTTTTTTAAGGGTCTTGGTGGGCTGTGGTCCATGGCCTCGTCAGATATATTGGAGCATCGGAAGCCTAAACAAAATGATTGAAGCTCATGAAAATATTTTTTATATTTTCAAAAGCTTCTAGAAGTCAGATTTAACTCTAAGAGAATAGGAAAATATCTTCAATTACTTTATTTTGGCTCCCATTGCTTTGATGTTTATCTAGTATTTTTCTGATTTTTTGGAGAATTTTGGGAGGTTTAAAGGTATTTCCACTGTTTAAAAACTATACACAATATCTATTTGATTTATTTTTGAATAATTGTTATATTGACTAGTAAAGTGCATGTACGACACGCACATGTTTCCAGAAAAAATATTGAACACTTATATTTAATCACTAAAGTAGTATCAACTTTTTTTATCCAACTAAAATCTAAGTACAATTGTAATAAGAGATTTGTTGTTGGTACTTAAATGTGCAGTCTTCACATATATGTTTTTACTGGTGCAATGGTTTACAAGAGCACAATGTCATGATAATGAATCAACCACAAAGTGATCAATTTTGAAATAAAAGACATGGATGAGAAGGCAGAAAGTTAAAACTAAACACTTTATAAAAAAATTATTTTCATCCTCTGATGATCACAGATCTAAGGATATAATTCATTATTCTCTATATCCCAACTCACTAATGAAAATCTCAAGGACAAGACAAGGCAGGTAAGAGGGGACATGGTCCTGAAACAAATCACTCCACTGGTATTCCACTTGATGTAAGCAGACAGAACCAGTTATAGCAGCTTGATGGATCATTGCATCAAGTTGTTTTGGTGAGACATTTCATCAGACAAGATGTGGGCGAGTTCACCTTATGTGATAACTTCCTACATAGGCAAAATTTAAACTCAAATGCTATATATAATTCACCCCCTCTAGGCGGCATCAAAGTCCTTTCAGGGTGCGGCGCGGGGGCACGCGACACATGTGGGCCCGACACGGGTACCCGGATGTGGGTAAGGTGTGCTTGAGTGACAAAAATAATTTGTTTTTAGCAGAAACGCTCTCTAAATTGTGATTTTTATAGTTCTACCCACTTTTTGTCCTCCAATGACCTGACGGGTGGGTCCGGCGTGAGGGGTAAGACAGACCCGAATTAGGTGAGATTTTTTTTTTCAAATTATTCGATCTTTATAGTATAGATTAGGATGACACCCTCTAGCTAGTTGGAGGGTCTTAAAATCTAGTTTTATAAGTTTAGAGATCGGTATAACACACCTGACAAGTTTAAGAATCTGGTTCATGGTTTTATAAGTTTAGAAACCCAAATGACACATCGTGACAAGTGACAAGGTCGAAGACCCGACTGTATTTTACTTGTGGTTTTACACAGAGGCTTACAAGGCGAGACACAAGACAACTTTGACTTGCAGAACATGGCCTTACTAGTCAGAAGTGCTATATCACGTAGATCATTACTTCGAAGAGTACTACTAGTATGGTTTGCTCGTATAAGAGCAAAGTTTTATAGTCACGCCCGCGAGCGAGCAAGAAGAGGTCCAGCTCAATAGCACACCTCTTTTTTTAATCATAACTTGCGACGTCATTTACTGCTACCCTATTTATACTGCTACCCTGTTTTTGAAAGCGACGGCAACCAATGAGCAGCACAGAAAACGCATACGTCCGCTTTCAGCTAGCATCTCGCGGCTTATCTGTTTTCTTCTCTCTCCTCTTTTCTCTTTCTTCCACATCAGACTCCTCCGGCTACTCGTCAGTTATAATACTTGCTCTAACAGCTAAATGCCGAACAAGCAACCCAACTGAACCACTCCCCTCATATGCTTGATCTTCTGCAGGCTGCAGCACGACAGGTTCTGTTTCGCCGTTCGTGGAGACTCGTATTGGCGATCGGAGCGATACAGATGCAGGTTGACAAGTGGCTAGGCTTGCGAGTTGGGACAATAATCTGCTCTGCTGGTACAGGATCCGATCAAACAGATTTCCGGTATCCGGCTCCGGCAAGAACATTTCCGCCCGATACGCTTCCGTTCCTCGTATCCCACTGTTCTGCTTTCTGCTCGTGACGTACTACTCCACGGTACGTCTACGATACTCCGCATCTTTACTTGTCTTCGTACGTGCCCGTACCGTCGTAACCACAACTAGAGCCGACGCCAAGCCAAAAATTTGTGAGCTGGCTCAGTTTGATGGTAGCTCGATTTGACTCGGCTCAGCATGGTCGATTTTTTAAACAATCCGAGTAGTTGTTTTTGCTCGTTTCATTAATAAGCTAGCTCGCGAGCCAATCGAGCTAAACACGTAGAGTCAAATATAAAGAGTCGATAAGGAGGCAGGTTTAAATCCACTTGTTCGCTCCTCCAAACCCCCAAATTAATTTCCGTTTGATGTCCGCTCGACTTCCCATCCACTCAACTGCTTTATTTAAAATTCGTTCGATTAGGTAATTGATAGAAAGTGACGTGACCATAAAGTTTTAGTAACCATAAATTTTTAAGTTTCGGAAATATACCATGCATAAGGAATGCAAATAAAACACAAGTCACAAATCAATAATATGTTGATTACATATAATTACTATATTATTTCGGAGATTTAAAAATTTGTGATTACTATATTATTTTGTGTTTTATATATATTAAAGTGCTAATGTCATTCCAAATTTGTATTTAGCTCGCGAGCTTAATGAGCTGACTCGAGGTATTAACGAGTTGAGTCGAACCAGCGTTTTTACTCATTTTGTTAACAAGTTGAGTTAAACTAGCTTGTTAAATTAACAAGTCCGACCAAACCGAGTTGGCTCCAGCGGCGTCCCGGACAAATAGGAGGCCCAGTTCAAAGTACAAAGTAGAGGCCTAATATCTAGTATGAAAACAAGAAATTAATAATAAACTTCTTCATAGATTCTTTCAGAGATTAAGCTAATTCCTCTTTTCATTGCTTTTTCATACGCTTTTGATGGCCCGATTCAAATTTTCTAATCCGATTTGAAGAAGACATGACTTGCAAATTGGAACAATTACACAAGATTAATTTGTGTACAAAGACAATGCACAAAAAATTAACTAGTTAAAATAAGGATTGGCTGAGGGAACATGGAATTTACCAGGCGATCTCCGTTTCCGATTTGGGACTAGATTGCGACGAGGTCTTGAACGATGAGTAACAACATCCGCCAGCCAAGGACCAGGAAGTCGATCCGTCCAGACTCAGAACGAAGACTGAAGGGTTACGAATAGGAATCGCAACACCGGCGGCCTCTCACGAAGTCACGATCGTGCATTGTGGGACTGCAAGCGAGTTGAACTTGCTCTAGTAGGGCACGTTTTGAGCTAAGGAATATAGGTTTGAGTATTTTTCTAAATGAAACAAAACCCACACGGGTCCAAAGACGCCCCTGCTGGCTCGCCGTCCAGACCTAATCACAACCCTCTCGCGCGGGCAACGTAGCATCGGCGCCAGGTACTATGTACGTTCGCAGTCATGAGTGGGCGCGGGGCGCGACGAGGACAAGATTTCAGGCCGTGCACCCGTGCACGGTGCATCGCGCGCCTCTGGGTTTCTAGGACTAGGACAGCGAGAGTCAGGGTGCTGAAAGGCATCGTCAGACAGAGGAGACACAGAATAAAGTACACCATCAATTTCTCATCGCCATTTTTAATCAACCAAGTTCCTTAACTTTAGACCAAAACCGAAACAACTGAAGAGGCCCATCGTCCAGAGCCGAAGAAGAACAGACGCCATTCTGAAAATCTGAACCGCAAAGTCCAATAAGCAGGGGACCAAAAAGAAAAAAAAAAGAGCTCGCTAAAACAAAGACCTACTCCCTCCGTCACAAAAAGAATGCCATTCTAGAAATTTTAGAACAGATTATTAAGGAGGTGAAATGACCTCGATTGCCCCTATTTATTTGCTATATTAGGTGCTAATTTATTGTTGCATGGCTACATGCACATGCACACATGCCAAATTAAGTAAAACGTCATTTTTTAGACAAATTTTAAATCCTAAAACGTCTTTTTTTTTGGACGGAGGGAGTACCAGTAAAACGCCGACCGTGACCTACTCTTCCAGTCTTCCTACCACAAAACACGACAGCGTCTAGAAAAAGCACACCGTTACATCGAGATCGTCCCACTGCATTACACCCACCAACGCCGCCTTTGCCTGCTTGTTCGTTCACTCAGGCCGGCGCGCGCCGTGCCTCCCCCCGAAAAACGCCACCGTCCGCCGCCGCCGCTGCCGGCGCGCGCGCTCCGCGGGCCACGGTGCTCAGCGGAGCACGCGGCTGAAGACGCGCGACACGTCCGACGCGCGCACGGGCTTCACCAGGAAATCCTCAGCTCCTTCCTCAAGGCATCTGGTCATCAGACATTCAGACACGGGGGGTTAAAATTAAACGATGTAAATGTCGTCTGAATATGCAGGAACAAGGGCTCCCATATTCTGACGGGATAGGATTGGGTACCTGCTGATCCTAGTCTGCACGTTCTCGGACGACATGATCACCACGGGGATCTGCTTCAGCTTGGACGATTCCTTGACCTTCTTGAGGAGTTCGTATCCCGTCATCTCCGGCATCCAGTAATCAGTGATTATCATGCTCACGTCCGGCTCCTACGAGACACCCGAACACAAGAGAACATGAAACCCCATAAATCATCATGTAAAAGAACGCCAAATAGAGATTTGAAGTTTACAAATACTACTAGTAGATGGAATACCTTGCCTAACAGTTCCAGGGCCCTCTTGCCGCTTTCCACAGCCGTCACTGCACGCCACGAACACAAGAGCAAACCACAGGTTAAAGAACTGAAAATCAATCAGAGGAGACTGAAACTACAGGAACGCGCGCGCGCAGGCGCGCAGCCTGAAATGAAATATAATGCAGCAGTGCAACCCAAGCCGCCGCGGCCACGCACCACGAAACCGGGAGCTCCGGAGGATGGCGGCGATGATGGCGCGGTCGACGGAGCTGTCATCCACCGCGAGTACGTGCGGCGTCACCCCCACGCCGCCGCCCACGGCCCCGCCGGCGGCGGCCGGCGCCGCCGTCGCCACCACCGCTCCTCCGACGACGCTCGCCATCTCAACTCCTCGCTCGCACGTACCGCGGCGCGTGAGAGACGCGATCGGTCAGCACACAAGCCCGTCGCTGCCGCCGCCGCCGCCTTCGTTCGTCAGCCCGACTCCTCCAGGGGGGGCGGCGCGCCGCCTTTTATACACGCGGCGCCGGTGGGCTTGCTACCTGTTACGGAAGGGGGGCACGGAAGCGATCCGGTCAGGAGATCCCCCGTGCGGGCTGGCTGGCTGTGCGGCCGAGTGAATCCGCGAGATCTCGATACGGGGCCACGGACACGTGCCTCGTGTTCGTGCTCGTGCTTGAGGTGCCGAGCAGATCGCAGGGGAGAGGGGGGAGGGAGATCTTCTCCTTGCTGCGGAACGGAGGCGCACAGCACAGGAGTGCAGGCATTTACGCCTCCCCCGCCTGGCGTCGAACAGGACAGGGGATCGATCCCCCGTCTCCTTTTCCGGATCGAAGGATCTTCCTCTCTTAAATGAGCTCCTCTCGTGCCTGATTGGGCTATATATCGAGCTTTGATTTCACTGCCTCGACGAGGTTTAGCTGGCGAAGATCAGGTTTTGCACTGCAGGTTACAGGCTCACTACAGTCAGTCAGTCCCGTGATTCATAGGAAAAAAATAGGATGCGCGCGGCGCGCACCCCGCGCGGCGTGCGCGCCTCCTGCCTAGTGCTGCTGCCTGGTGGACCTGTCCCTCCGCTGCTTGTGTGCATGTCCTCCCCTGCCTGATGCCGCTGCCCATCCCGTGAATCAAGGAGCACACCGCGCGGCGTCTGATCCCGGACGGACGGTGATGCCGGGGGGCGCGCACGGCGCGCGCTGTGCGCACGGCGCGCACAGGATTTTCCTCCGATTCATATGATCATCATATCTCTGCATGTGCCGTGAAATAACTCTCTTTCCAGAACTGGTTTTGGCGGCAAAGAATCTGTCCTCCTGGCTCCGCGCCGTGACCCGCGAGAGGAAAGCATGCATTGCATGGCGAACTGGCCGGCGGTGCCAGCTCGCGCATTTGACGAAAGAGAACCCCGGCGTACGTGTTGCCACTGCCCCCACGGCCGTTGCCTTGTTTTTTCTCCGCTGCTTGTTAAAGAGCGGCCGTGTGCAGACGGAGGACGCACGCACGCACGCATTGTTTGCGCCATGACCGGAAAGCTGTCACAGGAGAGGCCAGAGCGATCTTTTTTTTTTACATGGGCGCAGCGTTTGGGTCCGTGCAGAATCCGCCGAGCTAGTACGAGGCGACGTAACGCGATTCATGCAACAACCCTAGAAGTCAAATCCCTGTGCACGAGCAACGTGCCTCTCTTAGTCCCTTTGACGAAAAGTCGCGGGCGCTGCAAGTATGCATCCGTGTGACCGTGTGTGTGCATGGGAATATGGGATGGAACCAATCGGCTTCCCGAATCCGAAAGGCCCAAACAGACTGTCTCCATCAGGGTTGCCGTTCCCTTTGCGCAAATAGTCCTCCTTGAGGAAGGGAGAGAGACGAAGCGCGAGCCGCGCTCCCAGCAGTCACCCGCATCCTTCGCGCATCCCGTGGCGGCCGTTGGCTCCCGCGGGAAGAGGGAGCTCGCGTGGGTGCTCCGAGAGGACGGCGTGGGTGCTGGCCATGGACAGGGTCGTCGACATGGTGGCCGTCGCCACGCCGCCACAGCTCCCCTCCCCGCAGCTCGCCAGCCACCGTCGCCCGCAGCCGTCGGTCACCGGCCTGCTCCTCCTCTTCCACCTCCAGATCCGGCAGGTCACCGGCCTCCTCTGCCTCGGCGCCGTCGTCCCCACCTCCAGCTCCGCCTCGTCGGGCGGATCTCCGCACCTCCAGCTCCGCCCCGCGAACCGACGCGAATCGAGGCCGCCTGCGTCGCGAATCGAGGCCGCCGCGGGCGCGTCGACGGCAGAGCTTCAACCCGCACCGGCGGCGGAGGAGCAGGGGCACGTCGGCGGCGACCTTCTCCTGCATCCCCGCGGGCACGACGACGACAGACCGAGGAGCGGCAGCGAGCCAGCGACGCGGAAGGAGGAGGAGCGGGGGCGCGCTGGCGAGGAGGCCGAGGGGCCGCCGCCGTAGGAGCTCCAGTCGCCGCAGGAGCCCCAGCTGCTGCTCTGCGCCGGCGTCGGGAAGAGGATGGGGAAGGAGGCTCACAGGGTGGATGGAGACGGCGGCGACGAGAGCTGTTGTCGTGGGCCCTGCATCCCTCCGCGACGTCGGGGCTTGCTGTTGGTGCTGCTGCGGCGACCGGGTGGTGGAGGCGTTGGTGGTGGAGGCATCGGTGGTGTGGCAGTTGAGATGGGGAAACGCTACATTGCTCCCCGAGAATGAGGGTGCGGGGAGGTGCGACTGCATTTTGCGGTGGTTGTTGCGATTGCTGCTGGAGCTGTAACAGTGCTTATTCCTTCACCATTTTGAGGTTGAGGGAAGGGATGAGGTTCCTGCTGGAGTCAGTCTTAGTTCCCAAAAATTTTAAAAATTTTCGCATCGCAGACCGTGCCATCTCTCACAGAACACGTTTCCCAATGTAAAAATTTTACCAATTTCATCAACTAAATGGTGCCCTAGCAGCGATGCAGGAGAGTAGTGTACCTGGGAAGCAGTTGCTGTGGGAGAGGGTCGCTTGAATTGATGGCGCACAGTCCTGCAACTGGATCGAGTCCACTGGCGCCCTACAGCGGGAGCAAATCACGTAGGAAGCGTATCCATGGACCTTGGGCTATGTAGGGGTGGGCGTTCGGGTTACCCGATTAGTTCGGGTCGGGTAATTCGGGTTTTGCGAAATTCGGGTAATGAGAATCATTACCCGATATCAGCTTCTGAAAAACACTACCCGCAAGTTCGGGTACCCGCAAAAATCGGGTTCGGGTTCGGGTTACCCAATTTACCCGAAATATATAATCAAAGTATATACTCAAACACACATAATGTTCCATAGACTAGTAGTTTGTGTTGAATTTCAACTACAAGTTGAGAAGAATAGTATATTATAGTCACTTGTTCAAACTAAGAGAATTGTATTGTAATAAAGTGACAATTTCAAGTGTTCAACTAACAACACATGAATAAATACAAAGACAAATGCAAATTTCGGGTTGTTCGGGTACCGGAATGTATTACCCGAATTACCCAAACTAATTTCGGGTAATCACAATCACTATCCGAACTTGGAATCGGGTACCTCGAGTTCGGGTAATTCGGGTTCGGGTTCGGGTAATTCGGGTACGGGTAATGGGTATCGGGTATTTTGCCCAGGCCTAGGGCTATGGCCGGGCGGAACGAGGAGCACCGGAGCACGAGTATAGTGCCACCGCGCTACTGTAGCAGCTTGCAGCTACACCAGGTCCTGGATCTGCAGGTGGTGGTGGGGATCTACGGGCTCGATCGAGTGTCTGACACCACGCGATACTCCGTGCGCGCGGCTCCGGTATCGAGTCGAGTCTGCGTAGGCACGGCAAGTGCAGGTTCATAGTATATGGCTAATGGCTTTCAGGTGCATACAAGCGCCCCGTCGTCGCGTCATTCCGGGGCACGGGATACGCGAGGAGCCGAGGAAGATCGCTCGAGTCCCCCGTGCACCGTGCGCGGCGCGTTGCGTTTTTGCGTCGGCGCATGCTCCGGTTGGTTGGCATGCACCCGATTGGGAAGGGGGGAGCGTCCGTACGTTCTGCCGTTGGGTTTAGAATCTACGGTACAGATAGGGAAAAGAGGCCGCATGTGCATTACTGGCGGCATCCGGGACCCTGCACTCGATACATGTGGAGTCACATGATAACATCCGGAGCATTCAGGGCTTGTTTGCTTAGCGTTTTGGAAACCTGCCTGGTGCAGGCAGCAACCCCAGGCGTCCGATTTCGTCAGCCTGGGGTGGAGATCGCTGCCTGGCTGCGGAGCTGCCTGGCAGGCCTCCAAGCAAACAAGCCCTCGGTCCGGTGAGATGAGCAGCCACCACCAGCGGATCATCACCCGGCAAGCCCTGTTTACTTCCCAAATATTTCACTAACTACCCGTCACATCAATCTTAGAATACTAATTAGGAGTATTAAATGTAGATTAATGACACAACTCATTTCACAATCTCTATCTTAATTTTCGAGACGAATCTAATGAGCCTAATTATACCATGATTAGACAATGTCGTGCTACAATAACCAATCTCTAATGATGGATTAATCAGACTTAATGGATCCGTCTCGCAAATTCCGATCCATTCGTGAAATTATTTTTGTAACTAGTCTACGTTCAATACTCCTAATAAATCTTGAAAGAGTACCCAAAAGTGTCACCAAACGAACTAAACGGGGCTAGTTGTGGCGCAGTGGTCCGCATCGGTCGTCGCGAACCTCTCCCTAGCGCGCGTTCTCACCAGGGGTCGCTGGATGAGTAGAAAAGAGAGAGAGGAAAGCACGTGGGCGTGTGCACGTGGGAAGCGAAGTCGGTCGAATCGCGCGCTCGGAGCGCGCGACCGTCGAATTGGTTTTGCGCCGCGAACGTGAGGTGCGGTAGTGGACGGTGGAGCTGTTGGAACTCTGACTGAGATGTCGAGAAGGAAGAAGATAGGAGATGACTCATTCTGACCCACTCTGACCATGATGCCTCCGAGGCTAAAGGCTTCCTCTGTTAGGATCGTATAGTGGGCTGCTAGTCTGGAGTGTGTATTGGGTCTGCGAGCTCATGTGTTGGGCCTTGCGAGCCCATGTAAAGGCCTGACGAGCCCATGTAAAGGCCCAGGTTGACTTGGCCCAGGATAGCTGGTACTTAATCTGGCCAAGAGATCATAGAGGGCATAGAGTAATTTGTAATTGAACACTACTGTTTCTCTTCCTCATCCAGGGACCGGCCATGGAGCTGTGATCCGCTTCTTCTCCATTGCTGCCTGTCCCTGTTCCTTGCTTCCTACACCGAATTCCATTCTCTATTCTACCCCTACTACCCTGCTGAGACACCGATCCCGTGCACGAGTTCGTCGATCTGAGCCCTACCTCGTTGTTCCCCATCGATTCTGTTCTCGGGTGGATTGGTGAGCGCGATTCGTCGTGGCCGATTCCGTCCCCTGAACCTCGATCTGGAACAACTCATGGAGGATTCCTGGAGTTCCTGCAAGGAGGGGTCGAGTTTCACCAAGGAGAGCAACCTTTGGAGGAGTGCCTGCAAACTGTTCGACGAAATGGCCAGCAGCGACTTCAATGAGTGGAGGTCACCAAATCGCACTCTAGAGGTCGCCATTCACAGGGTTTGTTATCCTATCACCGAATCTGTGCTTCATCAAGTATTTGAGCCTGCGGGAGGAGTGGTGGAGCAGATCCTGGTGATTGGAGGAACTGATGTTGTGATGGCGAGTGTGGAGTTCGATTCGGTGGAGGCTGCAGCAGATGCGTATGGAGAATTGCATGGCCGCAACATCTACGATGATTGATGTTAGATGCACATCAAGTGGGGATTGCCAACTCCGGCAGTTCGTGGTGCAGACGAGAGGGCCTCCATGCTTGAGCTCACGGCCACGCTGTCTGCTGTCGACTCGGTCGCGCCCGCGGCCGCACTCGCGCCTGCGGCCACATCCTCGGTGGCGCACATGCCTCCCGCCTCCACCTTGGTCGACCTCGGTGCCAGTGATAGAGCCCTCTGCCGCCACATCGACCACGGTCGTCTCCATCGAGCTTGACAACCCCGACAGTTTGTCGACCGCTTCAGAGGCGCTGGCGGAACATGTCCCTGCGGAGCAGTTCGCCACAGGGGTCGACCTCCACGACTTCCTCGGCGACGACCACATCCAGACGCTGCCGCACCGGGTCAACCTCGACGACCATCCCGTCGTGCTCGCCCCCGACGTCGCGGCCACCAAGGTGTCCCCGATCCAGTTCCTGCCTCCTCATCCTCGACGCTCGGGAGCGCATCTATGTGTGCCTCGCCTAAGTCGGTTGCGGCGACCTCCGCCGCGCCCGCCTCGGTTTCGACATCTGCGGCGAGCTCCCCTGCGTGCCCATCGCATTAGACCTCCGCGGCGTCATGCCCCACGACCGCCTTGGTGTGGCCCTCCATGTCCGCCATGTCCGTCTCCTGCGGCCGCCGCCTTAGCCACGACCGTCACCCTCAACTCTGGTAGTGGGAACATCACAGCTCCGTCAATGTAGCACCCTGAAATTTTCAAATTTCAGGATGTTATTAGGAAGAACAATTAAGCAACAATTTTCTCATAATTTTAAAATTTGTCCCAAACTTTTATTCTCTTTACAGGAAATTTAGTATAGGAAAAATCAATTGATTGTTTTTATAAAATAAATAAATAAATATGTGTGAGTGTTGCATTCATATTTTGTTGCATGGTTTTTGGTTGATAGTTGTATAGTTTTCAAAATCATCAAAAGTCTAAAGTCTCAAAAATCACCTCCAACTCTCCCCCTCAATCTCTTCCTCTCCCTCTTTTTTCTCTTCGCAGCCCAACCCACCGTGGCCCAGTTCTCTCCATCTCTCTTTTTCCTCTCTTTCGGCCCAGGTCATCTCGCGACCCAACACCTCCTCCCCTCCCCGTTTCAGCCAAGGCCGCCGTCCTCCCTTCTCCCACGCGGCCCAACTCCTCTCGCTCGGCCCGTTTATCGCACAACCCAGCTTCTTCAACAGCACGCTTGTCGGTGTCCGGATTAGCTCCGTCACCAACTAGTAATCAGCGTTGTGATCAGTCTCTCGATGGTCGGTGCTAAGCTAAAGGGAGGCGGGGTTTATCCTGGTTCCGGCCACGCGGCCGTATGTCCAGCAGGGTGTGCTTGCGCACCGTATTAACTTGCACCGGTGGTGCCAGTAGAGGGGGGCTACAAGCAATGCGGGAGAGGAGGAAATTCCCCCAAGTCCCAACTATGATGATTGAGGCTATATATTTGGGGTTCCCAGCCCTTCTCTGCTCACCGAGCATACACACATCTGAAGGGGACGCTTGTTGCTAGCCCGGTCTTCGCTTGGCTTTGGAACTCTTGCTGTAGGGGCAGTCACAAGTTCACTTTCTGGCTACTCCTTTGTGATAGGTTAAGCACGCGTAACATCTTGCGGAGGAAAAGAAGAGTGTTAGATGATTATAGCTGTCCGATGTGCAGCTCACCAGTTGAGGAAACCAGTGATCATCTCTTCTTTGTGTGCTCTTTTGGTGGTTGGTGCTGGAGGTTTTTAAACATATCTTGGAAGATGAACCTGGACCTACCAGACAGGATAATTGATGCTAGGAGATCTTTTGGGCATAGAATCTTCAGAGAAATTTTAATTGTGGCATGCTGGGCTATCTGGAAGCACAAGAATGAGGTCATCTTTGATGGGGTTCGCCTATCCTTGGGAAGGTGGAGATTGATCTTCAAGGAGCAGATGTCGCTGGTCCTTCACAGGGCTAAGCCCTCCTTGAAGATGGAGTTAGATCACTGGCTTTGTAATTTCATTTAGATTGTTCTCCTTTTTCGCTTTCCTTTTTCTTTGGATTTGAAATCCACCCATGTACATATTATTTTCCCTTTTTATATATATAAAAATCCAGTAGGGGCCTCCCCTGCTGTTTCCTTCAAAATATCGGGAACGGAGTGGTGTGAGGTGAACGGGTGAACGCTGAGAGTATGTGTGCGTGTCCCCCGCAGGGGCGCCTGCCTCTCTCTTTTATAGACCAAGGGAGGCGGCTTACAGTGAAGCAACACAGTGGCCACGTACTAGCAGGTATGGCACCGGAGGTCTTGTCCTCGCACGTTCTGGCTCCTGGCGCGAGTTGGTGGAGAGCTCCGGCTTCCGCGGGCGGCGTGGTGACTTCGGTGCTTGTCCGGTCATGACTTCGAGGGTGAGCGCCTGCCAGTTCGAGGGTGTAATCTCAGGGGAGAGGACGAGAGTTGGCAACACAGGTCCTTGGGACATCATCGGCCTGTCCGCACAGGGCTGTGCTGTCCGCCGCACAGCGATGGGGATGGCGGCACAACTCCAGGGGGGGCCGCACAGCGGTGGGGATGGCCGCACAGTACCGAAGTTGGTGGAGGGGACACGGCGCACACCTTTCGTACGGTGATGCCGGTCAGCGCGTGTGCCTGCCCACCGCCCATACATCCTTCGAGGGTGTCCCCATGCCCGTTCGAGGGTCCTGCTACGGGGAAAGGACGGGAGCAGGTAGCACAGTGGCACGGAGTGACGTTGGCCTGTCCGCACAGGGCCGCGTGGTGCCCGCACAGGGCCAGAGATGGCTGCACAGTACCAGAGTTGGTGGAGGGGACGCGGCGCATGCCTCCCGTACGGCGGTGCCGGTCAGCGCATGCGCCTGCCCACCGCCCGTACATCCTTCGAGGGTGTCCCCATGCCCGTTCGAGGGTCCTGCTACAGGGAGAGGACGGGAGCAAGTAGCACAGTGGCGCGGAGTGACGCTGGCCTGTCCGCACAGGGCCGCACGGTGCCCGCACTGGGCCAGGGATGGCTGCACAGTGGCGAGCTTGGTCGCACTGTAATGGCGTAAGGCGTGCAGACTGTGTCAGTCGCGCGGCGTGGAGGCAGATTTGCTTTTGACTTTGGTGCCCTACCGTAGAGTTTGGGCATTAAATACCGGCGTCAGAGAGGAGGCGGGGTGGGGTCCTCTTATCGAGGGATGGCCTCGAGCGAGGCGGAGCCGGTCACCCACTCGAGGGGGTCGAGCCCCTCGAGCGAGGCGGAAACCCGCTCGAGGGGTCTGGACCCTCGAGCGAGGCGGAAACCCACTCGAGGGGCTGTGACCCTCGAGCGAGGCGGAAACCCGCTCGAGGGGTCGGGTCCTTCGAGCGAGGCGGAGAACGAGCGAGCGGTCCTCTTCGACGGGGGTCCGCTGTTGGGCTGTAGCAGGTCTCGGACCTGTGGCGATCTGTACTTTCTTGGGCTTCTGGAGATTAGCCCATACGCGATTGCGTTTCACAAGGGCGATTATCCCCTTAATTAGGGGACCCCTAATGACCGTCCCCGACAGTAGCCCCCCGAGACTTAGCGGGAGTGGGAACCACTCCAGCAAAGGATGCAGACCTGGGGACGGCGTCCTCGGGCGTCGCGCACGGGTCTTTCCCTTTTGATCACGCATGTTCTCTTGTGGGGGCACGCTAGCGCACCCGCAGGTGTAAGCCCCCGAAGCCTTGCAGGAGTGCGAGTACTTGTGCAGGGGTTGAAAGCGTCGGGTAACGTTCTTGCCCCGTGTTTGTTCCAGCCGGCCTCGGTGATGTTTCAGCCAGCGTCGGCGATCTACGTGGGCAGAGCAGCGTCGAGTTAACCCGGGACGTCTTCAGTCGGGTTTGTTTGCTTGCTCGGGGCTCAACCCTCCACAGATTAATAAGGCTAGGCGAGGTGATCATCGGGGTGGTCGTGGTGCGAGGATCCCCTGAGTCCTGGCCTAATTAGGGACGATTAGATAAAGCTCTCGGCTTTGTTATTACGACGCTCAGCGCCCTTCCGCAGGGAGGAGGGGTGAGGCAGTCCATGCTACCCTCAAGTGGGCAACGAGCCACAGATGCCTCGGTGAGCTGTTAACGGATAGTTCAAGTGGACGTCCGTGCCCCGTTCGATAGGGGTCATCTCGTGGTCCGGAGACCTGTCCATGCAAGCGCTTGCAAAGGTTTGCCAACCAGGGCTCGGTCCCGTTCGATAGGGGCCGAGGGCGCGGAAGCACTCCCTCGATGGGATCCCTCGATTAGCTGCCCTTGTCCTGGCCTTGAACACGATATGTGGGGTGCCCCCGAACTTCGTGTTCGGGGGTAGGCTCGACCGTGCACACCCTGATCGTTCCTGACTCTGTTGATCTGAGGCACCTGTTCGAACCCTTCGAGGGTCAGGCTCTGTACCCCTGATCAGTAGGGCGTTTGCAGGGGCGGTGTGCGCTCCCGTCTTGGTGGATCTGTGGCGCTTGTCGAACCGCTGTCGAGCTAAGCTTTGGACCACTGGTTTGTATCTCCCCACGTCGAGGGGCATCTGCAGCGCCCGTCGTACCCTCAGCGGGCCAGGCCTGGAGCTGCTGATCAGTAATGACTTGGGGGCTTAAGTCCTGGGTCCCCCTCGAGTTCGCTCTCGAGGGTGTGTTCAATAGATTGCGGCCTCGTGACCTTAACCCCCTCGGATCGGGGCGTCCGTCGTACCCTTTCGAGGGGTCGGGCCTCGAATCCCCGGTCTGATGGCTCCTGGGGCTTTCCTTACGTGAGAAGGAATCCCCAGGTGTTTGGAATTTGGCCGCGGGGCTGTTGGTCGCCGCGCCTGCTCGGTCATGGCTGACGTGGTGCGGAGCAGGCGGCAGGGCGCGCCTTTTCAAGAGAAACAGCGTGGGTGCTGTGCGGATGTGAAGGGTCGTGGCACTGTGGCCCCTGGTTAACCGTGCAGTAATTGTTACCCACGCGCGCGCGGCAGCTTCGGGGTGGTGGGGACACTGCCGTCAGCGGCAGGCAGCACCCACTGCATTAACTGCGGTTGCCCGTCGCACCATCGGGCAATCTGTCCCCTCCCTTTTCTATAAAAGCAGAGGCCGCGGGGAGGAGCTCTTTACCTTAGCCATCCGCAGGCACCGCTTCTTCTTCACCTTCTCCGTCGTAGTGCGCTCTGCCGCTCCAGATCCGCACGCGCACACCCGCTTCGTCTTGCTCCCCGGCACCCACCTTGCCCCTTCCGCTTATGGCTGCGATCAGAGTACTGGAGGCCGCGCCGTGGCCTCGGTCGTCGGTGGACCAGCAGGCCATGGAGGGGCTCATCCTCGGCGGTCAGCTGGCGTCGGTCAGCGATGAGGTGAACCCGGCGTGGATAATCCTACCGGCGTCACACCGGGAGCCGTCTCCGCCGCCGGGTTACGTCGTAAGCTTCGTGCGGCTGCACAAGCGCGGATTCAACGCCCCTGCAAGCAAGTTTATGCGGGGGTTGTGCTACCGCTACGGGGTGGAGCTTCAGAACTTCGGCCCTAACGCCATCTCGTAGGCGGTGTCCTTTGTTGCCGTCTGTGAGGGATTCTTAGGAATCGAGGCACATTGGGATTCTTAGGAACCACGCAGCCGCCCTTCTCTCTTCCCTCTCCGGCCGCTCCGCCTTTCGATCCGCCGGATCCGTCGCCGCATTAGCTCGATCTTCATCGGGTTTGGCTCCGGCGAGGCTGTAGATCCAGATCCGCCGCCGCGCCGCATCTTAGCCGCACCTCCCGGGGAGTCCCCGAGTGTAGCGAGGGTGTAGACCACTCCCCACCCAAGTCCCTGAGCGCAGTGACGATGACATCCGGTGGATCTCGCCGGCATTCCAAGAAGTCGAGGCGCGGCGCCTCCGAGGTGAGGCGCGGCGCCTCCGAGGTGAGGCGCTCGCCATCTCCGTTGTCGTCATCCCCGCTTCCGCCGCCGATGCGGAGTGAGGAGTGGGTGCGCTCCATCTCCACGACGGAGTGCCTCACCGCCCTGGTGTTAGGGGGCGTGCTGCTCGAGTCCGCCGTCGAGGGATGGCGGCCCGCTGCGGGGGAGGAGTTCCCCACGCCGTCGACCGACGACGCCGTCGTCTTCGAGTCGGCCTACCTCCGCGGGTTCGGCCTGCCCGCACATCCCTTCTTCCTCGGTCTGCTCTACTACTATAGTTTGGAGCTGTGCCACCTCAACCCCAACTCTATTTTGCACATATCCATCTTTGTGCATTTGTGCGAGATGTTTCTTGGAATCGCCCCGCATTTCTATCTCTTTCGGTATTTCTTCTGGGTGAAGCCCCACCCGACTGCCAAGAAGCCTCGAGTGGTGGGCGGCGCCGGATTCCAGCTCAAGCAGAGGCACTCTGCCGAGTACATTCCGGTGCCGCTCGTCAGCTCCAACAAGGACTGGCACTCGGAGTGGTTCTACACTACCAACCATGCTCCGGCGGTGCCCTGCAACATCAACGTGCGGCTGACTCCTCTCCCATGCTGGGATGAAGAGCTTGACTAGGCGGAGATGGGGCAGGTGTCCGTGCTGCTGGAGCATATCTGGAAGCTGAAGGAGGCCGGGCTTACTGGCGTCGCGGTGATGGCGAGCTTCGCCGTCCGGTGCACGCAGCCGCTCCGGGACAGGGTACGCCCGGCGTACGAGTATGCCGGTGATGACCACGACATGGCGCGGCGAGCGACAGAGCCGGGGAGAGTGATGGAGCTGAAGGAGCGTGTCCATTAGTGCTTCGTTCCCGGCACCGTCATCTCCAACCGCGACGCGCCGAAGCCGTTCAACCTGGCGAACTATCCGCCTGAGGTAACGGTTTTTTCTTTTATGGGGCGCCCATTAGGGCATGAACATGTGCCCATCAGATGTTTGATGAAATGGTTCTGTTTGTTTGTCTGCGAAATTGTAGGATCGCAGGGCTTTTGTCTCTGTGGCACCTGTGCCCGGACGGGGTCCTTTGGCCGGTCGCCTTGGCGAGCTGCAGCGGATGGAGCGCGCCAGGGCTCACGTTGCGGCGGGTGGCGGTGAGACGATCCGGCCTGTGCCCCGTCGGCCGGTAGCCCCTGCTCCGGAGGAGAAGCGTGCCGCACCGGCCACCAAAGGCAAGGAACGTAAGGGCAGCTGGAATCTTGAGGCGCGGCGTGCGCCCCCTGGGTCGCTCAAGATCGACGAGCCAGAGGTGCGCCGGCGCAAGCTTGTGCTGTCGGAGGACGAGGAGGAGGAGGTCCCCCTCTCCTTTGACATCGGCGAAGCTCCCTCGGTGACGACGGCTCAGTCGGCGCCGGCGCCTACCGGTCACTTCACTTCTTCTCTTCCTTCTGAGCCATCGGGCCCAGTGCCACCAGTGGCGGACGCTGCGCGCCCCACCCCTCAGACTGCACAGGCTGCCGCTGCGACACCGTTACCAGCACCTACGGCGGTGGTCAGTGGGGTGAAGCGATCCGCCTCCTCTGGCAGCAGTTTTCTGTGTCGTACCCGTGTCCGTGTGTCCTCCGAGTAAGTTTTATTGAAATCGTCCATCCTTGTTTTTTGTTCATAAGGTTGGAAAGCGATCTTTATGTCTTGTTTGTACCAACAGAGGTCCCCGCAACCTCCCTTCCGAAGTCGCCGAGTCGTCCCTGCCGCCTGCCGCCCCGGTGTCGCCGCACCCGAGTGCTTCTGATGGGCAACCGGCTGTTGCGTCGGGGGTTCCTGATGCTGCGGCAGTCGCTACTGATGCTGCTGTTCGTGACTCCAGTCCCTAGCGTGGGGCTGGACACGTTGCAACTCCCGGCGCTACTGCGGCTGAAGCCTCTGGCATCGAGGAGATCCAGTGGGAGCTCCCTCAACCGTGTCTCAGCCCGCCTCGCCCTGGACGTGTTGCCCAGGCGTGTGGCACTCGTGTGGATGAAGTGCTTGGGGATCCGGCGATCGACGTCGAGAACCGCGCAGAGCTCGTCACCATTGCGCGGAGGACCCTCCAGCTTGCCGAGGTAATTCTTTCTTCCTCTTGTTGTTGTCAACGCTTGCTAGCTGTAGTTGGTTGATCTCTTGCTGAGTCTCGACAGACTGTGGCCTCAGAGTCTGCGCGCAAGAGCGCTGTGCTCGAGCGCGTCGGCACCGCTGCTGATCTGAACGCCACTCTGCGCGCCCGGTTGGAGCGTCTCGATCAGCAAGCAGTCACTCAGCGAAACAGCAGCAACCGGGAGGTGGAGAGGCTGCATCAGGAGAAGGCGGCTGCCGAGGCGAGTGAGGCAACGCTCCGGGCTGCGGCGGAGGAAAACCAGCAAGGTATGTTGATTATGTTTTGCTTTTGTTTCGCCGTTGCCCGAGTACTTCGTGTTGATCATCTCTTGGCAACAGCTCGCGCCAAGGCGGAGGAGGAGCTCAAATCCCTTTGGGGCCGCATGAAGAAGCTCCGGCAGGACGGCCAGGAGGCGTGTAGGCAGGCCGCTGTGGCGAGAAAAGAGTTGTCAGGTTGGTTACCTTGCACTCCCGTGTTATCCCTGAATGTTTGTTGATAAGTGCTCCTGACGTTGAGCAGATTTCCGGCAAAAACAATTTGCCCAATATGCAGATCTCGAGGCCCGCATCACATCGGAGAGGGCTCAGTTCAAAGCTCTCGGCGAGGCGCTGTGCCCCATCCTGGACGAGCTTGCGCCTCTTGCCGAGTCCTCCTCCGTGCGACAGTTCGGTGATCCGGTGGTGCGTCCGCCAACCCTTCTGGAGCGTGCTCAGGTGGCGGCAGCGCGCTTCCCCGGCTATCTTCGCAAGGTCGGTGTGGCGAGTGCCAGCCACTGCCTCGCCGTCTTCCGCTCATTCTACCTCTCGATCAGTGTGGATCGCTTCCGCGGTGGCTTTGCTCGCGGAACGTCGCCACAGCAGGCTGAGCGACTACTGGAGGAGGTGAAGGACACGACGGAGCAGCTTGCTGACGACGTCGTGGCGGCGGCTGATGAAGAAGCTGATGGTGATGCCCTCCTGTCCCAGCCATAAAAACTTTAACAGTTAAAAGTTGTAATATTTTGTGGTGCTGTGTGTGCACCAGTACTTTGGTTCGTTGACATTCGGTAGTTTTAAGTTGGCGCTTTACTTTGACGGTGTCTTTGTACTGTTAATTTCTCCGGTAGTTAGTCTATTACAGGAAATCGTAGGTTCGTTGGCCTTAGTTTCCTAGCGTAGAGGGCGTACTCTCATACACGCGTAGTACCTTAGCTTGGCGAAAACCTCGACCCACGATTTAAGACGTATGCTACCGAGTACTTTATGAGTCGTAAGATCTGTGTTAGATGAGCGTTATTTAGTTTTAACATGGAAAACTTTGCTCTATGTAAAGCAGTCCCCAGGTTTCAGAATTGAAACTTGGGTGAAAAAAGGGCATGTGAGCAGATGTAAGAGCGAAGTAGAGAAACTTCATGAGACATGAAACTGAATTCATTGCCACAGACTGCTAACATAGGTAATGTACAAAAGACTTTGAACAGAAAGTGATACATAGCTTTATTAAGGGTAGAAGCGGCATAGGTGCTCGATGTTCCATGATTGGGCACATTCGAGCCGTCCTCCCGCATCAACCGATAAGCACCCGACCTACTGATTTCCTTCACTATGAATGGCCCCTCCCATGGGGCTGCTAACTTGTGCATGTCCTTCTTGATTTGGATCCTACGTAGGACTAGATCTCCAACGCAAAAAGCTCTTTCCTGCACATTTTTATCGTGGTAACACCGCAAAGCTTGGGTGTACCGAGTTGCCTGAATCGTTGCCGCGAGCCGTCCTTCCTCGATGCTATCGATATCCTCAATCCGCGCCTTCTCAGCCTCGTTTTTGTCGTATACTTCAACTCTCGGGGCATTGAACATGAGGTCGGTGGAGACCACCGCCTCAGATCCATATACCAGTACGAAAGGAGTCTGACTAGTAGCACGACTCGGCTGTGTCCGCAGTCCCCAGAGTACTGCGGGGAGTTCGCGTAGCTAGCGGGCCGCGTACTTTTTCAGGCGATCGAAGATGCACTTCTTGAGTGCCTCGAGCACCGCTCCGTTAGCTCGCTCGACTTGGCCATTGGCACGTGGGTGCGCGACTGAGGCGCGTGCCACCTTGATGAGGAGTTCGTCGCAATATTCCTGGAACTCCCTTCCTGTGAAGTTAGTACCCAGGTCTGTTATTATCTTGTTAGGGACACCGAATCTTTGCACGATTTCTCCTATGAACTCGGCTGCCTTGGCAGCTATGAGTACCTTGATTGGCTTGACCTCTATCCATTTGGTGAACTTGTCAACTGCTACCAGGATATGGTCGTACCCTCCGGATGCTTTCTTGAAAGGCCCGATCATGTCGAGTCCCCAGCACGCGAAGGGCCATGAAACGGGTATCATCTGCAGAGCTTGGGCTGGAACGTGTATTTGTTTTGTGAAGAATTGGCATCCCTCACAACGTTTCACCAACATCTCAGCGTCTGCGACGGCCGTGGGCCAGTAGAAGCCAGACCGGAAAGCTTTTCCAACAATGGTTCTTGCTCCGGTGTGGTTGCCACACATGCCACCATGAATCTCCGCTAGGAGTTGTCGTCCCTCTTCCTCCGATATGCACTTCTGGACCACGACATCATCTACGTAGGCTTCGCTGTTTACGCCGATTTGTGTCTTCAGGCATGCCTGGATGGCACGCTGATACGTCTCTCTGGCGTTCTTTAGACCAAAGGACATTGTCAAGTAACAATACGCGCCATGGGGCGTAATGAACGACGTCTTGATCTGGTCTTCGACCTTCAGGCTAATCTGGTGGTAGCCTGAATAGCAATCGAGGAAACAGAGCAGGGCACAGCCCACCGATGAATCAATGACTTGGTCTATTCGTGGGAGGGTGAAGGGGTCTTTTGGCAGTGTTTGTTGAGATCAGTATAATCAACGCACATTCTCCATTGCTTATTCTTTTTGGATACAAGAACTGGATTAGCCAGCCAGTCTGGGTGATACACCTCTTTGATAAACTTGGCAGCTAACAGTTTTGTAACTTCTACCCCTATTGCCTCCTCGCGGTCAGCCGCGAACCGACGAAGCTTTTGCTTGATCGGCTTAGCATTCGGGTCAACCTTCAAGGAGTGCTCGGCGAGCTCTCTGGGCACTCCTGGCATATCAGCTGGTTTCCAGGCGAATATGTCGGAGTTAGCACGCAGGAACTCGATGAGCACACTTTCCTATTTAGGGTCCAGGTTGGCCCCTATGGTCGCCGTCTTCGAGGGATCCTCAAGGTTGAGTGACACAGGACGGCCTCGGCGCCATAGACCAGGAAGAACGGGGTGAAACCCGTGACTCTGCTTGGGGTGTTCCTGTGGGGGATATACCCCTCGGGTCCCACACGGAGGGGCTTCATGATGTGTATTCGTATACGTATGGGCCCACCCGAGTGGGGATACGGTACGGCGTACGGATCAGGATGAGGTGGCGCCCGAGGAGATATCATCCCATGAATAAAGATCGGTTAGTTAGGAAAGATATTGCTTGAGCCGGAAGGACAATCTTGTAATCGGTTAGCTATAGATTCTCTGAGATCTGTAAACCCTGCCCCCTAGGCTATATAAGGGCGGCAGGGACCCCCCTCAGAAACAACTCCATCTGATTCCCAATCGTGGAACCATCAATACAACACACTGAGCACAGGACGTAGGGTATTACGCCTCCCAGCGGCCTGAACCTGGATAAACCCTGAGTCCTTTGTTCACCATCTAGCTCTAGTCTCAGCGATCCCCACCAAATAATCTACCACCATAGCCTACCCCGTGGTGGACTGCCGGTCCATTGCACCAACAGTTGGCGCGCCAGGTAGGGGTCACCGCGATAGTTGGCGAGCTTGATGGCCGCAGTCAAGATCCCTGCTAGTTGCCTCACCCTCACCGCATTGGGAGCGGGAATCCCTTTCGGGAGCTTCGATCCCGTCTCCACCGTCGACGAGCAGGAGACTGACTAAGTGACTCCTCCTCAAGGTCACATCATCATCGGGGAGATTCCATGCGTTCTCTCCGACACCGTGATCACCACGGAACAGCCTTCCGTAGCGGTTTCCACACCGCCCGCGAGGGGAAGACCGGCTACCAGATCTAATCTGGACAAGCCCAAAGCCTGCCGAGTGCTTTTCGGCATGCCACAGCAAGCCCGGAGGCCAACCCTCCCGGTTCAAGATCTGACGGTTGAAGGGTCGTCGAACCCTCCCGCGGACGATCTGGTTGAATCTTTCGACCGGGTCATTAGTCACATGGCCGACACCGTCGCCATCTGCGAGGCAACCCTGGGTACCCCGCAGTCCGAGTGCTTTCCCGTCGGGTTGAAGAGCACCGCCGCCTCCGTAATTACGGAGGAGGTAAAGCGAAACCTAGCGGGGAACCATGCGCCCAAGCCAGTCGAGTACTACTCGGATGACGATTCGCCGCGCTTCGTGAACGTGGTTCTCTCCCCCATACGAGAGGTGAACCGCGACGCGTCCCTCCTCCCCATACTGGAAGAGGAAGAGGACGGTCAACTCTGCGACTGGACCACGGATGAGTCAGAGGGTGAGCGCCGCTCAGGCCGATCTGCTGGGCGATCTGGCCCCGAGTACGTTTCGGATGGGTCCTTTGCGTCCCTCGAGGCGGCTCTCGGCCTGGACGAAAGCTCTCCCTTCCGTGGGTTCGACGACACGGTCCTGATCAGCTCTTCAAGCTCACCTTCCGATCTGTCCGATGGGAGCTGGTCGCCTGCCTTTGTCTATGCGGCAGCACCAGGGGTTCTGCCGGCAATCTCCGAGGATGAGCGCACTCAGGATAACGAGACGGCTGCACAAAAGGCCGAACGATTACGGAAGAATGCGGATAGAGCGCGACGGCCGCCCACGCCGCAACAGACAGCGGCGTCGCACTCGCCGCTCAAGCAGAATTCCGCCCCGAAGGCTCGAGGATGACTTCACCCTCGACTACGATAGGCACAAGGTCTACGCGACCCCCAAAGCAAATCTCATTGTACTAAATGAGGCGGTTGAGAGGCTGCCTCCAACTACGCCGGATATTGGGCGCATACGGGCCTTGGTACAGGCCGCTGCGACCCAGCACAACCGCGTCGATCCCTCCCCGCCAGTTGGGCAGCGGGAGACGGAGGGTACCCGCCGCTCGCACCACAAAAGAGCGTGACGCGACGAAGGTGAAGACTTGCGCGACCGGCTCCACCGCCGCGACGCAAGGACCACGATCAACTGCAACCGCGAGGAGCGCCGCCGTCAGGAGTCGAGGCGACGCAATGACTACGACAGGGAGCATGGAGCCCCTCATCACCGAGAAAGACGCGGCGACTCGCAGAGCGAGTACGAAGACTACTACTCGGGTTCCTACGAGGAGTCCTGGGATAGCTACAGCTCCTACGAGCGGCCGGCCGACGGATGCCGCGGAGGTTGAGAGGGTGTCCCGTCCTACGACGGCTTCTTCTCCCTCTCGAAAAGGTTACGTCGGGTGACATGGCCCTGAGGTTTCAAATTGTCCGACATCGACAAGTACGACGGCACGTCGGACCCCGCGCAATGGCTCCAGATCTACTCCACCGCGGTCAAAGTTGCGGGAGGAAACGCCGACGTGGTGGCAAATTACTCGCCCATAATGCTCACGAAGGGGTGCAGAAACTGGCTTGCGGGGCTCCCGAGGAACTCCATTACATCCTGGGACGACCTCTGCAAGTTCTTCACGAGCCAATACTCCGGTACATGGGAGAGGCCGGGGAACAGGAGGATACTGGATCAGATCCGGCAGCGCAAGAACGAGTCGCTACGCTCGTACATTCGGCGCTTCTCCGAAAAGAAGAACTCTCTTCCTTTTGTCGAGGAGCACGACGTCATCAGTGCCTTCCAGCATGGGCTGGCTTACGGCAAGCTGGTGAAAAAGTGGGCCCAGAAGCCCCCGAGGACCGTAAACGAGCTTTTCGCCACAACCAACAAGGAGGCTGACGGTGAAGAGGCAGAACGCGAGCAGCTGAAGCACATCAAGTCTCGCTGGGAAGACGATGATTCCCCGCGTCCGCGTTAGCCACTCCATGATCCGAACTGAGAGGGAGAGACCTCCCAGCAGGGCGCATGGCGCAACAGGAGGCGCAAGCCGACTGAGGTCGTGGCGGCCGTAGAATCCGCCCCGAAGCGCATGGACCCGTCTGAGTTCCAGAAGATGCTGGACATGCAATGCCCGTACCACAAGAACCATAAGCACTCGGCTCATGACTACTTCGGCCTGAAGAACCACTTCTCCGGGAAGGGACGCTCCAAGGGTCCCTCCAAGAACGACAAGAGCAAGGGAAAGCGTGCTCCCCTAATGGATGATGACGAGGAAGACTTCCAGGTCGCCGACCGTACGGTCAACATGATCTACGGCGGCCCGTACCAGATCGAGGGGAAGCGCAAGGCAAAGCTCACAGACAGGTTACTGGTGTACGCGGCCCAGCATGGCACGCCCCAGTTCCTGTGATGGTCGGAAGTCCCGATCACCTTCAGTTGGGAGGACCACCCGGAGGCAGTCATCAAACTCGGGCGGTACCCCCTCGTGTTGAAGCCTACGATTCGCAACGTAGGACTTTGCAAGATGCTGGTGGATGGAGGCAGTGGCCTCGATATATTGTTTGCCAGCACACTCAAGGAGGTGGGCCTCACTCCCCTGGACTTGAGCCCGACCGACAAGCCTTTCTTCGGGATCGTACCCGGAGATCCTTCAGTACCACTCGGTCAGATCTCTCTGCCAGTCACCTTTGGCACGATCGAGAACTACCGGACAAAGTACATCTGCTTCATAGTGGCGGACTTCGAGACGGCCTATCATGGCATACTCGGCAGGTCGGTGCTAGCCAAATTCATGGCGGTGCCCCACTATACCTACATGGTGCTGAAGATGCCTACGCTAAACGGGGTCATTACCCTCAAAGGTGACTCCAACACAGCCAGTGCCTGTGAGAAGGAGAACCTCCACATCGCTGCCACCCTAGACCTCTCCAGGCGCACTGCTGAAGTCCTGGCGACTGCCAGCAAGCTCGACCCGGTAGATCTGGAGATCCCGACCAAGAAGCCGGTGACGGAAGCGATGCAGCGGGAGAAGGAGGCCGTGAAGAAGGTGTCACTCAACCTTGAGGATCCCTCAAAGATGGCGACCATAGGGGCCAACCTGGACCCTAAATAGGAAAGCGTGCTCGTCGAGTTCCTGCGTGCTAACTCTGACATATTTGCCTGGAAACCAGCGGATATGCCAGGAGTGCCCAGAGAGCTCGCCGAGCACTCCTTGAAGGTTGACCCGAATGCTAAGCCGATCAAGCAAAATCTTCGTCGGTTCGCGGCTGACCGCAAGGAGGCAATAGGGGTAGAAGTTACGAAACTGTTAGCTGCCAAGTTTATCAAAGAGGTGTATCACCCAGAATGTCTGGCTAATCCAGTTCTTGTATCCAAAAAGAATAAGCAATGGATAATGTGCGTTGATTATACTGATCTCAACAAACACTGCCCCAAAGACCCCTTCACCCTCCCGCGAATAGACCAAGCCGTTGATTCATCGGTGGGCTGTGCCTTGATCTGTTTCCTCGATTGCTATTCAGGCTACCACCAGATTAGCCTGAAGGTCGAAGACCAGATCAAGACGTCGTTCATTACGCCCCATGGCGCGTACTGTTACTTGACAATGTCCTTTGGTCTGAATAACGCCGGAGCGACATATCAGCATGCCATCCAGGCATGCCTGAAGACACAAATCGGCATAAACTGCGAAGCATACGTAGATGATGTCGTGGTCCAGATTCGAGACCCCGATAATCTTATCAAGGACTTATCTGAGACCTTTGCTAACCTGAGAGTTTACCGATGGAAGCTTAACCCGGAAAAGTGCGTTTTTGGCTTTCCCTCAAGAAAACTACTCAGATTCCTTGTAAGCAACCACGGCATAGAGGCAAACCCAGAGATGATCCACGCGATCACTCGAATGAAGCCCCCCAAATGCCAGAAGGATGTGCAAAAGCTGGTCGGGTGCATGGCAGGACTCAGTCGGTTCATCTCTCGACTCGGTGTACGGGGATTGCCCTTCTTTAAACTCCTCAAACATCAAAACGATGATTTCAAGTGGGATGAGGAGGCCCAGAAGTCTTTCCTGGAACTCAGGAGCTATCTGCAAATGGCCCCCATCCTCACAGCACCAGAGCAGGGGGAAACTCTCTACCTCTACATCTCGGCTACCACGCATGTGGTCAGCACGGTACTAGTTGTGGTGCGCAAAGAGGAAGGACATGCGTACGCCGTCCAGAGGCCGGTCTACTTCATAAGTGAGGTGCTGACCAACTCTAAGGTGTGGTACAATTAGGCGCAGAAACTACTCTACGCATTGTTGATCACCGCACGTAAGTTGAAGCACTACTTCGAAGCCCATAAAATCGTTGTAGTTTTCGACTACCCCATAGGCGACATCCTGCACAAAAGAGATGCCATGGGAAGGATTGTGAAGTGGTCCATCGAGCTGGCCGCACACGACATAACTTTCGTACCGTGCAACATGATCAAGTCGCAGGTACTCGCAGACTTCGTCGCAGAATACACGAAGATCCAGACGCCATCCACTACCGCTGAACCTGAGTACTGGACCATGTACTTTGATGGATCACTCAGGATTAAAGGAGGCGGGACCATCATAATTTTCATCTCCCCAACAGGAGAGAAACTGCGGTACGTGCTGCAGGTCATGTTCAAGGTATCGAACAACGCGGCCAAGTATGAGGCGGCCCTCCACGGGCTCCGTATCGCCGTATCGCTCGGGATAAAATACTTGATGGTCAAGGGCGACTCTGCCCCGGTGGTAAACCAGGTTAACAAGAAGTGGAACCGGACCAGCGAGAAGATGGATGCATATTGCGCGGAGATCCGCAAACTCGAAGGCAAGTTCTACGGCTTAGAGTTTCAGCATGTACTCCGTGATGATAACAAGGCGGCCGATAAGCTGGCAAATAAGGGATCCACGAGAGCCCAGGTATCACCGGGTGTCTTTGTTCAAGACCTGATCAAGCCTTCCATCAAGAACCCCGATGCGCAAGTTGATCTATCAGAAGGACTCGGCGAGGTCCTGATGATTGAACCACAACCCGAGTGGATCTCCGAGATGGTCGAGTACATCAAAGACGGCACGCTCCCGAACCCTCCACCAGGTCAGGAAAGGGAAACGCGAGCGTTGCACGAACGGATCAGTCGCAGGAGCAAGAACTATGTCCTGGTCGGCGACAACCTGTATCGCCGAGGCGGACAGTCCCGAGTACTCCAGAAGTGCATATCGGAGGAAGAGGGACGACAACTCCTAGCGGAGATTCATGGTGGCATGTGTGGCAACCACATCGGAGCAAGAACCATTGTTGGAAAAGCTTTCCGGTCTGGCTTCTACTGGCCCACGGCCATCGCAGACACTGAGACGTTGGTGAAACATTGCGAGGGATGCCAATTCTTCACAAAACAAATACACGTTCCAGCGCAAGCTCTGCAGACGATACCCGTTTCATGGCCCTTCGCGTGCTGGGGACTCGACATGATCGGGCCTTTCAAGAAAGCATCCGGAGGGTACGACCATATCCTGGTAGTAGTTGACAAGTTCACCAAATGGATAGAGGTTAAGCCAATCAAGGCGCTCACGGCTGCCAAGGTAGCCGAGTTCATAGGAGAAATCGTGCATAGATTCGGTGTCCCTAACAGGATAATAATAGACCTGGGTACTAACTTCACAGGAAGGGAGTTCCAGGAATATTGCGACGAACTCCTCATCAAGGTGGCACGCGCCTCAATCGGGCACCCACGTGCCAATGGCCAAGTCAAGCAACCTAACGGAGCGGTGCTCAAGGCACTCAAGAAGTGCATCTTCGATCGCCTGAAAAAGTACGCGACCCGCTGGCTACGCGAACTCCCCGCAGTACTCTGGGGACTGCGGACACAGCCGAGTCGTGCTACTGGTCAGACTCCTTTCTTCCTGGTATATGGATCTGAGGCGGTGCTCCCCACCGACCTCATGTTTTCAATGCCCCGAGAGTTGAAGTATATGACGAAAATGAGGCTGAGAAGGCGCGGATTGAGGATATCGACAGCATCGAGGAAGGACGGCTCGCGGCAACGATTCAGGCAGGTCGGTACGCCCAAGCTTTGCGGCGTTACCACAATAAAAATGTGTAGGAAAGAGCTTTTTGCGTTGGAGATCTAGTCCTACACAGGATCCAAAGCAAGAAGGACATGCACAAGTTAGCAGCCCCATGGGAGGGGCCATTCATAGTGAAGGAAATCAGTAGGCCGGGTGCTTATCGGCTGATGCGGGAGGACGCTCGGATGTGCCCAACTCATGGAACATCGAGCACCTACACCGCTTCTACCCATAATAAAGCTATGTATCACTTTCTGTTCAAAGTCTTTTGTACATTACCCATGTTAGCAGTCTGTGGCAATGAATTCAGTTTCATGTCTCATGAAGTTTCTCTACTTCGCTCTTACATCTGCTCACATGCCCTTTTTTCACCCAAGTTTCAATTCTGAAACCTGGGGACTGCTTTACATACAGCAAAGTTTTCCATGTTAAAACTAAATAACGCTCATCTAACACGGATCTTACGACTCATAAAGTACTCGGTAGCATACGTCTTAAATCGTGGGTCGAGGTTTTCGCCAAGCTAAGGTACTACGCGTGTATGAGAGTACGCCCTCTGCGCTAGGAAACTAAGGCCAACGAACCTACGATTTCCCGTAATAGACTAACTACTGGAGAAATTAACAGTACAAAGACACCGTCAAAGTAAAGCGCCTACTTAAAACTACTGAATGTCAACGAACCAAAGTACTGGTGCACCCACAGCACCACAAAATATTACAACTTTTAACTTTTAAAGTTTTTATGGCTGGGACAGGAGGGCATCACCATCAACTTCTTCATCAGCCGCTGCCACGACGTCGTCAGCAAGCTGCTCCACCGTGTCCTTCACCTCCTCCAGCAGTCGCTCAGCCTGCTGTGGCGACGTTCCGCGAGCAAAGCCTCCATGGAAGTGATCCACGCTGATCGAGAGGTAGAAGGAGCAGAAGACGGCGAGGCAGTGGCTGGCACTCGCCACGCCGACCTCGCGAAGATAGCCAGAGAAGGGCGCTGCCGCCGCCTGATCACGCTCCAGAAGGGTTGGCGGACGCACCACCGGATCACCGAACTGTCGCACGGAGGAGGACTCGGCATGAGGCGCAAGCTCGTCCAGGCTGGGGCACAGCGCCTCGCCGAGAGCTTTGAACTGAGCCCTCTCTGATGCGATGCGGGCCTCGAGATCTGCATATTGGGCAAATTGTTTTTGCCGGAAATCTGCTCAACGTCAGGAGCACTTATCAACAAACATTCAGGGATAACACGGGAGTGCAAGGTAACCAACCTAACAGCTCTTTTCTCACCACAGCGGCCTGCCTGCATGCCTCCTGGCCATCCTGCCGGAGCTTCTTCATGCAGCCCCAAAGGGATTTGAGCTCCTCCTCCGCCTTGGCCCGAGCTGTTGCCAAGAGATGATCAACACGAAGTACAAGGGCAACGGCGAAACAAAAGCAAAACATAATCAACATACCTTGCTGGTTTTCCTTCGCTGCGGCCTGGAGCATTGCCTCGCTCGCCTCGGCAGCCGCCTTCTCCTGACGCAGCCTCTCCACCTCCCGGTTGTTGCTGTCTCGCTGAGCGACTGCTTGCTGCTCGAGACGCTATAACCGGGCGCGCAGAGTGGCGTTCAGATCAGTAGCGGTGCCGACGCGCTCGAGCACAGCGCTCTTGCGCGCAGCCTCCGAGGCCACGGTCTGTCAAGACTCAGCAAGAGATCAACCAACTACAGCTAGCAAGCGTTCACAACAACAAGATGAAGAAAGAATTACCTCGGCAAGCTGGAGGGTCCTCCGCGCAATGGTGACGAGCTCCGCGCGGTTCTCGGCGTCGATCACCGGATCCCCAAGCACTTCATCCACACGAGTGCCACACACCTGGGCGACGCGTCTAGGCCGAGGCGGGCTGAGACGCGGCTGATGGAGCTCCCGCTGGATCTCCTCAATGCCAGAGGCTTCAGCCGCAGCAGCGCCGAGAGCTGCAACGTGTCCAGCCCCACGCTGGGGACTGGAGTCACGAACAGTAACATCAGCAGTGACTGCTGCAGCATCAGGAACCCCCGACTCAATAGCTGGGCGCCCATCAGAAGCACTCGGGTGCGGCGACACCGGGGTGGCAGGTGGCAGGGACGACTCGACGACTTCGGAAGGGAGGTTGCAGGGACCTCTATTCATACAAACAAGACATAAAGATCGCTTTCCAACCTTATGAACAAAAAACAAGGATGGACGATTTCAATAAAACTTACTCGGAGGACACACAGACACGGGTACGACGCAGAAAATTGCTGCCAGAGGAGGCGGATCGCTTCACCCCACTGACCGCCGCCGTAGGTGCTGGTAACGGTGTCGTAGCGGCAGCCTGTGCAGTCTGAGGGGTGGGGCGCGCAGCGTCCGCCACTAGTGGCATTGGGTCCGATGGCTCAGAAGGAACAGAAGAAGTGAAGTGACCGGTAGGCGCCGGTGCTGACTGAGCCGTCGTCACCGAGGGAGCTTCGCCGATGTCAAAGGAGAGGGGGACCTCCTCCTTCTCGTCCTCCGACAGCACAAGCTTGCGCCAGCACACCTCTGGCTCGTCGATCTTGAGCGACCCAGGGGGCGCACGCCGCGCCTCAGGATTCTGGCTGCCCTTGCGTGCCTTGCCTTTGGTGGCCGGTGTGGCACGCTTCTCCTCCGGAGCAGGTGCTGCCGGCCGACGGGGCTCAGGCTGGATCGTGTCACCGCCACCCACGATGTGAGCCCTGGCGCGCTACATCCGCTGCAGCTCGCCCAGGTAGCCGGCCAAAGGACCCTGTCCGACCAACGAGACAGGCACAGGTGCCACAGAGACAAACGCCCTGCGATCCTATTATTTCGCAGGCAAACAAACAGACCCATTTCATCAAACATCTGGTGGGCACATGTTCATGCCCTAATGGGTGCCCCATAAAAGAAAAAAACCGTTACCTCAGGCGGATAGTTCGCCAGGTTGAACAGCTTCGGCGCGTCGCGGTTGGAGATGACGGTGTCGGGAATGAAGCACTGACGGACGCACTCCTTCAGCTCCATCACTCTCCCCGGCTCTGTTGCTCGCCGCGCCGTGTCGTGGTCATCGCCGGCATACTCGTACGCCGGGCGCACCCTGTCCCGGAGCGGCTGCGTGCACCGGACGGCGAAGCTCGCCATCACCTCGACGCCAGTAAGCCCGGCCTCCTTCAGCTTTCGAATATGCTCCAGCAGCACAGACACCTGCCCCATCTCCGCCTGGTCAAGCTCTTCATCCCAGCATGGGAGAGGAGTCGGCCGCGCGTCGATGTTGCAGGGCACCGCCGGAGCTTGGTTGGTGGTGTAGAACCACTCCGAGTGCCAGCCCTTGTTGGAGCTGACGAGCGGCACCGGAATGTACTCGGCAGAGTGCCTCTGCTTGAGCTGGAATTCGGCGCCGCCCACCACTCGGGGCTTCTTGGCAGTCGGGTGGGGTTTCACCCAGAAGAAATACAGAAAGAGATCGAAATGCGGGGCGATTCCAAGAAACGCCTCGTACAAATGCACAAAGATGGATATGTGCAAAATAGAGTTGGGGTTGAGGTGGCACAGCTCCAAACCATAGTAGTAGAGCAGACCGAGGAAGAAGGGATGCGCGGGCAGGCCGAACCCGCGGAGGTAGGCCGACTCGAAGACGACGGCGTCGTCGGTCGACGGCGTGGGGAACTCCTCCCCCGCAGCGGGCCGCCATCCCTCGACGGCGGACTCGAGCAGCACGCCCCCCAACACCAGGGCGGTGAGGCGCTCCATCGTGGAGACGGAGCGCACCCACTCCTCGCTCCGCATCAGCAGCGGAAGCGGGGACGACGACGACGGAGATGGCGAGCGCCTCGCCTCGGAGGCGCTGCGCCTCGACTTCTTGGAATGCCGGCGAGATCCACCAGATGTCATCCTCGCTGCACTCAGGGACTTGGGCGGGGAGCGGTCTACACCCTCGCTACGCTCGGGGACTCCCCGGGAGGTGCGGCTAAGATGCGGCGCGGCGGTAGATCTGGATCTGCAGCCCTGCCGGAGCCAAGCCCGGTGACGATCGAGCTAATGTGGCGATGGATCCGGCGAATCGAAAGGTGGAGCGGCCGGAGAGGGAAGAGAGAAGGGCGGCTGCGTGGTTTCCTATAGGAAGCGAAGCGACGTGACTGCAGGGGAGCGCGTGACGAGCCACACCTCTGGGCTGCCTTAAATGCGGCAGACGGAACGGTGGTCGTGGCGGGCCCCACCACCCGTGCGGTCTCGTCGCCGCGGCGCGGGAGATTCTTCTCGCGAGAAACTCGCGAGTACGACTCGCGTACGGTGCGCCAGCTCAAGCCTTATCCGCGACGCTTCTGATTCTGGCTACTGGGCCTTAACAGGCCATGGCTCTAATTGGGCCGAGGGGTTAAAACCTTCCCTTCTACAGGAAGACATCCTTAAAATTAAAAAAAGGCCTTCCAAACATTATTGGTTGGCTTAAACCACTCAGAGGTTGTGACCTAGAGTCACGTACTGCCAGGTTATCAGATAACCCACCCTCAAAAATTCGGTTTTAACTCCTAAGAGAGTTTCAAAAATCTGCTAGCCCATGAGTGTTCTCCCGGAGGCATGCCATACACAGGCCAAAGCTGTTCAAAAGTCACGATTATGATAATTAGGGCAGGTGACCTCGCGCGAGTGCTCCGTGAGAACACGGTGGGCCATACGGCAAATTTGGCATAGGGCCGGAGCTCTAACCAAACATTATACCGGGTCAGATGACCCGAGTGGTACTCTCCCAAATGTGATGATGGTAATACCAAACTAAACTCTTTTTAGAGCTTCAAAATAGTTACTTTAACTATTCCGAACCTCGGGGACTGCCCTAATGGGTGCATCTAGAGATGCGCCCATTCAGGGGCTAAAACCTGCCACCGCGATCACCCGGGATCATGCCAAGACAAAGTCTCATTGACTAAAGTCAGCGTCGGGGATACGGTAGGCGATCAGAGGTACCCTTTTTTCCAAAAGGGCACCCGTTATAGAAGACATCAGGGAGCGGTTGCTTTGATTCTCTTTTGACCCTAGATAAACCTCTTCAATCTTTATCTAGGCTCGGGGACTAAGTGTGTACACTTCGTCTTCGATGAAAGTGTACAATCTCCAATCCCGGATGATCTGAATAAATCACAAACATGGTGAAGAGCTCTCCTCAACCACCCGGCAACCACGAGTTTCAGCTTCAAGACCACTCGACTGCACCGAAGGTCAGATCAGATGACATTCAAAGCACTCGGACGAAAGGCATTAAGCACTCGGCTGAATGGTGAAAGTACACCAGAAGATGCACAAAGCTGATCATCGAAGTTGCAGTCTGGTTAAGAAGCGCTCGGGGACTGCTGTGGGGGATATACCCCCCGGGTCCCACACGGAGGGGCTTCATGACGTGTATTCATTTACGTATGGGCCCACCCGAGTAGGGATACGGTACGGCGTACGGATCAGGATGAGGTGGCGCCCGAGGAGATATCATCCCATGAACAAAGATCGGTTTGTTAGGAAAGATATTGCTTGAGCCGAAAGGCCAATCTTGTAATCGGTTAGCTATAGATTCTCTGAGATCTGTAAACCCTGCCCCCCAAGCTATATAAGAGCGGCACGGACCCCCCTCAGAAACAACTCCATCTGATTCCCAATTGTGGAACCATCAATACAACACACCGAGCACAGGACGTAGGGTATTACGCCTCCTAGTGGTCTGAACCTGGATAAACCCTGAGTCCTTTGTTCACCATCTAGCTCTAGTCTCGGCGATCCCCACCAAACAATCTACCACCATAGCCTACCCCGTGGTGGACTGCCGGTCCATTGCACCGACAGTTCCTGAGGCTCCAAACGACTTACGGCAGCTCTTGGATCCATTTTCGGCCAAACTGATTGAGCTTGTTGAAGATCCTTGGCTTTAGGCCTTGCAAAATTATGTCGTTGGCATGCTCTACTTGATCGTTAGTCTGTGGGTGTGCTACGGCCGACCAATCCACATGGATGTGGTAGCTGTCGCAGAATTCTAGGACCTTTTTGACGGTGAACTGAGTGCCGTTGTCCGTTATGATGGAGTTCGTTACCCCAAACCGGTGGACGATGTCTGTGAAGAACAGCACGTCGTGCTCAGACCTGAGGCTGCTGATGGGGCTGACCTCGATTCACTTCGAGAACTTGTCATTGGCCACCAATATGTGGGTGAAGCCCCCGGGCGCCTTCCTCAAGGGCCCGACCATGTCCAGTCCCCATACGGTGAAAGGCCACGTGATGAAGATGGTCTGCAGCGTGTGAGCTGGGAGGTGAGTCTTGCGTGTGTAGTATGGGCACCCTTCGCAGGTGCGTACGACCTCGTTGGCGTCGGCCACCGCCGTTGTCCAGTAGAAATGCTGGCGGAACGCTTTGCCTACGAGGGTACGTGGTGCGGCGTGGTGGCCGCACTCGCCAGTGTGGACGTCTTGAATCAATTCCTAGCCCTCAGGGATGGAGATGCACTGTTGCATGATCCCCGAGGCGCTGCGCTTGTATAGCTCGCCGTCAATGATGACGAAGGACTTGGCCTTCCTGGCGACCCATCTCACCTCGGTTCGATCCGGGGGCAACTCCCCCCGGTTGATCCAGGCGAGATAGCCATCGCACCAGTCCCGTGGAGGGGGTAGGAGCTCGTCAATCTCCATTGCCTCGGCTTCGTCTGCCTGGGACCCTTCGAGGTCCGAGGTCGTGAGTTCCCCGTTCGAAGGGTCCTCATTCATGGGCTCGGCGCCCGTGGCCTTCGAGGGGCCTGCCCCGGAGGCCTTGCCAGAAACCTTGGCGGGTTTGTTAAGGTCGATGGAGGGCTTGGTGAGGTCACGGGCGAAGACGTTCGGGGGAATGGTGATTCGCCCCGACGCAATCTTGGCCAGCTCGTCTGCCTCCTTGTTGTACTTACGCACAATGTGATTGAGCTCGAAGCCAAAGAACTTGTCCTCGAGCTTGCGCACCGCGGCGCAGTATGCCTCCATCTTCTTGTCGTGGCAGCTTGCGTCCTTCATCACCTGGTCTATGACCAGTTGAGAGTCTCCCCGGATATCAAGGTGCTTGATGTCGAGCTCAATGGCGATGCGCAGGCCGCTGAGAAGTGCCTCGTACTCCGCCATGTTGTTCGACACGGGGAAGTGCAAGCGTACCAAGTATCGCATGTGTTCTCCAAGGGGTGAAATAAAGAGCTGGGCTGCACCTGCACCCATTTTCATCACCGAACCATCAAAGTACATGGTCCAGCACTCAGCCTGAATCTGAGGTGTGGGCAGTTGAACATCGGTCCACTCAGCCACGAAATCTGCCAAGACCTGCGATTTGATTGCCTTTCGTGGCGCGTAGGTGAGAGCTTCACCCATAAGCTCCACGGACCACTTTGCTATTCTACCCAAGACGTCCTGGTTGTGAACTATCTCTCCCAAGGGAAAAGAGGAGACCACGGTGACAGGGTGGGCCTCGAAGTAGTGCGCAGCTTACGCTGTGTGAGCACTACCGTGTAGAGCAGCTTCTGGATCTGAGGATATCGCGTCTTGGTTTCGGACAAGACTTCACTGGTATAATACACCGGCCTTTGGACGGGCAAGGCGTGTCCCTCCTCAGCTCTCTCCATGACGATGACCGTGCTGACCACCTGGGTCGTTGTAGTGACGTAAAGATAGAGGGGCTCGCCCTCCTGGGGCGGTGTCAGTATCGGAGCGTGGGCGAGTGTTGCCTTCAGCTTATCAAGTGCCCCCTGGGCCTCGGTGGTCCAGGAGAAATGCTCGCTTTTCCTTAGAAGTCGGTACAAGGGTAAGCCCTTCTCACTGAGGTGTGAGATGAAGCGACTCAAGGCTGCAAGGCAGCCAGGACCCTCTGTACTCCCTTCAGATCACGTATTGGCCCCATCCGCTCAGGGGCCGATACTTTCTCCGGGTTGGGTTCTATGCCTCGCTGGGAGACAATGAAACCCAAGAGCATGCCACGCGGCACCCCGAAGGCGCATTTTTTGGGATTTAGCTTAACCCCGTTTGCTCGGAGGCGATCGAACGCAATGCGCAAATCGTTCATCAGGTCGTCTGCCTTCCTGGACTTTACTACAATATCATCGACATATGCTTCAACGGTCCGCCCGATGTGATCCCCGAAGACATGGAGCATACACCGCTGGTATGTTGCCCCAGCGTTTCGGAGACCAAATGGCATTGTCACGTAGCAAAACATACCAAATGGCGTTGTCGGTGTCCAGATTAGCACCGGCACCAACTAGTGATTTGCGCTGAGATCAACTTCCTGATGGGCGGTGCTAAGCTAAGGTGACACGGGGTTTATCCTGGTTCTGGCCACGCGGCCGTACGTCCAGCAGGGTGTGCTTGCGCACTTGTATTAGCTCGCATCGGTGGTGCCTGTAGAGGGGAGCTACAAGCAAGGCGGGAGAGGTGGAAATCCCCCCAGGTCCCTACTAAGGTGATTGAGGCGAGTGCCAATATCTGGAGTGTGGTAGTGTGTTGTGTGCGGGTGAATGAGCGTCGTCCCCGCGCAGGGGGCTCTACCTCTCCTTTTATAGGCCAAGGGAGGGCAGCTACAATGATGGCAGCCGGCACAGTGGCTGCGTACTAATAGGTATGGCGCCGGCGGTCTTGTCCCGCACGTCATGGTTCCTGACGTGAGTGGATGGTGCCCTCCGGCTTCAGCGGGCGGCGTGGCGGTTACTGTGACCTGTCCTGCTCTTGACTTTAAGGGGCTGCCCCTGCTGAATCGAGGGCCTAACCGCCGGGGGAAGGACCGGAGTTGGTGGTGCGGGACTGCGGCGCGTCACCGGCCTATCCGCACAGTGCTGCGTGCTGTCGCACAGTGGCAAGAGTGGTGGCATAGCACCGGGGATGGCCGCACAGCGCCCGGGATGGCCTTGCGACGTCGGAGTTGGCGGAGGGGACGTGGCACACGCCGCTCGTACGGCGGCGCCAGTCGGGGCGTACGCCTGCTCACCGCCCGTACACTCTTCGAGGGTGCCCCCATGCCCGTTCGAGGGTCTTGCTGCAGGGGAGGACGGCAGCAGGTGGTACAGCGTCGGGGAATGACCCCTGCTTGTCTGCACAGGGCTGTGCGGTGCCCGCACAGTGCCGGGGATGGCTACACAGTGGCAGGTTAGGCCGCACTATGGTGGTGTCAGGCGCTCTGACCATGTCAGATGCGCGGCGTGGGGGAGGATTCACCCTTGACTTCGGCGTCCCGCCGTGGGGCTGGGCATTAAATGCCGCCGTTGGGCGGAGTGGGGGCGGCGTCCCGCTTGAGACGGTCCGGACCCCTCGAGCGAGGCAGAAATCTGCTCGAGGGGTCGGAGTTGTGACAGAACCGGCCAAATTAATTCCATATTATTGCCTAAACCACTTTGGTCATTAAGCAATAATACAGAAGTAACTTGTCGCCTCTGCCGGGTCAAGCTCGGTAAATCACTTTAACCAGGATCGAAAAATTGTACATTAAAACTCACACGACGGCGAGTCCAGAGTCAACATTTCACAGATTATTACATCAAGCTCCATAAGGTTTTAATATTACAAACCAAGTCCTTTGCATAAGGCAAAAAAAAGTTCAGAGTTCGAAGCACAGCGGAAATAAAATACTATACGTCATAAGTAACGTCATAGGAGGCCATCCACGACGTCACTAAGCACTGTCATCCTCCCACTCCACTTCCCAACTGGGTGGGAGAGAACCAGGCCACGGGAACCCATCATCATTCATATCACCTGAAAACAACATCAAAAGCAAGGCCGAGTATACTAATACTCAGCAAGACTTAACCGACGAGTGATGGAAAATCACCAACTCTCTAGACATGCAAGGCTCTTTGGCTAGTGGGTTGTTTTGCTGAAAAGCAACAAAGAGTATGTCCTTACTTTCAAATTTTAGCTCAAAATTCTAGTTGATTATCCATTACTAAGTAAGCAACTATTGCAAGCATAAGTTGTGCAAACAATTAAGCATATATCCAAATTACTTCTCAATTCCATCATTAAGGGACATAGATTGTATGGTTAAGCAATCTCGGCTAACGGTGAGAGGCTGATGATCGATCGATTATTAACCTTGCAAGGGAAGCCTAAACACACGAAAGAATGCACACCCCAAAAAATAATCCAACTAGAAACCAACAGGGGGTGGATGTGCACCAACTAGGCAGTTCCCAACCGTCCACGACTCAGGATCCATTTCTACAGTCTTTGGTACACGGCATACTGGCCACGGAGACACACGCCGCCCAGCTTCACACATGCACCACTCTGCTGCAGGCAGAGGGGACTCTTCCCAAGATTAGTGGTTATAGATCCCTTACCGGATCAAGAAGGTACTAGGCTTACCGGTCCCATTCCCGGCAAATGTTTAGTACGTTCAAACGCTTAACCACAGACCTACTGGCCGGAGCCGGTCCCATGCTCTTACCACATGAGCATATCCATTTATAAAATCTTATGATTCCAACACAAGAGACCTATAGCTCGCGAGTGACGAACATCACTCGACTTTTACCGTGTCCTTAGAGCATGGCAACTAGCGACCTTATCATGCTAGTATTTGAGCATAGGAACCTATGATCATGCATCTAGGGTTTCAAATCAACTCCTGAAACGTAAATGCACAAACATTGCATGTCATAAATGTAATAGTTAGAAAACTGGGTTGTGCTCCGGGGCTTGCCTTCACTAGCAAAGTCAGTGACGAAGCCCTCCGAACTTTGGTTCGGGTCTTGTTGCACTTCCACCACGTTCACTTCTCCTTCAGCGAGATCTCCCTCGGATTCCGGCACCAACTCGTAGTTCCCGTCCGGAAGTTCTACACGACATGCATATGCATTAACTTCATGTATTTATAAATGAGGAGTGAGAACATAGCTTAGAATTGAAGGGTAAACGTGGAGGTGTATGGGTGACCACATTCACCTGGATAAGGATATATCCAGCATACTCTTTCTATCAAAGAAAGGGGTATGTGTGCGGGGTTTAACTCCTTATTTGATGGTGATTGAGTGCACATCTATATTAAGCAATTAATTTTTCTTCACCAATCTATGGGGTGTTGTTCAGGGTGTGATTTGGTGAAGCTCAACCAAAAGATTTGAAAAGAAAACAAAGGTGATTTCTATTTTCTTTTTAATTCATAGATTAAGCTTGATTTACTTTGAAAATTCATTCTGGAAGAAATACAAACAAGGTGACCATGAAACTTTACAGAGAGGCACATCATACTACACATGAGCTACTGCCAAAGATTTGGATCAATCCAAGCTATATATCTAGCATGAAAAATACAACTAGATTCATTCATTAAAAACAAGAATAAATCATACCAAAAATAAATACACCACATATTGAGCTAGAAATTCATGTGGAAGCACAAAACACCTAATCATGAAGAGATATGCACTTACTCAGCAAAGAAAATTTAAATTAAATTAAATTTATGAGAGAAGGTTAAACTTGTGTAAAAATTACTTGACCCTATAAACATGATAAAAACATCTCCATTATTTATCATGGGTGCAAAACCATGAAACAGGATCATAGCAAAAAGATTGGATTCAAAAGATTAACAGATTAATTTATACAAATTATAAATAGGAACAATGCTGAAATTCAACTTTAATTCATAATTAAAGATCTACTCAATAACTTTGTGCCAAATTTGAACCAGAAGACTAACATAACATGGTAAACAACATATCCAAAATTGAGCTTCAGATCATGCATAGAATTTGAATTATTTTGGATCTATCCAAACTGGTAAATTCAAAATTATTTAAAAACTACACAGAAATTTGAAAACTCCCTTTGTAGAAAAGTTAGGGTTCTTCACAAGGATTCCATAACAGTCGAGTTTGCATTTTTATGATTTTTCTGTGAATTGTTATGCATTTTACAAGATTCCGGAGATTTAAAAAACAAAAGGAAGAAACTCTTTTGCCGATAGGCCCCTGGACTGAAAATCCCTTTCACAGATATGCCCTCGCGTTTACACAAAGGCCCTCAGTTTCACAGATTGAACCCTGGGAAGACTTTTGGAATCACAATTGGATCCCTTGGCCATGGGGGCGGCGGGTCCGGCCGGAATCCGGCGAGCTCGGCGCCGGTCTTGGCCGGGGAAGCGGCAGGGGTTGACGAGGTGCTCACCTAGGACCTGTTTGTGGCCGGAGCTGGGAAAGGAAGGGCGCTGGTGAGGCACGGCGGTGGATCAGTGCTGCGGCGGCCGCTGCGGCTCGGCTTCCGGCGAGGTTCGGCACGGGGCGGAGCAACAAATGGCCCGGGGAGCACCGGTGGGTCTAGGGAGGGAGCCGGGGTGCTTGGGCGGGTGGAAGGTAGTACGGGAGGTGGAACTCAGCGGCGGGGTGGCAATGGCGGCCGCGGCGAGCTTCGCTCCGGTGAGCTGGGGCGCTGGGCTCAACCACGTGCGGTTCGGAAGTCACAAGTGGGGCTGTGGGTGGCACTGGTGTGCTTGGACAGGCGCGAGATGCTTCAGAGGGTGGAGCTCCTCGACGGGGGGCCAATGGCGGCCGACGGCGCAGGATGGGGACGGCGCGTCACGGCGGAGCCTTGCCCCTTTAAATAGACGGCGACGGCGGGAAGGCAGCGCGGGCTTCTGGCCTTTGCACAGGCGCGCGCACGGGCGGGAGCAAGCCGGGCACAAGCGCGGCAAGGCGCAGGCGCGCGACGCGTGGCCACCAGGCCTGCTACGTCCTGGGGAGGCGCACCTGGGGACGGTACTTGGCACAACGCACACGTTGGCGCAGGTGGGGTCCACGGTCGGCGGGCACGGATGCCGTGGCGTGGTATAGACGCAGCTCGGCGCGCGTGCGCGACGCCGGGCGCGCGGCCAGAGCGCCGACGTGCACAATATTTCAGCGAAGCCTAGTTTGACCGTCCCAAAGAAAATAAAGTTGAAAATAACTTAAAAATCCCCCAATACCAAAGTTGTAGAGCACATAACCAGCTTCAACTTTTGCAAAGGCCGATATATGAAATTCTTCCTGGATTTGGAGATAAAGTGGTTTGAAATTTGGGATTTTCTCTGTTTGGTCAACCGGGGCCCTTGAGCTTTGACCAACATTTTGAGGCTTTTCCACTTCGAATCTCAAATGCTGCCAATTGAATGAAATGTGTCCCATGTGAAAATGAACAACTTTCATATTGGCCGATTTTGAAGTTGTTATATGAAAAGTGGAGAACGCGCTAGATTAGCGATGAAGGGCATAGAACCCTAGGGTTTTGACTTGGGTTTGGAGGGGTTTGACTAGGGGTTAGGTGTTTGACCAAGTCAAGAATGTCAAGTACCAAGCTTAGCCTAGTTAATGACGATGGTTACTGTTTCATAAACATCAGGGATGTTACAACCTACCTCCCTTACAAAGAATCTCGTCCCGAGATTCGGAAAATAAAGGTAAAGGTAGGGGAAAGTACTTACGATTGCGAGATTGTAGAAAACCCGGATACTTGGTGTTGAGATAATGTTCCGTCTCCCAAGTTGCTTCTTCTTCGGCATGGTGACTCCATTGAATTTTATACATTGTTACCGAATGTCGTCAAGTCTTTCTCTCTTTGCGATCCAAAATCCTCAGAGGGTGCTCAACCACGGATAAGTCGGGTTCGATCCAAGCATTGGATTCGATGATAACTTTTATCTCCGGCTTATTGGCACATCTCCTTAGTTGTGAAACATGAAACGCATTGTGGACTGTGGAAAGCCGTTCAGGAAGCTGAACGTGATAAGCAACCGGTCCACAAACTTGAATGATTTCATAAGGGCCAATATAGCGTGGTGCTAATTTCCCTTTCACTCCAAATCTTTGAATTCCCTTTGTTGGTGAAACCTTAAGGTAGACATATTCACCAACTTGATACGGCTTAGGTTTCCTTCCTTGATCATGGTATCGTTGTTGTCGCATTTGAGCTGTCTTTAGATTTGCTTGTATTACTTTAACTTTTTCTTCTGCTTCTTCAACTAAAGTTGGACCGAAGAACTTTCTTTCCCCAGTCTGTGACCAGTTCAAAGGAGTTCGGCATCTCCTTCCATAAGGAGCTTCAAATGGTGCCATTTTCAAACTAGCTTGGTAGCTATTGTTATACGAGAATTCAGCCAGGGACAAGCAATTGTCCCAATTCTTGTCGAAATGGATAATACAAGCCCTCAATATATCCTCTAGGACTTGATTGACTCTCTCAGTCGGACCATCCGTTTGTGGGTGGTAAGCAGAACTGTGAAGTAGCTTGGTTCCCATTGAGGTATGTAGGTGTTCCCAGAAACGTGACATGAACTGAGAACCCCTATCGGAAACGATGGTTCTAGGAACTCCGTGTAAGCCCACGATACGTTCGAGATAAATCTTTGCGTATTGCTTTGCTGAGTAGGTGGTATGAATGGGAATAAAGTGTGCGGTCTTTGTGAGTCTGTCCACAATAACCCAGATGGAATCATGGTGCTTAGATGTGAGAGGCAGTCCCACTATGAAATCCATACTTATATCATCCCATTTCCACGAAGGTATCGGCAATGGTTGAAGAACACCATCGGCTTTTAAATGACTGGCTTTAATTCTCTAACATGTGTCACACTCGGACACATATTTGGCAATTTCGACTTTCATATTTGACCACCAGAAGTTTTCCTTCATATCTTGGTACATTTTGCTACTCCCAGGATGAATTGGAAATTTGGACAAATGAGCTTCATCCAAGATTTCCCTCCTGAGACTAGTATCGTTTGGGACAAGATGTTGCCCAAACCAAACTGTACCCTCTGCATCTTGGTGAAAACATTTGTATTTAGGATCACTTTCTGACAACTTTTGCCATATCCTCTTAGCATCCTCGTCATTGGACTGAGCATTTAAAACTTTGTCGTACAAGGTTGTCTCCATGCCAAGAGCATTTAACTCACCTTGACTAACAATTTCCAAATTGAGTTTGTTCATCTCGTGGCACAGTGTGTCACTATAGGTGTCCACAGATAAGCAATTGCAATGGGCTTTTTGGCTAAGAGCGTCGGCAACGACATTTGCCTTACCAGGGTGGTAATGTACTTCCAAGTCATAATCTTTGATAAGTTCTAACCATCTTCTCTGACGCATATTCAAGTCGGCTTGAGTGAAGATATACTTGAGACTCTTGTGGTCAGTGAAAATATTGCAATGGGTTCCCATCAAATAATGCCTCCAAATTTTGAGAGTATGAACAACCGCTGCTAACTCAAGATCATGAGTGGGGTAATTTAGTTCATGGGGTCGAAGTGCTCGAGAAGCATAAGCAATGACCCTATTTTCTTGCATGAGTACACAACCAAGACCAGTGCCCGAGGCATCACAATAAACCTCATATGGCTTAGAGTTGTCTGGTTGAGCCAAAACAGGTGCTGAAGTCAAATATTGCTTTAGGGCATGGAAAGCTTTTTCACAATTCTCATCCCACACAAACTTGACTCCCTTCTTTAGAAGTTCGGTCATAGGTTTGGCAATTCTGGAAAAATCCGAGACGAAGCGACGATAATAACCAGCTAATCCAAGAAAGCTTCGAATCTGATGAACGGACTTAGGTGGTTTCCAATCCATCACTTCTTGCACTTTACTTGGATCCACTAAGATACCATCACTAGAAATAGTGTGGCCCAAGAATTTTACACTATCCAACCAGAATTCACATTTGGAGAATTTAGCGTAAAGCTTGTGATCTCTCAAACGCTGCAAAACTATGCAGAGATGTTCGGCATGTTCTTCTTCATCTTTGGAATAAATTAGGATGTCGTCGATGAAGACCACCACGAACTTATCCAGTTCGTTCATGAATACTGAATTCATGAGGTACATGAAGTAAGCAGGAGCATTAGTCAGCCCGAAGGACATGACTAGAAACTCATATAGCCCATACCGTGTAGAAAAGGCAGTTTTAGGTATATCACAAGGTCGGATCTTTATCTGATGATATCCTGATCTAAGATCAATCTTGGAAAAGACCTTTGCTCCTGATAGTTGATCAAACAACACATCAATGCGGGGAAGGGGGTATTTGTTCTTGATAGTCACCGCATTGAGAGGCCGGTAGTCCACACACAGTCTCAAACTACCGTCTTTCTTCTTAACGAAGAGAGCAGGACATCCCCAAGTAGACAAACTCGGGCGAATGAAACCCTTATCCAATAATTCCCGAAGCTGGGTCTTCAACTCGGCCAGTTCCTTGGGTGGCATGCGGTAGGCTCTTTTTGAGATAGGCGCCGTACCGGGCTGAAGTTCGATAACGAACTCAATGTCTCGGTCTGGTGGCATACCCGGCAGATCACCAGGGAAGACATCTGGGTATTCACACACCACTGGAAGTTATTCTAATTGGGTGGCTATGGTCACATAGGCACATGAATCCACAAATGCTCTGGAAGGTAAGTAGAGCGTTGATGCTCCTACTCTCGGGGAGTTGATTTCTATCCTTCGCTCAGAAATGTCCAAGATCACCTTGTGCATGGTCATCCAGTCCATTCCTAGAATAACATCTATTCCATCTAGACTCACGGTTATAAGATTCGTCTGAAAGACCTTGCTACCTAACTCCAATGGCACTCCAATGTTTAGGGTATTGGAAGAAATTTTTCCTCCCGGGGTAGCAATCTTATAGATACTCCTAGTATGTGTTTCCTTTAAACCCAACTTGATTTGTGTTTGCTTGTTCATAAAACTGTGCGTAGCACCAGAATCAAACAAAATCTTAATAGGTTTGCCTTGGATAGAGAATGTACCCGTCATGACTGCTGCTCCCTCAGGAATTTCCACCATTGTGGTGAAGTTGAGCCGACCCTGCTTGACTTGCACGGTCTGCTTCCTTCCCTTGTCCTTGTTGTCCTGAGTAGGTCCACATCCTTGGTTCTACTGGTTGCGCTGGTTCTGCTGCTTGGGGCGGGGGCACTCACTAGCATAGTGTCCCGTCTCACCATAGTTGTAGCATTTGCCATCCCTAACATTTCGGTTAGGCTGCGAAACACTGGACTTGTAATTCTGCTGGGAAGTAGAAGAACGATAGTCTCCTCGCTGCTGATTCTGAGACGGCTTAGCTACCCAGCGTCCAGACCGCTGGTTCCTTTGAGAATCCTGGGAAACCTTCTTCACAAGGCAAAACTTCCGATTAGGCGCGTTATTAGAGTTGAACGCAACCTTCCTCTTTTTTGCATTCTGCGTCCTCTTCATAGCATCTTCTTGAGAAATAGCCAAATTTACTATCTCATGGTAGGTGTCAGTCTTGATGGGGTTCAGCCTTTCATAAAGCTCAGGATCAAGAACACGTCGGAAACGATCCATCTTCTTCGCATCATTATCCACATGATATCCTCCATACTGATAGAGGTTGTTGAATTTTTGGGCATATTGATACACAGAATCAGAACCTTGCCTCAATGCCAGCAATTCACTGATCTTCCGATCAACCATTCCTTGAGGAATGTGATGAGTCTTGAATGCTGTCTCGAACTCATCCCAAGTAATGGCATGTCCAGCAGGTTGCGTCATCTTGAAGTGTTCCCACCAGATCAAAGCAGGACCACGAAGTTGCAATGCTGCAAAGCTAGCCTTGCACTCCTCTGAGCATGGCAGAGTGAGAGCATTGAACCTGGCCTCAATGGCACGAATCCAAGCATCTGCCTCCAGTGGTTCTTCTGCTTTGGTGAAAATTGGTGGCTTCATGGCCGTGAAGTGCTCATTCTTGGCCACTTGTGGCTGGTCATCACGCGAATTGCCGTGTTGCTGCTGCTGCTGATTGTGCAGGATCTGGCGCATCATATCAGCTTGAGCCAACAGGAAGGTCTCCATGGGCGTCATGGGAGGTGGCAGTGGCAGTGGGTTGCTGCCACTAGCATCACCAAACCCATGGGGAGTATTGCGAGTGGGACCCACCATCTGAAAAATTATGGGAATAGAGATTAGTCACATATTCACAAGCTTGCAGATAGATTTATACACAAGTAGAATATGTGAAACAATCCATTCATTGCAGAATTTTCCAGGAGGGTCAGCCACAACGCTGAAATGAAAAATTCATAACTCCCGGCTCGATTAACGGATGGTGCTCAATTGTAGTCAGAAGGAGCATCATTTCGTGCACTACGACTTTGGTATTCAGTTGATACACGGATTTTGATGTTATCATGCTTGAAAAATTCATTTACCGACTCTCTGTCCTGGCTGTTTTCAGCCAGCCGAGGGTTACAAAAATATTCATAACTCTTAGCACAAAAGAGCAATAAGGGTGAAAATTTGTGAGCATGCACGAAATAAAATTTCTGACAACTTTCCTACTTATTGCACAGCTCATATTTGATCATAAGGGGGTTCAAATTACAGATTACTAGAGCTGCTGTAGAAAGTCTTGCAACACAAGATCATACACTAGATTACAACACACACTAGGTCCTCTTTCAACATACTAGTGGTTAACATGTAGCTTCTAGCCACACAAAAGAATACTCCATCTTCGTTAGCCTATCCCTTCCACGGACCAAAACTAGGCTATCATAGGAGTACACGTGCTGCACTAACTACTACCATCTAGAAGTCATCTAGATTGCCTACTGAGGAGGAGCTAGAAGCAGATGAAGCAATCTCCATCAGCTCTGCCTGTGATTCTTCCTTCTCACTGTCTAACATGGACTGAGTGTCATCCGGATCATCCTCCATAGCTTCCGGAACTGGTGGTGGTGGCGGCTGCTGTAGCATAGCAATCATGCCATGGGCATTACCCAGATCCTCATCCATCAACTCTAGCTGCTCTTCCATCTGTGCTAGTGCTTGTATGTGCTGTAAGCACTCATTCCTCAACTGATCCATTTCAACCTGCATCTGATCTCGCTGCTCCTAGAGTCCTGTAACAGTCTGGAGGCAATCAGCGAGCTGATGTGCCCACTGAACTATACAGGTCACCCAGTGAGCCTCTCTAGCCTGCAGTCCAACAATCCTCAGTCGTGCCTCAGCTAGGTCTCGCTCCAGTCCCATGTAGCCAAGGGAGATGGAGCGCAGGTGGTGATTCCGTACTCCCAACACTCCAGCAGTGTCAAGAGCAACGGAGGACACGTCTGTGGTTGCCACACTGCGGAGAGCCTGAAGACGGTACAGTGCATTCACGCACCGTGGCATCTCGTGCAGTACGTCCAGTGGGGTCCTCTCAGTCAGAAGCGCTGCCATGTTCCCCATGCGGTTCCTCCATGCGGGATCTGCGGGGTCCACGGTCGGAAGTAGTCCCACCGGAGTCGAAGAAACCTCGAGAGGGTGCTGATCACCAAAGGAGTTCAACACTCTCAAAGCAGCAGCCTCAAGTGTCTCCATCATGCGGATGCCTGACACATCCATGCTCAGGTCCTGCCAGTCCGGGTGAGTAGGGTGAAGTGGCACGGTCACCCGAACATAGCAGCGAGGCACTCCAACCTGCGTGGTCTCCAACGCCTCATATGTCGGAGGAGTGGTGTACCCTGACGAGCGAAGAGTGTCCCACAAAATGCGGGCAAACCCCTCAAGGTGTAGCCCGTTGGTGCGGGCCATCCCATCAGGTCATACCTCCCAGAATAGCGGTCCAACCATCTGTATCAACAAAACTCCCACCGATTAGTGTGAGTTAAAAGATAACAGATTCTGTCCAAAGCACAAAAATGCATATAGCTCATATTCTGGTAGGCCAAAAATTCTCAAAATTTTCCAGCTACTCAGTGAGATTATTATACCCAAAATTGGTACTCAAAAGTTGGGCTAAAAATAAAAGGAAGATAACCTAATAGAGCAAGGTTTAGTTCTTTATTTCCCAGGAAAACAGCAAGTAGACAGGAACTAAACGGAGCATAACTACAGATTCTCTTGCTCAAAAATTCTGAATTTTTTACAGCAGGATCTAGACAAGATTTGACACAACTTTTGTATCTAACTTTTCTCTAGAAAACTCTGTTCAAAGGGTCGAAAAATTCAGACCAACAGAGCATCCCAAAACTTGTGAACAGGGACAGCTATTGAGGTAGGGATGATGTGAAAGCGTTTTGGTGAGGTGTTTTAGGATAGATTTTGAAGTGATTTATTTACATCTTAACAACTTTTAGCATGATGCAAAAGCATCCTAAACATCCTCACAAGGCAAATCCATGCCCAAAACTCGTGGTTAGTGCCGGTGGCAAGGCACAAGTCTACGTCTCTCCCTATAGTAGCTAGTCGGATACTAACCGTTAGAAACTACCGGAACGTGGTTAGTGTACCTGCAAAAGAAAGAACCTTCTGTGCCAACACGTCACGGAAGTGTCCACAAACATTACCGTTCACTATAGAAACAACACCCATGCGTTTAGCGCTGCATGGACAACATCCAACCTGAGACACGCCCCTTTTGAATGGAGGGTGTCACCCTTCGCATGTTCGTAATGCGGAATCATGGACACGTATGGCAAAATGTGGCGACATCACAACCCATGATATGTTCATGTGGAATAGGACATATCATCCTTCGCTTGCCTTGCATGCGGAAAGCACACGTATAAAACACGTGGGCATCCAACCGAGAAGATAGGATCTGTGGAATAGATTGTCCTATCAACCCTCGCATACTCGTGATGCGGCACAACACACGTATGAAACACGTGGCTTAAGAAGTGCTGGAAGTCAGTTTAAATACACCATAAATTACTAGCCACCTGAAAGAACACACAATCCCTCTAGGGCCTCTCGGACTAGTTCATCCTTAGCGTTCCTAACGCATTTTGCAAACACACCTTAATCTTACAAGTTTTATCCCAAAAACATGTTATTAAGGGTGTATTAGGAACTCTGGTGTACAATTGAGCTCTGATGCCAGCTGTGACAGAACTTGCCAAATTAATTCCATATTATTGACTAAACCACTTTGGTCATTAAGCAATAATACAGAAGTAGCCTGTCACCTCTGCCGGGTCAAGCCCGGTAAATCACTTTAACCAGGATCGAAAAATTGTACATTAAAACTCACACGACGGCGAGTCCAGAGTCAACATTTCACAGATTATTACATCAAGCTCCATAAGGTTTTAATATTACAAACCAAGTCCTTTGCATAAGGTAAAAAAAAGTTCAGAGTTCGAAACACAGCGGAAATAAAATACTATACGTCATAAGTAACGTCATAGGAGGCCATCCATGACGTCACTAAGCACTGTCATCCTCCCACTCCACTTCCCAACCGGGTGGGAGAGAACCAGGCCACGGGAACCTATCATCATTCATATCACCTGAAAACAACATCAAAAGCAAGGCTGAGTATACTAATACTCAGCAAGACTTAACCGGCGGGTGATGGAAAATCACCAACTCTCTAGACATGCAAGGCTCTTTGGCTAGTGGGTTGTTTTGCTGAAAAGCAACAAAGAGTATGTCCTTACTTTCAAATTTTAGCTCAAAATTCTAGTTGATTATCCATTACTAAGTAAGCAACTATTGCAAGCATAAGTTGTGCAAACAATTAAGCATATATCCAAATTACTTCTCAATTCCATCATTAAGGGACATAGAGTGTATGGTTAAGCAATCTCGGCTAACGGTGAGAGGCCGTTGATCGATCGATTATTAACCTTGCAAGGGAAACCTAAACACACAGAAGAATGCACACCCCAAAAAATAATCCAACTAGAAACCAACAGGGGGTGGATGTGCACCAACCAGGCAGTTCCCAACCGTCCTCGACTCAGGATCCATTTCTACAGTCTTTGGTACACGGCATACTGGCCACGGAGACACACGCCGCCCAGCTTCACACATGCACCACTCTGCTGCAGGCAAAGGGGACTCTTCCCAAGATTAGTGGTAATAGATCCCTTACCGGATCAAGAAGGTACTAGGCTTACCGGTCCCATTCCCGGCAAATGTTTAGTACGTTCAAACGCTTAACCACAGACCTACTGGCCGGAGTCGGTCCCATGCTCTTACCACATGAGCATATCCATTTCTAAAATCTTATGATTCCAACACAAGAGACCTATAGCTCGCGAGTGACGAACATCACTCGACTTTTACCGTGTCCTTAGAGCATGGCAACTAGCGACCTTATCATGCTAGTATTTGAGCATAGGAACCTATGATCATGCATCTAGGGTTTCAAATCAACTCCTGAAACGTAAATGCACAAACATTGCATATCATAAATGTAATAGTTAGAAAACTGGGTTATGCTCCGGGGCTTGCCTTCACTAGCAAAGTCAGTGACGAAGCCCTCCGAACTTTGGTTCGGGTCTTGCTACACTTCCACCACGTTCACTTCTCCTTCAGCGAGATCTCCCTCGGATTCCGGCACCAACTCGTAGTTCCCGTCCGGAAGTTCTACACGACATGCATATGCATTAACTTCATGTATTTATAAATGAGGAGTGAGAACATAGCTTAGACTTGAAGGGTAAACGTGGGGGTGTATGGGTGACCACATTCACCTGGATAAGGATATATCCAGCATACTCTTTCTATCAAAGAAAGGGGTATGTGTGCGGGGTTTAACTCCTTATTTGATGGTGATTGAGTGCACATCTATATTAAGCAATTAATTTTTCTTCACCAATCTATGGGGTGTTGTTCAGGGTGTGATTTGGTGAAGCTCAACCAAAAGATTTGAAAATAAAACAAAGGTGATTTCTATTTTCTTTTTAATTCATAGATTAAGCTTGATTTACTTTGAAAATTCATTCTGGAAGAAATACAAACAAGGTGACCATGAAACTTTACAGAGAGGCACATCATACTACACATGAGCTACTGCCAAAGATTTGGATCAATCTAAGCTATATATCTAGCATGAAAAATACAACTAGTTTCATTCATTAAAAACAAGAATAAATCATACCAAAAATAAATACACCACATATTGAGCTAGAAATTCATGTGGAAGCACAAAACACGTAATCATGAAGATATATGCACTTACTCAGCAAAGAAAATTTAAATTAAATTAAATTTATGAGAGAAGCTTAAACTTGTGCAAAAATTACTTGACCCTATAAAATATGATAAAAACATGTCTATTATTTATCATGGGTCAAAACCATGAAACAGGATGATAGCAAAAAGACTGGATTCAAAAGATTAACAGATTAATTTATACAAATTATAAACAGGAACAATGCTGAAATTCAACTTTAATTCATAATTAAAGATCTACTCAATAACTTTGTGCCAAATTTGAACCAGAAGACCAACATGACGTTGCAAACAACATATCCAAAATTGAGCTTCAGATCATGCATAGAATTTGAATTATTTCAGATCTATCCAAACTGGTAAATTCAAAATTATTTAAAATCTACAACGAAATTTGAAAACTCCCTTTGTAGAAAAGTTAGGGTTCTTCACAAGGATTCCATAACAGTAGAGTTTGCATTTTTATGTTTTTTCTGTGAATTGTTATGCATTTTACAAGATTCAGGAGATTTAAAAAACAAAAGGAAGAAACTCTTTTGCCGATAGGCCCCTGGACTGAAAATCCCTTTCACAGATATGCCCTCGCATTTACACAAAGGCCCTCAGTTTCACAGATTGAACCCTGGGAAGACTTTTGGAATCACAATTGGGTCCCTTGGCCAAGGGGGCGGCGGGTCCGGCCGGAATCTGGCGAGCTCGCCGCCGGTCTTGGTCGGGGAAGCGGCGGGGGTTGATGAGGTGCTCACCTAGGACCTGTTTGTGGTCGGAGCTGGGCAAGGAAGGGCGCCGGTGAGGCACGGCGGCGGAGCAGTGCTGCGGCGGCCGCCGCGGCTCGGCTTCCGACGAGGTTTGGCACGGGGCGGAGCAACAAATGGCCCGGGGAGCACCGGTGGGGTCTATGGAGGGAGCCGGGGTGCTTGGGCAGTTGCAAGGCAGTGCGGGAGGAGGAACTCGGTGGTGGGGTGGCAATGGCGGCCGCGGCGAGCTTTGCTCCGACGAGCTGGGGCGCTGGGCTCAACCACGTGCGGTTCGGAAATCACAAGTGGGGCTGTGGGGTGGCGCTGGTGTGCTTGGACTGGCGCGAGATGCTTCGGAGGGTGGAGCTCCTCGGCGGGGGGCCAATGGCGGCCGGCGGCGCAGGATGGGGACGGCGCGTCACGGCGGAGCCTTGCCCCTTTAAATAGACGGCGATGGCAGGAGGGTAGCGCGGGCTTCTGGCCTTTGCACAGGCGCGCGCACGAGCAGGAGCAAGCTGGGCACAAGCACGATAAGGCGCAGGCACGCGGCGCGCGCGGGGCGCGGCGCGGCTCGCCCTGGCGTGGGCCACCAAGCCTACTACGTCCTGGGGAGGCGCACCTGGGGACAGTACTTGGTGCGGCGCACACGTTGGCGCAGGTGGGGTCCACGGTCGGTGAGCACGGATGCCAGGGCGTGGCATAGACGCAGCTCGGCGTGCGCACGACGCCGGGCGCGCGGCCAGAGCGCCAACGTGCACAATATTTCAGCGAAGCCTAGTTTGACCGTCCCAAAGAAAATAAAGTTGAAAATAACTTAAAAATCCCCCAATACCAAAGTTGTAGAGCACTTAACCAGCTTCAACTTTTGCAAAGGCCGATATATGAAATTCTTCCTAGATTTGGAGATAAAGTGGTTTGAAATTTGGGATTTTCTCTGTTTGGTCAACGGGGCCCTTGAGCTTTGACCAACATTTTGAGGCTTTTCCACTTCAAATCTCAAATGCCGCCAATTGAATGAAATGTGTCCCATGTGAAAATGAACAACTTTCATATTGGCCGATTTTGAAGTTGTTATATGAAAAGTGGAGAACGCGCTAGATTAGCGATGAAGGGCATAGAACCCTAGGGTTTTGACTTGGGTTTGGAGGGGTTTGACTAGGGGTTAGGTGTTTGACCAAGTCAAGAATGTCAAGTACCAAGCTTAGCCTAGTTAATGATGATGGTTACTATTTCATAAACATCAGGGATGTTACAGGAGCCCTCGAGCGTGGCGGAGATCCGCTCGAGGGGCCGGAGCCCCCGAGCGAGACGGAAGTCCGCTCGAGGGACCGGAGCCCTCGAGCGAGACGGAAAGGACCGGAGCCCTCGAGCGAGGTGGCCAAGCGGGCCTTCTTGGCGCAGGCTGCTGCTGGGCCGTGGTAGGCCACGGGCTCGTGATGTCCTGTAGCCAGGGTTCGGGAAATAGTCCTCGGGTGGTTTGCGTTTAGCGAGGGTGATTATCCCCTTAGTTGGGGGACCCCTAATGACCGTCCCCGACAGTAGCCCCCGAGCCTTTGCTGGAAAGGGGACCATTCTGGCAAAGGATGCCGCTCTCGGGTGCTGCGTGCGAGTCTCGTCCTCTTTGATCGTGCATGTTTTCCTGTGGGGGCGCGCTAGCGCATCCGCGGGTGTAAGCCCCCGAAGCCCTGCAGGTAGGGATGAAAACGGATCGGATACGGACAGATACTACGAATACAGATACAAATAATTTTTCTTTCTCGGACTGAATTCTCAGATCGAATACGGATACAGACAGTATATTTTTTGTCGAATAGTGATATTCATCATATTTGGATCATAGAAATTCAACTTTGAATTTCCGGATACTAATGTGGTACGGATAGTTACAGATATTAAATGTCCGGATTCGAATACGGTCTTACCATTTGAGTGTCTGACCCTTTCGGTCGGTCGGTCGGACTGATAATATCCGTACCACTTTCATCCCTACCTGCAGGAGTGCGCGCACTCGTGCAGGGGTTGAATACGTAGGGTAACGTGACTCGCCTTGCATTTGTTTCAGCCGGCCTCGGCGATATTTCAGTCGGCATCGGCAATCTACGCAGGTAGGGAGGCCTCGTATTGTCCCAGGACGTTTCGGGTAGGCCGGCCGTTTCTGGGGGCGCAGCCTTAGGTAGGTTGATGCGACGATCATTAGGGTGGTCGTGGTGCGAGGAGCCCCCGAGCCCTGGCCCAATCAGGGACGATCGGATGAAGACTCTCGGCTTTATTACGACCCTCGTTGCCCTTCCACAGGGTAGAGCGGTGAGGCAAACCGTGCTACCCTTGAGCGGGCGGCGAGCAACGGTTGCCTCGGTGAGCTGTTAATGGATAGTTCAAGTGGGCATCCGTGCCCCATTCGATAGGGGTCGGCTCATGGTCTGGAGACACGTCCATGTAAGCGCTTGTAGAGGTTTGCCAAGCAAGGCTCGACCCCGTTCGCTAGGGGCTGAGGGCGCGGAAGCACTTCCTCGATGGGATCCCTCGATTGGCTGCCTGTGTTTCGGTCGTGAACATGATATGTGGGGCACCCCCGAACTTCGCGTTCGGGGTCAGGCTCGATTGCGCGCGCCCCGATCATTCCTGACTCTGTCGATCTGAGGCGCCTGTTCGAACCCATCGAGGGTCAGGCCCCGTACGTCTGATCAGTAGGGCTTTTGCGGGGGGCGTCGGGTGCTCCCGTCTTGGCAGACCTGTGGTGCTCGCCGATCCGTTTTTGAGCCAAGCTTCGAACCACTGATCAGTACGTCCTCATGTCGAGGGGCATCTACGGCACCCGTCGCACCCTCAGCGGGTCGGGTCTCGAGCCGCTGATCAGTAGAGCCTTGCGGGCCTAAGCCCCGGGCTTCCTCGAGTTTGTCCGCTAGGGTACGTTGACAGGTCATGGCCTTGTGACCTCAACCTGTTTCGGATTGGGGTACCAGCCACATCCCTTCGAGGGATCAGGCCTCAAGTCCCCGGCTCGAGGTTAACTGGGGCTTTCCTTACATCAGAAGGAATCCCCGGTGTTCAAAAATTTGTCCACGGGACGGTTGGCTGCGGCGCCCATTCGATTGTGGCCGACGTGGCATGAGGTAGGCGAGGCAAGTGCGCCTTTTAAGGCGATGCAACGTGGGCGACGCGCGACGACGATAAGATGGGACACGGCGTCCCTTGGATTACCGTGTGGTAACCATAGCGCACGCGCGGCAGTTTCGGCACTGTGGGGCCCTACCGTAAATGACGAGCGGTGTCCACTGCATTTATTGCCGCCGCCTGCTGCGTTTTCGGGGGCTCCACCCCTTCCTACTCTATAAAAGCAGGGGAGCGCAGGGGGAGCTCCTCACCTTTGCCATTCGCATCCGCCTGTTGCTCTTTGCCTTCCCTATCGCCGCGCATCCCGCCGCTTCGGATTTGCTCGCGCTCCGCCGCTCCGCATTCGCTCACGCTCCGCCGCTCCCGTCATGTCTGCGGTCCGAGTGCTGGACGCTCATCCGTGGCCCCGCTCGTCGGTGGACCTGCAATCCATGGAGGGGCTAGTCATCGGCGGTCAATTGGCGCTGGCTGGTGACGAAGCGAACCCGGTGTGGATCATCCCATCGGTGTCGCACCGGGAGCCGTCCCCGCCGTCGGGCTACGTCGTGAGTTTCGTGCGGCTGCACGAGTGAGGATTCAACACCCTCGCGAGCAAGTTCATGCGGGGGTTGTGCCACCACTACGGGGTGGAGCTTCACAACTTCGCCCCCAATGCCATTTCGCAGGCGGCTTCCTTCGTCGCCGTCTGTGAGGGGTTCCTAGGGATCCCGACGCACTGGGACCTGTGGATCCACCTTTTCCGAGGAGAGCTCCACACGCTTGTCGCCGGGGAGAGGAGGTCGCGCCGGGCCGTACACGCCGGCGGCCTTACATTTGCGGCGCGCGACTCCCGGAAGGAGTTGTACCTGCTCTTCACGATGATGACGAACAACACCGACTGGGAGAAGGGTTGGTTTTATCTGCGCAACGACGGCGCCAGGCTCCCGCCGTACACCGGGAAGGTGGTGAAGGAGAGATCGGTGTGTTGGGCGCATGGGGTGTCGCCCGCGTCGAGGCAGGCGAGGCTCGAGCCTCTTACCAACGCCCTGCGCTAGTTGGCGAATGCCGGGCTGACTGTGGCGGCCGTCATCACCAACTTTCACCTCCGGCGGGTAATCCCTCTCATGGAGAGGGAACTTCTCATCTTCAAGATGAGGAGCGACGCCGACCTCGCGGCCCTGGCGCACTCGCAGTTGCTCCCCAAGTGTACGCGGCCACGAGGGCGAGGCGCGCGGTGAACCTCAAGGTGGTTCCACACAATGACGACGACTTGTGGTCGTTCGCGATGCTCCCGGATGCCGACCTGGTGAGATTCGATTCCTTGTTTTTGCCCATTTTATTCCTGTGTTCAATCTAACCGTGGTTGCCAGTGACAGGGGGTGTGCGTCAACATCCCCACCTCAGATCCGTCGACACCCAGGTCGCATGCTGCCAACCGCGCTAGGCAGCAAAGGGAGAAGGGCCTGGCAGACCAGGTGAAGGAGAAGAAGATCCGGAGGTAGGAGTGCCTCAACAGGTACAATGAGGAGTACCTGGTGCGGGAGCAGCAGGGTCTCCCCCCCCCCACCAGAGCCGGTGAACACGTCTTCAGACGAGGAGGAGAGCGAGGGGGAGCGGACCATCTCCGACAGGTGGGAGGCCGCGCCGCCCCATCGTCGAGGAACGAAGAGGTCCTCGCGGAGCCCGTTCGAGGGGCGGATACGGTGCCCCTCGATGAGGGAGCGCCGTCGGAGGTGCCGACCGGGTCTGGGGTGGCGCCCCCAGAGTCCTCGAGGAAGCACAAGCGGGGCCTCTTCGGCATAAGGTGAGTCACATTTTGCTCTCTGTGTTCTTGATATCATGTGTTGGATTGCCCATTCTTCCTCTCTTCCGTTGTTAGGATGGCACCTGCTGTCCCTGGCCTTGTGCCCGTCAAGGCGCTCAAGGTGGGGGTGCAAGACGCGCCACGCACGACGAGGCCCCGCTCGACGAGGACCTCATGGGCGACGGCGGGTACGGCAGCGGCGGGCGAGGCGTCGCGAGTCGCGGTCGCGGCCATAGGGCCGCAACGGCGGGAGGAGGCAGCGGCAGATGCCCTGCGGGCGGTGGTGACCCGCGGTACCCAGCGTGGCCGAGAGCCGGCCCGTGCCGTGGGTCGGGGGGCAGAGGGCCGCGGAACGGCTGGGTCTCCTGCTGATGGTGATTCGACCCCCGGTGGGGGTCGGGCGGTGGTGGCGGCCGCGCCAGCCCCCGGGCCTGCGCCTGAGGTACTGGTGGTGCAGTCCGATGGTTGCATAATGTTGCAGGCGCCAACAACCGGTGCTGGGGCATCGACGTCCGGTGTCACGGCCCTGATGTCTAGTGCCAGCGCGTCGCAGTCGGAGCAGAGGCTCTGGCTTCGACGTCAGTTGGAGTTCTACCAAGCCTGGTGGAAGTGGCGAGGTTGGAGAGGGAGCTGTGGCGGGAGTTCGGCGGCCTCGGCGCCTCCCTTCAGAATGCCCTCGCTGACGCTCTCCTGCTTCATGGGGGCAGGTCGCTCCAAGTCTTTCGAGTAAGTGTGTTTGCTCAAGGGCCGCTTGGTTCGCTTTCCTAGTTTGCGTGCCTTTCGTTTGACTTTTTTTTCTTCTTTCTCCCCTTCCTCATCCGCAGGAGCTGCAGGAGCAGGCGGGTGAGAAGTTCGCCCACATTGCTGAGCTGAGCTCCGACCTCGACTAGTACCGGATGCAATACGACGCCCTGGACGTGATGGTGGAGGCCCTGCGGACGGACAACGGCTGGCTCAAGTACAACCTCCTCCACGCGGAGGAGGAGCGTGACTCCCAGCGGTGAAGGACCGATTCGGGCGACCAGAGAGGGGGGGAGTGAATGGGAGCCGATTAAAAATTCTTCCCTAAGGTCGAACTCAGCCTATGCCCTGATTGCCACTCCACAAATCCGTGCACACACAAGAAGCTCCAAACAAGGTACACACAAGCCAAGAAGATCACTAGAGAAGCCAAGGAGCAAAGAGTGGAAGCACCAAAGCAAGAATCAAAGGAACCGATCAACTCGAGTTAGTTCCTGCGTCTGGGACGGATGGTCCGCCAGGCTGCCGCGGACGGTCCGCCAGGTAGTCACGGACAGTCCGACGGTCAGGCGCGGACGGTCCGAAATTGACACAGAAGCTAACAGAGAGTTCGGGAGAAAATCCACTCCTCGCGGACTGTCCGACCGTGCACCGCGGACGGTCCGCCAAAGCCACTGGAAACCCCAGACAAAAGACGAGCCACCCCAGACGAAATCTCAGCCCGCGCGGACAGTCCGCCAGGACCACGTGGACGGTCCACGAACTGCCTGCAAAATAAAAACCAAAAACCAATAGATCTAAACGGTCCTCGTGAAGAACAAACGAAGAGCACGATGAACAGCCGCAATGTAGACACCTCGCGAACAGTCCGCACGAGACCCGCGGACGGTCCGCCGGGCTCGAACAGAGCAGAAAAAGCTCGAGCTCGGGAGTCAACCCAACCTTTCCATCACCGGATCTCCCAAACGGTGGAAGCTCTTGAGACAAGATTTTGGGGAGGTGAAAAGCGTCACACAAGGATGCTGTGCCCCAAAAATCTCGACTCCTAAGCCACTAAATCACCGGGAATCGCGGATCAACCGAACTACCACCATGAACTCGGGCACCAACCAAAAACGCACGAATCGAAGGCTCTTCACAGTGTTTGAGGGGTCAAGATAACACACAAAGATGCACAAGGCATCCACCCATGATCCCCTCAAAGAAATCCGTGAAGAAACGCCTCCAAAATCACAAATCGAGCCAAGAACGAAAACTCCCAAAAATAGTCCTAAAAATGACACGAAAATCACAGAGGACTAGGAGATCACCGGGACGCCGAATGCTTCCACACATCCAGAGGTCAGATTCTGTATAAGAGTCTAGCCTAAGAAATCCAGAGGGAAAAGAAGCAGTTCCGAGAAATTCTATCGGGGGAGAAAACCCTAGGGGGCAAGAGAGAGAGAGATGCCATCCACCTCTCCACTATTATGAAGTTCATCGGAGGGAGGTAAATGACCATGCTACCCCTACTGTATAAATGAAGATACAACCCCTCAGGGGCATTTTGGTCAAGTCTTCATCGAGCGGACACACTTCCACCGCGGCCTTGCTTAGCTTCGACGCAAGCCCCGCAATCACACCACGTGCCCCCCGCCTCAAAGCTTCCCGAAGCTCCCGGATCACCGTCTCCGTCACCTCGGGCCTCCGGGCTTGGTTTTGTGGCCCAAACCAAGAAACCGTCCACGAGATGGTTTTGTGGGCAAACCACCAAACCCCGTGTGCAAGCTTCAGGCTTCAACCGCTACCTTGCACTGGCCCATGTTCACGACTTCAGCCCACCAGTCTTGCACCGCACGGCTCGCACTTGACCCCATCGGCCACCGGGTCCATCGAACCAAGCCTACTTGCCACTCCATCACCCGGAGGCCGCCACGGCTAAGACCTTTCTCGCTTGTTCTTCACCTGCACCGACACGAGTCAAGCCGCAACCTGTACCTGCACACTTAGCCAAGCATCAGTCCACACAACATTGTTAATCACTGATCACTAAGGAGCGACCCTCCACTGGTCCTCGGACACACCTGGTCCTCAAGCGGGCCGCAGCGGCGCAGAGGGCCAGGGAGGTCGAGGGGTTGAAGGTCAAGCTCCAGAGGAAAGAGGAGGTACTGACAGCAGCGAACGAGGAGCTGCGGAAGGTGCGTGCAGTGCACGCCGAGGTCCAGGCCGTGCTGGCGCAGAAGGAGACGGCCCTCACTGAGGCGCAGGCCCAACTCCAGCATGATCGCGCAACCCTCGAGGGAGCGAGGTCCTGGCAGACCCAGGCCGAGCAGAAGACCCAGGAGGTCGAGAAGCTGGGCGTTGCTCTGCAGGAGAAGACCGAGGCGCTCACCGTGGTGGAGGGCCAGCTCCAGCAGGAACGCGCTGCGCAGGTGGAGGCACAGACCTAACTCCAGCAAGAGCGCACGGCGCTCGAGGATGCCCGGTCCGCCCTTCAGCGCGAGCGCTCAGCGCGGGAGGAGGTGCAGTCCCAGCTCCAGCAGGAGCGTACCACCCTTGAGGAGGCTAGGACCACACTCCAACTTCGGGAGGCGGAATCCGAGCGGCTCACCGGGGCCCTGGTTCAGGAGAGTGTCACCGTCGAAAAGCCCTGAGGTCCACCGGCGAAGAGAAGGACACCTCGATTTTGCAGCTGCGGCAAGAGGCTGGAGCCGCGCGTGCAGAGCTCGAGATGGAGAAGAAGCAGGTCGAGGGTAAGTTGTAGCCCCCGAGCCCTTATTTATCGTTCAGGCTCGTCGAGATTCGCTCTCGGCTCACCCTTTCTCCTCCCAGGACTGCGGAAAGCTCTAGGAGAGTCTGCGACGCAGGCGGAAGCTCTCCAGGTGGCCTACAACTCGTCGCAACAGGAATTCGCGACCCTGGAGTAGGCGGCCCTCGAAGTGTGCCAGAGCATCGACGAGGGTACCGGCTTGTCAGGGAGCTCGCTGGCGAGTCGCCTTCGGGCTCAGAGCGGCCGTGTCGTCGAGCGCGTGAAGGGCGCTCTCCGTCTCGGCGTTCAGAAGACCCTCAGCGTGGTGTCAATGCACTACATCATCGATTCGCAGTGCTGGCCATAGGGTACGTCGTCGCGGATGGCCTTGATAATGATGGAGTGTAGAACACCCTGGATCAGGCCGATACTGCCGCCGCCGATCTCGCCAACGTGTTCGAGGAGGACCTCTTCCCGAACGCTGCTCCCGCGGGTCCCCTCGAGCCCTGAAAGTAGCTGGGCGTAGAAGTCCTTAGGTCATGGCCAAGATTTGAGTCGGGTGGCTCATGTAAATAAACAAACCATCTTTTGAAGTTTGTAACTCAAGTGTGGCTCGTTTTATGTATGCCGTTGCGTCTTTCCCGTCACCTAGGCAGATTTCAGCTGGGATCGATCGTTTTCGCGAGTAACTTTAAGGTGAAGTAGTGAGAGGGAAGCCGTATCCTGCTGGAGGCGTAGGCCGTCCCTGGCTCGTCTGGCTTTGCCTTTTAGCTACTTGCGCCCTGCTTTTGTCTGCCTAAGCTTTCGAGGCGCGAGATGCTTAGCATTTTCAGAAAAAAGGTTTTTGCGAAAAAATGGGACCGTTTAGGGGGACTTGGTTTTCAGAGGAAAGCCGAGTCTCCCTTGTCTTTATTCACAACCTTAACGTATATACAACCGACTTGGGTGCCGTTAATGCACAAAATGACTTGGAACTTAAGGGTAAAAGCGACGTAGCTATTGGATGTTCCAAGCGTTGGAGAAGACTTCACCCCTCTCGTTCACGAGCTTGTACGTGCCGGGCTTGAGGACCTCGGTGATGATGTACGTCCCTTCCCACAATGGCGTGAGCTAGTGCCGTCCCTCATTCTTCTGTCGAAGTCGAAGTACCAAATCTCTCGTGCTGAGGTCTCGAGGCCGAACCTTGTTCGCTAGGTAACGTCGTAGGGATTGTTGGTACTTTTCAGAGTGCAGGACCGCCACGTCGCGGGCCTCGTCGATGCAGTCCAGCGTGTCTTCGCGATCTTGTTGGTTCTGCCCCTCCTGGTAGGCTTTTACCCTCGGAGACCCATAGTCCAGATCCGTGGGGAGGACGGCCTCTGCATCGTAAACCAGGAAGAACGGGGTGAGACCCGTGGCTCTACTCAGGGTGTTCCTGAGGCTCCAAACGACCGACGGCAGCTCTTGAATCCACTTCCGGCCGAACTGGTTGAGCTTGTTGAAGATCCTTGGCTTTAGGCCATGCAAAATCATGCCGTTTGCATGTTCTACTTAGCCATTAGTCTGTGGGTGCACTACGGCCGACCAATCCACGCGGATGTGGTAGCTGTCACAGAATTCTAGGAACTTATTGCCGGTGAATTGAGTGTCGTTGTCCGTTATGATGGAGTTGGGTACCCCAAAGCGGTGCACGATGTCCGTGAAGAACAGCACTGCCTGCTCGGACCTGAGGCTGCTGATGGGGTGGACCTTGATCCACTTTGAGAACTTGTCGATGGCCACCAGTATGTGGGCGAAGCCCCTGGGTGCCTTTCGCAAAGGCCCGACCTTGTCCAGTCATCACACGGCAAACGGCCATGTGATGGTGATGGTTTGCAGCGTGTGAGCTGGGAGGTGGGTCTTCCGCGCATAGTACTGGCACCCTTCGCAGGTGCGCACAACCTCGTTGGCATTGGTGACCGCCGTCGGCCAATAGAAGCGCTGGAGGAACGCTTTGCCCACGAGGGTACGTGGAGCGGCATGGTGACCGCATTCGCTCATGTGGACGTCCTGAATCAACTCCCGACCCTCGGGGATGGAGATGCACCGCTGCATGATTCCCGAGGTGCTGCGCTTGTACAGCTCACCGTCGATGATGACGAAAGACTTGGCCTTCCTGGCGATACGCCTCACCTCGGTCCGATCCGGGGGTAGCTCCCCTCGGACTAACCAGGCGAGGTACTCGTCACGCCAGTCCTGCGAAGGGGGCGGGCGGTCGTCGATCTCCATCGCCTCAGCCTCATCCGCCTGGGACCCTTCGAGGTCCGAGTTCTCGAGTTCCCCGTTCTAGTGGTCCTCGTCCATGGACTCGGCACCGGTGGCCTTCGAGGGGCCAGCCCCCGAGGCTTTTCCGGAAGCTTCAGCGGGTTTGTCGAGATCGATAGAGGGCTTGGCAAGGTCGCGGGAAAAAACATTCGGGGGAACGGTGATCCGCCCTGAAGCAATCTTAGCCAGCTCGTCCGCCTCCTCGTTGTATTTGCGCGCGATGTGGTTGAGCTCGAAGCCAAGGAACTTGTCCTCGAGTTTACGCACTGCAGCGCAGTATGCCTCCATCTTCTCATCGTGGCAGCTCGCATTCTTCATCACCTGGTCGATGACCAGCTGAGAATCTCCCCGGATGTCAAGGCGCTTGATGCCGAGCTCGATGGCGATGCGCAAGCCGCTGAGGAGTGCCTCGTACTCCGCTACGTTGTTCGACGCGGGGAAGTGCAAGCACATCAAGTACCGCATGTGCTCTCCAAGGGGCGAAATGAAGAGCAGGCCCGCGCCTACGCCCGTTTTCCTCACCGAACCATCAAAGTACATGGTCCAGCACTCAGCTTGGATCTGAGGGGTGGGTAACTGAATGTCGGTCTATTCAGTTGCGAAATCTGCCAAGATCTGCGATTTGATCGCCTTTCGTGGTACGTAGGTGAGGGCTTCACCCATGAGCTCCACGGACCACTTAGCTATCCTGCCCAAGACGTCCTGATTGTGCACAATCTCCCCTAAAGGGAAGGAAGACACCATGGTGACATGATGGGCCTCGAAGTAACACCGCAGCTTGCGCCGCGCGAGCACCACCACATAGAGCAGCTTCTGGATCTAGGGGTATCGCGTCTTGGTGTCCGACAACACTTCGCTGATGTAGTAGACCGGCCTCTGGACAGGCAGGGCATGGCCCTCCTCCGTTCTCTCCACTACGATGACCGCGCTGACCACTAGGGTCGTGGTAGTGACGTAGAGATACAGAGGTTCGCCGTTCTGGGGCGGGGTCAGTATCGGAGCGTGGGCAAGTGTTGCCTTTAACTTGTCGAGGGCCTCCTGGGCCTCGGCGGTCCAGGAGAAACGCTCGCTCTTTCGAAGAAGTCGGTACAGGGGTAAGCCCTTCTCACCGAGACGTGAGATGAAGTGACTCAGAGCTGCGAGGCAGCCTAGGACCCTTTGTACTCCCTTCAAATCGCGTATCGGCCCCATCCGCTCAAGGGTCGATACCTTCTCCGGGTTGGGCTCTATGCCTCGCTAGGAGATAATGTAACCCAAGAGCATGCCACGTGGCACCCCGAAGACGAATTTTTCAGGGTTTAACTTAACCCCGTTCTCCCAGAGGCAATCGAACACAATGCGCAAGTCGTTCACCAGGTCGTCTGCCTTCCTGGATTTTACTACGATGTCGTCGATGTATGCCTCAATGGTCCGCCCAATGTGATCCCCGAAGACGTGGAGCATACATCGCTGGTATGTTGCCCCAGCGTTTCGGAGACCGAACGGCATCGTCACGTAGCAAAACATTACAAACGGTGTGATACAGGAGGTCGCGAGCTGGTCGGACTCCTTCATCTTAATTTGGTGGTAACCGAAATACGCATCAAGGAAGTATAGGAACTCACACCCCGCGGTGGAATCAACTATTTGATCAATCCGTGGCAAAGGAAAGGGAACTTTGGGACATGCTTTATATAAACCAGTATAATCTATGCACATCCGCCACTTCCCATTCTTTTTCTTAACTAGTACAGGGTTAGCTAGCCACACTGGATGTAACACCTCCTTGATGAATCCGGCCTCTAAGAGCTTTCGCAGCTCCTCTCCGATCGCCCGGCATTTCTCTTCGTCAAATCATCGCAGACGCTGAGATACCGGCTTGGAGTTGGGCAGGATATCAAGTGAGCGCTCGGCGACCTCCCTCGGAATGCCCGGCATGTCCGAGGGGCTCCACGCAAAGATGTCAGCGTTGGCGCGGAGAAAGTCGACGAGCACCACTTCCTATTTTGGATTGAGGGTGGAGCTGAGCCTTAGCACCTTGCCCTCGGGGGCGCTGGGGTCGAGGGGTACAGCCTTGGTGTGCTCTGCGGCCTCGAAGCTGCCGGCGTGCTTGTTGGTGGAGTCAAGGGCCTCGTTGGCCAGCTTCTCCAGGTCCGCCACGAGAGCCTCGTCATGCGCAAGCGCCTCAGCGCGCTCAACGCACTCGACGTCGCACTCGAACGCGTGTTCGAATGATGGGCCCACCGTGATGACGCCTTTGGGCCCCGGCATCTTGAGCTTCAGGTAAGTGTACTTCGGGAACGCCATGAACTTGGCGTAGCAGGGCCGACCAAGGATGGTGTGGTACGCTTCCCAAAACCCCACCACCTCGAAGGTGAGGACCTCCTTGCGGAAGTTGCTCAGTGTGCCGAAGCAGACGTGCAGGTCGATCTGCCCGAGAGGCTGGACTCGCTTGCCCGACGCAACGCCGTGGAACGGCGACTTGCAGGGCCGCAGCTTGTCCAACCCAATCCCCATGAGCTCTAGGGTCGAGGAGTACATGATGTTGAGGCTGCTGCCTCCGTCCATCAATACCTTGGAGAACTGTGTGTTGCCGATGATGGGGTCGACAACAAGCGGGTATTGTCTCAAATTGGGGATGTGATCCGGGTGTTCTTCACGGCCGAAGGAGATCGTCTCCTCCGACCAGTCGAGGTATGACGGCACGGCCAGGTGAACAGAGTAGACCTCTCGACGTTCACACCTGCGCTGCCGCGACGTCATATTGACAGTGAGCCCCCCAAAGATGAAGAACACGTTCTCCACCTCCGGGAAACCATCCTTGCCCCCGTCACTCGTATCCTTCTTAGCGTTGTCCTCCTTTGCGGTGATGCAGTAGTAGTACTTCTTGAGCATGTCGCACTGCTCGAGGGTGTGAGCAACAGGGGTCTTGTGGTACGGGTAGGGCTTCTTCAGCATGTCGTCGAAGACCCCGCCTCGACGGGGACCTTGAGCCCCCTTGTTGGCGGCGTCGATCGCGTTGACCTCTTTGGGGCCCTCATCTTGTTTCATGGGCTTCTTGCCCTGGTTCTTCTTACCCTTCTTGCCCTGCTTCTGCTTCTTCGAGGGCTCCTTGGGCTTGCTGCCCTCCGCGGGCGCCTCCTCGGCCCACTTGCCCTTTTTACCGTCGAAGATCGCCCCACTGCCTCCTCTCCAGAAGCGTAGCTAGTGGCGATGTCGAACAGCTCGTTGACGCTGGTGGGAGGGTTCCGCCCCAACTCGCGCACCAGGTCCCGGCAGGTCGTGCCATCCAAGAAGGCATGCACGACCTCGGACTCACCGACGCTCGGAAGCTCGGTGCAGCGCTTGGAGAAGCGGCGGATGAAATCCCTCAAGGACTCACCAGCCTTCTGGGAGCAGCCTCGTAGGTCCCAGGAGTTCCCAGGGCGCACGTACGTGCCCTGGAAGTTGCCCACAAACGTCCTGACCAGGTCGTCCCAGTCGTGGATCTGGTTCGCGGGTGGGTGCTCGAGCCATGTCCGCGCGGAGTCTGCCAAGTGCAGCGGCAGGTTGCAGATGATCATGGCGTCGTCTGTGGTGCCGCCCAGCTAGCACACCAGGCGGTAGTCGTTGAGCCGCACCCGGGGGTCTGTCTCCCCCGAGTACTTGTTCACGGTCGTCGGCTGGCGAAAGCGCGGGGGAATCGAGGCCGTGCGGATCGCTCGGCCGAACACACGCGTGCCCGGCGGCTCCAGCGACGGGCTCTTATCCTCCTGGCTGTCATATCGCCCACTGCACCGTGGGTTGTAGCCGTGCGACGGAGTGGCGTCCAGCCTCTTCTTGTTCAGGATGTTGCGGGCGTCGCCATCGTTGAGCGCGCCGCGTGTATCCCGAATCTGATCCTTGGCAGGGGTCCTCTGGTTGCCTTCGTAGACGGTAGGCGCTCGGTGCGGAGTATGAACCAATGCCTCCTGGTCCCTACCGCCCCCACCAGCCTTCGTGACAGACTGATGGCGCATGCGGGATGCGGAGCTTTCGGCTTGCTGCACCGCAGCCTCCTTGATGTGGGCCTGCGCCTCGCGGCGCAGGTTACGTCCCTCGGGCGTCGACGACTCGGGCATGGCCCGAATCAAAGTCACCACAGCCACGAGCTTTTGGCTGGCCCTTGCTAGGTTTGACATCTCGTCTACGTCGGCGTCGGCGTTGATGCGCTCGCGGGCCACACGTCCCGCAGCGCGCGCCCCCCGTGTCGAGGGGCCGGCCTTGTCTTTTTCGAGCGTGGCCTTCAGCTGTCGTAGCTGCTCGCGCTCTGCATTCAGCTTCGCTTCCAGCTCGCGAAGTTGGGCCATCTGCGCGGCGCGTGCCCCGTCAGGTGGCGGTGGTGTCGCCCCCACCGGTGTGGTTACTGCCACAGTCTTGCGGACCGCAGCATCACCTGCTCTGCCTCCCTCGTCTTCGCCCTCGCCGAGGACGACGACGAAGCATTCGCGAGTGGGATCATAATCTCCCTCACTGCAGTCGTCGGAGCAGGTGAGGCAGTAGTCTGCCGCGGCCTGGAACCGCCTGAAAGCGTTGGGGTCCTGCAGTCTGGAGTAGTCCCACTCCGGCGCCCCGCGCATGTATTCGTACTCCTCGCCGTCGGTGTCACGGGAGGAATCGTCGGGCGAGGTGGCGATAAGGTTCCGGATGGACATGAAGTGGTGGTCTGGAAGGCCCTCGTATGCAGCCAGGTCGGTGCCGGCCGACGAAGAATATGCCATGGTGGTGCCGCGCATCCCGTGGGGGAATCATTGCTGCGCAGCCACGGCCCCTTCCGCGGGGCGCGCCGTGGAGTTCGCCGGTGGAGGTGCGTCGCCTTGCTCTGCTCCGACGGGTGGGAGCTCGCCGGCTTCGACCCCCTGGGGGGGTCCAGCGTCCGCCGCTTGGCGCCGCGCCGTGCGCGCTCACCGTGAGCGCTTCCCCGAACGCTTGCGGTGTTGGGGTGGCAGTGGAAGCACTACCGGCATTGGGGCAGCCGCCGTTCCGGGTGGCGCCACCTTGAGCGCTTCCCTGTTGAGGATGCGCATGTGGTAGTCGTTGCCAGTCGCCTGGTAGTGGATGCTCCCAAACCAGATCTCGAATCCGGCCGAGAACGAGTTGGATTCGCCCCAGGCGGGCCTCTCTGAGAGCCATGTGTGGTTCGAGGACCGGTGGATGGTCGCTTCCTGGTGTGATGAGTGATTGACAACGTGGTGTGGACTAATTCTTGGCTAAGTATTGCAGGTGCAAGTTGCGGCTTGACTGGTGTTGGTGCAGGTGAAGAACAAGCATGAAAGGTCGTTGCCGGTGAGACCTCCAGGTGTGGAGAAGACAAGTAGGCTTGGTTCGAGTGACCCGGTGGCCAGCGGGGTCAAGTGCGGGCCGCAAGGTGGCAAGAACAGCAAGATGAAGTCATGAACGGTTTCTTGGTTGAGCCTCAAACCAAGGTCAAGCTGGGACTACGTGGGAGCCGAGTCATGAGTGGTGATTGGCGGAGGCTACACCGAGTTCGTGGGGTTTCCGGTGGTTCACCAGAAAACCACTGGGTTCCTTGGTTGATCCACAAAGCCAAGACCGAAGAACCGAAGACGGAGGTGCAGCAGCATCGGACCGGTCTGACCTGTGGGTACCGGTCTGACCGGTGAGGAGCACCGGTATGACCAGTGTGCGACGACGCAGTCCGGAATCTTCGAAGCAGAGGACACGCGTCGGGATCGCAAGGCTTGCGTCGAGGCTAAGCAAGTTTGCGGTCGCTGGGCATCCGTCCGATGGTGCGAAGACAAAGATTTCCAAATTCGCCCTTGAGGGGCATGTATCCCCAGTTAGCTAGTAAGGGTATTTTAGTCTTTCGGTTGCCTCCATATAACCCAAGGGGTGAGAGGATGGCAGCCATCTCTTGGAACCCTAGCTCATTTGGTTTTCCTATTTTCTCTTCCTATTTTCCTTAGGATTTTCATAGGACTAGCTTGAGAGCTTCATGGTGAGATCTTGTGTGAGGGAAGGATGATCGGGCGGCAAGCTAGACCTTGTATGAACCTCTATGGTATGTATAGATGATTCGGTGTGGTTCCTCAAGGTTTGGATGTGTCTTTCCCGTTTCTCCTTTTTTGTGATTTTCGGAGGATTTTCTTGGCGAATTTCTTGTGGCGGTTTTGAGACCTTTCTCTTTGGGATTTGTTGGGGCATGTATGCATGAATCCCTCGTGGTTCTTTTCTCTTTGATTCCCCTCCCAAATCCGTGAGCAAAGGGGCTCGATTTTGGGGTTTTCTTGGCTCTAGGGTTCGTGGTGTTCTTGGCGGAAATCCTTCGATTCCTCTTGATTCAACAAGTTTTTGGCGTGTTTGGAGTTGTTTTAGTAGGTTTTGTGAGGAGTTCTTCTTCCTTCCAGGTTGTGTTTCGGAGGTGGTTTTGTTCCAGGGCCTAGAGGAGTCACTGAGGCTTCCTGGAACGTTTGCTGTGCGGCTGCTATAGCCACCGGCCTGACCGGCGCTGTCCACCGGTCTGACCGGTGTCACCGGTCTGACCGGCGCAGGCCATCGGTCTGACCGGTGTAGCACAGGCAGCAAGCCGTGCAAGTTTCCGCTATGTGTGTTGGTGAGTTTTGGCTCGGAAGGTTGTGTGTTGGTTCCTAGGACTAGTAGCACTCCAGTGGCTGCGTGGTCTTGACCAACTTGGGTAGTTGAGTCGGAGAAGTGTTTCGGAAGCCGTGTTCATCTTGTTGGAGTTCCCATCTCCTTCGAGAAGAATTTTTATCGGCTCCCATTCACTCCCCCCCTCTCTGGTTCGCCTAATCGGTCCTTCACTCTCCGACGTCTGCTCGGTGACGATCACCATCGAGAAAGCGGGTGGACGATCACAGCGCTCCCCTACCTGGCGCGCCAATTGTCGGTGTCTGGATTAGCACCGGCACCAACTAGTGATTTGCGCTAAAATCAGCTTCTCGATGGGCGGTGCTAAGCTAAGGTGACACGGGGTTTATCCTGGTTCCGGCCATGCGGCCGTACGTCCAGCAGGGTGTGCTTGCGCACTTGTATTAGCTCGCACCGGTGGTGCCTGTAGAGGGGAGCTACAAGCAAGGCGGGAGAGGAGGAAATCCCCCCAGGTCCCTACTAAGGTGATTGAGGCGAGTGCCAATATCTGGAGCGTGGTAGTGTGTTGTGTGCGGGTGAATGAGCATCGTCCCCGCGCAGGGGGCTCTGCCTCTCCCTTTTATAGGCCAAGGGAGGGCAGCTACAATGATGGCAGCCGGCACAGTGGCTGCGTACTAACAGGTATGGCGCCGACGGTCTTGTCCCGCGCGTCATGGTTCCTGGCGCGAGTGGATGGCACCCTCCGGCTTCAGCGGGCGGCGTGGCAGTTACTGTGACCTGTCCTGCTCTTGACTTCGAGGGGCTGCCCCTGCTGAATCGAGGGCTTAACCGCCGGGAGAAGGACCGGAGTTGGTGGTGCGGGACTGCGGCGCATCACCGGCCTGTCCGCACAGTGCAGTGTGCTGTCGCACAGTGGCAGGAGTGGTGGCACAGCGCCGGGGATGGCCGCACAGCGCCCGAGATGGCCTTGCGGCGCCGGAGTTGGCGGAGGGGACGTGGCACACGCCGCCCGTACGGTGGTGCCAGTCGGGGCGTACGCCTGCTCACCGCCCGTACACCCTTCGAGGGTGCTCCCATGCCCGTTCGAGGGTCTTGCTGCAGGGGAGGACGGGAGCAGGTGGTACAGCGTCGAGGAATGACCCCTGCTTGTCTGCACAGGGCCTGCGGCGCCCGCACAGTGCCGGGGATGGCTACACAGTGGCGGGTTAGGCCGCACTGTGGTGGTATCAGGCGCTCTGACCAAGTCAGATGCGCGGCGTGGGGGAAGATTCACCCTTGACTTCGGCGTCCCGCCGTGGGGCTGGGCATTAAATGCCGTCGTCGGGCGGAGTGGGGGTGGCGTCCCGCTTGAGAGGGTCCGGACCCCTCGAGCGAGGCGGAAATCTGCTCGAGGGGTCGGAGCCCCCGAGCGTGGCGGAGATCCACTCGAGGGGCCGGAGCCCCCAATCGAGACGGAAGTCCGCTCGAGGGACCGGAGCCCTCGAGCGAGACGGAAAGGACCGGAGCCCTCGAACGAGGTGGCCAAGCGGGCCTTCTTGGCACAGGCTACTACTGGGCCGTGGCAGGCCGCGGGCCCATGATATCCTGTAGCCAGGGTTCGGGAAATAGTCCTCGGGTGGTTTGCGTTTAACGAGGGTGATTATCTCCTTAGTTGGGGGACCCCTAATGACCGTCCCCGGCAGGCGTGATAAAAGAAGTCGCGAGCCGGTCGGACTCTTTCATCTTGATTTGGTGATAACTGGAATACGCATCAAGGAAGCATAGCAACTCGCACCCCCGCGGTGGAGTCAACTATCTGATCAATCCGTGGTAAAGGAAAGGGAACTTTGGGACATGCTTTATTTAAACCGGTATAATCTACGCACATCCTCCACTTCCCGTTCTTTTTCTTAACTAGTACAGGAATAGCTAGCCACTTGGGATGGAATACCTTCTTGATGAATTCGGCCTCTAAGAGCTTGCACAGCTCCTCTCCGATCGCCCGACGCTTCTCCTAGTCGAATCGTCACAGACGTTGAGACACTGGCTTGGAGTTGGGCAGGATATCAAGTGAGTGCTCGGCGACCTCCCTCGGAATGCCCGGCATGTCCGTGAGACTCCACGCAAAGATGTCAGTGTTGGCGCGGAGAAAGTCGACGAGCACCACTTCCTATTTCGGGTCGAGGGTGTAGCTGATCCTCAACGCCTTGCCCTCAGGGGCACTGGGGTCGAGGGGTACAGCCTTGGTGTGCTCCGCGGCCTCGAAGCTATCGGCGTGCTTGTTGGGGGAGTCGAGGGCCTCGTTGGCCAGCTTCTCCAAGTCCGCTACGAGGGCCTCGTCATGCGCAAGCGCCTCGGCGCGCTCGATGCACTCGACGTCGCACTCCTACGCGTGCTCGAATGACGGGCCCACTGTGATGACGCCTTCGGCCCCGGCCCCCGTCGCCTGCATCCTTTTTCGCGTTGTCCTCCTTCACAGTGACTCGGTTATAGTATTTCTTGAGCATGTCGCACTGCTCGAGGGTGTGAGCGACCGGGGTCTTGTGGTACGAGCAGGGCTTCTTCAGCATGCGTCGAACACTCCGCCTCAAGGGGGGCCTCGAGCCCCCTTGTTGGCAGCATCGACGGCGTGGACTTCCTCGGAGCCCTCGCCCTGCTCCATGGGCTTCTTGCCCTAGTTCTTCTTGCCATGCTTGCCCTGCTTCTGTTTCTTCGAGGCCACTTTGGGCTTGCCGCCCTCCGCGGGCACATCCTCTGCTCGTTTGCCCTTCTTGCTGTCGAAGATCGCCCCCACCGCCTCTTCTCCAGAAGCGTAGCTGGTGGCGATGTCGAACAACTCGTTGACGCTGGTGGGAGGGTTCCATCCCAACTCGCGCACAAGGTCCCGGCAAGTCGTACCCTCCAAGAAGGCGTGCACGACCTCGGACTCACCAACGCTCGGGAGCTCGGTGCAACGCTTGGAGAAGCGACGTATGAAATCCCTCAAGGACCCACTGGCCTTCTGGGAGTAGCCTTGGAGGTCCCAGGAGTTCCCAGGGCGCACGTACATGCCCTGGAAGTTGCCCACGAATGTCTGGACCAGGTCGTCCCAGTCGTGGATCTGGTTCGCGGGCAAGTGCTCGAGCCACGTTCGTGCAGAGTCTGCAAGGTGCAGAGGCAAGTTGCAGATGATCATGGTGTCGTCGGTAGCGCCGCCCAGCTAGCACGCTAAGCGGTAGTCGTTGAGCCATACCCGAGGGTCCGTCTCCCCTGAGTATTTGTTCACGGTTGTTGGTTGTCGGAAGCGCGGGGGAATGGGAGCCGTTCGGATCGTCCGGCCGAAAACACGCATGCCCGGCGGCTCCGGTGACGGGCTCTTGTCCTCCCGGCTGTCGTAGCGGCCGCCACACCGAGGGTGGTAGCCGAGTGCTGCCGCGGCGGTGGCGTCCTGCCTCTTCTTATTCAGGATGTTGCGGGCGTCGCCATCATCAGCCTTGCCGCGCGTGTCCCGAATCTGCTCCTTGGCGGGCGTCCTCTGGTTGCCTTCGTGGACAGTGGGTGCTTGGTGCGGAGTGTAGACCGAGGTCTCTGGGTCTCGACTGCCTCCGCCAGTTTTTACGCTGGACTGGTGGCGCATGCGGGACGTAGACCTCTCGGCTTGCTGCACCGCAGCCAACTCAATGAGGGCCTGCGCCTCGTGGTACAGGTTGCGTCCCTCGGGCGTTAACGGTTCAGGCATGGCCCGAATCAATGTTGCCGCAGCAACGAGCTTCTGACTGGCTCTCGCCAAGGTCGGCAGGCTGTCTACGTCGACGTCGGCGTTGATGCGTTCGCGGACTACGCGCCCCGCAGCGCGCGCCCCGTGCGATGATAGGCCGGCCTGGTCAGCCCCGAGTGTAGCCTTCAGCTGCCGCACTTGTTCACGCTCCGCGTCAAGCTTCGCCTCCAGTTCGTAGACCTGAGCTAGCTGCGCAGTGCGCGTCGCGTCATGCGGCAGCGACCCCATTGGTGGGTTCGCCACCGCGTTGCTGCGAACCGCAGCCGACGACGACGACGAAGCACTCACCGGTGGGGTCGTAATCCCCCTCGCTGGAGTCGTCAGAGGAGGTGAGATAGTAGTCCGCTGCGGCCTGAATTTGCCTAAGAGCGTCGGGGTTCCGAAGCCCAGAGTAGTCCCACTCCGGCCCCCCGCGCCCACGCTCGTGCTCCTCGCTATCGGAGTCGCGGTAGGACTCTCCGGGCGAGGTGGCGATGAGGTTCCGGATCGACATAAGATGGTGACCCGGAAGGTCCTCGTACGCGGTCAGATTGGTACCGACCGACGACGAATACGCCATGGATGCGTTTTGCATCCCGTGGGTGAACTGCGGCCGCGCGGCCATAGTTTCCCTGACAGGACTCGTAGTCGAGCCCGCTGGTGAAGGCGCGTCTCCCTGCATCGCGGCGACAGGTGGGAGCCCACCGGCTTCGACCCACTGGGGGGAGCCAGCGTGCGCCGCCCGGTGTCGCTCCACGTGTGCTCGTCGCGAGCGCTTGCCCGAACGCTTGCGGCGTCGGGGTGGTGGTGGAGCTGGCGCAACTACTGGGGCGGCCGTCGTTCCGGGCAGCGCCGCCATGATTGCGTCCCGATTAAGGATACGCATCAGGCAGCCGTTGTCGATCGCCTGGTAGTGGATGCTCCCGAACCAGATCTCGAATCCGGCTAGGAACGGGTTGGATTGACCCCAGGCGGGCCTCTCCGACGTGTACTCGGTGACGATCACCATCGAGAGAACAGGCAGACGATCTCAGCGCAGCCTCCTACCTGGCACGCCAACTGTCGGTGTCCGAATTAGTGCCGGCACCAACTAGTAATCAGCACTGTGATCAGTCTCTCGATGGTCGGTGCTAAGCTAAAGGGAGGCGGGGTTTATCCTGGTTCCGGCCACGCGGCCGTACGTTCAGCAGGGTGTGCTTGCGCACTGTATTAACTTGCACCGGTGGTGCCTGTAGAGGGGGGCTACAAGCAATGCGGGAGAGGAGGAAATTCCCCCAAGTCCCAACTACGATGATTGAGGCTAGTGCTAATATCGGAAACGGAGTGGTGTGAGGTGAACAGGTAAACGCTGAGAGTATGTGTGCGTGTCCCCCACAGGGGCGCCTGCCTCTCCCTTTTATAGACCAAGGGAGGGCGGCTTACAGTGAAGCGACACAGTGGCCGGGTACTAGCAGGTATGGCACCGGAGGTCTTGTCCTCACACATTCTGGCTCCTGGCACGAGTTGGTGGCGAGCTCCGACTTCCGCGGGCAGCGTGGTGACTCCGGTGCTTGTCCGGTCACGACTTCGAGGGTGAGCGCCTGCCAGTTCGAGGGTCCAATCAAGGGAAGAGGATGGGAGTTGGCAGCACAGGTCCTTGGGACATCATCAACCTGTCCGCACAGGGCTGTGTTGTCCGTTGCACAGCGATGGGGATGGCGGCACAGCTCCGGGGATGGCGGCACAGCTCCGGGGGTGGCCGCACAGCGGTGGCGATGGCCGCACAGTACCGGAGTTGGTGGAGGGGACGCGGCGCACGCCTCCCGTACGGCGGCGCCGGTCAGCGCGTGCTCCTGCCCACCGCTCGTACATCCTTTGAGGGTGTCTCCATGCCCGTTCGAGGGTCCTGCTACGGGGAGAGGACGAGAGCAGGTAGCACAGTGGCGCGGAGTGACGCTGGCCTATCCGCACAGGGCTACGCGATGCCCGCACAGGGCCAGGGATGGTTGCACAGTACCGGAGTTGGTGGAGGGGACGCGGCACACGCCTCCCGTACGGTGGCGCCGGTCAGCGCGTGCGCCTGCCCACCGCCCGTACATCCTTCGAGGGTGTCCCCATGCCCGTTCGAGGGTCTTGCTATGGGGAGAGGACGGGAGCAGGTAGCACAGTGGCGCGGAGTGACGCTGGCCTGTCCGCACAGGGCCGCGCGGTGCCCGCACAGGGCCAGGGATGGCTGCACAGTGGTGAGTTAGGTCGCACAGTAACGGCATCATGCGTGCAGAGTGTCAGTCACGCGGCGTGGAGGCGGATTTGCTTTTGACTTTGGTGCCCTGCCGTGGAGTTTGGGCATTAAATGCCGGTGTCAGAGAGGAGGCGGGGTGGGGTGCCGCTTATCGAGGGATGGCCTCGAGCGAGGCGGAGCCGGTCACTCGCTCGAGGGGGTCGAGCCCCTCGAGCGAGGCGGAAACACGCTCGAGGGGCCGTGACCCTCGAGCGAGGCGGAAACCCGCTCGAGGGGTCTGGACCCTCAAGCGAGGCGAAAACCTGCTCGAGGGGTCGGGGCATTCGAGCGAGGCGGAGAACGAGCGAGCGGTCCTCTTCGACGGGGATCCGCTGTTGGGCTGTAGCAGGTCTCGGACCTGTGGCGATCCGTACTTTCTTGGGCTTGCGGAGATTAGCCCGTACGCGATTGCGTTTCACAAGGGTGATTATCCCCTTAATTAGGGGACCCCCCGACACCGCTCCGCCACCCTCTCTCCCTCTCACTGACTGGCGGGCCCCACCTATCAGGGTCACCCCTAACCTCCCGCCATCCCCTTCCTCTTCCATGGCCGCACACCACCGGCGTCGCCCCCTCTCCCCCGCCCCTCACTGCGCAGCGGCACAATTCCGCCACCACCTCGCCCCTTCCTCCCCCGAAACGCCTCCACCACCGCCACGCCTTCATGGCCAAGCTCCACCGAGCTTCATCACCCCACCGCTGGAGCCGCCCCTTCTCCTCCCCCTCCGCCCTATATAAGACACCCCGAGGCCCTACTTCTCCTTACACCTCTCCTCCGCTCCTCCCCGCTCGCGCAGTGCCGTCGCCCCAAGCCGGAGCGCCGCCCGAAGCTTCGCTGCCCGCTAGAGTGCCGCCCATCTTCGATCTCCGCCACCGCTGCTCCCAGTGGCTGTTCTCCTCACCCGAAGCTCCGCAGCGAGGTGAGAAAGCTCGCCCCCCTCTTTAGCCGTGCGTCCTGCGCTGTTCCCTGCCACTCTGCGCTCACCGGAGTAGGCCGCGCCGCCCCCTTGTGGTGCGAGCCACCATGGCCGCTCGAACCACCTCCCTAAGCCCCTAGGTAGCTTCTCCATGTCCCTAGCTCCGTGTAGGGCCTTTCCGCGCTCGAAACCGTGGCCGGACGCTCGAGTTCGAGCTCCTCCGGCGAACTCGCCGCCGCGCACCGCCGCCTCCGGCGTCCCCTCCGCCGCGAGCCGTCAGATCCGTTGCGAACGGCTGAGATCCACCCGGTCGCGAGTCAACTTTGACTCATAACGGTCAACACAACCGTCGCCGTCCTTTTTGCAAAAAAACCCCTCAGTCTTTAATATCACAACGATGCCCTTCCACCTGTATAGATCCTTACGTTTAAGTCCTGATTTTCTCGTTTAAGCCCCTGAGCTTCTCTATTTTTCCCACCCACCGTCCTTAGCAGCCTCTTTTGCACTGTAGCCCTCAGTTTTTCTGTAGTTTTAGGTTTAGGCCCTTGGTTTTTACGGTTTAGCCCCTGGATGTGATGTTTGTTCACAATCTAGCCCCTAAACCTTGTTTAGCCCCTAGTTTTCACGTTTTAGCTCCGTTTCGATCGTTTCAAGTTGCATTAAGTTCATATCAACTCAAAGTATGTGTTAGGAGCAATGTTGATCATGTTCCTTGTTTTATAATTTATTTACATATTTAAATATGATTAAATCCTTATACACATGTTTTCTAATTAAAATCTAATTAGAGTTCAACACGTGCTTTCATAAGAAACTTAATATGATTAATACTTATTTAGATATTTCTTTCAATTAAAAGCTAATTAGAGATATACCTCGGTTTTCATAATCAAACTTAAATTGATTAATGATTATGCAATTTGCTTTCTAAATAAAAGCAACATAGGCTATATCCCGAGTTTCCTTAATTAAATGTTAATTTGACTGATATGAATGTAAATGTGTTTTTAATTATAATTTGATTAGCTCAAATCGAAATATAAAGATATATGTTTAGATGCTTCACATGCTTCTTTCTAAACTTAAATGTTTAATTTGCATAAATAATACTTGAATATTTATAAATAAAATTTGACTTAGTCCTACACTGTCCTTTTATATAATTATAACTTGCTTAATTATTAAATAGGGTATTTCTCTGAAATAACCTATATGCATGATTTATTGAAGTAAAATATACCAAGCACATAGCCTTGTGTGATAGAATTCAAATCTCTCGATAGTTCCGAGTGTTTCTGCGTTTGCGATCCTAACCAAACCCTACTCTCTTTTAAAGCCTCTCTTGATTGGTGTATTGCCGTAACTCCATCTACATGGCTGATTGCACAGTCTAGTGCGCCGGCATGCGTTCCTGAGCCAGTGATTCGTGGTGCAGAGGAGGTCGACGACGCCATGGCCTCAAGGTGTTCGACTGATGGCCTCTGCCGTAGTGCTAATGGTGAGGTGGCCGTGTCCAGCAAAACACCAGTCGTTGTTACCGCTGCATCTATTGCGTTCGAGTTTCATGGTATTCCCAAGCAGATCAAGCCCCTCTCTGTCACCATAATGACAGTTAAAAAGAAGTCTTCAACCACCTCTTTACATGCTCAAGTGGTATTCGATGGAATGAAGCCAAGGTATATTACCAGTCCCACCAAGGTTCTTACTGTACAAAAGATATTGGAAGTGATAGTTATGATTAATCCAGTAATGCTAGAAGCATTAGCTGTTACTGTAGCTGACAGAGGACCAAAGCCATCAATTCATATTGTTGAGAAGGTGTGCATTCCATTAAAACCACCATGGTCATTGGTCAGTCTAGCAGATAATATTTTCCTTGATGATTTTGCTACTCAGATATGCAATGTTGATCGAGGGAAGAATTTCCTTGATTGTGCAGTCAATGGAATTGAGCAGCCACAATTACCTTGACCGTCATTGGCTGGTCACATTTTTGCTTTTAATTGCATGAGCAGCAGTATAATTCAGTGGGAAATTGCTTGGCAATTATTCTATTCTTATGCAACTGAATTGCACTTGAAATCACTATCTGTGCTATGGGCTATTTCAGAGGTACAAACATGGTTATGTTGTCATGAAGTACTGTTCAGCTTGGGTGTAGAGATGGCAACGGGTACAAACCCGCTGGGTTTTGCCATCCCAAACTCATGCTCGCGAATACAAAACCTGCCCATTAAAAAACCAATGACCCGTGACGGGTTTAATTTTGTGCCCAAACCCATGCCCATCGGGTTAACGGACCCGTGGGTATCAAATCAAACAACAAAATTGACATATACGTGTATACATGTGCTCACAATTAAACAAGAAAAAGTAATATACATGTATATCTTCACAATTTAAAACATACACATTCAATATTGATGTAAATTAACAAAAATATAGTATTAGCTATCCAATCATAACACCACATGTTAACAAAGCACTTCATATGAGTGACATAAAGTATAGTATAGATCGTTTAACAATTAAACTCATGATAAAAAATAATACATGCATATAAGAGTTGGGATTTAGCCATCAAAATTGAGGTGTAAGCTAAGAATATTGGCTTATTTAGTGATATATAGTCGGGTCTAAAAAAACCCATGGGTTCACAGGTTTGGGTTTTATGTTCCCAAACCCATGCTCACGAACCCGCTGGGTCTCATTTTCACCCATTAGTAGACCCACGGGTATAAAAATCGACCCAAACCTGTACCCTAATGGAGAAAAACCCATCAGATTTCGGGTTTCGGGCACCCATTGCCATCTCTATTGGGTGTTCTTTGGAAACCACCAGATCAGGCAGGGGATTCATACTACCCAGATCAGGATTGGTCATTCTTGCTTACTTGGTCAATTTCTGCATGGTCCCGCCCAAGTAGATTTGAATTGCTGATCCTAGGGCCTGTCATGCTACCTGATACCTATCATATTAATTGGGTTCATGCATCTCTTTCAAGTGTAATGTATGTTGCGCTTAGTAAATGCAGGATCATATCTCTCAATTGTGACATCATTTTCCAATGTTCAGTTAACAAGGGACAATGGTCATCTATGCTTGCTGAAATCATTCAGCTATGCTTCAACTGCCGGCTATTGGTCAATGATGATTGGGAAACTGATCAACTTAGGCCACAACTAGGGCCAGTCCTCTTTTGCTATGCAGTTGGTATTGTGCAATCCAAGGACTCACTGTCAATGATAAATTTCATCCAACCACCTATAGCACGAGAGGCTACATTACACACTGTTGGGCCAGTTTTTATCCGCATTACATACTCTCTTGATGGATATACATCTCTCGCTGGTTTAATGGTTCTGGACATATGTGTGAGTCTCTTGGTGCCACAGAAGAAAGAAAATGAGTTTAACCTTGCAATTGGACAGATTATCCTTCGGCTGTTTCAGTGGATAGCTCATACATCAGCTGTCGTGTCCCCTTCATTCATTCTACTTTTGAGCTGGGAATTGAAGCTTCCAAGATGGATTACAGTTGGGTCCTGTGCCAAACTCATGGGCCACTATCGACACTGCCGGGTTGGTTGCAAGTTGGACTCATAGTTACCACAAGCTGGAAGTACAGTCCAGAAAGTAGAACTGCTACTGCACAGTCTTACAGGTGCCATTGCGAGCTTCTTACTCTTGGGACTTATGGCTGGACAAAGGTGGGATATCTCAACTATTCCTTGTTGGATTGGTGGCTGGAAAATTGCGAGATGTCACTACAGCACATGTTCGATAACATAGCATATATAGCCGTCATTGCCATAATTCTAGTACAGCCTGGTATTGGTATTTGCTTGCGAGTTGAATTCTTCCTCTGCAATACACGGTAATGGCTTCTCAGTGACCCTATACATCGGATTTTTCTGAATATGGATAAGTGTTGTAAGACCTACATGTCCAGTTTTGACGATCATTATTCTTTTGATGAATATACTTCTCTTGGTATGGGTTCTAAACTGAAGATCACACAAAAACTCATCATGGCCATCAACTACTGGAGGAGGTTCTCACCTTGCATCATTTACTTTTACCACCAAGCTGTGGATGACCCCTTAAGATTATTATTGCAAGTTGAAAGCTTCTTCAGCCTGATCACTATTTTGGTCTCATCTTCAACATCAAGGTGCTCAAAATGTTTAAGCAGCTTGGGGGCAAGCTGCTCTTTAAGAAGGGGAGAATGTTAGGATCGTATAGTGGGCTGCTAGTCTGGAGTGTGTATTGGGCCTGCAAGCTCATGTGTTGGGCCTGGCGAGCCCATGTAAAGGCCCAGGTCGACTTGGCCTAGGATAGCTGGTACTTAATCTGGCCAAGGGATCGTAGAGGGCATCGAGTAATTTGTAATCGAACACTACTGTTTCTCTTCCTCATCCAGCGACCAGCCATGGAGCCGTGATCCGCTTCTTCTCCATTGCTGCATGTCCCTATTACTTGCTTCCTACCCCGAATTCCATTCTCTATTTTACCCCTACTACCCTGCTGCTAACATCCTCTTCCTCATACCCCACCTCTTCTCTCTTCTTCCCCCCTCATCTTTCTCCGATGCGAATGATGGTCCCTGCATGAAACATTGATATCGTGATGCAGATTTGGACCTCTCTCTAGCTAAAAATATACTCTAAATCACCATCACACCCCAACAACAATAACCAAGAGACCACACTATACGTGTGGAGCCCTTAGGGCAACTCCAACCGGGGCATCGTCCCTACCCTCATCTCGGATTTGAGAGTCCCTAAGCAAAAAACCGTCTCCAACCCGCCTTCCATCCTGCCCCCGATGGATGAGGCGACCTCATATTTCCCTCTCGGCTCTCACTTCTGGGAGCCCCTCTTCCCCGCACTCATCCTGTGAGGTGCCAACGGTCGGCCCTCCCGCGCCTCCACGGAGGTTTCCTGCGCCCTTCATGAAGAGAGAGAGAGGGAGAGGAAATCGTATCTGCAGATGGCGCAAATGGAGCTGGGATCCATGCGGCTCGCTGTGGCCACACCCACGGAGGCTGCCGACGCCCCGTTCCGTAGTTGCGCCGAGGAGGCCGGTCCCTCTGGCACCGCTAGCCCCTCGATCCGCCGCTCGGCCCTCGATCCGCCGCCCCTCGATCCGCGCCCGAGAAGGCCGGTCCCTCCGCCGCCCGGCCCTTGATCCGCCGCACCTTGACGATGTGCGCGGCAACCCGATGTGGGTAGGAGCGGCAGCGATTGAAGGAAGGGGAGCAGGGGTCGGGAGAGAGAGGGGGCCGGGTGGGACGGGAGAGAGAGGGTGGGGTCAAAATAAACTTCTCGCTGTTAGGCGGGCGTCATGTGTAAGAAGAGAAAAAAAATAAAGTTTGGTTGGAAGTAGGGTGGTATATGAGAGTTAGGTTGGAGATAGAAGGAAAATATGACTCTCAAATGTAAATGAGAGATCCTCATATAAGTGGATAAGAGATCAAATTTAAGAGATGAGTTGGAGTTACCCTTAACAATACTACCTTACTTTGCGGCCATCCGTATGTAGTTCAGACAACTGATCCGTTCTATTGAGCTTTGAATTACTCTACCAACATCAACATGCCGAAGACAGCCACACTCGCTTTACTCCGTCTCTTTGTTGCCGTTTCCTCCTCCCAGGTGAAGCCAGCAACCAGCAACTGCTACACAGGATGCGATTAGCGCGTGGAGTCGGATAACTCGATCTGATGATCCCACGGATGAGTGCCGCGCCGTCTGCCGCTCTTTCAACTTTCAAGCGAAGGGCTCTTGTGCGCGTGCAGCACCTGCCCGGCCTATGTGCATCGCTTCAACATGACGCGGTTCCAGGATTTGGCTAATAGGATCGATCCCATGTTCGGAAAACAACTCTGCTGCGAGTGTGATGGTAAGTTGGTAACTATATGCTATTCCTAAGTTCTACTGGTCCTTCTCGTTCATCATATGTATAAGTTTCTGAGTTCTGATTTCGCTGCTGGATTTTTAACTTAAGAAGGTGTACCGGCTAGTCTCCCCTTCTCACGAGGAAACTGACAAAACGCACGCGGGAGCTGCGTCCTTCATCCGAATATAAAGACTTATTAACTTTTGCTGATCACAGTTGACCACTCGTCTTGTTCAAAAAGTTTGAGAAAATATTATTTATTTTGTTATGACATGTTTTATCATTATATATATTTTAAGTATATCATAATTATTTTTACATTTTTATAAATTTTTTGAATAAGACGAGTGGTCAAACATGATCAACAAAAGTCAACAAGATCTTATATTTTGAGACGAAGAGAGTAATATAGTAGTTATGGATATTCTGTGAAAAATAAACCGAAAGATGTGTCTTTTTGAATACACGGGACACCTTAATTCTAAAAAAAAAAGGAATACACGGGCGCCTTCGACTCCACCAGTAGCAAGGGACCAGGCGAGAACGCATTGTGCCACTATAACCATGTCCATATGTAATGTAGCTGTTGAATTCAACTATTTTAAAAAGATTGTAACCTGTGTATCCTGAACACTGACCGGCACGCTTCAAGAAGGCAAACAGTTGAATCTGGCTAGTTTTCATTTCGTAGCAGGAAGGCGAAAAAAGAGAGAGAGCGCCCATAATTTTTTTATATTTATGTTTTTCAATTTTACAAAAATAAATGTCTCTTAAAAACTTTGTCAAGACTATACCTATACCGCCATTTGAAACGGTGACTGGTTTCAAACGACAGTTGCATTTCCAACCGCTCTTTGAGATGACAGTTGGAGGTAACACCGCCCAAAACCGGCGGTTGCCTGGGGAATATGGTCCCCAATCTGCAACTGCCGTTTGAAACAGAGGTTAACTTTGGCCCCCACAAGCTAGGGTAGGAACCGTCGTGTGAAAGGGCGGTTAGTCCAACAGTCGTTTCAAACGGTAGTTGCAGCCCGCTACCGCCGTTTGAAGCGGTGGTTGGGTCACCCCTCTATAAAAACTCGAAAATTCCTCAGAAATATCATAAAAGTTTAGATAAAAAGAGAGAGAGGGTGGAGAGGAGAAGGAAGGGAATGAGATGGAGGTGGTGGAAGAAGTGAATGTTGTAATTGTTTTCTAATTCTCTAAGGCATATTAGCACCAGCAATGACGCATGATTAAGTTGCACTGTACATATCATTGCAAATTTGTGCGTTTTATTTCTATGTAATATTCCTTTTAAATGATCTTATTTTCATGTACAAAATTTTATTAACTGCATAAATTTTCTAAAAACATGTCTCAAACAAAATTATATGTATTCCAATGGCGGTAGGCCAACCGTTTGAAACGGCGTCCGGATGCCGATCGCCGGGTCACATCACAACCGTTGTATCAAACGGCGACCGCCATTTAGCGGTATAGGTATAGTTTTGACAAAGTTTTTAGAAGACATTTATTTTTGCAAAATCGAGAAAAAATAAACATATATATTAAAATTCGAGAGCCCGAGACCACCGAAATCAGCCCAACTTGTGCTCCGCTGTGCGGCCGGCCCACTGACTCAGTTAAATGAATTTCAGTTGGGTTGAAAACCCGGCCCAACCCGCCACTGCACACAGCCTGCACCAGACGGACACCGCCACCGCAGCAACATCGTGCAGGAAACCGGACAGCTATGCCCGATCGCCTCCTCTCTCTCTTCCTCTCTCCTACCTCCCGCCCAGATCTCCTGAGCTTCGAGAGAGCACCAGCAGCCTCGCCTCCGCGCAACACGAGAACGGACATGGCGGCCTTCACCAAGCTCGAGGACTCCCCAATGTTCCGCAAACAGGTGCCGGCCCCCCTCCCCCTGCCTCCCTTCTCTACCCACGCGCACGCGGGTTCCCTGACCCGATCCCTTCGTGGCATTATTTCGTGTTTCTTCGAATCTCGGTCGGTTCGATGTCATCAGTTGGATTTGGATTGGTTCGAATATGCGGAATGGAAGGATTCGAGTCGTTTTCAGAGTTTGGGTGGCTGTGACAGAGCTGGGGCGGATTCGGATCGTTTTGTGTGCGGGAGATCTCGACTATGTAGTGTGATCCAGTGTGCGTCGATCGGTTTGGATTAGGAGCGCCGGAAATTTCTGATCAGGATCGAATTTTCACGTTATGTTTGTTGTTGTAATTCCGTGTTTGGACGCATTGGGCATGCCAGGTGTTGATTTCGCTGAATGACTAATGCATCCTCCGATATCCCACATTGTTCCGAAGGGGTTAGAAGTTAGGACGAGCTTGTGGCAATTGTGCCATTTTTGAAGTTTAAATGTTGCTGTTGTGCTGCATCACATGTCTGGATAGAACGGGAGGGTCCTGTTTGAATTGAGCTCATGGATTTGGTAAAAGTGGTGAGGTTTTGCTTGGTCCAGGTCGTTGTGTTAGTTTGCTGTTTATTTTCTTCTTTGAATAGAACGGCTGGATCCTGTTTGAATTGATCAGGTTTTGCTTTTGGTAAGTCAAGGTATACAATACTATCTTTTATAATGAATATTGGTCCGTCTTCGAAACAGCCATGTTAGTCAATTTCTTAAAAGTCGAAATATACAGAAGTTTGGACATTGGTCTTAATTCTTAACAATTTTGCTGATAATTTGGATTGTTAGTTTCTCTCCACAATCATCAATTCCTCTTTATCTATATGCAATTTAAATAAACCTATACATATGTGGCCCTGACTTATTCCCAACATCTTCAGGTTAATTCTTTGGAACAACTCACTGATGAACTGAAAGATCGTTGCTCAAATCTGCATAAAGGATGTAAAAGATTCATGTACATTTCTTTCCTACCTCCTGTTCCGTATTTGTAAACACTTGAGTGTTGTGGGCCTTGTGGCTGAAAATAACTTGAGGCAAATGCCATAAATGCATACTGTCTTAGTGCACAAGTTAAAAATAAGGTTCCTTTATACAAATTCCTTTTAGTTCAAGTAATTCATTCAATATTTCGATTGTTTTACTTTTCTGTTTTAGGTTTGACGTTTTAGTCTTCATAATCTTCTCTGAAACTGTAGTATATATATTTTTTTGTGAGGAAACTGAAACTGTAGTAGTTTTGGTAGTTTGTAGGATTAACGAGCATAGTTTTAGTAAGAAACTGTATGCACCTACATGGTTGAGCTTTTGCTTTTTTACCATGTTGCTAATAACCTTAGTTTCAGGGGGTCACTTGATGAGGCATATGCAGGGGATCTTTCATTCGCTGATTCTCTGCAAGCATTTGGTGCTGGTCTAGATGACCCTGTTAGTGTTGCCATTGGAGGTTATTTCAGCAAAGCTCTGATGTATTTATTGCTTAGTTCTGTCCTTTCATCTTATCTACACCTAGCAAAGAATTGAGTTCTATTGTTTTCAATTTCTCATTATATTGGTGTCATTTTGTTTATCATTGGATATTTACTGCATCTTAATTTTAATGCCCGGAAATCAAAACATCAGATCATTATGATATAAAATAGTAGAGATATGTACATAGCCATGCAGTCATTAATTAATCAATTTACATATTTTCTCAAAACTGTAGCCTTTACTATGTTGCAGGGCCCGTGATGTCGAAGTTTACTACTGCTTTCAGGGAGCTCGGAACATACAAGGAACTCCTTCGTTCTCAGGTACTTGTACTATTATAGAGCATTGGAATTGACCTGTACTTGTAAGGAAAATTGCATTGCTATTAAAGAATGTAGATTTTGAACTTGACATCTCGGGTTTATCCCTGTGAACCTTGCATGACCTGCATTATTTTCAGTTTACAATATTCACATCATCGGTCAATGTTACTTTCCTTCTCTTAGTTACGTTTTTGAATTACATCTAGAACTTTCAGACTCAATTTGCCACCTATACTTTCGCATATTTAGCACCTAAGATTCTGGGATTACTTGGTAAATTTCAAAATGCAATAAACTGGAAGTATAGGTGATAACTGTTAAATTTGTGTGTGTGTGTGTGTGGGGGGGGGGGGGCATATATTTATTTGTTGCTATACATGGATCAGGAGGAAGTGTGAAAATGGTTCCTTGCATCCTGAAATGGCTGCATTATCAACTAGGAAAATTGTGTGTTCAAGTAGAATAATAAATTATTCTGTGATGAAATGTTCTTGCAATAAACTGATGTACTAATCCGATCTCTCTAGATTTGGTAAATTTCTTTGGCTCGGGGGTGCTGATATGTCACTGCTATAAACAGTACAGATCATCTTTTTTTTTTTGCATTCTAATTATAATCATTATTTTACCTCCAAACAGGTCGAGCATATGCTTAGTGATCGTCTGTCACAGTTCATTAACATGGATTTAAATGGTGTGAAGGTAAGCTCCCTCCTCTCCTCTTCGCTCCCACCCCTCACAACACAGACGTGCATGTATGGGCACATGGGCACCCACCCCAAAGAAATAAAATAGAAACATACTATTGTGTAGCTTATGGTCTGTATCTCGAGTAAGCAACATATATTATGAACTTGTGTGAATGTACGTAGGTCATGGCAGATCATTTTTGATGGTTTGATAAGTTTATGCTCGCGAGTCCAGACTTCAACCCTCTTACTTCTGGCAATTAACAGGAACTGTAGTCATTCCTAAAATCTGTCTAATTTGAAAATCTATTCAATCTTGGAAAATAGGAATGCTTTTAAGTGGAACACATTGATTATTTGTGTTGGCAATGACAACACCCCAGGTGAGTTCTAAACTCACTGCCCACACCCCCACACGTAGGAGCTAGAGGTAAGAGGAGAGAATGAGCACATCACACACACGCCAAGTCCTAGACTCTTCTTTGCTGCTAAACTGATGAGCCACAACTGCTCTTCTACTTCTTATAGACATCAAGTAGAGCTACCAGTTATGGAGTACTTCTACCAACTAATAGTACTATACATGGCAGAGGTATACTGCCTCACTACTCAAATCACTTATGTCCTATACGACAGGCAGTGTGCAGGCCATACAGCCGGCCAAGGAGCTCTACCTGCTCCATTGACTTTTGCAAAAGAAGAGATTAAAGACGAGCTGATCAATTACTTAACAATTTGATATACATAGTCTTTGTTTATACATTTTTTACATTTTTTGTAAAAATCTTTCCATATATAGGATTGTCGGCAACGTTTGGACAGGGCCGCAGTGGCTTATGATCAGGTGACACTTTTATTTGAGCTATGTTGTTTGTTGATATCTGATTGCCTTCTTTATTTTATCTTCACGTAACATCATTAATTCTTGATATCTCTTACATTTTAATGTAATACGCCTATGTCTTGTTAAATTCTGGTGCTATCTTGATTTTTAGGCACGTGAAAAGTTTGTGTCAGTGCGGAAAGGGACTAGAGCAGAAGTCGTGACGGAACTTGAGGAGGTAAGATGTGTCCATAAAGTTTTTTTTTATGGGGTAGATGAGTGTATATTTTGCTTTGATACCATCTCCCTAATCCCAACTTTACAGGATCTGCAAAATGCCAAGTCAACTTTCGAAAGATGTCGCTTTAACTTAGTATGTATATCAACATTTTCCATCTGCACGTATATTTTTTGGCCAGACCAATGATTCTCCTTTGTTGCAAGGAATTCAGGTACATGCCCTCGCAAACATTGAAGCAAAAAAGAAGTATGAGTTCTTGGAATCAATAAGTGCAGTGATGGATGCCCATTTGAGATATTTTAAGCAGGCATGGTTCCTTTCCATGTGCCAAATAATTCATGGTTTTTGTTGGAAAAAGTGTATTTTTGATCCCTCGAATATTGCAAATGTGCGACCAAGGTTTTTGAGGCGTCGCCTAGGCGTCCAGGCGTTCCCTGCACACCACAAAAATCTGGACGCCTAAGGCGCCTAGGCGTCGCCTAGGCGGTAAGGCGCCCAGAGATTTTCCAGGACGCCTCAACACCTCAAAAACCTTGTGTGTGACATTCATCCCTAATGTTTCATTTGATGCAAATCAACCCCTTAATTAACTAACCGGTGCATTTATCATCCATAACTTATTTAATGATGGTTTAGTATAATGTAACATTGGTATAGGCCATGTAATCATCTTATTAATCATTGCTTAGTCACGTTTAATGCTTAATCAAAAGTTTGGTGTGAATCGGATCTGTCAAAATTTCTGATAAAATTTTTATAGGTAGCAAATTTAGAGAATTTTCTGATTTTTTTGTGTGTTTTATATCTTCAACTCAACATATAAGTAGTGATTTGTCGGATGATTACGTGGGCATAAACTACCCTTAGATGGTACTAAACTAATTTTTTTTTTGAAAGATACACCCCAAGGGAGACCCCGGCCTTTGCCACTGTGCCATGAGCTCCTTGGCATGGCACTAAACTATTGTTAAACTAAGGTGGGATGATAAATGTATCAATTTAGTTAAGGGTTGATTTGCACCAAATGAAACATGAGGGATGAATATCACACTTTTGCAGTATTTGAGGGATGATAAATACACTTTTTCCTTTTTTTTGTTTGGGTCCTTGATTTTGTTCTTTATGATGTATAGGGATATGAGCTACTGGGTCAAATGGAACCATTCATTCACCAGGTTTAATAATATTTCATATGACATAGTGGTCTTTAACTAAGAGAAATATTCAGTTGGCTCAACGTGAATCAGCTGACTAGGACTTAGCAATTACTTTGGTAAAGCTTGAAATCTTGATGCAGGTTCTAACATATGCACAACAATCTAAAGAAATGGCTGTAAGTGAGCAAGATAAGCTTGCAAAGAGAATTCAGGAGTTCAGAACTCAAGAGGAAATAGCAAATGTGAGAATGGCTAGCAATGTAGACACATCTACTAGCGGTGATGGTATCCATGTTGTTGGTCTTCAATCCTACAAAACTATTGAAGCCTTGATGCAGTCAACTGCCAGCGGTGAGGTAATAAACTGCCAGCGCATCAAAAAATATTCATAAAAGCTTATGGATTCTGCTTCATGTGATGATTCGAAGAGACTGATTGCTGATAGATAGCATTTATGTTTCACTGAGGATCTTTTCTAACACTACTAAATTGATTTTGCATGAACCTTCCTGTAATGGGAATCCAGCAAATGGCATCCATGATTCCCCTTGTGTAATTGTACCGGGCTGATTTTTTTTGTTGTTTGGCAATTCTTAATTGTTTTCTGAACTTTCATTACTTCCCCTTACTAGTTTATTTCTTTGCCAGGTTCAAGTTATTAAACAAGGTTACCTATTTAAGCGCCCTCAAAATACCCGAGGAGAATGGAAGAGGAGATTTTTCGTTCTTGACAGCCATGGGACTCTGTACTACTATGGGAATAAGGGAAAGTCGGTATGCAATCTAAATTGGCCATTGATGCAGCTTGAAAACATATTTGGAACCTGGCATTCACATGCAGGGGCTCCTTATTCTTTGTTTGCATGAATAGTAAAACTTGTATTAGGCACTATTATATATTTGGCCTACTTATCTGATTATATTGGGTATAATCTATCTGTATTTACAATATCCTATTTCTATCAGCTTCTGGCCCATTTTTTATTACGCTATTCATGGCAATTTCCTTTAAACTATAATGGAGTATATATTTGTAATTTTATTCAAGCGGTGATGTGTCCTTTAGTGGGTATGTCTGACCTAGGCATCTTTCTTCCACCAGTGGAGTGTCTTATTTAAGGGCAGTACATAATTTGCACTGGAAAATTTCTGTGCAGTAGATTATTTTCAAGGGGTGTGTTGGTTATCTTAAATGCAGCATATGACTGTGTTATATATTTTATCCTAAGATGCCAATTTGCTTATGTTATGTATTCTGTACTTTGCATGTACCTGTTTCTTATATTCTGTTGGAAGCAAGGAGGGGCATCACAGCAAACAGCTGGTGAAGGAGTCGGTGTTTTTGGTCGATTCAGATTCTTGAACCAAAGAGCTTCATCTCAGGGTGAAGATTCACTATCATGTCACACAATTGATCTCCGAACTTCAACAATTAAGATTGATGCAGATGAAAACGATTTAAGATTTTGCTTCAGAATAATCTCACCCATTAAAACATTCACGTTACAGGTAATTGCACAGTTAGTCCTCACATGTTGAACTTTCTTTGTGGTATGCATGTTTTTTGTGTTTCAAAAAATAAACGAACAAACTGAATACACTTTCTATGATATTTTTCATTCTTCGATACACACGTGTCAGATTTGAATGATTTTCACTTTATTTATGGCAGGCGGAATCAGTGGCTGATCAAAAGGACTGGATCCAGAAAATTACTGGAGTTATTGCATCACTACTAAATTCACCATTCCCACAGCAGGTTTGGTGCAGCCACGCTTTTAATGCATCATATACCTAGTCCCGGTTTACTTTTTGGTTGAAACAAAGAATAGATTTATCAATATCAAATTCCATGCACAAGACTGGATAATCATGTCATAATAAAGTAATTATGCTTGGTTTGCCTAGTTTGGCTCCATTTTACTGTGTTTTACATGTACATGCATATCTTCAATCTATTAATAATTCAAGGTATGGTACTAATTTTGTTATTCTGAGTTCATTTCATTTCAGCTGTCATATGGTAATCCAGCAACAGAGAGTAACAGATCCGCGAGTTCTGTTGATTCTTTATCTATTGAAGATAACAAGAGTTCAGAGGGACATGATGATATATTCAACCTTCTGAGGAATATTCCTGGAAATGACAGCTGTGCAGAATGCCGTTCTCCGGATCCTGATTGGGCATCTCTAAACTTGGGTATTCTTATTTGCATTGAGTGCTCTGGGGCTCACCGGAATCTTGGTGTGCACATTTCAAAGGTGCAACGTCTAACTTTCTTATAACATGATATATGCTAACCTGTGATAATGTCAGCTGACCCTGTCTTCTGTAGAAAAAGGTTCGGATTGTTGGATTTATTAACTATAAGCGATGATAGATGCATTAAATTTGTAATACAATACAGCTTTTGTTCTCATACTTGTCATTTCTGACATCGAGATCCCCAATAAAAAACTTTATCCATCACATGCTTTTAGAAAAAAATTCTTTTGAATTGCATATACATTAATTTCCATGTGGTAAATTTTAATATTTTATGTGGTAGTGAACCAAGCATTAGTTTTAAAGACTCGGTATGAAGGGCAACACTTTGATTTAAATGTTTCTAATGGATGCACCCTTCATATTTAGATTTCAAAAAAAAAAAATAAAAATCTTTTAGTTCATGTGTGGTGCTCTGAATGAGTAATACTTGCTATTTATCATATGAGATGTTGTTTCTAAGTTTTTAAAAAACTTGAAGTCTGAGATTAGAAAAAAAAAGTCGCTAGCATCTATATATATAACCTATATAGATGCACCCCGAACAATCATTAATTGTATAGATCTTAACATGCAAGCTATCCACATCATCATCCACTAAGGTCACCTATTTCTGTGACTAAATACATAGAGGTGTTACGAATGAATGTGAAAGAATGATTTAATTGTTTGATTGTTGAACAGTAGTTACAAATATATACAAGCCCAAGGGGCTAGATGAAAAGGTGTCTTGCCTCTGCGGTAAGACACGGTGCCCCTTCGGTGAAACTGCCAGAAGCAGTTGGAACTTGGTGCTGACGATACCTTTTCGGTAGGGGTTTCTTGCATTGTACGATACCCTTTGACTAATACTAATCCTACCACTAATTAACTATATCTATCTATTGATCACTAATTAATTATCTCTAATTAATCTTAACACTCCCCCTTGATCAATAGATCTTGCGAAGGCACCGTTTAATCTTGTAGAATCTTTGATATTGGATTGTCAATCGTAGTCTTGAAAGCTTTGGAAAACCCTGTGGGAAAAACCAAAGTATATCGATATATCTGGTAAAACTCCTAAAAACCCAGTGGGAAAAATAAGGAGAAAATCCCATGATATATATAATTCACAATGTCTGTAGACCCTTTATGTAATATTAAAGACTTAGTCTAAAGACACTTTGATCAAAGATCAATATGTCATATATTATCCTTGAAAAACCTCTGTGAGGAAAAATAGATAATATGACAATTACCATGTGTTAACATTATCTCATTAAAAACTTTATGTGAGGAAGCTCTTTAAGAGTAAAACTCATATAAAGAAAAGAGTGTAATGTGATGCTTATGTAGGTTATATCTTAATGAGATTCTCCCCCTGATTTTTGCAAATCTCTAAGTCTTCTCATACCAATTCCTTTAACGCATTTAGAAAATGATGAATATGGTAGAGACTTTGTAAATAGATCAGCTAAATTATCACAAGACTTAGTTTGCAAGATTTCTATTTCTCCATTCTTTTGGAGTTCATGGGGGTAGAATAGTTTAGGAATAATATGCTTAGTCATATTACTCTTTATATAACCTGACTCCATCTGAGTAACACATGCTGAATTATCTTCAAAGATAATTGTCGGTGTATCAACCGTTCCAATACCACAAGATTGTATTATGTGGTTTATCATTCTGCGGAGCCATACGCATTCGCGTGATGCCTCGTATAATGCTATTATTTCAGAATGATTGGTTGATGTAGATACTAAAGTCTGCTTTGTAGACTTCCAAGATATTGCTGTGCTACCTTGCATGAATACAAAGCCTGTTTGTGATCTGCCATTGTGGGGATCTGATAAATAACCGGCATCTGTATATCCTATAAGATTAGGATTTTGACTTCTACTGTAGAATAATCCAAGATCTCTAGTGCCATTGAGGTATCTGAAAATTGATTTAACTCCTACCCAATGACGTTTGGTAGGTGCAGCACTATGTCTTGCTAATAAATTTACTGCAAATTCAATATCCGGCCGGGTATTGTTAGCAAGATACATAAGTGCTCCAATCGCACTCAGGTATGGGACTTGTGGTCCTAATACCTCTTCATCTTTTCCCCGTGGTCTAAAAGGATCCTTCTCAATATCTAAGGATCTTACTACCATGGGAGTCTTTATAGGATATGCTTTGTCCATATTGAATTTCTTCAATATTTTATCAATATAGGCAGATTGGTATACGAATATACCATTGGGTAAATGCTCAAGTTGTAAACCTAAGCAATACTTCGTTTTACCCAAGTCCTTCATCTCAAACTCCGTCTTTAAATGATGACGAGCTTCATTAATATCGGTTTCGTTGCCAATGATATTAAGATCATCGACATATACCGATATGATACAAAATCCTGTCGAGGACCGTTTAATGAAGACGCAAGGATAGTCATCATTGTTTGTGTATCCCTTCAACCTAAGGAATTCACTTAACCGATTGTACCACATTCGGCCTGACTGTTTTAAGCCATATAATGACTTCTGCAACTTGATGCAATACATGTTACGATTTGCCTTATTATCTGGTATACGGATTCCATCGGGAACCTTCATGTATATATCAGAATCTAGTGACCCGTATAAATATGCTGTCACTACGTCCATCAACTGCATAGATAGACGATTTTGTACTGCCAATGAGATTAAATATCGGAACGTTATTCCGCTCATGACCGGAGAGTATGTTTCGTTGAAATCAACGCCAGGTCTTTGCGTAAAACCTTGTGCCACTAGCCTCGCTTTATACCTCACCACTTCGTTGTTTTCGTTTCTCTTACGAACAAAAACCCATTTATATCCCACAGGTAGGATACCGGGAGGTGTTGGCCTAACTGCCGAAAATACCTTTCTTTTATTTAGCGAGGCAATCTCTACTTCAATTGCTTCTTTCCACTTATCCCAGTCCGAGCGCTTTTTGCACTCAGCCATAGACTTGGGATCCAAATCAGTGTGAAAGACATTTGCAATTTCTTCAGAGAAATAGGAGTCGACTACTATGGACTTACGATCATAAGATTCTCCAGTCTCAACAAAATTGATAGCGATTTCTTCAATCCTTAAAGATTCATCATTATTTCCCTCAATGATGGATCCAAGAAGTTCCGATGTATTAGCTCCAGTGTTTATGAGCATAACTGAGCTAGAGTGTGGATTGTAACTATCCACAGGACATACAATGTCCTTCGGGTGTCCATTAACCAAATTTGTATTTGATTTTGTTGTCTTCTTCTGCTTATTGGCAGACTTATCTTGCTTCTTAGAAGTGCTTCTCCCCCTTTTATTATTAATTGGGGGTTGAGTGGTTTTCTTTGGTACCTCCACTCTTTCAGGCACATTCCTTGCAGGATGATAAGACTTCGTGACACCATTATAATCTGTAAAAGCGTCTGGCAGATTATTTGCAATATTTTGCAAGTCAATAATTCTCTGAACCTGTTGTTCAGTCTCAATAGTATGTGGATCTTGAAATGAAATGCCTTTAGCATTCCATTCTATTTCCTGGCATTTATTTCGGTACGATTCTCCCCCTAATGCCGGGAAATGATCCTCATTAAATATGCAATCAGCGAACCGGGCAGTAAAAAGATCCCCTGTCAAGGGTTCTAAGTACTTTATGATTGACGGAGAGGAATATCCAATATAGATCCCCATTTTCCTGTGTGGACCCATTGATGTTCGCTTAGGTGGTGAGATGGGTACGTATACAGCGCACCCAAATTTACGCAAATGGGAAATATTAGGAGGATTCCCATGTACTAAATGTAAGGGGGAAGTGTCATGATATGCAGTTGGTCGTAGTTGGATTAAGTCTGCAGCGTGCAGAACTGCATGACCCCAACACGATGTAGGCAATTGACAATTCATGAGTAAAGGTCTTGCTACAAGCTTGATCCGTTTAATCAGTGATTCAGCCAATCCATTTTGAGTATGGACATAAGGAACTGAATGCGTAACTTGAATTCCCAATGCCATACAATAATCGTTAAATGCACGGGATGAGAATTCTGCAGCATTATCCATACGAATAGATTGTATCCTATGTTCAGGATATTGCGCCTTTAATTTTATGACCTGAGCCATAATTTTGGCAAAGGCATGGTTACGTGTCGATAACAAAGACACATGAGACCATCTAGTAGATGCGTCAATCAAAACCATAAAATATCTAAATGGTCCCGATGAAGGCTGAATCGGACCACAAATATCTCCTTGAATTCGTTCAAGGAATTTTAGTGGTTCTGCTCGGATTTTAAGATAGGATGGTCTTACAATTAATTTCCCAGTAGCACAAGTAGTGCAACAAAAATCTTTATTCTGGGGAAATTTAGCTTTTGCCATGTCATGACCTATTGAATTGTTTATAATTTTCCTCATCATCCCTATTCCTAGATGTCCAAGTCGATCATGCCAATTTCGGAATGTATCGACATCTTGGAAAATTATTTTATAAGTAACATGTGGAACAGTTTTAATAAATGTATAGTACAATCCAGTTTGGAGTGAAGAGAATTTTTCACATATTTGTTTGCCATAGCCCGTTAGTTTGGTCAATAGGAGGTATTCCTTATTACTATCTACATGTGTTTCTGCATGTAGGCCATTCTTACGGATATCTCTAAAACTTAGAAGGGTACGGGTAGAATTAGGATACAGTAAGGCATCCTCTATCGTTATTTGTGTACCCATAGGCAATGTAATAGTAGCTCGTCCAGAACCAACTATCACAGTGTCTTTACCATTTATGGTCATAATATTTCCTTCCTTTTTCTTAAGGGTTTGGAAATATTTAATTTCTCTAAGTATAGAATTTGTGGTGCAAGAATCCACAAGGCATAATTCTTCCTCCGATGGATTGTTTGTTATCGACATCTATGTGTCATGTAATAGAAGGGAAATAAATATATAATGATTATATAACAAAAGAGCAAGGGTATATAAATATTGTATATAAAAGAATTACAAAAATAAATAGATGATTTATTTATATACAAACAAATGGGTACAAGATTGTTATAATATAGCTACTATTATTATTACAACACAAATTGTCAAGTCTGGACCAAACTACTCTAGATCTCCAAATATGTCTCCAGATTCAAAGTCTATGAGCATATTATCTGTCGATGGGAGATCCTTAGTGGTGGTGTTGTTTCTTTTAATCGGGGCTTCCCGAGAACAACCCACTTCTTTATCCTCAGAGACAAGATTGAAATGGGTTTCATATCTTTTCTCTTCTGCTGGTTTGGTCTCTTTTAATGACTTCTGATATAATGCAACCAAGTGCTTAGGGGTCTTGCAAGTCTTAGCAAAATGTGAATAATCCCCGCATCGATGACACTTTTTGTCATTCTTGGGTTTTGCATTGTCTTTCTTCTTATTATCGAAGTGAGGCTTGTTGCCTTTGTTGAATTTGCGCTTGTTAAACTTGTTCCGTGGATCTCGTCGTTGGAACTTCTGTTTATTCCTATTGCTCTTCTGTACATTATGAACCTCAGGGAGAGGTGCCGATCCAACAGGATGTTTTTGATGGTTCTTCATAAGAAGTTCATCATGTTTTTCGGCTTGAGATAATGTATGTATAAGCTTGGAATAAACTGTATATCCATGAGCCCTATATTGTTGCTGAATAACCCTATCAGAAGGGTGCATAGTAGAGAGGGTCTTCTCTATTTTGTCAGCATCAGTAGGCTCTTTCTCACAAAATTTTAAACGAGAGCAGATTCTATGAACAGCGTGATTATAATCAGCCACGGTTTTGAAATCTTGTAAGCGTAGATGATTCCATTCGTGGTTGGCCTCGGGCCAAATAAGTTCTTTTTGCTGATCATAACGTTCTTTGAGAGCAACCCATAATTCCCGGGCATTCTCAACCATAACGTATTCGGCTTTTAAATCTTTATGAATATAAAAGCGCAACAATGCCAGAGCAGAATAATTCTGGTGATCAGTTACAACAACCCCTTGTTGAGGTTCTTGTATAGTTGAGGAAATTTTCCTAGCCGCAAGTGCAATCTTTATATCAGAGGCCCAAGTTGGGTAATTACTTCCATCTAGAGTGAGTTCCTCAAATTCTCTAGTGGTAGTCATATTCCTATACGGGTGATTATCGAGTAATCATTATATGTATAGGATTTAATATAGTTCAGGACTGTTGTAATAATAAAGTACTAAATTATAACATAAATCAATTGAAAGTAAAAACAATTCATTTGATGTCCATGTGATATAACTTGTGGTTTGTAAGGTATATACAAATCTATATACTATTATTAGAATTATATTTGCAACAAACATATCGCTGGATAAGGTTTAAGTACAGCAATATATTTTAAACAGAAAATTTAAATTACAAATATAATATTTTAGTTTGCACAAAATGAAAGATTGCAACACAAATGAATAATAGTTTGAGACAAATGAAAAACTTGAGAAAGAATTACAAACCACAAATATATTATTCACGGTTACAGCATAATATGCAGGCACAAATATATAATATTACAAAGTCACTGATAGCATAAATTAAATTGTACCAATTATTCAAACTTATGCAGGAAATTAGGAACTAAAACTAAAAAAAATGAAACTGATAAAGAAAAAAGAAAAAAAAAATAAACAGAAAGGGAGGGGGGGCGGTCCGGCCGGCCCAGCGCTGGCCGCGGCCCAACTGTGTTGCGGCCCAGCAGCGCAGGCGCGGCCCGAACTAGCCCGCCGGCCTGCTATAAGAAGGGAGCGGTTAGGGTTTCACCCTAACCGCCCCAAGCTCCAGGCCGCCGCCGCCGCACCCCTCCTGCCACGCCCGCCGCCGCCGCACCCCGCCTGCCACGCCCGCCGTCGACCAGGTGCCGGCGTTGCCCGTTGTCAGGCCGAGCGCCGGCGTCGGCCGCCGACAGCCGCGCGTGCGCCTCGCCGTCGCCTCGAGGAACCGCGCCGGCCGCCGCCCTCCGGCTTGCCGTGGATGCCGCGCCGGTCGTCGTCCTCCGGCTTGCCATGGAGGCCGCGCCGGTCGCCGTCCTCCGGCTTGCCGTGGAGGCCGCGCCGGTCGCCGTCCTCCGGTTCGCCGTGGAGGCTGCGCCGGTCGCCGTCCTCCGGTTCGCCGTGGAGGCCGCGACGGCCGCCGCCCTTCGGCTCGCCGTGGATGCAGCGCCGGCCACCGTCCTCCGGCTCCTGTGGATGCAGCGCCGGCCGCCGTCCTCCGGCTCCTGTCCCCGCTTCCTCTGATCCATGGCCCCGGGGAGCAGGCCATGGGGGACCGCTGGCCAGGATGCGCCTCGGCCGTCCTCTTGAAGAGGATTGCTGAGCGCGCCCCAGCCAGTCCCACGCCGACGAATCAGTGAAGGGGAGCGTCCTTCCCCTCAACCGAGGAGGAAGGGCGCCCGGAGCCGATTGGGCGAGGAGCGGCAGCGGTGACGTTGGCGTAGGAGCGCAGAGGAGGAGTTGCAGACGATGCGCGAGGAAGGGCGGTGTCGAGGTCGTAGGCGAAGCCCGGTGGCCAACCTCTTGCTCCGGCGGCGCTGCCGTTCCAGTGGGCAGCAACTGCCGGTGGTACGGTTGAAGACGGCGTCGGCAGCGAGAAGACGTTCGGCGACGACATCGGTGGCTGCGGCATTGGATTCGGTGGGGCTCCATCAATGCGCCGAGCGAACGTGGTGGCGCTGATGTGCCTCGGGCAGACGCTCGGGGCGTACTGGATGAGGCGCGGCGAGGAGCGTCGGGCTCCGGCGACCGTACGGACGCCGTTGAAGCGACGCAGGGGGGCGCGACCGGTGTCGATGTCACGGAGAGCCCGACGGACGGTGCTCTGGATGACATAGCGTGGAGGGCCAGCGACATTGCGGTTTGTGAACATGTTCTCCATCGCGTTCGTGATGGTGTCTACCATCGCGTTCATGGAAGGTGAAGAAGGAACCGAAGCCATGGTGGAGGCTTACTCTGGTGAGTCTCCGACGATCTCCCGGCGAGTTCCCTCTCTGCCTGTGCTCGGTGGTTGGAAGGCAAAGTGCTGATAACGTGTTACGAATGAATGTGAAAGAATGATTTAATTGTTTGATTGTTGAACAGTAGTTACAAATATATACAAGCCCAAGGGGCTAGATGAAAAGGTGTCTTGCCTCTGCGGTAAGACACGGTGCCCCTTCGGTGAAACTGCCAGAAGCAGTTGGAACTTGGTGCTGACGATACCTTTTCGGTAGGGGTTTCTTGCATTGTACGATACCCTTTGACTAATACTAATCCTACCACTAATTAACTATATCTATCTATTGATCACTAATTAATTATCTCTAATTAATCTTAACAAGAGGATCAACCATTTAAGAGATGTTCTCTCAAATAATCAACATGTTTTCATGTATGATGTCATTTGTACAAGTAATTAGACAAGAACATTGGTTCATGGTTTATTGATTTTTTTTCAAATCCCGCAGCAACACGCGGGGCATCACCTAGTTTTCTATATGTTAGTACCACAGCTAATGTTCTTACTTGATGTAGGTTCGCTCCTTAAGATTAGATGTGAAAGTCTGGGAGCCAGTAATTATGGATTTATTCCATGCACTTGGAAATGATTATGCTAATTCCATTTGGGAAGCCCTACTTCCGAAAGAAGATCAAGGGTATGTTAAAGCATACAATCAGATCTGTATATTTGCTTAACTGTAACTATTTTTTACCTTGATGTTCTATGCATTTTCCTTCCAGGCAACACTACTCTTTTTCTAGTTTGTAATCTGTGGAACGTTGGCTAATATAGACTAACAAAGTTAGTGCTAGCATGGATTGCATGTAGATGCTGTATCCTCCTACATATGTCTTCTGAATCAGCACAAACCATTTCGGTTGTCATCAAATTGATCTTTTTATCAAGTAATGTTTAGGCATTTTTCATAAAAATGACCCAGGCTTTTGGAAAAGGAGAGGTCATTAGGACGACATATTGGGAGCCTAGCACCACAGTTCTCTTGGACCATGTATTTTTCTTCTACCTTAATGAAATGACGTGCAGTTCTCCTGCGCCGTTTGAGAAAAAAAAGCACCACATTTCTGACGAACTCATCATTTTAGGCTGAATTATAATGAAGTTGGCATTAGAGACTGAATTAGGACTTTGATTTACCATTGAGCTTTTAGTGTGCACTAAAATTGATCTGTTTAATGCACAACAACATGATGAATAGCATCCAGCATGGTTCTTTCTCATCTGCAAATTCAAGTGTCAATAAATTATCCAGTAGATGTCCATGATGTAGTCCTGCTTTTTTCTTTTCATCCATCATACAAGACTCATCAGTTTTCTGATTACAATAATCCACAAAGGAGTTATAAAACAATTATTTGAATCCTAGGCTGCTGCTGACCATATTTCTGCCTGTTAAGAGCATTGCAGCCAATATGATCTGAAGTTCATGCATGGTGAACGAATACCACTGTTTTTCCTTTTGTGTAATTTCTGCGGCATTTTGTTACATTGTTCTATGTTCATGCAGAATGGATGAATCAAATGGAGCTATTCTTTTCATTGAAAAGCCTAAACCCAGTGATGCTTTTTCAATAAAGGAGAGGTATATACAAACAAAGGTAAGCTCCTTGACGCTTCCTTTTATATTTGATCAACCTATTGATTTCTCCACAACTAATATATTTGGGAATTAATTTTACGTAATTTCATATTGGAGGCTTACGTTCAAGTTCTATGATTTATTGTCTGTTTATGCACATATACATATTGAGGCAGTTAGCAAAATTTAGATGGACAATGTAGATTCCCTTATGGTGCAACCTTATAATTGGAGGACATCTTCAGACTTACGGGCTTTTGATACCACACTAAGACAAATATATCATTCCTTACCAATTATAGGTGTATTGTTGGACAGATAACCTACATGTGCGACAAATCATCATTGGGTTTGAGACTTATATTGGGATCAGCAGCTTAGCCATCAAATAGCAAGCCACCAATGACCAAAGTATTCGTATGTCAAGCTTTCAAGCTGAAACCATGCTCAAATAAGTAATGCTGAGACCATTATTTTCTTCTATTTATAATACTTAGGTTTATTAGGTCCTAGGGTACATAGTATTTAGCTTTGTGTATGAATTACGGGCCTCCATTAGCACAGACCATAAAGTATTTGATCTAGGAAAATGAATTAACAAGAAAACATATACCCACTTTAAGTTGTACAGATTAGTCTCTTTTGCAACATGACGGGAATATAGTATAGTACAAATATTGCAGCAACTTCACTCTTAATTTCCTCGCTGGACTAACATTGTGACAGAACGTCCAAGAACGTGGAAGGATATTGCAAATTTTAGAGTATCTGTCAGTTTGCATTTCCCCATTTTATAGTTATTGTGCATATTCACTGGACCTGCACTTGAATATATTTGGGGCTACTCAGATGAATGCACGTGCTATTCATAACAACAAACACAAGCAGCATGGTATCGTGTTGTTAGTTCAGTATTATTCTGTCATTCATTCTCATAAGTTATCCATGCAGTACGTGGACAAACTTCTTTTTGCCAGACATACCGATCAGGTTACCGTTGATATTTTGGAAGCTATAAGGACAAATGACGTGAGAGGAGCATATCGAATTCTTGCAATAGCTGAAGTAAGTGCTAACATGACATATGATGCTTTGAGCAAAGATGTCCATCATGTTCAGCCAGTGACAGACAAGAGTTTACTTGATCCGGTTTCTTGTGAGATAATTCGGGACTCTGGGAAACCGGAAGGCTGTTTACAAGGTTGTTCATTACTGCACTTCGCGTGCCAATATGGTCATCCAGTAATGGTGGAGCTGCTTCTACTTTTTGGTGCGGATATTAATACACAGGACTTCCATGGACGAACACCATTGCATCATTGTGTCCAAAGGAAAAATGATGACCTCACTAAGCATCTGCTGAAGAGGTAGGCTTGAATTCATGTTAATATTGTTCATGGTTTTAGTCGCAATATCATGAGTGCCTTGAGATTTATGCCCTCAAACCATATTGTTCTTGAGTCCCATATTCTCTTTCCCTTTGAATTTTAACTGTTCCAGTGTAATTATTTCCTTGTGTTCAGATTAACTGGGCAGTGACATTTAGGGTTGTATGATATTTGGTTTGTGTTTTAAACATTATATTTGTGCAGTGAAAAACACTTTGGTGAAAACTACTTTGGTTTAAATACAAATTATACAGGAAGAATTCCCAAAAATAAATTGAACTTTGGATTCATACAAAAGGGTCATCCCATGTCCAGTACCTCTGATTTCACCTTTCCCGTACATGCACAGCACTGTAGCCACTTGCTTTATTGGCTATGACTGATCGGTGGCTATACCAGAATCATGATACGATCAGTGTGGTACCCTTTGGTTGACACAGTACAAAGGGGACACTCCTTATTTTGTTTTCCCTTGTTATTACTATGATGTCCTTCGATTGCAATGGTCATTTTCATCCACAGAATATGGAACAAGAATACTTGTAGATGAGAGTCATTTTTCTATAAGAAAACTATTTTTTTACAATTCTTTCTACAGGGGTGCAAGAACAACAATTAGAGATGGTGGAGGTCTGACTGCTTTGGAGAGAAGAATGGAGCTTGGAGCTATAACTGATGAAGATTTATTCATATTATTTGTGAGGTAAGATCAAGGGAGGCTATTTTTATATCCTTGCATTGCTCATAATCACGATTCAAAATAATGCTGTGAATGATTTTCAATAAAGTTAAGGTAGAGGCCTCTCTTCCCTCTTTCTATGAAAGAGGGAAAAAAGTGCCTTGTGAGGATGACATTTTGCAAGTTCTGGGTTCAATACCCGCCATTTTTATTGAACATGTCACACCAGCTCATTGTTGCAACAGTAACCGAACACTTCTAGGAATTTAGCTGGGCAGCATCTCACAATATGAACGAACATGCTTTGTGCAGGTGATGTTGCGAGAACAACACATGGATGTAGCAACTAGCCATCTGTACCTGTTAGTGTTATAACACCTAATTTAGTTTCTGGAATGAACACGATTTCAACACCTGAAGACAAATGACTTCTACCATACCATGATACAGCATATCTGATTTCTGCACTTGGCTATGTTTGACTGTTTGTAAATTCTGTTGTTCCACATGACCACATCGCTGGTCTGTACAACAATTATAGGCAATGTACGATAATCATTCCTTTGGATGTAATTGTTGATGTTTGAGTTTCTGATGCTAAGCACTACACATAAGAACCATGGGTGCATGCCACTATTGTGAAATTTTGTATTTGTTGCAGATGTATTGTATTTGTACATGGTCGAACTGCCAAAAAATTATTGAATCTACAAGTATTGATGTGCATCATGCATGATATATTCAACATAAAAGAGGAAATGTTCAGCAGGAGCAGCTCCTCATGTGTAACCAACCCAGAATCTTTTACTTGATTCAAAGTACTCCCTCCGTCCTAGAATATAGCTTCATTTAGACCTTTTCAAAGTCAAAATTTTTCAACTTTGACCAACAATAACTCTCAAAATAATTTATTTTGAATAGAGAAGATTACATATTTTGATAGTTGGTTTTATAATAAATCTACCAATATCACTTTTATTTTATTAGTATTTATGATTATTTCGTTATACACGGTCAAAGTTGAAAAAGTTTGACTTTGAAAAAGTCTAAACGAAGCTATATTTTGGGACGGAGGGAGTATCAAGCTATAACAACTTACACGATCCAATAACTAAGCAAGCTGTTTGATCTAAGTTATAGGAGACTTTTAATCTGGCGGGTGGTGCCTTGTACGCACATTCATTTAAAGGAACATACAATATATATCATGCAAGTACATATTTGGTGCAACTATATGACACTCATCTAAACTCTAAAGGGAACCAAGTGTTCCTTAAAAATGGAAATGCTGCATAGTTCTTCATTGAAACTTGGAGGTAATACATGAATGCATCCTAGGACCCCTTGAACGCCTTTATTCCTACATATAATTAGCGTGGCAAGTAGATTGAAGAAGAAAAATCCTGCTCCAGGCTGTACCCAGAGACCCCTTGAGATGAGTGAGCAGCATTGACAGGATTGGTATGTGCATACAGATTCCCAGCATTGGGGCATAATAAAGGCTCAATCTCTTCACCATCTTTAAGCAAATTCTGTGCTTTTCTCAGCATTTTTGTTCTCAGGAACTGCAACCTCATCTCTACTTCTTTCATAGTTGGTCTCTGTCCTCCTTTGTCCCTTAAGCATGCTTCTGTGAGTGAGGCAATATCATTAATATCTTCTTGGTCTGCCTCTTCCACAATACATGAATCTATTATTTCCATAACAGTCCCTTCCTGAAGCCATTCAACGAAATAATGAGACAAGCTTTGCTTCGCGCCTAAATTATTGATAAAAATTGGCTTTTTTTCTTGTCAAAAGTTCCACAAGTATCACTCCGAAACTGTATACATCACTCTTCTCAGTTAGTTCACCAGTATGATAATACTCTGGATCCAAGTAACCGAATGTTCCTTGCACAATTGTCACCACATGAGTTTCATCAAGTGAAAGAGACCTTGAAGCACCAAAGTCTGAAACCTTTGCTGTGAAGTTGTCATCCAAGAGTATATTGGATGATTTCACGTCTCTATGGAAAATTGGTATTTCAGCAGCCGAGTGTAGGTACGAAAGTGCCCCTGCTGCTTCCATTGCAATCCGTATACGGTCATCCCATGACAACAAACATTTTGTCACAGTATCTTTATGAAGAATGTCATAGAGAGTGCCATTTGATATGAACTCATAGACTAGCAAAGGCACCTCATCTTCTAGGCAGCAACCAAAAAGTTTCACCACATTGCGGTGTATGATTTGAGATAAAATAGCGACCTCATTGATAAACTGATCTATCTCTGTTTGTTCCACTATTTTAGATTTTTTTATAGCCACAACACGCAGATCTGATAGAATTCCCTTATAAACTGTGCCATGTCCTCCACAACCAAGAACACGAGTAGCATCGAAGTTGTTGGTTGCCTCTTCTAGTTCATCCAAGGAGAATATCTTTGTTTTGTTTGTAGTGCTTTCGTTCGAAATTAGTTGCTCCAAGAGTAAACCTTGATTTTTCTTGAAGTATGCTCTTCGTATTCTCATTTGGATGCCTTTCTTCCACTTCTGCGTGAGTACAATTGTACCTAGTGCAATAGTTATGGAGCCAATGCCACAAGCAATCCCGAGGGCAATACCTAAACACATTTAATGCCGACATGAGCATGTTGTAAATTCACATTATCACGATGGATAAAAAATGGAGTACCTAGAATTATATTATGCTGCTTAGCTGACATGACACATTTATGTTTTGTTGGATCATACACCTTTCCATGGGAGCAGCTTGTACAATTGAAACCTCCTTCATAATTGTGGCATATTCCCTTGCAATTATTTGGAATTGAGCACTCGTCAATGTCTGCCAATATGAATAGTTGCGTCAGAAGCTAGTGGTGCAAGTAAAATCTGTTGCTACTTAGGCTATCCTACAGAAGGTATCTTTATAGGCTTTGGTTGCAGAGACATGTCAATGTTTGGCACATGTGAGTAAGGAATTTTTTTATCTGGGTACATGGGTAGCAATCTAGTCTTATGATCACGAGTCACTAGTGTGTATTTCATTATTTTAATTTCATTATGGTTGTGTGCACTTTAGTTGTGCAGAGGTCGGAAGGATCTCAAGATTTTTGTATCATCTCGATATAACAATCTTGAGTTTCAATAAACTTTCCTTATCGAAAAATATTTAATTTCACAAAATTCAGTGTGGTCTGTGATCGTGTAGAGGTGCTTGTGGTGCAAGTAGATGCATCAGGATTCCAAATTACTCTGAATAACTTAACTTTTTGCATTTTTTATAAATGTGTTTGAAAAATGAGACACTGTACATGCAAATATGGTTTAAGAGAGAAGTATAACCTGTACAATTATTTTGCAGGTATGGATTTCCTTGGAAGCCATCATCACACTTGCATAGATACCCATAACGTGTTTTCCCTCGCGTGACATTTTGGCAGTGGCTGTGGGCACTGACACACGCGTACGTAGCATTTCTTTGCCTAGCTTGTTGACAAGTTAAGTTTGCAACAACCCACCTTATTTTTATTTCATCTTCCTGTGAGAAATCAAAAATATCATCCTCAACAGGCATCCCATAAGTACCATCACGGTAAGTGTTGACTAGCCTTTCCATGTTGTCGAAGCTTGTGTCATTCAGCATGTTACTAACAGCCAGAAGACCATCGTCAAGAGATAAATTAGTCACACGATATTGTGTGTACTCACGATGAAGAACAGTGGCATTACTCGCAGTGCAGTTGAGCCGAAAGTTACCGCTTGCGTAACAACCTTCTTCAATACCAAAAGGGAATGGAATTGTCATGTTTCCACATGATCTTGTACAGTTCTCTTTGTACATTGAATTGTAATCTGCTTCAGAACAAATAAATGAGGTGAGGAATTAATACTAAATCCAAAGAAATTAATAAGATTAAGTTACTTAAAAGTAAATCATTTGTCTGGTTCTTCACAAGTTCATGGCAGTAAATATTGCAGGTGCTACGCGATGGTGCCAAGGTCCGACTATCGGAACAAGAGGATTATGGTGGTGAAGAACAGGACCACTCGGTGCAGGCGTGAGGCGCTCCCATTTGCGCCTGGGTGAGTTTTGCTGGGAAAATTGTCACCCAAAAAGATCAGCGTGTAGAATGGCTGCTGAAAGAGTGTTCTAGTGCCTGAACCGAACTTATGATTGTTTTCATACCATTGGCTGTAATTTTGAGCGCACAGGGCACTTTGGAGTTTGGGTGATTGATGATCTATACATACTTCTTATGTCTCTAAATGATAGTCGTTACGATTTACGTGTCAATAACTTTGACTCGATTTATATAAAATGCATGCAACATTTATATCTTTACTTAAATTTATTGAAAAATTAGATTCAAATATCTATCCAACGATACTAATTATGTATCATAAGTATTTATATTTTTTTAATATTTATTTAATCAAAGTTGTGTCTTGGAAAACGAAAACGATCAACATTTAGGGACGGAGGGAATAATTGGTACTAAATGTTTATTGTCGAACTCTAGAATAAATATTGCAGGCGCAGGGATGGGATCGTTCTTCCAACTCTAGAAATATATATATATGTCGAATGATATAAAGGAACCAAAAGAAGAAGAGGCAACGAGGTATGAACCTGGGATGCAGCCACCTATGACGTAGGGGTTGCCTTGCGCATTGGGGCAGGAGCAATAGTAGCTTCGTGCAGATGGTGGATAATCCCAGCAGTTGCTTTCATCATTACAAGCATAACTATCCTTATTCACTTGGGCACGTTCACAATTTGGTTGGTCCGTGATGACAAAATCAAATCTCACAGCTCTTGCATTGCTTGTATTCACCCAACTCGAGAAAAGATCGCTCAAAACGAAGTCATAATCTTGGGATACGAACATCTTGACTTTGTCGGGGAGCGCTTCATCTTGTTCTGCTCTTGTACTGTTGTGGCGCACAAGGTTAATCATAAAGGCTGACAGGTCCCTGTCCCTTTGCAACCTGATTTGGCAGCATCCAATCCCGTTACAACCGACATCATTTGCCCTGTCCATGATCTCTGTGTTATCTGTGCAGATACTCATGCAAAAACCAATGAGGTCTGTCATATTGTCACCGAACATGTAGACATCAACATTGCAGCCAACAACATACAAATTGTTATCAGCAGTGATAATAACACCCTCAACAGGGGTCTCCCAGGACCTGTTGTAGGTGCTCGTCCCTGGGCTCATGGTTATGTTGTAGCCAACAGTAGAAGCACTAGCGACACTACTGCCAGCATATATATTAGTCATCTGGATGTTACTGTTTCCCAAGAGGAGCCTTGGAGAACGAGCTGTGTGGTCACAGGTGAGGTCGAAGCCTTGCCGGAAGCAGCCAGGCCCTATCCCAAAGGGGTAGGGGATTTCGACATCCCCGCAGTGGGAGGGACAGTGAGCCAGCTGCGAGGCCTTGGGAGCGGCTTGCAGGATCCCGTTGCCGGCAGCTACATGGACCGCGGCCAAGCAGACGAGCCCAAGGCACATGCTAAAAACTAGCACTCTGGTGCAGCGCATCGTTGGATCTGTAAGCAGATCACTTGTTTGTGTGGTTGGTGTTGGGATCGGCCGGTGTTTGGGGATCGATTGGTATTAATCGAGGAGCAGCACTGCTTACGCCAATGTTATATAACCTGAGACTGGAGAAGCAGAGTACAGCTCGTTTAGTTTACCGAATTTTCACAAACAACCTATCACATCAATCTTCTTTACACTAATTTGGAGTATTAAATGTAGATTAATGACAAAACCTATTCCACGATCCCTACCTTAATTTTCGAGACGAATCTAACGAGCCTAATTATGTCATGATTAGACAACGTTATGCTACAGTAACTAATCTCTAATGACGGATTAATTAGACTTAATGGATTCGTCTCGCAATTTCCAATCCATTCGTGTAATTATTTTTGTAAATAATCTACGTTTAATACTCTTAATAGATTTTGAAAGGGACATAAAATTTTCAGTTCGCGAACTAAACGACCCCTTTAATAGAGGAGGACTTGGACTTGGAATCCCGGGGTTTCTGTCCCATCAGATGATGCTACGGTCGTCGGTAGGGTCAAACCGTCAAAACGACTTGAAGTGCGCCTTCCTTTGCTGCTGATTGACGGCTCCTTGCTAACGGGCCATGGCCAACCGAAATGGTTATTTTTTCTTCTCTGGATTCGAATAATTATGTAAGGGTCCGTGTTCTCAGGTCGGGTGTTTGAATTAGAGGTGGTAAACTTTACCACATGTCACATAAGATGTTTGATACTAATTAGCAGTATTAAATGTAGATTAGTAATAATTTATTTAATAACTTCAAGTTAAATCAGGATACAAATCTATTAAATTTGATTATAACAAAATTGGACATTGTGATGCCATAGTATATATATGTGCTAATGATATATTAATTAGGCTTAATAGATAGCTCATGTTTAGTTTTCTAATTAGCATCCGAACACTCACCGGAAGAATTTCTTCCTGCGGACTTCTCCGTACTCAAACGCACGGGGAAGCAGAAGCTCTGGTAAACTGACACTGAACTGTGTGACACATGGTAAATTACCACCTCCATCCAAACACCCCAAGAGGAAGGAATTATGCTTATGGGTCTCAAATTGTGCATTGAAACTTCACTTAGGTGTACTAGTACCCAAACACCAATATGTATTCCGTACAAGTTATCGAAAAACAACAGGGTGTATACAATCCTATCCAAAACATCAACTATCACTACGTGAAAAACAGACATTGGTAACGGGCGCGGATGGCCATTGGTAACGGGCAAAACGTCCGTTACCGATCAAGCGTTACAAATAAGCCAACAAAGGTAACGGGCGGATGCCCGTTACTGATGACACGTAATTGAAACGGGCGTCTAACAAAGACCGTTACCGAAACTAGTTACCGGTCACCTGAAATGTCTGTTTCTCTAGGCCTACATGGACCTTTAGTAACGGGCACAGAAACCGAGCCCGTTACATGAACTCAATATCGGAGACGTTTGCTGTGGACACGCGTCTGCACGTAAGGAGACACATTTTTTGTACACGTGTCTTCTCTGTCTGGACGAAAGGAGACGCGTGCTCTAGACGCGCGTCTCGCCTGTCTCCACGAAAGGAGACATGTGCTCTGGACGCGCGTCACTTCTGTCTCGACAATAGGAGACGCGTGCTCTGGAAGCGCGTCTCCTCTGTCTCGACGAAAGCATCAACTTCTAGGGCCCACCGGTCAGTATTAGTAACGGGCCTTTATGTGGCCCTTTATAGTGTTGTCATACTTGTAACGGATGTTCCAAGTGAAGCCCGTTACTCACAGATTAGTTTTTGTAACGTGTCTTACTTAACGCCCGTGACCGATACGTAGGGCACCTACAGTAACCTGCCCGTTTTCTGGCTGCATCCCGGAACCAGCCATGATTTGGCAGCCACCAGATCAGGGGCTGCATCCTGAAAATAGCCAGGATTTGACAGCCACCACAGCAATGCAAGGAGACATCACAAACACATTCTCATCACATATATACACAAGCAAGATCACATATATATATACACAATGCGAGATCACATCAAGTTCCTCATCAGATCGACATGCATGCTAAAGTTTCGAGTTCGTCATCGGTGCTTTGTTTGGATGGAGTCCTGAGAAAACTGCCTAAACCAGGCAACATCTGACCCCAGCCAAGCAGGTTTCTCAGGCAATACTAAACTAGCCTGAATGCAGCAAGTTTCAAGTTTGTCAGGCAGTATAATGAACTCATGGTGCACCATTATAGAGGTTGCCGTTTCGGTCGAGGATCTCCTTAACAATGTACTCGCACAGCATCTCCTGGACCGGCTTTAGATCTTCTGTAGAAACATTTAGGACAGGTTTGAAATCCTGCAAAATAAAATAATTATGAGAATACAAGTACAAATTAGTTTCTAAAATCAAATGGAGAATATGAGTAGAGACAAGGGTGAGAGCATTATCTACTTACAACAGCCTTCTTGATGTGAGGTATGTCTTTGAGTAGTTTGAACATATTGAATGCCACATGGAATCCATGCAAAAAAGACCCCGATGGCTGCTGAGCACACTGCGCATCGAGGTACCAAAATGACAAGTTAATGCAGTACCAAATTGGTATGAAGGGACCATAAAAAAACCTCGGTCTTACAGTGGTATTTGGCTTGTGCTTGAATGCCTGATTGGATTTTAGCTTTTTCTTCTTTCCTTTCATCACTTTGTCCTTTGGGCATATATTTTCAGAGGCCTTGCATGATCAGCAATACCGATTAGAAACACTAAGAGATTGAATTTTGTGAACAAAACCTACAAGGTACTGACCAATTCACAAGCGCTCGGAGGTCTTCGAACTTTCGCGCGGGATGATGTTTAGCAGAATCTAGATACCAAACCTCTTTGAACTTCATACAGATGATCAGTGTTACACAGTGGCCACCGGCGTAGAAGGCACCCACCACATAGTCATTCGTCATTGCATTTCTCAATGCTTGTATTACAAGGGTAGACTCCTTATTAGTCTTTGTGGTCGTGAGAACCTGTGGATCCAAAAACCCAACACTGATCTTCATCTCCGCTGCCTTGTCCATCATTTTCCTACAAAAGTCCAAATGTTAGCATGCATGAACTTTGTGGTCAAAATTAAAGAAATATCTATTTTGGTTTTAAGGCACTTACAATGTCCACAACCTCAAGAAGGTCTCATCCAGAGCAACCAGGGTTATAAGGTCATACACGTGACTGAATGTAATGTTTAACATTAAATCACCAGCACCATGAAAGGAGTCTTCAGGCAACTTTGCTGGAAAACTAAGTTTATCCTTACTGTGTTCCATGGTGTAAGCATGCATCCTGGCACAATTTGGTCCAGCAGCCTGTAAGTCCGCTTCTGACAACATAGGCACAACAGGCTTGTATTTTGGATCCCGTTTTATCCAAAAACAGTTAAGAAGATCATCTCTAGGCAGAGGTTTCCTGGCCCCCTTCTTCTGCGGTGGCTGCTACTCAGGCGGAGATTGCCTGTCCTCCGCCTGTCGCTGCTGCTGCTTAGGCGGAGATTGCCTGTCCTCCTCCTGCTATTGTCGATGCTCCTGCTGCGTTGTTTTGCTGATCTGCTGCTGCTTCTTAGACGAAGATTGCCTGTCCTCCTCCTGCTGTTGTCGATGCTCCTGCTGCATAGTTTTGCTGATCTGCTGCTGCTGCTGCTGCTGAGCTTTCTCTTGCTGACGCTGAGCTGCAGTACCTCCATCTGATGCTGTACCCCTGCTACCTGATGTGGGTGCAGGGTTGGTATTTCTCGTAATGGGTGGTACATGGATCCTTTCTTTGACCATTGGATCCTTTGACAGAGAGCCTGAGCTAGGGTTGTTACTTCAACCCCCCAATTGGTACTGGCAGAGGGTAGTGACCCGTATTGCCCCACACATAACTAGGTTGCACCACAGCATACCCATCATGCACCGGTACTGTATGGAGAGTCTTTTGCAATGGAAAGACAGTGGCTAGTGCGAGCTCCACTTTATTCCCGGAGCCATCCAAAAGGCTGCACTTGGTTGGCTCTGTCAGCTTATCTATTGTGTCCAGCATAGGTGATCAACTGTCAATGTGCTGTTGACTACCTTCGTCCTCGCTGACATGCCAATGGTCTTCCTCTCTACCACGTGCTTCTTCTTCCTCACTGCCATGCGCATCTTCTTCCTCGAGGCTATGCACATCTTCTTCCTCGCTGCTACTGACAGGTGGTGATTGGGGAGGATGAAGTACATTTTCCGGTATATGGACAATGCCTGATTCTGCTAGCATGGAGACAATTCTGGTGACTACTTCACCAATTAGCTCTTCCATCTGCGGTACAGCCTTCTTGTTCCTCTTCTTCCTGTACATTCCAGCAAACTCTTGAAGGACCGATTAGGCGAACCAGAGAGGGGGAAGTGAATGAGAGCCAATAAAAATTCTTCTCGAAGGAGATGGGAACTCCAACAAGACGAACACGGCTTCCGAAACACTTCTCCGACTCAACTACCCAAGTTGGTCAAGACCACACAGCCACTGGAGTGCTACTGGTCCTAGGAACCAACACACAACCTTCCGAGCCAAAACTCACCAACACACACAGCGGAAACTTGCACGGCTTGCTGCATGTGCTACACCGGTCAGACCGATGTCCTGCGCCAGTCAGACCGGTGACACCGGTCAGACCGGTGGACAGCGCAGGTCAGGCCGGTGGCTACAGCAGCCGCACTGTAACACCTCAGGTGTTTAAATACCATTAGTTAGTGCTAATGACCCTCTTAATTAAGTCAACACACTTTTGTGGTCAAAGCTTGGTCAAACCCTAGCTAAAACCCTAGTCAAACCCTTGTCACTCCTAGTCCTTCTAGAACTTTTGCCGCGTTTCCCAAATTTCACCTAAACACTTCAAAATCTCCCAATATAAAAGTTGTCTAGTTTTTCGAGGGACACAACTTTCATGTTGGGTGGCATTTCAAATTTTGAGTGGAAAAGGGTGAAAAACTTGGTCAATTGCAGCTTTCACTATTCTTCAGCGCCATGGAAAACTAGCAACTTTGCCTGCAGTTTATGCTCAAACCATTGAGTAAAACATAGGATAGCCTTTGTAAAAGTTGTAGAGGGGTCTTTGATCTACAACTTTGCTATTTACCACTTAGTGCACTTCAGTTCAAAATTTGGGAGAAAAACGCGGTCAACTCGGGCTAAACCAAACTGAGCAGACGCGTGTCGCTCCGCGACGTCGTGGCCGCGCTCCAGAGCGCGCCCGCGCGCGCCGCGCCACGCCATACGCCGCCGTACTCCGCCGTACGCCACCGTACGCGCACGTCGAGGTGGGCCCGCGACCTCCGGTCCGTGCGCCGCACCCCTCGGAGCATATTTCCCTGCCACGCGGAGCTCCCGCACTCGCCGCCCGACCGCACACCGTCGTGTCCACCAGTCCGTCCGCGTCCCTCTGCCGAGCGCGCCTGCCGAGGCCAAACCGTCGTACGCACGGCATTAACGCCGGAGGACCCTTAGCGACGAAGTCAGGACCCCTCTCCCTGTTCCCCGCTATAAAAGCCAGCTCACCGTGCCTCCCGCGCGAGTCACGGTCGCCGCCGCCCCGCCTTGGACGCCAGTGCCACCGAACTTCCCCTCCCGTTCACTCCCGCAGCCAAGTGATGCCCCTAGCCCTTCCCTCTGCACTACTGGAGCCTCCCGTGCCGCGCCTTTACCCGGCCGCGCCGCGACCTCGCCGGAGCAGAAGCTCCAGCGGCCGCCGACGCCCGCCGCCGCCGCACGCCGTCACCGGAGCCGCCCCGACCCGAACTCCGGCCACAAACCAGTCGTAGGTGAGCCCCTCGGCCTCCCCCACCTCTTCCCCGGCCGAGAGCGCCGCCGGCCTCGCCGGAATCCGGCGAGCCCGCCGCCTCCCCTTGCCCGAGGACCCAATTGCAAGCTTGTAATTCTTCCTAGGGGCTTGAGTGTAAACTAAGGGCATGGTTGTGAAGATGAGGATAGTTCCAGGGACCTGAGTGAAAGTTAGAATCTTCAATAGTGGAAGCTTTGTGCTGATTCTGGTAAAATCCATAGAAAATCATAAAAAAATCAGAAAAATTCAAACTAAATTTTGTTGGATTTCTGGTGAAAAACACTACAACTTTTGTAAAGCATAACTATACTGTTTCTTGATAATTTTTGCATGAAAAATAGAAAATAGAAAAAACCTAGATCTGTTGTATCTCAAAATCTACAAGTGCTCTGTAGCTGAATTTTGGATATGTTGTGTGTTATGTCATGCCTAGCTCCTGTACCAAAAATTGCACAAAGTTACTAAGTAAATCTTTTTATATGATTTATTTTGTATTTTGGCTAAATCTGTCTAAATGATTTTTGTAGCTAAAAATATATATCTTTTTGTGCTCAACTTCTGGATATAATCTTTTTATGCATAAATGCACCTCCGCTGAATTAATCATAATTTTATGTTTAACAGAAATATTTATTCGTGAAATATGCCTAAGTTTCTTTGTAAATGCATAACTCAAGATCTATAGTAGTTCTAGGTGTATATGTTGCATGCCTAGCTTAGATTTGGACCAGAGGCCATGTGTGAGAAAGTTGGAATCATTTTAATGTGTATTTCTTTTTGTATGTATTTATCATGTTTGGAATAGCTAGATTTTGTTATTTTCGGTATATTTAATTTCATAGCTATCCTAAGTGTGCATGAGTGTGTAGTGGCTTTATTTAGGGTTGTAATAATTCATAACACACCCCGCTGAATTTTATTAATTTATTTCATGAATAAAAGCAATAGAGGCCATTAAAGCTTAATATTAAATTAAATGAGAAAATCATCAACTACACATCTAAAGACCCTATGTGTGTGATGTAAATCATTTTAAAAAGATAAAAACCAACCCCTTGCTGTTTGTGAAATCTAAATTAATTTATTTACATAAATATGTACACAGTCACTATCAAAAAGAATAAATAATAAAGCACCACAAGAAATTACTTTAATAGAAAGATTAAACCAAATGTGTGTTTGTCAAGGTGAATATGGCCAACCATACTCTTCATGGTTGTCATATGTTGTTTGGTAATTAATTAAATTGGAAACCGTCAATTAAATCTTGCATTGCATCCCGTGTAGATCTTCCCGACGGTAGCCGTACGTCTGTGCCGGAAGGAGGAGACGAAGGAGCTGACGGAGACGTGCACCACGTCGCTGTAGAGCAAGACCTGGACCAAAGTCCAGAAGGGCCCAAGGCCAACCTTGCCAGTGAAGGCAAGCCCCGGATCATTAACCCTTCTTTTGAAAATTTTGCAATTACCTTTGCTATGATTGTGCATTTACATTTCAGGAGTTGACTTGAAACCCTAGATGCATGATCCCTAGGTACCTATGTTCTTGTACTAGTATGCTAGGTCGATAGCTGCTATGCTATAGGACCGGTACAAGTCGAGTGATGTTCGTCACTCGCGAGAATAGGTTCTTATGTTGGAATCATAAGATTTTTATAAATGGATTGCTCATGTGGTAAGAGTATGAGATTTGGGCTCCGGTCTAGTGGCTTTCGTAGGCTAAGCTTTTGAACGTACTAAGCACTTGCCGGGAATGGGACCGGTAAACCTAGTACCTGATGGACACGGCAAGGGAACTTTTCCCTACTACCCCTAGGACACCTTGTGTGTCCCTCTGCCTGCAACAGTGGGGTACCTGTGCGAATCTGGGCGATCCGGCGTGACGTTCCAGTAAGCCCTGTACCGAGGACTGTAGGTCTGATCCTGATCCGGAGAAAGATGGGAACCGTCTGGTCGGTGTATACCCCGTTTCGTTTTTGTTGTAGTTCTTGGGGTATGTATCCTCCGTGTGTTTAGATCCACCTTGCAAGGTTATAAATCAATCGATTGTCGGCCTCTCACCGTTATCCGAGACTGCTTAATCAACTGGCCATGATATCCCTTATTGATGGAACATTGTGAATATCACTGCTTGAATTAATTGTTTGTACAATTCTTAATTGAATTAGTTGGCACACTTAGAAATGGTAATCAACTAGAACTTGTGCTAAAATATTGAAAGTAAGGACTTACTCTTTGTTGCTTTTCAGCACAAGAACTCCACCGGCCAAACAGCCTCTCATGTCTAGAGTTTGGTGATGTAGTTATCACCCGACGGTTAAGTCTTGCTGAGTATTAGTATACTCAGTCTTGCTTTAAAACTGTTGTTGCAGGTGTTGTTTGACCTGGTGAGATTCCACCCGGCTGGGAGCTGGAATGGGTGGATGACAATGAGTGATGGCATCACGGACGGCCTCCTGTGATGTTTTCCGTTGCGCTAGTTTAATTATTTCCGTTGTTTTCAAACTCTGAACCTTTAATTATTGTCATGAACAATGGTTTGTAATACTTAAACCCCTTCGGGGCAGAATTGATTTAAATTGGTGTAGTGTACTCTGGACTCGCCTTCGCGTGAGTTTTAATGCATATTTGTCGATCCTTGTTGCTATGTAAGTGATTTCACCGGGCGTTAACCCGACAACTAACGACAGGATGATACTTTATTATTGCTTAATGACCAAAGTGGATTGGTTTAGGCGATAGTACGGTATTTTCCTGGGCGGGTTGTCACACGCACAGCAAACATTCCAGGAAGCCTTAGTGACTCCTCTAGGCCCTGGAACAAAAACCACCTCCGAAACACAACCTGGAAGGAAGAAGAACCCCTCACAAAACCTAGCAAAACAACTCCAAACACGCCAAGAACTGACCAGCAGGACCACGGGACAAAAACCACACGGACAAGGCTAATCCCCGAGACAAATCCCACCAAGGGCTAGCACTGGTCAGACCGGTCAAGAGCACCGGTCAGACCGGTCGTGCCTGGGCAGCTCAGGATGAACAGCGCCCGCGAGTCAACTTCCCCAAATCTAACTCCCGATCTCCCTATTCGCTCCACGGATTCGCACAAGACTTTGGGGATAGTAGGAACACCTCATGGGCACTCCATAGCCAAGTTATGGTTCACCAAAACTCGTTGAATCAAGAGGAATCGAAGGATTTCCGCCAAGAATGCCTCTAACCCTAGAGCCAAGAAAACCCCAAAATCGAGCCCCTTTGCTCACAGATTTGGGAGGGGAATCAAAGGGAAAAGAACCACGAGGGGTTCATGCATACATCCCCCACCAAATCCCAAAGAGAAAGGTCTCAAAATCACCACAAGAAATTCGCCAAGAAAAGCCTCTGAAAATCACCAAAAAGGAGAAACGGGAAAGACACATCCAAGCCTTGAGGAACCACGCCGAATCATCTATACATACCAAAGAGGTTCATACAAGGTCTAGCTTGCCGCCCGATCATCCTTCCCTCTCACAAGATCTTACCATGAAGCTCTCAAGCTAGTCCTATGAAAATCCTAAGGAAAATAGGAAGATAAAATAGGAAAACCAAATGAGCTAGGGTTCCAAGAGATGGCTGCCATCCTCTCACCACTTGGGTTATATGGAGGCAACCGAAAGACGAAAATACCCTTACTAGCTAACTAGGGATACATGCCCCTCAAGGGCGAATTCGGAAATCTTTGTCTTCACTCCATCGGACGGATGCCCAGCGACCGCAAACTTGCTTAGCCTCAACGCAAGCCTTGCGATCCCGACGTGTGTCCTCCGCTTTGAAGATTACGGACTGCGTCGTCGCACACCGGTCAGACCGGTGCTGCTCACCGGTCAGACCGGTACCCACCGGTCAGACCGATCAGACCCACCGGTCAGACCGGTCTGGAGCTGCTGCACCTCCGTCTTCGGTTCTTCGGTCTTGGCTTTGTGGATCAACCAAGGAATCCAGTGGTTTTCTGGTGAACCACCGGAAACCTCGCGAACTCGGTGTAGCCTCCGCCAATCACCACTCATGACTCGGCTCCCACGTAGTCCCGGCTTGACCTTGGTTTTAAGGCTCAACCAAGAAACCGTCCATGACTTCATCTTGCCGTTCTTGCCACCATGCGGCCCGCACTTGACCCCGCTGGCCATCGGGTCCCTCGAACCAAGCCTACTTGTTTTCTCCACACCTGGAGCCTCACCGGCAATGACCTTTCGTGCTTGTTCTTCACCTGCACCAACACCAGTCAAGCCGCAACCTGCACCTGCAATACTTAGCCAAGAATCAGTCCACACCACGTTGTCAATCACTCATCACACCAGGAAGCGACCATCCACCGGTCCTCGAACCACACATGGCTCTCAATCTCCCCCTTGATGAGTGCATTGACAACACACACGTTTTGGTAACAACAGAGAAAAGAAAAAGAAAAGAAACGACTAAAAGAAACTCCAACAAGCGATCGAAAGCCAAAGAAAGGCAAAGAGCAAGATCACTTGAAGAAGACAAGTCTCGGACCCCTTAGGCAAGGGCAACGACTCGACACATCCGAGACAAAAGCCATGCTCAAACAAAGAGCACAAACCATCAAACCAAAGCTCGAAAACCACAAAGAGCTCCCCCTGCACACATGCAAGCTCCCCCTGAACCAATGTAACTCCCCCTGGACGAATGCATGCAAACCAATTGACGAAACAGAGCAGCTGCATCAGCTCAGCTCTAACCGGTCAGACCGGTCGACACCACCGGTCAGACCGGTGCTCAACATGTGAACAGGACCAGCACTTGACGAAACAGAGCAGCTGCATCAGCTCAGCTCTGACCGGTCAGACCGGTCGACACCACCGGTCAGACCGGTGCTCAACATGTGAACAGGACCAGCACTCTGACCGGTCAGACCGGTGACCTCAACCGGTCAGACCGGTGCACAACAGAGCCCAGAAATGGCTCGAAACCGCCTGAAAACCCTCCAAATGCATTCAGTAGGCCAAAACATGCTCAAACTTCTCCCCATTGTTGACAATGAATGAATCAAGCCAAAAATGCAAAAAATGCAACCTAGAGCTTCTCAAATAGACAAAATTCAACATAGGATGCTACACATGTCCAAATGAGCAAGTTAGATACTCTATAGCTTCGTAATGACATCAACTTCATGATCGCCAAGTTTCACAACCATTGGACGAAGCTAAGATAGAATTGAGCAATTTTGCGAAAATTTACCCTCTCATGAGCAAAGTCCTAAACATGAGCAAAACATATCAAAATGGCAAAGCCACACAAACTTCATGCTAGGACAACCATTCTAAGCATAAGACCATCATAAACACCCACAAGCACCTCATGTCATGTCAAAGCCACCGAGCCATGTGCCTACTTCTATATATGAGACTTCTCATTGGTAGGCATCATGCAACGGTTTAGCACCTAAAGCAAATTAAAATTAGCACATATGACATGGGAGCACATTTTCCAAGCAATTTACATTTCATTTTCAGATTTGAAATTGGTACATGAAATGTCTTTGCGACAAAAAGGAACTTATGCCCCTCCACAAGATCAAGCATGGGGGCTAAACATTCATGATGACAAATGAGCCTTTGGCCCCATATGATCAAAATAAGCTATCCAACCACAAATTAAGCATAGCCAAGCCACAAAAACATGTCAAGATCATATAAAGGCATTTACTCACAAGAGAGCATACATATGAGATTTTTAAAAAACATAGCCATCAACCATGGATATAAACCAAGATTATCAAGAGCTAAGCCAAACTAACCATAGTTTACCAAACTAGCTCACAAAGACATATATCATTCCATGGTGAACAATGTATATAGGAGAAGCTTTTCCTAGACAATGCATATGATACAAAATGCATGCAACCTAAGATACAAAGATGCCTATACATCATGTTACATATGCCATGCCAAATGCAAGAAATGCACAAAGGAAAGCTATACATATGCTACAAAGGAGCTCCCACACACAAAGCTCACAAACGACCGGCTCATCGAGGGGAGGCAAAAAGGGCTCGACACCACCGGCAAAAGAGCAAAGGAGCGCAAAACTCACAAGCTCCCCCTAAACACATGCACTAGGGCCAAGGAGCATACAAAGCTCACCCTAAGCACACATGATAGAGCAAAGAGCACACTAAGCACACAGGCTCCCCCTAAACTCATGCATTAAGGTCAAAGAGCATACAAAGCTCACCTTACACACATGAGATAGGACAAGGAGCAAAACGAACCAAGTGGCTTGACCAATGCCACACACTTGAAGGTCTCAAATTCACTTACCTTTATAATTTCTTCAGAAGTCACTCATCCTTGTCCACCATACCCAAAAGTGATGTACCTCCATGTCACCACCGGGGTATGAAGCCGGAGAACCACCCCGATATCAACCAAATGTTCTCCGGGCCTCCCACCTGCAACTCAAAACCAAGAGCGAGAGCGAGCAAACGACTTAACACTGGGGTTAGTACCAAAGGTGTCAAACCAGTGCCGGGCCATTTCCTCAACCGTAGGGTTAACAACATCCATCCTACCGCGTCTATCAAAACTGCGATCCAACCCGTCAAACCTATCAAACCTGGAACCACCATGGGAAAACCACTCCTATCTCATTGGAGGAATACGAGTACCATGAAAAGGAAAACGTGGTCCGTAGCCCCTCTGAGACTCAAAACTGCGACCTCTCCCAAACTCGTATTGATCACGAGGTGGAGAACATCCAGCAAACTCAACACCACCAGACTCAAAGCGCCTACCATCTGTTCCACGACCAAACGGCCTGAACCCTCTAGCATCACAGCCCCAGAAACCAAACTGTCCAGCACTCTGCCTAGCACCGGTCTGACCGGTCACTCTGACCGGTCTGGCCGGTGGTCCTCAGCCAACAAACTTGCCTCCACCTGAAGCTCTCTTATCTCTCCATGCTGGAACCGTATGCACAACACCCTTTCTCTTAGGTAGTGGCATACGAGGCTCAGGCACACCATGAGAAGGGTGGTACCTGTCCTTGTTTGCCCACTCCTTAGCCATTCTCGCCTCTCTTCTTCTCTTATAGCAAAACTCTCTCTTGTGACCATCCTTTCCACAAAACTCACAATGGAAACAGATTGGTCTTGGCTTAGGCTTGGGGTGAGGCTCTTCACAAGGCTTCTCACTAGGTTTCTCACTAGGCTTTTTACTAGCCTTCTCACTTGGTTTTTCTCTCGGCTTAAGGAACTGGTTTCGCTTGGGTACAAACTTGTCTTTGGGTATGGGTTGTGGTGGAACTGGAATATTCCCAAATTTTCCTTCTCTCTCACCACTGCTCTCACCAAACTTATCAGATCCCAAAGCCCAACCATCAAAGCGCTTGTAGCTAGCAATCATCATACTAAGCTGAGGTTCCTGACTAGACAACCAACTCAGCACTTCACGCAACTTATTGTTCTCATCCTGCAAATGGTCAACACATTGTGCAAGTTCCAAATTCTTCACAGCATGCAACTCACAAGTAGAACAAGAAGTAGGAATAGGCACTTTCAAATCAGCCTCAAGCGAAACAATGCGAGATCGAAGCTCAGCAATTTTTTCATGCGAACCAGGGCAAGAAGTACATGCACCAAGCAAAGTGGGTCTAGATTGCAGCTCAGCCAACTCAACCCTAAGCACATCTAGTTCCTCACACTTGGAAGCATGCTTTTCCCTAAGAGCAGTCAAATCAGCTAGGAAAACAGAGCAATCAACCTCATCAGAAACCACAGGGCTAGCCTTAAGCGAATCAATTTCAAGCTTGCCATCAAGAACCTGTGTTTCTAGCTCAGCCACTCTAGTCCTAGCATCTTCAAGCAAAGCTCTAAGCTCCTTCCTAAGCTTCTTAGCCTCTCTAAGCATGTGATCGCGATTATCAAGCAGGTCAACCAACTCCTCATTCTCCTTGCGTAAAGAAGAGAGCTCATCACATACCTCATCCTCGGAGTCGGAGTCTGAATTCGAGGCGTTCTTCTGGCTTCTCTTGCTGCCGGAGCTGCGTGCCATGCCGCAAAGACCATCCTTCTTGTTGCAGCCTCTCGAAGTCTTGCTTGCGGTACAGCAAAGGCCGTTCGAGTACTTGCCGAAGTCCTTCTTCTTCTTCTTCCTGTGTTTCCTCTTGCTGTCCTCTTCTTCTTCTTCACTCAAGCTTGATGACACGTCCTCAGAGTCAGAGTTGATGTCGCTCGATCTCTTGATCTTCTCTCGGGTCCGTGTCTTCCTCCCATGTTCATGTTCCTTCTTCTTGGATCTTCTTCCTTTGTCCTTGGACTTGTGCTTGTCGTGGTTGTTCACCTTCGGACACTCGGCGAAAAAGTGTCCGGTCTTGCCGCACTGAAAGCACGTCCGTGCTGTCCTCCTCGTGTTCACCCGGTTCTCGTGCAGCCTCTCGAACCGCCTGGTCAGCAACGCCAGCTCGTCCTCTCCAAGCACGTCGAACTCCTCATCTGGCAAAGACATCAAAGAAGACAGAGAGTACATCCTGGAAGATGCGTTAGCGTTAGACTTAGCTCCTTTGCCACCGATGAGAGCAAGACTATGAGAGTCAGTCGGGCTCTCAATCTTGGTTGTCATACCACGGTCCAACTCAGCCGACTTGAGCTTCGAGAACAGCTCGTTCACGGGCAAGGTGTCATACTTCTCGGACTCAAGGATAGCCTCAACCTTCCCGTCTCATACGGTACGATCCAATGAGTGCAAGAGCTTCACGGCTCTATCATGATCATCGTATGGGAGCACGGCCACATTGGCTCTCATGTTGTTCACCATGACTGTAAAACGCTGAAAAAGCGCATCGACGGACTCGCCGGGGAGATGAGTGAAGTTCTCGTACTCTCTCCGGTAAGTCACGTACATCCGAGCCTGAACCTGAGCATTCCCAGCATGAGCATCCTTCAACTGCTCCCAAATCCTACAAGCTAAGTCCTCTGTCTGAACCCGATCGAATTCGGGCTGACACAGAGCACGAAACAAGTAGTCGACCGCCTTGTTGTTGGCGTCAAACATATCCCTAGATCCTGGAGCAAGGAAGTTCATCAGATGAACATAAGCTGTGTTCACCGTAACGTCCCAAAGGATCTGACCCTTTCCACGGAGGAACGCTGCCATCCGCCTCTGCCACATCTAGTAGTTCTTCCCATCGAAGTGCGGAGGACCCGAACCCCGTTCCTGGTACGCCATCTTTGGATCTTAGACTGGTAAGAGTCAATGAAGACCCAAACCGGCTCTGATACCAATTGAAGGACCGATTAGGCGAACCAGAGAGGGGGGGAGTGAATGGAAGCCAATAAAAATTCTTCTCGAAGGAGATGGGAACTCCAACAAGACGAACACGGCTTCCGAAACACTTCTCCGACTCAACTACCCAAGTTGGTCAAGACCACACAGCCACTGGAGTGCTACTGGTCCTAGGAACCAACACACAACCTTCCGAGCCAAAACTCACCAACACACACAGCGGAAACTTGCACGGCTTGCTGCCTGTGCTACACCAGTCAGACCGATGTCCTGCGCCGGTCAGACCGGTGACACCGCCGGTCAGGCCGGTGGCTACAGTAGCCGCACAGCAAACGTTCCAGGAAGCCTCAGTGACTCCTCTAGGCCCTGGAACAAAAACCACCTCCGAAACACAACCTAGAAGGAAGAAGAACCCCTCACAAAACCTAGCAAAACAACTCCAAACACGCCAAGAACTGACCAGCAGGACCACGGGACAAAAACCACATGGACAAGGCTGTTCCCCGAGACAAATCCCACCAAGGGCTAGCACCGGTCAGACCGGTCAAGAGCACCGGTCAGACCGGTCGTGCCTGGGCAGCTCGGGATGAACAGCGCCCGCGAGTCAACTTCCCCAAATCCAACTCCCGATCTCCCGATTCGCTCCACGGATTCGCACAAGACTTTGGGGATAGTAGGAACACCTCATGGGCACTCCATAGCCAAGTTATGGTCCACCAAAACTTGTTGAATCTAGAGGAATCGAAGGATTTCTGCCAAGAACGCCTCTAACCCTAGAGCCAAGAAAACCCCAAAATCGAGCCCCTTTGCTAACAGATTTGGGAGGGGAATCAAAGGGAAAAGAACCACGAGGGGTTCATGCATACATCCCCCACCAAATCCCAAAGAGAAAGGTCTCAAAACCGCCACAAGAAATTCGCCAAGAAAAGCCTCCGAAAATCACCAAAAAGGAGAAACGGGAAAGACACATCCAAGCCTTGAGGAACCACGCTGAATCATCTATACATACCAAAGAGGTTCATACAAGGTCTAGCTTGCCGCCCGATCATCCTTCCCTCTCACAAGATCTCACCATGAAGCTCTCAAGCTAGTCCTATGAAAATCCTAAGGAAAATAGGAAGATAAAATAGGAAAACCAAATGAGCTAGGGTTCCAAGAGATGGCTGCCATCCTCTCACTACTTGGGTTATATGGAGGCAATCGAAAGACGAAAATACCCTTACTAGCTAACTAGGGATACATGCCCCTCAAGGGCGAATTCGGAAATCTTTGTCTTCACTCCATCGGACGGATGCCCAGCGACCGCAAACTTGCTTAGCCTCGACGCAAGCCTTGAGATCCCGACATGTGTCCTCCGTTTCGAAGATTCCGGACTACGTCGTCGCACACCGGTCAGACCGGTGCTCCTTACCGGTCAGACCGGTCAGACCCACCGGTCAGACCTGTCTGGAGCTGCTGCACCTCCGTCTTCGGTTCTTCGGTCTTGGCTTTTGGATCAACCAAGGAACCCAGTGGTTTTCTGGTGAACCACCGGAAACCCCGCGAACTCGGTGTAGCCTCCGCCAAACACCACTCATGACTCGGCTCCCACGTAGTCCCGGCTCGACCTTGGTTTTGAGGCACAACCAAGAAACCGTCCATGACTTCATCTTGCCGTTCTTGCCACCATGCGGCCCACACCTGACCCCGCTGGCCACCGAGTCCCTCGAGCCAAGCCTACTTGTCTTCTCCACACCTGGTGGCCTCACCGGCAATGACCTTTCGCACTTGTTCTTCACCTGCACCAACACCAGTCAAGTCTGAGAGCCAGGTGTGGTTCGAGGACCGGTGGATGGTCGCTTCCTGGTGTGATGAGTGATTGACAACATGGTGTGGACTGATTCTTGGCTAAGTATTGCAGATGCAGGTTGCGGCTTGGCTGGTGCAGGTGCAGGTGAAGAACAAGCGTGAAAGATCGTTGCCGGTGAGGCCTCCAGGTGTGGAGAAGACAAGTAGGCTTGGTTCGAGGGACCCGGTGGCCAGCGGGGTCAAGTGCGGGCCGCATGGTGGCAAGAACGGCAAGATGAAGTCATGGACGGTTTCTTGGTTGAGCCTCAAAACCAAGGTCGAGCCGGGACTACGTGGGAGCCGAGTCATGAGTGGTGATTGGCGGAGGCTACACCGAGTTCGTGAGGTTTCCAGTGGTTCACCAGAAAATCACTGGTTTCCTTGGTTGATCCACAAAGCCAAGACCGAAGAACCGAAGATGGAGGTGCAGCAGCTCCAGACCGGTCTGACCGGTTTGTACCGGTCTGACCGGTGAGGAGCACCGGTCTGACCGGTGTGCGACGACGCAGTCCGAAATCTTCAAAGCGGAGGACACGCGTCGGGATCGCAAGGCTTGCGTCGAGGCTAAGCAAGTTTGCGGTCGCTGGGGCATCCGTCCGATGGTGCGAAGACAAAGACTTCCAATTTCGCCCTCGAGGGGCATGTATCCCTAGTTAGCTAGTAAGGGTATTTTCATCTTTCAGTTGCCTCCATATAACCCAAGTGGTGAGAGGATGGCAGCCATCTCTTGAAACCCTAGCTCATTTGGTTTTCCTATTTTTCCTTCCTATTTTCTTAGGATTTTCGTAGGACTAGCTTGAGAGCTTCATGGTGAGATCTTGTGAGAGGGAAGGTTGATCGGGCGGCAAGCTAGACCTTGTATGAACCTCTTTGGTATGTATAGATGATTCGGCGTGGTTCCTCAAGGCTTGGATGTGTCTTTCCCGTTTCTCCTTTTTGGTGATTTTCGGAGCCCTTTCTTGGCGTTTTTCTTGGAGCGATTTCGAGGCCTTTCTCTTTGGGATTTGGTGGGGGATGTATGCATGAACCCTTCGTGGTTCTTTTCCCTTTGATTCCCCTTCCAAATCCGTGAGCAAAGGGGCTCGATTTTGGGGTTTTCGTGGCTCTAGGGTTAGAGGCATTCTTGGTGGGATTTCTTTGATTCCTCTTGATTTGACAAGTTTTGGTGGACCAAATCTTGGCTATGGAGTACCCATGAGGTGTTCCTACAATCCCCAAAGTCTTGTGCAAAACCGTGGAGCGAATCGGGAGATCGGGAGTTGGATTTGGAGGAGTTGACTCGCGGGCGCTGTTCATCCCGAGCTGCCCAGGCACGACCGGTCTGACCGGTGCTCTTGACCGGTCTGACCGGTGCTAGCCCTTGGTGGGTTTTTGTCTCGGGGAATAGCCTTGTCCGAGTGGTTTTGTCCCGTGGTCCTGCTGATCAGTTCTTGGCGTGTTTGGAGTTGTTTTGCTAGGCTTTGTGAGGGGTTCTTCTTCCTCACAGGTTGTGTTTCGTGGTGGTTTTTGTTTCAGGGCCTAGAGGAGTCACTGAGGCTTCCTGGAATGTTTGCTATGCGGCTGCTGTTGCCACCGGCCTGACCGGCTCTGTCCACCGGTCTGACCGGTGTCACCGGTCTGACCGGCGCAAGCCATCGGTCTGACCGGTGTAGCACAGGCAGTAAGCCGTGCAAGTTTCCGCTGTGTGGTTCGGTGAGTTTTGGCTCAGAAGGTTGAGTGTTGGTTCCTAGGACCAGTAGCACTCCAGTGGCTGTGTGGTCTTGACCAACTTGGGTAGTTGAGTCGGAGACGTGAGTTGGAAGCCGTGTTCGTCTTGTTGGAGTTCTCATCTCCTTCGAGAAGAATTTTTATCGGCTCCCATTCACTCCCCCCCTCTCTGGTTCGCCTAATCGGTCCTTCAATTGGTATCAGAGCCGGTTCGGGTCTTTATTGACTCTTACCAGTCTAAGATCCAAAGATGGCGTACCAGGAACGGGGTTCGGGTCCTCCGCACTTCGATGGGAAGAACTACCAGATGTGGCAAAGGCGGATGGCGGCGTTCCTCCGCGGAAAGGGTCAGATCCTTTGGGATGTCACGGTGAACACAGCTTATGTTCATCCGATGAACTTCCTTGCTCCAGGATCAAGGGATATGTTCGAAGCCAACAACAAGGCTGTCGACTACTTGTTTCGTGCTCTGTGTCAGCTTGTATTCGATCGGGTTCAGACAGAGGACTTAGCTTGTAGGATTTGGGAGCAGTTGAAGGATGCTCATGCTGGGAATGCTCAGGTTCAGGCTCGGATGTACGCGACTTACCGGAGAGAGTACGAGAACTTCACTCATCTCCCCGGCGAGTCCGTCGATGCCCTTTTCCAGCGATTTACGGTCGTTGTGAACAACATGAGAGCCAATGTGGACGTCCTCCCATACAATGATCATGATAGAGCCGTGAAGCTCTTGCACTCGTTGGATCGTACCGTATGGGACGGGAAGTTTGAGGCTTTTGTTGAGTCCGAGAAGTATGACACCTTGACGGTGAACGAGCTGTTCTCGAAGCTCAAGTGGCTGAGTTGGACCGTGGTATGACAGCCAGGATCGAGAGCCCGACTGATTCTCATAGTCTCGCTCTCGTTAGTGGCAAAGGAGCTAAGTCTAACGCTAACGCATCCTCCAGGATGTACTCTCTGTCTTCTTTGATGTCTTTGCCAGATGAGGAGTTCGATGTGCTTGGAGAGGACGAGCTGGTGTTGCTGACCAGGCGGTTCGAGAGGCTGCACGAGAACCGGGTGAACACGAGGAGGACATCACGGACGTGCTTTCAGTGCGGCAAGCCAGGACACTTCGTCGCCGACTGCCCGGAGAAGACGGAGAACAAGGACGGTTACAAGGACGGCTACAGGCACCGATCGAGCAAGGATGGCAAGTACCGATCGAGGCGCGATCACAAGCACAAGAACAAGCACAAGGATGAGCGACGGTCGAGGAAGAAGGATGGCCGCGGCAGGAAGGCCCGAGCAATGGTCGGAGCGAGCGACGTCGACTCCAGCTCCGCCTACTCTTCCTCGAGCTCGAGTAGCAGTGAAGATGAAGGTGATCGGCGCAAGAACAAGAAGTCATCCAGGAACTTGAGCGGGTTGAGCTGCTTCGCGGGAGATGGCTTCTGCGGCATGGCCCGTAGCTCCGGCAGCAAGAAGAGCCACCAGAGTGACTCGGACTCTGACTCCGAGGATGAGGTGGGAGACTTGAAGAACATTTGGTTGATTGACTCCGGTTGCTCGAGGCATATGACCGGAGACAAGGGGTGGTTCTTAAGTCTCGTCCCGGTGGTGACAAAGAAGTACATCACCTTTGGGGACAATGGGCGAGGGTGTGTGCTGTCAGAAGGTGAGATTAAGGTAAGTGACAAGATCACTCTCAGGCGTGTTGCTCTTGTTCAATCGCTTGGATACAATTTGCTTTCTGTGTCCCAGTTGTTGGATGAGGGTTTTGACGTGTTGTTTCGGCCTGGTGGTTCTCGGATTTTAGATTCTCGGGGGGATCTTGTTTGCATAGTCGTTCCCGAGGGTCAAGTGTTCCGAGCTGATTTTTCTCAGTCTTCTGGTGTGGAGCGTTGCTTCTTGGCTGGTTCTTCGAGTGAGTTGTGGAAGTGGCATAGGAAGTTGGGTCAGTTGAGTTTTGACCTTTTGTCTCGCTTGAATAAACTCAATTTGGTCCGAGGATTGCCACGGTTGAGGTTTGAGAAAGAGTTGGTTTGTGCGCCGTGTAGGCATGCCAAGATGGTAGTCTCTTCTCACCCGCCTCTCACCGATGTGATGACTGAGCGTCCATGCGAGCTGCTCCATATGGACCTTGTTGGCCCAGCTCGTGTGCGATCTGCGGGTGGGAAGTGGTATGTCCTTGTTGTGGTGGACGACTACTCTCGATATGCGTGGGTGTTCTTCCTTGAGGAGAAGGGGGAGACGTTTGGTTTTGTTCGAGATCTTGTCTTGAGGTTAAGAAACGAGAGGCACGGAGATGCCATACGAGCGATCCGCAGTGACAATGGCTCGGAATTCAAAAACTCTCGCTTCGAAACCTTTTGCCATGACTTGGGTCTTGAACATCAGTTTTCGAGTCTGTATACGCCTCCCCAGAATGGCGTGGTGGAAAGGAAAAACAGGACCTTGTGCGAGATGGCTCAGACGATGCTCGACGAGCATAGGACTCCGAGAAGGTTCTGGGCTGAGGCGGTCAATACCGCGTGCCATGTGTCGAACAGGATCTACCTCAGGGTTCACAAGAAGAAAACCTGTTACGAGTTGATGCACGGTCGCACACCCAAGGTGAGTCACTTCCATGTCTTTGGTTGTAAATGCTTCATTCTGAAGAAAGGGAAGAAGTTGGACAAGTTCGAGGCTAGGTCTGTCGATGGCATTTTCTTTGGTTATGCATCTCATTCTAGAGCATTTCGTGTGCTCAATCTTGAAACTAACCAAATCGTGGAGACTTGCGAGGTAACCTTCGACGAGACACAGCCACATAGTCAGCTTGTTTTTGAGTGTGCAGGTGACGACGAACTTGGCGAGGAGATCTTTCAGGAGGAGGAGCATGAACATGGAGATGATGAAGATGGCGGTGTGATGCCCGCAGCTGAACATGTACCTACTACTTCGACGACGATCGAGAATGGACCCTCTCCCACACCTACAACGACAAACCCAGATCAAGGCGAAGCTGCTGTTGAGGGGGAGGTAGCATCAAGGCAAGAACCTCCCCGGCGAGTGCAAGTGGATCACCCAGCTTCGAGAATCATCGGCGACATGAATGAACGTACTACACGGTTGAGGGTTCGGAACAATTCTCATTTCGCTCATGCTGCTTTTGTTGCCACTTTTGAGCCCAAAGACATTGGACACGCGTTATCTGACCATAATTGGGTTAACTCAATGCATGAGGAGTTGGAGAATTTTGAGAGGAACCAAGTTTGGGTGTTGGTTGACCCTCCCCCAGGGTGTAAGCCGATTGGGACAAAATGAGTGTGGAAAAATAAAGAGGGAGAGAAAGGAGAAGTGGTGAGGAACAAGTCGAGACTTGTTGCTCAGGGGTACAGTCAGAAAGAGGGGATCGACTACGAGGAGACTTTCGCTCCTGTAGCTCGTTTGGAGGCGATCAGGATCCTTCTAGCCTTTTCCGTGGCTAAAGGGTTCAAGTTGTACCAGATGGATGTGAAGAGTGCTTTTCTGAATGGTGTGTTGGAGGAAGAGGTGTTTGTGAGGCAACCACCGGGGTTTGAGAGTGAGAAGTACCCTCACCGGGTGTACAAGTTGAGGAAGGCGCTGTATGGGTTGAAGCAGGCGCCTAGAGCTTGGTATGGTAGGTTGAGGGGGTTCCTGTTTGAGAGAGGGTTTGAGATGGGGAAGGTCGACCAGACCTTGTTTCTCCTCAGGCAGGGCAGAGATATCCTGATTGTGCAGGTATACGTGGATGATATTGTCTTTGGTGGCTCGTCTAACTCTCTTGTTGCAAGGTTTGCAGAAGACATGAGCAGGGAATTTGAGATGAGCATGATGGGCGAGTTGCAGTTCTTCCTCGGGCTACAAATCAAGCAATCAAAGGAAGGAACATTTGTGCACCAAGCTAAGTACACCAAGGACATTGTGAGGAAGTTCAAGATGGAGGACTCCAAGGCTATGGCAACGCCTATGAGTACGACTACAGCTCTTGATGCGGACGAGGAAGGTGAACACGTGGACCAGAAGGAGTACCGGAGCATGATCGGGTCACTCCTCTACTTGACGGCGACGAGGCCGGACATCCAATTCTCGGTGTGTCTGTGCGCTCGTTTTCAAGCGTCTCCGAGGACTTCGCATTGGCAAGCAGTCAAGCGCATTTTCAGGTATTTGCGACACACTCCCGACTTCGGCCTTTGGTACTCTGCGTCTTCTTCTTTGGCGCTTCATGGATTTTCAGACGCGGATTTTGCCGGGTGTCGGTTGGATAGGAAGTCCACTTCTGGGACTTGCCAGTTCTTGGGTTCTTCTTTGGTATCTTGGTCTTCCCGCAAACAGTCGAGTGTTGCTCAATCCACCACCGAGGCAGAGTATGTGGCCGCAGCTAGTTGTTGCTCTCAGCTCCTTTGGATCACATACACCATGAGTGACTTTGGTGAGGAGTATACCCATGTCCCACTTCAATGTGATAGCACCAGTGCCATAAGCGTTGCAAAGAACCCAGTGCTCCATTCCAAAACCAAGCACATAGAAGTGAGGTATCATTTTCTGAGAGACAACGTAGAGAAAGGGAAGATAGCTTTGATCCATGTACCCACACATGAACAACTAGCCGATATTTTCACCAAACCCCTAGATCAAGCAACTTTCACTCATTTGCGGGGGGAGCTTGGTGTTTGTTTGATTTCTTGAGTTAGTGTGTGGGAGCTCCTTTGTAGCATATGTATAGCTTTCCTTTGTGCATTTCTTGCATTTGGCATGGCATATGTAACATGATGTATAGGCATCTTTGTATCTTAGGTTGCATGCATTTTGTATCATATGCATTGTTTAGGAAAGGCTTCTCCTATATACATTGTTCACCATGGAATGATATATATGTCTTTGTGAGCTAATTTGGTAAGCTATGGTTAGTTTGGCTTAGCTCTTGATAATCTTGGTTTGTATCCATGGTTGATGGCTATGTTTTTTGAAAATTTCATATGTATGCTCTCTTGTGAGTAAATGCCTTTACATGATCTTGACATGTTTTGTGGCTTGGCTATGCTTAATTTGTGGTTGGATAGCTTATTTTGATCATATGGGGCCAAAGGCTCATTTGCCATCATGAATGTTTAGCCCCCATGCTTCTTGTGGAGGGGCATAAGTTCCTTTTTGTCGCAAAGACATTTCATGTACCAATTATAAATCTGAAAAATGAAATGTAAATTGCTTGAAAAATGTGCTCCCATGTCATATGTGCTAATTTTAATTTGCTTTGGGTGCTAAATCGTTGCATGATGCCTACCAATGAGAAGTCTCATATATAGAAGTAGGCACATGGCTCGATGGCTTTGACATGACATGAGGTGCTTGTGGGTGTTTATGATGGTCTTATGCTTAGAATGGTTGTCCTAGCATGAAGTTTGTGTGGCTTTGCCATTTTGACATGTTTTGCTCATGTTTAGGACTTTGCTCATGAGAGGGTGATTTTTCACAAAATTGCTAAATTCTATCTTAGCTTCGCCCAATGGTTGTGAAACTTGGTGATCATGAAGTTTATGTCATTACGAAGCTATAGAGTATCTAACTTGCTCGTTTGGACATGTGTAGCATCCTATGTTGAATTTTGTCTATTTGAGAAGCTCTAGGTTGCTTTTTTTTGCATTTTTGGCTTGATTCATGCATTGTCAACAAGGGGGAGAAGTTTGAGCATGTTTTGGCCTACTGAATGCATTTGGAAGGTTTTCAGGTGGTTTCGAGCCATTTTTGGGCTCTGTTGTGCACTGGTCTGACCGGTTGAGGTCACCGGTCTGACCGGTCAGAGTGCTGGTCCTGTTCACATGTTGCGCACCGGTCTGACCGGTGGTGTCGACCGGTCTGACCGGTCAGAGCTGAGCTGTTGCAGCTGCTCTGTTTCGTGAAGTGGTTCGCATGCATTTGTCCAGGGGGAGTTGCATTGGTTCAGGGGGAGCTTGCATGTGTGCAGGGGGAGCTCTTTGTGGTTTTCGAGCTTTGGTTTGATGGTTTGTGCTCTTTGCTTGAGCATGTTTTGTCTCGGATGTGTCGAGCCGTTGCCCTTGCCTAAGGGGTCCGAGACTTGTCTTCTTCAAGTGATCTTGCTCTTTGCCTTTTCTTTGGCTTTCGATCGCTTGTTGGAGTTTCTTTTAGTCGTTCTTTTCTTTTCCTTTTCTCTTGGTTACCAAAACGTGTGTGTTGTCAATGCACTCATCAAGGGGGAGATTGAGAGCCAGGTGTGGTTCGAGGACCGGTGGATGGTCGCTTCCTGGTGTGATGAGTGATTGACAACGTGGTGTGGACTGATTCTTAGCTAAGTATTGCAGATGCAGGTTGCGGCTTGGCTGGTGCAGGTGCAGGTGAAGAACAAGCGTGAAAGGTCGTTGCCGGTGAGGCCTCCAGGTGTGGAGAAGACAAGTAGGCTTGGTTCGAGGGTCCCGGTGGCCAGCGGGGTCAAGTGCGGGCTGCATGGTGGCAAGAACGGCAAGATGAAGTCATGGACGGTTTCTTGGTTGAGCCTCAAAACCAAGGTCGAGCCGGGACTACGTGGGAGCCGAGTCATGAGTGGTGATTGGCGGAGGCTACACCGAGTTCGCGAGGTTTCCGGTGGTTCACCAGAAAATCACTGGTTTCCTTGGTTGATCCACAAAGCCAAGACCGAAGAACCGAAGACGGAGGTGCAGCAGCTCCAGACCGGTCTGACCGGTGGGTCTGACCGGTCTGACCGGTGGGTACCGATCTGACCGGTGAGGAGCACCGGTCTGACCGGTGTGCGAGGACGCAGTCCGGAATCTTCGAAGTGGAGGACACGCGTCGGGATCGCAAGGCTTGCGTCGAGGCTAAGCAAGTTTGCGGTCGCTGGGGCATCCGTCCGATGGTGCGAAGACAAAGACTTCCAATTTCGCCCTCGAGGGGCATGTATCCCTAGTTAGCTAGTAAGGGTATTTTCGTCTTTCGGTTGCCTCCATATAACCCAAGTGGTGAGAGGATGGCAGCCATCTCTTGGAACCCTAGCTCATTTGGTTTTCCTATTTTTCCTTCCTATTTTCTTAGGATTTTCGTAGGACTAGCTTGAGAGCTTCATTGTGAGATCTTGTGAGAGGGAAGGATGATCAGGCGGCAAGCTAGACCTTGTATGAACCTCTTTGGTATGTATAGATGATTCGGCGTGGTTCCTCAAGGCTTGGATGTGTCTTTCCCGTTTCTCCTTTTTGGTGATTTTCGGAGCCCTTTCTTGGCGTTTTTCTTGGAGCGATTTCGAGGCCTTTCTCTTTGGGATTTGGTGGGGGATGTATGCATGAACCCTTCGTGGTTCTTTTCCCTTTGATTCCCCTTCCAAATCCGTGAGCAAAGGGGCTCGATTTTGGGGTTTTCGTGGCTCTAGGGTTAGAGGCATTCTTGGTGGGATTTCTTTGATTCCTCTTGATTTGACAAGTTTTGGTGGACCAAATCTTGGCTATGGAGTACCCATGAGGTGTTCCTACAATCCCCAAAGTCTTGTGCAAAACCGTGGAGCGAATCGGGAGATCGGGAGTTGGATTTGGAGGAGTTGACTCGCGGGCGCTGTTCATCTCGAGCTGCCCCGGCACGACCGGTCTGATCGGTGCTCTTAATCGGTCTGACCGGTGCTAGCCCTTGGTGGGTTTTTGTCTCGGGGAATAGCCTTGTCCGTGTGGTTTTGTCCTGTGGTCCTGCTGATCCGTTCTTGGCGTGTTTGGAGTTGTTTTGCTAGGCTTTGTGAGGGGTTCTTCTTCCTCACAGGTTGTGTTTCGTGGTGGTTTTTGTTTCAGGGCCTAGAGGAGTCACTGAGGCTTCCTGGAACGTTTGCTGTGCGGCTGCTGTTGCCACCGGCCTGACCGGCTCTGTCCACCGGTCTGACCGGTGTCACCGGTCTGACCGGCGCAAGCCATCGGTCTGACTGGTGTAGCACAGGCAGTAAGCCGTGCAAGTTTCCGCTGTGTGGTTCGGTGAGTTTTGGCTCAGAAGGTTGAGTGTTGGTTCCTAGGACCAGTAGCACTCCAGTGGCTGTGTGGTCTTGACCAACTTGGGTAGTTGAGTCGGAGACGTGAGTTGGAAGCCGTGTTCGTCTTGTTGGAGTTCTCATCTCCTTCGAGAAGAATTTTTATCGGCTCCCATTCACTCCCCCCCCTCTCTGGTTCGCCTAATCGGTCCTTCAAAGTCGCAACCTGCACCTGCAATACTTAGCCAAGAATCAGTCCACACCACGTTGTCAATCACTCATCACACCAGGAAGCGACCATCCACCGGTCGTCGAACCACACATGACTCTCAACTCTTCACCAAACCCTTTACCCCAGCCAAGTAAACTAGACATGCCTCGGAGCCGATCTCGATGCTCTGGAGTCTCAAGTGCTGCAGTGAGGATATCATTCTCCCTAACCCCATGGAAAGAACCATCGCTAGCCTGAGCTGCAAGTGTTTTCACCCTAGTTGCTACCCCCACCACCGCAGGGTTACGGAATGTTATGTCCCCGCTTCCTTCACTAGTGGTCTTCCTCTTCCCTACCCTTGCCCGTAGATAAGGCCTCGAACATCTAGGAAATTGGTCCCAAGGATTTTGTTTTCCTTCTTCAGCTAGTTTTGCATCCTCCTCCTCCCACTCTTTCCTTTTACGAACATAACCTTTTCTGCTCGTCCTGTGTGGCTTATTATGCAATGCTCTCTTTTCTTTCATCCCCTGGCTCAATCGCTGAAATCTAGGAGAATTGGTTTCCTGCACAAACACGGTCCAGTCTTCTGGCTGCAAAAAGGCATGCTTCATAAAGGGAGCCTCCTCTTGGCTCACATATTTTTTTCTTAAATGGGTCTTGAACCGCCGTTGCAAGGTTGCAATCTCTGGCATAGCTGCCTTAACTACCTTCTTACGAACAGATTCAGCCAGATTAGCTGGGTAATCTAGCTTTTCCTCTAAAACTGTGAACAACTCTTCCTTCTCAATTGGTGAGAGATCTTCATCTGCCTTGTTGATTGACACCCTCTCTCGAGCAATGAGGCCACAGACCAATACAAATCTATCCCTCGCAACATCTGGGGTAGGCCAATAATTGTTATCAAGTCCAGTTGCGGTCAACTTGTCTTCTGGCCATTTGGTTTGTGTCCTTGACCCGCGGGATCGAGTACTACTCGCAGCAGTATGTGCTGAGTGACCCTGTGAAGAAGGATCACCGTCGATAGGCTGTGAACAAGGTTCATCGTCGATGGGCTATGATGGTGCAATGGAGGTAGAGGAGTTTGGTGTTGTGGGAGACTGCATAGATGATATGTCAGGTCGTCAGTAGAGCAACATAAGCTAGACTGAAAACCTAAACAAAGTAAGATAAATTCTTATTCTCTGACAGGCAAAATAGGTGATATTAGCATACAGGTTGGGGATAGGTGCTAACCATTTTGACAGGGTGAAGCAATATGCTTATATATCAAAGCAAAGACTAAATTCCTTCAACTGCTTCCTTGTCCAACTTCAGCAGCAATGAATTGTGTGTTCCATGTGTACATGCAACAAGAGGACAAAGCAATTAGAATTAAAGTATGCTAACATGTCCAAAGCATAACTGTCGATCTGGTACATTCGAAGCATAACAGAATTTCAACAGTTCATATAAGTTCATCTGTTAGCAACAATTTATTCAAACAGACTTGGAGCAACAAAATTCATCCGTCAAATCCACAGCCAATCAATTAAAAATGAACTATTAAGGCATGTTGTACTAATGCAGGCAATTCCATGAGAATAATCCTATGTGAACAACCGTAGAGTAGGATGTCTCCCTAATCTACCTTGACAGGAATAGCAGATTGGGTGGCCGAGCAGAGAGATGGCGTTGGGGGTTCAAGCAGCACTAACCTTTGTCGCAAATGAAGTAGTTGTTCTCGTGGTGGTCGGAGAGGCCCGATCCGCGTCGCCTCATTGCCTGAGGTGGCCAGCTCGTCGTCGTGGCTGGGGATGCCGGATCTGCATCACCGTCTCTAGGTTGGACGGGACGCCATCCGCACGCCAGTAACCGCGTCCTCATCACCGTCGTCACGGCTGGAGCCGCTTCGCCGACGTCACACCGGGAACGGTAGGGCTGGAGAAGAGCAGGGCTGCGGCGGGGAGAGCGGCGGCGGCGGGCTTGGGCTGGAGAAGGAGCAGGGCGGCGGCGAGGAGAGTGCGGGCGTGGTGGATCTGTCTGAGTTAGACTCTTGAGTATATGTCCCCTGCGCGTGTGTTGCTATGTTCACAGAAATTACTGGCATGCCTCGAACGGCTCTCTAGTGGAATTGGAATTCCATGGGCATTATAGTCAATATAGGTGGGAATTTTTGAACAGCGCGCGCAAGGTTTGCCTGTTGACGCTGACAATGGATAGTCATCACCGACGCTGGTTAGTAAACCCGTGTCACTATTGGCATTTCGTAGCGTCGTCACTTTAAGAACAGATCTGGAATCCATCCTTAGTGACAACACCAAGAAACGCCTTGTAGGCACCTCTTAATGTCACAACTAACGACGCTGGGTTAGCGTGATCATCAAGACTTGCCAAAGGTTAATCTAAACGATCATGAACGAATCCGCAAGTGCACAGATAAACCATTGTAGCATTTTCCCAAGGAAGGAGAATATTCCAAGGGTATCGTATCCGTGGAAGGCAATGGCGGATATCTTAGACTTATGCTTTTGCTCTGAATGTAAACTAAGAGATAGATATAGGAAACAACACACTCAAAGGCAGGGGTAAGATAAGAGAAATAAGGGTAGTGTGACACACACACTCAGATCTACCTCTACTCTAGCACACTACGGCTTAGGGGGGAACATACGAGTTAGCTCTAGGTTCTAATGTACTAAACATACAAAGCTAGAAGATACAGGAGATAGGCATGAGTATTGCATGAGAGGGATAAGGTTCAGCACCCAGGTACAAACGGGAAACTAGCCCGCGACGACCAGCACTCTACGAAACTAGACTTTAGACTCCTACAGCAGGTACCCCAGCGCGGAGGATTGCTCAAGGATCCAACAGGGCTGTCACTACCTGCGGACCTACCTCTATCGTTAGGGGGGTATGCTCATAACTATCGTAGCCAGACAACCCAGGCACCATGCCTACATTGCTGCTAGACTCCACCCGGCCCGGGCTATTGTGACCCAGGGTGAGAGCCATCAGAAGACTGGTCAACTAGACCGAGTACCATAGCTTGAACACAAACCTCATGCAACACTCTCATGCCATCTAACAAGATCAACTAAGGCTAGACATACAAACAGATATGGACTCTCTTATGTCTAGTCAATAAGATCAAAGGGTCGTGTTCGTGAAGAACACGAGCCTCTAACTTATGAACAAACACATAAGGAATGAGTTCATCACCCTTCAAGTGGATCAAAAGGTAGTGTTCATGAAGAACACAAGGCTCTAAATGATGAACAAAGGATGAACTCAAGAACATATCAAGCATATGATCTACCATGACTTTATATGAAATAGCTGAATAACTGAAGTAGATCAAAGTCATACAATGAAATAAAGATAAAAGAGAACTCATACCTAGACTCCAAAGAAGACTTGGAACCTGAATAAGAGCTACTCTAGCCTACCCCCTAGCCTTGGAAACTAAAAGTGAGAGGAGAATGAGAGAGTGGTGTGTGGGAAATGGGAGCCCCTCCCCATCTATTTATAGACAAGGACCAGGCTTGCTCAGAGGCTCAAAGTGCTCCAAAACACCCCGGGATGCAGCAAGTGACCAATGAGCGGGTGCCATGTGTAGGGACGAGATGGGGCGGCCCGAAGGCGGTTCGGCCGATCCTAGGATCGGCCGGCCCCCTAGGCCCCCCACTCGGGGTGGTTTTCCTCTGGGTGGCTGCCCTGTGGGCCCTCTGATCCATCCCCGGTGCATGGCTTGATTTGGTATCCGAGGTGGGCCCTTTGATCCATGTGAAGTCCATGTGGCGTTCTCTGATTCGTCGGTGAGTGCCTCCTCTGGATCGATGACATGGAATGCCATGTTTCCCTTGGTGGCAGCCACCTCCTCAGCTGAGTTGGCATGGGTTCTTCATAGAAGGTGGGTTTCCATCTCTTTTAAGGGGTAAATCACCTGCATACAAATAATCTCCAAGGACAAGTGGAACTACATTATTCAAACCAAAATGCTAGTAAATAATGCATATGCCTCTATTTATGTGAGAATATTGAGGGTTGAAAGTGGTGAATTTCAACCGTCAACAGTCACCTTCGTCGGCAGGTATCTTCTTTATATAGGCTGCTGACACTGACACGTGGGCCCGATACTATTTTTTAGAAATGAAACTCGCATCCATCAAATATTAGAGCCGGTAAAACAGCACCTAGAAATTCATTAAAAATAACATCAATTCATATTTGGACATTTAGTATTTTAATAAAATATCAACAGTCACACTTGTGTACCCAACATTCTTATAATTCGAATATACATCTCATGCTTGTGATATAATAATTCTAATAACATCTTAGTTTGCTCCAAAAATTCTACAAATTGACGTGGCAACATAAATTGGGTACCTAAACTTGTCATAAAAATTCAAATGGTTTTGATAAAGGAAGTGTATACTTGTGAACAAATGGCTACATCTCTCACATAGTTTCCTAGAATGTTGCTTGAACATTGAAGTTTTCTACACTTTGCAACATGTTCGATCTCGTACGCATTTGAAATTTTTACACAAGCTTGTGTTCACCTTAAGATTACGAAATGCAAAGTTTCATTACTAATGGTTGTGGAAAACAAATATTATTTCTATGTTGTACTTACAAAGAACAAGATAAAGGCATATAAATATTATTCACGAAACAGAATATACACTAAACAATGAAATTAATGAAAAGATGGGGATTTAAGAAAAAAATAGGAAAAAAATCATCAAATTTGGACTAAGTACAACAGAGAAATACATATTACAAAATTTGACTGCAGATTAAAAGGAGAAATGAGAACTGTTCTTCATTCCAATAGAACAGGGGGTGGTTAACCCGCGTCTCATTTGCCCCTCCAATCCTCGTCTCCTACGCCCACCCAATAGAACAGAGGAGGAAGCAGACTAGCAGAGGCCACCGCCACCGCTGTGCCCGCTTTGACATCCAAGAGGGTACCCTAGGCCTCTAATACGGCAAATGAGACCACCGCAACCTTCGATTTGACTCAGTAACGTGACAAATCAAATCTTGTGGATGCGACACAGAAAATGTAATAATTTACATTCAAGATACATAATTTTTGTTGATGCTTCCGCCTACATCCTGATGTTCATCCTGCTGACGGCATACTCCACCGCGACGCTGAATCCACGCGTCCAGAGATCGAACTCATGACAGATGCGACACTCGGCGCTGCAGTAGTGGATGATCCCTGGGGTCTCCGGCCCGTAGCGCCTACATCCCACTGCCCAAATGCAGACGTGGGAATTCTGGACGGGCAGCAACGGAATGTCATCGTCGCCGTCACGAAACCAGTACCACCACGCAATGTTCTGGAGATCCCGGCGGACAAGGTAGCGCAGCCGGTGCAGGTTGTGGTTCTTCCACCGCCCGTCAAGGGGCGACGGCTCGCCGTTGATTTCGTGGAGCAGTGCCATCGCTTCGGGGTCCGCAGGGTTGCGACGGTACTTTAGCATCGCTAAGAAGTACTTCGCACCGGCGTCTTTGGCAGCGGCCTTTCCGACGAGCTCCAGACCCTCATCGGGATTCTGCCGCCTCATCAACCTCTCCAGCCCCTCGAAGCATAATGCCTCCGGATGTTTGGCGAGACGGAAGTGCTCCTCCAACAAGGACCTGACATAGTGATTCTTACACTCTTGACGAATCTCACGCAGCGACACCTGCAGGAGTACCTCATCCGAGTCGTAGATGCGCCGGAAGGTGCCGCAGACCCGATTACGAAGGATCAGGAAACGAATGATGGGCTCACCTTTGATGCAGCGGAGGATGATCTGGGTGACCAGTTCATTTGGCAGCAGCTCCATGAAGCACACTGCGGCCATCAAGGAGAAGGGGAAGGAAATGGAAAGGCGACGAGATCTGGAAATTGAAAGGTGACAGGGTTTGGAAATTGAAAGGCGACGCGGCCATTTATAAACACCCGTTACTAATAATATGGAATTCGAAAGGCGACGCGGTTTGGCTGCTGACGCGTGGGCCCGACAACTGCCCCTGCCCCTCCACCTTTCCGCGAAATTGAAAGGTGACGCATGTTTTTGGACGGTTTTGCTCCCAAAAAACGGTTCCCGAGGCGTATGAGGACGTGGGGCGTGGGGAGGAAGGCACCCTGACGGTTCACGTCTTGTCATCATAAATCCCCGACTGGTTGGTTGCTCTGTAATCATATCGTTTCTTTCGCTTCATCTTCTTCCCCCTCGCCATCACAAAACCATAAACTCCGGTCACCGAGAGATCACACCAACAAGGAGCGAGAAGAGCATGGCGTCGTGTGACCCGTCGGTGAAGCAGGGACGAAGAGAGGATGACGACGATGAAAGCCGGTGGCTCCCAAGGAGAAGGAGAAGAATGAGGCCGCCGACATCAGCTTCGCTGTCGAACTGCTCCAGGGCGCGTTCATGAAGCTCCGAGATGTTGTCGAAGCATTCAAGATCGAGGCGCCTGACCATAACAAGGATGACAGCGTCAAGGGTCTCGCCTTCAAGATCCACATGTTGGCTGAAAAGCTTGATAAGCTCCCCGTGGTCCAGCGGTCTCTTCTCGGTGATGACAGCTCTGACGGCGGTGACGACGGCTCCAACGGCGGGACTCCGACAGCGGCGACCGACTAATTGATCCACTCCTGTACCATTAATAATGTGTTTGTGATTATTGTGTGTTCGTCAGGTTGTTGGACTGCTTAGTTTGTTGATCATGAACTGCTTAGTTTGTTTATCGATCATGAACTGGTTAGTTTGGTTGTTGGATTTTGTATATATGTCACATGAACTCGATCTAAGAGACGCGGGCAGATCCATCCGTGTCGCCTACAGTATCTGTTCCTCCTGTGATGAACACGATCTTAGAGACAATGGATAGTCATCACCGACGCTGGTTAGTAAACCCGCGTCGCCTTCGTTAGCAGGTAGGTCTGGGCGGTTATCTTCTTTATATAGGCTGCTGACACTAACGCGTGGGCCTGACACTATTTTTTAGAATTAAAACTCGCATCTATCAAATATTAGAGCCGGTAAAACAATGCCTAAAAATTCATTAAAAATAACATCAATTCATATTTAGACATTTAGTATTTTAATAAAATATCAACAGTCACACTTGTATACCTAACATTCTTATAATTCGAATATACATCTCATGCTTGTGATATAATAATTGTAATAACATCTTAGTTTGCTCCAAAAATTCTACAAATTTATGTGGAACCCTAATTTGTGTACCTAAACTTGTCATAAAAAATTCAAATGGTTTTGATAAAGAAAGAATATACTTGTGTACAAATGGCTACATCTCTCACATAGTTTCCTAGAATGTTGCTTGAACATTGAAGTTTTCCACACTTTGCAACATGTTCGATCTCGTACGCATTTGAAATTTTAACACAAGCATGTGTTCACCTTAAGATCACGAAATGCAAAGTTTCATTTACTAATGGTTGTGGAAAACAAATATTATTTCTATGTTGTACTTACAAAGAATAAGATAAGGCATATAAACATTATTCACGAAACAGAATATACACTTAACAATGAAATTAATGAAAAGATGGGGATTTTAGAAAAAACTAGGAAAAAATCATCAAATTTGGACTAAGCACGACGGAGAAATACATGTTACAAAATTTGACTGCAGATTAAAAGGAGAAATAAGAACTGTTCTTCGTTCCAATAGAACTGGGCCCCACCCGAATTAGAGACGCGGGATGGTTAATCCTCGTCTCATTTTCCCACACAAACTGTTCTTCATTCCAATAGAACAGAGGAGGAAGCAGAGCAGAGGGCGCCGCAACCTTGGATTTGACTAAGAAATGTGAGAAATCAAATCTTGTCTATAAATAACTGATTGGATGATACTTTACACGATAGAAGAAGACATTACATTCATAACGAAGCCTACATTCATCACTACAGAAATACATGCAAAACCCCCTCCGGCTCGGCGCCGTACCGCATAATGCTTTGTCTGCGCAATGTTGAATGTTGCCTCGCGCCACCGCTGTTGGCAGCGTCGGCCGGCGGAGGGCGACACTCCTAATTTGCCAAGCCAGATTGACCCCATGATGCCAGAAATCTAGGGATTGCACATTGCTGATCAAACATGGACGCCACTACCCTTGCTCCTCGCCCTCAACCTATTTCATGTACCGAATTGTAGTGGTGTCGGCGTCGGCCCCGCTGTTGGCTCTGTAGAGGAAGACGGCGGCCACATAGGCCGCCCCTCTGTGCCCGTCCTTGGTAGCGCAGTGGAGCTCATCGAGGGGAGGCTGAAGGCTGCGGTTCCTGCCGAAGATGTCGTCCATCCCGGTGAGGAAGCAGGCCACCGGGTTGCCGGCTACAGCCAGGCTCCGAAGGAAGATGTCGTAGCCGACGGGGTCGTTGTTCTGCCTCTGCTCGATTGGAACCCGATCCAGTGCCAGGCGCCTACCGACGTCTCTGTCACGACAGGGGCAGAGCATGTCCTTGTAGGTTGCTCGTAGGCTGCAGAGGTCCTCCATAGGCCGATTCGATGTCGCACCGACTCGGCCAACGATGATCGCCAGCACCTCCGACGGGAGTTCCGCGAGCGACCGCGGGTGCTCCCTCGATGCCATGAGTGCCGGCGTGGAAGGGAAGTCGCTTGGCGTGGAGCAGAGGAGGCACAACAGAGGGGCGCGGCAGAGGGGCACGACGAGGAGTGTTGGCAGTTGTGGTTTTCTCGCGGGTAGATGAAGGGGCTGTGGTGGTTTCGCGGGTAGAAGAAGGGGTTGGGGCAATAGTTATTTATTTTGGAGAGAAGCTACAGGAGACGTGTCTCCGATGAGTGGATACTACTAATTGCACATCTCGCTTATCGAGGAGTCAAACTCTTTGAAGTTTGACGAAATGTAGACAAAATAATATCAATACTCTCCGATGAGTGGTACTACTAATTGCACATCTCGCTTATCGAGGAGTCAAACTCTTTGAAGTTTGACCAAACTCTTTGGAGAGTTATCGGCGACGTGGGTTTTGTGAACACGCGTCTTATTTGTTAGGCGGGCAGGTTGTCTTTTTTTATATAGGCTGCATTTCTCACATAGTTTTTCAGGTAGAATATATACCGAATATATACAGTATCTTAGGCAGAATATATAGGCATCATATATTACAGAAAGGAGATTCAAATTCCACCAATACACATCCTATATATATTACAAAAAGGATTCCATTTCCAGCAATAGACATCCCTGCATTTTACAAAAAGGATCGGATTCAGCAGAAATCAATCTTGCTTCTTTTTCTTCTTTGATTTTTGTATATGGATCTTTTCACGATGGTCACTTCGCAAGTATGGTGTTTTGTCAACTCCCAAGACTCGGGGCATGTATGAAGTGTGAAAGGATGGACTTTCGTCAAACTGGTTGTATTCCTCCTCCTCAACAGCATTTTCAACCCCAACAATCCTTTTTTTCCAAGCAAAACCACACTCCAGTTATTTTTTGCAAAGTCAGGTACATAGAACACTTGCTCAACATCCTTGGCGAAGACAAATGGTTCAGTTTTGTAACCAAAGACCTGGAGATCAACACTAACATAACCAAATTTGTCCTTGATCATAGCTCTCTTTGGATTGGTGACCCATCTACACCGAAACAAGGCTACCTTCAATCCTACATAACCAAGCTCCCAAATTTCCTCTATTTGACCATAATATGTGGCTGTGTTCTTCTTATTGTCGACAGCCCGTACACGCACACCACTATTTTGATAGACGCTCTTGGCATCCTGGGCCATGGTGTAGAACGTGTATCCATTGATATCCATTGCTTGATATGTTGTAACAGTAAATAATGGCCCTGTTGCTAGTTTTCTTAGATCGCCGGTTATAGCCGTGCTGCCACTTTGCTGGACATAATCTCAGAGCCACCTGTTGAAGCATTACATGTGCCTCTTTGCAACCCAATCCTCAGTACAGCCAGGATTTTGTTCACGTAGTTGTTGCTTGTGCTCATTGCCAAATTGTGTAACCTCTACTCTCTGTCTATCATGGTGAAATGAGTCTTCCTGAAGGCCTCTGGGTGCGGAGTGATTGACTTTTTCCCCAGGGTCCCAACACCTGAAAGCCTACCTTCATGCCGTGAACGAGGCACACCAATGGGGTTTTGGAGGTCCATATAACCCGTGGCCCACTCCACTGCTTCGATGGTCTCATAGCCACGAACAATGGCTCCCTCCGGAAATGACCTGTTATGTACCAATGATTTGAGGAATCCATAGTACCTCTCATATGGAAACATCTGATGAAGGTAAGATGGGCCAAGGTACCAGATCTCCCTCGCGAGCTGTGTTGTTAGATGCAGCATGAGATCAAAGAATGATGGTGGGAAGGTAGCTTCAAGCAGGCATAGGGTCTCGAAATGCCTCCTCTCTAAGTCCAATAGTTTTTCCTCATCAATCACCTTCTATTATATTTCATTGAAGAATAAACACAAGCTCGTGACCGCGTCGCGAACCAGTTCTATCTTGATACCTCTTAGTGCAATAGAAAGAATAGATGTCATCAATACTTGGCAATCATGAGATTTCATCAAGTTGAAATTCATTTTCATGTCCTTCACCGACACTAGCCTCTTGAAGTTCGATGAGTAGCCTGAAGGTACTTTCAAACTATGCAAAAACTCAAAGAATTCTTTTCTCTCTGCCTTTGACAAGGTGGTTGCAGCAACGGGAAGGTCTATCCCCGTGTCTGTTTCCTCTGCATAGAGCTCCGGCCTAATGCCCATATCTTTAAGATCCTCCCTTGCATTTTTATGATCTTTTCCTTTCGACTTCTGTTGTAGCAATGTTCCCAAAGTAGCTTCACACACATTCTTCTTAACGTGCATGTTGTCAATCGAATGATGCACATCCAAAAGCGGCCAATACTCTAGCTTCCATAGAATTGGTTTATTGTTCCACATTCCTCGCCCATCTTCTTCTTCACCATCTCGCTTCTTTCTTTTACGAAGTTTCTTTTCAGACAATTTGGGTAACTCCTCGATAGTTTCGATGTCCTTGACTTGCAAGTGGAGAAGATCTCCAATCACATGCATTGGCGCCTATCGATTATCCTTTTCCCCATTAAACTGACAATCCATGTCCCGGTAGGCATGTTTCTTGCTGAGGAAATGACGGTGCCCCATAAATGCGAATTTCTTTGAATTTCTTAGCCACACTGCACAAGTTTCTTCCAAGCAGTGTGGGCAAGCTGCACCTTTCCTTTTCCTCTGGCCTGAAAGGTTGCGATGAGCCGGGTTGTCGTTGATGGTGGTGAACAACATGGCGTGCAATGTGAACTCCTCATGGCCGAACTCATCCCAAACCTCCTTCACACCAGGCTTCCAAAGTATCTTCAAGTCATCAGCTAGTGGCATCAACTAGACATCAATACAGTCACCAGGTTGCTTTGGCCCGGAGACCAATATTGTTAGCATCATGTATTTCCGTTTCTTGCATAGCCAGGGTGGAAGGTTGTACATTGATAGCACGACAGGCCAGGTGCTATGTGTTGAGCTCTGGTTACCGAATGGGTTCACGCCATGTGTGCTCATAGCGAACCGAATGTTCCTACTTTCACCGGCAAATCCCTCAAAGTGGGAATCAATGTTTTGCCATTGTTAGCCATCTACGGGGTGCTTAATCTTACCAACTTCCTTTGTTCGTGCCTTATGCCAATGCAAGAGTTGGGCCTCTTTTCGTGTGGCGAACCATCTTCTCAACCAAGGAATGATGCAAAAATACCATGCTACCCTCACAGGAGCCCCTTTAACCTTCTTCTTCTTCTTCTTCTTCTTGCCTGTGATCTCCAAAGGTTCGTTCTCATCATCATCAGCATTGTTATCATCTCCACCATCTTTTTTCTTCTTGTACCGATCGAACCCAAACTTGGGGCACTTATCAAGGTCTGCATAATCTCCATGGAACAATACACAATTGTTCTTGCAAGCATGAGTTTTTTCAACCTCTATTCCCAGAGGTCAAATTATCTTCTTTGCCTCATAGACAGACTCGACTATTTGGTTTCCCTCGGGTAGCATGTCCTTAAGGAGATCCAATAGTTGTTTGAAACTTTTGTTGCTCCAACCATGATCTGCCTTAAGCTGCAGAAGTTTTAGATCACCAGAAAGGCGAGAGTACTTCTTGCAACCAGGATAGAGGGGTTTCTTTGAATCTTCAACGAACTGCTTCAGCCTCGCTAATTCAGAAGCTGTATACACTCGTTGAAACTCAACATCCCGCAACATTTGATCAACATTATGCACACGTTGCAATAACTCACCATCACTTAAGTCCGTAATTTCTTAATCAGTGATATCCTCAGGCCTCATCACAATTGGTGGGTGATGAGTCCGGCCCAGGTGGGGTTGGATGGAAAGTCCGACACACTGATCCAACTTCAGATATGCACAATCTGGCCCCCGCAATCTTAGCACCGGCAGCCAAAATAACGACACACTGATCCGGCCGAAGCATGACACACCGATCCGGCTACAGCGCCACTAGGACCTCCTGCTGCGCCTCGGCAACCTTAGCACCATACTCCTCTGCAACCTTAGCACCGCACTCCGACGCACCTCTCGGGGAAAGGCCCAATCGCCCCAAAAGACTAGTCTGATAGGGGAAGGGTGGCTCTCCCTTTTAAGGTGACTTCCTCCTCCCAAGCTAAGCAAGGTGGGATAATGAGGCTCACACGGTCGCCGCCCGACTACAACTGGGCTTCGGCCCATGTTGCGTCTTTGCCAACGGGTAATAGTGGAGGAAGATGTCCTCATCAGTGGGAGTGGTTCATTTTCCTCATAAAAAACTCCACCTTCATCAAGCTCTTTATCATGGCATAGCGCTGCCCCTTCATTATTAAGGCCCGTAGCATGGTGTAGCGCTTCACCTTCATTTAGGCATCCTGCTTCGACTTCATTAAGCCCTTTCTCACCATGTTTATTCCAACACGTGTAATTTTCTTTGAAACCACGTGTGATCAAATGATGAAAAGTGTTATCCCGTTGTCCGAACTTCTTCTGGTTGAGACAATCTATACAGGGGCAAAGCATTGCCTGAACACCACGGTTTCTCATATCCGCCTCTGCTTGATCTAGAAAACCATTGACCCCCCTTAAGAAACTGTCCCAATCTCGGGACTTATTGTACATCCAAGCCCGAGCAGCAGCAGCCATCTGCAATTTTCATACATCAAATGAGCATAATGCATCACCAAAACTGATGAGTAAGAGGATTAGGACAACAAAGTTCAATAAAAGGGGGCAATTTCCACCTTGATGAGGACTGTCTACGAGGCGAGCGCTTCCGAGGAGGAGGACGAGGTGTCACGGCCGCGGCGACGGCGACGGCGCGGAGGACGGCACCGAGCCCGAGGAGGAGGATCAGCTGTTGCTTTGGAGGACGGCGACGTACGGCGCGGAGGGACGCCGCGCCGCGGTCGACGTCCGCCGGCCCCTTTTGTCGTCGCCCACGCGGCCGGCCGGCCGGCCTGCTGCAGTGCCGGCTTTCTGAGGAGAGAGAGCGCGCGCACAGCGAGTGGGGCCTTCAGAGAGCGCGTGCGCAGCGAGTGGGGCCTTTAGAGAAGGCGCGAAAATGCTGCTGCAACAACGACGGGGTGAGAGCGAGTGGGGCCCTCAGAGGAGAGAGAGCGAGTGTAGTTGTCGGAGATAGCAGAGTGGTCGGAACGCAAAGACAACGACGCGTAATAACAACACGCGTCTCTAATGTGAGAAAACAAAGGAGATGATAGCTCCAAACAAGCGTCGCCAATTGGGTCGTCATAAAATGAGACGCGTGCTAAAAACCACGCGTCTCCAATAGGAAAGTCATCGGTAACAGACTTAAAGAGCCCGTTACCGATAGATTTCACTTTCGTAACAGACGCATGTTAACGTCCGTTACAAAGAAAACATGTAACGGACGTTTAAGAAGTCCGTTACCAGAAGTCGTCATTGGTAACAGGCATTGTGGTGGCGAGGTCAGGGCGAGGTCGGGGTCGAGCCTGCCGCGCTTATGCGTAACAGGCGCCAAACAACAACCGTTACAGATGGGGTCCATGTAACGGGTGTTAAGGGTCCGTTACAAATGTTACGTGACCTATTTGAGGTTTTCACGTAGTGTATTTTTAGTATGAAGGAGCTATTTAGGTTACGAATTATAACCTAGTTAAACACACACGGGTAAAAAACCTGATAAAGAGCTCGAACAGTCAACTCAGAATTCCCAGAAAGCTCCCACACACATCGCACGTCGCAAGTCATGCTATTTTTCATGTGAATCACTTACATGTTCTATGGAATCATCTCATGAGTTAGCATTATCTGTGATGTGAGCAGCTGAGATGTACTCGAGAATCCTTGCATTGCTAGAGAAATCATCATCACCACGGCCTCATCACCGTTAGTTTTTGACAATCCGGTGATGATAACTCATCATCACTAAATATTCTCTCTCTCGTCGTCTCTCTCTCTCACGGCCCCTTTCCCCCTACAATCGGTAGCCTTTGCATCTTCGGTGGATCCTGTTGGTGACGTCTCCACTAGCGGGGCTGCCCAACATGTTTGACCACGAGAGCGCTGCAGATTTTTTGTTGGATGATATCATAGTTGTGTAGGAGCTACGGGCCAAAGCCTTACCCGATTGGTGTTTGTGTCAGCAATGATGGCATCAATTGGACGTCATTTCTCTCGGTGGAGGCATTTGTTGTGATACTTTCTGCAAGATCAATTGGCTTCTAGGTGAAAACCTTACTCCGGTTCGCCGGATGGGCGGCGATGACGACTTCTTCAACATCGTGTCCTTGGAGGCTTTGCTTTCGAAACCCTTTGGCCCAACTTTTATTATCGAAGATGGGGTCTGTTGTGTGAGCGATAGAAGACAAGTAGTCTAAATGCGACATCAAGTTTCTAAGCAGACAAAAAATATGTTGGATCGGCGGTGCATAGAGACAACGCGTGGTCGAATTATGGATGATGGAGAAGAATGAATCTTAATCTTCTTCTTTTTTTTTTGTCTTAGAGTGTTGTTTCTTGTGTTTTACGCTTCTCATTGTGCAACCCACCGTGTGGATATAGAGACATAAATTTATGCTCAATGAAGAAAATACCAGACTCGTTAATAAGCTGCGTTGATTGACTTGCTAGTCCACGCTTATTGCTGATGGGGCATGTGTGTCTGCTATCTTCTCACTTTATCAATTAATGGGACCGGCGTAAAGATATTTCGGTCACCCAAACGTTCTGGTTAACAAATTAAATAACCTCACCTACGGTGACTACCTCACAAGTGGTCGTCTGTGGAGTCTTCTCACGAGTTAGCATCGTCTGCCATGTGAGCAGCTGAAATTGTAGATCATTTTGGATTTATACGAAGTAGTAGTATGGTGCAAAAGAGACGAAGAAACACGGCTTTCTTGCCGCTGCCGAGTGCCGACTCCGGGGCCCAACCGGCCGGTCCTGACGTAGAGTCCAGCTGTCCTTGCCCACGCTGACGAGTGACGACCACGACTTCCATAGTCTTCCACCTCGACCGACGATACCGAGATGCGTGCAAGGTTCCTCGTGCATCCTCACTTCAATGCATGCATGGAACGGTCAGGCGGCCGGGCAGTTTCCGTCGTCCCGGGTCCCGGCCTTTAGGCCAGCCAGGCCGTACGTGCTATGATGCAGGGCCGCACCACACACGGCAATACTGCTGCTAGTCGCATCGCATACTCGCACGACTAGACTTAACGCAAGTCTCCACGTACGGGGCCGGTTTCTCCCCCGGGGTTCGTTCTCACGGTCCGAGACCGACGCGTGATTGGAATAGTGGCATAGTGCTTGCCGTGTCGTGACTCGTGAGGCGCCTAGCTCGTCAGTCGTCGCGGTCGCGGGTACCGCGCGCGTCGTCTCAGCGTTTGGCCGGCCTCACCTAACAGAGACGTACGTTAAGCTCGCTGGCAGTTCACATAATCACAGCCCTTGATGATTATGAATTGACGAAATCGATCGAGAAATTGAGAGGAATTGTTGGCCGGTGCGCGACCGTAGAGCACAGGGACTAGACACGCACGTGGGAGAGTGGCGGACCTAGTAGGTGGTCCTGGTATGCACCGGCATACCTAAAATTTCCAGCAAACTCAATACAGGCTCCAGCTCCACACAAGCAACCAAGCAGAGCCGATGTCCTGTTCAATACAGGCTCGACCGTTTAGTGTCTTCGCACACGCAGCGGAAAGTGCTCTACGCGAGCTGTGGCCTGTGGGAGAGAGCGTGCACTCCTCCGTATCCCCTTCGTCCCGAAATAAGTGCTCATCTCGCATTTCAAGAAGTCAACAAGTTTCAAATTTGACTAGATATATAGAAAAATAATATTAACATTTGTGTCTCTAAACAAGTTTCCCATGAAAATATATGATGTGATTGATCTAATGATATTTATTTAGTATCATAATCATTAATATTTTTTAATATATATTTGGTCAAACTTTGAAGTGTTTGACTCCTCGAAGTGCGAGATGTGCACTTATTTTGGGACGGTGGGAGTACAAATTGAATAACGTTGTAGTTGGTAGCACCAAGGTCTTATTAGGTTTGCAGACAAAGCTTTTTCGTTTTTTTTAAAAAAATGCAGCAAAGAAGCTTTGTTGCATCTGATTTGAGTTAATATGTTTTAAGTATATGTATGAAATTTATGCAGATTCTGCATTTAATAGTTGGATTAGAGTCTCGCCAAGTTCTTTTTATCCTTATATATTAAATTTCTTGTCAAATTTAATTGTTTACCGAATCAAAAATGGATTGCACTAAACTATATACTGAATTGCATATGGAAAGAATTATTACGGCATACTCTTTGAAAAATCCTAGGTACGCCACTGGTGTGAGATGGTTGGGAAGAAGTACTATTGTGTACGCGCGCGCGGAACGTGCATGGTGTTACCATCGACCGATGACTCACACGACGAGACCACACTGAAGTGCCTTGAATTGGACCGGCGGCTGAAGTGAATGACACAAGCTCCAATAACATGTCGCGCCAACTTAGGGTTGCATCAGTAACCGAACACTTCTATGAATAAATCACAATATGAACGAACATGCTTGTGCAGGTGATGTTGCGAGAACAATATAGGGACGTACCAACTGGCCATCTGTACCTGTTAGTGTTGTACCACCTAATTTAGTTTCTGGAATGAACACGATTTCAACACCTGAAGACAAATGACTTCTACATCTTATATATCTGACTTCTGTACTTGGCTACTATGTTTGACTGTTTGTAAATTCTATTGTTCCAGGTGACCACATCACTGGTCTGTACAACAATTATAGGCAATATACGATAATCATTCCTCTGAATGTGATTGTTGAGGTTTGAGTTTGTGATGTCAAGCATTGTGGGGGATATACCCCGGGGTGCCATACGATGGGCCTAGTCGAGTATCTTCAAGGGCGATGAGGGCCCACACAAGTGGCACTCGGCATGGGCGTATGGTTCAAGAATGAGGTGACGTCTGAAGAGATATACTGCTATTGATAAGAGTAGTCAGTAGGAAAGATATTACTTCTCGTAACCGACTAGGATAGATCACACGTGATCTGTAACCCTCTCCCAGGCTATATAAGGGGCGGCTGGGACCTCCTCCAAAACATCTGAATTTCCATAGGCATAAGCAATACAATCACCGAGCACATGATGTAAGGTATTACGCTTCCTAGCGGCCCGAACCTGGTAAAATCCCTTGTGTCTTTTGTGTTCATCATCTAGTCCTAGTTTCGGCGATCCCCTCCACAAAATATACCACCATCGTCTACCCCTTGGTGGACTGTCGGTGATGTTATACTGACAGTTGGCGTGCTAGGTAGGGGTTCGCCGCGACATTGGTGAGCTCGATTGCAGCCGTCAAGATTCCACGCAACTGCCTCATCCTCGCCGTGTTGGGAGCGGGCATCCCCTTCGGGACTCACGACTCCGACCCCAACGCCGACGAGAAGGCCACTGGCTTCATGACTCCCCCTGGGGGTCGGATCATGATCGGGGAGATCACCTGCTTCATCCCCGAAGCCGCGAATACCGCGAAAAAAGCTTCTGGTGCGGTCTCTGAACCACCTGCGAGCGACAACAACCGGGCTCCAGATCCAATGTGGAGAAACCTAGGGCTTGCCGAGTCCTTTTCGGCACGCCGCCACTGACCGAGAGGCCACGACCTCCGGTCCAAGATCTGACGGTCGAAGGGTCCTCGAACCCTCCCGCGAACGATCTGATCCAATCTATGGATCAGGTCATCTAGAACATGGTCGAGTGCATCGTGATGGCTAAAATTGTGCCCGACGCAGCACCCCATGACCGCTTTCCCTACGGGTTGAAGAGCGGCGCCACCCCCATCGTCGCAGAGGTGACAAAGAAAGTTCAAGCAGTGGCTTCCCCCTCGGCTCCGGATGAATACCACTCGGACAAGGATGTACCACGCTTCGCCCTCGCGATCATCGCACCCTTGGAGCCTGATGACCGTGATGCCTCACTCCTTCCGATCATCGAGGGTGATGGGCAGGTCGGCGAGTGGTCGTCCGACACCCCTGATCGGACAGCCTCTGACGGCACTCGAGTGCCTCCTACAGCCTTGAGGATGAGACGTACATCACTGAGTCCACCGACTCCTCGAAGATCCGATCTATTGACATCACCCTCGCTCTCGGACTACTCTGATGGAGGGTATTTGTTGACGGCTGTTAAGTACCACTTTTACGCCGTCAATTCCTACATAAAATAAATGGAAAGTGATCATAAAGACTAGAATAGGGCTTGACACTAACGATTTTCACAAGTGTTGGTGTTTCTAGCTTTTGTTGCAGGACACACCAAAATACGTATGAAATGATATGATTGAGAGCAAGTGAATCAATGGCAACAATAGGGCACCATTGTTACGGGATTGTCGAGATGATCGAAATGGATATATCATTTGTCTACTTCGGAGTCCGGATGGAAAAGATATACACAAGACAGAATCACACTCCCGATATCATGTGGGCCCGGAGGGACCCACACCAGGCCACGTGGTGACGTGTTGCCGCCTTGGATTCCATGTGTCCATAACACCTCATCAATCCAAGTGAAGAAATCACCAACGAATCAGACACCGCCACATGTACAACACAAGGATCCAAGGGCCCACCAAGGACTCTAACTGCCAAGAATCTTCCCATGCACGGAGAATGGATCATGGGGCCCACATACCAGTCACCCAGAGAAAGCACAAGCCAGGACGTGGTGGGCCTAGGTCGGCCGATCCGGGATTGGTGCTGTCACATCCCGGTTTTTCAAAACCTTTAAAAATAGCCCCTTAAATTATTTTTTTCTAAAAACATATAGCAAACTCAGATAAAAGCCCCTGCATTTTCTTTTATTTTCAATGCACCCTTTAAATTAAACCCTAGGTTTCATGTGCATATGAGTGGCTAACACCTTTCCTCATCCCAAAATTCCTCTCTAACTTTTCCTTAGGATTCTCTAGAGCACCTACACATCTTAGTCCACTTAAATTTGAAATCCAAATTCAAATTTGAATTCAAACTAAGGTTTAAATAAACAGAAAAGGGGTTCAAACTATAGATGGGCCAAACCTCACTCAACCCATCGACGAGGTCCGTTCCAGCCCCTCCTACTCCTCCTCCCAGCGCAGCCCGCCACCTTTCACCTTTTCACACACGACCCAGCACAGCCCAACCCCGGCCCAGCTCGCCCCGTGTCGACGTCACCTTCTTCTTTCCCCCGCCCCGTCCCGCGCTGCCTACTCCTCCCCGACACGCCGCGGCACCACCATTTCTTCCGCACCCCGCCTTTCTCCCTCTCCCGCCGCCTTACTCGCGCGCGCGCCGCACTCACCCGTGCCCCGCTTCAGCTTTTGACCACCGGAGCACCCCGCCGAGCCTCCGCGCCGCACACCACCGCAACACCGTACCGCGCCCAGAACTCCATGGCGGTCGCGCCCCTCACCTGATCTCCCCGCTCGGTGCCTCCCTTATCCAACCGAGACGCGCACCGCAATCCCCAGCACCAGGTCAACTCTCCCGGGCCGCTTGAACTCAACCCCGGCCCTCCATCCGCTCGCACTCGCCGCGCCATGATCGACGGCTATGAACGAGCTCTAGAGCGCTGCCGCTGGCATCGCCGCTCGATCTCACTTAGAGCTGCTCCAAGATCCTCGCTAAGGCGAGTGTCGCACCCGCCTGCACCACCCGAAGCCGCCGTGCCCACGTCCTCACTCTAGCTCGCCCTCCCTAGCCCTAGCCCCTTGCGCCATACTCATCACCTCGGTGCCACGCCCATGATCACTGCCGAGCTTATCCAAGCTCTCCCGGCCACCTTCCCTCCTCTCCCCGGCCTATAAATAGGACCGAGAGCCTCACCGAGCTCCACACCCTCACACACTGCACCACAGCCCCTCCTCTCCTCCCTCCCAGCGAAGCCCTGCTCCGCTGCTGAGAACACCACGCCGCCGCCACTCCCTCGCCGGAGCTAGCCCTGGCCAAGGCCAAGGGGAACTCCGACGAGCTCCTGGCCACCAAGGCTCTGCTCCGCCGCATCCAAATCACATCGTAGAGCCGTAGGCAATCCCACCACCACTTGTTCCCTTCCGTCGGTCACCATCGCCGGCAAAACTCGATTCCAGTCATTATGCTACCGGAATTAAGCACGCCACCGTGTTGAACTCCTTCAGGTACGGCCGTCATGTTGCCCGTGCTATTGCTCCTCACCCTCTCCCTACCTAGCACCACCGCCGCATGAAGGCCGCGCCTCCGCCGCACCGGTGAGCCTCCGGCCGTGCTTCGGCCACCACCCATCCCGGTAGCCACTTCTCTACACTCACTAGGCACACACACACGCATGCACGCACTTCTTTAGCCACAAAAAGCCATCCCGGGCAACTTCCGTCCACGGCCGTGCGCCGCTGCCGCTCCGGCGACCTCGCGCTGCGCCGTCGTGTCATCTCCGGCCACCACATCACCCCTCTTGGCTCCGTCGTGTCCTCCTGAATCCATAAAGCCGCTTACCGTCGTCGGAAGCCCTCTGTAGCGGCCGGCGGTGAGATCTCCGGCGAGCCCCCTTGTTTCTACCGCCGCGCTCGCGCTGATCACGGGCGGCACTGCCTTGTCACCGTCCGTCGCCATCCCACCCACTTCCACTGCCGTGTGGGCCCGACTGGGATGCCGTCACCCCGCCGTCCTTCCTCCCCTGTCCTTTCTCCATGTGTATTCGGTGCACGTGGACCACATGCACAGTTGTACCACGCGTGCGCCACGCGGGCGCTCGGCGCACCACCTGGCCGCCACGTGCATCCCACGTCGGTCGTGTCAGCGCCCAGCACCGCGTCAGCCCCGTTCCCGCCTGTCAGCCGCACAGTCACCTCATTTTTGCAAGGTCCACCCGAACTAGTGCACACTAAGTCTTAGTTTGCTATCTTAGAAATTTCCAAAAATTCCCAAAAATTCACCATAAATCTTAGAGGCCCTAAAAACCCTAGAAATGCTGTCCAAATTATTTTGGCACATTTCTAGATATAAGATTTGATTTTACTCTTCTTCAACCTATGGAAAAGCCCCTTTAGTGTACACGAAAATCCGCTTTTTCATATCCTTGATTCCAAAAATTTCACCAAAATTCCTAAAAATATTAGAAGCCCATAGAAGCCAAATCATATCTTAGGCACATGAAATCTCCCATTTTTAGCCCTAGAATCTTTCAAGCATCCATTTTTTTTATCGACGTGTCCATATTTTATGTGACCGGCTTGATTGTCTCTCGTCACATTCATCACTTTCAATCTTAAGGTCCCACTCTGGATTCTTAGATCACGATCTCATCTCTCTAACATATGTTTGATGATTGCTATGATTGATGGTCGATTTATATTTATGCGTATAACTGCGTTACTATAGATCGGGTGTGAATTACTGGAAGATCAAGCAAGGCTCAGAAGACGATCGAGATCAAGACAATGAAGCTCAAGACAAACTCTATAGTTTTTCTCCCTCTTTGGATTAAGGCAAGTCCCAGCAACACCCCCTTGGTCATACCTTATCCACTGTTTTTAATTAAAATGAACCCAGATATTAAATTAATTTGCATTCTGCTTTAAGGATTCGATGGTCTTGATCTCGATTCAGTCGATGATCGAGCATCATCTTAGTTTACTTATTCACAACTATTCATGAAAGGACCTCAGCTGATAGGGAGAGGTAGATTGGGAGTGATAAAATGAACCCACTTAAGAGAGTTAGACTCCTGAAGGATGGGCATGGGAGTATGGGGGCAGCCTCAGTGGAGGATCCTATCCATGCTTACTCTGGTTGCATAAGGATCGGTTCTCGGGAAAGTCTTTCCAGTGTTTTAGTACGACCATACGTAGTCAAAAAGGCATGGCCTGTCAGGAATGCCAGTTTATGTGCGGCCTTGGATCACACCCCACTATTGAACCTAGCAAACCATCCCAAGGTGCCATGGTGGGCAATGGATGCACTGGAGCAGGACCTTCGCATAGTCCCAGGTTTGGCCGGTACGGGTCATCGGGAATGTTATGGCGTCTGGGTGATGCGGTGGTACGTTGTTGACGGTTGATAGTCGTATCAAATTTCGTTTGGACTTGCAAGCGGACAAATCTCCCATCGTAGTCAAGGGACCCTTCTTCCCTTGAGTGGTGAACCCAAGGTATCGAATCCGTGGAACAATGTGTAATGCAAGATCCAATCTAATAAGCGGAAAACACTTTGATCTTGAAAAGAGTTTTTGCATCTAATCTATGGAAGAACCATGAAAGCACATCTAATCTACTTAACACCGGAGGTAGAAAGAGAAAGAGAGGGGAGGTAAAACCAATCTAGAGATTGGATCGGGTCTTTTGTTGAAGTTCCAAAACCAAGAAGAATAAAGCAAACGAATCTCATTAAAAACCTCTTTAAATCTTGGCTTCCGTTCCAACCCTCGAAGGCACCTACCATACACGTGATCAACATCTTGTCACGATGTCCCGCTTATTGTGTAGGTAAACCTAGGAGCACGTTCACGAGGAATGTGTTGAAAATGCTCGGTAGGTCAGGTATGAACCTCTAGCCACCATGGCTACAAGAACATCCTATGCAATCTATCCGCGGAATAGATTGGAGAATAAGAAAACCTAAACAAAGACAAAATCGTAGTGAAAGCACTTGATCGCTAGAAATCGGATTCAATCTTGCAAATTCAACATGAAGTATAATACATGGACAAGATCACCACCAGGATCCTACCTTGATCTTGATCCTAGCTTATAGAACTTCGACGTGGTCTTCCGTGCAAGGTTCCCACGTCAGCTAGGGAAACCCTAGTCAACCATCTCGACCCTCTCCTCTCCGGAAGGGTGTCCCTCTCTTCTCTGCTCCTCAGCGGCGGATGACGAATTGCTTGATGCGTGGCTCGAGGCACGGGGACTATAAATAGCCCGAAGGTCATCTAGGACAAAGGGGGTGTTGGCGTTTCTTAACATCACCACCACTGGCGCACTAGCGTGAGTGTGTAAGAAACTCCCGGGTACACTAACGAGTGCGAACGAATCTGTAAGCGCACAGATACACCGTTGTAGCACTTCTCCCTAGGAGAATGAGTATTCCCGTAGGGTATCGAATCCAAGGAACGGTGTGTACTATCTCCTACTATAGTATAGATGATCCAAGGACACAACTCTGATGGATAGGATAGGTAGAAAGGATCTGCTCAGACCGAGCGCAGAGTCTAGTAACGTTCTCTCAGGTATAACACTCACTTCGGGCACTAGGCACACGGCCTTTGTGCTGGCTCGAGCCCAACCCGGTACGTGACGTAAGAGGGTTGACAAAGGGTCCAACAGGCTGTCACCACTGCGGCCTACCTCTACGCTACGATCGTACGTGGCCTTCGAAGGGTAGCTTATGGTCCAGACACCTCGTCTACACCACTCACTATTCCTACGAATCCGCGAGGGAGATATTGGCACTAGCTCAAGGTATGCTCTATCACTCATGCAAGATCACGAATGCACTTTGATCTAACTAGAGACATGCAGGAGCTTCACTTTACTCTAATAGACAAGCAGGCAAACTAGATGCAAACTTATGATCTAAGTCTACTGGATCGAAAGGGTTGTGTTCGAAGAACACAAGCCTCTAAACCAAGAACAAACGAAGAACACAAGAACAAAGTAACTAAGCATGCATACGACTTTAGTCTAAATAGGAAATATCGAAATACTCACTTTAGTCTAGTTGAAGAACAAAGGCACCGCTGAGGATCGTTCTTGAGGAAGATGTCATGAACATGACATGGCCTCAAGCCTCTCACCTCACTTCCTAGCACTAATCCTATACAAAGAGCTCTCCGCTCCTAAAGAGAGAGGCTCCAAGCCAAAATGAAGAGGAGGAGGAGAAGAGTGTGTTCCAAAATGGAGCCCCTCCCCTTCTATTTATAGGCAAGAGGGGAGCTTGCTCCGGGGCTCAAAGTGCCCCTAAACGCCCGGGATCGCAGCAAGTGGCCAATGGGAGACTTCCACGTGCAAGGCCAGGATGAACCGACCCTAGGTCAGTTCGGCCGATCCTAGGGTCGGCCGAACCCCTAGGGCAGCCTCCTGGCTTGTGTTTTCTCCAGGTGGCTGACTGGTGGGCCCTGAAGCTTGTCCTCCGTGCATGCCAAGTTTCCCGACGGTTTTGGGGGATAAGTGGGCCCTTGAATCCATGTGATGTCCATGTGGTGCTTCGTGATTCATCGGGCTTGCCTCTCTTGGATTGATGACGTCAGTGATCCAGGGGAATCCTAGGTGGCATCCCCTCATTGGCTGGTCTTGAAGTGCTTGGATCAAAGACTTGTGCTTTTACTCCTCTTTCTAGTGCTATTCACCTGTATTTGCATAATCACCAACACTTGTGGAAATGATTAGTTTAAACCCTATTCTAGTGTTGATGATCAATTTCCATGCCAAAAGGTATATGTTTGACGGGTAAGAAGTGAGTGAAAATCAGCCGTCAACAGGGGGTGCCGAACCGGGCCCGGAATGGGCTGGGCCGGCCAGCCTGGGCTGGCCGGCCTGGGCCCATTTCGTCCCAGTTCGGCCCCGACTTCCTCCCCGTCGCTTCTCATGTCTTCTAGAACTTTTGCCGAGTTGCATGTGGGTCCTTGACGTCATTTTCCTCGCGGTTTAGATAAGGGTGCTTTGCGTATGAACTCCCGCATCATCCGTCTAGGTCCTCGACACTTCTCAGCTTCACGCTTTAGTCCTTGGTTCATTTGGAGTTATGTTCATCTTGTATCTTGACTTGTCCCAGGGTCCATGATCTTCTTGTAAAACCCTTGATGAACTTTACCCGGAAGTCCTTGTTTAGGCTCTTAATCCCTGTGTAAACAATAAACTCCAAAAACCATGCACGAGTGCGAACTTGACATATAATGAGGGTTAGGATCGTTAGTGTGAATATTAAATTAATACCAACATAGAAGGTAAACATGTGGCTAGGTTGACGGAAATCGACCGCCAACATCCCCCCATGCTTAAACCTTGCTCGTCCTCGAGTAAGCCTTTGTTGGCACATTTTATCTATAAATATTTCCCCTCACATTTACTGGAAAAAGGACTAAAATATAATTAGATCACCTTATTAGGGTTTATATTGACAATTTCCACAAGTTTTGGTGAATCTATGAATTTACAGGGACTATTCAGAAAATATGCAAAGAAACCACTCTAGAAGACTCCAGAAGGCTCCGGAACTCAACGTGACTTAGCACCTAAGAAAGAAGCATCTAGAAGGATCAAGGACCCACCTGGCCGAAGTGGACCCCGAGGGGGGCCCACCCCAGCCCGATCGGCCTGGTGGTGGGGCCGGTCGGCCCCCTGGCGCCAAATGGGCCCAGCTTCCGGAATGTTCTTCCACCGCCTATGAGGATCAATCTAAACCACAAGTTAAGGTCGGTTTGATCGTACGGTGCACGTCATCTCCTCCGGGCTATATAAGCAGACCCCCTGACCCCAGGGCAGACAGCAATTCATTCTATCAGATCCTCCATGCCTATCTGAGATTAGAGCTCTAGATTAGAATTAGAGTTGGAGAGTTAGTATCAAGTTGAGAGATTAGAGCCACGATCTATTTAGATCTAGCTAATCTTGTTCAAGAGGATTAGAGAGCGGTAGAGGCGAAGCTGAAGGAAGGCCCGGACCTGTCGGTGTCTCCTCTTCATCTTCTACCTCTGGGATCAACTCCATTGGAGCCTGATCCTGAGACCTTGTGGAAAGATCGACTTCTTATTCAAGTGAGTAACATTGTTTTTATTGTTCTTACGGTTCATAACTCTCTGAGTACTTTAATTCCTGTCGCTCTTGAGTTAAAGTTGCATGTTTAGTGTAAGCGTGGTGCTTAGACTAGCTAGCTTATGAATGCCTTCTATATTCCGGATCGTGTGGTAGAAGCGGGAAGTGACCTTGTTCCCGTCTGTCCTTTGCAGTCCACCTCCCGTCTATAGAAACCGTAGGACTCCCCCCATAGATTCTCGGGAGGTTCCCTTTCCTAAGTGTTCCTTCAGACAATCACCCCATAAGAACAATATAGACATAGCTTGTGAGAATAAGAACCAGACATCCTTAAGTTTTCCTTATCTCTCTTTCTGTCAAGTCCTTGATAGCTACTCAGTGATTAGTTATATACCTCAGATACTCTCTTTACCATTCTCCTTGTGGATTCGATATTTAAAACCCTCTCCCGGGTGGAATGCTCACCGGTATCCGTGTGCTTACGGATTATCCATCATAATATTTCTGTAGGCTTAACAAATACCAACAGCCTTCGATGGATATCAGCGTTGCCCTTCGATGTTCGTACCCTACACTTGATCATACATGAGAAAACATAATGCTCTCTAGATTTATATTCATTAAAGTTCCATAATGTACTAACTTTTATCTTTATGGAGGGTAGATATCATTCAAGCTCTTTCCACAAGTACTTGATCATGCTCTCAAACTTTTAAACAAATCTCAGAAATTTTGAAAAATAAAGAATGAGATAAAGAGAAAAAATTGCTTTACCAAGATAAAAAACAACCATCTTGCGCTTTGCTCATGTACTCTCATCTCATCTTGTCTCTCAAGCCTACTTGTTCTACTCCTTTCCTCTCTCAAAGTATATGGTGGAAGGCTTTATATGCAGCTATTGGAAAGTTTAGTCCTACCAAGATATTATAGTTGAGGTATTATTAAAACAAGACTAGCTTCTCATGGTCTTACCAAGACTCATCAAAAAGGTCATTGGAAAAATAATGTTATCAAGGAGGGGAGAGAGATGAACACACACTTTTAGATAGGTGGACATGTGCAAATGGCAAAGAGTGATCCCGAGGCACAAACGAAGTCCTCGTTATCGGATTGCACGTGGTTGGAAAGATAAGTATGGGCCTTGATCTTGAATCCTCTTGAAAACTCAAAAAGCACTAAACATAGCTAGAGAACCGGGGACCTTTATTATATATTATTTTTTTCTTCTTTCTTTCTTTTTTTTCTCATCATACTTTTTCTTCTTTATCATTTTTTCATCATTCATTTTTTATCATACTTTTTCTCTTTTTTTTCTTTCTTTTTTTATTTGCTCCCCTTGAACTCTAGACTATACTAGCACTTCCTTGGCAACCCCTCCATGCTTAGACGTTTGCTCGTCCTCGGGCAAAAGAGGTGATAAATATGCCAAGGTGGAAATTGAAGCTCTCATATTTTCTTAAGGAGAGATACTCGAAAAATCTTCTAGGGATCCTTTTGGAAGTCTCCCCTACTCACTTGAAGCACCTTCCTTGTAATCTTCCTCAAAATATTCATCCATACTCATATATTGGGTTGTGGTCAAGGAGGTGAACACAAAAAGATATATTTGGGTTTTGTGGTTGGATATCCGGTGAGGTTTACGAAATTCCCAATGTGGAAGCTCACAATGCACGGATAGAAGAGGCTAGCATAAAGAACGATACACAAAAACGGAATGACCAGCTTCTTAGTCTCGGGCTAGAGAAATCAGGCCTTGAATTAATGGACCCAAAAATAAATCTTGTATATACTAGTGTTTTGCACTCAAGTAAATTTAGGCTTTGGATGGGTAGAGCAAAATGCAAGCGGTACTTGTGACAAGATTAGCATAACTTTTTGAGAAAAAGGGTTCTTTGATTCATTCAAAGTTGAGAGCAACGAAAAAGAACTATGGGACTTGAGTTATCATAACCTCCACACAAGATTAGGCTAGCATTTAATTAAATTTCAGATTCATATTAAAAGAGGGCACTAGCTTAACATGCATAAATCAAGCATAGGATCGAGCAAAGAGGCAACTTTCATCATATATCAACATGGCATCAACTTTTTATCCTCACTAAAGGTGATAAACTTGGTGGCAAACTTTATTCATGTTGATTTAAAGCAAACACTACTACTAACACACATGCTGAAAATAAATAAAAATAGAAAATGCTATGCATATATAAACTTGCACAAAAGCTGAAAATTAAGAAAAGTAAAGAGGGAAAATCGAACCGAAGTTGAAGGCATCATTTTTTTTCTTCCTCCTTCTCCATTCTTCATCTTTCGGTGGTTGATATTGATGATCTTGTGCGTTGTATCCTTGCTCGTAGTATGATTGCGCCGGTCCCTTCTTTTACTTGACTTGCATTGGTTTGGATGGGGTGCCATGAAAACATTAGGGACCATGTATGGTGGAGGGTGTGATGGTGTGGCTGCCCCACTCCCCCATGCTTGCATTGGCATACTTCCTCCATATGGTGGTGGCATCGGAATCCCTCCATGTGGTTGTTCATTATCTTGATGTGCAGCCTCTCCTTCGTCTTGGGCCGCGGAGGATGATCCCTCTCTCACAATTTTCCTTTTTAATCTTCTTTGCCGGTACAAGAAATCCTTCCTCTAACCAATTTTGTCTTCATTCAATCTCAACCTCATGTTGGGAAGAGGAACATTAATATTTGCCAACTTGTACCTTCTCCTCTCATCTCCACTAATAAATTTTCCTGGCTTCATGTACTTGATCCCAAAGAGATCCTGAAAAGGAGAAATTTTGGGTTCCTTGTTATCTTCTCCCGAAATCATTCCCCAAAAATCCTTCTAACATATTTTCTTGGACATCAACTTGCTCTGGGGCTTCCTTCTTGTAACCGAGTAGTTTTCGAATATCTCCATAAGGAACTAGTTGCTCTTTATCTTCAAGGCGGAATGAGAGGTATGACACCCCTTCATTAATGACCGGTGCCAATGTGTAAGAATTTCCAAGTCAAGCTCCTTGTGAGTAGTCACACCAACTCCATTAAAGAATTGCACCCATCCAAGGTTGCTCAAGATTTGATATCCGAGTAGAATCCTACACTTGGAGGGCGTCATCAAAGTCAACATTTGGCACAAGCCTCCTCTCAAGACGAACAAGCCTCTCCTCCTCCTCCGTCTTCATGATAAATCCATTGGAATGCCTCGGAGTGTATGGTGGTGGAGTGGATGAACGAGTTGAGAGTCGTGGTGTAACAAGTGGCTCCTCTGGTGGTGCCACGTCTTCCTCCATGCTTCGGGGAGACTCAGAGACCGAGTGCCTCCTCGAAGAGCTTGATGATGACTCCGACGATGATGATCGTGTCTTCCTTCCGAGGATGGTGTTCATGATCTCTCTCATTGTGCCCTGCTGCACAAAGTCACAAACAACTCCCTCGGGGGTTTCTCGCCGGTGAAAATACACACAAAGAAAGAATATGGATTGACAAGAATTGTAATGATTTTTTTCAGGAATTTTTAAAGAAGAAAGTGAGGCATGAATTTTTCTGGGTGGTTTCCGGAACTTTTGGGCTATGAACTCAAGAACACGAATTAATAAATGGACAAAATACTTACCAGGTGAAGGGGAGCATCGGGGGGTCATCAATGGAGGCCAGGCCAGCCGGCCTAGGCTGATCGGCCTAGGGCCCCTCCTGCTCCATTTGCTCTAATCTTTCTCCGAGATGCTCCTTGCTCCCTTGTTGCCTTGTGTCCGCGTGATCCACGAGATTCCATCACCCAAACGTTCACAACCACTCCTTTACTTGTGTGATTTAGGGTTCCACCTCCATTATTTTGCTTTGTTTCACTTCTTTGCTCCCTTGCCTCATGTGCTAACACTAATTTCCTGCAAAACAAAGCCCTTGCTTCCCCCATGCTTGTCCTTTGCATGTGTCCAAGATGCCAAATGATGGATGCCTTCCCGTGATGCATCATGGAGCACTATATGTTAATCAAACTCAAAGACCTACCCTCAATCATGTTTAGATGCTAATTACTCCTCTAATTTTCAAAATTTTAAAATTAACTCAGCGCTAGCGATGAGTCCAAATATATCATTAGAGGAGATTTTAGACATCCGAAACAATTGTAAAATTGATTTTGGTTGCACAGGGGTCGATTGCTTTCATTAATTGATAGCAAGCTCCTCCGAGTTGACCGTGAGGGCATAGGTTTAGGTTCTAATTTTGGCCAAACATGAGAGAGTGAGAGAGATTTTGAATAAAAATAAATTCAATGGGGCTTAGAAAACTTCTAATTCTAGAGAAACCGGTAGATGTCAAGTTGAAAGAAACCAAAAATCAAGTTTCCTAGGTTCACGCGAGTCCGACCATGCGTCAAAGATTAAAAACCATTAAGGAACATGGCAAGGCTCTACTCGTGTGTTCCTATCATGTAAAACTAGCCAACCTTAACATCATGGAGAGGATGAAAGGTTTGTATAGGATCTGAATTTTTGGTACGAGTTTCTCAAAAAGAGGCAAATAAAATATAGGATGGCTCATGTCATTGGTTTATGATCGAAAAATCCAAATAAAACGACCGAGCAAATAAAAGGTTCTCCAAAAATTTGTTCAACCACTTAAGAGTTAATAAAATGTTTTGTGTAGAAAATTCTAAGACTCACTTACTTGAAATTCGGAAATCTTCTGGGTTGCCCTCCCGGTGGCTTTGTTCTTGATCGGGTTCTCCTGCCGGTAGCTTATTCTTGACTCGACGAACGGGTTGCCTCCCGCAAAGTGCTTCGTTTATAGTCTATAGCTAGACTTCTTCTCTTCTTCACTTTGGATCAACGCTCTTTGCGGGCGTTGCAATCTTGGGGACCCCACTTCTACACCATCCTTGGCTTTGGTGTAGGTTTATTCTTCGGCTTAGTCATCTTTTTGGTCTTCACAGGCGGGCGTTGATTCTTGGTCTTGACGGATGCTACAACTTTTGTGTCTCTGCTTCATTCTCCTTTGCCTCCCCTCTTCTGATATAACGATGAGGTAGAATGTATTTTATATTGACCACATTACATACCTCGAGTCGTGGTTAAGTTGAATGCACTCCTCTCGCCATCACTTGATCTCCCCCTTGCCGACGTCGATTGTTGCTCCGACGGTCTTGAGGAACGATCTCCCTAGGATGAGTGCCGGATGAGGTTGATCTCCTTTTGATCTTGGAGGTGGAGTTTCTCTTGGAGATTCTGACGATGTCCGGCCTCCGCTTTTAGATCTTCGTGTTGCACGTCACCTTTGCCTGCAAAATTTTTCTAGACCATCCACAAAATATATGTTTTTTTGTTGGAGATGTAGCCATCCACCTCCCATTAGGGTTAGCCAAATATATACAAAAACTAAACAAAAATTAGGGTTTAGCAAAACCCTAGATTGATTTTTTTATTGAGGATGATCAAAATTAAGAGATGCAAAAAGAAAAATCAAGGGAAAAACTGAAAATATTTACAAACGCAATACTAGATTGAATCTTGATTACTTGTTCCCTGGCAACGGCGCTAGAAAAAGGGGCTTATTGGCGGTTGATAGTCGTATCAAAGTTTGTTTGGACTTGCAAGTGGACAAATCTCCCGTCGTAGTCAAGGGACCCTTCTTCCCTTGAGTGGTGAACCCAAGGTATCGAATCCGTGGAACAATGTGTAATGCAAGATCCAATCTAATAAGCGGAAAACACTTTGATCTTGAAAAGGGTTTTTGCATCTAATCTATGGAAGAACCATGAAAGCACATCTAATCTACTTAACACCGGAGGTAGAAAGAGAAAGAGAGGGGAGGTAAGACCAATCTAGAGATTGGATCGGGTCTTTTGTTGAAGTTCCAAAACCAAGAAGAATAAAGCAAACGAATCTCATTAAAAGCCTCTTTAAATCTTGGCTTCCGTTCCAACCCTCGAAGGCACCTACCATACACGTGATCAACATCCTGTCACGATGTCCTGCTTATTATGTAGGTGAACCTAAGAGCACGTTCACGAGGAACGTGTTGAAAATGCTCGGTAGGTTAGGTATGAACCTCTAGCCACCATGGCTACAAGAACATCCTATGCAATCTATCCGCGGAATAGATTGGAGAATAAGAAAACCCAAATGAAGACAAAATCATAGTGAAAGCACTTGATCGCTAGAAATCGGATTCAATCTTGCAAATTCAACATGAAGTATAATACATAGACAAGATCACCACCAAGATCCTACCTTGATCTTGATCCTAGCTTCTAGAACTCCGACGTGGTCTTCCATGCAAGGTTCCCACGTCGGCTAGGGAAACCGTAGTCAACCATCTCGACCCTCTCCTCTCCGGAAGGGTGTCCCTCTCTTCTCTGCTCCTCAGTGGCGAATGACGAATTGCTTGATGCGTGGCTCGAGGCACAGGGACTATAAATAGCCCGAAGGTCATCTAGGTCAAAGGGGGTGCCGAACCGGGCCCGGAATGGGCTGGGCCGGCCGGCCTGGGCCCATTTCGGCCTAGTTCGGCCCCGGCTTCCTCCCCGTCGGTTCTCGTGCCTGGGCCCATTTCGGCCTAGTTTGGCCCCGGCCTAGTTTTGCCGAGTTGCATGTGGGTCCTTGACGTCATTTTCGTCGCGGTTTAGATAAGGGTGCTTTGCATATGAACTCCCGCATCTTTCGTCTAGGTCCTCGACACTTCTCGGCTTCACGCTTTAGTCCTTGGTTGACTTGGAGTCATGTTCTTCTTGTATCTTGACTTGTCCCGGGTGAGAGCCAGGTGTGGTTCGAGGACCGGTGGATGGTCGCTTCCTGGTGTGATGAGTGATTGACAACGTGGTGTGGACTGATTCTTGGCTAAGTATTGCAGGTGCAGGTTGCGGCTTGACTGGTGCAGGTGCAGGTGAAGAACAAGCGTGAAAGGTCGTTGCCGGTGAGGCCTCCAGGTGTGGAGAAGACAAGTAGGCTTGGTTCGAGGGACCCGGTGGCCAGCGGGGTCAAGTGCGGGCCGCATGGTGGCAAGAACGGCAAGATGAAGTCATGGACGGTTTCTTGGTTGAGCCTCAAAACCAAGGTCGAGCCGGGACTACGTGGGAGCCGAGTCATGAGTGGTGATTGGCGGAGGCTACACCGAGTTCGCGGGGTTTCCGGTGGTTCACCAGAAAACCACTGGGTTCCTTGGTTGATCCACAAAGCCAAGACCGAAGAACCGAAGACGGAGGTGCAGCAGCTCCAGACCGGTCTGACCGGTGGGTCTGACCGGTCTGACCGGTGGGTACCGGTCTGACCGGTGAGGAGCACCGGTCTGACCGGTGTGCGACGACGCAGTCTGGAATCTTCGAAGCGGAGGACACGCGTCGGGATCGCAAGGCTTGCGTCGAGGCTAAGCAAGTTTGCGGTTGCTGGGCATCCGTCCGATGGTGCGAAGACAAAGACTTCCAATTTCGCCCTCAAGGGGCATGTATCCCTAGTTAGCTAGTAAGGGTATTTTAGTCTTTCGGTTGCCTCCATATAACCCAAGTGGTGAGAGGATGGCAGCCATCTCTTGGAACCCTAGCTCATTTGGTTTTCCTATTTTCCTTCCTATTTTCTTAGGATTTTCGTAGGACTAGCTTGAGAGCTTCATGGTGAGATCTTGTGAGAGGGAAGGATGATCGGGCGGCAAGCTAGACCTTGTATGAACCTCTTTGGTATGTATAGATGATTTGGCGTGGTTCCTCAAGGCTTGGATGTGTCTTTCCCGTTTCTCCTTTTTGGTGATTTTCGGAGTCCTTTCTTGGCGATTTTCTTGGAGCGATTTCGAGGCCTTTCTCTTTGGGATTTGGTGGGGGATGTATGCATGAACCCTTCGTGGTTCTTTTCCCTTTGATTCCCCTTCCAAATCCGTGAGCAAAGGGGCTCGATTTTGGGGTTTTCGTGGCTCTAGGGTTAGAGGCGTTTTGGTGGGATTTCTTCGATTCCTCTTGATTTGACAAGTTTTGGTGGACCAAATCTTGGCTATGGAGTACCCATGAGGTGTTCCTACTATCCCCAAAGTCTTGTGCAAAACCGTGGAGCGAATCGGGAGATCGGGAGTTGGATTTGGAGGAGTTGACTCGCGGGCGCTGTTCATCCCGAGCTGCCCAGGCACGACCGGTCTGACCGGTGCTCTGGACCGGTCTGACCGGTGCTAGCCCTTGGTGGGTTTTTGTCTCGGGGAACAGCCTTGTCCGTGTGGTTTTGTCCCGTGGTCCTGCTGTTCAGTTCTTGGAGTGTTTGGAGTTGTTTTGCTAGGATTTGTGAGGGGTTCTTCTTCCTCACAGGTTGTGTTTCGTGGTGGTTTTTGTTCCAGGGCCTAGAGGATTCACTAAGGCTTCCTGGAACGTTTGCTGTGCGGCTGCTGTAGCCACCGGCCTGACCGGCTCTGTCCACCGGTCTGACCGGTGTCACCGGTCTGACCGGCGCAGGCCATCGGTCTGACCGGTGTAGCACAGGCAGCAAGCCGTGCAAGTTTCCGCTGTGTGTTTTGGTGAGTTTTGGCTAGGAAGGTTGAGTGTTGGTTCCTAGGACCAGTAGCACTCCAGTGGCTGCGTGGTCTTGACCAACTTGGGTAGTTGGGTCAGAGACGTGAGTTGGAAGCCGTGTTCGTCTTGTTGGAGTTCTCATCTCCTTCGAGAAGAATTTTTATCGGCTCCCATTCACTCCCCCCCTCTCTGGTTCGCCTAATCGGTCCTTCAATTGGTATCAGAGCCGGTTCGGGTCTTTATTGACTCTTACCAGTCTAAGATCCAAAGATGGCGTACCAGGAACGGGGTTCGGGTCCTCCGCACTTCGATGGGAAGAACTACCAGATGTGGCAAAGGCGGATGGCGGCGTTCCTCCGCGGAAAGGGTCAGATCCTTTGGGATGTCACGGTGAACACAGCTTATGTTCATCCGATGAACTTCCTTGCTCCAGGATCGAGGGATATGTTCGAAGCCAACAACAAGGCTGTCGACTACTTGTTTCGTGCTCTGTGTCAGCCTGAATTCGATCGGGTTCAGACAGAGGACTTAGCTTGTAGGATTTGGGAGCAGTTGAAGGATGCTCATGCTGGGAATGCTCAGGTTCAGGCTCGGATGTACGCGACTTACCGGAGAGAGTACGAGAACTTCACTCATCTCCCCGGCGAGTCCGTCGATGCCCTTTTCCAGCGATTTACGGTCGTTGTGAACAACATGAGAGCCAATGTGGACGTCCTCCCATACAATGATCATGATAGAGCCGTGAAGCTCTTGCACTCGTTGGATCGTACCGTATGGGACGGGAAGTTTGAGGCTATTGTTGAGTCCAAGAAGTATGACACCTTGACGGTGAATGAGCTGTTCTCGAAGCTCAAGTCGGCTGAGTTGGACCGTGGTATGACAGCCAAGATCGAGAGCCCGACTGATTCTCATAGTCTTGCTCTCGTTAGTGGCAAAGGAGCCAAGTCTAATGCTAACGCATCCTCCAGGATGTACTCTTTGTCTTCTTTGATGTCTTTGCCAGACGAGGAGTTCGACGTGCTTGGAGAGGACGAGCTGGCGTTGCTGACCAGGCGGTTCGAGAGGCTGCACGAGAACCGGGTGAACTCAAGGAGGAACTCGAGAGCGTGTTTCAAGTGCGGCAAGACCGGACACTTTTTCGCCGAGTGTCCGAAGGTGAACAACCACGACAAGCACAAGTCCAAGGACAAAGGAAGAAGATCCAAGAAGAAGGAACATGAACATGGGAGGAAGATACGGACCCGAGAGAAGATCAAGAGATCGAGCGACATCGACTCCGACTCTGAGGATGTGTTATCAAGCTCGAGTGAAGAAGAAGAAGAAGAGGACAGCAAGAGGAAGCACAGAAAGAAGAAGAAGGACTTCGGCAAGTACTTGAACGGCCTTTGCTGTACCGCAAGCAAGACTTCGAGAGGCTGCAACAAGAAGGATGGGCTATGCGGCATGGCACGCAGCTCCGGCAGCAAGAGAAGCCAGAAGAACGCCTCGGAATCAGATTCCGACTCCGAGGATGAGGTATGTGATGAGCTCTCTTCTTTACGCAAGGAGAATGAGGAGTTGGTTGACTTGCTTGATAATCGCGATCACATGCTTAGAGAGGCTAAGAAGCTTAGGAAGGAGCTTAGAGCTTTGCTTGAAGATGCTAGGACTAGAGTGGCTGAGCTAGAAACACAGGTTCTTGATGGCAAGCTTGAAATTGATTCGCTTAAGGCTAGCCCTGTGGTTTCTGATGAGATTGATTGTGCTGATTGCTCTGTTTTCCTAGCTGATTTGACTGCTCTTAGGGAAAAGCATGCCTCCAAGTGTGAGGAACTAGATGTGCTTAGGGTTGAGTTGGCTGAGCTGCAATCTAGACCCACTTTGCTTGGTGCATGTACTTCTTGCCCTGGTTTGCATGAAAAAATTGCTGAGCTTCGTTCTCGCATTGTTTCGCTTGAGGCTGATTTGAAAGTGCCTATTCCTACTGCTTGCTCTACCTGTGAATTACATGCTGTGAAGAATTTGGAACTTGCAAAATGTGTTGATCATTTGCAGGATGAGAACAGTAAGGTGCGTGAGGTGTTGAGTTGGGTGTCCAGTCATGAGCCTCAGCTGGGTGTGTTAATTGGCAGTTGTAAGCGCTTTGATGGTTGGGCTTTGGGATCTGATAAGTTTGGTGAGAGCAGTGGTGTGAGAGAAGGGAAATTTGGGAATATTCCAGTTCCACCACAACCAACACCCAAAGACAAGTTTGCACCCAAGCCAAACCAGTTGCTTAAATCGAGAGAAAAACCAAGTGAGAAGCCTAGTGAGAAACCTAGTGAGAAGCCTTGTGAAGAGCCACACCCGAAACCTAAGCCAAGACCAATTCGTTTCCATTGTGAGTTTTGTGGAAAGGATGGTCATAAGAGAGAGTTTTGCTTTAAGAAAAGAAGAGAGGCGAGATTGGCTAAGGAGTGGGCGAACAAGGACAGGTACCACCCTTCTCATGGTGTGCCTGAGCCTCGTATGCCACTACCTAAGGGAAAGGGTGTTGTGCATATGGTTCCAGCATGGAGAGATAGGAGAGCTTCAGGTGGAGGCAGGTTTGCTGGCCGAGGACCACCGGCCAGACCGGTCAGAGTGACCGGTCAGACCGGTGCTAGGCAGAGTGCTGGACAGTTTGGTTTCCGGGATTGTGAAGCTAGAGGGTTCAGCCTGTTTGGTCGTGGAACAGGTGGTAGGCGCTTTGAGTCTGGTGGTGTTGAGTTTGCTGGACGTTCTCCACCTCGTGATCAATACGAGTTTGGGAGAGGTCGCAGCTTTGAGTCTCAGAGGGGCTACGGACCACGGTTTCCCTTTCGTGGTACTCGTACTCCTCCAGTGAGACGGGAGTGGTTTTCCCATGGTGGTTCCAGGTTTGATAGGTTAGACGGGATGGATCGCAGTTTTGATAGGCGCGGTAGGATGGATGTTGCTAACCCTACTTTTGAGGAAATGGCCCGGCACTGGTTTGACACCTTTGGTACTAACCCCAGTGTTGAGTCATTTGCTCGCTCTCGCTCTTGGTTTTGAGTTGCAGGTGGGAGGCCTGGAGAACATTTGGTTGATATCGGGGGTGGTTCTCCGGCCTCATACCCCGGTGATGATATGGAGGTACATCACTTTCGGGGACGGTGGACAAGGACGGGTGACTTCTGAAGAAATGATCAAGGTAAGTATTTTTGTGACCTTCAAGTGTGTGGCCTTGGTCAAGCCACTAGGTTCGTTTTGCTCCTTGCCCTATCTCATGTATGTAAGGTGAGCTTTGTATGCTCTTTGACCTTAATGCATGAGTTTAGGAGGAGCCTGTGTGCTTAGTGTGCTCTTTGCTCTATCATGTGTACGAAGGGTGAGCTTTGTATGCTCTTTGGCCCTAGTGCATGTGTTTAGGCGGAGCTTGTGAGTTTTGTTCTCCTTTGCTCTTTTGCCGGTGGTGTCGAGCCCTCTTTGCCTCCCCTCGAGGAGCCGGTCGTTTGTGAGCTTTGTGTGTGGGAGCTCCTTTGTAGCATATGTATAGCTTTCCTTTGTGCATTTCTTGCATTTTGGCATGGCATATGTAACATGATGTATAGGCATCTTTGTATCTTAGGTTGCATGCATTTTGTATCATATGCATTGTTTAGGAAAGGCTTCTCCTATACACATTGTTCACCATGGAATGACATATATGTCTTTGTGAGCTAATTTGGTAAGCTATGGTTAGTTTGGCTTAGCTCTTGATAATCTTGGTTTGTATCCATGGTTGATGGCTATGTTTTTGAAAAATTTCATATATATGCTCTCTTGTGAGTAAATGCCTTTACATGATCTTGACATGTTTTAGTGGCTTGGCTATGCTTAATTTGTGGTTGGATAGCTTATTTTGATCATATGGGGCCAAAGGCTCATTTGCCATCATGAATGTTTAGCCCCCATGCTTCATCTTGTGGAGGGGCATAAGTTCCTTTTTGTCGCAAAGACATTTCATGTACCAATTATAAATCTGAAAATGAAATGTAAATTGCTTGAAAAATGTGCTCCCATGTCATATGTGCTAATTTTAATTTGCTTTGGGTGCTAAATCGTTGCATGATGCCTACCAATGAGAAGTCTCATATATAGAAGTAGGCACATGGCTCGGTGGCTTTGACATGACATGAGGTGCTTGTGGGTGTTTATGATGGTCTTATGCTTAGAATGGTTGTCCTAGCATGAAGTTTGTGTGGCTTTGCCATTTTGACATGTTTTGCTCATGTTTAGGACTTTGCTCATGAGAGGGTGATTTTTCGCAAAATTGCTAAATTCTATCTTAGCTTCGCCCAATGGTTGTGAAACTTGGTGATCATGAAGTTTATGTCTTTACGAAGCTATAGAGTATCTAACTTGCTCGTTTGGACATGTGTAGCATCCTATGTTGAATTTTGTCTATTTGAGAAGCTCTAGGTTGCATTTTTTGCATTTTTGGCTTGATTCATGCATTGTCAACAAGGGGGAGAAGTTTGAGCATGTTTTGGCCTACTGAATGCATTTGGAAGGTTTTCAGGTGGTTTCGAGCTATTTTTGGGCTCTGTTGTGCACCGGTCTGACCGGTTGAGGTCACCGGTCTGACCGGTCAGAGTGCTGGTCCTGTTCACATGTTGCCCACCGGTCTGACTGGTGGTGTCTACCGGTCTGACCAGTCAGAGCTGAGCTGTTGCAGCTGCTCTGTTTTGTGAAGTGGTTCGCATGCATTTGTCCAGGGGGAGTTGCATCGGTTCAGGGGGAGCTTGCATGTGTGCAGGGGGAGCTCTTTGTGGTTTTCGAGCTTTGGTTTGATGGTTTGTGCTCTTTGCTTGAGCATGTTTTGTCTCGGATGTGTCGAGCCGTTGCCCTTGCCTAAGGGGTCCGAGACTTGTCTTCTTCAAGTGATCTTGCTCTTTGCCCTTTCTTTGGCTTTCGATCGCTTGTTGGAGTTTCTTTTAGTCGTTTCTTTTCTTTTCCTTTTCTCTTGGTTACCAAAACGTGTGTGTTGTCAATGCACTCATCAAGGGGGAGATTGAGAGCCAGGTGTGGTTCGAGGACCGGTGGATGGTCGCTTCCTGGTGTGATGAGTGATTGACAACGTGGTGTGGACTGATTCTTGGCTAAGTATTGCAGGTGCATGTTGCGGCTTGACTGGTGCAGGTGCAGGTGAAGAACTAGCGTGAAAGGTCGTTGCCGGTGAGGCCTCCAGGTGTGGAGAAGACAAGTAGGCTTGGTTCGAGGGACCCGGTGGCCAGCGGGGTCAAGTGCGGGCCGCATGGTGGCAAGAACGGCAAGATGAAGTCATGGACGGTTTCTTGGTTGAGCCTCAAAACCAAGGTCGAGCCGGGACTACGTGGGAGCCGAGTCATGAGTGGTGATTGGCGGAGGCTACACCGAGTTCGCGGGGTTTCCGGTGGTTCACCAGAAAACCACTGGGTTCCTTGGTTGATCCACAAAGCCAAGACCGAAGAACCGAAGACGGAGGTGCAGCAGCTCCAGACCGGTCTGACCGGTGGGTCTGACCGGTCTGACCGGTGGGTACCGGTCTGACCGGTGATGAGCACCGGTCTGACCGGTGTGCGACGACGCAGTCTGGAATCTTCGAAGCGGAGGACACGCGTCGGGATCGCAAGGCTTGCGTCGAGGCTAAGCAAGTTTGCGGTTGCTGGGCATCCGTCCGATGGTGCGAAGACAAAGACTTCCAATTTCGCCCTCGAGGGGCATGTATCCCTAGTTAGCTAGTAAGGGTATTTTAGTCTTTCGGTTGCCTCCATATAACCCAAGTGGTGAGAGGATGGCAGCCATCTCTTGGAACCCTAGCTCATTTGGTTTTCCTATTTTCCTTCCTATTTTCTTAGGATTTTCGTAGGACTAGCTTGAGAGCTTCATGGTGAGATCTTGTGAGAGGGAAGGATGATCGGGCGGCAAGCTAGACCTTGTATGAACCTCTTTGGTATGTATAGATGATTCGGCGTGGTTCCTCAAGGCTTGGATGTGTCTTTCCCGTTTCTCCTTTTTGGTGATTTTCGGAGCCCTTTCTTGGCGATTTTCTTGGAGCGATTTCGAGGCCTTTCTCTTTGGGATTTGGTGGGGGATGTATGCATGAACCCTTCGTGGTTCTTTTCCCTTTGATTCCCCTTCCAAATCCGTGAGCAAAGGGGCTCGATTTTGGGGTTTTCGTGGCTCTAGGGTTAGAGGCGTTCTTGGTGGGATTTCTTCGATTCCTCTTGATTTGACAAGTTTTGGTGGACCAAATCTTGGCTATGGAGTACCCATGAGGTGTTCCTACTATCCCAAAGTCTTGTGCAAAACCGTGGAGCGAATCGGGAGATCGGGAGTTGGATTTGGAGGAGTTGACTCGCGGGCGCTGTTCATCCCGAGCTGCCCAGGCACGACCGGTCTGACCGGTGCTCTGGACCGGTCTGACCGGTGCTAGCCCTTGGTGGGTTTTTGTCTCGGGGAACAGCCTTGTCCGTGTGGTTTTGTCCCGTGGTCCTGCTGTTCAGTTCTTGGAGTGTTTGGAGTTGTTTTGCTAGGATTTGTGAGGGGTTCTTCTTCCTCACAGGTTGTGTTTCGTGGTGGTTTTTGTTCCAGGGCCTAGAGGATTCACTGAGGCTTCCTGGAACGTTTGCTGTGCGGCTGCTGTAGCCACCGGCCTGACCGGCTCTGTCCACCGGTCTGACCGGTGTCACCGGTCTGACCGGCGCAGGCCATCGGTCTGACCGGTGTAGCACAGGCAGCAAGCCGTGCAAGTTTCCGCTGTGTGTTTTGGTGAGTTTTGGCTAGGAAGGTTGAGTGTTGGTTCCTAGGACCAGTAGCACTCCAGTGGCTGCGTGGTCTTGACCAACTTGGGTAGTTGGGTCAGAGACGTGAGTTGGAAGCCGTGTTCGTCTTGTTGGAGTTCTCATCTCCTTCGAGAAGAATTTTTATCGGCTCCCATTCACTCCCCCCCTCTCTGGTTCGCCTAATCGGTCCTTCACCGGGGTCCATGATCTTCTTGTGAAACCCTTGATGAACTTTACCCGGAAGTCCTTGTGTAGGCTCTTAATCCCTGTGTAAATAATAAACTCCAAAATCCATGCACGAGTGCGAACTTGACATATAATGAGGGTTAGGATCGTTAGTGTGAATATCAAATTAATACCAACATAGAAGGTAAACATGTGGCTAGGTTGACGGAAATCGACCGCCAACATACGTGTGCCACATTTTTATGCAATTGCATCTTTCCTCGGGGAAATGGACCCGCGAGGTGGGTGGTGGTGGTATGACCCCTACTTAGGCCCCATGGTAGACGTGGATGGAGCTAGGGAATGTTGTCTAGGTGTGGATGATAACGTAGTCCACATATAGACGCCGGTGGGTATGGTCCATGTGGCCAGAACCGCCACGGCCATGGTATTGGCTGGTCAGACGTATGGGTACAGTGTACACCTCTGCGCAGAGTTTAATCTATTCGAATAGCTGTGGCTCTCGGTTATGAGCACTCTTGGTAAAAGCTCCCGCTGATTAGATACATTCTGGGTGGGAATGGATCGGATAGGGTGAAACAAGGTTGTGGCCCTTAGAAAGTGATACGGCAGATGCCGGCTCAGTGGACCCCGACGGTCGCTGAGTTTAATAAAACTTGGGGACTGGTAGGGGAGGCTTCGTGTTTCCCCTCCAGGACCAACCTACTTATTATTTATACTTGCTTTACTTTCTGTTTTTCCTCTGAATTTACTTCACTTGCATTTATTTACTTTCATAATAATCAAGACCTATTTCCTTTCCATTGGCAACCCTGCACATAGACATAGGATAATTTTCCTATACGTTGAGATTTGCTGAGTACCTATTTTATGTGCTCACTCTTGCTTCCCTGTCCCTTCTATTCAGAAGGAAGAGAGGACGAGCTTTGTCGCAGGGGAGGGTCTGCCCGACCCATTTCCGGACAAGCTGCTTGAGGTTATGGTCCAACTACGTAGATCTCCTCTGCGAGTTTGAGGTTCACCTTGGGTAGAATTCTTCTCTTACCCTCAAACACCTTTAAAATAATGTCTTGTTTGCTTTACAATATATGGATTTGGTACTTCTTGTGAAGTGCCGGTACCATCAGCCGATCCAGGGAATGGTACTATTGGCAACCGGACGGCTAGATATACATATTTAAAGTATATAAAAGGGTGGTCCCCATAGGGTGGTATCAGAGCTATATATATACGTAAACACACTTAGATAGCTCTAAACCCTAAAAATCACTAAGTTAGATCCATATCCTTACCCCTTCCGAAAGACAAGAGATAACAAGTACTCGCGGAAGAAACTCTGTCCAGAAACTCGAGCGATGGAAGGAACCAGCTGGACTGATGAAGTCAGATGGATATACTCGGATTGTGCCAAGAACACCGGATTTCCTCAGATTTTATGAAATGCACTCACAGAGTTAGGATACACCCAACGACCAGTGTATAAGGGCAAGGAATACATAGCTTATGGCTCAGAGCGATGTGAAGTGACCTTATTTATGGGTCCCTCTCCACCGTATGCCAACGGGAAGACATGGCCAGCTAGTACCTTAGGCACTCGATATGAAGATGCAATTCAAGAAGTATCAAGAAAAGCCCTAGTTAGTTTATGTCATGATGCTGTGAAAGCCACCGCCAAGACCTACCTGTGATATCTACCAATACGAGGACCCGAGAGGACATCATGGAATTGTCGTGTCAAAGACTTGATCACCAAGCCAGTCAGAGTCAACTAGCTCACCCTGTCCACAACCCTGAACTACCTTTTAGCCCTGGACAAGTTATATGAATTGTAGAGGCTCAACCACCGAAGTGCTATATACCGTGTCGAGAGGAATGAGGAATGCATAGCAGGAATGAGAACACACTTATCAGAAGCCTTGGGACAAGTACCTTCGTCACGAGAGAAGCGTGAATGAGAAGCCCCGAAATTTCCAAAGGATGCAACCGAAGAGATGGAACAAGACCTGCAGTACCTTACCCAGAAGTGTGCAAGAACAAGTTTAGAAGGAACCCCGTTCAATAAGCCAAAGCCACCAGCCCCACAAAGAGCATATCCTCAAACCCCAACAACTTTTGCCTTACCTATAATAGCCAGAAATCCACCGGGAAACTTCCCAGGAAACGGGATCAATCCACAGAAAGAGATTCTCCCGAACCCCACCAACCCAAACTCTATCTCAGAAGAAATTCTAGACATAGGTGAAACCAAGTCACCATTGAACCCCAACAATACCAAATACCCTCATCACCGACCAGCATAGACTTTGAAAGAGACATAGAAGAGTTTGTCGCAACTTGGGAAAGATCAGCTACACCTTCGGATATCAATGAAGCCCGAACAAGAGACACCCTTAAGGGGCAGACTTTTGGCAAGACTTTGCTAAAGAAGTAAATACCTATAAGGCCTAGTTTGTAGATTAGTATAAATAAAGTATAGGCCGAGTATAGCAACATATCCACGTATTTTTCTTGTGTGTGGCTATGAGGGACAGTGAGCCCTTCCCTGGATATAAATAAAGTATATCATTTGAGCATCATAGCATTATAGTTCTCTATACTCATCCCCTTCAAATAGAACACATACTCATCCCCTTCTAGCCGGACTCTTAGAAATAATCCTGGACATACCCCTACCCTTAGACTCAAACCCTGGCACCGACACCTTAAGATTCTTAGAGGACAACATCAAGCTGGGATGCTGCCAGATTTCAGTCAACCCAGAATGCTACCGGAGTCCAGATGCTGTCAGGAATAAGACGAAATGCTGCCAGAATTTAGTCAAGGAGCTCATTAGAAGCAGAGGAATTTCGGAATCTAAGCCAGAGGATAAGGAAGTTTGTTCTTACGAGCCAGAGTCAGAAAAACCAGATTCGACCGACAATGATAGTGGAATTATGCAAGACATGATCAAGTTGGAAGGTTGAAGCCCCTCAGTATCACGAATTACCCAGGACAGTCATTGGGGATTTCAGTATCCATTGCTGATAAGTCAGAAATTGTCAGAGCAATTGTTAGGGATTCTATATTCATTGCTAATGAAGCCAAAAGATCGTCTTCAAGAAGGAAATTCAGGCTATACACCAAGCAGGAGTAAACGGACACCCTGAACTAGAGGAAGGACACTACGGTATTTTGAAGAAATAGGTCAGCATTAGTTAAGGCAATGCAAAGGAAAAAAATAAGGATATAACAAAAGATTTCAGAGAACAAGATACTTTTCACCCAGAAGCAAGGCCTAAAGCCACGGTTAGAATTTTGAACTTTCACATACAAAGCCTATAATGGTCGAGTATACAGAAAACGCTGAAGATTTCAGAAGGACAAATCAAGATGACATTTACTAGATAGAATCAGGGCACCTAAAAGGAAAAGAGAAGAATCTCAGATCTATCACCCGGATAACACTATGCATCCACCGTCAGGACAGAATGTCACTCAAGATCAGGTTGATACGGATGACCAAAACAATGCCCCGTCAAATCAGCAGGAGCATCAACATCACCATCAGAAGATACAGGAGAAGTGTCAAAATCAAAATTTCAAGAAAAGCCAACATTGCACTCTCCAAATAACATGTTCACTCCTTGAACATGGAAGCCACCAGGTATTATTGGTCAAAAATCTAGACAAGTCAGTGAAGAGCAACCCCTCAACGACACCATAGCACCTTTTAGAACTCACCAGTCACCCAGCAAAAGGAAGTCAGTGGAAGATGGCCAAGATTCGAAGACATTGGTACAAGCCAGAACAACCATGGTCAATCGAAGGTTCGAAACAAGAAGGAATTTCAATGAAAATGCCAGTGCAACTGACCAAGGTTAGAACATATCCAATATCAGAGCATTAACCATGTCAGCGTCAGATTACTAGCAAGACCAACCAGAACCAGAGTCTACTATTCTTAAAGAATTGAAGATCAATGGGAACAATGTCAGAATGCCAAGAAGACCACACCCAATGTTCAAGTACGTCCATGAGAACACTCTGGAAAAAGCATCCCCCGTATGCAAGCACGTCAGTCTTGAAGTCACCACAAGGAAAATGACAATGTCAGAATTGAAAGCCTAGCACTTAAAATCTTATTTTAAGTGGGGTAGAGGCTACAGTCAAGAAAAACTGAAGACATGACAAGCACAATCCAGACTACAGCAACAGCTAGTACATCCGAAGTCAGCAAAGATCAAGAAGTCAGAAGACAGAAGATAAGTCTCGACCATTAGAGTGAGTTAGTGGGAATGTGATCATGAGAAAGGTATACAGAAATTGTATATGCAGGAGAATTGTTACTCTGGGAATCGAATGAATGATAGTGGAAACGTACAAAGAATGTTGAAACATACAAAGAATGTATATATACTTCTACAGTAGAGTGACAAAATTTTCTTGAATAAGGGCACAAATGATGTGAAACTGTCACATATGAACATGCTAACGTACGCATACGTTGCATAACTCTACACCGATATCGGCAAAATTCATATCAGGAAATGGAACGTAATCATCAAATCACTCTATCGGCATTAAACCCAGAGATACTTGATCCCCATTAGAAGAGTACTAAGCCGGAGTAATGCCAGATGCTATTCTTGTCAGATATTCTGACAAACCCGTCAGAAACACCAAGATGATTAGCTAACCCATACCAGCTACAGGCAAGAAGCCAGAAAAGTCACCCTCAGAATTAACTCGAGTATACCCTGCATAAGAAACGGAGGTATCAGATGAAGCAAGTCAAGACACAACGGTAAGAGCAGAAACCCTAGGAAACCTTAACCCGACGAATCCCCTACGAATCTCAGGGACGAGATTCATTTTAAGTGGGGTAGATTTGTCACATCCCTGTTTTTCAAAACCTTTAAAAATAGCCCCTTAAATTATTTTTTTTCTAAAAACATATAGCAAACTCAGATAAAAGCCCCTGCATTTTCTTTTATTTTCAATGCACCCTTTAAATTAAACCTTAGGTTTCATGTGCATATGAGTGGCTAACATCTTTTCTCATCCGAAAATTCCTCTCTAACTTTTCCTAAGGATTCTCTAGAGCTCCTACACATCTTAGTCCACTTAAATTTGAAATCCAAATTCAAATTTGAATTCAAACTAAGGTTTAAATAAATAGAAAAGGGGTTCAAACTATAGATGGGCCAAACCTCACTCAACCCGTCGACGAGGTCCGTTCCAGCCCCTCCTACTCCTCCTCCCAGCGCAGCCCGCCACCTTTCACTTTTTCACACACGGCCCAGCACAGCCCAACCCCGGCCCAGCTCGCCCCGCGTCGACGTCACCTTCTTCTTTCCCCAGCCCCATCCCGCACTGCCTCCTCCTCCTCGACACGCTGCAGCGCTGCTGTTCCCCCCGTGCCTCGCCTTTCCCCCTCTCCCGCCACCTTACTCGCGCGTGCGCCGCACTCACCCGGTGCCCCGCTGCAGCTTTTGACCACCGGAGCACCCCGCCGAGCCTCTGCGCCGCACCCCGCCGCAACGCCGTACCGCGCCCAGAGCTCCACAGCGGTCGTGGCCCTCGCCTGATCTCCCCACTCGATCTCGCTCAAAGCTGCTCCAAGATCCTCGCTATGGCGAGCGTCGCTCCAGCCTGCACCACCCGAAGCCGCCGCACTGACGTCCTCACTCTAGCTCGCCCTTCCTAGCCCTAGCCCCTTGCACCATACTGGTCGCCTTGGCGCTGCGCCCATGATCGCTGCCAAGCTTTTCCAAGCTCTTCCGTCCACCTTCCCTCCTCTCCCCGGCCTATAAATAGGACCGAGAGCCTCACTGAGCTCCACACCCTCAAACACTGCACCAGAACCCCTCCTCTCCTCCCTCCCAGCAAAGCCCTGCTCCGCTGGTGAGAACACCATGCCGCCGCCACTCTCTCGCTGGAGCTAGCCTTGGCCAAGGCCAAGGGGAACTCCGACGAGCTCCTGACCACCAAGGCTCTGCTCCGCCACAGCCAGATCACGCCGTAGAGCCGTAGGCAATCCCACCGTAGCTTGTTCCCCTCCGCCGCTCACCATCATCGGCGAAACTCGATTCTGGCTGTTATGTTGCCGGAATTAAGCACACCGCCCTGTTGAACTCCTTCAAGTACAACCGTCATGCAGCCCGCACCGTTCCTCCTCACCCTCTACCTTCCTAGCACCGCCGCCGCATGAAGGCCGCGCCGCCGCCGCACCGACGAACCTCCGGCCGTGCTCCGGCCACTACCCATCCCAGTACCCACTTCTCTAGCCTCACTAGGCACACACACACACGCACGCACACACTTCTTTGGCCACAGAAAGCCGTCCCGGGCAACTTCCGTCCACGGCCGTGCACCGCCGTCGCTCCGGCGACCTCGCGCTGCACCGTCGTGTCATCTCCGGCCACCACATCACCCCTCTTGGCAAAGCCATATCCTCTCGAATCCGTAAAGCCGCTTACCGTCCCCGAAAGCCCTCTGTAGCGACCGGCGGCGAGCCCCCTGTTTCCGCTGCTGCGCTCGCGCTGATCATGGGCGGCGCCTCCTGTCACCATCCGTCACCGTCCCACCCTCTTCCACTGTCATGTGGGCCCGGCCGAGACGTCGTCACCCTGCCGTCGTCCCTCCCTTTTCCTTTCCCTACGTGCACCCGGTCCACGTGGACCACAGGCACAGTTGTGCCACGCGTGCACCACGCGGGCGCTCGGTGCACCACCTGGCCGCCACGTGCGTGCCACGTCAGCTGCGTCAGTGCCCAGCGCCGCGTCAGCCCCGGCCCCGCCTGTCAGCCGCACTGTCACCTCATTTTTGCTAGGTCCACCCGAACTAGTGCACACCAAGTCTTAGTTTGTTATCTTAGAAATTTCTAAAAATTCCCAAAAAATTCACCATAAATATTAGAGGCCCTAAAAACCCTAGAAATGTTGTCTAATTCATTTTGGCACATTTCTAGATATAAGATTTGATTTTACTCTTTTTCAACCTATAGAAAAGCCCCTTTAGTGTACACGAAAATCCGCTTTTTCATATCCTTGATTCCAAAAATTTCACCAAAATTCCTAAAAATATTTGAAGCCCAAAGAAGCCAAATCATATCTTAGGCACATGAAATCTCCCATTTTTAGCCCTAGAATCTTTCAAGCATCCATTTTTTTCTTTATCGATGAGTCCATATTTTATGTGACCGACTTGATCGTCTCTCGTCACGTTCATCACTTTCGATCTTAAGGTCCCACTCTGGATTCTTAGATCTCGATCTCATCTCTCTAACATATGTTTGATGATTGCTATGATTGATGGTCGATTTATATTTATGCGTATAACTGCGTTAATGTAGATCGGGTGTGAATTACCAGAAGATCAAGCAAGGCTCAAAAGACGATCGAGATCAAGACAAACTCTATAGTTTTTCTCCCTCTTTGGATTAAGGAAAGTCCCAGCAACACCCCCTGGTCATACCTTATCCACTGTTTTTAATTAAAATGAACCCAAATATAAAATTAATATCACTACGTGAAAACCTCAAATAGGTCATGTAGCATTTGTAACGGGCCCTTAACACCTGTTACATGGACCCCATCTGTAACGGTTGTTGTTTGGCACCCGTTACGCATAAGCGTGGCAGGCTCGACCCCGACGTGACCAACACACTGCCCGTTACCAATGAGGACTTCCAGTAACGGGCTTCTTAAACGCTCATTACAGTTATTCTTTGTAACAGACGTTAAAATGCGGCCATTACGAAAGTTAAACCTATCGGTAACGGGACCTTTGAGTCCATTACTAATCACTGCCATATCGGTAACCGGGCTCTTTAAGTCTGTTGACAGCTGATTTTCACTCACTTCTTACCCGTCAAACATGTACCTTTTGGCATGTAAAATGATTATCAACACTAGAATAGGGCTTAAACTAACCATTTCCACAAGTGTTGGTGATTATGCAAATACAGGAGATTAGCACTAGAAAGAGGAGTAAAAGCACAAGTCTTTGATCCAAGTACTTCAAGACCAGCCAATGAGGGGATGCCACCTAGGATTCCCCCTGGATCACTAACGTCATCAATCCAAGAGAGGCAAGCTTGATGAATCACGAAGCGCCACATGGACATCACATGGATTCAAGAGCCCACTTATCCCCCAAAACCGTCGGGAAACTTGGCATGCACGGAGGACAAGCTTCAGGGCCCACCAGTCAACCACCTGGAGAAAACACAGGCCAGGAAGTCGCCCTAGGGGTTCAGCTGACCCTAGGATCGGCCGAATCGACCTAGGGTCAGTTCATCTTGGCCTTGCACGTGGAAGTCTCCCATTGGCCACTTGCTGCAATCCCGAGCGTTTAGGGGCACTTTGAGCCCCGGAGCAAGCTCCCCTCTTTCCTATAAATAGAAGGGGAGGGGCTCCATTTTGGAACACACACTTCTCCTCCTCCTCTTCATTTTGGCTTAAAGCCTCTCTCTCTTTAGGAGAGGAGAGCTCTTTGTATAGGATTAGTGCTAGGAAGTGAGGTGGGAGGCTTGAGGCCATGTCATATTCATGACATCTTCCTCAAGAACGATCCTCAGCGGTGCCTTTGTTCTTCAACTAGACTAAAGTGAGTATTTCGACATTTCCTATTTAGACTAAAGTCGTATGCATGCTTAGTTGCTTTGTTCTTTTGTTCTTCGTTTGTTCTTGGTTTAGAGGCTTGTGTTCTTCGAACACAACCCTTTCGATCCAGTAGACTTAGATCATAAGTTTGCATCTAGTTTGCCAGCTTGTCTATTAGAGTAAAGTGAAGCTCCTGCATGTTTCTAGTTAGATCAAAGTGCATTCATGATCTTGCATGAGTGATAGAGCATACCTTGAGCTAGTGCCAGTATCTCCCTCGCGGATTCGTAGGAATAGTAAGTGGTGTAGACGAGGTGTCTGGACCATAAGCTACCCTTCGAAGACCACATACGATAGTAGCGTAGAGGTAGGCCATAGTGGTGACAGCCTATTGGACCCTTTGTCAACCCTCTTACGTCGCGTGCCGAGTTGGGCTCGAGCCAGCACAAAGGCCTTGTGCATGGTGCCCGAAGTGAGTGTTATACCTGAGAGAACGTAACTAGACTCTGCGCTTGGTTGAGGTAGATCCTTTCTACCTATCCTACCAATCAGTGTTGTGTCCTTGGATCATCTATACTAGAGTAGAAGATAGTGCACACCGTTCCTTAGATTCGATACCCTTGGAATACTCTCCTTCCTTGGGGAAGTGCTACAGCGGTATTTCTGTGCGCTTGCGGTATACCCGGTTGTTCTTATACGCTCCCTCTAGGTGCGCAACTAGTGGTGACGTTAAGAAACGCCAACAAGCATTTCGGGCACCATTGCCGGGGAATGGTTGCTGTATCTATCTTTGAACCTAGTGGTCCTCGTATTTATCTTTTTCGTTTTCTTCTACCTTCACCCCTGTTACCCATCGAGTTATCCTTTTTGTTTCTTTTCTTCTACCTTTACCCCCGTTACCCTTTGAGATGCCTTCCTGTCAAAGCCTATCTACCCCTAGGGTGAGTTCGTCTTAGAGCAACCATCAACTTCCTCATCTTACTGTGAGCTACGTCTCGGCTTTATAGCCATGGTTCGGAATCAACCTTTCTCTGGAGCAATTAATGATGATCCTAATGTTCATTTAGAGGAGTTCGAGGACTTGTGTTCGTGCTTGGTAATTCCAGGCATGACACAGGAAACTTTGAGGCGGAAATTGTTCACTTTCTCTCTCGTAGATAGAGCGGAGCAATGGTACACCCACACAGCAGAGCATGTGAATAATTAGGGAGAACTACGAGAAACCTTTTATGACTCGTTCTCCCTTTATGAACGCATAGAGCTCTTGCCGTGTGAACTCCTTGACTTTGAGCAATTAGAGGGTGAGTCCATAGGTGCAGCTTGGGCTAGGTTCCTACATCTTATGACATCTATCCCAGACATGTCTATACCCGATGATATAGCGACGTACACCTTTTATACTCGTATAGACATGGAATCTACACGAGAGCTCGACCTTTTAGCTGGAGGTTCGTTCAAAAACCAAACTCTAGTGGAAAGAAGAGAGATCCTAGAATTCTTCTTAGAAACCTCTTCTTCCCATATCGTTTACAATGAACTCGATCTGGAGTTTGAGTTGGTCCATGAGAGTCTCTCAATAGCCGAATCTGAGCTTTCATTCTCTGAATCCCTTGATTCCTCTGTTGAGCCCTCTCCCGAACCACGAACATCGAAGGAAGAAGAAAATCAACCTTCGGAGTTCTCTTCCCGATTTGAGGATGATCCTTCTCGAAACATCAGAAATACCTTAGATCACTCTTGGCACGAGAAGCCTACGACATCGTTGGACCTTTATAAGGTCCTCGATGAAGTTTGGAATCATGGGACGATAGTGGATTGGTCACCTCAGAAGAATACATCCGAAGCAATTCGGGTTAGCTCGACTTCCACGATCATCCACTGTTCCATGAGAGGAAACACCGTAGATGCTGTCCATGACCCTACTGTTGGGGCTTGCATCATTCCAGAGACCCTTTTGGATGCTCTGGTGGGTGACATGCCCTTGATCCCGACCGATAGACTTTTCCATAGTCCCAGGTGGTGCTGTGTTTTTCCATGTCGGGGGATTGCTAGGGACGTGCCGATCACCATTGATGACATAGAGGTGCGATTAGATTTCCACATCTATGACATCGTGGATTTTGATCTTATCCTAGGTTTCCCCTTAGAAAAACTTCTTGCTAAATCTCAAGGAAACCCAGAAGAAGAAGGGCTTAGGGAAACTGTTTCTGTCCATGCTAAATCATCTAGACATCCTTTGACAGAACCTTTCCCTAGACCTACGGTATCTCCTTTACCTCCTGATCCTCCTGACAAAGCATTTCCTGAGGAGACCATGAAGAAGGAATGGCCAGATGGAACGATATGCTTTTCTGAAGCATTTTGGGATAGTACATCCTCTCTGGTTATTCCTTGTTCTGTTAGAGGGATTGCCGTAGAGGCCCATTGTGACCCCATCATGGAGGTTAACATCATGCCATGGCACTCAGTGGAAACTCTTTTGGGAAAAGTTCCGCTAGCACCATCCGACATGCTCCTCGATACTTGTCCCTTTGGGCACGTTCTTGAATGTCGAGGGATCGCAAGTGCTATGCCGCTCATCATAGACAGGATCGAAGCTAGCTTAGACTTTCACATCTTCGATGTCCTCGATCCTGATCTACTCCTAGGCTCCCCGCTAGAGAAATTCTTTAAGGAATCCATAGGGAGCCTAGATGGTAATCTTGGGGAAGCCACTTCCGCCACTGCTACCCCTTGTTTGGGACATCCTATGGAGAAGCCTCTTCCCCAGCAAAACCCGCTCGAGAAGACGACACATATACCTCCATTCATGTCATCCGAGCCTATTCTCATTGAGGGCATAGAACTTTCTACTCCTCATGAGTACGACTCGGAAGACCCTCCTCACCTTTGTGAAGGAGAACGATCGTCATCACCCTCGACCGAGTTTCAGCCTCTTCCTGTTGGCCCGTATCATGTTGCTTTCGATCATCATCGAGAGTCAACATCGAGCTTCCACGATGACTCTCTTCAGATGGAGAATTCATGGGCCACAGAACCTTTCGAGGCACTGACTCTGGAGTTCAGAGGAAAGGATTCCATGCACGAGCATGGTAGTTTCATTCTTGAGTCACCATACAAACCATGCTCGCATCATGTCCCTCTAGAGTCAGACATGTTTAGTGCGCTGAGCACGTACGAGGGCTACAACCACCTTCTGGTCCTCTTCTGCAAAACGATTGGAAGGTTGGTTGTAGATGCATATGTTTACCATAAGCATTGCAGATTTCGTGTGTGCACTGTGGCACTAACCTTGCAGCTGAAGCTTCACTGATACATCAAGGATTGGTGGTGAAGATGGGAATGACACCACCAACGGTAGCTGCAAGATGAAGTTCCCATGGTCGAGCTTATGACCTTAAATAAACAAAGCACTACCAGGAGATAGCCTGGATTAGCTTAGGTTTTATTTCCCTTTTCGAATAAAAGCAAGAACATGTTTTTAGGATAAGTTGTCCTTCGGGTATTTTTGGTCACTAACCTTTCAGGTGGAGATTGAAAAGAAAGATGGACAGGTGATGCCTACGAACATGTGAGCCACATCAGCTGCAACACCTATATAAGCTTTGGTGAGGGAACATTTATAAAAGGAAGCTTGATCACCACACACTTGAGTTTTGTTGCCTAGCAATGCAAACTTCAAGTGTGGGGGAGGTATGTGAGCATCCTGAATAAAGTTCCTCCTCTACCAAATCTTATCCTGGTGTGGAGATGATGTCAGCTCTTACATCTTGCCCACTAGCTAGGTAAGTCCTGCTTTTGACATTAAACAAAGCCCTTCCGGGAGGTTCCCGAGGTTCACCGTCTTATGCTCATGCTTATGTTCCTTTTTGAAAATAGCTTGATCATGCTTCATGCCTCCTTGATCCTTGTTCATATGCTCTGGTTTGAATGTTTTGAGTACTCATACATTCATCGATTGTTTTAAATTAAGCATGGTGCTTAGGTTAAAACTGTCTTCTTCAGTCAAAACAAGACATGGTGTCGAGTTTTCATTGATGAACCTTAGAGTTATATCTTCATAGATCTTGGTTGCATATATGCTGACTAACCCCTGCAGAAAATTGTCAAACTTGAATGGGTAAGTCATTGAGCTAAATTCAAAGGGAAGTTAAGTTGAGGTGTTAGATTCATGTTGCACAACATCCATAGGTGGTACATATGACCTCTCAAAGGTCCAAGGTAAGTATATTCCCCTTTGTGTATGAAGTGTAATCTTGGTCTAACCCTTTCGAGCAAATAACATGGTGACAATAAAAAAACAACAAAAATATTTGAATTTGAATAAAGGCTCTATGGTTCTCGAACCGGTAGAGTCCCTCTTTTGTTTCCACTTTTTGTTTGAAGAACAGCACTAGGATCAACCACCAGTGTGGGGGAGTTCTCTCGAGCTCATCATCGACATATCCACTCGAGAACTCCCACACAGGCGCTGCACAACATCGACTACGCCTTCATGACAAGAGCAAGGTAAACTAGAGTGAGGCGGCTGCCTTATGGTCAGCCGAATCATCACTAGTCTCCCTTGGTCTCTTATCCTTCAGAAGCGATGGTATGTGCACCCTACCTCACTCTCCCTTATCCATGAGTTTGTTTGAGTTTCAATTCATATCCTTTATATCAAACTCAGTGGTTGGTGCTATGCTTGCTCTACATGATTCCTGTGGTTGGCTTGCATATGTTTTATTCCTTATTCATCATCTTGATGCTTGTGAACAAATATCATTAGGGAACTCATGCTTATCTAAGTAGTTGGTGTTTGTGATATGGTTTGATGATATGATCTTCGCTCTGAATGTCTGAGTACTTGGGAATTTTATTTGAAAATCATGAAAACCCTTTGCAAAGCTCCTCTTTGATATGCCACCGTCCCACTAGAGCCATATGATATTCATAGTCGAAAACCTTCTACTCATATGCTACTTGTTATTGCATTGAGCTTTGTCAAATTCTGTGACCCTTGTGAGAATTCTTTTCATTACTTTCATGATCAAGATTCATGTGCACACCACCTATTTCCCCTTGCTATGCTTCTACACTAGAAGTTAGCATTGTATCATTCATCCCATTCCATATAAATAAAGCTCCATATGTAGTGTGACGTCTCTCTCCAAAAGTATCCTTCAAAAGAGACATGGGCTATAAAAAAAAGAGAAAGAAAAGGGACACATGCTGAAAGCATGATGAAAAAAAAGAAGAAAGAAAGAAAAGAAAAATAGCCCATGTCCGAAATAAAGGAGAAATAAGGGAGAGATGAGATCATGCAAAAAGGAGTTTCATATCATAGATGGTAATAACTAGTATCCATTCCGGAGCTAGTGTCCACCTTACCATCTACCAACATTCATCATATATGTATGGTAATATCTAGCACCTATTCTGGGCCTAGTATCCACCTTACCATACTCACTATATCCATACATGTGCATATCTTGATCTGATGGTATGATTTGATTTTCTCTGCGGATCCAGTTTTTGACTTTGCAGTACATGTGATACAAGTATGCCTTATCCTTTATCCCACCCTGAGCTCCACATATAGCCATCATTAGAAGTAGGATGAAGAAAGGCAGCAATGCCTTGGTGAGGACATATACACAATGAGCGACCTGAGAGAATCAAACGAGGAGCTAAGCAAGGTTTGTTTTGAAAATATTGCAAAACCCCAAGTTACTTAACATGATGAGCAGGAGTGATTTGATTCATGACTGTTCCATTCCTCAACTACCCAAGATAGCATGATAGACACATCCGAGTTCACAAGTGCAAGGTATGGTTTGGAATATCTCTTATGCTCGTTCCATACCTTTGGATATCATGTCCCACTCTGATCTTGTTCTTCCCTTCACTCGGGATGAGGAAAGGTCGAGTGTGGGGGTATTTGTTGACGACTGATTTTCACTCACTTCTTACCCGTCAAACATGTACCTTTTGGCATGGAAAATGATAATCAACACTAGAATAGGGCTTAAACTAACCATTTCCACAAGTGTTGGTGATTATGCAAATACAGGAGATTAGCACTAGAAAGAGGAGTAAAACCACAAGTCTTTGATCCAAGTACTTCAAGACCAGCCAATGAGGGGATGCCACCTAGGATTCCCCTGGATCACTGACGTCATCAATCCAAGAGAGGCAAGCCCGACGAACCACGAAGCGCCACATGGACATCACATGGATTCAAGGACCCACTTATCCCCCAAAACCATCGGGAAACTTGGCATGCACAGAGGACAAGCTTCAGGGCCCATCAGTCAGCCACCTGGAGGCCGCCCTAGGGGTTCGACCGACCCTAGGATCGGCCGAACCGACCTAGGGTCGGTTCATCCTGGCCTTGCACGTGGAAGTCTCCCATTGGCCACTTGCTGCAATCCCGGGCGTTTAGGGGCACTTTGAGCCCCGGAGCAAGCTCCCCTCTTGCCTATAAATAGAAGGGGAGGGGCTCCATTTTGGAACACACACTTCTCCTCCTCCTCTTCATTTTGGCTTGAAGCCTCTCTCTCTTTTGGAGAGGAGAGCTCTTTGTATAGGATTAGTGCTAGGAAGTGAGGTGGGAGGCTTGAGGCCATGTCATATTCATGACATCTTCCTCAAGAACGATCCTCAGCGGTGCCTTTATTCTTCAACTAGACTAAAGTGAGTATTTCAACATTTCCTATTTAGACTAAAGTCGTATGCATGCTTAGTTGCTTTGTTCTTGTGTTCTTTGTTTGTTCTTGGTTTAGAGGCTTGTGTTCTTCGAACACAACCCTTTCGATCCAGTAGACTTAGATCATAAGTTTGCATCTAGTTTGCCAGCTTGTCTATTAGAGTAAAGTGAAGCTCCTGCATGTTTCTAGTTAGATCAAAGTGCATTCGTGATCTTGCATGAGTGATAGAGCATACCTTGAGCTAGTGCCAGTATCTCCCTCGCGGATTCGTAGGAATAGTAAGTGGTGTAGACGAGGTGTCTGGACCATAAGCTACCCTTCAAAGACCACGTACGATCATAGCGTAGAGGTAGGCCGCAGTGGTGACAGCCTATTAGATCCTTTGTCAAACCTCTTACATCGTGTGCCGAGTTGGGCTCGAGCCAGCACAAAGGCCTTGTGCATGGTGCCCGAAGTGAGTGTTATACCTGAGAGAGCGTATCTAGATTCTGCGCTCGGTGAGGCAGATCCTTTCTACCTATCCTACCAATCAGTGTTGTGTCCTTGGATCATCTATACTGGAGTAGAAAATAGTGCACACCGTTCCTTGGATTCGATACCCTTGGAATACTCTCCTTCCTTGGGGAAGTGCTACAGCGGTATTTCCGTGCGCTTGCGGTATACCCGGTTGTTCTTATACGCTCCCTCTAGGTACGCAACTAGTGGTGACGTTAAGAAACGCCAACAAAGTCCGTTACTGATGACAATTTGACGCCTGTTACTAGACTCGGAGCTTAATAATTGAAGTCCATTAGCACTCTCACTGCCGTCAAATATTTGACTGTCATCATAGCAAATATTGGATATCACAAACATATAATCATGTCTCTTAATAAGATGCAAAACCACACGTACACATAGATAGTAGTCATAAGAGCATATTCTACATATTTAAGATGCATATATAGCATCACATGTTCACATATGACATGCATAATGTTCAGAACAAACATATTCACATGATCACATCTGACGTGCATCAGCAGGGGCACTAGTTAGATGGTTTCTTTTGTGCTACAGCCTCAAGTTCAGCTATCTTTGCCTCTAGTTTTACAAGTCTTTCCTGCAGCTCAGCATTCTTCTTTGCAGCTTCGGCAAGTTCAATATCCTTCATCTTCTGTGCAGCTTTAAGCTTCTCCACCTCAGATTCTAGTATTTTCTGACCATTTGCTAGGAGACTTATGTCATCCACAGCCTTATCATCCATCCTTCTATCCACCTTGTCGAGCACTTTCTAGATGCAGTGAAGATCCTCCTGAGTAACAACACATTTCTAAACAAAGGCAAATTGATGCAAGTCTCATAATTAGATTGCCAAGTTTAATATCATGAAAGATGTAACTGGTCAAACAAGAAAGTTGTTTAGCTGTAACTGGGTTCAGAGCTTGGTTGATCATGTGGATTTGTTTCCAGATCATGTTAATGTCCTCCCAAGCTACAACACCTCCCTAAAACAAAGGCACTGGATGTTCAGTTAATAAAAGTCGATGTAGCATAGAGATTCAGAAATTGAAGTAGTATATAGAATAAGTTCAACAATTTTGTGAGCAACATATGATGAGTACCATGCATTAAATTTCAAGCATAACAAAATTTCTACTCGAAAGGTTAATAATTTTCCTCCCGAGTAACAACAAATTTCTAAAACAAAAGCAAATTGAAGCAAGCATATCATAATTAGATTGCCAAGTTTAATATCATAAAGTTGTAACCGGTCAAACAAGAAAGTTGCTTAGTTGTAACTAGGTTCAGAACTTGCCTGTTGCTTCTCTTTACCAATGTCATCCTTCTTCATTCTTTCCATCCTGTTTAGGAATGTGCAGATGTAGTCTAAGGTTTTCTTGAGCCTGTCGATTTCTGTCCAGATCCTGACAATGTCATGTGCTGGTACAACAACTTCCTAAAACAATGGAAAATTGATGCATTGGAACCATTGATTAGTGAAGGAACTGGATGTTCAGTTAATAAAAGTCGCTGAGCATGAAGATTCAGAATTTGAAGTAGTATAGAGAATGAGTTCAACATTTTTGTGAGCAGTATATGATGAGTACCACGAATTCAATTTCAAGCATAAATCTAACTTCAAGCATACCAAACTCGAGGAAGGCTTGGCCTCTGCCTACCGGGCGTCGCCGGAGTGCACCCCCTTGGCGCTTGCGCGCATGTATGGCCTCCTCCCCCTGGACGACGAAGAACTAACCTCTTCGCTGCGGAACCTCACTCTCTTGGCAGGGGCGGCAGGCGGGGCCTTCTCCTCCTCGCTGCAGAACCTCCCTCTTGAGTCGCGGCGGTGGAACCACTGCTTTCCGTCGGCCATCTCTGTGACGAAGACGAGAAAGGAGTAGGGGAGAGAAGGCGACGGAGACGAGGAAGGCAGAAGGTTTGAGAAGGAAGGCAGAATGGCAGAGTGGCAAGGGAGAGTGGCTTTTGGTCAAACATTAGGAACAAAGGATACGTGGATAAGCCAAACCTCGTCTCCAATGCACGGGGGCGGCGCGTGGGGCCGGCTCCTCCTCGTCGGTTTGGAGGGGAAAATGCGACGCGGAATAACCATCCCGCATAGTCTCCTTTGTATCTGTCTTGATGGACAGGTCAGCCCTATCTCTCAGGGCTCCCATTTCGACATACATGCCTAATCAACAAAAACTCTTTTGAGACAAAACAGATAAAATATAGATAAAGATAACTTATCCACATATATAGATAAATATTACTTGTCCACAAAGATCCACACAGATATACATAATTATTACAAACAGTTAACTTGTCCATCTAGCTAGGCCTTAATTTGCCCGTCACATTTTTACAAAGGTCATGCTATCTGACCATGCACATCAACAAAAGCATGCCCCCTTCAACATCAACAAAAGCATGGTATCTTCAACTAAGGTTTGCTTTTTTTGCAGCCTCTTCAAATGCAACCAAGGTATCTTGAAACACATCGAGCGCATCTTCCATGGGCTGCAGATTTTGTTCAGCCACAAACTTGTACCGCCCCATGAATGCAGCCTTTTTGAGGAGGATGTGCATTTCTTCCATAATATTATCAACCTCAGGTTTCACATATTCCCAGACAGTGTCATGCCATTTTGATTCCTATGGAATGAAAAACATAGGAAAGTTGCTACATTGATCATTTGGATGAACCATAGGAATGAGAAGATTGAGATAGACAAAGGAACAAGCCATTTCATAGGAACAAGTTGCTACATTGCTACATTGATCATGTTAGAAATCCTACAAAATCTCAATGGAACAAGCCATTTCATAGGAACAAGTTGATCAAGCTCAAGCTCAAGCTGCTCTATTTATAGAACAAGTAAAAGGCACTGTGATTCAGAGAAACTTGCCTCGCCGCTCCCTCGACCCCTCTCCGTCGTTGCAAGACATTTGCTGTCGCAGATGTGAGGCAGGCACCTTGCCCTCTTCGCTGCCCCCTCGCCGGCACGCTCCTCCCTGCCGTTGCTTGGCCCCTCGTCGGAACCTGAGAGGATCCAGTCGATGACGCCCATCTCTGGCTTTGGGTTCGCTGCACCGCCGCTTGGCCCCTCTCCGACGGTCATCGTCATCTCTGTCTTCGCCGCAATCTCGCCGGTGCGCGCGCGGATCTAGTTGCGGCACCGTATCACGTTTGGCTTCTCCTCCTTGATCCACAGTGCGCGGGGTTGTCCGCTGCTTGGCCCCTCGCCCGCGCTCATCATCGTCTCCCCGCCTCCGCTCACCTCGCCGGCGCCGCCTCCGCTCACCTCCGCTAATCCCTAGTGAGAAATTAGGAAAGCATCATGTGTGCTGCGCTTATCCATTCGGGATGTTATATTCATTTTCCAAAATAGAGAGCCATTGCCGACGCGGGTTCGAGAACCCACGTCACATTGGTTGTCACGTGGGTCCGAGTGGGTAGGCAACGGTTATCTTTTTTACATAGGCTGCTGACGCTGACACGTGGGCCCGACACTAATTTTTTGAAATGAAACTTGCTTTCCTCAAATATTAGAGCCCATAAAACAGCACCTATAAATTCATTAAAAATACGAACAATTAGTAGTTGGTCATTTAGTATTCGAATAAAATATCAGCAGGCACACTTGTGTAACCAAAATTATCAAAATTCGAATTTTTATCTCATGGTTGGGATATAATAATTCTAATAACGTCTTAGGTTGGTCTAAAAATTATACAAATTGACTTGGCAATATAATTTGGGTCCCTAAACTTGTCATAAAAATTTTAAATGGTTTCTCAAAAGGAAGATCATACTTGTGTACAAATGTGTACATCTCTCACATAGTTTCCTAGAATGTTATACTTCAACACTGAAGTTTTCCATACTTCACAACATGTTCGAACTCATATACATTTGAAATTTTAACACAACCTTGTGTTCACCTTAAAATTATGAAATACAAAGTTTCATTAGTAATGGTTGTGTAAAACAAATATTATTTCTATGTTGTACTTGTAAGAAACAAGATAAAGGCATATAAACAACATCCAGGAAATGGAGTTTTATACACATAAATGAATAGAAATTTATTTTAGAAAAAATCAGAAACAAATGTCATCAAATTTGGATTACGAATGACAGAGAAATACGTGATTCAAATCTTTGATTGCAGATTAAAAGGGGAAAATGAAGCGAATCGTTCTTCATTCGAATAGAACTAGCCCCGGCCTGACACATTTTCCTAATAATATTGGGCCTTTCAGTTTTAAGGCCCACACACGCCCACTCGTGCTAGGGTTAGTAGGGAAAGACGCCTCCCTCACGCAGTCACCTCCTCACTCTCCCCTCACGCCATCATCTTTCTCCCCCTCGCGCTGCCGCCACTTCCTCCCCCTCGCCCCCTCCTCCGCCGCTTCCTCACCCTCGCCTTCCTCCCCTCACCCCCTCCCCCCGCGACGCGATGCACGCTACACACCTTCGCTGAGACGTGCGCCGCACCACCCCTCACCTTCCAACGACGACGACTAGGAGGAGGATGAGGGATCCAGCCACGAGGTCGACGCGAGGATGTGGCGACTAGAGATCCCTCCGCTCCGACAGTGACAAGGTGAACTGCATGCTAGAAATCCCTCCTACATCATTAAGATACATTCTTGACTATGCTCAGCAGTGGCGTAGCCACATTGGGGCCAGCTAGGGCAGCCGCCCCAGCTAATCTGCCCTAACTCGACTATGTTCCTTCTTCTCTGACGATATTTTTAAGCTTCGGTAGTATTTCTAGATGGCGCCATGACTCATAGGACCTTAGTACTTGCTAATTTGTGTCTTTGTTCTTCAAATTTAAGACTACATTTTGAAAATTTCCGCTAAAATTTGTGCAACTGCAGCATATAGATGTGTGAATTGGTGTGTGTTTCATTTTGGTTTGGTCCGTCATTAGGTGTCGCCCTAGCTAATTTTTTTCCTGGCTCGGCCACTGATGCTCAGTTAGGGTTTCAAGTTTCAAAATGCATACTTAGCATTTTCCTTTGGATTCACTCTTATATTTGGTTTTGCTCTTGTTCCATATGTACATTTGGACATTCTCTCCAAGTTGAATAAGTACCTCATCAGCAACAGAGGCAGCGAGCATCTTCCTCTTGAAAATGGTAAGGTCGCATTGCCTGAACTAATTTTTTGGTTTCTGAATATTGCATTTATGTTAATGGTTTACCATAGAACCAATGAGATTATAGTGGGCTAAGTTAGTTACTATAATTATTTTCTCATTTGTATGGTCTTGTACACAGTTCTGTGGGTGTTGATTAGATAAATGCTTAGCTGTTATGCATGGTTAACTAAAAATGTGCTCTACTTGTCTCCTGTTGTAGCATGTCTCCTGGGAGAGATAGCAGTATGGTTTGCTTTTTGTGCTATTCTTGGACACTGAGCTGACCTTTCTCATAATCCCTTGACAATTAATTCACAAGATAAATCTGTCGAGGACTGCCGACCTGGGCAATTTGAAGAAGATGCATATAATGAAGAAGATGGATATGCCAATGCTAGTTAAGAACAAGAGCAGGTGGGTGGGGCTACGGGCCGAGCCAGAGTGCCAAGGACAGCGGCAAAGTGGCCAAGAGACAAAATGGTAGTCACTGAGGTTGAGAGAGGGGGGATGCCAGTACCATTGACACAAAAGCGTAGGTTCAGGGCACTTGCAGGGCTCATTGCTAGACAAAAGACACTTTTGGATTTGCCAGAAATAAAAAAACTAAGCGATGAACAAAAATGGTACTTGTTTGAAACCTATATGCAGAAACACTTGGAGTTCCAGGAAGACATGAAAGAGTAGGCATTCAAGCTTTTGTGGAAGATTGCAGCCAAGGCATGGAGACAATTCAGATTTCAGCTTAGGCGAGATTTTGTCAGAAAAGGACTCGAGCCATTTGGAAAGCACGACTTTATCAAGCCGGAAGAGTGGATAGAGTTTGTGAAACAGTAGGAAACCGAGGAAGCCTCATCTGTTAGTGGCAAGTTCAAGTCACTTCGAAGCCTGAACACAAACGAGCACAGCATGGGTCTAGCTGGTTATTGTGGGAAACTACCACAGTGAGAGAAAGAGGACAAGAAATTAGCTGCAGCTGGGATCGCTAACCCATATGATGCCATCACTGATGATCGTTCTAGGAATTGGGTACGAGCAAGGAGTAAGCTAGTGGTGAAAGACGGTGTTGCCAAGATAGTATTCAACAAAGTAGCAAATGAAAGTGTGGCTACAGACATCATGGAAAAGAATGCACATGCAGAATCTTCAGGAATGACTTCATGGCTGAGGGAGAATGATGTGCTAAGTCAGTGCTTGGGCCGCCCCGAACAACCAGGTCGCGTGCGTGGTGTCTCCAGCTACCAGGGCTGGAAGTTTGCATGGCCTCAGCACGCTTCCATGTACAGGAAGAGGAAGAGGGCCAGTACTGACTCATCAGTTGATAAGCAACAGATGAAGGAAGAAATCAAGCAAGAACTCAAGGCTGAGATGGAGAAGGATATGCTTGACATGATGACACGAGGGTACCAGGTGGTGTTTGCACCAGTGTCCAATCGCACAAGCCCTTTACCCACTGGACTGAAGAGCAGTTGTGCGTCCGCAGATAATGTAGGTTTGATCAATGGTGCTACAGAGTTGTCGACAGAGGTAGTGCACATTGCTTCCCCCACACAGGAAGACCTTATAGGCACGTTGACTGAACCCACATACTGTGGCCTATGGATCATATTTCACGGTGTTGAATGTGAAGCTGCAATTGGTGTGGTTCAACCAGAGCAGACTACGCTACACACAGTCCCGATTCATGAAGACTGTGCTGTGGTCAAAGTGCTGCATGTATATGCTGTCTTTAGGGATCACGCGCTGGAACACCCTCCTAATGACGAGGTGACGACACTTGGACAAGCTCTACACCAGAGGATACAGTGGAAGAGGTGTCACATTCACATCAAGGGAGCACCAATGCCAAAATCTTGTTCGCACACTATGGTATAGTTTCCTTCTGGTTCACAGACTATAGGAGAAAACTCTTCCTCACATGGTTTCCTAGCTCCTACTCCTCCACTCATTGAAAAGATTCATTCCCCACCTAGTAACCCACCTCCTCCTCCTCCTCCACCCCCAGAAAAGCAAAGTACAGTACAGATTCATTCCCCACCTGGTAACCCACCTCCTCCTCCTCGTCCACACCCAGAAACGCAAATTACAGAACAGATTCATTCCCCACCTGGTAACCCACCTCCTCCTCCTCCAGACCCAGAAACGCAAATTACATCCCCACCTTCTTCTCCTCATGAAAGAACAAAACATCCATCCCCAAAAGAAAGTGCTCAAAACAATGATGCCAAAGCAGGAGCCCAGAGTCATGTGTTGGCTGATACTGAGAAATCTGTCGACGACAGTTCAAAGAAAGCTGCAGGTACATCTGGTCCCAAAATCTCTGTAATAGCTACTGGTCAGACACCACCTGAGAAACCTTCTTCAGCCATCTCAAAGCAGCAGGAAAAGAAACTTGCTGAAAATAAAAGGTCTACCAGAAAGTGATCTGAGAAACCTTCTTCAGCCATCTCAAAGCAGCAGCAGTAGCAGAAAATTGCTGAAAATAAAAGGTCTCAGAAGCCTACCAGAAAGCCTTCTTCAGCCATCTCAAAGCAGGAGGAAAAGAAGCCTACCAGAAAGCCATATGAGAGAAACACCAAGAAGAAGGCGGCCAATGTTGCTATGACTCCTATTAACCCACACTACAAATTTGGAGATGAAATGCTCAGTCCTGCTGAACTCAAGCATCCGGATACTACTCCTTCTGTTACTAATCTCCAAAATTTCTACATGGGACGTTGTAAGGACAAGGATGAGTCTCTGATTCAGGGCATAGTATGGCCCAAGGACGGCTGGTGGCCTGTGAGAGAAGATGAAAAATACGAGCTATTGGCTGTGGTCATCAGCGACTTGTACGATCTCTTCAACTTGGATGCTTTGGACATGGGACTTCTCCGCTGTTTCATCCTGTAAGTTGCTTGAAAATTTAATCTGCTTGTCACTAATCATTTTCTATCTAAATGTGCTTTCTACCTCAGTTCATCTTTACTATGTATTTTGCCTCCTTACACTTTGTTTTTTCTTAATATTAGGAATATGGCTGTAGAAGTATGGCAGAAGAAGGAACCCGTTGCCTTCCTTGATCCTGAATGCTTTAGCATGTCAAATATACAAAATAACAGAGATTTTTTTGTGTCCTATACGAAGCGTGCCTACCAGTCATATGCTAAAAAGAGAGTCATCATTTCCTGCTATAACACTGGGGAGCACTGGATTGTAGTGGCGATCTTTCCAAAGCAGAAGATGGTCTTGTATCTTGATTCATATAGGATCCTAGGCACTAATTTCTCCGAGTTGGTACTTGCCATTGATGAGTAAGTTCTTTTTCTTTCTTAACCTACAAACTTCCTCAACAAACTCTGCGGAGTTTATTAATGGTGCCCTAACCATTGTTGCATGTTTTGTTGTAGTGCTTGGAATAGTTACTGCGATGACAACAAGTTGCCCCGCTGCGCCTTGAACCATGAGAAGGCTTTTGATGTACGTATTACTTAGTATTTCCTGCCTGTGGAAGCTAGTACTAAAGCCTGAGTTTATTTCGTCTCACCACTGTTTGTCTATGTATATTTATCGTAGTGCCACCAACAACCTTACAAATCCAGAGTCTGCGGCTTCTATTGTGCCTATCACATGCTGTTGACGGCTGTTAAGTACCTACTTTAGCTATCAATATACTCATGTATAAAGGAACATAAGGCATTTCTTACATGTATTTAGTTAAGAATAATGTAGTTCCACTTGTCCTTAGAGATTATTTGACTGCAGAAAAATAAGCAAGAAAAGAGAGTTAAACTCACCTTCTATGATCCATGCCACATCACCTCATCCTAGTGGGCTGCCAACAAGGATGCCATGCATGCATACCTGCCAACTAGGGAGCCATGCATGCATGCCATGTGAGCAATCCAAGTGAAGCAACTCCCGACGAATCAGAGTGTGACACGTGGACTTCACATGGATCCATGGGCCCACAAAGGCATGCAAACCACGCCAAAATAGGGTGGACACCGGGAACCGACCTAAGGACCCACAGGGTAGCCACCAGGAGAAAGCATGAGCCAGGGGGGCCCACCAGGGGGTCGGCCGACTCCACAGGTCGGCCGAACCGACCTTGGCCCGGCCTCTCCTGTGCTTCCACGTGGTGGCTCTCTATTGGTCCTAGACTCCATCCCTGGGGTGTTTGCCTCCATTCCTCACCGGTGCAAGGGCCTATAAATAGATGGAGAGGGGGCTCTCTAAGGGATCATCCACACTAGCAACACCTCTCTCACTTTTAGTCTCAAGGCTAGGAGGTAGGCTAGAGTAGTTCTAATTTAGGTTCCAAGTCTCCTTTGGGATCTTGGTATGAGTGGCCTTGTATCTTATTTCATTTGTATGACTTTGATCTACTTCAGTTATTTATCTATTTCATATAAAGTTGTGTTAGTATACATGAGTGATTTGTTCATGTGTTCTTCACCTGTTCATCATTTAGAGGCTCCTGTTCTTGATGAACAAGGCCTTTTGATCCACTTGACGGGTGACTTTTACATGTTTCTGGTGTTTGTTCATAAGTTAGAGGCTCGTGTTCTTCGTGAACACGACCCTTTGATCCAGTTGAACAGACATAGGAAAACACGAATCCGTTTGTGTACTTAACCTGGTTTGATCTGATTAGATGACACGATTGCGTTGTATGAAGTCTGTGCTTGAGCTACGGTACTCAGTGTAATTGGCTGGTTTATCTGGTGGCTTGACCTGGGTCACAATAGCCTGGGCCGGTCAAGTCCGGCTAACAACGTAAGCATGGTGCTTGGGTTGCGTAGCTACCTTACTTATGAGTTTATCCCACGGTTTGTCTTGGGGTAGGCCGCGGTAGTGACAGCCGTTGGTCCTCTGTAATCCCCCACATTCAGATAATCTGTAGAAGTCTAAAATATAACAACCGGAGTTGTGCAGAAGCAACGCGGGAGGTTATCTTCCCGTGGTACCTGGGTGCTCAAGTCAATGTTCTTCAACGCTAGTGTATCTAACTCATTCCTTCCAGCTTTGTGTGTATAGTACATTAGAACCTAGAACTAACTCGTGTGTCACCTCCTATGCCTAGGATCCTTTAGAGAGAGAGTGAGTGTCTGTGTGATCACACTACCCCCATTATCATATCTTTACCCCTGTACTTGAGTGTCTGGTTTGTTTCCGTCTATGATCTATACTCATTGCAATAGAGTTGATCTTGTCATTCCGCCAATGCCTTCCTTGGATTCGATACCCTTTGGAATACTCCTTTGGGGAAATGCTACAATGGTACTTCTGTGCGCTTGCAGATCTTTGTAACGTTAAGATTTACCAACCAGCATTTCTGGCGCTATTACCAGGATGGGTTCCAAACCTGTTCTTAGGTGATTGCGTTAAGAAATGTCAACAAGCATTTCTGGCGCCGTTGCTGGGGAAGGCTTAAGGATGACATATCAACACTTTGCATATGTTTATAATCATGACAGGAATAAAACAGTTCTCAATGCAGGCTAACTTGGATTGTCTTCTTTGTCTATTGATGATGAAGACAGGTACTGCATGACTGGTTTCGACTTGCCATCGAATTTTACTAAAGATCCTGAGTCACTCGTAAGGAAGGCACAAATCATTTCGGCTCTCCTTCTCATGAACATCCAGAAGTCGATCCAGCTTCCTTCGTACCATCCACATCAACTTCCATGTCCAACCCTGTCGAGAAGACTCTTCACGAGTATTCCGCTCCCTCTGCTGACTAGGTGCCGACAGGCCCCGTGATCAATACTGGGAATGGAAACTTCGAGATCAAGACTAGCTTAATTATGATGGTATAGGCTAGCCCATTCTGTGGCAAGCCTAATGAAGATGCGAGCGCCCACCTGCAGCAGTTCCTAGAACTATGCGGTACCTTCACTATACGAGGAGTGGAGGAAGATGCTATTCGTCTGCGACTGTTTCCCTTCTCCCTCTTGGGAAAGGTGAAGCAGTTGTTTTATGCTAACCGTGCAGAGATTAACACTTGGGCAAAGTGCTCCGCAGCATTCCTCGCGAAATTCTTTCCGTTGGGCAAAACCAATGTCCTTCGGGAGCGAATTTCAAGTTTCCAGCAGGCAACAAATGAGAATATCCCCGAAGTTTGGGAGAGATTCCAGGAGTACATCCTGGCTTGTCCTCATCATGGGATGGACAACTGGCTTATTCTTCAGAGTTTCTATAATGGGCTGACTCCGACAGCCCGATGCCATATTGATGCTGCAGCTGGAGGGGCTTTCTTCTCTCTTACTATTAATGAAGCTACTACATTGATTGAGAAGATGGTTACCAATCAAGGGTGGAGTGATGATCGACTCCAGCCATGTCAAAGGGGTACACACACCGTCAAGGAAGCGGATATGTTACATGCCAAGATGGACCTAATGATGAAGAGAATGGATGATCTGGCCAATGAGAAGGCCACCATGGCCACCACTACTCAAGCTATGGATGCTCGCATGACTTGCGAAGTCTGTGGTAATACTGGGCATTCAGGGAATTACTGCCCGACTACTCAGGAGGATGTGATGTACATGAACGGCAACAACAGCGGTTATCGTCCACAAGGAGGTCAAACGTGGAATCAATCACGCCCTTACTATCAAGGAGGTAATCAAGGTAATTCTTTCAACCCAAACCAACCTTCCTTGAAAGATCTAGTCTTTGGGCAAGCTAAGATTAACGAAGGCTTTAATAAGAAAATAGCTGCCTATGATAAGGCTTTCGAGAGCCTTAATGTTAAAATTGATAGCCTTTCTTCTGCTCTTAAGAACCAGTTGAGCTTTAATAAGATGATAGAAACCCAGTTGGCTCAGTTGGCTGCTTTGGTTCCCTCTGCTGAAGACGGGAAGATCCCGGGGCAACCCGTATCTTCCTGTGAAAATGTTTGTGTAGTGTCCACCAGATGGGGTAAGCCTTCTGGGCGGACACGAGCTACTGACTATGCAGGGAAACCTATACAGCAAGTACTTGACCCATGAGAATCTTCAACAATCTCGCACAAGAAAGATCCTGGTTATCCGGCTATCACCTGCAAGATATATTATCAAAAGATTAAGCATGCTCTTTGTGACCTTGGTGCAAGTGTTAACCTCATGTCCAAGGCCATGTTTGAACAATTGGGGTATCCAGCTCTAACTCCAACTGCGACCGCTGTCCAACTTGCTGATGCATCGATCCGATATCCAGAGGGGATAGTAGAGAATTTATTGGTTTTTGTCCAAGGTTCATGCATCTTTGCGGATTTTGTGGTCCTTGATATGCAAGATGATGAGGGAATGCCTCTCATTCTTGGGAGACCATTCCTGAGTGACGCCAACACAAGGATCAATGTGGGAGCCGGAACGATCCGATTCCGCATTGGGAACAGGAACTTGATGTTCCGATTTCAAACACCAAAAGAGAAATGCTATACACTGCAGGGCAAAAAATGAGCAATCAGGGGTAGGGACGGAGCCACAGCCCCCGCGACTTCCCACCACTCCAACAAAGCCTAAGAAAACAAGAAGAGTGTGGTGGGAAATACAGAAGTCATCTCCATTAATTTCTCGGGAATAGGGTGACGAGTGGAATTAATCACCGAGAAAAGTCTTGCTCTCAGACTGAAAAAGTTGAGTCCTTTTTGCCAAAAGGTAAAATTGGTATTTATATCATATTTCCCTTCCAAAGTTTTATTTGATTTTTCCAAATGCATATTTAATTTTTCCAACCTTGCATCTGCATGCTAGATTTTTCTAGCCAATTTCCCTTTTCAAAATATTCTGAAAATAATTTCTCGAGTGGGAAATCAAAGAATAATTTTTCGAGCAACATTTTGGGTGAATCTGGACCTAGACATCTGGGCAGGACATCAGGTAGCCGTTAGAGAGCCGTTGCAAAAAGTTGGAAGTAGGCGGGCCCGGCAGGGGTTCGGCCGACCCCAGGGGTCGGCCGACCTTGGCCAATGGTCGTGTGGGCCCCGCCTCTTCCAACGGCTCCTAGCCGTTGCCCTTGTCCTCTACCCCGATGCCTGGCTCGGTTGACTATAAATAGAAGGGGGATTGAGGGGTTTCTTCACCCATTCACTCATTTCCATCACCCTCTCTCCTTCTTTGCTCTGGCTCTTTGGTTTTCTTGGATTTCTTGCTCAAGTGGAAGTGTCAAGCACTCTCTCAAATTTGTCGCTGAGTATTGAATATTGGTGGAGCAAGCTCGGTAAGGATTTCATTTCGATTTCACTAACCCATCACCGAGTTGCTCGTGTTATCCCATTGTTGTGCAAGATGAGTTGGATTGCCGGTGCGTACAGGAAGGTGACCCGCTCACGCCGTTCTAGAGACAGAGAGGGCTTGTCTCACCACTCCGGAGCGACACCGAATCCAATGTCAACCGACCGTGAAGAAGAGGAAGAGGAGGAGCTACCCACGCCACGAGCCGAAGGGGTGATCAACACCGATGCCGCCTTCATCGACTTGAGGGACGACCGGGAGAGACAGGCCTATGCTCTCATAAAGGATCGAGTCTTCGCCAACACCAAGGAGTTTGACTCGGCCCTTCTCGAGAAAACAGGTATGGACTCCGAGTTCGATTCCATCTGGCACGCTCTTGGTTGGGAGAACTTTATTCCGGTGTGGGAGATCGGTTCTAGGCCTCTCACCATTCAGTTCCTCTGTACTCTTCGGGAGGATGAGACCGGTATTACGTTTCATTTCCATGGAACGTCGTATCGAGTCTCATGGCATGATCTTAGTCATGCTCTCGGTTTTCATCGTCGTTGTGCTATTTCTCTTGATCAAGCTTGCAGCGATTTTATTCGAGATAATTTTTGGGAAGAGATTTCTGGTCGGCCTGTCCGTGGCAAGTTAGCACCTCGGTGCAATGATATCTTGCATCCTACTCTCCGACTGTGACACAAGTGGCTCGCCATCACTCTCTTCCCGAGGGATGACGTTCGACCCGTGCGCACTGACGAGATGAGGATATTATATGCTGCGGTCAGATGAATCAAAATCGCCCTAGTGCAAGCTATGATTCGGCAGTGGTTGATAAATTTCAGGATGACGGGTTCTATTGAGTGTACGTCCCTGATCACACATATCATTTCGAGTATTGGGGTTTCAATAGGGGCTAACGTTCCCTACATTGATACTCCCTGGGCCATGATTGATGAGGCGTACCTGATTCAAGGGCATACTCTTAATAAGGGTCCGGATGATTCCTTGGTTTTCTTTTACCCTAGCCACGCAAACCAGATTCGGTTACCTAACCCGGATTTCTATTTGTACGGCCAAGGGTCACTGACCGTTCCTCTTGAGGAACCTCGTCGTTCTAGTGTTTCTGACAGGGTCACTAGGAGTGCATCGAGGAGGGCAGCGACAGCACAGCAACCGCCACAACATCCGCTGCCACAGCCATCACCTCAGCCACAGCCTCAGCCTACGCCTCCGCTGTCTAGCACATGGGCCTCGACCGGGTACATGTCTGGAGTTACACCCGGATATGCCCCCGATTGGGACCAACCCATGAGTCAGCCGGGTGCGAGTAGCTCGACTTGGTCTAGTGCAGGGAGTGGCGAGTGGGTTCGGCCCGCCAGTGCTACCTACAGAGACTCGTCTTCATCGTTCGTGTTGCGCTCGTCATCTCGAGGGGCCACCCTCACTCAGCAGATGGGCGAGCTCAACATCCGTGTCGGTACCATCGAGGAGACGATGCACAAGCAGGTTGAGTCAACTCGAGACTGGCAGTGTATGACAGGCGAGAGGATTCACACCATGGAGCAGAGACAGCTACGACAGATAGAGGAGCAGAGGGCCTACTACGTGTGGTTGGGATACTGCCCTCCACAGTAGTGAGCCTGAAGCTAGCTTGGGGGAGGACCCCCTTTCTGAGGTAACTTGTATCTTTCGTTGTTTTCAGAACCCCATATGCTAAAAACACATAAAAATCTGAAAAAGTTAAAAAGACCAAAAATATTTATCTGCTTTCTTAAGATAGTTTGTTTTCATATACGCGGTAAGAGTGTTCTTATTCTCCATGGTTGAAATGATGAATAGTTGCTCTGTTTATTCCCCTTGTATGCCTTGTTTACAACTTAGTATCCTATCCAAGTTTTGAGTTTGTTGGCTAGTATGATCGAACCTGAGCTTGAAATTTGTGGGTAGCAAAAAGCATGATCTTTGCCTAAGTTGTTGCGAGGTATGATATGGTATAATAGAGTTGCTATGAGCTAGTGCTGAGTGATGTTTGATATCCGGAGTTTTCTTTTGAAAAATGTTAAAATGATAAGTTCCTCAATGATAAGAAATTCCTATCCAAGGCCATATGTAGATTTTAGCTTATGTTAAATCTCCACATATGCTACTTGATTTCTTCATTGAGTTTTGTCGAATTGTTGTGACCCTCGGCGAGTAACTTGTCATACTCCTATGATCAAGATCACATACACACCACCATATGCGAAACTTCTACACTGGGAGTTAGCAATCATCATTTCATCCATTTTCCATCCATTCCACAAAATAAAGCTCCGCGCATGTTCCATGATTACTCTCCCTCCAAAAATATTCAGCAAGGACTATGGGCTATGTAAAAAAAAGAGAGAGAAACATGCTCAAGGGCATGCATAAAAAAAAGAAAAGAAGAGAGAATAAAGAGACATAGCCCAAGTCTCAAAAATTTCAAAAAGGAAGAGAGTAAATCATGCAAAGAGGAGTTCATTATCCATCCACCATACACACACTTTTGCACATCTTGATCAGGGTGTATGACTTGTTCTCCCAAGGATCCGGTTTTTGACTCAACAATACATGAGAAACAGGTATGCCACATGTTTTCCCTACCTACAGCTCCACATATCAGCTTATTAGGAGTAGGTAATGAAAGAAGGCAAATCAAAGCCTTGGTGAGAAATCATACACATTGAGCGATCCGAGAGTATCATCTGAGGAACTTTGATTTCTTTTTGAAAAACCTGCAAAACCTCCGGATTGATAACTGATCAAGGTACAAGTGAGTGGTAATCTTTATATAACCATTCTATCTTTCAACCGCCCAAGGCAGGTGAAGCTACACGCCCCATATTAATCAAGTGAACAGTAAGATCAATGCCTACTTCTTCAACTCTTGATAGAGTACCTAGCTGTATCTTGTTATACATTAGGAATATAACATCGTAGCAACTCCTGATCAACCAACCTAAGTCCTTAATCTCTTGCTCGGGATGGCAAGAGGCTAGCTTGGGGGAGTTGTTGACGGCTGTTAAGTACCTACTTTAGCCGTCAATATACTCTTGAATAAAGGAGCATAAGGCATTTCTTACACGTATTTAGTTAAGAATAATGTAGTTCCACTTGTCCTTAGAGATTATTTGATTGCAGGAAAATAAGTAAGAAAAGAGAGTTAAACTCACCTTCTATGGTCCATGCCACATCACCTCATCCTAGTGGGCTGCCAACAAGGATGCCATGCATGCAAACCTGCCAACTAGGGAGCCATGCATGCATGCCATGTGAGCAATCCAAGTGACGCAACTCCCGACGAATCAGAGTGTGACACGTGGACTTCACATGGATCCATGGGCCCACAAAGGCATGCAAACCGCGCCAAAATAGGGTGGACACCGGGAACCGACCTAAGGACCCACAGGGCAGCCACCAGGAGAAAGCACGAGCCAGGGGGGCCCACCAAGGGGTCGGCCGACCCCACAGGTCAGCCGAACCGACCTTGGCTCGGCCTCTCCTGTGCTTCCATGTGGTGGCTCTCTATTGGTCCTAGACTCCATCCCCGGGGTGTTTGCCTCCATTCCTCACCAGTGCAGGGGCCTATCAATAGATGGAGAGGGGGCTCTCTAAGGGATCATCCACACTTGCAACACCTCTCTCACTTTTAGTCTCAAGGCTAGGAGGTAGGTTAGAGTAGTTCTAATTCAGGTTCCAAGTCTCCTTTGGGATCTAGGTATGAGTTGTCTTGTATCTTATTTCATTTGTATGACTTTGATCTAGTTCAGTTATTTATCTATTTCATATAAAGTTGTGTTAGTATACATGAGTGATTTGTTCATGTGTTCTTCACCTGTTCATCATTTAGAGGTTCCTGTTCTTGATGAACAAGGCCTTTCGATCCACTTGACGGGTGACTTTTACATATTTCTGGTGTTTGTTCATAAGTTAGAGGCTCATGTTCTTCGCGAACACGACCCTTTGATCCAGTTGAACAGACATAGGAAACACGAATCCATTTGTGTACTTAACCTGGTTTGATCTGATTAGATGACATGATTGCGTTGTATGAAGTCTGTGCTTGAGCTACGGTACTCGGTGTAATTGGCTGGTTTATCTGGTGGCTTGACCTGGGTCACAATAGCCCGGGCCGGTCAAGTCCGGCTAATAACGTAAGCATGGTGCTTGGGTTGCGTAGCTACCTTACTTATGAGTTTATCCCATGGTTTGTCTTGGGGTAGGCCGCAGTAGTGACAGTCGTTGGTCCTCTGTAATCCCCCACATTCGGATAAGCTGTAGGAGTCTAAAATATAACAACTGGAGTTGTGCGGAAGCAACGCGGGAGGTTATCTCCCCATGGTATCTGGGTGCTCAAGTCAATGTTCTTCAACGCAAGTGTATCTAACTCGTTCCTTCCAGCTTTGTGTGTATAGTACATTAGAACCTAGAACTAACTCGTGTGTCACCTCCTATGCCTAGGATCCTTTAGAGAGAGAGATTGAGTGTGTGTGTGATCACACTACCCCCATTATCATATCTTTACCCCTGTACTTGAGTGTCTGGTTTGTTTCCGTCTATGATCTATACTCATTACAATAGAGTTGATCTTGTCATTCCGCCAATGCCTTCCTTGGATTTGATACCCTTTGGAATACTCCTTTGGGGAAATGCTACAATGGTACTTCCGTGCGCTTGCGGATCTCTGTAACATTAAGATTTACCAACCAAAATTTCTGGCGCTATTACCAGGATGGGTTCCAAACCTGTTCTTAGGTGATTGCGTTAAGAAATGTCAACACATGCTTACAGTAAAAAATAAATTGAAGGACCCTGAGGTACTTTCTTGGGATCTGCAATTGTAACACCTGCAACTGAGCACAGTTCTTGCTTATTAGCACTGCACATGTTTGGTAACCACTTGTGTGCTGACTGCTGACATTGTTATATTCAGGCATTTCACATACCTACTTGTCAGCTGCACTGAGACACGCTGCTCCACATTAGGGAAAGAATTGCCTCATTCCTCATGGACCAGGTGATCACACCCTCAGGAAAATTTCACATTAATGATGCTATGATGGCACGCATTGTATTAGATACAATCCTCATGGTTAAGCCAGTGATGATATTGTTGTGAACCTTACTTAGCTTGTTAGAAGAGGATGTTGAATGCCTGAATTTTGTCAAATTATGCATGTGAATCTTGTGGATTTCTATTCAGTTTGTGGAGTTTTGTGAATGTGGATGCTGGACCTAATTTTTGTGATAGTAGACAACGCGTCTCCTTTAGTCGAGACAGAGGAGACGCAAGTTCACAGTAGGTGTCTCCTTTGGTCGATTAGAGGAGACACACGTACACAGTAGGCATCTCCTTTGGTCCAGATAGAGGAGACGCACGTACATAGTACGCGTCTCCTTTGGTTGAGACAGAGGGAGACGCGTACTGAAAAGATGCGTCTCCTTTGGTCGAGACAGAAGGAGACGCGGGTTCACAGCAGGCATCTCCTTTCGTCGAGACATAAGAGACGCGCACTGACAAGACGCGTCTCCTTTCATCCAGACAGAGGAGACGTGCACTAAGGAGATGCGTCTCCTTTCATCCAGACGGAGGAGCCGCGCACTTACACGACGCGTCTCCTTTCGTCAAGACAGAGGAGACGCGTCATTTTCCGCTTCTTCAATGTTGAGTTCATGTAACGGGCTCGGTTTCTGTGGCCATTACCAAAGGTCCATGTGGGCCCAGAGAAATAGACATTTCTGGTGATCGGTAACTAGTTTCGGTAACGGTCTTTGTTAGACACCCGTTACTAATACGTGTTATGAGTAACGGGCTCAGTGTCTGGACCCGTTACCAAAGGCTCCAGTGGGCCCGGAGAAACAGCCATTTCAGGTGACCGGTAAGTAGTTGTGGTAACGGTCTTTGTTCGACGCCCGTTACAATTATGTGTCATCAGTAACGGGCATCGGCCCGTTACCTTTGTTGGCTTATTTGTAACGCTTGATCGGTAACGGGCGTTTTGCCCGTTACCAATAGCCATCTGCACCCGTTACCAATGTCTATTTTTCACGTAGTGTATGCATTCTGCTTTAAGGATTCGATGGTCCCGATCTCGATTCAGTCGATGATCGAGCATCATCTTAGTTTACTTATTCTCAACTATTCATGAAAGGACCTCAGTTGATAGGGAGAGGTAGATTGGGGGTGATAAAATGAACCCACTTAAGAGAGTTAGACTCCTTAAGGATGGACATTGGAGTATGGGGGTAGCCTCAGTGGAGGATTCTGTCCACGCTTACTCTGGTCGCATAAGGATCAGTTCTCGGGAAAGTCTTTCCAGTGTTTTAGTACGACCATACGTAGCCAAAAAGGCATAGCATGTCAAGAATGCCAGTTTATGTGCGGCCTTGGATCACACCCCACTACTGAACCTAGCAAACCATCCCAAGGGGCCATGGTGGGCAACGGATGCGCTGGAGCAGGACCTTCGCATAGTCCCAGGTCTGGCCGGTACGGGTCATCGGGAATGTTATGGTGTCTGGGTGACGCGGTGGTACGTGTGCCACATTTTTATGCAATTGCATCTTTCCCCGGGGAACTGGACCCGCGAGGTGGGTGGTGGTGGCATGACCCCTACTTAGGCCCCAGTGTAGACGTGGATGGAGCTAGGGAATGTTGTCTAGGTGTGGATGATAAGGTAGTCCACATATAGACACTGGTAGGTATGGTTCATGTGGCCAGAACCGCCACGGCCGTGGTATGGGCTAGTCAGATGTATGGGTACAGTGTACGTCCCTGCGCAGAGTTTAATCTATTCGAATAGCCATGGCTCTTGGTTATGAGCACTCTTGGTAAAAGGTCTCGCGGAATAGATACATTCTGGGTGGGAATGGATAGGGTGAAACAGGGCTGTGGCCCTTAGAAAGTGATACGGCAGATGCCGGCTCAGTGGACCCCGACGGTCACTGAGTTTAATAAAACTTGGGGACTGGTAGGGGAGGCTTCGTGTTTCCCCTCCAGGACCAACCTACTTATTATTTATACTTGCTTTACTTTTTGTTTTTCCTCCGAATTTACTTCACTTGCATTTATTTACTTTCATAATAATCAAGACTTGTTTCCTTTCCATTGGCAACCCTGCATATAGACATAGGATAATTTTCCTATAAATTGGGATTTGCTGAGTACCTATTTTAGGTGCTCACTCTTGCTTCCCTGTCCCTTCTATTCAGAAGGAAGAGAGGACAAGCTTTGTCGCAGGGGAGGGTCTGCCTGACCCATTTCCGGACAAGCTGCCTAAGGTTATGGTCCAACTACGTAGATCTCTGCTGCAAGTTTGAGGTTCACCTTTGGTAGAATTCTTCTTTTACCCTCAAACTCTTTTAAAATAATGTCTTGTTTGCTTTACGATATATGGATCTGATACTTCTTGTGAAGTGCCAGTACCATCAGCCGATCCAAGGAATGGTACTATTGGCAACCGGGCGCCTAGATATACATATTTAAAGTATATAAAAGGGTAGTCCCCACAGGCGCCATTCGCCATCTGCTTCCACGTGGTGATTCCCTATTGGTCCCTTGCTGCAATCCTAGGCGTTTTGGTGACATTTGGCGTCCGAGACCGCACACCCCCTCCTCTATAAATAGGAAGGGAGGGGATCCCTTTTCCACACATTCCAAGCTATCTCTCCTCTCATTCTCCCCTTGGAGAGGTGAGTTCTCAGGGTTCTCTGTGTGTGATTAGAGTGCTAGGTAGAATAGGAGTGAGGAGTGAGGTGGTGTCCTCATGGATGCTCGTTCTTCATTTAGACCAAGTGCATTTCTTATTTAAACTAAAGTGGGCTTTCATGCATGAATGATATGTTCATGTGGTCTTGGCTTGTTCATGATTTAGAGCTCGTGTTCTTCGTAACACAGCACTTCGATCCTTTAGAGCTAGTCATAAGTTCAAGTACCTGTTTGCATGATTGATCTTGTTTAGCTGAGTAAGAATGTTGTATCTAATTTGTGATGTGCTAAGGACTGAGTCGTTCTTACTTGTTCGACGCTCCGTATTTATACGGGGTGCTATAGTGGGGCTAGCAGCCCGGGAGATGTAGTCCGCTATAGTAGTAATCGGTAGTGTAGACATGGTGTCTAGACTCTGGTTATCCTTCGAATACCACATGCTCTCGCATAACGATAGAGGTAGGCCCCAGTAGTGACAACTGTTGCACCCTTTGAAACCTTCCGCGCCTAGGTACCGAGTAGGGCCTCATGGGTGGTGTTTCCTTAGACCTTTGAAAGTTAGGGAGGGCCATCACTCCAAAGTAAGATCCATAGTGACTAGTTCCTTTCCTAAACTCAAGACCTTCAGGAAGTGCTTCTCATCTCCCATCTATCCTAGTAGGTGTTTCGTGTCCTTGGACTCGTTCATACTAGAATAGAAGATAGTACACATCGTTCCTTGGATACGATAACCCTTGGAATGCTCTCCTTTCTTGGGGAAGTGCTACAGTAGTGTATCCGTGCGCTTGCAGATTCGTTCACACTCATCAGTGTACCTGGGTGTTCCATACACGCTCACGCTACCCCCGGCACCATAGTAGTGATGTTAAGAAATGCCAACAAGCATTTCTGGCGCTGTTGCGGGGGAATGGTTGTTGTATCTCTCTTCGAACATAGTGGTCCTCGTATCTATCTTTTTCATTTCCTTTACTTCTACCTTTACCCCTGTTATCCATGGAAGGTTATCCTTGTAAACACCTTTCACCTTCGATGAGTGAACCCTCAGAGCCATCTTTGTCAGAACCTACTCTCTGGCTATCGGATTCACCCCTCTCTGATGAAGCTAATTCAGGATCATTCCTTCTCAGGATCAATTCGTGAGAACCCCTTCGGCCATGTGAGAAGCTACGAGTGTTTGGTTGAAACTCAGGGTAAAGTCGGAGTGTCACCAGATGCTCGGAAAAGGGAGTTTTTCCTACTGTCCCTCTGGGAAAGCATGAGATTGGCACCGTTGTTTTGGTAGAGACTACCTCACGTGGGAAAGTTTGAGAGAAGCTTTCTCCTCCCGATTCTTCCCAATACGACGTGTCATCTTGTTAAGGATAAAGATTCTCAATTTCAAACAATGTAAGGAGGAATCTTTAGGAATGGTATGGAATCATTTTGCCTCTTCGGTGGAAGATTGCCCAGTCCTCCACATCCCCGACTGGATGCTGCTTCAGCATTTCTGGTATGGGCTGCAGAAGGACGCTGCCATGAGGCTTGATGCTCTCCCTTGAGGCCCTTTCGCGCATTTGGATGCTGCCGAGGGGAAGGAGATCGTGGAGAACCTCCGGGATTTGAGCTCCTCTTGCATCCCATCTGATGAGGTGCCTATCAGGGAAAATGTTGAGCTACTTAAATCTATCATCAGCCGAGCTCGAGATTGCTTATCCATCTGTTGCGAGCTCTGGTTGAAGATACCATTCCTGAATAGCAGGAATCTAAGGGAAAGATTGCTTAGCACATAGTCTACCCTTGGGTTCCCCTCTCGTACCTCTTCTTACACCTTCTCCCTGAGACCTTGTCTCGAGGGAGGACAGAGAGAATAGTTAGGGAAGAATGACCATTCCAGGCCAAGATGACTTGTTCAGTCCTAGTTACAATCTCCTAGTGAGAGTGCGATAGGCATATCATGTTCCTACGACTTGCTCAAATCGTAGTCCTTGCACTAAAGTTCGAGCTAAGGCCTTGGTCTCTGTTTCATAATCCATAGGATTCAATCTTTAGACCAAAGGAGCATGATCATATACCGATCGATTCGAGCAAATTCACTTTTTGATGCTAAACTTGATTGATGACGATCAGTCAAGGGAACTATCATTTCCTATCTTACATCTTGAAATGATCAATGCCCAATGGGAGCTGAGCTTAACGGTTTATCTATAACCTCCCATTGGAAGCTTAGGTTGGAATGCCCAAGGGTGACTGCCTTCTTGTTGGTGGACAGGGGTCATCGTCTGTTGCCATTCAACTGCTTGCAGCGGACCGTGGCGGTTGACGTTGCTTCTGCAATGGTCAGTGCGGCGCGGGACTGTGTCGATGGACGGTGCTTGCGGCAACAGCAATGGGGGACCACTCGAGTTTCAGCAGATCGTGGTGGGATGTTTCAGCATGGCTAGAACCACTCGGTGCGGTACAACGTCGGAAGACGGCGCAAGCGATAACCTTGGTCTGCTGATTTTGATGGCAGCGACTTCATGGGCGGGGCAACAAGGGAAGTTGAACTACGGTGGCGGTTTTGGTTGTTTGATGAAGATCTTTGTGGGTGGGGCATCTCTGCTTGTTGTTTTGCCGACAACTTTTGAAACTGTGATAGAACCGCCCAAAATAAATCCGGATTATCACCTAAGCCGGTCCACTTGGCTCATAAGCGATGACCGGCAGGGTCACCAGGTCACTTGGGCTGAATTCAAGAAAGCTTTCAAGCAGCACTATATTCCTAGGGGGCTCATTGATAGAAAAATGAGGGAGTTGATGCACCTCAAGCAAGGTTCCGACTCCGTATATCAGTATGCCCAGAAGTTCAACAGTTTGTGTCAGTATGGTGAATATCATGTAGATACTGACAAGAAAAAGATGGACCGATTCCGTGAAGGTCTTGATGGGGAACTCTATGAGCGTCTAAATTTGATAAAAATTGATAGTTATCCTGAGCTGGTTAATTGTCTATCTCCCAAGAGGATGCCATGAAAAGGGCTCAACAAGATAGGAAAAGAAAGTTTAATCAAGCCTTAGGTAGTGGTCAAGGAAAGAAATTCAAATTTGTTAAGAAGAATGTGCAGGGTGCCACCCAGCCATCATCATCAGGATGCTGGGTGATCAAGCAATCTCAGTCTAAGCCTTCGGGCAACTTCAGCTATCGCAACACGCAGCAGTCAGCTTCTAGGCCTAGTGCACCCCCACCTGCCCGCAACAACAATGATCGCCATTGCTATAACTGCGGACAGCTGAGGCACTATGCCAACAAGTGCACATGCCCTAGACAACAAAATCAGCAGAGTCAGGGGTAAGGTTCTAAGGCTGGGAACCAAGGCAAGAAACAGACTGTGCAAGTGAAGCAGGGTCGTCTGAACTTCACTACAGTTGTTGACCTTCCTGAGGGAAAACCAGTGTTGACGGGAACTTTTTCTATTCGTGATCGTCCAATTACTATATTATTTGATTCTGGTGCTACTCATAGCTTTATTAATGTGAAAACCATGAGTAATTTGGATTTGAAGTGGAGTCATACTAATCAGGCCTATATGATTGCCACACTAGGTGGAAAAGTTGCACACATCACGTAGCCTTAAGGGTACCGCTTGAAATAGGTAGCAAGACTTTCCCAACAAATCTTGTCACCTTGAGTCTGGTGGGGGTAGATATTATCCTAGGCATGAATTGGATGACTTAGCACAAAGTTGTCCTGGATATTTCTGAGAGAATGATAGAAATCAACTCACCTATTGTCGGAAATTCAATTCTTTACCTTCCTCCCAAAGGCTATAAAGGCTCTTGTGTTTACGCAGCCATAACTACTCAACTTGAGGACATTCTAGTGGTATGTGAGTACATGGATGCAGGGGCGAATCTAGAGCAGACCGGAGGGGGGTGCACCCTCTTTATCCCAAGAGCAAATGATGCCCATTGTATTTAAACAATACATCAAGATAATTTTCCATCTACCATACTTTAAACATCACTAGTTCAACATACGCAAAAGCAATACAAAGTTAACAAATACAAAGTGCCGACAATAATGTTTACCATTCACAAAGATGATAATATTGGTCACTTCATTGTAGCCAATGACCAGAATGCCAAAATGATGAACAAAATATGGCTGCCATGACATCAAAAGTACATCCTTGTTCAAAATCCAAGTGACGAGCCTAAAGAGTTAAAGGAAAAAACAAATGAGTCAATTTTTTTAACTAAGAGTAGAATTATTCTATAAAAAAGGAGCATTTGCATTACCTTCAGAGATCATATTTACGCGCTTTTCCCTCCATGTTCATGAAACGATGAACCACTGCCTCATTTTTAACTTTTCTTAATATTTCTTTCTCCACATAGCAAGTAAGTCTATGACTCAAGTGGTCATCACCAATTTTATTAGACAAATCTGTCTTCACAAGATTCAAGGCTGAAAAGCATCTTTCCACTGTTGCAGTAGCAACCGGTAATACTAGCACAAGCTTCAAAAGTCGGTAAACTAGTGGATAACAAACTGATTTACCATGCTCGACCATTTTCTGAGAAAGCTCACCAATACTATTTATTTTGCAGAATCTACCATCTTCTCGTACATCGGCAATGTAAAGGCAAAGTTCATGGCTAAGGTCCCTCAAATTATCAGAATTGAAATCATCAGGATATAATTTTGCTAGGCTCATCAAACTCTCCACATTGAAATCATGAAACGAGTCTCTTGGACTGAAAGCAGCTGAGCAAAGAAGCAATTGGGAGCTTGTCTCATTAAAGCGGCTGTCAAGCTCTTGAACTAGCCAATCAATAACATCATTAAAGCAATCCACCTCATAATGATGCTTGTTTGTAATTCCAGTTTTTTTTCTAGGCTGTTGGGGATCAACATATGTATCTTCCATTTCCAATTTGTTAATCTCATGCTTGTTGCAAAACTCAGTCACTTCATCTAATAATTTGTCCCACCCATCTCTTCTAATACTATCCAAATGGAGTCTAGTTGATCTCACACATCCAATGGCATTCACAATGTCTTGATCCTTAAGTTGCAACGCTAATGACAAAGAGTTTGTGGCTGCTAATGTAGTTAACATGAGATGCAAATAAAAGATAAAGTCAAAAGATTTGAAGTACACTAGAAGATTTGATGCTTGATCACTATTCTTCCAATCTCTATCATCCTTTTCCACAAATTTTAGCACTTGAACTATTGTAGGAAACATGTTGATCAGACTTTTGAGAGTTCTATAATGGGAACTCCAACGAGTATCTCCGGGTCTTTGAAGGCATTGCTCTTGATTTAACCCTGTCCCAGTCTCAAGTTGCCCACAACCTAATGCCTTTCTTATTTGTTCAGCATTGATATCTCTAATCATGTCCCTTCTCTTAGCTGATCCACCCACCACATTTAATAAGATAGAAATCCTCGTTAAGAAATTGCTTATACCCTTATGTTTCCTCACAATTGCCACAACAACTAGCTGAAGTTGGTGAGCAAAACAATGCACATAATAAGCTGATCTACTTTCTCTCATGATCAATGATTGCAAGCCATTGAACTCACCTTGCATATTGCTAGCACCATCATATCCTTGGCCTCTAACTTGCTTTAAGCTTAGTTTCAACTTTGCAAACAGAGAATCAATAGATGACTTGAGGTGGGCGAAGTTGTTTCAGTCACATGCACAAGGCCAACAAACCTCTCTTTCACCATCCCATGTTTGTCAACAAACCTCAAAACCACAACCATTTGTTCTTTGCAAGAAACATCTCTTGACTCATCAACTAGCAAACAAAACACATCATTCCCAAGTTCCTCAAGGATATAATGTATAACTTCATTTGCAAAGCATTCAACAATCTCCCTCTGAATTTCTGCAGCCAACAAGCAACTATTACCTGGACTATTCTCACCCATTGCCTTGCCTAACTCTGGATCATGCTTCGCTAAGCAACCATGGAACTCTCTGAAATTTCCTTTGTTGAGGGAGTTCTTTGACTCATCATGGCCTCGGAAAGGCAATCCTTGGTTCAATAATAGCCTAGTAGTGTTAATGGAACCATTCAGCCGAGTAAAGTAAGCCCTCTTAGCAATGCTATTAACCTGATTGTAAGCAACATCTATGTGTTGTTGCATTTGTAACAAATCATCACACTTCTTCATGGCAATAAAGTGTGAGCCACCAACATCACCAACATGTGACTTTAGCCTTGATTTCCTATGATAACCATTCCAACCATTTATGACAAATGCTTCATATCCTGCATCCATATTTTCTCTAAATAAGAAACAACAAAAGCAATATGCTCCGTCTGTGGACTCACTATATTCAAGCCAACTTCCAAACTCATCAAACCATTCTGGATTAAACCTTCTTGGCTTGTCTGAAATAATTGTAACCGGAAAATTGCATGTTCGAGGTTGACAAGGCCCATTTTTCAAGTATTTTCTTCTTACCTTCTCTCTATGATTAGGATGATAAGCATCAATCTGTTTCCTAATTCCTGGATCATATTTGATTTCCTCTTCCAAATTGATATCATTTGCAATCTCTAATGCTTTCCGTTTAGAAAAATACCTCTCCATGATTTTTGATTTACCTATCATTTGCAAGAATAAATCAATTTTTGAGATTGAACACAATTAAAACCCTAACCATGGGTGTCTGCAATCTAAATAAATAGCTTAGAAATCTAGAATCCCAGAAACAAAACACAATTTTGAGATTGAGTCATTGAGAGGTTCCTTGCCTTGGAATTTGGTCGAGGATCAGGGGCGACTCGACCTGGCTACGGGCTGTGGCACACCGCCGACGTGCGGTGGAGCTGGTGCGTGGCGGCGGCGGGCAGTACATGAAGACAAAGCGAAACCAGTGCTGGAGAAAAAAAATAAAGGAATCGATCCCCCCGTGCGTCAAAGGAATCATCGATCCCTCTCCAGGATGGTGCTGGACTGCTGGGCTGGGCACTTTGTTGTTGTTGGGCTGGGGAACTTCGTTGCTGCTGGGCTGTGTGAGCTTGGGGGTGCACAAAATTGAGCCTGGGGGGTGCCTAAAGGGTGAAAATCTAATAGCAATAACTGAATTTTGTTTTTTGCCTGGGTGCCTAGGCACCCACGAAACATAACTGGGCTTCGCACCTGCATGGATGTCTTTCCAGATGATTTGCCTGGCTTGCCACCAGACAGAGATGTTGAGTTTGTCATTGAACTACAGCCTGGCATTGCCCCTATTTCTAAGCGATCTTATAGAATGCTACCCAAAGAACTTGCTAAGCTAAAGAAACAACTACAAGAGTTGCTTGACAAGGGCTATATCCGCCCAAGCTCTTCTCCTTGGGGTTGTCCCGCCCTCTTTGTGAAAAAGAAAGATGGTAGCCTAAGGTTGTGTGTGGACTACCGACCTCTCAATGCGGTGACTATCAAAAACAAATATCCATTGCCCCGCATTGACGTGCTATTTGACCAATGTTGATGGTTGAAATTCACCACTTTCAACCCTCTATATTCTCACATAAATGGAGGCATATGCATTATTTACTAGCATTTTGGTTTGAATAATGTAGTTCCACTTGTCCTTGGAGATTATTTGTATGTAGGTGATATACCCCTAAAAAGAGATGGAAACTCACCTTCTATGAAGAATCCATGCCAACTCAGCTGAGGAGGTGGCTGCCACCAAGGGAAACATGGCATTCCATGTCATTGATCCAGGGGAGGCACTCACCAACGAATCAGAGGACGCCACATGGACTTCACATGGATCAAAGGGCCCACCTCGGATACCAAATCAAGCCATGCACCGGGGATGGATCAGAGGGCCCACAGGGCAGTCACCCAGAGGAAAACCACCCCGAGTGGGGGGCCAAGGGGGCCGGCCGATCCTAGGATTCGTCGAACCGCCTCTGGGCCGCCCCATCTCGTCCCTACACGTGGCACTCACTCATTGGTCACTTGCTGCATTCTGGGGTGTTTTGGAGCACTTTGAGCCTCCGAGCAAGCCTGGTCCTTATCAATAAATAGAAGGGGAGGGGCTCCCATTTCCCACACACCACTCTCTCATTCTCCTCTCACTTTTAGTTTCCAAGGCTAGGCGGTAGGCTAGATTAGCTCTTATTCAGGTTCCAAGTCTTCTTTGGAGTCTAGGTATGAGTTCTCTTTTATCTTTATTTCATTGTATGACTTTGATCTACTTCAGTTATTCAGCTATTTCATATAAAGTCATGGTAGATCATATGCTCGATATGTTCTTGAGTTCATCCTTTGTTCGTCATTTAGAGCCTCGTGTTCTTCGTGAACACTACCTTTTGATCCACTTGAAGGGTGATGAACTCATTCCTTATGTGTTTGTTCATAAGTTAGAGGCTTGTGTTCTTCACGAACACGACCCTTTGATCTTATTGACTAGACATAAGAGAGTTCATATCTGTTTGTATGTCTAGCCTTAGTTGATCTTGTTAGATGACATGAGAGTGTTGCATGAGGTTTGTGTTCAAGCTACGGTACTCGGTCTAGTTGACCAATCTTCTGGTGGCTCTCACCCTGGGTCACAATAGCCCGGGCCGGGTGGAGTCTAGAAGCAACGTAGGCATGGTGCCTGGGTTGTCTGGCTACATTAGTTATGATCATACCCCACGTAACGATAGAGGTCGGTCCGCAGGTGGTGATAGCCCTGTTGGATCCTTGAGCAATCCTCCGCGCTAGGGTACCTGTTGTAGGAGTCTAAAGTCTAGTTTCATAGAGTGTTGGTCGTCGCGGGCTAGCTCCCCATTTGTACCTGGGTGCTGAACCTTATCCCTCTCATACAATACTCATGTCCATCTCCTGTATCTTCTAGCTTTGTATGTTTAGTACATTAGAACCTAGAGCTAACTCGTATGTTCCCCCTAAGCCGTAGTGTGCTAGAGTAGAGGTAGATCTGAGTGTGTGTGTCGCACTAACCTTATATCTTTTATCTTACCCCTATCTTTGAGTTTGTTGTTCCCAATATCTATCTCTTAGTTTACATTCAGAGCAAAAGCATAAGTCTAAGATATCCGCCATTGCCTTCCACGGATACGATACCCTTGGAATACTCTCCTTCCTTAGGGAAATGCTACAATGGTTTATCTGTGCGCTTGCAGATTCATTCATGATCGTTTAGATTAACCTTTGGCAAGTCTTGATGTTCACACTAACCCGGCATCATTAGTTGTGATGTTAAGAAATGTCAACAAGCATTTCTGGCGCTATTACCGAGGAAGGCACAGGATTATCATTGTAACGCCCTGGGTTTTCAAAAACAGAAAACCCAGCATTCTGTCTTGTGATAGTCCCTGGATCAGATGCTATCACGCACAGGCATTCATCACAGATAAATATCACAGTCATACAACGAAATCAGAGTACAAAACAAAGTATTTACAACCAATTACAACTCGGTATATGATTGTAAGTACATGCCCCTTAGGCTAAACGACAAGAAGAAACTCTGCAGCGGTAGCTAAGGCTTCAGGGCTTCATCCTCGATCTTCACCACAGGCATCCTTGAGCGAAGCGACGAACCTTCCTCCATGGACTCTTCTTTAATGGACTTTCGCTCCAAGTCCAGTCCTGCACACTCACAATCTATCCCCAAGGAATGGGATAGGTTCACGTCACCAACCGTATGCAAGCTTTAAGTGGCCTACCTCTAATGGTATAAAAAGGTATGAGGTAAGAGCTGGGGTTTCCTAAGCAGCAACAGCATCTCATAAAGAATAGAATCTCCAATTCCCACCAATTCCCATATCTCTCATCCGCAAACGGATACACCTGGTCACCCAGATCTCCGTCACCATCACCTATCTCCATCTAGGGTCGGTGCGAGAACTCCCACTCCTTGCACCTCAATGATTGCACTCGGATCCGCGAGGCAGAGGGAGCAACTCTCCTCTCCCCGAGTACAACCACGGCTCACCATACACTCTCATCCTATATGGGGGAGGTAGAAATCCCAAAACGTAAGAGTCGGAGAAACAACGGGCATGTCCATAACCGAGGACGCGGCTATACGTATAGATCTAAACTCTGCAGAGCGTGTACACCAGTACCCATCTCGGAATGGCACCCAACGGTAGCAAGTCGACCGAGCCCATCCTACTGAACGAACACCTAGGAGTTATGATTCCATCCTGCATCCGGGTCTCGATGCGGTCCTTCGCAAAGGTCCACCCCAGAACTGTGAAAATGCCCCCGTGTGGCCACACGGGGAGCGCCCAAAGGGAAGGGACTTCATCCTAACCCTCTCACTGATACCCTCTATCCTACGGGCAGGTATGGTATCACACTTGCTAGGGTCGAACGGCCCTATCCCCACTCTCGGCGAGGTGGTGTGTACGAAAGTCCCGTGTAACAGGCGACCCACTCGGTTTCAGACCGGGGCAAGCTCATATCCTCCAAGTCATCACAAAAACCCCAACACCTGTGCTCCTAAAACAATATACCCGCCATAGGCACCAAACTGGGCAACGTCCGAGAAGACGATCCCTGGCCCCCGATCCCAGATCGGGTTGTCTCGAGCTCACCCCCGCCAAAATATCCCAAAACACCTTCTCCTGCCGGTTTTCCCACACACGCCAAGAAACTACCACAATAATCCCACACATGCATCGCAAGCTCAGCGTATCATCACGCATATGTAAAGTAGTAGTAGTAGTAGGTCAATCAAGGACAAGTATGTAAAAGAGGCTATGCACGGGTTCATCAAAACCATCACTATGCAGTAAGTAAAGCACTAGCAGTTCTAATAGCCATGCCTAATGGGCATTCAAAGAATGGTCGGGCGTGAACACCTGCGTGTAAGTAGTTGTCGTAGTTTCCGTAGCCGTACTTGATCTTCTGGCTTGTCTCCTCGACTCCGGGAAATCCTAGATTCGGAAATATAAATAAACAACGAGGATCTATTTGCAAATAAACTCCAAAGAGAAGCATTAAAGAACCAAATAAATCCAAACTAGCTACAAGCGGCACTAGTTTAAATTAAGGAAATCAAAGTAATTAGTTTTATATTAAAATAGTTTTAAGCCACTAGTTTTGTCTACTAGAAAACAAGTTAGAGAGGGGTTAGTTCAAGGTTGGGTAGCCGATCAAGGCTAAGGGCCTTAGTGATTACGCCTGCAAGGCATTAGCGCAATAGATAGGTGCGATGAAGCGGTAGCTCAGAGGATGAAGAGAGATGAGTAAGGCGAAACGAGTCAGGCAAGGCTTTATCAGAACAAGGCGTGCGGTGGCAGCACCGAGAAAAGGAAAGGATCGACTCGTGGTCGATAAAAGGATGGTGATGCAGTAAGGCGTGCTCGGGAGCACGGTGGAGCAAGTGCTAGCAATACGACGATATCCATGGTGTAGTAACTAGGTTGCAACACGGGGTTGCCGTGCTTTGAAACAGAGGCCTCTGCTCAAGGCACGACCGTCCATCACACGCGGCCTTCCGGGTTACTAACGCTGGGTACGTCGCGTGCTACACGGCTCGATGCAAGGCAAAGAGAGAGCAGGTATGCGGGTTGTGGCACAAGGCGGTGGAAATGGTGCAAGCAAGGAAAAGTAGTGCGAACGCAGCTTGGGGAAGTTATCCCTGTTCGTGGCAAGCCAGTGGCTAGTTGCGGAGCTCCGGCGTCCCAGACCCACAATAGCGCAGTGGCAGGCATCGGCCACAAATTCTTCTCCAAGCACGTGGGCAAAGGAGGTTCGATTCAAGGGCGAGAGCGGATAAGGATAGGGTAGCAGCGAGCGTCTCGAAATTATGAAACCAACGCAAGTGGTTTCATAATTTTCGGAGCTCCGGATAATTAGTTATGAATTTTTAGAGAAAAAGAGATTTATAAAACATTTATTAAATCATTTATAAAGTCAGAAAATAATTTTATTAACATAATGCTGACGTCAGCATGACGTCAGCGGTCAGTGGGTTAGTGGGCCGAGTTGGGCCCAAAGTGTTAGTAGCCCATTGGGCCGGCCCAGATCGGTCCAAAGTTGAACAAGTCTGGAAAACCTCCCTCTACTCTTTTAAGGTCTGATTTGCTTGACGGGCTGGTTCGTCAGGCCAGCATGGGCTCCCATGGGCTAAAAGGCCCAGAACTCCCTAAAGCCTAAACTCCCCTACGGTTTGCTACTAGACCTCCAACTCCTCTGGAGTTCGACGTCACCCAAGTCGCCGCGGCGAGGATCCGCCGGTGCCGGGGTGCTGGCAGTGCGACGAGGATGCGCCTGGAGGTCTCGGGTCGTGGCTCAGGTGACAAAGGCGGTCGCGGCGGGGCATGGCAGAGCGAGGCTCATGGCCAGAAGAAGCTCAGGGTCCGGTCCTGGTGCACGGGCGCGCACGGCGGCACAGCGACAGCTTCCGGCGAGCGACGCGCCGCGCGCTTGGGTTATGATGTGGCGCCAGGGCTCCTGTAGGGAAGACGGGCATGGCGTCCAGGCCGAGCAGGGAGGATTCAACAGCAGCGAGAGAAAGGGCGGCAGCGAAACAGGTTAGCCGAGGAGCGCGTCGGGGTACGAGAAGGCGGCAGAGCACGGCGTAAGGCAGAGCGGCGCGCGGGGCAGTAGGCCAACGCGGTGCAGGGAAGCGACGGCGCTCCTGCAGATGGCCTTGACGCCAGGGTCAGGCAGAGATGGCTTAAAAAGAGAAAAGTGAGCAGCCGTGCTCCGTTCGCGCCTGGCGTCGAACACATGGCGGGCATCCACAAAAACATCGGCAGGGCAGGCTGTCCCGTTCACCATCAAGCGGCTCCAGGAGCAGGTGCACGACACGAAGGTCGGCTCATCACAGGCATGCGCGTATGATACGGAAGGAGGGTGAAAAGGTCGGTCGCTCACCAGGGGCCTGAGGGGGTTTCGGCGGCGTAGGGAGAACTCGGCGCCGTGGCGGGTCGGCGCGAGCAGGTCGGGCGTGACAGGGCTTCGAGCGTTGTCGTCGATCTCCGGCTCGGCTTCCTCGCGCGTGCGGCCGTCGATGTCGTCATCCCACTCGGCGGTAGCTTCAGCTCGTTGTCGTCGTCGACGGTGGTGGCGCCTCCTTGCGGCGTCCCGAGTCCCTCCGCCTCGGCCTCTAAACGCTTGCAGTCGACGTTCTCCGCGGCGTCGTGGGCGTCGTCAGCCCCGGCGGTGGGGACGCGGCCAAGGTGAGAGGCGGCGCGGCGCAACGCGATGTCGAGGCCTTCAACACCGCGGTGCTCCTGGCCGGCTCCGTGATGTTCCCGCACCGCGGTGCGGACTCGAAACCCCCTGGCGGTGACGGCGTCCATGGCACGCCGCTGCTTCGGCATGAGCAGGGGCAACACCTGCTTCTCCACTGCGACGACGCGACATCCCCGGACGGCGACGGCTTCTTCCGGGCGCGGCGCGGCGACGAGGGGCAGCACTGAACGGGTATGGCGTCGCGGATCTTCACGTCACCGAGGACGGTGCTTCAGAGCTCCCCATCCTGACGTCCTCCCGGTCGGCGTTGCTGTGGACGGCCACTCCTTCTCCCTTCTTCTCCTCCATCCGAACAACAACACGACAGGATTCTTTGGGGTTTTCTTGGGGAGGATTCGTGGCGGCGGCTTCAGGGAGAACAGGAAGGGGGCTGCGGCTCTGGGGTTTTATAGCGCGAGGGCTAGGGCTTGAAGCGGCTGGGGTAGAACGGGCGGCAGCGATCCTCGACGTCCGTGCCGGGGGGCGCGTGGCGAGCATCGAGCGATGCTGGGCAGACAGTGCCGCGTGCGTGAGCTCCAGCGAGGCGACAGCTTGCTCGCCTAAGGGTGCACGCAGAGGGAAAAGCAAGAGTGGGCTCAGCGGCGTCGTCATCCCATCGCGGAACGGGGCGCCCTTTCCGATCCGTTTTGCAGCACGGATTTACAGAGGAAGGAACGGAGCAGAGAAAGAAAGAGAGAGCCGCAGCGACGGTGTCGCCTGCGTGCAGCGAGAAGAAGAAGAAACGGGTTCAGGGGAAAAGGTGGGGGGCTTGTTGGGCCGAAACGCAGAGCGGGCCGTGCTGGTCTTGGGCTGCAGCTGGGCCAGCGGGCCGGATTTGTGTTTATGCCATGCGGGCTGAAGATTTACATGGTTAGTAGGCCTGCGGCCTAGGCAAGGTTAGAAGATAGTTAGCTTTTAAAATAGTTTTTAGATATAGAGTTAGTTTATAATTAAGTTTGAATTTGAATCTATTTCAAATTCAAACTCCACACATTGAACTCCGAATAAAATCCAAGAAAAACCAAATCACAATTATACCATAATTTGAAAATAACTTTTATATGGTTTTATTTTATTTGGAAATTGAGATGAGAGGCTAGCAAATTGGGATCAAATTTGGTAGCACACAGTTCCAAACAAAAAGTTTTAAAATTTTGTGAAAATTCACTCATGGAAAAACATCCACATTTCAGGGATGTTACAATCATGACTATGCTTTGCATCTGTTTATAAACTCTGAGTAGGTTAGGACAACTCTCAATGCAGGCTAACCTTGATTGTCTTCTTTTATCTTTGGATGATGAAGACAGGTAGTGTATGATTGGTTTCGACTTACCAGAGAATTTTACTGAAGATCCCGAGTCACTTGTGAGGAGAGCTCGAATTCATTTCGACTCACCTCGTCGTACTCGTCCGGAAGGCGATCCAGCTTCCTTTGTACCATCCACGTTGGACGCTATGGCCCAGAAGACACTTCGTGAGTACTCAGCTCCTTCCGCTGACAAGGTGCTGCAAGGCCCTGAGGTGGCAATGGGGACTAAAAATTTTGAGATCAAGACGGGTTTGATCACGATGGTACAGGCTAGCCCATTCTGTGGCAAGCCAAATGAGGATGCCAATGCTCATTTGCAGCAATTCCTAGAACTATGCAGCACTTTCATCATCAGGGGTGCAAATATGGATGCTATTCGTCTACGGCTCTTTCCATTCTCTCTCCTGGGGGAAGCTAAGCAATGGTTCTATGCGAATCGTGATGCTATTAACGCTTGGAGTAAGTGTTTAGAGGCATTCCTCAAGAAGTTCTTCCCATTGGGTAAAACCAATGCTCTTCGTAGAAGGATTTCTGGTTTTCAACAAGCAGCAAGTGAATCTATTCCAGAGGCTTGGGAAAGGCTTCAAGAGTATGTCCTGGCCTGTCCTCACCATGGAATGGAGGATTGGCTCATTCTTCAAAGCTTTTATAATGGGTTGACTCCGACAGCCTGAGGACATATTGATGCTGCTGCTCAAGGAGCCACTACAAGGATTTCGGTCAAATGCAACACCATTGAATTGCAACATAGAAAATTTGGTTGCTATAGATGGCTGTATTACAACCATTCTAAAAAATGGTAGCGATACATGGATTTAATACAACGGTTTTGAAGATGTTGCAAAGCTCTGTTGCGATTGGTGGACGATATTGCAATGGTGCAAAATTGTTGCATTAGAATTAATTTTGGTTGCAATTGAGTGGTAGTATTGCAACCACATTTACGTTTGTTGCATTTTGTTTTGACTATTGCTACATTTTTTTGTGTTGCATTAAATTTCATGAACGTTGCAAATGTCGGATGTTTAATGCAACGAGAATTCTTGGAGGCGAAGCAAAAGTGGGGTGCAATTGCAACAGTTGTTGGCAGTTGCAATAGACGTTGCTAATGCTGCAAGTGCTAATCTTTTTTGCAACGAGATCTCTGGGTTCGATGCAAAAATGTGGTCAAGTTGCTACACTTATTATTGGTTGCAATATAATTTGTGAGTTGCAACAAACTAAAGGGGAGTCTGATTAGGATTGGGGCTCTCACGGGGTTTTTTTTCTACGTCACAACAGAGGGGAGTCTCGTCTACGTACACGTCGCATGTAGGGGTTGGTCCGGTCTGGCGATCTGTCACGCGTTCGTGAAGGGGCCGGCGCTGCGCACGGGGGAGACGGCGACCGCCGCCGCTGCTCGGCATCTCGACTCCTCCAACATCCGCTCCACTGCCCTTGAGACCTCCATAACGGTGCATCCTGTGGATCACAGAATCCATTTTCTAGGTATGAGAATCAAAATCTTGTAGCCTGTGATGTCTAATATGAAAAAACCATAGGTCGCTAATTGTGCTGTAATGTGATTAATTTTGGTAGAGTATAACTGATTTTCGCCCTGATCGACAGCCCCGGCACGCCCTCTATATATCGTCCACGTTGATTGATTCATTGGACAAGCTGTCGTCACGGCGAAAGGTACGAGATCACCATGGGCTACACATGTAGTTCAAATATGTACGTAAATACGGTTGCTAAATTATTGGCGATCGTTCATGTTCATGACGCAGATGTCAGGCGATGATAGGAGTTGGATGTGCTTGCCTCGTTCTTCAACCGAGTGGCAGGACAATTTCAGGCAGTTTTTGGACAGGACATATAGTGGGACTTCAAGGGGTGGAACTGCAGCATGTCCGTGCTGTAAATGTCTATGCATGTCACACAGATCACGGGCTATGCTTCAGATTCATGTCCTTTCAAATGGGTTTGCTGAAAGTTTATCATGGAAGGGGAAGGTTCCTCTGATGTGGTATTTCACAATGAAGATGCAGGACCTAGTGATGTACAAGTACACAATGACGACCCAACAGCAGCAGATGTACAAGTACAGAACCATGATGAAGGTGCAGCACATGATTCTGGAGTAGACAATGAAGAAGGCGGCACACAGAGTGAAGATGATGAGGCCAGTAATTTGATTAAATCCCTAATCAGAGGTGAAATACGAGGAGAGATCGGTGATGAAGACGAGACGAACGGCCATGCTAAGGTCTTCTTCAAGTTACTACAGGAGGCAAAAAAGGAATTATATCCAGGTTGCGAGGATGGTACCAAGATATCTTTTATTGTGGAACTTTTCCAGGTTAAGTGCATGTATGGGATAAGTAACAAAGCTATGGAGGGGGTATTGTTTCTGATCTCAAAGTTTCTCCCTAAAGGTCATTGTGTCCCAAACATAATGGAGAAAGTGCAAAGGGTGGTTCGCGATCTAGGCCTGGACTATATCAAGATAGATGCATGTGAGAATCATTGTGTGTTATTTCGGGAGGAATATGAGAAGCTGGATATATGCCCGAAATGTAAAGCGTCGAGGTGGAAAGCAGATGACCGTGGTGCTAGCAATACAGATGATGGTCAGGATAAGAACCGTCGTCGTGTCCCAGTCAAAATCTTTCGGTACTTCCCTCTCACTCCTCGGTTGCGCAGGTTGTACATGTCAGAGAGCACATCATCAGAAATGCGTTGGCATGAGAAAGGAAGAGTAGATGATGCCAAACTATGTCATCCTGCTGACTCCAGGGCATGGAAGCATGTGGACGATACCTTTCCATTCTTTAAAGAAGCTCGTAACGTTAGACTAGGTCTTGCTTCTGATGGCTTCAACCCATTTGGTATGCAAAATGTTACTTATAGTTGTTGGCTGGTTATCCTAATACCTTACAATTTGCCTCCTTGGTTGTATGAGAAACAATCTTATTAGATTATGTCGATGTTGATACCTGGCAAGAAATCTCTTGGAATGAATATTGATGTTTACTTGAGGCCCCTAATTGATTAGTTGAAGGAGCTGTGGAATAATGGTGTTGATTGTAGGGATGTAAAGGAAAAGGAAAACTTTACACTACGTGCTATGCTGCTTTGGACAATCAATGACTTCCCTGCATATGCAATGCTTTCTGGTTGGAGCACAAAAGGAAAATTTGCATGTCCTTACTGTCACAAGGATACCGATTATTTGTGGTTGAAACATGGGAAGAAGTTCTGCTACATGGCACATCGTCGGTTCTTGCCCTTAGACCATCCATGGCGCATGAACAATATGAGCTTCAACAATGAGGAGGAAACCAGGGAGGCTCCAGTTCCACTGTCTGGTCAAGATGTATTAGACCAATATGCAACTTTTGATGAAACTTGATCTGTAAAGGACAAAACAAAAAAGAGGAAGCATGATGAAGACGCAAGATGGCACAATTGGAGGAAGAAGAGTATTTTTTTGAGCTCCCCTATTGGTCTTCTTTGCTCATAAGGCATAATTTGGACGTGATGCATATTGAGAAGAACATATGCGAGAGCATATTAGGGACTTTGCTTGAAATTCAAGGGAAATGTAAGGACAGCGAGAATGCCCGCCTTGACATGGAACATCTTGGGATCAGGCACGATCAGCATCCTGTGATTGAAGATGACACGTACACCTTGCCAGCAGCATTGTACTCTCTAGACAAGAATGACAAGAGGATTTTATGCCAATTTCTTCAAGGAGTGAAGATGCCTGATGGGTTCTGCTCCAATTTGAACAGATGTGTTGACGATAAAACATGTAAGGTGTCTGGACTCAAAACTCATGACTACCATATTATTCTACAAAAACTATTGCCCTTAGTAATTAGAAGGATTGTGCCAGAAGATGTTGCCATGCCATTGATTGAGCTCAGTAGGTTCTTCAGTGCACTTTGTTCTAATGAGTTGGTGCCAACAGATCTTGACAAACTAGATAGTTCAATTAAAGAGTCTCTTTACCAGCTTGAGATGGTTTTCCCGCCTGCATTTTTTGACATGATGATTCATTTGCCTGTCCATCTGGCTGAAGAGGTTAAACTAGGAGGGCCCGTGTGTTACAGATGGATGTATCCAGTAGAGAGGTATCTACGTACTGTTAAAGGATATGTCAGGAACAAGGCACAACCAGAAGGATCAATTGCCGAGGCATACATAGCTGAGGAGTGTCTTACATTTTTTTCTCGATTCTTCGACATCCACACCAAGCTGAATCGAGCAGATCGTCATGAAAATACAGTTGTCAATGAGCCTCCTTGTGGTCTAAGTATTTTTAGTGAAATTGATTACAAGAGGAGAGGAAATAAGCTTAAGAATTTGGAGACAGTTGAACTTCAACAGATGAGGCACTACATAATTACTAATTGTGATGAAGCCAGGATGTGGGTAGAGTAAGTCACTAAAATTTCCACAAAATTTATCTATTATCAGCTTGTTTGTGGCGTCAACTACTAATTTGGTGCAATCTGATGTAGGGAGCATAAGGCACAACTCACAAGGGTTAGTTTAACTAACATTAAAAAACGGCACAAGGAGCATTTTGTACGATGGTTTGAAATCGAGGTATGTAGTATTATTTAATTATTTTAAATTCCACTTGTAGTTAGACCGGCTGCGTATTAATTAACCGTAGATGTCTAACTTGGTTTTTAAATTGCAGATAGCAAAACCATACGAGAAAGGGGAAGCAAATAAACTAATGCATGCCCTTTCTCAGGGACCTAACCCTCGAGCTCGTGTGTTGAATAGAGTGCACATTAATAATTGGCTATTTCGAACAGCTGCCACAGAGAAAAGCCTCGTGACACAAAATTCTGGTGACGTTGTGAGGGGTGACGAAAGTTCAGGCAACATGACCTGGTATGGAGTCATTAGAAATATAATCTCACTAGAATTCCCACAAGAAAAGGAAGTTATATTGTTTCAGTGTGATTGGTATGATGTGCCGGCTACCAATACTAGCAGAAGCAGAGGGTACACTAGGGATAAATTTGGTATTATCGACATTGCTACTTCCATGTTCAGATATTCAGATGAACCTTACATTCTTGCTTCAAACGCTGAACCGGTGTTTTATGTCCCTATCGTGGACAAGCCAGGATGGTCTACTGTTGTTTTGGTGAGACCAAGAAATTTGTTTTGCATGCCAGACACAGGAAATGACGCTGATGCACTTGATGTGGGAATCCAAGAAAGGATTGAATCAGTCCAAGGTCAGGAACTCTCAAACTGGTCAAGACCAGATAGGGTAGGCACAAGTGGTGCTACCGACATTATTAATCAAGTGCGTAGAGAAGCAATTCCAGAACCTGATGATGACAATATTGGTGACGATTCTGATGATGATGACACCTACATTGATGATGGGGTTATAGCACCAGTAATGGAGGAAAATATGGAAGATGATTTCTTTGTATTCAGATGAAGCTTTGTATTCATTTGTCGCACTTTATTATATTTTCCTTTTCAACTGTTGCAAGGATCATTGATTTTTTCTTTTTAAAACTTGACCAGGTTGGGTGTTTGTCTAATCCTTTCTTTCTTTAATGATGCTATTGAGATTCTTTAAAACTAGACCAGGTTGGGTGTGTATGAATGAATTATTGCACCAGTCAAGGATGAATGATGTTATTCTGTATGAATGATGCTATATAGAATTATGCTGGGACAACTATCAAGTATTTTATTTTTTGAACCTTATACAGCAGTTGTATCGAACATAAGCTCCTGACATGATTCTAAAGATACTTGTATCGAACATAAGAAGACATATTAACACACATGAGCAATATCAAAAAGTAGTAATTAACATACGACCACTTAACATCAGGTACTTAACATCAAGTTCACACACCAGCTTACTAGTACTTCAAAGGAAGTTCACACACCAGCTTCCTACTAATTAACTGCAAGTTCACACACCAGCTTGCTACAACTTAACAGCAAGGTCACACACCAGGTTACTACTACTTAAGTAACTACCACCCTTAGTTTCCATTTCAGTTCCCAGAGGTGGACTCCTTGTCAAGTTCCTTGCAAACAACTTTACGCAGCTGCTTCATCCTCTTGTCAACATACTTGTTGAACTTTAAGATCAGTCCCTCCATGTACTCTTTGATATCAATTTGTGCGATATCAATGTGGAACTCAACAAGTTCAGGTACAGTTAGAGCTCCACCAGACCCGAAAGACATAGTATCCTCATAACTTGAAGTTTCATACACTGTCTCTTACCATGGAACATAAAAAAATCAGTTAGCAAGTGAACAAATAGGGAAAGGAACAAGAAAAAATGAATGGTTTGTGTTTCAATTGTTCTGCAGACAAATTATAATACCAGACCAAAGTCTAATTTACAAAAACGCTAATATAATACCAGGAAAGACAATTTATAAGTCTTACGAGTTCAACAAACATTCTAAAATTACATCAGTTTCATGCATCAATATCCATGTCTTTCAAACCATATAATTAAATTCAAAGAATGACCGAGAGACTGAAACTCAACTACATAGCTGGTATAGTACATGGCAATTTCATATCAGTTACATAGTTGTAATGGGTGCCCAAAACAATTAACTGGTGCCTTATTATACATCTGTTTTGTGAACAAATTATATATGTATAATGGCCATATGCAAAATATGAAGTAGAAGTGGCAAAATGTACTACTCGTTTTCAACATAACAGATTGAATAGCAGGACACAAGTTCATTGTTTTCTTCAACATTGATTGCTGGCAATATTCATTGCTTCCTAACAAAAGGATTTTAATTAAATTTTTGCTGCAAACTTGTTGCAAGGAAACTTGTTCTCTAATTTTTTAACTGTCCATATTATTTCCCCAAAAACATTGCTAGTAGGCTATCATATGGTTAATATTGACCAGGGATAGAAGACTCAACAGACGAACATTGCTAGTAGGCTGTCATTTTCTAACAGGCTCTTTCAACAGGCTACTTATTCATCTAAAAATTCAATGATCAGGCTCATTTTAACTTACCAGGCAAAAAATGGTTAAGGGTGCCTAGATCATTCATCAGGCTACTTATTCATCTAAAATATCAATTATCAGGCTCATTTTAACTTATCAGGCAAAAAATGCCAGATAGCATGGCTAGATCATTCATCAGGCTACTTATTCATCTAAAAAATTCAATTATCAGGCTATTACCAATTCATGGTTTAGCAATCTGAGTTAAGGTGTGCAAAGTTACATAGTCCCTCTATATAGATCACCTATAAGTAGATTCCTGGAATTGGATTACTTGAATGCTATTACCAATTCATTCATATATTAAGGTTCCTGAAGGCATGTTTATTTTGTGTGCTTTACACTTCTCTACTTATTCCATGATCACATATGCTGATTTAATAAAAATCAAATCATTGCTGGGGTTGTATGCAGACGATTAGCAATAAGAATTGTCAGAATCGCCAAAATCGAAAGATGAACCATGTTACAGGATGAAAGGGTTTTTCTCAATTCAGCTATGAGAAGGTAAAAAGTTTTGTCACAAGGTTTTCCTTCAGGCTTTTTTATTTGGTTCGAGCTGCTGCCCCCCAATGACAATGACCTGATATTGTTATAACCTACATAGTCTTTGTATTTGATAGAGATATTTAGCCCACTGCCCACTTCCAAATAATATATTTTGCATGCTTGTATTCAGATAGCTGAAAAGTACTAAATCTAGGTAATGTGTGCCAAAAAATAAGAACTTGCATTCCATTAGTTTTTCAATAGCCATAAATATTTATGTTACCTTTTGTTATGAAATTCCTGCTGCACACCTTCCTGATCTTAACAGATTGTGAAAGCTTCTACATTTCCCTAGATTATGAAATATGGCTAATTTGTTCACATTGTTTCCTAATTAGAGGGACCAAATAACTGGTGAAGAGCCAAATGATATGGAGCTTTTTATGATGACCCACCAACAAAATGGACAATGGACAAGCGAGGAATCTAGGGAAGTCTATGTGAATATTAAATATTTTTTACAACTCTTATTATGTGCTGCAACTGTCCTCACTTAGAATTAAAGTTTTAATTACCTAAACATCTTTACATTCTTAGGACAATGCAACCAAGAAGATTATGGAGCTAGAGTCAAGGCCGGACGCAAATGTCGTCACAGATTTGGAGCAAAACCAGATTTTCCAATCGACCTACAAGGAAACAAGAAAAATCAAATCAAACAAGATGCATGCTAATGGTTACCTTGCAAGGTACCCAACTAGAAAGGAGCTACTGTCGGAGGACTACCAGCGCAAACTCCAACAGGAGGATGCCCTTCTTGAATCGTTTGGACGGCTGCAAGAAAGACTTGAAGCTCAAGAAGAGGAAAGGGAAGCCGAGAGGCAAGAATATAGGCGTCAGCTTGAACAGATGAACAAGGAAAGGGAGGCTGATAGAGAAGCACTTAGGCAAGCTACCTTACTGCTGCAAGCAGCCCAACAGCAAGTTGTAGTACAACAGATAATATAAACAACATCTATGTTCTCATAGTTTAGTGAACTGAAATTCATGATCTTGAACCCATTTCAAAATGCAGGCTAGCACAATTGTGGAGCCAATTGAAAATGTTGTTGCTACTGCTGTTACAATTTAGGGGACACAAAATGAAACTACAGAGGGAGAACACATGATGCGTAGTCAGCAGGTAATTTGATGATAATTGAAGAATGTTTAATTCTAACATGCATGTCATATTCTTGTCAAGGGGTGTAATTTTTTCCACAAACCATTTATTTTCAGGTTACCCAAGAAAACAGCCAGCTAGAACAACAAACCCCTTCTTCTGCAGCTAAAGAACGTCTCACTAGAGGGCGCATGACTAGAAAGAATTCGGCAGTCAATTCCGGTCCTGTTTATACTACAACAAAGCAACTTAAGGAAAATGCTGCTAGGAAAAGATCTGCATTATCCAAAAAGAATACACAGGTACTATGTTAAACCTTTTATCTCTATTTGCATTAAAAAGAAATATATATGGATGTGTTTGTGCTCAAGGTTTGAAAGTTCATGGTTTATAGTTGCAGCTCGTTTTTTGCTTCATTGTTCAATTATTACCTTCGCAACCACTAGTCTCAGTTTAACTAATGCATGTCAATGATTTTTTCAGGAGGAATCCTGAGTTTGAGAAGGAGCATGCGAAGGGTGGGATGATTGCCAACATACATATCAAGGGAACCTTTGCTCTACTGTAGACATTAGTCTTTTCATTCGAAATTCGAATAAGTTCAAACAATAGTTTGTGTTAAGCTATCTATGTGTGTTCCCATTTACTTTCACACTCGGTGTGTTTATTTAAAGATTTTGTATGAACAAATTAAATTTCAATTTAATGGATGTCGATGCTTCATTCATTATCTATTTGTCGTTTCACGATTTTTGATTAAAGCTAGCAAACAAAGCGTTGCAACATTAATTATTCATATATTAATCTAGCATTGCGATATATGATGGCACATATAACAACCACAATTCGTCATGGCAATAGGTTCGATAATCGTTGCAACAAACAACTATCCCTTGCAACTACGAAACGTTGACGGTGGCAATAGAGGAATCTACTATAGCAACCAACTAGTTAGCACCGTGGCAAAAGATGACCTATCTGTAGCAACCAACCTAAGTAACGTGGCAATAGCATATGCCATCTATAGCAACCATTCAGATACGTTGCAATTAACGACCTCTCTATAGCAACCAACAAAAAAAGTTGTTGCAATAACGTAATCCACCTATAGCAACCATTCCGGTGACGTGGCAATAGCGCACCTCTATTGCAATGCTTCCTCCGCGTTGCAATAACCACGATTGCAACACCCGCGGAGCGTTGCGATTGGATTGTGTTGCTACACGACCGGCGTGTCGCAATAGGTGTGACTAGCAACGCCTAGTTGTTGCAATTGATACAATTGCTACACCCGAAGTGGTTGCAATTGCATCTGTTACAACGCCCAACATGTGTTGCAAAAGCATCAAAAGTGTTGCAATAGGGGGGTTGTGTGTCGCAACTAAAATGTAACTTGTTGCATTATGCTATTGCTACAGTTACAAGTGCAACGACATTTAACCAAAAAATAATGGTAGCAAAAGTATTATTGCTACCATTTTTGGGTCTTTTGCAACACTTTCTCGGTGTTGAATTAGACCGAAATCCTTGTAGTGAGCATTCTTCTCACTCACTGTTGATGATGCTAAATTACTCATTGAGAAGATGGTTTCCAACCAAGGGTGGAGTGATGAAAGACTCCAACCACGACCGAGGGGTACTCATACTGTCAAGGAAGCAAACATGATTACTGCCAAGTTGGATCTTCTTATGAAGAGATTGGATGACTACACCAGTGAGAAGGCTGCCATGACCACCACAACTCTGCCTATGGACTCTCATATGACTTGTGAAGTCTGTGGCAACACGGGCACTCAGGCAACTATTGTCCGGAGACTCAGGAGGAAGTGATGTACATGAACGGCAATAACAACAGTTATCGTCCACCTCAACAAGGAGGTCAATCGTGGAAAACGCCCTTACTATCAAGGAGGTGACCAAGGTAATTCTTATAATCCCAACCAGCCTTCCTTGAGAGATCTTATTTTCGGGCAAGCTAAGATTAATGAAGGTGTTAACAAAAAGCTAGCTGCCATTGATAAAACTTTGGAAAGTCTCAACGTTAAGCTTGAAAGTTTTTCTTCTGCCCAGAAGAGTTAGCTGAGTTTTAATAAGATGGTAGAAACCTAGTTGGCTCAACTGGCTGCTTTGGTTCCATCTCCTGATAATGGGAGGATCCCGGGGCAACCCGTATCCTCTTGTGAAAATGTTAGTGTAGTGTCAACCAGGTGGGGTAAGCCACCTAGGAAGACACATGCCCCTAACTATGCAGGAAAGCCCATACAACAAATTCTTGATCCATGGGAGGAATCAGCAGTTGTGCACAAGAAAGATCTAGGCTATCCGACTATTACTTGCACAATCTATTACACGAAGATCAGGCATGCCCTTTGTGACCTTGGTGCAAGTGTTAATCTCATGTCCAAGGCCATGTTCGAACAACTAGGATATCCAGCTCTCTCTCCAATAGCATGGACTATCCAACTCGCCGATTCAACGATACGATATCCAGAAGGAATTATTGAGAGCATATTGGTTAAGGTCAAGAACTCTTATGTCTTCGCGGATTTCGTGGTCCTGGATATGGATGACGAGGGAGGAATGTCACTCATCCTTGGGTGACCATTTCTCAGTGATGTCCGAGCCAGAATCAATGTGGGATCTGGAATAATCCGCTTCCGCATTGGGAAGAGGAACTTGAAGTTCAAGTTTCAGGACAAAGAAGAGCAATGCTATTTGGTGCAAGATAATGTTGAGCAGCTTGGGGGAAGGACGGAGCCTTTACCCCAAGGAAGAAATCTCTGTCGAATAGACTAAAGAAAATTCGGAAAGAATGGCAGAAGATTGAGATGGCACCACCCTCTACTTCTCAGGAGTGGGGTGCTGAGTGGAATTGATCACTGAGAAGAGTTCAACTCGTCGGACTAAAAATGATGGGTCCTTTCTACCAAAAAGGTTAAAGCTGGTACTTATCTCATATTTTCCTTTCCAAAATTTTATTTCCCAAAATTGCATATTTGATTTTCCAAACTTTGCATCTGCATGCTAGATTTATCTAGCCCTTTTTCCCTTTTCAAAATAAAATTTCTGAAAATCATTTCTAAGTTTGAAAATTCAAGAAAAAATCATTTGAAAAAAATATTTTGAGGGAATTTGGGCCGAGGCACTCAGGCAGGCCCCCAGCTAGCCGTTGGGAAGCCACTGGCCAGGGCAGAGGGCAGGTGGGCCCGGCCTGGGGTCGACCGACCCTAGGTTCGGCCAAAGCAGCCCAACGGCTGCTGGGTCCCACCTTGCTCCAACGGCTCCTAGCTGTTGCCCAACGGCTATGTCTGGATGCCCGGCGCATTTACCTATAAATAGCAGGGGGAGAGGGGGTGTTCTTCACCCATTCAACACTCTTCGCTCACACTCCCCTCTCTACTCCATGCTCTCTTGGTTTTCTTGGATTTCTTGCTCGAGATTGGATCATCAAGTGTTCTCTCTATTATGTTGCTGAAAGTATTGCTATTGGTGGAGTAAGCTCGGTAAGAACTTCATTCGATTTCACTAACCTATCACCGAGTTGCTCTTGTTGTCCCTTGTTGTTGTGCTAGCATAAATTGGGCGGCGAACACTCTCCGGAGGGTGACACGCTCACGCTCCCGCTCGCGGGCAAGCGCGAGTTCATCCACCCCCACCGAGCCGACGCCGAGCCCATCGACGATGGATTATGAGGAAGAGCAAGAGGAGCAAGCCGAGCCACAACCCGCGGAGGAGGTCGTCGATGACACCCCCTACCTCAGCTTGCAGGGCGCTTGAGAGGAGCAAGCCTACGCTCTCCTAAAGGATCGAGTCTTCGCTCACACCCGAGACTTCGACCCGACCCTCATGGAGAAAACAGGTATGAATCTCGAGTTCGCTTCCATTTGGCATGCTCTTGGTTGTGAGGAGTTTGCGCCGGTCACAGAGCTTGGCTCTCGGCCCCCCACCATCCAGTTTCTTTGCTCTCTTATCGAGATTCCGGATGGCATTCAGTTTCAGCTTTTTGGGACCGATTATCGTGTTTCATGGAAGGAACTTAGTCGTCTTCTTGGGTTTAGTCCTCGTTGTGCTGTTTCTTTGAAGTAGGCTTTTGAGGGTTTTGTTCGAGACTCTTTCTGGTCAGACATCTCTGGTCTTGTTTACAGTGGCAAGTTTGTACCTCGGTGCAATGATATTGTGCATCCCACTCTCCGCCTGTGGCACAAGTGGCTTGCCATCACTCTCTTTCCACGAGAGGATATTCGGCCCGTGCGCAGCGATGAGATGATGCTATTATATGCCGCTATTAATCAGATCAAGGTCTCTCCCGTCAAAGCTATGATTCGGTAGTGGTTGATGAACTTCAAGATGATAGGTCCTATTGAGTGTACATATTTAGTGACTCGTATCGCTCTCAGACTCGGGGTTCTTAGCGGGAATTCCGTACCCTCAATCGGGATGCTCGAGTTCTCATTGATGAGGCGTACTTGATCCAAGGGCATATACTCAAGAGGGGTCCAAATGATTCTTTGACCTTCTTCTCTTTCAGGCTATGCAAATCAAATCCCATTACCTAACCCGGGGTTTGGATTGTATAACTCGGAGTCACTAACCATTCCCCTTGTTACATAAGAGGAAAGCCGTCGTGCTAGTGCTTCCGGCAGGTCTACCAGAAGCGCGGCGAAGAGAGCACACATGCAGCAGTAGCAGCAGCAGTCGCAGCCACCACCACCACCACAGCCTCAGCCACAGCCACAGCCTGCTACGCCGCCAGTGGCAGGAGGGCCCCTGCGGGGTACATGTCCGGGGTTACCCCTGGATATGCACCTGGTTGGGACCAGCCCACCTACCACCTGAGTGCGAGTGGCACGGCTTGGGTAGGCGCGAGCAGTGCTCAATGGGCTACACCCGCTAGTTCCAGCTCCGGTGGTCCACCTCCGTCTTCGTCCTTCCGGCGGCACTCCTCAGCCTCTGCACGCGATGCTCAGCTCGCGCAGCAGATGGGAGAGCTCACCGTCCAGGTCACGGGGTTGGAGGAGACGCTGAACACCCACGTCGAGTCTACCTCAGTGTGGCAGCATCAGGCTGGTGAGAGGATAGCAGCCATGCAGCAGGATCAGCAGCGATACATGGAGGCACAGAGGGCTTACTACGTGAGTCAGGGATTCTTTTTCCCTCCTCCGCAGTGAGCCTAAAGCTAGCTTGGGGGAGGACCCCCATCCTGAGGTAACTTGTATCTTCCTTTGCTTTCAGAATACCTTATAAATGAAAATCAAAAAAAATCTACAAAAATAAAAAGACTAAAAATATTTATTTGCTTTCATCATCGTTTGCTTAGTTTGCTTTGATATGCTTAGTAAGAATGCTTTGCCTCTATGGTTGAAATGATGAATAGTTGCTCTGTTTATTCTTCTCATATGTCTTGCTTACAACTCTGTATCCTACCTAAGTTTTGAGTTTGTTGGCTTGCATGTTCAAACCTTAGCTTGAAAACTGTGGGTAGCAAAAAGTATGATCATTGCCTAAGTTGTTGTGAGACATGATATGGTAGAATAGAGTGTTATGATCTTGTGCTTAGTGATGTTTGACATCCAGAGTTTTCCTTTTTGAAAAAAAATCAAAACATGATGAGTTCCTCAATGATGAGAATTTCCCATCCAAGGCCATATGTAGATTCTGGTTCTTAGCCTCCACATATGCAGCTTGTTCTCTCATTGAGCTTTGTCAAATTGTTGTGACCCTTATTAGAACACATACTCCCCTGATCAAGATCACGTACACGTTCATGCTAAACTTCTACACTGGAAGTTAGCATTCATCATTTGCTCCATACTGCTTATGCATTCTTCCACAAATAAAACTCTATGTATCTTTAATCATTCATCCATCTCCAAATATCTCCAATAGGCACAAGGGCTAGCAAAAAAAAGAAAAAAAAGAAAAAAAACATGCTCAAAAGCATGACAAAAATAAAATAAAGAGAGCTAAGCCCAAGTCTCGGAAAAATTTTAAAAGGAGAAAAAGGGATTGACATGTGCAAGAGAAAGAGTTCCACCATATAGATGGTAATAACTAGTACCTACTCCGGGGCTAGTGTCCACCTTACCATCAATCCCTCATTTCCTCATATAAAGCATGGTAATATCTAGCACCCATTTCCGGGCCTAGTATCCACCTTGCTGTTGACGGTGGAAATTCACCATTTCCAACCCTCAATATTCTCACATAAATGGAGGCATATGCATTATTTACTAGCATTTAGGTTTGAATAATGTAGTTCCACTTGTCCTTGGAGATTATTTTTATGTAGGTGATTTACCCTTTAAAAGAGATGGAAACCCCACTTCTATGAAGAAGCCATGCCAACTCAGTTGAGGAGGTGGTTGCCACCAAGGGAAACATGGCAATCCATGTCATTGATCCAGGGGAGGCACTCACTGATGAATCAGAGGACGCCACATGGACTTCACATGGATCAAAGGGCCCACCTCGGATACCAAATCAAGCCATGCACCGGGGATGGATCAGAGGGCCCACAGGGCAGCCAACCAGAGGAAGCACATCAGGTGGGGCCACCCTAGGGGGCCGGCCGATCCTAGGATCGACCGAACCGCCTTAGGGGGTTCCATCCTGGCCCTCCACGTGGCAGCTCTCTATTGGTCCTTTGCATCACTCCCGGGTGTTTAGGGGCCATTTGGTGCTCCGTGCAAGCCTTGTCCTTGCCTATAAATAGAAGGGGAGGGGCTCCCATTTCTCACACACCACTCTCTCATTCTCCTCTCACTTTTAGTTTCCAAGGCTAGGGGGTAGGTGTTGGCGTTTCTTATCCTCACCACTAGTTGAACACCTTGAGGGAGCTTATAAGAACAACCGGGTATACCGTAAGCGCACAGAAATACCGCTACAGCACTTCTCCCTAGGAGAATGAGTACTCCCTACGGGTTTCGTCCTAGGACGGAGAGTAACCAGAGAGAGTCTATCCAAGGACACCAGCTTTCGCTGGGATAGGTCGGGATACAAGAAGCACTTCCTTAAGGGACTTAGCTCTCAAGATGTATTCCTATCAGATCTCAGTCGTCCCCGCGGGGCGACAACACTCAGAGGTGCTGTCCTGCGAGCCCAACTCGCGTACGCGGCGTAGTGGGTTACAAAGGGTCCAACAGGCTATCACCACTGCGGCCTACCTCTACGCTACGATTGTACGTGGTCTCCGTAGGAAACCCAAGGCCCAGACACCACGTCTGTACCCCAGATAAACACTATAGTGCGGCGTATGCTAGCCCGCTAACTACACTATAGCAACCGTATAAATACGGCCCTACGAACAAGGGAAAGATCCGAAGTAGATCATATCATTGCACTGGGAGCAGAAAGGAAGCTATGGATGCAGCTGAACGAGATACAGCAAACTTACTTGACTAAACAGGATCAGAGCATGCTAAACAAGTAAATGAACTATGGTTCTAGCTCTAAAGGATCAGAGCCTTGTGTTACGAAGAACACAAGCTCTAACTTATGAACGAGCCAAGAACACAAGAACAAAGCAACCACGCATGATGTCCACTATAGTCTAAATAAGAATTGTTGAAATACTCACTTTGATCTAAATGAAGAACAAGCATCCACGAGGACATCAACTCACTCCTTACCCCTCCTCTACCTCACACTCATCCTAATCTAGATCCCTCCTCATCACCATTCTACCACAAAGAGGTGAGAATCACCTCTCATGGGCAGAATTGGAGAGAGGGAGAGAGAGCTACACAAGAGAAAGTGAAACTTGAGAGCTAGGTGGTGTGTGAGAAATGGAGCCCCTCCCCTCCTATTTATAGACAAGGAGGAGGCTTGCTCCAGGGCTCAAAGTGCCACTAAACACCCGGGAATGCAGCCAAGAGCCAATGGGAGGACGACACGTGGAGGGCCAGGATAAACCGACCCTAGGTCGGTTCGGCCGAACCTAGGGTCGGCCGGCCCCCTCGGGTGGCCTCCTGGCTTGTGCTTCCTCTGGCTCGCTTCCATGTGGGCCCTGATGCCTCTCCTCCGTGCATGGCACGTTTCCTGGTGGTTTAGTTGGTAATGTGGGCCCATGGATCCATGTGATGCTGACGTGGCAGCGTGTGATTCATCAAAAGTCCTTCACATGGATTGGTGACATCATGGATCCAGGAGAATCCATGTGGCAGCCCCTGATTGGCCAGCATTTGAGTGCCTTGGATTGGAGTGGAGTGAATGTGCATGAATTCTTCTCATTTCCTATGCTAAATACCTGCATTCAAATAGACATCGACACTGGTGGAAAGTGTGAGTTTAAGCACCTATTCTAGTGTGGATGTTCACTTCATGCTCAAATTTGCAGGAGTTGGCGGCCTTGAAAATGGCAAATATTGACCGTCAACAGTAGGCTAGAGTAGCTCTTCTTCAGGTTCCAAGTCCTCTTGGAAGTCTAGGTATGAGTTCTCTTTTATCTTTATTTCTTTGTATGACTTTGATCTACTTCAGTTATTCAGCTATTTCATATAAAGTCATGGTAGATCATATTCTTGATATGTTCTTGAGTTCATCCTCTGTTCATCATTTAGAGGCTCGTGTTCTTCGTGAACACTACCTTTTGATCCACTTGAAGGATGATAAACTCCTTCCTTATGTGTTTGTTCATAAGTTAGAGGCTCGTGTTCTTCACGAACACGACCCTTTGATCTTGTTGATTAGACATAAGAGAGTTCATATCTGTTCGTATGTCTAGCCTTAGTTGATCTTGTTAGATGGCATGAGAGTGTTGCATGAGGTCTGTGTTCAAGCTACGGTACTCAGTCTAGTTGACCAGTCTTCTGCTGGCTCTCACCCTGGGTCACAATAGCCCGGGCCGGGTGGATAGCAGCAATGTAGGCATGGTGCCTGGGTTGTCTGGCTACAATAGTTATGGGCATACCCCCGTAACGAGAGGTCGGTCCTTAGGTGGTGACAGCCCTGTTGGATCCTAGGGCAACCTCCGCATTGGGGTACCTGCTGTAGGAGTCTAAAGTCTAGTTTCGCAGAGTGCTGGTCGTCGTGGGCTAGCTCCCCGTTTGTACCTGGGTGCTGAACCATGTCTCCCTCCTGCTATACTCATGCCCATCTCTTGTATCTTCTAGCTTTGTATGTTTAGTACATTAGAACCTAGAGCTAACTCGTATGTTCCCCCTAAGCCGTAGTGTGCTAGAGTAGAGGTAGATTTGAGGTGTGTGTGTCACACTACCCCTTATATCTTTTATCTTACCCCTGCCTTTGAGTGTGTTGTTCCCTATATCTATCTCTTGGTTTACATTCAGAGCAAAAGCATAAGTCTAAGATATCCGCCATTGCCTTCCACGGATTCGATACCCTTGGAATACTCCCCTTCCTTGGGGAAATGCTACAATGGTTTATCTATGCACTTGCAGATTCGTTCATGATCGTTTAGATTAACCTTTGGCAAGTCTCGATGTTCACGCTAACCTGCGCCATTAGTTGTGACATTGGGAAATGCCAACAAGCATTTCTAGTGCTGACGCTAAGGATGGATTCCAAATCTGTTCTTAAGTGATCGACGTTTAGAAATGTCAACAAGCATTTCTGGCGCCATTGCGGGGGAAGGCACAGGATTATCATGACTATGCTTTGCATCTGTTTATAAACTCTGAGTAGGTTAGGACAACTCTCAATGCAGGCTAGCCTTGATTGTCTTCTTTTATCTTTGGATGATGAAGACAGGTAGTGTATGACTGGTTTCGACCTACCTGGGAATTTTACTGAAGATCCTGAGTCACTTGTGAGGAAAGCTCGAATTCATTTCATCTCACCTCGTCGTACTCGTCCGGAAGGCGAACCAGCTTCCTTTGTACCATCCACATCCAACGCTATGGCCCAGAAGACACTTCGTGAGTACTCAGCTCCTTCTGCTGACCAGGTGCTGCAAGGCCCTGAGGTGGTAATGGGGACTGAAAATTTCGAGATCAAGATGGATCTAATCACGATGGTACAGGCTAGCCCATTCTGTGGCAAGCCAAATGAGGATGCCAATGCTCATCTGCAGCAATTCCTAGAGCTATGCAGCACTTTCGTCATCAGGGGTGCAAATATGGATGCTGTTCGTTTACGACTATTTCCATTCTCCCTCCTGGGGAAAGCTAAGCAATGGTTCTATGCGAATCGGGAATCTATTGACACTTGGAGTAAGTGTTCAGAGGCATTTCTCAAGAAGTTCTTCCCATTGGGTAAAACTAATGCTCTTCGTGGAAGGATTTCTGGTTTTCAGCAAGCAGCAAGTGAATCTATTCCAGAGGTTTGGGAGAGGCTTCAGGAGTATGTCCTGGCCTGTCCTCACCATGGGATGGAAGATTGGCTCATTCTTCAAAGTTTCTATAATGGGTTGACTCCGACAGCCCGAGGCCATATTGATGCTGCTGCCCAAGGAGCATTCTTCTCACTCACTGTTGATAATGCTAAATTACTCATGGAGAAGATGGTCTCCAACCAAGGGTGGAGTGATGAAAGACTCCAACCACGACCGAGGGGTACTCATACTGTCAAGGAAGCAGACTTGATTACTGCCAAGATGGATCTTCTTATGAAAAGATTGGATGACTACACCACCGAGAACGCTGCCATGGCCACTACTCTGCCTATGGACTCTCACATGACTTGTGAAGTCTGTGGCAACACTGGGCACTCAGGCAACTACTGTCCGGAGACTCAGGAGGAAGTGATGTACATGAATGGCAATAACAATGGCTATCGTCCATCTCAACAAGGAGGTCAATCATGGAATCAACAACGCCCTTATTATCAAGGAGGTAACCAAGGTAATTCTTACAATCCCAACCAACCTTCCTTGAGAGATTTTGTTTTTGGGCAAGCTGAGATTAACGAAGGTATTAACAAGAAGCTAGCTGCCCTTGATAAAACTATGGAAAGTCTCAACGTTAAACTTAATAGTTTTTCTTCTGCTCAGAAGAGTCAGCTGAGTTTCAACAAAATGTTAGAAACCCAGTTGGCTCAGCTAGCTGCTTTGGTTCCATCTCCTGATAACGGGAGGATCCCGGAGCAACTCGTATCCTCTTGTGAAAATGTTAGTATAGTGTCAACCAGGTGGGGTAAGCCACCTAGGAAGACACATGCTTCTGACTATGCAGGAAAGCCCATTCAACAAATTCTTGATCCATGGGAGGAATCAGCAGTGGTGCACAAGAAAGATCCAGGCTACCCGACTATCACTTGCACAATCTATTATAAGAAGATTAGACATGCCCTTTGTGATCTTGGTGCGAGTGTTAATCTCATGTCCAAGGCCATGTTCGAGCAACTGGGATATCCGGCTCTCTCTCCAACAGCACGGACTATCCAACTCGCCGATTCAACGATCCGATATCCAGAAGGAATTGTTGAGAGTTTATTGGTTAAGGTCAAAAGTTCTTATGTCTTCGCGGATTTTGTGGTCCTCGATATGGATGACGAGGGAGGAATGCCGCTCATTCTTGGGTGACCATTTCTCAGTGATGTCCGAGCTAGAATCAATGTGGGATCCGGTATCATCCATTTCCGCATTGGGGGGAGGAAATTGAAGTTCAAGTTTCAGGACAAGGAAGAGCAATGCTATTTGGTGCAAGATAGTGTTGAGCAGTTTGGGGGAAGGACGGAGCCTTCACTCCCAAGGAAGAAATCTCCGTCAAAGAGGTTAATGAAAATTCGGAAAGAATGGCGGAAGATTGAGATGGCACCAACCTCTACTTCTCAGGAGTGGGGTGCTGAATGGAATTGATCGCTAAGAAGAGTCCAACTCGTGGGACTAAAAATGATGGGTCCTTTCTACCAAAAAGGTTAAAGCTGGTATTTATCTTATATTTCCCTTTCCAAAATTTTATTTCCAAAATTGCATATTTGATTTTCCAAAACTCTGCATTTGCATGCTAGATTTATCTAGCCTTTTTTCCTTTTCAAATAAAAATTTCTAAAAATAATTTCTGAGTTTGAAAACCATAGAAAATTTATTTGGGCAATTTATGGAGTAAACTTTGGCCGGTGCACCGTGGCATATCTTCATATAGCCGTTGGTGGCACACCTGCCAAAGGGGGCCAGCACCGAGCCCACCATGGGGCCGGCCGAACCAGGGTTCGGCCGAACCCTGGTAACGGTCAAGTGGGCCCAGCCTTGGCCAACGGCTCCTAGCTATTGCCCAACGGCTATCCTGCGGTGTGCTGCCCCTTTGCTCTATAAATTGGACCTGAGAGGGGGTGTTCTTCACCCATTCAACTCATTTCACTCACACCCCCCTCTCTACTCCTTGCTCTCTTGGTTTTCTTGGATTTCTTGCTCGAGATTGGATCATCAAGTGGTCTCTCTAGTGTGTTGCTGAAAATATTGCTATTGATGGAGCAAACTCGGTAAGAACTTCATTCGATTTCACTAACCCATCACCGAGTTGCTCTTGTTGTCCCTTATTGTTGTGCTAGCATGAATTGGGCGGCGAACACTCTCCGGAGGGTGACACGCTCACACTCCCGTTCACAGGCAAGCACGAGTGCATCCACCCCCGCCGAGCTGACACCGAGCCCATCGACGATGGATTATGAAGAAGAGCAAGCCGAGCCACAAGCCGCGGAGGAGGTCGTCGACGACACCCCCTACCTCAGCTTGCGGGGCGATCGAGAGGAGCAAGCCTATGCTCTCTTGAAGGACCGAGTCTTCACCCACACCAGGGACTTCGACCCAACTCTCATGGAGAAGACAGGTATGAATCTCGAGTTCGTTTCCATTTGGAATGCTCTTGGTTGGGAGGAGTTTGCACCGGTCACAGAGCTTGGCTCTCGGCCCCTCACCATCCAGTTTCTTTGCTCTCTTCCGAGACCCCAGATGGCATTGAGTTTCGTCTTTTCGGGACTGATTATCGTCTTTCTTGGAAGGATCTTAGTCGTCTTCTTGGTTTTAGTCCTCGTTGTGCTGTCTCTTTGAAGCGAGCTTGTGAGGAATATGTTTGGGAATCTTTCTGAGCAAATATCTCTGGTCTTGTTTACAGTGGCAAGTTTGTACCTCGGTGCAACGATATTGTGCATCCCACTCTCCGCTTGTGGCACAAGTGGATTGCCATGACTCTCTTTCCACGAGAGGATGTTCGGCCCGTGCACAGTGATGAGATGATGCTATTATACACCACTGTCAACTGGATCAAGGTCTCTCCGTTAAAGCTATGATTCGGTAGTAGATGACGAATTTCAAGATGATAGGTCCTATTGAGTGTACGGCTTTGGTGACTCGTATTGCTCTCAGACTCGGGGTTCTTAGCAGGAATCCCGTACCCTTCATCGGGACGCCCCGAGTTCTCATTGATGAGGCATATCTGATCCAGGGACATATACTCAAGTGGGGCCCAAATGATTCCTTGACTTTCTTCTTCCCGGGCTATACAAACCAAATCCTGTTACCTAACCCGGGGTTTGGATTGTATAATTCGGAGTCACTCACTATTCCCCTTGTTACACAAGAGGAAAGCCGTCGTGCTAGTGTTTCAGGCAGGTCCACCAGGAGTGCGGTGAAGAGAGCACACATGCAGCAGCAGCAGCAGTCACAACCGACACCACCACCACAGCCTCAGCCACAGCCTGTTACACCACTGGTGGCAGGAGGGGCCCCTGCGGGGTACATGTTCGGGGTTACCCCTGGATATGCACCTAGTTGGGACCAGCCCACCTACTAGCCGAGTGCGAGTGGCACGGCTTGGGCGGGCGTGAGCAGAGCTCAGTGGGCCACACCTGCTAGTTCTAGCTCTGGTGGTCCACCTCCGTCTTCATCCTTCCGGCGACACTCTTTAGCCTCGGCACGTGATGCTCAGTTCGCACAGCAGATGGGGGAGCTTACCGTCCAGGTCACGGGATTGGAGGAGACGCTGAACACCCACGTTGAGTCTACCTCAGCGTGGCAGCGTCAGGCTGGTGAGAGGATAGCAGCCATGCAGCAGGATCAGCAGCAGTACATGGAGGCGCAGAGGGCTTACTACGCGAGTCAGGGTTTCTTCTTCCCTCCTCCGCAGTGAGCTTGAAGCTAGCTTGGGGGAGGACCCCCATCCTGAGGTAACTTGTATCTTCCATCATTTTCAGAATATCTTATAAATGAAAATCCAAAAAAATCTACAAAAAATAAAAAGACCAAAAATATTTATTTTCATCATCATCATTTGCTTAGTTTGCTTTGATATGCTTAGTAAGAATGCTTTGCCTCTATGGTTGAAATGATGAATAGTTGCTCTATTTATTCTCCTCGTATGTCTTGCCTACAACTTTGTATCCTACCTAAGTTTTGAGTTTGTTGGCTTGTTGTTCAAACCTTAGCTTGAAAACTGTGGGTAGCAGAAAGCATGATCCTTGCCTAAGTTGTTGTGAGACATGATATGGTATAATAGAGTACTATGATCTTGTGCTTAGTGATGCTTGACATCCGGAGTTTTCCTTTTTGAAAAATCAAAACATGATGAGTTCCTCAATGATGAGAATTTCCCATCCAAGGCCATATGTAGATTCTAGTTTTTAGCCTCCACATATGCAGCTTGTTCTCTCATTGAGCTTTGTCAAATTGTTGTGACCCTTGTTAGAACTCATACTCCCCTGATCAAGATCACGTACACGTTCATGCTAAACTTCTACACTGGAAGTTAAGCATTCGTCATTTGCTCCATACTGCTTATGCATTCTTCCACAAATAAAACTCTATGTATCTTTGCATTGCTCATCCCTCTCCAAATATCTCCAATAGAGACAAAGGGCTAGCTGAAAAAAAAAGAAAGAAAAAATAGAGAAAAGCATGCTCAAAAGCATGGCAAAAATAAATAAAGAGAGCTACCCAAGTCTCGAAAATTTCAAAGGAGAAAAAGGGATTGATATGTGCAAGAAAAATAGTTCCACCATATAGATGGTAAAAACTTGTACCTACTCCGGGGCTAGTGTCCACCTTAACATCAATCCCTCATTTCCCTCATATAAAGCATGGCAATATCTAGCACCCATTTCCGGGCCTAGTATCCACCTTGCCATGCTCACATCCATCACACACATATGCACATCTTGATCAGGATTTATGTTTGTCTCTTCCAAGGATCTGGTTTTTGACTTAGCAAAACATAAGAGACAAGTATGCCACATCTTCCCTACCTACAGCTCCACATAGAGCCTATTAGGAGTAGGATGAGAAGAAAGGCAACATCGATGCCTTGGTGAGGAACCATACACCTTTGAGCGATCCGAGAGTATCATTTGAGGAACTCTGATTTTCTTTTGAAAAATTTGCAAAACCTCCGGATTGATAAGCTGATCAAGGTATGAGTGATTATGCACATGCTATATAACCATTCTGTCCCTCAACCGCCCAAGGCAGGTGAAGCTATATGCCCCACGTATCAGGCGAAAGGTAAGAACATTGCCAACTTGTTCAACTCTTGGTAGAGTACTTTGTTGTATGTTTGCCATAAGTTGAGAATACAACATTGTAGCAACTCTTGATCAACCAACCTAAGTCTCTAATGTCTTGCTTCGAGACGAGCAAGAGGTTAGCTTGGGGGAGTTTGTTGATGGTGGAAATTCACCATTTCCAACCCTCAATATTCTCACATAAATGGAGGCATATGCATTATTTACTAGCATTTAGGTTTGAATAATGTAGTTCCACTTGTCCTTGCAGATTATTTGTATGTAGGTGATTTATCCTTTAAAAGAGATGGAAACCCCACTTCTATGAAGAAGCCATGCCAACTCAGCTGAGGAGGTGGCTGCCACCAAGGGAAACATGGCAATCCACGTCATCGATCCAGGGGAGGCACTCACCGACGAATCAGAGGACGCCACATGGACTTCACATGGATCAAAGGGCCCACCTCGGATACCAAATCAAGCGTGCCCACAGGGCAGCCAACCAGAGGAAGCACACTAGGTGGGGCCACCCTAGGGGGCCGGCCGATCCTAGGATCGGCCGAACCGCCTTAGGGGGTTCCATCCTGGCCCTCCACGTGGTAGCTCTTTATTGGTCCTTTGCATCACTCCTGGGTGTTTAGGGGCCATTTGGTGCTCCGAGCAAGCCTTGTCCTTGCCTATAAATAGAAGGGGAGGGGCTCCCATTTCTCACACACCACTCTCTCATTCTCCTCTCACTTTTAGTTTCCAAGGCTAGGCGGTAGGCTAGAGTAGCTCTTCTTCAGGTTCCAAGTCCTCTTAGAAGTCTAGGTATGAGTTCTCTTTTATCTTTATTTCTTTGTATGACTTTGATCTACTTCAGTTATTTAGCTATTTCATATAAAGTCATGGTAGATCATATTCTTGATATGTTCTTGAGTTCATCCTCTGTTCATCATTTAGAGGCTCGTGTTCTTCGTGAACACTACCTTTTGATCCACTTGAAGGATGATAAACTCCTTCCTTATGTGTTTGTTCATAAGTTAGAGGCTCGTGTTCTTCACGAACACGACCCTTTGATCTTGTTGATTAGACATAAGAGAGTTCATATATGTTCGTATGTCTAGCCTTAGTTGATCTTGTTAGATGGCATGAGAGTGTTGCATGAGGTCTGTGTTCAAGCTACGGTACTCGATCTAGTTGACCAGTCTTCTGGTGGCTCTCACCCTGGGTCACAATAGCCCGGGCCGGGTGGAGTCTAGCAGCAACGTAGGCATGGTGCCTGGGTTGTCTGGCTACGATAGTTATGAGCATACCCCCCATAACGAGAGGTCGGTCCTCAGGTGGTGACAGCCCTGTTGGATCCTAAGGCAACCTCCGCATTGGGGTACCTGCTGTAGGAGTCTAAAGTATAGTTTCGCAGAGTGCTGGTCGTCGCGGGCTAGCTCCCCGTTTGTACCTGGGTGCTGAACCATGTCTCCCTCCTGCAATACTCATGCCCATCTCTTGTATCTTCTAGCTTTCTATGTTTAGTACATTAGAACCTAGAGCTAACTCGTATGTTTCCCCTAAGCCGTAGTGTGCTAGAGTAGAGGTAGATTTGAGGTGTGTGTGTCACACTACCCCTTATATCTTTTATCTTAACCCTGCCATTGAGTGTGTTGTTCCCTATATCTATCTCTTGGTCTACATTCAGAGCAAAAGCATAAGTCTAAGATATCAGCCATTGCCTTTCGCGGATTCGATACCCTTGGAATACTCTCCTTCCTTGGGGAAATGCTACAATGGTTTATCTGTGTGCTTGCGGATTCGTTCATGATCGTTTAGATTAACCTTTGGCAAGTCTCGATGTTCACGCTAACTTGCGCCATTAGTTGTGACATTGGGAAATGCCAACAAGCATTTCTAGCACCGACGCTAAGAATGGATTCCAAATCTGTTCTTTAGTGATCGACGTTTAGAAATGTCAACACTTGCCATGCTCATATCCATCACACACATATGCACATCTTGATCAGGATGTATGTTTGTTTCTTCCAAGGATCCGGTCTTTGACTTAGCAATATATGAGAGACAAGTATGCCACATCTTCCCTACCTACAGCTCCATATAAAGCCTATTAGGAGTAGGATGTGAAGAAGGGCAACATTGATGCCTTGGTGAGGAACCATACACTTTTGAGCGATCTGAGAGTATAATTTGAGGAACTCTGATTTTCTTTTGAAAATTTTGCAAAACCTCCGGATTGATAGCTGATCAAGGTATGAGTGATTATGCACATTCTATATAACCATTCTGTCTCTCAACCGCCTAAGGCAGGTGAAGCTATATGCCCCATGTTATCAGGTGAAAGGTAAGAACATTGCCAACTTGTTCAACTCTTGGTAGAGTACTTTGCTGTATGTTTGCCATAAGTTGGGAATACAACATTGTAGCAACTTCTGATCAACCAACCTAAGTCTCTAATGTCTTGCTTCGAGACGAGCAAGAGGTTAGCTTGGGGGAGTTTGTTGACGGTTGAAATTCACCACTTTCAACCCTCAATATTCTCACATAAATGGAGGCATATGCATTATTTACTAGCATTTTGGTTTGAATAATGTAGTTCCACTTGTCCTTGGAGATTATTTGTATGTAGGTGAGTTACCCCTAAAAAGAGATGGAAACTCACCTTCTATGAAGAATCCATGCCAACTCAGCTGAGGAGGTGGCTGCCACCAAGGGAAACTGTCATTCCACGTCATTGATCTAGGAGAGGCACTCACTGACGAATCAGAGGACGCCACATGGACTTCAAATGGATCAAAGGGCCCACCTCGGATACCAAATCAAGCCATGCACTGGGGATGGATTAGAGGGCCCACAGGGCAGCCACCCAGAGGAAAACCACCCCGAGTGAGGGGCCTAGGGGGCCGGCCGATCCTAGGATTACCGAGCCGCCTCTGGGCCGCCCCATCTCGTCCCTACACGTGGCACTCGCTCATTGGTCACTTGCTGCATCTCGAGGTGTTTTGGAGCACTTTGAGCCTCCGAGCAAGCCTGGTCCTTATCTATAAATAGAAGGGGAGGGGCTCCCATTTCCCACACACCACTCTCTCATTCTCCTCTCACTTTTAGTTTCCAAGGCTAGGGGGTAGGCTAGAGTAGCTCTTATTCAGGTTCCAAGTCTTCTTTGGAGTCTAGGTATGAGTTCTCTTTTATCTTTATTTCATTATGTGACTTTGATCTACTTCAGTTATTCAGCTATTTCATATAAAATCATGGTAGATCATATGCTTGATATGTTCTTGAGTTCATCTTTTGTTCATCATTTAGAGCCTCATGTTCTTCATGAACACTACCTTTTGATCCACTTGAAGGGTGATGAACTCATTCCTTATGTGTTTGTTCATAAGTTAGAGGCTCGTGTTCTTCACGAACACGACCCTTTGATCTTATTGACTAGACATAAGAGAGTGCATATCTGTTTGTATGTCTAGCCTTAGTTGATCTTGTTAGATGACATGAGAGTGTTGCATGAGGTTTGTGTTCAAGCTACCGTACTCGGTCTAGTTGACCAATCTTCTGGTGGCTCTCACCCTGGGTCACAATAGCCCGAGCCGGGTGGAGTCTAGAAGCAACGTAGGCATGGTGCCTAGGTTGTCTGGCTACGTTAGTTATGAGCATACCCCCCGTAACGTAGAGGTCGGTCTGCAGGTGGTGATAGCCCTGTTGGATCCTTGAGCAATCCTCCGCGCTAGGGTACCTGTTGTAGGAGTCTAAAGTCTAGTTTCGCAGAGTGCTGGTCGTCGCGGGCTAGCTCCCCATTTGTACCTGGGTGCTGAACCTTATCCCTCTCATGCAATACTCGTGTCCATCTCTTGTATCTTCTAGCTTTGTATGTTCAGTACATTAGAATCTAGAGCTAACTCGTGTGTTCCCCCTAAGCCGTAGTGTGCTAGAGTAGAGGTAGATCTGAGTGTGTGTGTCGCACTACCCGTATATCTTTTATCTTACCCCTGTCTTTGAGTTTGTTGTTCCCTATATCTATCTCTTAGTTTACATTCAGAGTAAAAGCATAAGTCTAAGATATCCGCCATTGCCTTCCACGGATACGATACCCTTGGAATACTCTCTTTCCTTGGGGAAATGCTACAATGGTTTATTTGTGCGCTTGCGGATTCATTCATGATCGTTTAGATTAACCTTTGGCAAGTCTTGATGTTCACACTAACCCGGCGTCGTTAGTTGTGACGTTAAGAAATGTCAACAACCAATTGGCTGGAGCTAAGGTCTTCTCTAAGATCGATCTTGGTTATGTCTTTCGGTCTTACAAATGCCCCAGCCTACTTCATGTACCTTATGAATTCTGTATTTATGACGGAGTTGGATAAATTTGTGGTGGTATTCATTAATGACATCCTTATTTATTCCAAGAATGAGGAAGAGCATGCGGAGCATCTTCGCATTGTCTTACAACGCTTAAGAGAGCATAAACTTTATGCTAAGCTCTCCAAGTGTGAATTTTGGCTAGATAGTGTTAAATTTCTGGGGCACATTATTTCCAGCGAGGGTATTTCTGTCGATCCAAGCAAAGTGCAAGAAGTTATGGATTGGCAACCCCCTAAATCAGATCATCAAATCAGCAGTTTTCTAGGCTTGCTCGGATATTATCGCTGCTTCATTCCGGATTTCTCTAGGATTGCTAAGCCTATGACTGAGCTGCTAAAGAAAGGCATAAAATTTGTGTGGAGTGAGGCTTGTGATAAGGCTTTCCGAAAACTAAGGGAACTTTTAACTTCAGCCCCAGTGCTAGCACAACCGGACAATTCTAAACTGTATGAAGTTTATTGTGATGCTTCAGGCACGGGTCTTGGTTGTGTCCTTATGCAAGAAAATTGGGTTATTGCCTATGCCTCACGGGCGCTTCACCCTCATGAAAAGAATTATCCCACACACGACTTAGAGCTAGCAGCGGTTGTTCATGCTTTGAAAATTTGGAGGCATTACCTTATGGGAAACCGTTGCAATATCTTTACTGACCACAAAAGCCTCAAATACATTTTCACTCAAGCTGATCTAAATATGAGGCAAAGAAGGTGGTTAGAATTAATAAAAGATTATGATCTTGAGGTCCATTATCATCCTGGAAAGGCGAATGTAGTTGCAGATGCTCTTAGCCGCAAGGCTCACTGCAATTGCCTATCAATGGAACCTTATAATTACACTTTATGTGAGGAGTTGAGAAGGCTTAACTTGGAAATGGTTGAACAAGGAAGCCTAAATGCTATCTCCACTGAGTCTGACTTATTTGATAGAATTGTCAAGGCTCAACTTCAGGATGAGAGCATTCTTTTGATCAAACAAAAATTTTTAGGAAAAGATCCCAAATATGATTGCTTCAGGAAGGATGAGAAAAATATAATCTGGTTTGGGCAACACCTTGTTGTTCCAGATAATTGGGATTTGAAAAAGGAAATCTTTGATGAAGATCATCTCTCTAAATTGTCTATTCATCCTGGGAGTAGTAAAATGTATCAAGACTTAAAGGAGAATTTTTGGTGGTCCAATATGAAGGTGGACATAGCCAAATATGTGTCGGAATGGGATACTTGTCAAAGAATTAAAGCAAGTCACTTGAAAGCTTCTGGTACTCTTCAACCCTTACCCATACCTTCATGGAAGTGGGATGACATAAGTATGGACTTTGTTCCCGGATTGCCACTCACATCTAGGAATCATGATTCCGTCTGGGTTATTGTGGATAGGTTGACAAAGATAGCTCACTTTATTCCCGTCCACACCAAATATGATGCCAAAGATTATGCAAGTCTATATGTTGAGCACATCATTCGCTTGCATGGTGTTCCCAAGACCATTATTTCAGACAGAGGTTCTCTCTTTGTGTCACGCTTCTGGGAACAATTACACAAATCACTTGGTACCAAAATTATACAAGGTTCAGCTTATCATCCTCAGACTGATGGTCAAACTGAAAGAGTGAACCAAATTCTAGAGGACATGTTGAGAGCCTGTGTTATTTATTTTGATAAAAGTTGGGACAAGTGTCTAGCTTTGGCAGAATTCTCTTACAATAATAGCTATCAAGCTAGCTTGAAAATGGCACCTTTTGAGGCTCTTTATGGACGGAGATGTCGCACTCCCTTGAACTGGTCATAGGTCGGTGAGAGGAAATTCTTTGGTCCAGCCTTAGTTAAGGATGCCGAAGAAAAGTTAGGGTAATCAAGGAAAATTTGAGAATAGCCCAAGAAAAGCCAAAGAGTCACTATGACAAGGGAAAGGCACCTAGGAAATACAAAGTTGGTGACTTTTTGTATTTAAAAGTTTCACCAACCAAGAGTGTCCAGAGGTTCGGTGTTAAAGGAAAGCTAGCCCTCGCTACATCGGTCCCTATGAAATTATTCAAGTTTGTGGACCAGTAGCATATCGTATTCGGCTTCCTGAGCGATTCTCTGCCATACACAATGTGTTTCATGTCTCACAATTGAGAAGATGTGCTCATGAACCGGCCAGAGAAGTTATTGAAGAAGCTAATTCTTGGATTGAACCGGATCTCTCTGTCGTTGAACATCCTTTAAGAATTCTTGATGTAAAAGAAAGAAAAACTCGAAAGCAATTCGTAAAGATGTATAAAATCCAGTGGAGTCATCATCTTGTCGATGAAGCTACTTGGGAAACTGAACATTATCTCAATGAGAATTATCCGGGTTTTCTTCAATCTAGACATCGTGAGTTTCTTTTCCCTATTTTCATCTTTTAATTCTTAATCTCGGGACGAGATTTCTTTTAAGGGGGTAGGCTGTAATATCCCTGATATTTATTAACACTAAGTACTTCAATTAGTCATGTTAATCAGGTTTAATTAGTATCTAAGCATGTTTGACATGATTGTGCACACTTTTACACAAAGACCCTTGGTCAAACCCTCAAATCATGGTCAAACCCCTAGAGCTCCAAAAGGTTGTTTCGGTTTTCTTGCGCGTTCTCCAAATTTCACTATAGAAGTTCAAAATCGGCCAATATAAAAGTTTTTCCTTATCTCCGGCAACACATTTTTCACAATTGGCGGACATTCAAATTTTGATTGGAAGTTCGCTTAAATTCGAGTTGAACACGCTGTGCACAGTAAACCGGGGCCGAGATTTACAGCAAGTTCATCGAGTTTTTCCCACCAATCTATTCACCAAAACATAGGTCGCCCTTTGGGAAAGTTGTAGTGCTATAGCTCTTTTACAACTTTTATTTTTGGAGATTTTTGATTTAGTTGCCATTTTTAGGAGTTTGGTATTTTTGAAAACGGGCGCTTGAAATAGAATTGAACACGGCGTCGCCGTCGCTGCGCCCGGCGCGCGCGCGTCTGCGTGCCATCGCGTCCACGTGGCGCCTGGGCACACCTCCGGCAAACGGTCACCCGGATGGTCCCGCTGTGGACCACGCGACCCCTAGGGGGCTCCGCGCACCCCTGAGCCATACGCCGTGCCCAGGGGCGCGACCGCGGCCTGGCCACGGGCCCGCTCGGCCACACACCGCGAGGTCTCCTTGCACATGCGGACGACCAGCTGGCCCCCGCATTGCCTTAAGGCGGGTCGCAACATCCTCGTCCACGTCGTTCCCTTGCGCGCGCGCGGCAAAAACACGAAGCCATAGCGTAGCGTTGCCGCTCCTCTGTCCGCCGCCGCCAGTCCTAAGCGCCGCCGCCGCGAGCTTCCGTTCCGCTCGCACGCGCCGCTCCTTCCTGCTCCTCTCCCTCCCTTAAACCCCAGAAGCGCTCCCCGGCCCTCGCAGCCCTGAAATTCGGTCGTCGTTGCCAGGGAGCCGAGCTCCGGCGGCCGCCGCTCCTACACGCCGCCGAGGGGGATCGCTGGCGCCGTCTCCGGCCGAACCAGCTACCCCAGCAGCTTCAAGTGTGCCCCCTTGGGCTCCACGGCCACTCACCCGAGCCGCTCCGCCGCCCCTCCGGCCGCCGGAGTTCGCCCTATGCCGGCAAGGGCATATGTGTGATGATTGAAGTTTGTTTAGGGTGGTTTAGGTGAAATAAGGACTGATTCGTAAATTCTAAAAAATAATACAAGGGTCTAACTGTAAATATTGTTTAGGGTTTTGGCTAGAACTTAGAAAATGCATTAACATAGTAGAAAATTCAGAAAAATATAAATCCAATTGTTTTGGATTCTTTGTGAGCAGATCCACAACTTGTACAAAAGTTGTATAGGATTTTTCTTAGTAGTTTTGAAATGTAAATTCAAACTCAGTTTGAGGCACTTTTATTGTAATTCAAAATGTACACAGGCAATGAATGTGAAATTTGGATATGTTGTTTTGTGAGCCATGTTTAGATCTGTGACCAAGTTTCACACATGTTTGTTGTGTAGATTCATAGTTACGATTTTTGAAAGATTTATGTTAGTTTAAGCTTGATGCTTTTTATAGTCCCCTCAAGATATAAATTCCTTAAGCACCTATGCACCCTAGGCTTTTGTCATGATGTTAAGCATCTCTGGAAAAATATTGGTGATTTTAGGAGCTTGTTTGAATGTTGTTTGGTATTTATACTTGTGAAGGATGTTAAATGCATAACTTGAAAACTATGATAGATCCACTTGTATGTGTTGGTCAGGAGCATAGCTTTGTCATGTTTGAACTGTAGGAAAAATTTGAGGTCAAAAAGATTAGTAGATCTTTTTGTATGAATTAATGAAGTTTATATAGGTTGAATCTTGTATTTTTCATTTAAATTAATTTATAAATGATCTGAGGCTGAAATTTGGTATTTACGTTTGTTGTAGTCATATGCTGATGTGGTAAAATTTTCATACCAGTTGGAGCTATATTTTAATTAATATAAATTATGAATGAATGGCTAGTTAAAAATGGAATAAATAGATGTATAGTTATTATTTAAGTTTAATGATGGTGTTTATGTTTAGTTTCTGTTTGAAATAATTTTAAACACACCCCCTATTGTTTGATGAAGTTTGTTAAATTAATTTGCTTAAATATGCACACAATCACCATCAAAGTCATAACTAGTCCATCATCACTCACCCCCTACCCTTAATGAAGTTTAGTAAGTTAATTTGCTTAGATGTGCACACAATCACCATCAAAGTAGTAGTTAGTTCACCCTCACCACACCCCAATACTTTTGTGAGCTTTCTTAGTTGTTTAGATGAATGTGGCCCACAAGAGTTGGGTTTGGTGAAAATTCTCCCACTTTCAGCATAAACTAATGCATATGCATATAACGTGTAGATCTACCCGACGGGACGTACACGCTCACGCAGGAAGAGGAGGGATCTGCTAGTGGGGAATTGAATCAAGCTAGTGAGCAGCAAGACCTGGACCAAAGTCCAGAAGAGCCCAAGGCTAGTGCTGAGTTAGAGGAAGGCAAGCACCGGAGTTGCATCTAACCCTTTTTCTAAATTCATGCTTTATCTTCAATATTTATGCTTTACTTGTGCATTTAAGTTTCAGGAGTTGTTTTGAAACCTAGATGCATGATCCTTAGGATTCCTATGCTCTTATACTAGTATGTTAGGACGCTAGTGCCATGCTCTAAGGATACAATACAAGTCGAGTAATGACTCATTGCTCGCAAGATATAGGATGCTTATGTTGGAATCATAAGTTGGTTAAATTAACTCGCTCATGTGGTAAGAGCAATGGGTTCGGTCTCGACCGAGTAGCATGATGCTGGTCTAAGCTATTGAACGTACCAAGTGCTTGTCGGGAATCGGACCGGTAAGCCTAGTACCTAATGAACCAGTGCGGGGACTTTATCGCTACTACTCTTGAGATGCGTCTCCCGGTTTGATTCCGGTAGTGCAAGTGTGAGTCTGGACGTGCCGTGTGAGGGCATTCCAGTAACCTTGTACTTAAGACTGTGGCATCTGTCCCTAATCTGGGGAATGACGGGAACCACCTGGTCGGGGTAGACCCCGCATTTGTTTCTCTTTGGATTCTTGGGGTCTACCTTCTTCCGTGTATCTTGGGTTTACCTTGCAAGGATATAAATCGATCAATCGTCGGTCACTCGCCATTATCTGAGTCGGCTTGACCACTGGCTACCCCATGTTTATTTATGAAACATTTTGGATTAATATTGTTGACTGATTAATCTTGTTTGTACAACCATGCTTGTTTAGTTAGGTGCATACCTAGAATGGATAACATACTAGAACTTGAGCTAAAATTTGAAAGTAAGGATCAACTCTTAGATGCTTTTGGCAAAACAAACCCACCAGCCAAAAAGCCTTGCATGTCTAGTTGTATCTTTTATTTTGTCGGGTTAGTCTTGCTGAGTATTAGCATACTCAGCCTTGCTTAATTTGTTGTTTTCAGGTAACACCATCTGGCCTGGTACTATTCCAGATGGTTGGGAGATTGAATGGGAAAATGACAATGAGGAGTGATATATTGTGGATGGCCTCCCATATGTATCACGTGTCTAGTTTTAATTCCGCTGTTTAAACTCTGAACCATATTTACTTTCATGTACTAAAAACCTGGTTTGTAATATTATGTACTTGTGGACCTTTATGTAATATCGAACTTGTACTCTGGTCCCGCCTTCATGTGGGTTTAGCGCATATTCTCGATCCTGTGTAAGTGATTCACCGGGCATGACCCGGCAGAGGCGACAAAATACATCCTGGTTATCACTTATGAGCCAAGTGGACCGGCTTAGGTGATAATCCGGATTTATTTTGAGCGGTTCTGTCATAGAAACGAGGCCAGTGCATGGATCTTTGTGGCGGGCGTGGCGAGGCCCCTTCGCACAAGAGAGGGGGAGTCCAGCGGCAGATGAGGCGAGGCCCCCACACGTTGTGGTTGCTCGGTCTCGGTGTTTTCAACCTGTCAGGTGGCTTGCTTTGGTGCAGCGGCACTACAACAAAGGTTCCTACATGACAGTGGCCTTCTCGGCGTGGTGGTGTCCGCCCCTTTGCTTCTTCTTTGGTGCTGGACCGTGTCGGTGTTCGACGATTGCAAGTGTGCGGTTTGTGGGTTGTTGCCGCGGATGTTTCCGTCTTCGCTGAGTGGTAACCTGCGTTGATGTCCCAATCCAACCGGGTGAGTATAGATGTTTTTACTTTCTTTTATGTTTCCTGCCTATGACCTTCCGGGGTCATAGTCTTCTATTTTTTTCTGCTATATCAATGAAACATGCACTATCTTGTGCGGTTCGTTCAAACAAAAAAAATTAGCCAGGTGTTTGGCAGGTTGTGCCTATTACACATTTATTCCAAAGGAAATACAATATATTGTACTAGTACATATTTGATCCAACCTTATGACATACTTTCTCATCTAAAAGGGAAATATGTATTCCTTAAATTAAAAGGTAATGTTGCATAGTTCTTCATTGAAACATACAATTTACGTGCATGCATCCTAGGAGCACTTAAACGTTGTTAGTCGTACATATAATTAGCGTGGCAAGTAGATTGAAGAAGAAAATTGGTGCTCCAGGCTGTACCCTGAGACCCCTTGAGATGACGAGTGAGCAGCACTGCCAGGGTTGGTATATGCGTGCAAATTCCTAGCATTGGGGCATAACAGAGGCTCAACCTCTTCATCAGTTTTAGCCAAATTCTGTATTTTTCTCTGCGATTTAGCTATCAGGAACTGCAGCCTCATATCTACTTCTTTCATAGTTGGCCTATGTCCTCCTTTGTCCCTTAAGCATGCTTCTGTAAGTAAGGTAATATCATTAATCTCTTCTTGGTCTGCCTCTTCGACAATACGTGGATCTATTATTTCCATAACAACCCCTTCACGAAGCCCTTCAATGAAGTAATGAGACAAGCTTTGGTTCGCGCCTGAGCTATTGATAAAAATTGGTTTTTTCCTTGTCAAAAGTTCCACAAGTATCACTCCGAAACTATATACATCACTCTTCTCAGTTAGTTCACCGGTATGATAGTACTCTGGATCCAAGTAACCAAATGTTCCTTGTACAATTGTCACCACACGAGTTTCTTCAAGTGAAAGAGATCTTGAAGTACCAAAGTCCGAAACTTTTGCGGTGAAATTTTCATCCAAGAGTATATTGGAAGACTTGACGTCTCTATGAAAAATTGGAATTGCAGCAGCTGAGTGTAGATAAGCAAGTGCCCCTGCTGTTTCCATTGCAATCCTTATACGGTCAATCCATGATAACAAGCATTTTGTTGTAATATCTGTGTGAAGAAGATCATATAGTGTGCCATTTGATATGAATTCATAGACTAGCAATGGAACCTCATCCTCTAGGCAACAACCAAAAAGTTTGACCACATTGCGGTGTATGATTTGAGACAGAATAGCAACCTCATTGATAAACTGGTCTGTCTCCATTTGCTCCACTACTTTAGATTTTTTTATAGCCACAACACGCTGGTCCGATAGAATTCCTTTATATACTGTACCATGTCCTCCACAACCAACAACACGAGTAGCGTCGAAGTTGTTGGTTGCCTCCTCTAGTTCCTCCAAGGAGAATATTTTTGTTTTATTTGCAGTGCTATCATTTGAGATCAGTTGCTCCAAGAGTATACCTTGATTTTTCTTGAAGTATGCTCTTCGAATTCTCTTCCGGATGCCTTTCTTCCACTCCCGGATGAGTACCATTGCACCTAATGCAACAGATATTGAGCCAAGGCCACAAGCAACCCCAATTGTAATACCTACAACCATTAAATGTGGAAATTAACATTTTGTGACCTCAAATTCCAATGATGGATAAAAGATCGATGACTTACCAAGAATTAGATTATGCTCCTTAGTTGACATGACACATTTCTGTTTTGTGGGATCATACACCTTTCCATGGGAGCAGGCTGTACAATTGAAGCCCCCATCATAATTGTGGTATATTCCATTGCATACATTAGAAATTTAGAATGGAGCTCTCACCAATCTCTACATATGGTATACTCTTTCCGTCCCACAAAAAATGTTCATTTAGCTTTCAAATTTTGTCCCATAAAGAATGTTCATTAGCTTGTAGTAAAATTAATCTAATTAAAACAACACTCATACCAAGAAAAATACATTGAGAAATGCATAGAGCCAATGAAATAATATGTTGATTTTTTTTCTCTAGTTCCAATGCACATGCATTTATTTAGATAAAAAACCAAGCAGAATACACGACTTTCAACTTCAACTAATATGAGTAATTAGAGATAGCATGGTCATTTGATACAATTACAAGTGTGTCCAAAATGTTATAAAGGAACAATCTTTGTGGGACGGAGGTGCTGGTGGTGCAAGCGGATGCATCAAGATTCTAAATTAGGCATTATTTAAATCGGCAAGCGGATGCTCATATGCTAATTAAAACCCATTTCATAATCCTCAGGTAAATTCGTGAGACGAATCTATTGAGTCTAATTAGATCATGACTAGATAATATGGTGATACAGTAAACATCTTCTAATGATGGCTTAATTAAGCTTAATAGATTCGTCTCGTGATTTCCGGTCCATCTATATAATTAATTTTATAATTAAATCATATTTAGTCCTCTAATTAGCATCGATAAATTTGATGTGACATTTTCGACAAGTTTCTTCAACCATCTAAACAAGGTCTTACTAAGCGTGTTTTTGTTTCCCTAGGTGAAATTTTTTCCTCAGGGAATCTTGCATGTATGGAGTACTAAATGAAGTCTATTTGCAAAACTTTTTCACATATGAGTGCAACTTTACACGACGAATCTAATAAACCTAATTAATTCATAATTTACTATAGTAATGCTATAGTAACCATTCTATAATAATGTAGTCAAAAGCCTCATTCTTCTCGCACATTAACGTAGGGGTTGTTGAGGTAGTTTTATAAACTGACTTTATTTAATACTCTCAATTAGCAGTCAAAAGTATGTACAATTTTTCAACCCCAAACCAAACACACAGTGTGTACTGTTGCGGACTTGCAATTCTTTATAAAAGTATTTGAAAAATGAGATACTGTTCAAATATAGTTTAAGAGAGAAACATACCTACACAATTGTTTTGCAGATACGGATTTCCATGGAAACCATCAGCACACTTGCAGAGATACCCATAATGTATTTTCCCTCGCGTGACATCTTGGCAGTTACTGTTGGGACTGATACACGCATAGTAGTACTTACCACTACTTTGCGTAGCTTGTTGACAAGTCAAGTTTGCAACAACCCACTTTATTACTATTTCATCTTCCTGTGAGAAATCATAAATACCATCCACAACCGACTCGTAAAAAGAGTACCGAAAATCATAAGTACCATCATAGTTGGAATTGACTATCCTTTCCATGTTATTGGAGTTTGTGTCATTCAGCATGTTGCTAACAGCCAGAACCCCGTCATCAAGTGATATATAAGTCACACGATATTGTGCGTACCGACGGTCAAGAACGGTGACATCACCTGTGCAGTTGAGTCGAAAGTTATCATTTGCATAACAACCTTCTTCAATCCCAAATGGGAATGGAATACTAATGTTCCCACATGATCTTCTACAGTCCTCTTTAGGCGTTGAATCGTAAGCTGCTTCATGACAAATAAATAAGGTGAGGAATTGAAGTAGGACTAAATTAAATCTAAATAAATTAACAAGGTTACTTTATATTAGAAGAAAAACATTCTTCTGGTTTCACAAGCTCTATGAGACGACAATTAATTTTCAAGCTAATTGCATGACAAGGCAAACTGCGGCGGCAAAAATCCCATGCCATAGTACACGTGACTAGTACTACGGGAAACCGCGAATATGACGTCAACCTACTACTACTGGCAAAGGCCGAAATCCCGTCGGCAAAGGATTTGCTGTGAGTGACTCTCGGCAAAGTTCTCACGGCATGCCGAGAGCCGGCCCATGGGGCTGCCAAGAACAGCTCTCTGCAAAGTGAAGATGCATCATTTATTTTTCGCGCAAAATCGCGGTGTTAAGCGATCATCGGGATTCGAACCCACAACCTCACCTCTCATGTGAGCCTTCCTTATCACTACACCACACACTCATGCATCCATATCTAGTTTTCATTCTCCTCGTATTATACTACAACGAGTGTAAATTGCTTTTTAGACTTTAAACGTATTCAAATTAAAAAAAATTATCAACTACAAAGTTTCATAACTTTCTGAGATCTATAATTTTAATTTTAGGAGTTTCTCCATTCGAGGTCATTTACAAAATTTGAATTTCAAATTTGAGACATTCAAACCTAGTATTTCGTTGACAATATGATTTCAAATAAAAATGTTATAAATTACAAAGTTTCATAACTTCTCAAGGTCTACACTTTTATTTTTGAACGTTTCTCCATTTGAGGTCATTTGAAAAATTCAAATTTTCAAATTTCAAAAATTCAGACGTACTTTTTCTTGACAAAAGTAATTAAAATTAAAAACTTTTAACTACAAAGTTGTATAACTTCTGAAGTTCTACAACTTTTATTTGATCAATTGTTCATCCGATATAGTGGTAGTAACATTCTTCACAAATCTATATGGGGGTGATTGGCAGCCTGCACAAAGCCTATCCAGACTTATGGAATGCAGTCTGGTCCTGTTTGGCAGTCTGCATAGGGCCTTATGCAGGCTTAGGCTGTGCAAAAAGTGCCCTCCAGCCTGCATAAGTGGAAACGCAAGTGAGGAGCGTTCCCAGCTATGCAGGCTTGCATAAGCTATCGGTGCCGCTTCTGCTCACCCTCATGTCTGCCCGTCCGGCTCCACACACTGCGCCGCCGCCCGTCCGTCGTGCCGCCGCGGCTCCACCCTTACCCGCCGGCGTTCCGCGTCCGCAGAGCTCACCCGCATGGTCGGCGGCGGCGGTCCTGCGTGGCCGGCGACGGCAGCCCCACGCGGCGGAGCTCGCCCCCACTACGGCCGACGGCACCAGCAGCCCCGCGCACCAGAGCTCACCCGCACGGCCCGGGACTGAACCAAGCCGCGGCGACGGAGATGGTAGAGCTTGGGAGACGGCGGCGCTCCGGTAGCCGCAGCGACGGAGACGGTGGTGAGCTCAGGAGTGGTGTAATGGCTTCAAATCGGCGTCGTGGAGCTCCTCGTGGTGACGGCTCCCTCCAGTGGTCCCGACGAGCTCGATTGGCGGCACTTCCAATGGTCAGCGCCATCGACTTCCTTGGCTCCGACGAGCCCTATTGGCAGCGCTTTGATGGCGGAACGGTCACGGCCACCGGCAGTGGAGCTTCGACTTCCTTGGCTCTCACCCTCGCTCTCCGCCGCCACTGCATTCGTCGCATCTCAGGGAGGATTCGACGTATCCATCGACTTCTTCTCTCACACCCACGCTCTCCATCGTCACCACATCAGTCGTATCTCGAGCGGCTTCGGGCGAAGAAGTCGACGAATCGGGGTAGTGGCGCTCAACTCGGTGGAGGGCTCGGCCGGCGGAGGGGAGGCGGGCTCGGGCGGCGAGGCAAGAAGAGAGGTAGGAAAGAAGATGGGTGGTAACTTCACTTATTGGAGAAACATGGTCACCTTATCACATTATGCAGCTTGCCAAACACGAGCATAGCAAGTCAGGCTATCTTTAGCCACCCAACCAAACACCAGCGAATTACATTGATTTAGCCATACTTAGGCTACCCTGACTCCAGATTCTAGCCAGGCTAGAGTTAGTCAGGTTGCCAATCACACCCATATCTCTCACATAGTTTTATGAAACTATATAAGAGGTATAAGATTTTGTAAACAAAATTAGTACCACTTTGTCAAATGAATAAATGATCCAAATAAAAGTTGTATATCTTCAGAAGTTATGAAACTTTGTAGTTAAAAGTTTTTTAATTTGAATTAATTTACTGCTTCAAAAAGTGATTTGAATTTGAACTTTGCCGAGCCTTTTTGCAAATACTCACGGCAAAGTTTGATTTTGCCATCGGCCACAAAAATGCTTACGACATTTCTACGGCAAAATAGTTTTTTTGCCGAGAGCCGCTCTCAGCTAACTTCTTTTTCCACCACACAAAAAGGCTCACGGCAAAATAGTTCTTTGTCGAGAGCCGCTCTCGGCAAACTCCTTTTTGCTGTGAGCCATGCTTTTTGTCGTGAGTTTCGTCATGGCCGTCGGCAAAATGGTATTTTGTCGTGAGCTCATGGCAAAAAGGCCGGCTCACGGCTTACTCCGGATTTCTGGTAGTGTAGAAAAGATGTTGCTACCAACTACTCTCTCCGTCCTAAATTACTTGTCATTGTTGACTTTTGATCACATTTGACTATTCATCCTTTTCAAAAAATTATGTATGCAGTGTTTGTTTTGTTTGTGACTTATTTCATCGTCAAAATAATACTTTAAGTATAACTTTTTCTGTGGACTCTATTGCAATTATATAGACTCTGAAACAGACTCTGTCGTGGCCACAAACTTGCACACGACGCCCCGCACTCCTCGTTCTACAATGACCGCGCCATCCCCTGTTCCAGAGAAAAGAGTGCGTCCTCTAACAGACCTAAAGACCCGGACAACCTCTCAATGAACGGGCATGTATCAGGTGTTTATAAGACGCGTTAGATCACAACGATCGGGAGCAACTCCAAGAGACTCACTAAATTAGACTAGCTAAATTCACATTTAGCTAGTCATTTAGCTAGTACTCTTTGGGTGTGTTTAGATCTAAAAAATTTGCAAAAAACATCTCATCATCTATCACATCACCTCACATCACCTCTCACTATTTATCTGCATTTACACCAATTCTTTCCCAATTCAGCCAATTCATCTGGATCTAAACACACCTTTTCTCTATATTTCCTCTTCTTTCAACAGACTAGCTAAAATGACTAGTCATTCCACAACTAGGCCCACGTGTCATACCTTATCTCTTCTCCCACCTCTTTGGCTAGCGAAGGATAGCTAGCAGAGGGCGCTAGCCATCTTTGGCTAGCGAAGGCACAAGTTTAGCTAGCGAGGATATCTAGCGGGGTGTTTGGCTAGTCTGTTGGAATACTGTTTTTGTTAATTTTTTTCATTTTTTAGCTAGTCAAGTCAATATAGCTCAATATAGCTAGTCACTTGGAATTGCTCTTCAAACTCTAACAAACCAGGAACATGTGAACGTGCTCAGTTATCCAACAATAAGATGAATGGTCAAATTATGATCAAAAGTTAACAGTGACAAATAATTTGGAAAGGATGTAGTAAAAATGTGATGCGGCATCTTACCACAAGTTATTCAATAACCTTGTTTTTTTTAATTATAGCAGCTGTAACCAAACGAGGTAAAATCTGGAAATATATCTGCTGAATTATTTAAAATATGGTGAAAAAACAAGAAGAATCAAGGAGTTATAGACCTTGGATGCAGCCATTCACGACGTAGGGGTTGCCTTGGCCGTAATTGGGGCATGAGCAACTGTAGCCTCGTCCATATTGCAAATCCTGGCAGTTGCTTTCCTTATTACAAGCATAACTATCCTTATTCACTCGGGCACGTTCGCAATTCGGTTGGTCCGTGATGGCAATCTGAATTCTTGTATCTTCGACATTGCTTGTGTTGACCCAACTCGAGTAAAGATCCCTCAAAACGAATCTATAGTAGTATGGTAGTAAAACCTTGACATCATTTAGTTGTGCTCTTGTACCGTTGCGGCGGACGAGGTTAATCATAAAGGCTGGCAGGTCCCTCATCAACTCGATCTTGCAGCAGCCAATCCCATCACGACAGGAGCCGAAAGTATTAGCCCTCTCCATGGTAAGGTTATCTGTGCATATGCTCATGCAAGAACCAATGAGGTCAGTCCAGTTGTTACCAAACATGTAGACTTCGAGACCGCATCCAACAACATACAAACCATAGTTATTTTCACTGATAACAGCGCCACCATCAGGGCTACCCCAGGACATGTTGTAGGTGTCCACACCTTGCCCCATGGTGACATTGAAACCAACAGCAGAAGCAAGAGCAAAATTGGAGCCAGCGTAGATAGAAGTGATATTAGTTGTACTGTTTCTCAAGAAGAGGCTAGGAGGACGAGCTGTCAGGTCGCAGGTGAGCTCAAAGCCTTGCCGGAAGCAACCAGGGCCTATCCCGAAGGGGTAGGAGATTTTCACATCCCCGCAGTGGGTGGGGCAGCCAGCCAAGGAGTCATTGGAAGGGATCTGCAGGAGCCCTTTGCTAGCGTCTCCATGGCCGACCGCGGCCAGCGCTCGCGGAACAGCGGCCAAGCAGGCGAGCACAACACACATGCCAACTAGAACTCCAGCGGAGAACATCGTTGTATGGGTGATCTAGATCTGTAAGCTTCGCGTGTTTGTTTATTTGTGTCTGGTTTTGGGAGCGATGGGTGACAAGCATGCAGCAGTTGAGCGGTTTGTGTTGTTAATCCAAGGAGGAAGCGAGCATTGAGCATATATGGAATTCCGGGGGCAGCAGTCGTCCCATCAGATGTTACTGTCGTCGCTGGGTCGAAAGCTTTGTGTTGATTGACTTGCTGGTCTACGCTTATTGCTGACGGGCCATGTGTTTCTGCTATCATTTCACTTTACCAATGAATGAGACCGGAGTAAAGATATCTCGGTCACCCTAGCTAAGCTAAACGTTCTGGTTAACAAGAACCTCACCTACCGTGAACTGACTACATCATTTACATGGTCGTCCCTGGAATCTTCTCACGAGTTGGCATCGCGTCTGCGATGTGACCAGCTTCAATGTACTCGAGAGAATTCCATTTCAAAACAAAAAGGCAGTGTGTCTCCACGCTAACTACACTACTCTCAGGTCCGCTTTGGATCCTTGGAATTGAATTCCATTCTAATAATCGTAATTTAGACATATATTAATTAAGCTGATATAGTTTGTATATTATTGTTGACTATATGGAAGAGATAATTATTTGCGTAATTATAGCAGGGCAAAAGAGACTGAATACTACCCGGCCGTCCCGGCGTGTATGGTCCAGGTAAATTAGCCGTCATCGTCAATCAAAAACCTCGCATCAGTCCTTCAGCAACCACGGGGACTGAGTCTAATATGATAGAACAGTATTTTCGATCCTTCGAGCAATAAAAAAACTAAGTCGGTAGGGGTAAGACCGCCCCTACGGTTTTCATTGAGAGAAGAAAGTCTCCTACCGACTTAGAAAACTCCCGAACCCTGGCTTCACCGGCGAGAGGATTTTTTTTCGGAGATAAACTCCGACGAGGAAAACCTGCACCGAGTGAGTCTCGAACCCAGGGTGTGGACGCTACATCCAGCTGCTCCACCAACTGGGCTAGTGCCCGTCCTCATCCTTCGAGCAATAAAAGCAACGAGAAAATTGCTAACATGGGGCTACAAATATGGGGGCTTCACAATTTTGCCACTCTTAATGAATGACAAAGTGAGTCCATCTGTATCTATGAATTGTGGGCCATATGGTGAGAGCACAGATTTTCCGTTGAACCTCTCACTTCATCCCAAATTGTAGGTCATTTTGATGGAGTAATATTTTCTATGCACGTGAGACGGTTGTAGCGAACATGGTCTCATATACCATTTGTTCAAAGCTTAATTTTGGTGATTAATGACAACATGATCAATGGGACTAACTATATTGTTTAGCATGTCTTTGTAGACACTTCTAGGTTCCAAGGATGCAAAAATACCATATGCCAAAATGAGAAGATAGTATATTTTTCAAGGGTAAAAACCGTGGAAGAAAAAGAAAAGAAATGCCACCGTCGGATGAACCGACGGTACCCTTGGAAGTGGCGTCGGTGCAATCACCAGATGAAGTGGTACACTGCGGGAAGACTCAAGTCAACATGATGATCACCGGATCAACCGACGCCCCCATTTCTAGTTGCACCGGATGAATCAAGAGACCAAGCCTGCAGAAATCAATAGCACCGGATGAACCGATGGGTAAGTAGTGGTTCATCCGACGGCGTCAAATCAACTAACAGAAAGGTCCGGGGGCGAAGCTCTTCAGCACCGGATGAACTGATGGATACAAGGATTGAGCAACGGTTCATCCGATGACTTCGAAAATGCTACCAGAGAGGTTTTGGAAGCAAACATATCAGCACCAGATGAACCGATGGCTAGGCAAGAAGACCGTCGGTGCAAGCGTCGGAGGATATGTGTCAGTGGAGATGCAACGGCTAGGTGACGTGGAGGGCACCGGATGAACCAACGCCTATGGAAATGAGACCATCGGTTCATCCGACGGTACCAATTTCAGCAGCTTTTAGCCAACGGCTCTTTGGACGTCTTGGGCTATTTATACCCCCTCCACTCACCCATTTGGAGTTGCTGGAGTGTGTGGAAGTGCAGAGGAGTTCAAGACTCATAGAAGATCATATCCAAGCCATCTAAGTGCTAAATTGCTCATCTATAGACTTGCACATGCTTTGTGTGTGTGCTTAGTGTTAGGTTTAGCTTAGAGCTAAGTGAGTGCAAGGTGTGCCTACCTTGTGAGGTAATTCTCGAGTGGATCAAGTTGTACGAGATGCGCCGGAAGCCTTGGAGCCTAGGTGGCTCTCCGGCAAACGTCTTCGACTCTCCGGCTTGGTGTGGAGCGACGAGGACACTTTGTGCGGGGGACGTGGAGACCCCCTTCCCTTGGTGGAGAAGCTCCTTAGTGGAGGCGGCATCAAGGTGACCAAGGGAGCTTGACGAGTGCCTTCGTGACGAGCCTTTGTGGCAAGTCAAGTGGTGCTCTTGGGAGAGACTTGGTGACCGGGAAGCAATACTCTTGTGTAGAGTGCTTCAACAACGTGGACTAGGGGTGGCTTAGTGCCTACCGATACCACGGGATAAATCACGTGTCAAGAGTTTGCTTCCTCTCATCCCCTTTACGTTTCCGCATTAAATTCTTGCAATCCTTGTGTGCTTTTACTTTCCTAGAGTAGTATCTTGCTAGGATTGGCTATAGGTTGCAAAACTTGTTTTGGGATGGGAGTTTCACACTAGAACAGCCCTAGTTGCACATTTAGATAGTATGTTCTATTTTATGTTTCATGCAAGTAGTGAAAGCCATAGGTTAAGTTTTTAAGTTGCCTAATTCACCCCCTCCCCCTCTTAGGCTACGAGCATCCGATTCCTTACAACGGTGAGAGTAATATTTGAGGAGCTAGCGAATGGGATTTTTATCGGACGATCCTCATCCAAGAATCACATTTTGTTTTCGCGTGGAACGTGTAGGGACCGCCAATCATGAGTCAACCGATCAACCTTTTTTTCAATTAGTAGGGGTGGGTGACAAACCATCCCTGCAAACCGCCATTTGTAGCTGCGAAAAGTGGAAGCGGATGTCCCACCTACTGCTGGAAATGCTATTTTACCCGATCGTATAATATATATTTGTAGTAGTGTATATGTCCTATTTTTTTTTGGGAACCAGGCTTCATTCAACGATTAAGCAGTAGCATTACAATCGTTCAGCAGGCATTCCTGCAGGAAGCTAGGGGGCTGATGCGCCCAAACAGAAGCTGCCCCAGAGAGGGGAGCATGACTAGCACAAGCATGAGCAGCCGAATTAGCAGACCTACGTACATGATTAACTGTAAGAGAAGTGAAGCCCGCCGCTAGATCAGTAATATCCAGCAAGATTGAAGCAACCACCGATCTTCCATCTTCTCGTGAGCGCCAGAGTGAAACAAGTTCCTTTGAGTCTGTTTCAGCGATGACTCCCTCTCGGAACCCCTGGGGGACAAGTTTCACTCCATCCCTTAAAGCTTCTGCCTCAGCCACCAATGCCGAGGCCACCGCGTGAAGACGTTGTGCAGAAGCTCTCACAAAGGTGCCATCGTCAGTGCGTATGACCGCCCCAGTAGCTCCGGCCAAATCCGAGGCGAAGAAAGCACCGTCAGTGTTGACTTTAATATAAGTGCTCAGGGGCTTCTTCCATTTCTCAGTTCTCTGTCCAGAATCCGGCAACAGCCACTGTACCTTGTCCGGCAACAGCTCAAAACAGGCATCAACAACCCATTCTATAGCCCGTCTCGGATCAATCGCCTCCTTGCCATGTCTCCTGTCGTTACGGCTGTTCCAGAGCGACCACATGCCACACATATTGATGCCCCGATCTGTGCCAGAACAAACTGAATCATTCAAGAGATCCTCCGTCCATGTTCGTGGGCAGAGTGTAGGCAACTTGATGTCAGTCAATTCCTTGAGTTTCGCCCAGAATCTGCGAGCAAAGGAGCATTCAAGCAGAACATGGAAGGTTGATTCTTCAGCTGCTCCACAAGAGTCACAAGCTGCCAAGCGCTCAATGTGTCTGCGGTGGAGATTAGCTTTGCACGGCACATATTCATGTGAAACTCTCCACCAGAAGACGCGCAATTTTGGGAGGACCTTGGCAGACCAGATTTTCTTCCAAAAGGGATTATTGTTCCCCACCGAATGAGAGGAACGACCCGATTTAAAATCCCTCTCTTGGGCCTCCTTTTCAACTAGGGCACGGTAAGCTGAGCGTACAGAATATCTTCCATGGCGTTCTCCCTCCCATGCCCAGAGGTCTTCTCGAGCTTTACCCAGGGGAATGCGACGCACTGCCTGGGCATCGAAAGGCAGAAGATTTTGTGCTAGTGCTTGTTCATTCCAATCTGTACCATCAGCTTCCATTAGATCACAAACAAATTTTGCTGTGCCGCCATCCCGCTGGCAGATAGGCTTGCACCCTATCGCCTCCGGGATCCATCGATCAGCCCAGATATCAGTAGATTTCCCATCCCCAATTCGCCTAATCCGGCCAGCTTCCAAAGCTTTGAGACCGGCCAAGATAGCACGCCAAGTATGAGAGGAATTCTTCTTGTTTCTCGCTGTTAAGAGCTCACCTTGGTGGAAATATTTCCCTTTCAACACCCGAGCACATAAAGAGTCCGGGTTAGTCATTAATCTCCACCCCTGTTTGCCCAACATCGCGATGTTAAAGGCCTTGATATCCTTGAAGCCCATCCCTCCATGGCACTTAGGGAGGGTAATCTCTGTCCACTTCCTCCAGTGTAAACCCCGGCGATCAAACTTGCTGCTCCACCAGAAGTTGGATGTGGCCGTGGTGATCTTCTTGCAGGTTGCTGGAGATAGTAGAAAACAGCTCATGGAGTACGTGGGAATTGCCTGCGCCACCGATTTGATCAGGGTTTCGCGCCCTGCACAGCTTAGCAGTTTCTCCCCCTAGCCCCCCATCAAGCCTTTGATTTTGCTCGGGATATGTTCAAAAACCTCTTGTGTGCTGCGACCTACCGCTGTTGGAAGGCCCAAGTACCTCTCACCAAGTGCTTCAGTCAGAATGCCAGTTGTATTTCTCATCTCCTCCTTCATTTGGTCATCACAGTTGGCACTGAAGAAGATTGCAGATTTTGCCATGTTCACCATCTGACCTGAACCTTGTTGATAGGAGTGCAGGATCTGCATAAGTCTTTGCCCTCCCCTCTCACTCGCTTGGGTAAACAGGAGGCAGTCATCAGCAAAAAGCAGGTGTGATATCCATGGAGCATGGATTCCCACACGGACACCTTTGGCTAGGAATTGCGGACCTGTGAATTTTAACAAGCATGACAGGCCCTCAGCACAGAGAAGAAATAAGTAAGGTGATATAGGATCACCTTGTCTGATACCCCGTGAAGGTCTGAAAAATTCCGAGAAGTGGCCATTCACCCTGACCGAAAAGGAAACAGATTCCACACATTTCATAATCAGGGACACCATCTCCTGCCTGAACCCTAGCTGCAGCATGATACAGCGCAGGTACTCCCACTCCACACGGTCGTAAGCCTTCGCCATGTCAAGCTTAACTGCACACGCACCCGTTTTGCCTTTTTTGTGCTTCAGGTAGTGAATAGACTCATAGGCAATAAGAGCGTTATCAGTTATCAGACGTCCCGGAACAAATGCTGACTGCTCCTCAGAAATGATGTCATCCAGAATTCCTCGGAGACGATTTGAGACCACGTTGGGAATAATTGAAGGACCTAGACTACCCTAGACTAGTGCAGCTAGTGATGACTAGTCGTTCCATATAAAAGTGAAAACGCGCAAACCATATCAAAATCATTCGGACACAACAATTGTGCACCTTCGGCATATAAGGTTATCCGTGTCACTGAAGTAGATATTCGATCGTTACACCGAGTAAGAATTATAAATATAATTTTTTAGTTCAATGCTGAGCTACGGTTTTTGGTAGGTACAGTACAATAATTAACAAGGAAACCAGCAGAAGCGTATTGCTTGCGTGCTCTTCTCCTGTTGTATAGTAGTTTCTCAATGGGGAATCACGAGAGCGAGTCAGTCAACAGAAAATGAGCCGGAGGGTCGACCTGCTCGACTCGTCGTGTGGCCGGCGCGGACGGTACGGTGCGACAACACGGCTTTCTTTGCTTTATCAAAAAGCACGACTTTCTTCTTCCCGCGCTGCAGAGTGGATTGCCGGCCCCAACCGGTCCTGATTGGAATAGTTCTTTCCTTTATCAAAAAGCACGGCTTCCTTCTTCCCGCGCTGCAGAGTGGATTCCCGGCCCCAACCGGTCCTGATTGCAATAGTGCTTGCCATGACGTGAGGCGAGCCGAGGAGTACTGACGCCCAACGCCTCGTCGGTCCGCGAGCGCATCTCAGCGTTTGGCCGGCCTCACCGAGACGTACGTTCCGCTCGCTGGCAGCTAGCTCAGGGCCGCTTGTTGGTTTGTGGCCTTGGTTTTTTTTTATAATAACCAACTTTATATATTAAGCAATCATATTACAAAGCAGTTCTCGAAAGAAGACTGAATTACAACCAGGTCCAGGGACCGGATAAACACAGACACATCCATAGCGATGACCACGGTGAGTTCGTCGGCGGGGGAAGTAGGGGCACCAAAGGTGCATACACCCGGATGGAGACCGTGCATGCGTCGGTTGAAGGTGGATCGACGGAGCTTGTGATGAAGAGCACGCCGGACGACCAAGTATTGTGTAGAAATCTGTCGTCGGGGGAAGACGAAGTCGCCGAGACAGCGCCTGATGTGAGGGTGCCGGTGATGAACTGGATCTGTAGCATCCGTGGCTGCTTGACTTGGGGCGAGGCAGTGGTGGGTTGCAGTGGAGGCGAAACGAGGGAGAAGCAGATCCCAGCGGAGGCGGGATGTGGTAGCGACGGGGATGAGGAAAAGGGGATCTGCTTGAGGGAGGATGGGGATAAAATTATTACCACTAACCTGAACGGCGTCGGAGATGGAGAGGTCACCGCAGAGGATCACGCCAGCGCAGATTCCGACGGCAACAGCGACGAGCAGGCGGGACAAAGCCATATAGGCAAAGCACAAAGGCTACTAGAAGAACTAACTAGAGGACTACCACTACTATACTATAGGAAGGTGAAGGCGTGGCCCCCCTCCCGCCCACTGCGGCGAGGTCGCCGGAGATGGGAGGAAGGGGGCCAGCGGTGGCGAGATCTAGGAGACGGAGGCAGAGGCTTCTAGGCGAAGGAACCTACCGCTTCGCTCTGCGAGTGCCCAAAGGTCAGCCTTGGGTTAAAGCCTTGGAGCCCCAAACGTTGTTCTTGTTTAGTTTGCAAAAAATTCTCTAACTACAATATTCGGATACTAATTAAAATTATTGAACATGAATTAATGATAAAATACATTTCATGCTAATTTTTCGAGATGAATGTAATGAGTCTAATTATGTCATGATTAGACAACATCGTGCTATAGTAACTAATCTCTAATGATGGATTAATTAGTCTTAATGGATCCGCCTCGCGATTTTTCGTCCATCAGTGTAATTAGTTTTGTAATTAGTCTATAATTAATACTCCTAATAAGCTTTGAAAGGAGAATGTAAAAATTTCTCCGAAAATTTTCACCGAACTAAACGGGGTTCACTGGGTGGCGGCGGCGGTGTATAGAATCGCAGGCAGCCGAGTGGAGACGAAGCGACACGGACGACGCGTCCCAGGGCTCCAGAGGGGGTGGGTGTTGGAGGTAATTTGAAAAAAAAAACGAGATTAGCAAGGCTAATTGTGGGTGGTTATTTGCAAAATTGTTCCACCTCCACTCTCATCCAGATGTCTTGATTGAAGTTTTCATAATTTTACACAAGCTCACCGCAGCCATCTCTGCCGAGCGCTGCTCTTCGCTGTCGACAGGTTGCCGGAGCGTCGACAGAGCAAGGGGAATTGGCAGGGCTCGGGCAGGGCACGCCTCCCCTCAGGCTCGGGATCTCCTCTCCGTTCCTCCCACCCTCCCAGTGCGAGCAGCAGCCGGCCGACCCGGCCCCGTGGCCGGCCTTGGCTACAGTCCGTCTCCTAAAATTGGTACGCTCCCTTGTCACGTGGCCATCTAAATGGAATGTAGTGCTCGATGTATTAACATAACCGTTGGTACCAAACATTCTGACGGTTGGTACTGATCCGTGCGTGCTCACAATCTTACAGAAGATTAGTAATCTAAATTGCATCAAGCTAACTTGGGGTTGGTTTCTATATGTAGAACAGTTACAAATGTAATTTTATTATCAGCTAGAGTGTACTTTTCATATCAGCAATGGGTTTCTGAAGTTCTCTGTTCAACACTTGTCGACTGTGCTATTGATAGTGATACTATCAGTCTGTCACACAAAAAGACAAGTATCGGAAGAGTGAGTTCCTATTGTCCTGATTTCGCCTTGATTACCATCTCTTTCAGTTCTGAGTGTCAACTGATAATAATCATGCTAATACTTTCAGTTGCGGCTTAAATCATATTCTGTACGTTACTCAGCTTCCTACTGGCTACTGGAACCACTTATTAAGCCATTGGCAATTGGTTACAAATTATTACTGGACTCGTTGGTAACCACAGCAGTTTTCTCATCATACAACCTTATCTTTACTACAGTGACGTGTGCTACAAATATAAAAGTATACAACAGCCACAGTTTACAATATATTGTACACGTGAAATGCATCTATGCGATACAGTATCATTGAAAGGAAACTATTATAATGTGATTCTTCAATAAAATACTTTATACCTAAGAAGCATAATATTCAATATCCAAGCAAGCTATCGGTTATCTTGCACAAATGTAGTTAGCATGGCAAACCAAATGAAGATGCAAATTCTTACTCCAAACTGTAGCACCCGGCCGATCTCCCAGCATTGACAAGATCGATATGCCCATACAAGTTCTTATCTCGTGGGCATAACAAAGGCTCAATATCTCCATCTTTTTCAGTTAAACCTTTTCTCAGTCTCTTTATTCTTAGGAATTGCAACCTCATCTCTACTTCTTTCATAGTTGGTCTATCTCCTCCTTTGACCCTTAAGCATGCTTCCGTAAGTGAGGTGATTTCATTAATCTCTTCCTGGGCCGCCTCTTCCACAACTTGTGAATCCAATATTTCTACAAGAGACCCTGCTTGAAGTCCTTCGATGAAGTAATGTGATAGGCTTTTTATAGCACCTACATCATTGATGAAAATTGGCTTCTTTCTTATCAAAAGTTCAATAAGTATTACTCCAAAACTATATACATCACTCTTTTCAGTAAGTTGACCAGTATGATAGTACTTTAGCTCCAAGTAGCCGAACGTCCCTTGGACAATTGTAACCACATGAGTCTCATCAAGCCAAAGAGATCTGGAAGCACCAAAGTTTGAGATCTTTGTGGTGAAGTTGTCATCCAAAAGTATATTTGAAGACCTAACATCCCTGTGGAAAATTGGTATTGTCACAGCTGAGTGTAGATAAGCAAGTGCCCCGGCTGCTTCCATTGCAATCCTAATGCGATCATCCCATGAAAGCAAGCATTTTACTGTAGTATCAGTGTGAAGAAGTTCATATAGAGTGCCATTGGAAATGAACTCATAAACTAGCAAGGGCACCTCATCTTCTAGGCAGCAACCAAACAGTTTCACCACATTGCGATGGATGATTTGAGACAAATTGACAACCTCATTGATAAACTGATCTATCTCTATTTGTTCCACTACTTTAGATTTTTTATGGCCACCACACAGTTGGTCTGATAGAGCCATGTTGTGACGCCCCAGGTTTTCAATTAGGATTAATTAACGCTAATGACTGGTCAACCAAGTCAAACATGTTGAATTTGGTCAAACCTTGGTCAACCTGGGTCATCAGCCCAAAAACCTAACCGACAAACCCTAATGGTCAACCCTTGGTCAAAGCTTAGTCAAACCATGGTCAAAACCCCTTTAAACCCCTTTGACCCCTATACTCCACCTAGAACTTTTGCTATGTTCTCCAAATTTCACCTAAACACTTCAAATTCTGCCAATACAAAAATTGTTAAGTTCTTCAAGGGACACAACTTTGCTTTTGGGTGGCATGTCAAATTTGGAGTGGAAAATAGTGAAAAACCTTGGTCAACGTCTGTAGGCACTATTCATCGACGCCGAGAAAATGAACATCTTTGCCTGCCGTTTATGCTCGATCTGTCGAGATAAAACATCTATCGGCCTTTGTAAAAGTTGTAGAGAGATCACTGATTTACAACTTTGCTTATTGCACCTTGATGCAGTTCCATAGTGAAAACTCGAGTTTGAGCCAGTCAAACAGGGCCAAGTCGAACACGTTTTGCACCGGGAACGCACCCTCGCGCACGATGTCGCGGCCACGCCACATCGGCGCCGGGTGCACGCACGCCGAGGCTGTCCTCCGCCCGCTGGTCCGCGCGTGGTGCTCCTCCGCGTGCGAGCGCTGGGCCCACGTCGCACCGACGTCCGCGCCCAGTCCGTCACCGCCACGCGCCGAGCGTTTATGGGCTGCGCCGCATCGACCAGCCGCGCCGGCCTGCCAACCGCGTCGCCGCCATACGCGAGCTCCCATGCCGCACAACCGACCATCCTCATTGACGTGGTGCACCTCTGAGTCGTCGTCGTCCGCATATAAGAGGAGCCGAGCTCGCATGCACGCGTGCACACCACCGTTGCCCTGTCCGCCGCCGCTGTGACCGCCATTGGAGCCTCACGACGAGGTCCACCATCCGGTCCTCACCACCAGCTCCTGAGCACCTCTGAGCCTCCCCACGACATCGTGAAACCTTCCCGAGCCACGCGTTGTCGTGCCTTGCCGGCCACCTCGCCGGAGCAGAGCCCCTGGCGGCCGCCGCCGAACTGCGCTGACGAACCACCTCACTAGCCGCACCTCTGCCTCAACCAAGCACCCATAGACCTTCTTCTCACTCCACTAGAGCCGTCCGAGCCACACATTGACCCCCACCATTGTGCCCTTCGCCGGAGATCGCACCGGTGCGGACGCACTGCCCCTGCCTCGACGATGGTGATCACTGGAGCCACCTCCGAACCCACCGCCGTCGTCATTCGACTCCTGGTGAGCATCCACGACTCCCCGTGCCGCTTGTGGACCAAGTCCGGCCGGCTATCGCCGCCGGCGAGCTCCCCTGCACCGCCAAGGGCATTGTTGTGAAGATTGAAATCTTTCCAGGGACTCAAACGCAAACCAAGGGCATAGTTGTGAACTATTAGATCTTTCTAAAGTCCCGTTTGCAAAAAGATTCTTGAAGTTCTTTTGAATAGGTCCAGTACCTTTGAAAAATCACAGAAAATCACAAAAAAATCAGAAAAATGCAAAACCAATTTTGCTAGTTTCCTTGTGAGTGGATCTGCATCTTTCATAAAGGCTGTATATACTTTTGATGAATAGTCTTTGAATGAAAATTCAAATCCAGTTTGTACGTGTTTGCTCATAGTTTGAGTTGTACTCCTGTTCTAGGCTTGATCTTTGGATATGTTGTTAGTCAAGACTGGTATAGGCTAGACCTTTTGCATAAAGTACTGTTGACGGATGTTAAGTGCCTACTTTAGCTGTCAATACACTCATGAATAAAGGAGCATAAGGCATTTCTTACACGTATTTAGTTAAGAATAATGTAGTTCCACTTGTCCTTGGAGATTATTTGATTGCAGGAAAATAAGCAAGAAAAGAGTGGCAAACTCACCTTCTATGATCCATGCCACATCACCTCATCCTAGGAGGACTGCCAACAAGGATGCCATGCATGCAAACCTGCCAACAAGGGAGCCATGCATGCATCCCATGCAAGCAATCCAAGTGAAGCACACTCTGACGAATCAAAGCGTGACACATGGACATCACATGGATCCATGGACCCACCACCGCATCAAAAGGAAGTGGACACCGAGAACCAACCTAAGGACCCACAGGATAGTCACCTGGAGAAAGCACAGGACAGGGAGGCCCACTAGGGGGTCGGCCGACCCCACAGGTCGACCGAACCGACCTTGGCTCGGCTCGTCCTGGCCCTCCACGTGGTGCTTCCCTATTGGTCCTAGAGGCTATTCCCGGGGTGTTTGCATCCACTCCTCGCCGGTGCCTTGGCCTATAAATAGAAGAGGAGGGGGCTCATTCTTAGACATCCACACTTGCAACACCTCTCTCACTTTTAGTTTCTAGGCTAGGAGGTAGGCTAGAGTAGTTCTACTTCAGGTTCCAAGTCTACTTTGGGATCTAGGTATGAGTTCTCTTGTATCTTTATTCATTTGTATGACTTTGATCTACTTCAGTTATTCAGCTATTTCATATAAAGTCGTGTTAGAATACATGGGTGATTTGTTCATGTGTTCTTCACCTGTTCATCATTTAGAGGCTCCTGTTCTTGATGAACAAGGCCTTTCGATCCACTTGACGGGTGACTTTCATATGTTTCTGGTGTTTGTTCATAAGTTCGAGGCTCGTGTTCTTCGCGAACACGACCCTTCGATCTAGTTGAACAGACATAGGAAAACACAAATACGTTTGTGTACCTAACCTGGTTTGATCTAGTTAGATGACATGACTGCGTTGTATGAAGTCTGTGCTTAAGCTACGATACTCAGTGTAATTGGCTGGTTTATCTGGTGGCTTGACCTGGGTCACAATAGCCCGGGCTGGTCAAGTCCGGCTAACAACGTAAGCATAGTGCTTGGGTTGCGTAGCTACCTTACTTATGAGTTTGTCCCACGGTTTGTCTTGGGGTAGGCCGCGGTAGTGACAGCTGTTGGTCCCTCTGAAATCCCCCACGTTCGGATAAGCTGTAGGAGTCTAAAATCTAACAACCGGAGTTGTGCGGAAGCAACACGGGAGGTTAGCTCCCCGTGGTACCTGGGTGCTTAAGTCAATGTTCTTCAACGCTAGTGTATGTTGCCTCCTATGCCTAGGACCCCTTAGAGAGACAGTGAGTGTGTGTGATCACACTACCCCATTATCATTTTTACCCTTGCACTTGCACTTGAGTGTCTGATTTATTTCCGTCTATGATCTATACTCATTGCAATAGTGTTGAGCTTGTTAATCCACCAAAGCCTTCCTTGGATTCGATACCCTTTGAAATACTCTTTTGGAGAAATGCTACAATGATACTTCTGTGCGCTTGTGGACTCCTGTAATGTTATGAATTACCAACCAGCATTTCTGGCGCTGTTACCAGGATGGGTTCCAAACCTGTTCGTTTGTAGTTGCGTTAAGAAATGTCAACAAGCATTTCTGGCGTTGTTGTCGGGGAAGGCATAAGGATGACATATCAACACTTTGCATATGTTTATAATCATGACAGGAATAAACCATTCTCAATGCAGGCTAACTTGGATTGTCTTCTTTGTCTATTGATGATGAAGACAGGTAGTGCATGACTGGTTTCGACTTGCCGCCGAATTTCACTAAAGATCCTGAGTCACTCGTAAGGAAGGCATGAACTCATCTCGGCTCTCCTCTGCGTGAGCGTTCAGAAGTCGATCTAGCTTCCTTTGTGCCATCCGCATCAACTTCCATGGCCAACGCTGTTGTCGAGAAGACTCTCTGCGAGTACTCCGCTCCCTCTGCTGACCAGGTGCCGACAGGCCCTGAGATCAACACCGAGAATGGAAACTTCGAGATCAAGACTGGCTTAATCACGATGGTTCAGGCTAGCCCATTCTGTGGCAAGCCTAATGAAGACGCGAGCGCTCACGTACAGCAGTTCCTGGAACAGTGCCGTACCTTCACTATACGAGGAGTGGAGGAAGATGCTATTCGTCTGCGACTGTTTCCCTTCTCACTCCTAGGAAAGGCGAAGCAGTGGTTCTATGCGAACCGTGCAGAAATTAACACTTGGGCAAAGTGCTCCGCAGCATTCCTCGCGAAGTTCTTTCCGTTGGGCAAAACCAATGTCCTTCGGGGGCAAATTTCAAGTTTCCAGCAAGCAGCAGGCGAGACTATCCCAGAAGCTTGGGAGAGGCTCCAGGAGTACATCCTGGCTTGTCCTCATCATGAGATGGACAACTGGCTTGTTCTTTAAAGTTTCTATAATGGGCTGACTCTGACAGCCCGAGACCATATTAATGCTGCAGCTGGAGGAGCCTTCTTCTCTCTTACTATTACTGAAGCTACTACACTGATTGAGAAGATGGTTACCAATCAAGGGTGGAGTGATGATCGACTCCAGCCACGTCAAAGGGGTACACATACCATCAAGGAAGCGGATATGCTGCACGCCAAGATGGACCTAATGATGAAGAGAATAGATGATCTAACCAATGAGAAGGCCTCCATGGCCACCGCTACTCAAGCTATGGATGCTTGCATGACTTGCGAAGTGTGTGGTAATACTGGGCATTCAGGGGATTACTGCCCTGCTACTCAGGAGGATGTGATGTACATGAACGGCAACAACAACGGTTATCGTCCACAAGGAGGTCAAACGTGGAATCAATCGCGCCCTTATTATCAAGGAGGTAATCTAGGTAATTCTTTTAACCCAAACCAACCTTCCTTGAAAGATCTAGTCTTTGGGCAACCTAAGATTAATGAAGGCTTTAATAAGAAAACAGCTGCCTATGATAAGACTTTTGAGAGCCTTAATGTTAAAATTGATAGTCTTTCATCTGCTCTTAAAGACCAGTTGAGCTTTAATAAGATAATATAAACCCAGTTGGCTCAATTAGTCGCTGTGGTTCCACCAGTTGAAAATGCAAAAGCGGTAGTCGCGAGAGGGGGTAAGACCACTCACGATCCGCCCTATCCTAACCATGCGGGAACGAGGAAAAGCGCAAGAGGGGATGAAGAGCCCAATGGAGAACCACTTGTCATGAGGGAGCCCTCACAAGCAAGAGCACCTGAAGACAGGACAGATAAACCTGAGTTTATTGAAACAAATATATTGCCATTCCCTCAGCGAAACAGGAAGACAATAGTGGATGAACAACTCACTTGTTTTGTGGACATGATTCAAAAAGTATATATCAATGTTCCACTCCTTGAGGCAATGCGTGTACCCACATACGCACGTTACCTCAAGGATATCCTCACCAAGAAGTGAGCTCTACCCATCTCGGAGGTGGTGAAGCTCACAGAAGAGTGTAGCGTAGCTATACTCAATCGTCTTCTAGAAAAGAAGAAGGATCCAGGGTGCCCCACGATCACATGCACAATTGGAACACAAAGATTCGACCATGCCCTCTGTGATCTTGGCGCCAGTGTTAGCGTCATGCCAAAGGTAGTCTTCGACCAACTCAACTATACAGAATTATCCTCAACTACCTTGCAGCTGCAGCTAGCTGATTCATCAGTCCGGTATCCAGCGGGGGTAGCCGAGGACATCCCGGTGAAGGTCCGAGATTGCTTCATTCCAGTGGACTTTGTGGTACTTCACATGGACATTGGCAATGAAGTACCACTCATTCTGGGATGTCCATTCCTGAGCACGGCTGATGCACAAATTGATGTTGGCGCTGGGGTAATCCGTCTCCACATCAATGGCAAGGAAGAAAGGTTTGAATTTCACCCACGTAAGGAACAATGATCAATGGTTGAAGGCACACCAAGAACGGGCACTCCTGCCCAAGGAAGTGAATCTACGCAACCACACATGGACAGCCTCATTGCCTTTATGAAGAATTTCTGGAAGCAAGAGCAAGAGCAAATGAGTGCAGGACAGAAACTATATTGGAAATCCAAGTCCCAGTCCAAGGTGCCACTCCCCGCACCTCGTAAACCACAGGCGACCAAGAAGGTGTGGAAAAGAGTGGACAGGGAGCCGACTCCCTCGTCTCCAAGAGTGGTTGACCCTACACTAAGGTAAGTAATGTGGGGGGTAGTCAGGCTCTGGAAGACTTAAAACAAAAGAGCCCTTCGTCGACCGGTAAGATCGGTAAGTTATCCTATTCAATAAAAGTTCTAACCTTTAAAAAAAAGAAAGAAGAATCAAGACATCCTTGCTCCATTCTGTTTTCACTCTATCAAAATACGAGCTCATAGGTGAACTCCATCTGGACAACTCCCTTGAGCTAAACTGTACAAGACACAGCAGCAGCAGCTGGAGGAGCAGAGGGCTTACTACGCGTGGAGGGGATTCCACCCTCCACAACAGTGAGCCTGAAGCTAGCTTGGGGGAGGACCCCCATTCTGAGGTAACTTGTATCTTCTATTGTTTTCAGAACTCCATATGCTAAAAACACATAAAAATCTGAAAAGTTAAAAAGACCAAAAAATATTTATTTGCTTTCTTAAATTAGTTTGTTTTCATATGCGCGGTAAGAGTGTTCTTATTCTCCATGGTTGAAATGATGAATAGTTGCTTTGTTTATTCCTCTTGTATGCCTTGTTTACAGCTTAGTATCCTATTTAAGTTTTGAGTTTGTTGGCTAGTATGATCGAATCCGAGCTTGAAATTTGTGGGTAGCAAAAGCATGACCTTTGCCTAAGTTGTTGTGAGGTATGATATGGTGTAATAGAGTTGCTATGAGCTAGTACTAAGTGATGTTTGATATCCGGAGTTTTCTTTTGAAAAATGTTAAAATGATAAGTTCCTCAATGATAAGAAATTCCTATCCAAGGCCATATGTAGATCTTAGCTGTTGTTAACCTCCACATATGCTACCTGATTTCTTCATTGAGTCTTGTCGAATTGTGGTGACCCTCGGCGAGTAAGCTTGTCATTAGATCACATACACACCACCATATGCGAAACTTCTACACTGGAAGTTAGCAACCATCATTTCATCCATCCCCCATCCATTCCACAAAATAAAGCTCCGTGCATTGTTCCATGATTACTCTCCCTCCAAAAATATTCAGTAAGGACTATGGGCTATGTAAAAAAAGAGAAAGAATAAAGAGACATAGCCCAAGTCTCAAAAAAAATTTCAAAAAGGAGGAGAGTAAAATCATGCAAAAAGGAGTTCATCATCCATCCACTATACACACACATTTGCACATCTTGATCAGGTTGTATGACTTGTTCTCCCAAGGATCCGGTTTTCGACTCGACAATACATGAGAAACATGTATGCCACATGTTTTCCCTACCTACAGCTCCACATATCAGCTTATTAGAAGTAGGTGGTGAAAGAAGGCAAAACAGTGCCTTGGTGAGGAATCATATACATTGAGCAATCCGAGAGTATCATTTGAGGAACTTTGATTTCTTTTTGAAAAACCTGCAAAACCTCTAGATTGATAACTGATCAAGGTACATGTGATTGGTAATCTTTATACAACCATTCTATCTTTCAACCGCCCAAGGCAGGTGAAGCTACACACCCCATATCAATCGAGTGTAAGGTAAGATCAATGCCAACTTCTTCAATCCTTGATAGAGTACCTAGTTGTATCTTGTTATACATTCGGAATACAACATCGTAGCAACTCCTGATCAACCAACCAAAGTCCTTAATCTCTTACTCAGGACGAGCAAGAGGCTAGCTTGGGGGAGTTGTTGACGGCTGTTAAGTGCCTACTTTAGCCATCAATACACTCATGAATAAAGGAGCATAAGGCATTTCTTACACGTATTTAGTTAAGAATAATGTAGTTCCACTTGTCCTTGGAGATTATTTGATTGCAGGAAAATAAGCAAGAAAAGAGTGGCAAACTCACCTTCTATGATCCATGCCACATCACCTCATCCTAGGAAGACTGCCAACAAGGATGCCATGCATGCAAACCTGCCAACAAGGGAGCCATGCATGTATGCCATGCAAAAAATCCAAGTGAAACACACTCCGACGAATCAGAGTGTGACACATGGACATCACATGGATCCATGGACCCACCACCGCATCAAAAGGAAGTGGACACCGGGAACTGACCTAAGGACCCACAGGACAGTCACCTGGAGAAAGCATAAGCCAGGGGGGCCCACCAGGGGGTCGGCCGACCCCACAGGTCGGCCGACCCCACAGGTCGGCCGAACCGACCTTGGCTCGGCTCGTCCTTGCCCTCCACGTGGTGCTTCCCTATTGGTCCTAGAGGCCATTCCCGGGGTGTTTGCATCCACTCCTCGCCGGTGCCTTGGCCTATAAATAGAAGGGGAGGGGGCTCATTCTTAGACATCCACACTTGTAACACCTCTCTCACTTTTAGTTTCAAGGCTAGGAGGTAGGCTAGAGTAGTTCTACTTCAGGTTCCAAGTCTACTTTGGGATCTAGGTATGAGTTCTCTTGTATCTTCATTCATTTGTATGACTTTGATCTACTTCAGTTATTCAGCTATTTCATATAAAGTCGTGTTAGTATACATGGGTGATTTGTTCATGTGTTCTTCACCTGTTCATCATTTAGAGGCTCCTGTTCTTGATGAACAAGGCCTTTCGATCCACTTGACGGGTGACTTTCACATGTTTCCGGTGTTTGTTCATAAGTTAGAGGCTCGTGTTCTTCACGAACACGACCCTTCGATCCAGTTGAACAGACATAGGAAAACACAAATACATTTGTGTACCTAACCTGGTTTGATCTAGTTAGATGACATGACTGCGTTGTATGAAGTCTGTGCTTAAGCTACGGTACTCGGTGTAATTGGCTGGTTTATCTGGTGGCTTGACCTGGGTCACAATAGCCCGGGCCGGTCAAGTCCGGCTAACAACGTGAGCATGGTGCTTGGGTTGTGTAGCTACCTTACTTATGAGTTTATCCCACGGTTTGTCTTGGGGTAGGCCGCGGAAGTGACAGCCGTTGGTCCCTCTGAAATCCCCCACGTTCGGATAAGCTGTAGGAGTCTAAAATCTAACAACCGGAGTTGTGCGGAAGCAACGCGGGAGGTTAGCTCCCCGTGGTACCTGGGTGCTTAAGTCAATGTTCTTCAACGCTAGTGTATCTAACTCATTCTTACCAGCTTTATGTGCATAGTACATAAGAACTAGAACTAACTCGTATGTTGCCTCCTATGCCTAGGACCCCTTAGAGAGAGAGAGAGAGTGTGTGATCACACTACCCCATTATCAATTCTTACCCCTGCACTTGAGTGTCTGATTTATTTCCGTCTATGATCTATACTCATTGCAATAGTGTTGAGCTTGTTAATCCACCAAAGCCTTCCTTGGATCCGATACCCTTTGGAATACTCCTTTGGCGAAATGCTACAATGGTACTTCCGTGCGCTTGCAGATGTTGGCGTTTCTTAACGTCACCACTAGTTGTACACCTAGAGGGAACATATAAGAGCAATTGGGTATACCGCAAGCGCACGGAAATACCGCTGTAGCACTTCCCCAAGGAAGGAGAGTATTCCAAGGGTATCGAATCCAAGGAACGATGTGCACTATCTTCTACTCTAGTATAGATGGTCCAAGGACACAACACTGATTGATAGGATAGGTAGAAAGGATCTGCCTCGACTGAGCGCAGAGTCTAGCACGGTCTCTTAGCTATAACACTCACTTTGGGCGCCAGCACATCCTAACTTTTTAGAGAGAGGCCAATGTACTGACAATGAGCCCAACTCGGTACGCAGGCATGGAAGGTTGCAAAGGGTCCAACAGGCTGTCACCACTGGAGCCTACCTCTATCGTTACGCGAACGCACATGGTCTTCGCAGGATAACCTATGGTCCAGACACCACGTCTACACCACTGACTACTACTATAGCCGGACACCGTCTGACGTCCCGATAGCCCGACTATAGCACTCCGTATAAATACGGAACTACGAATCCGCGAGGGAGATACTGGCACTAGCTCAAGGTATTCTCTATCACTCATGCAAGATCACGAATGCACTTTGATCTAACTAGAGATATGCAGGAGCATCAACTTTACTCTAATAGACAAGCTGGCAAACTAGATGCAAACTTATGATCTAAGTTTACTAGATCGAAAGGGTTGTGTTCGAAGAACACAAGCCTCTAAAACAAGAACAAACGTAGAACACAAGAACAAAGCAACTAAGCATGCATACGACTTTAGTCTAAATAGAAAATGTCGAAATACTCACTTTAGTCTAGATGAAGAACAAAGGCACCGCTGAGGATCGTTCTTGAGGAAGATGTCATGAACATGACATGTCCCCAAGCCTCCCACCTCACTTCCTAGCACTAATCCTATACAAAGAGCTCTCCTCTCCTAATGAGAGAAGCCAAAAGGCAAAAGTGAGAAGGAGGAGAAGAAGTGTGTAACACCCTAAAATTCCATCACTAAAATTTGCTTAAGCAACATAGTGTATTAGGGTTAGTCTTAAGGACTTAATTAAATTGCTAATTAATTTGAGCTCTAAAGTAATTAAATTTAATTTAAATAATTTAGAATCAACAAGTGCTTGTGCATCATTATTTGGCTTTGCATGGTGTTTATGAATGCTTGTGTGAAGTTTTAAAAGTTATGAAATAATTTGAAGTTTGGAAAATTTTGAAAAGGATTTAAGTTTGAAAAGGTTTTGAATAAAGGAGTTTGAAAAAAAAACAAACCGATCCCTTCTCCCACCCCTTCCTCCTTTTCAGCCCGTCCCGGCCCAGCTCCCGTCTGCGGCCCATCTTCCTTCTCCCCTTCCTTCTCTCACTGCGTCGCCGGGCCTGCCTGTCATCTTCCCCTTCCTCCCCAGGCCCCCTCCTCTGCTTCATCTGCGCGCGCGCCGCCGCAAATCCCGCCGGCGGGTTGCGGCACTTTCCTTGCTCCCCCTGGCCATCAAGGTTAGCAATCAACACGCCGGAGCACCGGGATTATTTCCCCCCATCAATCTCCTTCAGTTTCCCCTCATCAAGCCCCCCCTTTCCTTTTGAATGCAATCAAGGGGCCGCCGGCGCCCCATGGCCATAAACGGCCTCGGCCGCCGGTTCTTCTCCCCCTTCTCACCCTATAAAAACAGTGCACAAGCCCTGCACACCCTCCTCTTTCCGCACCTGAGCACGCCCTGCATCACCTCCACACGCGCTCGTGCCATCGCCGTCGAATTCCAGACGCCAAGCCATTGTTGGCCGCCCGGAGTTCCTGCCGTCGGTGAAGTGTTCCTTGGCTTTTTTTCTTTCTCTCTTCGTCGTGATCATCACTCACCCGAGACGCTCCCTGTCCAAGAAGACCATCGCCGAACCGAGCAGCACCCCGGAGCCCCTGTTCTTCTTCCCCGGAGCGCTGCCCGAAGCTCGGAACCCCGTCAACGTCGATCTTCCTCACCGTCGCCTCTCCACCGCCCGTTTCTTTGCCCGGAGCTCCTCTGCGTGGTGAGAAACCTGCCCCTCCCTGTTTTTCCCTACACTTAGAGCTTGAAGCCTGAGCGCCCGCACGCTGGCCTTGCGCCGTCTGCCTCGCCGAATGAGGTGCCCCAGTCGTCGCCCAAACCGTCCCCGGAACACCTGGGATCGGTTCGCCATGTTCTCAGCTTCGCTTAGACGCAAACCGCGTTGAAAACCATGACCGGGAACTCGTTTCTGAAGTTCTTCGGTGAGTCACCGGTGAGCCCGCCGCCGTCCTGCGCCGGGCGCTACCATCCCGCCGTTGCCCTTCACTCCCAGGCCTCCATGGCCGTTCGGTCAGCGATCAAGGGCCAGATCTCAGCCCCCTCCCGGTCAATCCTTCAAATGTACCGGTCAACACCCAGGCGCCCACCGCCGTTTTCGTTAAGAGCCCTTGGATTTTCACCTGTTCACAACCATACCCTTCCACCATCGAAAACCCTTTCAATCAGGTCCTTCCTTTTATGGTTTAGCCCCTGGTTTCCTAAGTTTTTACCTCCCGCAGTCCACCCTTCAGCCTTTGCTCATAGGCCCCTCTGTTTATATGTATAATTACGTTTTAAGTCCCTGGTTTCTTTCAAATAAGCCCAGTGAGCCTAGTTTTCTTACAGAAAAGTCCCTGCATTTTGTTTTAATCATAACTTTCATGTTTTAACTCTGTTTTTCGCGTATAATATATCAAAATGATCGTATCAGTGAGTAGAATCTTTTTATTAGCGTGTTCTTAGCATATAGCACTGTTTGGTGTACTGTTTTATTTATTTATTTATTGTATGTTCATGTTTGTGCGTAGATATCGTGCCTGTTTCAACTAAGCACCCTGTCGGAGAAGATCAAGAAGAACCTTTCTTCGAAGAAGAGGATCCCCAGTTTGTAGAGGAAGGCAAGTGGACTTCCCCCTCTGCATTTTCCTCTTTGACCTATATAACTGCATATTTAAATAATATTTACTTTATATGTTGTTATGCATTAATTTGATGGGAAAATCACCTTTTTAAGGACATGACTAGAGCTTTACCCCTATCACCTTGATCAACCCTTTTTAATAAATGTTTTGGGTAGATGAATGCTTAGTTGCTATACATGGGTTGGTTGGAATAGGTTTATGATAAAGACTTTCATGCTCAAGTGATGATGGTTTTGTTTAAATAAGAACACTAAGATTTAATTGGAACATAGAAAACCACCCAAGAAAACAGTACAACCACAGTCCATATGGCTCTGGCTTAGCCAAATAATTAGGTGTGCGAATGAACTGATGACCTTATCCGAAAGGGGCAGAGGGGGATCGGGGTTGCAGGGGTATAGCCCAGTTCTTTTGGGGTAGCAGCCTTTGCTAAGGTGCTGACCATTAGGGAGGGTTATGGTCCGTCCTGATCTGTAACTATGCGGGTCGTTGATCTTTTGCATGCCTTTGTAAAGGCTTCGTAGTGGACCCCTAGCCACTCACCTCGGCAGTGTTTAAGGGTCTAGCTAACCCGGGCAACATGGGGAACACGAGCTGTGGGTAAAGTGTACAACCTCTGCAGAGTTAAAACTGATCGATCAGCCGTGCTCACGGTTAAGAGCGGCTTGGACCCTCACATGATAATTAAAGTTAAAGATGAATTCAAATTGTGGTTTCCTTATGGTTTTTGAGATATGGTTACAAATGCTTAATTTTTGGGGTTGGTATAAACTTACACTTAGTAATAGGCTTGCTAGTTGTTAACGGCTGTTAAGTACCTAATTTAGGGCCGTCAATCCCTGCATTTTATCATAAGAACTAAGCATCCACACTAGAATAGGGGTTTAAACTGACAATTTCCACCAGTGGCTATGCTAAGTTGAATGCAGGTGATTAACATAAGAAATGAAGAGAAAAGACACCCTCATGATCCTAGCAAGATTGAGTTCAGCCAATGAGAGGCTGCATGCAAGCTTCCTCTGGATCCATGACATCACCAATCCAAGGAAAGGAGCCTCGACGAATCAGAAGCCGCCACGCAGACGTCACATAGATCCTATGGCCCACCAGAGCGCCTAAACCGCCTCCAAACCACATGGCCACCAGGAACCGACCTCGGGACCCACAGGGCAGCCACCACGCGAAGGCACACCCCGAGTGGGGCCCACAAGGGGTCGGCCGAACCGACCTTGTGGCGCCCACTCAGGGGCTTCCACGTGGTGGTTGGCCATTGGTCCTACAGGCCATTCCCGGGGTGTTTGGGTGCTCTCACGCTGGTTGCACAGGCCTATAAATAGGAGAAGGGAGGGGTAAGAAAGGGGTGAAGAACACTTGAAGCCATTCTCACCTTAGCCTCTTTCTCCCTCTCTCATTCTCTCTTGGTGGAGGTGAAACCTCATCCCAGCATGAGTGTGTGTGTATGGAGGATCTAGACTAGGTGGTGCTAGGTAGAGAGGAGTGTGTGGATGAGTACAGGTGAGATGGTGATGATCCGTTCATCATCCATCATCCCCTTATACCTCGTGAGCGATGCTGTTCTTCATTTAGACTAAAGTGAGTATTTCATTATTTTCTATTTAGACTAAAGTGGCTGTCATACATGACTGAGTTGTTCTTGAGTTCTTCATTCATTCATCATTTAGAGGCTCATGTTCTTCGTGAACGTGCTTCCTCGATCTAGTTGACAAGCGAGTAATTCATACTTTTGCGTTTGTTCATAAGTTAGAGGCTCGTGTTCTTCACGAACACGACCCTAGATCTTCTGTTATCATCGCATAAGTTTGCATCTCGTTTATATGGTTGCCTGTCTATTAGAGTATAGTGAGCTCATGCATATCTGATTTAGACCGAGTATCAATCATATCTCCTTGCGCGAATCGATTCAGTGACGAGTAAGGTCTAGCTCAACCTCGCGGGTTTGTCGCTTCGTATTTATATAGAGTGCTATAGTGTTTCTACAGGACGTCAGACGTAGCCATGCTATAGTAGTAGTCGGCAGTGTGGACGTGGTGTCTAGACTACTGGTTATCCTTCGAATGCCCTGTATCCCACGGTTTGTCTTGGGGTAGGCCGCGGTAGTGACAGCCGTTGGTCCTTTAAAATCCCCCACGTTCGGATACAGCGTGTAGGCGACCCTTTGCCATGAACCAACTGTTGTAGTCAGGAGGGGTCGGTGTCCAAAGCGAGATCTTATCCGAGCTTGTTCCTCTCTAGAATCGGGAACCTACAGGAGACTTCACATCACTCACCTACCTCAGCAGAGACTGTGTTCCCTTGGATAGTCACTCGTAGAGTCCCCCATACCGTTCCTTGGATTCAATACCCTTGGGAATACTCCTGAGGTGAAGTGCTACAACGGTGTATCCGTGTGCTTGCGAATTCGTTCGCACCTGTCAGTATACTCGGGTGATTCTTACACGCTCACGCTATCCCGGTGCCGTAGTGGTGACGTTAAGAAATACCAACAAGCATTTCTGGCGCTGTTGCCGGGGAACGGTTGTCGAGAATCTACGAACCCGACTATCCTCGTATCTTTTGTTTTCCTTTTGTTTCTACCTTTACCCCTGCTATCCCAGGAAGGTTATCCTTGTACACACCTTCCGCCCATTATGAGTGAAACCATGGAATCAACTTTCTGGAGACAACCCTCTCTTCTAACACCTTGTATGGTTCACCCATCTCTCACGAAGCTAGTTGAGAAAAAATCCTTCTCGGGGATGAATCATGAGAACCCCTATGATCACGTAAGAGATTTTGAGCAACTGTGTTCTACCCAGGGTAAAACCGGGGCAACACAAGATGTTCTTAAGAGGAACCTGTTTCCGTTCTCCCTCTCCGAGGAAGCGAAAACTTGGTACCATTGTTTTGGTTGCAACCACCTACGCTGGGAGGAATTAAGGGCAACCTTTTGCACTCGATTCTTTCTGGTGCGGCGTGTCGTTTCCTTAAGGATGGCAATCCTCAATTTCAAACAAAGAGAGAAGGAAACCTTAGGCATGGCATGGCATCGTTTTGCCTCTTTGATTGAAACATGCCCGATCCTTGGTCTACCCGACCATGTGCTCTTGCAGCACTTCCGGTTTGGTTTACGAAGAGATTGTGGCATGACGCTTGATGCCATTTCGGGAGGTACCTTTGTGTTCTTAGAGCCAGAACAGGGGCTGGAAATTCTAGGAGAAATCTGAGATTTCAGCTCCCCACCTGACTCGAGAGACGAGGTATCCAAACGGGAAAATGTAGAAATGCTTAAGCCAATCCTCGAGAGAGCCCGACCTAGCATGCCAAATTTCCCCATGCTCTGGTCGAAGATATCACTCCTCACTGGCAGGAATCTATGGGGAAGAGCACTTGGTGCAAATTCTACCCCTAGATTCCCCTATCGTTTCTTCTCTTAAAAACCTGACCTTCGAGACTTAGCCTCGAGGAAGGGAGGAGGGTAGTAGTCAAGGAAGGGGAATCGTTCCTGGCTGGGACGATCGCTTCAACCTTGCCCGCACTCTCCAGGAGAGGTCACGGTAGAAGTTTTTCGTGCTTCATGTCGAGGTTCAATCCGAAGTGCCGCCACACTAAGGGTTAAGCTGAGACATGAGCCTTGGCGCATAAAACTTCCTTATTTTTAGCTTGCGGAAGCACGAACTTATATCCGGTCTAGCTGAGCAATCCATCTTATCATCTTAAGTTCAGCTAAGATCGATGCCGATCAAATCAAGCGGATGTAAATCCTACTCTTCACTTCTTGACCAGATCGATGCCCTGCGGGAGTGTGGTTACACACCTATCTTTTACACTCCCGTTGGAAGCTTGGGTTAACTTAGGTATCATCCCACTTAGGTGAGGGTGAGGTCCTTTGTCAACCCAAGGAGAGGATGAACTAGCAAGTCCGTCACTCTCAACCTTCATCTCAAATGATCGTTAGACCCATAAACTTTCACTCAATCAATCTGGGGTCCGATCATCATTGAATTCTAGAGGTGAGAGCTTCACTCTTAGAGCACCCTAGGCCTTAGGCCTGGATTCTGTGCTCAACTCCAGCACCTCTATCATCTCTCGTCCGAAGTGCTGTAGCCTTGCTAGCTGTACTCCCTTCCCAAGGGTTACCCATCGTAGTTCCCTTGGGATGGTTGTTAGGATCACCGCTGTCTTGCCATATATACAGCTTGCATCGTACATATGCACTAACCATGCAGGAAAGAAAATATATCCCATCATAAAGAGGCCTGCAAGGAGAGCCACGGGGTAGAGAAGGAGGATATTATCAAAATGGACGATATGAGCAACAGGGCAACAAAAACTCTTCATCCAGGCATGCGTTCAGGTAAAGTCCCCAAGTCGAGCTACTAAAGTATAAGGAGGTTAATAGAGTTGTTTGGAATGGAAGGCAGTATTATGCCTGAAATTCCATTCTAGCCCTTGCTGGAGCCTCCGACCTTAGATTTGGCGGGCCACCTGACCCAGAGACCCTGAGCCCCGCTAGAGCTCGCACGCCAAAGGTGAGGTCCAGCGGAGCCCAGATGGGTTCGGCTGAACCCCTAGGTCGGTCGACCCACTAGGGCCGCCGCCGCCTTTCGTTTTTCGCGTGCGTACTCTTTCGTCTTCCAGAAACCCTTCTCTCGCGGCGTGACGGAGTTCTTTGTCACGCAGAACCCCATCTCCTCTGTTCAATCCTCCTCTCACCGCTCCATCGCCTTCGTCTCTGCTTAATGGCTCCCGCTGGTTTCAAGGGGGAGAAGTCCTTCTGCTTCAGCGACCTTGGTGGTAGCGAGTCTCATCCATGGGACGGAACTCAGGACGATTTGTCGACCCCGGAGCGAGGGAGGAAGGGGAGAAGCCCTACTGGAGACTCGGTAGAGCCCCCAGCTAGGCGCGGCTCATCCTCACCTCCAACCTTCACCAGTCACTGCTCCCTGTTCAACGCCCTAGGGAAGAAGCCGACCCCTGAATCAAGCAAGAAGGTGCTGTACGATGATTGGCCAGGTCCGCCACTAAAGGCTGGGGAGCGCTACTCGGGATCTCTGTTTGACGAAGATGGCGACCTGTTTTGCCATAAGTATGAGCAGGATGTGTGGGATGAAGCCCCGCAACCGCAGACCAGGTTCCGCGTCTTCGGAGTGAGGACCCCGAAAGACAGCTGCGGGGTGCCTAAGTGCTACCCACCAGATTGGGAGATAGAGCTTGATGACATCCTAGCTTCATTGCCTAACAGGAGGAATCTCTGTATGGGCAAGGTAGCAGATGACCTGGCAGAAGCATACTTTGAGTTTGATCTCTTGGCAATGACGGTGAAAAGGCAGCGGGAGGAATTTCGACAGCTCAGGAACCTTCTCCTCAAGACCCGTGAGGAGATGCATGCCAAGCTGTAGTAGTTGATTGAAGTCGAGGGTTTGGAAGCCCTCTTTGCTGAGTAGAGGGTCATGCCCCGCTTTTGTTTCCCTTCATAGGTGCTTAGTTAGGTTTAATTTATTTCACTTCCATTTTCTTTGTTCCATCATTTGTGTAAGCGCCTATTTCTTTTTATTAGTGAACTTTAATGAATAAATTTTGGCTCCACCGGTCATGTAACCCCGGTCGAGTCACTCGTGTGTTAGTTATTTCTGTTTTTGCTTTTTGTATCGAAGAACCGCACCCAGGTACAAAGCAGTGTGGGGGAGAGTTGCACTCTCCAGACGCGAACACGAAGATCATTTTTGCACCCACACTACGCTCACACAGCGTTTGCGATCGACCACGCTTAGAGAACCTGAACGGGACATGCATTCGTGCGCACCACAGGAATCCCCGTCTGGTCCACACAAAACCAGCACTGGTTTGCATCTCTATCTCATTTCACCATGATTCTTGAGTTTGTACGCTCATGCTTGATAAATTCTCCATAAATCAACTCAAGAAGTCTACGGAAATGTGTACTCCATGCCTAGGTTTGACATGCATAAGTTTTATTCCTCGTTTATATCCTTAAAGCTTGTGAACAATATCATCATAAGGACAACATGCTTATCTAAGTAGTTGACAAGTGGGATATGGCTTGATGACATGATCTTAACTCTGTTGGTTCCGGCTCTTTGGATAATATTTGCTAATATATATATATATATATATAAATAAATAAATATATATATATATACATGCTCTTGCAAAGCTCCTCTTTGATATGCCAAGTCCTACCAAAGCCATATGATGTTCTTAGTGAAAACTTCATACTCATATGCTGCTTGTATTTACATTGAGCTTTGTCAAACTCTGTGACCCTTGTGAGAATTCTTTTCATTACTTTCATGGTCAAGATTGATATGCACACCATTTTCTTCCCCTTGCTATGCTTCTGTTCTGGAAGTTAGCATTGTATTATTCATCCATTCCGTGAGAGTAAAAGCTCCATATGTGTTGATCTCTCCCTCCTAGTTTGCTACACAAGAGACATGGCTATCGAAAAAAAAGGAGAGTGTATTTATGGACACATGAAGGTCCAATGAAAAAAAAGAGAGAAAAAAAAGAGAGAGAAAGAAAGTAAAACAATAGCCATGTTCTCAAGAGATTTTTATACTAGAGGGAGAATCATGCAAAAAGGAGTTCCATAATTTAGATGGTGATAACTAGTATCCATTCCGGGGCTAGTGTCCACCTCACCATCAATCAACAGTCATCATACATGTATGGTAACATCTAGCACCCATTCCGGGCCTAGTATCCACCTTACCATACTCACCGTACCCATACATGTGCACATCTTGACCTGATTGTATGATTTGATTTTCTCTGTGGATCTAGTTTTTGACTTTGCAATATATGTGATGCGAGTATGCCCTATCTTTCATACCTACCCTGAGCTCTAGATATAGCCATTATTAGAAGTAGGGTGAAGAAAGGCAATCTAATGCCTTGGTGAGGACATATACACATTGAGCGATCCGAGTGAATCAAAGAAGGAGGGCAGAGCATTTCTTTTTCTTAAAAAAAATTATCATGAAAACCCCAAGAGCTAACCAACAGGTGCTTAAGAGACTCGATTTATGGTCATTCATCTTATCAACTACCCAAGATGGCATTGTAGCCAATCCACAGAGTTCACAAGAGCAAGGTATGACCTGGAATAACTCCTATGTTTGTTCTATACCTCTGGTTCAAACCCATGTGATCTTCCCTTTCGCTCGGGACGAGCAAAAGGCAAGTGTGGCGGAGTTGTTGACGGCTGTTAAGTACCTAATTTAGGGCCGTCAATCCCTGCATTTTATCATAAGAACTAAGCATCCACACTAGAATAGGGGTTTAAACTGACAATTTCCACCAGTGGCTATGCTAAGTTGAATACAGGTGATTAACATAAGAAATGAAGAGAAAAGAAACCCTCATGATCCTAGCAAGATTGAGTTCAGCCAATGAGAGGCTGCATGCAAGCATCCCCTGGATCCATGACATCACCAATCCAAGGAAAGGAGCCTCGGCGAATCAGAAGCCGCCATGCAGACGTCACATGGATCCTATGGCCCACCAGAGTGCCTAAACCGCCTCCAAACCACGTGGACACCGGGAACCGACCTCAGGACCCACAGGGCAGCCACCACGCGAAGGCACACCTCGAGTGGGGCCCACAGGGGGTCGGCCGACCCCACAGGTCGGCCGAACCGACCTTGTGGCGCCCACGCAGGGGCTTCCATGTGGTGGTTGGCCATTGGTTCTAGAGGCCATTCTCGGGGTATTTGGGTGCTCTCACGCTAGTTGCACAGGCCTATAAATAGGAGAAGGGAGGGGTAAGAAAGGGGTGAAGCACACTTGAAGCCATTCTCACCTTAGCCGCTTTCTCCCTCTCTCATTCTCTCTTGGTGGAGGTGAAACCTCATCCCAGCATGAGTGTGTGTGTATGGAGGATCTAGACTAGGTGGTGCTAGGTAGAGAGGAGTGTGTGGATGAGTAGAGGTGAGATGGTGATGATCCATTCATCATCCATCATGCCCTTGTTCCTCGTGAGCGATGCTGTTCTTCATTTAGACTAAAGTGAGTATTTCATTATTTTCTATTTAGACTAAAGTGGCTCTCATACATGAATGAGTTGTTCTTGAGTTCTTCGTTCGTTCTTCATTTAGAGGCTCACGTTCTTCATGAATGTGCTTCCTCGATCTAGTTGACGAGTGAGTAATTCATACTTTTGCGTTTGTTCATAAGTTAGAGGCTCGTGTTCTTCACGAACACGACCCTAGATCTTCTGTTATCATCGCATAAGTTTGCATCTCGTTTATATGGTTGCCTGTCTATTAGAGTATAGTGAGCTCATGCATATCTGATTTAGACCGAGTATCAATCATATCTCCTTGCGCGAATCGATTCAGTGATGAGTAAGGTCTAGCTCAACCTCGCAGGTTCGTCACTTCGTATTTATACGGAGTGCTATAGTGTTTCTACGGGACGTCAGACGTAGCCGTGCTATAGTAGTAGTCGGCGGTGTAGACGTGGTGTCTAGACTGCTGGTTATCCTTCGAATGCCCTGTATCCCACGGTTTGTCTTGGGGTAGGCCGCGGTAGTCATAGCCGTTGGTCCTCTGAAATCCCCCACATTCGGATACAGCGTGTAGGCGACCCTTTGCCATGAACCAACTGTTATAGTCAGGAGGGGCCGGTGTCCGAAGTGAGATCTTATCCGAGCTTGTTCCTCTCTAGAATCGGGAACCTACAGGAGACTTCACATCACTCACCTACCTCAGCAGAGACTGTGTTCCCTTGGATAGTCACTCGTAGAGTCCCCCATACCGTTCCTTGGATTTGATACCCTTGGGAATACTCCTGAGGTGAAGTGCTACAATGGTGTATCTGTGCGCTTGCGGATTCGTTCGCACTCGTCAGTATACCCGGGTGATTCTTACACGCTCACGCTATCCCGGCGCCGTAGTGGTGACATTAAGAAATACCAACAATCCCCCAGTCATGTGCCTGTGGAAGCTGAAGATGAAGTCATCCGTTTAGTTATCGTTTGTTCTGTTGGACCTTTGTGTCCATTGCCTGAGTGTAATAATGGATAACGTAATGGTTTAACTCTTGTACGTTTGATTATAGTTTATGGTATTACACTCTTTTGTCTATCGTATGTGTGTAACTTGATCCTGGCACACATATGAGATGCATTTAGTTTCTCTACAGAAATCAGGTGTGACAAAGTGTGTGTCCTATTCTCTACCCCCTCTCCTTCTATTTATAGGCCCGCGTACCGGCACGAGAACACCCCATACACCCCTGGACTGGCTTAAGGATCCAATCAGGGAGCACCACGTGGAAGCAGATGGCGAACGGAGGAATTCCCAGGTCGGTCGATCCATGGGGTCGACCGACCTGGACCCACCACGTCCTGCCTTGTGCTTTCTCTGGGTGACTGGTATGTGGGCCCTTATGACGGTTCCCGGTGTATGGGTTGTTTGGAGGCAGTTTGCTCGAGTTGTGGGCCCTTGGATCCTTGTGTTGGACACATGGCGGTGTCTGATTCATCGGGAAGTGCTTCTCTTGGATTGATGAAGTTTCATGGACACATGGCATCCTGTGTGCCAGCACGTCGCCACGTGGCCTGGTGTAGGTCTCACCGGGTCCATGATACAGTGTGATCTTATATTGTGCATATCTCTTTCATCCGGACTCCGAAGTATACAAATGATATATCCATTTCGATCATCTTGACGAGCCCGTCGCAATGGTGCATACCAATTTGTCATTTGTGACTGCTTATGATGATGCCATATCTGTGCCATTAGTGCACTTGCTCTCAACTGTGTCATTTAACACGTATTTCGGTGCATCCTGCAACAAAAGGCAGAAACACTAATACTTGTGGAAATTGTTAGTATAAACCCTATTCTAGTGTTGCTGATCATTTTTCATTTATTTTATGCAGGTATTGACGGTGTAAAAGTAGCACTTAACAGCCGTCAACAACACCCCCACACTTGACCTTTGCTCGTCCTGAGTAAAGGGAGTCAGGTCAAGTTGACACATGATATCCAAAAGGTATGAAGCGAGCATAAGGGATATTCCAGACCATACCTTGTACTTGTGAACTCTGAAGTGTCTATCATGCTATCTTAGGTAGTTGAGGAATGGAATGGTTATGAATCAAATCACTCCTGCTCATCATGTTAAGTAACTTGGGGTTTTGTGATAAATTTTCAAAACAAAACCTTACTTAGCTCCTCATTTGATTCTCTCAGATCGCTCAATGTGTATATATCCTCACCAAGGCACTAGATTGTCTTTCTTCACCCTACTTCTAATGATGGCTATATATGGAGCTCAAGGTAGGATAAGGGATAAGGCATACTTGTATCACATATATTGCAAAGTCAAAGACTGGATCCAGAGAGAAAATCAAATCATACAATCAGATCAAGATGTGCACATGTATGGATATGGTGAGTATGGTAAGGTGGATACTAGGCCCGGAATGGGTGCTAGATATTACCATATATGAGTTGGTAGATGGTAAGGTGGACACTAGCCCCGGAATGGACACTAGTTATTACCATGGAACTCCTTTTGCATGATCTCATCTCTCTCATATTTCTCCTTTATTTTGGACATGGGCTATTCTTTCTTCTTCTTTCTTTTCCCTTTTTTTTCATCATGCTTTGAGCATGTGCCTTTTTTTTATAGCCCATGTCTCTTTTGAAGGATACTTTTGGAGAGAGATGTCGCACCACATATGGAGCTTTATTTTCATGAAAGGGATGAACGGTACAATGCTAACTTCTAGTGGAGAAGCATAGCAAGGGGAAATAGGTGGTGTGCACATGAATCTTGATCATGAAAGTAATGAAAAGAATTCTCACAAGGGTCACAGGATTTGACAAAGCTCAAAGTAATAACAAGCAGCATATGAGTAGAAGGTTTTCAACTATAACATCATATGGCTTTGGTGGGACGGTGGCATATCAAAGAGGAGCTTTGCAAAGGGTTTTATGATTTTTCAAATAAAATTCCCAAGCACTCAGACATTCAGAGCGAAGATCATATCATCAAACCATATCTCAAACGCCAACTACTCAGATGAGCATGAGTTCCCTATAATGATATTTGTTCACAAGCATCAAGATGATAGGTAAGGAATAAAACATATGCAAGCCAACCATAGGAATCATGTAGAGCAAGCATAGCACAAATTGCTGAGTTTGATTTAAAATGATAGGAATTGATATTCAATCAAACTCATGGATAAAGGAGAGTGAGGTAGAGGGTGCACATACCATCGCTTCGGAAGAATAAGAGATCAAGGGAGACTAGTGGTGATTCGGCTGACCATAAGGCAACCGACTCACTCTAGTTTACCTTGTCCTTGTCATGAAGGCATAGTAGATGTTGTGCAACTTTTGTTTGGGAGTTCTCAAGTGGATATGTCGATGATGAGCTTGAGAGAACTCCCCCACACTAGTGGTTGAACCTGGTGCTGTTCTTCAAACAAAAAGTGGAAACAAAAGAGGGACTCTACTAGTTCAAGAACCATAGAGCCTTTATTCAAATTCAAATATTTTTGGGTTTTTTTATTGTCACCATGTCATTTACTCAAGAAGGGTTAGATCAATATTGCATTCCATAAACAAAGGGGGATATACTTACCTTGGACCTTTGAGAGGTCATACGTACCACCTTTGCACGTTGTGCAACAAGAATCTGACACCTCAACTTACCTTCCCATTTGAATTTAGCTCAATAACTTACCCATTCAAATTTGACAATTTTCTGCAGGGGTTAGTCCACATACATGCAACCAAAATCTATGAAAATATAACTCTAAGGTTCATCAATCAAAACTCGACACCATGTCTTATTTTGACTGAAGGAGATAGTTTTAACCTAAGCACCATGCTTAAATTTAAATAGTCTATGAATGTGTGAGTACTCAAACATTCAAACTAGAGCATATGAACAAAGATAAAGGAAGCATGAAAGCAGGATCAAGCTATTTTCAAAAAGGGACATAAACATGAGCATAAGACGGTGAACCTCGGGCAACCTCCCGGAAGGGCTTTGTTTAATGTCGAAAGCAGGACTTACCTAGCTAGTGGGCAAGATGCAAGAGCTGACATCATCTCTACACCAGGATAAGATTTGGTAGATGAGGAACTTTACTCAGGATGCTCACATACCTCCCCCACACTTGAAGTTTGCACTGCTAGGCAACAAAACTCAAGTGTGTGGTGATCAAGCTTCCTTTTTGTAAATGTTCCCTCTCCAAAGCTTATCTAGGTGTTGCAGCTGATGTGGCTCACATGTTCGTCAGCATCACCTGTCCATCTTTCTTCTCAATCTCCACCTGAAAGGTTAGTGACCAAAAATACCCGAAGGACAACTTATCCTAAAAACATGTTCTTGCTTTTATTCGAAAAGGGAAATAAAACCTATGCTAATCCAGGCTACCTCCTGGTACTACTTTGTTTATTCAGGGTCATAAGCTCGACCATGGGAACTTCATCTTGCAGCTATCATTGGTGGTGTCATTCTCGTTCACCACCAATCCTTGATGTATCAATGAAGCTTTAGCTACAAGGTTAGTGCCACAGCGCACACACGAAATCTGATATGCTTATGATAGACATATGCATCTACAATCAACCTTCCAAAAGTTTTGCAAAAGAGGACCAGAAGGTGGTTGTAGCCCTCGTATGTGCTCAGCGCACTAAGCATGACTGACTCTAGAGAGGCATGATGCGAGCATGGTTTATGTGGTAGATCAAGGATGAAACTACCATGCTCATGCGTGGAATCCTTTCCTCCGGACTCCAGAGTCAGTGCCTTGAAAGGTTCCATGGCCCATGAATTCTCCATCTCAAGAGAGTCATCGTGCAAGCTCAATGTTGACTCTCGATCATGATCTAAAGCAACATGATACGGGCCAGCGGAAAGAGGTTGAAACTCAGTCGAGAGTGGGGACGAGCGTTCGCCTTCACAAGGGTGAGGAGGGTCTTCCAAGTCGTACTCATGAGGAGTAGAAAGTCCTATGCCCTCAATGAGAATACGCTCGAATGACGTGAAGGGAGGTATACGCGTCGTCTTCTTGAGCGGGTTTTGCTGGGGAAGAGGCTTCGCCATAGGGTGTCCCAAACAAGGGGTAGTAGTGGCGGAAGTGGCTTCCCCAAGATTACCATCTAGGCTCCCTATGGATTCCTCAAAGAATTTCTCTAGCGGGGAGCCTAGGAGTAGATTAGGATCGAGGACATCGAAGATGTGAAAGTCTAAGCTAGCCTCAATGCCGTCTATGGTGAGTGGCACGACACTTGCAATCCCCCGACATTCAAGAACATGCCCAAAGGGACAAGTCTCGAGGAGCATGTCAGATGGTGCTAGCGGAACCTTGCCCAAAAGAGTTTCCACCAAGTGTCATGGCATGATGTTAACCTCCATGATGGGGTCACAATGGGCCTCTATGGCAGTCCCTCTCACAGAACAAGGAATAACCAGAGAGGGCGTACTATCCCAAAATGCTTCGAAAAAGCATACTGCTCCATCTGGCCATTCCTCCTTCATAGCCTCCTCAGGAAATGCTTCGTCAGGAGGATCAGGAGGCGAAGGAGATACCATAGGTCTAGGGAATGGCTCTGTCAGAGGATGTCTAGATGGTTTAGCATGGACAGAAATGGTTTCCCTAAGCTCTTCTTCTTCTGGGTTTCCTTGAGATTTAGCAAGAAGTTTTTCTAAGGGGAAACCTAGAAGAAGATCAAAATCCATGATGTCATAGATGTGGAAATCTAATCGCACCTCTATGTCATCAATGGTGATCGGCGCGTCCCTAGCAATCCCCCGACATGGAAAAACACAGCGCCACCTGGGACTATGGAAAAGTCTATCAGTCGGGATCAAGGGCATGTCACCCACCAAAGTATCCAAAAGGGTCTCTGGTATGATGCAAGCCCCAACAGTAGGGACATGGACAACGTCTACGGTGTTTCCTCTCATGGAACAGTGGATGGTCGTGGAAGCCGAGCTAACCCGAATTGCTTCGGATGTATGCTTCTGAGGTGACCAATCCACTATCGTCCTATGATTCCAAACTTCATCGAGGACCTCATAAAGGTCTAACGATGCCGTAGGCTTCTCATGACAAGAGTGATCTGAGGTATTTCTGATGTTTCGAGAAGGATCATCCTCAAATCGGGAAGAGAACTCCGAAGGTTGAATTTCTTCTTCCTTCGATGTTCGTGGTTCGGGAGAGGGTTCAACAGAGGAATCAAGGAATTTAGAGAATGAAAGCTTAGATTCGGCTATTGAGAGACTCTCATGGACCAACTCAGACTCCAGATGGGGTTCGTTGTAAACAATATGGGAAGAAGAGGTTTCTAAGAAGAATTCTAGGATCTCTCTTCTTTCCACTAGAGTTTGGTTTTCAAATGAACCTCCAGCTAAAAGGTTGACCTCTTGTGCAGACTCCATGTCTATACGAGTATAAAAGGTATACGTCGCTATATCATCGAGTATAGACATGTCTGGGCTAGATGTCATAAGACGTAGGAACCAAGCCCAAGCTGCACCTATGGACTCACCCTCTAATTGCTCAAAGTCAAGGAGTTCACACGGCAAGAGCTCTATGCATTCATAAAGGGAGAATGAGTCACAAAAGTTTTCTCGTAGTTCTCCCCAATTATTCACATGCTCTGCTGTGTGGGTGTACCATTGCTCCGCTCTATCTACGAGAGAGGAAGGGAACAATTTCCACCTCAAAGTTTTGTGTGTCATACCTGGAATTACGAAGCATGAACACAAGTTCTCAAACTCCTCTAAATGAACATTAGGATCATCACTGATCGCTCCAGAGAAAGGTCGATTCCAAACCATGGCTATAAAGCCGGGACGAAGCTTGCAGCAAGATGAGGAAGTTGATGGTTGCTCTAAGACGAACTCGCCCCTAGGGGTAGAGAGGCTTTGACAGGAAGGCATCTCAAAGGGTAGCGGGGGTAAAGGTAGAAGAAAAGAAACAAAAAGGATAACTCGATGGGTAACGGGGGTGAAGGTAGAAGAAAACAAAAAAGATAAATACGAGGACCACCAGGTTTGAAGATAGATACAGCAACCGCTCCCCGGCAACAGCGCTAGAAATGCTTGTTGGCATTTCTTAACGTCACCACTAGTTGTACACCTAGAGGGAATGTATAAGAGCAACTGGTTATACCGCAAGCGCATGGAAATACCGCTGTAGCACTTCCCCAAGGAAGTAGAGTATTCCAAGGGTATCAAATCCAAGGAACGATGTGCACTATCTTCTACTATAGTATAGATGGTCCAAGGACACAACACTGATTGATAGGATAGGTAGAAAGGATCTGCCTCGACCGAGCGCAGAGTCTAGCACGGTCTCTCAGGTATAACACTCACTTTGGGCGCTAGCACATCCTAACTTTTTAGGGAGAGGCCAATGTACTGACAACGAGCCCAACTCGGTACGCAGGCACGGAGGGTTGCAAAGGGTCCAACAGGCTGTCACCACTACGGCCTACCTCTATCATTACGCGAACGCACGTGGTCTTCGCAGGATAACCTATGGTCCAGACACCACGTCTACACCATTGACTACTACTATAGCCGGACACCGTCTGACGTCCCAATAGCCCGACTATAGCACTCCGTATAAATATGGAAGTACGAATCTGCGAGGGAGATACTGGCACTAGCTCAAGGTATGCTCTATCACTCATGCAAGATCACGAATGCACTTTGATCTAACTAGAGATATGCAGGAGCATCAACTTTACTCTAATAGACAAGCTGGCAAACTAGATGCAAACTTATGATCGAAGTCTACTAGATCGAAAGGGTTGTGTTCGAAGAACACAAGCCTCTAAACCAAGAACAAACGAAGAACACAAGAACAAAGCAACTAAGCATGCATACGACTTTAGTCTAAATAGAAAATGTCAAAATACTCACTTTAGTCTAGATGAAGAACAGAGGCACCGCTGAGGATCGTTCTTGAGGAAGATGTCATGAACATGACATGTCCCCAAGCCTCCCACCTCACTTCCTAGCACTAATCCTATACAAAGAGCTCTCCTCTCCTAATGAGAGAAGCCAAAAGGCAAAAGTGAGAAGGAGGAGAAGAAGTGTGTGTCCTATTCTCTACCCCCTCTCCTTCTATTTATAGGCCCGGGTACCGGTGCGAGAACACCCCATACACCCCCGGACTGGCTTAAGGATCCAATCAGGGAGCACCACGTGGAAGCAGATGGCGAACAGAGGAAATCCCGGGTCGGCCGATCAATGGGGTCGGCCGACCTGGGCCCACCATGTCCTACCTTGTGCTTTCTCTGGGTGACTGTTATGTGGGCCCTTATGACGGTTCCCGGTGTATGGGTTGTTTGGAGGCGGTTTGCTCGGATTGTGGGCCCTTGGATCTTTGTGCTAGACACGTGGCGGTGTCTGATTCGTCGGGAAGTGCTTCTCTTGGATTGATGAAGTGTCATGGACACATGACATCCTGTGTGCCAGCACGTCACCACGTGGCCTGGTGTGAGTCCCACCGGGTCCATGATATAGTGTGATCTTATATTGTGCATATCTCTTTCATCCGGACTCCGAAGTATACAAATGATATATCCATTTCGATCATATTGACGAGCCCATCACAATGGTGCAGACCAATTTTTTATTTGTGACTGTTTATGATGATGCCATATCTATGCCATTGGTGCACTTGCTCTCAACTGTGTCATTTAACACGTATTTCGGTGCATCCTGCAACAAAAGCCAGAAACACCAACACTTGTGGAAATTGTTAGTATAAACCCTATTCTAGTGTTGATGATCATTTTTCATTTATTTTATGCAGGTATTGACGGTGTAAAAGTAGCACTTAACAGCCGTCAACAGCGGACTCCTGTAACATTAAGAATTACCAACCAGCATTTCTGGTGCTGTTACCAGGATGGGTTCCAAACCGGTTCGTTGGTAGTTGCGTTAAGAAATGTCAACAGTTACTGAGTAAATCTCTTGTTATGAATTATTTTCTATTTATGCTAGATCTGCATATACTTTTTGTACAGCTTCATATGTATGCTTTCTGTGGTTCATCTTGTGGATGTCATCTTGTTATGCTCAGATGTGCTTCTAGTAAATTTATCATGTATTTAAGAACTGTCTATATATCTATTTCTGAATTATGCTTGTTTATAAAGTAAAATCTATAGCTCAGTTTCTGTTAATCCAGTGATGCTTATCCTTGGTCCAGTAGATTTTTGTGCCATGCTTGTGCTATAGGAGAAAGTTGGGCTACTTTTCAGTTATACATATTCCTGTATAAATTCTTTAGGATTAACTAGGCTGAAAATGGTTATTTTTGTGTAGCATGAATGAAATAGGTTCTTGAGCTAATTTTTGGTGTGTAGCCCAGTTTTACTCTCTAGAGGATCGGTGTAAATTTTTAGCTCCAGTGCCTGAGTAGTTTTCTCTAAAATAAGTATTCTTTCTTTTGCTAGGAATAATTTGTCGTATTTTTCATGCACAGTTTATAGCTCTGTTGGCTAAGAAACTTTATCAGTAGCTCTGTCGTAGCACAGTGTGGTTGTACAAAAATTTTCATTGTAAGTTACCGCATGGTTTTAACAGAATAATTCCCGGAAGAAACTAGGTATATTAAAAAGGGAAATAAAAGAACCACCTCTTTATAAACTTGTGTATGTTTAACCTTAGAAAATGCCCATGTCGAACCCTGAAATGTAACTTGGATGTTGTGAAGTAATCTTAATTTGTTTTTATAGATGTGCACACAATCACTATCAAAATAATAACAAATAAATGATTACTTGATTTATCTTTATGGAAGAGTATGCTGAATATATTCTATCTAGATGAATGTGGTCAACTTGACACACTAGGCTTGTCATGTGATGTTTGATAATTAAATAACTTAACTTCACCAAGTAACACTTGCATATGCATCCCACGTGTAGAACCTTCTGACGGTAGATACGAGTTCATCCCGGAACGAGGTGACGGACCGTTCGAGGGCGAAGTGAACTACGTGAAAATGCAACAAGACCCGAACCAAAGTTCAGAAGACTTTCCTACTAACTTGCTAGTGAAGGCAAACCCCGGTTTATCATTTACCTAAGTGTTTTCCTTTTTAAACTTCTGAATTTATGTTTGCATATCTCTGTGCATTTACATTCAGGAGTTGAATGGAAACCCTAGATGCATGATCCCTAAGTACCTATGATCTTTTACTAGTATGGTAGGTCGCTAGTTGCTATGCACTAAGGACCCGGTACAAGTCGAGTGATGTACTTCGCTCGCAAGAATAGGTTCTTATGTTGGAATCATAAGATTGTTAAATTGGATTCTCACATGGTAAGAGCATGGGATTTTGGGCTCCGGTCCAGTGGTTAAGAGATTAAGCGTTTGAACATACTAAACATTTGTCGGAAATGGGTACGGTAAGCCTAGTACCTGAAGGATGCGGTGCAGAAACTTTAGGCTACTAATCTTGGGTTGCGACCCCAGGCTAGCTACCTGTGGTGCGTGTGTGACGCTGGATGCTAGTGTGAGGCATGCCAGCTAGCCTTGTACCTAGGACTGTGGCATCAGATCTTAATCCGAGAAATGACGGGAACCATTTGGTTGAATGCACTCGTTGTGAGTGTTTTCTCCTGTATGTTTAGGTTCACTTTGCAAGGTTATTAATCGATCGATCATCAGCCTCTCACCGTTATCCGAGAGTGCTTAATTATCTGGCCATGATAATCCCTCTATGATGGAATGTTGATAAAACTTGATGTTTGATTAATTGTTTGCACAATCCATGATTGCAATAGTTGCTTATCTAATGAAATGATCTACTAGAACTTGAGCTAAAATCTTGAAAGTAAGGATTAACGCCTTAGTCACTTTTTGGCAAAACAAACCCACTAGCCAAAAGCCAAGCATGAGTAGAGGTTAAGTCTTTTATCTTAGATGGGTAAGCCTTGCTGAGTATTAGTATACTCAGCCTTGCTATATATGTTGTTTTCAGGTGATAATGTTTGGCTTGGCGAAACCTCCCGGCTTGGAGCTGGAATGGGTGAATGATGAGAAGTAATGACGTTATGGGTGGCCTCCCATGATGCTAAGTTATCGTTAGTTTATTTCCGCTGTCTTTTAAAACTCTGAACCATGATTTACCATTTTATGAACTATGATTTGTAATGATTGACCCTATGGGGAAGATTAGTCTTAAATTGTAAGGTACTCTGGATTCTCTTTCGTGGGAGTTTTAATGTATGCGTGTTCGATCCTCTGTGTGTTGATTCAAGTGATTTACCGGGCTTTACCCGGCAACACTCAACGGGATAATTCTTTATTATCACTTAATGACCAAAGTGGATTGGTTTAGGTGATAGTACGAACTTATCTCGGGTGGGGTTGTCACAGTTGATACCAGAGCATCCGTATACACCAGAGTAATTAGTTTAATAACTAATCACAATGATTTACAATTAAAACTTGCCAAGATTGATTGGATTGTGAAAATACGTTGAATCGTTAAGGAATAATTAGACCGAAAGCCCCTAGAGGAAATTTTTTTGGGTTCTTTTAAGGTGGCTAAGTATTTATGGTTTATTTATGCAAACTTCTAGCACTTCTTAAAGCCACGTGTTTCATATGTGTGTTGTGCCGCATCACGAGTATGCGAGGGTCGATAGGACAATCCATTCCACAGATCCTATCTTCTCGGTTGGATGTGCACGTGTTTTATACGTGTGCTTCCGTATGCAAGTCATAGGAAGGATGCCATGTTCTATTCAAGATGAACATGTCATGGGTTGTGATGTCGCCATGTTTTGCTATACATGTGCATGATTCCGCATTACGAACATGCGAAGGGGGACACCCTTCATTCAAAAGGGGCGTGCCTCAGGTTGGACGCCGTCCATGCGGTGCAAAATGCATGGATACCATTCCAATAGTGAATGGTAATGTATGTCAATGCTCCCGTGATGTGCTGGCACAGAAGGCTCTTTTCTACAGGTACACTAACCACGTTTCGTATGACCGTTATGTGACCAAAGTGTAGCTCCGACTAGTTATTATAGGGAGAGAAGTATATAAGCCTTGCCACCGACACTAATTTTGATTTTTGGTTTGATCACCGTGTGAGGTCATATGTGACGCTTTTTGCATCATGCTAAAAATTGTTGAACATTAAAAATTGCAATCATACATGTGGTATGCTCTCTAGGTGTTACCTTGCTATCTAAATGTTGTAGTATAGATTGTATGTAAAGTTTGCTTGTTGCCTAGTCATCAAGTAGATGTGTCTGTTGCTTAAAATTTTACCCCGTGTGTAAAAAAATAGTTTGACTAGATGATCTATACAAAAAATGCTCCATATCTAACCTAGTTGTTACTGCCAAAATCTCGTGGTCATAGCTTCTATAGATCTCAAGTTATGCCCGAAATAGTGACACCCTGTCTTGCTATTTTTTCCTGGAGACCTCAGTCTGAACTTGTATTCTTTGGAGTACCTTCCAAATCTTTTTCGGTCAACCTTTGAATACCAAAAATGTGTCTCATAACCTTGCTGAGTTGCTACAAAAATTTGGGAATTTTTGGGGCTGTAGTTTCTGAGTTATGAATTTTTGTTCACAACTGACAGAACTTTATAGATGGCTACCCCATTTGTATGTCACGCTCGTTTGAGTTTAGGCATACCTGTACCTTTGTATAGATGGCTACCCCAATCTTACCCACTTGAGGATCCGAATTGTTCCTTGGTATCTACCTAAGGATTTGATGAAAGTTAGAATCCTTAGTGTGATTTTTGCAAGCAATTCACTTTTATAGATATGAGAATCTATCCTTGTGCACATTCTTTCATCAGAATACTTACATTCGTCACTCTATCCAGATGTCCAACTCCAGATCCATGACTGCTGATGCGCAGGCGTGGACTCACTTGAAGTGCCTCGAGGAGGGCGGATTTCCTGCACTTCTGTGGGACACCCTGAAGGACTTTGGATACACCACGTATCCAGGGTACATGGGGCGTGAGTTCATGACCTCAGGACAAATCCTTCTCTGGGAAGTGAAGGTGAAGATTCCCACTTGCCCGATGAATCCTGACTGGGAAACATGGGAATGCAAAGCCCAAGGCTTGGCACTGCCTCGCACCGTACAAAAGGCTGCTCTTGAAGCTCTCACCACCTTTTGTGGGAAGCATTCTGCCTCGGTAGCTGGTACTGCAACCAAGGTAATTCCCATAGGAGCAGAACACCCTGGGCAATGGGTGGAACATGAAGCGTTTCTCCCCGCTCAAGGTGTTGACGGTCGATTTCCGTCAACCAAGAGCACTTGTTACACTTTGGTTTGAGCTTTGATTTATAACTAACCCGCCACTAGGCACACTAATGATGTAACAAGTTCGCACTTGCATGTGGTTTTTGGAGTATGTTGTTTACGCAGGAATTAAGTACCTAAATGAGGACTTTCGGGTAAAGTTCATTGAGCACTTTGTGAGAAGATCACGAAGCCCCGCACGAGTCAAGACATGAAGTGAACATGACTCCAAATGACCCAAGGACCGAAGCATGAAGCCGTGAAACTTCGAGGACCCGAACGGAAGATGCGGGAGTTCGCGCGCCAAGCACCCTTATCTAAACCGCGAGGAAAACGACGTCAAGGACCCACATGGACTTCAGCAAATATTCAAGAAAGCACGAGAAGCATCATGGAGGAAAATGGGCCTGAACTGGGCTGAAAAGGGCCTGGGCCGGCCGACCCATGCCGACCGGCCTAGGGTGTTTCGGCCCGGTTCGACCTCCCCTTTGACCTACACGCTCCTCGGCTCATTTATACCCCCTGCCTCCGACGGCCGCCACATCCGTTCATCAGAACTCAGCGAAACCTAAAAGTGAGCACCGGAGGGAGACGACGGCGGCGGAGTCCTCGAAGTTGTCTAGGGGATGGCCTAGGCCAACCCTAGCTGCCATGGCCGCCCTGCGTGGTTGTGCCATGGTGGAGTTCCGGAGCTAGTTGAAGTCATCAATGGTATGTACTCAGTGGTGATGATCCAAACGCATCTACTATTATGTGAGCAATGTTCATCGTGTTTTCTGATCTATTAGCGATTCCATGTCTCCGTCTATACTTTCTACCTTTCGTGAATATGTTTGATCCTAAGTCTAATTCTAGATTAGACTACATAGCATGCTCTATGTAATCGTGGCGATTAGGTTTAGCTTGTGGACCCTTCATGGTTTGTAGACACGTTCATGTTTGAGTGTGCCCCTAGATCCTCCACTTCATTAAGGGAGCATCATGACAAGGTGATTTCCCCTGAAAGAGTGGATGTCTTCGGGAGGTAGGCCGGAGGTAGGAGTTTAAGGATGCTAGTAGATGAGATGCTCGTTTTGTTGCTCGTTTGCCGGAACTTCAACTAGAAGGCGCTAGGCCTAGCTACCCCTTCGGTGGAGCTTTACTGTGACAACCCCATCCGAGATAAGTCCGTACTATCGCTTAAGCCAATCCCTTTTGGTCATTAAGCAATAATAAAGAATTATCTCGTTGAGTGTTGCCGGGTCATAGCCCGGTAAATCACTTGTAAACCACACAGAAGATCGAAACACATACATTAAAACCCCCACGAAGGAGAGTCCAGAGTACCTTACAGTTTTAAGACTAATCTTCCCCGTAGGGTTAACTATTACAATTCATAGTTCATAAAATAATAAACCATGGTTCAATGTTTTAAATGATAGCGGAAATAAACTACGATAACTTGGCATCATGGGAGGCCACCCATAACACCATTACTTCGCGTCTTTCACCCATTCCAGCTCCCAGCCGGGTGAGATTTCTCCAGGCCAAACAACATTTCCTGAAAACAACATATATAGCAAGACTGAGTATACTAATACTCAGCAAGGCTTACCCGTCTAAAATAAAAGACTTATCCTTCTAGTCATGCATGGCTTTTGGCTAGTGGGTTTGGTTTGCCAAAAATGACTAAAGAGTTAATCCTTACTTTCAATATTTTAGCTCAAGTTCTAGTAGATCAATTATTACTAGATAAGCAACTAATTCAAGCATATTTGTGCAAACAATTAATCAAACATCAAGTTTATCAACATTTCATCATATAGAGATTATCATGGCTAGAGGGTTAAGCAATCTCGGATAACGGTGAGAGGCTGACGATCGATCGATTAATAACCTTGCAAGGTGAACCTAAACATACGGGAGAAAACCCTCACAAAGAGTGTTTTCAACCAAACGGTTCCCGTCATTCCTCGGATTAGGATCAGATGCCACAGTCCTAGGTACAAGGCTAGCTGGCATGCCTCACACTAGCATCCAGCGTCACCATGCACCACATGTAGCTAGCCTGGGGCAGCAGCCCAAGATTAGTAGCCTTAAGTTCCTGCACCGTATCGATCAGGTACTAGGTTTACTGTACCCATGTCCGACAAATGTTTAGTACTTTCAAACGCTTAATCTCTTAACCACTGGACCGGAGCCCAAAATTCTATGCTCTTACCACGTGAGCAATTCAATTTAACAAGTCTTATGATTCCAACATAAGAACCTGTCAGTGCGAGCGAAGTACATCACTCGACTTGTACAGGGTCCTTAGTGCAAAGCAACTATCGACCTAGCATACTAGTAAAAGATCATAGGTACTTATGGATCATGCATCTAGGGTTTCCATTCAACTCCTGAACGTAAATGCACATATATAATCAAGCATAAGTTCATAAATTTAAACGAAACACATAGGTATATGTTAAACCGGGGCTTGCCTTCACTAGCAAGTTAGTAGGAAAACTTTCGAACTTGGTTCGGGTCTTGTTGCATGCCCACGTAGTCGATTCCTTCCCTCGAACGGTCCGTCACCTCGATCCGGGACAAACTTGGGGCTAACGTCGGGAGGTTCTACACGTAGAATGCTGTAACATCCCTCAAATTTATTGGGGAATGTTAATTAATAGAAATGAGGATTTAAAATTTTTGATGAATTATTTGAGTGATTATCAACTTATTTAAGGATGTCTTCCTTTATCTCTCCTTTAATTCCTAGATTTACTTTGAGCTAAATAAAATTTCTAGGAAATATAAAAACATTATTGTGAGAAATTTGGAGTTCTTTTTGTTTTATTTGGAGTTTATTTGAGTGGGATTCAAATTTGAATTTGCATTCAAATTTGAATCTAATTTAGAAAAGGGTTGGAAAGGAAATAGGATAGGAAAAGGGGAGGAGCTGTTGGACCCCGAGCCCAAAACCCCGGAGTCCACCGAACCACCTCCATCTCCTTTCTCCACACACCGCGCCACCCCTTTGCTCTCCCCCGAACCAGCCCACCGCGGCCCACTTGCGCGCGGCCCGCTTACCACCTACCGCCCGCGCGCTCGGTCACTGACAGCTGGGGCCCGCCATGACGACACGCCCACGTCACGCTGACGTCGCCATCGTCATCCTCCCCCTTTACCGCTTTGGCTGACGCCGGCGCCAAAGCGCCGCGGCGCCGCCCGTGGCCGCCGTCGCGATGTGCCCCCGCGCGCATCCACGCATCCCGGCCGTCCACGCGTCCTGCGCTGCCCTCCGCTATAAGTAGGCCGCCGTCGCGCCCCAGGGGAGCTCCCAACCCTAGCCGCCGGGGAGTCCTCCCCGTTCCACCTCGCCACTGCCCGCCGGAAGAGAAGGAGGAGGGGGGAAAGGAGAAGAAGACCCGGAGGTCGTCCGCGAGCTCGCCGCCAACCTCGCGAAGCCGGAGGACCGCACGTGGGAGCTCGGGGACGTCGCGAAGCCGGGAACCGCGACGCCCCTGCTTCCTTTGCCCCGCGCCGCCATCTCCTCCAACGCCGACGAGCCTGCTCAGCCCTCTTCACCGACACCTTCACTTCGGCCAGAGGCCACCGAGGTGAGGCCAACCTCCCCCGCCCGTCTGTGGACGACCCGGCCTTCGAGCCGAGGCGGAACTCGTACACGCCGTCGCTGCCGCCGCCGCGCCACCGCGCACGCTGCATGGTGAAGCCGGCCTTCGAGCTGTGCTGGGAAGCTTCTGCAGGTGCCGCTGCCGTCGCCTGATGCACACGCACGCCTCCGCCGCCTCCCTTGACCCGTGTAGACGCGCACGCCACCGGAACGCTGACACCCTGCTCACCGTGCCGCCATGGGGGAATGCCCCGAGCACGCGGTAGCAGAAGGGAAAGGCACCGCCTTTTGGGCTATCCGTGGTCGCCTCGCCGCCAGCAACCGCGCGCCCCCACACGCGCCCGTGCCCGGCCGCGGGAGCTCTGCTCGCCGCCACCGTGTCCGCCATGCCCGAGCTCCGCTATGGCGGGCAAGGCCCTGCGCTTGGTGACGAAGGACGAAAGCCCCAGTTTTCTGTTCGTCTCGCTTTGCTTGGTACACACACGCGTGATTCTGGTGTCTTGGTGCCCCCACACGCCGTCGCTGACCAACGCCGTCCTGCGCCGCCGCGCCTCGCACCACACCGACGCCGATGGGGTCGCCGCTGGCCCCTAGGTGCCCCTCTTGTGGTCTGGATCGACGCGCAAGCACCACCCGAGCCGAGCCCCGCTGCTTGTTGACCAGCCCCGGCTGCACCTCGCCGCCGGTGATGTTTGCCGCGCCGTCGCTCCTCTGGAGCATATCGTCGAACACCTGGCGGCGCCGGGCGCTAAACCTCAGGGTTTTGCCCTCACACCACGGCACACACGTGCACGTGCTCGCAAAGGATCCGCCGGGATCCCGTGCGGCCGGCCACCCACGGCCAGGCCACACGCCGGCCCACACGACACAGCGCCGCAGCGAGCGCGCCCTGGATCCGGTGCGCCCGGCCACGCATGCGGCCACGCTGGCTGCCACGTTTTTGCAGCCGGCTTATAGCCGGGCAAGTGGCAGCCGCGTCAGCGCAGGAGCCGGCCTACCGCCGGCTATAAGACCCTTTAGAGCTAGCTAGAGATAGTCTAGAGCTAGTTAAAAGTCTGCAATATTGTATATGCGTATTTTAATTTCAGAAATATATTTTATCTTCGGAAAATCATAATAAATTCGTTTTAGCTCCGAAAAATATGAAACTTCTTCTGAAAATCTTCTAAAAATCCAAACTTCGTGCTAGACTAGAGTTTGCCTCTTTTTGGATCTTATTTGCTCTTTATCTTGGATTTATTGCCATTAGTAGCCGAGTTTATTTATTTAAATACGCTTCTAGGAGCTGCCGGAGCTGGAGAGCTGAACCAGGACTACGACGACGACCTCAGCTATGACGACCACTCGTATCCAGGTTCACGCCCGACCATCTTTGACTACCCATTAGGCATAGCTACTTTAGAACTGCTAGTGCTTTATTTAATGCATAGAGATGGATATGATGAACCCATGCATAGCCTCTTTTACATACTTGTCCTTGATTGACCTACTACTAGTGTTTACTTAAGCTGGATGCTGTGCTGAGCTTGCTATGCATGTGTTGGGTTTATTGTGGTAGTTTCTTGGCGTGTGTTGGGAAAACCAGTAGGAGAAGGTGTTTTGGGATATATTGGCGGGGGTGAGCTCGAGACAACCTGATCTGGGATCGGGGGCCAGGGATCGTCTTCTCGGACGTTGCCCAGTTTAGTGCCTATGGCGGGTACATTGTTTTAGGAGCATAGGTGATGGGGATTTCGTGATGACTTGGAGGATATGAGCTGGCCCCGGTCTGAAACCGAGTGGGTCGCCTGTTACACGGGACTTTCGTACACACCACCTCGCCGAGAGTGGGGATAGGGCCGTTCGACCCTAGCAAGTGCGATGCCATACCTGCCAGTAGGATAGAGGGTATCAGTGAGAGGGTTAGGGTGAAGTCCCTTCCCTTTGGGCGCTCCCCGTGTGGCCACACGGGGGCATTTTCACAATTCTGGGGTGGTCTTCTGCGGGGGACCGCATCGAGACCCGGATGCAGGATGGAATCGTAACTCCTAGGTGTTCGTCCGGTAGGGTAGGCTCGGTCGGCCGTACACCATCTAGGTACTATTCCGAGTTGGGTACTGGTGTACACGCTCTGCAGAGATTAGATCTATACGTATAGCCGCGTCCTCGGTTATGGACATGCCCGTTGTTTCTCTGACTCTTACATTTTGGGATTTCTACCTCCCCCTTATAGGATGAGTGTGATTGGTGAGCCGTGGTTGTATTCGGGGAGAGGAGAGTTGCTCCCTCTACCTCGCGGATCCGGGTGCAACCATTGAGGTGTGAGGAGTGGGAGTTCTCACACCGACCCTAGATGGAGATAGGTGATGGTGACGGTGTTCTGGGTGACCAGATGTATCCGTATGCGGATGAGAGATATGGGATATGGTGAACTTATGGAGATATTACTCTATTTTTGCTGCTGCTGCATAGGAAACCCTGCTACTACCTTGATATACTCTTTTCCCCTTAGAAGTAGGCCACTTAAAGCTTGCATACGGTTGGTGACGTGGACCTATCCCGATCCTTGGGGATAGCCCCTGAGCTTGCAGGGTACGAGTCCGACTACGACAACAATGCCGACGGATGGTACGACTGAGGGGGCACGACGCTTCGCTCAAGGATGCCTGTGGGAGATGCCTGAAGATGGAGACACCTTTTGGGAGATAGCTACCGCTGCGTAGGCTCTTATTTCTGTTATTTCGCCAAGAGGCGGGTATTGATGTACTCCGAATAATCAGGACATGTAATAATTAGATTATTATTCGTACTCTGATGTTTTATTTTGATGTATGACTGTGTTATTTATATGTGATGAATGTCTGTGCGTGATAGCGTCTGATCCAGGGACTATCATGAGACAGAATGCTAGGCTTTCCGATTTTGAAAACCCAGGGCGTTACAGATGGTATCATAGCCATACTTGACCGTAGCACGTGCCCTTAGAAATGGTCGTTAGAAATTGGGACTCTGAACGAAACTCTTTTGCTATATACCATTCTTGACTTATATTACAAAACTTATCCTTTTCTTGAAAAGTTCTATCTTACTTGCGCTAACTAGAAATTTCTTCCGTATCACAGGAGATGGCTCGTCAGGAGGTGGAGTTGCTCCCGGAGCACATGGAGGGACTCGCCCGTTGGGTTGATAGGGTCGTCCTCAGGCTGGGGATTCCCCCTACGCACGTCACCTACCGCGCTGAGGATGTTCGCACGCTGTCGGGACCACTAGTGCTTTACACGGTGGCCGTCCTACCCCACCCGGTGCTTCTAGGCTTCCCCGGGATGCTCGAGCACAGCACAGGACTCAACGTCAGGAATGCTGTGGACACCGCCTACGGCCACGTACTTCGCCACCTACTAGCTAGGTACCGCGACGTCTACAGGACTGGAGACCTGAGGCTGATCCCCCAGGACTACTACAGAGTGGCTCCGATCGTGAACGGACTGCCAGACCCTTCAGCACTCTATGAGGAGGAGGTTGTTCAGGGACCCCTACGTGAGGCCAACGACATGCTCGTCACCACTGGGAGCTACCTCGTGGACCTCGACACTCACGCTCGCCGACTGAGCGAGCAGACGAGTGGACTCTTCAGCAGACTGGAGTACACCACTCTAGAGTGGAAGGAGCTTCAGCCCCACACCCAGAGCCTGCTCGTGGAGAACCTCACCCTTCGCCAGCGAGTTGAGCAGCTCGAGCGAGGACTTCGCCATGCCAACTCTTTGGCAGTTCAGGCTGAGGCTGAGAGGGTGACCGCTCGAGAGGAGAAGATCTATGCTCAGGAGGATCTACGCAAGCAGGAGGCTAGGTTCACCCGTCTCTTCGCCAAGCTGGACCAGAAGGATGCTCAGTTCGCTGCCCAGGGACGCAACCTGGTTCGTGAGAAGACCAGAGTGACCAAACTAGTGGAGGACCACTACAACAACACCGCCAACATCACTGCACTCACCAGGACTTCTGTGTTCCTGCTGGACAAGTGCAAGAGGATGCTGAAGACTTGGGAGGACGCTGACTCACTTCGTGTGGATGAGCTTCAGGAGCTCAACAGTCTGCTACCCCCCGAGCGTCAGCGGGCGATCCGCAAGGAGACCTTCAGGCTCCACCCGTCCGCCCTCAAGCTTCACCTGTGTCCCCTGGCTGACATGGCCACTCCGGTTGAGACCGACGAGGTGAGGGTCGCTCACTCCAGGCTGTCGCGGATGTTCCCCAAGGACTTCCCCGATGAGGACCGTTACCCAGTGAGGTACAAGAAGTCCCGCTTCGAGTAGCGTGCCGGAGCTTGAGCATGCTAATAAGAGTAGAGTTGTAAGATAGGTAGTCTCCATGAGTCGTTCCATGCAGCCAAGAGCCTGTTCTGGGCATGTTGAGTTATGAGTCTTTTCACACCTAGATGTGCACACCCTTTTGAGATCATGTAACGCTATATTAGATCGTTGTTGTGTGTGACCTCCAAGGCTTGAGTCAGCCTCGAGGAAACTTATGTACTCATAATGGATGCTGATTGTTTGGTCTTAATGGAGTTGTTTGTTCTTATTGCTTCTCCTCATTGAGTGTAGGATTTATATTAGTAGAAATATTTTCATGATTGTATATCAGACTCAATTTGTTGGTGAGTGACGTATCTGAGGCTTTCCTTTACCCTTGGTCGTGTTTTCAGCAAGATGTCGATCAGGAGGTCCGGTCGTCTGTTGGGACGCTTTGAGGCTGCCGAGGAAGAGCAAGCCCCGCCAGCCCCGCCTGTCCGTGGCTGTGGACGTGGCCGCGCTCCCGTACGTGGACGCGCTTGTGGTCGTGGACACGCGCCTGTCCTAGGATGTGGCCGAGGCAATATGGTGCCACCACCACCGCCTCCGCCCATCGGACAAGGCGCTGAGGAGGAAGGAGAAGAGGAGGAAGCCGAAGGAGAGCCTGCGCCACACCCGGCTCCCCGGGGTCGTGGCCGTGGGCGTGGTCGTGGCCGTGGAGGAGCACCTCCACCGCCACCGCCTAACCTAGCTGAGGTGATGGCCCTGCAAACACAGCTGATGCAGAGGATGGCTGACGCCATCGACAACCGAGTCGGTGGGAACCGCAACGCCCCGGTGGAGGAGGACTTCGCCAAGAAGATCGAGAGGTTCTTCCGTCTGAAGGCCCCTACCTTTAGCTACTCGGACGATCCCCTCGATGCTGACAACTGGCTCCGCGTGATCGAGACGAAGCTCGACCTCACCACCTACACCGACGAGGAGTGTGTCACTCTAGCTATCCACCAGCTCGAGGGTCCTGCCAAGTCTTGGTGGGACAACTACTCCGGGACTCACCCGAACCCAGCGTTCATCACCTGGCTGGAGTTCTGTGAGGTGTTCCATGAGCAGTACCTGCCGAAGGAACTCATGATCCAGAAGGCTCAGGAGTTCCGCACCATGACTCAGGGTGCGATGAGGGTGGAGGAGTACGAGAGGCACTTCATGAAGATGATGCGCTATGCCCCTGACGACACCACCACTGATGACAAGAAGTAGTTCTGGTTTCTGCGAGGCCTGCACCATGGTCTCCGCTAGGGCTTGAAGGCCAGCGAGCACAAGTCCCTTCGCCACCTGGCGAACAGGGCTATCGCGCTCGAGGAAGAACGCAGGGGGCATGAGGAGCGTATGAAGGGCAAGAAGAGGTTCGGAGATCGGGACCATGGCGACCGATCCTTCCAGAGGCCGAGGAGCGGGCAGAGTAACCTGCTCCGCGGGAGCTACCGCCCGGGGAACAACCAACCCGGACGAGGCTTCGAAGGGAACCGTGCACCATACCCAGGAGGAAGGAGCAACTACCAGCAGCAGGGTGGTGGCTACAACTGCCCGCAGCAGAGCGCGTCGAGACCCAGCACTGGAGGTTTCACCCCGACGTGCTACACCTGTGGCAAGCAAGGCCACAAGTCGTACGAGTGCCCCAGCAAGAAGACCGCTGCTACACCTGCCAGGGTACCAGCTCCAGGAGGGAGGCCACCTCAGGCTGCTCCCCAGCCGGCCGCAGATCGCGGAAGGCTCAACCTCCTGACTGAGGAGGAGGCTGCCGACGCTCCTGATGTCGTGATCAGTGAGTTTTTAGTTTGTGGCACTAAGGCTTTGATTCTGTTTGATACTGGTGCAACTAGTTTGTATGTGTCCTCTAACTTTGTAAACAAACTGTCTCTTCCCATGACTCCCCGACCGAAACCCATAATAACGAGCTCCCCGCTTGGAGATATCAAATGTACCCTACTTTGCAAAGGGGTAGAGATGTTCATCAAGGGTCACAAGTTCCTCGGAGATCTGACCGTGCTGAAGTCCAATGGGATTGATGTTATTCTGGGCATGGATTGGATCACCGCTCACAAAGGGGTAATCTCCTCGTCACCCCGACAAGTGACCCTGACGCACCCGAAGGGAACGGAGATCACCTTTGAGCCGCTGAAGTCTCGAGAAGTACCAGATGTGTACAACCTCTCTACCAAGATAGTGGCCGATGTCCCAGTGGTTTGTGAGTACCCCGATGTCTTTCTAGATGATCTGCCGGGGTTACCCCCAGACCGCGACGTGGAATTCATGATTAACCTTGTGCCGGGTACCGCACTCGTGGCACAGAGTCCTTACAGAATGGGCAAGTTAGAGCTGGCAACGCTGAAGGAGGAGTTGGAAGCTCTCCGTGAGAAGGGGTACATCCGACCGAGTGCATCACCTTGGGCTTCACCGGTGATGTTTGTGCCGAAGAAGGATGGGACGCAATGGCTGTGCGTCGATTACCGCGCCCTTAATGCAGTAACCATCAAGAACAAGTACCCGTTGCCGCGCATTGATGACCTGCTTGATCAGTTGAAGAAGGCCAAGTACTTCAGCAAGATTGACCTTCCGTCGGGCTACCATCAGATGAAGATTCGCCCGGAGGACATCTACAGGACAGCGTTTGTGACCCGGTACGGGCAGTATGAATTCACTGTCGTATCGTTCGGACTTACGAACGCCCCTGCTTACTTCATGAACATGATGAACAAGGTGTTCATGGACGAGTTAGACAAGTTTGTCATGGTTTTCATTGATGACATCTTGGTCTTCTCGGAAACCGCAGAGGAACATGAAGAGCATCTGAGGATTGTGCTGGAGAAGCTGAGGCAGAATCAGTTGTATGCCAAGTTCAGCAAGTGCGAGTTCTGGCTAGAGGAAGTGGCTTTTCTTGGGCATGTGTTGTTAGGAGAGGGAGTTGCTGTTGATCCCTCGAAGATCGAAGCTGTGTCAAAGTGGCAGTCGCCCAAGACTGTGACAGAGATCAGGAGCTTTCTCGAAATGGCTGGATACTATCGCCGTTTCATCGAGAACTTCTCCAAAATCGTGAAGCTGATGACTAAGTTGCTGAAGAACAACACGCCATTCGTGTGGTCAGAAAAGTGTGAAGCCGGTTTCCAAGAGCTCAAGACCCGACTCACCACAACTCCTGTGTTGACGCTTCCCGATGACAACAAGGACTTTGTAGTGTACTATGATGCTTCGAGGTAGGGTCTTGGTTGTGTGCTGATGCAGGAAGGCAAGGTGATCGCTTATGCATCGAGGCAGCTGCGGAAGCATGAAGAGAACTACCCGACACATGACCTTGAGTTAGTAGCTGTGGTTCATGCATTAAAGATATGGAGGCACTACTTGATGGGCAACAAGTGTGATATCTACACGGATCACAAGAGTCTGAAGTATATTTTCACCCAGTCAGAGCTGAACCTGAGGTAGCGAAGATGGCTGGAGTTGATAAAGGACTACGACCTCGAGATTCACTACCACCCTGGCAAGGCGAATGTCGTGGCCGATGCGTTGAGCCGAAGAAGTTACTGCAACAACTTGATGGTGCAGAAAGAACAGCCAGAGTTGTTTAAGGAGATGGAGCGATTGCAGCTTGACATTCTCGAGAAAGGTCAGCTCAACGAGTTGAGGGTAAAGTACACCTTGGAAGACCATATTAGACAAGCCCAGAAGAAGTATCCTGAAATTGAGGAAGTGAAAGATCTTCTGACAAGAGGCAAGGCCCCTGACTACCGCATTGATGAGCAAGGCACATTATGGTTGAAGGATCGCATATGTGTGCCCAGCGGAGAGGACATCCAGGGGACGATTCTGAAGGAAGCACATGATTCTCGGTATTCCATTCACCCTGGATGCACGAAGATGTACCAAGACCTGAAGTGTCGATTCTGGTGGGAGAATATGAGGAAGGACATAGCTGAGTATGTTGCCCGATGTGACACCTGTCAAAGAGTGAAGGCAGAACATCAGAGACCCGCCGGATTGCTTCAGCCACTTGCGATACCTCAGTGGAAATGGGATGATATCAGTATGGACTTTGTGGTAGGTCTTCCCCGCACTCAGAAGGGGAATGACTCGATTTGGGTGATTGTGGACCGTTTGACCAAGGTAGCACACTTCCTTCCGGTTAAGAACAAGTACTCTGTGAGTCAGTTGGCTGATCTCTACGTTGAGCATATCCTGAGGTTGCATGGAGCACCTCACACCATCATGTCGGATCGTGGTGCTCAGTTCACAGCTCAGTTCTGGAAGAGTCTGCACGATTCGATGGGCACTCACTTGGACTACAGCACAACTTTCCACCCCCAGACAGATGGACAGACTGAACGAGTGAATCAGGTTCTAGAAGATCTGCTGAGAGCTTGTGTGTTGACTTGCAGCAATGATTGGGAGAAGAGTCTGCCCTACGCTGAGTTCTCATACAATAACAGTTATCAAGCAAGTTTGCAAATGGCACCCTTTGAAGCCCTGTATGGCAGAAAGTGTAGGACCCCGTTGATGTGGTCTGAGGTGGGGGAGAGGATCTTTTTCGGTCCTGCCTCCATTCTTGAGGCTGAGGAGAATGTGGCCAAGGTTAGAGAGAACCTGAAGATAGCCCAGAGCAGACAGAAGAGCTACGCTGATCCTAAGCGAAAGGATGTCTCTTTCGAAGTTGGTGACTACATCTTCCTGAGAGTGTCACCGCTTAGAGGCACGAAGAGGTTCCACGTAAAGGGGAAGTTAGCCCCGAGGTTCGTCAGACCCTTCCTGATTGTGGCAAAGGTGGGGAAACTTGCTTATAGGCTGGAGTTACCGTCTGACCTTGCCGGAGTGCATCCTGTGTTCCACATATCGCAACTCCGGAGGTGCCTCGACCCGAAGCTGGGCAAGCATGTCTCCACCGATGCTATCGACCTGCAAGACAACTTGGAGTACTTGGAGTACCCGGTAAAGATTCTGGATTGGGCCGAGAAGGCTACCAGGAGTACCACCATTCGCCTCTGCAAGGTGCTCTGGAGTAACCACACTGAGCGAGAGGCGACGTGGAAGAAAGAGTCAGTTTTGAGAGAGAGGTACCCGCACCTCTTCGAGACGGAGGTAAGTTCTTAATCTTGGGGACGAGATTCTTTTGAGGGGGGAGTCTGTAACATCCCTCAAATTTATTGAGGAATATTAATTAATAGAAATGAGGATTTAAAATTTTCGATGAATTATTTGAGTGATTATCAACTTATTTAAGGATGTCTTCCTTTATCTCTCCTTTAATTCCTAGATTTACTTTGAGCTAAATAAAATTTCTAGGAAATATAAAAACATTAGTGTGAGAAATTTGGAGTTCTTTTGGTTTTATTTGGAGTTTATTTGAGTGGGATTCAAATTTGAATTTGCATTCAAATTTGAATCTAATTTAGAAAAGGGTTGGAAAGGAAATAGGATAGGAAAAGGGGAGGAGCTGTTGGACCCCGAGCCCAAAACCCCGGAGTCCACCGAACCACCTCCATCTCCTTTCTCCACACACCGCGCCACCCCTTTGCTCTCCCCCGAACCAGCCCACCGCGGCCCACTTGCGCGCGGCCCGCTTACCACCTACCGCCCGCGTGCTCGGTCGCCGACAGCTGGGGCCCGCCATGACGACACACCCACGTCACGCTGACGTCGCCATCGTCATCCCCCCCTTTACCACTTTGGCTGACGCCGGCGCCAAAGCGCCGCGGCACCACCCGTGGACGCCGTCACGACGTGCCCCCACGCGCATCCACGCATCCCGGCCGTCCACACGTCCCGTCCTACCCTCCGCTATAAGTAGGATGCCGCCGCGCCCCAGGGGAGCTCCCAACCCTAGCTGCCGGGGAGTCCTCCCCGTTCCACCTCGCCACTGCCCGCCGGAAGAGAAGGAGGAGGGGGGAAAGGAGAAGAAGACCCGGAGGTCGTCCGCGAGCTCGCCGCCGACCTCGCAAAGCCGGAGGACCGCACGTGGGAGCTCGTGGACGCCGCGAAGCCGGGAACCGCGACGCCCCTGCTTCCTCTGCCCCGAGCCGCCATCTCCTCCAACGCCGACGAGCCTGCACAGCCCTCTTCACTGACGCCTTCACTTCGGCCAGAGGACACCGAGGTGAGGCCAACCTCCCCCGCCTGTCTGTGGATGACCCGGCCTTCGAGCCTAGGCGGAACTCGTGCACGCCGTCGCTGCCGCCACCGCGCACGCCGCATGGTGAAGCCGGCCTTCGAGCCGTGCTGGGAAGCTTCTGCAGGTGCCGCTACCATCACCTGATGCACGCGCATGCCTCTGCCGCCTCCCTTGACCCATGTAGATGCACACGCCACTGGAACGCCGACACCGTGCTCACTGTGCCGCCATGGCTGCCGCCATGGGGGAATGCCCCGAGCACACGGTAGCAGAAGGGAAAGGCACCACCTTTTGGGCTATCCATGGTCGCCTCGCCGCCGGCAACCGTACGCCCCCACATGTGCCCGTGCCCGGCCGCGGGAGCTCTACTCGCCGCCACCGTGTCCGCCATGCCCGAGCTCCGCTATGGCGGGCAAGGCCCTGCGCTTGGTGACGAAGGGCGAAAGCCCCAGTTTTCTGTTTGTCTCGCTTTGCTTGGTACACACACGCGCGATTCTGGTGTCTTGGCGCCCCCACACGCCGTCGCCGACCAACGCCGTCCTGCGCCGCCGCGCCTCGCGCCATACCGACGCCGATGGGGTCGCCGCCGGCCCCTAGGTGCCCCTCTTGTGGTCTGGATCGACGCGCAAGCACCACCCGAGCCGAGCCCCGCTGCTTGTTGACCAGCCCCAGCCGCACCTCGCCGCTGGCGATGTTTGCCGCGCCGCCGGCGATGTTTGCCGCGCCGCCGCTCCTCTGGAGCATATCGTCGAACACCTGGCGGGGCCGGGCGCTAAACCTCAGGGTTTTGCCCTCACACCACGGCACACACGTGCACGTGCTCGCAAAGGATCCGCCGAGATCCCGTGCGGTCGGCCACCCACGGCCAGGCCACACGCCGGCCCACACGACACAGCGCCGCAGTGAGCGCGCCCTGGATCCGGCGCGCCCGGCCACGCATGCGGCCACGCTGGCTGCCACGTGTGCTGCAGCCGGCTTATAGCCGGGCAAGTGGCAGCCGCGTCAGCGCAGGAGCCGGCCTACCGCCGACTATAAGACCCTTTAGAGCTAGCTAGAGATAGTCTAGAGCTAGTTAAAAGTCTGCAATATTGTATATGCGTATTTTAATTTCAGAAATATATTTTATCTTTGAAAAATCATAATAAATCCGTTTTAGCTCCGAAAAATATGAAACTTCTTCTGAAAATCTTCTAAAAATCCAAACTTCGTGCTAGACTAGAGTTTGCCTCTTTTTGGATCTTATTTGCTCTTTATCTTGGATTTATTGCCATTAGTAGTCGAGTTTATTTATTTAAATATGCTTCTAGGAGCTGCCGGAGCCGGAGAGCTGAACCAGGACTACGACGACGACCTCAGCTACGACGACCACTCGTACCCAGGTTCACGCCCGACCATCTTTGACTACCCATTAGGCATAGCTATTTTAGAACTGCTAGTGCTTTATTTAATGCATAGAGATGGATATGATGAACCCATGCATAGCCTCTTTTACATACTTGTCCTTGATTGACCTACTACTACTGTTTACTTAAGCTGGATGCTGTGCTGAGCTTGCTATGCATGTGTTGGGTTTATTGTGGTAGTTTCTTGGCGTGTGTTAGGAAAACCGGCAGGAGAAGGTGTTTTGGGATATATTGGCAGGGGTGAGCTCGAGACAACCTGATCTGGGATCGGGGGCCAGGGATCGTCTTCTCGGACGTTGCCCAGTTTAGTGCCTATGGCGGGTACATTGTTTTAGGAGCACAGGTGATGGGGATTTCGTGATGACTTGGAGGATATGAGCTCGCCCCGGTCTGAAACCGAGCGGGTCGCCTGTTACACGGGACTTTCGTACACACCACCTCGCCGAGAGTGGGGATAGGGCCGTTTGACCCTAGCAAGTGCGATGCCATACCTGCCAGTAGGATAGAGGGTATCAGTGAGAGGGTTAGGGTGAAGTCCCTTCCCTTTGGGCGCTCCCCGTGTGGCCACACGGGGGCATTTTCACAGTTCTGGGGTGGTCTTCTGCGGGAGACCGCATCGAGACCCGGATGCAGGATGGAATCGTAACTCCTAGGTGTTCGTCCGGTAGGGTAGGCTCGGTCGGCCGTACACCATCTGGGTACTATTCCGAGTTGGGTACTGCTGTACACGCTCTGCAGAGTTTAGATCTATACGTATAGCCGCGTCCTCGGTTATGGACATGCCCGTTGTTTCTCCGACTCTTACATTTTGGGATTTCTACCTCCCCCTTATAGGATGAGTGTGATTGGTGAGCCGTGGTTGTATTCGGGGAGAGGAGAGTTGCTCCCTCTACCTCGCTGATCTGGGTGCAACCATTGAGGTGCGAGGAGTGGGAGTTCTCGCACCGACCCTAGATGGAGATAGGTGATGGTGACGGTGTTCTGGGTGACCCGATGTATCCGTATGCGGATGAGAGATATGGGATATGGTGAACTTATGGAGATATTACTCTATTTTTGCTGCTGCTGCATAGGAAACCCTGCTACTACCTTGATATACTCTTTTCCCCTTAGAAGTAGGCCACTTAAAGCTTGCATACGGTTGGTGACGTGGACCTATCCCGATCCTTGGGGATAGCCCCTGAGCTTGCAGGGTACGAGTCTGACTACGACAACAATGCCGACGGATGGTACGACTGAGGGGGCACGACGCTTCGCTCAAGGATGCCTGTGGGAGATGCCTGAAGATGGAGACACCTTTTGGGAGATAGCTACCGCTGTGTAGGCTCTTATTTCTGTTATTCCGCCAAGAGGCGGGTATTGATGTACTCCGAATAATCAGGACATGTAATAATCAGATTATTATTCGTACTCTGATGTTTTATTTCGATGTATGACTGTGTTATTTATCTGTGATGAATGTCTGTGCGTGATAGCGTCTGATCCAGGGACTATCACGAGACAGAATGCTGGGCTTTCCGATTTTGAAAACCCAGGGCGTTACAAATGCATATGCAACAGTTAATTGGTGATGTGAGTTTATTCATTTACGAAACATCATATGATAGTGTAAGGTGTTGAGTTTTCCATTTAAATCTAGATAGAATATATTCAGCATACTCTCCCATAAAGATTATTCAAACAATCATTTATTAAGTACTTATTTCGAAGGTGGTTGTGTGCATATTTATGAAACAATTTAAAATTACCACCAAACATTTGAGTGACATTTCAGAGGTCCAAGGCAGCATTTCTTGGGGGTAAAGCACACACAAGCTTTTAAAGAAATGATTTCTTCAATTATCTTTTTATATATATACTAGTTTCATTCAAAAAAATCATTCTGTTAAAACCATGCAGTAAAACACAGTGAAACTTTTTGTACAAGCACATAATGCTTTAACAGAGCTACTGATAAATTTTTATAACATCCAGAGTTATATGTAGAGCATAAAAAAATACGACAAGTTATTCATAGCAAAAGCAAGAATATTAAATACAGGGAAAACTACTCATGCACTCGTGCTCAAATTTTACACAGAGCCTCTAGGAACTAAAACTAGGTTACACACCAAAAATTAGCTTCAGAACCTATTTCCTTCATGCTACACAAAATTAACCATTTTCAGCCTATTTAAACATAAGAAAATCATATAGGAACATATATGACAGAAAAGTAGCCCAACTTTCTACCATAGCACAAACATGGTATAAACATGCACTGGACCAAAGATAGGCATTAATTGACCAACATAAAAGATATGGATTTTACTTCATAACGAAGCATCATTTAGAAACGGATATATAACCAGTTCATAAATACATGATAAATTTACCTGGAGCACATTTTAGCATAACAAGATGTTAGCACAAGATTAGCCATAGAAAGCATTCATATGAAGCTCTACAAAATAAATACACAAATCTAGCATAAATGCCAAATAAAACATAACTATAGATTTACTAAGTAATTTTGTGCAAAAACTTAGGTATAGCCTATTCAAGTACTGACTACCAACATATCCAAAGATCAAGCCTAGCACATGTGTACAACTCAAGTTATGAACAAACACATTCCAACTAGTTTTGATTTTTCATTCAAAAACTATTGATCAAAAGTATATACAACCTTTGTAAAAGATGTAGATCTGCCCATAAGAAAGCCAACAAAATTGGTTTTGCATTTTTACGATTTTTCAGTTAATTTATACGATTTTCCAAAGAACTGGACCAAACACGGAAAAAGATAGAATCTAATTGCACGTAGGCCCTTGGTTCGAATTTTTCTTCACAAATCAGCCCTCGCCTTTTACACTATGGCCCTGGGACTTTTGCAATCGTTGCACAGGTACCCTTGGCGTCGCAGGGGAGCTCGCCGGCGGTGATGGCCGGCCGGACTTGGTCCACAAGCAGCTCGGGGGGTCATAGGGGCTCACCAGGGGTCAATTGGAGGAGGTGGCCGGAACGGAGGGTGCTCCGGTGAGCTCCGGTGGCGAAGCAGAGGTGATGTGGCTGCCGCAGCTCTGATTCTGGCAAGGTGAGGGGCGGGGCAGGGCAAGGCGTGGCTCGGAAAGCTATCTGGGGTACATGTGGTTGTGTAGCCGAGCTCGAGTGGTGGTGGTGAGGCCGGGAGGGTGGAGTTCACCGCGGAGGCCAAAGGCGGCACGACAGCGGAAAGCAGGGCAGTGACGACGGCGTGCTTGTGCATGGGCTGGGTGTGCCCTTTTATAGGCGGCGACGACGACTTGACTACCACGCACTGACCAGCGGGCAAAGTGGGAGCATGGGCGTGCGCCGGACGACCGGGTACGGCGGCCTTCTGGTTCGCCGGGTGGTGATGGTCGGCGCGGCGGGGCCGAATAGGGGTGCTGCACGTGGCGGCCATGCGTTGGAGCTCGATGCGGTTCAAGGTGTGGGTCCCAGCGTGCGTGCGCGGAAGGTGCCTCGACGTTTGATCCAGCGGGCAGAGGCGTGCCTCGGTGTGCGCGCGTCTAGCGGCCGACGTGGTGAGGGCGCTCCGTTGCAGAAACAGTTCGGGGTAGCACCGTTTGACTCAATTTTTCTCCCGATTTCAACACTGAAGTGCACCAAGTGGTAATAAGCAAAGTTAGAGATCAAAGATCCCTCTACAACTTTCTCAAAGGCTGATGGGTGTTTTGATCAATGGATCGAGCAGAATTAGCAGGCAAAATCCGGGATTTTCTCGGCACCTGTGAATAGTGCATACAGGCTTTGACCGAGTTTTTCACCATTATTCACTCAAAATTAGCAATGCCGCCCAAAAGCAAAGTTGTGTCTCTCAAAAAGATGAACAACTTCTATTTTGTCCGATTTTGAAGTGTTTAGATGAAATTTGGAGAACACGGCAAAAGTTCTGGGATTGTGTAGGGTCTTAGGGGTTTAGGTAGGGTTTTGACCATACTTTGACCAAATTTGACCAAGCATTGACCATTAGGGATTGTCGGCTCGGTTTTCGAGGTGGTGACCTAGGTTGACCAAGGTTTCACCAAAGTAAGTGTGTTTGACTTGGTTGACCAGGCATTAGCGTTAATCAACACTAATTGAACACCTGGGGCGTCACAACCTACCCCCGTTAAAAGGAATCTCGTCCCGAGATTCGTAGTTTCTAAACAAGATTGGGGAATAGTGGTGTCAAGAGGAGTGTACTCGTTGTTCCATTGTTTCTTCCGGCAGGTTAATTGTAGTTGAAACCTTAGCTTGGGGAAGTTGTCTCCTGAGCTTCTTATTCTCAATCCCTTCACTTGGGTCCCACTGAGGTTCAAGACACTCTTTGGCTATATGCCCCCGTCATTTACAATTATAGCACTGGGGTTTCCTTTGATTGCGTGGAGACGGAAGTGCACTGGAATTTGAGAACTGCTGAGTTTTGCGGTTTTGCTTTGTAGCACTTGACTTGAAATCAGTGCAGGTAATTTCCCAACCATTTAAATCCATCTCAGGCAAAATTTGCTTGGAATTCCTACTCCTCCTCTTTTCCTTCCTAAGATCCATAGGTAGCTTTGATGGTGGTAAAAGAGAGTCAGAGGTGTTGACTTGATCCTGGTTCATATGATCCACTAATAGATTGTAGAGATGAGCCTGTTCGGCCACTGATGCAAACAACGATCCAGTGAAGTTGGCAGTTAAGCTGGTCTGGGACAACCCTTGATAAAGGCCATGGGTAACATTGTATACTATCTGACTAAGCACTGCATTTTGTTCTCCCAACCTCTGGATTGTACCGGCGATTGTATCTATATCCTCTTGGGCAGGGGCTTGGGATGGACAAGACTCATAACGGCGAGGTTCATCTGGCTTCACTCTGATGGAGTTTCGAGCCTCAATGTACATTTCTGGTTGAGTTGAAAGGCCTCCAACTGTAGGTTGTAGCATCTGAAAGATTTGCTGTTGCGTCTGGAGGATTTGGCGTACTACTTCCATTTGAGTAGTTGTAAAACCTTCTAGTATAGCCATGGGAGCTGGTGGCATATTGCTACCACTCGGTCCACCAAAATGCTTGGAGAAGTTGTGTGTCGGTTCCCCCATCTAAAAGGTTGAGGTTTCATTAAACACATGCTCAAAAGCTTGTCCATAAACATTCACGAATAGAATATGTACAACAAAAGCTCTTTCATGATAAGTCCTTTGAGATCAGGCAGCAACAGTTAGGGTGTGTTGACGCTGGAAATTCACCATTTCCAACCCTTAATATTCTCACATAAATGGAGGCATATGCATATTTCACTAGCATTTAGGTTTGAATAATGTAGTTCCACTTGTCCTTGGAGATTATTTGTATGTAGGTGATTTACCCCTTAAAAGAGATGGAAACTCAACTTCTATGAAGAAACCATACCAACTCAGCTGAGGAGGTGGCTGCCACCAAGGGAAACATGGCAATCCACGTCATCGATCCAGGGGAGGCACTCACCGATGAATCAGAGGATGCCACATGGACTTCACATGGATCAAAGGGCCCACCTCGGATACCAAATCAAGCCATGCACTGGGGATGGATCAGAGGGCCCACAGGGCAGCCACTCAGAGGAAGCACAGGCCAGGGGGCCACCCTAGGGGGCCGGCCGATCCTAGGATCATCCGAACCACCTTAGGGTCCCCTGATCCTGGCCCTCCACGTGGTGGTTGCTCATTGGTCCATTGCCACACTCCCGGGTGTTTAGGGGCCATGTGGGCGTTCGAGCAAGCCTTGTCCTCGCCTATAAATAGAAGGGGAGGGGCTCCCATTTCTCACACACCACTCTCTCATTCTCCTCTCACTTTTAGTTTCCAAGGCTAGGGGGTAGGCTAGAGTAGCTCTTATTCAGGTTCCAAGTCCTCTTGGAAGTCTAGGTATGAGTTCTCTTTTATCTTTATTTCTTTGTATGACCTTGATCTACTTCAGTTATTCAGCTATTTCATATAAAGTCATGGTAGATCATATTCTTGATATGTTCTTGAGTTCATCCTCTATTCATCATTTAAAGGCTTGTGTTCTTCGTGAACACTACCTTTTGATCCACTTGAAGGGTGATAAACTCCTTCCTTATGTGTTTGTTCATAAGTTAGAGGCTCGTGTTCTTCATGAACATGACCCTTTGATCTTATTGATTAGACATAAGAGAGGTCATATCTGTTCGTATGTCTAGCCTTAGTTGATCTTGTTAGATGGCATGAGAGTGTTGCATGAGGTCTGTGTTCAAGCTACGGTACTAGGTCTAGTTGACCAGTCTTCTGGTGGCTCTCACCCTGGGTCACAATAGCCCGGGCCGGGTGGAGTCTAGCAGCAACGTAGGCATGGTGCCTGGGCTGTCTGGCTACGATAGTTATGAGCATACCCCCCGTAACGATAGAGGTCGGTCCTCAGGTGGTGACAACCCTGTTGGATCCTTGGGCAACCTCCGCGCTGGGGTACCTGCTGTAGGAGTCTAAAGTCTAGTTTTGCAGAGTGCTGGTCGTCGCGGGCTAGCTCCCCGTTTGTACCTGGGTGCTGAACCTTATCTCTCTCATACAATACTCATGCCCATCTCTTGTATCTTCTAGCTTTGTATGTTTAGTACATTAGAACCTAGAGCTAACTCGTATGTCTGCCCTAAGCCGTAGTATGCTAGAGTAGAGGTAGATCTGAGTGTGTGTGTCACACTACCCCGTATAACTTTTATCTTACCCCTGTCTTTGAGTGTGTTGTTCCCTATATCTATCTCTTGGTTTACATTCAGAGCAAAAGCATAAGTCTAAGATATCCGCCATTGCCTTCCACGGATAGGATACCCTTGGAATACTCTCCTTCCTTGGGGAAATGCTACAATGGTTTATCTGTGCACTTGCGGATTCGTTCATGATCGTTTAGATTAACATTTGGAAAGTCTTGATGTTCACGCTAACCCGGTGCCATTAGTTGTGACATTGAGAGGTGCCTAAAGGCATTCCCTAGTGTTGTCACTAAGGACGGGTCCCAGATCTGTTCTTAGGATGACGACGCTACGAAACGCCAACAGGGTGATATCCTCAAACAAGACAAGCTAACTCAGAAAGAAAAACACAGCAGATTACACTTCTTGGCATCAAGAATTCAGATGCGGCAAAAGATACTTGGTGCGATTCTCACTTGCCTCCATGCCGCTCATGAGGAAGCGGGCGATGGATATATACATGAAAAACTAAAAGCAGACAGATTCCATCGGCAATGCAGAGATACATCACTACCAGCGTCCAGCGAATCTGCTCGAACATCTCTAGAAACAGAACCATGGTTGGTGCTGTCGGCTTGGGATCTTCTTCTTATCTTCTTCTGAGCTTCTTCTTGGTGTCGTTAAAGAGATCGGAGAGAGAAATTCGCTTGGCGAGGAAATGGATCAGACGGTGGAGATGGCTGGTGGCGGTTGCCAAAGAATAGCTAGAGGAGAAAGGAAGGCAATAGTGATATCAAACTCAACTAGGAGAAGAGATTTGAAACTAGCGGTATCGAGGAAAGGTTTCCTTTTTATGCTGCGGCAGTGTTGTAACGGTCGTCCAAGATCATCTGCGGCAGGGACTAGCGGAGTGATCCGGTGGTGACGGCACGTGTCTCGATATTGCTCGTCCTTGAGAGAGCTTGGCGACGTGATCGTGGCTGAGGAAAAGAGATGGCAGGGCGACTCTACGGCGTTGTGCGTTCGTGGCGCTGAAAAGGATGAAGTTCAACGGTCCGAAGAAACGATCGTGCCGACGGCGGGAACAGGAGAAAGTTCCGGAGGTCCACCATCTGGGTTTAACTGGTTGTAACGAGAATTCTGCTCGAGACTCCACTTGTCCTTCGTTGGTTGGTCTTCTGATTCCTGAGCACTAGAGGGTATGATCAACGGATGATAGATTGAGAAGTGATGGAAAACTCTAGTATCTTTGACTTTTAAAGAACCTTGACTGCTCAGTGAACACTACTGCTTTTCCTTCCACTTAGCCGGTTGACTTCAATTCTGCGTAGAAATTGTTGCGATTGAACGGACGGACAGTCAGAATGACAAGTTCCACAGTGATTTTGATGAAGAAAGGGAAGGCTAGTAAACAATGTTTGTCAATTTGTTTACTATGATTCTTGGTTTTATTTAGAAGAGCAAAAGTAGGGTGACGATAGATAAGGATTTCCATCATCAGGGTTTGAGGTTAGGTCCATAACCATAATGGAAGTCACAGAGTATGGTTGCAAGGTGTCGTTCAAGGTTAGAAGATAACACTGGTTTGAATGGACAGGTTGATACGGAATTTTGGAAAACGCTTGCTCACTGGTTATTTTAATTAGGTGAGCTTGGTGACATCATTTCTTTTATGAAAGATGCAAGAATTTTAGTTAACTTTATGAGATGTACCAGCTGAACCTATGGTTGTACAACTAAGCATGTGGTGCACAATGGAATGGTGCACATGTTGATTCTCATGACGAATGCGCGTGTGGATGAGCATATGATGCGGGTGCATATGACACATGATGCATATGCCATGGTGCATAGTGTGAGATGCATAGAGTCGGTGCATGATGCATGTGGCATGATGCATAGGTTTGTGAATGCACAATGCACATGTTCATGAGATATGATGCTCATGCCATAAAGTTAGCATGCCTGTTTTCCTTTAAATACTTGAAAAGAGGTTAGGAACATCAGGTTGAGAAATATTTTCTGTGGTGGGCCGCATTCTCACAACGAAGATACCTAGCACGCACCTAGTGGTAATCACATGGCTGCAGTACACATGATACCCTAGGTTCCGACGCGGCACCCTTGTCATGAAATGGCAACATCACCGATCAAAACAAGGTTGGGATAGAGAGATTCAAATCTTTAAGGTACATGCATGTTAGTCCTCCAAAGATTACCATGCACATGTTGTGTAGTACACGATCATGCTGGTGGATGATTTCATGAAGAGGGTGACACATGCAACAACTTAAGTACTTTACTTACTCCTTACTCATGTTTTATTTAATGGAACATTTTTGTGAGCAAGCTAAGAATAGAAGCTCAAGGTTGATGAGATCCAAGAGAGCACGACAAGAATATTTAGCAAGGAAGCCAAATACTTTCAAAAAATTTTAACCGAAACTCTCGTTGTTGGTTAAAGATAAAATCTTCCACATGATCTGACTTTGGTATTCACTTGATTCAAGAATTGATCACAACAGCATTATTCAAACATCCATCACATTGCGGAGATAAGGTGTTTATCCATAACATTACATCACTGTCGAGTTTGGGATCATCACAACATATTGGGTTACACTACATTCCAGCTGCGAAAGGCATACTCCTAGGTTCAACCTATCACAACATCCTTCCAAAAGCGGTTGCACATCCTAGAGTATGTCCTTCTACTACAACATTTCAACACAATTCTACTTTATTACAAGTAGACTGATTTCCACGGAAATCAACTAGCCTTAGCTTCACCTTCTCTTATTCGGCCTTCTCAAGGTGAAACCAGCTCAAGGGGAGGCGGGTCCAGATTCTGCTCCCGACTCTCCCTGAGAGTCCTTTGGGTTTCCTTCCTCTTCTGTTTCAGGAGCTACAGGAGGCGCTGTTGCGGCTTCTAACTGATTTTCTAGGTCCAACATGTACTGGTCATTATGCTGTAGCATGAAATTCTGCTTGAGAATGGTTTGACCCATCTCACGCATTCTTCTCTTATCCTTGCGTCTTCTTTTCTTGAGAGACGCTATCTGAGCTCTAGCTTCTTCCAATTCTTGTGCAGTATTATTTCCTTCCAGAACGTGCTGCCTATAGATTTGGTGTCTATAGAACACACCTTCTCCCACCATTAGTTGATAGGTGTCAAACATGGCCTTGGAGAAACGGGCGGAGGTAGCAAGATCAGGATTGTAGTGAGCATTGCCCTGCGTAGGGAGAAATGCTTCATGTTCCACCCATTGCCCGGAGTATTCTGCTCCTACGGAAATCACCTTGGCTAGAGTACCAGCTACTGAGGCAGAATGCTTTCCACAAAAGGTGGTGAGAGCTTCAAGAGCGACCTTCTAAATGGTGTTGGGCATTGTCAATCCTAGGGTTGTACAATCCCATTCTTCCCAGTCCGGATGCATTGGGCAAGTGGGAATCTTCACTTTCACCTGCCAATGAAGGATTTGTCCTAAAGTCATGAACTCACGTCCCGTGTATTCTGGGTACGTGGTGTATCCAAAGTCCTTTAAGGTGTCCCACAAAAGTGCAGGAAAACCACCCTCCTCGAGGTAGTTCAAGGGAATCCACACCGGCGTACTAGCGGTGGATCCGGAGTTGGACATCTGGATAAGATGACAAAAGTAAGTATTCTGATGAACAGATTGTGCGCAAGGGTAAATTCATAACTTTGATAGTGAGTTGCATGCAAAAATTCACACTAAGGAATCTATCTTTCCCTGAGTTCTTAAGTAGATACTCAGGAATGATTTGGATCCTTCTATGGATAAAATCTGGGATTGCCATCTATACAAAGGTATAGAGTATGCCTAAACTCAACGAGCGTGGCATACAAATGGCATAAATTTTTGTCGCTTGTGAACGAAAATTCATAACTCAGAAAATACAGTCCCAAAAATTCTCAAATTTTTGTAGCAACTTAGCAAGGTTATGAGGAACATTTTTGGTATTCAAAGGTAGATCTGGATCAGATAGGAACATGAAAGCTTGAAAAATTGCAAGTTCAGAGTGAGGTTTCTAGGAAAAACAACAAGACAGGGTGTCGCTGTTTTGGGCATAACTTGGGATTTATAGAAGCTATGATCATGAAATTTTGGCAGCAGAAACTAGATTAGATATGGAGCAACTTTGGTATAGATCATCTAGTGAAGTTCTTTTTAGATCAGGGGTAAAAATTAAGCAACAGGTTCATCTACTAGTTGTCTAGCAACAAGCAACTATACCTGCAACCTATTTTTGAACCTCAAGAAGCAAGGTAGCACCTAGAGAGCATACAACAAGTATGATTGCAACATTTTAGTGTTTAACAAAATTTTAGCATGATGCAAAAGCGTCACATACGTCCTCACACGGCGATCAAGCCAAAAATCGAAGTTAGTGCCAGTGGCAGGGCTTATATACTTCTCTCCCTATAATAACTAGTCAGAGCTACCTCTTAGTCACATAACGATCGTATGAAACGTGGTTAGTGTACCTGCAGAAAAGAACCTTCCATGCCAGAATGACACGGGAGTGTCCACATTCATTACCATTCACTATAGAAATGGTATCCATGCATTTTGCACCGCATGGACGGCGTCCAACCTGAGACACGCCCCTTTTGAATGGAGGGTGTCCCCCTTTGCATGTTCGTAATGCGGAATCATGCACACGTATAGCAAAACGTGGCGACATCACAACCCGTGACATGTTCATCTTGAATAGAACATGGCATCCTTCGTATGACTTGCATACGGTAGCACACGTATAAAACACGTGCACATCCAACCGAGAAGATAGGATCTGTGGAATGGATTGCCCTATCGACACTCGCATACTCGTGATGCGGTATCACACACGTATGAAACACGTGGCTTAAGAACTGCTGGAAGTTAGCATAAATAAACCATAATTACTAGCAACCTTAAAAGAACCCAAAAATTCCCTCTAGGGCCTTTCGGTCTAAACATTCCTTAATGATCCAACGTATTTTCAAAATCCAAACATTCTTGACAAGTTTTAATTGTAAATCATTGTAATTAATAATTAAACTAATTACTCTAGTGTATACGAATGCTCTGGTACCAACTGTGACAACCCCATCCAAGATAAGTCCATACTATCGCTTAAGCCAACCCCTTTTGGTCATTAAGCAATAATAAAGAATTATCCTGTTGAGTGTTGCCAGGTCATAGCCAGGTAAATCACTTGTAAACCACACAGAGGATCGAAACGCATACATTAAAACCCCCACGAAGGAGAGTCCAGAGTACCTTACAGTTTTAAGACTAATCTTCCTCGTAGGGTTAACTATTACAATTCATAGTTCATAAAATAATAAACCATGGTTCAGAGTTTTAAATGACAGCGGAAATAAACTACGATAACTTGGCATCATGGGAGGCCACCCATAACACCATTACTTCGCGTCTTTCACCCATTCCAGCTCCCAGCCGGGTGAGATTTCTCCAGGCCAAACAACATTTCCTAAAAACAACATATATAGCAAGACTGAGTATACTAATACTCAGCAAGGCTTACCCGTCTAAAATAAAAGACTTATCCTTCTAGTCATGCATGGCTTTTGGCTAGTGGGTTTGTTTTGCCAAAAATGACTAAAGAGTTAATCCTTACTTTCAATATTTTAGCTCAAGTTCTAGTAGATCAATTATTACTAGATAAGCAACTAATTCAAGCATACTTGTGCAAACAATTAATCAAACATCAAGTTTATCAACATTTCATCATATAGGGATTATCATGGCTAGAGGGTTAAGCAATCTCGGATAACGGTGAGAGGACGATGATCGATCGATTAATAACCTTGCAAGGTGAACCTAAACATATGGGAGAAAACCCTCACAAAGAGTGTTTTCAACCAAACGGTTCCCGTCATTCCACGGATTAGGATCAGATGCCACAGTCCTAAGTACAAGGCTAGCTGGCATGCCTCACACTAGCATCCAACGTCACCATGCACCACAAGTAGCTAGCCTGGGGCAGCAACCCAAGATTAGTAGCATAAAGTTCCTGCACCGTATCGATCAGGTACTAGGTTTACCGTACCCATGTTCGACAAATGTTTAGTACTTTCAAACGCTTAATCTCTTAACCACTGGACCGGAGCCCAAAATCCCATGCTCTTACCACGTGAGCAATTCAATTTAACAAGTCTTATGATTCCAACATAAGAACCTGTCAATGCGAGCGAAGTACATCACTCGACTTGTACCAGGTCCTTAGTGCAAAGCAACTATCGACCTAGCATACTAGTAAAAGATCATAGGTACTTATGGATCATGCATCTAGGGTTTCCATTCAACTTCTGAACGTAAATGCACATATATAATCAAGCATAAGTTCATAAATTTAAATGAAACACATAGGTATATGTTAAACTGGGGCTTGCCTTCACTAGCAAGTTAGTAGGAAAACTTCTGAACTTGGTTCGGGTCTTGTTGCACGCCCACGTAGTCGATTCGTTCCCTCGAACGGTCCGTCACCTCGATCTGGGACAAACTTCGGGCTAACGTCGAGAGGTTCTACACGTAGAATGCATATGCAACAGTTAATTGGTGATGTGAGTTTATTCATTTACGAAACATCATATGATAGTGTAAGGTGTTGAGTTTTCCATTTTCATCTAGATAGAATATATTCAGCATACTTTCCCATAAAGATTATTCAAACAATCATTTATTAAGTACTTATTTCGAAGGTGGTTGTGTGCATATTTATTAAAACAATTTAAAATTACCACCAAACATTTGAGTGACATTTCAGAGGTCCAAGGCAGCATTTCTTGGGGGTAAAGCACACACAAGCTTTTAAAGAAATGATTTCTTCATTTATCTTTTTATATATATACTAGTTTCATTCAAAAAAATCATTCTGTTAAAACCATGCAGTAAAACATAGTGAAACTTTTTGTACAAGCACATAATGCTTTAACAGAGCTACTGATAAATTTTTATAACATCCAGAGTTATATGCAGAGCATGAAAAATACGACAAGTTATTCATAGCAAAAGCAAGAATATTAAATACAGAGAAAACTACTCATGCACTGGTGCTCAAATTTTACACAGAGCCTCTAGGAACTAAAACTAGGTTACACACCAAAAAATTAGCTTCAGAACCTATTTCATTCATGCTACACAAAATTAACCATTTTCAACCTATTTAAACATAAGAAAATCATATAGGAACATATATGACTGAAAAGTAGCCCAACTTTCTACCATAGCACAAACACGGTATAAACATGCACGGGACCAAAGATAGGCTATTCAAGTACTGACTACCAACATATCCAAAGATCAAGCCTAGCACATGTGTACAACTCAAGTTATGAACAAACACATACCAACTAGTTTTGATTTTTCATTCAAAAACTATTCATCAAAAGTATATACGACCTTTGTAAAAAGATGTAGATCTGCTCATAGGAAAGCCAACAAAATTGGTTTTGCATTTTTACAATTTTTCTGTGAATTTATATGATTTTCTAAAGAACTGGACCAAATAGGGAAAAGGATAGAATCTAATTGCACGTAGGCCCTTGGTTCGAATTTTTCTTCACAAATCAGCCCTCGCCTTTTACACTATGGCCCTGGGACTTTTGCAATCGTTGCACAGGTACCCTTGGCGTCGCAGGGGAGCTCACCGGCGGCGATGGCCGGCCGGACTTGGTCCACAAGCGGCTCGGGGGTCATAGGGGCTCACCAGGGGTCGATTGGAGGAGGTGGCCGGAACGGAGGCTGCTCCGGTGAGCTCTGGTGGCGAAGCAGAGGTGATGTGGCCGCCACGGCTCTGATTCTGGCAAGGTAAGGGGCGGGGCACGGCAAGGCGTGGCTCGGAAAGCTATCCGGGGTACATGTGGTTGTGTAGCCGAGCTCGAGTGGTGGTGGTGAGGCCGGGAGGGTGGAGTTCACCGCGGAGGCCAAAGGTGGCACGTCGGCGGAAAGCAGGGCAGTGACGATGGTGTGCTCATGCATGGGCTGGGTGTGCCCTTTTATAGGCGGCAATGACGACTTGACTACTATGCACAGACCAGTGGGCAAGGTGGGAGCATGGGCGTGCGCGGGACGGCCGGGTACGGCGGCCTTGCGGTTCGCCGGGCGGCAATGGTCGGCGCAGCGGGGTCGAACAGGGGCGCTGCACATCGCGGCCATGCATTGGAGCTCGACGTCGGTTCGAGGTGTGGTTCCCAGCGCGTGTGCGCGGAAGGTGCCTCGACGTTTGATCCAGCGGGTGGAGGCGTGCCTCGGTGTGCGCATGTCTGGCGGCCGACGTGGCGAGGGCGCGACGGTGTCGTGCGCTCCGGTGCAGAAACAGTTTGGGGTAGCACTGTTTGACTCAATTTTTCTCCCGATTTCAACACTGAAGTGCACCAAGTGGTAATAAGCAAAGTTGGAGATCAAAGATCCCTCTACAACTTTCTCAAAGGTCGATGGGTGTTTTGATCAATGGATCGAGTAGAATCAGCAGGCAAAATCCGGGATTTTCTCGGCGCCTGTGAATAGTGCATACAGGCTTTGATCGAGTTTTTCACCATTATTCACTCAAAATTAGCAATGCCGCCCAAAAGCAAAGTTGTGTCTCTCAAAAAGATGAACAACTTCTATTTTGGCCGATTTTGAAGTGTTTAGATGAAATTTGGAGAACGCGGCAAAAGTTTTGGGATTGTGTAGGGTCTTAGGGGTTTAGGTAGGGTTTTGACCATACTTTGACCAAATTTGACCAAGCATTGACCATTAGGGATTGTCGGCTCGGTTTTCCAGGTGGTGACCCAGGTTGACCAAGGTTTGACCAATGTCAGTGTGTTTGACTTCGTTGACCAGGCATTAGCATTAATCAACACTAATTGAAAACCTGGGGCGTCACAACCTTAGTCGTTGTTCATGGATGTGATCAACCTTGTGCTATCACTCATATATATCAAGGTTTACCTCTTTGTATGCAATCAAGGCTTAATGTTAGGTTAGTTTGGCTAGACAAGGTAGAGAACCTTAGCGGTTTGCTTCCGATTCTTGGATTGATAGTCCTCGGGGGACCCTCCTTGGTGAAAAAGGCACCAAGTCACTCGTACGCTTGCGGTGAACTTCAACACGATTTTGAACCGTCAACAAGCCCTTTTTCTGGCGTCGTTGCCGGGGATCGGCAACTCGAACCCTAGGGTGATCTACCTTTCTATTTGACTAACCCTAATTTTTATTATTGCATATACACTTTTTTTCTTGTTTGTGTCCTTGAAAGTAGGTAAAAAGCTAGACACAAGACGTTCAATGAGTTCTCTACATACACACCCCAACAAGATGATTCCAACAAACTTGAAGATTCGCTCTTTAGTGGTAGGTGCTAACTTTTGTTAGTGGCCCATCTTCCACTATCGAGCTCACACCCTACACAAAAGTGATGATAAACAAGGTAAGTCAATGTGTCAATTAAGTTTTTAAGACTAATGTTTTGTGGAGATTTGTTTGATCAAGCAATAGGTATTGGAAGCAATCGCGATGCCCCCGAGATCACAAGATCAAGCTCTTCAACATCTTCGAAGTTTCGGTTCGCATCAATTTTTGCACAGCCCCATGGGAAGAATAACATGATATCTTTGGATATTCAAAAGCCCCACGAAGTTACTCTTCCAATAAGTCAAGAATAAAGTCGATCGGAGGTTCCTACAAGCGGATATGGCCGAATCACCGATGGTTGCACGTCTTGAAAATTTCTAGACAGCAAGCAATGCTGAAGTGAAATTGTCATAACTCCCTCATATGGACTCCGATTAAGATGAATGAGCACCCGTTGGAAAGGTAATTTTATAAATTTTTCAATAGAATTATATTTTGGTATGTGTTCTGTTATGTATACAGGGGGAAATCCAAAGAAGAGGCAGCTGCAATATGATGAGAACAAGATGGCGAAGGTGAGGACGACAACAACGAAGAGGAGCTTAGGGAATGCTTCCGCTAGACCACTCATGAAGAAATTCAGAGGCTTGGAACAAAACAAAGACCCCTGGAGCATTGGCACATGAAGACACAAGTTGGCGACATCCGATGCAAGAAGATGTTTGGAGCAAATCACAAAGGATTACACACAAAGGACGACATCTGATGGCGCGGATACTTTGGGTTCTCACACGATGGATCATGGAGCTACATGAAGGCATTTAAGACGTGTGTGAAGCCCCTCAAACAAGTTAAGAGGAGTGATCCTACACAAAGCAACCTTGACGACACGTGACATGAAGGAAGGAATTGAGAAAAGTCTACGCGAGCCACCTCCGATCATCAAGGATTGTTCTCTTCCAACTCCGGAGGACCACTCATGATGAAAAGCTCGAAGGCTAAGGTACACATTAACCTCTCAAGATACTTTTGGTGATGATAATGTCTCTTTGATATTCCAAAAGTATGTTTTGATTCTATGCCTTGCTCCTTTGATCATGATAGGCCAGAATTTCTTGAGAATGATAAAGAGGCTATGTTGTGTTTACACCTTCAATTTCTTTGCCTAATGAACCTTTGCCTAATGAGAGATTAGCGCTGATCAAGAAACTTATGCTACCTTTAATCACAACATGTTTTGTTCATCCAATTTAAATTGTGGTTATGTATGCATTTGTTTGCCTTATGTCTTGCAAATCTTGGACTTGCTTCGTGCTTGGTCGAGCTGGTGACCTTAAAAGAGTGTATGTCGGGAGAAAACCCTAGTTTCACTAACCATGAAGGTCATTAAACCTTAATAAAGAGGAGAGAAGCCATGCCCTAAAGGAATTGCAAGCTCATGCATCACCTCCCCCGAATCTCGAGTACAGATGACGCTGTTTTCATCAATTTTGAGCACCTGATCATATATGTAGAAGAAGGAAAAAGTTGAAAATCAGAAGCTCCATCAAGTGCCGATTCCAACGCCTCCAAGATCGAAGAATTTGAAGACTAGTAGAAGGAGACATAGCAAAAACATTAGGCGCTGCACAATCTGAAATCAGATTTGGACACATTGCAGCGTTGGAGTAAAACGAGCATAACTCGCTCGTTCGGAGTCCGTTGGGGGTCAACAAAGACTTGATGGAAAGACAATTCATGCGCCACACATTGGAGAAATTGTTTTCTACATGGTCTGGTCGGGGCAGAGAGCGAAGTTCATGAAAGAGGAAGCAGCGACGAAGAGCAAAGGAGGAGAAGGTGACGATGATGCAAGGAAACGATCGGGCAAGCCTCTCATCAAATAAAATGATTGTGCCAAGCATGGAGAGTAGATCAAAGCTACATGGACATCTTCAAATCTTACATGAAGGATCATGGCTTCGCGACAACAAGTCGAGCTCTATGACTTTAAATGAAGCGCTTTGGGGGAGGCAACCCGTTTTCTCTTGTTTATGTTTATATATATATATATATATATATATATAATATGACCGTCTACATTGTGATCTTAAACTGAAACATCAAGTAACATTGTACCATTGCTCTAATAAACACCACAACACCATGTTGTTTGATTTAAATGCTATTGAGAGAGCACTTTAATTTGTTCTTGATCTTGGAAAACTTGTAGACTTTTTTGTGTGCCTATTAGTGTTAGTTTCTTTTTCTTTGTGTCTTTTTAGAGAGAGATATAAAGTTGGAACCATCCTTTAACTCTAAACTTGTGGCTAGTTAATTTAGGCTAACTCTTGCATTTGTTTTAGACAACCACCACCATGTCATTTTGTTCATCCATGTCTTATTGCATTGCATGTTTTGTGTCGATCTAACTTTTTATCCAACCAACCTAAGCCTACCTATAGCCCCCACCAAAAACCGTATCCAACAAGGGTAGGGTTGACTTGTGGCCAAGCCCACCTCTATCCCTAGCTCTAACTTTAACTAGCCCTCCTACAAGAAAATCTTCCACACCTTTAGCCTTCCTAAAGCCTCCTTTAGCCTTTCGACACCACCTTAGATAGAACTTCTATGCTAATCTCCCTCTCTTCAAAATTCTTGTATGAGCCAAAAATATAGGATGCCCATAACATACCCTTAAAACCTTGTTAGTTTGGTTGTTTGATCTTTTCAACCCTTGCTAACATTTGTTTGCGCTAACTCTTTGCATTCACATTTTGCATCCACCTCGTTTTCATCATCTTTATGAGAGCTAGGTCTTTGTGAAACTTTGTGATGAATGGACCACCATCATTCAGTTTTATATACCTTGCTTTCATTTTGAATTGGTTGGTTTGAAAACTTTGCAATGCGCCCTACTTATCTTACACTATAAGGAATTATTAATCTTGGGATAAGCATGGTGTTTTGACCTTCGTTAATAAATCTTTATGGCAAGGGAAAAGTTTGGCAACCACTTTGTAAGCATGGAGCTTAGAATTTGGTGTAAACATTATTTTGTTTTTATACCATCCTTTCATTTGCATACACACTTGCACACACGTACACCCACTAGGTTTTAACTTTTCTTTCGCTAGATTAACTATGCCACAAGTTAAGATCTTAGGGGATGTCTTTGGTTTATCAGCATAGAGTGAGTATTCCAGACCATCATCTCGGGGGTACTTTGTGCTTTAAAATTGTTTTGCAGGCATTGTGAATCACTCTCATAAATTCGGGATAAAAGATGAAATCAAGATCGTCAACACCTCCAAAATCCCAAAAGAAACACCGCTGTCTTCATCAAGATTAGGCACATGATCAGAAGTGTACAAAAGAGTTAAATTAGATTTTCAAGAGCTCCATTAAGCCTTCTTTCCAACGCATCAAGATTCAACATTTTAGGAGACCCGTGCAAGGAGTTACAACCAAATCTTTGGGTGTCACACGTTCTGAAATCAGCTCGGGACAGCTAGCACTCATGGAGTAAAAAGGGCACAACTCCTTTGTCTGAAGTCCGATTGAGATGAATGACCACTCGTTGGAAAGATAATTTCAAGCACTTTGCAATGGAGTGACGGTTCAGTACATATTCTGTTATGGAAGTATAAGAAAAATTCGTGGAAGATGAACCAGCAATGAGGGACAACATGGAAGGAGGTGAAGATGGAAACAATTGGGACAAAGCCTTGTGACAAAGGGTGGACGTTGGAGGACAATCAAGACAAAGTGAAGAGTATGACGATCCACACATGGCGGTAGGACTTCAAGATGGTTCATCATCTTCCATGCCTAGCAAGACCGCATGAAGCAAGGATCACAGTTCTTCTTCCATGTTAAGCACAATGCTTAAGCATGGGGGAGATCGTGCTACACTTCAAGCATCAAAGGACAGTAACAAATCCTCAACCCTCTTTTTGTCCTCGTCTTTCTATATGTTTGTACATATGTTTATGCCTTCAACAACCTTAGATGCAACCTTCATATATCTCTCTATAGAACAATATGGCTACTAGGAGTACAAGCTAGGTGACGAGGCCATGGACCAGGGCCCACCAAGACCCCAGAAAAATGCAGCACGGGCCCACGTACAGCATGCTCCAGCAGCTAACCCAATGAGTGTTACGCTGTCCGAGCACGTGAAGGCTCGTACGACTAGTTTCTGCCATGGGCCGGAAGACAGGCGGCCCACGGCCGCCCGTATGCTCTTCCCCAAGTACATGGCGGCCCGTACGACTAGTTTCCGCCTCCACTCCCGACTACTCGCTCGCACGAGTAGTTTTCGCCTCATGGCTGCGGCTACTCGCTCGCACGAGTAGTTTCCGTCCCGCAGTCGCGACTACTCGTTCGCACAAGTAGTTTCCGTCACCGGCCCGCACAGGCTTCGCAGGGAAGGCACGGGGGCGCGTGGACCCACCAGATCGAGATCCCGGGATCTCCGCGCACGCTCCCCCACGCGCCACCACGTGTCCGCCCTGCCGCGGCGGTCCGCCCGGGCCCGGCCAATTTGGTGTCAGGGGACGGATTCGTCAAGACCTGCCCTGAATGGTACAGTGACCGTCGTACCGTGGACGGCATAATAAGCACTGGACGGCGTTCGGTACAGTACGCACTATGCCCTAAGCATCGGGGCACGCGGCATAGATCACCTACTCGAACGAGTAGTTTCCCGTCTCCGACCAGCTCAAAACTTGGCCGTCAAGGCCGCAGGTACACAGGCCCCGTTGGCGTCCCGTGATACCCCGGTACGCGGTCCGCCACACGTCAGCCTCCCTGCGTAGGGTCCGCTCTGACCAGGTCGATCCTGTGTCAGAAGAAGGATCCTCCTGCCGCTCCTCTGCAGGGGCGATACGCATCGTACCACGGAGGGCACGGGAAACGCTGTGCCACCAACGGCACAGTGCAAGCCGTCACCTATCCCTCGATCTCCACAGTGCAGACTACTCCGATTCCTACAGCATCAAGAAAAGACAAGCCCCTGATCCACTGACGGGGTCAGGGCACGTACACTGCCTCCCGTACCCGACTAACTACTCGGAGGAGGGCACGGGGGAACCCAGGACGGATGCTTGGGACGCACGGGATCTGCACCGTCACCCAAGGCCCTGTAACAGTGCTTTGCCGCTTCTGTTGTCTGGCAACCTGGAGCAGAGAAGGACGTCTCGCACTGTAGATTAGCTCATACATGCTCGATGTAACCGCCCTAGACTCCTCCCTTGCGACTATAAAAGGGAGGGGCAGAGACACTCTCAAGACACGTTCGTCTCCACCCCCACACGTACTTAACATCGATATCCCATCTCATACAACCACACACACACGTACGCAGACTCCTGCTACTTGAACCACTTGCACACCAGGGACTTGGGCTCCACACCCTCTCCTGACCTGTTTGTACTCCCTATTGCAAACCCCTGAGCATACCCCTTCTCAGACTGGACATAGGGTATTACTCTCTGGAGGCCCGAACCAGTATAACTCCGAGTGTCTCCTGTGCTACCGTGCGGATCAGAACACGCCCCTCATATAAATTTACTTGCCGGCAGTAACAAACCCCGACAGTTGGAGCGCCAGGTAGGGGCCTTCGCGTGTTTTCGACGTTCTTTTTAGGGTCCGCACGGCCCTCTCATCATCCGTTTTGACAAAAGCCTTCACCAAGCCACTGCTGATGGACTCCCCTGTGGGATCACCGGGCTCGCTCCACGTCGGGCTCGAGCTTCGCTTCGGAAGCCTGAACTTCCAGGTGACCGGGGACGGCTACCTCATGCGTCTCGTCGGCGAGACCACCACCGCACCTGCATCAGCACCGACACTGGCTGCCACGTCGCGCTCGTCCTGACGCAAGAAGCGCTCGGGCAAGCGTGCGAAGCAAGCCAAGGCAGACCGACACAGGGCGGCGCGTGCTAGCTCCCCTCCACGGGTTGAAGCTGGCGCACCACCGGCCACTGACACGGTGGACGACTCCCTACCGTCGGACTCGATGGAGCGCATCACCAGGGAGAACGTGTCAAGGCCTTCTCCCTCTCAAGGAATATGCCACACGATGGTGTACTCCTCTTCGTCGAGCACAGACCCGGCCGCGTACGACAACTACCCGAGCCATCGTCTGTGGGGCATTAGGGGGCTCCCGGCGACCTCACCTAACGAGAAGTACCTCGAGACCGACGGCACGGACGACATCCTCGACTTGGAGTGGGACTACGTCGGTCTCCGGGACGCTAGCGCCCTCCGTTGTTTCCAGACAGAGGCGGATTACTGCTTCGGCTACTCCGACGACTCGGAGGACGGGGGTTACGACCCTTCACGCGAGTGCTTCGTCATTGTCAATGCCCCGGCGGCACCAGCACCGACCCACACGCTGGATGGAGCACTTCACTCCACCCACAGCTCGACGGCGGATAGCACGGAGGAGGCCCAGGTTCCTCCCAACCCTGCCGCACAGTGCGCTCGACTGGACGAGTTGGAGGATGCGCAGTGCCAGCTCGACGATGAGCGGGCCTAGCTCCACCAACAACTCGGGCAGGACCCGAACCCGACTCCCGCTCGCGTACGAGCATGTGACGTCCAGCAGCGCATCATCAACGATAATCGAGATGTCGTAGACGGCATGCCCGTCTTCAAGAGGGCGTCGCAGAATCTGGCGGCGGCGGCAGTTCTTCTCCGGAAGATACCTGAGCCCGCCACGCCTCAAGAAAAAGAGAAGCACAAGCAGATCAAGACCCTCCTCGAGACCGCCGTCATGCAGCAGGTAGAGAGCTCCACTTCTCGGTTGCGGGGCTCGCAGGGTCACGGACCCTCTGAGCCGCGACAGCCTGTGGCTCCGTCACAGCAGCCGCGACGATCTGAGGAGGTCAATGTGCCGGTCAAGAGTCGACTCGGGCCCAACCGCGACGCGCGCGACACCATCAAAGCGCGGAGGGCTGACACAGATCAGCACGACGACTACAAGGAGCGACCCCACAAGGAGTACAACTGGCGACGCGGGGGCCGGTATGACAGCGACGAGGACCGGAGCAGGAGCAGCTCACCTGATGCCCAAGAGCCACGTGCCTTCGGGAAGAATGTGCGCGGCGTTCATTTTCCTTCTCATTTCAAGGCTCCGACCTCCGTACCTAAGTACGACGGTGAGACCAACCCCAGCGTCTGGTTGGAGGACTACCGACTGGCATGCAACGCCGGCGGAGTGCGGGATGACTTGTTCATCATCAAGAACCTGCCGCTACATCTCGCGGACTCGGACCACACGTGGCTCGAGCACTTGCCACGGGGCAAGATCGACAGCTCGTCGCAACTACGCGACGCCTTCATCGGCAACTTCCAGGGCACATACGCCCGACCGGGGAACCCCTGGGACCTGCGCAACTGCAAGCAGATGAAGGGCGAGAGCTTGCGCGACTACATCCGACGCTTCTCCAAGTGGTGCACCGAGTTGCCCAACACCACCGACACGGACGTCATCTCGGCCTTTCAGAATGGCACCATGTGTGCCACGCTGATCCATCGGATCGGACGACGAAAGCCGCGATCCACTCGGGAGCTGCTCAACATCGCAACCGACCACACCAACGGGGAGGAAGCTGTAGCCGCGATGCTCAACTCCAGCGCGAGCAAAGGGAAGCAGCCGGCCGAAGCCGGTGACGGCCCGTCCGTGCCAATCAAGAAAAAGAAAAGTAAAGATAAGAGGTACCATGAGGATGCCTTGGTGGCCGCTGTCGACCGAAAGACGGCGAGGCCCCGAGGCAATCCTCCATCGGGTCACTTCGAGAAGCTGCTGAACGCCCCATGCCCTAACCACGAGGGCCCGATCAAGCACGCCTTCAAGGATTGCAACCTGATGAAGGCCTACCTCGCCGGCACGCTGAAAAAGCGAACCGACCCTCCGACTGGTGACGGAGGAAAGGACAAGGGCAACGACGATGGCACCTACCCCCGGGAGGACGGAGCCGTGATGGTCATTTTCAGAGGCTCGGAGGCACGACTGCCCAAGCTCCAAGAAAAGGTGGTCCGTCGAGAAGTCTACCAACTCGAGCATGCGACTCCGACCTATCTGAAGTGGTCGGAGATGCCGGTTACATTTGACCGGTACGATCATCCTGATCACATACCACGACCGGGTAGCTACCCGCTTGTCGTGTCACCCTTGTTCGGCACCAAGTGTGTGCACAAGGTACTGATGGACGGAGGCAGCAGCCTCAACGTCATCTACATGTCGACCCTGGACGACATGGGGGTCCCGCGGTCCTGACTGCGACCGTCAACGGCGCCCTTCTACAGGGTCGTACCCAGGATGGAGACGGTCCCACTTGGGCAGATCGATTTGCCCGTCACGTTCAGAACTCCGAACAACTTCCGAAAGGAAACCCTCACCTTCGAGGTGGTGGGATTCCCGGGGACGTATCACGCGATACTCGGAAGGCCAGCTTACGCTAAGTTCATGGCCGTCCCCAACTACACGTACCTCAAACTGAAAATGCCCGGACCGAAAGGCATCATCACAGCTGGTACAACTTTCCAGCACGCATATGAATACGACACTGAGTGCTTCCAGTTCGCTGAAGCACTGATCCGGTCTGAGAAGCTCGCTGCCGAGCCACCCTCCGAGGACCAAGAAATCCCTAAGTCGTCCAAGCGTGCGGCCTGCTCCTTCGAGCCCGCCAAGGACGCCAAGGAAGTGCCTGTCTCTGACGACGGCCGCACACTCCGTATCGGGATGGCGCTCGGTTCCGACTAGGAAAGCGCGCTCGTCGACTTCCTCCGCACGAACCTCGATGTGTTTGCATGGAAGCCCTCCGACATGTTGGGGATTCCAAGGGAGGTCGCCGAGACAAACTTAACATCAGGCCCGGCTCGAAGCCGATCAAGCAGCGCCTGCGCCGTTTCAACTCCGACAAGTGCAAGGCTATCGACGAAGAGATCAAGAAGCTCATTAGTGCAGGCTTCATTCGTGAAGTCTACCACCCCGAGTGGTTAGCAAACCCTGTACTCGTTAAGAAGAAGAATGGAAAATGGAGGATGTGCGTTGATTACACGAGCTTGAACAAGGCATGTCCGAAAGATCCATTTCCCTTACCGTGCATAGATCAAGTAGTCGACTCGACGGCAGGGTGCGAAACCCTCTGCTTTCTCGATGCCTATTCAGGATATCATCAGATCACGATGGATCTGATCGACCAGCTCGCCACCTCATTCATCACCCCGTTTGGTGCATACTGCTATGTTTACATGCCATTCGGGCTGAAGAATGCAGGAGCCACTTTCCAGAGATGCATGCGTCACGTCTTTGGGGATCTCATCAGACGGTTGATCGAGGCCTATGTCGATGATATCATGGTCAAGTCAAAGAAGGTGGGCGACCTGATACCCGACCTTACCGCGGTCTTCGAGAGGCTGAGGGAGCACGGTGTAAAACTAAACCCCGAGAAGTGTGTCTTTGGGGTCCCCAGGGGCATGCTACTCGGGTTCATTATGTTGGAGCGTGGCATCGAGGCCAACCCCGAGAAGATCTCTGCGATCACGAGCATGGGACCCATCAAGAATCTGAAGGGAGTGCAGTGGTCACCGGATGCCTCGCTGCTCTCAGTAGGTTCATCGCTCGACTAGGAGAGCATAGCCTACCGCTGTACTAGCTCATGAAGAAGTCCGAGCACTTTCAATGGATGCCAGAAGCGCAGGAAGCACTCGACTCGCTCAAGAGACTACTCAAGAGCCCATCGGTGCTCACTGGGCCGGCCGAGGAAGAGCCGATGCTTCTGTACATCGCTGCAACGACCCAGGTCGTGAGCGTAGCGCTGGTAGTTGAGCGAGACGAGCCCGGCAAGACGCAGAAAGTACAGCGCCCAGTCTACTTCGTGAGCGAAGTCCTCTCCGACTCAAAGACGCGATATCCGCAGATACAGAAGCTGATCTATGCTGTCCTCATCACTAAGCGGAAGCTCCGGCATTACTTCGACTCACACCGCATCACGGTGGTGTCCAAGTTCCTACTCGGCGAAATCATATAGAGCCCGGAGGCGGAAGGCAGAATCGCCAAGTGGGCCCTCGAGTTGATGAGGCAAAATATCGAATATGCACCCCGCACCGCCATCAAGTCGCAGGCGTTGGTTGACTTCGTCACCGAATGGACGGAGATCCAGACGCTTCCTACTCCCATCGAGCATGAGACGTGGCTCATGTACTTCGACAGATCCCTCATGAAGGAAGGAGCCGGGGTCGGACTTGTGTTCATCTCGCCTCTAGGCGTGCGAATGGAATACATGGTCCGACTACATTTCGCGGCCTCCAACAACATCGCTGAGTACGAGGCGCTCGTCAACGGTCTCCAGATCGCCCTCGAGCTGGGAATTCGACACCTCGATGTCAGGGGAGACTCCGACTTGGTCGTGGGACAGGTTATGAAGGAGAAAAATTGCATAAGTCCGAAGATGGCCGCTTACTGCCGGGTGGTGCGCGAATTGGAGGACAAGTTCCATGGGCTCGAACTCAATCATGTACTGCACGAGTACAACAAGGCGGCTGATACCCTCGCAAAGGCGGCGTCGAATCGAAAACATGTTCCACACGGGGTCTTCGCTAGTGACCAGTACGAACCGTCTATTCGTTCTAAGGAAGACAAGACGCCAGAGTCGTCAACACAAGAGGTCATGGAGATCGACAGGGCGCAAGAGCCCAACCTCGAAGACCCTGACTGGAGGATTCTGATCCTCGAATGGATGGTGGAAGGAAAATTGCCACCCAACAAGGAGACGGCTCGACACATCGCCCGCATGGCCAAGTCGTACAAACTGGTCGACGGCGAGCTCCGTCGAAAGGGCACCAAAGGCATGTTCATGCGGTGCATCCTGGCCGGCCAGGGCAAGGAGCTGTTGCAAGAAATCCATGCGGGCACCTGCGGGCATCACGCCGGCCCGAAAACCATCGTCGGAAAGGCTTTCCGACAAGGTTTTTATTGGTCTACCACGGTAGCCGACGCGACTCGGATCGTACGCAGCTGCGAAGGCTGCCAGTTCTATGCATGACAGACCCATCTCCCGGCACAGGCACTGCAGACCATTCCTATCACCTGGCCCTTCGTGGTCTGGGGGTAGGATATGGTTGGGCCACTGAGGAAAGCACCCAGGGGCTACACCCACGTGCTCGTCGCCATCGACAAGTTCTCGAAGTGGATCGAAGCCAGGCCCATAACGAATGTTCGTTCTGAGGAAGCCGTCGCGTTCTTCACCGGCATCATCTATCGGTTCGGGATCCCGAACTCCATCATCACCGACAACGACACGCAGTTCACCGCAAGAAATTCCTCAAGTTCTGCGACGACAACCATATCTGTGTGGATTGGGCCGCCGTCAGCCATCCAAGAACCAACAGGCAAGTCGAGAGGGCCAACGGCATGATCTTGCAAGGTCTGAAGCCGCGGATATTCAAGCATCTCGAGAAGGTTCGAGCAACATGGGCTGCGGAGCTCCCGTCCGTCCTATGGAGCCTGCGCACCATGCCAAGTCGGGCTACCGGCTGCACGCCTTTTTTCCTCATCCACGGGTCGGAAGCAATCCTCCCGACAAACATCGATTACGGCAGCCCACGGGTTCAGGCCTACACGGAAGAGGGCAACCAGGTCGCCTTCGAGGACGCCATCGACCAGTTGGATGAGGCGCGCAGCGTCACCCTCCTCCACTCAGCACAATACTAGCAAGCTCTATGCCGCTACCACGAACGCAACATACAGGAGCGTGAGTTCCAAGTCGGTGACCTCGTCCTCCGGCGAGTTCAGAGCAATGAAGGGCGACACAAGCTCTCGTCTCCATGGGAGGGGCCGTTCATTGTCGACCAAGTACTCCGTCCGGGAACCTTCAAGCTCAAGCATGAGGACGGCAGGGTCATCTCCAACGCCTGGAACATAGAGCAGCTACGCCACTTTTACCCTTAAGTATTTACTTTGTTCTCATTTTATGATAATGCGAGAGCTCTGAGCTACTTTCTTTTTTCATGAAATGATATCTTTTCGCAAGCTTACATCTCTTACTTGAGTAAAATGTCTCTATGCTTGTCTCATCCCATGGGCAAGTCTCCGACTTGTCCATGGGCTCGGGGGCTACCCGGGGGCTACGGCCCCCCTCCCCTGATCGTTGTGAAACCTTTTTTTCGATCAAAAACCGTCCATGGTTTCTTGTATGATCACCTCGGTACACTCACTTTCCTTAAAGGGAGATGAACGATGACTCCAGTGGTCACGAACCTACGCTCGTCCGGGCCCCGAGTACTTACGCCCCCGCGGTTAAGGTACAAAGACCCACAAGCAAAGTTTGTGATCTCAAGTTATCAATCACTCACCCATTCAAAGGGATTCCGAGTAACCATTTCAAACTCTCAACAGTTTTCTTGTTTGCAAAAAACATGTACACGCACCTATCTTTCTTCGAAGTACTCGGGGGCTGCCAGCTCGAGTGGTAACACTCCTAAACTAAGCCCGGTCGAGTCGCCTAGTTCCTACGCCTTCGCGGCTACGGAGCAAGACACCGTCAGCAAAGTTTTAAGTGACACTACTCGGCGCACAAGTCCTCTAACTACTCGAGAAAAGAGCAACAAACAATCAAAATGCTTAAAACTTGAAACAAAGACAGGTTCTTAACCCTCGAGTTTGCCACAAACATCTGGCCCACAAGTTTTTTACAAGCATGATTAAAAAAGCCTCGGCGAGGCAACTTGGTTTTCTTTACAGGCCCAGGTCGTAAAGGGTGTGGTTCAGCATAGCCTTGGTGAAGTCGACGGCGCCTTCTTCGATACTGTCATACTGCTCGTTGGAGTAGCCTGGGCACCATCCCTGGCCAAGCAGCCTTCTGTCCAAGTCTGGGTAGTGCGACAAGAAGATGGCCACCACCTTGCGGACGGCATCACCAGCCGTATCTATCGACTGTTGACGAGCTGTCGCAGGGACCAACTCCAAGCGGTCCTTCAGATGGCCGGGAGGAACACCGAGATCATTGAACACCTTGATGATGGCCGCTCCCATCCTGTTGCGGATCGTCTCCTGCTGCATGATCTCGGCCTGGGCCTCCCCGAGCAACTTTCGCTCCTGCTCGAGCTCGGTCACGGCCTCTGGACAAAGGCAAGGAGACCAATATCAGCAAAAAATGAGCCAGTGCAAGGAGGGCAAAAGATGAAGAGGACACAACTCTTACTGTTGAGCTTCTCATTAGCCTCCTTGACCAGCTCCACCAGCTTCTGGTTCTCGACAAGGCGGGTGGTCGCAGCGCTCTCGTGCTCCGCAACCTGCTTCTGCAAGTTGGTGCGGTCCACGCGGAGAGCTGTACACCCAGAAGAAAGACACCACCTCGAATCAAGAAACCACACAGAAGCAGAAAGGAGAGATAACAGGTCGTAGGGTACTCACCGAGGATCTCATTCTCGTGCTTTTGAGCAATTTCCTCAAGGCGGCCCTTCTCAGCGATGACGGTGCCGACTTGGGCCTCAAGCGTCGTCACCCACTCACGAGCCAACTGGAGGTCGAACTCGGCCTGGCCCGCCCTGGCTTCACGATCCATCTTCTCTTGATGGGCGGCGCGGGCAGCGACTTCAGCGTTGGAGCGAAACACCGCCGCCGCTTGCTCCGCCGCGGCCAGCCTCTCCTCCTGGGCGGCCTTCTCCGCCTGAGCCGTGGCTGCGCGGTCCTCAGCAGCCTTCGCCCTCGCCTCAAGGGACGCGCGCTCCATTGCCCGACTGGCCTCGCCGTCCACCGTCGCAAGGCGGGCCGCGGCCAGCTGCGTCTCCAGCTGGACTTTCTCAGCGCGGAGTGCCTCAAAAGCCCGCGTCCCGTCCTCAGAGCGCCCGACAAGCTCCTGAATCACACACAAGTCGCATGGCTAAGAACAAAGGGGAAACAAGCATGAGAAAGGAAGAGGAAGAAAGAGGACTCACTATTGAGGCGGGGACCAGGTCCTTGATCGCCCGCTCCGACTGGCGTCGCTCCATCTCGATCAGACGCAGGCCGCGCTCTAGGTGGCGGCGGGCCACCAGCTCGGCGTCGCTGTCAAGGTCCGGGCCTACTGAGGCTTGAACCGGCGACACGGACACCAGCCAGAGCGGCGGGATTTCCGTCTCCTCCTCCTCCTCCTAAGCCATCGAAGTGGCCGGCCTCCGCTCCCTCGAGCTCTCCCCAATCTCCACGATCGGGGGAGGCAGCTGCTCGTCTGCCACCTCAGCGGGAGAGGCGGTCGGCGAAGGCGATGCCGGGATGATGATCACCTCCGCAGGGGCGGCGTCTGATGCGGTGACTGAGGAAATGGGGACAACCCCCTCGGTCACCACGATCGCCGTCGCGGCAGAAACATCCGCGGAGGCGCGGTCGCCCGCCTCCACCACCATCGCAACAGCGTTCCCCGAGCCCCCCGCCGACTCAGGGGCTCGGGGCTCTATCTCCATCTCTGCCGTGCCGCTCCCCGCTCCGCTCAACGACTCGGGGGCTGGGGCCTCGAAGCCTGCGGCGACAGCAGCCATCCCCTCCAGCAACTCGGGGGCCAGTGGCTCGGCATCTGCATCATCACCCGCCCCCGTCGACGACTCGAGGGCTGGCTGTCCGTCATCACCTGCCCGCGCCTCAGGAGCAGGGTTCTCCTGGTCCTGCTCTGTGGCGCCGGACAAGCACCTCGCCAACTCGGCCGCATGGGCCGAGAGCGCTTCTTCAGTGGGGGCTTCGCCCCCCAATCCCATCGTCCCCATCGACAGGTCGCTGCGAGCCGGGCTCACAGCTCCCTGCGGGGGGACGGTCATCACCTGGGTCCCAGATCTGCTTGCTTCTATCGCCACCCCCGACTGAAGGGAGGGCGGCGGGTTGCTCGCCGTCGGCGTGTCTCCGGCCGCCTGAGCAAGGCGGCGTAATGCCTTGACAGGCGCTGGCCTCATGGTGCGGCGGTCGGGTGCCCTGAACCAAGAAGAATGTCATGACGACAAGCAGAAACATGAAATGAAAACTAGAAAACCGCAACTCGGAGCTCACCCTTCCGCGACGCGACGGGGCCGTTTGGGGCCGATCGTGGGGTTGTGCGGGGACGCCGTCCTCTTGCTCCCCGTCGTCGGAGCTGATGCTGGGGAAGAGGTCGGTCCGCCCCTGGCGACAACGGTCGACGCAAGGTGCTGTTGAGTCGGCGGTGGTCCCCCGCTCTGGGTCACTGGTGGCGGGGAGGCCACCGGCACGCTCCACGGCTCCCGTGACAGGCGCACGGAGGGCGAGTGAGACCGCCGGCACGAGGAGTGGCGGCGCGAGCCATCGCGCCTTGACTCGTGGCGGCTGGAGTCACCGCGCCGCGGAGAGCTCCTGCCGCTCTCGCGGCGGTCCCGCCGAGGGGCACAGCTGCTCGTTCCGGGCTGATGCGCCCGGGAAGAAGAAGGAGGCGCCTGCCGGCTCGAACTGGCACCTGCTGCGGCCGAGGCAGGCGCCGATCCGCCGCGCGGTCGTGGGGCCGGAACCGTCTCCTCGTCAGACCACTCGAACGGGGACTCATCCCCGTCCGTGTCTGATGGCGCCGGCGAGGGATCCTCGTCATCGGAGACGTCCCTCTCCCCATTGCGCCGGCGCGAGGCGCGCTTGTCGTTTCTCTCCCTCCTCACGATCTCCTTCTGCTGGTGCGCTCTCTTGCGCTCCCCTCGCCGCTGCTGCCGCGCGACGGTCTCCCGGGTAATCGTCCGGTCCTCCTCCAGCGGAGGACGAGAGGGGAGGATGCGCACATCCTTCATCTACGCAAGCACAAGAATGATTACCACCCACGACGGCGAAAAACAAATCAAAAGGAAGTCGAGGGAAGGCGTACCAGCTCCACAGTGGCTGGAGAGGGGAGCATCAGCAGCACACCTGGCGGCGGCCAGAACATCCAGGTGACCCTAGTGGCCTGGGACACCCGGCGCTGGACCTCGTCCAGCGAGGGCAGGGAGCGGGCGGTGACGGTCCCCTCGAAGGGAGCCCGGTCGTCCGTCATCTCCCAGAGGCGCAGCGCGTGGTGACGAAGCGGGATGACCCCCCGAGTGTGGTATCCGCCGATCAGGGTGATAAAGTTCACTCCGTTGTCGCGGAGTCTCTGGAGGGTGGCGATGGCATTGTCGAGGAACCGGGGACGATCTTCCTTCTCTGGCCCGTAGCTCCACTTTGCCGGCGCCCGATCGTACCACTGGTTGGTGAATTCCAGCAGCGGATTCTCAGGGTTGTTCTTGAGGTAGAACCACCCTCGGTGCCACCCGCTGTCGGAGGTGGTCAGGTACGTGGGGATGTACTCCTCCATCCTCCCCTGCTTCCCGCGGAGACCGGTGCACCCGATGGCCACCGCGGAGTTGTGGTCCTTGACGACGACAAACTTGTAGAAGTACCGGAACAGGTCCCAGTGGGCTCCCAGCTCCAGGTACCCTTCGCACAAGGCCTCGAACGCTGCCATCTGCTGGACGCCATTCGGGTTGAGGTTCTGAAGCTCCAAGCCGTACTCCTGGAGCACGGCGCGGATGAACCGTCATGCTGGGATGGAGAAGCCTCGCTCGTGGAACAGCACGAACGAGACCACTTACCCCGCCGGGGGCTGAGGGCTGCTCTCCGGCCCAGGAACCTTCTACTCCTCCGCCGCAGTCAGCAACGGCAGCATGCCGTCGGAGGCGAGGCGGTCGAGCTCAGACCAGGTCACCGTCGAAGACGACCAGTTCGACATCGTGTCGGCTATGGTGGCGACGGTGGGCGACCCTGGCTTTCGAGAGAATGCGGGGCAAGCTCTGCGGTGTGTGCGGCGAGTGCGAAGACGAAGGCAAGAGACAGTGGCGGCAAAAAACACAAGGAAGCAGAAGGGGAGAAAACTGGTCGGCACCCGCGGTATATAAACGGGGGAATGATTACATCTACCCCCACAGTTAATGCCCGCTTCGCCTCGGGCCACGTCCTCTGTCCGTCGAAGCGTCACCCCTCAAATGGTGTGCCCCACTACTACCCGCCGCCCACGACCGAGCCGCCACGTCACCCAAAGTGGGACCCGGTGATCTCGCAACCGGCGCGAGATCTCCGCCAGACACCCCACGACTCACACCACGTGGCAAGACACCAGTCTCCGACTTGTCCAAGATTCCAACATTTAACCCCACGCACAAGTCTTCGACTTGTCCGTGGGGTCGGGGGCTACTACCCGCGGGTCCGCTCGCGCGTCCCCACCAAAGAAAACACAACAAAATCTCCTCGTCTCCGTGACTGTTGATCCTGGGAGTGAGTCTCTGACTCCCTCACCAGGCTCGGGGGCTACTGACGAGGCCATGGACCAGGGCCCACTAAGTCCCCTGAAAAACACAGCACAGGCCCACGTACGGCATGCTCCGGCAGCTAACCCAACGAGTGTTACGCTGTCCGAGCACGTGAAGGATCGTACGACCAGTTTCCGCCATGGGCCGGAAGACAGGCGGCCCACGGCTGCCCGTACGCTCTTCCCCGAGTACATGGCGGCCTGTACGATTAGTTTCTGCCTCCACTCCCGACTACTCACTCGCACGAGTAGTTTCCGCCTCACGGTTATGGCTACTCGCTCGCACGAGTAGTTTCCGTCCCGCAGTCGCGACTACTCGTTCGCACAAGTAGTTTCCGTCACCGGCCCGTGCAGGCTTTGTAGGGAAGGCATGGGGGCGCGTGGACCCACTAGATCGAGATCCCGAGATCTTCGCGCACGTTCCCCCACACGCCGCCATGTGTCCGCCCCGCCGCGGCGGTCCGCCCGGGCCCGGCCGATTCGGTGTCAGGGGACGGATTCGTCAAGACCTGCCATGAACGGTACAGTGACCGTTGTACCGCGGACGGCGTAATAAGTGCTGGACAGCGTACGGTACAATACGCACTATGCCCTAAGCATCGGGGGACGCGGCATAGATCGCCTACTCGAACGAGTAGTTTCCCGTCTCCGACCAGCTCAAAACTTGGTCGTCAAGGCCGCAGGTACACAGGCCCCGTTGGCGTCCCGTGATACCCCGGTACGCGGTCCGCCACACGTCAGCCTCCCTGCGTAGGGTCCGCTCTGACCAGGTCGATCCTGTGTCAGAAGACGGATCCTCCTGCCGCTCCTCTGCAGGGGCGATACGCATCGTACCACGGAGGGCACGGGAAACGTTGTGCCACCAACGGCACAATGCAAGCCGTCACCTATCCCTCGTTCTCCACGGTGCAGACTACTCCGATTCCTACAGCATCAAGAAAAGACAAGCCCCTGACCACTGACGGGGTCAGGGCACGTACACTGCCTCCCATACCTGACTAACAACTCGGAGGAGGGCACAGGGGGCCCCGGGATGGATGCTTGGGATGCACGGGATCTGCACCGTCACCCAAGGCCCCGTAACAGTGCTTCGCCGCTTCTGTTGTCTGGCAACCCGGAGCAGAGAAGGACGTCTCGCACTGTAGATTTGCTCATACACGCTCGATGTAACTGCCCTGGACTCCTCCCTTGCGACTATAAAAGGGAGGGGCAGAGGCACTCTCAAGACGCGTTCGTCTCCACCCCCACACGTACTTAACATCAATATCCCATCTCATACAACCACACACACACGTACGTAGACTCCTGCTACTTGAACCACTTGCACACCAGGGACTTGGGCTCCACACCCTCTCCCGACCTGTTTGTACTCCCTATTGCAAACCCCTGAGCATAAGGAACACCCCTTCTTAGACTGGACGTAGGGTATTACTCTCCGAAGGCCCGAACCAGTATAACTCCGAGTGTCTCCTGTGCTACCGTGCGGATCAGAACACGCCCCCTCGTATAAATTTACTTGCCGACGGTAACAAACCCCGACACTAGGTTTGTTTTGTTTTCAATCACCATCACCTTGTGCTCACCATGATGATATCTCGTATGCTCTTGCTTATGGATATATGATGATCGTTGCCGCTTTGATCATTCTTGTGATTGGTTTATATATGATTAAGCTAGTGCTCACTTTTAATATGAATCTGAAATTTAATTAATGCTAGCCTAATCTTTTGTGGAGGTTATGATAACTTAAGTCCCATAGTTGTTTTTTGTTGCTCTCAATTTTGAATTAATCAAAGATCCTTTTTTGTTCTTAAAAGATATGCCAACCTTGTCTTTGATACCACTTGCATTTTGCTCTACCTATCCAAAGCCTTATATTCAATTGAGTGCAAAAACCTTAGTTTACAAGATTTATTTTTGGGTGCATAGCTTCAAGGCTTGATTTCTCTGGCTCGATACTAAGAAGCTGGTCATTCTGTTTTTGCATATCGTTCTTTATGCTAGCCTCTTCTATCCGTGCATTATGAGTTTTCACATTGGGAATTTTGCAAACCTCGCCGGATATCCAACCACAAAACCCAAATATATCTTTTTTGTGTTCATCTCCTTGACCACAACCCAATATATGAGTATGGATGAATATTTTGAGGAAGATTACAAGGAAGGTGCTTCAAGAGTAAGGGAGACTGCCAAAAGGATCCCTAGAAGATTTTTCGAGTATCTCTCACTAAGAAAATATGAGAGCTTCAATTTCTACCTTGGCATATTTATCACCTCTTTTGCCCGAGGACGAGCAAACGTCTAAGCATGGGGGAGGTTGCCAAGGAAGTGCTAGTATAGTTTAGAGTTCAAGGGGAGCAAATAAAAAAAGAGAGAAAAAGTGATGAAAGAAAAAAATGAATGAATAAAAAAATGATAAAGGAGAAAAAGTATGATGAGAAAAATAAAGAAAGAAGAAAGAAAAAAATAAAGCTCCCCGGTTCTCTAACAATGTTTAGTGCTTTTTGAGTTTTCAAGAGGATTCAAGATCAAGACCCATACTCATCTTTCCAACCATGTGCAATCCGATAACGAGGACTTCGTTTGTGCCTTGGGATCACTCTTTGCCATTTGCACATGTCCACCTATCTAAAAGTGTGTGTTCATCTCTTCCCCCTCCTTGTAACATTATTTTTCCAATGACCTTTTTGACGAGTCTCGGTAAGTCCATGAGAAGCTTGTCTTGTTTTGATAATATCTCGACTATAATATCTTGGTAGGAGTAAACTTTCCCACAGCTCCATATAAAGCCTTCCACCAAATATTTGAGAGAGGAAAGGAGTAGGACAAGTAGGCTTGAGAGACAAGATGAGATGAGAGTTCATGAGCAAGATGCAGGGAGGTTTATTATTGATCTTGGTAAACCAATTTTTCTTCATCCCGCTCTTTATCTTCAAAATTTATGAGATTTGTTTAAAATTTGAGAGCATGATTAATTACTTGTGGAAAGAGCTTAAATGATATCTACCCTCCATAGAGATGAAAGCTAGTTACATTATGAAACTCTAACAAATATAAACTTGGAGAGCATTATGTTTTCTTATGTATGAACAAGTGCAGGGTATGAACATTGAAGGGCAATACTGACATCCATTAAAGGCTTACTCGAGGACGAGCAAGGTTTAAGCATGGGGGTATGTTGACGGTCGATTTTCGTCAACCAAGAGCACTTGTTACACTTTGGTTTGAGCTTTGATTTATAACTAACCCGCCACTAGGCACACTAATGATGTAACAAGTTCGCACTTGCATGTGGTTTTTGGAGTATGTTGTTTACGCAGGAATTAAGTACCTAAATGAGGACTTCCGGGTAGAGTTCATTGAGCACTTTGTGAGAAGATCACGAAGCCCGGCACGAGTCAAGACACGAAGTGAACATGACTCCAAATGACCCAAGGACCGAAGCATGAAGTCGTAAAACTGCGAGGACCCGAACAGAAGATGCGGGAGTTCGCGCGCCAAGCACCCTTATCTAAACCGCGAGGAAAACGACATCAAGGACCCACATGGACTTCGGCAAATATTCAAGAAAGCACGAGAAGCATCATGGAGGAAGATGGACCCGAACCGGGCTGAAAAGGACCTGGGCCGGCCGGCCCATGCCGACCCGCCTAAGGGGTTTCGGGCCCGGTTCGGCCTCCCCTTTGACCTACACGCTCCTCGGCTCATTTGTACCCCCTGCCTCTGACAGCCGCCACATCCATTCATCAGAACACAGCGAAACCTAGACGTGAGCACCGGAGGGAGATGACGGCAGCGGAGTCCTCGAAGTTGTCTAGGGGATGGCCTAGGCCAACCCTAGCCGCCATGGCCGCCCTGCGTGGTTGTGCCATGGTGGAGTTCCGGAGCTAGTTGAGGTCATCAATGGTATGTACTCGGTGGTGATGATCCAAACACATCTACTATTATGTGAGCAATGTTCATCATGTTTTCTGATCTATTAGCGATTCCATGTCTTCGTCTATACTTTCTACCTTTCATGAATATGTTTGATCCTAAGTCTAATTCTAGATTAGACTACATAGCATGCTCTATGTAATCGTGGCGATTAGGTTTAGCTTGTGGACCCTTCATGGTTCGTAGACACATTCATGTTTGAGCATGCCCCTAGATCCTCCACTTCATTAAGGGAGCATCGTGACAGGGTGATTTCCCCTGAAAGAGTGGATGTCTTCGGGAGGTAGGCCAGAGGTAGGAGTTTAAGGATGCTAGTAGATGAGATGCTCGTTTTGTTGCTCGTTTGCCGGAACTTCAACTAGAAGGCTCTAGGCCTAGCTACCCCTTCAGTGGAGCTTTACCTTAGCCGTTGTTCATGGATGTGATCAACCTTGTCCTATCACTCATATATATCAAGGTTTACCTCTTTGTATGCAATCAATGCTTAATGTTAGGTTAGTTTGGCTAGACAAGGTAGAGAACCTTAGCGGTTTGCTTCCGATCCTTGGATTGACAATCCTTGGGGGACCCTCCTTGGTGAAAAAGGCACCAAGTCACGCGTACGCTTGCAGTGAACTTCAACACGGTTTTGAACCGTCAACACAAGGCAATGCTCACCATAATCCTGATCTTGCTACCTCAGTCCGTTTCTCCAAGGTCATGTATGACACCTATCAATTGATGGTTGGAGAAAGTGTGTTCTATAGACACCAAATTTATATGCAACACGTTAAGGAAGGGAAGGATACCACACAAGAGTTGGAAGAAGCCCGAGCACAGATAGCTACTCTTAAGAAAAGAAGAAACAAGGATAAGAGAAGAATGCGTGAAATGGGTTAAACCATTCTTGAGCAGAATTTCATGTTACAGCATAATGACCAGTATATGTTTGATCTAGAGAATCAACTGGAAGCTGCAGCAGCTCCTCCTGTCGTTCCTGGACCAGAAGAGGAAGAAAATCCAGAGGACACTCAAGGAGAGTCTGGAGTAGAATCTGGACCTGCCTCACCTTGAGCTTGCTTCACTTTAAGTAGGCCGAATAAGAGAAGGTGAAGCTAAGGCTAGTGATTCCAGTGGACACTAGTGTGCTTGTAATAGAGTAAGGAGGTGTACGAGCATGGTAGTAGAAGGACATACTCTAGGGTGTGCAGCCGCTTTTGGACGGTTTTGTGGTAGGCTGATCTAGGAGTATGCTTTGCGCAACTAGACTGCTTTGTAACCCATGTGCTATGTTGTGCTAATTCTGAACTCGGCATTGATGTAATGTTATGAATAAACACCATATCTCAGCAATCTGATGGATGTTTGAATAACGCTGATCAAGATGAATACCAAAGTCAGAACATGGGAAGGATTTTATCTTTAACCGAAAATGAGAGTTTTTGGTTAAATATTCTGGAGTACTCAGCTTTTCCTTGATAAAATCTCTTTGCCGTGCTCCAGTTGGATCTTACCAACCTTGAGCTTCTATCCTTAGTTTGCTCACAAAAATGTTCGAATGAATAAAACATGGGTAAAGAGCATCCAAAGTCTTCTAATGTTGTAGGAGTACCATCATCTCTTGCATGTGTTGCACCTTATTGAAACCACTCATGAGCATGATCATGCATTGCACAACATAGGCATGGTAACCCTTGGAGGACTAACATGCATATGCACCGAGGATCTCAACCTTTCTACCTTATCCCTGTTTTGATTGGTAATGTTGTTATTCCATGACCAAAGGTGTCGCGTCGGAACCTAGGGTATCATGTGTGCTACAGCCATGTGAGTACCACTAGGTGCGCGCTAGGTATCTTGGTTGGGAGAATGCAATGCACCACATAGAATATTTCTCAACTCACATAGATCCCCTCTGTTTGACTGTTTTAAAAGAAAACAAGCATGCTAACCTTATGTCATGAGCACCATATCTCATGAACATGTACATTGTGCATTCATAAACATGTGCATCATGCCACACACATCATGCACCCATCATGTGCATCTCGCACTATGCATCATGTCATATGCACCATATGTCATATGCTCATCCACACGTGCATTCTACCCTATGCATCACGTCATGAGCATCAACATGTGCACCACTCCCTTGTTGCACCACGTATCCCACCTGCCTTAGTTTTACAACTGTATGTTCAGTTGGACATCACCATCAATTCAAGAAATCCCTGCATTAGTAATGCAAGTAATGATGTCATCAAAACTCACCATTTAAGTAACTTGTGAGCAAGAACCTTCTGAAAATTTTCGTATCGACATATCTTTTCCAAATCGTTGTCCTCTGATAACCGTGAATAACTCATGACAACCATTCTCTATGACCTTGCCATCTTTCAGTGTTGTTATGGACTTGACCTCAAACCCAGATGGTGGAAACCCTTATCCATCGTCGCCCCACTTAATGCTCTTCTGAAATAGATTCAGGAATCATGGTAAACGAACTTGACAGACATTGTTTACTAGCCTTCCTTTTCTTCATCAAAAACTCCATGGAACTCGTCAAATTGACCCCCTCCGTCTAATCTCAAGGATCGCTGAGCAGAATTTCAAATCAACCGGCTAAGTGGAAGGAAAAGTAGTAGTGTTTGCCAGAGCAGTCAAGGTTCTGTAAAAGTCAATGGTAGGAGAGTTGTCAAACACTCCTCAATCTATGATTCGTTGATCATACCCTCCAAATCTTAGGAATCGAAAGACCAACTAACGAAGGACAAACTAGAGTCTCTGGTAGAATTCTTTTCACCACAATCTCAAACCCAGATGGTGGACATCCTGAGCTCTTCCTGTTCCCTCCGTCATCCCGGTCATTTCTTCGAACCGTTGAATTTCATCCTTTTCAGCGCCATGAACGCGCGACGCCGTAGCATCGCCCTGCCATCTCTTTTCCGCAGCCACGATCACGTCACCGAGCTCTCTCGAGCCAAACACTACCGAGACACGTGCCATCACCACCGGATCACTCCGCCAGTCCCTGCCACAGATGATCTTGGACGACTGTTGCAATTCCGCAGCAGCATAGAAAAGGAAGCCCTTCCTCGATACCGCCATTTCCAAATCTCACCTCCCAGTTGAGTTCAACATCATCATCACTCTTCCTTTCTTCTCCAGTTGTTCTTTGGCAACCCGCCACCAGCCCATCTCCGTCGTCTACTCCATTCCTCACCGAGCAAACGTCTCTCTCCGTCTTCTTCGATGACACCAAGAAGAAGTTCGAGTAGGTCAGAAGAGGCACCCAAGCCTACACCATCAACCATGGCTCCGTTCCTGGAGATGCTTGAGTCACTTCGCTGGACGCTGGTGGGGATGTATCTCTGCATCGCAGGCAGAATCTGTCTGCTTTTAGCTTTTCATGTACACATCCATCGCCCGCATCCTCATGAGCGGCATGGAGACAAGTGAGCAGAGCACCATGTACCTTTTTCCCCATCTGAATCTCGATGTCGAGAAGTGTAATCAGATATGTCTTTCTTCCTTGTAACCCTTGTCTTGTTGGAAGGCATCGCCCTAACCTTAATGTTGAAAAGGGATGCAAAAAGTTAGATTTATGGCCGTTGTTGTCTGATCTCGAAAAACTTGCCAGGAATGAGCTTTTGTTGTACATATTCTACTTGTCAATGTTTATGAGCAAGCTTATGAATATGTGTTTAATGAAAACACAATCTTTTAGATGGTGGGACCGACACGCAACTTCCCTAATAAATTCGGTGAACTAAGTGGTAGCGATATACCACCGCCACCTCCCATGGCAATACCAGAAGGTTTAACAGCTGCTCAAATAGAAGTGATACACCAAATCGTCTAGATGCAGTAGGAAATATTTCAAATACTACAATCACGACCTACCCTTGGTGCCAGTTCAGATAGACCAGAAATGGACACTGAGGCTAGGAACTCCACCAGAGCAAATCCAGAGAAACCTCACCGTTATAAGTCTTGCTCATCCCAAGCCCCTATCCAGGCTGATATAGATACCATCGCTGACGCGATCCAGATGTTGGAAGAACAGAATGCAATGCTTAGTCAGATAGTACACAATGTTATTAATGGACTTTATCAAGGACTGTCTCAGACTAGATTAACCGCCAGCTTCACTCAGTCATTGTCTACATCGGTGGCCGAACAGGCCCGTTTCTACAATCTATTAGTGGATCATATGAATCAGGATAAATTCAACACCTCCGACTCTCTACTACCGCCGTCAAAAGTACCCATGGATCTTAGGAAGGAAGGGAGAAGGAGTAGGAGTCCCAAGCAAATTTTGCCTGAATTGGATTTAAGTGAATGGGGAATTACCTACGCCGAATTCAAGCCATGTACTAGAAAACAGAGCAACAAGAAAAAGAAGCGCAGGAGACAACTCGCCCGAGCCAAGAAGAGTAGAGCCAAACTCACAACTACAGTTGACCTTCCGGAAGGAACAATGGAACAACGGGTATATCCCTTTTGACACCGCTATTCCCCTATCTTCGTTTAAAACTGTGAATCCCGGGACGAGATTCCTTTTAAAGGGGGGTAGGCTGTGACGCCCCAGGTTTTCAATTAGGGTTAATTAACGCTAATGACTGGCCAACCAAGTCAAACACATTGACTTTGGTCAAACCTTGGTCAACCTGAGTCATCAGCCCCAAAACCTAGCTGACAAACCCTAATGGTCAACCCTTGGTCAAAGCTTAGTCAAACCATGGTCAAAACCCCTTTAAACCCCTTTGACCCCTGTACTCCACCTAGAACTTTTGCTACGTTCTCCAAATTTCACCTAAACACATCAAATTCTGCCAATACAAAAGTTGTTCAGTTCTTCAAGGGACACAACTTTGCTTTTGGGTGGCATGTCAAATTTGGAGTGGAAAATAGTGAAAACCCTTGGTCAACGTTTGCAGGCACTATTCATGACCACCGAGAAAATAACCATCTTTGCCTGCCGTCGAGTAAAACATATATCGGCCTTTGTAAAAGTTGTAGAGGGATCACTGATCTAGAACATTGCTTATTGCACCTTGATGCAGTTCCATAGTGAAAACTCGAGTTTGAGCCAGTCAAACAGGGCCAAGTCGAACACGTTTTGCACCGGGAACGCGCCCTCGCGCACGACGTCGCGGCCACACCACATCGGCATCGGGTGCGCGCACACCGATGCTATCCTCCGTCCGCCGGTCCGTGCGTGGTGCTCCTCCGCGTGCGAGCGCTGGGCCCACGTCGCACCGACGTCCGCGCCCAGTCCGTCACCGCCACGTGCCGAGCGTCTCTGGGTCGCGCCGCACCGACCAGTCATGCTAGCCTGCCAACCGCGTCACCGCCGTACGCGAGCACCCATGCCGCGCAACCGACCATCCTCGTTGATGTGGTGCACCTCTGAGTCGTTGCCGTCCGCATATAAGAGGAGCTGAGCTCGCATGCACGTGTGCACACCACCGCTACCCTGTTCGCCGCCATCGTGACCGCCATTGGAGCCCCACGACAAGCTCCACCCTCTGGTCCTCACCACCAGCTCCTGAGCACCTTTGAGCCTCCCCACGACATCGTGAAACCTTCCCGAGCCACGCGTTGTCGTGCCTTTCCGGCCACCTCATCAGAGCAGAGCTCCTGGCGGCTGCCGCCGAACTACGCCGACGAACGACCTCACCGGGCGCACCTCCGCCTCAACCAAGCACCCATAGACCTTCTCCTCACTCCACTAGAGCCGTCCGAGCCACGCATTGACCCCCACCGCCGCGCCCTTCGTCGGAGATCGCGCCGCACCTGCCTCGACGCCGGTGATCACCGGAGCCACCTCCGAACCCACCGCCGTCAGCATTCGACTCCTGGTGAGCATCCACGACTCCCCGTGCCGCTTGTGGACCAAGTCCGGCAGGCTATCGCCGCCGGCGAGCTCCCCTGCGCCGCCAAGGGCATTGTTGTGAAGATTGAAATCTTTCCAGGGACTCAAACGCAAACCGAGGGCATAGTTGTGAACTGCTAGTTCTTTCTAAGGTCCCGTTTGCAAAAAGATTCTTGAAGTTCTTTTGAATAGGTCCAATACCTTTGAAAAATCACAGAAAATCACAGAGAAATAGGAAAAATGCAAAATCAATTTTGCTGGTTTCCTTGTAAGTGGATCTGCATCTTTTAGAAAGGCTGTATATACTTTTGATGAATAGTTTTTGAATGAAAATTCAAATCCAGTTTGTATGTCTTTGCTCATAGTTTGAGTTGTACTCCTGTGCTAGGCTTGATCTTTGGATATGTTATTAGTCATGACTGGTATAGGCTAGACCTAAGTTTTTTGCACAAAGTTACTGAGTAAATCTCTAGTTATGAATTATTTTGTATTTATGCTGGATCTGCATATACTTTTTGTACAACTTCATATGTATGCTTTCTATGGCTCATCTTGTGGATGTCATCTTGTTATGCTCAGATGTGCTTCTAGTAAATTTATCATGTATTTAAGAACTGTCTATATATCTGTTTCTGAATGATGCTTGTTTATAAAGTAAAATCTATAGCTCAGTTTCTGTTAATCTAGTGATGCTTATTCTTGGTCCGGTAGATTTTTGTGCCATGCTTGTGCTATAGGTGAAAGTTGGGCTACTTTTCAGTTATACATGTTCCTGTATAAATTCTTTAGGATTAACTAGGCTGAAAATGGTTATTTTTTGTAGCATGAATGAAATAGGTTCTGGAGCTAATTTTTGGTGTGTAGTCTAGTTATAGTCTCTAGAGGCTCCGTGTAAATTTTTAGCTCTAGTGCATGAGTAGTTTTCTCTGAAATAAATATTCTTACTTTTGCTAGGAATAATTTGTCATATTTTTCATGCACAGTTTATAGATCTGTTGGCTATAAAATTTTATCATTAGCTCTGCCGTAGCATGGTGTGGTTGTACAAAAATTTTCACTGTAAGTTACTGCATGGTTTTACCAGAATAATTCCCGGAAGAAACTAGGTATATTGAAAAGGGAAATAAAAGAAACTAGGTATATTGAAAAGGGAAATAAAAGAACCACCTCTTTATAAACTTGTGTATGTTTAACCTTAGAAAATGCCCATGTCGAACCCTGAAATGTAACTTGGATGTTGTGAAGTAGTCTTAATTGGTTTTTATAGATGTGCACACAATCACTATCAAAATAATAACTAATAAATGATTACTTGATTTATCTTTATGAAGAGTATGCTGAATATATTCTATCTAGGTGAATGTGGTGGTCAACTTGACACACTAGGCTTGTCATGTGACGTTTGATAATTAAATAACTTAACTTCACCAAGTAACTCTTGCATATGCATCCCAGCCTTGCTATATAGAGGTTAAGTCTTTTATCTTAGACGGGTAAGCCTTGCTAAGTATTAGTATACTCAGCCTTGCTATATATGTTGTTTTCAGGTGATAATGTTTGGCTTGGCGAAACCTCCCGGCTTGGAGCTGGAATGGGCGAATGATGAGAAGTAATGGCGTTATGGGTGGCCTCCCATGATGCCAAGTTATCGTTAGTTTATTTCCGCTGTCTTTTAAAACTCTGAACCATGATTTACCATTTTATGAACTATGATTTGTAATGATTGACCCTATGGGGAAGATTAGTCTTAAATTGTAAGGTACTCTGGACTCTTTTTCGTGGGAGTTTTAATGTATGCGTGTTCGATCCTCTGTGTGTTGATTCAAGTGATTTACCAGGCTTTGACCCGGCAACACTCAACGGGATAATTCTTTATTATCACTTAATGACCAAAGTGGATTGGTTTAGGTGATAGTACGGACTTATCTCGGGTGGGGTTGTCATAGTTGGTACTAGAGCATCCGTATACAACAGAGTAATTAGTTTAATAACTAATCACAATGATTTACAATTAAAACTTGCCAAGATTGATTGGATTGTGAAAATACGTTGAATCGTTAAGGAATAATTAGACCGAAAGGCCCTAGAGGGATTTTTTTTGGGTTCTTTTAAGGTGGCTAAGTATTTATGGTTTATTTATGCTAACTTCCAGCACTTCTTAGAGCCACGTGTTTCATACGTGTGTTGTGCCGCATCACGAGTATGCGAGGGTCGATAGGGCAATCCATTCCACGGATCCTATCTTCTCGGTTGGATGTGCACGTGTTTTATACGTTGCTTCTGTATGCAAGTCATACGAAGGATGCCATGTTCTATTCTTGGGTTGCGGCCCCAGGCTAGCTACCTGTGGTGCATGTGTGACGCTAGATGCTAGTGTGAGGCATGCCAGCTGAGAAACCAAGTTGATATGTGCCTTGGTTTGTGTATGATGAGAGATTGACCGGATGTTTTAAGGCTTTGTGTTGAGTGTGTTTCGTCAGATTGTGTTGTCAGTTGTGCATTTTTCTATGTTTATGTGGTGTGTTGTCAATGCACTCATGAGGAGTGGTTGACAACGTTGTGTGGACTGACTCTTGGCCTAGTATTGTAGGTGTTGGTTGCGGCTTGGTTTGCATTGGTGCAGGTGAAGAACAAGCATGAAAGGTTTATGCTTGTGTGGCCTCCGAGGAGTGGAGAGACAAGTAAGCTTGGTTCGAGGGACCCGGTGGCCGACGGGATCAAGTGCGGACCTATGGTGGCAAGAAGAGCAAGATGAAGTCGTGTACATGGAGCCGGTGCAAGGTAGAGGCTAACATCCGAAGCTTGCACATGGGGTTTGTTGGTTTGGCCACAAAACCAACACCGAGCTGGTGCAAAGTAGCGGCTAACGACTGAAGCTTATACACGGAGTTTGGTGGTTTGGCCACAAAACCATCAGCTGGAGGGTTTCTCGGTTTGGGCCTCAAAACCGAACCCGAGGGCCCGGCGTGAGGAGACGGTATCCGGGTGCGTCTGGAAGCTTCGAGGTGGGCGACACACGGCATGATCGAGGTGCTTGCGTCGGGAGGATGCGAAGGCCCGATGGATGTGCGGCCGTCTGATGGTGAACTTCATGTGTTGACCAAAATGCCCCTGTGAGGGCTTGTATTGTACCTCCTAGTGTAGGGGCACTTCGGTCTTTTCCGGAGGGCCTATATATAGGAGGAGAGGGCTGATTTTTCAGCCAACTCTTTGGCTAGAGGTGTGAGTGGTTCTTTGTTTGAGCTTTTTGCCATCCAAGATTTGTGATTCTTGTGAGTGGCTTGTATCCGGATTTGGCTAATATATTCATAGTGAAATCTTTCTTCTCAATCTCGTGCCAAATCCTTTGCTCCTGGCGTTTTTCTTTTTCTGTGATTTTCGGGGTCTTTTTAGAGGATTTTCGTTCGTCGCTCAATTTGTCGATTTGAGGGTGTTTCTCTCCGGATTTCTTTGAGTGGATCATAGGTGAATGCCTTGTGCCTCTTTGTGGATGATCTTGACCCCTCAAACGCCGGATTTGGCCTTCGATTCGTTGATTTTTGGATGAACCCTAGTTCATAGTGTTCTTGGCCAAGATCCGTGATTCCAGGAGTTGTACAATGCTTGAGGCCGAGATTTTTAGGGCATAGCATCTTCTTAGGGTGTTCATCATCTTCCCAAAATTTTGTCTCAAGACTCCAAGTGGTTTTGGATATCCATCGATCGAAAGTTTGGGGCGATTTCGCGAGCTATTTTCTGGGCTGTCTCGGGTAATCCGAACAGTTGGGCCGGGTGACCCGAAGGGGTAGGTTGATCCGGCCACTTGTGGCCGGGTGACCCAGAGCGGCTCTGGATGCTACAGGATGACCTGGACGTTTGTGGCCGGATGACCCGGTAGGACTCAGCCTTCCTCTTTGTTGCTCGAGCTCTTTCGTGTTTGCTTCCGCTTTGCTTCCTAGCCTTTCAAGCTTTGTTCCTAAGGTCTCGACAGAGGTTTGTTTGTGCTCCCGCTTGATCGTGTGTGACCCTCGGAGTTGCGTTTGGGACATAGGCTGAGTTCTTTTGAGAAAGAATTTTTATCGGCTCCCATTCACTCCCCCCCTCTCTGGTCGCCTAATCGGTCCTTCAATTGGTATCAGAGCCGGTTATGTGTCTTTGCGACTCTAACCAGTCTAAGATCCACAGGGTGACAGAGAAAAGGGGTGATTTTGCTCACAGCTTTGGTTTGCGCACTTTGAGCTTGCTTTCGGCTTATCCTTACCGGTGCTTTGAGTTATGGCACCTAGTTCTTGTCTGATTGGCTCTTTGTCCTTTGGTGGTTCCTTGAGCAGGTGGAGTTTGGAGGAGAGGACGGTACACAAGAAGAGCAGGATGGGCGACTCAGACTCCGACTCCGAGGATGAGGTATATCGTGATCCCGACTCTATGCATAGGGAGATCACTAGGATAGAGGAGCTCATTGATAATCGTGATACAATGCTTAGAGAGGCTAAGAAGATGAGAAAAGAGCTTAGGACTTTGCTAGAAGAGGCTAGAGAAAAGGCGGTTGATCTAGAGTCCAAGCTTCCTGATGCTAGACTAGAGATTGAGTCTCTTAAGGCTACTCCTATTGTTGAATGCACTGTTTGTGATGCTTCTCTTGCTAGATTGGATGTGTTTAAGAACCAGTATGCCTCGAGGGTTGAGGAACTAAATGTGGTTAGGGCTGAGCTTGTTGAGTTGAAGTCTAGACATGCTTTGATAGGTGAATGTACTTCTTGCTCTACCTTGCATGCTAAACTAGATGATGCTAGCCATACTTCTTGTGATGGTGCTTTGCTTGATGTGAAGGATGCTAGTTGTTCAAGTGATCTCATTTGCACATCATGCATTGATTTGGAAAGTGAAGTGTTGGTTTTGAAGGAAATGCGCGATGATATGAGCGCCAAGTTGGTTGTGCATGATGAGATGAGTGCCAACCTTGAGAAAGAGAATGAACTCTTGCGTACCAAATATGCTAGATGCATTGAGGAAGAAATTGAGAATTTGAGGAATATGACATGTGGTACTTGTGAGCTCCACAAATTTGAAAATGAGGTTTTGCGCACAAGATGCAAGAGTCTTTGTGCCAAGGGTTTGGATTCTCGCATGTCTTGTCACTCCGATGTTGATGCTTTTAAAATTGTTTCTTCTCAACCAGAGTTGACTTCTTCTCTTGAGCGGGAGTCTTTGGATGGTGACACGTGTGGTGGTGCTTTGGATAACTCTTTCATAGCTACTTGAGGACCAGGTGTGTCCGAGGACCAGTGGAGGGTCGCTCCTTAGTGATGAGTGATTGACAACATTGTGTGGACTGGTGCTTGGCTAAGTGTGCAGGTACAGGTTGCGGCTTGACTCATGTCGGTGCAGGTGAAGAACAAGCGCGAAAGGCCTTAGCCGTGGCGGCCTCCGGGTGAAGGAGAGGCAAGTAGGCTTGGTTCAATAGACCCGGTGGCTGATAGGGTCAAGTGCGAGCCGTGCGGTGCAAGACTAGCAGGCTGAAGTCGTGAACATGGGCCGGTGCAAGGTAGTGGATCGAGCCCGAAGCTTGCACGCGGGGTTTGTTGGTTTGCCCACAAAACCATCGATGGACGGTTTCTTGGTTTGGGCCTCAAAACCAAGCCCGGAGGCCCGATGCGACGGAGATGGTGATCTGGGAGCGTCGGGAAGCTTTGAGGCGGGGGGCACGTGGCGTGATCGCGGGGTTTGCGTCGATGCTAAGCGAAGCCGCGGTGGAAGCATGTCTGCTCGATGAAGACTAGACCATATTGCCCCTGAGGGGTGTGTATCTTCTATTTGAGTTGTAGGGGTAGCTTGGTCATTTACCTCCTCTGGTGGACTTCGTATAAATAGCAGAGAGGTGGATGGCATCTCTCTCGCTGGGACTCTAGGGTTTCCTCCCCCGGTAGATCGCTCTGGACTACTTCTTTTTCCTCTGCTTTCCTTAGGCTAGATTCTTGTATAGACTCTGACCTCTGGATGTATGGAAGCATTCGACGTTGCAGTGATCTTCTAGCTCATTGTCATTTTCATGTCATTTTCAGAGCTATTTTTGGGGTGTTTTGTTCTTCGCTCGATTCAGGGATTTGAGGGCGTTTTCCTTCGGATTTCTTTGAGGGGATCATGGGTGGATTCCTTGCACATCTTTGTGTGTGATATTGACCCCTCAAACGTCAGGAAACATCTTTGATTCATGCGTTTTTGGTTGGAGCCCGAGTTCTTGGTGGTGGTTCGTGTGATCCGCGATTCCCGGTGATTTAGGGAGTTAGAGGCTGAGATGTTTGGGGAATAGCATCCTCTTGTGACGCTTCTCATCTCCTCCAAATCTAGTCTCAAGTGCTCTAGCCATTTGGGAGATCCGGTGATGGATTTGGAGGTTTGACTTTGCGAGCTCGAGCTGTTCTGTCCGGGGGTAGCGGACAGTCCGCAAGGACCCCGCGGACAGTCTGTGTGTCTAGGGTTCTTCGCGTGTTCGTCGCCTGTTCTTGCGAACTCGTGTTTTGATCCGTTGCGGCGCTTGGTTTTTGTTGCAAGCGGTTTGCGGACAGTCCGCGAGTCCTTCACAGACAGTTCACGTGGCCAAGTTTTTGTCTCGGGTGGAGCTGAGTTTGTCAGGGGTGTCTAGCGAGTTTGCCGGACAGTCCGCAAGGCCTTCATGGACAGTCCGCGACACTGGCGGACAGTCCGAGTGGCGTCTTCGGACAGTCTGAATTTTCCAGTGCATCTCTGGTGGTTCGGTTGCGTTTTTCGGACGGTCCGCAAGGGTGGTCCGGACAGTCCGCCTGTGCATAGCGGACAGTCCAGCTGTACCATACAGACAGTCCGCGCTGGCTGTTTCTAGAATTGGTCAAGCGCATTGATTCTTGTCTTGTGCTTCATCGGTTTGATTCAAGGCTTGTCTCTGGACTTATGGACTTGTGTGTGCCTAGTCTAGAGCTTCTTTGGTGTGTGCGATTACTCGGAGTGGCAATCGGGGTATAGGCTAAGTTCGACCTTCGAGAAGAATTTTTATCGGCTCCCATTCACTCCCCCCTCTCTGGTCGCCTATTCGGTCCTTCAATTGGTATCAGAGCCGGTTACGGATCTTCTTGATTCTAACCAGTCTAAGATCCAAAGATGGGTGATTATGGCAAGGGGTCGGGTCCTCCGCACTTTGATGGCAAGAATTACCCTATGTGGGAGAGGCGCATGGGCGCATTTTTGCGTGGGAAGGGGACTCTGATCTGGGAGGTCACTCAGAATCCTCATTATGTCATCCCAGACAGTTTTCTGCTTGCAGGATCGCGGGACATGTGTGAGGCCAACAGCAAGGCCGTTGATTACTTGTTCCGTCCTCTTTGTGCCTCGGAGTTCGAGCGAGTGTACGGAGAGAATGTGGACGGAAAGATTTGGCTTAAGTTGAGAAATGCTCATGTTGGCAATGCCCAAGTGCAAGCCCGTTTGTTTTCCACTTACCGGAGAGAGTACGAGAACTTCACTCATCTCCCCGGTGAGTCGACCGATGCTATGTTTCAGCGCTTCACTAGCATAGTCAACAACATGAGGGCCAATGTGACAGTGCTCCCATACACGGATCATGATCAAGCTATCAAGCTTTTGCATGCCCTGGATAGGTCTGTGTGGAGTGCCAAGGTCGAGGCCATTGAGGAGTCAAGTGTGTATGATACGCTAACGCTTGATGAGCTGTTTTCCAAGCTTAGGTCTTCGGAAGTTGATCGTGGCTTGAGAGCCAAGAGCGAGAGCCCCACTGATCCTTATAGTTTGGCTCTTGTCTCAAGATCAAGGTCTAACGCTAACTCTATTGGTTTCTCTTTGTCTTGTCTTGTTTCCTTGCCAGATGAGGACTTTGAGGTGCTGAGCGAGGATGATCTTGCCTTGTTGAGCAAGAGGTTTGGGCGGATGTACGAGAACTGCAAGAATGCAAGGCGGAGCTCGGGGATGTGCTATCAATGCGGGAAGCACGGGCACTTCATTACCGAATGCTCTGAAGCCATGGAGATCAAGAACGACTACAAGGGCAAGCCCAAGCACGACTACAACAAGCACCGCTCCCGGAACGACTACAAGGACAAGCGCAAGGACAAGGGCGATAGAAGGTCCAAGAAGAGTAGCGGGTACAAGAAGAAGACAGCTCGAGCAATGGTTGCCGGAGCAAGCGACATCGACTCCACATCAAGCGATGCTTCTTCTGACTCGAGCAGCGAGGAAGAGCAAGAACAGCGCAAGGACAAGCGGCACACGGGCAAAAACTTCACCGGCCTGAGCTTCGTCGCACAAGGTGGCTTTTGCGGCATGGCGCACTCCAAGAAGGATGGGAAGCACAGCTCAGATTCGAACTCCGACTCCAAGGAAGAGGTACGACATGATCCCAACTTCTTGCTAGAGGAGAATGCTAGGCTGAATAAGTTGCTTGATAACCGTGATGATGTGCTTAGGAAGACCAACAAGGAGAAGAGAGAATTTAGATCTCTGTTGGGTGATGCTAAGGACAAGATAGTTGAGCTTGAGTCCTTATTGGTTGATGCTAGAAATGAGATAGGCTCTTTGAAATCTTCTCCTGTTGTGTCCGATGAGATTGATTATAGTGATTGCAATGTGTTTCTTACTGATCTGACTGCTCTCAAGGAGAAGCATGCCTCTACTCTTGAGGAACTAGATGTGATTAGGATTGAGTGTGATGAATTGAAATCTAGGCCAGCATTATTAGGTGCTTGTACTTCATGTCCTGTGTTGCATGCTAGGCTAGATGAATCTCACACTAGAATAGTTTCTCTTAAGGCGGCATTGAAAGCTCCTCTTCCTACATCATGCTCTACCTGTGAAATGCATGCTTTGAAAAACATGGAACTTGCACACTATGTTGATCGTCTGCAGGATGAGAATGATGAATTGAGAAAGATCATGGGGTGGTTGTCTGGGCATGAGCCACAATTGAGTTTGATGTTGGCTCAGTTTAAGAGGTTTGATGGTCAGGCGTTGGGGGCTGACAAGTGTGGTGAGAAGAGTGGTGAGGGAGAAGACAAAGCTGGAGAGATTCCTATTCCACCACATACCACACCCATGAACAAATTTGCACCCAAGCCAAACCACCTCAGAAACAAACTAGACACAACACCAGATCCACCAGTGTTCCCCCACAAATCTGAGAACTACCAAAGACCCATCAAGTTTGTGAGCACCCAGGGGAGTGTCTTTGGTGGGAAGTCAGGAGAGAAAGCTGTTGAGAAGCCCACAGAAAAGGCACCGCCTAAGCCACAGCCGATTCGCTTCCATTGTGAGTATTGTGGGAGGTATGGGCGTAAGGATGAGTTCTGTTTCAAGAGGAAGAGAGATGAGAGGTTTGCTAGGGAGATGGCAAACAAGGATAGGTACCACCTTTCTCGTGGTGTGCCTGAGCCTCGTAGAGGGCCTCTACCTAGAGGTGAGGTGTTTGTGCGTACAGTTCCCACTCGTGGAGGTGGAGGTGGTTTTCCTCAGAGAGATAGGCGTGTTGGGTTTGGGCGTGGTGAGTTGGATCGACGTGCTCCTTCTCGTGACCGTTACAAGTTTGGGAGGCACGATCCGAGCTTTGGGTCTCAGATGGACTACGAGCCACGTTTTCCCCCTTGTGGTGCGCGTACTCCTCCTGTGGACGTGACATGTCCTTTGGTGATAGGCGTGAGAGGGTTCCGCCTAGAGGTTTTGGTAGGATGGACTTTGCTAACCCTTCTTTTGAGCAAATGGCTCGACACTGGTTTGACTCTTTTGGTACTAACTCCAGTGTTGAGTCGCTTACTCATTCTCGTCCTCATTTTTTATTGCAGGTGAGAGGCTTGGAGGACTTTTGGTTGATCGACTCCGATTGCTCACGACACATGACCGGAGATCGTGGGTGGTTCTCCAGCCTTACCCTGGTGAGTACAAGGGAGTATATCACTTTCGGGGACAATGGGAGAGGATGAGTGCTAGCTGAAGGTATGGTGAAGGTGAGTAGCAAGGTGACCTTAAGAAGTGTGGCTCGGGTCAAGTCACTTGGTTTTAACCTGTTGTCAGTATCTCAGTTACTTGACGAAGGTTTTGATCTTCTTTTTAAGTTGGGCGCTTCTCGTGTGCTTGATTCTCGAGGCGATCTTGTCTGTACGATCGTCCTCGAGGGTCAAATATTACGTGTCGATTTTTCTCAGTCTGTTGGTCCTCCTCGATGCTTTGTTGCTAGTGTTTCGGCCGAGCTTTGGAAATGGCATAGGAGGTTGGGACACTTGAGCTTTGAGTTGCTTTCCCGCTTGAGTGGTCTTGATCTTGTCCGAGGATTGCCTAAGTTGAAATTCGAGAAGGATTTGGTTTGTGCTTCTTGTCGGCATGGAAAGATGGTTGCTGCTTCGCATGCCCCTCTGACTGCGGTCATGACCGAGCGACCTTGTGAGCTGTTGCACATGGATTTGGTTAGGCTAGCCCGTGTTCGCTCTGTGGGTGGAAAGTGGTATGTTCTTATTGTGGTTGATGATTTTTTGAGGTACTCTTGGGTTTTCTTTTTGGAGGATAAGAGCGAGACATTTGGCTTTGTTCGGGACTTGATCTTGCGGTTGAAGAATGAGAGACATGGTGATGCTATTCGAGCTATACGTAGTGATAATGGCATGGAATTTAAAAACTCTCATTTTGATGCCTTTTGCAGTGATCTTGGTCTCGATCATCAGTACTCTTCTCCATACGTCACTTGCCAGAATGGCGTAGTGGAGAGGAAGAACCGGACCCTTTGTGAGATGGCCAGGACGATGCTCGATGAGCATAGGACTCCTAGGCATTTCTGGGCCGAGGCGGTCAATACCGCTTGCTATGTCTCAAATCACATCTTCCTTCGTGCTTTTAAGAAGAAGACCTCTTATGAGCTGATGCATGGGAGACAACCCAAGGTGAGTCACTTTAGAGTTTTTGGTTGCAAGTGTTTCATTCTGAAGAAGGGCAAGTTGGATAAGTTTGATTCTAGATGTTCGGATGGTATTTTCCTTGGTTATGCGGTTCACTCTAGAGCATATCGTGTGCTCAACCTTGACACTAACCGAATCATGGAGACTTGCGAGGTAACCTTCGATGAGACACAACCATGTAGCTCTTCTGTTTTGGAGTGTGCAGGTGATGAGGAGATTGGAGCGAAGATCTTTGAGGATGAGAAGGATGGAGATGGAGACGACGACGATGATGGTGGAGATGCTCCCGTGGCTGATCGTGTACATGCTACTTCCACTACTACGACAACGATCGAGGATGGACCATCCCCTACACCCACTATGACTGAGGCTGTTCGAGTGGAGGCTGCTGCTGAGGGGGAGGTTGTGTCCAGGCGAGAGGCTCCCCGGTGTGTACAGATTGATCACCCACCGACGACGATCATAGGTGACCTTCATGAACGCACTACACAGTCGAGTCAAGGAACACTTCTCATTTCACTCACTCTGCTTTTGTTGTGTTGTTTGAGCCCAAAGATATTCGACACGCTTTATCTGACGAGAATTGGGTGAATTCCATGCATGAGGAGTTAGAGAATTTTGAGAGAAACCAAGTCTGGGTGTTAGTCGATCCACCACCAAATTGTCATCCCATAGGTACCAAGTGGGTGTGCAAGAACAAAGAGGGTAAGAATGGGATGGTTGTGAGAAACAAGTCGAGGTTGGTGGCTCAGGGGTTCAACCAGAAAGAGGGTATAGATTATGAGGAGACATTTGCTCCTGTGGCCCGTTTGGAGGCAATTAGGATCCTTCTAGCCTTTGCCGTGGCTAAAGAGTTCAAGTTGTACCAAATGGATGTGAAGAGTGCTTTCTTGAATGGGGTGATAGAGGAAGAAGTGTATGTGAGGCAACCCCCGGGGTTTGAGAGCGAGAAATACCCACACCGTGTATACAAACTCCAGAGAGCGCTCTATGGGTTGAAATAGGCACCTAGAGCTTGGTATGGTAGGTTGAGAGGGTTTTTGCTGAGTAAGGAGTTTGTGATGGGCACAGTCGATAAGACCCTGTTTCTCCTTAAGCATGGGAATGACCTTTTGATTGTTCATATTTACGTGGATGACATAATCTTTGGTGGCTCTTCTCATGATCTTGTTGCCAGATTTGCAGATGACATGAGCAGGGAATTTGAGATGTCCATGATGGGTGAGCTGCAGTTTTTCTTAGGACTCCAGATCAAGCAGTGCAAGGACGGGACGTTTGTACATCAGGCGAAGTACACCAGGGACATGGTGAAGAAGTTTGGCATGAACGATTCCAAGCCGCTGACTACACCGATGAGTACCACTACGGCTTTGGACACGGACGAGGACGGCGAACCTGTGGACCAGAAGGAGTACCGGAGCATGATCGGCTCCCTCCTCTACTTGACGGCGACGAGGTCGGACATACAGTTCAGTGTGTGTCTGTGCCTCGTTTTCAGGCTTCACTGAGGACTTCACATCGGCAGGCCGTCAAGCGGATTTTCAGGTATTTGAACTACACTCTTGAGTTTGGTCTTTGGTATTCTGCCTCCTCGACACTTAGACTTCACGGGTACTCTGATGCTGATTTTGCTGGGTGTCGATTGGACCTCAAGTCTACCTCTGGGTGTTGTCAGTTCCTTGGTTCTTCTTTGGTCTCTTGGTCATCTCGCAAGCAATCCAGTGTAGCCCAGTACACTACAGAGGCCGAGTATGTAGCTACTACTAGTTGTTGTTCCCAGCTTTTATGGATGACCTACACTATGAGCGATTTTGGTGAGGAGTGCTCCCAGGTTCCACTCTTTTGTGACAGCACCAGTGCCATAAGTGTAGCCAAAAACCCAGTCCTTCACTCCAAAACGAAACACATTGAAGTGAGATACCACTTTCTGAGGGACAATGTTGAGAAGGGAAACATATCCGTGTCCTATGTGCCTACCCAAGATCAGCTAGCTGACATATTCACCAAACCACTTGACCAAGTCACTTTCGCACGCTTGCGAGGTGAACTTGGAGTGTGCTTTCCTTTCTAGCTGGATCTTGGAGCTTCTCATGTATATATGTGATATATGTATCATTTGTTGCATTCCATACATGCATTTTACTTTTTGTACAAAACCTGGTAGGATAGCCATCTTTGGATCATTTGTGGTAGGATGAGCTTCTCGTATATACCTTGATCACTATGATGTGCTATATGTGATATATGTGTATGCTTTGGGAATGGTGATGTGAATGCTATGCTCTTGATGGTTTTGCCATATATGTATGATGAGAAAGCTTTATGTTTATGAAAATGATAAAATTGCTTTTCTCATGAGTAGATACTAGTCTATGCTCAATTTGTGCTCAAATGCCTCTATCATGTTTAGTTTATGCTTAGGTATCATATTCTCTTTGCTTGGGGTCAAAGACCTTTTGTCATTGTAAATGTTTAGCCCATTTGCTTACTTGGGGAGGAGCATAAGCTTCTTTTTGCCGCAAAGGCATTTCATGTACCATGCTTAAACTTGAAAATGAAATTGGTGTATGAATTGCCTTATGCTTGAAAAATGAGCTCTTAATCATGTTCTTATGTTTTGATACTCATATCTTGGGTGCTAAACCTCTGCATGTTGTCTATCATGAGAAGTCTCATTTTAAGAAGTAGACACATGGCTCGGTGGCTTTAACATGACTTGAGTAGCTTGTGGGTGTTTATCATGAACTTGTGATGAGAATTTGTGATTTTGTATAAACTTTGGATGATCTAGTGTATTTGTGTTCAAATTGTCATGGATAGGATTTTGCTCATGAGATGAGTGTTTCTTTGTAAAAATTTGCTTAAAATTGCTTTTGGCCATGTCACATGCTTATATGTCTTTACCTTCTTGATGGCAATGTGCTAACTACACCATGTCTACTTTGCTTACTCTATGTCTCATTTGTAGCATTTTGTTGTGCTCTTTGTATATTTGAGAAGCTTGGTAGATTGTCATATATGCTTTGACATGCATTTTTCATGAAAACAAGGGGAAGATTTTCATATACCTTGATTCATGCATTGTCAACAAGGGGAAGAGTTTTGGGACATATGTTTGATAGGGGGAGATTTTGTGGAAAATTGGTATGCATTTGTGAGATGTTGCTTGTGAGGAGAAAAATTGAGAAGAAGAGGTTGCATTTGCTCAGGGGAAGTTTGCATATGTGCAGGGGAGCTCCTTTAGTTTGCCTGAGTTTTGTGCTTTGTGGTGTGCTCTTTGTGAGCTTTGTTTGTCTCGGCTGTGTTGAGCCGTTGCCCTTGCCTTAGGGGGGCGAGACTTGGTTTGGCGAGTGATCGTGTTTTTTCGCTTGTTCTTTGGCTTTGGATCACTTGCTTGGAGGTTTGTGTTCGTGGTTGTTTTTCTTTTCTTTTTCTCTATAATGGTTACTATGGGTGTTGTCAATGCACTCATCAAGGGGGAGATTGAGGACCAGGTGTGTCCGACGACCAGTGGAGGGTCGCTCCTTAGTAATGAGTGATTGACAACATTGTGTGGATTGATGCTTGGCTAAGTGTGTAGGTACAGGTTGCGGCTTGACTCGTGTCGGTGCAGGTGAAGAACAAGCGCGAAAGGCCTTAGCCGTGGCGGCCTCCGGGTGACGGAGAGGCAAGTAGGCTTGGTTCGATGGACTCGGTGGCCGATGGGGTCAAGTGCGAGCCGTGCGGTGCAAGACTAGCGGGCTGAAGTCGTGAACATGGGCCGGTGCAAGGTAGCAGATCGAGCCCGAAGCTTGCACGTGGGGTTTGTTGGTTTGCCCACAAAACCATCGATGGACGGTTTCTTGGTTTGGGCCTCAAAACCAAGCCCGCAGGCCCGATACGACGCAGATGGTGATCCGGGAGCGTCGGGAAGCTTCGAGGTGGGGGGGCACGTGGCGTGATCGCGGGGTTTGCGTCAATGCAAAGCGAAGCCGCGGTGGAAGCGTGTCCGCTCGATGAAGACTAGACCATATTGCCTCTGAGGGGTGTGTATCTTCTATTTGAGTTGTAGGGGTAGCGTGGTCATTTACCTCCTCCGGTGGACTTCGTATAAATAGCGGAGAGGTGGATGGCATCTCTCTCGCTGGGACTCTAGGGTTTCCTCCCCCGGTAGATCGCTCTGGACTGCTTCTTTTTCCTCTGCTTTCCTTAGGCTAGATTCTTGTATAGACTTTGACCTCTGGATGTATGGAAGCATTCGACGTTGCGGTGATCTCCTAGCTCTTTGTGATTTTCGTGTAATTTTCGGAGCTATTTTTGGGGTGTTTCGTTCTTCGCTCGATTCAGGGATTTGAGGGCGTTTTCCTTCGGATTTCTTTGAGGGGATCATGGGTGGATGCCTTTGTGTGTGATCTTGACCCCCTCAAACGCTGGGAAACATCTTCGATTCGTGCGTTTTTGGTTGGAGCCCGAGTTCTTGGTGGTGGTTTGTGTGATCCGCGATTCCCAGTGATTTAGGGAGTTAGAGGCTGAGATTTTTGGGGTATAGCATCCTCCTGTGACGCTTCTCATCTCCCCCAAATCTTGTTTCAAGAGCTCTAGCCGTTTGGGAGATCCGGTGATGGATTTGGAGGTTTGACTTCGCGAGCTCGAGCTCGAGCTGTTCTGTCCGGGGGTAGCGGACAGTCCGCAAGGACCCCGCGGACTGTTCGCGCGTCTAGGGTTCTTCGCTTGTTCGTCGCCTGTTCTTGCGAACTCATGTTTTGATCCGTCGTGGCGCTTGGTTTTTGGTGCAAGCAGTTTGCGGACAGTCCACGAGTCCTTCACGGACAGTCCGCGTGGCCAAGTTTTTGTCTGGGGTGGAGCTGAGTTTGTCTGGGGTGTCTAGCGAGTTTGCCGGACAGTCCGCAAGGCCTTCACAGATGGTCCGCGACACTGGCGGACAGTCCGCGTGGCGTCTTCGGACAGTCCGAATTTTCCAGTGCATCTCTAGTGGTTCGGTTGCGTTTTTCGAACGGTCCGCAAGGGTGGTCCGGACAGTCCGCCTGTGCATAGCGGACGGTCTGGCCGTACCATACGGACAGTCCGCGCTGGCTGTTTCCAGAATTGGTCAAGCACTTTGATTCTTATCTTGTGCTTCCGTGGTTTGATTCAAGGCTTGTCTCTAGGACTTGTGCACTTGTGTGTGCCTAGTCTAGAGCTTCTTTGGTGTGTGCGAGTACTCGGAGTGGCAATCGGGGTATAGGCTGAGTTCGACCTTCGGGAAGAATTTTTATCGGCTCCCATTCACTCCCCCCTCTCTGGTCGCCTATTTGGTCCTTCACTACTTCTAAGCTTGTTGCTTCTTCCGGTATTGCCCAGGATGTGTCGAATGGCAAAGGTGCTTCTCACTTTTTTGGAACTTATGCTCCCAAACCGAAGTTCCAATGCACCTTTTGCAAGAAGGATGGGCATACCATTGAGTTTTGTTTTCGGTGTGTCAAGCACAAGCGACGAGTGCGTGCCAAAGCTTTTAAGAAGCCACGTAGCCTTTCTCATGGCACGTGTAATTCTAATGTGGGCACCAAGTTGAGTGTTGGGGTTGATGCTTCTTGCTCTAAGTCCCAAGGGACTTCTCACTTACAAGAGAATGGTGATTCATCCACTCGGACCGTGCCTCCCGATAGGCTTTTGTACCATTGCTCTCAATGTGGAAAGGATGGGCATCAAGAGAGTTTTTGCTACCGCCAGATAAGGAGAATCAGCGAGAAGGTGCTTCTAGGCCTTTGGTTGTTCATAGCCCTTGTCATGGCATGAACACTTGTGAGCCTAAGAAGGCACTATTTGTGGACGGGTTTTATGACACTCTTTCTAGTGAGTTAGGCCATGCTCGTGGACATGCTTCTAGTGCTTTTTGTGTTGGTCCGCGACATGTTTTTCGTGGTGCTAGTGTTGGTTCTTCTCCTATGACCTCGAAGGATCTTTGTCTTTTTGCTTGTGGTAGCACTCGGTTTTCTTCGCGAGTGGCTCATTTGAGGCATGGTTCTAAGGGTGTTCGAAAACCTTTTCATTCGAACCGACATTTGCATCATGCTAACCCACATGATAAGTTGAGTGCATCGCTTACCCGTGTGACCAAGTATTGGATTCCCAAGTATGTGCTTGCTAACCCTTTGGGATCCAAGGCTCGGTCTTTTTCGTCTCCTTGTGTGTAGGTTTGGAGACACGGTTGGAGAACATGGGTTGGATGGTGCTTGATCTTTGCCCATGAGGTGATCAAGACAAGATGGTTCTCCACACCACTTTGGATGGCTCTTGAAAGCCTTTGTACACATGTATAGTGAGTTTTCTTTTCCCCTTGTTCTCACTTGTATAAACTTGTGTCTTGCTTGTGTGTAAACCATGGTAGGCTAGCCACCTTGTTCATGATAGCTTTGTGGTCTTGTATATCTATCTTGCTATCTTTTGTATGATATTGTGGTGGATGATATATATGAACATCATGTCATGCTTTATGGTTGCTTTATGGTGCTTATGTCATGTTGTTCATCCATATCATTTTTGTCTAGCTCTATGGTATCCTTTCTTGTTAGCATGTTTGTCCCCCCATGTATATCTTGTCATGCTAGCTTTGTAATGTATGTTGGTGGATGATCCATATGAACTTGTATCATGCCTTTGTTTAGTCCTTGTATCATGTTTGGCATGTTGTTCCTTGGTATCATTTTTGTTTAGTATCCTTGTATAGGTTTGTACCTTGTTGACATGCTTGCTAGCCCATGCTTATTCATATATGTGGAATCATGTTACAACAATGCTTTATTTATCTTGTTTAGTATTGTCAATGCATTGTGTAGCATGTTTTGAGCTTGCTTTGGGTTTCGGGCTTGCCTTGTCTTCGAGTTGTTTTTTGTTCCTTCTTTGGTTTTCTCTTTTTTTTGGTTGGTTTTAGAGCTTCTCTTTTGCTCTTTCTTTTCCTAGCTTTTGCTTTGCTAGTTGTCTTTGGTTGAGGGGGAGCTTGGCTTCTTTCGATGGGGAATTTGGTTTCAAGGTCTGCTTTGGCTTTTGGTAGCCATTTGTGATCCTCCAATTGGTATCCTTTCTATGGTACTCAATTGGGATCTTTGGCACTCAATTGGGATCTTTGGCGGCCTTGCAATTGGTATCTTTCTTATGGTACTCAATTGGGATCTTTGGTGGCTCTTCTCTCGCTTGGAGCGGTTTTTAGTTGGTGTGTCCCCTTGTGAGCCTTCTTGGTGGTAAGTCAAGTTCCGTGTCTCCCCATGCATTGCATTTTGCATTACATATGTATCATGTATCATGATGTATAGAATTTGGTAGGTTTGACATTCGTGTCTTGCATTGTGTCATATATCATGTTGCATTTGATGTACATATCTACCTTTGTTGCATTTGTATCATATGCATGGTAGGTTGAGCTTCTCCTATATGCCATGAATACTATGATATGCTATTTGTGAGCTTTTGAGCATGTTTGATATGATTTGGTGATGGATAGCTATGCTCTTGATAGTTTTGCTATATATGCATGTTGAGATGGCTATTTTTTTGGAAAATGTTAGGATAGGCTCTCTTGTGAGTTTAAGGCCTTGCATGATCTTAGTGTGCTTTGGTGGTCGATATCATGCTTAATTCGTGTTGGGATATCATGTGCTTTTCACTTAGGGTCAAAGACCCATTTGTCATTATGAATGTTTAGCCCATGTGTTACCTTGTGGGGGAGCATAAGCTTCTTTTTGCTGCAAAGGCACTTCATGTACCATTTTGTACTTAAGTTTGAAAAATGAAATTGGTATGAAATGCTTTGCTTGAAGTTATGCTCTCACTTGTTCTATGTCATAAAATGCTTTAAATTTGCAATAATTTAGGTGCTAAACCGTTGCATGATGTCTACCATGAGAAGTCGCATTTTAAGAAGTAGACACATGGCTCGGTGGCTTTAACATGACATGAGATGCTTATGGGTGTTTGTAATGATCTTTTGTTGAGGATATGTGACCTAGCATGAAGTTTGTGTGATCTAGATTCACTTTGGTATGCTTTGCTCATGTGTAGGTCTTTAGCTCGTAAGAGGGAATTTTTTTTGGAAAATTGCTAAATTTGATCATGCCTTTGTCATATGCTTATATAGCTTTACTATCTTGATGGCTATGCTTTTATGGAACTATGAACTATCTTGCTTGCTCATTATCTCACTTGTAGCATTTTATAGTGCTCTTTGTATATTTGAGAAGCTAGTAGTTGAATCTTTTGCAAAATTGCCTTGATTCATGCATTGTCAACAAGGAGTAAAAGTTGCATTTGGGGGAGAAATTGTTTCAATTTTCATGCATTTGTTGCATCCAGAGGGATACTAAGTTCAAGGGGAGAACTTGAGTTTGCATGCACATGTTCAGTGGAAGTATGCATTTGTGTAGGGGGAGCTTTGGTGAGTTTCCTTTGGTTGCCTGAGTTGTGCTTTGGTGGTTGCTCTTTGCTCTATCACATGTGTTTAGGGTGAGCTTTGTATGCTCTTTGGCCCTAGTGCATGTGTTTAGGGGGAGCTGGTGAGCTTGGTGTGCTCTTTGCTCTATCACATGTGCTTAGGGTGAGCTTTGTATGCTCTTTGGCCCTAGTGCATGTGTTTAGGGGGAGCTTGTGAGTTTTTGTGCTCTTTTGCTCTTTTGCCGGTGGTGTTGAGCCCCTTTGCCTCTTCTTGAGGAGCCGGCGGTTGATTTGAGATTTCGTTTGTCCATGATCGGTGTTGAGCCCTTTGTGCCTCTTCTTGAGGGATCATGTGTTCTTGTCTCGGTTGTGTCGAACCGTTGCCCATGTCTTTGGGGACCGAGATATTGTTATGGCCTTTGTGCTTGCTCTCATGCCAAGTGACTTTCTTCTTTGCCCTTGTGTGGTTTTCGTTCACTTGGATGAGATTTTTGGTCTTTGCCCTCTCAAACCATTTTTGTGCTCATATGTTGTCAACACACTCATCAAGGGGGAGAAAATTTGGAAAATCAAGTTGATATGAACCTTGATTTGATGGTGATGAGCGGTTGACGAGTACTTTGTTAAGAGCTGAAATTGGTTTGATGACTTTCGGGATTGCTTGTAGCTCTTGTGGTTCTTGGTTGACTCTTCGGTGGTGTTTAGCCTTTGTGCTTCCTTTGGTTCTGAGAGTTTTGGTTGGAGCTTTTCTCATTTCAAGTTGCCTTGTGTTTGTTTTTTTAGATTTTCGGCACTTGAATGAGTTTTCCTTTTGCTTTCAAACCATCTTTTGTCAATGCACTCATCAAGGGGGAGATTGAGAAACCAAGTTGATATGTGCCTTGGTTTGTATATGATGAGAGATTGACCGGATGTTTTGAGGCTTTGTGTTGAGTGTGTTTCGTCGGGTTGTGTATCTTTCTATGTTTATGTGGTGTGTTGTCAATGCACTCGCGAGGAGTGGTTGACAACATTGTGTGGACTGACTCTTGGCCTAGTATTGCAGGTGTTGGTTGCGGCTTGGTTTGCGATGGTGCAGGTGAAGAACAAGCATGAAAGGTCTATGCCTGTGTGGTCTCCGAGGAGAGGAGAGACAAGTAAGCTTGGTTCGAGAGACCCGGTGGCCGACGAGATCAAGTGCGGACCGCATGGTGGCAAGAAGAGCAAGATGAAGTCGTGCACATAGAGCCAGTGCAAGGTAGCGGCTAACGACCGAATCTTGCATGCGGGGTTTGTTGGTTTGGCCACAAAACCAACACCGAGCCGGTGCAAGATAGCGGCTAACGACCGAAGCTTGTACACGGGGTTTGGTGGTTTGGCCATAAAACCATCAGGAGGAGGGTTTCTCGGTTTGGGCCTCAAAACCGAGCCTGAGGGCCCGGCGTGACGGAGATTGTATCCGGGTGCGTCTGGAAGCTTCGAGACGGGTGACACGCGGCATGATCGAGGTGCTTGCGTCGGGAGGACGCGAAGGCCTGATGGATGTGCGGCCGTCCGATGGTGACCTTCATGTGTTGACCAAAATTCCCATGTGAGGGCTTGTATTGTATTTCCTAGTGTAGGGGCACTTCGGTCTTTTCCGGAGGGCCTATATATAGGAGGAGAGGGCTGAATTTTCAGCCAACTCTTTGGCTAGAGGTGTGAGTGGCTCTTTGTTTGAGCTTTTTGCCATCCAAGATTTGTGATTCTTGTGAGTGGCTTGTATCCGGATTTGGCTAAGATATTCATAGTGAAATCTTCCTTCTCAATCTCATGCCAAATCCTTTGCTCCCGACGTTTTTCTTTTTCTGTGATTTTCGGGGTCTTTTTGGAGGATTTTCGTTCATCGCGATTCGTCGATTTGAGGGTGTTTCTCTCCGGATTTCTTTGAGGGGGTCATGGGTGAGTGCCTTGTGCCTCTTTTTGGATGATCTTGACCCCTCAAATGCCGGATTTGGCCTTTGATTCGTTGATTTTCGGATGAACCCTAGTTCATAATGTTCTTGGCCAAGACCCATGATTCCGGGAGTTGTAGGACGTTTGAGGCCGAGATTTTTGGGGCATAGCATCTTCTTAGGGTGTTCATCATCTCCCCAAAATTTTGTCTCAAAACTCCAAGTAGTTTGGGAGATCCATCGATCGAAAGTTTGAGACGATTTCGCGGGCTATTTTCTGGGCTGTCCCGGGTGATCCGGACAGTTGGGCCGGGTGACTCGAAGGGGTAGGTTGATCCGACCACTTGTGGTCGGGTGACCTGGAGCGGCTCTGGATGCTACAGGGTGACCTGGACGTTTGTGGCCGGATGACCCGGTAGGACTCAGCCTTCCTCTTTGTTGCTCGAGCTCTTTCGTGTTTGCTTCCGCTTTGCTTCCTAGCCTTTCAAGCTTTGTTCCTAAGGTCTCGAGAGAGGTTTGTTTGTGCTCCCGCTTGATCGTGTGTGACCCTCGGAGTTGCGATTGGGACATAAGCCGAGTTCTTTTGAGAAAGAATTTTTATCGGCTCCCATTCACTCCCCTCCCCCTCTCTGGTCGCCTAATCGGTCCTTCACCAGCTAGCCTTGTACCTACGACTGTGGCATCAGATCCTAATCCGAGGAATGACGGGAACCGTTTGGTTGAATGCACTCATTGTGAGTGTTTTCTTCTGTATGTTTAGGTTCACCTTGCAAGGTTATTAATCGATCGATCGTACGTCGGCCTCTCACCATTATCCGAGGGTGCTTAATTATCTGGCCATGATAATCCCTCTATTATGGAATGTTTGTAAACTTGATGTTTGATTAATTGTTTGCACAATCCATGATTGCAATAGTTGCTTATCTAGTAATGAAATGATATACTAGAACTTGAGCTAAAATCTTGAAAGTAAGGATTAACTCCTTAGCTGCTTTTTGGCAAAACAAACCCACTAGCCAAAAGCCAAGCATGAGTAGAGGTTAAGTCTTTTATCTTAGACGGGTAAGCCTTGTTGAGTATTAGTATACTCAGCCTTGCTATATATGTTGTTTTCAGGTGATAATGTTTGGCTTGGTGAAACCTCCCGGCTTGGAGCTGGAATGGGTGAATGACGAGAAGTAATGGCGTTATGGGTGGCCTCCTATGATGCCAAGTTATCATTAGTTTATTTCTGCTGTCTTTTAAAACTCTGAACCATGATTTACCATTTTTATGAACTATGATTTGTAATGATTGACCCTATGGGGAAGATTAGTCTTAAATTGTAAGGTACTCTGGACTCTCTTTCGTGGGAGTTTTAATGTATGCGTGTTTGATCCTCTGTGTGTTGATTCAAGTGATTTATTGGGCTTTGACCCGGCAACCCTCAACGGGATAATTCTTTATTATCACTTAATGACCAAAGTGGATTGGTTTAGGTGATAGTACGGATATATCTCGGGTGGGGTTGTCACACATGTCCTCCACGACCAAGAACACGTGCTGCATCAAAGTTGTTGGTTGCCTCCTCTAGCTCCTCCAATAAGAATATCTTTGTTTTGTTTGTAGCATTTTCATCTGAGATCAGTTGCTCCAATAGTAGACCTTGATTTTTCTTGAAGTATGCTCGCCGGATTCTCTTTTGGATGCCTTTCTTCCACTTATTTGCGATTGCAATTGCACCCAATGCAATAACTATGGAACCAAGGCCACAACCAGTTCCAATTGCAATACCTATATGCATTAGCTGTTATGATGAAATCATGTTAATGTTTACAATTGCAAGTGGGTTTTGTTTGATATGACTCACCTAAAAGAAGATTCCGTTGCTTAGTTGATGTAACACACCGCCTCTTTATATAATCAAACTCTTTACTACGAGGGCATGGTGTGCACTTATAGCCTCTAGGTAAATTTTGGCATGTACCATTGCAGTAGTTTGGCAGTGAGCATTCATCAATATCTGTAGAAAATTTATTTGCTATTCAATATATATATTGGTGATCATAGATATATGCTTGCATTTATCTTAAATATCACATTAAGTAATGTGATGTGTTATCGTGGAGTTGCTGGTGGTGCAAATAGATACATCAGGATTCGAAAATTACTCTGCATATAATATGTGTGTATTGTTGCATTCTGTATAAATGTGTTTGGATGCAAATGTGGTTTAAGAGAGAAATATAACCTGTACAATTATTTGGCAGGTATGGATTTCCTTGGAAGCCATCATTACACTTGCAAAGATATCCATAACTTGTTTTCCCTCGCGTGACATTTTGGCAGCTGCGGTTGTGGCTGATACATGCATACGTAGCATTTCTTTGCATAGCTTCTTGACAAGTTATATTTGCAACGACCCACTTTATTATTATTTCATTTTCCTGTGAGAAATCATAAATACCATCCACAATAGACTCATGATGTCCCTCAGATTCGTAAGCACCATCATAGTTACTGTAGACTATCCTTTCCACGTTATTGGAGCCTGTGTCATTCAACTTGTTGCTAACAGCCATAAACCCATCATCGAGTGATACATTAGTCACACGATATTGTGGGTACCCACGGTCAAGAATGGTGACATTACGTGTTGTGCAGTTGAGTCGAAAGTTATCACCTACGTAACAACCTTCTTCAATACCAAAAGGGAATGGAATTGTCATGTTTCCACATGATCTTGTACAGTTCTCTGTGTGTTGAATTGTAATCACCTTCAGAACAAACAAACGAGGTGAGGAATTAAGACAAACTCCAAAGAAATCAAGGTTAATTTTAAATTAAACACATTTGTCTGATTCTTCACAAGTTTATGACAAAATACTGCAAGTGCTACGTGATGTGCCAAGGTCTAACTGTGGAAAATAGAGGATTATTATGGTGAAGAACAGGACCACTCGATGCAGATGTGAGGCGCCCATTTGCGCCTGGATGAGTTTTGCTGGGAAAATTGTCACCCAAAAAGAATGGCTGTTGACAGAGATCAGTACAAAATGGCTGCTGTGCCTGAACCGAACTTATGATTGTTTCTTATCGTTGGCTGTAATTTTAAGCGCAGAGGGCGCTTTGGGTGATTGATGATCTATACTGTAAATGCTGAATGTTTATTGTCCTGAGAAATGTAATGGACAAGGGGGTCTCCCTGGAACTTTAGAATAAATATGACAGGTGCAGGGATGGGATTGTTCTTCCAAATCTAGAAATATATGCGTTTTGTTTTTAAAAAATATATATGCCGAATTATATAATAAAAAAGAACCAAAAGAAAGAGGCAACGAGATATAGACCTTGGATGCAGCCATCTCTGACGTAGGGGTTGCCTTGCCCATTGGGGCAGGAGCAATAATAGCCTCGTGCAGATGGTAGATAATCCCAGCAGTTGCTTTCATCATTACAAGCATAAGTATCCTTATTCACTTGGGCACGTTCACAATTTGGTTGGTCCGTGATGACAAAATCAGATTCGGCATCGTTTACATTGCTTGTATTCACCCAACTCGAGAAAAGATCGCTCAAAACTAGGAATGCAGATTTTCCTGGGTCAACCCAATAACCCAGTACCCAAAATAAATATTTTGGTATAAATACCCAATGGGTTGGCCCAAACAAATCTAGGGTCAATTAGTGTAAAACCCATTGGGTCACCTGGGTAACCCAATTTCTTACGAAATCTCATCCCAACGTCCTGCTCGGGTGCCGCGGCGCAGTCTTGCTCACCGCTGCTGTGGCCGGCCTCCAGTTGCGGGTGGCGACGCCAGTGGGTGGAGCTCGCCGCCGTCGTGGAGCGTGTCGTGCATGGGTGACGAGGGCGCGGCCGTTGGCCCGCCGCGGACGAGCAGGCGGAGCGCCGCCGCCGCCGTCGTCTTCGAGGCTGCGAGCACGGGCCGGCGCCAGCGCAGGGGAAGGGTAGGTGCGGCCGTCGGCGCGGGCCGATTCCAGCGTGGGGGAAGGGCGGCTCGGGGCCGGCGACGAGCATCAGCCATCAGGTTGGCTCAATCTTGAAGAAAACGAGTCGGCGGTCAAATCCGAGAGAGGCGTCGTGACCTGCCGATCCAGAAGGAGATGGATGCTCCGATCCTGCCGTGCGTGGCCACATAGGCCGGCGCCGCCCACGGCTCCAGCGCGCCGCGGGCCTCGCGGAACGCCGCCACCGTGGAGGCCCCGTCCCACCCGTACCACCGGCCCGCGCCCCCGCCAGCGCCACGGCCGCCGCCGCGCCGTGCGCCTAGACTCCTGCCCCGCCTCGCTGCCGCCGCCTGAAGCCTGGTCGAGCAGCGCCCGCGTACGATTCGCTCGCGTTCCCTCTGCTGCTGCTGCCTCAGGCAATCTTCCCTGCCTGGCTGGGGAGGGAAGCTGCGTACGCCGCGAGTTGGACCTGGCACACCTCGAGCGCCCAGAACTCAAACAGCAGAGCCTTGCCGGCGCTAGGTGGCGAGGATGAGGCATCCCCGCGTCCTCCTGTTGTGGCGCGGGAGAGGGCGGCAAGGCGTGCGCGGAGGTCGCCGACGAGCGGCGCGACGACGGGTCCCTGGGACCGGGGATGAGCACCTTGGACGCGGTGATGATGGCGCGGACGCGCTCCAGGTTGACGACGACGGGTCAAGCTGGTGTTTTTGTTTGACCCACGAACTAAATGCTGTTCTGGGTTAGTGTAACCCGAAAACCAAAAAAATCATTAACGGGTAGTGTGGGTCAGTCACCGGTTGACCCATTAGGTACCTACTTGCATCCATACTCAAAACGAAGTCATAATCTTGGGTTACGAACATCTCGACTTAGTCGGGGAGCGCTTCATCTTGTTCTGCTCTCGTACTGTTGTGGCGCACAAGGTTAATCATAAAGGCTGACAGGTCCCTTCCCCGCCCTTGCAACGTAATGTAGCAGCAGGCCAGCAGCCAATCCCGTAACAGCCGACAACACTTGCCCTGTCCATGAGCTCTGTGTCATCTGTGCAGATACTCACGCAAGAACCGATGGAGTGTGTCATATTGTCACCGAACATGTAGACATCAACATTGCAGCCAACAACATACAAATTGTTATCATCATACAAAACTTAATAAGAACACCCCAATAGCTAATTATCCCTACTCACAGCTATCCACATCATACCTCGGGCCCACGATCCGCCCGCACGTCATCCATCCCCCCGCGGCGCACTACACACCGCACCGCGTCATCCCCGCGGGCTGCGGCCCACTTCTGCCATTCACGTGGATCTCGCGCTACCGCCGCCCCACCGCCTCCCTGACAGGCCCCCTCACCTCCCCGCCGCTATCCCTTCCGCTCCGCATCAGCGCCCAATTGCCTCCCCGCTGCATCCTCGCCGCGTCCACCAATCCAGTCGTCTTCCCACCACAGCCTCCTTGCCTGCCCGCCGCCGTCTCACCTCCCGATTCCCCACCGCCGTCACCTTGCCCTGTCTCCATAAGGGCACTCCCAACCCAGACTCTACGATAGAGTCTATAGTCATTAACTACACTACCACGTAGGCAATTTGCTGATGTGGCAAGCAATTTAATGATGAGAGAGGTGAAAACTTAGGCCAGTCTCAGTGCATGATTTCATCGCATTATTATCAAGAATGCCATGTCATCTTTTGAAGTGAATGAAACTCTCACTCTCAGTGCAAAGTTTCATTGCACAATTTCATAGACAGCTTGTAGCATTTAATTTTTGCATGGAGTTAATGATCATATGTGTCATGTGATGAAACTATAACACCCTCAATGCAAGTTTCATTGGGTTTCATGAGACTAGGTAAGTGTGCCATGTGAGTGTCATGATGATGAAACTCCTATGAAACTCTTATCACCTCTCTCTTCATAATTACAGTGTCAAGTCATCAAATCTGCTTATGTGGCATATGATTTAATGCCCACGAAATCTACCATGACACTCCACTGAGACTGGCCTTAGAAACCAAGTCTAAGTTAGACTCCAAGTCTACACACAAAACGAAGTATGTGTGGATCCTGTGTGGCTGCCCACATGCTTGATGTGTCCGCTTACTCCCTCCATCCATCTATGCAAGGCCCATATTTTTTCACGCAAAGACCAAGGAGGAGGAAACGGGACGCACCGCGGCATTTACTGTTTCTCGTTAAACCCCGATCGCGATTTTCACGTCATTAACTCGGCTTATCCCTCCCCCTGCGCGCGGATCTGCTGTGGATGGGAAAAAAATCCCGCCTTCTCAAAACCAACCGCCCCTTCCAAAATTCAGCACCCTCCCAAAAATCTCGCCTTCTCAAAACTGATCGGCGCCGGCCCTCCAAAAATTGGAAGCCTTCCAAAATTGAAATCGCGAAAAAAATTCTCCCCGCTGTCGTCACCCGCCATTGCCTGAATTCCAATCGCCAAAATTCTTTCGAAAGCCAGAACCCACCATGCACTCTCCAGTGTCTCCACACCGACCTCATCTATAAAATGGCGAGAGAACAGCACAAGAGGAGCAGTCTTTCGCAAGAGAAAAGAAGAGCAGCAGTCTTCCTTGATCCTAGCTGCAGAGATGCTAGACCTCAATGCCGACCCACCCATTGATTGGGATGAAATTGGTGAGTGGGAGGGACCTGCTCATCAACTGCAGTTCGACATGGTGTGGTCTGAGGATCTCGATGGCGACCCACCTAATGATGAAGGTAGTACCTGCTCTTCTACTCATGATGTTAGTGTTGCAGTGCGATCCATGGTTACTAGTATTTGTTTTTTTTCATATATTGTTCAGATCATGAAGAACATGCTGATGTTGAAGGAGGCTCTGCCGTGGAACCTGCTGATGGAGAACATGCTCATGGAGAACCTGCCGATGGTGAATCTGCTGATGGAGGAGATGCTCATGGACAACCTGCTGATGGTGAATCTGCTGATGGAGGAGATGCTCATGGACAACCTGCTGATGGAGGAGATGTTTCGATACAGTACTTGCAGAGTAAGTTAGCACTCATACCTTCTGTTGTCGGACGTCGAACAGTAGCACTATTTTCCTCTGTTCAGAGTTGCTCAAGGTGCTCATATGTTTTAATGCTCACTCTCTGAGATCCTTCATATAGTACTGTAATGCCTTGAAGTTGCTCTACTCCATTGTTATGCTGAAATCTTCTACCAGACTGATTGACCTATTCATGCCCTGAAGTTGTTTGTTTATCTTGCTCTCAGTAGTTGTAAGAGGGTAACCTGCTTGTCTCATGATGTGTTTTTTTAGTGATGTTTTTTTGAATAAAACCTGCAAGAATCATGTTAACTGTAAGAATCATGATAACTGTAAGTAGCAGTAGTTAAAACCTTACAAGAATCATGCTCAAGGTTGGTCTATTTCAGTTTCAAACGATGCAAGTAGCAGTAGTTTTTTTTTCAGAACCTTGCAAGAATCATGCTACCTGTAACCAAATTTTTTCAGAACATTACAACTTAGTTTCAATTATTATTCTTTCTAGATTCGACTCTCAGAAAGAGGAAACACTACCCGGATGATATTAAAATTGCCATCTATCTAGAGTTGTTGGCAAAGACTGATCCACCTGTTCTGCACCATGGTGTTTCCAAACAAGTTGCTGAGAAGTTCGGTGTGCCTGTTAGAGTTGTGCGTAGAATATGGCGCAATGGACAAAATGCAGGTGGGATTGCAGGTGTTAAGAACAAATTGGTTAATTGTGGTCGTAAAAGAATTGAAATAGACCCTGAAGCCATCAGAGCTGTGCCTTTGAGGCAACGCACAACATTTGTAGATCTTGCCAATGCTCTAGGTTTGAAGAAAAGCACTCTCTTCAACCGTTATAAGGAAAGGTATTTCCGTAGGCACACTAATGATCTAAAGTTTAGCTTGACCGATGAGAACAAGAAGGCTCGTGTAAGGTACTGCTTGACGATGTTTCAGGCATTGTTTGGAAATAGTGATCCGAGTTTTAAACATATGTACAACATCATCTACATTGATGAGAAATGGTTCTATAGAACCCGTCGTAACCAAAAGTATTATCTTGCGAACGATGAAGAGAGGCCTCATAGGGAAGTTAAAAGCCAAAACTTTATAGAGAAAGTTATGTTCCTTGCTGTTGTTGCTCGGCCTAGATTTGATGAATATGGAACATGCACCTTTGATGGTAAACTTGGTGTCTTTCCCTTCGTTTATGTGGAGCCAGCAAAGAGATGGAGTCCAAACAGGGATAGAGGTATGAAGCTACTAATTGTTATCTTTACATGTACCTATCTTCAAATTGTTATCTTTACATTTTGCATTGTGCTTATATTGCTTACTTGGTGCAGGTACCTTGATCACGAAAGCAATGACATCTGTTACAAAGGCCACTAGCCGTGAATTCCTTATAAACAAGGTGCTGCCTGCGATCAAAGCAAAGTGGCCGGCAGAGGAACGACATTTGCCCATTTTCATTCAACAAGATAATGCCAAGACTCATATCGACGTGAATGATCCTGAGTTTGTAGCTGCTGCCCAAAGTGATGGATGGGACATTAGGCTGACATGTCAACCACCTAATTCACCAGATCTTAATGTGCTAGATCTTGGTTTTTTCGCAGCAATCCAAGCACTGTTTGAGAGAGGAACTCCTAACAACATCGATGAGATTGTGGCAACGGTTCAGAAAGCTTTTGATGAGTACCCAGTAGATAGGGCAAATCGGATCTTCTTAACTCAGCAAGGTTGCATGAAGGAGATCATGAAGCATAAAGGAGGGCAACACTACAACATCCCACACATGAAGAAGCAACATTTGGAGCTGATAGGTGAACTACCAGTAACCTTAAAGTGTCCTATAGAAATTTATATTGAAGCAGTTCAGTTTGTCAATGACTGAGTATTGGGCATGTAATAGAGTCAGATTATTTAGCATGAGTTAGGCTATGAATTTTAGTTGAGTTAGACTATGATCAAGCTCAATTCACTAAAGTACTTGCTGCAATGTTCTTGTTTTCGGACTGTCTACAGTGCTTGTTTGCATAATGAACTACCAGTACTCTGCATTTTTCTTATTTTCGGACTGTATACAGTTCAGTTAGACTATGAGTAGAACAATGGTAATAGAACAATGCAAAATTAATCAAATTCCCAACACATCAAGATTTTCCATTGAACTGAACTATGCCATTACAAATGCCAATACATCAAGATTCATCCATGTCTGCATACATAGAAGGAAAGCAGATTTTCCACATAGAAAGTTTTACTTCTTCAAACTCCTCAGTTTCTAAATCTTCAATATGAATCTCTGACAATCCAAGCCTAGGTGCATATGCATGACTAATCCAAAGTAGGTCTGCGGCTGTCTCATTGGTTTGGTGATCATGGTGTCCATACCATCCCGGAAACATGACAGGATGCATCAAGTTTGACACATACAGACTCAACATATCCAATTGAAACTTGCTTACCTTTGTTGCATGAAATTTCATTAGGGTACTTGCAGCCTCAATCTCAATCTCGTTGAACGATTCACAAAGCACAGTCACATCTTCGACTTGTGAGTCTGGAACAACGGTGTCGCCGGCCATCGAGTCTGTCACGAAATCAACTTCATCTGAATCTGCAAAGGAGATCACCTGGTCGCTGATGGGTTCCTCCATGGCCACGCCCAGAGACTCGCCGTCCACCTGGCCGACGATCGTCTCCACTCCGAAGCCGACGAGCGAATCGACGGCCACGTCCAGGGACTTGTCGTCAAGGCCGCCAAGCGTCTCCATGCCCAAGCCGATGAGCGGCTCCACGACCACACCCAAGGACTCGCCGTTCAGGCTGACGAGCGGCTCGTCGGCAAGCCCGTCGCCCGACTCGACGTCCACGCCAACTCGCTCGCTCATGGAGGCTGTAGGTTGAAGAAACGAAAGGGAGAAATACCGAAAGGGAGAAGTGGCGCAGGGGATCCGTTGCCTAGCCTCGGGTTTTAACCCCGTCGCGCGCCTCGCGCCACATTTACTACCGCGATGAAAAACGAAGCGTCGAGCGCAATTGACTCCGAGGGAAAAATGAAAATGGGCCTTCCATAGATGTATTTTTTAGATTTCGTAAAGGGCATTGCATAGATGGATGGAGGGAGTATTTAATAAAATAGGAGCAGAAGATCCGAGAGGAACATTAGATAGACTCTATGATACAAAATCTGCATTAAGAACTATAATTTCTTGCGATAGAGTCTTCAAGATATAAACTCCATGAATAGAGTCTGCGTTGCCTCCGACCCGTGCCTCCACGACGTACGGCATGCTCCTCCACGTCCTTGCCTGCCTCCACTACTCACGCCAGCCTGATCTCGCGCCGGTGGCGAGGCCTCTGGAGGCACCTCTCCCCGAGCTCACCTTCCGCGACATCGCCCCCCGAGCCCTCGACGTCGCGCTCGCCCAGGTTGCCTCCTCCACGGCTCCACCCGTCGTGCCTTGAAGCAGCGCACCACCTCCTGCTCGCCTCCCCGTCTATCTTCATAAATTCCTCGCTCACAGCACTGCTGACCTCCTGCAGATCCAGCAGCCGGAGAGCAGAATCACCCCAAGCACGCTTGGATCTGGCAATTTCTGCTGCTCGGGTGGATTCCGTCGACGGCGGCTACGTGACGCCATGGGGGCTGCGTGCAGGCAGCGAGGCCAGGGTGTGCAGAAGCAGAGAATCAGCATGCGCAAGGCAGCGTGAAAAGGCAGAGAGGCAGCAGGTGCATGGCCGGCGGGGGACTGACCCTCCAGGCTGGAGCTGCTGCTGCCTCGCGGACGTGCGGTTGCCGGCCGGAGCACCATCGCCGCGGCCTCACGTGAGGGCTGGAGCAGCTTTCGCATTGCACGGTGGTGGTCTGGACTGCTGCTTCCCCTGGTGGCCGTCGCCGGCTCGCCGCCATCGTGCTCGCGCATTGTGGCCGGAGCCCAGCACTAATGGCACACGGGAGGGCCGGAGGGGCCACAGCCACCGCTCACTCTGGGGAATCTCTGAGAGGATGAGGAAATGCGGCTGTGGTCAAGAACTCAAGATAAGGATACGTGAGCTGTTTTTTTGTTTTTCCTATTAACCATGGGGCCCACACAATCTATGTCAAACCCATTAGATATTGATAATAATTTTAAAATATAGCATGTCAGCAATATCTTTAAAATATATAACATGTATGCTTTTAATTTCATTTTACATATATATTGCCTTTCATAGTTTAGCAACATTTAGTTAAATATTGCCATCAATTTCGTGCACATTTCCTATCCATTACATATATGTTTTATTGTTTTTTCTTCTCCATCCACCCATCAATTAAAGAGAGACTCAAAAATCTATAATTTTTATCAAGAGATCGCTCACATAGCTTTTCAACATAATATCTTTTCAAGTGCATCATTTGTATGAGTAATTAAACAATCACATTGAAGAACATCTCTCAAATACCGCAGCAACACGTGGGGAATCACCTAGTTAGCAGTGACAATAACACCCTCAAGAGGGGTCTCCCAGGACCTGTTGTAGGTGCCCGTCCCTGGGCTCATGGTGATGTTGTAGCCAACAGTAGAAGCACCAGCGGTACTGTTGCCGACCTCTATATAAGTCATCTGGATGTTACTGTAATTTCCCAAGAGGAGCCTTGGAGGACGATCTGTGTGGTCACAGGTGAGCTCGAAGCCTTGCCGGAAGCAGCCAGGCCCTATCCCAAAGGGGTAGGGGATTTTGACATCCCCGCAGTGGGAGGGACAGTGAGCCAGCTGGGAGGCGTTGGGAGCGGTTTGCAGGATCCCGTTGCCGGCAGCTCCTTGGACCGCGGCCAAGCAGACGAGCCCAACGCACATGCTAAAAACTAGTACTATGGTGGAGCGCATCGTTGGATCTGTAAGCAGATCGCTTGTTTCTGTGGTTGGTGTTGACCGAGGAGCATCACTGCTGTACGCCTTGTTTAGTTTCCAAAAATTTTCCTAACTACCCGTCACATCAATCTTCGGACACAGATTAGGAGTATTAAATGTGAATTAATGATAAAACTCATTCCATAACCCCTACCTAATTTTTCGATACGAATCTAACAAGCCTAATTATGCCATGATTAGACAACGTCATGCTACAGTAAACAATCTCCAATAACAGATTAATTAGGCTTAATGGATTCGTCTCGCGATTTCCCGTCCATTCATGTAATTATTTTTGTAATTAGTCTATATTTAATCCTCCTAATAGACCTTCAAAGGGATCCCAAATTTTTTTTCCCAACTAACCGAGACTGGAGAAGCTACAGCGGTCGTGTATTGGAGGACGACGCGGACTTGGAATTTCAGGTTTCTGTCCCATCAGATGATGTTACGGCCTGTTGAAAAGTGAATGTAAATGAACAGTGATTGATTGATGGGATTGAGAGAGGGGGGTGGACCCCACCATATATACAGGGTTGAAGGGGTGTGAGCACATGCCGCACGCACCCCTTGGGAAAGGATATGCCCTTTCACTAATTACATCATTATCTTAATTAAAGTGATTGATCACTAATTACTGTGTTTCACAATACTCCCCCTTGATCAATTGCTCCATTTGATCTTGATGTAATACTCCTTCAATCATCGTTGAATATTATCTTGTAAAACTCCTCCAAAAACCCTTTGGGAAAAATCTTAAGGAGAAACCAATCTGTGAGTATATACCACTAAAAACTCCTTTTAAACCCAGTGGGAAAAATAAGGAGAAAAGTGATATGACATATTTGATTATTGTCTCATTTGATACTTATATGAGAAAAACCTTTGAGAAGGAAAAACTCATAGGTTTAGAGAGTAATGTAGTTATGATCTGAGGATCATATTTGAATACCCTTCTCCAAAAACCTGATGGTAAAATATGAGAAGGTATTATTATATTACCTTTAAAAACCTTTAGAAGGAAAATAAGGTAATCTTGTATTGGTATTGCCTCATTAAAATCTTTATGAGAAACCTTAATAAGGAAAAACTCATATAGGAAAAAGAGTACAATATTCATAACCAGAAGATTATGTATAGGTTATATTAAAGGGAATCTCCCCCTGATTCTTGCAAATCTTTAAGTTGTCGCATACCAATTCCGGTTTCTGGAATAATGATGTTGGTAGTGACTTTGTGAATAAATCTGCAAGATTATCACATGATTTAGTTTGCAAGATTTCTATCTCTCCTTTCTTTTGTAATTCATGAGGATAGAATAATTTAGGACCCATATGTTTTGATAGGTTGCTTTTTATATAACCTGCTCTCATTTGTGCAATACAAGCAGCATTATCTTCATACATCATGGTAGGATTCATGATTGAACTTATACCACATGATTGTTGTATGTACTTAATCATTCTGCGAAGCCATACACATTCACGTGATGCTTCAAATAATGCAATTATTTCGGAATGATTTGTGGATGTGGCTACTAGAGTCTGTTTTGATGACTTTCATGATATAGCCGTTCCACCATGTAAAAATACAGAGCCTGTTTGAGATCTGGCTTCATGGGGATCAGATAAATAGCCAACATCAGAATATCCAATCAATGTTTTATCTTGGTTAAATTTGTAAAATAATCCAAGATCTATAGTACCAATAAGATATCGGAAGATATTCTTAACTCCCGCCCAATGGCGTTGTGTTGGAGCAGCGCTGTATCGAGCTAGCAAGTTTACCGCAAATGCAATGTCAGGCCTTGTGCAATTTGCGATATACATTAGCACTCCAATGGCACTGAGATATGGAACCTCTGGTCCCAATACCTCTTCATCTTCACCTTTAGGTCTGAATTGATCTTTATCAACTTCAAGAGAGCGAACAACCATAGGTGTTTTAGATGGATATGATTTATCCATATTAAATTTCTGTAGAACTTTTTGGATATAAGCAGACTGATGTACTAAAATCTCTGTTGGGAGATGCTCAAGTTGTAAACCTAAGCAAAATTTGGTTTGACCCAAATCTTTCATTTCAAATTCCGTCTTAAGATGTTTGCGTGCTTCATCTATATCTTGTCGAGTCCCAATGATATTAAGATCATCAACATACACAGAAATAATGCAAAATCCAGTTGAGGATTTCTTGATGAATACACATGGGCAATCATCATTGTTGGAAAAACCATTCCGAAGAAGGAATTCCTTTAGTCGGTTGTACCACATTCTTCCCGACTGCTTTAAGCCATATAATGACTTTTGAAGCTTTACACAATACATGTTGCGTGAATGATTCTTGTTCGGGATATCAATTCCTTCCGGAACTTTTATGTAGATATCCGAATCTAGTGACCCATAAAGATATGCTGTCACTACGTCCATGAGATGCATGGATAGACCTTTTTGAGCTGCCAATGATATTAAGTATCGGAATGTTATACCACTCATAACTGGAGAATATGTTTCATCGAAATCGATGCCGGGTTTCTGCGTGAACCCTTGTGCTACAAGTCTCGCTTTGTATCTCACCACCTCATTATTTTCATTCCTTTTACGGACGAAAATCCATTTTGATCCCACAGGAAAAATGTGACGAGGAGTAGGCATCACTGCGGAGAATACCTCTCGTTTCTTGAGCGAGTCTAATTCTGCCTTGATTGCTTCCTTCCATTTGACCCAGTCAGAGCGCTTGATGCACTCTGCCATGGACTTGGGTTCTGGATCAATACGAAGGTCATTTGCAATCTTTGTGGCAAAGTAAATGTCGACATTTGTAGTCTTTCTGTTGTATGATTCTCCAAAATCAATATAATTAATGGAAATTTCTTGTACCCCTAGTGACTCATCTTGGTTTCCCTCAACGATTGAGTCTGGGTCTTCCGATGTCCTAGCACATATATTATTTTGTGCACTTGTGCTAGGTATGTGATGTATCTGTTGAACATCCATATTGTTTGGATTTTCATTATCCACTTGGTGTCTATCAACTTGATGTTGATTTGCATTTACTACTTTGGAAGTAACCTTCCTTGTTTTCTGCGGAGGCTTTGGTGTAGCCTTATCCTTTGTAATAGTACTTCTCCCCTTCTTATTTTGATTTGGGAGTTGTCGAGTAGGAATTGCTACTCTCTATGGTACATTTACAGCATGATTATGTGATTTAGTGACACCTTTGTAGTCAGTAAATGCTTCTGGCATATTATTTGCAATGTTTTGCAAATTTATGATCTTCTGAACCTCACGTTCAGATTCTATAGTACATGGATCATAGGACTGAATACCAGTGGTATTCCAATTTATTTCTTGGCATTCTGTTTGGTACTTATCTCCCCCTAATGCCGGGAAATTGTCCTCATCGAAGATGCAATCAGCATACCGGGCAGTGAATAAATCCCCTGTAAGAGGTTCAAGGTACTTGATGATTGACGGTGATTTGTACCCAATATATATCCCCAATTTTCTATGGGGGCCTATTGATGTACGCTGTGGTGGTGAAATCGGTACGTATACAGCGCAACCGAATTGTCACAGATGGGAAATACTTGGTTGATTTCCACGTACTAACTGCAACGGGGAAACCGTATTGTATGTAGTAGGTCTTATTTGAATCAAATCAGCGGCGTGTAAGACCGCATGACCCCAACATGATGTTGGTAGATTGCAATTCTATAATAATGGTCTAGCAATTAACTTTATTCTCTTGATAAGAGATTCGGCTAATCCATTTTGTGTATGTACATAAGGAACAGAATGTTCCACATTTATGCCTAGAGCCATGCAATAGTCATTGAAGGCATGTGAAGAAAATTCAGCGGCATTGTCCATCCTGACAGTCTTGATAGCATATTCAGGATGGTGTGCTCTTAATTTGATAATTTGAGCAATGAACCTTGCAAAAGCATGGTTTCTTGTGAACAATAAACATACGTGGGACCATCTAGGAGATGCATCAATAAGTACCATGAAGTACCTAAATGGTCCAGTTGATGGATGAATGGGACCACAAATATCTCCTTGAATGCGTTCAAGGAATTGTAGTGGTTCAGCCTTTATTTTAAGATAAGAGGGTCTTAAAATTAATTTCCCCGTGGCACATGCAGTGCACAAAAAGTCTGATGGCTTGAGAAATTTTGAAGTAGTTAATTTGTGACCAATTGAATTGCCGATAATTTTTCTCATCATCCCTATGCCGGGATGACCAAGGTGATCATGCTAAATCTTGAAGATATCAAGATTTTGAAAAATTACCTTGTATACAACATGTTGTACGGGTTTGATGTATGTATAATACAATCCAGATGATAGTGAAGGAATTCTCTCAAACAGTCGCTTGTTATATCCGTCATTTTTAGTGATGAATAAGTATTCATCTTTGTTGTCACTATTCATCTCCACATGGAGACCATTGCGACGGATGTCTTTGTAACTCAATAGGGTACGAGTTGAATCAGGATACAGGAGTGCATCCTCAATTACTATTTGAGTACCCATAGGGAGAACAATTGTGGCCCGTCCGAAACCAACAATTATAGCATCGCGGCCCGCGATAGTTGTGACATTTCCTTTACTCTTTTTGAGAGTTTGGAAATATTTAAGTTCTCTGAGTATGGTGTTAGTTGTGCAACTATCCACCAAACAAAGTTGTTCCTCCATTTGGATTGTCCCCGTAGGATAATCTAGAATGTGTAATTTAAAATATAAGATTTTGACTCATAGATTATATAATACATACTTTATTCAATAGGTATCATAAGTAGCATATGTCTTACAATACTTTGTGACAACAAATATTTACAACACAATTATTACATAAATATGGCTATAGAACGAAGTTCTTTTCCTGGAGCAAAGAGACTAAGACATGTCTCCAAACATGTCATTGGATGGTCCATCCACAAGCATGTTGTTGGTGTTGTCGATGCTATCGATCATCATGTCGTCAGTGCTGAAGAATTCATCCACTTGCATTGGATCCTTCTCCGTGTTGTGTTCCGCAGGAACATCCTTGGAGCAACTGGCACCCGGAGTAAGCGTGGTGAAGTGCGCTTCAAACTTGTTTCCATGAACTTGCTTTGTAGCATACTTTTGGTAGAGATCAATCAAATGCTTAGCGGTGTGACACTTTCTAGTTGTATGGTTGTGACAACCACACCTTTGACAAACTTGAGAGTTGTCATTGTTACTAGGTTTCTTGAAAGTGTCCTTTCCTTTGTGAGAAACCTTGCCTTTCTTGAAATTCTGCTTCTTCCCTTTTCCCTTGAAATTCTTTTTGAATTTCTTACCACCAAAACTTTTATTGTTACTCTGAGCATTGAAATGAACTTCAGGCAGAGGTGCTGCACCCACAGGGCACATTTGATGGTTCTTTGTTAAGAGCTCATCATGCTTTTCCGCTTCAAGTAAATCATATATTAAGTCAGAGTATTTGTTGTAGTTGTGGCGGCGGTATTGCTGTTGCAATATCCTATTAGCAGGGAGGAATGTAGATAGAGTCTTCTCTATCATTTCTGCATCATCCAAAGGTTGATTACAGAAACGAAGCTTGGTGGAAATCTTGTGAACTGCAGAATTGTATTCTGCAACAGATTTGAAATCCATCAGACGGAGTAGAGACCACTCCCGTCTTGCTTCGGGCAGAATAACACTTTGTTGTTGATCATAGCGTTCTTTGAGAGAATCCCAAAGTTTCTTAGGATCATCTTCCATAATGTACTCAGCTTTGAGATCGTGATGAAGGTGATGCCTTAGAAAGTGCAAGGTTGCATATTTGTGATTGACTAGGATAGGATTTTGTGGATCAGGTTCATTAATGGTGTTAATGAAACCTTTGGCTGTAAGCACAATTTTCACATCCATAGCCCAAGTCAGATAGTTGCTACCATCTGCTGCAAGTTCAGTGAAATCTTTGTTATGTATTTTAGCCATTTTCCTACATGAAGAACCATATAGGATTAGTTTACGGAGGTAAATTTGTGTTGTAAAGAAGCAAAATTATGCATGTAAGATGAGTCTTACAAAAATTAAAGTATAGGACATTGTAATTCCTGTAGGAATAATTTGACTTGATAGTCATTTAATATTTCGATAGTCATTTAATATTTCGTCTACATATATGAAATTGAGATATACACATTGAAGGTAATCATCATAAAGATGTAGACCTCTCAGTGATGAGCAAAAACTGCCTAAAAGCGCGGATCTCAGGGCAAATAAGCTCTTGTAAAGAACTTATCGCAGCCAGCGCCTAGGTCGCATCACCTTGTGTTATTCTCAAATCATATGTATAGGCCTTAATTTTTAATTTTGCTTAATTTTCTATTTAATGTAGAAAATGTATAAAGTGATTATGTAAAATAAAATAAATTGCATAAATAAGAATTGTTCTAACACCTAAAAATGATCTGCGGATCATTAACATGCACAATTACTGCGGTAATTATAACATCCAAGTTACATAGGTGTGAATACCGGAGGGTACATAACACAATGTGCTTGACAACACATATTTACAGAACAATTCAGGGTCTAAAACGTAAAAATACAGAACTGATAATTCTGAAAACGTAAATAGATAATAGCCTGAGGGCTTATTGGTAAATGCAGGGGGGTCAGTTAAACTTTTCAGAAGTTGGGAGGGTTCTGATGAACTTTCTGAAAGTTGAAGGGGTTCTGATGAACTTTAGGAAAGTTGAAGGGGCTCTGCTGGACTTCTGCGGCTTGAAGGAGCAATACAGCCTAGTTTGGCCTACGGGCTTTTTTTTTCTTTCGACCTGGTCTGCGGACGGCCCATCTGGCCTGTAGGCCGGCAGCAGCCCACAGCCGTCCTGCGACGGGGGCCTGGCCCAGCACAGCCCACCGCGGGCAGCCTATATGGGGTGGAGCGGTTGCTTAGGGTTCCCAGGGGAAACCGCCGCTGCCTCCCTGGGAACCGCCGCCGCGGCTGCCTGGGACGCCGCCGGCGATGGCCGGCCGGCCGGCGGTGGCCGGATCCATGGTTGGCCGGTGCTCCTGCAGCTCTCCCCCTCTTCTATTTCTTCTCCCGTCCACCCCCTTCCCCTTCTTCTGTCCGCCGCCCCCCTCCTGTTCGCCGGCGTGCACCGCCGGCCGATGCCGGCGTTCAGAGGTCGGAGGAGGGGAGCCCCAGCGCAGCGGGGCTCCATGTGCCCCGGCGGAGGCCGGGATGACGGTCAATGGCGGCGACGCGCCTGAAGATCTGCGCGGGAGATGGGCCCGCGTTGGTGATCGCTGACGACGCTGACGGAGGCCCGCCGGCGTGGTTGAAGAAGGGCGGCGCTCCCCGGCGGGCCGCCATGGTGTCGACGACGAAACTTGGGTGGACGGCCGTCGAAGGTCCGGCGATGCCGGGCGACACGACGGAGGTCGTGAAGGAGCGTATGGCCGCCGGACCGGCCTGAGGGCCGAAACCGGTGGCGGCGACAGCGGTGCCGGCCGTCTCCCCCGTCTCTGCCACTGGTAGGTTCATATCAGGGATGACCCCACCCCTTCGTCCTGTGTTGCAGGACGACGGAGTCGAAGAATCAGTGGACGGCGGAGTCGTTCCTCTTCTGGTGGCGTCGGTGTTGGGAGGCGCGCCGTCGCCGGAGCAAAGCGCGGGACAAGGCCGGCTGTGTTGCTGTGCGGGTCCGCTCTGATGAGCGGTTCGTGCTTTCTGCGGGCGAGGCTTGGCGTGGTGGTGGAGTTAGGCGGGCACGGCCACGAGCACGGCGGCCACGACGACGACGACCGAAGGCACGTCGGCCATGGCTTCCACCACGGGTACAGAAGCAACAACGGCCGGTATTGACGGGAATGGCAAGGTAGGAACCCATGGGAGTCTCGATGAAGTGTAGGGTGGGCTCCATTCTCACCCTTGAGGAATGCCGGCGGTGTCGCCGGCGAGGCCTTTGGCCTCTGTGCGTGTGTCTGTCGACAAGGCCTTCGTGCCTTTGTTTTTTCTTTCCGGCGAGTTTGCTCAGTAGTAGTGCAGTGCGGATAACGTGTTGAAAAGTGAATGTAAATGAACAGTGATTGATTGATGGGATTGAGAGAGGGGGGTGGACCCCACCATACATACAGGGTTGAAGGGGTGTGAGCACAGGCCGCACGCACCCCTTCGGAAAGGATATGCCCTTTCACTAATTACATCATTATCTTAATTAAAGTAATTGATCATACTGTGTTTCACAACACGGCCGTCGGTAGGGTCAAACCGTCAAAACGTCTTGAAGTGCCTCGCTTGCTGCTGGTCGACGCTCCTTGCTAAACGGGCCATGGCCAAACGTAATGGTTATTTTCCTTCTCTGCATACGAGTAATTCTGTTAGCGTCCATGCCCTCCAGGTCGGGTGTTTGAATCCGAGGTGGTAAACTTGACCACATGTCACGTAAGATGTTTGACACTAGCAATATTAAATGTAGATTAATAACAAAATTTATCTCATAATGTCAAGTTAAATCATGACGATTCTATTAACTCTGATTAGGACAAGATTGGACAATGTAGTGCTACAGTAATATGCTTATGATAAATTAATTAGACTTAATAAATAGATCATGTTTAGCATCGGGCACTCAATGTGACATGTGATAAACTTTACCACTTACCATCCAAACACCCCAATAAGAGGAAGGATCATGCCATGGGTCTCAAATTGTGCATTGAAACTTCACTTAGGTGTACTAGTACCGAAATACCAATATGTATTCCATACAAGTTATCGAAAAACATCAGGATGTATACAATCCTACAAAACATCAAATATTTTTAGTATGAAGGAGCTATTTGGGTTACAAATTTAACCTAGTTGAACACACACGGTTGAAAACCTGATAAAGAGCTCGAATAATCAACTCGGAATTCCCAGAAAGCTCCCACACACATCGCACGTCACAAGTCATGCTATTTTTCACGTGACTCACTTACATGGTCTATGGAATAATCTCACGAGTTAGCATTATCTGTGATGTGAGCAGCTGAGATGTACTCAAGAAATCCATCTCAAAATATAAACTTGTCTCTCTACACTACACGTATCATAATCCTTGTACCGCTACAGAAAAAAATCGTCACCGCTGCCTCATCACCATCAGTTTTTACAATCAGGTGGTGGTAACTCATCAAAGCCGAATTTTTACATGATCGGCGGTGAAAACACGAACTGACGGTGATAATAACTCAACACCGCCGGGTCCAATTACAATCCGGCAATGATAACTATCACCGTTGGACAATATTAGGAACCGTACCTGAAATTTCTATGAGCCCAACTTAATTTTTATTGGACTCTGACGCCGGCCCCACCTCTCTCTCCCTCTCTCACCCCACACACCTGCCCCCCTCTCTCTCTCCCTCACGCACCATCTAAAAGTAGGCCGGTGGTAGTGGCATAGCCAGAAATTGATTTTTTTTCATTATTGAGAGGGCCAATAGTGCTAATTTATCTAAAAATTTTGATCAAAATCGAAGTTTTAGTGGAGATTTGCAAGCCATAGGGGGGCCATGGCCCCTGCCAGCCCCCCCTTGGCTACGCCACTGGCCGGTGGGGTTAAGACCGCCTCACGGTTTTCATTAAGAGAAGGGAATCTAGTCCTGAGTTAGAAAATCTCTGAACCCCGATTTCACCAGGGAGAAGATTTATTTTTAACTAGTCCCATAAATTCGTTCCAACAATCAGAGGAATCGAATTCGAGTTTCCTGGTTGGGATCATACCTCAGCCCACTCTAATCAACTGGACTAGAGAACCTTTAGTTCCTCACACACCATCTCCCATTCTCCATTCTCCCTCACACCGTACCGTTCCCGGTCTCCCCTCTATAGCTCTCTTCTCCCCTCTCCTCCCTCCTTTGACCCCCTCTCTCGTTGTCTCTCTCATGGCCCCTCTCCCCCTACAGGCAGCCTTTGCATCTTCGGTGCATCCTGGTGTAGTGGTAGCTCCACTACTAGCGGGGCTGCCCGACATGTTTGGCCACCAGAGCGCTGCAAATTTTTTGTTGGATGATGTCATAGTTGTGTAGGTCAATTGGCTTCTAGGTGAAAATTTTACTCAGATTCGCCGGATCAGTGGCGACGACAAATGTCGTGTCCTTGGAGGTGTTGCTTTCGAAACCCTTTGGCCCAACTTTTATTATGGAAGACGGGGTCTGTTGTGCGAGCGATAGAAGACAAGTAGTCTAAGTTCGACATCAAGTTTCTAAGCAGAAGAAAGCGGTGCATAGAGACAACGCACAGTCGAATTAAGGATGATGAAGAAGAATGAATCTTAATCTTCCAATTATTATTTTTTTGTCTTGGAGTGTTGTTTCTTGTGTTTTAAGGCCCTCATTGTGGAGGACTAGAATCCACGAACTCTTTGTAACATATGATTGTTGTAACACCCTGAAATTTTCCGATTTCAGGATGTTAACAAGAGGAATAATAAAATAATAATTTCTCATAATTTTAAAATTTTGGTCAACATTTATTTTCTTTACAGGAAATTTAGTGTAGGAGAAAAATAGCTTGTTTTTCTAAATTAAATAAAATGGTTCTTTGAGTGTTGTTTTTTTCGGTTGCCCATTTGTTTTGTTTGTTTTGTTTAAGTTAGTATTTTCAAAATCATAAACAGATCAAACTCAAATCTCTCTGTCCATCTCTCTATCTTTTTATGGTATGTCCAACTCATCCTCTCTCCATCTCTCTTTCCAGCCCATCCGACCATCCTTGGCCTTCACGCCAGGCCTCTGCCCGTGGTCGCCCAGCTCGTGTGCACCATGCTTCACACCCGAGCCGCGCACCCTCATGCGCCTGCACAGTGCGCCGCCAACCCGGCCCATGTGTTCGCACATCTCTGGATGTCTACCTCGCACCGCGCACATCGCTCGACTCTGCGCACCCGTGCGCTGTGCTGGCGCTCATCCGCGCCTGAGCCGCTCTGCTCCCGTGCCTCTCTGCACCCCGCCGCCGCCACGTCTGCGCTGCCACCGCACATGCTCGGCTCCCCCGTGACAGCTCACATCCCACCCGTGTGGCCACGTGACGTGATGGCCTGGGCCCATGCGCCTAGCCATTTCCAACCTCCGGCTGCACATGACCGTGCCCGAGCCGATCAGCGTGCCATCGCCATCTCGGGGTGTGCGACCAGCCATCCGTCTGCCCGCGTTGCTCGGCCTCCTCGTTCTGTGCCGACGCGCCTGTCCGCCTCCTTGGGCGGCGCCACTCCAGCCCGACCCGTGCCCGCGACGCCCGACCTCTCCGCTCCGCAACGCCAGCCTGCAATCAATCGTTGCCCCTTCCATTTCCTTTTCCTCCGCTCGTAATGGCCACCTGCCGGCCGCACTCACCATCATCATCAATGGCCGCTGCCCATTAGTCACCTGCCGTTTCCCTCTCTCCCGCGTGCCTCATTAGTGCTCCATCTGCCAGTTAATGACCGCCCTGCGGTTTCTCCTCTCCTGGCGTGCATGCATTGCATGCCTAGTTGTGCCCCTATAAAGCTCGAGGCCGAGTCCTCCGCGTGCCCTGCTGCTTGCCCGGCCGCTCGCCTCCTGTTGCCTCGTCTGCACAATACCACCGCCTTGCACGGCCACTGCAGCTCCTCGTCGTCGCTCGCCGGAGCATCGCCACCAAAAGCCGCCAGAGAAGAACACTGTCGCAGCGTGCAGACCAAGTCGGCGCCCTCAAAAGAACCACAACGTCAAGCTAGAGCTCCACCGTCGCTCATCATCTGCTTCCCGAGCCGCCGACAGTCACCATCTCCACGTCCGCACTTTTTCCGGCTGCCTGTTGTCGTCCTTCGCCACCGAACCTCGCCGGCCGTCGCTGATTTGTCGCCAGGGGAACGACAGGACCAGGACGACGACGCCTAGCTGCAACTCTCTCCAGTCTCCACCGCAAGCATCGACGAGCCGAGCTGCATCTGTTCTGCACGTTCCTGCTGTCGTTTCCCTTCCACGGTGTGTTGTTGTCCCTTCCGTTCTCTTTTCCCGTGCCCACGACGACACGCATGTGTGCGCTGCGTCCGCGTCACTCGGCCGCCCTCGCGCGCCGCTTGTGCTGGCTCGCTGCCCCGCATCCGCTTCCCCTCCGTTCCTCCAATAACGGCCATCTTCAACACCAAGCATTAATGACCGGCCTTCCACTCCCCTTCCAGAAACGGCCACCAACACCACGGCTTCAATGGCTGGCCTTTGCACGTCTTCATCTCCCTCTCATTCAATCCCCCGGCGCCATCATTCTCCTTCAGTTTCCATCCGTTTCCCCCTCCTCATCACTCCCATGTAGTAACGGCCAACACCACTGACCAATGAGGCAATGACCATTGATGGTTGGTCATAACGCAGCCCTTGCCACTCCCTTCCTCTGCCCCAGCCCTATGCGCACCTGCATGCTGCTGTAGTGCTGTCCCGACCCGCGCCACCATCTCACTCTCGCACCCTGCAACATCACCACCAGCCGCCACCTACAGAAGCCACCGGAGTTGAGCTTGAGCGCCATCGCCTCCGACCGAGCCGAGCGTGGCCTCCTCCTCGCTGGACACCACCGGAGCCACCACGGGCTCCACAACATCGAGCCGCACGCTTGCTGTTCGTTGCCGTTCGCATACTGTCGTCGGAGGACCCCACACCGAACCGCGGCAGCCGCCGTTTCTACCGTCCGCCGTCCTCCTCGTTTTCCAGTCGCCGCTCTACAACTCTATCAACATGCCACTGCGAGAAGTTGAGAGGAGCACCACCAATCTCACATGTTGTTTCGTCGTCTCCCTTGCCTGCTGGAGCAAGCCACCACCGGCCACCGCCACGGCTTGACGAGAGCTCCGCTGCCTGAACTTGGAGCCTCACGACGCTGGAGCCCTGCTTGCCACGTGACTGGCTGAGGCACCGCCCACTGCCTGTCGTCATCGTAATCCGCTTCAGAATCCGTGCTTCTCATCTTCTTCTGTCCGCTGACTCGCAGCTGCCGTGCTCCGGCAAGGATGGCCGCTAAAACTTCTACTGTTGTTTCTGTTCGCCGGCCGGTGTACCAAACTATGGCCGGCGCTAGCTCCTTCCTCACCAGCTTCATGTCGTTCACCATCAATCACCACATCAGAGGTGAGAAGCCTCATGCTAGTCTAACTCGATATCTGTTTTGTGTTCAAATGTGTGCTCATCATTAGCATGTTGTCTCCGATTCTCATGCCCGCCACTACATGCAGTAGCTGCTGCATGTATACTTCAATAGTTTAATTCTTGCTGACCTCATAATGCTCATAGTTTTCCATATATACTTTGCTATGCACTCGTGATCACGAACTGAAGTCTGTCGATGTCTTTTGATCAGCTGTCGACCTGTCGTCCATCAACCGTCGACCATCGTGCACTGGTGAGACTAGTTTCGCATGGCCTGCTCCGTTTATATCATCATGATCATTCTTTTCAAATCAATGTGTGCATCCTGTTTAACGATGGTCAAAAGCTAGATGCAACCATGCACATGCACAGTATCATGCAACTAATGGCATGCATGTTTTCCCTAGGCCAAACAGAACTAACAACTAGTGATCCGTATCTGTTCATTCTTTGCTTGATGTGAGCATGACATCATACTTATGTCATATATATTCACTTCCTTCAAGCGCCAACATGTTGTATAGATATATATCTAGTTAGTAATCTAAGTCATGTCTCTATCTACTCTTTGCTTTGTAAATCTCCCTTCCAATCTATAGTTAATCACGATTAGATCCCTAATCCTTGTTTAATCCATAGATCTCACGTGTTACCCGTTTAAGCTCGTTCCGTTGCGTTAGTTTCGTCTCACAATAAAATACGTGCTAATGCTAATGTTTACCATAAAATGTGTTTTATGAATTTATTTATTTTAAACTTAATTAATATCTACTAAACATGTTTTCTAAATAAAATCTAATTAGAGCTACCTTTCAGCTTTCATAATATAAATGTTAAATTGGTTAATATTTATTTAATTTACTTTCTAAAATAAAAGCAACATAGATTCTATCTCGAGTTTTCTTAATTAAATGTTAATTTGACTAATATGAATATAAATGTGTTTTTGAATTATAATTTGCTTAGTTGAACTCGAAACATAAAAGATAGGCTTAGATGCTTTACATGCTTCTTAGAAAATTAAATATTTAATTTGCATAAATCCTACTTGAATGTTTATAAATAAAATTGGACTAAGTTATACATCGTCCTTTTATATCTAAAATAAATATGACTTGCTTAATTCTGAATAGGTTATTTCTCTGAAATAACCTATGGTCATGATTTTATTTAATTAAAATATATCAAGATAATAGTCTTTGTGTGTAATAATCGAAATCTCTCCATAGTTCCGCTCTCAGCGTTTCTTGCGTTCGCGATCCTAGAACCAAACTCTATTCTCTTTTTAAGCCTTTTTTGATTAGTGTATTGTTCTTAGTTGTGCTCGTTTGCCTTTGCATGTTTGTGCTAGATGTTTGCTTCGAGTAGAAGATCGAGCCGTTGATCAGAAGTCTTGAAGTTTAAGAGTTTCAAGAAAGCAAGAGCGGAACAATAGAAGAGTAGTTTTTTTGTTGGAGAAAGACAAGTGGTCTTCTCCCCCTGCATGTTCTACTTTACCCTATATAGTTACATGATAATTAAGTTTACTTTTATTATTGTATTGCATAAAGTTGACGAAAAAACCTTTTTAAGGACATACCAAGACTTTTTACCCATATTCCTTGGAACAACCCGGTTTTATAAATGCTTTTGGGTAGACTAATGCTAGTTGCTTAACTCGGGTTGGATAAAAGTGGTTTTCTGGACAAAGACTTTTATGTGAAAAGATGATGCTTTTGGTTAATACAAGATCATATGATTTAATCAGAACATGGAGAACCACCTAAGAAAACAGTACAACCACAGTCCATATGGCTATGGCTTAGCCAATTAATTAGGTGTGTGAATGAACTGATGACCTTATCCGAAAGGAGCAGAGGGGGATCCGGGTTGCAGGGGTATAGCTCAGTCCTTTTGGGCTAGTAGCCTTTGCTAAGGTGCTGACCACTAGGGAGGGTTATGGTCCGCCCTGATCTGTAACTATGCGGGTTGTTGGTCTTTTGAATGCCTTTGTAAAGGCTTCGTAGTGGACCTCAAGCCACTCACCTCGGAAGTGTTTAAGGGCCTTGCAAACCCGGGCGACATAGGGAACACGAGCTGTGGGTAAAGTGTACAACCTCTGCAGAGTTAAAACTGATTGATCAGCCGTGCTCATGGTTAAGAGTGGCTTGGACACTCACATGATAATCAAACTTAAAGATGGAATTAAATCATTATTTTCTTATGGTTTTGAGATGAGATGTTTTCCAAATGGTTAAGTGGGTTGGTATGAACTTACATCTAGTAAATATTATTTGCTAACAAAATTTGACTAACATTAAAAATGCTAATCGCTGCAAAACCTTAGTCTATCCTTGATAGCCTTGCATCTTCCCTCACTTGCTGAGCTCCAACCATAAGTGTGCTCACCCTTGCTAAACTGCTGCTCAGAAAAAGAAGAAGGTGTATCAAGTCTAGAAGATGGTGTTAGGCGTACGCAACCCCCAGTCGATTGTCTGTGAAGTTTTGAGCTTTTGTTTCCCAGGATTCCGCTGTAAATCTCTGATAAACTTTCTTTCTTTACGTGATATTATTTCTGTTATTCACTGATGATGTCACTATATGTATGAAACTAGATCCTGGCATACATATAGGTAGCACTTGGTTCATTTTGAAAACCGGGTGTGACAATTGTATATACCCACCATGTGGATATAGAGACCTGATTTTATGGTCAATAAAAACAATTACCAGACTCACCAATAAGCTGCGTTGATTGACTTGTGGTCCACGCTTATTGCTGACGGGCCATGTGTGTTTGCTATCTTCTCACTTTATCAATGAATGGGACCTGAGTAAAGGTATCTCGGTTGTTGACGGTCAATATTTGCCATTTTCAAGACCGTCAACTCCTGCAAATCTGAGCATGAATTGAACATCCACACTAGAATAGGTGCTTAAACTTATACTTTCCACCAGTGTTGATGTCTATTTGAATGCAGGTATTTAGCATAAGAAATGAGAGGAATTCATGCACTTTCACTCCACTCCAATCCAAGGCACTCAAATGCTGGCCAATCAGGGGTTGCCACATGGATTCTCCTGGATCCATGATGTCACCAATTCATGTGAAGGACTTTCGACGAATCACATGCTGCCACGTTAGCATCACATGGATCCATGGGCCCACTTTACCAACTAAACCGCCAGGAAGCGTGCCATGCACGGAGGAGAGGCATCAGGGCCCACATGGAAGCGAGCCAGAGGAAGCACGGGCCAGGAGGCCACCCGAGGGGGCTGGCCGACCCTAGGTTCGGCCGAACCGACCTAGGGTCGGTTCATCCTGGCCCTCCACATGTTGTCCTCCCATTGGCTCTTGGCTGCATTACCGGGTGTTTAGGGGCACTTTGAGCCCCGGAGCAAGCCTCCTCCTTGTCTATAAATAGGAGGGGAGGGGCTCCATTTCTCACACACCACCTAGCTCTCAAGTTCCACTTTCTCTTGTGTAGCTCTCTCTCCCTCTCTCCAATTCTGCCCATGAGAGGTGATTCTCACCTCTTTGTGGTGGAATGGTGATGAGGAGAGATCTAGATTAGGATTAGTGAGAGGTAGATGAGGGGTAAGGAGTGAGTTGATGTCCTCGTGGATGCTTGTTCTTCATTTAGATCAAAGTGAGTATTTCAGCATTTCTTATTTAGACTATAGTGGACATCATGCATGGTTGCTTTGTTCTTGTGTTCTTGGCTCGTTCATAAGTTAGAGGCTTGTGTTCTTCGTGACACAAGGCTTCGATCCTTTAGAGCCAGAACCGTAGTTCATTTACTTGTTTGCATGCTCTGATCCTGTTTAGTTAAGTAAGTTTGCTGTATCTCGTTCAGCTGCATCCATAGCTTCCTTTCTGCTTCCAGTTCAATGATATGATCTGATTCCGATCTTTCCCTTGTTCGTGGGGCCGTATTTATACGGTTGCTATAGTGTAGTTAGCGGGCTAGCATACGCCGCACTATAGTATTTATCTGGGGTACAGACGTGGTGTCTGGGCCTTGGGTTTCCTACGGAGACCACGTACGACCATAGCGTAGAGGTAGGCTGCAGTGGTGATAGCCTGTTGGACCCTTTGTCAACCCTCTTACGTCGCTTACCGAGTTGGGCTCGCTTGCTAGCACCTCTGAGTGTTGTCGCCCCGCGGGGACGACTAAGATCTGACAGGAATACATCTTGAGAGCTAAGTCCCTTAAGGAAGTGCTTCTTGTATCCCGACCTATCCCAGCGAAAGCTGGTGTCCTTGGATAGTCCCTCTCTGGTTACTCTCCGTCCTAGGAACGAAACCCGACGGGAGTACTCATTCTCCTAGGGAGAAGTGCTACAGTGGTGTATCCGTGCGCTTGCGGATTCGTTCGCACTCGTCAGTGTACCCGAGAGTTTCTTACACGTCTCACGCTACAAAGGCGCCGAGCGTTGAGGTTAAGAAATGCCAACAAGCATTTCTGGCGCTGTTGTCGGGGACGGCTGTTGTTAACCTTCGAGCCCATCTATCCTCGTATTTATCTTTTTTTCATTTTTCTTCTACCTTCACCCCTGTTACCCTTTTTGAAATATCCCTTTTGTTTTCTTTCTACCTCTACCCCCGCTACCCATGGAAGGTTATCCTTGTAAACACCTTTCGCCTTCGAGGAGTGAACCCTCAGAGCCATCTTCGTCAAGATCCACTCTTACATCTGGCTGTTGGATTCACCCCTCTCTTATGAAGCTAATTCAGGACCTATCCTTCTTAGGGTTAAGTCATGAGAACCCCTTTGATCATGTAAGAGACTACGAGCGTCTGATTGAAACTCAGGGTAAAACCGGAGATTCACTGGATGTTCGGAAAAGAGAGTTTTTTCCGCTATCCCTCTCTGGGGAAGCTCGGGATTGGCACCATTATTTTGGTAGAGACTACCTTACTTGAGAAAGATTGAGAGCAGCTTTTTGCTCCCGCTTCTTCCCAATACGACGTGTCATCTCGTTAAGGGCAAAGATTCTTTGTTTCAAGCAACGTGGGGAGGAATCACTAGGAATGGCATGGAATCGTTTCGCCTCCGCGGTGGAAGATTGCCCAGTCCTCCGCATTCCCGATTGGATGTTGCTTCAGCACTTCTGGTTTGGATTGCGGAAGGATGATGCCATGAGGCTTAATGCTCTCTCCGGAGGATCCTTTGTGCACCTAGATGCTGTCAAGGGAAGAGAGATCCTGGATAATCTCCGAGATTTCAGCTCCCCTTGCATCCCGGTCAACGAGGCACCCACCAGAGGAATTGTTGAGCCACCTAGATCCATCGTCAGCCGAGTCTGAGACTTCATATCCACTCTTTCTGAGCTCTGGCTGAAGATGTCATTCCTGAATAGCAGGAGTCTAAGGGAAAGGTTTCGTAGTGCGAGATCTACCCTTGGGTTCCCCTCTCGTGCATCTTCTTAGACTTTCTCCCCGAGACATTGTCTCGTGGGAGGACGGAGAGAGAGTAGTTCGGAGAGAACGACCATTCCCGGCCAGGATGACTTGTTCGATCCTCACTACTATCTCCTAAGAAGGGTATGAGAGGCCCATCATGTTTCTACGTCGAGGTTTGAGCTAAAGTGCTTTGCACTGAAGTTTCGTATAAACCGAGACATCGGTCTCTGCTTTATAATCCATTGGATTCATCCATCAGACCGAAGGATCACGATCATTTACCCATCGAATGGAGTGTACTCACTTTCCATCTCAAGCACATCGATCGATGGCGATCAGTCAGGAGAAGCTTGCACTTCGTATCTTATGCCTGACTCGATCGATGCCCAATGGGAGGTACACTTTCTAGTTTATCCAAAACCCCCATTGGAAGCTTAGGCCAGACTTGGGAATGTTTTCGTCACTTTGATGGGAACATCGAACCCTCTGCCTAAGGTAAGAGTGAGTAAATCTTGCTCTTCGTCCGAACTCTAGTTCTTGATCATACACCGACCTCTGGAAGTCTACGCTTTGTCCTTTTGAGAGCCGAGTGTCCTTCTGAGCTTGAGTTCGCTCGGAGATCGGTACCTATTGGTGAAGCATTAGCCTCAGTGCTTGATCTTTTCATCTCCGAGTTCCACGACCCCAGTGCTATAGTCCTCGAGTCCCATGACCACCTCAGGAAAGGCCTCAGCCTCTCTGGGATGATCATGCTTGCTCTCAGCCTCGATATACCTTTTTGGGCTCTAGTTCATATACGCACTACCCTTGCAGAGCAGAGCTTATCGTCATATCAACATCATCTGCAAGAACACGTTCATAAGTTGAGACAGGAGATCACAAGACACCCACACCCTGAGTACTTCGGGGACTCATCTCATTTCCCCAGGACGAATTATCCTTCGGGTACTTGTGGATCGTGGTTATGCAGGAGAAAGAAATTGCCAAGATTAAGAGAAGTAGGCAAAGGTCCATAGGAAGGCAGCACCTTTGTGGCGACCCGAACACTTCGTGACTACCGCCGGAAGTGCCTACACTTCTGACGAACCCAGTGTGTCGCTAAGGTGATATCCCCCAGACTCTCTTTGGATATATTATGGTTCGGCCAAGGTTGGTATATAGTTGAGGATGAATTTTCAACCTCAACCTTATCCTAGCCTAAAGCCTAAACCAATCCTTCCATCTCGGGGAGTCCACCCTGGGCGTCGATCCTGAGACTTGCTAGAGCCCACACGAGAAGGGGGAGGACCAGAGGGGCCCACAGGGGGCCGGCTGAACCCTGGTTCGGCCGAAACCCTGGTGCCTCCTCTCCCCTTCTTCTTTCGCGTGTGCATCTCATTCTCCTCCAGAAACCTTCTCCCTGCCGCCCGACGAGTTTTTGCATCACGAAACCCATCTCCTCCACCTCAATTCCTCGCTCATCGCCGCATCCATGGCCGGAAGGAGTGTTGTCCCTTTCGACGGCTCCACCTCGTCCACCAGCCCCGGGGCAGGAGGCAACCCCTCCATTATTGCCGCCCCCGCTGCGGACCTCGCAATGGTGGCTAGTGTCCTGGATGTTCCTCCGCTCGCCACCATCTCACCGGGCGGGAGGATTCTAGGCACGCCGCCCTCAAGACGCTCCGCCTCGCCTGGGAAGAGGCACATGAGACGGGCGGCCAGCCCCTACGGCAGGCCGACCACGGCTCAGCTTCGCCCCAGGGGGTTGCCGCTCGCTCCACCTAGCACACTTGGATCATCGCTAGCTGGAGGGCAGACAAGCTCAGCGCAGTCCGCTCCTTCACCACAGCCGCCGGTGACCATCAAGCCGGCACTGCCCAAGGAGAAGGCTCCTGCAGCACGCCCAGCTCCAGTTCTGCCAGAAGAGGAGGAAGACGTTGGCCTGGACGACGGGTTGCCACTGCCGCCCTACACTAGGAGGTCCAGTGAGAGGACTCGGGCAACCGAGCAGCTCCCTAGGCTCTCCTCAGTGGCCAAGCTGACCCCGCTGATGAAGGAATTGGAGGCCAGCAATGAGAAGCTCAGGGCTGCTTACTCAGAGCAGAAGTTGGACCTGGCCGAGCTCAGAGACGACATCCGTGACCTTCGCCGCGGCCTTTGTGTGAAGATGAGGAGGTTGTTCTCGGCCACGGGGCATGCAGCCCTCTATGATGCTGAGTAGTGGGGATTAGCCCCATCTTTAGTTCATTAGGCGCTAGTCTAGGTCTAGGTTTTATTTACCTTTATTTCATTTATTTCTTTTGCATGTGTGTGTAAGCGCCTAATCATTTTGATTAAAACATTTGTATTTGAATAAAGTGGCTCACCAGTCATGTAACCCGGTTTAGCCACCCATTGTGTCGTTACTTTGGTCTTTTTGATTTAGAAGACATCTAGGTTTGAGACAGTGTGGGGGAAGAGCCACGACTCTCCCAATGCAAGCACGACGTTATCGTACGTACCCACTGCGAGCACTCCGCGCTAGCCGATCGATCACCAACCGAGAACATGAACGGGACCCGCACGAGTTCACTCTTGTGGAGAGCCTCTCACGGTTCATCTTCCATGCATAGCGCCGGTTTGCATCTCGACAACTTGCTCTCTTTCATTCCTGAGTTTTATAAGCTATATCTGTCTATCTCTAAACTAAAACTCGAATGATGATGCTAAAGATCACCCAGCTCATTTGTACCTGAGTAGACTTACCTATGTTTTATTCCTTGTTACCTGCCTGATGCTTGTGAACCAAAATCTTCTTAAGGACAAGCATGTTCACCTAAGTAATTGATGAGTATGATATGGCTGGATGATATGATCTTTTGCTCTGATGACTAACTCTCTTGGGGAATTTATTTTTGAAAACTCAAAACCTCTTGGAAAGGCTCCTCTTTGATATGCCTCCGTCCCATTAGAGCCATATGATCTCTGTAGGTAAAAACCTTTGATTCATATGCTGCTTGTTATTACTTTGAGCTTTGTCATATTCTGTGACCCTTATGAGAATTCTTTTCATTACTTTCATGATCAAGACTTATGTGCACCCCACCTATTTTCCCTTTGCTATGCTTCTACCCTGGAAGTTAGCATTGTATCATCTATCCATTCCATAAAAATAAAACTCCATACGTGGTGTGACATCTCTCTCCAGAAGTGTCTTTCAAAAAGACATGGGCTAAAAAAAATTATACATGCTCAAGGCATGATGAAAAAAAAGAGAAATATAGCCCATGTCCAAAATAAAGGAGGAATAGGGGAGAGATAGATTATGCAAAAAGGAGTTCCATATCATAGATGGTAAAAACTAGTGTCCATTCTGGGGCTAGTGTCCACCTTACCATCAACCCACATTTTCACCATATATATGTATGGTAATATCTAGCACCCATTCCGGGCCTAGTATCCACCTTACCATACACACCATAGCCATACCGATGCACATCTTGATCTGATGGTATGATTTGATTTTCTCTGTGGATCCAGTCTTTGACTTTGCAAATTTCATTTTTAGTGTGAGTTGTAACATCCCGCAAATTTCATTACGGAATGTTAATTATAAAAATGAGGATTTAAAATTTTCGGTGAATTATTTGAGTGCTTGTCAAATTAATTAAGGATGTCTTCCATTTTCTCTCCTATAATTCCTAGATTTATTTTTGAATTAAATAAAATTTGCTAGGAAATATAAAATGTTAGTGTGAGAAACTTGGAGTTCATTTGGTTTATTTGGATTTATTTGTGTGGGCTCAAATTTGAATTCCCATTCAAATTTGAACCAAAATTTTGAAAAGGGTTTATAAGGATTAGAAAAGGAAAAAGGGAAGATCTCTGATGGGCCTCGAGTCCAACCGTGAAGTCTGCTGGACCACCTCCTTCTCTTTCTCTGAGATCACCACACATCCCCTCACTTCCCCTGGTTCAGCCCATCACAGCCCACTCCACACGCCGGCCCGTTCACCACCTACCTCCCCCGCGCCGAGACGCTGCCAGGCGGGCCCGATCTCGCGTCACGACCGACGTCACCCCGTCATCCTCCTCTTTTCCCCTTTAGCTGACGCCGGCCCACCTTTGCATCCCGGCCGTCCACGTGCCCCGCTCCGCACCCTGCTCCATAAATAGGCCGCCGCCGCAGCCCCTGGGGCTCCCAACCCTAGCCGCCGGGGACTCATCCCCTTTTGCCACCCACCACTGTTCGCTGGAGGAGAAGGAGAAGGGGGGAGAGGAGAAGGAAGCCGGAGGCTGTCCGCGAGCTCGCCGTCACCGCCGTGAAGACCAGAGGCCGCCCGCGGGACTCCTGGACGCCAAGAAGCCGTGAATACCGACGATGCCTTCTTCCTCTGCTTCCTCTGTCCGCGCCGCCGTCTTCTTCCTCGCCGACGACCCCGCTCCGCCCCTCTACACCAACGTCTACACGTCGGCAAGTGGCCACCGAGGTTAGGTCGCGCTCTCCCGCATATCCGTTGAGGTCCCGGCCTTCGAGCCGAGGGAGAACGCCCTGCCCGCGTCACCACCGCCGCCGCGCTGCCGCGCTCGCCGCTGTGTGAAGCCGGCCTTCGTGCCATGCTGGGAAATCTTGTAGGTGCCGCCGCCTTCACCACGTGCACGCACTCGCCTCCGCCGCTTGCCTTGACACCCGTAGACATGCACGCCGGAGTCGCCCGCTGCCCTGTTCGCCGCGCGGCCGTGGCCATTGCCGCACCGGGTTGCCTCGCGCATGCGAGAGCAGGGGGTGAAAGGCGACACCTTTGGGGGTTCACCATGCACGCCTCATCACCGGCACGGCCGCGCGCCCAAGCGCAACCTTGCCTGGCCACGGGAGCCCTGCGCTCCACCGCCGCGAGCGCCGGACGGAGCCCGCCTTGGCCAAGATGGCCCTGTGCGTGTTGACAAGGGGCAAAGCCCCGGTCTTTGGCCTGTTTCCACTTCACCAGCTGCACGCACGCGCACAATGGTGCCTTTGCACCCTCAAAAGCCCACACCGGTGACCATCCACACTGCGCCGCCGCGCCCCACGCCGCGCCGTCGCCGTTGAGGTCGCCGCCGGTCCCAAGGTGCCACCCTTTTGGCCTTAAACGATGCGCAAACGCCTCCGGAGTCTGGCCCCGCCGTTCGTTGACCAAACTGCCGCGCACCTCGCCGCCGGCGAACGTTGCCGCGCCGGAGCACCTCTGGAGCATTTCGTCGAACACGCGACAGCACCGGCCAAAACCCCTGGGGTTTTGGCCACACACGCACGCACACACGCACGACTTGCTGCAGAGGATCCGGTTGGATCCCGTGCGGCCGGCCACCCACAGCCAGGCCACACGCCGGGCCGCACGGCGCAGCGCCGCAGCGAGCACGCCCCAGATCCCGCGCGCCCGACCACGCCAGCAGCCACGCGGGCTGCCACGCGTACAACCGTCGGCTTAAAGCAAGGCACGTGGCTGCCGCGTCAGCAGTAGGGCCAGCCTACCGCCGGCTTTAAGCCTTGTTAGAGACAGTTAGAGTTAGCTAGGAGCTAGCCTAAAGTATGTATTATTGTGTATGCGTATTTTAATTTCAGAAATCTATTTAATCTTTGGAAATTCATATTAAATCCATTTTAACTCTAAAAAATATGAAACTTCTTCTGAAAATCTTCTAAAAATCCAAACTCCACGCTAGGTTAGAGTTTGCCTCTTTTTGGGTCTTATTTGTTCCTTCTCGTGGATTTATTGCAATTAGCCGTCGGGTTATTTATTTAAATACGATTTTAGGAGCCGCCGGAGCCGGAGAGCTGAACCAGGACTACGACGACAACCTCGGCTACGACGACTACTCGCACCCAGGTTCACGCCTGACCATTCTTTGAATGCCCATTAGGCATGGCATTTAGAACTGCTAGTGCTTTATTTGCTGCATAGTGATGGATATGATGAACCCGTGCATAGCCTCTTTTACATACTTGTCCTTGATTGACCTACTACTACTGCTTTACTTATGTTAGATGATGTGATGAGCTTGCTACGCATGTGTTGGGATTATTGTGGTAGTTTCTTGGCATGTGTGGGGAAAACCGGCAGGAGAAGGTGTTTTGGGATATTTTGACGGGAGTGAGCTCGAGACAACCCGAACTGGGATCGGGGGCCAGGGATCATCTTCTCGGACATTTCCCAGTTTGGTGCCTATGGCGGGTACATTGTTTTAGGAGCACAGGTGTTGGGGATTTTGGATGACTTGGAGGATAGGAGCTCGCCCGGTCTGAAACCGAGTGGGTCGCCTGTTACATGGGACTTTCGTACACACCACCTCGCCGAGAGTGGGGATAGGGCCGTTCGACCCTAGCAAGTGTGATGCCATACCTGCCAGTAGGATAGAGGGTATCAGTGAGAGGGTTAGGGTGAAGTCCCTTCCCTTTGGGCGCTCCCCGTGTGGCCACACGGGGGCATTTTCACAGTTCTGGGGCGGACCTTTGCGAAGGACCGCAACGAGACCCAGATGCAGGATGGGATCGTAACTCCTAGGTGTTCGTTCGGTAGGGTAGGCTCGGTCGGCCGTACACCGTCTGGGTACTATTCCGAGTTGGGTACTGGTGTACACGCTCTGCAAAGTTTAGATCTATACTTGTAGCCGCGTCCTCGGTTATGGACATGCCTGTTGTTTCTCCGAAAATTATGTTTTGGGATTTCTACCTTCCCCCTTATAGGATGAGAGTGTTTTGGTGAGCTGTGGTTGTTCTCGGGGAGAGGAGAGTTGCTCCCTCTGCCTCGCGGATCCGGGAGCAACCATTGAGGTGTGAGGAGTGGGAGTTCTCGCACTGACCCTAGATGGAGATAGGAGATGGTGACGGTGATCTGGGTGACCAGATGTATCCGTTTGCGGATGAGAGACATGGGATATGGTGGGATTATGGAGATATTACTCTATTTATAATGCTGCTGCTACATAGGAAACCCAGCTACTACCTTGATATGTTCTTTCCCCTTAGAAGTAGGCCACTTAAAGCTTGCATACGGTTGGTGACGTGGACCTATCCCGATCCTTGGGGATAGCCCCTGAACTTGCAGGGTACGAGTCCGACTACGACAACAACGCCGACGGATGGTACGACTGAGGGGGCACGCTTCTTCGCTCAAGGATGCCTGTGGGAGATGACTGAAGACGGAGACACCTTTTGGAAGCTAGCTACCGCTGCGTAGGCTCTTATTTCTGTTATTTCGCCAAGAGGTGTGTATTGATGTACTCCGATTATTCAGGACATGTAATAATCAGATTATTATTCGTACTCTGATGCTTTATTTCATTGTATGACTATGATATTTATCTGTGATGAATGCCTGTGTGTGATAGCATCTGATCCAGGGACTATCATGAGACAGAATGCTGGGTTTTCTATTTTTGAAAACCGAGGGCGTTACAGATGGTACCAGAGCCATACTTGACCGTAGCACGTGCCCTTAGAAATGGTCGTTAGAAATTAGGACTCTAAACGAAACTCTTTTGCTATATACCATTCTTGACTTATATTACAAAACTTATCCTTCTTTTGAAAAGTTCTATCTCACCTGCGCTAACTAGAAATTTCTTCCGTGTCACAGGAGATGGCTCGTCAGGAGGTGGAGTTGCTCCCGAAGCACATGGAGGGACTCGCCAGTTGGGTTGACCGGGTCGTCCTCAGGCTGGGGATCCCCGCTACGCACGTCACCTACCGCGCTGAGGACGTCCGCACGCTGTTGGGACCACTAGTGCTTTGCACAGTGGCCATCCTACCCCACCCGGTGCTTCCAGGCTTCCCCGGGATGCTCGAGCACAGCACAGGACTCAACGTCACGAACGCTGTGGACACCGCCTGCAGCCACGTACTTCACCACCTGCTGGCTAGGTACCGCGATGTCTACATGACTGGGGACCTGCGGCTGATTCCCCTGGACTACCACCTGGTGGCCCCGATCATGAACGGGCTGCCTGACCCGTCGGTGCCCTACGAGGAGGAGGTTGTTCAGGGACCTCTACGTGAGACCGACGACACGCTCGTCACCACCGGGAGCTACCTCGTCGACCTCGACACTCACGCCCGCCGACTGAGCAAGCAGACGAGTGCACTCTTCAGCAGGCTGGAGTACACCACTCTGGAGCTGAAGGAGCTTCAACCCCGCACCCAGAGCTTGCTCGTGGAGAACCTCACCCTTCGCCAGCGAGTCGAGCAGCTCGAGCGAGGGTTACGCCACGCCAACTCTTTGGCGGTGCAGGCAAAGGCTAAGAGGGTGACCGCTCGAGAGGAGAAGATCTACGCTCAGGAGGATCTACGCAAGCAGGAGGCCAGGTTCACCCGTCTCTTCGCCAAGCTAGACCAGAAGGATGCTCAGTTCGCCGCCCAGGGGCGCAACCTGGTTCGTGAGAAGGCCAGAGTGGCCGAACTGGTGGAGGACCACTACTCCAACACCGCCAACATCGCCGCACTCACCAGGACTTCTATGTTCCTGCTAGACAAGTGCAAGAGGATGCTGAGGACTTGGGAGGACGCTGACTCACTTCGTGTGGATGAGCTTCAGGAGCTCAACAGTCTGCTACCCCCTGAGCACTAGCGGGCGATCCGCAAGGAGACCTTCAGGCTCCACCTGTCTGCCCTCAAGCTTCACCTGTGTCCCCTGGCTGACATGCCCACTCCGGTTGAGACCTAGGAGGTGAGGGCTGCTCACGCCAGGCTGTCACGGGTGTTCCCCAGAGACTTCCCCGAGGAGGACCGTTACCCCATGAGGTACAAGAAGGCCCACTTCGAGTAGCGTGCCGGAGCATGACCATGCTAATAAGAGTAGAGTTGTAAGATAGCTAGTCTCCATGAGATGTTCCATGCAGCCGAGAGCCTGTTCTGGTGCATGATGAGTTATGAGCCTTTTCACACCTAGATGTGCACACCCTTTTGAGATCATGTAACGCTGTATTAGATCGTTGTTGTGTGTGACCTCCAAGGCTTGAGTCAGCCTCGAGGAAACTTATGTACTCATAATGGATGCTGATTGTTTGGTCTTAATGGAGTTGTTCGTTCTTATTGCTTCTTCTTATTGAGTGTTGGATTTATATTAGAAGAAATATTTTCATGCTTGTATATCAGACTCAATTTGTTGGTGAGTGACGTATCTATAGCTTTCCTATATCCTTGGTCTTGCTTTCAGTAAGATGTCGATCAGAAGGTCCGGACGCTTGCTGGCACGCTTTGAAGTTGCCGAGGAAGAGCAAGCCCCACCTGTTCGTGGCCGTGGACGTGGTCGCGCTCCCGTACGTGGACGTGGACGTGCTCGTGGTCGTGGACATGCCCCTATCCTAGGACGAGGCCGAGGCATTGTGGTGCCACCGCCACCGCCTCCGCCCATCGGACAAGACGATGCGGAAGACAGAGAAGAGGAGGAAGCCGAAGGAGAGCCTGAGCCACACCCAGCTCCCCAGGGTCGTGGGCGTGGTCGTGGCCGTGGAGGAGCACCACCACCGCCACCGCCTAACCTAGATGAGGTGATGGCCCTCCAGACTCAGCTGATGCAGAGGATGGCTGACGCCGTCGAGAACCGAGCCGGTGGGAACCGCAACGTCCCGGTGGAGGAGGACTTCGCCAAGAAGATCGAGAGGTTCCTCCGTCTGAAGGCCCCCACCTTCAGCTACTCGGATGATCCTCTCGAGGCCAATGACTGGCTCCGCGTGATCGAGATGAAGCTCGACCTCACCGCCTACACCGACGAGGAGTGTGTCGCTCTCACCGTCCACCAGCTCGAGGGTCCTTCCAATTCATGGTGGGACAACTACTCCGGGAGTCACCCGAACCCAGTGTTCATCACCTGGCTGGAGTTCTGTGAGGTGTTCCGCGAGCAGTACCTGCCGAAGGAGCTCATGACCCAGAAGGCTCAGGAGTTCCGCACCATGACTCAGGGTGCGATGAGGGTGGAGGAGTACGAGAGGCACTTCATGAAGATGATGCGCTATGCCCCTGACGACACCAACACCGATGACAAGAAGCAGTTCTGGTTTCTGCGAGGCCTCCACCATGGTCTCCGCCAGGGATTGAAGGCCAGCGAGCACAAGTCCCTTCGCCACCTGGTGAACATGTCTATCGCGCTCAAGGAAGAATGGAGGGGGCATGAGGAGCGCATGAAGGGCAAGAAGAGGTTCGGAGATCGGGACCATGGCGACCGATCCTTCCAGAGGCCGAGGAGTGGGCAGAGCAACCTGCTCCGTGGGAGCTACCGCCTGGGGAACAACCAACCCGGACGTGGCTTCGGAGGGAACCGTGCACCGCACCCAGGAGGAAGGAGCAACTACCAGCAGCAGGGTGGTGGCTACAACCGCCCGCAGCAGAGCGCGACGAGACCCAGCACCGGAGGTTTCACCCCGACGTGCTACGCCTATGGCAAGCAAGGCCACAAGTCGTACGAGTGCCCCAGCAAGAAGACCGCTGCTACACCTGCCAGGGCACCAGCTCCAGGACAGAGGCCACCTCAGGCTGCTCCCCAGCCGGCCGCTGATCGCGGAAGCCTCAACCTCCTGACTAAGGAGGAGGCTGCCGACGCTCCTGACGTCGTGATCAGTGAGTTTTTAGTTTGTGGTGCTAAGGCTTTGATTTTGTTTGCTACTGGTGCAACTAGTTCATATGTGTCCTCTAACTTTGTAAACAAACTGTCTCTCCCCATGACTCCCCGACCGAAACCGATTATAACGAGCTTACCGCTCGGAGATATCAGTTGCACCCTGCTATGCAAAGGGGTGGAGATGTTCATCAAGGGTCACAAGTTCCTCGGAGATCTGACCGTGCTGAAGTCCAATGGGATTGATGTTATTCTGGGCATGGATTGGATCACCACTCACAAAGGGGTTATCTCCTCATCACCCCGACAAGTGACCCTGATGCACCCGAAGGGAACGAAGATCACATTTGAGCCGTTGAAGTCTCGGGAAGTACCAGCTGTGTACAACCTCTCTACGAAGATAGTGGCCGATGTTCCAGTGGTTTGTGAGTACCCCGATGTCTTTCCTGATGATCTGCCGGGGTTACCACCAGACCGCGACGTAGAGTTCATGATCAACCTAGTGCCAGGTACAGCGCCCGTGGCACAGAGTCCTTACAGAATGGGCAAGTTAGAGCTGGCAACGCTGAAGGAGGAGTTGGAAGCTCTCCGTGAGAAGGGGTACATCCGACCGAGTGCATCACCTTGGGCTTCCCCGGTGATGTTTGTGCCGAAGAAGGATGGGACGCAACGGCTGTGCGTCGATTACCACACTCTTAATGCGGTGACCATCAAGAACAAGTACCCGTTGCCACGCATTGATGACCTGCTAGATCAGTTGAAGAAGGCCAAGTACTTCAGCAAGATTGACCTTCGATCCGGCTACCATCAAATGAAGATTCGCCCCGAGGACATCTACAAGACAGCGTTTGTGACCTGGTACGGGCAGTATGAGTTCACTGTCGTATCGTTCGGTCTTACGAACGCTCCTGCTTACTTCATGAACATGATGAACAAGGTGTTCATGGATGAGTTGGACAAGTTTGTTGTGGTTTTCATTGACGACATCTTGGTCTTCTCGGAAACTACAGAAGAGCATGAAGAGCATCTGAGGATTGTGCTGGAGAAGCTGAGGCAGAATTAGTTGTATGCCAAGTTCAGCAAGTGCGAGTTCTGGCTAGAAGAAGTGGCTTTTCTTGGGCATGTGTTGTCAGGAGAGGGAGTTGCAGTTGATCCCTCAAAGATCGAAGCTGTGTCAAAGTGGCAGTCACCCAAGACAGTGACAGAGGTCAGGAGTTTTCTCGAGATGGTAGGATACTACCGCCATTTCATCGAGAACTTCTCCAATATTGCGAAGTCGATGACCGAGTTGCTGAAGAACAACACGCCATTCGTGTGGTCAGAGAAGTGTGAAGCAAGCTTCCAAGAGCTCAAGACCCGACTCACCACAACTCCTGTGTTGACACTTCTCGACGACAACAAGGACTTTGTGGTGTACTGTGATGCTTCGAGGCAGGGTCTTGGTTGTGTGCTGATGCAGGAAGGCAAGGTGATCGCTTATGCTTCAAGGCAGCTTCGGAAGCATGAAGAGAACTACCCGACACATGACCTTGAGTTAGCAGCTGTTGTTCATGCGCTGAAGATATGGAGGCACTACTTGATGGGCAACAAGTGTGAAATGTACACGGATCACAAGAGTCTGAAGTATATCTTCACCCAGTCAGAGTTGAACTTGAAGCAGCGGAGATGGCTAGAGTTGATAAAGGACTACGACCTTGACATTCACTACCACCTAGGCAAGGCGAATGTCGTGGCCGATGCTTTGAGTCGAAGAAGTTACTGCAACAACCTGATGGTGTAGAAGGAACAGCCAGAGTTGTACAAGGAGATGGAGCGATTGCAGCTTGACATCATCGAGAAGTGTCAGCTCAACGAGTTGAGGGTGAAGTACAACCTAGAAGACCAGATCAGGCAAGCCCAGAAGAAGTGTCCTAAGATTGAGGAAGTGAAAGACCTGCTGACGAGAGGCAAGGCCCCTGACTACCGCATAGATGATCAAGGCACGTTGTGGTTGAAAGATCGCATATATGTGCCTAGTGGTGAGGATATTCGGAAGACGATTCTGAGGGAAGCACACGATTCACAGTATTCCATTCACCCCGGTTGCACCAAGATGTACCAGGACCTGAGAGTGTCACCGCTTAGAGGCACGAAGAGGTTCCACGTGAAGGGGAAGCTAGCCCCGAGGTTCATTGGACCCTACCAAATTGTGGCAAAGGTGGGGGAAACTTGCTTATAGGCTGGAGTTACCGTCTGATCTTGCCGGAGTGCATCCTGTGTTCCACATATCGCAACTCCGGAGGTGCCTCGACCCGAAGCTTGACAAGCATGTCTCCACCGATGCTATCGACTTGCAAGACAACTTGGAGTACTTGGAGTACCCGACAAAGATTCTGGTTTGGGCCGAGAAGGCTACCAGGAGTACCACCACTCGCTTCTGCAAGGTGCTTTGGAGCAATCACACCGAGCGAGAAGCGACATGGGAGAAAGAGTCAGTCATGAGAGAGAAGTACCCGCATCTCTTCGAGACGGAGGTAAGTTCTTAATCTCAAGGACGAGATTCTTTTGAGGGGGGGAGTCTGTAACATCCCGCAAATTTCATTACGGAATGTTAATTATAAAAATGAGGATTTAAAATTTTCGGTGAATTATTTGAGTGCTTGTCAAATTAATTAAGGATGTCTTCCATTTTCTCTCCTATAATTCCTAGATTTATTTTTGAATTAAATAAAATTTGCTAGGAAATATAAAATGTTAGTGTGAGAAACTTGGAGTTCATTTGGTTTATTTGGATTTATTTGTGTGGGCTCAAATTTGAATTCCCATTCAAATTTGAACCAAAATTTTGAAAAGGGTTTATAAGGATTAGAAAAGGAAAAAGGGAAGATCTCTGATGGGCCTCGAGTCCAACCGCGAAGTCTGCTGGACCACCTCCTTCTCTTTTTCCGAGATCACCACACATCCCCTTACTTCCCCCGGTTCAGCCCATCACAACCCACTCCACACGCCGGCCCATTCACCACCTACCTCCCCCGCGTCGAGACGCTGCCAGGCGGGCTCGATCTCGCGTCACGACCGACGTCACCCCATCATCCTCCTCTTTTCCCCTTTAGCTGACGCCGGCGCGCCAAAGCGATGCCGCGCCGCCCATGGCCGCCGTCGCGATGCGCCCCCACGCCCACCTTTGCATCCCGACCGACCACATGCCCCACTCCGCACCCTCCTCCATAAATAGGCCGCCGCCGCAGCCCCTGGGGCTCCCAACCATAGCTGCCGGGGACTCATCCCCTTTTGCCACACGCCGCTGTTCGTCGGAGGAGAAGGAGAAGGGGGGAGAGGAGAAGGAAGCCGGAGGCCGTCCGCGAGCTCGCCGTCACTGCCGTGAAGACCGGAGGCCGCCCGCGGGACTCCTGGACGCCAAGAAGCCGTGAACACTGATGACGCCTTCTTCCTCTGCTTCCTCTGTCCGCGCCGCCGTCTCATTCCTCGCCGACGACCCCGCTCCACCCCTCTACACCAACGCCTACACGTCGGCCAGTGGCCACCGAGATTAGGCCGTGCTCTCCCGCATATCCGTTGAGGTCCCGGCCTTCGAGCCGAGGGAGAACGCCCTACCCGCGTCACCGCCGCCGCCGCGCTCGCCGCTGTGTGAAGCCGGCCTTCGTGCCGTGTTAGGAAATCTTGCAGGTGCCACCGCCTTCACCACGTGCACGCGCTCGCCTCCGCCGTTTGCCTTGACACCCGTAGACATGCACGTCGGAGTCGCCCGCTGCCCTGTTCGCCGCGCCGCCGTGGCCATTGCCGCGCCGGGTTGCCTCGCGCACGCGAGAGCAGGGGGTGAAAGGCGACGCCGTTGGGGGTTCTCCATGCACGCCTCATCGCCGGCACGGCCGCGCGCCCAAACGCAATCTTGCCTGGCCACGAGAGCCCTGCGCTGCACCGCCGCGAGCGCCGGCCGGAGCCTGCCCTGGCCAAGATGGCCCTGTGCGTGTTGACAAGGGGCAAAGCCCCGGTCTTTGGCCTGTTTCCACTTCACCAGCTGCAAGCACGCACACAATGGCGCCTTTGCACCCTCAAAAGCCCGCACCGGCGACCATCCACACTGCGTCGCCGCGCCCCATGCCGCGCCGTCGCTGTTGAGGTCGCCGCTGGTCCCAAGGTGCCACCCTTTTGGCCTTAAACGATGTGCAAGCGCCTCCGGAGTCTGGCCCCGCCGTTCGTTGACCAAACTGCCGCGCACCTTGCCGCCGGCGAACGTTACCGCGCCGGAGCTCCGCTGGAGCATTTCGTCGAACACGCGACAGCACCGGCCAAAACCCCTGGGGTTTTGGCCACACACGCACGCACACACACACAACTCGCTGCAGAGGATCCGGTTGGATCCCGTGCGGCTGGCCACCCACGGCCAGGCCACACGCTGGGCCGCACGGCGCAGCGCCGCATCGAGCACGCCCCGGATCCCGCGCGCCTGGCCACACCAGCAGCCACGCGGGCTGCCACGCGTACAGCCACCGGCTTAAAGCCAGGCACGTGGCTGCCGCGTCAGCCGTAGGCCCAGCCAGCCGCCGGCTTTAAGCCCTGCTAGAGACAGTTAGAGTTAGCTAGGAGCTAGCGTAAAGTATGTATTATTGTGTATGTGTATTTTATTTTCAAAAATCTATTTAATCTTTGGAAATTCATATTAAATCCATTTTAACTCCGAAAAATATGAAACTTCTTCTGAAAATCTTCTAAAAATCCAAACTCCGCGCTAGGCTAGAGTTTGCCTCATTTTGGGTCTTATTTGTTCCTTCTCGTGGATTTATTGCAATTAGCCGCCAGGTTATTTATTTAAATACGATTTTAGGAGCCGCCAGAGCCGGAGAGCTGAACCAGGACTACGACGACGACCTCGGCTACGACAACTACTAGGTTCACGCCCGACCATTCTTTGAATGCCCATTAGGCATGGCATTTAGAACTGCTAGTGCTTTATTTACTGCATAGTGATGGATATGATGAACCCGTGCATAGCCTCTTTTACATACTTGTCCTTGATTGACCTACTACTACTGCTTTACTTATGTTAGATGATGTGCTGAGCTTGCTACGCATGTGTTGGGATTATTGTGGTAGTTTCTTGGCGTGTGTGGGGAAAACCGGCAGGAGAAGGTGTTTTGGGATATTTTGACAGGGGTGAGCTCGAGACAACCCAAACTGGGATCGGGGGCCAGGGATCGTCTTCTCGGACGTTGCCCAGTTTGGTGCCTATGGCGGGTACATTGTTTTAGGAGCACAGGTGTTGGGGATTTTGGATGACTTGGAGGATAGGAGCTCGCCCCGGTCTGAAACCGAGTGGGTCGCCTGTTACACGGGACTTTCGTACACACCACCTCGCCGAGAGTGGGGATAGGGCCGTTCGACCCTAGCAAGTGCGATGCCATACCTGCCAGTAGGATAGAGGGTATCAGTGAGAGGGTTAGGGTGAAGTCCCTTCCCTTTGGGCGCTCCCCGTGCGGCCACACGGGGGCATTTTCACAGTTCTGGGGCGGACCTTTGCGAAGGACCGCAACGAGACCCAGATGCAGTATGGGATCGTAACTCCTAGGTGTTCGTTCGGTAGGATAGGCTCGGTTGGCCGTACACCGTCCGGGTACTATTTCGAGTTGGGTACTGGTGTACACGCTCTGCAGAGTTTAGATCTATACGTATAGCCGTGTCCTCGGTTATGGACATGCCCGTTGTTTCTCCGACTCTTACGTTTTGGGATTTCTACCTTCCCCCTTACAGGATGAGAGTGTTTTGGTGAGCCGTGATTGTTCTCGGGGAGAGGAGAGTTGCTCCCTCTACCTCGCGGATCCGGGAGCAACCATTGAGGTGCGAGGAGTGGGAGTTCTCGCACCGACCCTAGATGGAGATAGGAGATGGTGACGGTGATCTGGGTGACCAGATGTATCCGTTTGCGGATGAGAGACATGGGATATGGTGGGATTATGGAGATATTACTCTATTTATGATGCTGTTGCTGCATAGGAAACCCAGCTACTACCTTGATATGTTCTTTTCCCTTAGAAGTAGGCCACTTAAAGCTTGCATACGGTTGGTGATGTGGACCTATCCCGATCCTTGGGGATAGCCCCTGAGCTTGCAGGGTACGAGTCTGACTACGACAACAACGCCGACGGATGGTACGACTGAGGGGGCACGCTGCTTCGCTCAAGGATGCCTGTGGGAGATGACTGAAGACAGAGACACCTTTTGGAAGCTAGCTACCGCTGTGTAGGCTCTTATTTCTGTTATTCCGCCAAGAGGTGTGTATTGATGTACTCTGATTATTCAGGACATGTAATAATCAGATTATTATTCGTGCTCTGATGCTTTATTTCGTTGTATGACTGTGATATTTATCTGTGATGAATGCTTGTGTGTGATAGCGTCTGATCCGGGGACTATCACGAGACAGAATGCTGGGTTTTCTGTTTTTGAAAACCCAGGGCGTTACACGGGTACCCTTGAGTAACCCACGGGTAGAATTTCATACCCTTAGTCTTGCCCGTGGGTAGAATTTTATACCCGTACTCTTACCTGCGGGTAGAATTCTATACCCTTACCCTTACCCAACAGGTTAGGGTACCCGCGGGTACCCTTACTCATGGGTAAAACTGCCATCCTTAGTTAGAGGGGTTGATGTATGATCGCAACTGAGAGACATGGGTACCCATGGGTCCCCACCGGCCAGGGTCCCAGGGGCCCCTGGCAAGTGGACCCGACCTTCCAGAAGACTCGCCGACCTGCAAAGTGGGCCCAGCGACCTTATCCGCACCTCCGAAGATCGTGGGCGACCTTGTCAGGATCCCGGAAGACCCGTGAAGCCTTGGTGTGCAAGTCAAGACATGGCGACCTAGCGTGCCGCCGCCTGCAGCTCTGAGTATCGTGGGATACTCCTTGTAATCCGGGAGATAAGCTTCCCACAGTTGTAACCGACCCCGACATGGGTCAACCGACCTGCGCATGCAAACCCTAACCCGTCCCCCCATATAAGGCGGCCTAGGGTTCCATGCACGGGGACAACCCATCTTCATCCTCGCATAATCCACCACAACTGGATGTAGAGTTTTACTCTCCAGAGGCCTGAACCAGTATAAACCCTTGTCTCCTTGTTCTTCGCCGCCATACTCGCCTAGTTCCGTGTGCATCCCGTGCACAACCACTTACGCTCTTAGGTCCTGATCCTCCATTAACCTGCAAACCACTAGGGCAACCCCCTAGCGGATTTGTCCAGGTCTCACCCCTTGACAGTTGGCACGCCAGGTATGGGCGATCGGGAACTCACTGTGCAGCATGGTGGCCCAATCTGGTGTCGTCTTCTCGGCGAGCATGGCGGCCTTCCTCGCCGACCCTGTGGAGATCTGCTTTGGATCCTTCACGTCAACCTCTCCTACTCCGGCAGCCTCGACTCCTCCAGCGACCTCCGAGAAGGTCGTCACGGCGTCCGCCGCCGCCTCCGTTCTTGATCTAGTATCATCAAGTGGTCCATCGAGCTAGGCGAGTTCGACCTAGAGTTCTGCCCGAGGCAGGCCATCAAGTCCCAAGTCATTGCAGACTTCATCTCGTAGTGGACAGAGATCCAACAGCCTCCACCGTCGGAGCGACCTGAGCACTGAAAAATGTACTTCGATGGTTCCATGAACCTCGAAGGAACCGGTGCGGGTGTCTTGTTCATCTCCCCCAGGGCGACTACCTCAAGTACGTGCTACAGATCCACTACAAGGCGTCCAACAACGACGCTGAGTATGAGGCCCTCATCCACGGGCTACGCATCGCTGTCTCCCTCGGGATCAAGCGCCTCATGTCCTACGGCGATTCCAAGGTCGTCATCGACCAAGTCAGCAAGGACTCCGAAGCCAGGAAGGACACGATGGATGCCTACTATGCTGAGGTGCTCAAGCTCGAGCGTCACTTTGAGGGGCTTGAGTTCCACCACGTCTGCCGCAACAACAATGTTGCGGCCGATGTCCTCTCGAAGCTTGGCTCCAAACACACGCTGGTTTCGGCCGGTGTGTTCATCCAGGACCTACGCAAGCCATCCATTAAACTCATCGCTGACCCAAAGTCGCCTGATGATGAGGTGACCTCGCCCACAGGTTTTGAAATCCTCATGGTCAACACAGAAGAAGACTGGCGCCTTGACTTCATCGCTTTCATCCTCGAACACCGAGTGCCTGAGGATAAGGTGGAGTAGGAAAAGATCATGAGGCGTAGTGCCAACTACGTCGTCATCGGCAATGAACTCTACCGGAGGTCCGCCTCCACCGGGGTATTGATGAAGTGCATCCTACGATTTGAGGGCCTCAGGCTCTTGGATGAGATCCACGGCGGCGAATGCGGCAACCATGCCGCCTCTTCCAACCTGGTGGGCAAGGTCTTCAGGTCTGGCTTCTACTGGCCCACGGCCATGGCTGATGCCCAGGAACTTGTATGTCGATGCAAGGGGTGTCAGTTCTTCGCTAAATAGCAGCACCTCCCGGCTCAGGCCCTAAGGACCATCCCTCCGTCCTGGCCCTTCGTAGTATGGGGTCTCGACTCTGTGGGACCTTTCAAAACCGCCCCCGGCGGCTACAAGCACATCATCATGGCGGTGGATAAGTTCACCAAGTGGATCGAGGTCCGTCCCGTATCCAAACAGGATCGTCACCAACCTTGGCACGGCCTTCACGGGAGCCGAATTCTGGGACTTCTGTCAAGACAGTCTGATCGATGTGTACTACTCCTTGGTGGCGCACCCGCGGTGCAACGGCCAGGTCAAGCGGGCCAATGGTATGGTCCTACAGGCCATCAAAGACCGTATCTTCGACGGCTTAGCGCCCTACGCTACCAGGTGGCTCTCAGAGCTCCCTCATGTCCTCTAGGGTCTCAGGACCCAAGTCAGCTCGGCTACAGGGTACTCACCCTTCTTCCTGGTCTACGGGTCAGAGGCCATCCTCCCCACGGACGTGGCCTTCGGTGCTCCTCGCATCTAGAACTTCGACGAAGGGGAAGTAGAGCAAACACGTCGGCTCGACCTCGACAGCGTCAAGGAACATCGTGTGGCCGCGCTCATGCGCCACACCCGCCACGACCAGCAGCTACATCGCTACCACGACCGCAACGTGCGGGAGCGTTCCTTCAACGTTGGCGACCTAGTCTTACAGCGGATCCAGAATACCAATCGCACAAGCTCTCTGCACCTTGGGAAGGCCCCTTCATAGTTAAGGAGGTCATTGGACCGGTGACCTATCGCCTCCAATGGGCCGATGGCCAGGGCGTCCCAAACCCCTGGAACATCGAGCATTTACGTTGCTTCTATCCTTAGGAGCTTTGTATCACAATAAAGCTATGTACTCTATCCTTTGTAATTTAATATATATATAAAGATTTCTCTTTTGACCTGCTTGTTTTCTGTTCACCCCTCCCCTTCGACACGCTCGGGGGCTTGGTTTAAAACTGGACCCCTTACGCTCAGGGGCTTGTCTTTAAGCTCGGCCCTTCACGCTCGGGGGCTTGGCTTCGCCAACCTAAGGGTCGTTCGACCTAGGGTTTCTACCTTTCTTTTTTACCAGTGTTCCCTTACCACAACTTTTTGTGCGCCTTATAAGTATTCCTAGGTCGAAGGGCTGCTTGACCTTGGGTCCCTGACCCCCCTCCGCGCGTCGGCTGCACATAAGCCTCCACGTCGAGTCGTGTAATCGGTAAGCCGTTCCTCCACTGAGTTGGGTTAGCGGGGGGAAAGGGGTCTCGCAACTTCATTACCTTTGCGTTCTTATAAGGAGTATACGAAGTCAAATAAGGGATCACGTTAACTTAATCAAACATGTCTTCTTCATTCATGCAAGGATTATCTTACATCAAAAGGGTCCACGACCCATTGTTACTAACTGTTTGCTACGACCTAATTTACATCTACAGGTCTATTTTCTTCATAACCTCCTCCGCGGCGGCCTGAATATCTTCGCGGCCCACCAGCTGCGACAAGTTGAGCTCCTCCTTGACCTTCTCAAGGTCGAAGGATGGATCATGATGCTTCACCGCGGCCAACGTGGTAGCAGTGGCGAGCTTGCCGCTGTCTGCCAACAAGGTCTTCACGTGACCTTCCGCCTCCTCCAGCCGCGCGATGAGCTCCTGTGGCCCGCCTTCGACCTTGGGGACATAAACGTCCACAAGGTACTCGGCGGCCTCCTTGAGGTCGTCCAGCTCCTTCTGAAGATCTGCAGTCATCTCTTGATGGTCAATGAGGGGTTGCATCTCCCGGCCAAGGTCGATCTCTAGATCCCTATGCGCCCCAAATTCATAAGCAGCTTTACGAGTGAAGTATGACTCACTGGCGACAACCTCCTTGTGCTTCTCCTTGAGGACCTTCACCTGTTCCTTTGACTCCTTAAGGTCCTTCTTCAAGGCAGTCTCCCTCTTCTTGGCCTCTGCAAAAGCCAAGGTCAGAATGGCCCCCCACGACGTGAATGCAATAAGACTAAGCGCGTCCCTTGACGTACCTGTGGCGGCAACCTTCAGATTGTCCTCTGCTTCCTTCGCCTTCAGCTTTGCAGCTTCAAGCTCCTGCTTTAAGGCCTCCATAGCCTTGTCCTTCAAGATCACCTCATCCTTGAGGCTCCTTATTTCCTTTGCGGCCTCAGTCTTGGCCTGAAGCATGGCCTCTCGCGTCGTGGCCAGCTCCGCGTGAAGCTTGGCGCCCTCCGTTAGCAGGTTCGCCCTCGCCTGCAAATGCTCGACAAGAGTCTGCACCAACACATTAAGAAAGATCGTCAAATCAAGGCGCTTGGGTGAACTAAAGATGTAGCCCCAAAGGTAATATTAGCTCACCATGAGTGTCCTGCCGATTGTCTTCACCGCCTCCGTGATGGTCGCTTGCGCCATCTTGAAGTCGGCAAGGTCTTTCGCGTCGGTGAGGACGTCATCCTCCCACGGAGTGCCGGTGTAGAGGCACCGGTGCCGTTCGTCCCCCCCCCCCCCGCCTCCTCCTCCGATTTCCGCCAACCGCGTCTCCGGCGGGCTCGACTTAGGCGGGTCCTGCTGGTGAAGGCCTTCCTCCTACCGCGTGCTGTTAGCAGCGACCTTGGCCGCCGCCGCCGTCATGGTCTCAAGGACCTTGCTGGTAACATCCCCGCCTGAGGTCGCCAGCGACTGCCCCACCGGCAACTTCTCGAGCTTCCGCCCAAAGGCCTCTTGACCTGAGGTGTTCTTGCTTGTACCTGATGCAGCGGGTGTCACCCTGCCCAAGATGCACTAATTTGTCAGTACGATGCACCCGACAAGTCGCGAAGGTCGAATAAGAGCAAGAAAAGCAAGTTCGACGACGTACCCGCTGCTGGATTTCAGCCGAACCTGAAACGGCCTGGGTGGCGCCCGCCTTGGCTTCTTCTGCAACCCTTGGTCGCTCACGCCTCTCGCGCTCGGCTTCAGCTATTGCTCGCTTACAACACCGAGCGCGGTGTCATCTCCTCCCGCGGCCACTACATCCCTCGACCCTGCGGCGACGTCGTGCGACCGCGCATCATCCTGCTCCTCGAAGACGACCTTGGTGCTAGTCGTTGCCGTCTCCGACGAGGCAGTGGTGTCCTTCCTCTTCCTCTTCTTCTTCTTCTCCGCCTCAATGGTGGCAGAGATGATCTTGACGCCCTTGTGCGCTGAGATCTTACCAGTGGCCTGCTGCGTACGACGAGTCATTGGCGCGGAGCTCGCCACGGGCGGATCCTCATCATCACTACCCCCCCACTGATGAGTCGGAGAGGTAGTTGTCAAAGTACTCTTGCGGTAGGTTCCGGATGTCCTCCGCCGCCCAGACCTTGAAGTTGCGCTCGCCCTCATCTACGAGGGAGCCGGGCTGCAGAACAAGGCCTCACGACCCTGCAACAGGCGACCTTCGTCTCAGAAACAGGGGAATGCAAACTCAACAAAAACAAAGGAATCAAGGTCGATCAGTGACGTACCACTTCAGCAGGCCGCTTGAGGGAGAACGCCTTGGGACATGTCCGGTTCCGGATCACCCCATTGAAGAGTTCCCTCACCCGTGCCACCATCTCCTGCTTGGAGACCTTGCGATGCGCCACACGGGTCGGGTCGGCCTGGCCCCAGTACTCGTAGGCTGGATGCACCCGATATTGAATCGGCTGCAGCAGCCTCTGGCTAAAGCTGATGGCCACTGCGCCACCTGTCAGCCCCTCCGCCTTCAGCGTCGCGAGGTCTTCCAGCAGCGTCTTGATGCTGTCCATCTCCCTCGATGTCAACTGGTTGGTCCACTCCGGCACCGGGACCGGCGCGAGCCCTGACCTAGTGGCCAGCACTGGCTTCGGGTTGTCGATGTAGAACCACCCTCGCCTCCAGCCTTGGGTGTTGTCCGACAGCTCCATGTCGATGTACACCGTCTTCATGTTTCGGCGTAGCATGAAGCTGACGGCCCCGACGATGCTGTTCTTCCCCATCTTCTTGACCTCGAACAAGTATCGCCACAGGTCGAAGTGTGGCGGTATCCCCAAGTATGCCTCACACAGGTGGATGAACGAGGAAATTGTGGTGATGGCGTTGGGGACGAGGTGTACCAGGTCGATGCGGTAGAAGTGGAGCAGCCTGCGGAAGAAGTCGCCCGCCGGGACTCCAAATCCGCGCTCGATGTACGCGACGAATGCGACGGTCTCCCCGGTCCCTTCGGAGGGGAAGGCCTCGCCGACGGCTAGCCTCCAGCCCACCTGCTCCCGGGGCTTCAGTAGCCCGTGCTCCACCAGACTCTTGAGCTGCGCCTCCGTCACCGTCGAATGCTCCCACACGTGCTCCGGGGCCGGCGCCTGCTCTGGGGCCATTTCTTCTTCATCGAAGCTGGTGGATCTAGCTCTAAACACCACCAGCGACTTTTGGCGCATACAGCGGCGCTGGGCGTGGTGGATCTAAGCACGGCGGCACCGGCGAATCGACACACTAAAGCTCCTGGCGGCAGACTGAAAACCCTAGCTGTTGCGGGGAATGGAAGTGAGTGGGGTCCCCGACCCTCCACTCAGCCTTTTATAACTGGGCCGCCTTAGTGCGGTGGGCCGTGACGCCCCAAACATCCCTTCGGATTCGGTGATATTCCCGGTGACCCAACGAATACATCGCCCAACGGCTCTTTCAGCCTAACGGCTCCATGCAGTAATGGCTCGTGCCATGTGGGAATCCATGCCCGTTGGCCTTCCGCCCAACGGCTCAATGTCCATGGACCCGTTATGCCTTAGTTCAAGCCCCTTACCCATCATTTTCTCCAAGGTCTCCTGGCCTCTGACGACCTCCGGGTCCATGATAACACCTTCACAAGGTCGACAGGTACTACCACTTGGTAGGTTGCCTCAGCTCTCACTATCGGGTTCACACCCCTGGCTCCTAGGTCCTGCTACCTATTGGATCGCCTTAGCCTTCGTGGCTGGTTTATACCAACGGCCTCGTGCTTAAAGGCTCCACTGCCCGTTGGCGGCCTCCGGGTCAAGTAGCACCTCCCTGGGGTCGCTAAGGTCCTGCTACCTACTGCCATTGCCTTAAATGGCTACACCAACGGCCCTGTGCTTAATGGCTCCACTACCCGTTGGCGACCTCTTGGTCAATTAGCACCTCCCCGAGGTCGCTAAGGCCCTGCTGCCTTCTTGGTCGTGTAGACCTAGAATTTCCAGGTTGACTACCTACGTTGTGCCACTGCACAACGGCTGTGTCGACCCATTTCGACACGGGCTCCTTGTCTCTACGAAAGGCCTCCTGAAGGTCGGCGTGCTATTACAGCCCTGCCGGGACCTTGGTATCTGTAGCATTGTAGGCTGGGCGCCCTTACAACTACTAAAACCATGACACTCATGTAAAACTATATTTACAGCTTCATAGGCTACAAGGAGTTTGACCCTTGGCCAAATTACAAGATACAAAGATCTTAAAGGTCATGAATTAGCTTCCAAAGTGCTTACGACTCAGTCTACACTAATAAGGCTTGTCGCAAGCTTTCTTCTAGCTTCAGGACCTACTCTACGACCTCTACAGCCACCGTGGAGGTAGCTGCCACACAGCCACCTCTACTCGCGCACCAACCGGTCTCCTGCGGCGCCCAGCGTCAAGTCTGAGCTCCCCCGCAAGATTGCAGAAGGTCCAAGCTTTAACACCAACCTCGCCGGGTGGAGTGCGGCGTTCACCAGCATCACATCAGGCCTGAAAGTGTCAGGGCCGATGATGCAACTGCTGCTTCATACTCCTTCCGGGCTCCTCGGCGGGGCTGGGAGAAGAGGCCAATCGAGTTCTTCGAGCCTCGCAAGCATTCTTCTAGCTCCAAGCATGAACTACATCAACTCTACACTCTGGTGGGCGGACACAAGCCCATGGTATGGCAATATTACTACACTGGATCATCTTGGATCACCTTTGAAGATTGGTACGATTTGCTTCAAGCCTTAGGTACCTATTTATACCACCAAGCACCTGCCATTCAGTCTTATCCGCAAGCCAACTTGCGTGGCGTCCTTATCCTCAAGATCACTGTACCCTCATGGAGCACGAGGTCACTGTTCGCCCGTGGGAGGCACTGGCGCGCTTGTCCCCTACCTGACCACGTCCTGGAGCACCTTTTGTCTTTTGCGGGTGATAGCGACCTGTGCTTCATCAGTATGCTGGCCCGTGACCGTACAGTGCCCTTGTGACTCTGGCTGCGCCAGACCTGTCACCTGCTGACCTCTGCAAGATTCTGGAGCGGTTGTCCTATAGCATTGACATAGCAAGAGCATCTGTTTCTTAAGTAGAAGGTCGTAGGTTCGGATTATTTCTCTCTTCTTCTTTGGAGCATCAAACCGGCCATCCTGGTTGCTTTACTGCTCGGGGGCTACTACACTACTGCATCTTCAACGCCCTATTTTCTTCAGGTCACCTCGACCTAATGGAAGCCTGCTTCCCTCATATCTCTGCTCGACCTACCCTTGGTAGGCTGGTTGACCTTACTGAAGGTCACGACTGCTACTACGACATGCCTGACTTCGGTCAGGTCGGCGGTTCTGCAAGATCTACGCCTCGTCCTCACTTCGACCTCATGGCCCTTCAGCCCAGAAGCTCGATGTTCAACTTCATGCGCTCATCGGAGGGGTTTCTTTTCTTTTTTGATCCCCGTGCACCCTTCACAACCTCGACGGTGCCGCGCCTTGCTACTCCTCGACACAACCTCGCCTCAGCTGCTACGCCTACACGTCGATCGGGGACTTGAGAGACATGGGTACCCATGGGTCCCCACCGGCCAGGGTCCCAGGGGCCCCTAACAAGTGGACTCGACCTTCCAGAAGACTCGCTGACCTGCAAAGTGGGCCCAGCGACCTTATCCGCACCTCCGAAGACCGCGGGCGACCTGGTCAGGATCCCGGAAGACCCGCGAAGCCTTGGCGTGCAAGTCAAGACATGGCGACCTGGTGCGCCGCTGCCTGCAGCTCCGAGTATCGCAGGATACTCCTTGTAATTCGGGAGATAAGCTCCCCATAGTTGTAACCGACCTCGACACAGGTCAACCGACCTGCACATGCAAACCCTAGCCCGTCCCCCATATAAGGCGGCCTAGGGTTCCATGCACGGGGACAACCCATCTTCATCCTCGCATAATCCACCACAACTGGACGTAGCGTTTTACTCTCCGGAGGCCTGAACCAGTATAAACCCTTGTCTCCTTGTGCTTCGCCGCCATACTCGCCTAGTTCCGTGTGCATCCCGTGCATAACCACTTACGCTCTTAGGTTCCGATCCTCCATTAACCTGCAAACCACTAGGGCAGCCCTCTAGCGGATCTGTCCAGGTCTCACCCCCTGACAGCAATGAAGAGATCTGGGTTCAATTCCTCATTGGAGCGAATTTACGGGCCTGGTTAAAAAAATTCCCTCGCCGGTGAACCGGGGTTCAAGAATTTTCTAAGTCTGGATTAGATTCTCTTCTTTTAATAAAGATCATGAGGCGGTCTTAACCCCACCAACTTAATTTGTGTGAACGGTGCAGACGGTGCTGACAATACGGCTTTCTTCCTATATGAAAGAAACACGGCTGCCGAGTGCCGGCCGACTCCCGGGCACCGGTCGGTCCTGACGTAGCGACGATGTCCAGCTGCCCTTTGCCCACGCCGATGACCACAACTTCCAGTCTTCCACCTCGACCATCGATACTGAGATGCATGCAAGGCTCCTTGTACATCCTCAATTCAATGCATGGAACGGCCAGGCGGCCGGGCAGTTTCGGTCGTCCTGCTGGGTCCCGGCCTTTAGGCCAGCCAGGCTGTGCTACGACTACGATGCGGGGCCGCACCACACACGGCAAGTCGGCAACACTGCTGCAGCTGCTAGTCACATACTCGCATGACTAGACTTAAGTACTTAACAAGTCTCCACGTACGGGACCGGTTTCTTCTCCGGGTCTGAGACCGACGCGTGATTGGAATAGTGGCATAGTGCTTGCAGTGTCGTGACTCGTGAGGCGCCCAGCTCGTCGGTCGTCGCGGTTGCGGGTAGTGCGCCTGTCTCAGCGTTTGCCTGGTCCTGTTTAGTTCGTTGAAAAATTTTGGCGAAAATTTTTGGGTTCCTTCCAAAGTTTATTAAGAGTATTAAATATAGATGACGAGGGTCTGGATTAGGGCCCCATAAGCAACAAGTTGATCTACTTGGAGATGGAGTCCTCTGACACCATTGACAATGTCAAGGTTAAGATCCAGGACAGGGAGGGATGCAGATCTTCGTCAAGACCCTCACTGACAAGACTTCCCCACTTCCGAGTATCTTCCGCCTCGCACGAGTACTCTCCGCCTCGCACAAGTACGCTTCGTCTCCGAGTACACTCCGCCTCGTCCCCGACTACTCGTTCGCACGAGTAACCTCCGTCTCCAACTAAGACGGGGCCCACGTGTGGAAGCCAGAGCATGGATCTGGGGCCCCACACGAACATGGTGCCGCCCCAGCCCCTAGGATTCTCTGCAACGACACGCGTGGCGCTAGTTTCCACGCCATGCAAAGACCACAGCTGGCGCAACGGGAGGACGGTCGGTTCTGACAAGAGCCATAATGGCGTACAGTTTGTTCCCACGACCTCCGACATGCCGTCCCATCCAACACCAGCTGCACGCCACCCCGTCAGCGTAGGCACTCGATTACCGTCTACCAGCACATAGACCATAATGTGGCAGGCCTAAGCCGCGCTCAAGAGGGCTGAGTCACCACGCGAACTACTCGGAGGGGGCGCCAAGTACCCAGAACCAACAGTGACAACAGCACACGCGGCGGCCTCTGACGACACCACAACTCAGCGCCCTTCAATGCCACTTGACGGACATCAATGATGGAAAAGACTTCACAACGCCGTAGCCCTGTAGCTTATTTTCATTTTTCCCTCTTTGCCCCTCTCCCTTGCATCTATAAAAGGGGGAGGAGTGCAACCGATGGAGGGGCTGACCGATCACCAAGTTTGTAACCTCTACTATAGACATCCCTGGCATAGGGACACGAGTACTCAGAACTGGACGTAGGGTATTACTCCTCGGAGGCCCGAACCAGTATAAGAACCTTGTGTCTCCCGTGTCAACCATCCGGATCCAACACACGATACGATACAAATCTACGGCCGGCGGTTGAGAACCCCGACAGTTGGCACGCCAGGTAGGGGCACATTGTGTATCTCGCCGAACCACAACAGCGGTCTGGATGGAGGGCCGCGGAGTTTCGATGACTCCCGGCACCACCGTTCTCTTCGGCTCCCTCGGCTTCGTCTATACCGGGCCGGTGGAATCCGTCGTCGGGAGGACTTTCTCCCGATCCGCGCGTCCCACCGCCACGATGGCGGTGGCAGCGCGTGCAGCCTTCGTTCGTGGCTTCACGGACAAATCAATCATGGCCATGCTAGGGCCTAACCCGACGCAGGAGCGCTTCAGGTTCCCTACCTTCTACCTCACCGACATCACCTTCCAGGCTAGCGGATCCGAGCCGCTGGCCTGGGGGGAATTCATGGAGCGGTACAGCGCCTTGTACCCCCGAGGGCAGCCAGGCCTCCTGGACGACCCGGTGACGGCCTACGTAAACACGCTAAGGGCATCGTACGTCACCCCGGGCTCCACGGTCGTATGGCGGGGGCCACTAGCGCCTCCCCCGGACTTCACGCGGGAGTGCAACGTCCTCCAGGCCCACACTGCCACCAGCTCGACCGACAGCGAGGAGGACCCACGCCACCGCGCCGTAGACGATCAGCGTCGGGCGTGCCTCGATGAGATCGCCGAGGCCAAGCGCCAGCTCGACGAAGAGCTGGCAAACCTCCACCGAGCACTCGGCGAGGAGGACGAGCCACGTGACCCTCCGCGTGACCAGCGGCGGGAACAACATCGCGAGCAAGAAGCGGAGCAGCCGGCGCCGCAAGCTCGCGCTCGGGCACGAGACGTGAACCGGCGCATCAACGAGGATGCCGCCGTCAGCGATGACGGCACGCCACGCTTCAGGCGCGCGTCGCAGAACCTCGTGGCAGCGGCCATGCTCTTACATGGCTGCCCCGAGCCGGCCACACCCGAGGAGAAAAGGGTTCGCCAACAGCTCAAGACCCTTCTCGAGACAGCGGCCGCACAGCAGGCCAAGAGTTCGGCATCACGTGCGCGCGTGGCGTGAGGTGCACCATCCATACGATGCCAAGACCCATCTCCATCGAGGCACCGAGGGCACGACAAGGAGGCTGGCGAACCATCGGTCAAGTCACGCCTGGGACCTCACCGCAACACTCGCGACACGCTCAAGGCTCGCCGCCGAGCTGCTGGCGACGACGACTACGACTACAGCTACGGCAGCAATGACAACGGCCGTGACAAACATGACGGGCACCGCTCACGTCGACAACACAGCTAGAGGTGTGGTGGACGCTATGACAGTGAGGAGGATCGTGACCGCAGTTGGTCGCCTGATCCAAAGGGCCCTCGCGCCTTCGGTCGGAAGGTGCAAGACGCAAAGTTCCCCTCGCGGTTCCGGGCTTCAACAACTGTCCCCAAGTACGACGGGGAGACCAATCCTAGCGTGTGGTTGGAGGACTATAGGCTCGCGTGTCGGGCAGGCGGAGCGACGGATGATCTATTCATCATCAAGAACTTACCGCTTCACCTTGCTGACTCTGCGCGGACCTGGCTCGAGCACCTGCCACGTGGTAGGATCAACAGTTGGAAGGACTTATGAGAGACCTTCATTGGCAACTTTCAAGGCACGTATGCCCGACCCGGCAAGCAGTGGGAGCTACGTAACTGCAAACAACAACTGGGGGAAAGCTTGCGCGACTACATCAGGCGTTTCTCCAGGCGCTGCACCGAGCTCCCCACTACGACCGACAATGACGCCATTGCGGCATTCTAGAATGGCACCACCTGCACCACCCTCATCCATCGACTAGGGCGGAGGACCCCGAGGACTACTCGGGAGCTCCTCGACATCGCAACCAACCACGCCGACGGGGAGGAGGCAGTCGCAGCAACGCTGGTTCCCCCACCGAGCAAGAGGAAGCAAGTCGTGGACGCTGGTGAAGGGCCCTCCTCGCGGTCCAAGAAGAAGAAGAAGAACGACAAGCATGGCCGCGACGACAACATCGTTGCAGCAGTCGAGTGCAAGGCAACCCGCCCCAAGAACAACCAGAATGGTCCCCCGAAGGATCATTTCGAGAAGCTCTTGGAGGCACCGTGCACCTATCATGAGATGCCTGTTAAGCACGTGCTCAAGGATTGCCGACTGATGAAGAACTACGTCAACGGCACGCTTTGGCCCAAGACGGCGGATCCTCCAAAGAAGGCCGCACCACCCCCTGAGAACGACGATGGTGAAGAGGAGGTTGTCTTCCCTCGTGAAGACAGAGTGGTCCACATGATCTTTGGCGGGGCTCCGTCATGACCGTCAAAACGCAAGGAGAAGCTGATCCGGCGTGAGATCTACAACACCGAGCCTGCAACGCCAGCGTACCTCAAGTGGTCGGAAACCCCGATCACTTTTGACCGCGCGGACCACCCCAACGACGTACCACAACCAAGATGCTACCCTCTCATGGTGGCTCCATTGATAGGGACAAAGCGGGTCCACAAGGTGCTGATGGACGGAGGGAGCGGGCTCAACATTCTGTACATGACGACGCTCGACAGCATGGGCATCTCGCGGTCCCGACTGCGCCCATCGCCAACACCTTTCCACGGGGTCATCCCCGGGAAGGATGCACTCCTGATAGGGCAGATCGATCTACCCGTCACGTTCGGGACATCGCGGAACTTCCGCACGGAAACCCTCACCTTCGAAGTGGTGGGGTTCTCGGGGACGTACCACGCCATCCTCGGGAGGCCGGCCTACGCGAAGTTTTTAGTCGTGCCCAACTACATGTATCTCAAGTTGAAGATCCCTGGTCTGAAGGGGGTCATCATAGAGGGGACTACGTTTCAGTACGCATACGAGTGCAATACCGAGTGCCTTCAATTCGCTGAGACACTCATCCGGTCCCAGAAGCTCCACGCCGAGCCTCCCTCCGAGGACCAAGATATCCCTGAGTCATCCAAGTGAGCGGCCTACTCTTTCGAGTCTGCCAAGGATGTCAAGGATGTGGCTGTCACCGATGATGGCCGCACGCTCCGTATCAGGACGGCGCTCGATCCTAAATAAAAAAGCGCGCTTGTCGACTTCCTCAAAGCAAACCTCGACGTGTTCGCATGGAAACCCTCTGACATGAAGGGAATCCTGAGAGAGGTAGCCGAGCACAAACTGAATATCAAGCTGGGATCGAAACCTGTCAAGCAGCGCCTGTGCCGCTTCAACGACGACAAGTGCAAGACCATAGGCGAGGAGATCAAGAAGCTACTTAGTGCAAGTTTCATCCAAGAAGTGTTCCACCCTGAGTGGCTAGCTAACCCTGTACTTGTAAAGAAGAAGAATAAGAAATGGAGGATGTGTGTTGACTACACGAGCCTTAACAAGGCATGTCCCAAGGATCCGTTTCCTTTGTCTCGCATAGATCAGGTAGTCGATTCAACGGCAGGGTGCGAAACCCTCTGTTTTCTCGATGCGTACTCCGGGTACCACCAGATCGCGATGTGCATATCGGACCAACTCGCAATGTCCTTCATTACTCCCTTTGGCACTTATTGTTACAATTCGATGTCGTTCAGGCTCAAGAACGTGGGCGCTACGTTCCAAAGATGCATGCGGCGTGTCTTTGGAGATCTCATAGGGCGAATAATCGAGGCATACGTCGATGACATCATGGTCAAGTCAAAGAAGACAGGCGATCTGATCCCCGACCTTACGGAAGTGTTTGCGAAGCTGAGAGAACACGGGGTGAAGCTAAACCCCGAGAAATGCGTTTTCGAGGTTCCAAGGGGCATGCTCCTTGGCTTAGTCGTGTCTGAACGCAGCATAGAGGCTAATCCTGAGAAGATCTCAGCCATCAATAACATGGGGCCAATCCAGAACCTGAAGGGTGTGCAGCGTGTCACAGGCTGTCTCGCAGCTCTCAGTCGGTTCATCGCTCGACTCGGAGAGCGCAGCTTGCCACTGTACTGCCTGATGAAAAAATCCAACCACTTTGCGTGGACACCCGAGGCTCAGGAAGTGCTCGACAAACTCAAGAATCTCCCGAAGAGTCCACCCGTGCTCAAAGCACCAATGCCAGAGGAGCAGATGCTCCTGTACGTGGCTGCAACAACACAGGTCATGAGAGCTGCACTGGTTGTGGAGCGAGATGAGCCTGGGAAATCACTCAAGGTGCAGCGGCCCGTCTATTTAGTAAGTGAGGTTCTCTCTGACTCAAAGACCCGCTACTCTCAAATTCAAAAGCTCATGTATGCTGTCTTGATCACCAAACGCAAGCTTCGGCATTACTTCGACTCGCATCCCATCACGGTGGTGTCCAAGTACCCCCTCAGGGAGGTGATCCAGAATCCTGAGGCCGAGGGGAGGATAGCTAAGTGGGCCCTCGAGTTGATGGGGCAGAATGTGACATATGCACCGCGCAGTGCCATCAAGTCACAAGTATTGGCGGATTTCGTCGCTGAATGGACGGAGATTCAGACTCCGTCAGCACCGATCGAGCACGAGACATGGACAATGTATTTTGACGGCTCCGTCATGAAGGAGGAAGCAGGGGCAGGCCTTGTCTTCATCTCGCCTCTGGGCGTGCGTATGGAGTACATGGTTCGACTGCACTTTCCTGCCTCCAACAACGTGGCCGAGTATGAGGCGCTCGTCAACGGCCTTCGAATCACGATCGAGCTCGGAATCCATCGTCTCGAGATCCGCGGGGACTCTGAGCTTGTCGTGGATCAGGTTATGATGGAGAAGAATTGCGTCGACCCAAAGATGGCGGCCTATTGTCGAGCTGTGCGTCAGGTAGAAGACAAGATACATGGGCTTGAGCTCCATCATGTGCTGCGCGACTTCAATAAGGCTGCGGACATCCTCGCCAAAGCAGCATCAAGCCGCAAGCCCGTACCACATGGCGTATTTGCAAGCGACCAGATCGCGCCGTCCGTTTGAGTTGACGAGGAACAACCGCCAGAGTCAGAGTCGCCAGAAGTCATGGAGATCGATCAACCACAAGAGCCAAACTTAGAAGACCCTGACTGGTGTTTCCCAATCCTGGAATGGCTAGTCGAGGGGAAGCTGCCCTCCGACCAGACAGAGGCGCATCGCATCTCACGGCAAGCCAAATCATACGTCCTTATCGATGGTGAGCTCCACAAGCGAGGCGCAGCGGATATATTCATGTGATGCATTTAGAGAGATCAAGGCCGAGACCTGCTTGAGGAAATCCATGCCGGCACATGCGGACATCAAGCCGCCGCAATAACTTTAGTCGAAAAAGCATTCCGACAAGGTTTCTATTGGCCCACGGTGCTGGCAAATGCCAAGGACATCATGCGACGCTGTGTGGGCTGTCAGTTCTACGCTCGACAGAATCATCTCCCTGCGCAAGCGCTTCAGAACATCCCCATCAGTTGGCCATTCGCCGTATGGGGGCTAGACATAGTCGGACCATTCAAGCAAGCGCCCGGGGGCTTCACACACCTACTCATGGCCGTCGATAAGTTTTCAAAATGGATTGAGGCTCGGCCCGTGGTCAAGATCCGTTTCGAAGAGGACGTGGCATTCTTCACCGACATCATTTACCGCTTCGAGATCCCGAACTTGATCATCACAGACAACGGCACGCAGTTCACGGGAAAGAAGTTCCTCAAGTTCTGCGACGACAACAACATCCGCGTGGACTGGGCTGCTGTTGCACACCCAAGGACCAACGGGTAGGTTGAGAGGGCCAACGGCATGATCCTACAAGGATTGAAGCCCCGGATCTTCAGACGGCTCAAGAAGTTTCAAGCAAGATGGGTCGCCGAGTTGCCATCCGTTCTGTGGAGCCTGCGCACCACGCCGAGTCGATCCACTGGCTCCACACCGTTCTTCATGGTGCACGGGTCAGAAGCGGTCCTCCCGACGGACATCAACTATGGCAGTCCGAGAGTCCGAGCGTATACTGAAGAGGGGAACCAAGTTGCACTCGAGGATGCGATCAATCAGCTTGATGAAGCACACGACGTGGCGCTCCTACATTCTGCTTGGTACCAGCAAGCCCTACGACGCTACCACGAGCTCAACATCCACGAGCGCCAGTTCCAAGTTGGAGACTTGGTACTCCGACGAGTCATGAGCAACAAGGACCGACACAAGCTTGTGCCCCCATGGGAGGGCCGTACATCATCGACCAGGTGCTCCGACCAGGAACATTCAAGCTCCGGCACGACGACGGCACAATCATAGCCAACGCGTGGAACATAGAACAACTATGTCATTTTTACCCTTGAGTAACTTTCCCTGTTTTAACTTATGATCAATGAGTAATGCCATGTGCCTTTGTTCTCATTTCATAAGTTCTCGATCTCTTTGTGTTGGCATCGTTTATGTATGTTTCAACGCTATCAAAAGGCTGAGTGGCAAGTGTCTTTGCACCCACGCAAAAACACTTACCGCTCGGGGGCTACCCGGGGCACGATGCCCCCCTTTCTTTTTCCTGTTTTCAAAACAAAACTCTCCGACAACTTTGTCGAGACCAATCGCATGAGCGAGTGGTTTTTTGGTGGAACACCTTTACCTTGCGAGGGGAAAGGATGTTGATCTGTGAGCGTTTCGAGGTTGTTGCTTGTCCAAGGCTCTTAGCACTTACGCCCCCGCGGCTACAGTACGAAGACTTGCAAGCGCAGCTCGTACCCACAGGTTGACATTCGACTACTCTCAAAAGGCGCTTGGATAACCGCTCGGGCTTCGGCTCAAAACAATTTTCACGAAAAAAAATGCGCAAGTCACTTTTTGAACATCCCTAAAATACTCAGGGGCGGCGGTCATGTGGTGGCGCTTTACGACTTAGACAGATCGAGTTCTTCGACTCCTACACCCCCGCGGCTCCAGAGTAAGGATTCGGTTGGCCAAAGTTCCTAAGTGTCACTACTTCATTTCACAGTTACCCCAAAATACTCGTGAAGGTGTCAGAAATGACGTTTTTGAAACAAAATGAAAACTGTTCAAAAATAGTACACATACAAGTTTCGTTTAATTGTTATACAACTTGATACATCTAATGGGAAGGCCCGGAGCCATCTTCTGGTGTGTCTCTTGGGATAAGGTCCAGGTCCTTCATCGCGGTGTCAGCCATGGCACGGGCAAAGGCAGCACAGTCCTCTTCGATCTTGTCAAGCTCTTTGTTCGAGCAGCCGGAGGCCCAACCACCGCTCAGCGTCTGAAGGTCTAGCCCCTGGTAGTGCGAGTTGAACATGGAAAGGACCCGGTGCACCACCTGTCGAGACGTCGATAGCTCTTTCTCTTTGACAACACCCGGCAGAAGATTGATCCGGTCGCCGAGCATCTGGGGAGGCATTTGGACGGGTGGAGCACCAAGTTCCGTCAAGATCCTGTCAACGTACTGGCCGAACTTGGAGCAATCCAGGATGTCCTTCTTGTGCGCCTCCTCCACCTCGTGCTGAGCCTTCCAAGAATCCTCGAGCTCGGCCTTGACCTCTGAAGACTGGGAGCAAGCCGGAGCTGAGCTATGAGAGGAGCTGTCGGAAGGAAGAAGGGGGCAAGATAAGAAGAACATACTCGAGAGCTGATCCGCCAAGTTTTTGGCCGTCCCGGACATCTCATGGATCTTGAGCTCAGTGGTGGTGACTTCCTGTGCCTTTTCCAAGAGCTTGACGGCTAATGCAGCATGAGCTGCACGAAGCCCTGTCAAAACCAATGGACGAGTCAGCATCTGCAATGACTAAACATAGGGAAGTGAACGTCACAAAAGCTGAGAGCGCAAGGCTGCTCACCTTGAAGATCTTGCGCCAACATGCTGTTGCTCTCGCGGAACTGGGCCCTCTTGTCAGTGGCCTCCTACAGCTTGGTGGAGAGGTTGCAGACCTGCTTGTTCACCATTTTAAGGTCCACCTCTACATGCACCAGGTCCTGCTGCAGGTCCACCACCTTCTTCTCGAGCGTCGCCTTCTCTTCAGCGGCAGCCTGGGACGCGGCCTCGGCGGTAGCAGCTGCAGCAGTTGCGGTCCGAGCCATCTCAGCAGCGGTTGCTGCAGCAGTTCGCAGCTTCGCAGCCGTGGCTTCTGCCTGGGCGAGCTTGGCCTCGAGGGCCATTTTCTCTGACACGGCGGCGTCCGCAGCAGACTGCGCGGTCACCGCGCGGTCCTCTGCTGACTTCACCGCGGCCTCAAGAGCAGTTCTCACCGACGCTTCACCTGCCACCGCTCCTACAGCCGCCAGTTGGGTGGCAACCAGCTGCATCTCCAGCTGGGCCTTCTCAGCCCAGAGCTCCTCGATGGTGCGCGTCTTCCTGGTGCTGCAGCTGGCAAGCACCTGGGCCGGGCAGAAGATCAAACACAAAAACAACCCAGAGACGATAAACACAAAGTCGTGATTAGGCTCGACTAACTCACCAACGAGGCTGGAACGACAAGCTCGTTGACCGCTTGCTCCGCCCACCGTAGACCCCACTCGAGGTGGTGACGGGCCGTGGCTTACTCATCCTCATCATCGTGTGCCTCGGCTTCATGGGCTCCGGTCCACGAGGCGCGCCCGAGGCCAAGGCCATGCTCTCCCCCTTTGGTGGCTGAGAAGGGGCGGGCTCCTGAGCTCTCCCCGACCTCTCGGACGGTGGTCGGGGAAGCACCGCCCATCTTGTCCTCGAGGGAAGCAGGCGCCTGCTCGTCAGGAAGTGGCGAGTCTGCGATCTCCACCACCTCTGCAACGTCGGTGGCGGCCTGGCACGACGACTCCGGCGGCACGATAGAGTCCGGCCCCGCTTCTGCCGTCTGGAACCTGGACTCCTCAGGGCTCACCACGGCCTCCTCGACCGCAACAACGACCTCCGGAGCAGGTGGCATGGGCATCTCGGCCGGCAGCTCCTCCGGTGCCAACAGGCACCATTCCAGCTCGGCCGCGTAGGCGGCTGCATCACCGCCTGTGAGGTTAGGCCCCTCCGTATTGGCGGCCTCCGGGAGCTGTGTGGACGACGAGGGGGCCGCCACCTCCTCGGTCTCGCCACCGCCGGTGCCCGACGCCGGGGGCGCGTCCGCCTCTGGAGCCGCCTGCGCATCTACACCATGATCAACGATAGGCGCCATCGGGGGCTCGGTTTGCTCAGGGGCTCCCTGCCCCCAGCCACGTCTCCATCTCCTGATGAGGGTGGAGGTGCAACCACCTCGTGAGCCTCAGCTACCTTGGCGATCTGGCCCTCAGTTTGTGCTGGCGCGAGCGGAGGAGTTGGAGAGCGGGGAGCGGACGGAGGATTGCGCGCGCTCAGAGCCACGCGCTTTCGTGGTGCAAGGCTGAGCGCGCTGGTGTCGGAGCGACTGACACGAGAAGAACAAGTCAAGAAGGCGAACAAAAAATCAAGAACAAGATAACAAGATAGCACGGAACGACACTTACATGGAGGAGGTGATGCGGGCCCGCTTGACGGGTCTGGAATCCACTCTCGACGACTCGGGGGCTGATCTTTTGCCCCCCGCCACGTCGGAGGGTAAGCTCCGATCTTCCCCTTGGGCGAGAGGGACCTACACGAGCGAGACCCCGCCACCTCGGATGACTAGGGACTGGAGGTGCTGTGGGGGTGCGTTCACGTTCTACCCTTGCGGCGCGGTCGCAGCAGGCGCCGGCGACGTCGATCTCGCCCTAGGAGGCGACCGCCTCCTCGGAGAGCGTGACCCCCACCGTGATGAGTCGCCAGAGGGATGACGGATGGATGAATCACGGTCCACCGGCCGCTTGGAGGAGTCGTCTCGCCGCGGGGACCTCCTCCTCTCCCTCTGGTGTTCATGGCCACCGGGGCCCGACCGGGAGCGAGTCATTCTCCGATCTTCTTGGGCCGGATGTGAAGGCGGATGCGTCTGGGAACTCGTCCCTTGTTCATGGGCCGTCAGCTCCAGCCATTGCCTCGAGCTAGTCCCCGCGGCCTGCCGCTGGGGAGGGAGCGACACGGACGACGACGACAGCGCACTCCAGTCAACACCAGCGCCTCCATCATCACCAGACCATGCCGACGACGATGAAGGATCCTCGTCCGAGGAGACGGTGGCCTCCTTCATCTTCCTACACTTGGCACGGCCATCGTTCTGCTCGCGCTTCGCGATCTCATTGTCCTTGTGCTTGGCCTTGCGATCGGCCCTCCTCTTGTCCGCGGCAGCCTGGGCGCAATTCGGCGTCGCGTCTTGAGGAAGAGGAGGCTTCACGGGGAGAGGGTCCGAGAGCCTCAACTAAAGGCAAGAAAGAGAACGGGATCAACATCAAGAACTAGAGTTTCAAGAAAAATACAGTCAGAAAAAGAACGCAGGCTAGTCGGAAGGCTAGTCGGAAGAAGAACTTACGTATTTTATGGTCCCCTCTCGGGGGAGCATAGGTAGAAGTCTAGGCGGCGGCCACGAATAGGTGTCCTTCCCGATAGCCACTCCCACTCGGCATTGAATCTCATCCAACGAGGGGAGCTGAGGCGCCGTCACGATCCCGACGAAGGGGGCCTTGTCGGGCGTCATCTGGCATATGTGCAGGTGCCGCCGTCAGAGCAGGATGATGCCCAGCGCGTGGTATTGGCCAATGACGGCCGCCAAGTCGACCCCGGTGTCATGCAACTTGGAAGCACCACCCAGCAATCTCCGAGCAGCCGCTCCTGCTCCGCCTCCGGGGGTTCGTAGCTCCAATTCGCCAGCACCTCAGTGATTGAGGAGCCAGTATACTTCGGCAGCTGGTGCTCAGGGTTGTTCTTGAGATAGAACCAGCCCTTGTGCCAGCCGCTGTTGGAGCTTGTCAGCGTGTCGGAGATGTACTCGTCTCCCCTGCCCGTCTTCATCCAGAGGTTGGCACACCCGATCGTCGCCGGAAGAGACCTATCCTTCAAACAGACGAACTTGAAGAAGTACCGGAAGAGGTGCCAATGGGCGCCCACTCCCAAGTAACCCTCACACAGTGCCTCGAACGCTGCCATGTGTTGGATGTTGTTTGGGTTGAGGTGGTGGAGCTGCAGCTGGTACTTCGCGAGTAGGCGCGGATGAATCGACCGGCGGGAACGGAGAAGCCCCACTCGTGAAACGTCACGAACGAGATGACGTAGTCAGGCGGCGGGTGCGGAACCGACTCATTGCCCGGGACTTTCCACTCCTCGGCGGCGGTGAGAAACGGCAGATGGCCGGCAGCGACAAGGCGCTGGAGAACCCCGCGGGAGACGTTAGAGCGCGTCCAGTTCGACATGGTGTTGTCGAGCTCGGGGGCGTGAGGTGGATGCAAGAAGCAGCGGCGGCGGCGCAAGGGATAAGAGCGGACGAGCGAGCGGTGCTGGCAAAGGCAAGGAATCGAGGGGGAAAAAGTACAAAGCTCAACCGGCGCGCGGCTTATAAGGGCAAACGTGGATGCTGGCATTAAATGTTGGTCCCACCACGTCGTAAAACCGCCCGCTCGGTGGGCGCATCCCCCGAGGCGACAGGGGATGCCCGCGCGACGGTTCGATACCGGGTGGGCCTGCAGGTCTGAACTAGCAGCGCGCCGTCCCCTCCAACTGTCACAATCGCCACGTCAGCCACGACCAACATGACGGACGCAACTATCGATACGGCCATGACCACCATGACTAGAGGTTTCGAAGCAACAACAACATTTCAAGATTCAAAACCCCATAAACGAGTCTACAACTCCTTCGTGGGCTCGGGGGCTACATCCAGTGGATGCGCTCGCGCGCACCCACCGAGAAAATCAAAGAACAAAAACTACGACACTTCCCCGACGCTGAGCCTGCGAGCGAGTCCTTGACTCCCACCACAGGCTCGGAGGCTATTGACGAGGGCCTGGATTAGGGCCCCATAAGCAACAAGATGATCTACTTGGAGATGGAGTCCTCTGACACCATTGACAATGTCAAGGCTAAGATCCAGGACAGGGAGGGATGCAGATCTTCGTCAAGACCCTCACTGACAAGACTTCCCCATTTCCGAGTATCTTCCGCCTAGCACGAGTACTCTCCACCTCGCATGAGTACACTTCATCTCCGAGTACACTCCGCCTCGTCCCCGACTACTCGTTCGCACGAGTAACCTCCGTCTCCGACAAAGACGGGGCCCATGTGCGGAAGCCGGAGCGTGGATCTGGGGCCCCACACGAACGTGGCACCGCCCCAGCCCCCAGGCTTCTCCACAACGACACACGTGGTGCTAGTTTCCACGCCATGCAAACACCACAGCTGGCGCAACGGGAGGACGGCCAGTTCTGACAAGAGCCGTAATGGTGTACAGTGCGTTCCCACGACCTCCGACATGCCATCCCATCCAACACCAGCTACACGCCACCCCGTCAGCACAGGCACTCGATTACCATCTACCAGCACTTAGGCCATAACGTGGCAGGCCTAAGCCGCGCTCAAGAGGGCTGAGTCACCACGCGAACTACTCGGAGGGGGCGCCAAGTACCCAGAACCAACAGTGGCAACAGCACACGCAGCGGCCTCCGACGACACCACAGCTCAGCACCCTTCAACGCCACCTGACGGACATCAATGACGGAAAAGACTTCACAACGCTGTAGCCCTGTAGCTTATTTTCATTTTTCCCTCTTTGCCCCTCGCCCTTGCATCTATAAAATGGGAGGAGTGCAACCGACGGAGGGGCTGACCGATCACCAAGTTTGTAACCCCTACTACAGACATCCCTGGCATAGGAACACGAGTACTCAGAACTGGACGTAGGGTATTACTCCTCGGAGGCCCGAACCAGTATAAAACCCTTGTGTCTCCTGTGTCAACCATCCGGATCCGACACACGAAATGATACTGAGGACCATGTGTGGTTCGAGGACTGGTGGATGGTCGCTTCCTGGTGTGATGAGTGATTGACAACATTGTGTGGACTGATTCTTGGCTAAGTATTCCAGGTGCAGGTTGCGGCTTGACTGGTGTTGGTGTAGGTGAAGAACAAGTGCGAAAGATCGTTGTCGGTGAGGCCTCCAGGTGTGGAGAAGACAAGTAGGCTTGGTTCGAGGGACCCGGTGGCCAGCGGGGTCAAGTGCGGGCCGCATGGTGGCAAGAATGGCAAGATGAAGTCGTGGACAGTTTCTTGGTTGAGCCTCAAAACCAAGGTCGAGCCGGGACTTTGTGGGAGCTGAGTCATGAGTGGTGATTAGCGGAGGCTACATCAAGTTCGCGGGGTTTGCGGTGGTTCACCAGAAAACCACCGGGTTACTCGGCGGAGCCACAAAACCGAGGCCGAAGACCGGGCGTGGCTGTCAGGCCAAAACTGGCCTGACCGGTTTGGGAAACCGGTCTGATCGGTTTGGGGTCACAGGGCGCCGGAAGCTTCGAAGCGGAGGACACACGTCGGGATCGCAAGGCTTGCGTCGAGGCTATGCAAGTTTGCGGTCGCTGGGCATCCGTCCGATGGAGCGAAGACAAAGATTTCCGAATTCGCCCTTAAGGGGCATGTATCCCTAGTTAGCTAGTAAGGGTATTTTCATCTTTCGGTTGCCTCCATATAACCCAAGTGGTGAGAGGATGACAGCCATCTCTTGGAACCCTAGCTCATTTGGTTTTTCTATTTTCCCTTCCTATTTTCCTTAGGATTTTCTTAGGACTAGCTTGAGAGCTTCATGGTGAGATCTTGTGAGAGGAAAGGATGATCGGGCGGCAAGCTAGACCTTATATGAACCTCTTTGGTATGTATATATGATTCGGCGTGGTTCCTCAAGGCTTGATTGTGTTCTTCCCGTTTTCCCTTTTTGGTGATTTTCGGAGCCTTTTCTTGGATTTTCCGTGGGCAAGTTTTGGGGATGTTTCTTTGAGGGATTCTTGTTGGATGTCACGTATGAGGACCTTGTGCCTCTTTGCTTGGTGATCTTGCTCCAACAAACCCTCCGAAACAGCTTCAATTTGGTGGTTTTCGGTGGAATCCATGGGAAGGTGCTCTTGAGGGTTGACTTCCGATTCCTCTTGATTGAGTAGGTTTTGGGGACCGAGCTTCTAGCCAAAGGTAGCCCACGAGGTACCCCAGCTATCCACAAAGTCTCACTTAAATCCATGGAACGAACCGGGAGATCGATCGAGGTGAAGGCTAGGTTTTTCCCGCGGGCTGAGTTCTTCCCGACTGTCCAGGCAAAACCGGCCTGACCGGTTTCCCAAACCAGTCTGACCGGTTTAGCCCTAGTGGGCTGTCGTGAGGATTTTGAGTAGGAGAGTCTTGTTTTGGCTATGGCTTTTCTTGTTCAAAGGTGGAGAGGTTCTTGAGGTGTTTTGGGGCAATTTTGGCCTCGAAGGTCTTTTGGGGATTTCCTGGACAAAACCGGTCTGACCGGTTTGCCCTGCCTGTGAGAGGCTAAGTCCCAGAGAATCGGTCTGACCGGTTTCAGAAACCGGCCTGACCGGTTTTGGTTGCCAGCAGCAGTTTCGAGTTGTTTTCCGCTGCGTGTTTCGAGTGGCTATTGGTTGGATCTTGCTCCTAGGTTCAGTAGCACTCCAGTGGCTACGTGGACTTGGCAAGAGAAGCTTGTGGAGGTGTCTGAGTGAAATTGAGTTCATAGGCCGAATTCTTGAGTAGAATTTTTATCGGCTCCCATTCACTCCCCCCTCTCTGGTTCGCCGTTCCGGTCCTTCAAGTGGTATCAGAGCCGGTTCGGGTCTTCATTGACTCTTACCAGTCTAAGGTCCAAAGATGGCGTACCAGGAACGGGGTTCGAGTCCTCCACACTTCGATGGGAAGAACTACCAGATGTGGCAGAGGCGGATGGCAGCGTTCCTCCGCGGAAAGGGTCAGATCCTTTGGGATGTTACGGTGAACACATCTTATGTTCATCTGATAAACTTCCTTGCTCTAGGATCGAGGGATATGTTCGACGCCAACAACAAGGTGGTCGACTACTTGTTTCGTGCTCTGTGTCAGCCCGAGTTCGATCGGGTTCAGATAGATGACTTAGCTTGTAGGATTTGGGAGCAGTTGAAGGATGCTCATGCTGGGAATGCTCAGGTTCAGGCTCAGATGTACGCGACTTACCGGAGAGAGTACGAGAACTTCACTCATCTCCCCGGCGAGTCCGTCGATGCCCTTTTCCAGCGTTTTACAGTCGTGGTGAACAACATGAGAGCCAATGTGACCGTGCTCCCATACGATGATCATGATAGAGCCGTGAAGCTCTTGCACTCGTTGGATCGTACCGTATGGGATGGGAAGGTTGAGGCTATTCTTGAGTCCGAGAAGTCTAACACCTTGACCGTGAACGAGCTGTTCTCGAAGCTCAAGTCAGCTGAGTTGGACCGTGGTATGACAGCCAAGATTGAGAGCCCGACTGACTCTCATAGTCTTGCTCTCATCGGTGGCAAAGGAGCTAAGTCTAACGCTAATGCATCTTCCAGGATGTACTCTCTGTCTTCTTTGATGTCTTTGCCAGATGAGGAGTTCGACGTGCTTGGAGAGGATGAGCTGGCGTTGCTGACCAGGCGGTTCGAGAGGTTGCACGAGAACCGGGTGAACACGAGGAGGACAGCACGGACGTGCTTTCAGTGCGGCAAGCCAGGACATTTCGTCGCTGACTGCCCGGAGAAGACGGAGAACAAAGACGGCTACAAGGACGGCTACAAGCACCGGTCGACCAAGGACCCCAAGTACCGATCAAGGCGCGATTACAAGCACAAGAACAAGCACAAGGACGAGCGACGGTCGAGGAAGAAGGACGGCCGCGACAGGAAGGCCCGAGCGATGGTCGGAGCGAGCGACATCGACTCCAGCTCTGCCTACTCTTCCTCGAGCTCGAGTAGCAGTGAAGACGAAGGTGATCGGTGCAAGAACAAGAAGTCATCCAGGAACTTGAGCGGGCTGAGTTGCTTCGCACGAGATGGCTTCTGCGGCATGGCTCGTAGCTCCGGCAGCAAGAAGAGTTACCAGAGCGACTCGGACTCCGACTCCGAGGATGAGGTACGTGACGAGCTTCCCTTCTTGCGAGAGGAGAACGAGCGTCTTGGCAAGTTGCTTGATAATCATGATGACATGCTTAGAGAGGCCAAGAAGATGAGGAAAGAGCTTAGGGCCTCACTAGAAGATGCTAGGAACCGTGTGGCTGAGCTAGAAACCCAGAACCTAGATGCTAAGCTTGAGATTGATTCGCTTAAGGCTTCTCCTGTGGTTTCTGATGATGTTGATTGTGTTGATTGCTCTGTGTACCTAGCTGATCTTACTAGTCTCAAGGATAAGCATGCTTCCACTTGTAATGAACTAGATATGCTTAGGTTTGAAGTGGCTGAGCTTAAGTCTAGACCTGCTTTGCTAGGTGCCTGCACTTCTTGCCCTGTTTTGCATGGAAAGATTGATGAGATACATACTTACACTGTTTCGCTTGAGGCTAAGTTGAAAGAGCCTATTCCCACTTCTTGCTCTACTTGTGAATTACATGCGGTTAAGAATTTGGAGCTTGCGCATTATGTTGATCGCTTGCAGGATGAGAATGATGAGCTGAGGAAATGTATGAGTTGGTTGTCAGGTCAGGAGCCTCAACTTGGTATCATGATAGCAGATTTTAAACGCTATGATGGTCAGGCACTTGGGGCTGACAGGCTTGGAGAAAACAGTGGTGAGGGAGTTGAGAGAGTTGGAGAGATCCCTATCCCACCACTAAACAGACACAAGAACAAGTTTGAGCCCAAGCCTAACCATCTCAGAAACAAACTTAACACTACTCCAGATCCACCCATATTTCCTCGCCCAACAAATGATTTCCAAAGACCGGTGAAGTTTGTGAGCACCAAGGAGAGTGAGATTGGAGAGAAGAAGGGTGAGAAGGCAAGTGAGGAGAAACCGAGTGAGCAACCCCAACCAAAATCAAAGCCAAAACCAATCCGATTTCATTGTGACTATTGTGGGAGAGATGGTCACAAAGGGGAGTTTTGCTTCAAGAAGAAGCGAGAGGAGAGAATGGCAAAGGAGTGGGCAAACAAGGACAGGTACAACCCATCTCATGGTGTGCCTGAGTCTCGTATGCCACTGCCTAGGGGTAAGGCCATTGTTCGCACAGTTCCGGCTTGGGGAGAAAAGAGTGCTTTGGGTGGAAGGAACCCTGCTGGAGGAGTTAAACCGGCCAGACCGATTTGGAAACCGGTCAGACCGGTTTGGGCTGATCAGACAGCGAAACCGATCAGACCGGTTCCAGAATCAATCAGACCGGTTTGGAGACAGCAGGGTGACCAGTTTGGTTTTCGTGCTCGGGATGAGGCTCGGTTCAGGTTCTTTGGTCGTGGTCCAGGTGTTTGCCATGGAGAGTCTGGTGGTGGTCAGTTTGCTAGACGTTCTCCACCTCGTGCTCAATACGATGGTGGGAGGAGTCGTAGCTTTGAGATGGAGAGGAGGAACGGTCCATGGTCTTCCTTTCGTGGTTTTCGTTCTTCTCCAGCGAGACAGGGGTGGTTCCCTAATGGTGGTTCCCATGGTGGCTTTCGTGGTGGTAGCTTTGATAGGAGTGATGATTTGGTTTGTGCTAACCCCACTTTGGAGCAAATGGCTCGGCACTGGTTTTACTCGTTTGGTACTAATCCCAGTGCAGAGTCGTTTGTTCACTCACGTGCTCGCTTTTGAATTTCAGGTGGGAGACTTGAGGAACGTTTGGTTGATTGACTCCGGTTGCTCGAGGCATATGACCGGAGACAAGGGGTGGTTCTCAAGTCTCGTCCCGGTGGTGTCCAAGACATACATCACCTTTGGGGACAATGGCCGAGGGCGTGTGCTATCAGAAGGTGAGATCAAGGTAAGTGACAAGGTCACTCTCAGGTGTGTTGCTCTTGTTCAATCGCTCAGGTTCAATTTGCTTTCCGTATCCCAGCTTTTGGATGAGGGCTTTGAGGTGTTGTTTCGGTCTGGTGGTTCTTGGATTTTAGATTCTCGAGGGGACCTTGTTTGCATGGTCGTTCCCGAGGGTCAAGTGTTCCGAGCTGATTTCTCTCAGTCTTCTGGTGTGGAGCATTGCTTTCTGGCTAGTTCTTCGAGTGAGTTGTGGAAGTGGCATAGGAAGTTGGGTCACTTGAGCTTTGACCTTTTGTCTCGCTTGAGTAAACTCAATTTGGTCCGAGGATTGCCACGGTTGAGGTTTGAGAAAGAGTTGGTTTGTGCACCGTGTAGGCATACGAAGATGGTAGCCTCTTCTCACCCGCCTCTCACCGATGTGATGACTGGGCGTCCATGCGAGTTGCTCCATATGGATCTTGTTGGCCCAGCTCGTGTGTGATCTGCGGGTGGGAAGTGGTATGTCCTTGTTGTGGTGGACGACTACTCTCGGTATGCGTGGGTGTTCTTTCTTGAGGAGAAAGGGGAGACATTTGGTTTTGTTCGAGATCTTGTCTTGAGGTTAAGAAACGAGAGGCACGGAGATGCCATACGAGCGATCCGCAGTGACAATGGCTCGAAATTCAAAAACTCTCGCTTCGAAACCTTTTGCCATGACTTGGGTCTTGAACACCAGTTTTCGAGTCCGTATACGCCTCCCCAGAATGGCGTGGTGGAAAGGAAAAACAGGACCTTGTGCGAGATGGCTCGGACGATGCTCGACGAGCATAGGACTCCGAGAAGGTTCTGGGCTGAGGCGGTCAATACCGCGTGCTATGTATCGAACAGGATCTACCTTAGGGTTCACAAGAAGAAAACCTGTTACGAGTTGATGCACGGTCGCACACCCAAGGTGAGTCACTTCCATGTCTTTGGTTGTAAATGCTTCATTCTGAAGAAAGGGAAAAAGTTGGACAAGTTTGAGGCTAGGTCTGTCGATGGCATTTTCTTTGGTTACGCATCTCATTCTAGAGCATTATGTGTGCTCAATCTTGAAACTAACCAAATCGTGGAGACTTGCGAGGTGACCTTCGACGAGACACAGCCACGTAGTCAGCTTGTTTTTGAGTGTGCAGGTGACGACGAACTTGGCGAGGAGATCTTTCAAGAGGAGGAGCATGAACATGGAGATGATGAAGATGGGGGTGTGGTGCCCGCGGCTGAACATGTACCTACTACTTCGACGACGATCGAGAACGGGCCCTCTCCCACACCTACAACGACAAACCCAGATCAAGGTGAAGCTGCTGTTGAGGGGGAGGTAGCATCAAGGCGAGAACCTCCCCGGCGAGTGCAAGTGGATCACCCAGCTTCGAGAATCATCGGCGACATGAATGAACATACTACACGGTCGAGGGTTCGGAACAATTCTCATTTCGCTCATGCTGCTTTTGTTGCCACCTTTGAGCCCAAGGACATTGGACACGCGCTATCTGATCACAATTGGGTTAACTCGATGCATGAGGAGTTGGAGAATTTTGAGAGGAACCAAGTTTGGGTGTTGGTTGACCCTCTCCCAGGGTGTAAGCCGATTGGGACAAAATGGGTGTGGAAAAATAAAGAGGGAGAGAAAGGAGAAGTGGTGAGGAACAAGTCAAGACTTGTTGCTCAGGGGTACAGTCAGAAAGAGGGGATCGACTACGAGGAGACTTTCGCTCCTGTAGCTCGTTTGGAGGCGATCAGGATCCTTCTAGCCTTTTTCGTGGCTAAAGGATTCAAGTTGTACCAGATGGATGTCAAGAGTGCTTTCCTAAATGGTGTTTTGGAGGAAGTAGTGTACGTGAGGCAACCACCAGGGTTTGAGAGTGAGAAGTACCCCTACCGGGTGTACAAGTTGAGGAAGGCGCTGTATGGGTTGAAGCAGGCGCCTAGAGCTTGGTACGGTAGGTTGAGGGAGTTCCTGTTTGAGAGAGGGTTTGAGATGGGGAAGGTCGATCAGACCTTGTTTCTCCTCAGGCAGGGCAGAGATATCCTGCTTGTGCAGGTGTACGTGGATGATATTGTCTTTGGTGGCTCGTCTAACTCTCTTGTTGCAAGGTTTGCAGAAGACATGAGCAGGGAATTTGAGATGAGCAAGATGGGTGAGTTGCAGTTCTTCCTCGGGCTCCAGATCAAGCAATCAAAGGAAGGAACATTTGTGCACCAAGCAAAGTACACCAAGGACATTGTGAGGAAGTTCAAGATGGAGGACTCCAAGGCCATGGCGACGCCTATGAGTACGACTACAGCTCTTGATGCGGACGAGGAAGGTGAACACGTGGACCAGAAGGAGTACCGGAGCATGATCGGGTCACTCCTCTACTTGACGGCGATGAGGCCGGACATCCAATTCTCAGTATGTCTGTGCGCTCGTTTTCAAGCGTCTCCGAGGACTTCGCATCGGCAAGCAGTCAAGCGCATATTCAGGTATTTGCGACATACTCCCGACTTCGGCCTTTGGTACTCCGCGTCTTCTTCTTTGGCGCTTCATGGATTTTCGGATGCGGATTTTGCCGGGTGTTGGTTGGATAGGAAGTCCACTTCTGGGACTTGCCAGTTCTTGGGTTCTTCTTTGGTGTCTTGGTCTTCCCGCAAACAGTCGAGTGTTGCTCAATCCACTACTGAGGCAGAGTATGTGGCCACAGCTAGTTGTTGCTCTCAGCTCCTTTGGATCACATATACCATGAGTGACTTTGGTGAGGAGTATACCCATGTCCCACTTCAATGTGATAGCACCAGTGCCATAAGCGTTGCAAAGAACCCAGTGCTCCATTCCAAAACCAAGCACATAGAAGTGAGGTATCATTTCCTAAGAGACAATGTAGAGAAAAGGAAGATAGCCTTGATCCATGTACCCACACATGACCAGCTAGCCGATATGTTCACCAAACCCCTAGATCAGGCAACTTTCACTCGTTTGCGGGGGGAGCTTGGTGTTTGTTTGATTTCTTGAGTTAGGTGTGTGGGAGCTCCTTTGTAGCATATGTATAGTTCCCTTTGTGCATTTCTTGCATCTTGCATGGCATGTGTAACATGATGTATAGGCATCTTTATATCTTAGGTTGTATGCATTTTGTATCATATGCATTGTGTAGGAAAAGCTTCTCCTATATACATTGTTCACCATGGTATGATATATATGTCCTTGTGAGCTAATTTGGTAAGCTATGGTTAGTTTGGCTTAGCTCGTGATGATCTTGATTTATATCCATGGTTGATGGCTATGCTTTTGAAAAATGTTATATGTATGCTCTCTTGTGAGTAAATACCTTTATATGATCTTGACATGTTTTAGTGGCTTGGCCATGCTTAATTTGTGGTTGGATAGCTTATTTTGATCATATGGGGCCAAAGGCTCATTTGCCATCATGAATGTTTAGCCCCCATGCTTGATCTTGTGGAGGGGCATAAGTTCCTTTTTGTCGCAAAGACATTTCATGTACCAATTTGAAATCTGAAAATGAAATGTAAATTGCTTGGAAAATGTGCTCCCATATCATATGTGCTAATTTTAATTTGCTTTGGGTGCTAAACCGTTGCATGATGCCTACCAATGAGAAGTCTCATATATAGAAGTAGGCACATGCCTCGGTGGCTTTGACATGACATGAGGTGCTTGTGGGTGTTTATGATGGTCTTATGCTTAGAATGGTTGTCCTAGCATGAAGTTTGTGTGGCTTTGCCATTTTGATATGTTTTGCTCATGTTTAGGACTTTGCTCATGAGAGGGTAAATTTTTTGCAAAATTGCTCAATTCTATCTTAGCTTCGTCCAATGGTTGTGAAACTTGGTGATCATGAAGTTGATGTCATTACGAAGCTATAGAGTATCTAACTTGCTCATTTGGACATGTGTAGCATCTTATGTTGAATTTTGTCTATTTGAGAAGCTCTAGGAAGCATTTGTTTTGCATTTTTGGCTTGATTCATGCATTGGCAACAAGGGGGAGAAAGAACGGCTGAGAAAAGTTGCATTGCATCCCTAGAACCCATCCCAACAGTCAAGGGGGAGCTTGTGCATTTCTTTTGCATTTTTGGCTTTTGGGGGTGTGATCTGCTGAGTTAAATCGGTCTGACCGGTTTTCGGAACCGGCCTGACCGGTTTGGTGGAACCGACCTGACCGGTTTGGGAAACCGGCCTGACCGGTTTGTGTCCAGTGTTGGCACATGTTCAGGGGGAGTATGCATATGTGCAGGGGGAGCTCTTGTATACTTTGGTGGTTTGTGCTCTTTGCTTGAGCTTGTCTTTGACTCGGTTGTGTCGAGCCGTTACCCTTGCCTAAGGGGACCGAGTCTTTCCTCTTTCAAGTGATCTTGCTCTTTGCCTTTGTTTGGTTTTCGATCGCTTGTTTAAGTTTCTTTTAGTCGTCTCTTTTCTTTTCCTTTTCTCTTTGTTTACCAAAAGTGTGTGTTGTCAATGCACTCATCAAGGGGGAGATTGAGGACCATGTGTGGTTCGAGGACTGGTGGATGGTCGCTTCCTAGTGTAATGAGTGATTGACAACGTTGTGTGGACTGATTCTTGGCTAAGTATTACAGATGCAGGTTGCGGCTTGACTGGTGTTGGTGCAGGTGAAGAACAAGCGCGAAAGGTCGTTGCCGGTGAGGCCTCCAGGTGTGGAGAAGACAAGTAGACTTGGTTCGAGGGACCCGGTGGCCAGCGGGGTCAAGTGCGGGCCGCATGGTGGCAAGAACGGCAAGATGAAGTCGTGGACGGTTTCTTGGTTGAGCCTCAAAACCAAGGTCGAGCCGGGACTTCGTGGGAGCCGAGTCATGAGTGGTGATTGGCGGAGGCTACATCAAGTTCGCGGGGTTTGCGGTGGTTCACCAGAAAACCACCGGGTTACTCGGCTGAGCCACAAAACCGAGGCCGAAGACCGGGCGTGGTTGTCAGGCCAAAACCGGCCTGACCGGTTTGGGAAACCGGTCTGACCGGTTTGGGGCCGTAGGGCGCCGGAAGCTTTGAAGCGGAGGACACGCGTCGGGATCGCGAGGCTTGTGTCGAGGCTAAGCAAGTTTGCGGTCGCTGGGCATCCGTCCGATGGAGCGAAGACATAGATTTCCGAATTCGCCCTTGAGGGGCATGTATCCCTAGTTAGCTAGTAAGGGTATTTTCATCTTTCGGTTGCCTCCATATGACCCAAGTGGTGAGAGGATGGCAGCCATCTCTTAGAACCCTAGCTCATTTGGTTTTCCTATTTTCCTTAGGATTTTCGTAGGACTAGCTTGAGAGCTTCATCGTGAGATCTTGTGAGAGGGAAGGATGATCGGGCGGCAAGTTAGACCTTGTATGAACCTCTTTGGTATGTATAGATGATTCGGCGTGGTTCCTCAAGGCTTGATTGTGTTCTTCCCGTTTTCCCTTTTTGGTGATTTTCGGAGTCTTTTCTTGGATTTTCCGTGGGGAAGTTTTGGGGATGTTTCTTTGAGGGATTCTTGTTGGATGTCACGTATGAGGACATTGTGCCTCTTTGCTTGGTGATCTTGCTCCAACAAACCCTCCGAAACGGCTTCAATTTGGTGGTGTTCGGTGGAATCCATGGGAAGGTGCTCTTGAGGGTTGACTTCCGATTCCTCTTGATTGAGTAGATTTTGGGGACCAAGCTTCTAGCCAAAGGTAGCCCACGAGGTACCCCAGCTATCCCGAAAGTCTCACTTAAATCCGTGGAACGAACCGGGAGATCGATCGAGGCGAAGACTAGGTTTTTCCCGCGGGCTGAGTTCTTCCCGACTGTCCAGGCAAAACCGGCCTGACCGGTTTCCCAAACCGGTCTGACCGGTTTAGCCCCAGTGGGCTGTCGTGAGAATTTTGAGCAGGGGAGTCTTGTTCTGGCTATGGATTTTCTTGTTCAAAGGTGGAGAGGTTCTTGAGGTGTTTTGGGGCAGTTTTGGCCTCGAAGGTCTTTTGGGGATTTCCTGGACAAAACCGGTCTGACCGGTTTGCCAAACCGGCCTGACCGGTTTCCCCTGCCTGTGAGAGGCTAAGTCCCATAGAATCGGTCTGACCGGTTTCAGAAACCGGCCTGACCGGTTTTGGTTGCCAGCAGCAGTTTCGAGTTGTTTTCCGCTGCGTGTTTCGAGTGGCTGTTGGTTGGATCTTGCTCCTAGGTTCAGTAGCACTCCAGCGGCTACGTGGACTTGGCAAGAGAAGCTTGTGGAGGTGTCCGAGTGAAATTGGGTTCATAGGCCGAATTCTTGAGTAGAATTTTTATCGGCTCTCATTCACTCCCCCCTCTCTGGTTCGCCGTTCCGGTCCTTCAGATACAAATCTACTGCCGGCGGTTGAGAACCCCGACAATAGACTACTTACAAAACTAACTACACGAATAGACTAGAAATCGCGAGATGAATCCATTAAGCCTAATTAATCAGTCATTAGAGATTGGTTACTGTAGCACAATGTTTCTAATCATGTCATAATTAGTTTTATTAGATTCGTCTCAAAAATTAAGGTAGAGGTCGTGGAATGAGTTTTGTCATTAATTCACATTAATTACTCTTAATTAGTGTCCGGAGATTGATTTGACGGTTAGTTGGTGAAAAAATTGGGAACTAAACAGGGCATGTATAGAGACCTCACCTGACAAAGACGTATGTTCCGCTCGCTGGCAGCTACTCCCTCCGTCCCAAAATATAAGCATTTCTCGATTTTTGCACATCACGTTTGACCATTGTCTTATTCAAAAAATTTGTGAAAATATAAAAATAATTGTGATATACTAAAAATATATATGATGATAAAACATATCATAACAAAATAAATAATATTTTCATAATTTTTTAATGAGAAGAACGGTCAAACGTGAACGAAAAAGTCAACGAATGTTTATATTGTGGGACAGAGCGAGTACCTCGGCTCGTTGCCGGCATGATGCTTTTTCACAGCCCTTGAACCTTTGATGATTATGAATCGACGAAATTGATAGAGAAATCGAGATGCATTGTTGGTGCGCAAGAATGTGGAGCACAGGGACTACACGCCACTGCTCTGGAAACCATAGATTATACCACGTTGTTACAATTCTTTCTACAGGGGGTGCAAGAACAACAATTAAAGACGGTGGAGGTCTGACTGCTTTTGGAGAGAAGAATGGAGCTTGGAGCTATAACTGATGAAGATTTATTCATATTATTTGTGAGGTAAGATCATGGGAGGCTATTTTTATATCCGTCCTTGCATTGCTTATAATCACGATTCAAAAAGGTCATGTGAATGATTTTCAATAAAGTTAAGGTAGAGGCCTCCTTTCCAACTTTCTTACGAAAGAGGGGAAATTAAAAGTGCCTTGTGGGAACGACATTTTGTAAGTTCTAGGTTCAATACCTGCCGTTTTTCTTGAACGTGTCGCGTCAGCTCACGGTTGCATTAGTAACCACACTTCTATGAATAAATAATTTAACTGTGGGTACATTGATGGAAAAATGACCTTTGTTCCCAAGCATTTCTCCCGGTTCAACTTTAGAACCGGGACAAATGCTTTTGGGGTGACGTGGCCTCGGAAGGCTGTTTGCGCCGCGCCCCCTTTAGTCTCGGGTGGTACTACCACCCGGGACTAAAGGCCTGGCGTCCAACGGCTCCGAGCCGTAATTATTGGCGCCAGACTTTAGTCCCGGGTGGTATTACGACCCGAGACTAAAGGGTGAGCCTTTAGTCCCGGGTCGTAACACCACCCGGGACTAAATTTTTTGTCTCGGGTGGTATTACCACCCGAGACTAAAGTCTCATCTTTAGTCCAGGGTGGTAATACCACCCGGGACTAAAGGGTGCGTCTATATATCTCAGCCTCCCTTCTTCTTCCTCTGCCCGAGCTCACATTCACCCGAGACTTAAGCACCCGAGACTTAAGAGATAGTTTGTGAAGAGCTAGCTAGTTCTTCTCCTAGGGAGGTGATGTCCAATATTTTCATCATCAATTTGTGAAGATTTCTCTCCTCCAAAGTGTTGCTAAGGTTTTATTCTTCATCCTTCCTTCATTTGTTATGATTCAATTTCGTTTTTATGGTTAGAAATAGAGAAAATATGGATTTAGATTTTAGGTGGTAGGAGGAGCTAAGAGATGTTTTAGATTTAGCTAACATTGTATTTAGTTTCACATATTTTTTAAGCATAGTTTCACATAGGGATTTATCCTCTGATTTTATATTTTTTGCTATAGAGATAATTGATTTTAACTTTTAGATGAGGAGATGCATTTAATTTTACATTTAGCTTAATTTATGAGAAGTTAGTTTATTAAAAAATGGTCATTACCAAACAAAAATATACTACCTACCTATTTCATTTATTTTTGTCAAGTATTTCTTGTTTTAATTTAGAATACATTTAGGCATTCTCTTATTTTTTTTCTTTTTTCCATATACAGTCGGTTGGTTCTCTACCAGTGGCCTTATATCACCAAGCTACATCCCAACATCTCGTACCTAGCTACGTCACCGGCGAGCTGGGGCTATACGTGGCTCGGTGACGTAGGACTGTAGCTAGATAGGAGATGTTGGGCTGTAGATAGTTGATTTGGAACTGTAAGTGGGAGAGCGATGTGCGTGTATATGATGGTGAGGTGAGGCTGTAGTTCGTAGATAATCAGGGTCATTAGAAAAGGTATAGTACAGACTTACGTCGCCTCCGGGCTCACTGCACCTGAACGAGCTCTTGCACTTATCTATTTAGTTATTAGAAAATGAGAAAATAGGTCTTATATATGTTGTTTTTATATAGAATAAATTTAAGCATTATTTTATATATATTACAGAGTAGTCCAGAATAACTATGGCAAGTCATGGCGGCGGTCGTGGAATCAGTTTTGATGACCGGCCACCTTTGGCTCGTCATCCAGGCATACGCTTCACCCATGGTGTGATTGAGTTACCTACTGGTGATCGAAGCCAGGGACCTCGTCCCAACATAGTAATATTCTTTCGTTGTATAAATTTCATGTTTACGTACTACACACGGATAATAATATTATTTTCATACAATGCAGGTTCTCAATCAATTGCAGTGGCTCGCACATGTTGTTGAAAATTTAGGTGGTACCCTCTTGTTACACAATGCCATTGTCAGTCCAAACAATTGCATACAATTAAAAATCTTGTTTGACATAGCCGTTCGAGGACAAAATCACTCCTCGCTGTCTTCAGAACCCATCCAAATGGTATCGATTGTTGGGTGGGGTGCCCCTGCACTGGTTAAGAGGACTTATGAAAGGACCGCCGTGCAGGCATGCTTACAACAACTAAACGCTAATGGGTATTTTGTGCCAGATTACTTTTATTTTCTAATAAAGTCACTCGAGGAAGGAGAAAGTGTCACCAGGACCGCAGAGAGACTTTGTCGGCTAAATGAACATGACATGGTATGGAGCACCATTTACTCCTATTCAGCATTTTTAATGCGTCGTAATAACATTATTCTTAACTGTAGGATATGTTTGGTCAAACTTTTGCAGCAATGAGCTTTCATGCAATTCTAGAGCAAGTGATGGATGTTGTGGGATTTTCTTACACAGATTCAAATGCTATACAAACAAGAAATTGGAAGTATCAGGCTCATCTTTCATTTTACAGGCCATATCAGTTTGCCTCGCCGCCACTGTTTGAAATTTATGAAAGTCCATGTGACCGTAATTGTGAAGCGATAGAGAGTGCACTGATCCATTCTCTGGCATATTTCGCTGAAGTTCTCGACTTCAAGATCAGAGACTTCAACTATATGGACTATCTAAGGAAGAAGAATGAAGTATGAAATATGTGTCGTGCATTGATGCACCCCTCTATCTTTGTTAAGACCGTACCTTAAGTATTCATGTATGACTTTTTTATATTTGTAAGACCTTAATTAAGTATTGATGTACGAACTTTTTTATATTTTTTGTTAAGATCTTAAGTATTGATGTTAGGCCAGTGACTAATTTATTGGAAACCTTAATATTAGGGTTCTCACCTCCAACGTATTGATTAAGCCTTAATATTAGCCTTTATCACAAATTTTGGAGACCTTAATATATATTAAACTAAAAAAACAATAGTTTCATTGGGGGGCCACCCTTTAGTCTCGGTTGGTAATCCAACCCGGGACTAAAGGCCAGCCCTCCACGGTCGCAATGATTGGGCCGGCCTTTAGTCCTGGGTGGTAAACCAACCTGGGACTAAAGGGTTGGCGGGGCCGGCCTTCAGAGGCCGGGTGGTAAACCAACCAAGACAAAAGGCCTCCCCTATACAAAATCGACAGCACACTCCCTTTCTTCTTCCCTGCCCGACCATTTTTCACCGAGAGCTCAAAGAGCAAGCTCCTCTCAGCTCCATGGCGTCTCAAACCTAGGGAGGTGCTGCCCAAATTTTTCGTCATCAATTTGTGGAGTTTTCTCACCTCCAAGGTGTTGCTAAGGTATTATTCTTCATCCTCCATTCATTTGTTGTGTTTAAATTTTGTGTTATGATTTAGAAAAGGAGAAAATAGAAATTTTGATTTAAGAGCTAAGAGATGAGGTTTTTAGTATACTTTAGATTTACTAAAAAGTAGTTATCATTTGTTATGATAATCTTCTATCATTCATTTGTACTAAGATTTTACTTTTAGCTAGCTTTATTTATTATTAGAGAAAATAGAATTTATTAATTTAGTTATTGGAAAAATGAGACCTAGGGATAGTGTATATTTTTTATACTTAAAATTTATGCCATAATTAAGAAAATAGAAAATTTGATTTAAGAGCTAAGAGATGTAGTTTTTATATTAGTATACTTTAGATTTGGTAATACGTAGTTTTCATTTGTTATGATTATCTTCTTTCATTCATTTGTACTAAGATTTTTTTTTGTTTTTATTTAAATTTTACTTTTAGCTAGCTATCTTTAATATTAGAGAAAATAGAATTTATTAATTTAGTTATTAGAAAAGGATACCTAGGGATAGTGTTGTAGAATTAACATGGATATTTTTCACTTAATATGATGCAGATGAACCGGCAATGGATGTACAACACCGACAGACGGTCAGCGGAGTACATTACCGGCATGCATGGTTTTCTCGAAGTGGCGAAAAAAACAAGGATGCGAGTGGGTTCATGTGTTGTCCATGCTCTGATTGCAGAAACGAAAGAGACTACCATGACCCGGGCATACTTCACCTCCACTTGTTGAAATATGGATTCATGCCGAACTATGTGGTTTGGACCAAGCACGGTGAAAGAGGGGTTATGATGGAAGACGACGAAGAAGAGGAGGAGGGTATTCCGGACTGGGCCGCAGGTCAAGCTTTTGCAGATACTTTAATGGAAGATGCTGACAAAGAAGAGTTACCAGCACATGCTGACGGGCCTACTGATGATCTCGGCCAGGTTCTACAGGATGCACAAAGGGACTGTGAAAACGAAAAAGAAAAGGCAAAGTTCCAATGTATGATCGAAGATCACAGAAAACTGTTATACCCAGATTGCAAGCTAGGTCACAAAAAGCTTGGTACAACACTAGAAATGCTGCAATGGAAGGCAAAACATGGTGTGTCTGATAAGGCATTTGAAGGGATGCTAAAACTTGTGAAGGACAAGCTTCTGGAGAACAATGAATTACCATCCACCACATATGAAGCAAAACAGATTGTGTGCCCTCTTGGGTTGGAGGTACAGAAGTTCCATGCGTACCCTAATGATTGCATCCTATATCGGGGTAAGGATTACGAGAATTTAGATGCTTGTCCTGTGTGTAAAGCGCTATGTTATAAGATTCAGCGAGATGAAGATGCTAGTGATCTCCAGGGGCACCGTGACAAGATGAAGAAAGTTCCGGCGAAGGTTATGTGGTATTTTCCTATAATACCACGTTTGAAGCGTTTGTTCCGAAACAAAGCACATGCTAAGTTGATGAGATGGCACGCCGAGGAACGTAAGCAAGACAACCTGCTGAGACATCCAGCTGATGGGTCTCAGTGGAGAAAGATTGATAGAGAATTCAAGATATTTTCTGAGAACGGGGAAAGGAACATAAGGTTTGGTTTAAGTACGGATGGTTTCAATCCATTCGGGGAGTTTAGCAGTGGTCATAGCACTTGGCCTGTGACCCTATGCATGTTCAACCTTCCTGGTTGGATGTGCATGAAGCGAAAGTTCATTATGATGCCGGTGCTCATCCAAGGTCCAAAACAACCCGGCAACGACATTGATGTGTACCTAAGACCGTTGGTCGATGAACTATTACTGCTATGGCGAGAAGAGGGCGTACGTGTGTGGGATGAGGATAGGCAAGAGAACTTCGATCTACGAGCATTGTTGTTCATAACCATCAACGATTGGCCTGCCCTAAGTAACCTTTCTGGGCAGACAAACAAGGGATATCGGGCATGCACACACTGTTTACATAGAACACAAGGTATTCATCTCAAAAACTGTAAGAAGGTCGTGTATAATGGTCACCGTTGTTTCCTTCCAACTAATCACCCCTTACGGAAGAAAGGGATGCATTGGAAAGGGAAGGCTGACCATCGTACGAAGCCACCCCATTTTAATGGAGATGCCGTATTTGAGATGGTAAATGATCTAAGGGTAGTCTTTGGAAAGGGTGCTGGTAGTGAACCTGTTCCAACTGACGTAAATGGGCGTGCACCAATGTGGAAGAAGAAATCTATATTTTGGGAGCTACCTTATTGGTGTAGCCTTGAGGTCCGACACGCAATTGACGTGATGCACCTTACGAAGAATCTTTGCGTGAATGTGCTAGGCTTCATGGGTTGTTACGGTAACCCGAAGGATACCAACGAAGTACGAGAGGACCTGAAATAATTTCATAAGATTCCCAAAGTTCCGCGGGAGGGTGATGATGAAACTGATCCGGAAGAGGATGATGATGATGTTGATTACTATGGTCCTGCTAGTTACACTCTCACCAAGAAAGAGAAGGAAAGCGTGTTTGATTGCCTGAACAGTATTAAGGTTCCGTCTGGCTACTCGTCGAATTTAAAGGGGATCATAAATATGAAAGAGAAGAAGTTCACAAATCTAAAGGCCCACGACTGTCACATGTTGATGACACAGTTGCTTCCAGTTGCATTGAGGGGTGTTCTATCAAAGAATGTACGATTACTGGTCGTAAAGCTTTGTGCATTTCTCAATGCAATTTCACAGAAGGCAATCGATCCAGCCAAGCTAGGAAAGCTACAGAATGATGCGGTTTAATGTCTTGTCGGCTTTGAGTTGGTATTTCCACCTTCCTTCCTCGATGTTATGACTCACCTCCTGGTACACCTTGTGAAAGAAATTATTATTCTCGGTCCAGTATACCTTCACAACATGTGGCCATTTGAGAGGTTCATGTCGATCCTCAAGAAATATGTTCTTAACCGTGCCCGTCCGGAAGGAAGCATTGCTAAGGGATATGGAACTGAGGAGGTCATTGAGTTTTGTGTTGATTTTATCGACATTATTGACTCGATTGGGCTTCCAGTATCACGACACGAGGGGAGGCTACAGGGAAAGGGTACCATCGGAAGGAAATCAAGTATGAGCAATAATACTGATTTGTTCCATAAAGCACACCTAATAGTCCTGCAGCAATCATCACTGGTGACTCCGTATAGGATGGAACACGAGCAGATTATTGCTTCTCAAAATCCAACCAAATCCCCAGTCTGGATTGCACGCCGTCACTTGGAAACATTTCCCTCATGGTTGAGTGAACAACTAATCGGAAACTCAACGATTCATCCACAACTAGCTTTGTTAGCTAGGGGACCTTGTAGCACAATTACAAGATTTCAAGCTTACGATATGAATGGTTACAATTTTTACACGAGAGTTCAAGATCGCAAAAGCACAAACCAAAATAGTGGTGTCTGTATGGACGTCATCGGAAAAGATGAGGGCAAGACCTACTATTATGGTATCATAGAAGAGATATGGGAGCTTGAGTACGGAGCGATGAATGTCCCTCTGTTTTTTTGCGAATGGGTAAACCTGAATGGCGTAAAGAAAGATGAATATGGAATGACAATAGTGGACCTTACCAATATTGGGTTCAAAGATGATCCATTCGTGCTTGCCAAAGATGTGCATCAGGTTTTCTATGTGAAGGATATGACTAGCATACCGAAGAATAAAAATCCCCAAGAAGCAGGACCACAAGAGGCAAAGCGTCACATAGTTCTTCCAGGTAAAAGAGTAATCGTGGGAGTCGAGGACAAAACAGATCAATCAGATGATTATGATCAGTTTGATGGCATGCCTCCGTTCGCTGTCGAAGTTGACCCAAGCATATTGCTTGGACGTGAAGAGACACCGTACTTACGTGCTTGAGATTAATGTCGTAATGTAATGATTATTGATCAAATCAATTGTGTATCGGTCTCAAAATTTTTATGAAGCTTGAATATCTCATGTGAGATTGACCCACCAAGTTTGAGATTTTTCTGAATTAATTTACTATTTTTTTCAGTTTAATTGAATTTCCGTGCGACATCACCTAGAAATTAAAAGTTGAGCTGAGAGCACCCCTGAAACGATCCAGAATGGTGCCAAATTTGGTCACAAGTTCTCTTGTGCCTTAGGAGTCTAATTTATCTTGAAGCCGAATCATAATTCTTGAGTTATTGATGTGTAATTCACAATATTCTAGCTCCTTTAGCACGAAGAAAAAACCTAAAATACATTTAGTCATCAGAAAAATCTAAGATCTTGCGTGAGCTAATATTTTGAGTGTAAATGACTACCAAAAAAATTTCAGACCATTTCGACATAGATGGAGTACACGTGCTTCACAAAGCTATATAGAACCTTTCATCGAACCATGTCTATACCACTTATGTCTTAACGATTCTGAAGTCCATGCACTTTGCAGTGTTGTATCGGTCTCAAAATTTTTATGAAGCTTGAATATGACATGTGAGATTGACCCACCAAGTTTGAGATTTTTCTGAATTAATTTACTATTTTTTCAGTTTAATTGAATTTCCGTGCAACATCACCTAGAAATTAAAAGTTGAGCTGAGAGCGCCCCTGAAACGATCCAGAATGGTGCCAAACTTGGCCAAAAGTTCTCTTGTGCCTTAGGAGTCTAATTTATCTGGAAGCCGAATCATAATTCTTGAGTTATTGATGTGTAATTCACAATATTCTAGCTCCTTTAGCACGAAGAAAAAACCTAAAATACATTTAGTCATCAGAAAAATCTAAGATCTTGCGTGAGCTAATATTTTGAGTGTAAATGACCAAAAAAATTTCAGACCATTTCGACATAGATGGAGTACACGTGCTTCACAAAGCTATATAGAACCTTTCATCGAACCATGTCTATACCACTTATGTCTTAACGATTCTGAAGTCTATGCACTTTACAGTGTTGTATCGGTCTCAAAATTTTTATGAAGCTTGAATATGTCATGTGAGATTGACCCACCAAGTTTGAGATTTTTCTGAATCAATTTACTACTTTTTCAGTTTAATTGAATTTCTATGCGACATCACCTAGAAATTAAAAGTTGAGCTGAGAGCACCCCTGAAACGATCCAAAATGGTGACAAACTTGGCCACAAGTTCTCTTGTGCCTTAGGAGTCTAATTTATCTGGAAGCCGAATCATAATTCTTGAGTTATTGATGTGTAATTCACAATATTCTAGCTCCTTTAGCACGAAGAAAAAACCTAAAATACATTTAGTCATCAGAAAAATCTAAGATCTTGCGTGAGCTAATATTTTGAGTGTAAATGACAACCAAAAAAATTTTAGACCATTTCGACATAGATGGAGTACACGTGCTTCACAAAGCTATATAGAACCTTTCATCGAACCATGTCTATACCACTTATGTCTTAACGATTCTGAAGTCCATGCACTTTGCAGTGTTGTATCGGTCTCAAAATTTTTATGAAGCTTGAATATGTCATGTGAGATTGACCCACCAAGTTTGAGATTTTTCTGAATTAATTTACTATTTTTTCGGTTTAATTGAATTTTATTGGGAATGCACATCAATATTGCAAATGAAAATTGGAAGTGAATGTTTACAACTCTAAAATATAATTTTGCATAGCAAAGTACAGTTTATTATATTTTAACTAAATATAATTTTGCATGGAAAAAATAGTAAAAGTTACTATATTTTTTTTGATTTCAAAGAGATAGAATGTGAAAATGAGAAAAGAAATGGGAGGGGAAAAACAGTTCCCGCCGAAAATTACACTTTAGTCCCGGGTGGTGTTACGACAATAGACTAAAGGGGGGCCTTTAGTCTCGGGTGGTAACACCACCCGGGACAAAAGGCCGAAATTTTGCCCTTGCGGCCCTCCCACGCGAAAGGGGCCTTTAGTCTCGGGTGGTGATACGACCCGGGACAAATGGGGGGCCTTTAGTCCCGGGTCGTATCACCCACCCGGGACTAAAGGCTCTTTGCTCCCGGGTCTGATTACGACCCGAGACTAAAGAGGGGGGGCTATATATCCCACGGATCCAACCCTTCTTCCCCAACTCCTCCACTTCACACTCGTCGTCCGGCGTGCCCCCTGCTGATCTCCGCCGGCCGTCGTCTTCCCCCGCTGTCGCCCCTGCCTCCGTCGTCGTCGAAGCTCGCACACCGCCGTCGTCGACCCCGTCGCACCCCGCCGTCCCTGCCTGCGCCCGGCCGTCGACACGTCCGGCCGGCCCCGCGCCCTCCGCCGCCGGAGCTCCCGGCCGCCGTCGTCTGCACGCCGCCCGTCGACCCCGCCCGCGCCCAGCCGTCGTCCCCTTGCCCGTCGACGTCTCCGCCGCGCCCGGCCGTCGCCCGCTGCCGCTCCCGGCCGCCGTCGCCCCCGCTCCGCCGCCGCCGCTCCCGGCCACGCCCGTCGACCCTGCTCCGCCGCACCCGGGCGTCGTCTCCGCGCCGGCCCCCATGCCCGGCCGCCGTCTCCCCCGCGCCCGACCGCCGACGTCATCGCCCCCCTCAGCCCGCTGTCGCTGCCGGTGAGGGGAACTGCTGAGGTCAGCCCCTGATGGCTGACGTCAGCAATTTTTTTTATGTTTTCAGTTAATTTATTTATGTGCTCAGAATTGAATTTAGAGATTTTAGAATTGAATTTAGAGGTTTTAGAATTGAATTTAGAGATTTTAGATTTGAATTTAGAGATTTTAGATTTGAATTTAGAGATTTTAGAATTAGAGATTTTAGATTTGAATTTAGAGATGAAATATGTATTTAGAGATGAAATGTATTTAGAGATGAAATATGTATTTAGAGATGAAATGTATTTAGAGATGAAATATGTATTTAGAGATTTTAATTTTTTCGCTCGCCCGACAATTAGGTAGTATCGCTCGACACGCTCGATTCTTTCCCGACTCGCTCGACCCCGTCCGACACTTAGGTTTTCTCGCTCGACTCGCTCGACTCCCGCCCGACACTTAGGTAGTCTCGCTCGACTCTCGCTCGACTCGGTCGACTCCCGCCCGACTCGCTCGACCCCGCTCGACACTTAGGTTTTCTCGCCTGACTCGCTCGACTCCCGCCCGACACTTAGGTAGTCTCGCTCGACTCTCGCCCGACTCGGTCGACTCCCGCCCGACACTTAGGTAGTTTCGCTCAACTCCCGCCGACACTTAGGTAGTTTCGCTCGACTCTCGCCCGACACTTAGAAATCATTTATGTATTCAGAAATCATTTACGTAATCAAAAAATCATTTATGTGCTCAGAAAATCATTTATGTATTCAGAAATTCATTTATGTATTCAGAAATTCATTTATGTGCTCAGAAATTCATTTATGTATCCAGAAATTCATTTATGTGCTCAGAAATTCATTTATGTATTCAGAAATTCATTTATGTATTCAGAAATTTATTTATTTATTCTGAAAATCATTTATGCGCCCAGAAAATCATTTATGTATTCAGAAATTCATTTATGTATTCATAAAATCATTTATGTGTTCAGAAAACTATTTATGTGCTCACAAAATCATTTATGTGCTCAGAAATTCATTTATGTTTTCAGAAATTTCTAGTTATGGATAACAATGAGGACGAGAAGCGGCTGATGGAGAGCCTTATTGCTGGGGGTCCAAATACCGAGGTCCCAACCTTCACCGAGGAGGAGCGTAGCCAGGCGGACGCGTTCCTCAACATAACCGGGGACATCGACACCCGCACCGCGGACATCGACAGCCGCGCCGAGGACAATAATGAAGACCTTATCATAGTTAATGCAGAAGGTTCCAACGAGGTATATATATCATGCATTAACAAATCCATAAATGCATTAACAACGAGGTATATATATCATTCTGAAACCCCGCGTGAATAACAAATCCGCAACTTGTAGGCTTCAACCTCGACAAGCAAAAAACTAAGAGAGGCCGTACAAAAGCAATCGTCGATCATGACGTGAAGTTTCATATCACTGAAGTCAACGAGCTTGGCCAGCCATGGGAACCAAAGAAGGTCAGGGACAAGTTTGTGTCCCAATGCGGTGCTATTGTGAGGGACAACGTGCCCATATCATATAGAGAATGGAAGGGAAGGGAAGATAATCCATGGGTGGTTCCGGATCACGTTAAGAATATGTTATGGGATGATATCCTAAAATACTTCACACTTCCACCGGGCATGAACGCAAACCTTGTGAAGCAGTGGACTCTCACGAAGATGGCAACTCAATTGCAGAGTTTCAAGAAGCAGCTGCACAGAGATTATATCAAGCAGAAACGAACTCCAAATTTTGATGATTATCCCAAGCTAAAGGATCACTGGCAGTCCTTTGTGGATTACAAGAATAGTGAAGAATTCGCCAACAAGAGCGCACGAGCTCAGAAAAGTGCCAGTAAGAAGATGGATTACAACCATCGTCTTGGTCGCGGTGGTTACGCGGTTGCAGCACCCAAGTGGCGGAAGATTGAACAAGACCTCCTCAACAAAGATATCATACCAGCGGTCATTGACTGGGAAGAACGATCGAAGAATTGGTATTATGCCCGCGGTGGAAGATTGAGCCCTGATGATGGTTCCCTCGAATTCCCACCCACGTTACGGGAGGCGGCACATGAGATAATAAAAAAGAATGAAGACATCAAAGCGGGCAGATTGGTTCCTGACAGAGACATGGATGAGCTCACTTTGGCGCTCGGGAATCCGGAACACCCAGGACATTGCAGGGGCTACGGGGTAGTCCCGTGGAAGTTTGCTTTGAAGAGAAGTGCGGACACCTACAGAAGTCGCAAAAGAAGAAGGGAGCGTGAAGAGGGGCAGTGGCATGAAATGATGGAGCAGAGACTTAAAGATCAAGAAGATCGTATGAATGTAGAGATTGAACGACGAGTGGCCGCCGCAGTAGCTCAGATCACCCCTGCCGGAGCACTGCCCCAAGCACTAGTGGATCCCGTCATTAGCCCTTCCACTCGCAAAAGCAGCTGTGCTTCCACAGAGGCCCCTGAAGAACAAAGGGTGGCAAACCAAGAAGAAGTTCAAGTAGAGGACAACGAACGGTACCCTGTGGATGAACTCTGTCAGCGCATCGCATGTGAGCTGCACAAGCCGATCAGCAACATCGCAATGAAGGTATATATAAACCTGATTATACGTGCAATTATCTCAACCTTTGATGCATGTCTCAGGCATTTAATAACTTCATCATTTCTCTACATATATATAGGTGGCGTACGGAATGGCTTTAGCATATCTCCCAGGATGTACAAGCCACGGCATGGAGATTCCAGCTGGCTATGCCTCAGTTAGTTTGGAGGAGATTGTTGACCCAAAGTTTAACGACATAGAGCTAGACATCCAAGGAGGTGACGGGGAAAGGACACTCTGTGATGCGCTTCACAGTATCATATTTTGGCCCAAACGTTACATCATAATACCTAACATGCCGCCACCGATCCCTCTGAGTGTTGCCGAGCAGCAGCCACTATCTCCCGGGCCGTCAACGATCCCTCCGAGTGTTGCCGAGCAGCAGGCACCATCTCTCGGGCCGTCACCGGGCCGGTCGTCGCCGAATGATTGGAGCTCACCGTCTCCACAACGAGGGAATTCTCCTGCCGTGAGCGATGACGATCGTCAGCAATCACCACCAAAGCATCAATCACCACCAAAGCAGCCTTCACCAAAGCTTGCCAAGAGGTGGTCCCGATCAAAATCTACCGCGTCTATGCCCGTGCCAAATCCGGATCCCCCGAAGAAGAAAGGGAAAAAGCTGCCTGTCAAAAGGAAGCTGCCATATGACATGACAACATCAGAAAATGAGGCAGAGTGTGATAAGCAACTCAAGGCGTGGATTGAAGGGAATAAAGAGGCTGCTAAACAAAAACGGCTCGAAGAAATGGAAGCAGAAAAGAATAAAGATCGTCCGCAGAAACTCAAAGCTTTCATAGAGAAGAAGGAAGCAGAAAAGAGACAAGAAATTATAAAACCCCTACTAAGTGATTATGACCGGTCGCTGCACAAGTCCCTAAAGAAGAAGAGACAAGGAGGGTCACCAAATAGTTACATCGACCAAGTACCAGGGTCGACGATGCCACAGGATTATAGGAAGAAGAAGAAGGCAACACAAGCGTCAACGTCAACGAAAGAGCCTTCAACGAAGAAGGCAACATAAACATCGACGTCGGCGAAAGAGCCTTCAACGAAGAAGGCAACACAAACGTCGACGTCAGCGAAAGAGCCTTCAACGAAGAAGGCAACAGAAGCGTCGACGTCGGGAGTACAGACTTACGTCGCCTCCGGCCTCACTGCAACTGAACGAGCTCTTGCAGTTATGGACGCAGAACAACTAGCCAATGTCATTACAATGCAAGAAGCAATAGGGTTCCCACTAGAATATGTTCTTGGCCACGAATCACCTCCTCGGGACCCAAACTTCGTACCTAGATGGCACTATGAGTATGGGAAATCTTTTGCCAGGCCTGAGTTGGTGAAGAAACTCCCCACTCAGATGCGCAGATTGCATGACTTCTACATGAAGACGTCTAAGGCGGGCCTGGAGATGATTGGCATGCTTGTTAAACTGGGAGATTTTGCTGGTGAAGGCGAGAAGTTGTCCTGGCTGCGATTCAAGGATATTTATGAAATTTACCATCTTGACTCCTTGAATACCGATCTTGTCATGGCCTGGTGCCTGTAAGTGACGGTGCAATACATACCCTAATTAACAAATTTATGCATACTCTAATTATTAACTTTGTCTTTCATTTTCTGTAGCCTGGAAATGCATAACATGGGGAAGAATGGTTACCAACGAATAGGTTTCCTGGACCCATCTTTAGTTAATCAAGATCAAGTAAAGAAACAACCAGAAACAACATTCAAAACAATCCTAAGGACCTTGTGTGAATTGCATTACAAGGATTTGATACTTCTACCTTACAACTTCGAGTAAGTGTGATTACCATCTTAATTGCTAAGGGTTCGCATTTCTAATTATCTTAGTTAACATTATTTAGTTCTAATCTTTTGACCTTCTTTATATACAGTTTCCACTGGATTCTTCTCATAATTGATGTCAACAGAAGCAACATCCTTGTCTTTGATTCGTTGAGAAGAGATCCGAACAAATACTTGGACCTTCAAGATATGTTTCAAGAGTAATAATTCTATCCATACGTTCCCTTTTATGCAATAGTGTGCTTTTACTAACACTATCTACCTCTAACTTTCATTATTTTCTGCCAGAGCTTGGGAAAAATTCAAGGCTGTCAACCCTGGACAATGGAGACCTAGAATAAACTTCTCTACAAATTTTCCGGTACGTAAACCAAATAACAACTTCAGCTTGGGCAAATTAAAAATGTATAACACTAATTTTTCATAATTATCTTCTTCAATTCAGTGTATGAGACAGGAACCAGGGACACATTTATGTGCATACTATGTGTGTGAGTTCATCCACAATTTCTGTGAGGCAGACCCGTCAGATTATACTGTAAGTATTATTTTAAACCAATTAATAATACATCTTTTTCTAACCGCTTATATATTTAATTCTTGTGTGTAATATATTAAATTATTTGCACATTGCAGAACAATATGATTAGGGACGCAATCATTGAGAAGGACCGACTCTTGGCGATTCAAGAAGGTCTCTGCGGATTCATAATGGACCAGGTGATTAATCCACAAGGCAGAAATCACTATGACGGTCATCGAATTGATAAATTTTAATTAGCACCTCCGGTGGAACTTTAGACTAGAATTAGTATGAAATGGTATTTTGATGTATATATATACTACTTTCAGAAAATACTATCTATGCTTTCGATGTAATATAATGTGTGTATATATTTATTTATACATTTATTCTCTTCATATAGTACGTATAGTAGACACGTATAATTAGTGCAAACATTTATATGTACACGTAAATTACACCCAAATACGTGAGAATATACGCGTATAACATTATTAGGACAATTGGAATTGAAACAAAAAAAATGACAGCGGGGTCTTTAGTCCCGGGTGGTAAGGGACTAAAGGGGTGGCGCACAGGCGCTGGTGTGCCCTCCCCTTTTGTCCCGGGCGGGGCTACCACCCGGGACTAAAGGGGTGGCGCACAGGCGTTGGTGTGCCCTCCCCTTTTGTCCCGGGCAGGGCTACCACCCGGGAATAAAGGGCACCCTTTATTCCCGGTTGCCCACCCGGTGACAAAGGGGGGGCCTTTTGTCTCTCCCTTTTCGTCCCGGGTGGGCTTTAGAGACTTAAAGCCTTTCCCACCCGGGACCGAAGGCTGTTTTTCACCAGTGGTAGCATCTCACAATATGAACGAACATGCTTGTGCGCACAGGTGATGTTGCGAGAACAATACAAGGACGTAGCAAACTTGCCATCTGTACCTGTTAGCGTTGTACCACCTAATTTAGTTTCTGGAATGAACACGATTTCAACTCCTGAAGACAAATGACTTCTACATCTTATCTGACTTCTGTACTTGGCTACGTTTGACTGTTTGTAAATTCTATTGTTCCATGTGACCACATCTCTAGCTCTGTACAACAATTATAGGCAATATACGATAATCACTCCTCTGAATGTGATTGCTGAGGTTTCAGTTTCTGATGTCAAGCATATAGGAACACATAAGAACTATGGGTGCATGCCACTATTGTGAAAGTTTGTATGTTTTATTTGTTGCAAATTTGCAAATGTATTGTATTTAGTTGAACCGCCTAACAATTATTGAATCTACTAGTATTTATGTGCATCATGCATGATATATTCAACTTAGAAGAGGAAATGTTCAGCGGGAGAAGCTCGTCATGCACAATGAACCCATAGTTTTTTTACTTAATTCAAACAATAATCAAGCTATAACGTACACTATCTATTAACCAGCACTGTAAGGACTCAAACTAAGACGACACGGGTTAAGGCACATTGGCAACGCAGGTAAAACGTGTCGCTATTTTTTCGTCGCTAATGATTTTACATCGGAGACGCATAAAATACCCGTCTCCTTTAAAAAGGCACAAGAGACGCGTCATAGCCACGTCCCTGAACACTTCCATAATGCGTCGCCTGAGCAAGATAAAGTTGACGCGTCTTGGTGAGCCGCGTCTCCTCTGTCACGAGGAAAGAAGACGCTTCTTGTGAACATGTGTCTCCTCTATCTCGACGAAAAGAGATGCGTCCTATGTACCCGCGTCTCCTCTGTCGCGACAAAAGGAGATGCTTCTTGTGAACCTGCATCTCCTATGTGTCGACGAAAGGATATGCGTCCTGTGTACTAGCATCTCCTCTATCTCGACGAAAAGAAAACACTTCTTGTGAACGCGCGTTTCCTTTGTGTCAACGAAAGGAGACGCTTCGTGTCAATGCACATCTCCTCTGTCTCAACGAAAGGAGACGTGTCCTGTGTACCCGCGTCTCCTCTGTCATGACGAAAGGCGACGCGTCCTGTGTACATGTGTCTCCTCTGTCTTGACGAAAGGAGACACTTCTTGTCAACACGCGTCTCCTCTTTCTCGACGAAAGGAGACGCTTCTTGTCAATGCGCGTCTCCTCTGTCTTGACGAAAGGAGTCGCGTCCTGTAAACATGCGTCTCCCATGTCTCGATGAAAGGAGACGCGTGTTGTATACCTGTGCCTCCTCTGTATCAACGAAAGGAGACGCGTCTTGTAATCCGCGTCTCCTCTGCTTCCACGAGAGGAGACGCAGGTTAACAAGAAGCGTCAGCACGCGTCTCCTATGATCCTCCTATGTGCTCATTTCATATGCCCTTAATTTATTTAGGTCCAACATCCAAATTCACAGAAATACACATACATCATCTAACAAAATTCAGCATCATCATCTCACAAAATTCACTGGCTTCACAACAATATGACAGCCATAGTTCACTGGCTTGACAATAATATCACAAAATTCATAGGATAATGAATAGTGCTTCACATCACTGACATTATATGTCACTGGCTAAAATCTGAGCAAACACAATATCATCAATGTGATGTTTTTCGGAGGGTTTGTTGATCACCTAGTCCATGATGAATGCGGTAGTTCTATCACGAATGTAGACCAACATCTCATGGTCGATAGGTTTTGCCGGTATATCAAATTCCTGAATATAACAAAGTCAGCATATGCAGTCAGCACACATAGGTGGTTACCAAACATGTTTAGTGCTAATAAGCAAGAACTGTGCAGTTCAGTTGCAGGTGTTACAAATGCAGATCCTGATAAAGTACCTCAGGTTTGAGCCTCACTAATGCATGTGCTTCAACAATGTGGGGCACTATTAATAAACTCTGCAGAGTTTGTTGAGGAAGTTTGCTGGTTGAGAAAGAAAGAACTTACTCATCAATGACATTTTTCAAAAGGGAATAATCAAGATCTAGGGACCTCAATGAATCAAGATACAAGACCCTGTTGTGCTTTAGAAGGATCACCACTGCAATCCAGTGCCCCACAATGTTATGTGCAATGATGATGATTCTCTTTTTAGCATATAGTTTGTAGGCACATATCATATAGTCTACACAAAAATAACGGGAATGCGTTAACATTGGCTTGCTCATCGATTCAGGATCAAGGAAGCCAACTGGATTGTTCTTCATGTTAGCTTCTACAACCATATTCCTAATATTAAGAAAAAACAAAGTGTAAGGAGGCAAAATACATGGTAAAGATGAACTGAGGCAAAAACACGTTTAAATAGAAAATGATTAGTGAGAAGTAGATTAAAATTTTCAAGCAACTTACAGGACGAAGTAGCAGATAAGTGACATATCCAAAGCATCCAACTTGAAGAGATCGTACAAGTCATTGATGCCCACAGTGAATTTTGTAGCGAACATGGCCTCATATGCCATTTGTTCAAGCTTAATTTTGGTGATTAATGTCAACATGATCAATGGGACTAACCATATTGTTGAGCATGTCTTTGTAGACATTTTTAGGTCCCATAGATGCAAAAATACCACATGCCAAAATGGCAAAACCAACAAGAAGAAAGAGAAGGAAAAAGACACCGTCGGATGAACCGACGGTACCATGAAAGCAAGCGTCGGTGCAATGGCCAGATGAAGCAGTACACTGCGAGCAGATTCGAGTTGTTTTGAAGTGCGTCAGATGAACCGACGGAGGGTATTTTAGTTGCGCCGGATGATTGACAGTGAAGAAACAGTTGAGACAACTGCATCGGATGAACCGACAGTCTGATTGACTGGCACCGTCGGTCTATCTGATGATCAGAGAGATCAAGACAGAGAGGAGCTGGCGTAGGAAGTAGTTGCACCGGATGAACTGGCAGGTTAAGCATCAGTTCATCCGGCGGCCACATGTTTGCTAACAGAGAGGAATTTGGCGTGGAGTCTTCAGCACCGGATGAAACGACGCAGCATCGGCTGAAGCGTCGGATGGATTTTGTCAGCAGAATTGCAATAGCTATGTGACGTGGAGGGGCACCGGATGAACCACTGCCCTGGAATTCTATAGCATCGGTTCATCTAGTGGTATGTTTTCCTGCAGCTTTTAGCCAACAGCTAGTTTGATGCCTTGGGCTATTTATACCCCCTCCACTCGCCCATTTGGAGTTGCTGGAGTGTGTGGAAGTGCAGAGGAGTTCAAGACACATAGAAGATCATATCCAAGCCATCCAAGTGCTAATTTGCTCATCCATAGACTTGCACATTCTTTGTGTGTGTCCTTAGTGCTAGGCTTAACTTAGAGTTGAGTGAGTGCAAGGTGTGCCTACCTTGTGAGGTGATTCTCGAGTGGATCAAGCTGTACAAGGTGCGCCGGAAGCCTTGGAGCCTAGGTGGCTCTCCGGTAAACGTCTTCGACCCTCCGGCTTGGTGTGGAGTGGCGAGGGACGTGGAGACCCCCTTCCCTTGGTGGAGAAGCTCCTTAGTGGAGGCGGCATCAAGGTGACCAAGGGAGCTTGGCGAGTGCCTTCGTGGCGAGCCTTTGTGGCAAGTCAAGTGGTGCTCTTGGGAGAGACTTGGTGACCGGGAAGCAATACTCTTGTGTGGAGTGCTTCAACAACGTGGACTAGGGGTGGCTTAGTGCCTACCGATACCATGGGACAAATCGCGTGTCAAGAGTTTACTTCCTCTCATCCCCTTTACGTTTCTGCATTACTTTCTTGCAATCCTTGTTTGCCTTTACTTTCCTAGAGTAGTATCTTGCTAGGATTGGCTATAGGTTGCAAAACTTGTTTTGGATGGGAGTTTCACACTAGAACAACCTTAGTTGCACATCTAGATAGCATGTTCTAGTTTATGTTTGATGCAAATAGTGATAAGCCATAGGTTAAGTTTTTAAGTTGCCTAATTCACCCCCTCCCCCTCTTAGGCTACGAGCATCCGATTCCTTACAAATTTATCAAATTTATCCTTTGGCAAATCATCTTTCATAACCCACAAGCCGGGCCTCAACACACCCATAATCGGAGCCTGATATTTTGCCTTACAATGATGCATGTAGTATTTGTGGAGTTCTGGGGTAGCAGGAGCAGCTTCCTTGAGTTCAACAGCACTGAGAATATGCAATCCAAATTTGTAATTTGGGTTAATGTCAGTCAAAGGTTTGGACGTCTTCTTCATAGTGTTTCTCTGTTGGCGTTTCTTAACGTCACCACTAGTTGCACACCTAGAGCAAGCGTATAAGAGCGACCGGGTATACCGCAAGTGCACGGAAATACCGCTGTAGCACTTCCCCAAGGAAGGAGAGTATTCCAAGGGTATCGAATCTAAGGAACGGTGTGCACTATCTCCTACTCTAGTATAGATGATCTAAGGACACAACTCTGATTGATAGGATAGGTAGAAAGGATCTGCCTCGACCAAGCGTAGAGTCTAGTCACGGTCTCTCGGGTATAGCACTCACTTCGGGCACCAAGCACAAGGCCAATGTGCTGGCAACGAGCCCAACTCGGTACGCGACGCAGAGGGTTTGCAAAGGGTCCAACAGGCTGTCACCACTGCGGCCTACCTCTACGCTACGATCGTATGTGGTCTTCGAAGGATAGCTTATGGTCCAGACACCACGTCTACACCACTTACTATTACTACGAATCCGCGAGGGAGATACTGGCACTAGCTCAAGGTATGCTATATCACTCATGCAAGATCATGAATGCACTTTGATCTAACTAGAAACATGCAGGAGCTTCACTTTACTCAAATAGACAAGCTGGCAAACTAGATGCAAACTTATGATCTAAGTCTACTGGATCGAAAGGGTTGTGTTCAAAGAACACAAGCCTCTAAACCAAGAACAAACGAAGAACACAAGAACAAAGCAACTAAGCATGCATACGACTTTAGTCTAAATAGGAAATGTCGAAATACTCACTTTAGTCTAGTTGAAGAACAAAGGCACCGCTGAGGATCGTTCTTGAGGAAGATGTCATGAAGAACATGACATGTCCTCAAGCCTCCCACCTCACTTCCTAGCACTAATCCTATACAAAGAGCTCTCCTCTCCTAAAGAGAGAGGCTTCAAGCCAAAATGAAGAGGAGGAGGAGAAGTCTGTGTTCCAAATGAGAGCCCCTCCCCTCCTATTTATAGAGGAGGGAGAGGCTTGCTTCGGGGCTCCGAGTGCTCCAAAACGCCCGGGATCGCAACCAGGGACCAATCAGGGGCTGCCACGTGGAAGGCCGGGATCAACCGAACCAAAGGCGGTTCGGCCGATCCACGGTTCGGCCGAAACCACAGGGCCACGTGGCGCCCTGTGCTTCTTCGTGGTGGCTGACTGGTGGGCCCTGAAGTCACTCCCCCGTGCATGTCAAGTTTCCCGATGGTTTTGGAGGATAAGTGGGCCCTTGAATCCATGTGATGTCCATGTGGTGCTTCGTGATTCGTCAGGCTTGCCTCTCTTGGATTGATGACATCAGTGATCCAGGAGAATCTTAGGTGGCATCCCCTCATTGGCTGGTCTTGAAGTACTTGGATCAAAGACTTGTGCTTTTACTCCTCTTTCTAGTGCTAATCACCTATATTTGCATAATCACCAACACTTGTGGAAATGGTTAGTTTAAGCCTTATAATAGTGTTGATAATCATTTTCCATGCCAAAAGATACATGTTTGACGGGTAAGAAGTGAGTGAAAATCAGCTGTCAACAAATACCTCCACACTCGACCTTTGCTCATCCCGAGTGAAGGGAAGAACAAGATCAAAGTGAGACATGTTATCCATAGGTATGAAGTAAGCATAAGGGATATTCCAAACCATACCTTGCACTTGTGAACTCTGTGAAGTGTTTATCATGCTATCTTGGGTAGTTGAGGAATGGAACAGTCATGAATCAAATCACTCCTGCTCATCATGCTAAGTAACTTGGGGTTTTGCAATAAATTTTCAAAACAAACCTTGCTTAGCTCCTCATTTGATTCTCTCAGATCGCTAAGTGTGTAAATGTCCTCACCAAGGCATTAGATTGCCCTTCTTCACCCTACTTCTAATGATGGCTATATGTGGAGCTCAAGGTAGGATAAAGGATAAGGCATACTTGCATCACATATAATTGCAAAGTCAAAGACTGGATCCACAGAGAAAATCAGATCACACCATCAGATCAAGATGTGCATGTGCATGGATATGGTGAGTATGGTAAGGTGGATACTAGGCCCGGAATGGGTGCTATATATTACCATACATATATGATGAATGTTGATTGATGGTGAGGTGGACACTAGCCCCGGAATGGATACTAGTTATCACCATCTAGGTTATGGAACTCCTCTTTGCATGATTCTCCCTTTTGTATAAGAAATCTTTTGAGAGCATGGCTATCGCTATACTTTCTCTTTCTTTTTTTTAACACTAGACCTTCATGTGTCCATTTTTTTCCGATAGCCATGTCTCTTATGTAGCAAAAACTAAGAGGGAGAGATCAACACATATGGAGCCTTATTTTCACGGAATGGATGAATAATACAATGCTAACTTCCAGGGTAGAAGCATAGCAAGGGGAATAAGGTGGTGTGCACATGAATCTTGACCATGAAAGTGATGAAGAGAATTCTCACAAGGGTCACAGAATTTGACAAGGCTCAATGCAATAACAAGCAGCATATGAGTATAAGGTTTTCAACTAAAAACATCATATGGCTTTGGTAGGACGGTGGCACATCAAAGAGGAGCTTTGCAAGAGCTTTTTTTTAAAACAAAATTATCCCAAGGGCCGGAACCAACAGAGTTAAGATCATGTCATCAAGTCATATCTCACCTGTCAACTACTTAGATAAGCATGTTGTTCTTATGATGATATTGTTCACAAGCCTCAAGGTTATAAACAAGGAATAAAACTTACGAATGTCAACCCTAGGCATGGAGTAAGCATTACCATAGATTTCTTGAGTAAATTTATAGAGAATTTATCAAGCATGAGTGTATAAACTCAGAAATCATGGTAAAATGAGGAAGAGATGCAAACCAGCGCTAGTTTCCGTGTGGACCAGACAGGGATTCCTGTGATGCGTACGAATGCATGTCCCGTTCAGGTTCTCTAAGCGTGGTCGATCGTAAGCGCTGTGTGAGCGTAGTGTGGGTGCAATAATGATCCGTTGTGTTCGCGTTTGGAGAGTGCAGCTCTCCCCCACACTGTTTTGTACCTGGGTGCAGTTCTTCGATACAAGAAGCAAAAACAAAAATAGCTAACACACGAGTGACACAACCGGGTTACATGACCTGTGGAGCCAAAATTTATTCATTCAAGTTCACTAATAAAGAAATAGGCGCTTACACAAATGATGGAAATAGAGGAAATAAATGGAAGGGAAATAAATTAAACCTAGCTAAGCGCCTACGAAGGGAAATAAAAGCGGGGCACGACCCTCTACTCAGCATCATAAAGGTCCTCGTGCCCCGTGGCCACGAAGAGGCGCCTCATCTTGGCGCACAGGCCACGGCGAAGATTGCGGAGGTCATCTCTAAGCTCGGCGAGATCCACCTTCTACTCCGCACTGATGGTCTTCAGCTTCTCACACTCCCTGCCTAGTTCCTCCACTAGTGGGGTCATCTTGGCTGCAGTGGGAGTCTTAGGAGATCGCTCGGGTGCCCGAGTCCTCTCCCTCGACTTCCTGGATGCCCGTGGTGTGGAGCTGCTGCCCAACTCAAATTCTTCATTGGTTTCCTTCAAAGTCGGAGGTGCACGGCTGCTCTTCCTGCTGGTGCTGTCTGAGCTAGCGAACCTAGGCTTCCCAGGCTGAGAAACTGGTGGAGGCGACGATGGCACAACAGGGGCCGAACGGCCTCTTACTCCGGAGGCTCCCGGAATGTTGAGCCGAGGTGGTGGAACCACCAGAGGCGGCAGAGTTGCTGTGGGTCGTGGCCGGACCTCCACCTTCCTCTGGTAAGGGCTGCTGGCACGCCCCCGTGGCTTCCTCGCTTTCCCGGGCGAGGCAGATCGGCCGGAAGTGCGTGGAACTGGGGGTGTGGAGGGCGGCACAGCCATCCCCTTGAGCTCCGAAGTTCTGTCGATGGTGGCGCTCGGTCCTTGGTTCCCAACCGGAGGACGGGAGGCGAGCGGCGGCACCTCGAAGATGCACGTGACCTCCATAGGTGCCACCCCTGTGGGAGATGCAGCAATGGCAGGGACATCCCCCTCAACGGGTTCACAGGAGGAGGGTGCTGCGGCGAAGGGGACAAGGCTTTTGTCGGCCATGAGGACTGCCGCGACGGCGAGCAAGGGATGTGAGCAGGGGAGGCAGGGGTTCTGCGCGATGCAAAACTCCGTCACGCGGCGAGAGAAGGGTTTCTGGAGGACGAAAGAGTGCGCACGTGAAAAATGAGAGGCGGCAGCGGCCCTAGTGGGTCAGCCGACCTAGGGGGTCGGCCGAGCCCATCTGGGCTCCGCAGGGCCTCTGCTTCGGCGTGTGGACTCTGGCGGGGCTCAAGGTCTCTGGGTCAGGTGGCCCACCAATTCTAAGGTCAGAGGCTTCAGCAAGGGCTAGAATGGAATTTCAGGCATAATACTGCCTTCTACTCCAAACAACTTTACTTAAACCTCTTTATACCTAAATAGCTCAGCTTGGGGACTTTACCTGGACTCATACCTGGAACAAAAGCTAGAAACACCAACACTTGTGGAAATCATTAGTATCAAGCCCTATTCTAGTGTTGATGATCCTTTTACATTTATTTTATGCAGGTATTGACGGTGTAAAAGTAGCACTTAACAGCCGTCAACAACACCCCCACACTTGACCTTTGCTCATCCCGAGTAAAGGGAGTCAGATCAAGGTGAGACATGTATCTAAAGGTATGAAACGAGCATAAGAGATATTCCAAATCATACCTTGTACTTGTGAACTCTATGAAGTGTCTACCATGCTATCTTGGGTAGTTGAGGAATGGAATGGTCATGAATCAAATCACTCATGCTCATCATGTCAAGTAACTTGGGGTTTTGCAATAAATTTTCAAAACAAACCTCGCTTAGATCCTCATTTGATTCTCTCAGATCGCTCAATGTGTATATGTCCTCACCAAGGCATTAGATTGCCCTTCTTCATCCTACTTATAATGATGGCTATATGTGGAGCTCAGGGTAGGATAAAGGATAAAGCAAACTTGTATCACATATATTGCAAAGTCAAAGACTAGATCCACAGAGAAAATCAAATCATACAATCAGATCAAGATGTGCACGTGTATGGATATGGTGAGTATGGTAAGGTGGATACTAGGCCCGGAATGGGTGCTAGATATTACCATACATATATGATGAATGTGGAGGTGATGGTAAGGTGGACACTAGCTCCAGAATGGATACTAGTTATTACCATCTAAGTTATGGAACTCCTTTTTGCATGACCATCTCTCTCCTTTTTCTCCTTTATTTTGGACATGGGCTATTCTTTCTTTCCTCTTTTTTTCATCATACTTTTTGAGCATGTCTTTTCTCTTTTCCTTTTTTTCTTCTATTTATTTTTTTTCATAGCCCATGTCTCTTTTTGAATGATACTTTTGGAGGGAGAGGTCACACCACATATGGAGTTTTATTTTCACGGCATGGATGAATGGTACAATGCTAACTTCTAGTGTAGAAGCATAGAAAGGGGAAATAGGTGGTGTGCACATGAATCTTGATCATAAGAGTAATGAAAAGAATTCTCACAAGGGTCACAGAATTTGACAAAGCTCAACGCAACAACAAGCAGCATATGAGTATAAGGTTTTCAACTAAAAACATCATATGGCTTCGGTAGGACGGTGGCATATCAAAGAGGAGCTTTGCAAAAGGTTTTCAAGGTTTCAAATAAAATTCCCAAGCACTCAAACATAAAGAGCGGAGATCATATCATCAAACCATATCACAAACACCATCTACTTAGATAAGCATGAGTTCCCTAATGATATTTGTTCACAAGCATGAAGATGATAAGTAGGGAATAAAACATATGCAAGCCAACCACAGGAACCATGTAGAGAAAGCATAGCACGAATTGCTGAGTTTGATGAAAAGGATATGAATTGAAATTCAAACAAACTCATGGATAGGATAGAGTGAGATAGAGGGTGCACATACCATTGCTTCTGAAGGATAAGAGATCAAGGAAGACCAGTGGTGATTCGGCTGACCAAAACGCAGCCGGCTCACTCCAGTTTACCTTGCTCTTGTCATGAAGGTGTAGTCAATGTTGTGCAGCGCCTGTGTGGGAGTTCTCTAGTGGAAATGTCGATGATAGCTTAAGAGAACTCCCCCACACTAGTGGTTGAACCCGGTGTTGTTCTTCAAATGACAAATGAAAACAAAAGATGGACTATACTAGTTCGAGAACCATAGAGCCTTTATTCAAATTCAAATATTTTTGGTTTTTTTATTTTTATTGTCACCATGGCATTTGCTCGAAAGGGTTAGACCAAGATTACACTTCATACACAAAGGGGAATATACTTACCTTGGACCCTTGAAAGGTCATATGTACCACCCTTGCATGTTGTGCAACATGAATCTGACACCTCAACTTGCCTAGCTAGTGGGCAAGATGCAAGAGCTGACATCATCGCCACACCGAGATAAGATTTGGTAGAGGAGGAACTTTACTCAGGATGCTCACATACCTCTCCCACACTTGAAGTTTGCATTGCTAGGCAATAAAACTCAAGTATGTGGTGATCAAGCTTCCTTTTGTTAAAGTTCCCTCGCCAAAGCGTATCTAGGTGTTGCAGCTGATGTGGCTCACATGTTCGTAGGCATCACCTGTCCATCTTTCTTTTCAATCTTCACCTCAAAGGTTAGTGACCAAAAATACCCGAAGGACGACTTATCCTAAAAACATGTTCTTGCTTTTATTCGAAAAGGGAAATAAAACATATGCTAATCCAGGCTATCTCCTGGTAGTGCTTTGTTTATTTAAGGTCATAAGCTCGACCATGGGAACTTCATCTTACAGCTATCATTGGTGGTGTCATTCCCGTCTCACCACCAATCCTTGATGTATCAATGAAGTTTTAGCTGCAAGGTTAGTGCCACAGTGCACACACGAAATCTGATATGCTTATGATAGACATATACATCTACAACCAACCTTCTGAACTTTCTACAAAAGAGGACCATAAGGTGATTGCAGCCCTCATGCGTGCTCAGTGCACTAAGTAGGTCTGACTCTAGAGGGACATGATGCGAGCATGGTCTGTATGGTGACTCAAGAAAGAGGCTACCATGCTCGTGCGTGGAATCCTTTCCTCCGGACTCCAGAGTCAGTGCCTCGAAAGATTCCAGGGCCCATGAATTCTCCATCTCAAGAGAGTCATCATGGAAGCTCGATGTTGACTCTTGATCATGATCGAAAGCAACATGATACGAGCCATCGGGAAGAGGTTGAAACTCGATCAAGAATGGTGACGATCGTTCGCCTTCACAAAGGTGAAGAGAGTCTCTCGAGCCATCCTCATGAGGGGTAGACCATTCTACAACCTTAATGAGAACGGGCTCGGATGATGTGAACGGAGATGTATGCGTCATCTCCTCGAGCGGGTTTTGTTGGAGAAGAGGCTTCACCATAGGATGTCCCTGTCAAGGGGTAGCAGTGGTAGAAGCGACTCCCCTAAGCTTATCATCTAGGCTCCCTAAAGATGTATCGAAGAGCTGCTCTAAAGGGGAGCCTAGGAGGAGATCGAGATCAAGGACATCGAAGATGTAAAAGTCTAAGCTAGCCTCGATCCCGTCTATGATAAGCAGCACGGCACTTGCAATCCCCCGACATTCAAGAACGCGTCCAAAGGGACAAGTTTTGAGGAGCATGTTAGATGATGCTAGCGGGACTCTGCCCAAAAGAGTTTCCGCTAAGTGCCATGGCAAAATGTTAACCTCCATGATGGGGTTACAATGGGCCTCTACGACAGTGCCTCTAATAGAGCAAGGGACAACCAGAGAAGGTGAACTATTCCAAATTGCTTTGGAAAATCGTGTCACTCCCCCTGACCATTCCTCCCTCATGGCCTCCTCAGGATATGCTTCATCAGGAGGATCAGGAGGTAGAGGTGGCATCGCAGGCCTAAGGGAAGGTTCTGTCGAAAGATATCTAGAATGATCGGTATGGACAGAATGAGGTTCCTCCCCTAATTGGGCATCGAAAGAATTCGAGGTGTCTAAAGGATTTCTAGATGGGTCATCCTCGAATTTGCAAGTGAACACCGAAGGTTGAATTTCTTCTTCCTTTCGTGTTCGGGGTTCGGAAGAGGTTTCAACAGACAAGTCTAGGGATATGGAAGATGCAAACTCTGACTTGGATGTTGAGGGATCCTCATGGCTCAACTCGGATTCTTGGTTGGGTTCGTTGTGATCAATAGGGACAGAAGAGTTTTCTAAGAGGGAATCTAGGATCTCTCTTCCTTCCATTGGAGTTTTTTCCACAAACAAACTGTAACATACCGGAAATTTGATTGTTTTCCCATGAGTGAATTTTCGCAAAAATTTAAAACTTTTTGTTTGAACTTGTGTGCTGCCGAATTTGATCCCAATTTGCTAGCATCTCATCTATATTCCCTTATAAAATAAAACCATATAAAAGTTATTTTCAAATTAAAGTATAAATTGTGAGTTGGAGTTTCTTGGATTTCATTTGGAGTTCGATTGTGTGTTGTTTGAATTTGAATGAAATTCAAATTCAAATTATAATTCAACCTATCTTCAAAACTGTTTCTACAGTTGACACCTAATTTGGGCCGTAGCTGTGAAAGCAAAGTCTTCTCGATGCCCCTGGACTCTTTAGTCTTGGACCGAAAGCATCCCAACCTTCAACCGTGAAGCCCAGCAGACGACCAGCCCAGCTAGCCCGCCATCCTTCCTCCACCCTTCTTTCACCGACGCGCAGGACCCGCCTATCAGCCAGTGTTGTTCCCCTTTCTTCCTCGTGATGTAGGCGAACGGGTGGGGAGCCGCGGCGCACTGCGCCCCTGGCCTCGCCCATGGCGCCGCCCCCTTGCTGCGCTGGCGGCCGCGGATGGGAGCCACGCGCCCCGCGCAGTATCTCGGCCGCCCGTGCTCGCCAAACCCTAGTGCCCTCCTATAAAGGCCACGCCGAGCCTCTCCTCCCTGTGTCCGCCGCCGCCGCCTGGGAAATTTTTCCCCATCCTGTGCACCCGTGAGAGAGGAGTAGAGGGGAGAGGGCCTAGAGGGGAAGCCGTGGGAAAGATACCACCGGAGAAGCCGACACCCGTGCCAAATCCTTGACGCCGCGGCCTGCTTCGCCCTCTGTTCCGCGACGCCGCCATCGAGAAGCAGAGGGGGAAAAGGAGGGAGAAATAGGAGGAGGAGAAGAAAGAGGTAGCGATGCATCGCGTCGTCGCCGTTCGAATGCACCGCGCCGTCGCCGCCTGGACACATCGCGTCACACCATCGCTGTCCAGGAGCGCCGCGCCGCCCGAGAGGACGCCGTCGCCGACCAAGGGCGCCACGACGATGCCAAGGACCAGGTGGCCATGGAGCTCGGGAGCGCCGTACGAGGACATGGACGACGCCGCCACAAGGGAGCCGAGGGCACCGCCATCTAGAAGTGCAATGCCATCGCCATGGAGTTGAAGACCGTGGAGCACTGGGAGCTGAACCTGCGTCGCCACCCGGACCGCGAGTCCACACCGCGCCGGCCACGACTACACCGCCGACCTGCCGTGAGTGTCGTCGTGCCCCTCTCGCCCTTAGACTGCCTGAGATGTTTGGGAGCGCACCCCAGCGATGCGCCGGCCGGCCTTCGTGCCGTGCCCCGAGCCGAGAGCTCGCTGTCTGTGAACCGGGCTTCGACCCGCGCCTATCTCTGCAGGAACCAAAGCCACCTCCTTTTATCCCGTTTTACCTGCCTGTGATGTCTGGCCATCGTGCCATGCATGCTTCTGTTTCCTCCAGAACACCATTGACCATGGAGGGCATGCCTTCTGTTGCAGCCATGGCATGCCCACCACCTGTTCGATGTTTTGCCTAAATGAAATCTTGAGCATCTAAGTGACTGAAGCTTTCACCTTTTGTTTGGTCTGTGTGAGACGGCCTTCGCGCCGAGGATCTGTGCATCATGCGTTGCTCACGTCGTTGTTGCCCACCTGTCCGGCCTTCGTGCCGTGAGCGAGTCCTTGCAGGTGCCTCGCTGGAGCCGCGCATCACTTCCTTGCCTCATCGCCGCCTTAGTTGTTGTGGCACTCACCTTCGCGCCCGTGTTCTTGGTGTAGAACTCGTGTCCACTACCTGCCACTATGCTAATGTGGGTTTGGGATGCCGGAGCCCCGCAACTAGCCATTGGCGTGCCGCGGACAAGAATTCTTCCCCAAGTCGCGTTCGCACCGCTTTCCTTGCTTGCACCGCTTTGTGCCGCAACCCGCATAGCCCGCTCCCGCTCTACGTTGCTACGTGCTGTGAAGTGTGTACCGTGCTGTGTGCTTGAAACCAGGATGCCGCACGTGATGGACGGTCGTGTCGTGAGCAGAGGCCTCTGCTTCACGCATGGTAACCCCGAGCCGCAACCTAGCTGCCTCGCCATGGACGTTGCCGCTTCGCGAGTACATGCCTCGTAGCGCTCTTAAGCATGCTTTTCCGCATCGTCACCCTATATCGGTCACAAGTTGACCCTTTCATCCCCTTTGAGCTGTCGCCACATAGCTTGGCTTGGTAATGCCTTTTCTAATTTATCTTTATCTCGCTTTGCTATCACCATCCTTTGAGCTACTGTTTTGACCCTCCGTGAGCTTAAACCCGAACTTACCAGAGTTCGATCTCAGTCTTTCATGCAACACCTAATGCATGTGTTCCTGTAGGCTATGGACATGCTAGCTTGTTCCCTGTTCCTCCCAAATCCTTTCATATCAGAAAGCTAGCAACTGTGGCACTAATGCTCTTCCAATCCTTCGCCAAGCTCTGGCTGGAAAGGCCGAGTGCTGTGACCTTGAGCAGCTAAACTATCCTGCACAATCTCTCCAATCTGACCTACGGGACCCACAGGATGACTTGTGGGGACCGGTTGACCTCTGACCTTCCTTTTTGACTCGGTCAACAATGATCGTTGACTAGTCAATTTACCATGCAAATCAACCCGAAACCTAGCTTATGGTTTTCTAACTTGCTAACTTGTGTTATCTGTGCTTTATCGCAAATAATTAAATTCATAAAGTCTTTCTTTATTTGAAAATCAATAATAAATTGTTTCTACCTTAGAAAAATATGAAATCAGTTTCTTTATTCTTCTAAAATCATGAAGCACCCGTTAGACTTGCTTGTGGAGTTATTTGGTTCTTTATTGCTTTTCTTTGGAGTTAGTTGCATCTAGACACCGTGTTTATTTATATTTGCGAATCTAGGATTCCCGGAGCCGAGGAGTCAAGCTAGAAGATCGAGAACAACTACGGAAACTTCGACGACTACTTGCACACAGGTGTTCACGCCCGACTGATTCTGAAATACCTATTAGGCATTGCTAAGTAGTATGCTAGCGCTTTACTTATATGCATGTTGATGAACCTTGCACTGCCTTCTTTAATTATCCTGCCCTTGATTGCCCTACTATGTTATATATATAAGCGTGTATATACGCTGAGCTTCGCGATGCATGTATTGGGATGGGAATAGTGGTTCTTGGCGTGTGTGGGGTAAAACCGGTAGGAGAAGGTGTTTTGGGTACTTTGGCGGGGGTGAGCTCGAAACAACCGATCTGGGATCGGGGATGAGGGTGCACTCCTCAGTGCATGCCCGCTTGTACGGTTTTTGGAGCACAGGTGTTAGGGTTTTACTGACGTTTGGAGGACATGAGCTCGCCCCGGTCTGAAAGCGAGTGGGCAGACCTTTTCACGGGACCTTTACGTACACACCACCTCGCCGAGAGTGGGGTTAGGGCCGAGTTGAGCTCGGCAAGTGCGGAACCATACCTGCCAGCAGGATAGTGGGGTATCAGTGGGGGAGTGGTGGGAGTGAGACCACCCTCTCAGAGCGACTCCCGTGTGGCCACACGGGGGCATTTCACAGTTCTGGTGCAATCCCTTCTGAGGGGGGGATCGTTTTGAGGGCTGGATGCAGGATGGGACCGTAACTACCGAGAGTTCGCACGGTAGGGTGGGTTTGGTCGGTTCACTACCGACTGGGCTCCATCCCGAGTTGGGTACAGGTGTACACGCTCTGCAGAGTTTAGATCTATACGTATAGCCGCGTCCTCGATCATGGACATGTCCCCTGATAGCTTTGTACTCATGTTTTGGGATTTCTACCTCCCCCTGTAGTTGAGAGTGTGGTGAGCCGTGGTAGCAGTCGGGGAGAGGAGAGTTGCTCCCTCTACCTCGCAGATCCGATTGCAATCATTGAGGTGCGAGGAGAGGAAGTTCTCGCATCGACCCTAGATGGAGATAGGTTGTGGAGACAGACCTTGGGGTACCAGGTGTTCCCGAGCTGTGCTGAGAGTTTGGGGTTGGGAACTTGATGGAGATATCTTGTCGATACTTTGTTGCTGCTGCTGCATAGGAAACCCGAGCTTTTACCTTACCACTTTTCTTACCCTTTAGAGTTAGGCCACTTAAAGCTGCATACAGTCGGTGACGTAGACCTATCCCATTCCTTGGGGATAGTTTTGTGAGTGTGCAGGATTGGACTTGGAGTGAGAGTCCGAGTTTGCGGAATCCATGAAGGAAGGGTTGCGTTGCTTCGCTCAAGGATGCCTGTGGTGAAGATTGAAGATGAAGACTTGAAGCCCTAGCTACCGCTACGCAGGATTTCTACTTGTCGCTTAGCCCAAGGGGCTTGTACTAAATTCGTATACCGAGCTGTTTCGGGTGTAAATATTATGTGTTGTACTCTGATTTCGTTGTATGGAAATGATATTATTCTGTAATGAGTTCTGTACGTGATAGCTACCGATCCAGGGACTATCACAAGGGTACAGGGAGTCGGGTTTTCCTCACCGAAAACCCGGGTCGTTACAGGTGGTATCAGAGCCGTACTTGACCGTTGCACGCAACCCTAGATTGGTCGATAGCTTAGGAACATTCTATACGCTCTATTTTCTATATACCCCCTTGAATTATTTGAATATACCTTCCCTACTTTGAAAAACTCTATCTTTCCTTCGTTTATGTGATTTCTTATGTGGACTAGCCAGGAGGAGACCGTTGATAGTTTGGATGGTATGAGAATATCTTGAACCACCAAGAGTAGAGTCTACCTTGTTTGACATGCCACGGAGTAATTAGACCGATTAGTGTGCGAAATCTCAACGGTTATGAGTCAGCCTTGAGATAGCACTATCTATAATGCTTTGAATGTCTGTGTGCTTGTTTCTTATGGATCTTATGGTTCTTAATATTGAGTGTAGGATTATATAATAGCGAATAATTTCATGTTTGTCCCTGACTCTTAGAATAGGTAACCTGAGAGCCATCCTAGTTAGAAAAGACCACCACAATGTTACACTTTGGAGGTTGTTGGCCTAAGGAACACTGATATAACCCAAAGGAGGACAAGTCATCTATAAAAGCCAAGAAAAAGGAGTATCGGAGTGATGCCTCTCAACCGTAGATGGAAAGGACAACACTGCCATACGAGGTCTAGATTTTGGATAAGCCACCTCATGCATTTTGGAATCAAGCTACTAATTTGGATTAGAGAGTACTCGATTTGGCACCACCCACTACCTCGAAGTTGTCAGTATTTGAAGAACCATACAAGGAGGAAAGGAGCTACAACCAGAGCCCTCAAGTATACTCAAGCGGATACATGAAGAACCACTCTGCTATGGATCAAGAGATTGAGGTCGAGATCAACCTTGCCTCAGAACAATTTCTAATTCCCGAGACTTTTTGTTGTGCGCACAATAAAGGCCAAAAAGCAACTACAATGAAGCTGATGATGCTCGAAGCTAGAAGTGCATGTACCCTAAGGAAGCATATAATGGTTAAGCTCAATTGAGTACCCTAAGATGTCAGTGACACATTTTGGATAATTTCAGTCGGAACTCAATTATCGGATAAAGATGAAGTACTCCATATGGAACAACAATCAATACTGGAAATTTTATTCGAGTACTTTAGCTTCCGTAAGGTACCTTATGGATGGCCCGCTTTGGGGTTGCTAATGGAAACAGAGTTTGCCGATAAGGATCTTCACCTAAACGCGAATCGACCCTTGTGGAGACTCGAAGGGACATGGTAACCTCATATCTTGGTAATGGATTCATCGATGAGAGTGACTAACATATCAGAAGACAACCCAAGATAATGAGGGAGTGGATATAAGCGCATCGAACTCTCCACGGATGGACAATCACACATGTTTTATGAAATTGCGCCCCCGACCATGTATTCGGAAGTAACGAATCCATGCGTATGGGATTACAACTAGGTAGGCAATACCTCGACCTGAAAGGTATTATTGGAGTTTTGGGTTTGATTCGGATGAGGAATCTCAAAGGATACAAGGTTTGCACTACCCGAGTAGTCGTCCTAGAGTCATTTTTATTGGATTAATCATTCCTACACCACTAAGTAGATCTTTTTGGGAACTCGTGTGTAAGCAGTATAACAGCTACGCACCACGAGGGGTGCTTTTGGAATATGATGCATGAAGGACATCTAAAGGAATTATGAGGTCGACATTTGGAATGAGATACGAAGCTCAGTCGATCCCACTTTTGGAATGAGCAGATAATAAAGAAGCCCTACTGGACATCGTCTAATGAACTAGTGGGGAAAAGAACTAACTCGACAACTACTGGACACCAGTTATCTATACGACCGCGCATCTGGCACCTACCACACTATTTGACAATAAGTAAGAAGAATTTGTGAGCACAAGTGTGGAATAGTGCTCACTTAAACAAGTGACATTATTTGGAATTGTTGAATAGCACGACAAGGCCTTAAAGCGAAGAATATTTCCCGGATACCAGAAGGTAAGAATACCATTCAGAGGAATAAGACAAAGAAATTGCGAAGGGTCATGATCTACACCACGGTTGCACAAGTGAACCCATCCTTCCTCAAGGTTATGATAACTACGGACTCTAAGAGGAATTAATTAAACTTTTATGGTATTCCTAAGGGATGACATCAACCATGTATACTGAGTTTGCTAAACGTACATGAGTAAAATAGATGTGGCTTCGTCGAGAAGGTCCATCTGAAGAAGTTGGAATCAAAAGGACTGGTGTGAGATTTCGGATGGATAGAGTCACTCACCTAGTCGAGGATGTTGCAGACGGCCCCTCTTAACATGGACTATCATGAATGGGAAGTAACCATTCATAGTGTTCCTGACCAAAAGTTAATCGATGTGCCAACACGTTGGCAGGAATCATTGGAGTCGTGCTGAGCCAACAAATGGATTTACAACATGAGAGACATACGAAGTAGGTAAGGATTATTGGACCCTCAGAGGAAAGAAGTTGGAAGGAAGTTATGTTCACCCAGGTTCAGCTAGTTTCTGAGAGTGCATGCCATAAGAGATGCAATTGCACTAATAGTTTGGAAAACCAGGACATCGACCTTTGGATTGAGAGATAATAGTATATATCTTCAACCTATCCGAGATGGATATGGTTTCAAGAAGATTTCTTGGGATTAACTAGGGAAACCTAGCGAATGTACGAAGACTTGAACTGGGAATTGATGGCCAACGAAGCTTTTGGGACAAGATTCAATTCATGCTTAGTGTGCCGGATAAGGACAAGCGGACAATATTGGACAAAGATAACCCTACGGGTACGCTTAGAATGCAAGCTTTGGTACCTGGCAACAATTTGGATAAGATCTTGCCATAAGAAATCCCACTATATACATGCCGCGAGATAGACCCAGATTTATCAGGTTTGCAGAACTCTGCTAGGCATAAGGTATACGACTCCCTCATACAGAAAGAAGTGGGAGAATCGTGCCTATTTGGATTAAAAGTATAGAATGGATGCCATGAGAATGCGGCCAAGTCCATAAGCGATAATGCTGGAATGAGCTGAATTAATAAGAATGATGTGACCTCCAACACGAGGATTGGAATAACATAAGAATACCATATTCTACCACAGGAGAAATTAATCCTAAGCTTACCAAGCTTATGCAGCATGGCTAGATGAAGTGGATTGTGCTAAGGGAAATCTAGCCCGTAGTTGGAATTGCTCACGTGCTTGAACCAGAGTATAGTCATGAGATATACGTGTTATTTTGGAGAGCACTTAAGGATGCTAACAGAAGAGGACACACATAGGCACTTAACTACAGAAGCTTTCACATGGGAACAAGCTAAGTTAAGATAAAGATGCACGTTATTAATATCATCAACATCTAGAAGCTAAAGGAAAAGACATATTGGAGAGAAGGCCCCTTCACACCCGGTACGAGCCTAATCTCGAGGACGAGATTCTTGTGAGGGGGGGAGTCTGTAACATACCGGAAATTTGATTGTTTTCCCATGAGTGAATTTTCGCAAAATTTTAAAACTTTTTGTTTGAACTTGTGTGCTGCCGAATTTGATCCCAATTTGCTAGCATCTCATCTATATTCCCTTATAAAATAAAACCATATAAAAGTTATTTTCAAATTAAAGTATAAATTGTGAGTTGGAGTTTCTTGGATTTCATTTGGAGTTCGATTGTGTGTTGTTTGAATTTGAATGAAATTCAAATTCAAATTATAATTCAACCTATCTTCAAAACTGTTTCTACAGTTGACAGCTAATTTGGGCCGTAGCTGTGAAAGCAAAGTCTTCTCGATGCCCCTGGACTCTTTAGTCTTGGACCGAAAGCATCCCAACCTTCAACCGTGAAGCCCAGCAGACGACCAGCCCAGCTAGCCCGCCATCCTTCCTCCACCCTTCTTTCACCGACGCGCGGGACCCGCCTATCAGCCAGTGTTGTTCCCCTTTCTTCCTCGTGACGTAGGCGAACGGGTGGGGAGCCGCGGCGCACCGCGCCCCTGGCCTCGCCCATGGCGCCGCCCCCTTGCTGCGCTAGCGGCTGCGGATGGGAGCCACGCGCCCCGCGCAGTATCTCGGCCGCCCGTGCTCGCCAAACCCTAGTGCCCTCCTATAAAGGCCATGCCGAGCCTCTCCTCCCTGTGTCCACCGCCGCCGCCTGGGAAATTTTTCCCCATCCTGTGCACCCGTGAGAGAGGAGTAGAGGGGAGAGGGCCTAGAGGGGAAGCCGTGGGAAAGATACCACCGGAGAAGCCGTCACCCGTGCCAAATCCTTGACGCCGCGGCCTGCTTCGCCCTCTGTTCCGCGACGCCGCCATCGAGAAGCAGAGGAGGCGAAGTAGGGTGAAATTGGAGGAGGAGAAGAAAGAGGTAGCATTGCGCCACGTCGTCGCCGTCTGGATGCACCGCGTTGTCGCCGCCTAGACGCGCCGCGTCACACCATCGCTGTCCAGGAGCGCCGCGCCGCCCGAGAGGACGCCGTCGCCGACCAAGGGCGCCACGACGATGCCAAGGACCAGGAGGCCATGGAGCTCAGGAGCGCCGTACGAGGACATGGACGACGCCGCCACAAGGGAGCCGAGGGCACCGCCATCTAGAAGTGCAATGCCGTCGCCATGGAGTTGAAGACCGTGGAGCACTGGGAGCTGAACCTGCTTCGCCGCCCGGAGCGCGAGTCCACACCGCGCCGGCCACGACTACACCGCCAACCTACCGTGAGTGTCGTCGTGCCCCTCTCGCCCTTAGACTGCCTGAGATGTTTGGGAGCGCACCCCAGCGATGCGCCGGCCGGCCTTCGTGCCGTGCCCCAAGCTGAGAGCTCGCCGTCACTCTGTGAACCGGGCTTCGACCCGCGCCTATCTCTGCAGGAACCAAAGCCACCTCCTTTTATCCCGTTTTACCTGCCTGTGATGTCCGACCATCATGCCATGCATGCTTCTGTTTCCTCCAGAACACCATTGACCATGGAGGGCATGCCTTCTGTTGCAGCCATGGCATGCCCACCACCTGTTCGATGTTTTGCCTAAATGAAATCTTGAGCATCTAAGTGACTGAAGCTTTCACCTTTTGTTTGGTCTGTGTGAGACGGCCTTAGTGCCGAGGATCTGTGCATCATGCGTTGCTCATGTCGCTGTTGCCCGCCTGTCCGGCCTTCGTGCCGTGAGCGAGTCCTTGCAGGTGCCTCGCTGGAGCCGCGCATCGCTTCCTTGCCTCATCGCCGCCTTAGTTGTTGTGGCACTCACCTTAGCGCCCGTGTTCTTAGTGTAGAACTCGTGTCCGCTGCCTGCCACTATGCTAATGTGGGTTTGGGACGCCGGAGCCCCGCAACTAGCCACTGGCGTGCCGCGGACAAGAATTCTTCCCCAAGTCGCGTTCGGACCGCTTTCCTTGCTTGCACCGCTTTGTGCCACAACCCGCATAGCCCGCTCCCGCTCTACGTTGCTACGTGCTGTGAAGTGTGTACCGTGCTGTGTGCTTGAAACCAGGATGCCGCACGTGATGGACGGCCGTGTCGTGAGCAGAGGCCTCTGCTTCACGCATGGTAACCCCGAGCCGCAACCTAGCTGCCTCGCCATGGACGTTGCCGCTTCGCGAGTACATGCCTCGTGGCGCTCTTAAGCATGCTTTTCCGCATCGTCACCCTATATCGGTCACAAGTTGACCCTTTCATCCCCTTTGAGCTGTCGCCACATAGCTTGGCATGGTAATGCCTTTTCTAATTTATCTTTATCTCGCTTTGCTATCACCAACCTTTGAGCTACCGTTTTTACCCTCCGTGAGCTTAAACCCGAACTTACCAGAGTTCGATCTCAGTCTTCCATGCAACACCTAATGCATGTGTTCCTGTAGGCTATGGACATGCTAGCTTGTTCCCTGTTCCTCCCAAATCCTTTCAGATCAGATAGCTAGCAACTGTGGCACTAATGCTCTTCCAATCCTTCGCCAAGCTCTGGCTAGAAAGGCCGAGTGCTGTAACCTTGAGCAGCTAATCCATCCTGCACAATCTCTCCAATCTGACCTACGGACCCACAGGATGACTTGTGGGGACCGGTTGACCTCTGACCTTCCTTTTTGACTCGGTCAACAATGATCGTTGACTAGTCAATTTACCATGCAAATCAACCCGAAACCTAGGTTATGGTTTTCTAACTTGCTAACTTGTGTTATCTGTGCTTTATCGCAAATAATTAAATTCATAAAATCTTTCTTTATTTGAAAATCAATAATAAATTGTTTCTACCTTAGAAAAATATGAAATCGGTTTCTTTATTCTTCTAAAATCATGAAGCACCCGTTAGACTTGCTTTTGGAGTTATTTGGTTCTTTATTGCTTTTCTTTGGAGTTAGTTGCATCTAGACACCGTGTTTATTTATATTTGCGAATCTAGGATTCCCGGAGCCGAGGAGTCAAGCCAGAAGATCGAGAACAACTACGAATACTTCGACGACTACTTGCACACAGGTGTTCACGCCCGACTGATTCTGAAATACCTATTAGGCATTGCTAAGTAGTATGCTAGCGCTTTACTTATATGCATGTTGATGAACCTTGCACTGCCTTCTTTAATTATCCTGTCCTTGATTGCCCTACTATGTTATATATATAAGCGTGTATATACGCTGAGCTTCGCGATGCATGTGTTGGGATGGGAATAGTGGTTCTTGGTGTGTGTGGGGTAAAACCGGCAGGAGAAGGCGTTTTCGGTACTTTGGCGGGGGTGAGCTCGAAACAACCGATCTGGGATCGGGGATGAGGGTGCACTCCTCAGTGCATGCCCGCTTGTACGGTTTTTGGAGCACAGGTGTTAGGGTTTTACTGACGTTTGGAGGACATCAGCTCGCCCCGGTCTGAAAGCGAGTGGACAGACCTTTTCACGGGACCTTTACGTACACACCACTTCGCCGAGAGTGGGGTTAGGGCCGAGTTGAGCTCGGCAAGTGCGGAACCATACCTGCCAGCAGGATAGCGGGGTATCAGTGGGGGAGTGGTGGGAGTGAGACCACCCTCTCAGAGCGACTCCCGTGTGGCCACACGGGGGCATTTCCCAGTTCCGGTGCAATCCCTTCTGAGGGGGGGATCGTTTTGAGGGCCGGATGCAGGATGGGATCGTAACTACCGAGAGTTCACACGGTAGGGTGGGTTTGGTCGGTTCGCTACCGACTGGGCTCCATCCCGAGTTGGGTACAGGTGTACACGCTCTGCAGAGTTTAGATCTATACGTATAGCCACGTCCTCGGTCATGGACATGTCCCCTGATAGCTTTGTCCTCATGTTTTGGGATTTCTACCTCCCCCTGTAGTTGAGAGTGTGGTGAGCCGTGGTTGCAGTCGGGGAGAGGAGAGTTGCTCCCTCTACCTCGCAGATCCGATTGCAATCATTGAGGTGCGAGGAGAGGAAGTTCTCGCATCGACCCTAGATGGAGATAGGTTGTGGAGACGGACCCTGGGGTACCAGGTGTTCCCGAGCTGTGCTGAGAGTTTGGGGTTGGGAACTTGATGGAGATATCTTGTCGATACTTTGTTGCTGCTGCTGCATAGGAAACCCGAGCTTTTACCTTACCACTTTTCTTACCCTTTAGAGTTAGGCCACTTAAAGCTGCATACAGTCGGTGACGTGGACCTATCCCATTCCTTGGGGATAGTTTTGTGAGTGTGCAGGATTGGACTTGGAGTGAGAGTCCGAGTTTGCGGAATCCATGAAGGAAGGGTTGCGTTGCTTCGCTCAAGGATGCCTGTGGTGAAGATTGAAGATGAAGACTTGAAGCCCTAGCTACCGCTACGCAGGATTTCTACTTGTCGCTTAGCCCAAGGGGCTTGTACTAAATTCGTATACCGAGCTGTTTCGGGTGTAAATATTATATGTTGTACTCTGATTTCATTGTATGGAAATGATATTATTCTGTAATGAGTTCTGTACGTGATAGCTACCGATCCAGGGACTATCACAAGGGTACAGGGAGTCGGGTTTTTCTCACCGAAAACCCGGGTCGTTACACAAACCTCCAGCAATAACGTCTAGATAGAGGGCAGAATCTATGTCTAGACTCACACAAAAGATGTATAATGACACGTCGATGGGTAGGAACCTAGCCCATGCCACTCTTAGTGACTCCTCTAATTTCTCAAAATCGAGGATACTTATTAGAAGAGAAGCTACACGAGTGCACCATTGCTCCGTCCTTTCCATGAGAGAGAACGAGTGGCAAAAGTTATCTCGGAGTTCTCCCCAATCACCGTTCACACTTTCTATAGTGCGGGTGTACCATTGTTCCGCCTCTCCTATGAGGGAGAAAGGAAACAACTTCCACCTCACGGTGTCCTGTGTCATGCCTGGCATAGCCAGACTAGAACATAGTTCCTCAAATTCCTCCAAATGGAGGTAGGGGTCTTCATTGATTGCTCCAAAGAATGGTCGATCTTGAACCATGGCTAAAAAGCTAGGGGAGTTCATAGCCAGATGATGAAGATGATGATGGCTCTTCGAACTCACCCCTTGAGGTAGAGAAGCTTTGAAAGGAAGGCATCTCAAAGAGTAGTGGGGGTAAAGGTAGAACAAAAGAAACAAAAAGGATATCTCGATGGGTAAAGGGGGTGAAGGTAGAAGAAAACGAAAAAGATAAAAAGATAAAAAGACCTCTAGGCTCAAAGATAGAAATAGCAACCGTCCCCGGCAACAGCGCCAGAAATGTGTGTTGGCATTTCTTAACATCACCACTAGTTGTGCACCTAGAGGGAGCGTATAAGAGCGACTGGGTATACCGACGGGTATGAACGAGTCCACAAGCGCACGGAAATACCATTGTAGCACTTCACCTAGGAAGGAGTATTCCAAGGGTATCAAATCCACGGGATGGATGAGCTCCGGCTCGAACCTAGCTGGTGGTCTAAGGACACAACATTGATTGATAGGATAGGTACAAAGGATCTGCCTTGACCGAGCGCAGAGTCTAGCACGGTCTCTCAGGTATAACACTCGCTTTGGGCGCCAACCCACCCTAGCTATTTAAGGCTAAGCAATATGTTCTGGCAACGGGGCCCTACTCGGTACACAGGCACGGAGGGTTCCAAAGGGTCCAACAGGCTGTCACCACTGCGGCCTACCTCTATCGTTACGCGAATGTACTTGGTATTCACAGGATAACCTATGGTCCAGACACCACGTCTACACCACTAACTACTACTATAGCCGAACACCGTCTGACGTCCCGATAGCCCGGCTATAGCACTCCGTATAAATATGGAACTACGAATCCATGAGGGAGATACTGGCACTAGCTCAAGGTATGCTCTATCACTCATGCAAGATCACGAATGCACGTTGATCTAATTAGATAAATGCAGGAGCATCAACTTTACTCTAATAGACAAGCTAGCAAACAAGATGCAAACTTATGATCCAAGTCTACTAGATCGAAAGGGTTGTGTTCGAAGAACACAAGCCTCTAAATCAAGAACAAACAAAGAACACAAGAATAAAGCAACTAAGCATGCATAGAACTTTAGTCTAAATAGAAAATGTGGAAATACTCACTTTAGTCTAGATGAAGAACAAAGGCACTGCTGAGGATCGTTCTTGAGGAAGATGTCATGAACATGACATGGCCCCAAGCCTCCCACCTCACTTCCTAGCACTAATCCTATACAAAGAGCTCTCCTCTCCTAAAGAGAGAGGCTCCAAGGCCAAAATGAAGAGGAGGAGGAGAAGTGTGTGTCTCAAAAGTGAGCCCCTCCCCTACTATTTATAGGCAAGGGACAGGGTTGTCTCGGACGCCAAATGTCGCCAAAACATGTCAAACTGCGCTCTAGGACCAATCAGGGACCACCACGTGGAAGTTCACAATGAACGGGCACTAAGGCAGTTCGGCCGATCCAAGGATCGGCCGACCCCCTAGTGGCGCGTTTCGCGGTGTGCTTTCTCCCAGTGACTGATATGTGGGTCCCATGATCTTTCCCAGGTGCATGCGGAGTTTTGAGGCGGTTTGGGTCCCCGGTGGGCCCTTGGATCCTTGTGCTGCACATGTGGCGGTGTTTGATTCGTCGGGAGTTGCTTCACATGGATTGATGAGGTGTCATGGACACATGGAATCCCATGTGGCACACATCGCCACGTGGCTTGGTGTGGGTACCACCGGGCCCACATGATATCAAGAGGGTGATCTTGTCTTGCGCATATCTCTTTCATCCGGACTCCGAAGTAGACAAATGATATATCCATTTCGATCATCTCGACAAGCCTGTCGCAATGGTGTAGTCCAAATTGGCATTTGAGGATGTTTATGATGACGTCCTTTAATAGCTATTGGATCACTTACTCTGAATTGTACCATTTGGCATGTATTCCGGTGCATCCTGCAACAAAAGCTAGAAACACCAACACTTGTGGAAATCATTAGTATCAAGCCATATTCTAGCGTTGATTATCCTTTTACATTTATTTTATGCAGGTATTGATGGTGTAAAAGTAGCACTTAACAGCCGTCAACAATCATCTAGTCAAGATCACATAAAAGGGGGAAAATGAATTACCTTGGCAGAAGCACGGCTTGCTAGCAAAGCACGGCCGGGCGTAGGGAGCTGCGCGCTAGGCCGGCGGCTGTGGACACGAGAGCTACCTGAAGCATCGAGAGAGATCGAGCTGTGGCAGGCACCACCAGCCCCTTTTCATCATAGCGCACACGACCGTCTCGCGCCACCGGCCCCTTTCGCCGTCGCACACATGGCCAGCCGGCCTGCTGCAGCTAGCGCCTTCGTTCTGAGGAGAGAGAGCACGTGCGCAACGCTATTAGCTGGCGGCGGCGAACGACGGTGTGGAAGGCCGGCAGCGCAAACCCAAGTGGTGTGTGTGGCTATAGATGAGCGAGTGTAGTTGTCGGAGATATAGCTAGAGTTGTCGGAAGCGAAGACAAAGATACGTAATAACAAAACACGTCTCTGATGTGCGGAAATAAAGGAGATGCTTGCTCTAAACAAGTGTCTCCAATTAGGTCATCATCAAAGGAGACACGTCTTAACAAACAAGCGTCTCGAATGAGATACCACAATAGAGACACGTGCTTAGAGCAAGCCCTAGAGTTGTCGGAACGTGAAGACAAAAGACGCGTAATAACAAAGCACGTCTCTGATGTGCAAAAATAAAGGAGACGCTTCTTCTAAACAAGCGTCTCCAATTGAGTCGTCATCAAAGGAGACATGTCATAACAAACAAGTGTCTCCAATGAGGCACCACACAGGAGATGCGTGTTTAGAGCAGGCGTCTCGAATTAGGTCATCCTTAAAGCAAACGCTTGATAGTAAGCATGTGTCTCGTTTGAGGAAACACAAAGGAGACACGTTCTAACAAATATGCGTCGTCTTTGAGAGGCCAAGTAAAAGGAGACGCTTATATACAAAATGTGTCACATTTCTGTGTGCATAGGAGACGTGTGTTTGCCCATGCCGTGTTCCAGGAGATGCGGATTGTAAACACGCGTCTCCAAGAACTCATTAGAGACGTTCCTTAAAAACCGCGTCTTTTGGGTGGTGCCTTCATTGTTTGGTTCTTACATAGTGCAGGTGTTTGGCAGGTTGTGCCTAGTACACACATTTCATTCCAAAGGAAATACAATATATTGTACTAGTACATATTTGATGCAACCATATGACACACTTTCTCATCTAGAAGGGAAATAAGTATTCCTCAAATTAAAAAGAAATGTTGCATAGTTCTTCATGAAACATGCAATTTACGTGCATGCATCCTAGGAGCACTTAATGCTGTTATCCGTACATACAATTAGCGTGGCAAGTAGATTGAAGAAGAAAATTTGTGCTCCAGGCTGTACCCTAAGACCCCTTGAGATGACGAATGAGTAGCACTGCCAGGATTGGTATATGCATGAAGATTTCTAGCATTGGGGCATAACCCAATGCATGAAGTTGTCTAGGAGATGGCCTAGGCCGACCCTAGCCGCCATGGACGCCCTGCGTGGTTGTGTCGTGGCGGAGTTCTAGAGCTAGTTGAGGTCTTCGATGGTATGTATTTGGTGGCGATGACCTAAACGCATCTACTATGTGAGTGAAGTACTTAATGTCATCTGATCTTTAGCGACTCAATTCCTCCTTCTACGATCTTGTGCTTCCTTGGGTTTGCTTTATTTCAATCCACTATTAACATAGATTGCTCGGGGTGATCTCATAGCCATGGGGGCTAGGGGTTCATACCGGATCCACCAAGGAGTACGACACGCTCCCCATGAGCGTGCTCTAGGGTTTACCTATACAAGAAACGAGGCATCGTGACAGGATGTCGATCACGTGTATGATGGGTGCCTTCGAGGGTTTGACCGGAGAGTAGTAGTTTAAAGATGGCTATTAGATGAGATGCGTGTTGCACTTGCTCTTTCGGCTAGAACTACAACTAGAAGACGTAGGCCCTAGTTACCCTTGCTTGTTCCTTTATGTTTCCTATGTTATGGATGTGATCAACCTTGTGCTATCATTCATATATCTATTAGGTTTATCTCATATGCAATCAACGCTTAATATTAGGTTAGTTTGGCTAGATAAGGTAGACACTAGGTGAAAAACAGACATTGGTAACGGGCGCGGATGGCCACTGGTAACGGGCAAAACGCCCGTTACCAATCAAGCGTTACAAATAAGCCAACAAAGGTAACAGGCCGATGCCTATTACTGATGACACGTAATTGTAACGGGCGTCGAACAAAGACCGTTGCCACAACTACTTACCGGTCACCTGAAATGGTTGTTTCTCCGGGCCCACCGGAGCCTTTGGTAACGGGTGTAGACACTGAGCCCGTTACTCATAACACGTATTAGTAACGGGTGTCTAACAAAGATCGTTACCAAAACTAGTTACCGGTCACCTGAAATGTCTGTTTCTCTGGGCCCACATGGACCTTTGGTAACGACCACAGAAATCGAGCCCGTTACATGAACTCAACATCGAAGATGCGGAAAATGACGTGTCTCCTCTGTCTTGACGAAAGGAGACGCGTCGTGTAAGTGCGCGTCTCCTCCGTCTGGACGAAAGGAGACGTGTCTCCTCAGTGCGCGTCTCCTCCGTCTGGATGAAAGGAGACGCGTCTTGTCAGTGCGCGTCTCCTATGTCACGACGAAAGGAGAGACCTGCTGTGAACCCACGTCTCTCTCTGTCTCGACCAAAGGAGACGCATCTTGTCAGTACGTGTCTCCCTCTGTCTCGACCAAAGGAGACGCGTACTGTGTACGTGCCTCTCCTCTATCTGGACCAAAGGAGACGCGTACTGTGTACGTGCGTCTCCTCTGTCTGGACCAAAGGAGACGCCTATTGTGTACGTGCGTCTCCTCTAATCGACCAAAGGAGATGAGTACTGTGAACTTGCGTCTCCTCTGTCTCGACTAAAGGAGACGCGTTGTCTACTTTCACAAAAATTAGGTCCAGCATCCACATTCATAAAACTCCACAAACTAAATAGAAATCCACAAGATTCACATGCATAATCTGTCAAAATTCAGGCATTCAGTATCCTCTTCTAACAAGCTAAGTAAGGTTCACAACAATATCATCACTAGCCATGAGGATTGGTATCTAATACAATGCGAGCCAGAATAGCATCATTAATGTGAAATTTTCCTGAGGGTGCGATCACCTGGTCCATGAGGAATGAGGTAGTTCTTTCCCTAATGTGGAGCAGCGTGTCTTGGTGCAGCTGACAAGTAGGTATGCGAAATGCCTGAATATAACAATGTCAGTAGTCAGCACACAGGTGGTTACCAAACATGTGCAATGCTAATAAGCAAGAACTGTGCTCAGTTGCAGGTGTTACAATTGCAGATCCCAAGAAAGTACCTCAGGGTCCTTGAATTTATTTTTCACTGTAAGCATGTGATAGGCACAATAGAAGCCGCAGACTCTAGATTTGTAAGGTTGTTGGTGGCACTACGATAAATATACATATACAAACAGTGGTGAGAAGAAATAAACTCAAGCTTTAGTACTAGTTTCCACAGGCAGGAAATAATAATTAATACGTACATCAAAAGCCTTCACATGGTTCAAGGCGCAGCGGGGCAACTTGTTGTCATCACAGTAACTATTCCAAGCACTACAACAAAACATGCAACAATGGTTAGGGCACCATTAATAAACTCCGCAGAGTTTGTTGAGGAAGTTTGTAGGTTAAGAAAGAAAAAAGAACTTACTCATCAATGGCAAGTACCAACTGAGAGAAATTAGTGTCTAGCATCCTATATGAATCAAGATCAAGACCGTCTTCTGCTTTGGAAAGATCGCCACTGCAATCCAGTGCTCCCCAGTGTTATAGCAGGAAATGATGACTCTCTTTTTAGCATATGACTGGTAGGCACGCTTCGTATAGGACACAAAAAAGTCCCTGTGATGCGGACATCCACACCAATACTCTATTTACACAAGTTGATGAACAATCTACACCAAGCAATGTAAACCAAGGACCGGTTACACAAAGTCGTGCCAAGAAACTACAACAAGAGGTGAATTCTCTCCTTGCTGAAATTCAGTTACATAGAAATGAGAATTGTTTACTACCTAAGTGTTTTACTCATGTTGTGTTAAGGTTTACATATGAAGACATAGACTGCAATCAAGTAGAGAAGGAGTACGTGCACAAAGGAGAAGATTACATAAAGCCAAGGATGAGTTACGTGAAGACCAACAAGGTTGCTGTCAGTTCGGACCACCAGTTCCGACCTGCATAAAGATTTAGACATAACTCTTTATTCCCGATAGCTCTGGAGCTCCATGAGTACTTGATGGAACGGGCTTGAAGTCAACTTTCCAACACAACAAACCGCACATCCATTAGACGTCCCAATAAAGAGTTATGACCGATTTAGTGGAGACTGCTCAGAAGGCCAACAGCCATGCGAGGCTGTTCGGGATTTCAGTTCATGGTGACTTTTCACATAGTGTAACTCCTAGAACTCAAAGGTCCATTCACACCCAACAAGGAGGGTTCTTCCTTGTATAAATATCCCCATGTATCTCTGAAATAATCAAAACTTTGATAATGAAATAGAACCCCTTTGTTCAGCTGTGTGCTAACAAATTCAGAGAGTGATTCTCTACCCCTTTGCTCTTGTGATTTCCCGGTGGGATTACATCGGCGGTCGCTTCATCGGCACCCAATCCGTGCTCCTGCTACTTCGTATTCAGGTTGCGTAGGTTGGTTTTTTGAGAGTGTGATTGGGCGAATCCTTGATTCAGGCTGCCGTATAGAGACGGTGGTTGGCTTCTTGTGCATGTCGTCAGGTTGCACTATTATCCGGCTGTTCACAGCTATTTATCTTGGCTGAATTTCAGCTAGTTATCTTGTTCAAGATCCTACATCGTGAAGATCAGGACAACATCCGTATCATCTGGTATAAGAGCTATCGTTGCCACGGTAAGATTTTCTTTACCCTTAGCTACATATATTTTTGTCTTCGTCCTATCCACCAAAAAGCCATAAAAAATTCCTCATAGCCTTTTGTTACAATCTGTCTATCTAGTGAGTTTGGTAAAGTTTCAGTCCATTAGAGTCTTTGTTTAGTTGCTGATCATATCATCCTTTGCGTGTCCTTTTGTGCCTTTCCATATATCTGAAAATCCCCACAAAAAGTAAACTATTTCTATCCTTTGTGAAAACTTTTGTCCTATTAAGATAGCTGTTGGTTATATTTGGTTCTATCATCTTTAAATTGTGCAAGTGTTATATCTGATCTTGTTTAGTATTGTGCAAAAAAAAGTATAAAAAAAAGAAAGAACGCTGAAAAAAGTGTTGAAAAAGTAAAAAAATTGTTGGAAAGAAAGGAGAGGGATCAGATTGTTGGTATGCACAAGTGTTGAACTTTTATATCAAGTTGTGTAACCAGTTTGCTATCATCCTTTTGGTGCATCTTTCGCTAGGTGAGTTCCTACACGTAACCCACCACTCCCTAGCGTAACCCTTGTTTGCATCAATTCTGAAATTTCTTTTTGTGCGTGTGTTGGTTTGGTTACATCATTCATATCTTTGATCAGCACTAGGCGTTGATATCTAGTTTGGATTTTTACTTATCTTTACAACAACTAGATTTCAGATTGGTCCTTGTGTTTTATACCCTACCAAGCTCCACATAAAAGCCATCGTGTACGGTTTTTCTGATCTTGTATTCGCTCAATTATCACTACTCTTTACCACCAACATATTGCCGTAGTAACCTGCAGGGAAGCATAAGAGTTTTGGTTGGTAAGAGAAGGTGAGGTTGTGAGATCCACATATTGTCCTATTCCACATATATGCTTGCTATTTTTTTTAGACATTAACCATGGCAGGTCAAGTATATACACGACTTCCTTTCTATGGAAGTGTTGATCCGGAGGAACTTCTGAATTGGAATGAACAAATGGAGTATGAACTTGAACTCCAAGATTTTCTGGAAGCGAAGAAGGTGTCACGAGCTGTAATTGAATTTGAAGACTATGCTCATGAATGGTGGAAGAAGTATCCACATAAGCGCTTTGTCAAGTGTTGGGAAGACTTGAAGAAAGCTATGCGAAATGAATTTGTTCCACATGAGTATGAGCTGATTTTACTTCGTTATTTGAAGCGCATCAAGCAAGGAAGTAAATCGGTCTGGTCTTATCATGATGAGCTATCTTTTGCTATGCGCTGAGCAAATATTGTTGATGACATGGATGCAAAAGAAAATTTCATGAGAGGTCTCAATGCTAATATTGTTGCTGCCATTGAGGGAAAGACTGCAAGAAGTGTGAAAAATCTTTTGGTATATGCAATCAAAGAAGAGAGAAAAATTAAAAAGTTGCAGCAAGACAATATTACAAAGTGCATTAATTTGTGCAAAGACATTGCTACAAGGTTACATGCTGATTTGAAGCCCAACGTGCCATTTGTTGTTGGAAGTAAACAAGCATCAACTTCGTGCAAGAAGAAAGGATCTACTATTTCCAAGTGTGAATCAATTGATGCTATGTGTGCTGAAAATAATTTCTTTGCCTCTAGCAAGAGCTTTGTTGTGCAGCAAGAAGCGAAGTTTGTGCCACAAGTTGACATAGGAAGTGATATGGTGATTGACCTTTCTACCAATTCTAGTGATACAACTTATCCTAGTGTTATGGCTGTCCAGAAATTCAGGTTGGACCTTGAATGTGAGAAGAATGAAGTCACTAATATTCCATCCAATGATTGTTTGAATTCTGAGCAAAAATCACTAAGATAAGCTGCTGCACATACCACACAAGAAGTACTTGTGAAAGAGACCGTACACATTGAGAAGCATCATTCATCAAGTACTGAAGATGGAGAGCCCATTGCTCCATTAGTAGCTGATATTTTGAGTGGCCAATGGAAGGAAGATGATAATGGACAGTGCCACAATCATTTGCAAACAAGAGAAATAATTGAAAGCAAGAAAGAGGTTGTTGCTGCTGATTTGCAAAGTGAAGGTGCTATTTTTATTCAGCAAGAAAATGAAGAAACATCTTCTCAGGTTCAGATTTTCAAAGCTGATGTTCGTACAAGTTATATGCCTTTTTCCAGTGCAATTTGTGATGAAATTAAGTGCTACAATGCTATTGATAGTTGTGATATGCAACAAAGTGGTGAATCGGTGTCACAACAAGATTTAGAGTGTGTTTCGACACCCATTTTTAGAGTTGCATATAATCTGAATGAAAAGGGTGACCAAATGTTTAGTTTGAGAGCAGATTTAAAGAAATGTGTTACTAGTGAATCACCAAGTGTGATTGACAAATCTATCCAAAAGCAAATTGAACATGTTCCACCTGATCAATGGTTGCAAAATGATGTTGTTCCAAGCTTGAAAGAGATGTCAACATGTACTACACCATCAACTATAGTATGTGAGGAATTATTGGACAAAGATGCCAAAATTAAGAGTGCTAATATGCCTCATGAAGTTCATATTGAAGGCATAGTTGATAATGATGGTTCTACTAAGATTGTTGGTGTCTCATTGCCATTGGAGATTGGCAAAGTTAGATGTTCCACTGTGATCTTTACTGGTCCGAATTCTTATCAGGAGATCATGAATGAAAGTGCCCATACACTTGATGCTCCAAATATTGAAGTACAAGTTGAGCAACAAAACCCATGTGAGAATGAGAGTCACATAGTCAAATTGAGTGCAAGAGAAAATAAAAGTGAGCTGTGTGATTCCACAAAATGTGAGATTGAGAGCATCCATAATGAGAGTGAGAAATATGCACCACACAAAAAGAGAGAGTTTCATTGCAAGACGTGTGTGGATGTTTATGAAACTAACCCACTCATCCCAACTTCTAGTGTTGTCTCTCCTTGTGTGCAGGTTTGCAAAGAAGCTGAGAAAGAGACGATTGCTCATCACACCACACCACTTGATGTGAGAAGTGAGAAGATTGCTAGTCTACAAAACAAATTTGTTGTTGCCACAAATATGAAGCATGAAGATGAAGGAGGAAAAAATTCAGAAGTGCAAACACCAAAACTGAAAGGTAATGAAAATAATTAAGATCATAATTTGCAAGGTAAAATGGAGAGTAATCATAATAAAACATCTGCTGCAATTTCAGTTGAACCAACTCAAAGTTTTCATGTTGATTCAATTCATTCACAGGTCAATCCAAATGCTGAAATTTTACGAGTTGATAATCTTTGTTCTAGTTTGCATAACTCTTGTTCTATTTTGATTGATCATTGTGATACCTTACGTACTAATAAACTTCATCATGTTCATTTGATTAATAAATCCGAATTCTGCAAAAGAATATATTTTGCTAATTATTTGAGTTATACCATACTTGATAAACCTATTGAGATTGATCAAATGCTTGAGGATGTTTCTGTGATAACATCCATGAGATCTTTGAATAATGTTCATAGCTGCAAGTTTACTTTCAATTTGATTGTTGAACATGTTGTTGATAAGTTCTTTGTAAGTTCTATGTGCATAACATGTGACAAGCTTGCTGAATTTAAATTGAACATGCCGGACGACAATCCTTGTGTACCATATTTTTCTGGTCCTAAAGTGAATAAATTGTTTAATGCTTATGATATTGAGAGAATTATATTATTCTCATGCTCATATTGTTCATCAAAAGAAAGAGAGCATGTGAAAAGTACAACCAGCTCTTCACCCAAAAATTTTCTGTTCAGATCAAAGAGCAATGAATTGGCAAGGTATGCATCTAAACCTTCAGAAGAATTGTACAAAAATAATTGTGAGAATGACAAGAGATCAAAGTTTTCTTCAAATTTTGAAATGCTTAATGTTGCAATGATGAAATCAGAGATTTCAAATCAATTGTGTTGCTTGAAAGAAATTGTTGGTCTTTCATCTACTAAGTTGTTCGCAGAATTAGAAACACCAAGGAAACATTTTGAATGTGAGATTAGAAAAGTGAATTTGATGTTTCAAGCTCGTCATAATAAAGTTCATAACCCATATATGTCATGTTATAATTGTGCACCTATGAATATGGATGAGAAAGGAAGTAATGAGGGATCTAACTTGATTGATCATAAAAAATGCTATATATATATACACCCTCTACTTTTTATAGGTTGATTCTAGGTAAACAAAAGCTGAGGACAGCTTTTCTTCAAGGGAGGGAGGATGATGCGGCCCGATCAAAGAATTCAATAAATACACTCAATATTGAACATTCATACAAGGTGAAAGCTATACTTGACCCAAAATCAAATTGTTTTATTTTAGCAAGGCTGCTACTTGGCTTGTATGATTACAGATTCAGGCACAGTGCTATATTCGACTACAACAATGATCATCAACATGACCAAGTCCACAATAATCAGAGTCGAGGACGACTCCTTTTTCTAGAGAGGGAGGATGATGCGGACATCCACACCAATACTCCATTTACACAAGTTCATGAACAATCTACACCAAGCAATGTAAACCAAGGACCGGTTACACGAAGTCGTGCCAAGAAACTACAACAAGAGGTGAATTCTCTCCTTGCTGAAATTCAGTTATATAGAAATGAGAATTGTTTACTACCTAAGTGTTTTACTGTCACACCTGTTTTTCCAAAGAAAACCAAGTGCATATCTATATGCATGCCAGGATCACGTTTCATGTATATAGTTGACATAAGTGAATAACAGAAACAATATCACGTAAGAAAAACAAAGATTATCAGAGATTTACGCTTTATCCTGGAAACGAAGGCACCCAACTTCACAGGTAGACGACTGGGGGCTGCGTACGCCTAGCAACAACACCATCTTCAACAGCTTCACACCTCTTCTCCTTCTGAGCAGCAGTTTAGCAAGGTTGAGTACACTTATGGTTGGTACTCAGCAAGGCCACAAGAAATAACCAGAATTCAATTTAAAGTCCATCTTTAAGTTTATTAATCATGTGAGGGTCCAGGCCGCGCTTGACCGTGAGCACGGCTAATCGATTAGTTTTACACTCTGCAGAAATTGTACACTTTCACCACAAGTCGCGTAAAAGTTCAGAAGAACTTTGGACCCAACCATGCTGTGCAAAAGTAGGCACAATACCACACTATCTAGGTGTGATTGCATACGGACGCTACGAGGCCTTTACAAAGATTCCCTAATGTGAAGCAACCCGCGAAGGTTCCGAGTCGTTGCAGAGTATAAAGTCAACTAGTAGGCGTCGTGTCTTAGCCAAGCCCACTCCCCACTAGAGCGAGTCTATACCCCACTGGCGCTCCCCCTTGCCCTTATCAGGTAAGGCCACCCCAACACTAAGGTTTCTAATTATTCAGCCAAGACAGAGCCATATGTCTTGTGGTTGCACTGTTTTCCTGGGTGGTCGCTCCATGTTCTGATTAAAGCATAGTATTCTTGTATATAAAGCATAGGTAGAAGGATGGTTAGGGACACTTGCCTTTCTCCAATGAAAAGCTACTCTTACTGCTTCTCAGCTCTTGCTTTCTTGGAACTTTTTATCTTCAAAGCAAACGAACAACGATCTTCTACTCGAAGCAATCATCGGAAACAAACATACAAGGGAAACAAACAAGTATAACTAAGAACAATGCACCAAACAAAAGAAAAACATTAAAAGAGCGTACTAATAGGATAGGCTCGAATCTATGGTTACGCAACGTTGAGAACGTAACTAAGGTTGAAAAAACAAAAGCTATTAAGGGATTTTTATCTCACAACAAGAGACTATGAGCTAGGTTTATTTTAAAAAACAAAATATATGTAAAGGATATTTCATAAAGAAAATACCCTAATTTGGAATTAAAGCAAATTAAACTTTATTTATAAAAGCGGTGTAAAGAACTAGTCAACTTTTATTTATAAAGATTCATATACAAGTTACACCAATTAAACATTTAAATTAGAAAAGCTAAACTATATGAATCTTCTAAATGTAAGTTTATGATTCGAGTGGATCATATTATTATTAAAAACATTATGACATAGGCATTAATCAATTTTATATTTATTGCAAAAACCGGTGTAAAAGCCTATTCACTTTTACTTATCAAAAGGTTAATTAAATATTAAACAAGTTAACATTTGGTTTATGAAAAACCGGGTAAAAGATCTAGTTAGATTTTATGTATAAAAGCATGTGGAATAATCATTAATCAAATTAATATTGATTATGAAAAACGGTGTATAGCTCTATATAGATTTTATTTAGAAAAGGCATGTTTAATAAGCATTAATCAAAATTAATATTAAATTTATTTTCAGAGAACAAACATGATCAAAAGTCACCACTAATGTGTATTTCACATTATTATGAACCTAACGCAACTTGAACAGATTAAAACGGAGCTAAAACGTGAAAACTACGGAGAAAACAAGGTTCAGGGACCTACTGGCAAGGTGTAGAAACTTCCAGGGACTTTACTGTGAAAAACCAGGGGCATATACATAATTATGCATATCAACTCGAGGGTTTTCATGCAAAAGGCTTCAGGATGGATTGGATCTTGGATATCTGATCTACACAGGGGGTTCTCTGCAAAAGGGACTAGACACAAAGTTGGATCTACTCATAACAGGATTTTGCAGGGGGCTTTTCACGAAAACGCCTTCGCCTTCCTCCCGTTCAGGTGGACAGAGCAGGCGGTCGGGGAACTTCGGCCGGTGGGGTTGCCGGCGCTCCGAGCGGCAAGGAGCTCGGGCGAGGGGCTCAGGGGGCAGAGGAGGTGGAGAGGAACTCGATTGGGCGCTTACCCACGGCGGAGGACGACGGGAACGGCTCGACGGCGGGAGGCAGCGGCGGCCGGCGGATGGCTCCAGCGACGGCGGCGCTCTGGCGGGCTCCTGGCGACGGGAAGCGGCTGACGAGGCGCGGCTCGGCTCGCCGGAACTGATGGCGGTGCTTGCTTGCTCCGGGGAAGATCGACGACAACGAATCGGCGCGGCCAAGCCGTCGGCGGCGCTGACTTCGGCGTGCAGCGGTGCTTGCAGGGTGAGGTGCGACGCGGCTGGCGAGGCAGGGACGCGTGTGGGGTTGCGGCGGCCTTATAGGCGCGGACGCGGGGGGGAGTCTCTGCCGTGCCCGGCACGGACGTCGAGGCAGGGAGTCCGGCGGCGCACGGTCCGGCCGTGTCCAGGACGGTCACAATGGCGGCCGGATGGGCCTGGAGCGGGTCATAGCTGGGCTGGAGTGTGGTAAGCGGCCGAAACAAAGGAACTCAGGGAGCATCTCCAGACTTTTTGCTTCGTGGGCTACAGAGCTGAAGTGAAGGAGAGGGGGAAAATGAAGGACCGGGCCAAGACTTGAGGGAGCTGGAGCAGACTTGTCGCCTATGGGCTGAAACACGTGATTGGGCCAAAGAGGAAAGAGAGAGGGGTAAAAGGAAAGAATTCCTTTTTATTTTCAGAAAATATTTTCTGTGAAAAGATTAATCTAGAAATAGCTAGATAATTCATCAAAGCCACGAAAAAAATATTCCAAAAATCCCAAAAATTCTAGGAAAATTCCCAGAGCTAGATTGGAACACGAACAACCCAAATAAAATATTTGGAGCTCATGAAAAAGATTTTAAAGCCTTCTAATAAATAGAAATTGCTCAAAGAAAATGAGAATAATCTCCAGAAAAATCCGGAAAATTCTCAGAAGGGTTTGGTCAGCACTAAAACACATTTTAAAAGTTTTTTTCCACTCATGAAACACCAGATGCATCAGCATGAATGCAACACTCACACATTCATTTTATTTAATTTGGAAAATCAAACAATGGATTTTTTTTTCTTATACTAAATTTCCTGTAAAGAAAATAAATGTTGGAAAATTTTAATATTGAGAGAAAATTGTTATTTATTTATTATTTCTATTCACATCCTGAAATTGGAAATTTCAGGGTGTGAAAAATCTATCCCCCTTAAAAGGAATCTCATCCCGAGATTTGCAAAGGCTAGCAAGAAACAAAGGCTCATGTGGGTATTATCCAAAACTTATTAACTTTCTTCATATCAATCCTTCCTTACACAAGCATACCAAACACACTCTTCTACTCTCCACAGCTCATAGGACTTGTACAAGATTATTTAGTCTGGTCCCACTTTTAACTTTCCATTTCTCTATCATTGAGATTTATCCACACTTCGCTTTGCTGGGCACCTCCTAGTGTGTTGACCCGACTTGCTACGGTTGCAACATTGCCATGGAATATCCCTTTGTTCTGTTGAAAATGAAAGACATCCATCTTGACTTTCTTTTTGCTCCTCCATAGCTCTTGGTAGAACCACTTGTGCATCAGGATTCTTCTTGATAGGAGTGGCATGTAGAGTTTGAACAATTTTAGGCTGGGGTTTGTCGGAACCAGGTTTAGTGCTATTATCTGCCCCTAGATGTGATAACTCCATCTTCTCTTGTCTTGATCCACTGTTTTGTTTGTCAGATCGCTTGCGTCTACCAGGTTTGTGCTCCTTGTAAGAGATACTCCAATCGTCAAGGTTTAGGGTTTGAGTATGGCCTTCAGCTTGACAACCTTCTTCTAGAGTTGGGTTTTGGGTGGTCAACATCCTCTTCTTATTGATATCTGTAGGGTAATGTTGGCGAGCTTCTGCTGTCATAAGGCTAGCTTCCTTCTGGGGACATGAAAGGCCATGGTGCTCACAACACGGACACGTATCTGAAGCCTTGTTAACCTCATGTTGTTCCTCCATTGATAGTTTCGGTGCTTCATGCTCTTCTTCTTCTTCCTTGGATTATTCCATACTTCAGCAACTTGCCTCTTCACTGGTCCAATGGGAACTCTGTCTTTGGCCATCTCATTACGAGAGTATGATGTGCTAGGCTGCATCCTTCCTTGTAAGTCTTGAGTCTGCATAGCTAGTAGTTTCTCTTTGTCAAATGGTGGCGGATTCAACAGGTTTTGATGTTTATCATTGGTGACAGTGTTGTGGTCTTTAGAGAGTGAGGCTTTCTCTGTAATGGACTGATGAATTTTGACCATGGTTTGGGCCATTGCTTGTAGAGCCTGAGTTTGTGCCGCAATATACTCCAACATCTTGCGCTCCAATGATGAGGTTGCAAGTGGAATGTTGATGTTCCCTTCATTATCTTTATCTTCATGATTCATGTTGGAGCTCGCCATCTAGTTGGATGTTTATGATAAGATCAGAAGAGATAGATTGAAGAGTAGAGAGAAAGAATGGGAAGAACAAGGAGGTGAGAGATACAAAAGAAGAACCCAACTAAGTCACTGATGTTATTGTGGATATACGACCCGCAATACACCAACACTCACTACAAAGAACCAACTCAAACATTATCATAAACAATCATGATCAGGCAAGCACTGAATTCCACCAATCAAGACATAGTTAAAGGAACGGTACTACACGCTGTTAATAAAGTCAAAGGGCATCCTCCTATTAGATTAGATGTAGCTCCCAGTAAGAATATCCATAAATAATGAATCTCTCACTGATCATGGAGTACAAGATTATGAGTTCATCCCAACTGGAACCACCTCAAACAGAGGTCTAGAACCCGAGATATAAATTAAACAAGATGGCTATTTCAGCAGTGTTGATAGATTCTGAATGCTCCACTAATTCATGTGTATCTCTCTTGATACAGAACGAATACTGCTGAATTTTTGACAAAAATTGACCCATGAAATTTTGGAACTAACCCAACTGATTTCATATCAATCGGAGTTCTGTAGCTCGAGAAAGAATTAAAATAGTAACGATGGGTCAAAGAGCTACGCGAGCAGATTAGAATATCAAGGGTAACAATTCCACCAATGAGTCAAGGGGTGTCATTGCTTGGGAAAATGTACAGAAGGAGTGTTCAAGGAGAGTGAAGATAAATATACATGAATTCATGGTAGGGTGATAAGAAGATGGTTAAGATGTGAGATCACTCATCGGAGAGGTCAAGGATAAGGCAGGAATGGACTTTAGATCAAAAGAGAACTTAGGAAACATCCATTGCTAACTAGGCTTACGTCCTACAGTCGATACAGCTCTGATACCACTCTGTCACACCTGTTTTTCCAAAGAAAACTAAGTGCATATCTATATGCATGCCAGGATCAAGTTTCATGCATATAGTTGACATAAGTGAATAACAGAAACAATATCACGTAAGAAAAACAAAGATTATCAGATATTTACGCTTTATCCTGGAAATGAAGGCACCAAACTTCACAGGCAGACGACTGGGGGCTGCGTACGCCTAGCAACAACACCATCTTCAACAGCTTCACACCTCTTCTCCTTCTGAGCAGCAGTTTAGCAAGGTTGAGTACACTTATGGTTGGTACTCAGCAAGGCCTCAAGAAATAACCAGAATTCAATTTAAAGTCCATCTTTAAGTTTATTAATCATGTGAGGATCCAGGCCGCTCTTGACCGTGAGCACGGCTAATCGATTAGTTTTACACTCTGCAGAGGTTGTACACTTTCACCATAAGTCGCGTAAAAGTTCAGAAGAACTTTGGACCCAACTATGCTGTGCAAAAGTAGGCACAATACCACACTACCTAGGTGTGATTGCATAGGGACGCTACGAGGCCTTTACAAAGATTCCCTAATGTGAAGCAACCCGTGAAGGTTCCAAGTCGTTGCAGAGTATAAAGTCCCCTAGTAGGCGCCGTGTCTTAGCCAAGCCCACTCCCCACTAGAGTGAGTCTATACCCCACTGGCGCTCCCCCTTGCCCTTATCAGGTAAGGCCACCCCAACACTAAGGTTTCTAATTATTCAGCCAAGACAGAGCCATATGTCTTGTGGTTGTACTATTTTCCTGGGTGGTCGCTCCATGTTTCGATTAAAGCATAGTATTCTTGTATATAAAGCATAGGTAGAAGGATGGTTAGGGACACTTGCCTTTCTCCAATGAAAAGCTACTATTACTGCTTCTCAGCTCTTGCTTTCTTGGAACTTTTTATCTTCAAAGCAAACGAACAACGATCTTCTACTCGAAGCAATCATCGGAAACAAACATACAAGGGAAACAAACAAGTACAACTAAGAACAATGCACCAAACAAAAGAAAAACATTAAAAGAGCGTACTAATAGGATAGGCTCGAATCTATGGTTACGCAACGTTGAGAACGTAACTAAGGTTGAAAAAACAAAAGCTATCAAGGGATTTTTATCTCACAACAAGAGACTATGAGCTAGGTTTATTTTAATTAACAAAATATATGTAAAGGATATTTCATAAAGAAAATACCCTAATTTGGAATTAAAGCAAATTAAACTTTATTTATAAAAGCGGTGTAAAGAACTAGTCAACTTTTATTTATAAAGATTCATATACAAGTTACACCAATTAAACATTTAAATTAGAAAAGCTAAATTATATGAATCTTCTAAACGTAAGTTTATGATTCGAGTGGATCATATTATTATTAAAAACATTATGACATTGGCATTAATCAATTTTATATTTATTGCAAAAACCGGTGTAAAAGCCTATTCACTTTTAATTATCAAAAGGTTAATTAAATATTAAACAAGTTAACATTTGGTTTATGAAAAACCGGGTAAAAGATCTAGTTAGATTTTATGTATAAAAGCATGTGGAATAATCGTTGATCAAATTAATATTGATTATGAAATACGGTGTATAGCTCTATATAGATTTTATTTAGAAAAGGCATGTTTAACAAGCATTAATCAAAATTAATATTGAATTTATTTTCAGAGAACAAACATGATCAAAAGTCACCACTAACATGTATTTCACATTATTATGAACCTAACGCAACTTGAATGGATTAAAACGGAGCTAAAACGTGAAAACTACGGAGAAAACAAGGTTCAGGGACCTACTGGCATGGTTTACAAACTTCCAGGGACTTTACTGTGAAAAACCAGGGGCATATACATAATTATGCATATAAACTCGAGGGTTTTCATGCAAAAGGCTTTAGGATGGATTGGATCTTGGATATCTGATCTACACAGGGGGTTCTCTGCAAAAGGGACTAGACACAAAGTTGGATCTACTCATAACATGATTTTGCAGGGGGCTTTTCACGAAAACGCCTTCTCCTTCCTCCCGTTCAGGCGGACAGAGCAGGCGGTCGGGGAACTCCGGCTGGTGGGGCTGCCGGTGCTCCGGGCGGCAAGGAGCTCGAGTGAGGGGCTCAGGGGGCAGAGGAGGTGGAGAGGAACTCGATTGGGCGCTTACCCACGACGGAGGACGACGGGAACAGCTCGACGGCGGGAGGCAGCGGCGGCCGGCGGACGGCTCCAGCGACGGCGGCGCTCTGGCGGGCTCCTGGCGACGGGAAGCGGCTGACGAGGCGCGACTCGGCTCGCCGGAACTGATGGCGATGCTTGCTTGCTCCGGGGAAGATCGACGACAACGAATCGGCGCGGCCAAGCCGTCGGCGGCGCTGACTTCGGTGTGCAGCGGTGCTTGCAGGGTGAGGCGCGACGTGGCTGGTGAGGCAGGGACGCGTGTGGGGTTGCGGCGGCCTTATAGGCGCGGACGCGGTGGGAAGTCTCTGTCGTGCTCGGCACGAACGTCGAGGCAGGGAGTCCGGCGGCGCACGGTTCGGCCGTGTCCAAGACGGTCACGATGGTGGCCGGATGGGCCTGGAGCGGGCCGGGTCGTGGGCTAACGGGTTGGAGCGGGTCATAACTGGGCTGGAATGTGGTAAGCGGCCGAAACAAAGGAACGCAGGGAGCATCTCCGGACTTTTTGCTTCGTGGGCTTCAGAGCTGAAGTGAAGAATGAGAGGGGGAAAATGAAGGACCGGGCCAAGACTTGAGGGAACTGGAGCAGACTTGTCGCCTACGGGCTGAAACACTTGATTGGGCCAAAGAGCAAAGAGAGAGGGGTAAAAGGAAAGAATTCCTTTTTATTTTCAGAAAATATTTTCCGTGAAAAGATTAATCTAGAAATAGCTAGATAATTCATCAAAACCACGAAAAAAAATATTCCGAAAATCCCAAAAATTCCAGGAAAATTCCCAGAGCTAGATTGGAACACGAACAACCCAAATAAAATATTTGGAGCTCATGAAAAAGATTTTAGAGCCTTCTAATAAATAGAAATTACACGAAGAAAATGAGAATAATCTCCAAAAAAATCCGGAAAATTCCCAGAAGGGTTTGGTCAGCACTTAAACGCATTTTAAAAGTTTTTTTGCACTCATGAAACACCAGATGCATCGACATGAATGCAACACTCACACATTCATTTTATTTAATTTGGAAAATCAAACAATGGATTTTTTTCTTATACTAAATTTCCTGTAAAGAAAATAAATGTTGGAAAATTTTAATATTGAGAGAAAATTGTTATTTATTTATTCTTTCTATTCACATCGTGAAATTGAAAATTTCAGGGTGTGACATTTACTCATGTTGTGTTAAGGTTTACATATGAAGACATGGACTACAATCAAGTAGAGAAGGAGTACGTGCACAAAGGAGAAGATTACATAAAGCCAAGGACGAGTTACGTGAAGACCAACAAGGTTGCTGTCAGTTCGGACCACCAGTTCGGACCTGCATAAAGATTTGAACATAACTCTTTATTCCTGATAGCTCTGGAGCTCCATGAGTACTTGATGAAACGGGCTTGAAGTCAACTTTCCAACGCAACAAACCGTACATCCATTAGACGTCCCAATAAAGAGTTATGACCGATTTAGTGGAGACCGCTCAGAAGGCCAACAGCCACGCGAGGCTGTTCGGGATTTCAGTTCATGGTGACTTTTCACATAGTGTAACTCCAGGAACTCAAAGGTCCATTCACACCCAACAAGGAGGGTTCTTCCTTGTATAAATATCCCCATGTATCTCTGAAATAATCAAGACTTTGATAATGAAATAGAACCCCTTTGTTCAGCTGTGTGCTAACAAATTCAGAGAGTGATTCTCTACCCCTTTGCTCTTGTGATTTCCCGGTGGGATTACATCGGCGGCCGCTTCATCGGCACCCAATCCGTGCTCCTGCTACTTCGTGTTCAGGTTGCGTAGGTTGGTTCTTTGAGAGTGTGATTGGGCGAATCCTTGATTCAGGCTGCCGTATAGAGACGGTGGTTGGCTTCTTGTGCGTGTCGTCAGGTTGCACTACTATCCGGTTGTTCGCAGCTATTTATCTTGGCTGAATTTCAGCTAGTTATCTTGTTCAAGATCCTACATCGTGAAGATCGGGACAACATCCGTATCACCCTGTTATTTTGTATATTTGACTGGCTAAAGCATTCAGGATCAAGGAAGGCAACAGGTTCCTTCTTCTGCCGTACTTCTACAGCCATATTCCTAATATTAAGAAAAAACAAAGTGTAAGGAGGCAAATTACATAGTAAAGATGAACTGAGGCAGAAAGCACATTTAGATAGAAAATGATTAGTGAGAAGCAGATTAAATTTTCAAGCAACTTACAGAATGAAACAGCGGAGAAGTCCCATATCCGAAGCATCCAAGTTGAAGAGATCGTACAACTCGCTGATGATCACAGACAACAGCTCGTATTTTTCATCTTCTCTCACAGGCCACCAGTCGTGCTTGGGCCACATTATGCCCTGAATCAGAGACTCATCATTGTCCTTACAACGTCCCATGTAGAAATTGTGGAGATTAGTGACAGAAGGAGCAGTATCCGGATGGTTGAGTTCAGCAGCACTGAGCATTGCATTTCCAAATTTGTAGTTTGGGTTAATATGAGTCATAGCAACATTGGCCGCCTTCTTCTTAGCGTTTCTCTCAGATGGCTTTCTGGCGGGCTTCTTTTCCTCTTGCTTTCAGATGGCTGAAGAAGGCTTTGTGGTAGGCTTCTGAGACCTTTTATTTTCAGCAATTTTCTGCTGCTGCTACTGCTTTGAGATGGCTGAAGAAGGTTTCTCAGATCACTTTCTGGTAGACCTTTTATTTTCAGTGAGTTTCTTTTCCTGCTGCTTTGAGATGGCTGAAGAAGGTTTCGCAGGTGGTGTCTGACCAGCAGCTATTGCAAAGATATTGGGCCCAGATGTACCTGCAGCTTTCTTCGAACTGTTGTCGACAGATTTCTCAGCATCAGCCAACACATGACTCTGGGCTCCTGCTTTAGCATCATTGTTTTGAGCACTTTCTATTGGGGATGGAGGTTTTGTTCTTTCATGAGAAGGTAGGGATGTAATTTGCGTTTCTGGGTCTGGAGGAGGAGGAGGTGGGTTACCAGGTTGGGAATGAATCTGTTCTGTAATTTGCGTTTCTGGGTGTGGACGAGGAGGAGGTGGGTTACCAGGTGGGGAATTTTGTTCTATAATTTGCATTTCTGGGTTTGGGTTTTGTCCTGTAGTCTGTGAACCAGAAGGAAACTGTACCATAGTGTGCGAACAAGATTTTGCAATTGGTGCTACCTTGATGTGAATGTGACACCTCTTCCACTGTATCCTCTGGTGTAGAGCTTGTCCAAGTGTCGTCACCTCGTCATTAGGAGGGTGTTCCAGCACGTGATCCCTAAAGACAGAATATACATGCAGCACTTCGACCATAGCACAGTCTTCATGAATCGGGACTGTGTGTAGCGTAGTCTGCTCTGGTTGAACCACACCAATTGCAGCTTCACATTCAACACCGTGAAATATGATCCATAGGCCATAGTTTGTGGGTTCAGTCAATGTGCCTATAAGGTCTTCCTGTGTGGGGGAAGCAATGTGCACTACCTCTGTCGACAACTCTGTAGTGTCGTTGATCAAACCTACATTATCTGCGGATGCACAGCTGCTCTTCAGTCTGGTGGGTGAAGGGCTTGTGCGATTGGACACTGGTGCAAACACCACCTGGTACCCTCGTGCCATCATGTCAAGCATATCCTTCTCCATCTCAGCCTTGAGTTCTTGCTTGATTTCTTCCTTCACTTGTTGCTTATCAACTGATGAGTCAGTACTGGCCCTCTTCCTCTTTCTGTACATGGAAGCATGCTGAGGCCATGCAAACTTCCAGCCCTGGTAGCTGGAGACACCACGCACGCGACCTGGTTGTTCGGGGCGGCCCAAGCACTGACTTAGCACATCATTCTCCCTCAGCCATGAAGTCATTCCTGAAGATTCTGCATGTGCATTCTTTTCCATGATGTCTGCAGCCACACTTTCATTTGCTACTTTGTTGAACACTACCTCGGCAACACCGTCTTTCACCACTAGTTTACTCCTTACTCGCATCTAATTCCTAGAACGATCATCAGTGATGGCATCATATGGGTTGGCGATCCCAGCCGCAGCTAATTTCCTGTCCTCTTCCTCCCACAGTGGTAGTTTTCCTCAATAACCAGCTGGACCCATGCTGTGCTCGTTTGTGTTCAGGCTTCGAAGTGACTTGAACTTGCCACTAAGAGATGAGGCTTCCTCAGTTTCCTGCTGTTTCACAAACTCTGTCCACTCTTCCGGCTTGATAAAGTTGTGCTTTCCAAATGGCTCAAGTCCTTTGCTGACAAAATCTCGCCTAAGCTGAAATCTGAATTGTCTCCATGCCTTGGCTGCAATCTTCCACAAAAGCTTGAATGCCTGCTCTTTCATGTCTTCCTAGAACTCCAAGTGTTTCTGCATATAGGTTTCAAACAAGTACCACTTTTGTTCATCGCTTAGTTTTTTTATTTCTGGCAAATCCAAAGGTATTTTTTGTCTAGCGATGAGCCCTGCAAGCGCCCTGAACCTGCGCTTTTGTGTTAATGGTACTGGCATCCCCCCTCTCTCAACCTCAGTGACTACCATTTTGTCTCTTGGCTACTTTGTCGCTGTCCTTGGCACTCTGGCTCGGCCCGTAGCCCCACCCACTTGCTCTGGTTCTTCACTAGCAGTGGCATATCCATCTTCTTCATTATATGCATCTTCTTCAAATTGCCCATGTCGGCAGTCCTCAATAGAGTTATCCTGTGAATTAATTGTCAAGAGATTATGAGAAAGGTCAGCTCAGTGTCCAAGAATAGCACAAAAAGCAGACCATACTGCTAGCTCTCCCAGGAGACATGCTACAACAGGAGACAAGTAGAGCACATTTTTTGTTAACCATGCATAACAGATAAGCATTTATCTAATCAACACCCACAGAACTGTGTACAAGACCATACAAATGAGAAAATAATTACAGTAACTAGTTTAGCCCACTATAATCTCATTGGTTCTATGGAAAACCATTAACATAAATGCAATATTCAGAAACCAAAAAATTAGTTCAGGCAATACGACCTTACCATTTTAAAGAGGAAGATGCTCGCTGCCTCTGTTGCTGATAAGGTACTTATTCAACTTGGAGAGAATGTCCAAATGTACATATGGAACAAGAGCAAAACCAAATATAAGAGTGTGTCGAAAGGAAAATGCTAAGTATACGTTTTGAAACTCGAAACCCTAACTGAGTATCAGTGGCGGAGCCAGAAAAAAAATTAGCTGGGGCGACACCTAATGACGGACCAAACCAAAATGAAACACACACCAATTCACACATCTATATGCTGCAGTTGCACAAATTTTAGTGAAAATTTTCAAAATGTAGTCTTAAATTTGAAGAACAAAGACACAAATTAGCAAGTACTAAGGTCCTATGAGTCATGGCGCCATCTAGAAATACTACCGAAGCTTAAAATATCGTCAGAGAAGAAGGAACATAGTCGAGTTAGGGCAGATTAGCTGGGGCGGCTGCATAGTCAAGAATGTATCTTAATGATGTAGGAGGGATTTCTAGCATGCAGTTCACCTTGTCACTGTCGGAGCAGAGGGATCTCTAGTCGGCACGTCCTCGCGTCGACCTCGTGGCTAGATCCCTCCTCCTCCTCCTAGTCGTCATCGCTGGAAGGTGAGGGGTGGTGTGGCGCGCGTCTCAGCGAAGGTGTGTAGCGTGCGTCGCGTCGCGGGGGGGAGGGTGAGGGGAGGAAGGCGAGGGTGAGGAAGCAGCGGCAGCGCGAGGGGGAGAAAGACGACGGCGCGAGGGGAGAGTGAGGAGGCGACTGCGTGAGGGGGGCGTCTTTCCCTACTAACCCTAGCGCGAGTGGGCGTGTGTGGGCCTTAAAACTGAAAGGCCCGTTATTATTAGGAAAACACGTCAGGCCGGGGCTAGTTCTATTCGAATGAAGAACGGTTCGCTTCAGTTTCCCCTTTTAATCTGCAATCAAAGATTTGGAATCACGTATTTCTCCGTCATTTGTAATCCAAATTTGATGATATTTGTTTCTGATTTTTTCCAAAATAAACTTCTATTCATTTATGATATTGTTTCGTATGTAACTCCATTTCCTGGATGTTGTTTATATGCCTTTATCTTGTTTCTTACAAGTAACATAGAAATAATATATGTTTTACACAACCATTACTAATAAAACTTTGTATTTCGTAATGTTAAGGTGAACACAAGGTTGTGTTAAAATTTCAAATGTATATGAGTTCGAACATGTTGTGAAGTATGGAAAACTTCAGTGTTGAAGTATAACATTCTAGGAAACTATGTGAGAGATGTACACATTTGTACACAAGTATGATCTTCCTTTTGAGAAACTATTTGAAATTTGTATGACAAGTTTAGGGACCCAAATTATGTTGCCAAGTCAATTTGTAGAATTTTTAGACCAACCTAAGACGTTATTACAATTATTATATCCCAACCATGAGATAAAAAATCGAATTTTGATAATTTTGGTTACACAAGTGTGCCTGCTGATATTTTATTCGAATGCTAAATGACCAACTACGAATTGTTCGTATTTTCAATGAATTTTTAGGTGTTGTTTAATGGGCTCTAATATTTGAGGGAAGCAAGTTTCATTTCAAAAAAAATAGTGTCGGGCCCACACGTCAGCGTCAGCAACCTATATAAAAAAGATAACCCTACCCGCCCAACAAAGAATACGCATGTTCACCAACCCGCATCGCCAACAACTCTCCATTGTGCGAAATGTTATTATTTGGTCTATATTTGGTCTATCTTCAAAGAGTTTGACTCCTCGATAAAAACTGTTGCCCTGCTGGCCCCTTCATCTACCCACGAAAAAACCACAACTGCATACACTCCTCATCGTCCTCATTCATCGGCGCGTTCCCTCTCCGCGCGGGGGCAGGAGATTAGGGACGAGAAGACGGTGGTTGCCATTTTTCCCGGAGATGCCTAGCAGGCTGCACCAGCCGTCGCTGCTGGAGGACCTCCCTTAGGAGGTCCACATTGAGATTGCGACGCTCGTCAGTGCGACCTCAGAGTGGCCCTTGGCTGACCTCCGCAGCCTAAGAGGTACCTGCTCAACCATGCGTCGCCTGTGCAGCCACCGCGACGTCGGCCGGCGTTTGTCGATAGAGGCGATAAGAGATGAGATTGCTTGGATGTGGGACGACCTCACCGCTTACATAGCCTTCCTTGCTATGCTGACCGATCTCAGCAATCCGGGGGCTTGCTTCTACTCCGGGATCAACGCCATGAAAAACAGGCAAAGCGATGATCTCCGGCGCGCCGCCGATGGTGGGCACGATGCGGCAGCCTATCTGTACGCCATCTTGCTATACAGGGACAATGGCGGTGTTGCCGCCGACAACACCGCGAAGCAGTACATGAGGTGGGTCGCGGGCGACGGTGGGACGACGACACGAGTGAGCAACGAGGGCTGTGTGCCTTTGCGCAAGAAGGTCGCGAAAGATATTTGGAGGACGACGTGGCGCATTTGGGGAGACCCGCTGCCGCCACCGGCACAGGTGCGCGGAGATCAGCTGTGCGCAGGCAACGGCTACGGCGTGGATAAAGGATTTGAGGAAATTGCTCTGTATTGCACCGAAGCCTGTAGGCTCCGTCGTGAAATGGTGAAGCTCGAATGGGCAATAAGAAACTAAATCTATGTTTTACTTTTGCACTTGCAAATTAAATATATGTTGATCGAGTAATCTATGTGAATTTATGGAAGAGCAATAAAGGAGACACGGATCCAGTAATATTCGAATGAAGAACAGATCACTTTTCCCCTTTTAATCTGCAATCAAGATTTGAATCACGTATTTCTCCGTCATTCGTAACCCAAATTTGATGATATTTGTTTTTGATTTTTTCTAAAATCAACTTCTATTCATTTATGACATTGTTTCGTATATAACTTCGTTCATTTCCTGGATGTTGTTTATACGCCTTTATCTTGTTTTCTTACAAGTACAACATAGAAATAATATTTGTTTTACACAATCATTACTAATGAAACTTTGTATTTCGTAATGTTAAGGTGAACACAAGGTTGTGTTAAAATTTCAAATGTATATGAGTTCGAACATGTTGTGAAGTATGGAAAACTTCAGTGTTGAAGTATAACATTCTAGGAAACTATGTGAGAGATGTACACATTTGTACACAAGTATGATCTTCCTTTTGAGAAACCATTTGAAATTTTTATGACGAGTTCAGGGACCCAAATTATGTTGCCATGTCAATTTGTAGAATTTTTAGACCAACCTAAGATGTTATTAGAATTATTATATCCCAACCATGAGATAAAAATTCGAATTTTGATAATTTTGGTTACACAACTGTGCCTGCTGATATTTTATTCAAATACTAGATGATCAACTACGAATTGTTCATATTTTAATGAATTTTTAGGTCTTGTTTAATGGGCTCTAATATTCGAGGGAAGCAAGTTTCATTTAAAAAAATAGTGTCGGGCCCATGTGTCAGTGTCAGCAGCCTATATAAAAAAGATAACCGTTACCTGGCCGGTCGAACCCACCTGACAACAAATGAAACGCGGGGTCTCGAACCTACGTCGAAAATGACTCTCGATTTTGGAAATGAATATAACATCCCGAATGGGATAAGCGCAGCACACACGACGCTCTGACCTCTGAGCTCCCTGCTTCTTCTTCCCCGCTCTGAGCTCCACCGCCGCCCGCCCTTCCTTTCCCCACCGTCGCGCACATGTCACACTATGCCGATTCATCTGGAGGTGGACGTGGCAGGAGCAGGTTTTAAGGTGGCCGGGGCAGCCGCATTCACTCCATCGGCTTGGATCCAGTCGGTGAGCTAAGCGACTTCCCACTGGTCCCTTGCCCGGACTGTGGTATGGCTCGGGTGGTGGAGGGGAGGACGCAGAAGGAAGGTGAAAACCACAGTCATCTTTATTTCAAGTGTGCGAGGAACGCGGTGAGTAGTCTGAGCTGTGATTTCCCAAATCTGAGTTAGGGTTCTTATGTGTGCTTTTGATTTGCACAGTTCCCCAAGCTTTGTGGATATTATCATTTCGAAAAGGAGTATCTCCAGATGCTGAAGGATGCTGGCGTTATATCTTTTCGACCGTCGAACTGGGTAGACGTGATCGATGAAGTAGTTGATTCAGTGGATTGTCAACTTGGGAGCGACAATCAGAGGAAAGCACCGGACCACAAGCAGAGGAAGAAAGCACTAGAGGAGAAGATGGACAATGTGATCTGGAAGATGAACTTGATTATTGTGGGTGCTGTTTGTGTAGTATTTGGATGTTTACTAGGGATGTATGCTGCAAAGAAGTAATTGTGATGTGAAAAGTGGTGCTTTAATTTGTTTCATCTGTGTGAATGAGGAATGAAAAATTTGTCACAGATGACAAACTTAAATGTATGAATGAAGAAAATGGAATGGAATGACAATTGGGTCACGAATCTTAATGTGTCACATATCACAAATTTCATCAATTCATCTGTGTTGACATTTCAGTGTGAAATTAACCAGCCTGCACCCGCGTCTCCAATGATTTTATACAGAGTTTTTCGAAACTCAGAATCTTTTCACTAACAAATAGAGTAACAAACATTGCAATTCATTGTTTCCCCACTGCCACTCTGCCCTGCCACTCTGCCATTGTTAGATGTAGTTCATCACAAGTTCAACAAACACACAGGAGGAACACATATTAACAGAGGAACATGTTCATGACAAACAAGCAGAGTTCCCAATGTTTGACCAAAAGCCACTCTCCCCTGCCACTTAGATGTAGTTCATCACAAGTTCAACAAACACAGGAGGAACAAGCAGAGTTCCACGAACAAATAGAGGAGGACGAACACATAGAGGAGGAACAAATTAATTAAGCTAAGGTAGGAAGACTTGTCGCCGCCGCCGGAGGAGCCCCACCGTCGGAGTCGGAGTCGGAGCCGCTGAGGCCGTGTTCGTCACCGCCGTCAAAGCTACCATTGTCGTCATCGCCGTCACCGCCGTCGTCGCCATCGCCGTTGTCGTCACCGTCGTCGTTGCCCCAGACCACGACTCTGTGAAGGTCCCTAGCCAACCAATGGATCTTGAAGGTGAAATCCTTCACGGACCTCTGCAGCGGATCGTTGGGTCGTGGCACGCTGAGCTTAATGCCCACTTGTTGAAGCTTCCTGAAAGCTTCGGCCAAGAGTTGGACGGACCAAATGTTGTCCAAAACTAGTTCTGAACTCAGAGAGGAGGGCTGCACGGGCGGCGGTGCCGGTGCCTCCTCGGTCGGCGTATTGTGTCACGTATTTCTCGGTCATACGTAATCCAAATTTGATTATTGTTTTTTCTTATTTTTTCTAAAATCGCCATCTTTTCATTAATTTCATTGTTTAGTGTATATTTCCTTTTCGTTAGTAATGTTTTTATGCCTTATCTTGTACTTGATAAGTAGAACATAGAAATAATATTTGTTTTACACAACCATTACTAATGAAACTTTGTATTTCGTATTGTTAAGGTGGACACAAGGTTGTGTTAAATTTTCAAATGTATATGAGTTCGAACATGTTGTAAAGTGTGGAAAACTTCAGTGTCGAAGTATAACATTCTAGGAAACTATGTGAGAGATGTACACATTTGTACACAAGTATGATCTTCCTTTTGAGAAACCATTTGAAATTTTTATGACGAGTTTAGGGACCCAAATTATGTTGCCAACTCAATTTGTAGAATTTTTAGACGAACCTAATACGTTATTAGAATTATTATATCCCAAACACGAGATAAAAATTCGAATTTTGATAATTTTGGTTACACAAGTGTGCCTGCTGATATTTTATTCGAATACTAAATGACCAACTACTAATTATTCGTATTTTTAATGAATTTATAGGTGCTGTTTTGGGCTCTAATATTTGAGGGAAGCAAGTTTTATTTCAAAAAAAAATAGTGTCGGGCCCACGTGTCAGCGTCAGCAGCCTATATAAAAAAGATAACCGTTGCCTGCCCGCCCCCACGTGACAACTAATGTGACGTGGGTTCTCGAACCTACGTCGGCAATGGCTCTCCATTTTGGAAAATGAATATAAGATCCCGAATGGATAAGCACAGCACACACGACGCTTTCCTAATTTCTCACTAGGGATTAACGGAGGTGAGCGGAGGCGGCGCCGGTAAGGTGAGCGGAGGCGGGGACACGACGATGAGCGCCGGCGAGGGGCCAAGCAGCGGACGACCCCGCGCACCGTGGATCGAGGAGGAGAAGCCGAACGCGATGCGGTGCCGCAACTGGATCCGCGCGCGCGCCGGCGAGATTGCGGCGAAGACGGAGACGACGATGACCGTCGAAGAGAGGCCAAGCGGCGGTGCAGCAAACCCAAAGCCGAAGATGAGCGTCATCGACTGGATCCTCTTAGGTTCCGACGAGGGGCCAAGCAACGGCAGGGAGGAGCGTGCTGGCGAGGGGGCAGCGAAGAGGGCAAGGTGCCTGCCTCACGTCTGCGACGGCAAATGTCTTGCAACAACGGCGAGGGGTCGAGGGAGCGGCGAAGGTGTAGAGGACCTCATATCCGACGCTAGCAACTACCACGACGACGGCGAGGTAAGTTTCTCTGAATCACAATGCCTTTTACTTGTTCTATAAATGGAGCAGCTTGAGCTTGAGCTTGATCTACTTGTTCCTATGAAATGGCTTGTTCCATAGAGATTTTGTAGGATTTCTAACATGATCAATGTAGCAACTTGTTCCTATGAAATGGCTAGCTTGTTCCTTTGTCTATCTCAATCTTCTCATTCCTATGGTTCATCCAAATGATCAATGTAGCAACTTTCCTATGTTTTTCATTCCATAGGAATCAAAATGGTATGACATTGTCAGGGAATATGTGAAACCTGGGGTTGATAATATTAAGGAAGAAATGCACATCCTCCTCACAAAGGCTGCATTCATGAGGCGGTACAAGTTTGTGGCTGAACAAAATCTGCAGCCCATGGAAGATGCGCTCGATGTGTTTCAAGATACCTTGGTTGCATTTGAAGAGGCTACAAAAAAAAAAGCAAACCTTAGATGAAGATACCATGCTTTTGTTGATGTTGAAGGGGGCATGCTTTTGTTGATGTGCATAGTCAGATAGCATGACCATTGTAAAAATGTGACGGGCAAGTTAAGGCCTAGCTAGATGGACAAGTTAACTATTTGTAATAATTATGTATATCTGTGTGGATCTTTGTGGACAAGTAGTCTTTATCTATATATGTGGACAAGTTATCTTTATCTATATTATGTTTGTTTTGTCTCAAAAGATTTTTTGTTGATTATGCCTGTATGTCGAAATGGGAGCCCTGAGAGATCGGGCTGACCTGTCAATCAAGACAGATACAAAGGAGACTACGCGGGATGGTTATTCCGCGTCGCATTTGCCCCTCCAAACCGACGAGGGGGAGCCGGCCCCACGCGTCGCCCCCGTGCATTGGAGACGAGGTTTGGCTTATCCACGTATCCTTTGTTCCCAATGTTTGACCAAAAGCCACTCTCCCCTGCCACTCGATCTGCCATTCTGCCTTCCTTCTCAAACCTTCTGCCTTCCTCGTCTCCATCGCCTTCTCTCCGATCCCCTTCTCCTTCCTCGTCTCCGTCGCAGAGATGGCCGGCGGAAAGCAGTCGTTCCGCCGCCGCGACTCAAGAGGGAGGTTCTGCAGTGAGGAGGAGAAGGCCCCGCCCGCCGCCCCCGCCAAGAGAGTGAGGTTCTGCAGCGAAGAGGTCGGTTCTTCATCAGCCAGGGGGAGGAGGCCGTACACACGCGCAAGCGCCAAGGGGGTGCACTCCGGCGATGCCCAGCAGGCAGAGGCCGAGCCTTCCTCGAGTTTGGTATGCTTGAAGTTAGATTTATGCTTGAAATTGAATTCCTGGTACTCATCATATATATGCTGCTCACAAAAATGTTAAACTCATTCTGTATACTGCTTCAATTTCTGAATCTTCATGCTCAACGACTTTTATTAACTGAACATCCAGTGCCTTCACTGATCAATGGTTCTAATGCATCAATTTTCCATTGTTTTAGGAAGTTGTTGTACCAGCACATGACATTGTCAGGATCTGGACAGAAATCGACAAGCTCAAGAAAACCTTAGACTACATCTGCACATTCCTAAACAGGATGGAAAGAATGAAGAAGGGTGACATTGGTAAAGAGAAGCAGCAGGCAAGTTCTGAACCTAGTTACAGCTAAACAACTCTCTTGTTTGACCGGTTACAACTTTATGATATTAAACTTGGCAATCTAATTGTGAAGCTTGCTTCAATTTGCCTTTGTTTTAGAAATGTGTTGTTACTCGGGAGGAAAATTATTAACCTTTCGAGTAGAAATTTTGTTATACTTGAAATTTAATACATGGTACTCATCATATGCTGCTCACAAAATTGTTAAACTTATTCTATATACTACTTCAATTTATGAATCTCCATGCTACATCGACTTTTATTAACTGAACATCCAGTGCCTTTGTTTTAGGGAGGTGTTGTAGCTTGGGAGGACATTGACATGATCTGGAAACAAATCCACAGGATCAACCAAGCTCTGAACCTAGTTACAGCTAAATAATTTTCTTGTTTGATCAGTTACATCTTTCATGATATTAAACTTGGCAATCTAATTATGAAACTTGCATCAATTTGCCTTTGTTGTAGAAATCTGTTGTTACTCGGGAGGATCTTCACTGCATCTGGAAAGTACTTGACAAGGTGGATAGAAGGATGGATGACAAGGCTATGGACGACATAAGTCTCCTAGCAAATGGTCAGAAAATACTAGAATCTGAGGTGGAGAAGCTTAAAGGCGCACAGAAGATGAAGGATATTGAACTTGCCGAAGCTGCAAAGAAGAATGCTGAGCTGCAGGAAAGACTTGTAAAACTAGAGGCAAAGATAGCTGAACTTGAGGCTGTAGCACAAAAGAAGCCATCTAACTAGTGCCCCTGCTGATGCACGTCAGATGTGATCATGTGAATTTGTTTGTTCTGAACATTATGCATGTCATATGTGAACATGTGATGCTAGCTATATATGCATCTTAAATATGTAGAATATGCTCTTATGACTACTATCTATGTGTACTTGTGGTTTTGCATCTTATTAAGAGACATGATTATATGTTTGTGTGATATCCAATATTTGCTATGATGACATAGTCAAATATCTGACGGCAATGAGAGTGCTATAATGGACTTCAATTATTGAGCTCCGAGTCTAGTAACGGGCGTCAAATTATCATCAGTAACGGACTTAAAAGCACGTTACCGATATGGTAGTGATCGGTAACGGACTTAAAGAGCCCGTTACCGATAGGGCAGTGATCGGTAACAGACTCAAAGGGCCCGTTACCAATAGGTATAACTTTCGTAACGGTCGCATTTTAACATCCGTTACAAAGAATAACTGTAACGGGCGTTTAAGAAGCCCGTTACTGAAAGTCCTCATTGGTAACGGGCGTTGTGTTGGCCACGTCGGGGTCGAGCCTGCCACGCTTATGTGTAACGGGCGCCAAACAACAACCGTTACAGATGGGGTTCATGTAACGGGTGTTAAGGGCCCGTTACAAATGCTGCGTGACCTATTTGAGGTTTTCACGTAGTGAGAGAACTTTAGCGGTTTGCTTCCGATCCACGGTTCGATATCTTGGGCTACCCCGAGTGAAAAAGGCCACACGTGATCCGTATGCTTGCGGATCGAAATGCGACACGTGTTTCAACCGTCAACAAGGAGGTTCCTGCCCCGCTGCAACATCATCTATATGTTTTCCTTGCAAATAATGAAGCATTCCTCTCTCTAACGTGCTCATTTTCTTCGGTTTATCAGAAGGTCCTACTTTGGTTTTCCACTGGCTGTGTGAAGAACGACGATCACCACTACCATCATCCCCATTCCCTCCAGCAGTAGTAGACATCTATACTAATGACAATAAATTATTTAACCCGTCCAAAAAATTCTAGCATTTCTAGTAATTTTAAAACTATGTCTAGTAATTCTAAAACAAATTCTAGCATTCCTAACCTTTCTAGCATTTCTAGTAATTCTAAAACTATTTATATATTTAATTATGTCATATGCTCAAATAAATAATTATTACTAAAAAAATTCAATCATCACATACAACATCTCATCCAACTAACACGGCACATCCTTTGCAATCAACTCTATTAGAGCGTATACAAAAGTGCATATAAATATAAAAAAATCCCCATTTCTAACTCATTATAAAGTGCAAAAATACTCCTATTTCAACCAATAAAACTCAACAAAATAAGCACGAATCAAGGGAGGATGAAGTAACTAACCTCTAGACCACTTCAATAAGTGAAATCGTCGTCGTCGCAAATCGAGCAAAAACTCCCCTAGGGTGCCGTGAAGGAGTCGGAGCTCGAGTTGGAGAGTGGAGAGAAGAGTGGCTCGGGCTGGAAGAAGAAACTAACTTTTTATGCGGGGAACATTAGTACCAGACTGGGGCTGGAGCCGGTACTAATGTGCGGCTACCACATTAGTACTGGCCCCACACCGCCCGGTATTAATGTAACACATTAGTACCGGTTCCAGCCCCAACCCGGTACTAATGTGTGTCTCTGGTGGGCGCGTCGTTAGTACCGGGGTCAAAAATAACCGGTACTAATGTGCTTTCTTTCCCAGGACCAAAGGTCAATTCCCTAGTAGTGCATGCACAATCAACCCATAGTTTTTTTACTTGATTCAAACCATAATCAAGGTACAACGTACACTATCCATTAACCAGGTGTTTGGCAGGTTGTGCTTAGTACACACATTTCATTCCAAAGGAAATACAATATATTGTACTAGTACATATTTGATGCGACCATATGACATACTTTCTCATCTAAAAGAGAAATAAGTATTCCTTAAATTAAAAGGAAATGCTGCATAGTCTTCATGAAACATGCAGTTTACGTGCATGCATCCTAGGAGCACTTAACGCTGTTATTCGTACATACAATTAGCGTGGCAAGTAGATTGAAGAAGAAAATTTGTGGTCCAGGCTGTACCCTGAGACCCCTTGAGATGACGACTGAGTAGCACTGCCAGGATTGGTATATGCATGAAGATTCCTAGCATTGGGGCATAACAGAGGCTCAATCTCTTCATCAGTTTTAGCCAAATTCTGTATTTTTCTCTGCGATTTAGCTATCAGGAACTGCAGCTTCATATCTACTTCTTTCATAGTTGGTCTATGTCTGCCTTTGTCCCTTAAGCATGCTTCTGTAAGTGAGGCAATATCATTAATCTCTTCTTGTTCTGCCTCTTCGACAATACGTGGATCTATTATTTCCATAACAACCCCTTCACGAAGCCCTTCAACAAAGTAATGAGACAAGCTTTGCTTCGCGCCTAAGCTGTTGATAAAAATTGGTTTTTTCCTTGTCAAAAGTTCTACAAGTATCACTCCGAAACTATATACATCACTCTTCTCAGTTAATTCACCAGTATGATAGTACTCTGGATCCAAGTAACCGAATGTTCCTTGTACAATTGTCACCACACGAGTTTCTTCAAGTGAAAGAGATCTTGAAGCACCAAAGTCCGAAACCTTTGCGGTGAAATTTTCATCCAAGAGTATATTGGAAGACTTGACGTCTCTATGAAAAATTGGAATTGCAGCAGCTGAGTGTAGATAAGCAAGTGCCCCTGCTGTTTCCATTGCAATCCTTATACGGTCAATCCATGATAACAAGCATTTTGTTGTAATATCTGTGTGAAGAAGATCATATAGTGTGCCATTTGATATGAATTCATAGACTAGCAATGGAACCTCATCCTCTAGGCAACAACCAAAAAGTTTGACCACATTGCGGTGTATGATTTGAGACAGAATAGCAACCTCATTGATAAACTGGTCAGTCTCCATTTGCTCCACTACTTTAGATTTTTTTATAGCCACAACACGCTGGTCCGATAGAATTCCTTTATATACTGTACCATGTCCTCCACAACCAACAACACGTGTAGCGTCGAAGTTGTTGGTTGCCTCCTCTAGTTCCTCCAAGGAGAATATCTTCATTTTTTTGCAGTGCTATCATTTGAGATCAGTTGCTCCAAGAGTATACCTTGATTTTTCTTGAAGTATGCACTTCGAATGCTCTTTCGGATGCCTTTCTTCCACTCTCGGGTGAGTACGATTGCACCTAATGCAACAGATATTGAGCCAAGGCCACAAGCAACCCCAATTGTAATACCTACAACCATTAAATGTGGAAATGAACATTTTGTGACCTCAAATTCCAATGATGGATAAAAGATCGATGGCTTACCAAGAATTAGATTATGCTCCTTAGTTGACATGACACATTTCTGTTTTGTGGGATCATACACCTTTCCATGGGAACAGGCTGTACAATTGAAGCCTCCATCATAATTGTGGAATATTGATTCCATTGCATATATTAGAATAGCGCACTCATCGTTGTCTATATTTGGTATATGCAATATGGATAGTTGCATCATATGCTAGCCATGCAAGTAAAAGCATGCATTTTTATCACAAAAGGTAATGTGACACGTGATCGTGGAGGTGCACTACCAGAAAACGTGACATTCCTGACATTTTTTTTGTTTCCCATCGGTCCCTCAAAAACGACAGGAATCCTTGCGCACTCCTGTCGGAGCGCAAAAACCGACAGGAAAGAGGCAACTCATTCTTATAACTATCCTATAATGCTATATTTGATCACTAGTGTTACATGCCCTATATATCTTCTTGTTTTGTGTATGTGCTGATTTGGGCCAATTTGGGTCGATAATTGCATCTCAACAGCTACAAATATGATTGTGTGCTGCATGCACTGATCGTATAATACTAAACAGAATATCACTATCCTATATTGCATTCTTCCAATTCCAACCATTCATCCTTTTGATATCTACTTGCAGGCTAGTCAGTTGTCATCCGAAGCTGAAAATGGTACTGGCAGTGGCGCTGCAAGCAATAGGCCTAGTGGCAATGGCAACGACACATCAGGAAACAGCATTGGTGCATCTGGCAATGGCAATGAAGATGACCAGACTCTGGAATGAAATGCTGAAGGTTGCAGCATGACTTATTTTGTGGAGAGTACTAGCTTTTGTGTAGTATCATGTGGTAGAGAGTGAAAATGCCTCTCCATTTGCTAGCAGTAGGACTTGCTGCTTTTATGTAGTTGACATGTAATGTGGTCTACTCATGAACTCGATCTTGATCATGCCGTTAAACTGTTGGAGCATGGCAGCATGTGTAACTAGCCAGACATGTGGATGATTGTACCTGTTAGTGCTAGCCAGACATTTGGGAACACTACGGATGATTGTACCTGTTGGTGTTAGTACAATTAATTTGGATGGCTTATGTGACTTTAATATCTATTGTTTATCTTGACATTTTATTAAATTGATGTCTATGAATGCTTCCTGGACATTTAAATTTAGCTGATTATGGTAATTGTAAATTGATGCAGATGGGTTTCCTGTCGGCCTATACTGTCAGGAATGCATGTGAACACCTGTCGGCACAGTTCTTTCCTGACGTCTTTAACCGTCAGGGAAAGTCTACTTATTCCTGTCGGTTCCGTTATTTCTAATGCTAATCCCTGTCTGGTACTGCGCCAGGAACCGTGATTGGCCGGTCGACGCCTACCCAATAGGAATCACCGACAGGAATGGTTTCCTGACGGCCGTACGACAGGAAAAGATCACTACTCCTGACCACCTATCCCTGTCGTTGTGTTCCTAATGGTGGACCGTCAGGAAAGGAATTCCTAACGGTTTTTGACCGATTCCTGACGGTTTTGAGCCATCAGGAACCTCCACTTCTGGGGTAGCGATGGTGGTGCAAGTGGATGCATCAGGATTCTAAATTACTCTGAATAACATGTTGTTTGTACTGTTGCGGACTTGCAGTTCTTTATAAAAGTATTTAAAAAATGAGATATATACTGTTCAAATATAGTTTAGTAGGAGAGAAACATACCTATACAGTTGTTTTGCAAGTATGGATTTCCATTGAAGCCATCAGTACACTTGCAGAGATACCCATAATGTGTTTTCCCTCGCGTGACATCTTGGCAGTTACTGTTGGGACTTATACACGCATAGTACTTAGCACTACTTTGCGTAGCTTGTTGACAAGTCAAGTTTGCAACAACCCACTTTATTGCTATTTCATCTTCCTGTGAGAAATCATAAATACCATCCACAACCGACTCGTAAAAAGAGTACCGAAAATAATCATAAGTACCATCATAGTTGGAATTGACTATCCTTTCCACGTTATTGGAGTTTGTTTCATTCAGCATGTTGCTTACAGCCAGAACCCCATCATCAAGTGATATATAAGTCACACGATATTGTGCGTACCGACGGTCAAGAACGGTGACATCACTTGTGCAGTTGAGTCGAAAGTTATCATTTGCATAACAACCTTCTTCAATCCCAAATGGGAACGGAATACTAATGTTCCCACATGTTCTTGTACAGTTCTCTTTGGGCGTTGAATCGTAAGCTGCTTCATGGCAAATAAATAAGGTGAGGAAGTAATTAAGACTAAATTAAATCTAAAGAAATTAACAAGGCTACTTTATATTAGAAGAAAAACATTCTTCTGGTTTCACAAGCTCTGTGAGACGACAATTAATTTTCAAGCTATAGGTAGCCATAAATTGCATGACAAGCCAAACTGCATGCGGCGGCAAAAATCCCATGCCATACTTGTACGTGGCTAGAAAAGATGTTGCTAGCAACTGTAGAAAGTGTGTAACATGCGGCAGCTTATCACAAGCGAAACAATAACCTTGTTTTTATTTTATTATAGCAGCTGCACATTTGGCGTACCAACGGCAACCGAACGAGGTAGATCTGGAAATATATGTGCTGATGAATTATTTAAAATACCGTGAAAACAACAAGAATCAACGAGGTATAGACCTTGGATGCAGCCATTCACGACGTAGGGGTTGCCTTGTCCGTAATTGGGGCATGAGCAACTGTAGCCTCGTCCATATTTTAAATCCTGGCAGTTGCTTTCATTATTACAAGCATAACTATCCTTATTCACTCGGGCACGTTCACAATTCGGTTGGTCCGTGATGGCAATCTGAATTCTTGTATCTTCGACATTGCTTGTGTTCACCCAACTCGAGTAAAGATCGCTCAAAACGAATCTATAATACTGTGGTAGTAAAACCTTGACGTCATTTAGTTGTGCTGTTGTACCGTTGCGGCGGACGAGATTAATCATAAAGGCCGGCAGGTCTCTCGTCAACTCGATGAAGCAGCAGCCAATCCCATCATGACAGGAGCCGAAAACACTTGCCCGTTCCATGGTCCGGTCATCTGCGCATATGCTTATGCAAGAACCAATGAGGTCAGTCCAGTTATTACCGAACATGTAGACTTCGAGACCGCATCCAACAACATACAAACCATAGTTAGCTTCACTGATAACAGCGCCACCACCATCAGGGATCTCCCAGGTCATGTTGTACGTGTCCACTCCTTGCCCCATGTTGACGTTGAAACCAATAGCAGAAGAAAGAGCAAAATTGGAGCCAGCGTATATAGAAGTGATATTGGTGGTACTGTTTCTCAAGAAGAGGCTAGGAGGACGAGCTGTCTGGTCGCAGGTGAGCTCGAAGCCTTGCCGGAAGCAATAACCAGGGCCTATGCGGCCTATGCCGAAGGGATAGGAGATTTTCACATCCCCGCAGTGGGTGGGGCAATCAGCCAAGGAGTCATTGGAAGGGATCAGCAGGAGCCCTTGGACGACCGCGGCCAGCGCTCGCGGAACAGCGGCCAAGCAGACGAGCACAACACACATGTGCCAAGTAGCTAGAACTCCGGCGGAGGACATCGTTGTGTGGGTGATCTGCAGGCTTCGTGTGTGTTTGTGTATCTGTGGCTGGTGTTGGGATCGATGGGAAATGAAATTGAGAGGGCATGTGCCATCGTACAGTGTCTACACCATATATACTAATGTTGTCCTCACAAGCAGTAGAGCGGTTTGTGTAAATCCAAGGAAGTGAGCATGGAATTCCAGGGGCAGCAGTCCCTTCAGATGTTACGGTCGTCTCGCTGGGGCCAAAATTACGAGACTCCACAATAAGCTGTGTGTTGTTGTCTTGCTAGTCCACGCTTTTTGTTGACGGGCAATAATGTGTGTTTCTGGCTTTCGGCTATCTTCTCACTTCATCAATGAATGGGACCGGAGTAAAGATATCTCTGTCACCCTAAGCTAAACGTTATTAGTAACCTCACGTACTGGTAAACTTGATGCTAACGTATATATATATCAACCGTGGACTGACTACATCACTTACATGGTCGTCCGTGGAATATTTCTCACGAGTTAGCATCGTCTGCGATGTGAGCCGCTGAAATGTACTCGAGAAATCCATTTCAAAATAAAAGTGTCTCTACGCTACAATAGCTTATCACAATCCTTTACAGCAGGGTAAAAGGGACTGAATGCTACCCGAATTATATGGTCCAGGTAATTATCTGTCCACTACTAGGGAAATGACTTTCTGTACTGGGTCTCAACCCCCTTTAGTACCGGGTGTTGAACCGGTATTGCCATGTCGGTATTAAGAGGGTATTAGTACCGGGTAAACTACCCGGTACTAATGGGCCGTTTAGTACCGGTTGGTGGAGTGATCCGGTACTAAAAGAGTACCTCCCCGTCGGTCACCTTCTCCCACGTCAATGTCCATTTTCTTTTATGTTTTTTCATTGTTTTTCTCATTTTCTCAATCTCATAAGAACCAGTCACACAATCCTTCCACACACATAGATTTCATCACAAATTTTCATCATACTGCATTTCACACAAATTTTATCACATATTTCACACAGATTTCACAACAATCATAATCATAGATTCACAAGAAGCACTACCCAAATCGCAAATGCATTCACACGCATTACACAAAGAGAGAGGATCAAAATCCACAGTGTGTCCAGCTCCTTCATGGCCCGGCCGCCCATCTCCTTCACGGTTGGTGCCGGCACCACCGCATCTCCAGGAGGGAGGAGGGGAAACAGCCACCGCGCCTCCACGGACGCTCGCCCGCAGACTGGCCAGTGGCTAGGCCGGCATCCGCGCACCGGCGGTGCCCGCCCGTGGATAGGAGGCCAGCACGACACCCTGTATGTTGGCACCCCTAGATCCCACCGCGGCCCCACCTCCCGCCGCTCCTGTCGTCCGCCCCTCTTGACGCCAGCCCCACCTCCCACCGCTGGCGCCGCTGGCCGCCCTCCCGCCACTATCGTGCTCGCTCCTAGAGAGAAGTGAGAGGGAGAGCGATGTGAGATGGAAATAAAGAAGAGGATAAGAGAGAAGAGGAGCTGAAGAGTGAGAGATGAGAAGCCAAGGGTGACAGACTTAATAAAAAGATACGGAGCGGTGGAGTTCGGCGGTGTGAGATGACGGAGCTGTGCTTTTAGTACCGAGCGACATTTTCACCTAGTACTGATTAGTGTACTTTAGTACCGGGTGAAGTCTACACCCGGTACTAAAGGGTATTTGATCTTTTAATACCGGCTGGACACACCAACCGGTATTAAATGGGAGCCTTTAGTACCGGGTCTCACTCCCAACCGGTACTAAAGAGGTCACGAGGGGCGCACAACGGCGTCCAACCTCCCCACCCGATACTAATGCTCTCTTTAGTACCAGGTGCAAAAATATTCGGTAATAATCGTCTCGGAGACTGGTCGATTTCCTAGTAGTGGTCATCAACTCATCATCAATCAAAAACCTCACTGGTCAGTCCCGCAACAACCACAGGACTGAGTCTATAGTATTGTGGGACAGTATTTCCGATCCTACAAGCAAAAGCAATATGCATGGTGAGACTAGAGATTTTTTCTGAAACCTCTCACTTCATCCTAAATTCTAAGTCATTTTTGACTTTTCTAGATGCATACTCCTAGATGTGTACAGCTAAATGCATAATAATATCAATAAACATAAAAAAGTCAAAACGACATACAATTTCAAAAAATGAGTAGTAGTATTCTCTAAGCACATGAGATGGCGAGAGTGATACTTGCAAAGCGGATGGAATTTTCAGTGGGCGTTCCTCCTTTAAAAAGCCCATTTTGTTTTCGCGTGAAATGTGTGCCGACCGCTAATCATGAGTCGACCAGTCAACCTTTTTTTATTAGTGGGTGGGTGACGATCGTTTTTGCAAAGTGCAAACCACTATTTGTAGTTGTGAAAAGTGGGTGACGGACTTTTTGCAAAATGCAAACCACCATTCCAACACTATTTTTGCGCAAATTTAACGAACTAAACACAACACAATTCCTTGTACGCTACAATAGCTTATCACAATCCCTTACAGCAGGGTAAAAGGGACTGAATACTACCCGGCGTGTATGGTCCAGGTAAATTACCCGTCATCGTCAATCAAAAACCTCGCATCAGTCCTTCAGCAACCGCGAGGACTGAGTCTAGTATGATGGGAATATGAAGCTGCAAATATATATGGTGACTTCACAGTTTTGCCACTCTTAAGGAATGACAAATTGAGTCCATCTTTGTCTATGGATTGTGGGACATATGGTGAGAGCACATATTTTTCGTTGAACCTCTCACTTCATCTCAAATTGCAGGTCATTTTGACGGAGTAATATTTTCTATGCACGTGAGACGGTGAGAGTGATATTTGAGGAGCTAGCGAATGAGATTTTTACTGGACGATCCTCATCCGAGAATCCCATTTTGTTTTCGCGTGGAATGTGTAGGGACCGCTAATCATGAGTCGACCGATCAACCTTTTTTTCAATTAGTAGGGGCCGGTGACAAACCATCCCTGCAAACCGCCATTTGTAGCTGCGAAAAGTGGAAGCGGAGGTCCCACCTATGCTGAAAATGCTATTTTACCTGATCCAATAATATATATTTGTAGTAGTGTATATGTCCTAATTGAAGGACCTAGACTACTGCAGCTAGTGATGACTAGTCGTTCCATATAAAGGGATGTTTGGTTCCCCGGCCACAAGTTGCCACGCCACAGCGCGGCTCGCCACAGGCCGCGGCGGCTGTTTTGCCCGCCACGGAAAACACTGTTCCGTGGTGGGGGCGCATGTGGCGAGGCGGCCTGTGTCGCCAACCAAGCAGCCCCTAAAAGTGAAAACGCGCAAACCATATCAAAATCATTCGGACGCAACAACAATCGCGCACCTTCGGCATATAAGGTTATCCGTGTCACTGAAGTAGATATTCGATCATTACACCGAGTAAAAATTATAAATATATATATTTTAGTTTAATGCTGAGCTACGGTTTTTGGTAGGTACAGTACAATAATTAACAAGGAAAGCAGCAGAAGGGTATTGCTTGCCTGCTCTGCTCCTGTTGTATAGTAGTAGTTTCTCAATGGGGAATCACGAGAGCGAGTCAGTCAACAGAAAATGAGCCGGAGGGTCGACCTGCTCGACTCGTCGTGTGGCCGGCGCGGACGGTACGGTGCGACAACACGGCTTTCTTTCCTTTATCAAAAAGCACGGCTTTCTTCTTCCCGCGCTGCAGAGTGGATTGCCGGCCCCAACCGGTCCTGATTGGAAATAGTGCTTGCCATGACGTGAGGCGAGGAGTACTGACGCCCAACGCCTCGTCGGTCGTCGCGGTCGCGGGTACCGCGCGCGCATCTCAGCGTTTGGCCGGCCTCACCGAGACGTACGTTCCGCTCGCTGGCAGCTAGCTCAGGGCCCGTTGCCGGCCGGCATGGTGCTTTTCCCAGCCCTTGATGATCATGAATTGACCAAGTTGATCGCGAAATCTAGATGAATTATTTGCGTGCAAGACTGTAATCCTAGATCAGAAATGATTTCTGCTAATACTTGGAAATTAGTGTATTGACAGACGGAATTGGCACCCGCCACCGCCAACACTGTGGTGTAGGGGAGGCGCACGCTAGCAGTGATGCTTTAGTGCTGACGGCAGATGGAAGCCACACATAATTTCTTTGTAAATAAAAATCAAAAGGAGAAGTATTGTGTACACGCACGTAAGAAGAAGTACTACTACTATGTACTCCCTCCGTCCCAAAATAAGTGTCGCTTTCGCTTCCCGAGAAACAACTTTGATTGAATATATATAAAAAGATATTAATAATTATGGAACAAAATTAAAATCATTAAATATATATTTGAATCTAGTTTTTTAACAATTTTTTTAAAATATAAATATTGTACGTATTTTCTACAAATCCGGTCAAACTTGTGACACGAAAACCAAAAACGACTCTTATTTTGGGACGGAGGGAGTACGCGCGTGGAACGTGGTGTTACCGTCGACCGATCACGCACCACACTGAAAGACGGCGTGCGTGTGTGGGCCGCTTGTTGGTTTGTGGCCTTGGGTTAAAGCCTTGCAACCCCAAACGTCGTCTCTGTTTAGTTCGCAAAAATTTGTCTAATTACAATCTTTTGATACTAATTAGAAGTATTAAATATGTATCAATAATAAAATCTATTTCATAACCCTTCTAACCTTTCGAAACTAATGTAACGAACCTAATTATGTCGTGATTGGACAATATCGTGCTACAGTAAACAATCTCTAATGATGGATTAATTAGTCTTAATAGATTCGTCTCGTGATTTTTCGTCCATCTGTGCAATTAGTTTTGTAATTAGTCTACAATTAATACTCCTAATAAGTTTTGAAAGAGGATCGCAAAAATTTGTAAAAATTTTCACCGAACTAAAGAGGGTTCACTGGGCGGCGGCGGTGGCGTATCGAATCACGGGCGGCCGAGTGGAAACGAAGCGACACGGACGACGCGTCTCCGGGCGCCAGAGGGGGTTGTTGTCGGGGGTAATTTGAAAAAAAACGAGATTAGCAGGGCTAATTGCGGGCGGTTATTTGCAAAATTGTTCCACCTCCACTCTCATCCAGATGTCTTGATTGAAGTTTTCATAGTTTACACGAGATAGTTGATTTACATATGATACACTACCATCTAATAATATCCTTTTGATCCCGAACCTCACACTACGCGTTACCCACCAGGCCACCATGCTGCTCCTAGTCCTCACCGCCGCCATCTCTGCCGAGCGCCGCTCTTCGCTGTCGACAGGTCGCCGGAGAGTCGACAGAGCAAGGGGAATTGGCAGGGCTGGGGCAGGGCACGCCTCCCCTCAGGCTCGGGATCTCCTCTCCGTTCCTCCCACGGTCCCACCCTCCCAGTGCGAGCAGCAGCCGGCCGACCCGGCCCCGTGAGCCGTGACCTTGGGCTACAGTCCGTCTCCTAAAATTGGTAGGCTCCCTTGGCACGTGGCCATCTAAATGGAAATGGAATGTAGTGCTCGATGTATTAACATTCTGAGGGTTGGTACTGATCCGTGCGTGCTCACAATCTTACAGAAGATTAGTAATCTAAAATGCATCAAGCTAACTTGGGGTTGGTTTCTATATGCAGAACAGTTGCATATGTAATTTTATTATCAGCTAGAGTGTACTTTTCATATCAGCAATGGGTTTCTGAAGTTCTCTGTTCAACACTTGTCGACTGTGCTATTGATAGTGATACTATCAGTGACAGTTTGTCACACAAAAAGACATGCATCGGAAGAGTGAGTTCCTATTGTCCTGATTTCGCCTTGCCATCTCTTTCAGTTCTGAGTGTCAATTGATAATAATCAAGATAATACTTGTCAATGGCGGCTTAAATCATATTCTGTACATTAGTCAGCTTCCTACTGGCTTCTGGAACCACTTATCAAGCCATTGACAATTGATTACAAATTATTACCGGACTCGTTGGTAACCACAGCAGTTTTCTCATACATCCTTATCTATACTATAGTGACTTATGCTACAAATATAAAAGTATACAACAGCCACAGTCTACAATATATTGTACACGTGAAATGCATCTATGCGTGTGATACAGTATCATTGAAAGGAAACTATTATAATGTGATTCTTCAATAAAATACTTTATACCTAAGAAGCATAATATTCAACATCCAAGCAAGCCATCGGTTATCTTGCACAAATGTAGTTAGCGTGGCAAATCAAATGAAGATGCAAATTCTTGCTCCAAACTGTAGCACCCGGATCTCCCAGCATTGACAAGATCGATATGCCCATACAAGTTCTTCTCTCGTGGGCATAACAAAGGCTCAATATCTCCATCTTTTTGAGTCAAACCTTTTCTCAGTCTCTTTGTTCTTAGGAATTGCAACCTCATCTCTACTTCTTTCATAGTTGGTCTATCTCCTCCTTTGACCCTTAAGCATGCTTCCGTTAGTGAGGTGATTTCATTAATCTCTTCCTGGTCCGCCTCTTCCACAACTTGTGAATCCAATATTTCTACAAGAGACCCCGCTTGAAGTCCTTCAATGAAGTAATGTGATAGGCTTTGTTTAGCACCTACATCATTGATGAAAATTGGCTTCTTTCTTATCAAAAGTTCAACAAGTATTACTCCAAAACTATATACATCACTCTTTTCAGTAAGTTGACCAGTATGATAGTACTCTGGGTCCAAGTAGCCGAACGTTCCTTGGACAATTGTAACCACATGAGTCTCATCAAGTGAAAGAGATCTCGAAGCTCCAAAGTCTGAGACCTTTGTGGTGAAGTTGTCATCCAAGAGTATATTTGAAGATTTAACATCCCTATGGAAAATTGGTATTGTCGCAGCTGAGTGTAGATAAGCAAGTGCCCCGGCTGCTTCCATTGCAATCCTAATGCGATCATCCCATGAAAGCAAGCATTTTACTGTAGTATCAGTGTGAAGAAGTTCATATAGAGTGCCATTTGAAATGAACTCATAAACTAGCAAGGGCACCTCATCTTCTAGGCAGCAACCAAACAGTTTCACCACATTGCGATGGATGATTTGAGACAAAATGACAACCTCATTGATAAACTGATCTATCTCTATTTGTTCCACTATTTTAGATTTTTTTATGGCCACCACACGTTGGTATGATAGAATCCCTTTATAAACCGTGCCATGTCCTCCACGACCAAGAACACGTGCTGCATCAAAGTTGTTGGTTGCCTCCTCTAGTTCCTCCAATAAGAATATCTTTGTTTTGCTTGTAGCATTTTCATCTGAGATTAGTTGTTCCAATAGTAGACCTTGATTTTTCTTGAAGTATGCTCGCCGGATTCTCTTTTGGATGCCTTTCTTCCACTTATTTGCGATTGCAATTGCACCCAATGCAATAACTATGGAACCAAGGCCACAACCAGTTCCAATTGCAACACCTGTATGCATTAGCTGTTATGATGAAATCATGTTAATGTTTACAATTGCAGGGGGATTTTGTTTGATATGACTCACCTAAAAGAAGATTCCGTTGCTTAGTTGATGTAACACATCGCTTCTTTATATAATCAAACTCTTTACTACGAGGGCATGGTGTGCACTTATAGCCTCCAGGTAAATTTTGGCATGTACCATTGCAGTAATTTGGCAGTGAGCATTCATCAATATCTGTTGAAAATTTATTTGCTATTCAATATATATTTTGGTGATCATAGATATATGCTTGGATTACTAGATGCTGAAAATAACCCCCCCCCCCTTCGTTTCAAAAAAGAAAAGAAAACCCCTGTTTGAATCTGCCCAGTCTGATTTACAATATCTGCCTAGAAATTGTAATGATGTTATGTGAATTTATTAAATTTCCACCATTTTCCCGGTATGAGGTATGGTAGCGCTGTAGAGCATACTGAAGGTGAAGGTAGAGGGGGATGTACCTATACCTGGGAATGGACTGAAATCCAAAATCCAATGGACGGAATTCAATTGACATCCAACTAAAATCTGGTTCTCATCCTGTCCAATCCTACTTGAAGTAGCCGCCATCCAATCCTGTCCAATATTTCCAACACCGTGTGTACACCTTGCTACACACACCTTTCAAATTGCATCTTCAAATTTTGTTGAAATTCCCGCAGCAACGTGCAAGGTATCACCTAGTTGCATATATTATTTAGGTTTGAGTTCAGCTGTCGAGAATGTATAAGAACACAAGAACAATGCATGCATGTCACAGCTGCGCTAATTTGTATTGTCTTATTTAGAAAAAAAAAGTCTATTTTTGACCATTCAATTCTTACTAAAGTTGGGTTTTGACCATCAAACTTCAAAACCGGATATCTTTGGCCATCCAACTATCAAAACAGTTCAGATTTGACCACCGGGCTGTTTTGATAAGTGGTTTTAACTTTTTTATTTACACTTTAGTCCTTAGATACTAAAATGATCATTACCTTTTCTAGTACCTTTGATTTAGCTGATTCTTGTAGTCACGTGTTCATAACAGTGAACTTTATCTTTTAAAGTGATCTTTAGAGTATTTTATCACTATTTATTATATTATTCTTATGTTATTGTGTAAAAAAATAATATAAGAAAAGTAAAACAAACAATTAAAAAAGAATATGCACAACATTTAAAAAGATACAATTCATCATTACAAAGCATGACCATAAGAATCAAATAAATCAGATATACGAGAAAAAATAGTAATCATTTAAAGATCAAAGGACTATTTTATTTATAATTCAATCCTTAGATATTAAAATGATTACTTTTTTCTCGTATCTCTGATTTAAGTGATTCTTGTGATCATGCATTTGTAACAATCATCTTTAACATTTAAAATATTATTCATATTATTTTGTAATTTTTTATTTCATTTTTCTTTTATTTTTATTTTTACACAATAACATAAAAAATAATATAAGAAATAGTGATAAAATACTATAAAGAACACTTTAAAAGATAAAGCTCACTGTTATGAACGCGTGACCACAAGAATAACCTAAATTGGAGGTACCAGCAAAAATTAATAATCATTTTAAGATCTAAGGACTAAATTATAAATAAAAAAGTTAAAACCACTCATCAAAACAGCCTGATGGCCAAATTTGAACGGTTTTGATAGATGGATGGTCAAAGATACCCGGTTTTAGAGTTTGATGGTCAAAACCAAACTTTGGCAAGAGTTGAATGGTCAAAAATGAACTTTTTCCTTTTATTTATGACTTTGCAACTATTAGTACTAGGTGACACCCGACGTGTTGCTGCGGAAATTTTTAAACAGAATTTCAAGATGAAATTTGAAATGATATATTTTTTAAACATGTTCATTATGTTGAAAGAGAACATATCTTAAACTATTGATCATCCATGTATTTAGTCAAAAAAATCGATACAAGATTTAAATAGGTGATTTTAGTGGATGATGACATGAATAGCTTTCATGTTAAGAGAAATAGGATGTGACTCATAGTGAGGTGCATCTATATATAGGTTATATAGATACGGTCGAACTGTCTAGCAATCACTAGTTTTATATGTTTTTTTTTTGAGATTGAAGGAAGAATTATATTATATCAAAGCTGAGTGCATCATCAAGTTACAAACAGCACTATCAAAGTACTCACGCTCAAAGCAGCTCCAAATCTCAATCTCAAACCTGTGTAAAAACTCAAATAGAAGGCCGCACAGGCATACGCTCAGCAAGCAGGCTGAGAATAAGCGCCCAAAGAACGACGACCAACATCCCTGTAGGTTGGAACGAGAACAATTTTCTTCTTCCTTCATGTGTCTTTTTTCTTCCTCTTTCTGCCACTGATGGAGAAGAGAGACTGATCCCAATCTATCCGAAGACATACTTAGTCTCACAAGCTTTTCACCGTGGTTGGATCTAACCACGACGAAACAGAGAAGTGGCTGGAGAAAATTATTCCATGACGACGGCACCATCCCCGCCTCAGTGTCGCCATCCGGAAACCTAAATCTCGATGTCGTCACCCCAAAAAAATTGTTGACGCCGTAGATGCCGTCGCCACCTCTTTCATCGAAGCCGTCATGGAGAGACACAAGCCTCCCTATCTCATCGCCGTTGCCGGAGAGAAGAAGGAGGAAACAAATCTCCCATACCGCAAAACGCGGTATGAAGAAACTTTAACCCTAATCTAATTATGAACTAGATTATTGGGAAAGATGGATCCCCCTCCTTCAGACCTCCGACGAGATGCCAGAGATGAGAAGTGAGGGGGACCAATAGTGAAGGAACAAGGGAAACAGACGCCGGCGGCAGGGCGCGCCGCCCGTGTCGCCGTCTGGGCGACGACGCGGGGGCGAGGGCGAGGGCGGCGGTTTAGATTTTTTCTATTGCTGTTTGCCACTAGATGTATATGTATGGTGCACGATATGAATTAACTTAGAGCAGGAAATATTATTCAGCGGGAACAACAGTTCATTATACACAATCAACCATTGTTTACCTGATTCGAACAGTAACAATACAGATACACAAGCTAAAACTATGCAAGGAGTTCGATTTTAGTTATAGACTGTTTGGCAGGCTGTGCCATATAAGCATATTCATTCCAGATAATAAAAGTACAACAGTGAATCAAGTGTTCCTTGAAAAAAGACGGGAGGTGCAGCACTGTACCTCTTCAGTGAAAGATGCACATAAAACACAATATAGAAAGCATCCCCAGATAGCCCTTGCGCTTGTTACTCTGTATATCTAATTAGCGTGGCAAGCTGATTGAAGATGCTAATTCATGCTCCATACTGTATCCAGAGATCCCTTGATGTGTCAAGTGCGCAGCATTGACATGATTGGTATGTGCACGTAGGTTCCTAGCATTTCTGGGGTTGGGGCACAAGAAGGATTCAATCTCTTCACCATATTTAGGCAAATTCTGCACTTTTCTCAGCATTTTAGTTCTCATGGATTGCAACCTCAGCTCTACTTCTTTCATACTTGGCCTTTCTCCTCCGTTTACTCTCAAGCATGCTTCCGTAAGTAAAGCAATATCATCAATATCTTCCTGTTCTGCCTCTTCTACTACCTGTGAATCTATTATTTCCATAAGTTTTCCTTCCTGAATTCCTTCAACAAAGTAAAAAGCTAGGCTTTGTTTGGCACCTGAATCGTTGATAAAAATTGGCTTCTTTCTCATCAAAAGTTCCACAAGTATTACTCCAAAACTATATACATCACTCTTTTCAGTTAGCTGTCCAGTATGATAATACTCTGGATCTAAATAACCAAATGTTCCTTGAATAATGGTAACCACATGAGTTTCATCGAGTGAAAGAGATCTTGAGGTACCAAAGTCAGAAACCTTTGTGGTGTAGCTATCGTCAAGCAATATGTTGGATGACTTCACGTCTCTGTGGAAAATTGGTATAGCAGCTGCATAGTGCAGATAAGAAAGTGCTCCCGATGCTTCCGCTGCAATCCTAATGCGATCATCCCATGTTAGCATGCACTTAGAACTAACATCGAGGTGAAGGAGGTCATAAAGTGTGCCATTGGGTATGAACTCATATACAAGCAAGGGCACTTCTGATTCAAGACAACAACCAAATAATTTGACAACATTGCGGTGGATTATTTGAGACAAGATAGCAACTTCATTGATAAATTGGTCTATCTCTTTTTGCACCACAATTTTGGATTTCTTGATGGCCACCACACGCTGGTCAGACAGAATCCCTTTGTAAACTGTACCGTGTCCTCCATGACCAAGGATACGAGTAGGGTCAAAGTTGTTTGTTGCTTCCTCTAGTTCCTCCAAGGAGAATATCTTCGTTTTGTTTGTGGCATTTTCATCTGAGATCAGTTGCTGCAATAGTAGTCCTTGATTTTTCTTGAAATGCGTTTTTCTGATTCTCTTTTGGATACCTTTCTTCCACTTATTGACAAATACAATCACGCTCAATGCAAAAATTATGGAGCCAATGCCACAGCCAACTCCAATTGCGACACCTGCATCCATTGACTGGTATAAGAAAATCATGATAAAATTTGCTAAATTTAACTGCGAGGGGATCGACTTATGTACCCAGAAGAAGACTGTGTGGCTTCGCTGGAGTAACACACATCCTCTTTATCGGGTCAAACTCCTTTCCATAATCAAGGCACATGTAGCCGTCAGATATGTACGGATTTCCCTTGAGGCCGGAAGAACAATTGCAACGGTACCCCATAAATATTTCCCCATGGTGCGTTACATGTAGGCAATAACTGTTTACACTGCGGCACGCATAGTTGCTATTCTGCATAGCTTGCTGACAAGTTAAATTGCTTACCACCCATCTAATAACATTGTCATATTCCATAGAAAAATCGAATCGATCTTCCACAGGGCCCTCGACGTAGTAGCCTCCATTTTCGCTGATCTGTGGAACTATTATTTCTTTCCCCGAGCTTGCATTGTTTAGCATGTTGCTGACCGTCAGAGTCCCGTCTTCTACTGACACTCCAGTCACGTGATACGGGGGAGCATAATCTCCTAAGCTAAGAAGCGTGTCACCTGATGCTGTACACTTGAGTTGGAACCTTTTATTTTCAAAACAATCTTCTTCTAGCCCGAAAGGGAAGGAAATGAGCATGTTTCCACATGACCTCTGACACTGCTCTTTAGGCTTGGGGTTATAATCTGATCCACAATAGATCTACAGAGTAAGAACAAGAGGATTGAAATTAAATATGTTAAAGAGAAAATGCAGAGCACAGGGTGTACCTTGTGGCATGCATCCTTCCGAAAGGTAAGCATTAGACGTGTAATAACCGCTGGCGCTGTTGCAGTGACAGGTGTAACCTCCATAAGACTCATTTCTACAATAGCTGTCGGTGGCACATGCATAACTTGCGCTGTTCATTTGAGCACTTTCGCAGCTTGGTTTGTCCGTGATGGCAACCTCAAGTGCAGCGCTACCGACGTTGCTTGCATTTGTCCAACTTGAGAAAAGATCAGTTGCGTCACGCGTAATAATCTCCTACGGACATGAAAGCCATGATGCCAGTGTGCAGAGGATCTGATGGTGCTACCATACTACCAGCCTGAGCAATTGTTGCCTGAAAACCTGAGATGTCGTTTTGTAAACTGATGGAACAGCAACCAATCCCAATGCAAGGCCCTTGATTTGGCAATACCTTGCCGTGGCATCTACTCGCGCAGGAGCCGATGGGGTTTCTCACATGGTCGAACAAGTCGACATCAAAATCACAGCCGACGACGAAGAAATAGTTCTGACTGGCGATAAAAGTGCCCTTACTGGGGGCATCCCAGGATATAATGTTGGTGTAATTTGCACCTGATATATTGAAGAAAATAGGGACGAGAACTGAGGTAGTAGCGCCCATGTCTGTAACCTGAGTTGTGCTGTTACCCAGAAACAACTTTGGAGGTTGAGTGATGTTGTTGCAGGTAAGCTCGAAACCTTGTCGGAAGCAGCGGGCTCCTATGCCGAAAGGGTAGGAGATGTTGATACCCCCGCAGCTGGAGGGGCAGTGAGCTAGTGAGGCAGCGGACGGGATATGCAGCAATCCTCCGCTACCGGAGGCTGCGGCTGCAGGCGGCATGGCTGCCAAGCACGCCAGGACGAAAGCCATGGCGCAAACTATTACTCGGACGAGCACATCGTTACGCCAACGATCAGCTTGCCTGAGTGTTGGTGTTGGTGTTCCGGCTTACACGGTAACCACTAACCATTCATGTTCTTATAAGCAGCACAGGTTTCGTGCACATGCTAGTACTGTAATACTGTATGAAGGCGTCCCTGGTGAGCAGAGTCGCTGACCCGAAGTCGTCGCCCGCCGGGTCAGTCATGCGCGACTAGCCCAACGTGCGGTGCGGTCGCTAGCTCAGCTGGATGCTGAGTGCTCTGGTACGTAGTTCTGTATCCTTGTTCCCAGCAGACAAATCTGTAGCACGAAAATTGAAGGATAATAAATCTTGCACATTGAGTGTAGATACCCACTTTTTTTTTATACTCGACACATAGGAATTATTATATTAGAACAGCCAAACTGTATCTTCTCAAAGAATGGTCGAATTACATCGAGGTTCCCAAAATTTCTTATATTTGGTCTCTAACTTGTTGACGTGCTAACAAAATCCTCATATATAAAGGCCATCCATGTCACTGAAGTAGAGATTCGTCGTTACACACAAGTACGTACTCCCTCCGTCCCTAAATATAAGCATTCTTCGGTTTCCGTGATACGTGTTTGACCGTTCGTCTTATTCAAAAAATTTGTGAAAATAGAAAAATAATTATGATATACTTAAAATATATACGATGATAAAACATGTCATAACAAAATAAATAATATTTTCATAAACTTTTTGAATAAGACGAACAGTCAAACTGAGACGGAAAAAGTCAACAAATGCTTATATTTAGAGACGGAGGGAGTAGAAACTATGAATCTAGGAGCCTGTTTAGTTCAAAAAAAAAATTTGAGGTCCCTTTAGAGGCTTATTAGGAAGATTAAATATAGACTAATTACAAAACTAATTACATGAATGGATGGGAAATCGCGAGACGAATCCATTAAGCTTAATTAATCCATCATTAAAGATTGTTTACTGTAGCACACTGTTGTCTAATCATGACATAACTAGCCTCGTTAGATTCGTATCGAAAAATTGAAAAATTAGGTAGGGGTTATATAATGAGTTTTGTCATTAATCCACATTTAATACTCCTAATCAGTGTCCGAAGATTGATGTGACGGGTAGTTGGAAAAAAAATTGAGAACTAAACGGACCCCTAGGTTTTTGAGTTCAATGCTGAGCTATACTCCTGCTGTAGATTCTCAACGGGAATCACGAGAGCGAGTCAGTCAAGACAACATGCATGAACCGGAGGACGGTGTGACGTTGGCGTGACTTGTTTCATTGTGTGAGGATCACGTGTGTCCTTGGGTCGACTGCTCGACTCGTCGTGTACGTGGCCGGCGCGGACGACGGTGCGACGACAACACGGCTTTCTTCCTGCTGCCGAGTGCCGACTCCCGGCCCCAACCGGTTCTGACGTAGCGATGATGTCTAGCTGCCCTCGCCCACGCCGCCGACGACCACGACTTCGGCCTCGACCGATGACACCGAGATCAAGAATGCACGTCTTCTGTCCTCACTTCGTCAAAGCCGGGCAGTTTCCGCCGTCCCGGTCTTCGATCAGGCCAGGCCCAGGCCGTGCCCGTGCTATGAATCTATGATGCAGGGCCGCACCACACACGGCAGTACTGCTACAATCTCTCCACGGGGCCAGTTGCATGTTCTCCTCCCCCGTGTTCTCACAATCGACCCGAGACCGACGCGTCATGGGAATTGTGCTTGCCGTGTCGTTAGACGAGGACACAGGCGCCCAACGCCTCCGTCGGTCGTCGCGGACTCGCGGTCGCGGCGGGTACCACGAGCGTCTCAGCGTTTGGCCGGCCACACTACAGAGACGTACGTTCCGCTCGCTAGCAGTCCCGGCATGATGCTTTTCACAGCCCTTGATGATTCGCATGTCACATCGAATAAACAAATATTATTTAGAAGTATTAAACATGGATGATTGACAAAACTTATTTCATAACTCCTACCTAAAAACTCGAGACGAATCTGATGAATCTAATTATAGCATGATTAGATAATATCGTGCTACAGTAAACAATCTCTAATGATGGATTAATTAAATTTTATAGATTCGTCTCGTGATTTTCTGTTCATATGTGTAATCAATTTTGTAATTAATCTTCGTTTAGTCCTCCTAATAAGGTTTGAAAAGAGCACCACAAATTTTACTTTTGAAACTAAACAGGAAACTAAACAGGGGGGTGAGTACACCCCACTGCTCTAAAAACCACGCATAATTTCTTTGTGCAATAAAAACTAAAAGAGAAGTGGAGTATTATTGTGTACGCGCACGTGGGAGTGAGATGGTGGGAAGTACGGATGAAAACGGATCGGATTCGCATGGAATCGGATCCGGATAGCACTTTTTACCACATTTTTACTCGAATACGAATACGGATTCGAATGTTCTCGAATACGAATACAAAACGATGCCTCGAATTCGGAAACGAATCGGATATTTACTCGATTCGGAAGATAATATTTACCAATTTTCTTTATTGATAATTTACAATTACAAACATGTAAAGACTAACGTATTAGTACATAAGAGAGATCGCTTATTAAGAATAATCACATTCATCCATATTTATTATAATAATTAATCATATAATAAATAAAAATATTAATAAATACATATTTTTAATATATATATATATCAAACAAATAATAAAAAATAATGAAAAATATTTTCATCAATACATAAATAAACTAGGGTAATTAAAATTAAACTTTATATTAATGTATTTTTATCATTAAAATTAATGATATTGGTCATTAACTTTAAATATAACTTTTAAATTATTTTATGGATGCAATATTTTTAATATTAAGATTAATGTCATAATCATTAGTTATGGATATAATTTATTCTAATTATACACTATCATTATTAGTATTCTATTGGACCTAATTTGCCATTAGTTATAGAGATAAGTTACAGTTTTATATAGTCGAATACGGATAGTGCCGGATATTGTCGAATACGCATGGAATCGGATAGAGAAAAAATCGACAAAAACGAATTCGGATGTATCCACTTTACTACCACATTTGAATTCGAATACGGATATCCATATTTATGTTTTAGCGGATACGGATATCAGATAATTCGGATTCCATTTCCATATTTCCATCCTTAGTGGGACGTTCTGCGCACGCGCGCGGAACGTGTGATGTTACCGTCGAGGCGTCGACCGATCACAACTCACACGAGAGGAAACGACGGTGTAGGACCGGCCGGCTGGAGTGAAGAGTCGTCCTGTACGTCTGGACGGCAGTGAGTGACAGATGTGAGCTTCGTCCGGCGTGCGCGCGGGTGAATGAACCATCTTGTACTATCCTTTTGAGCTCGATCTCACACTACGTTGCTCCTAGTCCTCTGTCCTCGTCACTCTTCGCTGTTGACACAGGTCGCCGGAGCGTCGATAGAGCAAGGGGAATCGGCAGGCAGGGCGGGCCGAGGGCTCTCGGGATCTCCTCTCCGCTCCTCCCACTCTGACACGTACAATCCCAACGCGATGCCTTGGTTATTGATGTCCAACGCGATGCCGTGGTTACTGATGTCTACTTATCATTCTATCTTTATTTTATTATGCATTTAGATATATATTATGTCTCAATACATAAAAAAAGATGTATCTACAAAAGTCAGAATGCTAAGTAATTTGAAATGGAGGGAGTACGAACTATCGTCCCCTGGCGCATAGCTTGATGGCCATCTTAATGGAATGTATTGCTTCATGTATAAAAAATTAGCGTACGACAAGCTAATTGGGGTTTTCTATATACATAACCGTTGCACATCATGTAGTGTTGTGCTCTTCAGATTAGCAGATGGAGTCCTAAAATTCTCTGTTTGACACTTGTCGATACTGTCACACGAAAACACACATGCAACAGAAAAGTGTGTTCCAATTGTCCTGATCTCATCTCGCAAAATCTTTCAGTTCGGAGTGTCAATTGATAATGCTCAAATCTTTGCAAAAAAAGATGCAGTAAATGTTGCAGCTTAAATCATATTTTGCATATCCGTCAGCTGCCTACTGGAACCACACTGATTAAGCCATTGACAATTGATACCAAATTATTACTGCACTTGTTGGTATAAACCACAACAGTTTTCTTATACAACCTTATCTATTGCAGTGACCTATGCTACACCTTATACGCATCTGCACAAATATAAAAGTATACAACAACCAGTCTACAATATGTGGTACACATGAAATGCATCTATGTGATACAGTATCGTTGAAAAGAAACCAATATAATGTTATTCTTCAATAAAATATTTCATATACCTAAGATGCATTATATTCAATGTCCAAGCAAGCCATCGGTTATCTCGCGAAAATGTAGTCAGCGTGGCAAACCAAATGAAGATGCAAATTCTTGCTCCAAACTGTAGCACCCAGAGCTCCCAGCATTGACAAGATCGATGTGCCCATACAAGTTCTTATCTTGTGGGCGTAACAAAGGCTCAATATCTCCATCTTTTTCAGTTAAACATTTTCTCAGTCTCTTTGTTCTTAGGAATTGCAACCTCATATCTACTTCTTTCATAGTTGGCCTGTCTCCTCCTTTGACCCTTAAGCATGCTTCTGTAATTGAGGCGATTTCATTGATCTCTTCCTGGTCTGCCTCTTCCACAACTTGTTTATCCAATATTTTCTGCAAGAGACCCTACATGAAGTCCTTCAATGAAGTAATGTGATAAGCTTCGTTTAGCACCTAAATCATTAATAAAAATTGGCTTCTTCCTTATCAAAAGTTCACCAAGTATTACTCCAAAACTATATACATCACTCTTTTCAGTAAGTTGACCAGTATGATAGTACTCTGGGTCCAAGTAGCCGAATGTTCCTTGGACAATTGTGACCACATGAGTCTCATCAAGAGAGAGATCTCGAAGCACCAAAGTCTGAGACCTTTGTGGTGAAGTTGTCATCCAAGAGTATATTTGAAGACTTGACATCTCTGTGAAAAATTGGTATTGTAGCAGCTGAGTGTAGATAAGCAAGTGCTCCTGCTGCTTCCATTGCAATCCTAATGCGATCATCCCATGGAAGCAAGCATCTTACTGTAGTATCAGTGTGAAGAAGTTCATATAGAGTGCCATTTGAAATGAACTCATAAACAAGCATGGGCACCTCATCTTCTAGGCAACAACCAAACAATTTTACCACATTGCGATGTATGATTTGGGACAAAATAGCAACCTCATTTATAAACTGGTCAATCTCTATTTGCTCCACTATTTTTGATTTTTTTTATGGCCACCACACGTTGGTCAGATAGAATCCCTTTATAAACTGTGACATGCCCTCCACGACCAAGAACACGAGTAGCATCAAAGTTGTTTGTTGCCTCCTCTAGCTCCTCCAATGAGAATATTTTAGTTTTGCTTGTGCTGCTTTCATCAGAGATCAATTGCTCCAATAGCAGGCCTTGATTTTTCTTGAAGTGTGCTCTTCTGATTCTCTTCTGGATGCCTTTTTTCCACTTATTGGAGAGTAAAATTACACCCAGTGCAATTAGTATGGAGCCAAGGCCACAGCCAGTTCCAATCGCAATACCTATATATAAGCATTTGCTGCTGTTATGAAATCATAGTTAATGCTTACAAATCGTACCTGCAAGCGGATTTTGTTTAGTATGGCTTACCCAAAAGAAGATTCCGTTGCTTTGTGGATATAGCACACCGCCTCTTTGTGGAGTCAAATTCCTTACCATGAGGGCATGGTGTGCATTTATAACTTCCAGGAGTGTTTTGACATATACCATTATTGCAGATGTTTGGCTGTTGTGAGCACTCATCAATATCTGTAGATAACTCAATCATTATACAATATATATGTTGATTTCTATACATACTCCATATTGTTGCGTTACTATGCTTAAAAAAGAACCTTAATTGTCTTATCTAATTTACAATTTGTGTAGTACAAATTAAAACTCTAGTAGAGTATGTAAACTGATTAACTTTCCTTACATTTTTGGGTATATGTTAGCGATGTTAGTGCTGTACTCCACATACAGAGAGGGGGATGGGTGATTTACCTTGGCAACCTTCTTCCTTTACGTATGGGTTTCCTCTGTAGCCAGACGAACAGCTGCAGCGGTATCCCATAAATATTGTGCCATGGGTCATGTTTTGGCAAGAACTGTTTACACTGCGACATGCATAGCTGCTCATATTCTGCTAACCGTTTAGTTCGGTGAAATTTTGGTGAAAGTGGTGAAATTTTTGCATTAGGAAACGTGTTCTGTGAGAGGTGATACGGTCTGCGATACGAAAATTTTTGAGACTTTTGGGGAACTAAACAGGACTTGAATTGGTTACTGCCCATTTTATAACAATGTCATATTCCATAGAAAAATCAAATTCATCTTCCACAGGGCCGCTCATCTCCATATATCCATTCAGATCCATTTGGGCTATTACTGCTTCTTTCCCGGAGCTTCAATTGTTTAGCATGTTACTGACCGTTAAAGTCCCATCTTCTACTGACACACCAGTCACGTTTTACTGTGCTTCTCCTATGGGTGTGTTTAGATCCAGATGAATTAGCTGAATTGGAGAAGAATTAGTGTAAATACAGATGAATAGTGAGCGGTTATGTGAAATGATGTGATAGATGATGAAATGTTTTTTTGCAAACTTTTTAAGATCTAAACACACCCATAAGTCTGGAAGCTTTCGTTTCCGAGCCTTTCGTTTAACCTGCTGCTGTACAATTAAGTCGGAGCCTTTCGTTTCCGAAGCAACCATCGTCGAGCCCAAAAGGGAACGAAATGTTCATGTTTCCACGTGACCTCCGGCAGTGTTCTTTAGGCTTGGGGTTGTAATGTTCAAAAAAAAAAAAGGCTTGGGGTTGTAATCTGTTCCATAATAGATTGACAAAGTAAGCATGTGTTTGGTTAGGAGACATGATGGGATGGGACGGTTCCGTCCCTATTTTTTGGATGAGACGGTTTCATTTTGTGTTTGGTTGAAGTGGGATGGGATGGTTCCGTTTAGTGTTTGGTACGAAGGATTGAAAATCAGGAATGGATGGACGAATGGATGGACAAATTGACACCGTTAGTTGTAGGTATAGTGGGACCCACATGTCATTTGTGGGACCCACATGTCATTTGTGGGACCCAACCTTATCTTCCCCACCATCCATCCCTCATCCATCGTCATCCCCCGAGCCCCCCTCCCATCGATTCCCCAGGCGGATGCCGGCGGCCATGGCCTCCCAGCTGGGAGAGGCGACGGCGGCGGAAGGGGAGCTCGCGGCGGCAGCGGCCGGGGAGCTCGCGGCGGCGGTAGGGGATCTCGCGGCGGCAGCGGCCGGGGAGCTCGCGGCGGCGGCAGCGGATCTCGCGGCGGAAGGGGAGCTCGCGGCGGCGGCAGCCGCGGAGCTCGCGGCGGCGGCAGCCCGAAGCTCACGGCGGCGGCAGCCAGGGATCTCGCGTGGCGCTCACGACCGTCCATGGAGGGGCCGCCGCCCGCCGGCACCGCCGGCGCATGCACGCACCACCGCCCGTCTGCACTGTCGGCCGCCCATCCGCACCGCCGGCGCATGCACACACAACCGCCGGACCTTCTGATGCTCGTCGTCGACGGACCCTCCCTGTGCACTGCCGCCCGCCTTGGAGGCGCTCCCCTTGCTAGACGCTGACGCACGGCGTCGAACGGGGACGAGCCCGTCCGCTCGTTTTGAGCGGACGGGGTCGTCCCGCATCTGAAGTGGATATTCGCTTGTGCGGGATGGATCCGTCCCCATGTCTTCCAACCAAACAGCAGCAAAACGAGGACCATTCCATCCCATCTCATTCCATCCTTCGTACAAAACACATGCTAAGAACAAGAGGAGGATTGAAGTTAAATATGTTCATTTTCAAGGAAGCAAGCAGAGGGAGAACCTTTTGCAGCATGCATCCCTCCCAAAGGTAAGCACTGCCTGTGTAATAATAATTATTGTCGCAAAAACAGGTGTAACCTCCTCCATACGACGCATTTCTACAACTGCTGCCGCCTGCCAGGGGCACAAGCATAACTTGCGTTATTCATTTGCGCGCTTTGGCAGCTTGGTTCGTCCATGATCTCAACCTCAAGGAAACCACCAGGAATCTTGCTTGCATTTGTCCAACTTGAGAAAAGATCGGTCGCGTTATGGTTGTAATATTGTAAAGCCATGAGAGCCATGATCTGCACTGGATCTGATCGTGCTGCTATACCATCAGCACGAACAATTGTTGCCTGAAAACCTGATGAGATGCCCTGGTTTATATTGATGTAACAGCAACCAGTATTACTACACAACCCTTGATTTTGCAGTACCTCGCCGCGGCACCTACTCATACAGGAGCCGATGGGGTTCCCCACATGATCGAACAAATTGACATTGGAATCACAGCTAAGGACGAAGAAAGAGTTATAATAGGAGATACTAATGCCCTTATAATTAGCCTTGTTCGTACCTGATCCCAAGGTAATGTTGAAAAACATAGGGGTCTCAAGTGTGGTATCATATTCATATGTCTCATCAGTGATCTGAGTTGTGGTGTGGCCTAGAAACAGCTTTGGAGGTTGCGTGGCGTGGTTGCAGTTAGGCTATCCGCAGCGGTCGCCTGGATAAGATCCTGGATGCTAAATGTAGGGGATTTTGTCAAAAAAAAAAATGGGTGCAGCGGTAGCCTGCAAGACAACCGCCAATTTCCAGGTCCTGACCTCGCTGCCCCAAATTTCCCGGGTCCTGGCTCCTCCGCTCCCTCCTCCGCCCCACCAGTGTCGCCCGCTCGCGCTTGGCCAGCCGAGGGAAGAGGTGGGGGAACACGAGCTCCCCGCGCGAGAGGGCCACCGCGCCGCCGCACACGCGCTCCCCGCGCCGCCGCACACGCGCCCCCCACGCCGCCGCCGTCCACCGCCGCATCATCCTCGCAGATGACAGCATGCTAGCCGCGGAGGGGATGTGGAGGCGGACCATCGCCGGAAAGCTCTATGGCTGCCACGGGGACAAGGACGCCGGAAGCCCGGAAGGAAGATAACAAGCCCGCCTCTGCTTCTCTATAAGACGGCGATGGCGAGGAGTTAGATCTTGCCGCCCCAATTCCCGTTCCCATACATGATGACGACGAGCGTGCAGCGTCGGCGAGATTCCTCCCCCGTGGAAGGCACCGCCGCAGCTGCTGATGTGGGCGGTCGTCGTCGTCGCTGCCGTCATGTGGTGCGCCGCACGCGCGCTGGAGTGGGCGTGGCTGAGGCCGCAGCGCTTGGGCCGGGCGCTGCATGCGCAGGGCCTCCGCGGCACGGCGTACCCACCCCTGTCCGGCCACGCGCCGCTGGCCGACCGGCTCTCCCGGGAGGCCAGGTCCGGTCCGCCCCTGCCGCCGGGCTGCCACGCCGTCATGCCCAGGGCTATGCTTCTCTTCCACCACGCCGTGGGACAGCACGGTATGCAAGATGCATCTATCTCCTCCTCCCCTGCTGTCGCCGCAACTATCTTCCTTCCGGGCTTCCGGTGTCATTGTCCCCGAGGGCCTCCCCGTCCAGGCCTCGAAGGCCTGGACTGGCCCCGCTGGAGACGCGGCGGTGGCCGGCTCCACCTCCCCTTCCTTGGGCGGCGCGACATCGACAGGCGCCTCTCCGACGGGAGGAGGTCGGCCGGCGACGGGAAGATGCAGAGCGGCACGTCGGCGACGGCGGAGCTGCGCTCCGGCGACCAGGGGGCAGCAAGGAGCCGCGACTGCGGGGAGAAGAGGGAAGCAGCAGGAGCTGATGGGGCCCGCAGCTGGCCGGCGCGGCAGGGAAGCCCGTGGCGAGGAGAGGGCGACCTCGACCCCGAGAGCCGAGCGCGCGCGCGTGCCGCCGCCGCTGCCGCCGCGCGCGCGTGAGCACCTGCCGGCGCGCCAGGAACGGCAGAGCCAGGGGAGGAGGAGTCGGAGGAGGGGCGGTGTCGCCAGGGCATGCAGGAGGATGTCGCGCGAGGAGCCGAGAACGGGGACGCGGCGCATGCCATGGAGGCATCGGCTCCGGCAGCGCGTTGTGCTCTAGGTCGTCTGCGGCGCCGGCGCCCGCGTCCCTCGTGTTGGTGAAATGATATCACGGAGCGGACTTCGAGGAGACAGCTTCCTTCTCAAACGACTGAAGCTACTGCTGAAGTCACTACTACTGCTACAGAACAGAAACATAAAAGCAAAAATTGACATAATAACTTCGGAGCTCTCTTCCCTTTCAAGACCTGTCCTATCAATTACAATGACCCTCTTATCTATAGGGGTGGGAGGAGTTGACCATTTTACACCGAGCTCCCTGGTAGGCACAATATTTAAAAAAGTCTCTCGAGCATACAAAGAGGCCCATTAACCCTTACATGGGCTGGGCCAATCCCCCAACAGTAGCCCCTCAGCTACTTTGGTTTGGCCGGTACAACAAAATGAAATAGCTGAAAATAGAAGTGGCCCAGACCTTTCCTATGACTTCGGCCCTGAGGAACACCCTCACGACCCTCCGCCCGTACGCCTCACTAAAAACTCCATTCCGAAAAACCTAGTGGGAAAAACAGAAATGGAGAAAAGAGCATGTACACCTAGCGGATCTACACACACGAAGTTACCAGTCAGCCCACTAATAATTGTCTTCGGTCTTAGTCTTGATGGTGAGAAAAGTCTTCAATGATGATGTCAACTTCGTCCTCAAGACTTCTCTTTATGTTTCGGCTTGACCTTCGGAGCCTCCAACTATTTCTCCTCTTTTTGCTTTGGCTTTTCCTTCGGAGCGCCGTCGATGATGGTGAGCCTCTCTTCTTTGGTCACGAGCACCGGGCAAGACTCCATCTTTCGGGGTGACGCCGTTCATCCCGATGCCACCATAGCCCCTCTTGTCCGGTGTTTGTGACGAAACCCCTCGTGCCGTACACCACGTGCGACGAAGTACATGTTGACGAAAGCGACGAAGCCGGAGTCGATGTTGAGGAAGTAGACGACGAAGGCAAAATCGAAAGTCGATGTCGACGAAGTAGATGACGAAGCCCCTAGAGCTGGAGTCCTGTCGACGTCGGTGCAGTAGAGGACGAAGACGAAGCTGAAGTCGATGTCGACGAAGTCAAAATTGGTTGTCGACGAAGTAGATGACGAAGCCCCTCGAGCCGAAGTCCTGTCGACGTCGGTGCAGTAGAGGACGAAGACGAAGCTGAAGTCGATGTCGACGAAGTCAAAATTGGCTGTCGACGAAGTAGACGACGAAGCCCCTCGAGCCGAACACTTGTCGATGTCGAGGTAGTGTCGCTGAAAGTGAGGTCGGAGTCGACGTTGGTGAAGTAGACGACGAAGATGAAGTCGATGTCGACGAAGTAGATGACGGAGGTGTAGTTGACGATAATGATGTAGTTTGATGAAGTGTCTCGAGCCGAACTCTGTCGGTGACAAAGGAGACAACGTAAACGAGGTCCCTACTTCTCTGTTAAACAAATCATTAAGACAAGTCATTCTTATTCAAAAAACTAAAAAAACTCAATATTCTATAAGCGATTCAAAGCCTCCCATTCCTTCATATGTTCCTTATCTCCTCCGGTTGCTCCTTCGGATGTGAATCCTTTCAGTGACCCCTCCATCGTTGTCGATTCCTCCGAGGTGCTGCACGACCATCCTTAGGAAGTGACCGCTGAACCGTCCTTCGTAGTTACCTTTCAGTCCAAAAAATGGAGGACACCAAAGTTCACACTCCCCAACAACTATCGAGTAGAACTCGTAAAGACGTTTTTTTATCTAGCCTCATATGAGGCTTTAGCTTAATCATTTGCTTCACGCAAAACTATAGGCCTTTAGGGTCTCAAAACCGAAGCCACTCTCGGGCTTCCGATTCCGCACCGGTTTGCCTTGTGCAAACACCCATGTCCGATCTCTAGCCTTTAACACGTTTGCCTTTCGCAAACCACGTGGCCACACTCATGCCACAACTTCGGTCGCATTTCGCAACCCACACGGCCATACTCATGCCGTAACTTTGTTTGCCTTTCGCAAACCTCGTGGCCACACTCATGCCACCACTTCGGACTCCTATTTATTTTGGTGATAAATGACAATCACAATTTGGAGGATTTAATTGTTTAAATGAGATGTGTGCAGGTTGAAATATGAAAGAACACAATTTGGATGAAAAGGAGACCCCCCAATTCAAGTTATGAGGTGTTAGCCGCTCAATGGAGGTTTAAAATTCGTTTTCTAAATTTTGAATTTGAGTATAGGAAACACCGTACTATAAAGGGGGATGCGTATGGTCGAATTGAAGCTTTGCCACATGTGTTTTACTTGAGATACTAACATACACTTGAGAGACAAAATTCACTCACTAACACAGTTTGGAAAAAGTTCTAGAATTCTCGGATGATCCGGCACCTTGCCGAGTGATCCGGCGGGCGGGTGACCCGGCCGCAGGTCCCGAAATTCTCTGGGAGTGTCCCGGATGAACCCGGGTGATCCGGCATGATGTCGGGTCATCCGGTGTGTCGTCCAGCTGCACAGTAACGGCTAGTTTGTGGGGGTTGGGTATTTATACCCCCTCACCCCTCCTTCATTTGTTGCTGACCTAACCCGGGACAAACACCTCCACAAGCATTTACTCCTCTCTCCCAAATCCTCCTAGAGCTAATCCACTCCAAGAATTCATCTAGGGTGTGAGATTGAGAGTTGACAGGGTGTGAGGTTGAGCCCCTTGAGTGAGTTCATCACTTGTTCATCTCAAGAAGCACTTGTGGCGGCTTTGGTTCTTCGATTCACGTTTATTACTCTTGAAGTTTGCTTCTAGACGGTTATGCGTCGCCTGTTGAGTGCCCTCTCCGTGTGGAGCACCCGGGATCGTTTGTATTACCCCTCTTTGGTGGAGAATTCTTAGTGAGCACCAATCTTCCTTTGCGGGGATTGGGTGAGGCAAGAGACTCTTGGTGATAGCCCTCCCTTTGTGGGATCCTCAACAGAGACGTAGTTTCCTTTGTGGGAGTGAACTTCGGATTAAACCTCTTGTCAATTGCTTGTTTGAGTTCTTCTCCTCTCTCTAACCCTAGAAGTGTGTTTTGGACCGATCTACATTTTTGTTGTGTTACAACTCGAATCTTTGGTTGCAGGAGGTTCCTAGCATCTAAACTAAACTTTTGATTCATATAGAATTGCTAGGAGTTCATCTTTATTTCTTGAGTTCGTAATCCTCTCTGGTTGCCGGGTCATCCGTCACAATACCAGAAGATCCGCCCGTCGGATCATCCGGCATTGTACCGGATAACCCGGTAAGTATTTAATTTCCGCAGTCAGTTTTTCAGGAATTTCGAAATGAGCCTATTCACCCCCCTCTAGGCATCACAAGGTCCTTTCAATTAGTATCAGAGCCTAATCCCTTGATTTAGGCTTAACCGCTAAGGGATCAAGATGTCGGGGAGTGGTGGAGACCTCTCCGCTCAAGAAATCGCCGCTCAAGAACTCGCCGCCAAGGAAGCTCAAGAGAGAGCTCAAGGCCACTCAAGATCAAGCTAAAGCTCTAGAGCTAATGGGGAAAGCCCCAAGCCGTACACCATCCAACGTCGCAAGCTCCGACGATTCCGACTCCGACTCCGACTCCGATTCAAGCGATGAAGATGTCAAGGATGGTGACAATGATGCAAAGAAAGCGGCCAAGAAAAGAAGAAAAGCCAAGAAGAAGAAGGCGGCAAAGAAAATGGCCAAGAAGCTCCTCAAGAAGATGATCAAGAAGGAGCAAGCAAAGCATTCTCACTCCAGCTACTACGAAGTGCCATTCCACTACGGACAACTTACGGGCAACAATCCTAACGAGAAATTCTATTCCGTACATTTGGGAAAGCCTCCCCACTTCGATGGGAAAGACTATCCCAAATGGGCTTATGATATGCAAATGCATCTCTACGGGCTTCACCCTTCTCTTTGGAAGATTGTGTGTGTAGGTGTGACAATACCCACCGAAGGTGAAGCCATGACGATCGAGCATGAACAAGACCTCCACCGCAATGTTCAAGCAACAAGAATCATCACATCATCCTTGTGTGTTCAAGAGTTCAACAAAGTCCGGAACATCCAAATTGCCAAGGTGATTTGGGATACACTCAAGGAGGCACATGAAGGTACCGATCATGTGAGAAGAGGCAAGATTGATTTGATTCATGGAGAGCTTGAGCTTTTTGTCATGAAGGATGGAGAGACCGTGAGGGAAATGTATGATAGGCTAATCCTCCTTGTCTCGGACATCAAAGCACTAGGAAGCAATGATTGGGATGATGAGAAGGTCACAAAGAAGTTGCTAAGAGCATTCACACCGAAGAACCTAAACCTAGCAACTATGATAAGAAGAGACCCAAACTATCACAACATGACTCCCAATCAACTTCTTGGTGAGATCTTGCATCAAGAGCTAGTTGATCAAGACGTGGAGAAGTCACTTACCTTGAAGGTGAACAAGAGTCTAGCCCTCAATGCTAGCTCTAGTGAAGTGGTGGAAGCAAAGCCCAAGACTTCCAAGACTAAGGATGAAGATTCAAGTGAAGAAGGAAGCACGGATGAAGAAACCGCCTTTGCCATAAGGAAGTACAAGAAATTCTTTAAGTTCAAGGCATCAAGGAAAGGTGGTGATGATAGAAAGAAGAAGTCACAAAGAAAGTGCTATGAGTGTGGAGAGTATGGACACTTCATTGCCGAGTGTCCCAAAAACAAGAACAAGGACAAGAATGAGGAAGAGAAGAAGTACAAGGAGAAGAGCAAAGAGTACAAGAACAAGTACCAAGGGCGTGCTCACGTGGGTCAATAATGGGACTCAAGTGATGAAGATGAAGCACCAAAGAAGAAAGGCATGGCAACTCTTGCCATGGCACAAAGAGCATCTTCACCACGCCTCTTCAACAACCTCTCCGACGATGAGGACAACTCTCACTTTTGTCTCATAGCAAGAGGGAGCAAGGTACAAGAGTCATCCACCTCATCCTCTCTCACCTCATCATCATCCACAACTAGTAGTGACATAGACAACCTAGATGAGGAAAAAGAAATGGAGGCAAACATGATAAAGCAATTTGGTAAAAAAGGCCATAAAGAAATTAAAAAGCTTTTGGACAAATTAGAGGAAAAGAAGGAGATTCTCCATGAGCAACAAGACTTGCTTATCCGTGAAAAGGAAAGAAACCTTCCTCTAGAGAAAACCCTTGCCGAGGAGAAAGCCAAGGTGGAGAAGTTGACCGTAGGTTTGTCCTTGGCCAATGACTCTAATAAGAGGATGCTAAAGGACTACTCTTTGGCAAATGAATCTTTAGCTACCCTAAAGGCCACTCATAGTGAGCTTCAAACAAGCTTCTCATGCTTGTCGGATAAATACAAAAATCTTGAAGCAAACTATAGTGCTCTTTGAGAAAGCACCAAGGCCGACCCTAAAGCAAACTTTGACTCTAATGCCTCCACTAGCAAAGGTTGCTCCATATGTTCTAATGTTGATATAAATGCTCTTAAGACTAACTTTGCAAGGGTAGAGGAAACAATTAAGAGCAAAGATAAGGAGATTGCCTGGTTGAACATGTTGATCAACCAAGGTAAGTTGGGTGCCAAGTCCATTCCAAAGGCAATTGACACAAGAGGACTTGGGCACTACAAGGATAACAAGGTCAATGGTAGAAGGGTGGTAAAAGGACATGAGATTCCCTTGTGGAACAAGGGAGGCTACCTCAACACAATCATGGATATTACCCATGGAGTAACCACCTCTACCACAACAAAAGAGAAGTCAAAGGTTGTGCACACCACAAAAGGAAATGGTGGGGTTAATTCTCCATCTAAGGCACCGAAGAATGTCGTGGAACACAAGCCTTCTCCCAACTACACGTGCGACTATGTTGTGACCTTGGACCACAATGGTAAAATGGTGGTCAAGTATGTTGGAGTCTATGCCAAGAAGGCTATGAGGAAGAGCGTGTGGGTTCCAAAAGTTTATGCTTCTAACCTCCAAGGACCCAAATCATTTTGGGTACCTAAACCAAAAGCTTAAACTTGTTTTGTAGGCCTACTCCTCCGGTGGAACCGCATGGCTAATTGATAGTGGTGCTACTAATCATATGACCGGAGATGAAGGCTTGTTTGCATCCCTTGAGCATTATGACACCCCTACGGAAACTATCATATATGGAGATAATGGTCAAGGAGATGTGGTTGGTTTAGGTTATGTAGTGCTTGTCAAGCAGGAAAGCAAGTTGGAGCGCATCATCCCGCCAAGAACATCCTTTCAACATCAAGATCATTGAAGCTTCTACACATGGACTTGTTTGGACCAATTATCTACATAAGCATCGGTGGTAACAAATATGGTTTAGTAATTGTTGATGACTTTTCCCGTTTCACTTGGGTATTCTTTTTGCAAGATAAAAGTGAAGCAAAGGGAGTGGTCAAGAAGTTCATAAGAAGAGTTCAAAATGAGTTCGAGCTTAAGGTCAAGAACATAAGAAGCAACAATGGCTCAGAGTTTAGGAACACTCAAGTTGAAGAATTCCTTGATGAAGAAGGCATCAAGCATGAACTTTCTGCCCCATACACTCCTCAACAAAATGGTGTTGTTGAGAGGAAGAACCGTACATTGATTGAAGCGGCAAGAACAATGCTTGATGAGTACAAGACTCCGGACTCATTTTGGGTGGATGCCATCAACACCGCGTGCCATGCCGCCAACCGCCTCTACCTCCACAAGTACTTGAACAAGACTCCCTACGAAATCATCACCGGTAAGAAACCTAGTGTGCACTACTTTAGGGTTTTTGGGTGTAAGTGTTTCATACTTAACAAGAAACCCAAAGCCTCAAAGTTTGCATCCAAGGTTGATGAAGGTTTTCTCATTGGTTATGTAACTAACGAACATGCCTATCGTGTTTTCAACAAAACCACCGGTTGTGTTGAGACCACAGTAGACTTGAAATTTGATGAATCCAACAGCTCTCAAGGAGAGCAAGTTAGTGAAAACCTTGTAGATGATGAAGAACCTCCAAGTATCTCCATCTTTAGAATGGGCACCAGTGAAGTGATGCCAAGGGAAGTTCAAGTTCAAGCTCCAATTGACGCAAGCAATCAAGATCTATCATCATCAACAAGAGTTGAACCACCTAGTTCTCAAGTTCATCAAGATGAAGGTCAAGCTCATGGTGACGATCATAGGAGTAGCTTTGATCAAAGGGAAGAACAACGTGGTGAAACTCATGAACAAGCACCTCAAGTTGAAGATGATGATGATGGACCCATTCAACGTCAATCTCAAGCACCACATCCAAGAGTTCATCAAATGGTTCAACGGGATCACCCCGTTGACAACATCCTTGGGAGCATCCAAAGAGGGGTAACAACTCGCTCAAGATTGTCAAACTTTTGTGCGTTTTACTCGTTTGTCTCTTCTTTAGAACCTCTTAGTGTGGAACAAGCTCTTGAGGACTCGGATTGGATTATTGCTATGGAGGAAGAGTTGAACAACTTCAAGAGGAATGAAGTTTGGGAGTTGGTGCCAAGACCCAAGCAAAATGTGATCGGCACCAAATGGGTTTTTCGGAACAAGCAAGATAAATTTGGTGTCGTCACAAAGAACAAGGCAAGGCTCGTGGGCAAAGGCTATACTCAAGTTGAAGGCTTGGACTTTGGAGAGACTTATGCTCCGGTAGCAAGGCTTGAGTCAATACGTATACTCTTGGCCTATGCTACTCATCATGACTTCAAGCTTTATCAAATGGATGTGAAGAGCACATTCTTGAATGGACCTCTCCAAGAAGAAGTTTATGTTGAACAACCACCGGGCTTTGAAGATCTAAACTTTCCCAACCACGTGTACAAGCACCATAAGGCGCTCTATGAGCTCAAACAAGCTCCTAGAGCATGGTATGAATGCCTTAAGGATTTTCTTCTCAAGAACGGCTTTGAGATAGGCAAAGTCGATTCTACTATCTTCATTCAAAGAACGGGAAAAGATATCTTTGTATGCCAAATTAATGTTGATGACATTATCTTTGGGTTTACTAATGATAAATTTTGTGATTAGTTTAGTAGGATAATGACCAAGAGATTCGAGATGTCTATGATGGGTGAATTGAAGTTCTTCCTTGGGTTTCAAATCAAGCAATTGAAGGAAGGAACCTTCTTATGTCAAACCAAGTATGTGAAGGATATGCTCAAGAGGTTTGACATGGCCGATTCTAAGCCCATCAAGACTCCTATGGCACTAAATGGACATCTTGATCTCAATGAAGAAGGGAAGTCGGTCGACCAAAAGGTATTTCGCTCCATGATTGGCTCCCTTCTTTACCTTTGTGCATCTAGGCCCGATATAATGCTTAGTGTATGCATGTGTGTAAGATTTCAAGCTAATCCTAAGGAGTGTCATCTAATGGCTGTTAAGAGAATCTTTAGATATTTGGTTCACACTCCTAACCTAGGCTTATGGTATCCCAAGGGCTCCACTTTTGATTTACTTGGCTATTCCGATTCGGACTATGCCGGTTGCAAGGTATATCAAAAGAGTACAACGGGGACTTGCCAATTCCTTGGTAGGTCTTTGGTGTCTTGGAGTTCTAAGAAACAAAATTCGGTTGCTTTATCCACGGCCGAAGCCGAGTATGTTGCGGCCGGTGCTTGTTGTGCACAACTTTTGTGGATGAAGCAAACGTTGAGTGATTACGGTTGTATGTTTAGTAAGATTCTACTCTTGTGTGACAATGAGAGTGCCATCAAACTAGCAAACAATCCGGTTCAACACTCTAGAACAAAGCACATAGATATTCGACATCATTTCTTAAGGGATCATGAGGCTAAGGGAGATATTGCTCTACGTCATGTAAGCACAGAGAGGCAACTTGCCGATATCTTCACTAAGCCTCTAGATGAGCAAAGGTTTTGTGCTTTGAGGAGTGAGCTAAATATCTTGGATTCTCGTAACTTGGCTTGACTTATTGCATATACTTGATTGTTTGCCTAGATAGGATAAAAACTTTGCTTTTATGGTTATTTTGTGTGAGTTTTTCAAAAGATTTGGATTTTAAGATCCTTGGATCTTTGCTTGTGTAAAGGTGACTATGGTTATGCTTGTTGATTGTGGCTAGTCACTTTTAGTCAAGTGTCTTTATATGTCCATTGACTAGAACTATCTCAATCTATCTCCAAATCTCAAGGAAAAATCTCTAAGACAGTTGCTGGAAAATTCACTGGCACCGGGTCATCCGGCACTATGCCGGGTCATCCGGTCCTCGGATCTCCTGATCACAAGTCCCAAAATTCACTGTCTATCTCCCGAAGGAACTCGGGTCACCCGGCGTAGTGCCGGGTCACCCGGCGGCTGCCCAGAAATATATAAGGCCGTGGCCGGCGCCCTCAACCCTAACTCTCTTTCTTCTTCCTTTCAACCGGCCACCTCTCTCACTTCGCCCCCATGGTGATTTGAAGCTTCCCCCATCGATTCAAGGCACTCTAGGGCTTCAAGGACTCATCTAAGGCCCTAGAACAACTTCATCCATCGGGTTACCCGGCGTTTGCGCGGGAAATCGAAAAAGGTAAAGATTCAAATCCATTCAAAATCCTTTTTCCCGATCTCTCAATGCCGGTTGTTCTAGATGATTTCCTTGGGTAGGATGCTTCATACTAGTGCCTAGAACATCTCTAGATGATCTCATGGAGTTTCATTGGTGGAATCCCGAGATCCATGGACTTCATGTCCCGGTCTCGACCCTGCCGGGTCATCCGGCATCATGCCGGGTCATCCGGTAGGGGCTGGATTTTTCTGATGCTTTATCTTTCAAGCATCCCTTCTAATCCATCAATCCTATCTCTTGTCCAGATGCCTCGACAGAAGACCATGACTCATAGGAACCTTGGGGGAGGCTCTCAAGGTGGGGATTCTCCCTCCGACGATGAAGGGCAAGCGGACCGTGGCAAAAGGACTCAACCACAAGCCGTTCCCGAACGTGCCCATGGTCGTGGACGTATCCATCAGCAGTGCTCACGTGCTCCCGGTACTCGTGGCCCTAGGAGAGGTGGACTTGGTGATGTTGAGGGGATTGAAGCCAACGACAACATTGATCTCACCCCACTCTCCTATGTGGTACTCTCTTTGACTCGTCCCGTTCGCTCTCCTCATGATCCACCCATGGTTAATTACATGAAGAAGGGCACATCTGTCAGTGAACTTAGATTTGAGGATCACTTTAGCAAACCTAGAGCATTATTTGGAGATCCTAGATTTTGGTCACCTCATCATGCAGATTGGTATGAGTCAACTATTTTCAACAAAAAGAAACCTTCCACTCCCATGAAATGGATTGATTGGACTTATCTGAAGAATTGTGCTCCTTTACTTGAGGTGATTGATCCGGTTATCACTAGATGTGAGGAGATGGGCTTGACAGAGATTATGGCCTTTTAGTGTGATTGGAATGAGGAGGTGGTAGCTCAGTTTTATGCTACTCTGTCAGTTGACGACACCACCTCCACTTTCACTTGGTCTCTCCAGGGCAAGAGATTATCTATTCGCTTGGATGCATTTGCTGAGATGTTTGGTCTTCGCCATGAGCTGAGAGAGAGGGGTACTACCTTTGTGGTAAATGAAGGTTATGTTGATCTACATGTTGGAGATGAGCTCTCAGATCACAGATTGGCTTTCATGTATGATAGAGCTTATGGGGAAATGCAGATTGGGAAGATTTCCGGACTCTCACCTTACTTTAAGCGGTTTCATCACCTCTTCAGACAGACTCTTACTCCTAGAGGTGTAGACTCAGACAATATCTCCCACAGGACAAAGAACTTGCTGTATCAGATGGTGCCAGAATTGCCCAAGTTTTCGGTGGCTATGTTCATTTGGGATGAGATTACCTTGGTTTCTCAGGAGGCTATTAGTGGTTGTCACTATGCACCATATATCTTTCACATGATCAAGCAAGTGACCGGCATCAACATCAGGCCAGACAAAAGTCATGATCCATTTCACACTTGTACGGGCAAGTTGGAGCAGCTCTTGAAGATTCATAGCCATCGCACCCCTCATGAGCCTAAGGGACCCTTTTCAGGCATTTATCTTCCTAGGAGCATGGGTGGTGGAAGCTTTCCAGGTTCTCAAGGTCAATCATCTTCACAGGCACCTCCTCCACCTATGGGTCCTTCATCCTCTCATGGTCCTTCCTCCTCTCAAGGCCCTATCCACATTGGGCGTCGTAGCAAGAAAAGCAAGCTTGAGCTCATGGCACAAGGACTATTTGCTTGTTTCAAGTCTTGCAAGCGCAATAAAGAGGAAATTCAAGCTACTAGAAGGTGGATGGCCGAGGAAGCTCATAGGAGTGAGACAAGGGAGAAGCAAATGATGGCACATATGCACCTACCTCACTCACCCGTTCGTCCCGCTAGGGAGTGGCCCGACTTTGCACCTATTGAAAATCCATGGGATCACCAAGGCACTTGGCAAATGGGTGGAGATGATGATGAAGATGATGAGGAAGAAGACCTTCGTGGCCAAGAGCAAGGTGAAGAACAAGGAGAAGATGACGATGGTGATGACGATGACGACGACGACGATGATGCTTAGCTCTCCTTTTTGGTGCTTGTTGCCAAATGGGGAGTGAATTTGGTCGTTTGGTGCTTTGGAGACCCCTTATCTATCTTTTTTTATCCTATGTATCTTTGCTAGTTAATGGACATGTAATAAACTATGTGATGGTGTGCCTTGTGAGAACTATGTGTGCCATGTGAGAACTTTTATTTATGTAAGACCTTTATGGTACTCTTTTATGCTAGTGTGCTGTAATGAATCTTAATTATCATCTGATGCATGTGTTGGTTGATGAATTGTTATTTCTCACTTTATTGTTGTGGTATATCTTGTCATATGCATCACGGATTATTTTGTATCACACTTATGCCCATGTTGTTGTATGCAAATATTTAGGGGGAGTTCTTGCTAAATGTGGCATGGGCATATGAGGCCTCTCTTATTGATAAATGCTCACATGCCACTCAATGGAGGTTTAAAATTCGTTTTCTAAATTTTGAATTTGAGTATAGGAAACACCGTACTATAAAGGGGGATGCGTATGGTCGAATTGAAGCTTTGCCACATGTGTTTTACTTGAGATACTAACATGCACTCGAGAGACAAAATTCACTCACTAACACAGTTTGGAAAAAGTTCTAGAATTCTCGGATGATCCGGCACCTTGCCTGGTGATCCGGCGGGCGGGTGACCTGGCCGCAGGTCCCGAAATTCTCTGGGAGTGTCCCGGATGAACCCGGGTGATCCGGCATGATGTCGGGTCATCCGGTGTGTCGTCCAGCTGCACAGTAACGGCTAGTTTGTGAGGGTTGGGTATTTATACCCCCTCACCCCCCTCCTTCATTTGTTGCTGACCTAACCCGGGACAAACACCTCCACAAGCATTTACTCCTCTCTCCCAAATCCTCCTAGAGCTAATCCACTCCAAGAATTCATCTAGGGTGTGGGATTGAGAGTTGACAAGATGTGAGGTTGAGCCCCTTGAGTGAGTTCATCACTTGTTCATCTCAAGAAGCACTTGTGGCGGCTTTGGTTCTTCGATTCACATTTATTACTCTTGAAGCTTGCTTCTAGACGGTTATGCGTCGCCCGTTGAGTGCCCTCTCCGTGTGGAGCACCCGGGATCGTTTGTATTACCCCTCCTTGGTGGAGAATTCTTAGTGAGCACCAATCTTCCTTTGTGGGGATTGGGTGAGGCAAGAGGCTCTTGGTGATAGCCCTCCCTTTGTGAGATCCTCAACAGAGACGTAGTTTCCTTTGTGGGAGTGAACTTCGGATTAAACCTCTTGTCAATTGCTTGTTTGAGTTCTTCTCCTCTCTCTAACCCTAGAAGTGTGTTTTGGACCGATCTACATATTTGTTGTGTTACAACTCGAATCTTTGGTTGCAGGAGGTTCCTAGCATCTAAACTAAACTTTTGATTCATATAGAATTGCTAGGAGTTCATCTTTATTTCTTGAGTTTGTAATCCTCTCTGGTTGCCGGGTCATCTGTCACAATACCGGAAGATCCGCCCGTCGGATCATCCGGCATTGTACCGGATAACCCGGTAAGTATTTAATTTCCGCTGTCAGTTTTTCAGGAATTTCGAAGTGAGCCTATTCACCCCCCCTCTAGGCATCACAAGGTCCTTTCAGATCTCTAGCCTTTAACACGTTTGCCTTTCGCAAACCACCATAACTTTGTTTGCCTTTCGCAAACCTCATGGCCACACTCATGGCGCAACTTCAGCCCAATCATGGCCTCTCAACGTTTGCCACTTGCAAACCACCTCGGCCGATCTCTAGCCTTCGAGGTGTCTCAGATCCGGAGCATCTCGTGGTGCTTTCCGAGGTCTCAAATCCGAAGCCACACTCGGGCCTTCGGGGTCTCAAGCTCAACTCCGGTCATCACAGGACCGGTCGTTTGCTTCATGCACACGGAACCTTCGGCCGAACTCGGGCCTTCGGCGTGAGTGCTCTCGGCTCCACGCTTCGGTGCTATGCATTACAATGCAATATGCTGCATGTATGCATGTATGAATGTGTGCGCAAATGTATTCTTTTGCATAAAGGAGAGGGTGAAGGGTTAACCAAAATAAGGTAAAGGACACCCATTGATCAGATTCTCAACTTAGTGTGATAAAGGGTCCATAAGATAACCGAAATCCAATAAGGCCGAAGTCCATATGGAATTCTTAGCCATCACCCAATGAAGTCCAATTAGACATATAAACTAATTGATATGGCCTATCCACTTCCAAGTAAACAATGGAGTAAGACAACCACGAAGACATTAGCTTCGGGGTAAAAACCGATAAAGTTATAACCTGCAAAAGACGTGACGAAGTGCACATACGAAACATAATAGTTCCATACGTCTAGTCATTGCGAAAACGATCCGAAGTGTAACTAAGAACAGACACTTAGCACGTTTTAGATGAAGGCGCATGAGCATATGAAATACGAAGGATTAGAGTACACACTAAGTTAAGTAATAGAAGAGACGAGGGGTACGAGAGAGAAGCAATTACGCAGAAATGAGACTGAAGTGAGGGGTACGAGATACTCACATATGCTAGTTGACCCTGCATTCAAGAGATACAAATACTTCGTCTGAATGGTTAGCTTACGAAGGTGATGAGGTACTTACAGTGATTGGTTGAATGTAATGTTAGTGAGAAAGCAACATGGAATAAACATAAGCATGACCTCTTTGACCACTAGCAAAGAGTGAAAAGTACATCGCACTGCGACAAAGTGGCATTTCCCTGCACACCTTGGTGACTTCTTGCACATGCAGTGCAAGTTCAGATCCTTAGCTCCAGAAAAAGCAACATATTCAAAATGCTCAAAAGATTATAAAGTTTACTACTTAAAACCGTTTACGGAGATGGTGGAAGTTGTAGTTTTTGACATTAAGGAGAAAACGTACAACTTTCACCTACCCTGAGTCTATAGACTTGCAACCGCAAAGCGAATAGCCTTCGTATACGAGGCGTGGATCGCTTGCGGGGTTGATGTCATAAAGAGATGAGGTTCCATAGAAGTAAAAATTTATAATCTCGTCTGCTAGACGAGGGGTAAACAGGTAGTATGCAGACAAATGCTAGTAAGCACAAGATGGTAACAAATTCCTCGAAGAAATATTTTCCTTGTGCATGCTCTATTTTAAAGTGCGAGAGACAAGCATTTGATACAAGGAGCGTGAGCTTCGGACCGAAGCCTTTGTTGACCGAAGGTAAGAAATCACGATTAGTACTATCAGCATTTTTTTGTAGAGTAGTACTATCAGCAGTTAATAAATAAATGCAGGCTGAAAATCTAATGGTAAAAAGACTGAAAACAGCTCAAAGGGGTACCTGTGCACATGACCACTGAAAGGCTCAGAAAAACTGTCTCCGAAGCCCACTAAAGCCCTTAAGTGCAATAGCCCTTGCCAAATGGGCTCAATTTCTGCCCCGGAACAATCCGAACTGAGCCTTAGGGTAAAAGGCCGAGGTGGGCTTCGGAGTGGGCTTCGTAGTCATAGGCCGAAGTGAGCTTCGGAGCTAGAGTTTAAGTTGGGCTGCATAGCTGCAACGTAGAGAGTTGAAATTGGTCTTTATAAATGCAAACCGAAAATATACCGAAGCTCTATAACTGTTTAGGGCCACCGAGAAGGGCTTCGTCACATGACCGAAGCTAATTTTGAACAGATGAAAGCATGCTAAAAAACTAGTAACAAGTCTAGAACAACCGAAGCCATTTGTGCATAAAAAAGTATACACCTAAACACTATACTGGAGCCTAAGTGTAAACACAACTCCTTCTCAAGGGCGATGTACAAATGCCTCGGACCCCGTCAGAATACCTTCGACGCTTTGAGTACGAGCTGAAAATAATTCCCACGAAGCAACATGTACCTGTTAAACTAAACAAGGTTGCTGGCCAGTTGACTTAACCTGACGGTGCAAGTTTGTAAAAAGTTACGGCCGAAGCTAAAAATGAAAAAAAGCCAGCAGCGAAGGGTAAAATAGAGACTTGGCCACAAAGGAATCTAAGGGCTCAAAAGCAGGTGCAGCCTAGACTCGCCTAACTAGGCTTGGCCCACCGGGAGTTGCTTAACAGCCTGGTCCTTGTTTATCCGACTAGAACAGTAGGCGCGCGTTGCGCGCCCTACAGTGTGTATAAGTAAATGTTCAAAACTAAATGCAAATAAAAGCACCAAGTACCATATAAAAGCAATGAGATACATTATAAGCATGGATGGCAGTATATAAGGGGCTCGATGCAGGCCCTACCATTTCAACAATCAAATCAAGCAATACATCCAATAGGGAACTCTCATTTATTTTCACCAAGTATTTACATGCAGTCTGAGAATCTGTGAATTGTAAGCAATACAATATGTTGGAACTTCGAAGCAAAAATGGTTAAATGTGACTATCATACAAAATGTACCCAAAAAAAAATGAAAGATCTGGTAAACCATTAGCTTATTCTTGGTGGGCTCATTATAATTTTGAAGTGAAAGAATATATGGCACAAATAAGCTGGAGATCAATTTGACATGAACAGAGATCCCCATTGATGTGCTGTGTCATCGGGGGCTCGGGGCTGGTAACTGCAAAAGAAAATGATATTGAATCAGCATGTAACAGCAAAAGTGAGCGAATGTCAATGGTTATGTAGCTACTATGATGATTACAAAGGTATCATTTCCAAAAGTGAAACCTGAAGCCAAAACTTCAAGCAAGTCGCATATTAACATTCAAGATAAGTAACCTATCCAGTTAAGGACAAAACACTAATAAAGCAGATATATCTTTTTTGAAAACTGGTAAAGCAGATATATCACCTAGAAGTACAAATATAAAGAGAAATTTAAATCAACAAAGAGTCAATGACATATAGTCATTCATGTAAAACAGAGCACGGTGAAAAGTTAAGTGAGGAAAATACACGAACCTATTTGTCTCCCTTCTTGGCTCAGGTTGCCGATGCCACCCCCTACAAGCACAACAATCAATCACAGATCAGGCCAAGGTGAATTAATTTAGGAACTTTGAAGAACAAAAGGAGCAGAAGCAATAGGGGGGGGGTACAATCAAGCAGAGGCGGATAATATGGTTTGGAATGGGGGACGGAGAGACAAAGAGCAAGATAATTAGAAAGACACATGCTCATATAAGCATCTGTGGGTGGGTAGGCTGCAGCATATAATATGTTCGGAATAATCACAAGGAGCCAAAGATTGATGCACGGAACACAACACGTAGAAAGCTGGACAACATTGAGAGGGACATTGAGTTAAAGAATGTTTACTTTTCATATCCAGCGAGGCCGAAGAGCAGATCTTCAAAGGCTTCTCTCTTCCCATGCATGCAACCTGCTAATTCAAAGAGTGGATTAGAAGATTTCACATACATCGTCATGAGAAGAACACAGAACATAATAAATTAGTCTACAAGCTGGAAAGAACAAACTGCAAGCAAAGAATATGGTTCAAAGGAGCAGAGATGGCACTGGCCTAGGCACGATCAGGGGCTGTCACGTTGTTGAGGGCAGGGAGCGCCTGTCCATGCTGTCCCTCACCATGTGCAGCACCGAGAAGAGGAGGGTGCAGGGAGAAAGAGGCACTCACCATGTTGAGCTGCCACTTGTACATCTCCGGCTCTTGAATGATCTCCAAGGTAAGCAAGGCCACTCCCTAGCAAGAAATAGAACTCAAACAAAAATAAACAAAATCATGATGGGTATTATATTGATCGACCTATGAATATCAGCATGGAAATCGATTTCAACCTACAACTCATGCATGATGCATTCGACAGAAGATGTTAAGTCGTCTCCCTCCTTAGTAGCTCCTGCAGGGGCAACTATGAACATTTTCTGAAATTGTAGTTTTCTGTTTGATCATACAAAAAGGTCAGTACATTGGGCATAACAATATTTATGATGGAAAAGGTCAGTACATGCATAGTGCGGCATGTCGATGGCATATACGTGCTAGCAAGCACCAAAGCAAGCACCACAGAGCACCAGATAACAGAACATGTGCCGGTAAATAGGAGATGGTAAGCACAGCGGATACGACTACCTTTTCATCCTCACCAAACAGGAAGAGCAGGAAACTGACCACTCTTGGTGTTGGCTTTGATTACTTTGACTCGCAGTAGTAGTTTATTTATTCCATTTGATTTACACATTTAGAGGAAAGTATCACACTGGAAAGGGGATGAGTGTGTATAATAAGCCGTAAAAAATCAGCACCACATTTTAATTACTATTGTCCAGATCAGGTAAAGGAACAGAAGATAAGCACTTTGCCTGTATGGTTACTTGTCAGAAAGGAATTAACCTGTGTTTTTCCAAATTGACCTATCATTAACATGTGTTTTTTCAAATTAAAACTACAGTTAGACAAGGTGGATAGCCAGATACTACATTATAAAATGAGTTCAACTCATCATTAGAAAAATCAATTCCAATAGTTTTACTTGATGTTCAGCAAGCGTTAAGCACACAAGAAGGGAACCACCACACAAGAATCAACACACAGGGGAAAAGGAGAACCACACCACCTAGCGGCTACTTTTTTGGAAACCAACGGAAAAATTTCTAATCCAGAACAATGCATACAGAGGTAATCTCAAATATATTTGTAAATAGGCAGCACTGAGTTTAAACTACAGGGAAAGTTCTGATGCATTCATTCTTTGCACTAAAAAACAAAAACGCATCACAAAGGAGTGTAACAGTGGATAGTTGTACAGCCTCCCACTAAGAAAAATGCTAGACACAGACACATAAACCTACCGCCCATGCTCTATACAAACTACTACAGCAGGGAAAGTTCTAATGCATTCATTCTTTGCACTACAAAAACAAAAACGCATCACAAAGGAGTGTAACAATGGATAGTTGTACAGCCTCCCACTAAGAAAAATGCTAGACACAGACACATAAACCTATCGCCCATGCTCTATACAAACTACTACATCATAAACACATGAAGCAGCAAAGGAGCGCAAAAGACAATATTCCGACTCCAATTCTCAAAATCTAGTAAACATGACCTCAAGAGGTGTTTACAACAAGTAAAATGCGGCCTTTGCACAACCACCATTGTCATCTCCAGGCTCTTCTACAGACCTGGCATGTAATGTTTGCTAGGCAAATACAAACATATGGAAAGCACCAGAGGAGGGACCAACTCGCTTTGAGAAATTTTACTTTGAACCATGACAGTATTAGTAGACAATTGAACAAACATACAACACATGTTATTACAGAAATTTATCTACTGATTTGTTTGGCCATATGATTTCAGTAGCTGCATCAAGCTATTCTACTGAATTTAAGCTATATATATAAATGGACGCACAGTTTGCTTGCAAACAGAGACAATAAGCTTCAGCAACTACAGATGTTCAAAACTGCTCTTTCAGCAAAGTACACCATGAGGAAATTACTGGCAGATCAGAACAAGGCACGACAGATTCAAAGCAGCACAAAGATGAGGGTGCAAAGAACTGGAGCTCATAGATCCAAGGCAGGGGTTTCGACGAGGGAACATGAGGAGGGAGGTGGGGGCAAAAAGCTAGGGTTCGTTAACCAGGGCGAGAGGATGAAGGAAGCAGGGAAGGATACAGAACTTATCTCGATATATCGCACGCCTCGAATCCCAATAGGCGGGGTCGGAGATACCGAGTGCGGAGGCTACGGCCAGGATGACCAGGCATCACCACCCTAGCGCCGCCACAGCCGTCACCGCACGGCACCCCCCGCAGCTGTCACCGCCGCCGCCTGCCGAACGCCAGCAAGAAGAGGAACACAACGCTGATGACGGCTACCGTCGCCGCCGTTCGTGGCCCCTACAAGCGCCGGATCTGTTAGAGAAAAGGAGGCAGGGGGAGGGAGAGAGCGGGCCGGATCTGTTAGAGAAAAGGAGGCGGGGAAGAGAGAGAGCGGGCGACGGGGTTACGCACATATGGAGGTGGGGGCGAGATGAAAGCCGGCGTCGAGATCCATGGGAAGGACCTCGCCCCTCCGCCCAATCGCCCACCTCCTTGCTCCCTGGCTGCTTCGTGCGGTCTCTCGAACCGTCGCTCCATCACCGCCGCTCCCGAACCCTATCTGCCGGGATGTGCCACCGCTGGCTCGACGGGCGGAGGCCGGCACCACCGCGGAGGTCAGCGCCGCCGCGCCAGATCTGGACAGAGGGAGGAGAGGGGTGGAGGAAGAGGTAGTGGCCGAGGTGGGGGAGAAGGAGGAGACGGCGGCGCCAGAAGGCCACGCTGGCGGAGGCATGCGGAGGGGGAGATGGGGAGGGGAGCGGAGGCGAGGCGAGGCGGCGTTGGGGAGCCACAGAGAGGGGGGGAGAGGGCGGCGTGCAAAAGAGTTGGGGTTAGGGTTTCGTGTCGCGCGGACCGGGGGGGAGGGGTTAACTGGCATGTGAGGTGGTGGGAGGGGGTGATCGTAAAACTGCCTCGGGTGGTTTGTGTAAAATGTTACTTTCTCTTCTTTGACTCAAATTAAAGTTTAGTACATGGGTCTGTTTACAAAATATATGTACGCGGTTGCTGTACGGGTTAAGCATGCTGGGCAGGGTTGCGATTCCTAGCAAACAGGAGGGTGTTTTCGCAAAATCACCAAAGTCGCGGCTGAGCGACACGTCGGTCGTGGAGTGCGGAGAGAGCAGCGAAGGGGCTGAGCTTTTAAAAATTCTGATGAGAGAGCTGAAGATGCTTCCGAGGGTGATTGAGTTCCACCAAAAATGATTCGTGATAGTTCCAATTTCCAAAGGGTCCTGAAATCCCTACCAAGATGATCCTGAAGTGCAAAAAAAAATTTATCTCGTGAAAACCCGTCGAGATAATTCCGAAGGGTAAAAATATTTATCTTGTGAAAACCTGCCGAGATAATTCCGAAGGGTAAAAATTGCACTGAGATGATTCTGAAGGTGGAAAGGTTCATCTCTTGAATCCCATTAATTAGATTGGTTTGCTATCTCATAGGAAGGTCGAAGGGTCATGTTCACTTATCTGTACAGGTTAGTAGATACTAATACGTAGCTAAAAACCGAAGCAATTAATGTTGTAAAGAGATAAAATGATAGAAAAATGCACGATGGTGCACATAATGTGAAATTATAGGTGCTTCGGAGTAACAGTGTAACAAGCTGAACTCCCTCCGTCCTTAAATATATGACGTTTAGGACAAGAAATTTAATTCAAAATGAACTAATTTTGTTGTCCTAAACGTCATATATTTAAGGACAGAGGGAGTATTCAAGAACATAAAAATTATTGTAAATGCGTCGAGTTAATAAGATATACAAAGGATACTTTCTACAAAACGAGAGATTAGAGCTTTAACGGAGACAAATAAATTATTATTGGGACACTTCGGAGTGACTCGACAGAACCAAATAGAACGAAACAACTTGTTTATTACAGGCACAAAAAACCTGCTCCCGCATGAGCTTCGGTCTGATGGAAAAAAGTGTGTTGTGGAGCTGGCCGAGAGTAGCTTCGCTGGCCAGCTTTGCATTGCTTGCTAACCAAAACGATTTGTGCATGTTGCACAAACACGGACAGAAAAAAGAAGGTTTCTGCGCTAGCTAACCCTCCGAAGGTACCTTCGTGACGAGGTTCCTTGGTCCGAACATGGAACACCCCTCGACGGCTGTCGTTTGTGCGCGCCTAGCACCGTCAAACTACAGAACGGCCGCCATTCCCTACTGTTGTGTAACATGTCTGTGCTTTGTTTCTACGATTAAGAAACCGCGTGGGCTTTATTTCCATGGCCCACGAGACCGAAGTGGGTGTTACAGCTCATGTTCTGTACTGGACTTCGGGAAAATAGGCCTCGGTGGGCTTCGTAGCTTGCGTGGAAGCTGCTGCAGTGTTGATTTTCTGCCGCGCCAGCAGCTGGTTCGGCCGCTGCCCGACAAAGAAATCTGGGTTTCGTAGTCCATGACGAAAGGTGAGTCAGACTGGGCCATCAAAAATGACCGGAGGGGCGTGCGACGTTTGGATGGAGGTTGCTGCAGTCTCAATCTGGGCTCGTTCGCTTGAGAGCTTGCAAGATGATTCCGAAGAGCATCACTTGCACTAACATGACTCCGAAGGTCAAAAATCGATCTCGTGAAATCCCACTGAGATTGGTCCGAAGTACAAAATTCACTGAGTCAATTCCGAAAGTGAACATCAATCTCGTGAAAATCCCACCGAGATGATTCCAAAGGGTAAAAATTCACTGATATTCTTCTGAGGTACAAAAATTTCATCTTGCGAAGTCCTGTCATGATGAAAAATTGCCTGAAATGATTCCAAAGTACAACTTCTCCGACCAGCCAGCACAGCAGCTGCCGCGCCTGCCCATCCATGCATGAAGCATAGGCCCATGTACATCTATAGTGGCCATCTCCTCCTAATGATGGCGCGGCGGCCCATCAATCAATGGTAGTGACTTAAAAGCCGTTGAGAGAGGCCGCAGGCTTCCGAAGCCTTCTCGTCCGAAGGGTTTTTCGTCGGCCCGACGGAGAATAATGCATGCAGTCTGAGCTTCATCTTGGGCCAGGGATTAGCATATGTGGCCCAAAAAGAACTCTTGAATTTGCACGACCGAAGGTCACAAAGAAGCTGTAAATTGTGCTTCCTTATCTTGTTGGTTAAACGAGTGTACTTTTTTTTTCGGGTAAAAGAGAGCTTCCATTAACCAAGAGGCAACAAATTACAATCATGTTCAACTAGTCCTAACACACACATAGGTGCACGTCCTAGCCAAACAGCAGAATGGCGAGTCCTCCTGGCTAAATGAGCTAGATCATTTGCTACCTTTTTACACTCTCTATTTACCTGAACTATTTTAAAATCGAGTAGAACCTGCTTGAGGTCGATTGCTTCCTGCACCAGAAATCCGACCTCTGATCTGTCATCTTTGCTCCTCATAGCTTAGTTTATATGGGCACAATCTGTCTCCAAAATCACCTTCCCCGGAGCCCACTCAATTGCTAATTTGATTCCTTCGACACACGCTCTAGCTTCAGCTTCTAATGCACTAGCACAAAGGGACAGAGATTTCCATGTTGTAAAGATCACCTCACCCTTTTGGTTTCTTGCTATAATTCCCACACCCGCCTCTCCTGTTTGGGTCACAAAAGATCCATCAACATTCACCTTTATCCAATCTTTAGGAGGAGGAATCCACTTTGGAGGGCCATCGGTATGCAGGTTGTGCTGATCTCTGTTACCAGATTGGTTACATTGTTCCTTCCCCTTTCCTTTTTCTTTTCTCACCTGCTGCAAATTCAGGTCGCCATTGTTTTGGAATTGCAGTAGGAACTGAACTGATCTTTCAATTTGTATGTCACCAGATTGATGGGTGATGTTGTTATGAACTGTCCAAGCTCTCCAAAAGATTAATTTGACCCAATCACGTTGTGTAGGAGCGAAGCGATCAAGCAGTAACAACAACCAATCCGGTCCAGTATATTCAAACACAGGTTCTTCTGGTAGATCCCAATGCTTACGCATAGCCTGTCTCAAATTCCTCGCTTGTGGGCAGGCGACTGTAGCATGGTAGCTGGTTTCAGGAGCAGGGCCACAAAGGTTGCAAATGTCCTCAACTTCCATTTTCCTTTTGTACTTCCCAAGTTTGGTGGGCAGAGCATCTCTACATAATTTCCAAGCAAACACATTAACTTTGGGAGGGACTTTTCCTTTCCAGATATTGTTCCACATTTTCCTATCCCCATCTGGTGATCCACTCGACGCCGAGGATATATCCAAGTTTTGCTAAACGAGTGTACTTCGTCTTAGCCTTCCGAAGTGTAAGGAATCGGATGCTCGTAGCCTAAGAGGGGGAGGGGGTGAATTAGGCAACTTAAAAACTTATCCTATGGCTTATCACTATTTGCATCAAAGATAAACAAGAACATACTATCTAGATGTGCAACTAGGGTTGTTCTAGTGTCAAATTCCCATCCCAAAACAAGTTTTGCAACCTATACCCAATCCTAGCAAGATACTACTCTAGGAAAGTAAAGGCAAGCAAGGATTGCAAGAAAGTAATGCGGAAACGTAAAGGGGATGAGAGGAAGCAAACTCTTGACACGCGATTTATCTCGTGGTATCGGTAGGCACTAAGCCACCCCTAGTCCACGTTGTTGAAGTACTCTACACAAGAATATTGCTTCCCGGTCACCAAGTCTCTCCCAAGACCACCACTTGACTTGCCACTTTGGCTCGCCACGAAGGCACTCACCAAGCTCCCTTGGTCACCTTGATGCCGCCTCCACTAAGGAGCTTCTCCACCAAGGGAAGGGGGTCTCCACGTCCCCCGCACAAAGTGTCCTCGCCGCTCCACACCAAGCCGGAGGGTCGAAGACGTTTGCCGGAGAGCCACCTAGGCTCCAAGGCTTCCGACACACCTTGTACAACTTGATCCACTCGAGAATCACCTCACAAGGTAGGCACACCTTGCACTCACTTAGCTCTAAGCTAAACCTAACACTAAGCACACACACAAAGCATGTGCAAGTCTATAGATGAGCAATTTAGCACTTGGATGGCTTGGATATGATCTTCTATGAGTCTTGAAATCCTCTGCACTTCCACACACTCCAGCAACTCCAAATGATGGGGTGGAAGGGGTATAAATAGGCCAAGGCATCAAACTAGCCGTTGGGCCAAAACTCCTGGAAATGGTACCATCAGATGATCTGACACTGTCCTTTTTCCTGGTGTCGGTTCATCAGGTGCTACTGACCGTTGCCTTCCACCGCACTTAGCTGTTGAATCATGCTGACGTCATTCATCTGATGCTTCAACCGACGCACCGTCGGTTCATCCGGTGCTGAAGGAAATCTTCTCCAGGCGTCTCTGTTAGCTAAAACGAGCCCGCCGGATGAACCGATGCTTGACTCCTTTTGACTGTCGGTTCATCCGGTGCTTAAGCCCTCGCAACTGGTAGTTCTCTGTTGGCTGCTTTCATACCGCCGAATGAACCGTTGTTGACCCCATCGGTTCATCTGGTGCCACTGTCTTCTGCGAGCTGACGATGCTTCTCCTGTTGAGTTCATCCGGTGCATGTAGAGAACAGACCGTCGGTTCATCTGACGGTGCCAGTTGACTTGAGTACCAAGTACTCCGACGCATGCACCGATGCTAGCTTCTTGGATACCGTCGGTTCATCCGACGGTGACTTTTCTTTTCCTTTTCTTCTTGTCGGTTTCGCCTCAAAATATATACTATCTTCTTATTTTGGCATGTAGTATTTTTGCATCTATGGGACCTAGAAATGCCTACAAAGACATGCTCAACAATATGGTTAGTCCCATTGATCATGTTGTCATTAATCACCAAAATCAAACTTGAACAAATGGCATATGAGGCCATGTTCGCTACAATCTCCCCCTTTTTGGTGATTTATGACAACACAATCAAAGCAAGCATAAATTTGCAAAAATTGATAAAATTGTACCACTTACACTTGCTTGGATGCTTACCATCATCCAACTCCTCCTAGATGTGTTCTCCCTCTTTCATGATCTTCTCTTCACATACAGCTTGCTACTTCCCCCTTTGGAAACATGGCTTGCTTTGGCTCTAAAATTCTCCCCCTTTGGAATAAAATCTCCAAAAAGTGTCCAAAACAAAAGGGTCTCCAAAGGAAATTTAGCAAGTCCTAGCAATCATAGGTCAAAGAGAGATGTTAAATACAAGGGAGAAAGCCGCATGAACCATGATCCATATGTATGATATCAATGAAGATACCACATGTGCGAATGACTAAGGTGGATCACAAGCTCATGAGATTAGCATGATACAAACTAAGCTCCCCCTAAGCGTATGCACAAAATGATGGTGTGAAAAACAAGTGCACAACTACAAATACTTGTAAGATAAGGAAGCTTAGAGCATATCATGCAAGAAGGTAGCTTAAAGGACAAGAGATAAGACAAGAGAGTTCTTGTAACATTACCACTTGTAGACTTTGAGCATTGCATACCTCCGGGGGATGTTCCTCTTCTACCTTGTTAGCACCACATTGAGATGAGACGCTTGAAAATGATATCACTTGGAGATGACACCACTTTGAAAGAAGCTTGCAAAGAAGACACTTGGGGTACCACAAGGATTAGGAATGTATGAGTACATTGCCTTTGAACTTATATAGAGACATAATCTCGCAAGGACATGACTCAATAGCATGAAGCTCATATTGCTATATTCACTCTCTTAGAGATGTTAGATCACATTTAGAGTGAAATAGCATTCTCTTAGAATGAAGTACCGCACCGGAACGCGTCACCAAGGGACTACACAAGATAAGCTTAAAAAGATGTTAGTCCCATAAACAAATCATAGAATGAGCTCTCCCTAAATGTGTGCATTTAGTGTTTGAATCACCAACCAAATGTATGCACATTGTTTATGACAACAAAAGGGAAGCTAACCCTATAGCTTGCTCATGATGCAAAGAGATATATATGAAAACATGCATCATGAAAGAAACAAGTGTAGCTTTCCTACACACTAATCAAAACATGTAGATTGCTCATGGGTTAGCACATGACACAAGCAACCTACCATATGTAAACAACTAGGCATAGCAACAAATGCAACCTAAATAAGGCAATGGAGCTACAATGATACATGAGATGAGTTAGTTTCCATTACCTTAACCGGGGAGCTTGGGCAACATATGTCCAAACTTGCAAGCTTGGCTTCTCAGACTTGAATCTTCTCTTCTTCTTTGTGCCAAGCCTCCCAAGTCCCCGCACTCATGGCCTTCACGTGGCCTTAGGAACCCAAACCATTTGAGGCCCCTTCATGTTGATGATGACTTCTTTGGACACCCAAATGGGTTGGTTCCAACCCCACTCCTTCATCTTCCTAACCTTGTGTGCAACCACCTTGCCATTAGCCTTCTTCTTGATGACATAGGAGTTGCTCTTGGTCTTGTTCTTGCGGTTGGGCTTGATGTAGATGAGAGAGCTCTTGATGGTGGTGTTCATCTTCTTCTTCTCACCCTTGTCCATCTTCTTGACAAATTGAGGGCATTTGTAGAACTTGTGCCCTTCTTCATGACACTTGTAGCAAGTCACGGTTGATCCCTTCTCAAGCTTCTTCACCATGTCATCACGATTATCTTGAGAAGGTTGGACATTGCTCTTCATGTCTTGAGAGGCTTCTTCTTGTTCTTCATTGTTCTTACCCTTGCCCATCAAGTTAACCAACCTCTCTCGGAGCCATTTCACTTCTTGCTTGAGCTCATCATTCTTCATGCTTAAAATCTTAACATTCTCATTGAAAGATGGTGAGCTAGATTCGTCAATTAAATCAATGCAAGAAGTTGAAGCATCTACCTTGGATATAGGAATTGCACAAGGGATAGATGATTCATTGAGCTCAAAGGAAACACTAGTTTTAATTTCAATGTTCTCAAGCTTAGATTTTAGCTCATCACACTCCTTGCTAAGCAATTTGAATTTGCACAACAAATGTTCATAATTTGTAGCAAGGGTGGCTAAGATCATTGAGAGGATTAAGTTCTTTAATTTCTTTAGCTTGTTTTTCTAGTATTCCTTTTTGCTCATTTACTAGCTCAACAAGATCATCAATTGAAGTGACATCGGATTCATCATCACTCACATTACTTTCCATACCTTGGGCCATAAGGCACATGTGTGATGATGATAGGGGACCTTGCATGAAGCGGGTGATGAAGTTCTTGCTTGATTCATCACTTGAGCTACAAGAACTTGATTCTCCACCACTTATCCACTCACGGACGGCGGTGAGTGCTTCTTGCTTTGGCTTCCCTTCCTTGACCACCTTCTTCTTGGGCTTGCGCTTGATCTTGGTGAACTTGATATGTTGATGATGACGCCCTTCTCTCAAGTGGATGTCGTAGCCGTACATGTTGACTTTCTTCACATACTTGAAGATCTTCTTCAAGTACATGGCAACCATCGACTCGACCTCTTCATCACTTGAGGATCCTTCATCATCACCATCATCATCTTCACTTGAGATTCCATGAATCGCCATCCTTCTCAACTTCTTCTCTTGTTGGCTTGAGAGAGCATGGCTTGCGGTTGGAGAAGATGGTTCTTGGGGTGTTGTCTTGGGCTCATCTTTTGGTTCTTCCTTGGTCTTGAGCTCATCCTTGGAAGCTTTCTTGGACTTGAGCATGACTTGAAATTCATGTGCCATGATCTTGCTCAAGATTTGAGAAGGCTTCAACTCTTCAAGCTTCTTCTCATAGATGATAGCTTTCACCAAGTCATAATCGGGCTTCCGGAGACTTTGAAGGATCTTGCGGTTCATGTTCATGTCCGTGATGTCCTTCACACCTAAAGCATTAATCTCATTGACAAGAATATTTAGGTGTGAGTACATAGATTCGGTATTTTCATTCTCAAGTTGCTTAAAGCTATTGAATTCCTCAAGGAGACAACCGTAGCGTTCATTAGCTACTTCTTTTGAACCCTCATTTTGTTCCTTGATGGTATTCCATAGTACATGAGCATTTTCACTAGTAAAAACTCTATTGAAAACACCTACATCTAGAGAGAATAGAATGATACTCTTTGCAATAACATCAAATTGTTTTTCCTTCCTAGTACCATTTCTAACACCCTCATCGGTGACCCTCCGAACATCAAGATCCTTAGCTTGTAAATAAGCTTCCATGAGGACCTTCCAACGAGAGTAACCCGTGCCATCAAAATGTGGAGCCAAACCTATGTTATCCACCCCTTTCATCCTCTAAAGAGCAACTCACTAGGCGGTGAAGCCTAACCGATCCAATGAGCCGGTTTTCACAAATTATCAATCGAATTGGCGTATCCTTGTGAAGGAAGTGAGTCCCGGCTCTGATACCGCTTGTAAGGAATCGGATGCTCGTAGCCTAAGAGGGGGAGGGGGTGAATTAGGCAACTTAAAAACTCATCTTATGGCTTATCACTATTTGCATCAAAGATAAACTAGAACATACTATCTAGATGTGCAACTAGGGTTGTTCTAGTGTGAAACTCCCATCCCAAAACAAGTTTTGCAACCTATAGCCAATCCTAGCAAGATACTACTCTAGGAAAGTAAAGGCAAACGAGGATTGCAAGAAAGTAATGCGGAAACGTAAAGGGGATGAGAGGAAGCAAACTCTTGACACGCGATTTATCCTGTGGTATCGGTAGGCACTAAGCCACCCCTAGTCCACGTTGTTGAAGCACTCTACACAAGAGTATTGCTTCCCGGTCACCAAGTCTCTCCCAAGAGCACCACTTGACTTGCCACTTTGGCTCGCCACGAAGGCACTCGCCAAGCTCCCTTGGTCACCTTGATGCCGCCTCCACTAAGGAGCTTCTCCACCAAGGGAAGGGGGTCTCCACGTCCCCCGCACAAAGTGTCCTCGCCGCTCCACACCAAGCCGGAGGGTCGAAGACGTTTGCCGGAGAGCCACCTAGGATCCAAGGCTTCCGGCACACCTCGTACAACTTGATCCACTCGAGAATCACCTCACAAGGTAGGCACACCTTGCACTCACTTAGCTCTAAGCTAAACCTAACACTAAGCACAAACACAAAGCATGTGCAAGTCTATAGATGAGCAATTTAGCACTTGGATGGCTTGGATATGATCTTCTATGAGTCTTGAAATCCTCTGCACTTCCACACACTCCAGCAACTCCAAATGATGGGGTGGAAGGGGTATAAATAGGCCAAGGCATCAAACTAGCCGTTGGGCCAAAACTCTTGGAAATGGTACCATCGGATGATCCGACGCTGTCCTTTTTCCTGGCGTCGGTTCATCCGGTGCTACTGACCGTTGCCTTCCACCGCACTTAGCCGTTGAATCCTGCTGACGTCATTCATCCGATGCTTCAACCGACGCACCGTCGGTTCATCTGGTGCTGAAGGAAATCTTCTCTGGGCGTCTCTGTTAGCTAAAACGAGCCCGCCGGATGAACCGATGCTTGACTCCTTTTGACCTCGGTTCATCCGATGCTTAAGCCCTTGCAACTGGTAGCTCTCTGTTGGCTGCTTTCATACCGCCGGATGAACCGTTGTTCACCCCATCGGTTCATCCGGTGCCACTGTCTTCTTCTAGCTGACAATGCTTCTCCTGTTGAGTTCATCCGGTGCATGTAGAGAACGGACCGTCGGTTCATCCGACGGTGCCAGTTGATTTGAGTACCAAGTACTCCGACGAACCGACACATGCTCAACAAATATGGTTAGTCCCATTGATCATGTTGTCATTAATCACCAAAATCAAACTTGAACAAATGCCATATGAGACCATGTTCGCTACACGAAGGCAACAGCTTCGTACAGGATGACCGAAAGTGCTTATTTAAGTTTGAGCTGACCTAATCCTGGGAAGAGATACAAAGCAAAATGCGCTAACATATTGCGACAGCAAAAATGTATGTAGTTGTGCGTTAGTGGACGAAGGGTTCAAAATAGAAATTTGAATTCCAAGCTTGCTTCGGAGCAATCTTTTGCAAAATAAATAAAGTAAAAAAGGGCACTTAGCTTCTTCTTGGGGAGGAATACACGAAGAGAAGAGAAGAGAAGAAAACATCACTTTAAACTTGCTTCATTCCGAAGAGTTCTTCGGAATCCTTTCCCTTTGGATCCCTCATGCCCTCTCTTCTTTGTTCTTCCTCACCATGTGGTTGTGAATTATTCCACGAGGTGGGTGCCACTGTTGGTGAAATGATATCCCGGAGCGGACTTCGAGGTGACAGCTTCCTTCTCAAACGACTGAAGCTACTGCTAAAGCCACTACTGCTGCTACAGAACAGAAACATAAAAGCAAAAATTGACACAAGAGCTTCGGAGCTCTCTTCCCCTTCAAGCCCTGTCCCATCAATTACAATGACCCTCCTATTTATAGGGGTGGGAGGAGTTGGCCATTTTACACTGAGCCCCCTGGTAGGCACAATATTTACAAAAAGCCCCTCGAGCATACAAAGAGGCTCATTAACCCTTACATGGGCTGGGCCAATCCCCCAACACCTCGTGCGGTCTGTGGCGGTAGCGGCGGCGGAGGAGACCGCTCTGCGCGCGCGACCGTGGCGGTCCGGCGCAGAGAGACTGTGGCGTCACGGAGGAGGACGCGAGCAAGCTGGATGCAGTTTTACAAGACGAGGATACAGGTCACCGCTGCAGCAAAAAGTAATTTAGGGTGTCAAATGTTTTTAAAAATCCTCCAAATATAGATTTAGAGGGTGGTTTTTAGAGACTACCGCTGCGGACAGCCTAAGCTCGAAGCCTTGCCGGAAGCAGCCCGCCCCTATTCCGAAGGGGTAGTAAATGTTGACGGCCCCGCATCTGGTGGGGCAGGGAGCTAGTGAGGCAGCTGAAGGGATATGCAGCAATCCTCCGCTACCCGAGGCTGCGGATGCAGGTGACATGGCTGCCAAGCACGGCAGCACGAAAGCCATGGCGCAAACCATCACCCTGGCCGAGCTCATCGTTACGCCACTACTGGGCTTATTGTCTGCGTGTTGGTGGACTGGTGGTGGTGCTCTTCAGGGTTATGGTAACTGTATAAAGGCGATCCCTGATGAGCAGAGTCACTAACCCGCAGTCGTCGCCCGCAGAGTCACTCACGCGCGAGTGCAAGACTCGCCAAACGTACTTGCGATCTACCTGGACATTGAGTTCTCTGGACTCTGGTAGTTCTGTGTCCATCCCAGTGCGTAGCGTAGTCTAGAACCGCACAAAATCTGTGGGGTGAAAAATCTTGCACATTGATGCAGATACCTTCGCCAGGCCACCTTTGAGGGCGATAGTGCTAAAGCTAGGAGTTTACCAGGGTAGACTTTGAATTGCCACCAAGTCACAAATTAGCGATTTTTTCTGACACAATTCTTCCACAGGTAGCTCTCGATCAAGACCCGGTCCCATACGCTCATTGCTGAGAAATTTGGTTATGTATAACATCAAAAATAAAGAAGACGGGCAGATGTGTACCATTAAAAGAATTTTTTTTATTGTTGTTGTTTTTACCACAATATTTATAATCAAGGGTGGAAACATCATCTGTCAGCAAAGTAGCCTAATATGTTGGTTGAAAAATCAAAATATTGATTAGGGAAACCCACGATAAAATATCACATATTTTTAAACTAAATTAAAATCAACTTGCATACTACGCTTCTTTAGTAACTTGAACAATTTCACAAGTGGAACAAGAACATCCCGTCACCCAGTGGCGTAGGCAGCGGTGGGTCAGGAGGGGCTGGAGCCCCTCCTACCACCGGCAACACCATGGAAGCCCCCCTAAGCCCCTCCAAAAAATTTGAGAAGGAAGAAGAAGTTAGAGGAGGAAGAAGAGGAAAGAGCCTCCCCTGTGGTCTATTTCTAGCTTCGCCACTGCCGTCACCCTTTACTTGCACTATGTTTGCTCATATGTCCATCGCCTAAGCTAAACCTTTAGGACCAATAACAAACCTCGCCAGGGGGTATTTTCTTGTTTTTTTACATAAAACACCTGGGAAGTAAACTTGGTGCTAATTTCAAGTCTACACATTTTACAATACTACTTAAGTAATTTTATTTCGCATTTAATTATAGTCCCATTCCGCAACTTGGCCTTGATCCGTGGAGTCTTCCCACAAGTTACACTACGGGAAAACTGACCTTTGCCGTGCGCCCGGCGCTTTGCCGTACGTTTTATTTCGGGCGCACGGCAAAGAGCTCATTTTGTCGTGCGTTTTTGACGTCGCACGACAAAGAATCTTTGTCGTGTGTTTTATTTTTTGACGCACAACAAAGAATCTTTACCGTGCGTTTTTATTTCTTGGTGCACGGCAAACTAAATTTTTTTCTTCTCACACCTTGGCGGTAAACGGCCGTTAGCCTTTGCCGTGTGTCGTTTGGAGGCGCACGGCAAAGACATTCCCTTTGCCGTGCGTTTTCCTCCGGTGCACGGCAAACATATACATTTGCCGTGCGTTATCCTAAGGCGCACGGCAAAGTATTTTTTAAAAATTGATTTTTGCACTTATTTTTATTTCTTCACTACAAAAACATTATTTTGTACTCTATATTTCAATTTTATACATATCTCGATAAATTTACTATTTTTAACAATTATGTGCCACTTAAAGAACTTTTGCTGTATACGTCAAATTTGAACTGCAATTGCATAAAGTAATGGAGTAAAGTTTGTGGAAAAATGATATTCATGTAATTGAATCATTTTTAAGATCTTATTCATGAAATTGGATGAAATTTTGAACATTTTGTTCGCGGATCATGAAAATCCACATGCGGTTGCAATGTTTTTTAATTTTATAAAATGAAAACAAAGTTTGAAAATCATGAGATTCGCCAAGGGCTCATGATATCCTTTGTGAAGCTTGTGATAAATCATATAGAGTGTTTTGAGCAAGTCGTCATGGATGATGTTTAGAAACCGGAGTATCTCACTAGAAGTTTCAGAGTGTTGAGAGCCACTTGATGAAGTTTCTAGCCCTAGTAAAGTTCAAATTTAAATTTGAATTCAAAGTTTTTTATTTGGGCAATATACAACTTATATTGTCTCATCCTAATTTATGGTAATTTTTTGGATCCATTTGATAATTTTAGTACATTAACTCTAATTATGAGGTTGAAATAGATATAAATGGAAAAGAGCTTTGTCATGCGCTGTGTACCCTTAGCGCACGACAAAGAATCTTTGCCGTGTGTCACGGTACGCTGGCGCACAGAAAAGTATTGGTGTTTGCCGTGCGTCTGCTAGCCCACACGACGAATTTAACTCGGCCCGCAAGCATTTCAGCCCACCCTCACCCCGGCCCATCCTCACCCCGGCCCACCAATACCTCGGTTGCTGGGAGCCGTCGATCTCGCGATCGGACGATCGACATTCATCATGATGTTTATATATATTGACTCCTTCTCCACTAGCCGCAGCCTCCCTCTCCTTCCTCCTCCGCCGCCTTCCCGCCTTCCGCCGGTGGAGTTCATAGTCTTAGTGTCCAATTTCGGTCTATCTGAAATGGCACCAACGGTAGGTTGCAGTTGTAGCCACTGAACGATCTGCTGCTGCGTCTGGAGGATTTGGCGTAGCACTTCCGTTTGAGCAGCTGTGAATGCCCCTGAAAGCGTCGTGGGAGGTGGCGGTAGTAGATCGCTACTACTCAGTTCACCGAAATCATTGGGGATGTCGCGTGTCGGTCCCACCATCTAAAAGATTGAGTTTTCATTAAACACATATTCATAAGCTTGCTTATAGACATTAACAAGTAGAATATGTACAACAAAAGCTCATTCATGGCAAGTTTCTCTAAGACCAGGCAGCAACAACCATAAATATAAATTTTCACATCTCTCCTCACTGCCTCAACGCCGCTCATGAGGAAGCGGGCGATGAATGTGTACATAAAAAACTAAGAGCAAACGGATTCTGCCTGCGATGCAGAGGTACATTCCCACCAGCGTCCAGCGAATCGACTCGAACACCTCCAAGAACTGAGCCATGGTTGGCGGTGCAAGCTCGGGTTCTTCTCCTAACCTTCTTTCGAGCTTCTTCTTGATGTCATTGATGAAGACGGAGGAACAACTTGCTCGGCGAGGAAAGGAGTAGACGGCGGAGATGGGCTGGTGGCGGGTTGGCCAAAGGACTAGTCGGAGGGAGACAAAGAGCGACGGTGATGTCGAGCTCGAAAGGGAGGCGAGACTTGGTAATGGCGACATCGCGGGAGGGCTTCCTTTTTTATGCCGCCACGGGACCGCAACAATCATCCAAGATCACTTGAGGCAGGAGCCGACAGAGTGATCTGGTGGTGTCGGCACGTGGCTCGATAGTGGTCAGCCCCGAGAGGTCTCGGCGACGTGATCGTGGCCGCGGAAAAGAGGTGGCAGAGCAACGCTACGATGTCGTGCAGTCATGGCGCGGAAAAGGATGGAGTTCAACGGTCTGGAGAAACGACCGTGATGGTGGGAATAACGAGAAACTTCAGGGTATCCACCATCTAGGTTCGAGATCACCGTGAAGAGAATTTCGCAAGAGATTCTACCTGTCCTTCGTTTGCTTGTTTCTTGATTCCTAAGATTTGGAGGTTATGATCAACGGATCATGGATTGAGGAGTGATGGAAAACTCTCATATCATTGTCTTTTAAAGAACCTTGACTGCTTATGAAAACTCTACCCTACTTCTTCAACTTATCCGGTAGATTTAATTTGATGCTCAGAGACTGTGAGATTGGACGGAACGGGACCAGGTTGACAAGTTCCATAGTGATTTCGATGAAGAAAAGGAAGGCTAGTAAACAAATATTTGCCAAGTTTGTTTACTAAGATTCCTGAATTTATCTTAGAAGAGCAATAAAGGTGTGATGAAGGATGTTGACGGTTAATAGTTGTATCAAAGTTCGTTTGGTTTTGCAAGCGGACAAATCCCCCGTCGTAGTCAAGGGACCCTTCTTCCCTTAAGTGTGAACCCAAGGTATCGAATCCGTGGAACAATGTGTAACGCAAGATCCAATCTAATAAGTGGAAAACACTTTGATCTTGACAAGAGTTTTTGCATCTAATCTATGGAAGAACCAAGAAAACACATCTAATCTACTTAACACCGGAGGTAGCAAGAGAAAGAGAGGGGAGGTAAAACCAATCTAGAGATTGGATCGGGTCTTTTGTTGAAGTTCCAAAACCAAGAAGAATAAAGCAAACGAATCTCATTAATAGCCTCTTTAAATCGTGGCTTTCGTTCCAACCCTCAAAGGCACCTACTGTACACGTGATCAACATCCTGTCACGATGTCCCGCTTATTGTGTAGGTGAACCTAAGAGCACGTTCATGAGGAACGTGTTGAAAACGCTCGGTAGGTCAGGTATGCACCTCTAGCCACCATGGCTATAAGAACATCCTATGCAATCTATCCGTGGAATAGATTGGAGAATAAGAAAATCCAAGTGAAGACAAAATCGTAGTGAAAGCACTTGATCGCTAGAAATCGGATTCAATCTTGCAAATTCAACATGAAGTATAATACATGGACAAGATCACCACCGGGATCCTACCTTGATCTTGATCCTAGCTTCTAGAACTCCGACGTGGTCTTCCATGCAAGGTTCCCACATCGGCTAGGGAAACCCTAGTCAACCATCTCGACCCTCTCCTCTCCGGAATGATGTCCCTCTCTTCTCTGCTCCTCGACGGTTGATGACGAATGGCTTCTTGCGTGGCTCTTGGCACGGGGACTATAAATAGTCTGAGGGTCATCTAGGTCAAAGGGGGTGCCGAACCGGGCCCGAAATGGGCTGGGCAGGCCGGCCTGGGCCCATTTCGGCCCAGTTCTGCCCTGGCTTTCTTCCAGACGCTTCTCGTGTTTTCTTGATTATTTGTCGAATTGCATGTGGGTCCTTGACGTCATTTTCCTCGTGGTTTAGATAAGGGTGCTTGGCGCATGAACTCCTGCATCTTCCGTCTAGGTCCTCGATACTTCTCCGCTTCACGCTTTAGAGCATGTTTGGCTAACCTCGGCTCAACTTATCTCGGTGTTGACGGTCAATTTCCGTCAACAAAGAGCACTTGTTACACTTGGGTTTGAGCTTTGAATTATAACTAACCCGCCACTAGGCACACTAATGATGTAACAAGTTCACACTTGCATGTGGTTTTTGGAGTATGTTGTTTACGCAGGAATTAAGTACCTAAATGAGGACTTCCGGGAGAGTTCATCAAGCACTTTATGAGAAGCTCACGAAGCCCGACACAAGTCAAGACACGAAGTGAACATGACTCCAAATGACCCGAGGACCGAAGCATGAAGCCGTGAAACTCCGAGGACCCGAACGTAAGATGCGGGATTTTGCGCGCCAAGCACCCTTATCTAAACCACGGGGAAAACGACGTCAAGGACCCACATAGACTTCGGTAAATATTCAAGAAAGTGCGAGAAGCATCATGGAGGAAGATGGGCCCGAACCGGGCTAAAAAGGTCCTGGGCCGGCAGGCCCATGCTGACCGGCCTGGGGTGTTTCGGGCCCGGTTCGGCCTCCCCTTTGACCTACACGCTCCTCGACTCATTTATACCCCCTGCCTCCGACGGCCGCCACATCAAATCATCAGAACTCGGTGAAACCTAGAAGTGAGCACCGGAGGGAGACGACGGCGGTGGAGTCCTCGAAGTTTTCTAGGGGATGGCCTAGGCCAACCCTAGCCGCCATGGCCGCCCTAAGTGGTTGTGCCATGGTGGAGTTCCGGAGCTATGCATTCATCATCATAGGTATGGCCTCGGTGGTGATGGTGTAATGTATACTTTGATGTGAGTAATGATAATCTTGTCATCTGATCTATTAGCGATTCCATGTCTCCGTTCATACCTTTTACCTTTCTTGAATTTGATTTGATCCTTAGTCTAATACATGGTTAGGCTATATAGCATGCTCTTTGTAATTGTGGCGATTAGGTTTAGCATGTAGACCCTTCATGGTTTGTAGACGCGTTCATGTTTGAGCGTGCCCCTAGATTCCCCGCTTCATTAAGGGAGCATAGTAACAGGGTGATTTCTCCCGAAAGAGCGGATGTCTTCGGGAGGTAGGCCGGAGGTAGGAGTTTAAGGATGCTAGTAGATGAGATGCTCGATTCATTGCTTGTTTGTCGGAGCTTCAACTAGAAGACACTAGGCCTAGCTACCCCTTCGGTGGAGCTTTACCTTAGCCGTTGTTCATGGATGCGATCGACCTTGTGCCATAACTCATATACATCAAGGTTATCCTTTGTATGCAATCAATGCTACATGTTAGGTTAGACTGACTAGATAAGGTAGAGATCCTTAGCGGTTTGCTTCCGATCCTTGGATTGACAAACCTTGGGGGACCCTCCTTGGTGAAAAAGGCACCGAGTCACCCGTAGGCTTGCGGTGAACTTCAACACGGTTTTGAACCGTCAACAAGCCCTTTTTCTGGCGTCGTTGCCGGGGATCAACAACTCGAACCCTAGGGTGATCTTCCTTTCTATTTGACTAACCCTAATTTTTATTATTGCATATACACTTGTTTTCTTGTTTGTGTCCTTGAAAGCAGGTCAAAAGCTAGACACAAGATGTTAGATGAGTTTTCTACATGCACACTCCGACAAGATGATTGCAACATCAAGATTTGCTCTTTAGTGGTAGGTGCTAACTTTGGTTAGTGGCCCATCATCCGCTATCGAGCCCACACCCTACACAAGAGCATGTGAACAAGGTAAGTCAACATGTCAATTTAAATTTTAAAACTAATGCTTTGTGGAGATTTGTTTGAGCAAGCAATAGTTATTGGAAGCAATCACGATGCCCCCGAAATCACAAGATCAAGCTCTTCAACATCTTCGAAGTTTGTTCGCATCAAGTTTTGCATAGCCTCATAGGAAGAACAACAGGATATCTTTGGATATTTAGAAGCCCCACAAAGTTACGCTTGAACGAGTCAAGAATCAAATTGATCGGAGGTTCCTACAAGCGGATGTGGCCGAATCACCGATGATTGCACGTCCTGAAAATTTCTGGACAGCAAGCAAAGCTGAAGTGAAACAGCCATAACTCCCTCATTTGGACTCCGATTAAGATGAATGAGTACCCGTTGGAAAGGTAATTTTATAAATTTTTTAATAAAATTATATTTTGGTATATGTTCTGTTATGTATACAGGGGAAAATCCAAAGAAGAGGCGGCTGCAATATGATGAAAACAAGATGGCGAAGGTGAGGACGACAACAACGAAGAGGAGCTTAGGGAATGCTTCCACTAGACCACTCATGAAGAAATTCAGAGGCTTGGAACAAAACAAAGACCCCCGGAGCATTGGCAAATGAAGACACAAGTTGGCAGCATCCGACGCAAGGAGATGTTTGAAGAAGACCACAATGGACTACACACATAAGACAACATCCAATGACGCGGATATTTTTGGGCTCTCACATGAAGGATCATGGAACTACATGAAGACATTTAAGACATGTGTGAAGCCCCGCAAATGAAGAAGGGGAGTGATCCTACGCAAAGCAACCTTGGTGACATGTGGCACAAAGAAAAAAAATTGAGAAAAGTCTACGCGAGCCACCTTCGATCATCAAGGATTGTCTGCTTTCAACTCCGGAGGATCACTCAGGATGAAAAGCTCGAAGGCTAAGGTACACATTAATCTCTCAAGGTACTTTTGGATATGATATATTTCTTTTGATATATTCGTGTTCTTATCCAATAGTATGTTTTGATTCCATGCCTTGCACCTTTAATGATCATGTTGATAGGCTAGAATTTCTTGAGTTTGATAAAGAGGCTATGTTGTGCTTGAACACCTTTGATTTATTCACCTAATGAACCCATGCCTAATGAGAGCCTCAGCGCTGAGCAAGAAAAATTATGGTTATGGTTGCATATGTTTGTTTTACACTTAGCAAATCTTGGACTTGCTTCATGCTTGGTCTAGCTCATGACCTTAAACGAGCGTATGTCGGGAGAAAACCCGAGTTTCACTAACCATGCAGGTCATTAAACCTTAATAAAGAGAAGAGAAGTCATGCCCTAAAGGAATTGCAAGCTCGTGCATCGCCACCCCGAGTCTCGAGTACGGACGTTGCTGTTTTCATGAATTTTGAGCACCTAATAAGATATGTAGAAGATGGGAAAAATTGAAAATCAGAAGCTCCATCAAGTGCCGATTCCAACACCTCCAAAATCGATGAATTTGAAGACTAGTAGAAGGAGATATGGCAAAAACATTAGGCGCTGCACAGTCTGAAATCAGATTTGGACGGATTGCAGCGTTGGAGTAAAACGAGCGTAACTTACTCGTTCGGAGTCCGTTGGGGGTCAACAAAGACTTGATAGAAAGACAATTTCATGTGCCACACATCAGAGAAATTGTTTGCTACATGGTCTGGTCTGGGCAGAGAGGGAAATTCATGAAAAAGGAAGCAGCGACGAAGAGCAAAGGAGGAGAAGGTGACGATGATGCAAGGAAACGATCGGGCAAGCCTCTCATCAAGTAAAATGATCATGTCGAGTATGGAGAGTGGATCAAAGCTGCATGGACATCTTAAAATCTTACATGAAGAACCATGGCTTCGCGACCACGAAAAGGTACGTAAGAAAGTCGAGCTTTATGACTTTAAATGAAGCGCTTTGCGGGAGGCAACCCGTTTTCTTTTGTTTATGTTTACACACACACACACACACACACACACACACACATATATATATATAATATGACCGTCTACATTGTGATCTTAAACTGAAACATCAAGTAACATTGTACCATTGCTCTAATAAATACCACAACACCATGTTGTTTGATTTAAATGCTATTGAGGGAGCACTTTGTTTTTGATCTTGGAAAACTTGTAGACCTTTTTGTGTGCCTATTAGTGTTTAGAGAGTCTTTTTCTTTTGTGTCTTTTTAGAGAGATCTATGAAGTTGGCACCATCCTTTGACTCTAAGCTTGTGGCTAGTTAGTTTAGGCTAACTCTTGCATTTGTTTTAGACAACCACCTAACCATGTCATTTTGTTCATCCACATTGCATTGCATTGCATGTTTTGTTTTGATCTAACTTTTTGTCCAACCAACCTAAGCCTACCTATAGCCCCACTAAAAACCCGTAGCCAACAAGGGTAGGGTTGACTTGTGTTGATTGGCTTGCACCATTCCGGTTGGCTGTTGACGGCTGTTAAGTGTCAGTTTTATGGACGTCAACTCCTGCAAATTGGAGCATGAATTGCACATCCACACTAGAATAGGAGCTTAAACTAATACTTTTCACCAGTGTCGATATCTATTCGAATGCAGGTATTTAGCATAAGAAATGAGAGGAATTAATGCACATTTATTCCACTCCAATCCAAGGCACTCAAATGCTGGCCAATGAGGGCTGCCACATGGATTCTCCTGGATCCATGATGTCACCAATCCATGTGAAGAACATTCGATGAATCATACACTGCCACGTCAGCATCACATGGATCCATGGGCCCACTTTGCCAACTAAACCGCCAGGAAACATGCCATGCATGGAGGAGGGGCACTAGGGTCCACATGGAAGCGAGCCAGAGGAAGCACAGGCCAGATGGCCGGCTGGGAGCTTCGGCCGACCCTAGGATCGGCCGAACCGACCTAGGGTCAGTTGATCTCCTCCTTCCACGTGTTGCTCGCCCATTGGTCCTTGGCTGCATCCCGGGGTGTTTTGGAGCACTTGGAGCCCCAGAGCAAGCCACTCCCTTGCCTATAAATAGAAGGGGAGGGGGCTCATTTCACACACACCACCAAGCTCTCAAGTTCCACTTCTCTCTTGTGTAGCTCTCTCTCCCTCTCTCTAATTCTGCCCATGTGAGGTGATTCTCACCTCTATGTGGTAGGATGGTGTTGAGAAGAGATCTAGACTAGGATTAGTTGAGAGGTAGAGTAGGGGTGAGGAGTGAGTTGATGTCCTCGTGGATGCTCGTTCTTCATTTAGATCAAAGTGAGTATTTCAGCATTTCTTATTTAGACTATAGTGGACATCATGCATGCTTGATTTGTTCTTGTGTTCGTAGCTCGTTCATAAGTTAGAGGCTTGTGTTCTTTGTGACACAAGGCTTCGATCCTTTAGAGCTAGCTCAGTAGTCCATATACCTGTTTGCATGCTCTGATCCTGTTTAGCTAAGTGAGTCTGCTGTATCTCGTTTGTTTGCATCCATAGCTTCCTTTCTGCTCCGTAGCTTGATGAATAGTATGATTTGATTCCATTCTCTATCTAGTTCGTGGTTCTGTATTTATACGGGTTGCTATAGTGTTGTTAGTGGGTCGACAGACGTAACCACACTATAGTAGTTATCTGGGGTACAGACGTGGTGTCTGGGCTCTGGTTATCCTGCGAAGACCACGTGCGTTCACGTAATGATAGAGGTAGGCCATAGTGGTGACAGCCCGTTGGACCCTTTGAAACCCTCCGCGCCTGCGTACCGAGTTGGGCCCCGTTGCCAGTACATTGGCCTCTCCCTAAAAAGTTAGGATGGGCTGGCGCCCCACGTGGAGGACTAATAGCGGACAGATCTGTCTCGAGAGCTAAGTCCCTTAAGGAAGTGCTTCTCATATCCCTACCTACCCCAGCGAAAGCTGGTGTCCTTGGATAGACCCTCTCAGGTTACTCTCCATCCTAGGAACAAAACCTGACGGGAATACTCATTCTCCTAGGGAGAAGTGCTACAACGGTGTATCCGTGTGCTTGCGGATTCGTTCGCACTCGTCAGTGTACCCGGGAGTTTCTCACATGCTCACGCTAGTGCGCCAGTGGTGGTGATGTTAAGAAATGCCAACAAGCATTTCTGGCGCCGTTGCCTGGGACGGCTGTTGTTAACCTTCGAGCCCGTCAATCCTCGTATTTATCTTTTTCCTTTTTCTTCTACCTTCACCCTATCCCTTTTTGTTTTCTTTACTTCTACCTCTACCCCCGCTAGCCATGGAAGGTTATCCTTGTAAACACCTTCCGCCTTCGAGGAGTGAACCCTCAGAGCCATCTTCGTCAAGACCTATTCTTACATCTGGCTGTTGGCTTCACCCCTCTCTCATGAAGCTAATTCAGGACCTATCCTTCTCGGGGTTAAGTCATGAGAACCCCTTTGATCATGTGAGAGACTACGAGCGTCTGATTGAAACTCGGGGTTAAACCAGAGACTCACCAGATGCTCGGAAAAGAGAGTTTTTTTTCCGCTATCCCTCTCCGGGAAAGCACGAGATTGGCACCGTTGTTTTGGTAGGGACTACCTTACTTGGGAAAGGTTGAGAGCGGCTTTCTACTCCCAATTCTTCCCGATACGACATGTCATCTCGCTGAGGACCAAGATTCTCTGTTTCAAGCAATGTGAGAAGGAATCACTAGGAATGGCATGGAATCGTTTCGCCTCCACGATGGAAGATTGCCCAATCCTCTACATTCCTGATTGGATGTTGCTCCAGCACTTCTGGTTTGGATTGCGGAAGGATGATGCCATGAGGCTCAATGCTCTCTCTGAAGGATCCTTTGTGCACCTAGATGCTGTCGAGGGAAAAGAGATCATGAAGAATCTCCGGGATTTCAGCTCCCCTTGCATCCCAGTCAATGAGGTACCCACTAGAGAAGACGTTGAGCCACCTAGATCCATCATCAGCCGAGCCCGAGATTTTATATCCACTCTTTCTGAACTCTGGCTGAAGATGTCGTTCCTGAATAGCAGGAGTCTAAGGGAAAGATTTCGTGGCGCGAGATCAACCCTTGGGTTCCCCTCTCGTGCGTCTTCTTAGACCTTCTCCCCGAGACTTTGTCTCGCGGGAGGATGGAGAGAGTAGTTTGGAAAGAACGATCATTCCCAGCCAGGATGGCCTGTTCAATCCTAAAACTACTATCTCCTAAGGAGAGTATGAGAGGTTCATCGTGTTTCTACGTTAAGGTTTGAGCTAAAGTGCCTCGCACTGAAGTTCCGTATAAACCAAGACATCGGTCCCTGCTTCATAATCCATTAGATTCATTCATCAGACCGAAGGAGCACGATCATTTACCGATCGAATGGGGTACGTTTACTTCAGATCTTAAGCCCATCGATCGATGCCGATCAATCAGGAGAAGCTCAAACTTCGTATCTTATGCCTGACTCGATCGATGCCCAATGGGAGTTGCACTTTCCAGCTTATCCATAACCTCCCATTGGAAGCTTAGGCCAGACCTCGGGATGTTTCCATCGCTCCGATGAGAACATCGAACCCTCTGCCTAAGGTTAGAGCAAGTCAAATCTCGTTCTTCATCCGAACTCTGGTTCTTGATCATGCACCGGCCTTTGGAAGTCCATGCTCTATCCTCTTTGAAGGCCGTGTGTCTTTCTGAGCTTGAGTTCACTCAGAGATCGGTACCTGTTGATGAAACACTAGCCTCAGTGCTTGATCTTTTCATCTCCGAGTTCCGAGACCCTAGTGCTATAGTTCTCGAGTCCCGTGACCACCTCAGGGGTGCCTCAGCATCTCTGGGATGATCATGTTTGCTTTCAACTTTGATATATCTTTTTGGGCTCGAGTTCGTATATGCGCTAACCTTGCAGATCAGAGCTTATCATCACATCAAATTATCTTCAAGGGAGATGGTCACGAGTTGAGACAGGAGATCGCAAGACACCCGCACCCTGAGTACTCTTAGGACTCATCTCGTTTCTCCAGAAAGAATTATCCTTCGAGTATCTTGTGCACATTGATTATGCAGGAGAAAGAAATTGCCAAGATAAAAAGGAGTAAGCAAAGGGCCACAGGAAGGCAACACCATCGTGGCGACATGGTGAACGCTTCATGATCACCATCAGTGGTTCCTACACTTTTGATGGAACAGGTATGTTGTCAAGGTGAGTTCCCCCAGATTTTCTATCGGTATATTATGGCTTGGCCAAAGTTATTATATAGTGGAGGGTGATTATTCAACCTCAACCTTATCCTAGCCTTAAGCCAAAGACAACATTTCCATCTCAGGGAATCCACCTGGGCCTTTGGTCCTGAGACCTGCTAGAGCCCACACGAGAAGGGGGAAGGCCAGAGGGGCCCACCTAGGGTCGGCTGAACCAAGGTTCGGCAGAAACCCTGGTGACGCCGCCTCCCTTCTTCTTTCGCGTGTGCATCTCGTTCTCCTCCAGAAACCTTCTCCCTGCCGCCCGATGAGTTTTCGCGTCGCGAGAATCCATCTCCTCCACCTCACCATCCACAGCTCACCAGCGCATCCATGGCCAGCTACGGTTTTGCTCGGCTCCATAGGGCGGCTTCGCCCCTCACTTCAGGGGGAGGGAGCTCCTCTCGTCTCGTCGACCTCGACGACCTGGATGAGGTGATGGGGTCACCGGAGGCCATGGTTTTCGAGAGAGGCAGGAGTGTAGAGAGCACTTGAAGGGTGCACACCGACTCCTCGGTGCAGTCGTCCTGGCGAGGCTCCTCCTCCCCGCCTTCTTTCCCGGTTAGGATGGCCACCATGGGAAACAAGACCACTGCATGCAAGCGTGTCTTGTTCGACGATCCTCCTGGGCCACCCCTGAAGCCAGGAGAGCGCTACATTGGCTCCGACTTCAACAGTTACGGAGAGGCTTTCTGCCACAATTATGAGCAGGACGTGTGGGATGAGTTCCCACTCCCACATACCCGGTGCAAGATCTTCGGGGTGAAGACCGCCACTGGAGGCTATGGTACTCCCCACCATAAGCCGCCACAGTGGGAGCGAGATATCATCAGGATCCTCACTGATATCCGGAGCAATGGCGCTAAGAAGACCCCTGCTTTAGCAAAGCTGGCAAACAAGTTAGCTGATCTGTTCGTAGAGCATGATAAGCTAGTTGAAGGGCTGGCTAAGCATAGGGACGAGTACCGTGAGCTTAAGCATGAGTACCACCAGGTGAAGGAGGACATGACCCAGAAGCTCCAGAGGTTGGCAGTTGCTGAGGGAAAGGAGCAAATCCTTTCCGAGTAGTGGGGATTAGCCCCAACTTTAGTTTATTAGGCACTAGTCTAGGTCTAGGCTTGTTTCCCTTTATTTCCCTTTTATTTCATTTATTTCTTTGCATGTGTGTAAGCGCCTAATCATTTTATTTTTAGAACATTTGGATTTAAATAAAGTGGCTCACCGGTCATGTAACCCGGTTTAGCCACCCTTGTGTCATTACTTTGGTCTTTTGATTTAGAGGACATTTAGGTTCGAGACAGTGTGGGGGAAGAGCCATGACTCTCCTAATGCAGGCACGACATTTTCGCACGTACCCACTGTGAGCACTCCGCACTAGCCGATCGATCACCTACAGAGAACCTGAACGGGACCCGCACGAGTTCACTCCTGCGGAGAGCCTCTCACAGTTCAACTCCCATGCATAGCGCCGGTTTGCATCTCGACAACTCACTCTCTTTCATTCATGAGTTTTATAAGCTATATTTGTCTATCTCTAAACTAAAACTCGAATGATGATGCTAAAAGATCACCCAGCTTACTTGATGCCTGAGTAGACTTACATATGTTTTATTCCTTGTCATCTACCTGATGTTTGTGAACCATAACCTTCTTAAGGACAAGCATGTTCACCTAAGTAATTGACGAGTATGATATGGCTGGATGATATGATCTGTTGCTCTGATGACTAACTCTCTTGGGTTATTTATTTTGAAAAACTCAAAACCTCTTTGAAAGGCTCCTCTTTGATATGCCTCTGTCCCATTAGAGCTATATGGTCTTCGTAGTTGAAAAACCTTAGATTCATATGCTGCTTGTTATTGCATTGAGCCTTGTCAAATTCTGTGACCCTGGTGAGAATTCTTTTCATTACTTTCATTATCAAGATTCATGTGCACCCCACCTATTTCCCCTTGCTATGCTTCTACACTGGAAGTTAGCATTCATCCATTCCATAAAAATAAAAGCTCTGTATGTGGTGTGACCTCTCTCTCTAAAAGTATCCTTCAAAAAGAGACATGGGCTATGAAAAAAAGAGAGAAAGCACATGCTCAAAGCATGTTGATGAAAAAAACAGAGAGAAAGGAAGTATAGCCCATGTCCAAAATAAAGGAGGAAAAATAGAGAGATGGTCATCCAAAAAGGAGTTCCATAATCTTGATGGTAATAACTAGTGTCCATTCTGGGGCTAGTATCCACCTTACCATCAACCCATAGTTCTCATCATTTATGTATGATAATATCTAGCACCCATTCCGGGCCTAGTACCCACCTTACCATACCCACCATAGCCATACCGGTGCACATCTTGATCTGATGGTATGATTTGATTTTCTCTGTGGATCCAGTTTTTAATTTTGCAATATATGTGATGCAAGTATGCTTTCTCTTTATCCTACCCTAAGCTCCACATTGAGCCATCATTAGAAGTAGGATGAAGAAAGGCAAATGCCTTAGTGAGGACATATACACATTGAGCGATCTGAGAAAATCAAATGAGGAAGCCACCAAGAGTTTTGTTTATGAAAAACTTGCAAAACCCCAAGGTGTTTATCATCAGGTGCATAAGTGACTTGATTCACAGCTGTTCTACTTTTCAATCACCCAAGGAGACATGATAGCAACTCCACAGAGGTTCACAAGAGCAAGGTATGACTTGGAATATCTCTTATGTTTGTCTTACTCATTGGTATTCATGACCCACTTAGCTTTGTTTCCCCTTCACTCGGGACGAGCAAAGGTCAAGTGTGGGGGTGTTGTTGATGGCTGTTAAGTGCCAGTTTTATGGCCGTCAACTCCTGCAAATTGGAGCATGAATTGCACATCCACACTAGAATAGGAGCTTAAGCTAATACTTTCCACCAGTGTCGATGTCTATTCGAATGCAGGTATTTAGCATAAGAAATGAGAGGAATCCATGCACATTTACTCCACTGCAATCCAATACACTCAAATGCTGGCCAATGAGGGGCTGCCACTTGGATTCTCCTGGATCCATGATGTCACCAATCCATGTGAAGAACTCTCGATGAATCATATGCTGCCACGTCAGCATCACATGGATCCATGGGCCCACTGACCTAGGATCGGCCGAACCGACCTAGGGTCGGTTGATCTCCTCCTTCCACGTGTTGCTCGCCCATTGGTCCTTGGCTGCATCCCGGGGTGTTTTGGAGCACTTGGAGCCCCGGAGCAAGCCACTCCCTTGCCTATAAATAGAAGGGGAGGGGGCTCATTTCACACACACCACCAAGCTCTCAAGTTCCACTTCTCTCTTGTGTAGCTCTCTCTCACTCTCTCTAATTCTGCCCATGTGAGGTGATTCTCACCTCTATGTGGTAGGATGGTGTTGAGAAGAGATCTAGACTAGGATTAGTTGAGAGGTAGAGTAGGGGTGAGGAGTGAGTTGATGTCCTCGTGGATGCTCTCGTTCTTCATTTAGATCAAAGTGAGTATTTCAGCATTTCTTATTTAGACTATAGTGGACATCATGCATGCTTGATTTGTTCTTGTGTTCATAGCTCGTTCATAAGTTAGAGGCTTGTGTTCTTCGTGACACAAGGCTTCGATCCTTTAGAGCTAGCTCTGTAGTCCATATACCTGTTTGCATGCTCTGATCCTGGTTAGCTAAGTGAGTCTGCTGTATCTCGTTTGTTTGCATCCATAGCTTCCTTTCTGCTCCGTAGCTCGATGAATAGTATGATTTGATTCCGTTCTCTCTCTAGTTCGTGGTTCCATATTTATACAGGTTGCTATAGTGTTGTTAGCGGGTTAACAGACGTAACCACACTATAGTAGTTATCTGGGGTACAGACGTGGTGTCTGGGCTCTGGTTATCCTACGAAGACCACGTGCGTTCGCGTAACGATAGAGGTAGGCCACAGTGGTGACAGCCTGTTGGACCCTTTGAAACCCTCCGCGCCTGCGTACCGAGTTGGGCCCCGTTGCCAGTACATTGGCCTCTCCCTAAAAAGTTAGGATGGGCTGGCACCCCATGGTGAGGACTAATAGCGGACAGATCCATCTCGAGAGCTAAGTCCCTTAAGGAAGTGCTTCTCATATCCCTACCTACCCCAGCGGAAGCTGGTGTCCTTGGATAGACCCTCTCTAGTTACTCTCCGTCCTAGGAACGAAACCCGACGGGAATACTCATTCTCCTAGGGAGAAGTGCTACAACGGTGTATCCGTGCGCTTGCGGATTCGTTCGCACTCGTCAGTGTACCCGGGAGTTTCTTACATGCTCACGCTAGTGCGCCAGTGGTGGTGACGTTAAGAAATACCAACATTGGCCAAGCCCACCTCTATCCCTTGCTCTAACTAAAAGCTTTAACTAGCCCTCCTATGAGAAAACCTTTCTCACCTTTAGCGTTCCCAAAACCATAGGTTTGTTTTCCATAAAAAAAAGACTCTTAGCACACCTTAGATAGAATTTCTAAACTTGACTCCCTCTCTTCAAAATTCTTGTTTGAGCCAAAAATATAGGATACCCATAACCTACCCTTAAAACCTTGTTAGTTTGGTTGTTTGATCTTTTCAACCCTTGCTAACATTTGTTTTTGCTAACCCTTTGCATTTTGCATTTCTTTGATGACCACTTTCGTTATGTTAAGCATGTTCGGTTTTCTAAAACTTTTTGGAATGCTTGATTTCTTTGGCTTTAACGTAGTGTTTGATCCGAGGATTTTGGCAACATAGTTGTAAACATGGTGTTTAAAACTTTGTGTAATCTCTATAAAGTTTGTTCTCAACCTTTCATGCTTCTAACTCATTGCATTCATGCTTGCACACACGTACACCCATTAGGTTTTTTATTTTTCACTAAATTAACTATGCCACAAGTTAAGATCTTAGGGGATGTCTTTGGTTTGTCGGCATAGAGTGAGTATTTCTGACCGTCACCTCGGGGGTACTTTGTGCTTTAAAATTGCTTTGCAGGCATTGTGAATGAGGCTTGTGACAAAGGGTGAACGTTGGAGGACAATCAAGACAAAGTGAAGAGTATGACGATCGACACATGGCGGTAGGACTTCAAGATGGTTCATCATCTTCCATGCCTAGCAACATGCTAAGCATGGGGGAGGATTTGGTGGACATGAGAAGACCGCATGGAGCAAGGATCACGGTTCTTCTTCCATGTTAAGCACAATGCTTAAGCATGGGGGAGGCTGTGCTACACTTCAAGCATCAAAGGACGGTAACAAATCCTCAACTCTCTTTTTGTCCTTGGCTTTCTATATGCTTGTACACTTATTTATGCCTTCAACAACCTTAGATGCAACCCTTGTATATCTCTCTTTAGAATAACATGGCTACTAGGAGTACAACCTAGGTTTGTTTTTGTTTTCAATAATAATCACTGTTACCTTGTGCTCGACATGATGATATCTCGTATGCTCTTACTTATGGATATATGATGATCGTTGCCGCTTTGCTTATTCTTGCGCTTGGTTTATATATGATTAAGCTAGTGCTCTCTCTTTAATATGATCTGAAATTTAAATCAATGCTAGTCTAATCTTTCGTGGAGGTTATGATAACTTAAGTCCCATAGTTGTTTTTCGTTGCTCTCAATTTTGAATGAATCAAAGATCCATTTTTATTCTTAAAAGATATGCTAACCTTGTATTTAATACCACTTGCATTTTGCTCTACCTATCCAAAGCCTTGCATTCAATTGAGTGCAAAAACCTTAGTTTACAAGATTTATTTTTGGGTGCATTGATTCAAGGCTTGATTTCTCTGGCTCGAGACTAAGAAGCTGGTCATTCCGTTTTTGCGTATTGTTCTTTATGCTAGCCTCTTCTATCCGTGCATTATGAGTTTCCACATTAGGAATTTCGCAAACCTCGCCGGATATCCAACCACAAAACCCAAATATATCTTTTTTGTGTATACCTCCTTGACCACAACCCAATATATGAGTATGGATGAATATTTCGAGGAAGATTACAAGGAAGGTGCTTCAAGTAAGTAAGGGAGACTTCCAAAAGGATCCCTAGAAGATTTTTCGAGTATCTCTCTCTAAGAAAATATGAGAGCTTCAATTTCTACCTTGGCGTTCTTATCACCTCTTTTGCCCGAGGACGAGCAAACGTCTAAGCATGGGGGGTTGCCAAGGAAGTGCTAGTATAGTCTAGAGTTCAAGGGGAGCAAATAAAAAAAAGAAAAAGAAAAAAGAAAGAGAAAAAGAATGATGAAAGAAGAAAAAAGAATGAAAAAAATGATAAAGAAGAAAAAGTATGAAGAGAAAAAGAAAGAAAGAAGAAAGAATAAAATAAAATAAAGCTCCCCGGTTCTCTAGCTATGTTTAGTGCTTTTTGAGTTTTCAAAAAGGATTCAAGATCAAGACCCATACTCATCTTTCCAACCATGTGCAATCTGATAACGAGGACTTCGTTTGTGCCTCGGGATCATTCTTTGCCATTTGCACATGTCCACCTATCTCAAAGTGTGCGTATTTTCTCTCCCCCTCCTTGTAACATTATTTTTCCAATGACCTTTTTGACGAGTCTCGGTAAGACCATGAGAAGCTTGTCTTGTTTTGATAATATCTCGACTATAAGATATTGGTAGGACTAAACTTTCCCATAGCTCCATATAAAGCCTTCCACCAAATATTTGAGAGAGGAAAGGAGTAGGACAAGTAGGCTTGAGAGACAAGATGAGATGAGAGTTCATGAGCAAGATGCAAGGAGGTTTATTATTGATCTTGGTAAAGCAATTTTTTCTTCATCCCACTCTTTATTTTCAAAATTTCTGAGATTTGTTTAAAATTTGAGAGCATGATCAATCACTTGTGGAAAGAGCTTAAATGATATCTACCCTCCATAGAGATGAAAGCTAGTTCCCTTATGGAACTATAACAAATATAAACTTGGAGAGCATCATGTTTTCTCATGTATGAACAAGTGCAGGGTATGAACATTGAATGGTAATACTGATATCCATTAGAGGCTTACTCGAGGACGAGCAAGGTTTAAGCATGGGGGTATGTTGACGGTCAATTTTCGTCAACCAAGAGCACTTGTTACACTTTGGTTTGAGCTTTGAATTATAACTAACCCGCCACTAGGCACACTAATGATGTAACAAGTTCACACTTGCATGTGGTTTTTGGAGTATGTTGTTTACGCAGGAATTAAGTACCTAAATGAGGACTTCCGGGAAGAGTTCATCAAGCACTTTATGAGAAGCTAACGAAGCCCGGCACAAGTCAAGACACGAAGTGAACATGACTCCAAATGACTCGAGGATCGAAGCATGAAGCCGTGAAACTCCGAGGACCCGAACGTAAGATGCGGGAGTTTGCGCGCCAAGCACCCTTATCTAAACCGCGGGGAAAACGACGTCAAGGACCCACATGGACTTCGACAAATATTCAAGAAAGTGCGAGAAGCATCGTGGAGGAAGATGGGCCCGAACCGGGCCGAAAAGGGCCTGAGCCGGCAGGCCCATGCCGACCGGCCGGGGTGTTTCGGGCCCGATTCGGCCTCCCCTTTGACCTACACGCTCCTCAGCTCATTTATACCCCTGCCTCTGACGGCCGCCACATCAAATCATCAGAACTCGACGAAACCTAGAAGTGAGCACCGGAGGGAGACGACGACGGCGGAGTCCTCGAAGTTGTCTAGGGGATGGCCTAGGCCAACCCTAGCCGCCATGGCCGCCCTGCGTGGTTGTGCCATGGTGGAGTTCCGGAGCTACGCATTCATCATCATAGGTATGGCCTCGGTGGTGATGGTGTAATGTATACTTTGATGTGAGTAATGATAATCTTGTCATCCGATCTATTAGTGATTCCATGTCTCCGTTCATACCTTTTACCTTTCATGAATGTGATTTGATCCTTAGTCTAATACGTGGTTAGGCTATATAGCATGCTCTTTGTAATCGTGGCGATTAGGTTTAGCATGTGGACCCTTCATGGTTCGTAGACGTGTTCATGTTTGAGCGTGCCCCTAGATTCCCTGCTTCATTAAGGGAGCATCGTGACAGGATAATTTCCCCCGAAAGAGCGGATGTCTTAGGGAGGTAGGCCGGAGGTAGGAGTTTAAGGATGCTAGTAGATGAGATGCTCAATTCGTTGCTTGTTTTCCGGAGCTTCAACTAGAAGACGTTAGGCCTAGCTACCCCTTCGGTGGAGCTTTACCTTAGCCGTTGTTCATGGATGCGATCGACCTTGTGCCATAACTCATATACATCAAGGTTATCCTTTGTATGCAATCAATGCTACATGTTAGGTTAGATTGACTAGATAAGGTAGAGATCTTTAGCGGTTTGCTTCTGATCCTTGGATTGACAAACCTTGGGGGACCCTCCTTTGGTGAAAAAGGCACGAAGTCACCCGTAGGCTTGCGGTGAACTTCAACACGGTTTTGAACCGTCAACACTCGGCTTATTTCCTCTCACATAATACTATTCAATCTACCAGTCGAACACTATTCAATCTATCAGCCGAACGACCTCTTAGTCCTTGGCTCATTTGGAGTCATGTTCATCTTGTATCTTAACTTGTGCCGGGCTTCATGATCTTCTTGTAAAACTCTTGATGAACTTTACCCGGAAGTCCTCATTTAGGCTCTTAATCCCTGTGTAAACAATAAACTCCAAAACATGCACGAGTGCGAACTTGACATATAATGAGGGTTAGGATCGTTAGTGTGCAAATTAATACCAACATTGAAGGTAAACTCATGGCTAGGTTGACGGAAATCAACCGCCAACATCCCCCCATGCTTAAACCTTGCTCGTCCTCGAGTAAGCCTTCAATGGATATCAGTGTTGCCTTTCAATGTTCATACCCTGCACTTGATCATACATGAGAAAACATAATGCTCTCTAATTTATATTTGTTAAGTTTCACAATGTAATTAGCCTTCGTCCCTACGGAGGGTGGATATCAATTAAGCTCTTCCCACAAGTAATTAGTCATGCTCCCACATTTTAAATGAATCTCAGAAATTTTGAAATGAAGTGCAAGATGAAGAAAAAGGGCTAAATCAAGTTCAAAAATTTAAACCTCCTTGCATCTTGCTCATGAACTCTCATCTCGTCAAGTCTCTCAAGCCTATTTGTTTTACTCCTTTCCCCTCTCAAAAAATATATATAAGTGGAAGGCTTTATATGGAGTTTTTGGGAAAAGTTTAGTCCTACCAAGATATTATAATCGAGATATTATCAAAACAAGACAAGCTTCTCATGGTCTTACCGAGACTCGTCAAAAGGTCATTGGAAAAATAATGTTTTCAAGGAGGGAGAGAGAAAATATACACTTTTTGAGATAGGTGGACATGTGCAAATGGCAAAGAGTGATCCCGAGGCACAAACGAAGTCCTCGTTATCAGATTGCACATGGTTGGAAAGATGAGTATGTGTCTTGATCTTGAATCCTCTTGAAAACTCAAAAATACTAAACATAGCTAGAGAACCGGGGAGCTTTGTTACTATTATATTTTTTCTTTCTTTCTTTTTCTCATAATACTTTTTTCTTCTTTGTCATTTTTTTCATTCATCATTTTTTTTCTTTCATCATACTTTTTCTCTCTCTTTTTTTATTTGCTCCCCTTGAACTCTAGACTATATTAGCACTTCCTTGGCAACCCCCCCATGCTTAGATGTTTGCTCGTCCTCGGGCAAAAGAGGTGATAAATATACCAATGTAGAGATTGAAGCTCTCATATTTTCTTAGAGAGAGATACTCAAAAATCTTCTAGGGATCTTTTTTGGAAGTCTCCCAAAGTCTTGCTCACTTGATGCACCTTTCTTGTAGTCTTCCTCGAAATATTTATCCATACTCATATATTGGGTTGTGGTCAAGAAGGTGAACACAAAAAAAGATATTTTTGGGTTTTGTGGGTGGATATCCGGTGAGATTTACGAAATTCTCAATGTGGAAACTCACAATGCACGGATAGAAGAGGCTAGCATAAAGAAAGATACACAAAAACGGAATGAACAGCTTCTTAGTCTCGTGCCAGAGAAATCAGGCTTTGAATCAATGCACCTAAAAATAAATCTTGTACACTAATGTTTTGCACTCAATCAAATATAAGGCTTTGGATAGGTAGAGCAACATGCAAGAAGTATTAATGACAAGGTTAGCATTACTTTTACGAACAAAAATAAATCATCTTTAACCCATCCAAAATTGAGAGCATGAGAAAAACTATGGGTCTCATCTTTATCATAACTTCCGCAAAGGATTAAGCTAGCATTAAATTTCAGATTCATATTTAAAGAGAGCATTAGCTTAGACATGCAGAAATCAAGCACAAAGATGAGCAAAGCGGCAATTTTCATCATATATCAACATGGCATCAACTTATTATCTTCATTAAAGGTGATAATACTGGTGGTCGCTGAGTTTAATAAAACTTGGGGAGTGGTAGGGGAGGCTACGTGTTCTCCCTCCAGGACCAACCTACATATATTATACCAGCTTTACTTTTCAGTTTCTCTGAAATTTACTTCACCTGCATTAGTTTATTTATTTTAATAATCAAGACCTGCTTCCTTTCCTTGGAACCTTGCATGTTGTCTATAAGATTAATTTCTTATACGCTAGGATTTGCTGAGTACGTTGATGTGTACTCAGCCTTGCCTCTATTATACTTTTTACAGGTAGACTACGTGTGTACCAGGTGTTGTTAACCATCTAGTTAGTGGATGGGCACATGCGCTTCCCTTCACTGCGTTGAGATATTTTCTTTTGAATATACGTTATTTATTGTCTCTATACTTAACTCTGATAAGAACTGTGTTAGCCTACCCGGTCCAGGGACTAACACAGGTGCTTAACAGGAATCCCGAAGGTGGGTCCCCCACAATAATAACATAAGAATAATGTAAGAAATAGTGATAAAATATTATAAAAAACACTTTAAAAGATAAATCTCACTGTTATGAACTCGTGACCGCAAGAATAACCTAAATCAGAGGTACCAGCATTAATAATTATTTTAAGATCTAAGGACTAAATTGTAAATAAAAAAATTAAAACCACTCATCAAAACAGCCTGATGGCCAAATTTGAACGATTTTGATAGTTGGATGGTCAAAGATACCCGATTTTAGAGTTGGTCAAAGTCAAACTTTAGCAAGAGTTGAATGGTCAAAAATGGACTTTTTCCTTTTATTTATGACTTTGCAACTGTTAGTACTAGGTGACACCCGGTGGGTTGCTGCGGAAATTTTTAAACAGAATTTCAAGATGAAATTTGAAATGATATTTTTTAAACATGTTCATTATGTTGAAAGAGAACATATCTTAAACTATTGATCATCCATGTATTTAGTCAAAAAAATCGATACAAAATTTAAATACGTGATTTTAGTGGATGATGACATGAATAACTTTCATGTTAAGAGAAATAGGATGTGACTCTTAGTGAGGTGCATCTATATATAGGTTATATAGATACTGTCGAACTGTCTAGCAATCACTAGCTGTATATGTATGGTGCACGATATGAATTAACTTGGAGCAGGAAATATTATTCAGCGGGAACAACAGTTCATTATACACAATCAACCATTCTTTACCTGATTCGAACAGTAATAATACAAATACACAAGCTAAAACTATGCAAGGAGTTCGATTTTAGTTATAGACTGTTTGGCAGGCTGTGCCATATAAGCATATTCATTCCAGATAATAAAAGTACAACAGTGAATCAAGTGTTCCTTGAAAAAAGACGGGAAGTGCAGCTCTGTACCTCTTCAGTGAAACATGCACAGAAAACACAATATAGAAAGCATCCCCAGATAGCGCTTGTGCTTGAGCAACTCCAACAGACTAGCTAAATTCTACTCTTTACATTTTCATTTAGCTAGTCATTTAGCTAAAATTCACTCTCTAAATTGCAGTCAATTCCAACAGTCTAGTCAAATCATACTTCATATTATACACAACACTATGTGGGCCCCGCATATCATTCACACTACATGTCTTCTTCCTCCATCCTCCGTCTCCCACGCGCGGACGCGTCTTTGCTCTGGCGCCCGGCGGGCCGTCCCGCTTCCGCTCCGGTCGGCGAGCTCCTCCCCCCTCGGCACACGAGCTCCTCCTCCTCGCCGCACGAGCTCCTTCTCCCCCTCGGCGCACGTGCTCCTCCTCCCCCGACGCTCCTTCTTCTCCCGGCGTCGTGCCTGGTGGCCTCGAATCCGGCGGCCTCGCCTCTCGCCGGCCACGCGTCACCCGGATCTAGCAGCCCCGTGCACTGCCGCAACACCCAAATCGAACTCCAGGACGGACGCCACGAGCTCCTCCGCCCCACGCCGCCTGGGACCTCCACCGGGACGTCGCGAGCTCCGTCGCCCCGCGCTGCTTGGGACCTCCGCCGGGACACCACGAGCTCCGCCACCCCCGCGCTGCCCAGGACGTCTACCGAAACGCCGCGAGCTCCGCCGCCACAGACCTCCATCGAGACGCTGCTCTCCACCTCGACCTTGAGCTCGTCGCCTGGAGCTGTCCGCCGGTAGGTGCGTCGTGCCTGGGCAACAGGACTGCTGGAGGGAAACGCAGGAGGATTGCGAGCGGCTTCCACTCGGTATAGATACCGAGTCATGCGCGAGTTTTGACGAGCGGGGATACCGAGCCGAGTGGATGCCGAGTCTGTTGGATCCCAATTTTTTCATCTTTTTCTAAATTTTAGCTAGTATGTGAGTTTTACATAGTCTCTTGGAGTTGCTCTTACTCTGTATATCTAATTAGCGTGGCAAGCTGATTGAAGATGCTAATTCATGCTCCATACTGTATCCAGAGATCCCTTGATGTGTCAAGTGCGCAGCATTGACATGATTGGTATGTGCATGTAGGTTCCTAGCATTACTGGGGTTGGGGCACAAGAAGGATTCAATCTCTTCACCATATTTAGGCAAATTCTGCACTTTTCTCAGCATTTTAGTTCTCATGGATTGCAACCTCAGCTCTACTTCTTTCATACTTGGCCTTTCTCCTCCTTTTACTCTCAAGCATGCTTCCGTAAGTAAAGCAATATCATCAATATCTTCCTGTTCTGCCTCTTCTACTACCTGTGAATCTATTATTTCCATAAGTTTTCCTTCCTGAATTCCTTCAACAAAGTAAAAAGCTAGGCTTTGTTTTGCACCTGAATCGTTGATAAAAATTGGCTTCTTTCTCATCAAAAGTTCCACAAGTATTACTCCAAAACTATATACATCACTCTTTTTAGTTAGCTGTCCAGTATGATAATACTCGGGATCTAAATAACCAAATGTTCCTTGAATAATGGTAACCACATGAGTTTCATCGAGTGAAAGAGATCTTGAGGTACCAAAGTCAGAAACCTTTGTGGTGTAGCTATCGTCGAGCAATATGTTGGATGACTTCACGTCTCTGTGGAAAATTGGTATAGCAGCTGCATAGTGCTGATAAGAAAGTGCTCCCGATGCTTCCGCTGCAATCCTAATGCGATCATCCCATGTTAGCATGCACTTAGAACTAACATCGAGGTGAAGGAGGTCATAAAGTGTGCCATTGGGTATGAACTCATATACAAGCAAGGGCACTTCTGATTCAAGACAACAACCGAATAATTTGACAACATTGCGGTGGATTATTTGAGACAAGATAGCAACTTCATTGATAAATTGGTCTATCTCTGTTTGCTCCACAATTTTGGATTTCTTGATGGCCACCACACGCTGGTCAGACAGAATCCCTTTGTAAACTGTACCGTGTCCTCCACGACCAAGGATACGAGTAGGGTCAAAGTTGTTTGTTGCTTCCTCTAGTTCCTCCAAGGAGAATATCTTCGTTTTGTTTGTGGCATTTTCATCTGAGATCAGTTGCTGCAATAGTAGTCCTTGATTTTTCTTGAAATGCGTTTTTCTGATTCTCTTTTGGATACCTTTCTTCCACTTATTGACAAATACAATCACGCTCAATGCAAAAATTATGGAGCCAATGCCACAGCCAACTCCAATTGCGACACCTGCATCCATTCACTGGTATAAGAAAATCATGATAAAATTAGCTAAATTTAACTGCGAGGGGATCGACTTATGTACCCAGAAGAAGACTGTGTGGCTTCGCTGGAGTAACACACATCCTCTTTATCGGGTCAAACTCCTTTCCATAATCAAGGCACATGCAGCCGTCAGATATGTACGGATTTCCCTTGAAGCCGGAAGAATAATTGCAACGGTACCCCATAAATATTTTCCCATGGGTTACATGTAGGCAATAACTGTTTACACTGCGGCACGCATAGTTGCTATTCTGCGTAGCTTGCTGACAAGTTAAATTGCTTACCGCCCATCTAATAACAATGTCATATTCCATAGAAAAATCGAATTGATCTTCCACAAGGCCGTCGATGTAGTAGCCTCCATTTTCGCTGGTCTGTGAAACTATTATTTCTTTCCCCGAGCTTGCGTTGTTTAGCATGTTGCTGACCGTCAGAGTCCCGTCTTCTACTGACACTCCAGTCACGTGATACTGTGGAGCATCATCTCCTAAGCTAAGAAGCGTGTCACCTGATGCTGTACAGTTGAGTCGGAACCTTCTATTTGCAAAACAATCTTCTTCTAGCCCGAAAGGGAAGGGAATAGACATGTTTCCACATGACCTCCGGCACTGCTCTTTAGGCTGAATGCCGATACCTCTCACCAGGCTAACCTTCGAGGGCAAATAGTGCTACAGTGAGAGAGTTTACCAGGTTAGACTTTGAATTGCAACCTAGTCACCGATCACTGATTTTTGTGACGTACGATTCGTCCGCAAGTAGCTCTCTATCAGGACCCGGTCCCCCCTATTGGTGGGAAATTTGGTTATGTATAATTAACCGACGTGCTAGACGTTCGGTGGTCCGCGAGTTGGTAGTTTCCGAGCATGTCTCTCTTCTCTATCTTCAAGAGACAAAACTCGCGGTTGTATCCTTCTCTATTATGTTTGATATGTTACGTTTGGATTTTGACTATGTTGCGTTGCTTGCGGTTGGCAGTTGTGGTGGTATCTTGGTCGCTTGGTGTAAAGACACGTGGCTCGTCTCCTCCCCCTCATGTGGCCTTCATCATGTTACGGTGAATGTCGTGCTGCTTTCTGCTCCTTCTCAGTCTTGGTGGCTCACTTCCGTTTACGGTCCGCAGTCTGATGTGGATCAAGTCGTCTTCCTCGATGAGCTACGTGCCCTTCGCCCAACTCTCTCGGGGCTTTGGGTACTCTGTGGAGATTTCAACCTCATCTATCAGGCGGCTGACAAGAACAATGCCCGCCTCTCACGGAGGATGATGGGTCGCTTCCGCCGCTTCCTCAACGACCTCGAGCTCCTTGAGCTCCACCTCCATGGTCGTCTGTTCACTTGGAGCAACGAGAGGTCGCACCCTATGCTTGAGCGTATTGACAGAGTCTTTGTCTCTCCGGACTAGGAACTTCTTTTCTCCTCCTCTGCCCTTCACGCTATCTCTTCCCGATGTTCTTACCATGCCCCTCTTCTCCTGCTCCTCGACAGCAGGGTGCACCCCAAGAAGCGCTTCACTTTCCAGACCTTCTGGCCAAAGGTGGAGGGCTTCCTTGACACTGTCAAGGCGGTGTGGTCGGGGCCGCGTCCTGATGCGGACACCTTACGGTTGTTTGACCACCTCCTTCGTGAGACGGCGAAGGTGCTGGTTAAGTGGAGCTCCAAGGCGATTGGTAGCATCCGCTTGCAGATTCAGATCGCCAAGGAGGTTATTTTCCGTCTTGAGGTCGCGTAGGATTCTCGGTCGCTTTCTCCGGAGGAGCTGTCGCTGAGGCGATTCCTAAAGCTCCGCTACCTCGGTCTGACTTCGCTGCAGCGAACGATCGCTCGACAGAAGTCTAGCCTCAGGTAGCTCCGTGAGAGGGATGCTAATTCTAAGCTTTTCCACCTCCACGCCAACCACCGTAGAAGAAAGAACTTCATCCCCTCCCTTCTGGTCGATGGTCGCGCTATCTTTCGTGAAGATGAAAAGGCCGCTGCAGCCTTTGATTACTTCGACAGGGTTCTTGGCGTCAGCCACGAGCGCTCTTGCGCGCTCAACTTTGAGGAGCTTGGCCTCCCAAGGTTGGACCTGGAGGACCTCGCCCTTCCCTTCTCCGACGCAGGGATCTGGGAGGTTATCAAGGATCTTCCTCTGAACAAGGCCCCCGGGCTGGACGGGTTCACTGGTCGCTTCTACAGGTCCTGCTGGTCGATCATCAGGGGTGATGTGCTGCGGGCGTTCAATGCGCTCTCTGACTTGGACTCTCGCAGCTTCCACCACCTGAACGATGCTCTACTCACCCTCATACACAAAAAGCCCGACCGAGTCGCCCTCTCGGATTATCACCCCATCAGCCTCATACATAGCTTTGGGAAGCTCTTCTCAAAGGCAGTAGACAACCGCTTCGCCCCCCCACCTTCCTTCTCTCATCCCCCCAAATCAGAGTGCTTTTATCAAAGGTCGCCTCATCCATGATAACTTCTGTTATGTTCTTGGCACAGCCAGAACGCTTTCTAGTTGGAAGCTTCCTAGGATCATGTTCAAGATTGACCTAGCTAAAGCTTTCGACTCGGTCGGGTGGGTCTTTCTCCTTGAGCTCCTCTCTGCAATTGGCTGCCCACGCACATGGACCAACTGGATCTCCGTCATTCTGTCGACCGCTAGTACCAAAGTACTTCTAAACAGTGTACCGGGCAACGGATCTGTCATGGTCGTGGCCTCCGCCAGGGAGACCCCCTCTCTCTCATGCTTTTTGTGCTGATCATGGAATGCTTCCATGCCCTTTTACGCAAAGCGGAGTCCCGCGGTCTACTCCTAGACCTCGGTAGAAACATCCGCTTTCGAGCCTCTCTTTATGTGGATGATGTGGTCGCTTTCTTTTCTCCGGTCGAGTTGGACTTGAGGGTCGCCAAGGTGATGTTGTCGCTCTTTGAGAGCGCCTCTGGCTTGGCGGCCAACTTCTCGAAAAGCCAGCCAGCGCAGACGCATGGCAGTCCCAAAGGCGTGAAGGTCCGGCAGGCCAAGCCCCCCGCAGCACGTGGGGCAGGTGACATTCACCCAAGCAACCAGACAGCGACCACGCCCGAGGCCACCTCGGTGCCGCACCAAAGGAAGCCTCGGATGAGAGTTTCGATCGCACGTAGTGCCCAAGGTGCAATGGGAATCGCCATCGAGATATGCACCGGGATGGCCGAGAGGGTGGACTTGGCGAGGACCAAGCGACCGCTGCAGCTCAGCAGTCTACCCTGCCAAGGACGGAAATGGCCGCCTTTCCGCTCCTCCATGGTGTGGTCGCTCCTCCATGGCGCGGCCCGCACCCCTGCCGCCGTGGTGACGCACTCGTCCACGGCTGTGCCACGACCGGGGGACTCGTCGACGGCGGCCAGCCACGCACGCCCCGTCCCGGTCGTGCCCTCCCGTGCTGGGCGCAGGGGCTCCCCTCTCCGGTCGCTTCCTCCAGGGGGCTGCTGGGCAAGCGACCGCTTTCCCCACCACCCCCGCCTCCAGCTCGTCCGCCGCCTCAGAGCACCAAGGTGGGCGGCCGCCGCTCGGGCTGCCCCAAGGGGCCTCCTTTGGCACGGGCCGCACTCCGCCTTCCCTCCTGGCCTTCGCGGCACCGCTGCCTCCCCTCCGGTGGCGGCTTGGCGTGCCCACGGCCTGCTGCCGCCTCTGCCCATAGGGGCTCGGGGCGAGCCCCCCGCCGCCGCTGCTGGGGCCCCTCGTGTTGACGCTAATGGCTTCGAGGGGGTGCGGTCGTGCAAGCAGCGGCGGGCGGAGCGGTCCCCTCCCAGGCGCTCGCAGCCGCCACTACCTCCCCCGTCGTCCGCCGTCCCGCCGGACTTGGTGGGGAAGTGCTTCAACTGCTTTGGGGAGGATCACATCACCGCCGACTGCCCCCATCCTCCACGCTGCTTCCGGTGCCACCAGCTCGGCCACCACGAGAGCTCGTGCTGGCGCCTGAAGGTCTTTCTGGTGACGGTGGAGGGTGCCCGCCGCCGGCCGGGTGGCCGCTCCTCCGCCCTCTGGTCGCTCCGCGCCCTGCTGGTCGCTTCTCTCCCCTCTGGTTGTGCAGGGTCATGATGCGCGACCCCTCCCCCATCGCCGCCCCAGCCGCGGCCTGTGACGTAGCCACAGCCGGTGCCGGAGCAACGTCGGTGACCTCCTCCTATGGTCCACGATCCCCCGCCACCACCTCCACCGGAAGGCCGTCGTCGGGCCTCCCACGCGGCGACCTGTGGCGAGGTTGCACCTGGGGTTCAGCACCCCCCCCGCCGCCTGTTCGTCGCCCTGTAGGTGTCGGGGCGGCTCAGGCGGTTGAGGTGGCCTGGGGCGCGCCTCCGCCTCCACCGCTCCCCGTCGGCGCCCCCACTGCCGACGGCGCGGCGCCTCCGCCTCTGCCTCTACTGTTGTCGTTGGGCCACCCCTCATGGCGCCCGCAGCTCGAGGTGTGCATCGTTCCACGCCATCCCGAGGTCGTCGCCAATGAGGTCGTTTTGGAGCGTGCTTTGGTCGCTATGGTCGCGGTTGTTGGTGGTCGATTTCCGTCAACCAAGAATACTTGTTATGTTATAGTTTGGATTTCATTTTGGAACTAATCCGCCACTAGGCATACTAATGATATAACAAGTTCATCGTTGGATGTGTGTTTTGGAGTATAATGTTTACACAGGAATTCATGCACTAAATGAGAAGAAATACATTCGGTTCAGAGGACGATTTAAATGATGATTAAGAGGCTCCAACCATGCATGAACTTGACACCAAAGGTGGCAAGGACCAATGTGCTTCGAAGAAGAATCTCCGAGGACCAAGATGAAAAGACCGGAAGATCAAGCATAAACACCCCTTGACTTGGTCGCGGAGATAATGACGTCCAAAGCCCATATCCGAAGGAGGAAAAACCCCAAAGTGCAAGAAACGACACATGGCAAAAGACAGAGACAAACCGGGTCGGAAGTGGGCCAGGTCGGCTGGCCCACCCCCTTTTCGCCTCGGTTCGCCACCACCTTTTTCGGTGATAAATTCGCTGAACCCTAATTGTTTGGGGGGAGGAACCATTCGCGAAAGACGACCAGAGAAGCCTCGGGAGATCAAACACAAGGAAGAGGGTTGATCGAGAGGGTGAAGACTCGCGAGGATCATCACCTAGGTCAACGGAGGCCACCACGAGGAAGGAGGACGCCGGGGCCTTGCCACGGCGCCACCGGAGTTGAAGGACACCGAGAGACGGATTCCATCGAAGGCATCCACCATGTTCAACGGTGCCATGCCTAGCGTCTTGATGGGGTAAAGTAATCGTTTGTCTATGGAGTTGTAATGGATCTTGACATGTAGTCACTCACTCTCTTGTTTGGATCTTTATCTATCATACCTTCATGTTGATGATGCTTAATGTTTAAGGTTAGCTACCATTGCCATCGGGGTTGCTCCCGTAGATCGCGTCAACATACCGTGTTCATTAGGGTTAGAGATGATTACCTTCGCGTAGTGACTAGTACGAGGGAAGGGAAACGCTTAAACTCTTTGTTCACATCCTTAGATAGATTGGATCGGGGTTTTACCTTGGTTTGGGTGATTGCATCTCAAGTACCTAGACTCCATGAGCATACGTCTTTCATACTCGTGAACCATCTCTCTCTTTCTCTTTAACATAATCTAGGGTTAGTTTGTCTTTACTTTATAGATTAATCTTTACATCATAAAGTCCCTAATCAACTAAGTTAGTGTTAGGTTAAACGCAAGTAATTCCCTTGCTCCGTGGATTGACAAGAACCTAGGGGTCCCCTCCCTTGGTGAAAAAGGCACCAAGTCACTCCGTGGACTTGCGGTGAAGTTGAACGTTGTTTTGAACCGTCAAAAAGCCCCTTTTTCTGGCGCCGTTGCCGAGGAGCAAGCCAGTTTACTTCGTTTAATCTCTCATTAATTTTTTTGATTACTAACATCTAACCTTTGTGTTCTAGAAAAACACATTGTTTTGTTTTTGTTTTTGATTGTCTAGATGGCGCTCATTGGAAATCCTTTGGAGGAACCGGAAAAATCGCTAAGAGACTATGCCAGCCCTCGATGTGAGGATATCAAGGTACAAGAGTCGGATTCGATTCTCGAAGCGACAAGATACGAAATCAGAGTTCAAATCATCAAGATGGCAGCAACTAATCCATTCCGAGGGGTGGAGATGGACAATCCATATAGACATATCCAGCGCTTCATGACATTGTGCAATACGGTGCGACAAGAGGGAGTTCATGACACTTGGTTTAAATGGAATCTTTTTCCCTACTCACTTGCCGATGAAGCAACAAAGTGGTATTCATTTGTGTCTTTCGAAGCCGAGGGAAATTGGGATCAATTGGTAAAGATATTTTGTGCCAAGTTCTTCCCTATAACCAAGGTTCAACATATAAGGATGCAAGTGTTGACTTTCAAGCAAGGAGAAGAAGAGGGGATCGATCAAGCATAGAATCGATTCAACGAGCTAGTTGAACAAGGACCAAGACTCGAATTCCCGGGTAACATACTATTGCATACATTCTTTTTTTCCCTAACCCCTAGTTGCATGGAATACGTTCAAATGTGTGCAGGAGGGGATCTCATGGAGAAAACACTAACGGAAGCTGCCAAACTTCTACAAAAAATAAGTAAAGCGGCAGCCATGCGAAGAGATTGGGAAATACGACTTTTAGGAAAGCCGGAATGCGACACAAGTGTGGCACCCCTTGCTGCAATTTTCAGAAATACGGCTCTGGAAGAGATGAAAGAGGAACCAATCCCAAGAAAGGTTGAAGAAGCCAAAAATGAGGAAACTAGAACTATCCCGGAGAGTGATCACGCCGAGACAAGCAAGGCAAATGAAAGAACTATGACAAGCATGAAGCCACTAAGGGAGTTCGAGCAAATAGATTGGATCCCACTTGATTTTGGAGAAATCTTCGACAAGAGGAGACCATTCTCTAATCAAAAAGGGATAGCAAAAGCTTTGGAGATAGACTTCCCGCCGGAAAAACAAGTGGAACATTCATAGAACGTAGAGACAACCGGGGAGGTCCTTCAAAAACTCTTTGGAGAAGAAGAAGTTGATCCGGACCATGTGGCCGAAGCTAAAAGAATCATGGGAATCAAGCCCGAGGCGTCACCATTCGCCCACCTCGCTGAAATTTTTGCCATAGGATCCGATGAAGAAGAGAAGACATCGCCGCATATAGATTGCAAGGTCAACAACATTAATTGCAAGGTGTTATGCGACATTGGAGCACAAGTAAGTGTCTTGTCTTCTAAGATTTTTGATGCAATTCATGATCACACCATTGACCTAGTTCCAACCTCTACTAAATTAATTACGGGAGATGGTAGAATTGTTAAACTTCTAGGAATTGCTCGTGACCTAGAAGTTTTAATTTCCGAAAAGCGCATTCCAACCGATTTCTTCATTGTTGATGTCTACTATGATAAGAATGATCATGTAATTCTTGGTAGACCTTTTCTTAAGTTGGTTAATGCCGTTTTAGATGCCGGAAAAGGAAAAGTAACTATTAATCTTGATGGAAATAATCACACATACAAGGGTTCTGATAGCTCGAGAGCCCATTTTGAAATCCTGCCCGAAGCTTCTCTGTTGTTGAAAAGCTCATGCAAAGGTTGATCTGTTACTACTATGATTCTGTGGGACTCAAAGTAATGCCTAAGTTTCTGTGGTGCCATACCACCGCGTATGCAATTTTTTCAAGCTCTGAGTAAAACACTTTCGACCCGGTGAGTGTCTCGGAGACAAAATATACTGGGACTTGGGTTGGCTTTCCTTCCATTTCCTTTTCTTGTATTAGGGCTGCACATACGGCCGTTCTCGAGGCCGATATGTAAAGTAATAGTGGTGAATCGGGCTCCGGTGGACACAACTTTGTTAGGTTTGTGAGATAGATTTTGAGCTCCGCGAACGCCTTGCTCTGATCAGGCCCCCACTCGAACTTCTTATTGTTTCTGAGCACTTGGAAGAAATGGAGGCTTCGCTCTGCAGCCTTGGACACAAATCTGTTCAACGCGGCTATTCTTCCGGTGAGTTTTTGCACATCTTTTAGGGACCTGAGCTCCTCCATCTTTATGATCGCCTGTATTTTGTCGGGGTTGGCTTGTATCCCTTTTGTTTCAATGAGGCATCCGAGTACTTTTCCCTGACGAACTCCGAATACACATTTCTCAGGGTTTAATCGTAAACTTGCGGCTCTCATATTTGCAAAAGTTTCTGCAAGGTCAGAGATGTGATCACCACGCTTGTTGCTTTTGACGACTATGTCGTCCACATATGCTAATAAGTTTCTGCGCAGTTGTTCTGGAAATACCGAAGCTGTCATTCTGGTGAAGGTTGGTCCTGCGTTCTTGAGCCCCTTGTTGGGGCGGTAGAAAACCTCACCTCTGGGCACCGGGGATTTGCAAGATAAACAAAACCATTGGGCTTCAATTTCTTTCCGAAAGAGTCAACGCAGGCTCTGGGCTTCGCAGACTTATAAGGAGAAAGTCCAAACCACACAAGAGGATGCGAGGGTTAGCACAAGGAGCATGCCCTCCGTGAAGAAACGAAGCTAAGCTCCGGGTCATTTGTGGGCACCAAGGACCCCGGAACGACTGTTTGTTCGAAAGGATATCTAATCTTTATGATCTCTTTTTCAGGAAGAACTAAGAGGTTTTGGCTTCGGAGACTCTATCACGAATCAGATGGTGAAAAGTTAACACTGATGCAAGGCTTTTTATTGCAGGAAGGATTTCAGAGCTCCCGAAGGTAGCTCGAGAGGGCGGAGGTCGCGGCTCCGTCAAAGCCCCGAACCGGTCCGTCTTTCTCCATCTTCGGGCTCCGAAGGCCAAAACTACACAGCGTATAAAGCGGCGGGAAGAACAAGATGGCGAAGCTCGGGGCTTCGCCTGGATCCTACCACGAAGACTCGGTCAAAAGCTGTTCCAGCACAGAACTTCTTCCAGTCTTTGCGGCGTATCTTCCGCTCCGCGATCTCCGGCAAGACTTGCGCTCCGCAAAACACGACGTTAAATCCGCGATGAGTGTGAAAAACCAAGTTTACCCTCGAATATTCTTGTTAGGTATTAGGGTTTGGGGGTATACTTGGAATGTAAATTTACTGTTTAGGCACTATAAAAGGAGGCCCTCTCCTCAATGTAAGGGGACGGCCATTTTGGAAAGTTGGATGTGTAATGTGTAAAGGAAAGTTGATCATTTAATACAACCGAACTCAAATGCTTTAATCATGAATTGTTCATTGTGTAACCCTAACTCTGTTCGGGGGTTTTCGGTACCCAACAGAGGCGCCCACCGTGTTCTTAGCCATCAAGGAACCCACAATGGCACCGCCAAAGAAAAAGCCTATTGACCAAGAGGAGGCCAGAGTGGCTGCTAAGGAAAAAAGAATCATAGTCGCTCTGGAGCCCAGGCCGGAGGACGAAGACTTCGCACGAACACGCAGTGAAAAAAGAAAGGTGGCAGGAAAGGCCACACAGGACTCAGATCCGGAAACCAGCCTCACAAACGATAAAGAAGGCGCAGCCGAAAGAGAGCTGGACTCAGTGCTAAAGCAAATCGAAGCCATGAAGAGGGAGAAGGAGAGAGTAGCCATGGAACTCAAAGCTCAGAAACAAGCTGATGAAAAACTCAAAAAATTAAAAGCCGCGAAGCTGCAGCTGGCTCGAATGCAGCAAGAGCTGGACGAGTTGCAATCTCACCGGCACACACCGCCAAGTCCCACCCTGAACCATGAGAAAGACACACCTCCTCAAAATGAGAACATAATGTTCAACTTCCCAACCCACAGCACCGCGGGAATGCTCATGACTGTCGATCCAACCTCGCCTCTATCCATCGGTCTGCAAACAGCACCATGGCCCTTCTCCTACAGAACAATTTCCTTGCCAAAGTACAATGGATTAACAAACCCAAGGCAGTTCATAATGAGTTACGAAGCTGCCGTGGCTTCAGCCGGAGGTGATGAAGTTGTTCTCGCTAAATCATTCATTATAGTGTGCGAAGGTGCGGCGTTAAACTGGTATTCGCTCCTGCCCCCACACTCAGTCTACAGTTGGGTCGACCTCAAAACAAAACTTATCCAAAACTTCCAAGGCTTTCAAGCCGCAGCCACAGATGAGGGGGACTTATTCTACTGCATCCAAAGGGACAAGGAACCTCTGGCTAGTTATGTGAGAAGATTTCTCCAGCTGAAATCCCAAACTCCAGACGTATCAGAGAAGGTGGCCATAGCTGCCTGCATCAAGGGGCTAACTCCAGGGCAAACAGCATCGCACCTCTCAAGGAAAAAGCCAAAGACAATGCAAGCACTCTTGGCGAAGCTCGAAGAGTATTGTAGATCAGATGAAGATCACAGGAGAAGAGTGGCCGAGAGAAATCGCCTAAGGCAAACCCAGAGAGAACAAGAATGGGTTCCCTCACACCAAAGTGTGCAAAACAATAGAGCTCCGTACCCACGAAACCAAGTACTCCCAATCGAAGCCACGCCAGACACCCAGAACCAAAATCCAAACCCACCACAAAACCAAGCTCCGCAGCGGGCTCCGCAAATCCCGAACCGCGGAGCCCACACCCAGAGAGGAAGAGGGAGGGGCAACGGGCCGCCCCCTCAAAACCAAAACTCTCGCCCACGCTTGTTTTACTGTTCGTTCCACGGAAAACAGCCTCATCATTCCACATACAACTGTCCCGAAACCAAAAGAACTCTAGAAAGAATGGCCGAAGAAAAAAGGGCCGCCCAAACCCAGTATCAGCCACCGCCACCTAAACCTATCAATCACACCTGGCCTCAACAACCTTTTCAACAAAACCCATATCCCACTACACCTCCGCTACATCCTTACAGCCAAGGAAACCCAAACTTTTTCCAAACCAGCGCATACAGCCAACCACAGCCAGCATGGCAAGCACCAACACCACAACAATACCAGCCGCAAAACCAACAAAACGCTCAGCCAATGCAGCAGATCCCACCTCCGCCACCCGGCATGCCAAATGTAATTCCAAAGGCGGAGCCGCCAAACCCAAGAAATGATCCCAAAGCCCTACCAACCTAAAGCTCCATCATGGCCATCTCCCAAACCGAAGCTCAAAACCAGGAAAACTCCTATCGCCAAATGTTCCCAATTGTGTGGGGGGGTCATCCCTCGAATTCGAAAATAAGAGGATGATAAGGAACTACTTCAGAGAAGTGCATACTATAGTCCAAGATGGACCCCCAGTCAAGCCACCCTGGGCGCATGTACCCATCACCTTCACAGAAGAAGATTTCAAACTGAAAACAGACGCACACAACGATGCCATGGTCATCAAGACAATTATCGCAGGCTGCGAAATTCGGGAAGTCCTGATAGACAACGGCAGCTCCACGGACATACTTTTCACCAAAACTTTCAGAGAAATGAAGATAGACCCACACTTGCTACAAGAAGCAGATGTTCCACTTCTGGGCTTCAGGGGGAAACCTGTCAGAGCACTAGGAAAGATTACGTTACCTGTCTCCTTCGGGAATCTTGACAACCCAAGAACGGAGTTGATCACATTCGATGTAGTTGAAATGCACTATCCCTACTTGGCCATCCTAGGCAGGGGCTTCATCAACAAGTTCGATGCAGCGGTCCGACAATTGTTTTTATGTATGAAAATTCCAGCACTGAAAGGGGTCATCACTGTATTTGGTGATCAGCAGACAGCAAGAGACATTGAAAAAGGCATATCACCGGGCCAAAGAAGCATCCACCACCTCACCCAAGCTGAAGCTGACGAAGCCAAGGAAAAAGAGAAGAAGAAAAAATTTGTGGAGCCCAAAAGGGACAAGGAGAAAGTGAACATCAGTGCTGACGGCGAAACAAAAAGGATTCAGTTGGACGTGCATGTCCCAGACAGGGTAGTAACAATCGGAGCGGAGCTGAGTCTGGAAGAGGAACGAGAATTGTTAACATTCTTGGCCAAAAATCAAGATGTGTTCGCATGGTTAGCCCATGACCTGAAAGGAGTTGACCGAGACATCATCGAGCACATGCTCGAAATGGACAAGAACGTCAGACCCAAAAAGCAAAAGCTTCGCAAAATGTCCGACGAAAAGGTCGAAGCCGTGAAAGCTGGAGTGCAAAGGCTATTAGACGCCAATGTAATTCGCGAAGCCAAATACTCAACCTGGCTCGCAAATACAGTCCCTATAAGAAAGAAAAATGGAAAGTGGAGGATGTGTATAGACTTCACAGATCTAAATAAAGCTTGCCCAAAAGATGATTATCCGCTAGAAAGAGTAGACAAAATAGTGGATGACGCAGCAAATAGCGAGATGTTATCATTGCTTGACATGTTTTCGGGCTACCACCAAGTCAGAATTAGAAAGGAGGATGAGGAGAAAACTAGCTTCATCACTCCCTTCGACATCTTTTGCTTCTTGCGAATGCCCGATGGGCTCAAGAACGCAGGACAAACATTCACCAGAATGACAGCTTCGGTGTTTCCCGACCAATTGCGCAGGAATCTATTGGCATACGTCGATGACATAGTTGTCAAAAGCCACAAGCGCGGCGATCACATCTCTGACCTCGCGGAAACTTTCACAAATATGAGAGCCGTGAACCTACGATTGAACCCAAAGAAGTGCGTGTTCGAAGTCCGCCATGGAAAAGTACTTGGATGCCTGGTAGAAACAAAGGGAATAGAAGCTAATCCCGACAAAATACAGGCAATAATGAAGATGGAGGAGCCCAGGTCTCTGAAAGATGTGCAGAAACTCACTGGGAGAATCGCAGCATTGAACAGATTTGTGTCCAAGGTTGCGGAGCGAAGCCTTCACTTCTTCCAAGCACTCAGAAACAACAAAAAGTTTGAATGGGGGCCTGATCAAAGCAAAGCTTTTGCGGAGCTCAAAGTCTATCTCACCAAGTTAACCAAGTTGTGCCCCCAGAGCCTGGTTCCCCCTTGCTACTATACATCTCGGCTTCGCGAATCGCCGTCTGCACAGCATTAATACAAGAAAAAGAAGCGGAAGGGAAGCCAACCCAAGTCCCGGTATATTTTGTCTCCGAAACACACGGGGTCAAAGGTATTCTATTCAGAGCTCGAAAAAATTGTGTATGCAGTGATCATGGCAGCACGGAAACTCAGACACTATTTTGAGTCCCACAAAATCATAGTGGTGACAGATCAACCTCTGCATGAGCTTTTCAATAATAGAGAAGCTTCGGGGAGAATTTCAAAATGGACTCTTGAGCTATCAGAGCACGTGGTTGACTTCGAAAGAAGAAGCGCCAACAAATCTCAAGTCCTAGCAGACTTTGTTGTGGATTGGACTTCACCAGCAAGTCCGAGCTCCGCAGAAATTGAACAGCCATGGATCGCGTATTGCGACGGAGCTTATTGCCACAAAGAAGCCGGAGCTTCGGCAGTTATCACCTCCCCAACAGGGATCAAAATGAGATTCGCAGTCAGGTTGGATTTCCCAGAAAACGAGAGGGCAACAAACAACACAACCGAATACGAAGCTTTGTTCCTCACCCTGAGAAAAATGAAAGCATTAGGCCAGCAGAGCTTCATCGTAAGATCAGACTCCAAGGTTATTCAGGGCCACATAGAAAAAGACAGCGAAGCCAGAGAGCCTGAACTAGTCAAATATCTCACTGCGGTAAGGTCCATGGAGAAACATTTCAAGGGGTTCACAGTTGAACATATCCCAAGAAACTCCAACAACGAAGCCGATGCGTTGGCAAAAGCTGCAGCTCAAAATCAAGCCCTGCCTCCGGATGTTTTCTATGAGGTCCTCACAACACCTGCTGTAAAGGAACCCAAAGCCAAAACAATCAACGTTATAGAGAAATATGATTGGAGAGCATCAATCTTGGCTTTCTTAAGAGGTCACTACGAGCCCACCGAGGAAGTGTCCTTGAATCACATGAAGCAAAGAGCCCGGAGCTACGAGATAATCGATGGGGAACTATACAAATCTGGCATATCAGCCCCTACCTTGAGATGTATCAGCTTCGATGCAGGGAAGGATCTGCTAAAACAAATTCACTCAGGATTCTGCGGAGCTCACATAGGTTCTAGAGCTTTGGCCTAGAAGGCACTAAGGCAGGGATTTTACCTGCGAAGCTTGCCAGAAAAATTCCAGCAATCAGAGAAATCCTTCGATGCCCACGCAGTTGATACCACCCTCCTGGCCATTGCAAAGATGGGGAATGGACTTAGTCAGACCTCTCCCAGCAGCGTAAGAAAACTGCAGATTTGCAGCTGTCGCCGTAGACTATTTCACCAAATAGGTCGAAGCTAAGCCGCTGGCCAGCATCACGTCTCGCAACATCCAAAAGTTCTTTTGGCAAAGCATAATCTGCAGATTCGGGGTTCCTAGGGAACTAACTGTGGACAATGGAAGGCAATTTGATTGTAATGATTTCAGGGAATTCTGCCTCACCATGGGAACGAAGTTAAAATTCGCTTCTGTATATCACCCACAATCAAACGAGGCAGTGGAAAGAGCAAATGGCCAAATATTCTCCAGTATAAAGAAATGCTTGTTCAACCAGAGAAAGGGAAAATGGGTAGACGAGCTGCCAAAGGTAACTTGGTCTCACAACACTAGTGTCTCAAGGACTACAAGTTTCTCACCTTTCAAGTTTCTATTTGGCTCTGAAGCCATGACACCAGAAGAGATCAAAAACCAAAGTTTACGAGTCCTGAAAGTGCAAGATTTGGGCTTCGAGGAAGCAGAGAAAGATTTGATTGAAGTAGACATACTTCAAGCTACTGAGAACTTGGAAAAATATCAACAAGAGACCAAGAAATGGAGGGACAAGAAAGTTGTAAGAAAAGAAATACTGGTAGGGGACTTGGTCATCAAGAAGAAGAAAATTTTTGACAATCCAGGAAATTTATAAGAACCTTGGGAGGGCCCATTCATCGTAACAAAAAGCATTAGACCAGGATCTTTTTACTTGGCAGATCAGTTGGGCAACACGTTGCCACACACTTGGAACGCGGATAGCCTTCTCAAGTACTACCCGTAGAAACAAGACAATGTAAAGCTCTAGCTTCGTAAACTTATAAACGGAGCCGGAGCTTAGTTATCTTACGTTTTTTCTTCTTTCTTTACATTTCTCAACACTTTACATTTCCAAGATCCGTACTCTTTTCCTTGCTAAAAGGGGACTCCAAATCAGGAGGCAAGGTTTTTAATGAGGCGGATCTATGTATTAAATTTCAGTCTTAATGAAATTACATTCCCCTTAAAGTCCCGTGTTATTTACTTTCAGCAATTTACTTCCAGTCATTTACTTATCGCAAAGGGGGTTTCTGCCCAAAGAGCAACGAAAAGCAACAAGCTTATACACGTTGTCTCATAAAAATCTTAGCACTCATGCCTAAGTACCAAAAAATCCCACAACAACAGACTAAGTTGCGGGATCAGTTATCTTCTTCAAAAAGAGTACTGAAGACTCGAAAGCAATCCTGTGGTCGAAAAAGCAACAAGATTGATGATATTCGTCCATCAAAGAGAAAGTCTGCGAAGCTCGGAGCAAGCTTCGCTAGACTTTGACCTTTTCAGAAAGCTTATATATCCTACGAAATGTTACAAAAGAATCCCATACAGCAACAGAAAAAGTTGCGGGGTCAATTGTTTCTTTTCTAAGATCATTTGCGAACACGAAAAGTAAATCTTTCAGTCGAAAAGCAACAAGATTGCTAATATTCGACCATCGGAAAGAAAGTCTGCGAAGCTCAGAGCAAGCTTCGCTAGACTTTGAGCTCTTTTAGAAAGTCCACCCTTCCTATGAAAAAGTTGCAAGCTTTATGAGTATCTCTCCAGGTAGGGGCTTCGTGAAAAAGAGCAAAAAAAGGGGGTGACGTTTTCTTCAAAAACAAAGTTAGTTTTTCGCTCTTTTTCCGAAGCTAAAAAAACGTCAAAGTCAACCTTCCCACATAAAGTTGGTTACAAAGAAAACCGTTCTAAAAAAGGAGGTGACGTTTTCTTCAAATAGGGCCAACAAAAAATCAAAACGAACAAGTAACCCTAAAAATGAAAAAGAGAATGGCAACAAAGCCAATAACATTTTACAATTTTCATGCACAACCATAAGTATTTTTGCCCCCAAGTTTACTCGCCGCGCAGGGTGTTACAAAAGCAACAATTCAGAAAAGTCTCAGGCTTAGGCATCTTTATCTTCAGCACCCTCATCTTCCGCACCTTTCTGGACGCCGGAGCTCGAACCACCAGGGGCTGCGCTCGCAGGGGATCCACCACCCTCGTTGTCATCTTCACTCGAGTCCGATCCCAGTGCCTCCTTTTCCTTAGCTTGCAAAACAAAAAAAATAAGTAATCCAAAACAAAGGAGGAAAGAAACTTAAGTAAAAAATCATCGATATAATTGTTTACCTCCACCAAAAGCCGACGCGCCACGGCCTTAGCATGTTCTTGCCCGGACGCCTCCCAGAACAGAGTCAAGAAATTTTTCTTGATCACTTGAACATTCTTCGAAGCGACCTCACACTCAAGTTCTTCTGCCGTCGGGAACTTGTAGTTCCTAGCTCCCAAAGCTAGAAAATCTGTGCATTCGATCCTTTCGAGCAGTCCAAGCAAGGTTTCCACACACATCGAAGCTGCGTAATCGCTGGCACCGGTCATCACGCCAGGGAGATGATCAAACTCTTGTTCCATCCATTCAAATATAGCCTTAGCGTCTTCGTCACCGGGGAAGGGCAGGGGCTCCGCGCCGAACTCCCCTAGAGCATGAGAGTACTTTTCATACAAAACTTTGAAATTCTTCTTCAAAACTTCTTCAGCCGCATTTATAAAGTTGTTCTGCCCCTGAACTTCTTTTTTAAGTTCTTCAATTTCGGTTTTTTGCGCTTCCTTTTCCTATTTTAAAGACTCAATGGTATGGCCATCATCTTCCACTATCTTTTTGAACTCCTCAAGCAGGTTGTCACGCTTCTCCACATCTTCATTCAATTTCTCCGCTGCAGCTTGATAAGTCTTGACGTTATCTTTCAAGATTTCAATCTTTTCCTCTTGCAACTTGCGAATCTTAACTAGAGCCACGTTTTCTTCTTTTAGCCTGATGATCTCACGGCTGAGATCAACGTTCGTGGCTTCGGACGCCAAGAACTTTTTCTCTTGAGCGCGATATTTTTCAAGCAACTTCTGGCTGGAAATCATCGATTTATAACAGAGCTCCGCCGATAAACCAGCCAAGTTACCAGCCTCCATGTCTTCTATAGATTTCTCATAAACTGCAGAAAATTTATAACACTTTCAGCCTGTTTTAACTTTCAGCGCATAACCAACAAAATAAGAACAAAAGACTAAGAACAAACCTTGAGGATCAAAAGGCACCGAAGGCCCGGCGCTGGTGATGGTCCCCGGTTGCCTCATAATCAAAGAAGGAGCTGGAGCTTCGCGAATCTCCCCGTCTTCTAGATCTTGGCCATCAGGAGCACCATCTTCCACCCACGGAGCATCCACTATGGTTGCGCCTGCAAGCCGAGTAGAATCCCTTAGCTCCCAGAGCACATGGGACTCAATTACACCACTTTCTTTATAAAACGGCAAGCGAACAGATAATAAAGTTTGCAAGTCCCTCATACCAACAGCCTTGTTGTAAGAATAAGTCGAAGGATCGAAGGTACTTTTCTCCGCCAGCACCATCTCCAGTGTATGCCCCTCCACAACACCAGATGAGCTCACAGTCTCGACCAAGGACTGCATGAACTCAGGCGATGCTTTGGTGTCTCCCGAGGCTTCGGGATGATCGCCTAAGCGTAAAGAGCTCTCCCCCTTGTCCTGAACATTCTCGGCTCCGGGGAGTTTGGTACCCTCATCAGCTGTTTCCAAGCCACCAACATGTCCCGTGGCAGGAGGATCTTCAGCAGTTTCCTTGGGGCTGGATACAACAGTTTTCTCCACTTCAGGCTCGGCTGCGCATTCCTTGTTTCCATCATCGCCGGCCCCCGAATGAAGAAACTCCAGGGTATTAGAGGAACCAAGGATATTCACTATGCGGCACGGTTGCCTCGGTTTTAAGCCAGTTTTTTTGCGATGAAGTCCGGGCTTCGCCGCCTTCTCGGCAGAAGGGTCGCTCTCTTGTATCGCAACCTGTTTCTTCTTAGCACGCTCAAGTTGGCTCGTCTTCGAAGAAGACACCGGAGCCAAAACTTTCTACGCATCGACAGCGGCGGCCTCGCCAGACAGCTCCGAAGAAGCTACAGACTTATTCTTCTTCAGTGCGTCAGCCGCCTCAGACACGGCCTGAGTCGAATCACGGGCACGCTTAGAAGAAGCATTGGGCTTCGTACGGTCTTCCACTTCAACACCAAGTTCAGAAAAAATACGGTTGACGTGACGACCTCCAGTAGGTAGCTTTCGCGAAGCTTGGTACTCCGCCTCGGTATAAGGACCAAGCAAGTCCACCACTCGGCGCTCCACTTCACCCACGAATTCATGAGCGTTCTTTCCTTCAGGCATCTTCAGCTCGAAGCGAGGGAAAGGAATGGCCTTCGAAAACCAATCAACTGAAAGCCACTTAACCTCCTTAGGGTTCCAGCCAGCGGAGAGGGGCCAAATATTGGCAGCAACAAACTCCTCAGCGACATCACGACCAGGAAGAAATTGCGAAGCCAAAAGAAAGGCTTTCTCACAGTCCTTGAAACCTCTGGTCTTCTCAAAGTCAGGGCTTGTTATATAACTCAAAGGAGTCATTGTTGTAAAGCTGAAAGGATAATAAGCAACACCATCAGAGTCGCGAGGCATATTGACTTTCACATAGAACCAGTAGTTCAACCAGTCATCATCCCATTTGTTCTTGTGAGCAGGGCTGAGCTCCACTCTTTCTATATCCTTCTTTGTATTCCTCCTCCGGGTTGTGAAAGTGATACACCCAAAATGATTCTCGTAAATAGCAGGATCACCATCCACTCGAAAGTTTTGCTTTTGAATGTAGAGCTCGTAGAACCAAACAAAAGCCTCAGTGTCCACCCATCCGTCGCAAGAACGCACGACAAAAAAGAACTTAGACAATTGCACAAACGCATTCAGCGTTAGTTGGTGCAATTTGACGCTGTAGCGATCAAGAATCTCAGGCAGGTGCCGGGAACAAGGAAACCTTAAGCCAGCATTCAAGAAATCACGGAAAACCACAGCTTTGCCAGCTTTGGGCTCCGGAATTGTTTCACCCTCTGGACAGTGAGCAACACCTTCCGGGAAAAACCCCTTTTCCTCATAAAATTTGATCAAGTTTTCAGAAACTAGCGAAGCTCTGAGAGCAAAACATGGAGTTTTAGATTACTTCCCAGCCATCAGTTCCGACAGCAAAGCTTCCACTCTAGAAATATCCTCACCCAGATCGATCTCCTTATCCTTGGCCGAAGGCGACGGCTCGTAATCAACAATATTGCCCGCCGGCTCTTCTAGGGCTTCGACTGGCACGACGGAAGCAGCTATTTCTTCTTCAGTCATTGGCCGCGTGGTTTCTTTCGTGCGGGCCAGGACTGGTGGAAAGGATTGAGCTCTGCAAAAGAAGCAAGCGTCACAACTCGGACGAAATCACGTAGCTCGCTTAGCAGCATAAGTAAGCAGGAAAGGAGGCTTAGCTTCGGCACAAGTAAGAAAGCAGGGGACCCTGACCCCCCTTATATAGCCTGAGGAGAGAGAAGGAGCGCAACAGTCTCGAAATACGAACAGACACCTCAGGAAAGAGCGGTTTTCTGTCATTTTTAGGGAAGAAATCACGTGAAGCCGCTAGGTTGTGAAGCCCGCAAACTCCCCGGAGCCGAAGGTGACGTTTTCTTCATCTTCAAATCACGGAGCAAAGTCGAGGAGAAGGTTAAATCTTGTTGTTCAAACGCTTCTCCTCGAGGGGCTACTGTTGGGGCAGTAGAAAACCTCACCTCTGGGCACCGGGGATTTGCCAGATAAACAAAACCATTGGGCTTCGATTTCTTTCTGGAAGAGTCAATGCAGGCTCTGGGCTTCGCAGACTTATAAGGAGAAAGTCCAAACCACACAAGAGGATGCGAGGGTTAGCACAAGGAGCATGCCCTCTGCGAAGAAAGGAAGCTAAGCTCCGGGGCGTTTGTTGACACCAAGGACCCCGGAACGACTATTTGTTCGAAAGGATATCCAATGTTTATGGTCTCTTTTTCAGGAAGAACTAAGAGGTTTTGGCTTCGAAGACTCTAACACAAATCAGATGGTAAAAAGTTAACACCGATGCAAGGCTTTTTGTTGCAGGAAGGATTTCAGAGCTCCCGAAGGTAGCTCGAGAGGGCGGAGGTCGCGACTCCGTCAAAGCCCCGAGCCTGCCCATCTTTCTCCACCCTCGGGCTCCGAAGGCCAAAACTACACAGCGTATAAAGCGACGGGAAGAACAAGATGGCGAAGCTCGGGGCTTCGCTAGGATCCTACCACGAATACTCGGTCAAAAGCTGTTCCAGCACGGAATTTCTTCCGGTCTTTGCGGCGTATCTTCCGCTCCGCGATCTCCAGCAAGACTTGCGCTCCGCAAAACACGGCGTTAAATCCGCGATGAGCGTGAAAAACCAAGTTTGCCCTCGAATATTCTTGTTAGGTATTAGGGTTTTGGGGTATACTTGGAATGTAAATTTAGTCTTTAGGCACTATAAAAGGAGGCCCTCTCCTCATTGTAAGGGGACGGCCATTTTGGAAAGTTGGATGTGTAATGTGTAAAGGAAAGTCGATCATTTAATACAATCGAACGCAAATGCTTTAATCGTGAATTGTTCATTGTGTAACCCTAACTCTGTCCGGGGGTTTTTAGTACCCAACACCCCTCGGGCATTCGCAAGAAACAGAAGATGCCGAAGGGAGTAATGAAACTGGTTTTTCCTCATCATCTTTCCTTATTTGACTTGGTGGTACCCCGAGAACATGTCGAGTAGTGACAGCATTTCGCTGTTGGCTGCGTCATCAACTATTTTGTCCACCCTTTCTAATGGATAATCGTCCTTTGGGAAGGCTTTGTTCAGGTCTGTGAAGTCTATACACATCCTCCATTTTCCATTTTTCTTTTTTACCGGGACTGTGTTCGCAAGCCAGGTTGAGTATTTGGCTTCGCATATCACATTGGCGTCCATCAATCTTTGTACTTCCGCTTTCACTACTTCGACCTTTTCGTCGGACATTTTGCGAAGCTTTTGCTTTTTGGGCCTGATGTTCTTGTCCATTTCTAGCCTGTGCTCGATGATGTCTCGATCAACTCCTTTCAAGTCGTGGGCTGACCACGCAAACACATCTTGATTTCTGGCTAGAGACATTAACAAATCTTGTTCTTCTTCGAAGCTTAGCTCAGCTCCGATTGTTACTGCCCTGTCTGGCCTGTGTGCGTCCAACTGAATTTTTTTGGTCTCGCCGTCGGCGCTTATGTTTACTTTCTCCTTGTCCCTTTTGGGCTCTACAAACTTTTTCTTCTTCTCTTTTTCCTTGGCTTCGTCAGCTTCGGCTGGGGTGAGGTGGTGAATGCTTTTCTGGCCTGGTGATATGCCTTTTTCAATGTCCCTGGCCGTCTGTTGATCACCAAATACGGTAATGACCCCTTTGAGCGCTGGTATTTTCATGCATAAGAACAACTACCGGACTGCTGCATCAAACTTGTTGATGAAGCCCCTACCTAGGATGGCTAAGTAAGGATAATGCATTTTCACCACATCAAATGTGATCAACTTAGTTCTTGGGTTGTCAAGATCAGGGTTCGCCAAACCGCCAACCGGGCGGTTTTTTCAACTAAAAAACCGGGCCAGTAACCGCCCAAACCACGCGGTTAGCCGCAACGTGCGGTTTGCTAGGGTCGGTTTGGTCCGGCTAACCGTGGTATTTAGCAACCGTGCCGCAGTGGTTCGCGCGGTTTACCGCGGTCACCGCGCGGTTGCGGTCGGTTTGGCGAACCCTGGTCAAGATTCCCGAAGGAAACGGGCAGTGTGATTTTCCCCAGTGCTCTGACAGGTTTTCCCCAGAAGCCCAGAAGTGGTATATCCGCTTCTTGCAACAAATGTGGGTCGATCTTCATTTCTCTGAAAGTTTTGGCAAAAAGAATGTTCGCGGAGCTGCCGTTGTCAACTAGGACTTCTCCTATTTCCCATCCAGCAATGATTGTTTTGATAACCATGGCGTCGTTGTGTGATGCTGTTTTTAGAGTCAAATCTTCTTCCGTGAAAGTGAGGGGCACATGCGCCCAAGGTGGCTTCACTAGGGGTCCGTCCTGGACTATGGTGTGTACCTCTCTGAAATAGTTCCTTCTCATCTTTTTGTTCTCAAACTCGAGGGACGACCCTCCCGCGATTGGAAACATTTGTCAATAAGTACTTTCTTGATTCTGAGCCTCGGTCTGAGAGATGGCCATGATGGAGCCGAAGGTTGGCAAGGCCTTTGGATCGTTTCTAGGGTTGGCTGGCTCCACTTTTTGGAACCACATTTGGTATACCGGGCGGCGGAGGTGGGATTTGTTGCATGGGTTGAGTGTTTTGCTGATTTTGTGGCTGGTAGTGATGTGGTGGTGGTGTTTGCCATGTTGGTTGTGGCTGATTGTATGCGCTAGCTTGCAAGAAGCTTGGGTTTCCTTGGTTATAAGGGTGCAGCGGAGGTGCGGTGGGATATGGATTTTGTTGGAAAGATTGCTAAGGCCAAGTGTGGTTGATGGGTTTAGGTGGGGTGGGTTGGTGCTGGGTTTGAGCGGCCCTCTTTTCTTCGGCCATCCTTTCCAAGGTTCTTTTGGTTTCGGAACAGTTGTTTGTAGAGTGATGAGTTTGTTTTCCATGGAAAGAGCAGTAGAACAAACGAGGGTGAAAACTTTGGTTTTGAGGTGGTGGTCCGCTGCCCTTCCCTCTTCCTCTCTGGTTGTGGCCTCCTCGGTTCTGAGTTTGCGGAGCTCGTTGTGGAGCTTGGTTTTGTGGTGGGTTTTGGTTTTGGGTATCTGGCGCGGCTTCGATTGGGAGTACTTGGTTTGGTGGGTACGGAGCTCTATTGTTTTGTACACTTTGGTGTGAAGGAACCCATTCTTGCTCTCTCTCGGTTTGCCTTAGGCGATTTCTCTCGTCCACTCTTCTCCTGTGATCTTCATAAGATCTACAATATTCTTCGAGCTCCGCCAAGAGTGCTTGCATTGTCTTTGGCTTTTTCCTTGAGAGATGTGATGTTGTTTGCCCTGGAGTTAGCCCCTTGATACAGGCGGCTATGGCAACCTTCTCTGAAACGTCTGGAGTTTGGGATTTTAGCTGGAGAAATCTTCTTACATAATTTGCCAAAGGTTCCTTGTCCTTTTGGATACAGTAGAACAGGTCCCCCTCATCTGTGGTTGCGGCTTGAAAGCCTTGGAAGTTTTGTATGAGTTTGGTTTTAAGGTCGACCCAGTTGTAGACTGAGTGTGGGGGTAGGAGCAAGTACCAGTTTAACGCCGCGCCTTCGCACGCTATGATGAATGATTTAGCCAAAACAACTTCATCACCTCCAGCCGAAGCCACAGCAGCTTCGTAACTCATTATGAACTGCCTTGGGTTTGTCAGTCCGTTGTACTTTGGCAAAGAAATTGTTTTGTAGGAGAAAGGCCATGGTGCTGTTTGCAAACCAATGGATAGAGGCGAGGTTGAGTCAACGGACAAGAACATTCCTGCGGTGTTGTGGGTTGGGAAATTGAATAGTATATTTTCGTTTTGCGGAGGTGGGTCTTCCTCGTGGTTTTGGGTGGGACTTGGCGGCGTGTGCCGGTGGGAGTGCAGTACATCGAGCTCTTCTTGCATTCGAGCCAGTTGCATCTTCGCAGCCTTTAACTTTTTGATTTTTTTCATCAGCTAGTTTCTGAGCTTCGAGCTCTAGAGCTATTCTCTCCTTCTCCCTCTTCATGGCTTCGATTTGCCTTAACACTGAGTCCAGCTCCCTTTCGGCTGCGCCTTCCTTGTCGTTTCTGGGTCTGAATCTTGTGTGGCCTTTCCTGCTACCTTTCTTTTTTCGCTTCGCGTCCGCGCAAGGTCTTCGTCCTCCGGCCTGGGCTCCGGACCAATTATGATTCTTTTTTCCTTAGCAGTCATTCTGGGTTCTTCTTGGTTAACAGGCTTCTTTTTTGAGGGTGCCATCGTGGGTTTCTTGGTGGCTAAGAACACGGTGGGCACCTCTGTTGGGTACACTGATCTCCCAACAAGATTAGGGCGGAGTGGAGAACAATTCTTAATTGACTCGTTCGTAACCGTTTGCATTAATTAGACAACATTCCTTAAAACATTACACTTTCCGCTTTCCAAATGGGCGACCCCTTTACAATGAGGAAGGGGCCTCCTTTTATAGTACCAAAAGACTAAATTTACATTCCGAGTATACCCCGAAACCCTAACACCTAACAAGAATATTCGGGGGCAAACTTAGTTTTTTACACTTGGCACAGATTTAACGCCGTGGTTTGCGGAGCGCAAGTCACGCCGGAGACAATGGAGCGGAAGATGCGCCGCGAAAACCAGAGGTAGTTCTGTGTTGGAGCAGCTTTTGACTGAGTCTTCGCGGTTGAATCTTCGAGAAGCCCAAGGCTTCTCCAACTTGCTTCTCCTGATGCTCCATCTACTGTGCACCCTCGAGCTTCGGAGCTTGACCCTGCAGGCGGGGAGTGACGGGCCGGCTCGACCCCTTGGCGCAGCCGCGACCTTCGCCTTCCTGAGTTACCATCGAGAGCTCCGAAATCCTTCTTGCAATAAAAAGCCTTGTGACGATGTTAACTTGTCACCACCTGATACGTGATAAAGTTGCCGAAGCCTAAACTTCTTAGTCTTTCCTGAAAAAGAGATCATTGAGATTAGATGTTTTTTAGACAAATAATTATTCCGGAGTCCTTGGTGATAACAAAAACATCCCGGAGCTCTACTCCCTTTCTCTGCGCGCTAACCCTCGCGTCTTCTTGTGTGGTTTAGGTTTTCTCCTTAGAAGTCTGCGAGGCCCAAAACTTATGTTGATTCTTCCAAAAAGAAATCAAAGCCCAGAGGTCTCGTTATTCTGGCAAACTCTCGGTGCCCAGAGGTGAGGTTTTCTACCGCCCCAACACTCTACTCACCCTCATAACCAAAAAGCCCGACCCGGTCGCCCTCTCGGATTATCCCCATCAGCCTCATCCATAGCTTTGGGAAGCTCTTCTCAAAAGTAGCAGCCAACCGCTTCGCCCCCCACCTTCCTTCTCTCATCTCCCCAAACCAGAGTGCTTTTATCAAAGGTCGCCTCATCCATGATAACTTTCATTATGTTCTTGGCACAGCCAGAGTGCTTTTGAGTCGGAAGCTTCCTAGGATCATGTTCAAGATTGACCTAGCTAAAGCTTTCGACTCGGTCGGGTGGGTCTTTCTCCTTGAGCTCCTCTCCGCAGTTGGCTGCCCACGCACGTGGACCAACTGGATCTCTGTCATTCTGTCGACCGCCAGCACCAAAGTACTTCTAAACATTGTCCCGGGGCAGTGGATCTGCCATGGTCGTGGCCTCCACCAGGGAGACCCCCTCTCTCCTATGCTTTTTGTGCTGGTCATGGAATGCTTCCATGCCCTTTTCCGCAAAGCGGAGTCCCGCAGTCTACTCCTAGACCTCGGTAGAAACATCCACTTTCGAGCCTCTCTTTATGCGGATGACGTGGTCGCTTTCTTTTCTCCGGTCGAGCTGGACTTGAGGGTCGTCAAGGCGATGTTGTCGCTCTTCGAGAGCGCCTCTGGCTTGGCGGCCAACTTCTCGAAAAGCCAGGTCTACCCCATTAACTGCTCTGAGGACCACATCTCACTGGTTCGCTCTATCCTCTCGTGCACTATCGCCGACTTCCCGTGTACCTATCTTGGGGTACCCCTCTATATTAGGAGGCTACCCAAGGCTGCCTTGCAGCCACTGGTCGATAAGGTCGCCAGACGTCTACCTCCTTGGCAGGGTAGACTGCTGAGCCGCAGGGGTCGCTTGGTCCTCGCCAAGTCCACCCTCTCTGCCATCCCGGTGCATATCTCGATGGCGATTGCCATTGCACCTTGAGCACTACGTGCGGTCGAAACTCTCATCCGAGGCTTCCTTTGGTGCGACACCGAGGTGGCCTCAGGCGGTCGCTGTCTGGTTGCTTGGGTGAATGTCACCTGCCCCACGCGCTGCGGGGGCCTTGGCCTGCCGGACCTTCACGCCTTTGGGATGGCCCTGCGTCTGCGCTGGCTTTGGCTTGCGCGGACAGACCCGGACCGGACTTGGGCGACTTTTCGCTTCTCGGTTGACCGGACCTCACAGGCCTTCTTTGACGCCTCTATCTCTGTGGAGGTTGGAGATGGTACCCGTGCGGAGGACAGCTGGATCTCCGGCTGCTCGATCAAGTCTCTGGCCCCCAACCTCTGGGCGGCGGTCTCGCCGCGGGTGCGACACTCTCGCACGGTCTGTGAGGGGCTGCAGGTTGGGGCGGCTGGACTACGCTGGGTCGCTGACATACACATGCTAGGACGGTGCAGGTCCTTGTGTAGTACCTTACCGTCTGGGATCTGGTGCAGCAGGTCAGGCTCACGTCGAAGCCTGACATATTTATATGGAAAAGGTCGCCCAGTGGGGTTTACTCTACGGCTTCGACTTACTCTGCTCTCTTTCTTGGTCGCGTTGAGATCCTCGGAGCACTGGAAGGTCCAAATGCCGGGGAAGTGCAAGTTCTTCGCCTGGCTGGTCTTGCACGACCACTGTTGGACCTCGGACCGGCTTCACCGCCACGGCCTCAGGGATTCGGATACCTGCGCACTCTGCGCGCAGGATTCAGAAACACTGGATCACCTGATTGTGGACTGTGTCTTCAACTGCGAGACCTGGTTCACGGCGCTCAGGCATGTTCTTCTCCAGGACCTGGCCCCGGACCGTCCCGTCAAGTTCGCGGATTGGTGGTGCTCTGTTAGGAAGCAGGTCGCGAAGGTTCGAAGGAAATGCTTCGATTCCTTTATCTGGTTGGTCGTGTGGTCGTATTAGAAGGAGCGCAACAAATGCGTTCACGACAAAAAAGCTCTCATGCCGGTGGCGTTGGTGTCGACAATCCTGAAGAAGGCTATGTCTTGGGCGCATGCCGGCTTCCTTCCGCTTGCTCGTCTTTTAGGTGTTCGCGTGGCGAGAGCAGTGTAGCCCCCCTACCTCTTTGGTTTTCTTCTTCTTGGCCTGACGTCTCTCTGTACTATAACTAGAAGACTTTTTTCTACTTTCTTAATGAAAAACGTGTTTTGCACGTCTTAAAAAAAATGCTACCCGAGGCTGCGGATGCAGGCGGCAGGGCTGCCGAGCACGGCAGCACGAAAGCCATGACACAAACCATCACTCTGGCCGAGCTCATCGTTACGCCACTATTGAGCTTGTCTGCGTGTTGGTGTTGGTGGTGGACTGGTGGCGTTTCCGTGTTGTTCCGGGTTATGGTAACTGTATAGTCGTTCCTGATGAGCAGAGTCACTAACCCGCAGTCGACACCCGCCGGGTCAGTCACGCGCGAGTGCAAGACTCGCCCAACGTGCGGTCGCTAGCTGGATGAGTGCTCTGGTAGTTCTGTATCCATCCCTGTGCGTGGTCTAGAACCGCACAAATCTGCGGGATGAAAAATCTTGCACATTGATGCAACCTTTGAGGGCGATAGTGGTAAAGCTTGGAGTTTACCAGGTAGACTTTGAATTGCCACCAAGTCACAAATTAACGATTTTTTCTGACGTACAATTCTTCCACAGGTAGCTCTCGATCAGGACCCGGTCCCATACGCCCATTGCTGGGAAATTTGGTTATGTATAACATCAAAATAAAGAAGACGGGCATATGTGTACCATTAAAAGAATTTTTTTATTGTTGTTGTTTTTACCACAATATTTATAATCAAGGGTGGAAATTGTTTTCTATTGCTAATCACTTTCTATAAAACATCATCTGTCAGCAAAGTAGCCTAATATGATGGTTGAAAAATCAAAATATTTATTAGGGAAACCCACGATATAATATCACATATTTTTAAACTAAATTAAAATCAGCTTGCATACTACGCTTCTTTAGTAACTTGAACAATTTCACAAGTGGAACAAGAACATCCCGTCACCCTTTACTTGCACTATGTATGCTCATATGTCCATCGCCTAATAAGCTAAACCTTTAGGACCAATAACAAACCTCGCCAGGGGGTATTTTCTTGTTTTTTTACATAAAACACCTGTGGGAGGTAAACTTGGTGCTAATTTCAAGTCTACACATTTTACAATACTACTTAAGTAATTTTATTTCGCATTTAATTATAGTCCCATTCCGCAACTTGGCCTTGATCCGTGGAGTCTTCCCACAAGTTACCATATAGTAAGACGTGAGCAGCTGAAATGTACTTGAAATCTGTCTCAAATTAAAATAAAATGCACTCGAAAAATGATTGCGGCTATTATTATTAGTCTGCATCTCGATCTCGATCGTCTTTACAGAAAGGGGTGATTGGATAGTAGAATTTATTAGGCACAACCGCACAAGGGACTGAATATGGGCGTATGGTCCAAGTAATTAGCAGTCAGCGATCAATGAGAACATCGTAAGTTTTTAATGAGTCTGACTCGGCCTGTAGCAGTCCAAGTAATTAGCAGTCATCGATCAATGAGAACATCGTAAGTTTTTAATGAGTCTGACTCGGCCTGTAGCAGTCCAAGTAATTAGCAGTCATCGATCAATGAGAACATCGTAAGTTTTTAATGAGTCTGACTCGGCCTGTAGCAACTACTATGAGGGAACTATGGGGCAATATTTCCTACCAGCAAGCTGCAAGCTGGCATGATCCAATTTGGTCAGCAGAAATTTGCGCTACACCTCTGACTCTTCGGTACACAATACTATCATGTACCACTATTTTAAAAGGACTTGTATGTAATAGAAAAAGATCTATTTGTAAGGATAGGACGGTTGAGATTAATTCTGTACCACCGTTTTTTTTGTACGGATGGTATTCATAGGTGTATTGATAGCATATGGGTATTATTGGAAATGAAAAATATTCTTGTTGTAATATATGAAATTGGATATATGAAACGATTTAGGTATTGTATGCGGTATATTTTTATTATACTCGTCGGCGGTATGTTTTTTTCGAATAATATTCATTCACCAAATTACCATTTTACCCAGAGAAAAACCGACAATATCGCCGTACTACCAAAGAGTGGTATTGTGTACCCAAAAAAAGCTCGTAGAACGTACTACAAGTAGAAATAGTTTTGAAACATGCCGAGCTGTATCGATCTAAACGCAAAGGTAATGTATTGGCCTAATGCAAGTTTGATGGAGATGCATCATGATTGCTCTCCAGACCCGTAGACGAATGAGTTGGTGACAACAACTTTCACTGATTTTCTTGGTTTTCTTCTATTCTTTGCTTGTCTTTGTTTGTGGTTGCTTCGTTGGAACCTAAAATACCTTCGAAGTTCATTCTAAACATTTGGTTAGTCCCAATAACCATGTTGTACATGAATCACCAAATTGAACATATGACTTATTACTTATTAGGATCATGTTCGCTACAATATGTTATTGATTACTTGTATGAGTATCATGTATGATATGAATGAATCAACTTAAAAGCGGAAATATTCAGCAAGCACAACAGCTCGTCATGCACAATCAACCATATGAGCTTTTTTTTACTTAATTCAAACACTGCCCTACTGGCCTGCTTACATAAACACGAAATCCACCAAGCCATTCCATTTTATTAGCCAAAAGCAACCGTTTGTGCATTGTGCCGTGTAGTAGTCTTATCCATTACAGAGAATAAAAGTTCAAAGGCATGGTACACAATGTGCAAAAATACATATTGAGTACATATTATACAACTCTGGGATACTCCTTTCTAGAGCGATAGAGGGGAAATGCAGTGTAGTTCTCGAATAGACATGTTACTGTGTAAATTCTTCACAGACACATGCAGATGATACATATATCCTAGCGAGCCCTTGAACATGTTACTATCTATATGAAATTAGCGTGGCAAGTTGATTGATGACGCAAATTCAAGGTCCAGACTGCACCCAGAAATGCCTTGAGGTGTTGACTGAGAAGCATTATTAACAGTGTCGATACGTGCATGTTGGTTCCTAGCATTGGCGTATAAAAAAGGCTCTATCTCTTCATCGCTTCTAGGTAAATTCTTCGATTTTCTTAGCATTTTAGTTCTTAGGAACTGCAACCTCATCTGTACTTCTTTCATTGTTGGCCTCTCTCCCCCTTTGAACCTCAAGCATGCTTCGGTAAGTGAGGCAATATCATCAATTTCTTCCTGTTCTGCCTCTTGTACAACCTGTGAATCTATTATTTCCCTCAGTTTTCCTTCTTGATTCCCTTCAACAAAGTAACGAGACAAGCTTTGCTTCGCACCTAAATCATTGATAAAAATTGGTTTCTTCCTTGTCAAAAGTTCCACAAGTATCACTCCAAAACTATAAACGTCACTCTTCTCAGTTAGTTGGCTGGTATGATAGTACTCTGGATCAAGGTAACCAAATGTTCCTTGGACAATTGTCACCACATGAGTCTCGTCGAGTGAAAGAGATCTTGAAGCACCAAAGTCAGAAATCTTTGCGGTGAAGCTGTCATCTAGAAGTATGTTGGAGGACTTCACGTCTCTGTAAAAAATTGGTATGGCAGCTGCAGAATGCAGATAGGAAAGTGCTCCTGATGCTTCCGCCGCTATCCTAATGCGATCATTCCATGTTAGCAAGCACTTAGAACTAACATCAAGGTGAAGGAGGTCATATAGTGTACCATTGGATATAAACTCATATGGGCTTTGCTTAGGTACTCCCAAATAAGTGTGGACCGTTGATCTAAGAACATATTACCTGTAAGGAGGTAATATGAATAATAATTATTATTTTAAATCTAATAATTGGAGAGGATATTAACTGCCTGCAAATCATGGGACGCACGCACCCACGATGATGTCCGCTCGCAACACCCATGCATGCACGTTCGTAACGAATGGGAACGGACAATTAAATTGTTTTTCAAAACAAAATGAACCTGGTACGTGACATAGCCTGTACGACCCTGACATGCATGCGCGTTCGTAACGAGTTTGCGTGAACGGAAAAATTGAACCTGCTATTGTTTTTTTTGAAAAAAAAAACTGAACCTGATACGGGACACAACAGCTTGTACGTGATATGGAAGAACAACGTGACACAATAGCCTGTACGTGACAACTCAACCTGCTTGCTACGTTTTTTAAAAAATATTATGCTACGTCCCCTTTCTTATTTAACCCTCTCACGTTTAGGTTGGCCATTCTGTTTACAAAGGTTAGAAAAACATTGATGCAATCGAAATGGCTCATCTCATGGCCAAATTCACGGTCCAGTTGGAACACAAGCGAACACAGTCATTGTCTTCACGACTCCACCCCTACCAGACACGTCTCTAATCTAAATAAAAAAAACAGACACGTTTCCTGTCTCCCTTCCGCCGCGAGGAGTGCGTGACTACCATTTTTATTTATTTCCTCAATATTTTAATTCTCTACAGATTTTATCTATTATTCTATAGAAAATTAGATGGTTATGAATCGTTTTAAGATCTTACCTCCTACCAGGTAAGGGGAGTACCTAAGCACAGCCTAACTCATATACAAGCAAGGGCACCTCTGATTCAAGACAACAGCCGAATAGCTTCACGACATTACGGTGGATTATCTGAGACAAGATGGCAACTTCATTGATAAATTGGTCTATCTCTATTTGCTCGACAATTTTGGATTTCTTGATGGCCACCACACGCTGGTCAGATAGAATTCCTTTGTAAACGGTGCCATGTCCTCCACGACCAAGGATACGAGCTAGTAGGGTCAAAGTTGTTTGTTGCTTCCTCTAGTTCATCGAAATACTGGTTGTTGTTCCATCAGTTTAAACCAGTATTATTACAAAACCCTTGAGTTTGCAGTACCTCGCCGCGGCACCTACTCATACAAGAGCCGATGGGATTCCCCACATAATCGAACAAATCGACATCGAAATCACAGCCAAGGACGAAGAAAGCGTTATAATCAATGATAGTAATACCCTTTGCCGGAGCCTCCCAGGATATACTGTAGTTGTTCGTACCTGATCCCGACGTAATGTTGACGAACATAGGAGCCTCAATGGAGGAACCATATATGCCAGTAATTTGAGTTGTGCTGTTGCCCAGAAACAGCTTTGGAGGTTGATTGGTGTGGTCGCAGGTAAGCTCGAATCCTTGCCGGAAGCAGCGCGCCCCTATGCCGAAGGGGTAGGAGATATTGACAACCCCGCAGCTGGAGGGGCAGTGAGCAGCTAGTGAGGCAGCTGAAGGGATATGCAGCAATCCTCCGCTACCCGAGGCTGCTGAGATGCAGGCGGCATGGCTACCAAGCACGCCAGCACGAAAGCCATGGCGCAAACCATCACTCTGGCCGAGCTCATCGTTACGCCACTACTGAGCTTGTTTGCGCGCGTGTCAGTGGTGGACTGGTGGCGTTGTTCAGGGCTATGGTAACTGTATAAAGGCATCCCCTGATGAGCAAAGTCACTAACCCGAAGTCGTCGCCCGCCGGGTCAGTCACGCGCGAGTGCAAGACTCGCCCAACGTACTTGTGGTTGTTACAAAATTAGCATTAGCATGGTTTAAGATTAATTTGATTCCCGAAATACTACTAGCACTAAGAAACAGATAGTACTTCAAAAATATAAGAGGGATCAACAAATCCTACACATGCTAGGAAAACAATTAAGGAACATGTCCAAATATCCATCACGGCATGTGCAGGGAGAAATGCAGTCGATATACTTACAGTGTAACCCACGCGAAGTTGATGACGGCTGGAAGTCGAAGACGATGTAGAAGCAGACGTAGTCGATGTAGACGTGGACGAAGTCGGAGTAGAGGAAGCAGTGACGAGCGGTCGCGAGTACGCTTCCCAGAAACCTGATCGCCGGCACCCGTGCAGACCTTCAGATGACCGGCGTTGGTTCGGAGACACTGCTCTCCCTCTATCCGCTGCACGGCGGACGGAGGAATGTCAGTAGCTCGGACGGCGGCGCGCGCAGCAGAGTAGATGAGAAAGGCGAGTTGTGGCGTGAGTCCTCCCCGTCAACAGGACGTCTCCTCTTATAGGGGAGGGACGCAACCGCCCTTGTTTCGATCTGCCAGATATCCAGGAACCGCCCCTGGTATCTCTCGACGTCCACCCCACGAAGTCGCCGTATGTTCGAGGACGTGCTTATCCCCCTCCGAGGGCAGACGTGGCAGTCTAGGTGTTGGCGATGTGGACCAAACAAAACAGCAAAAAGAGAATTCCTGGATAAACACGTCGCGATCGCGCATCGTCGCAAGTCAAAAGTCATGCGATAATCACGTGTAAAATACGCGATACGCGTGCGCGTTCTCTTTTCTATTGTCAATCACTTGGAGTACTCTACAAGAGCCTTCCTTATAAGTTGGTCCTCATCTCCATAGAATAGCAAGGTGGCACTAAACCCTTATGCATTCTCTCCACACCACGTTGACTTTCCTAGATGAAATAGTGGCCCAATGAATTGCAGCTCAATGGCTGTCACAACAAAGTGTTGGGCCATATATTCCAACAGTGGTCGTCATTACCTGGACGTTTGTTTAAGACAGTCCTAATGGAGGAAACTAACACGGTTTTCATAGCATAAGAAATTATCTATTGAAACTATTATTCACAGTGGTAGTGTCTTCGAGTAATAGTTGTTTTCTCTTTCTCTCTCATTTCACCAATGTGGAGTGTTACATTAACTCCATAGAAACTAGTGGTTTCTTCCCAATGACAAATTCATAATTTCTTTTGCATTGAGTTAAGAGTAGACATAGTTTCTCTACGAGGAAACCATTTGTATGATCTGTGCTCTCTTTCCTCATTAATTAGGCTGCCACATCACCATTTTGCTTAGTTGGCAAGCTATTTAATAGAAATAGAAACTACCATATATTAATACTCTATTGGGAGTGCCCTCAGTTGGGTGAAAGGGGGTGAAAGTTTTTGCATTGGACCGCGTGCACAGAGAGAAGAAATGAACTGACACGATTCTCTAGGTGAGAATTTTTGGTGAAACTTTTGGAACTAAACAGGTCATGCCCTGTTTAGTTTCAAAACCGTCACCAAAAGTCTTCACCTAAAGAACCGTGTCAGTTCATTTTTTCTCTCTGTGCATGCAACCTAATGTAAAAATTTCACCAAAAGTTGAGTGCTCTGGACTCTCTGGTAGTTCTGTATCATCCCAGTGCGTGGTCTGGACCCGCACAAATCCGCGAGATGAAAAATCTTGCACATTGATGCAGATACGTACCTTCGCCAGGCCACCTTTGAGGGCGATAGTGCTAAAGTCTAGCTACCAGGGTAGACTTTGAATTTCCACCAAGTCACAAATTAGCGATTTCTCTGACGTACAATTCTTCCACAAGTAGCTCTCGATCAGGACCCGGTCCCATACGCCCATTGCTGGCAAATTTGGTTATGTGTAACATCAAAAATAAAGACGGCGTGATATGTGTACCATTAAAAAGATTTTTATTATTATTATGTTTTTTACCACAATATATAATACTAATCAAGGGTGAAAACGCATTTTATTGCTAATCACTTGTTATAAAACATCATCTACCAGCAAAGTAGCCTAATAAGATGGCTGAGCAAAATCAAATTGTTGATTTTAGGTAATATCACATATTTTCAAACTAAAATCAACTTGCATACTATGCTTCTTTAGTAATCAACAATTTCACAAGTGGAACTAGAACATCCCGTCACCCTTTACTTGCACTACGTATGCTCATGTCCATCACCTAAGCTAAACCTTTAGGACCAATAACAAACCTCACCATGGGGTATTTTCTTGTTTTTTTCGAAATGAAGCACCTGGGAGGTAAACTTGGTGCTAACTTCAAGTCTACACATTTTACAATACCACTACTTTCGTTCCAAATTATTGTTGTTTTGACTTTTTTATATAGATTCATTTTGTAATGTATCTAGACATAAATATATCTAGGTGCATAGTAAAATGAATGGATCTAGAAAAGTCAAAACGACAAGTAATATGAAATGGAGCTGAGGGAGTACTTATGTAATTTTATTTCGCATCTAATTATAGTCCCATTCCACTACTTGGCCTTGATCCGTGGAGTCTTTTCCCACAAGTTACCATATAAGATGGGAGCAGCTGAAATGTACTCGAAATCTGTCTCAAAATTAAAACAAAATGCACTCGGAAAACGATTATATACGGCTATTATTAGTCCGCATATCTCGATCGTCTTTACAGCTAGGGGTGACTGGATAGTAGAATTTATTAGGCACAAGGGTCTGAAAACGGGCGTATGGTCCAAGTAATTAGCAGTCATCGATCGATGGAACCAGCTACTATGACTGTAGGATGGGGCAAAATTTGATCCAGTGCAATTTGATCAGCAAAAATTTGGAGCACACCTGACTCACTAGAATCGTACTAGGAAGAGAAATAGTTTTGAAACATGCCGAGCTGTATCGGTCAAAACGCAAAAGTCATGCATATTGGGCCTAATACAAGGTTGATGGAAATGCATTTCTCGCCAGACCCGTAGGCGACTATAATTTAATCAAAGTTAAATGAGTTAATTTTGAACAAAACAAAAGTGAACTTTAATTGGAGCGGGTAGAGTACAATAAACACTCAAAAGAAAAGTATTTTGTACGCACGTGAGTTTTTTTACCGTTATAAAATATCACACCTGAGAGTTGATTTATTTGTGGAGTGGATGCAATGTTGGCACGAAGTCTCTGAAAGTCATCCCGTGTTTTGTATGCGCGCGGAACGTAGTGTACCGATCACACGAGTAGAATAGAATAATGAAGTGCGTGGCAATGTGGCATAGTACCGGCCTGAAGTGTCATGTACGTCTGGGTCTGGACGACAGTGAAAGATGCGCTTGCAGTTAGCCCCGCCATCCACCTCCATCTCCGACGGCTTCCGAAACTGCTGCCACCGGCCACCCATCCCCAGCTCCACGGAGAAGCTCATCGTGATTCCCCCGTCACCTCCACAGCCCGCGGCCGGCTGCCCCACCACCTTGCCAAGTTGCCATCCGTCCACAACACGCTGCCCGATCGGTGTTCATTTCAGCTACTGGCTACTGCTGTGGCTGTTGCTGCCACTTTTTAGTTCAGTGCTACCGTATTTTGTATAGGTAGGCTGCTGCTTAGCACCGCGCTGCGCAGTCGTTTGAATCAAAACAGGTTTAAGTGAAGTCGGCAAGGTGGTTGCGCCCCCACTCGATCGTCATCGTTCCTGGGATGGAAAACGACAACCAAATTACTTCGGTTCACACAGCACACCGGCGTTCTAAAGCAACCCCAAAGGAATACCCGTACAGTAACGTCAGAGTCTAGCTTTTGATTGAGCAGACACATTGCCTCTCAGTTTTCATAGTGAGGAGTGACGTTAGGCATGATGATTCCCTTGTGTCTTCCACACCAGAAAAACGGGACGCCAACATAAGGACTCGGTGGCTGCAATACCCGTACAGAGCGATGGGCCAGTTGCACTACGTCTCAACTATGCTAATTGCCAGGCCCGGGAGGAAATGACACACCGGCCTGAGCAATGAACAGAGCGATGGCCCAGTTTGATAAGCGCTACTGATAGAATTTCCGGAGAGGGTAATATTTAAGGATTCCTGCATTCCTTAATCCTTACCATGATCCCCTCACAAATTAGAACAAGCCCTAGCCTCTTATAGCAGGGATGTGCTCATTGGATTAGCGAAGTAGTGCTTTCTACACTTGGATGATTCTTTACTGGGGTCTTGCTTGAACAGGCCCTGCAGCATGGTGGGAGCTGTAGGTACATGTTCTTCGAACACCCGAACCTTAAGGTGCCCATCAAGTATCAATTTCTCCAACAGGGTCCGGCAAGTCTGCAAAAAGCAATGAAAAGCTAATCAAGCAAGAAAGTGGCACCTCAGCAGGTCAGAGCATGGCTGTATTTTGCCTTTCTTCAATCTGATGAAATTTGGTTGGCATCTCTTCTGCAAGACCAGTACAAAAGAAAGTACAGGAAAGAGACAAGATTAAGCAGATACCTGAGGATTCAATACATCCATCCGATGGATAACATCTTCCTATAACACAAAGAGCAAAGCACCGTAAATTAAACATTGCCCAAAACAACAAATGATTTATTTTATTTAAAAAATGAATAATAGAACAATAATTTGAAGGGCAGGCCTGGTGCAGTTGGTTGAGCGCTTGCTCACCAAAGTGCCAGGTCATGGGCCTCCCCGCAGTTTACTGTAGGGGTAAGGCTTGCCCGTATCTATAATTGAGTCATACATATTTACATGCATCACCTGAAATATTTATAACAGTGAGGCCAAGGTTTTCAGGATGAGGCACAAGCTTACTGGAGCACAGCCCAATGGAAAAAGGATGTACAAGGTACATAATTTCAAAATGTTCAGCGGCATACATTACGATTTGTACCTACTGAAGTCAACATATATTAAGAAATAAAACACACGTGCATATGCCATATGGTCCCTGTGGCCAAAGTGTCTTATTCGTAATTTTATTTGGTCAAAGTTGATGTTTTGAACCATGTCCATGCCCAAAACATCACATTTTGTCTAACTGAAGGGGTTATTTGTGCGACTAAATAAGAAACTTGAACTAAATAGTAAATAATGAGCCCTAAGCACAGCAAAGGATGGAGAACACATGTGCTGCTTAGTATTGGTCAACAAATAAAGTGGTAGAAGATTAGTAGCACTGCAAACTGATGAGGTACCAAATACCGTGTACTATATTGGGAAAAGAGGAAAAATGTGGGGCTCCAGCTAACTACTCCATCCCTGAACCTTAAGCATTATGTTAGTTCTTTTATTTTTACTGCTTTCCAAAATATGAGTAGTGCTCCCATCAGATTCTCACAACTAAAGCGATTTTCAGTGTTCCAGACATTCAAACATCACATATGTTAAAATGGAATAATTCCAAAGGTGGTAATAACATGTCTGGAACTTGATTTGATATCCTAAATTTTAAACTCAGGACTGAATTTGATGGATGCAAATTCAAATATCAAGCATATACACTCCTATATTGTATAGGGAGGACAATAAGTCTACTACTAAATACTTTTCTGGAAAACAGAGGCGGCCTCCCTCCTGTCTCGTCTGAGGCGGACGGGGGGCGACCCAGTGCCGCTAGCAGCGGCCCCCGCCCCCGCGCGCGCGCCCGCGGCCGTCGCTCCAGCTGCTGCTCGCGGTGGCGGCGGGCTCCAGAGCCACAGCAGCACTTCCCCCGGTCACCCCCTCCCCTTCCCCTTCCTCTCTCTTTCCGTTTTGCTCAGATCCAGATCCAAATTTTGCCGTTTCAAAATCATGTTGTCTCCGGCGTCCTCTCTAGCCGCGTCCCTACGCAACCTAGACTTGCTTCTCCTCCCACGCTCGCTGGTCTTTGCCCCCCCCTCCCCGCGCTGGCCTCTTGGTCGGGGGTCTCCGCCGGCGACGTGTTGGGTGGGGACGGTGCGGGGCGTTGGACGGCGACGGTGGATGGGGAGCTGCTGGCGGCTGGCGCCTCCAGGCCGGCGCTTCTGCTGGCCTCCCCCAGTCCTCGGGTCACCCGGCGAGGTGGCTGCTTCGGCCTTGCTGCAGCCGGCGGCTTGAGATGATGTGTGCCCCGTCATGGGGTGCGTGTCTCTTCAACCCATTGGCCGCATTTGTTATGGATGCGACTCCACCTCTACCACCTCGTCTCGCAGGCGGCGGTTCTTGGGCCACCTCGACTACCTCTGCTTGTTGCCCTCCCACTCTGACCAACCCGCGCCCTTCCCTTATGCGGTCGTACCTTGGTCATCGGCGAGGGATCGTGGTGCCCGGCTCCGTGGGCATCAGTTATCGTGCAGCGAAAGCGTCACACTCGGTGCACGGGGAGATGATTCATCATCTCCGCACGACTCTGGTCTTCCATGCAACGAAAGTATCGCGTTCGGCGCGCGGGGAGGTGTTTCGCCTCCGCATGGTTTGCCCTTCAGTCTCCTTCGCCGACTCCGTCTTGCGCTGTTGAAGTCTTGCCTCTGCTAGCTTTTGCTTTGTGTCCGCTGTAGCGAGCATGGCCTCATATGCCATTTGTTCAAGTTTGATTTTGGTAATTAATGACAACATGATCAACGGGACTAACTATATTATTGAGCATGTCTTTGTAGACATTTCTAGGTCCCAAGTATTCAAAAATACCACATGCCAAAATGAGAAGATAGTATATATTTTGAGGGTCAAAAACCAAGAAAGAGAAGAGAAGAAAGATACCGTCGGATGAACCGATGGTACATAGGAAGAGGCGTCGGCTGACGAGGGCCTGGATTAGGGCCCCCTGAGCGACAAGATAATCACCTTTGAGATGGAGTCTTCTGACACCATTGACAACGTCAAGGCTAAGATCCAGGATAGGGAGGGATGCAGATCTTTGTCAAGACCCTCACTGACAAGACTTCTGTTGACGGCTGTTAAGTACCATTTTTATGGCCGTCAACTCCTGCAAATTGGAGCATGAATTGCACATCCATACTAGAATAGGAGCTTAAACTAATACTTTCCACCAGTGTCGATATCTATTCGAATGCAGGTATTTAGCATAAGAAATGGGAGGAATCCATGCACATTTACTCCACTCCAATCTAAGGCACTCAAATGCTGGCCAATCAGGGGCTGCCACATGGATTCTCCTGGATCCATGAGGTCACCAATCCATGTGAAGAACTCTCAACGAATCATACGCTGTCACGTCAGCATCACATGGATCCATGGGCCCACTTTGCCAACTAAACCGTCAGGAAACGTGCCATGCACGGAGGAGAAGCACTAGGGCCCACATGGAAGCGAGCCAGAGGAAGCACAAGCCAAGAGGCAGGCCGGGAGCTTTGGCCGACCCTAGGATCGGCCGAACCGACCTAGGGTCGATTGATCTCCCCCCTCCACGTGTTGCTCGCCCATTGGTCCTTGGCTACATCCCGGGGTGTTTTGGAGCACTTGGAGCCCCGGAGCAAGCCACTCCCTTGCCTATAAATAGAAGGGTAGGGGCTCCATTTCACACACACCACCAAGCTCTCAAGTTCCACTTCTCTCATGTGTAGCTCTCTCTCTCCCTCTCTCTAATTCTGCCCATGTGAGAGGATTCTCACCTCTATGTGGTAGAATGGTGTTGAGAAGAGATCTAGGGTGTGTTCGGCTTGCTCTTTCAACAGTTTTTTTTCTCTCACAGCAAATCTGCCAGCTCAATCAGCACACATGATTTTCTTCTCAGAATAAATATGCCTGCCAAATCAGCCAAAAGACCTGCCGAATGCAGCCCTAGACTAGGATTAGTTGAGTGGTAGAGTAGAGGTGAGGAGTGAGTTGATGTCCTCGTGGATGCTCGTTCTTCATTTAGATCAAAGTGAGTATTTCAACATTTCTTATTTAGACTATAGTGGACATCATGCATGCTTGATTTGTTCTTGTGTTCTTAGCTCATTCATAAGTTAGAGGCTTGTGTTCTTCGTGACACAAGGCTTCGATCCTTTAGAGCTAGCTTAGTAGTTCATATACATGTTTGCATGCTCTGATCTTGTTTAGCTAAGTGAGTCTGCTGTATCTCGTTTGTTTGCAGTCATAGCTTCCTTTCTGCTCCGTAGCTCAATGAATAGTATGATCTGATTCCGTTCTCTCTCTAGTTCGTGGTTCCGTATTTATATAGGTTGCTATAGTGTTGTTAGCAGGTCGACAGATGTAACCGCACTATAGTAGTTATCTGGGGTGCAGATGTGGTGTCTGGGCTCTGGTTATCCTGCGAAGACCACGTGCGTTCGCGTAACGATAGAGGTAGGCCGCAGTGGTGACAGCCTATTGGACCCTTTGCAACCCTTCGTGCCTGCGTACCGAGTTGGGCCCCGTTGCCAGTATATTGGCCTCTCCCTAAAAAGTTAGGATGGGCTGGCGCCCCACGGGGAGGACTAATAGCGGACAGATCCATCTCGAGAGCTAAGTCCCTTGAGGAAGTGCTTCTCATATCCCTATCTACCCCAGCGGAAGCTGGTGTCCTTGGATAGACTCTCTCTGGTTACTCTCCGTCCTAGGGAACGATACCCTAAGGGAATTCTCATTCTCCTAGGGGAAGTGCTACAACAGTGTATCCGTGCGCTTGCAGATTTGTTCGCACTCGTCAGTGTACCCGGGAGTTTCTTACACGCTCACGCTACCACGACGCCTAGTGTTGAGGTTAAGAAACGCCAACAAGCATTTCTGGCACTGTTGCCGGGGACGGCTGTTGTTAACCTTCGAGCCTGTCTATCCTCGTATTTATCTTTTTCCTTTTTCTTCTACCTTCACCCCCGTTACCCTTTTTGAGATATCCCTTTTGTTTTCTTTACTTCTACCTCTACCCCTGCTACCCATGGAAGGTTATCCTTGTAAACACCTTCCACCTTCGAGGAGTAAACCCTCAGAGCCATCTTCATCAAGACCCATTCTTACATCTGGCTGTTGGCTTCACCCCTCTCTCATGAAGCTAATTCAGGACCTATCCTTCTGGGGGTTAAGTCATGAGAACCCCTTTGATCATGTGAGAGACTACGAGCGTTTGATGAAACTCGGGGTAAAACCGGAGAATCACCGGATGCTCGGAAAAGAGAGTTTTTCCCGCTATCCCTCTCCGGGAAAGCACGGGATTGGCACCGTTGTTTTGGTAGGGACTACCTTACTTGGGAAAGGTTGAGAGCGGCTTTCTACTCCCAATTATTCCCGATACGACGTGTCATCTCGCTAAGGACCAAGATTCCTAGTTTCAAGCAATGTGAGGAGGAATCACTAGGAATGGCGTGGAATCGTTTCGCCTCCGCGGTGGAAGATTGCCCAGTCCTCTACGTTCCCGATTGGATGTTGCTTCAGCACTTCTGGTTTGGATTGCGGAAGGATGATGCCATGAGGCTTAATGCTCTCTCCGGAGGATCCTTTGTGCACCTAGATGCTGTCAGGGGAAAAGAGATCGTGGAGACCCTCTGGGATTTCAGCTCCCCTCGCATCCCAGTCAATAAGGTACCCACCAGAGGAAATGTTGAGCCACCTAGATCCGTCATCAGCCGAGTCCGAGACTTCATATCTACTCTTTCTGAGCTCTGGCTGAAGATGTCATTCCTGAATAGTAGGAGTCTAAGGGAAAGATTTCGTGGCGCGAGATCTACCCTTGGGTTCCCCTCTCGTGCATCTTCTTAGACCTTCTCCCCCGAGACTTTGTCTCATGGGAGGATGGAGAGAGTAGTTCGGAAAGAACGATCATTCCCGGCCAGGATGACTTGCTCGATCCTAACTACTATCTCCTAAGGAGGGTATGAGAGGTTTATCGTGTTTCTACGTTGAGGTTTGAGCTGAAGTCCCTTGCACTGAAGTTTCGTATAAACCAAGACATCGGTCTCTATTTTATGATCCATTGGATTCATTCATCAGATCGAAGGAGCACGATCATTTACCGATCGATTGGAGTACAGTAACTTCTTATCTTAAGCCCATCGATCGATGTCGATCGATCAGGAGAAGTTTAAACTTCATAATCTTATGGCTGACTTGATCGATGCCCAATGGGAGTTGCACTTTCCAATTTATCCATAACCATCCATTGGAAGCTTGGGCCAGACCTCGGGATGTTTTCATCGTTCTGATGAGAACACCGAACCCTCTGCCTAAGGTAAGAGTGAGTTAAATCTCATTCTTCATCCGAACTCTAGTTCCTGATCGTACACCAGCCTTTGAAAGTCCATGCTCTATCCTCTTTGAAGGCCGAGTGTCTTTCTGAGCTTGAGTTCACTCAGAGATCGGTACCTGCTGGTGAAGCACTGGCCTCAGTGCTCGATCTTTGCATCTCCGAGTTCCGAGACCCGGGTGCTATAGTTCTCGAGTCCCGTGACCACCTCAGGGATGCCTCGGCATCTCTGGGATGATCATGTCTGCTTTCAGCTTCGATATATCTCTTTGGGCTCGAGTTCGTATATGCACTAACCTTCCAGATCTGAGCTTATCGTCACATCGAATTATCTGCAAGGGAGATGGTCACGAGTTGAGACAGGAGATCGCAAGACACCCGCACCCTGAGTATTCTTGGGACTCATCTCGTTTCCCCAAGAAGAATTATCCTTCGGGCATCTTGTGGATATTGATTATGCAGGAGAAAGAAATTGCCAAGATAAAAAGGAGTAAGCAAAGGACCACAGGAAGGCAACACCATCGTGGCGACACAGTGAACGCCTCATGATCCCCATCAGAAGTTCCTGCACTTTTGACGGACCAGGTATGTTGTCAAGGTGAGCTGCCCCAGATTTTCTATGGTTATATTATGGCTTGGCCAAGGTTACTATATAGTAGAGGATGATTATTCAACCTCAACCTTATCCTAGCCTTAAGTCTAAGCCAACCTTTCCATCTCGGGGAATCCACCTGGGCCGTTGGTCCTGAGACCTGCTGGAGCCCACACGAGAAGGGGGAAGGCCAGAGGGGCCCACCTAGGGTCGGCCGAACCCAGGTTCGACTGAAACCCTGGTAACGCCGCCTCCCTTCTTCTTTCGCGTGTGCGTCTTGTTCTCCTCCAGAAACCTTCTCCCTGCCGCCCGACGAGTTTTCACGTCGCGAGAATCCATCTCCTCCACCTCACCATCCTCAGCTCACCACCGCATCCATGGCCGGAAGGAGTGTCGTTCCCTTTGACGGTTCCACCTCATCCACCGGCCCCGGGGCAGGAAGCAACCCTTCCATCACTGCCGCCCCCGCTGTGGACCTCGTGATGGTGGCCGGAGTCCTAGATGTTCCTCCGCTCGCCACCATCCCGCCGGGTGGGAGGATTCCAGGCACGCCGCCGTCTAGGTGCTTTGCCTCGCCTGGGAAGAGGCACATGAGACGGGCGGTCAGCCCCTACGGCAGGCCAACCACCACTCGGCTTCGCCCCAAGGGTTTGCCGTTCGCTCCACCTAGCACACCTGGATCGTCGCTAGCTGGAGGGCAGATGAGCTCAGCGCAGTCCACTCCTTCACCGCAGCCACCGGTGACCCTAAAGCCGATGCTGCCCAAGGAGAAGGCTCCTGAGGCACGCCCAGCTCCAGTCCTGCCAGAGGAGGATGAAGACCTTGGCCCAGACGACGGATTGCCACCGCCGCCCTACACTAGGAGGTCCAGGGAGAGGACTCGGGCAACCGAGCAACTCCCTAAGCTCTCCTCAGTGGCCAAGCTGACCCCGCTGATGAAGGAATTGGAGGCCTGCAACGAGAAGCTCAGGGCTGCTTACTCAGGGCAGAAGTTGGACCTGGCCGAGCTGAGAGACGATTTGCGCGACCTTCGCCGCAGCCTCTGTGCGAAGATGAGGAGGCTGTTCTCGGCTACGCGGCATGCGGCCCTCTATGACGCCGAGTAGTGGGGATTAGCCCCAACTTTAGTTTATTAGACACTAGTCTAGGTCTAGGTTTATGTCCCTTTATTTCATTTATTTCTTTCCATGTGTGTAAGCGCCTAATCATTTTAATTCTAGAACATTTGGATTTGAATAAAGTGGCTCACCGGTCATGTAACCCGGTTTAGCCACCCTTGTGTCATTACTTTGGTATGTTGATTTAGAGGACATTTAGGTTCGAGACAGTGTGGGGGAAGAGCCACGACTCTCCCAATGCAAGCACGACGTTTTCATACGTACCCTCTGTGAGCACTCCGCGCTAGCCGATCGATCACCTACCGAGAACCTGAACGGGACCCGCACGAGTTCACTCTTGTGGAGAGCCTCCCATGGTTCAACTCCTATGCATAGTGCCGGTTTGCATCTCAACAACTCACTATCTTTCATTCCTGAGTTTTATAAGCTATATCTGTCTATCTCTAAACTAAAACTCGAATGATGATGTTAATGCTAAAAGATCACCCTGCTTGCTTGATGCCTGAGTAGACTCACATATGTTTTATTTTTTGTTATCTATCTGATGCTTGTGAACCATAACCTTCTTAAGGACAAGCATGATCACCTATGTAATTGACGAGTATGATATGGCTGGATGATATGATCTGTTGCTCTGATGACTAACTGTCTTGGGTTATTTATTTTTTAAAAACTCAAAACCTCTTGGAAAGGCTCCTCTTTGATATGCCTCTGTCCCATTAGAGCCATATGATCTTCGTAGTTGAAAACCATAGATTCATATGCTGCTTGTTATTGCATTGAGCCTTGTCAAATTCTTTGACCCTTGTGAGAATTCTTTTCATTACTTTCATGATCAAGATTCATGTTCACCCCACCTATTTCCCCTTGCTATGCTTCCACACTTGAAGTTAGCATTGTATCATTCATCCATTCCACAAAAATAAAAGCTTCATATGTGGTGTGACCTCTCTCTCTAAAAGTATCCTTCAAAAAAGAGACATGGGCTATGAAAAAAAAAGAGAAAACACATGCTCAAAGCATGTTGATGAAAAAAAGAAAAGAAGAAAGTATAGCCCATGTCCAAAATAAAGGAGAAAAAAGAGAGAGATGGTCATGCAAAAAGGAGTTCCATAATCTTGATGGTAATAATTAGTGTCCATTCCGGAGCTAGTGTCCACCTTACCATCAACCCCATAGTTCTCATCATATATGTATGGTAATATCTAGCACCCATTCCGGGCCTAGTATCCACCTTACCATACCCACCATAGCCATACCGGTGCACATCTTGATCTGATAGTATGACTTGATTTTCTTTGTGGATCCAGTTTTTGACTTTGCAATATATGTGATGCAAGTATGCTTTCTCTTTATCTTACCCTGAGCTCCACATATAGCCATCATTAGAAGTAGGATGAAGAAAGGCAAATGCCTTAGTGAGGACATATACACATTGAGTGATCTGAGAGAATCAACTGAGGAAGCCACCAAGAGTTTTGTTTATGAAAAACTTGCAAACCCCCAAGGTGTTTATCATCAGGTGCATAAGAGACTTGATTCACAGTTGTTCTGCTTTTCAATCACCCAAGGAGACATGATAGCCACTCCACAGAGGTTCACAGGAGAAAGGTATGACTTGGAATATCTCTTATGTTTGTCTTACTCTTTGGTATTCATGACCCACTTGGCTTTGTTTCCCCTTCACTCGGGACGAGCAAAGGTCAAGTGTGGGGGTGTTGTTGACGGCTGTTAAGTACCATTTTTATGGCTGTCAACTCCTGCAAATTGGAGCATGAATTGCACATCCACACTAGAATAGCAGCTTAAACTAATACTTTCAACCAGTGTTGATGTCTATTCGAATGCAGGTATTTAGCATAAGAAATGGGAGGAATCCATGCACATTTACTCCACTCCAATCCAAGGCACTCAAATGCTGGCCAATCAGGGGCTGCCACATGGATTCTCCTGGATCCATGAGGTCACCAATCCATGTGAAGAACTCTCGATGAATCATACACTGCCACGTCAGCATCACATGGATCCACGGGCCCACTTTGCCAACTAAACCACCAGGAAACGTGCCATGCACGGAGGACAAGCACTAGGGCCCACATGGAAGCGAGCCAGAGGAAGCACAAGCCAAGAGGCAGGCCGGGAGCTTCGGCCGACCCTAGGATCGACCGAACCGACCTAGGGTCGATTGATCTCCCCCCTCCACGTGTTGCTCGCCCATTGGTCCTTGGCTGCATCCTGAGGTGTTTTGGAGCACTTGGAGCCCTGGAGCAAGCCACTCCCTTGCCTATAAATAGAAGGGGAGGGGCTCCATTTTACACACACCACCAAGCTCTCAAGTTCCACTTCTCTCTTGTGTAGCTCAATCTCTCTCCCTCTCTCTAATTCTGCGCATGTGAGGTGATTCTCACCTCTATGTGGTAGAATGGTGTTGAGAAGGTATCTAGGGTGTGTTCGGCTAGCTCTTTCAACAGTTTTTTCTCTCACAACAAATCTGCCGGCTCAATCAGCACACATGATTTTCTTCTCAGAATAAATCTGCCTGCCAAATCAGCCAAAAGACCTACCGAACGCAGCCCTAGACTAGGTTTAGTTGAGAGGTAGAGTAGGGGTGATGAGTGAGTTGATGTCCTCGTGGATGCTCGTTCTTCATTTAGATCAAAGTGAGTATTTCAACATTTCGTATTTAGACTATAGTGGACATCATGCATGCTTGATTTGTTCTTGTGTTCTTAGCTCGTTCATAAGTTAGAGGCTTGTGTTCTTCGTGACACAAGGCTTCGATCCTTTAGAGCTAGCTCAGTAGTTCACATACCTGTTTGCATGCTCTGATCCTGTTTAGCTAAGTGAGTCTGTTGTATCTCGTTTGTTTGCATCCATAGCTTCCTTTCTGCTCCGTAGCTCAATGAATAGTATGATCTGATTCCGTTCTCTCTCTAGTTCGTGGTTTCTTATTTATATGGGTTGATATAGTGTTGTTAGCAGGTCGACAGACGTAACCGCACTATAGTAGTTATCTGGGGTGCAGATGTGGTGTCTGGGCTCTGGTTATCCTGCGAAGACCACGTGCGTTCGCGTAACGATAGAGGTAGGCCGCAGTGGTGACAGCCTGTTGGACCCTTTGCAACCCTCCGTGCTTGCGTACTGAGTTGGGCCCTTTGCCAGTACATTGGCCTCTCCCTAAAAAGTTAGGATGGGCTGGCGCCCCACGGGGAGGACTAATAGCGGACAGATCCGTCTCGAGAGCTAAGTCCGTTGAGGAAGTGCTTCTCATATCCCTATCTACCCCAGCGGAAGCTGGTGTCCTTGGACAGACTCTCTCTGGTTACTCTCCGTCCTAGGGAACGATACCCTAAGCGAATACTCATTCTTCAAGGGGAAGTGCTACAACAGTGTATCCGTGCGCTTGCGGATTCGTTCGCACTCGTCAGTGTACCCAGGAGTTTCTTACACGCTCACGCTACCACGGCTCCTAGTGTTGAGGTTAAGAAACGCCAACAACTTCCACGTCTCCGAGTACTCTCCGCCTCGCACGAGTACTCCCCGCCTCATCTCCAAGTACTCTCCGCCTCGCACGAGTACTCTCTGCCTCGCATGAGGACTCTCCGCCTCGCACGAGTACCTTCCGCCTCACCTCTGACTACTCGTTCGCACGAGTAGTCTCTGTCTCCGACTAGGACGGGGCCCACATGCGGAGGTCGGAGCATGGGATCAGGGGCCCCGCACGAACGTGGTGCTGCCCCGACGCTTGAACTCCCCAGCAACGACACGCAGGGCTCCAGTTCTCCATGCCATGCAAACACCCCAGCTGGCGGAACGCGAGGGCCGCTCGTTCTGACAGAGGCCGTAATGACACACTGTACGCCCGCGCGACCTCCAACAAGCTGTCCCGTCCAACCCCTGCAGCACGCCACCCCGTCAGAACAGGCACTCGATTACCATCTATGGGCGGCGCCTACCTACACTTAGGCTGTAACGTGGCGGGCCTAATCAACACTCAAGGGAGCTGAGTCATCTAAGAAGGAACTCGGAGGAGACGCAAAGTATTCGAGATGTACAGTGCCGCCTGCACACACGGCAACCACCGACGCCACTACAGCTCAGTGCCCTTCAATGCCTCCTGACGGACATCGATGACGGAAAAGACTTCCCAATACCGTAGCACTGTAGCACATTTTTGTTTTCCCTCTTTGCCCCTCACCCTTGTGTCTATAAAAGGGGGAGGAGTGCAACCGTTTGAGGGGCTGACCGATCACATAGTTTGTAACGCCTACTATAGACATCCTTGGCATAAGAACATGACTACTCGGAACTAGACGTAGGTTATTACTCTCCAGAGGCCCGAACCAGTATAAACACTCGTGTCTCTTGTGCTAACCATCCGGGTCCGACACACGATCCGTTACAAATTTACTACTGGCAGTAGAGAATCCCGACAGTTGGCGCGCCAGGTAGGGGCACATCGTGTGTCTCGCCGAACCACATCAGCGATCCGGATGGGGGGCCGCGGGGTTTCACTGACTCCCGGCACCATCGTGCTGTTCAGCTCCCTCGGCTTCGTCTACACCGGGCCGGCGGAGTCCATCGTCGGGAGGACCTTCACCCGACTTGCGCGACCCACCGCCTCGACGGCGGTGGCAGGGCGCGCCGCTTTCGTCCGCGGCTTCACGGACGAGTCTATCATGGCCGTGTTGGGGCCGAACTCAACACAGGAGCGTTTTAGGCTTACAGCCTACTACCTCACTGATCTCGCCTTCCAGGCCAGCGGGTCCGAGCCGCTAACCTGGAGTGAGTTCATGGAGCGGTACAGCGCTATGTACCCCCACGGGCAGCAGGGCCTCCCGGACGACCCGGTGACGGCCTACGTGGACACACTGCAGGCCTCCTACATCGCCCCAGGCTCCACGGTCATGCGGCGGAGGCCACCGGTGCCTCTGCCGGACTTCGTGCGCGAGTACAACGTCATGGAGGCTCGGACTGCCAATAGCTCAGCGGAAGGCGAGGAAAACCCTCGTCACCGCACTATGGACACCCAGCGTTGGGTGCGCTTCGACGAGATCACCGAGGCCAAGCGCCAGCTCGACGAAGAGCTGGCAAACCTCCACCAAGCACTCGGAGTGGAGGGCGAGCCACGTGACCCTTAGCATCACCAGCGGCAACAACAACACCGCGAGCGAGAGGCGGAGCAGCCGACGCCACAAGCTCGCGCACGTGCGCGTGATGTGAACCGGCTCATCAACGAGGATGCCGCCGTCAACGGCGGTGACGCGCCACTCTTCAGGCGCGCGTCGCAAAACCTCACGGCCACGACCATGCTCCTACGTGGCTGCCCCGAGCCGGCCACCCCAAGGAGAAAAGGGTTCGCAAGCAGCTCAAGACCCTCCTCGAGACGGCGGCCGCGCAGCAGGCTGAAAGCTCAGCATCGCGCCAGCGCTCGGCACGTGAGGCGCGAGCGACACCATCCGTGCAGCGCCAGGACCCATCTCCGTCGAGGCATCAGGGATGCGATAGGGAGGCTGGCGAAGTGATAGTCAAGACCCGCCTAGGACCCAACCGTGACGCCTGCGACATGCTCCGAGCTCGTCGCCGAGCCGCCAACGACGACGACTACGAGTACGGCTATGACAGCAACCAAGACGATGAGCGCTACCACCGAGACGAGCACCGCTCTCGCCGGCAGTACAATCAGAGACACGGTGGGCGCTACGACAGTGAAGAGGATCGTGACCGCAGTTTGTCGCCTGATCCGAAAGGACCTCGCGCCTTCGGCTAGAAGGTGCGAGATGCACGCTTCCTCGTGCATTTCCGAGCGCCGACGACAGTCCCCAAGTACAATGGGGAGACCAACCCTAGCGTCTGGTTGAAGGACTACAGTCTCGCGTGTCACGCGGGCGGAGCGACGGATGATCTCTTCATCATCAAGAACTTACCGCTCTACCTCGCCGACTCAGCACGGACCTGGCTCGAGCACCTGCCACGCGGCAGGATCAAGAGTTGGGTGGAGCTATGTGAGACCTTCATCAGCAACTTTCAAGGCACGTACACCCGCCCCGGCAAGCAATGGGAGCTGCGGAACTACAAGCAGCAGCTGGGCGAGAGCATGCGCGACTACATCAGGCGTTTCTCCAAACGCTGCACTGAGCTCCCCACCGCGACCGACAACGACGCCATCTCGGTGTTTCAGAACGGCACCACCTACACCACCCTCATCCATCGGCTAGGGCGCAGGACCCCGAGGACCACTCGGGAGCTTCTCGATATTGCAACCAACCACGCTGATGAGGAGGAAGCGGTCGCGGCAACACTGAACACCCCCCCGGGCAAGGGGAAACCAGTCGTGGACCATGGCGAGGGCCCTCCTCGTGCACCAAGAAGAAGAAGAAGAACGACAAGCGAGGGCGCGATGATAACATCATCGTAGCAGTTGAGCGCAAGGCCACCCGGCCCAAGAACAATCAGAACGGTCCCCCGAAGGACCATTTTGAGAGGCTCTTGGAGGTGTCGTGCACCCACCACAAGACGCCTGTCAAGCATGCGCTCAAGGACTGCCGATTGATGAAGAACTATGTCAACGGCACGCTCAAGCCCAAGATGGTGGACCCTTCGAAAAAGGTCGCGTCTCTCCCCGATGACGACGACGATGAAGCAGAACCTGTGTTCCCCCGCGAGGATGGGGCCGTGCACATGATCTTTGGCGGGATGCCGGCATGACCCTTGAAGCGCCAGGAGAAGCTGACCAGGTGTGAGGTCTACAACTCCGAGCCCGTGACGCCGTCATACCTCAAGTGGTCGGAGACTCCGATCACTTTCGACCGAGCAGACCACCCCGACCACGTGCCACAGCCAGGATGCTACCCCCTCGTGGTGGCTCCCTTGATCGGGACCAAGCGGGTCCACAAGGTGCTGATGGACGGGGGGAGCGGCCTCAACATCTTGTACATGACGACGCTCGACAGCATAAGCATTTCGCGGTCCCGACTGCGCCCATCGCCGACACCTTTCCATGGGGTCATCCCCGGGAAGGATGCACTCCCGTTCGGGCAGATCGATCTGCCCGTCATGTTCGGGACGTCACGGAACTTCCGCACAGAAATCCTCACCTTTGAAGTGGTGGGGTTCTCGGGGACGTACCACGCCATCCTCGGGAGGCCGGCCTACGCAAAGTTTATGGCCATGCCCAATTATACGTATCTCAAGCTGAAGATCCCCGGTCCGAAGGGGGTCATCACAGAGGGAACTACGTTCCAGTACGCATACAAATACGACGTGGAGTGTTTTCAGTTTGCTGAGATGCTCATCCGGTCTGAGAGGCTCCACGCCGAGCCTCCCTCCGAGGACCAAGACATCCCCGAGTCGTCCAAGCGAGCGGCCTGCTCTTTCGAGCCTACCAAGGACGTCAAGGATGTGGCTGTCACCGATGATGGCTGCACGCTCCATATCGGGACGACGCTCGATCCTAAATAGGAAAGCGCACTCGTCGACTTCCTCAAAGCGAACCTCGACATGTTCGCATGGAAACCCTCCGACATGAAGGGGATCCCGAGAGAAGTTGCCGAGCACAAACTGAACATCAAGCCGGGATCGAAACCGGTCAAGCAGCACCTGCGTCGCATCAATGATGACAAGTGCAAGGCCATCAGCGAGGAGATCAAGAAGCTTCTTAGTGCAGGGTTCATTCAGGAAGTGTTCCACGCCGAGTGGCTAGCTAACCCTGTACTTGTAAAGAAGAAGAATAAGAAATGGAGGATGAGTGTTGACTACACGAGCCTTAACAAGGCATGTCCCAGGGACCCATTCCCTTTGCCTCGCATAGATCAGGTAGTCGATTCAACGGCAGGGTGTGAAATCCTCTGTTTTCTCGATGCATACTCCGGGTACCACCAGATTGTGATGTGCATAGCGGATCAACTCGCGACGTCCTTCATTACTCCGTTTGGCGCTTACTGCTACAATTTGATGCCATTCAGGCTAAAAAATGCAGGTGCCACGTTCCAGAGATGCATGCGGCGCGTCTTTGGTGATCTCATAGGGCAGATAATCGAGGCGTACGTCGATGACATTGTGGTCAAGTCAAAGAAGACGGGTGATCTAATCCCTGACCTCACGGAAGTGTTTGCGAAGCTGAGAGAACACGGGGTGAAGCTTAACCCCAAGAAATACGTTTTCGGGGTTCTGAGGGGCATGCTCGTCGGCTTTGTCATGTCGGAACGTGGCATTGAGGCTAATCCCGAGAAGATCTCGGCCATCACGGACATGGGGCCGATCCAGAATCTGAAGGGTGTACAACGCGTCACAGGCTGCCTCGCGGCTCTAAGCCATTTCATCGCCCGACTCAGAGAGCGCAGTCTGCCATTGTACCGCCTATTAAAGAAGTCTGATCACTTTACATGGACGCCCGAGGCTCAGGAAGCACTCGATTCGCTCAAAAATCTCCTAAAGAATCCTCCAGTGCTCACAACACCGATGCCAGAAGAACTGATGCTCCTGTATGTGGCTGCAACGACCCAGGTGGTGAGCGCTGCACTAGAGGCAGAACGAGAAGAGCCTAGGAGGTCACTCAAGGTGCAGCGGCCAGTCTATTTCGTTAGCGAGGTACTTTCCGACTCGAAAACCCGCTACTCTCAAATTCAGAAACTCGTGTATGCCGTCTTGATCACCAAGCGCAAGCTTCGACACTACTTCGACGTGCATCCCATCACGGTGGTGTCCAAATATCCGCTCGGGGAAGTCATCCAGAATCCTGAAGCTGAGGGAAGGATAGCCAAGTGGGCTGTCGAGTTGATGGGACAGATTGTGTCATATGCACCGCGTAGTGCCATCAAGTCACAAGTGTTGGCGGATTTTTTCGCTAAGTGGACAGAAATTCAAATTCCGCCGGCGCCAATCGAGCACGAGACATGGACAATGTACTTCGATGGCTCCGTCATGAAGGAAGGAGCGGGAGCAGGCCTTGTTTTCATCTCGCCTCTGGGTGTGCATATGGACTACATGGTTCGCCTGCACTTCCCCGCCTCCAACAATGTCGCCGAGTATGAGGCACTCGTCAACGGCCTTCGAATTGCGATCGAGCTCAGGATCCGCCGTCTCGAGATCCGTGGAGACTCCGAGCTTGTTGTAGATCAAGTCATGAAGGAGAAAAACTGCATTGACCCAAAGATGGCGGCTTATTGTCGAACTGTGCGTCAGCTGGAAGACAAATTCCACGGGCTCGAGCTCCATCACGTGCTGCGCGACTACAACAAAGCTACTGACATCCTCGCCAAGGCAGCATCGACCCATAAGCCTGTACCTCACGGTGTGTTTGCTAGCGACCAGCACGCACCGTCCGTCCGGGTTGATGAAGAGCAACTGCCAGAACCTGAGGCGTCGGAAGTCATGGAGATCGATCAACCACAAGAGCCAAACTTAGAAGATCCAGACTGGCGCTTCCCGATCCTCGAGTGGCTAGTCGAGGGAAAGCTGCCTACCGACCAGATGGAGGCACGCCGCATCTCGCGGCGAGCCAAGGTGTTCGTCCTCATCGACGGCAAGCTCCACAAGCGAGGCGCGGCAGACATATTCATGCGCTACATTTTGAGGGACCAAGGCAGAGAGTTGCTCCAAGAAATACACGCCAGCACATACGGACATCATGCTGCCCCAAGGACTCTCGTCGGAAAGGCCTTCCGACAAGGTTTCTACTGGCCAATTGCACTGGCCGACGCCAAGGACACCGTGCGACGCTGCGAAGGTTGTCGATTCTACGCTCGACAAACCCACCTTCTGGCGTAAGCGCTCCAGACCATCCCCATCACTTGGCCTTTCACTGTGTGGGGGCTGGACATAGTCGGGCCGTTCAAGCAAGCGCCTGGGGGCTTCACGCACCTGCTCGTAGCTGTCGACATGTTTTCCAAGTGGATCGAAGCCCGACCTGTAGCAAAGGTCTGCTCCGAGGAGGCCGTGGCATTCTTCACCAACATCATTTATCGCTTCGGGATCCCAAACTCAATCATCACTGACAACGGCACACAGTTCACGGGAAAAAAGTTTCTAAGATTCTACGATGACAACAACATCCGCATGGACTGGGCCGCTGTTGCACACCCGAGGACCAATGGGCAGGTCGAGAGGGCAAATGGAATGATCCTGCAAGGATTGAAGCCCCGAATTTTCAAATGACTCGAGAAGTTTCGGGCAAGATGGATCACCGAGTTGCCATCCGTTCTCTGGAGCCTGTGCACAATGCCAAGTCGAGCCACCGGCTCTACGCCGTTCTTCTTGGTGCACGGGTCAGAAGCCGTCCTCCCAACGGACATCAACTACGGCAGTCCAAGAGTTCGAGCATACACTGAGGAGGGGAACCAGGTCGCACTCGAATATCCTATCGACCAGCTTGATGAAGCGCGTGACGTGGCACTCCTGCACTCAGCTCGGTACCAGCAAGCTCTGTGGTGCTATCACGAGCGCAACGTGCGTGATCGCCAGTTCCAGGTCGGAGACCTAGTACTCTGACGAGTTATGAGCAACAAGGGTCGACATAAGCTCGCGCCCCCGTGGGAGGGACCGTACATCTTTGATCAAGTGCTCTGACCTGGGACATTCAAGCTTCGGCACGCTGATGGCACAATCATCTCCAATGCATGGAACATAGAACATCTACGTCGTTTTTACCCTTGAGTAATGTTCCTCGTTTTATCTTATGATCAATGAATAATGCCATAAGCTTTTGTTCATATTTTCATAAGTTCGCAAGCTTTCACGTTGGCACCTTCTCTGCATGTTTCAACGTTGTATAAGGCTGAGCGGCAAGCGTCTCTGCACCTATGCAGAAACACTCACCGCTCGGGGGCTACCCGGGGCACGATGCCCTCCTTTCGTTTTCCCGTTTTTAAAACAAAATTCTTCGACAAGTTTGTCGTGACCAATCGCACGCGCGAATGGTCTTTTTGCGGAACGCCCTATCTTGCGAAAGAAAACGATGTTGATCTGTGTGCAACTCGGCGCTACCGTTCGTTCAAAGCTCCTAGCACCTACGCACCCGCGGCTATGGTGCGAAGACTTGCGAGCACGACCCAGGTCCGCAGGTTGACGTCCGACTACTTTCAAAAAGTGCTTGGGTAACCGCTCGGGCTCTGGCTCAAAATGATTTTGACGAAATATGCGCAAGTCACTTTCTGAACATCCCTTAGTGATCGGGGGCTGTGTTTGTGTGGCGTCACTTTACGGCTCGGGTCGGTCGAGCTCTCCGAATGCTATGCCCCCGCGGCTTCAGAGTAAGGTCCGATCGGCCTGAGCCCCTAAGTACCACTACTCCATTTCGCAGTCGTCCCCAAGTACTCGGGGAATGTTTCAGAACTGACAACTTTAAAACAAAATGAAAACTGTTTGAAGCAGTACGCATACAAGTTTTGTTTAACTATCGTACGAACTGATACATCTAACTAGAAGGACCGGAGCCGTCTTCGACTTCTGGTGTGTCTTTTGGAATCAGGTCCAGGTCCATCATTGCGTCATCAGCCATGGCGCGGGCGAAGGCGGCGCCGTCCTCTTCGATCTTGTCGTACTCCTCATCCGAGTAGTCGGGGGCCCAACCACCGCTCAGCGCCTTGCGATCCAACCCCTGGTAGTGCGAGTTGAACATGGCAAGGACTCGGTGCACCACCTTCCGAGACGTCGATAGCCCTTGCTCCTTGGTCTGACAAGATCCGCTCGACTGGCGGAACGCCAAGGTCTGACAAGATCCGCTCGACGAACCAACCGAATCTGGTGCGGTCTATGATGTCCATCTCGCGTGCCGCCTCCACCTCGCGCTGAACCTTCCTGGAGTCCTCGAGCTTGGCCTTGACCTCTGAAGAGAGAAAGCGAGCTGGAGTTTAGTTGTAAGAAGTGCAAGCAAGAGAAGGGAGGGGACAAGGTAAGAGGATCGTACTCGAAAGCTGGTCCGACAAGTTCTTGGCCATCCCGGTCATCTCGTGGATCTTGAGGTCGACAGCGGTGACTTTTTGCGCCTCTTCTACGAGCCTCTTGGCCATTGCAGCACGAGACAAGTGAAGCCCTGCCGGTACCAGAAGATGAGTCAACATCATCAGCAAACAACACGAACGAAAAAGCATCACAAAGGCTAGAAGTGCTCAATTACTCACCGTCAAGATCTTGCTCCAGTTTGGCATTGGCGTCGCGGAGCCGGGTCCCCTCGTCGGTGGCTTCCTGCAGCTTGGTGGTGGGGTTGCCCACCTGCTTATTGGCAGTCCTGAGGTCAGCACCGGCGTGGACTAAGTCCTGCTGCAACTCGACCACCTTCTCCTGGGCGGCAGCCAGGGAAGTGGCTTCAGCGGCGGTGGCAGTAGCAGCAGCAGTCCGAGCAGCCTCGGCGGCAGTTGCGGCGGTGGTGCGCAGCTCCACGGCTGTAGCCTCGGCCTGGGCAAGCTTCACCTCAAGGGCCGTCCTCTCCGACATGGCAGCATCAGCAGCTGACTGCGCAGCCACTACACGGTCCTCCGCGACCTTTGCCGTAGCTTCGAGCGCGGTCCTCGTCGACGCCTCACTGGCCGCCGCCCCTGCAGCGGCCAGTCGAGCGGCCACCAACTGCATCTCCAGTTGAACCTTCTCGGCCTGGAGCTCCTCGATGGTGCGCGCCTTCCTGGCACTGCAGCTTGCGAGCACCTGTTCCGAGTAGAAGGTCATCTACACCGACACCTACAAAAACAGAGAGACAAAACCAAAATTGGGCTTGCAAAACTCACCGACGAGGTAGGAAGGACGAGCTCATTGACCGCTTGTTCAGCCCACCTTAAGCCCCATTCGAAGCAGTGGCGGGCCTCGACCTCCTCGTCCTCGTCGTCGCGCGGCTCCGCCTCATGGGTCCCGGTCCATGAAGAGCACCCAAGTCCGAGGCTGTGCTCTCCCCTCTCCACGGTCGGGAAGGGGCGAGCTCCCGAGCTTTCCCCAACTTCTCGGACTGTGACCGGGGAAGCGCGGCCCTCCATATCCTCGACGGTAGTAGGCACCTGCGTGTCTGGGTAGGGCGAGTCCGCGATCACCACCACCTCCACGACGGGAACGGCGGGCTGGAGCGGTGGCTCCACAACTGTACTCGCGGTCGGCACCACCACGCCCGCTGGGAGCGCCGCCGTGCTCACGAGAGGCGTTAGGGGAACGATAGAGTCTGGCTTCATTTCCGCCACCTTGGTTGTGGACTCCTCGGGGTTGGCCCCAGTCACCTCGACCGCGGCCGCAACCATGCAGGAAGGTGGCACAGGCACGTCGACCGCCGGCTCCTCCGGTGCCGACAGGCACCGTTCCAGCTCGGCCACGAAGGCGGCCGTGTCGCCGCCCGAGAGGTTGGGTTCCTCAAGGTTGGTGGCCTCCTGGAGCTGGGCGAATGACTCGGGAGCTGCCATTGCCTCGGCTCCGCTTCCGTCGGCATCCGACTCCGGGGGCGTGTCGGCCTCAGGAGCCGCTGATGCGCCGGCATCGCGGTCGATGGTGGGAGCCGCCAGGGGCTCGACCTCCTCGGAGGCTGTCTACCCCCAACTGCTCCGCCAACCTCCGACACTGGTGGCGGCGCCGCTGCCTCGTGGACCTCGACCACCTCGACGGTCCTGCTCTCGACTTGCGCCGTCGTTGGCACGGGCGGAGGAGTCGCCGGGCGGGGATCGGATGGAGGATTGCGCGTGCTCAGGACTGCGCGCTTCTACGGCTCAAGGCTGAGCGCGTCGGTGTAGGAGCGCCTGGCACGAGAAAGCAAGCTGAAAAGTGAACGAAGAATAGCAAGGACAAAACAATGAGATGTCACGAGACAATACTTACGTGGAGGAGGTGATACGGGCCCGCTTGATGGGCCTAGGGTCCGCGCCTGACGACTCGGGGGCTGGTCTCTTGCCTGCCGCCACGTCAGAGGGTGGGCTCCGACCTCCACCTGGTGCGAGGGGGACCTGCACGGGCGGGACCCCACCGCCTCGGATGACCAGGGACTGAAGGTGTCGTGGGGGTACGTTCGTGTTCTCCCCCCGTGGCGCACTCGGAGAAGGCATCGGCGGTGTTGATCTCGCCTCGGATGGTGACCGCCTACTCGGAGAATGCGGCTCCCGCCATGTTGTGTCGCTGGAGGAACGACAAGAGGATGAATCGCGGTCCGCCGGCTGCCTGGACGAGTCGTCCCGCCGTAGAGAATTCCTCCTCTCCCTCGGAGGCTGTTGACTGAAGGGGCCCGACCGAGAGCGGATCACCCTCTGGTCCTCTGGAATGGGGCGTGGGGGCGGATGCGAGCTGGAGCTCGTCCCTTGCTCACGGACGGACGGCTTCGGCCGCCGTCTCGAGCTGACCTTCGAGGCCTGCCGCTGAGGAGGGGGCGACGCAGACGGCGTCGACAGAGCGCTCCAGTCGACACCGGCACTCCCATCACCGCCGAACCATGGCGGCGACGACGAGGGATCCTCGTCCGAGGAGATGGCGATCTCCTTCAGTTTCCTGCGCTTGGCACGCTGATCGTTCCGCTCGCGCTTTGCGATCTCCTTCTTCTTGTGCTCGGCCTTGCGGCCGGCCCGCCTCTTCTCCGCGGCGGCCTTGGAGCGATTCTGTATCGCGTCGTGGGGGAGAGGAGGCTTCGTGGGGGTAGGTTCCATGGGCCTTAACTAAGAGCAAGGAAAAGGGAAGAAATCAATACGAGGGACAAAAGCTCCGAGAAGATGCTCACGACCAAAACTCCAAAACTAGTCAGAAAGCTGGTCGGAAAAGAAGGAAACTTACGTATCTTTTGGTCCCCTCTTGGGGGAGCATGGGCAGAAGCCGCGACGGAGGCCACGAGTACGATGCCCTCCCGATGACCAACCCCACGCGGTGCTGGATCTCATCCAGTGAGGGCAGCTCGGGCACCGTCACGGTCCCTTTGAAGGGAACCCGTTGGGCGTCATCTGGCAGATGCGCAGGGGCCGCCGCTGGAGCGAGACGATCCCCAATGCATGGTACTGGCCGATGACGGCCGCCAAGTCGATCCCGATGTCGCGTAGCCAGGACAGCACCACCCAACAATCTTTGAGCAGCCTCTCCTGCTCCGCCTCCGGGGGCCTGTAGCTCCAGTTCTTCGGTGCCTCGGCGATTGAGGCGCCGGTATACTCCGACAGCTGGTGCTCGAGGTCGTTCTTGAGATAGAACCAACCTTTGTGCCAGCCGCTGTTGGAGCTCATCAACATGAAGGGGATGTACTCTTCCCCCCTGCCCTGCTTCATCCGGAGGTTAGCGCACTCGATCGTCGCCAGGAGCGACTTGTCCTTCAAGCAGACGAACTTGAAGAAGTACCGGAAGAGGTGCCAGAGACCTCCCACTCCCAAGTACCCCTCGCACAGCGCCTCGAATGCCGCCATGTGCTGGATGCTATTCGGGTTGAGGTGCTGGAGTTGAAGCCAGTAGTCCCAGAGCATTGCGCGGATGAACCGTACGGTGGGGACGGAGAAGCCGCGCTCGTGGAACACCACAAATGAGACGACGTAGCCCGGTGGCGGACGCGGGACGGACTCGCTCCTCGGCACCTTCCATTCCTCGGCGGCGGTGGGCTGCGGCAGCTGACCGACGGCAACGAGACACTGGCGGGTCGCGCGGGTGACATTGGAGTGAGTCCAGTTCGACATGGCGCCGACTAGCTTTGGGGCGCGATGCGGATGGAAGAAGCGGCGGCGGTGGCGCAACGGATGCGAAGAGCGGAGGAGCGGGTGGTGCTAGCTACGGCAAGAAATCGAGGGAGCAAATGATTCGAAGCCCAACCGGCGCGCGGTTAATAAGGAATGGATGAGGGCGCCGGCCTAAAATGCTGGCCCCACTAAGCCGAAAAGCCGTCTGCTCAGAGGGTGCGCCCCCCGATGCAACTGGCGCACGCCTGCGTGACGTTTTGATGCCAGGTAGGCACGAAAGTCAGAACCAACAGCGCGCCGACCCCTCAACCTGTCATATCGGCCATGTCAGCCACGACCCCACAACGGACGCAACCGCCGATGCGGCCACGACCGCCCTGACTACAGATTTCAAAATGGCAACAACATTTCAAGATTAAAACCCCACAAGCGAGTCTACAACTCCCTAGTGGGCTCGGGGGCTACATCCAGCAGATGCGCTCGCGCGCACCCACCAAGCAAATCGAGAAGCAAAAGCTACCACGACACTGCTTCGTCTCTGAGCCTGAGAGCGAGTCCTTGACTCCCACCCCAGGCTCGGGGGCTACTGATGAGGGCTTGGATTAGGGCCCCTTGAGCGACAAGATAATCACCTTTGAGATGGGGTCTTCTGACACCATTGACAATGTCAAGGCTAAGATCCAGGACAGGGAGATCTTCGTCAAGACCCTCACTGACAAGACTTCCACGTCTCCGAGTACTCTCCGCCTCGCACGAGTACTCCCTGCCTCGTCTCCGAGTACTCTCCGCCTTGCATGAGTACTCTACGCCTCACACGAGGACTCTCCGCCTCGCACGAGTACTTTCCGCCTTGCCTCCAACTACTCGTTCGCACGAGTAGTCTCCGTCTCCGACTAGGACAGGGCCCACATGCAGAGGTCGGAGCATGGGATCAGGGGCCCCACACGAACGTGGCGCTGCCCCGACGCTCGAACTCCCCAGCAACGACATGCAAGGCTCCAGTTTTCCACACCATGCAAACACCCCAGCTGGCGGAATGCGAGGGCAGCTCATTCTAACAGAGGCCGTAATGACGCACTGTACGCACGCGTGGCGTCCAACAAGCCATCCCATCCAACCCCTGCAGCACGCCACCCCGTCAGAACAGGCACTCAATTACCGTCTATGGGCGGCACCTACCTACACTTAGGCCGTAACGTGGCGAGCCTAATCAACACTCAAGGGAGCTGAGTCATCTAAGAAGGAACTCGGAGGAGACGCCAAGTACTCGAGATGTACAGTGCCGCCTGCACACACGGCAACCACTGACGCCACTACAGCTCAGCGCCCTTCAATGCCTCCTAACAGACATCGATGACGGAAAAGACTTCCCAATACCGTAGCACTGTAGTACATTTTTGTTTTCCCTCTTTGCCCCTCACCCTTGTGTCTATAAAAGGGGGAGGAGTGCAACCGTTTGAGGGGCTGACCGATCACATAGTTTGTAACCCCTACTATAGACATCCTTGGCATAAGAACACGACTACTCGGAACTGGTCGTAGGGTATTACTGTCCGGAGGCCCGAACCAGTATAAACACTCGTGTCTCTCGTGCTAACCATCCGGGTCCGACACACAATCCGTTACAAATTTACTGCCGGCGGTAGAGAACCCCGACATCGGTGCAAGTGTCAGAGTACTTGGTACACTGCGTGAAGAAGGCTCAGATCACACAGACCGTCGGATGAACCGACAGTATGTTTTCTAGTTGCACCGGATGAATTCCTGGAGGAGAAGCAGCACGGTCAGCAGCATCGGATGAACCGACGGTCAAAGGGAGTCAAGTAGTGGTTCATCTGACGGCTACGAAGAAGCTAACAGTAAGGTTTTGGCGAGGAACCCTTCAACACCAGATGAACCGACGGTGCGTCGGTTGAAGCATCAGATGATTTGCATCAGCACTGCAACGGCTAAGTGACGTGGATGGGGCACCGAATGAACCGATGGCCCTGAAATACTAGCATCGGTTCATCCGACGCTATACTTTTTAGTGGCCGTTAGCCAACGGCTCTTTGGACATCTTGGGCTATTTATACCCCCTCCACTCACCCATTTGAAAGTGTTGGATGCTGAGGAAGACCAGAGGAGTGCAAGACACATTAGAGATCATATCCATGCCATGCTAGTGCTTAAGTGAACATCAAAAGGCTTTGCGCATGCTTGGTGTGTGTGTGCTTAGTGCTAGGTTAGCTTAGAGCTGAGTGAGTGCAAGGTGTGCCTACCTTGTGAGGTGATTCTTGAGTAGATCAAGCTGTACAAGGTGTGCCGGAAGCCTTGGAGCCTAAGTGGCTCTCCGGTAAACGTCTTCGACCCTCCGGCTTGGTGTAGAGCGGCGAGAACACTTTGTGCGGGGGACGTGGAGACCCCCTTCCCTTGGTGGAGAAGCTCCTTAGTGGAGGCGGCATCAAGGTGACCGAGGGAGCTTGGCGAGTTCCATTGCGGCGAGCCTTTTTGGCAAGTCAAGTGGTGCTCTTGGGAGAGACTTGGTGACCGGGAACCAATACTCTTGTGTGTAGTGCTTCAACAACGTGGACTAGGGGTGGTTTAGTGCTTACCGATACCACGAGATAAATTGCGTGTCAAGAGTTTGGTTCCTCTCATTCCCCTTTACGTTTCCACATTACTTTCTTGCAATGCTTGTTTGCATTTACTTTCCTAGAGTAGTATCTTGCTAGGATTGGCTATAGGTTGCAAAACTTGTTTTGGGATGGGATTTTCACACTAGAACAACCATAGTTGCACATCTAGGTAGTATGTTCTAGTTTATATTTTATGCAAAGTAGTGGAAGTCATAGATTAAGCTTTTAAGTTGCCTAATTCACCCTCTCCCCCTCTTAGGCTACGAGCATCCGATTCCTTACATCCGCCCATTCTTGCTTGGTCGGACTTGGTCACTAATTTTCAGATGCACTCCCCCTTGGGGGTTCCTCCCCTCAGTGCATGCGTTGCAGTGCTCAGAATTTGTTGGCTTCCTGATTACTTGCGAGCGATCATGTCCAACCTTTGGCGCAGTGTATCGGTCGGTTCTCCAGCTTGTGGTGAGGAGTGATTCAGGTTGAGGTTCATCCTTGCCCGTCGCCAGCCTCCATTGTTGTGAACTTCCCAAGGTGCTCGACGTAGTGTTTGCTTTGATGGTGTTGTTGTGAAGCAAGATCGATGCATGGTGGTTCTACTTGGTGCTTCTCGATTTTTGTCGTCCAGAGCTTGGTTTAGCTAGGCCTCGGTGCCCTCTCTTTCTCTTTTTTATTTTGTTGTGTGGGATTTGTGCTGCGATTTGTAATCCTTTGTGGTTCCCTATGTTTTCTTTCAAACAATGTATCCTCATCATCATCCTTGGCAACAAGGATGTATGCTTGACCTTGTAATCTCACTTTGAAGTAATGGAAATGTTCAGGTGGGCTTTCGTAGCCCCCCGTTGACGCTTCAAAAAAATATTGTTTAGTGAAAATTGGATCCTTACCACTGAAAGAACCAGACTATAGAGATCTACCATCAAAAAATTTATGCTGAGGTATGTAACATCAAAAGATACAACGTTACAGACTTACAGCTATATACCATTTTTGTTGCCTTCCGTCAACTTCGGCATCGCCGCCGTCGTCCTCCTTCGTCGTCGCCGGGAAGAAGCACAACACCACCATGAATGGACCCCATCCTGCACCTGCTGTCTCTGTCGTGCGCCCAGTACCACGTCTGCCCGTCCGTAAACATCCCAACCCCTGCCGGCGCGCGCGTGGTGGTGGCAGGTGTTGACATGGCCGGCCGGCGTGCTTGCAGATCTTGAGCTGGACCACGCCGTCCTGAGTGCAATGAGATGCGATCACTCGTGTACCGGCCATCGAACCCAAAAGCTTGCTTCTGTGGGTGGTTGTGTGTCTGATCTTTGCCTAATTGTCTTGTTGCTTGGGGTCTCTGTTTCCCACACCACAAGAACCGAACTGCACCACTGCTTGATTCCTCATGTGCCACTGCATCTCAATCTCGTTCCTCCCAGCCATAGCTTCAACCACAACCTAATCTAGCGGTGGGGGAAAGATAGAGGACAAGGGTAGCGGCTCGGTTTTAACGAAGACAGCAGGTGTCGGATGGGGTCCATTCATGACGGTGCTGTGCTTCTTCACGGTGACGACGGAGGAGAACAACGGCGAAGTTGACGCAAGGCAACGAAAATGGTATACAACTATAACGTTGTATCTTTTGATGCTACATATCTCAGGATGAATCTTTTGATGGTAGATCTCTATAGTCTGGTTCTTTTAGTGGTAAGAATCTAATTTTCCCTATTGTTTAAAACTTACATGGTGTCTTCCTAGATACTACACACATAAATTATTCCTAAAGGATTTTGTGGTTAGTGTTAGTGTATATGTGTATAGTCCATATGGCATGTGTATCAGGTCCATCTAGAAGCCCATGTACATCTACTATATTACCCATCCTTCTAGGATTGGAAGAATACACAAAAATCATTATTCCCTAACATGGTATCAACTAGGTTTACTCTTCCCCTCCCTCTCCTCACATAGCAGCCGCCGCCGCCTGTCATGGCTGGCCGGCCGCCGCCCCTCTCCACCTTCCCCCTCTCCCTTCCTCCTATGCGGCCGCCGTCTGCACCTCAGCTCCCGGCGTCGGACCTTCTCCAGCCTTCATGGCCGCGGCCGGGCCGCCGTCGCCGCCGCCTGCCATCCTCGTCGTCGATTCGGCCCCTCCTCTAGCTGCGGGTGCAGGCCCGGCGGATCCCGCTGAAGGACCGGATTGGCGACCAGAGAGGGGGGGAGTGAATGGGAGCCGATAAAAAATTCTTCTCAAGAACTCGGCCTATACCCCAAAATCACTTCCGAAGAATCCCGCACACACTTGCCAAGATCACGTGGTCACAACGGACCTACTGACCCTAGAAACAAGTTAGAACAAGCCTAGGAACAAAGCGGAAGCAAGCACAAAAGGAACCGAGAGAAAAAGCTCGCGCAGGACAATCTACAGCAGAAATTGTCGGAACTACCGGCCCCAGGTCGGTACTACCGATATGGGCATACTGGCACCTAAAAACCAAGTTATCAGTACTTTCGGCACTAGGTCGGTACTTCCGAATATCGGTACTACCTTCCTCGGGTCGGTACTACTGATAAAGACTCTCTGGCAGCTAAAAATCAGGTTATCGGTACTACCTGTACAGGGTCGGTAGTACCGCCCCCCCTAAAAAATCAGCCCGGGAAACAGCTCCAAACTTTCGATCTACGGATCTCCCAAACCACATGGAGTCTTGAGACGAAATTTTGGGGAGATGATGAGCACCCTAAAGTGAAGATATGCCCCAAAAATTACGGTCTCAAACTCCCTACAACTCCCGAAATCGCGAAATCTTGCCAAGAACACTATGACCTAGGGTTCATCCGAAAGTCAACGAATCGAAGGCCAAATCCGGCGTTTGAGGGGTCAAGATCATCCACAAAGAGGCACAAGGCACTCACCCATGATCCCCTCAAAGAAATCCGGAGAGAAACACCCTCAAATCGATGAATCGAGTGATGAACGAAAATCCTCCAAAAATACCTCCGAAAATCGCAGAAAAAGAAAAACGCCGGGAGCAAAGGATTTGGCACGAGATTGAGAAGGAAGATTTCACTATGAATATCTTAGCCAAATCCGATTACAAGCCACTCACAAGAATCACAAATCTTGGATGGCAAAAAGCTCAAACAAAGAGCCACTCACACCTCTCTCCCTCTCTCCCCAAGAGCACCCCAAAATGAAAGAGCACTCCCACCTCCTAGCCAAAGAGATGGCTGAAAATTCAGCCCCCTCCTCCTATATATAGGCCCTGCGGAAAAGACTGAAGTGCCCCTACACTAGGAGATACAATACAAGCCCTCACAGGGGCATTTTGGTCAACACATGAAGTTCTCCATCGGACGGCCGCGCATCCAACGGGCCTTCGCGTCCTCCCAACGCAAGCACCTCGATCATACCGCGTGTCGCCCGTTTCGAAGCTTCTCGGCGCGCCCGGATCCCGTCTCCGCCCGCCGAGCCTCCGGTCTTGGTTTTGTGGCTCAACCAAGTAACCCCGACGGTTTTGTGGTGAACTGCCGCAAACCCCACGGACTCGGTGCAGCCTCCACGCCAATCCCACTCATGACTTGGCCGCCACGTCGTCCCGGCTCGGTGTTGGTTTTGTGGTCAAACCAACAAACCGTCGTGCTCGGCTTTGTGGAGCAACCGAGGAACCCGACAGTTTTCTGGTGAACCGCCGAAAACCCCGCATGCAAGCTTTGGCCTCACCATGCCAAGCATCGGGCCCGCCAAGCCTTTCACCTCCGGCTCCCGGACGGTCTACTCAGTCTTGCCCCGTTCAATGACTTGGCCGCTACCTTGCACCGGCTCCACCTTGGTTTTGAGGCTCAACCAAGAAACCGTACCCGACTTCGTCTTGCTTTTCTTGCCACCATGCGGCCCGCACTTGATCCCGTCCGGCCACCGGGTCCATCGAGCCGAGCCTACTTGTCTCTCCACTCCTCGGAGGCCACACAGGCTAAGACCTTTCGCGCCCGCTCTTCACCTGCACCAACGCAAATCAAGCCGCAACCTGCACCTGCAATACTCGCCCAAGAGTCAGTCCACACCACATTGTCAATCACTCATCACACCAAGGAGCGACCATCCACCGGTCCTCGGACGCTCCGGTCCTCAATCTCCCCCTTGTTGAGTGCATTGACAACACACATAGTCACCAATTCATACAATAAAGAAAAAGAAAAGAAACGAACAAAGAGCTCAAACAAGTGATCAAAAGCCAAACAAAAGCCAAAACAAGATCACTTGAAAGAGCAAGTCTCGGTCCCCTAAGTCAAGGGCAACGGCTCAACACAATCGAGACAAAATGCTCAAAATGCCGACTCCTCAAGGAGAGGCAAAAGGGCTCGACACCATCGGTAAAAGAGCAAAGCACAAAGCAATTTCAGGCAACACAAAGAGCTCCCAAAGCATGAATGCAAGCTCCCCCTGAACAAATGCGTGCAAACTCAAGTTCTCCCCCTGAACTGAGTATCCCTCTTTTTCTTCCTCATGATGCAAAACTCTCCCCCTTGTTAAACAAAGTGCATCTCTCCCCATGTTATGAATTGGAGACAAAATTCTCCCCCTTGTTGGTAATGCATGAATCAAGCAAAAATGAAAACATGCAACCTAGAGCTTCTCAAATAGATAAGATTCAACACAAGATGCTACACATGTCCAAAAGAGCAAGTTAAATACGCTATAGCTTCGTATGAACATTAGCTACAAAATTACCAAGTTCCACAACCATTGAGCAAAGCTAAGATAGAATGTAGCAAATTTTGCAAAAAACACTCTCTCATGAGCAAAGTCCTAAACATGAGCAAAACATGTCAAAATGGTAGAGCCACACAAACTTCATGCTAGGACAACCATTCTAGTCATAAGATCATCATAAACACCCTCAAGAATCTCATGTCATGTCAAAGCCACCGAGCCATGTGCCTACTTCTATGTATGAGACTTCTCATTGGTAGGCATCATGCAACGGTTTAGCACCCAAAGCTATATATATAAAAAAAACACATATGACATGGGAGCACATTTTCCAAGCAATTCACATTTCACTTTTAGATTCATATTGGTACATGAAATGTCTTTGCGACAAAAAGGAACTTATGCCCCTCCACAAGATAAAACAAGCGGGCTAAACATTCATGATGACAAATGAGCCTTTGGCCCCATATGATCAAAATAAGCTATCCAACCACAAATTAAGCATAGCAAAGCCACAAGAACATGTTAAGATCATATAAAGGCATTTACCCACAAGAGAGCATACATGTAGCATTTTCAAAAAAAAATAGCTAGCAACCATGGGCATAAACCAAGATCATCCAGAGCTAAGCCAAGCTAACCATAGCATACCAAACTAGCTCACAAGATCATGTATAGCACATCATGGTGAACAATGTATATAGGAGAAGCACATCTCTTGAGCATATGATACAAATGCAGTCTATGATACAAAGATGCAAACATGATATGATTCATGAATGCAAGATGCAAAATGCATATGTGTACATGGGATCCCCAACCCAAGCTCAAAAGGCAAAAGAGCACAAAACTCACAAGCTCCCCTTAAACACATGCACTAGGGCCAAAGAGCATACAAAGCTCACTCTAGACACATGTGAGAAGGCGAAGATCAAAAGAGACCAAGTGGCTTGACGAAAGCCACACAACTCAAAGTCTCCAAACTACTTACCTTGATCACTCGCTCTGGTCCATCATCCCCAAAAATGATGTTCTCCTTTGACATCACCGGGGTGAGGCTTGAGGGCCACCTTCGATCTCCGGTCACCATCCTCCGGAGTCGATCCACCAAAAGTCCTCTAAGTCTCCCGCCTGCAAGATCAAAACCAAGAGCGAGGGCGAGCGATCGACGCAACACTGGGGTTAGCACAAAAAGAGTCAAACCAGTGCCGAGCCAATTGCTCAAAAGTGGGGTTAGCAAAATCCATCCTATCAAATCTATGACCACCACGGGGAAACACCTCACATCTCGCTGGAGGAGTACGAGCACCACGAAGGGGAAAACGTGGTCCGTAGCCCCTCTGAGACCCAAAGCTGCGACCTCTCCCAACCTCGAATTGACCACGAGGTGGAGAGCGTCCAGCAAACTCAACACCACCAGACTTAACACACCAACCAAATAAAAGCTCCAAAGATCTCAATTGAGTACCATAGAAAGGATACCAATTGAAAGATCACAAATGGCTACCAAAAGCCAATGCAAACTCTTGAAACCAAACTCCCGTCGATAAGCCAAGCTCCCCCTCAACCGAAGCCAACTAGCAAGCAAAGGCTAGGAAAAGGAGGAGCAGAAGAAAAGCTCTAAACCCAAATGAAAAGAAGAAGCAAAACACGACACGAAGACAAGACAAGCCCAAAGCCACAAGGGAAGCTCAAAACATGCTACACAATGCATTGACAATACCAATTAAGATAAATAAAGCATTGTAACATGATTCCACATATATGATAAGCATGGGTTTGCAAACACGTCAACAAGGTACAACCCTATACAAGGATACTAAACCAAAAAGATACCAAAGAACAACATGCCAAACATGATACATGAACTAAACAAAGGCATGATACAAGTTCATATGGATCATCCACCAACATATTACAAAGCTAGCATGACAAGATATACATGGGGGACAAACATGCTAACTAGAAAGGTACTATTGAGCTAGACAAAAATGATATGAATGAACAACATGACATAACCACCATAAAGCAACCATAAAGCATGACATGATGTTCATATATATCATCCACCACAATATCATACAAAAGATAGCAAGATAGATATGCAAGATCACAAAGCTATCATGAACAAGGTGGCTAGCCTACCATGGTTTACACACAAGCAAGACACAAGTATATATAAGTGAGAACAAGGGGAAAAGAAAACTCACTATACATGTGTACACAGGCTTTCAAGAGCCATCCAAAGCGGTATGGAGAACCATCTTGTCTTGATCACCTCACGGGCAAAGATCAAGCACCATCCAATCCATGTTCTCCAACCGCACCTCATACCTACACAAAAGGAGACGAAAAAGACCGAGTCTTGGATCCCAAAGGGTTAGCAAGCACATACTTGGGAATCCAATACTTGGTCACATGGGTAAACGATGCACTCAACTTATCATGTGGGTTAGCATGATGCAAATGCCGGTTCGAGTGAAAAGGATTTCTAACACTCTCAGAATCATGCCTCAAAGGAGCAACTCGTGAAGAAAACCGAGTGCTACCATAAGCAAAAAGGCAAAGATCCTTCGAGGTCGTAGGAGAAGAACCAACACGAACACCATGGGAAACATGTCATGGACCAACAAAAGAAGCACTAGAAGCATGTCCACGAGCATGGTTTAACTCACTAGAAAGAGTGTCATAAAACCCGTCAACAAAATGTGCCTTCTTAGGCTCACAAGTGTTCATGCCATGAAAAGGGCCATGAACAACCAAAGGCCTAGAAGCACAAGCTCGGCGCATTTTCCTTGCACGGTGGTAGCAAAAGCTCTCTTGATGCCCATCCTTCCCACAAAGAGAGCAATGGTATAAAGGCCTATCGAGAGGCACGGTCCGAGTGGACGAATCACCATTCTCTTGTAAGTGAGAAGTCCCTTGGGACTTAGAGCAAGAAGCATCAACCTCAATACTCGACTTGGTGCCAACATTAGAATCACACGTACCATGAAAAAGGTTACGTGGCTTCTTAAAAGCTTTAGCGCACACACGTCGCTCGTGCTTGACACGACGAAAGCAAAACTCCACGGTATGCCCATCTTTCTTGCAAAAGGTGCAATGGAACTTCGGTTTGGAAGTATGAGTTCCAAAGAAATGAGAAGCACCCTTGCCATTCGAATCACCTTGGGCAACACCGGAAGAAGTAACAAGCTTAGGAGTAGCTATGGGAGAGCTATCCAAAGCACTAGCACACTTACCACCATCCAAAGACTCACGCTCAAGAGAAGAAGTCAACTCCGGTTTAGAAGAAGCAAATTTAGAAGCATCAACATCGGAGTGACAAGAGAAGCGAGAATCCAAACCCTTGGCACAAAGACTCTTGCACCTTGTGCGCAAAACCTCATTTTGAGACTTGAGATGCTCACAAGTACCACATGTCATATTTCTCAAATTATTGATTTCTTCTTCAATGCATTTAGCATATGTGGTACGCAAGAGTTCATTTTCTTTCTCAAGGTTGGCACTCATCTCATCATGCTCAACCAACTTGGTGCTCATATCCTCGCGCATCTTTTTCAAAGCTAAAACTTCACTTTCCAAATCAATGCATGAGGTGCAAACGAAATCACATGAACAAGCAACATCATTTACATCTCGCAAAGCATTATCATCATCGCAAGAAGTATGGCAAGCATCCTTAACAAGCAACAAAGAGAACTTGCTACAAGGCATGGATTTCATATCACAAATTTCAGCCCTAGCATGTTCAAGTTCATCTACACATGTGGTGTGAGTCAATTTTAGTTCATTAATTTCAGCAAGCAAGGACTCACAAGAAACACATGGTAGGGAAGCACTTGACTCTAGCAAAGCAACCTTACTCCTAGCCATATCAAGTTCATCATTCAAAGCAACACAAGAGTTGCAAGGCATAGAAGCATTGGATTTCAACAAGTCAATTTCAGATTGCAAGATAGCAAGAGACAAGTTTAAATATTCATTCTCTCTAAGAAAGGTACCAACATCATTAGCATACTCAAGATTTTCTCCCCTAACAAATTTATTTTCAGCACGCAAAGTATCACAAGATTTGCATGGCAAAGGGGAGTTCTTAAGCTCAACAATCATCTCGCCATAAGCACAAAGACGAGTGAACAAACCAATGATACCTTGAGAGAGTTTGACTCTACTTCTCTTCATGAGATTGTCTTGAAGATCATCATCTTGAGCCACCAAAAGACGCAACAACGTCATCGCCTCCGTGTCTTTCTCCAACTCCTTACACTTCCTCCTCCACTTGTGGTCATTTCCCGAAGCACACACCATCTCTTCAAAGTCTGAGAACAAAGAGACACAAGAAGAAGAGCTTGGTGCCATGACTCAAAGCACCGGTTAGGATTAGTTGAAAGGAGGCTCAATGGACAAGTGAAGAAGCAAGGAAAGCACCCGGTTTGCCTCTATTCACAAATAGAGACAACCAAAAGGAAAAGCAAACAACTCTAACTTTTTCAAGGAATTTACCAATGAACAAGGAGCACAAAAGATAGAGGCACACAAAATTTCAGCTCAAATGGAGGTGAAATGAGGTCTAGAGAAATTCCGGAAGATTCATGAAAAAGCTGAAAAGAGCTTAAATGAATTTTTTAATTATCTTCCCGAATTTTTCTGAATTTTTCGACAATGCCAAACTGACGTGTTTAGGGTATGTCCCAAATGGAATCACGAAACCGCTATAAAAATTTGAGCCAAATCGGAGCACCGAGCGAAAAGTTATGCCCGTTTTATGGAAGGTATGTCAAGTTATGATTTTCCAAAGGCACAACATCAAATCGCCGGGCTCAAAACGCGCAAGCCAACACCACAAGCAAAAGCGCCAATTTCTCTTGTCGCCCTATGGATCCTAGACTTGTAAGAGTCACACGAATCCGCAACCGGCTCTGATACCAATTGAAGGACCGGATTGGCGACCAGAGAGGGGGGGAGTGAATGGGAGCCGATAAAAATTCTTCTCAAGAACTCGGCCTATACCCCAAAATCACTTACGAAGAATCCCGCACACACTTGCCAAGATCGCGTGATCACAACGGACCTACTGACCATAGAAACAAGTTAGAACAAGCCTAGGAACAAAGCGGAAGCAAGCACAAAAGGAACCGAGAGAAAAAGCTCGCGCAGGACAATCAACAGCAGAAATTGTCGGAACTACCGGCCCCAGGTCGGTACTACCGATATGGGCTTACTGGCACCTAAAAACTAGGTTATCGGTACTTTCGGCACTAGGTCGGTACTTCTGAATATCGGTACTACCGACCTTGGGTCGGTACTACCGATAAAGACTCTCTGGCAGCTGAAAATCAGGTTATCGGTACTACCTGTACAGGGTCGGTAGTACCGCCCCCCCTAAAAAATCAACCCGCGAAACAGCCCCAAACTTTCGATCGACGGATCTCCCAAACCACATGGAGTCTTGAGACGAAATTTTGGGGAGATGATGAGCACCCTAAAGTGAAGATATGCCCCAAAAATTACGGTCTCAAACTCCCTACAACTCCCGAAATCGCGAAATCTTGCCAAGAACACTATGACTTAGGGTTCATCCGAAAGTCAACGAATCGAAGGCCAAATCCGGCGTTTGAGGGGTCAAGATCATCCACAAAGTGGCACAAGGCACTCACCCATGATCCCCTCAAAGAAATCCGGAGAGAAACGCCCTCAAATCGATGAATAGAGTGATGAACGAAAATCCTCCAAAAATACCTCCGAAAATCGCAGAAAAAGAAAAATGCCGGGAGCAAAGGATTTGGCACGAGATTGAGAAGGAAGATTTCACTATGAATATCTTAGCCAAATCCGATTACAAGCCACTCACAAGAATCACAAATCTTGGATGGCAAAAAGCTCAAACAAAGAGCCACTCACACCTCTCTCCCTCTCTCCCCAAGAGCACCCCAAAATGAAAGAGCACTCCCACCTCCTAGCCAAAGAGATGGCTGAAAATTCAGCCCCCTCCTCCTATATATAGGCCCTGCGGAAAAGACTGAAGTGCCCCTACACTAGGAGATACAATACAAGCCCTCACAGGGGTATTTTGGTCAACACATGAAGTTCTCCATTGGACGGCCGCACATCCAATGGGCCTTCGCGTCCTCCCAACACAAGCACCTTGATCATACCGTATGTCACCCGCTTCGAAGCTTCTCGGCGCGCCCGGATCCCGTCTCCGCCCGCCGAGCCTCCGGTCTTGGTTTTGTGGCTCAACCAAGTAACCCCGACGGTTTTGTGGTGAACTGCCGCAAACCCCACGGACTCGGTGCAGCCTCCACGCCAATCCCACTCATGACTTGGCCGCCACGTCGTCCCAGCTCGGTGTTGGTTTTGTGGCCAAACCAACAAACCGTCGTGCTCGGCTTTGTGAAGCAACCGAGGAACCCGACAGTTTTCTGGTGAACCGCCGAAAACCCCGCATGCAAGCTTCGGCCTCACCATGCCAAGCATCGGGCCCGCCAAGCCTTTCACCTCCGGCTCCCGGACGGTCTACTCAGTCTTGCCCCGTTCAATGACTTGGCCACTACCTTGCACCGGCTCCACCTTGGTTTTGAGGCTCAACCAAGAAACCGTACCCGACTTCGTCTTGCTTTTCTTGCCACCATGCGGCCCGCACTTGATCCCGTCCGGCCACCGGGTCCATCGAGCCGAGCCTACTTGTCTCTCCACTCCTCGGAGGCCACACAGGCTAAGACCTTTCGCGCCCGCTCTTCACCTGCACCAATGCAAATCAAGCCGCAACCTGCACCTGCAATACTCGGCCAAGAGTCAGTCCACACCACGCTGTCAATCACTCATCACACCAAGGAGCGAGCATCCACCGGTCCTCGGACGCTCCGGTCCTCACCCGCCACCGTCGACGCTGCCGCAGCTCTAGGCGCGGGCGCAGGCGCGGCCGCGGATGCGGGGGCCCTCGCGGGCCTTGGCGCGGGCGCAGGGGACCTACAGGGGATCCCGCCGCCGCCTGCATGGCCAACCTGCGCGCGAGGGATCCCGCCGTCGCCGTCCACATGGCCGGCCTTTGTGCAGGGGATCCCGCCGCCGGCGCCGCCACCCGCATGGCTGGGCTGCATGCTGGTCCCGTTAGGCTTCCCCGCTGCTGCCACTACTGCTGCTGCCACTAGGGCCCTCTGTTCCCGTCAGGCTTCCATGGGGGCTTCCCTTCCTCCATCCTCGCCGAGCGGTTCCCCCCTCTCTACGGCATGGGAATGCCCCCCATGGATGCGCCATTCGCCACCGCCACCTTCTTCCGGAGTCAAAGGCATGCCGCCACCGATGCTGCTACCACCGACGGTGCCCTTGCTGCGGCCAAGGCCGAGGCTGCCGCGGCCGAGCGGCGGGTTCGTGTTGCGGCCCTTGCCTGGGAGCGAGAGCGCACCAGCGCTAATGATCTGGCTCACCAGGTCGCCGAGGCGGAGCACTTCCTCGCCTCTCACAGGTCGCTCGTCACCCCCGTCATCGAGCACATCGCTTTCTCATCCCACCCGTCATCATCTTCTGCTCCTACCCCGTAGAGTGCTGGCCCCCGGCTCGACCAGGCTGACCCCATGGTCGCCCACCTTCACCTTCAGGCTGCCGGGGTCCCGCACATCAAGAACATTGTCTCTGTCGTGCTCGACTCCACCTCTACCTCCTATGCACACTGGCGGGACCAGGTCCTCCTCACGCTCTGCCACTACACCCTCGACGACCACGTCATCACCGACACGCTGATCGCGTCACGGGACCTGGCGTGGCTGCGCCTCGACAACATCGCCATGTTTTGGATCTTTGGGACCATCTCCCTAGATCTGTAGGACATCGTCTGGACTCACGGCGGCACCGCGCACCACGCCTGGCTGGAGCTCGAGGGCCAGTTCCTCAGCAACACCGAGGCCAGGGCTCTCCAGCTCTATGCTGAGTTCCGCTCCTTCAAGCAGGGCAATCTTTCCGTGGGTCAGTTCTTGTCACACCCTGAAATTTCCAATTTCAGGATGTGAATAGAAAGAATAATTAAACAATGATTTTCTCATAATTTTAAAAATTTTCCAATATTTATTTTCTTCACAGGAAATATAGTATAGGAAAAAGGTATTGTTTGTTTTTCTAAATTAAATAAAATGATTATGTGAGTGTCGCATTCATGTCTATGCATCATGGTGTTTTTGAGTGCAAAATGTTTTAAAAACACGCTTAGGCGCTGACCAAATCCTTCCGAGAATTTTCCGGATTTTTTCTGGAATTTATTCTCATTTTTCTTCAGCTTAATCTATTTATTAGAAGGCTCTAAAATCTTTTTCATGAGATCCAAATATTTTATTTGGATTGTTCATGTCTCAATCTATCTTTGGGAATTTTCCTGGAATTTTTGGGATTTTCTGAGAATTTTTCGTGCTTTTAATAACATTTCTAGAATTTCTGGGTTTGTTTTTGCACTGCAAAAATGATTTTGGAAAAAAAATCTAACCCTCCCTAACGGGCCGAGCCCACAGGCCCGATCCTGTCCGCCCCGGCCCAGTCGCGGAGCCCGCCGAAGCTCGTCTTGGCCCAGCGGAGCCCACCTGGCCGCCGGAGGCCGTCGCGGCCAGGGCGCCGCCGCCGGACAACCTTGGCGTGCGCACCACGCACAGCCTAGGCTTCCGCGCCTACAAAAGGGAGCACCCAGCCGCCTGCGCGCACTGCCCTAGCCGCCGCCCTCCGCCGCCTGCCGTGCCCTGCGCCTCGCTCGCCCTGGCAGCGCCGCCATCGGTCAAGCTCGCACCGGCCGTCGCCGATTCACCGGCTTGAGGCGTAGCCGGAGCCAGCCGACGCCGCCTTGAGCATCCCTGAGACGAGCTGAGTCCAAGGAGCACTTTCCTGTCGCCCGAAGGTCATCGGAGCGCCACCGCGGGTTGAACCCGAGTTGACCGCCGCTGAGCTCCGCCACCGGTCTAGTTCCGGCCGTCTCTTCTCGTTCTCCGTCGTGGTGAGCCCCTCCTCACGACCTCCTCTACCTCCTGCGTCGCTCTCCGGAACTCTAGGCCGTCGGAGCGCCGGCGACCCCGTCGGCCAGAGCCGCCGGGAGCTCCCCTGTCCGTTCTGTCCAAAGGAAGAAGAAGGCCTCCAGTTTTGCATATAGGCCCCTGTTGTTCCCTGTAATTTCAGTAGTTGTTTTGTGTCTTGCAAGTTTAGTACAGAGCCCCCCAGATCTATTAGATCTTTGCAACCAAGTCCTATCCCTATCCTTTTGCAGATCCAACCCTGGAGATCCATCTATTCGCAGTGACTATTCACTGAGTCTAGTGTATCTTCTCTTTTAGCCCCTGGAATCTACAGTTTTCACAACTAGGTCCCTACAACTTGTTTAATCCATATCTTCCATGTTTTAGATCCGTTTCCATCCGTTCAAGTTGCGTTAGGTTCAAAAGTTCATAATGAAATAAAGTACACGTTAGTGGTGAGTTTTCATCATGTTTGTTTTCTGAAAAATTAATTAATATTAATTTTGATTAATGCTTAGTTATACATGCCTTTTATAAATAAAAGCAATATAGTGCTATACACCGCTTTTCATAATTAATATTAATTTGATTAATGATTATTTAACGTGCTTTTGTAAATAAAAATTTAATTATATCCTTATCTTGGTTTTGCATAAACCAAATGTTAATTTGTTTAATATTTAATTAACTTTTCTAATTAAAAGTTGAATAGGCTTTCACACCGGTTTTATAAATAAAAGTTAATTTGATTAATACCAATGCTATGATGTTTTCAATAATAATATGATCCACTCGAATCATAAAGTTACGTTTAGATGATTCATATAGTTTAGATTTTATAAGTTAAATGTTTAATTGATATAATTTTATATATGAATCTTTTTAAATAAAACTTGACTAGTTCTTTACTTCGGTCTTTGTAAATAAAAATATAATGTTACATTAATTCCAACTTAGGGTATTTTCTTTATGAAATATCCTTTACATATCGTTTGCTAAATAAAACCAGCTCATGGTTTTTCTTCTCTCATATATGCAAATCGATCGTTAGTCATTCTTTATCAAGCTCTTTCTAAGTGTGTCTCTGTTGTAGAGCTAATATTCTTTCAAGCTCTAGATCTTTTGATCCTAGTTCATGCTCAAACCTAGTGTCCTTCATAAAGCTAACCAAGCCTTTCCTTTTCTCAGTACGGTTTGTGTGCTTCAATGATCCATAGAATCGGGCCTAACCTTTAGTGCGTTCTTTTGAAGCTTTTCTTTTGTTTTGGTGCATTGTTCTTAGTTTGCTTGTTTGTCTGCTTTGTATGCTTGTGCCCGATGATTGATGCGAGTAGAATGAGCGTCGTTCGAGAGCTTTGAAGAGCAAGAAGTGAAGACATTCTGAGCAACAACATTACTTTGGTTAAAGGCAAGTGTGTCCTTGTTCTTTTGTCCCAATAATTATTTAATCACTCATTGCATTGCTTTGCATTAATATTGATGGGTCCTATTGAAGTTATTCCTAGTCTTTATGATCATTCCTTGTCAACCTGGGTTTATCTTTTTGTTGGGTAGCTATGCTTAGTTGCTCTACTTGGGATATGGTGGTTCTAATGAACATTAAAGATGAACTTGCTTTACCTTTATGCTACATATCTCTGGTTAATACAAGATCATATGCTTAATCGGAACATGGAGAACCACCCAAGACAACAGTGCAACCACAAGGACTAAATGGCTCTGGTCTTGGCTGAGTAATTAGGGAATTCTTGTGTGGCCATTACTCGCATAGTAGCTTGGGTACAGAGTAATGCTTTTATGGCTCTTCTATTCCGGATAGGTATTGGAACGGAAGTACTCTATGGCTGACCGTCCGTGAGTAGAAGTGTGGTACGAAAGATATCATCTATGACTTATGCTACTATGGACTAATACACATGAGAGGACTCTTTGTAAAGGCCTCGTAGCGTCCCTATGCAATCACACCTAGGTAGTGTGGTATGATGCTTGGCCGGCATCGCATGGTTGGGTTTAAAGTTTCTAGAACTTTTACGCGACTTGTGGGTAAAGATGTACAACCTCTGCAGAGTGTTTAAAACTAATCGATTAGCCGTGCTCATGGTCAAGAGCGGCCTGGACCCACACATGATAATTGAACTTGAAGATGGACTTAAATCGTGATTTATGGTTATGTTAGCCATATGCTTATGGCGTATCTCTTCATGTTAATTGTGGGTTGGTATATACTTATATCATAGTAATCAGGTGCTAATAAAATTTGAACAACAAAAAGTGCTTAATGCAGTCAACCTGCCAGCCTTTCCTTGTCAAGCCTTTGCATTCATACTTTCCCCACACTTGCTGAGTACGACATGTGCTCACCCTTGCTATAAATAATGTTGCTCAGAAAAAGGAAGCTGTCATGAAGTCGTTGTGAAGATGTTGCTGGTGCTAGGCGTACGCAACCCCGAGTCGACTGCTTGTGGATGTTTGGAGCCTTCGTTTCCAGGATTTAGCATAATACTCTGATAATATCTTTTTTCTTTACGTGATATTGTTTCTGTTATTCACTTATGTAAACTATATGCATGAAACTTGATCCTAGCATGCATATAGACCTGCACTTGGTTTTCTTTGGAAAAACAGGTGTGACAGAGTGGTATCAGAGCTGTATCGACTGTAGGACGTAAGCTTAGTTAGCAATGGCCATTTCTTAATGTCTCTTTTGTCCTACATTTCATTCTTACCTTATCCTTGACCTCTCTGATAAATGTTTTCACCTCTCAACCATCTTCTTCTCTCCCTACCATGGTAACTTTGCTCTTCTAGTAGACTCTTAGCATTTGCACTTCCTTTCTTTACAAATGCTAAATCGTGAATTCTTATATATTTATCTTCACTCTCTTTGAACACTTCTTCGACCTCGACTGTGCACTCTCTTAAGCAATGACACCCCCTTGATTTATTGGTGGAATTGTTACTCTTGATATTTTATCTGTTCGCGCAGCTCTTTGACACATCGTTACTGTTTTAATTCTATCTCGAGCTACGGAACTCTGATTGACATGAAATCAGTTGGGTTAGTTCCAGAATTTCATGGGTCCATTTCTGTCAAAAATTCAGTAGTATTCGTTCTGTCTCAAGAGAGATACACGTGAATTAGTGAAGCATTTAGAATCTGTCAACACTGCTGAAATAGCCATCTTGATTAATTTATATCCCGGGTTCTAATCCTCTGATTGAGGTGATTCCAGTTGGGATGAACTCATCATTTCGTACTCCATGATCTGTGAGAAATTCTATTTATGGATATCCTTACTGGGAGCTACATCTAATCTATTAGGAGGATGCCCTCTGACTTTATTAACAACATGTAGTATCGTTCCTTTAACTATGCCTTGATTGGTGGAATTCAGTGATTGCATGATGATGTTTGGTTTTATGACCTTGACTGATTCGAGCCTGACACCGCTGGTTAGCACCGAGTGGATCGTCGACTCGGGTGCCTCTTACCACACCACTCTAGATGCGGGTATCCTCTCTTCTGTCCGACCCCCACACCTCTCTTGTCCTTCTTCCATCATGGTCGGTGATGGGTCTCGTCTCCCTGTCACTTCTATGGGTTTTGCTTCGGGTCCTTTCCGTCTTTCTAATGTTCTTGTTGCTCCTAAGATAGTTCGCAATCTCATTTCCATTCGTCAATTTACAGTTGACAACTCTTGTTCTGTTGAATTTTACACTTCTGGTCTTACTGTGAAAGATTTGGCTTCCGGGCGTCCGCTCCTCCGATGTGATAGCACAGAGCCCCTTTACACTCTTCGCCTTCCATCTTCTGCTACTTCATCTTCACCTTCGTCTTCTTCGTCAACTGCCCTTGCCGCAACTCCGTCTTCCACCACCTGGCATCATCATCTTGGTCATCCCGGTCGATATGTTTTGGCTCAGATTAGTCATAGTGCAGATGTCTCTTATACTAGGACTCCTACTGAGCACCTCTGTCATGCGTGCCAGCTAGGTCGTCATGTTTGACTTCCTTTTTCTTCTTCATCGCGTGCGACACATGCCTTTGATCTTATACATTGTGATCTGTAGACATCCCCTGTACTCAACAATTCTAGCTATAAATATAATCTCCTGGTGGTTGATGATTTTTCTCACTACTCTTGGACTTTCCCTTTGCGTGCCAAGTCTGAGACTTTCTCCACCCTTCTTCACTTCTTTGCCTGGGTGTCCACTCAGTTTGGCCTCACCATTAAGGCCGTCTAGTGTGACAACGGTCGTGAGTTCGATAACAAAACCTTCCGCTCCTTCTTTCTCTCTCAGGGTGTTCAGCTGTGTATGTCTTGTCCATACACTTCTCTCCAGAACGGCAAGGCTGAGTGGATGATTCGCACCACAAACAATATCATACGCACCCTTCTGATCCAGGCCTTCCTGCCCCTGTGCTTTTGGGCGGAGAGTCTTCACACCACCACCTACCTACTCAACCGTCTTCCTTCCACTGCTTCCCCTGCTCCGACTCCACACCATGCTCTCTTCGGTACCTCTCCTAGCTACGATCACCTACGTGTCTTCGGGTGTGCTTGCTACCCTAACATCGCTGCCATTGATCCTCACAAGCCAGCGCCCCGCTCGACATGGTGTGCTTTTCTCGGTTACTCCCCTGACCACAAGGGGTATCGTTGCTTTGTTCTCACTTCTCGTCGGGTCCTCATCTTCCGGCATATTGTGTTTCACGAATCGAACTTCCCCTTCTCTACCATTTCTACACCTTCTCCTGATCCTGATTTGGAGTCTTTGATTTCTGACCTGGGGGCTCAGACACCCATTTCTGATTTTCCTTTTCCAGGAGGTCCTCCTGGTGCACCACCGACTCTGGTTGCTTCTGCGGCACCACACGCGGCATCGGTGCCTCTTGCCGCACCACACGCAGCCTCGATGCCTCCTGCCGCCCCACACGTGGGCCCGGTGCCTCCCGCTATGCCACACGCGTCCCCGGAACCTTCTGACGTGCCTCGCCCTGCCTCGGTGCCTCCCACCGCACCACGCGCGGTCCTGGCACCTCCTGCATGCTACGTCGAGCCGGTGTAGGTGTACAGACGTCGTCCAGTGCCAACACCGACACAAGCTCCTTTGGTTTCGACCCCGGAGGTGCTCGCACACTATGCGCCTCATTTGCGTTATGTCTACGAGCACCGCTCGACGGCTCTGCCACCGTCACCACCTTCACTGGAGCCGTCGCCGCCCCCTCCCCCCACCTCCACCGGAGCTGTCGCCACCTCCACCGCAGTCGTCGCCACCTCCGCCTCCACCGCCGCCTCCACCACGCCGCTCTCGTGTGGAGTCCGCCGTGTACCACCCGTCGATCATCCATCATGATCCTCATCACACTCATCCTATGGTGACTCAGCAGACGGCTGGGGTTCTTTGGCCCGCGACTCTCTACGCCACCGAGGGAGGGCCGCGGATCTCTCCGATACCTTCTTCTGTCCGCGAAGCCCTAGCTGATCCTAACTGGTGTCGTGCGATGGAAGAGGAGTATAGAGCCCTTCTTGCCAACCAGACGTGGGACCTGATGTTGTGCCCGTCTGGTCGTAGTGTGATGACTGGCAAGTGGATCTGAACGTATACGCGTCGGGTTGATGGTACTCTGGAGTGCTACAAGACTCGTTTGGTTCTTTGGGGTTTCACTCAGCGATCTAGTGTGAACTATGATGAGACATTCAGTCACGTGGTGAAGCCTGCTATAGTGCGCACAATCCTCTCACTTGCTCTCTCTCACTCCTAGCCTGTGCATCAGTTTGATGTGAAGAATGCATTTCTCCATGGCACTTTGACAAAGACAGTCTACTGCAGTCAGCCAGCAGGATTTGTGGATTCCAGTCGTCTGGATCTGGTATGTCGGCACAACAAGTCTCTCTATAGTCCAAAGTAGACTCCTCGAGCTTGGTATTCTTGGTTTGCCACATTCTTGCTGACATTGGGGTTTGTCGAGGCCAAGTCAAACACTTCTCTGTTCATATATCACCAAGTGGATGGGATTGCCTACCTATTGCTCTATGTTGATAACATTGTTCTGACAGCTTCTAGTCTACAGTTGCTTCAGCGTATTATCTCCTCTCTGCAGCAGGAGTTCGCTATGAAGGATCTTGGCAAGCTTCACCATTTTTTGGGTGTGACAGTTGAGCCTCATTAGGCTGGTCTTCTCCTTCACCAGCGATAGTATGCCTTTGATATTCTGGAGCGGGCTAGGATGACTGATTGCAAGCCTTGCTCCACTCCTGTTGACACTAAGGAGAAACTTTCTACTACTCTGGGTGATCCTGTGGCTGATCCTACTGCATACTGGAGTTTTACTGGAGCCCTGTAGTACTTAACTTTCACCCGGCCGGACCTCAGCTACGCTGTTTAGCAGATCTGCTTTCATATGCATGATCCACGGGAAGCGCTTCCTCCGCTACGTCCGTGGCACGGTTGACCTCGGCCTGGTCCTTCACCGCTCCTCCCCTGCTGAGCTGGTTGTCTACACTGATGCTTACTAGGCTGATTGTCCAGACACTCACCGCTCCATCTCAGGCTATGCCGTCTTCCTCGGCGGCAACCTAGTCTCCTGGTCGTCCAAACGACAGCCGGTTGTCTCCCGCTCGAGTGCCGAGGCGGAGTACCGGGCTGTTGCTAACAGCGTGGCAGAGGCGTCCTGCTTCGACGGCTCTTGGCCGATAACTGAGACATCACCCATGTCTGTATCCTGAGTTGTGCTGTTACCCAAAAACAACTTTGGAGGTTGAGTGGTGTTGTTGCAGGTGAGCTCGAAGCCTTGTCGGAAGCAGCCGGCTCCTATGCTGAAGGGGTAGGAGATGTTGACACCCCCGCAGCTGGAGGGGTAGTGAGCTAGTGAGGCAGCTGAAGGCATATGCAGCACCAGCAATCCTCCGCTACCGGAGGCTGCGGCTGCAGGCGGCATGGCTGCCAAGCACGCCAGGACGAAAGCCATGGCACAAACTATTACTCTGGACGAGCACATCGTTAAGCTAACAATCAGCTTGCCATCGTGCTGGTGTTGGTGTTCCGGCTTACACGCTAACCACTAACCATTCATGTTGTTATAAACAGCACAAGTTTCGTGCACATGCTAGTACTGTATGAAGGCGTCCCTGGTGAGCAGAGTCGCTGACCCGAAGGCGTCGCCCGCCGGGTCAGTCATGCGCGACTAGCCCATGGTGCGGTGCGGTCGCTAGCTCAGCTGGATGCTGAGTGCTCTGGTAGTTCTGTATCCTTGTTCCCAGCAGACAAATCTGCAGCATGAAAATTGAAGGACAATAAATCTTGCACATTGTCAAAAGTTCTCAAAATTTTCGCATCGCAGACCGTGTCATCTCTTACACCAAAAATTTCACTAACTAAACGGTGCCTGAGCGTAGATACCCACTTTTTTTTTATACTCAACACATAGGAATTATTATATTAGAACAGGCAAACTGTATCTTCTAAAAAAAACTGTATTTTCTCAAAGAATGGTCGAATTACATCGAGGTTCTCAAAATTTCTTATATTTGGTCTCTAACTTGTTGACGTGCTAATACAATCCTCATATATATATAAGGCCATCCATGTCACTGAAGTAGAGATTCGATCATTACACACGAGTACACGTAGAAACTATGAATCTAGGTTTTTGAGTTCAATGCTGAGCTATAGTTTTTAGTAACAAGGAAACGTGCACAAGCGTATTGCTTGCCTGCTCCTGCTGTAGATTCTCAATGGGAATCACGAGAGCGAGTCAGTCAAGACAACATGCATGAACCGGAGGACGGTGTCACATTGGCGTGACTTGTGTCATTGTGTGAGGGGGCACGTCTCACGTGTGTCCTTGGGTCGTGTTGGCGCAAATCTGCGACCAACAACAACGCAGAGAGGCTTGCTGCAGCACTTCTGCGTAAGTACCGGTCAGACCTGTGCAGGTCACCGGTCAGACCTGTGTGCACCGGTTAGATCTGTGAAGGTCACCGGTCATACCTGTGTGCACCGGTCAGACCTATGAGTTCACCGGTCAGACCTGTGTCACCGGGGTAAACCGGCGAAAGACCTTCAAACGTCGCCCGGGCAGGATCCCGTCGGGGCGGCGCACGTAGGGTTGCTCTAAGGTCGCCAAGGCCACCTAGAACGCCCTCAATCGACGTAGAGACGAAGGAGGAACAACAAGTAATAGATTGGAAAAGTGTAAGGCAAAGAGAAAAGGTAAAAAGATAAACAAAACTGTTTTTGATCGATTGGATATCTCAATCGGCCGTGGCTCTTTATATTTATAGGGTGGGGAGGTCTTACCCGCAAGGAAATCCTTTTACAAGCCTAATCTATCAGGACTCTTTGATTTGGGTCGGATAAGGGGGGCACCGGTCAGACCTGTGCACTCGGCGTGCAAATCTTACAAAGGTCATATCTCTCTCATCCGAACTCTGATTTAGATGTTCTACATATGAATCTTGACATACTCGACGAGCCCTATCCAATGGTGAAGTCTAAATTGCCTTTTGACCAACTTGACTACACCGGTCTGACTGGTGGGACCCACAGGTCTGACCGGTCGACCCAGTCCTGCCAATTTTGAGTGCGAACATATGCCCCCTATTTTCTGGTAAAGCTTGCGTGCCAGAAAACATCCAGAATGATCAAAATTGGCAGAAAATGATGATTATCAAAGTATCGCTCAAATATTTCTCCTAAGGGCGATAATTGCTCTATCGGCCATAAACTTGCTCTCAACTTACGGAACGACTTGCTTCGGCCTCCATACCTGTTTAGTAGCTGTTGTCTTTGCTGATATCACCACTGCAAGTTGCTCCATTGATCCTTGCTTCCGCATCCGCTGCAATCTCCTTTTTTGAGTATGAGACAAGCCTGAGGGACACCACCTCAGCTGTGAGTATTTTGAGTCTTTGCTGTCCTTCTCAACTTCTTTAGAATTAATGGATGCACTTCTGACCAGATTATTGTTAACAACAAACGGTCTTTGCATTGAACCATGATTTACATACATAGGAGGATATTGAATCATATGTGAGCGCATATGTAAATTAGCATAATCCAAAGGAGAATAATAACAAGGATATGACCAAGACCATGGTGAGGTCGGTCTAGCATATGAATAAAGTGCAGCAGTAAAATTATCTTGATTTTTGCAAGAACAAGATGTATTTTGATATTTTGGAGAAAGTTTTGATTTTTTACCTTTACTTGGCTGACTTCCTTGCTTTTGCTTATCTCCCTTCTTCTTGTATTTAGCCAAAAGCTCCTCGAAGGACGGCTTTACTTTTTTCTTGCGCTCAGGAACATCTTCAGACCCTTTGGAGGCACCGGTCACACCGGTCTGGGCACCGGTCAGACCGGTTGATGTGCCGCCGGTCTTCTTGCCTTGCCCCCCGAGCGTTGAAGCCTTTGCTGCAACCTTGGGGGTTTTCTCCAGTAGTACCTTCTTTTCAGGCCTTTGCTCACCAATGATCACATTTTTCCCTTTAGTTTTTTCGGCTTGATCCGGCCGAATTAGCACTTTAGGATTGTGTATCTTAATGGTGTTTATAGGGAAAGGATTACTATCGACCTGCATAGGATGAAAAGTCAAACGACCTTCATTAATGGCCAATTGCACTTGCCGCCGAAATACATTGCAATCATTCGTTGCATGAGAATAAGAGTTATGAAATTTACAATAAGCACGCCTCTTTAACTCTTCTGGTGGCGGTATAGTATGAGTTATTCTAATCTTTTCAGCTTTTAACAACTCTTCAAAAATCCTATCACACTTGGCTACATCAAAAGTAAACTTAACTTCTTCTTGCCGATTCTTACGGACCGGCTTTAAAGATTCACAAGTGCTAGGTTTATCTTTATTTGACCATACAAATTCAGCAGTTAAAACATCATTGCTTTCATCGTCCGAAAAATCAGATGCATAATAAATAGGAAGATTAGACTTTTCATTAGATTTTTGTGAACTCCTAGATTCTTTAAGTCGGTTTTCATTGGCTAAAGCTTTTTGCAACAACCGACTAATATCTAAAAATTCTTGACCATCTAGCTTCTCTTTATGGATATCAAGCAAACCAGAATAAGCAAGATCAGCTAGGTCTCTATCAGAAATTGTCAAACTATAGCATCGGTTTCTAGTGTCTCTAAATCTTCTAATGTATTCAGTCACAGATTCATTAGATTTTTGCTTAACCAATACAAGATGCGACAATTTCAACTCAGTTTCAGCAGTAAAGAAATAATCATGAAATTTATTTTCTATATCAGAAAAAGTGTAAACTGAGTTGGATGGCAAAGAAATAAACCAAGTAAATGCAGCACTCGATAGAGATAAAGGAAACAATTTCATTTTACAAATATCATTAGAAGCAGCTGCACCACATTGTATAGTAAATTGGCCTATATGCTCTAATGTACTTCTACCATCATCCCCACTAAATTTAGTAAACTCTGGTATTTTAAATCCCTGTGGGTATGAGATATACTCGTAATTCTCAGGATACGGTCTTTGATACGACCGACTCTTAGTTTTAGGCTCTGTACCAAAAGTTTGCCTAAATATCTCAAGCATCTCCTCTCTAAATCCCTCCATGCCCAAAGCGGTTCTAGGTCTAGCCGATCCAGGATGTGGTGCTCGAGTTACAGTAGGTTGTGGTGTGCTATATGTTGATGTTTGGTTCGGCAATATGTTAGGAACATGATGCAACAAACTATTAGGAACATATGCAGTTATGGGTGGCTCGCTATAAACAACCGTATGCAGCATCATGGCATTAGTAGCGGCCATTGAATTCCCTCCACCAGCCGAAGTACCAATAGTAGTCCGGCTATGTATGTGGTGAATTGGGGATGCACCAATGGGGGCTTTAGGTATATGCAAATTTGAAAAATTATCTAGTGTGCTGTCTTTAAGATTTTCGGTGTTAGAAGTAGATGCATTAATATCATCACCAGAAATTTGTTTACCAAATTTGGCCTCTATACGATCTAAACGAGAATTAATCGTAGATTTAAAATTTTCACTCATGGCAACAAATTTGTTATTTAAGCTAGCACTTACAGCCCCATCAATCAGATTAGCAATATCTGAATTAATTTTAGGAGGAGCATTAGATTGTACCTTGAGCGCGGGAATATCGATGACGACATCCTTGTCCTTCTTGACGTTCCCTTGTCGATCCACAGAGAAGTGCGAGACATATTGCTTCATGGCTTCTTCTTCCAACTCCTGGATCTCCCGCTCCTTTTGTTCACGAATCTTCCTTTTGATTTCAGCAAGCACCTTCTGCTCTTCGGCCGACGTTTGTTCAACATTCGGCGTTGCAATGTTTGCAGCATCAACCTCAGCGGGTATAGGTAGTTTACCGGCCATGGCAGCCGATTTATTTTCTTCTTCCCCAGTGGAGTCGCCAATTTGTTGGCGCAAATCTGCGACCAACAACAACGCAGAGAGGCTTGCTGCAACACCTCTGCGTAAGCACCGGTCAGACCTGTGTAGGTCACCGGTTAGACTTGTGTGCACTGGTCAGACCTGTGAAGGTCACCGGTCAGACCTGTGTGCACCGGTCAGGCTTGTGTGCACCGGTCAGACCTATGAGTTCACCGGTCAGACCTGTGTCACCGGGGTAAACAGGCGAAAGACCATCGAATGTCGCCCGGGCAGGATCCCGTCGGGGCGGCGCACGTAGGGTTGCTCTAGGGTCGGCAAGGCCACCTAGAACGCCCTCAATCGACGTAGAGACGAAGGAGGAATAGCAAGTATTAGATTGGAAAAGTGTAAGGCAAAGAGAAAAGGTAAAAAGATAAACAAAAGTGTTTTTGATCGATTGGATACCTCAATCGGCCGTGGCCCTTTATATTTATAGGGTGGGGAGGTCTTACCCCGCAAGGAAATCCTTTTACAAGCCTAATCTATCAGGACTCTTTGATTTGGGTCGGATACGGGGGGCACCTGTCAGACCGGTGAGGTGCACCGGTCAGACCTGTGCACTCGGCGTGCAAATCTTACAAAGGTCATATCTCTCTCATCTGAACTCCAATTTGGACGTTCTACATATGAATCTTGACCTACTCGACGAGCCCTATCCAATGGTGAAGTCTAAATTTCCTTTTGACCAACTTGACTACACCGGTCTGACCGGTGGGACCCACAGATCTGACCGGTCGACCCAGTCCTACCAATTTTGTGTGCGAACAGGTCGACTGCTCGACTCGTCGTGTATCGTGGCCGGCACGGATGATGGTGCGACGACAACATGGCTTTCTTCCTACTGCTGAGTGCCGACTCCTGGCCCCAACCGCCGGTCCTGACATAGCGATGATGTCCAACTACCCTTGCCCACGCCATCGACGACCACGACTTCGGCATCGACCGATGACACCGAGATCAAGAATGCACGTCTTCTGTCTTCACTTCAAGGGCCGGGCAGTTTCTGCCATCCCAGTCTTCCATACCACACATGGCAGTGCTGCTACATGTATCCACGGGATCAGTTTGTAAGCATCCAGGTCTTTGTGCATCTTTGGTAAGGGTGTGTTTCGGTGATAAATGACAACCGTATACTTGTGACTAACCTTTGTTTTGTAGTGGATTTAATCTTGGGTTATTGTCATGAGATATAAGTGAAAAGAGACCCCTCAATTTGAAATTATGGATGATCAAGGGACGAATGCTACAAGGCTAAGGACATTGTTAGTTTCAAGTGTCACAAGGAGATGAAGGACACTTGGATTTACTAGTTTGTAGTGTTTGACCGTACTATTAAGAGGGATTCACACACTAGTAGCTTGATCATGCCAAATGCTATGCTATATTCATGCACTATCATGCTTCTTGGATGTTAAACAGCTCAAAGTACTCATGGAATTACAATGAAAGCAAAAGAATTGAAAAAAAAACTCAAAAGCGATTGAATTGGATGAGTTGAACTGCAAATGGTAGCATCGGATGAAGCAACGACCCAATTCCTAGTTGCATCAGATGATAACAGCGGCAGTTTCAGAGAAAAAGCACCGCCGGATGAACCGATGGTGCAGCATCGGTTCATCTGATGACCTAGGGTTTTGCAACAGTAAGGTTTGGAGTCAATTACCTTCAGCACCGGATGAAACGGCGGTCAGAGCATCGGTTCATTCGGCGCATGCATTTAAAACATACAGAGATGAACCGAGAAGACTTGCTTCAGCACCGGATGAAACGACGCTACACAAGACAACCAGCGGTTCATCCAGCGCCTGTGTTTAAATCATGCAGAGACGCACTAAGTGATATGGCTTCAGCACCGGATAAACCGACGCAGCATCAGTGCATGCGTTGGATGAATTGGTACAGCAGCTAGGTTCAACGGCTATATTCCATGAAATAGAGTGACCGGATGAACCGACGCTATTGCCAGGGGGAACCGTCGGTTCACCCGACGGTGCTACTTTCTGCAGCACTTTTCCAACGGCTAGCCTCCCTTGCTTAGCCTATATAAGTGACCCCCTGCGTCTCTTGAGCTGCCTTTGCCACTCTGAAGAACCACAGCAGCCAAGGAGAGAAGGATTTAGTGCTTTGTTCATTTGGAATTCATCTTCCTTGCCAAGGTGAATTCTTTCTTGGTGATCAAGGGTTTCAAGGTGCTTTCTAAGGCTAGCTGAGTGCATTGGTCAAGTGAAAGTGTGTGAGCTTGTTACTCTTGGAGATTGACAGCTCCTAGACGGTCTCGGTGTTTGGAGGTTCTTGGTGAGCTCTTGGAGATTGTGGGAGACCTGGGAAGTTCTTAGTGTACATGGTTTGAGATCCACCATTCCGGAGATGGAGAACGGGTACTCTTAATGAGCACTCAGGTCTAAGTGGCTTGAGGGGGAGCAAAACTCTTTGTGAGTGCTCCAACGTGGACTAGGGAGAAGCGTCAACTTCTCGATACCACGTGAAAAATTTGGTTGTCTCTAGTCCTCTTGCTCTACCTTCGTGCACTTAATTTCAGCATTTACTTTCAGCTCTTAAGTTCCTTTGTCCTAGTTTTCCTTGTATGCTTTGATTGTCTCATATCTTGACTAGGGTGCTTTCCTCTTGTTAGTGTGTATCTTGCTAAGAAACTTTGTTGCTAGTGTGCTTAGTTGGTAGAAAGAAACCTTTTTAGATGGGCAACACTAGTGATATTGGTTAAGGTTTGTTACTTGTTCTAGAAATTTGAAAAATGTCCATATTCAACCCCCCCTCTTCTATAGGCCATCGATCCTACAAGTGGTATCAGAGCTTTGGCTCTCTTTTTGGTGGCTTAACCGCCTAGAGAGATGGCCAAGGGCAGTGGCAATGGCCCTCCCAAGTTGGTGGGGAAACGGTTCACTTTTGGGCACATAGAATGGCTAGCTATCTTTAAGCACAACACCACGATGCATGGATCACTACCATGTATCCTTTGCCAAATGAACCCACCGAAAGTGAATCAAAGTGGAACTATCGTGCTAGAAACTATATGTTTGAGGCTCTTGAGGAGGATGTGTTTGATAGGGTGTTTACCTTGGAGACTGCTCATGAGGTTTGGATGGAACTCAAAAGAATCCATGTAGGCAACAAGAAAATCCGTGAGGAGAAGTATGAATTTCTTAAGGTTGAGCTCAATGAGTTTAAGATGAAGGATGATGAGGGTGTAGAGGAAATGTATTCTAGAATGGGTGTTCTTATTCAAAATATAAATGCTCTCGATGTTGCTAACGTGTCCGAGCAAGAAAACATTCGGAAAATCCTTCAAATGCTTCCCAAGCCCAAGTACAACATCGTCAAGGCACTCATCTTTGAGAAAGACTTCGAAACTCTCACTATCACCGAAGTTGTCAACAAGATTTGGTCTCGTGAGATGTTCTTGATGGGCCAAATTGAATCATCTTCTTCCACATCAAGCTCCAAGAAGGATCTTGCACTCAAGGCCAGTGACAAGACCAAGCCCAAGCTAAAGTCAAAAGCAAAGCCTCCTCCTTCTTCAAGTGAAAGTGAAGACAAGAGTGACTCAAGTGATGATGAAAATGATGAAGGTGAACTTGCTCTTCTCATGAGGAAGACTACCAAATTGCTTTCCAAGATTGGCAAGAAAGGCTACAACTATGATCCTAAGAAGAACAAGTTTCGCTCATCAAGAAGAAGTGGTGAAGGTGGAAAGAGGAAGTGCTACAATTGTTCAATCTATGATCATCTATCATATGATTGCCCCAAGCCCGACAAGCGAGTGTCAAGCTCAAGCAAGAAGAACGACGACGATGATGATGATGATGAGAAAGATGTCAAGCACTCCAAGAAGAACTCATTCAAGAAAAAGTCTTCTAGCAAGCCCTACAACAAGAAGAAGGGTGGTCATCATTCTCTCTTGGCAAATGAATTGATCACGGATGGTGAAACTTCAAGTGAATCAAGCGGTAGTGAAGATGAGAAGAATAAGAAGTTTGTGGGTCTTGTGATCATGGATGATGAAGAACCTCCTCTTCCTCCACCACCTATGTGCTTCATGGCTAAACACTCCAAGGTGAGCGATAGTGAAAATAGTGATTCCTCAGATAGTGATAATGATCTTTCACCTCATGCTCTTAAGGGACTTCTTGATCAATACACCGACATGATTAAGAAACAAAAGAGTAAGCTCAAGGCTCTTGAAGAGACCCATGAGAAGCTTAAGCTATCTAATGATGAGTTGCTTATGAAACACAATAACCTTAGCAAAGAACATGAAGCTTTGGTAGTGTCTAACAAGTCACTTAGAGATGACCACAACAAGTTGCTTGATAAGCACAATGAGCTGATCGTCAAACATGATGATATAACCGTGCTTAACAAGTCACTTGAGTCAAGTCAAAAGATGCTTAAGAAAGATCATGTGATCTTAGAGATGAAGTATCAAGAAATTGAGCTTGCATATGAGGCTATTTGTTCTTGTGGGCAAGAAATTGCTAGAGACATCACTAAAACAAATGCCTCTACCTCTTGTGATGATTTAATTGAAGAACCTAAGATCTTGCTAAATGATGAGAATATTGCCTCCTCTTCCAAGACTAACCTTACTAGAGTGAAAGCCCTTGAAGAGGAAGTAAGAAGCCTAAGATCATGTGTGAAGAACTTAGCCAAGGGTGAAGAATTGCATAAGGAGATCCTTTATTACAATTCAAGAGATTATGGCTCTAAGGGACTTGACTCCTTCCCTCAACCCATCAAAGAGACTCCCAAGTCAAAAGAACTCTATGGGTGCTTTGTGAAGGAAGTTGGATCCTATTGCCAACATTGCAAGATCACCGGTCATCACACAAGGGAGTGCCCTATACCTACACGTACTTTGCCTATCTTACCTTGCAACTATCGTTCCATGTTCAACAATAATCATTTCTTGTTGTTGAAAAATAGCAAAGGCAAGGTGGCAGCAAAGTTCATAGGGGCCAAGGATAAAGTGAAACCTCCTAGGCAAATTTGGGTTCCTAAAGCTTTAGTAACTCATGTCAATGGACCCAAACTTGCTTGGGTTCCTAAATCTTCAACTTGATCGATTTGTGTGTAGGTGAACTACAAGCCCGGGGGAAGTCATTGGGTCCTTGATAGTGAATGTACTCAACACATGACCGGCCAAGTTAAAATGTTCACCTCTCTAGTGGATGATGCGGGAAATCATGAGCAAGTTACTTTTGGTGATAATTCTAAAGGAAGGGTCTCCGGTTTGGGTGACATAGCTATAGCAAATGATCTCTCTCTTTCCAATGTATTATTTGTGGATTCTTGTAGTTACAACTTGCTTTTCATTGCTCAATTTTGTGATCTTGGTCTATCTTGCCTATTTGATGATGAGGGGTTGATCATTACTAACAAGAAATCTAATGAAGTTGTGTTCAAAGGTTTTCGCCATGGCAACATCTATCTTGTAGACTTCTCCTCTCATGAAGCAAAATTGACTACTTGTCTATTCACCAAGACATCCAAAGGTTGGCTATGGCACCGTCGTATTGCTCATATAGGCATGAGTCAACTCAAGAAGGCTTTCAAAAGGGGTTTAGTTCTTGGTGTGAAGGATGTCACCTTCGAGAAGGACAAATTATGTGGAGCGTGTCAAGCCGGCAAGCAAGTAGCAAGTCACCATCTTATGAAGGCTTATGTTTCTACCACAAGACCATTAGAAGTCATACACATGGACCTCTTCGGCCCTACTACCTACAAAAGTCTTGGTGGTAATCTCTATTGTCTTGACATTGTTGATGATTACTCACGCTACACTTGGACATTCTTTTTGGAGGAGAAGAGCAAGACGTTTGGGATCTTCAAGAATTTTGCTACAAGGGCTCAAAATGAATTTGAGTCATCTATTGTGAAGATCTGAAGTGACAATGGATCAGAATTCCGGAACACTCAAGTAGAAGAATATTGTGATAAGCAAGGCATCAAGCATGAATTCTCTTCAACCTACACACCACAATAAAATGGTGTGGTAGAAAGAAAGAACAAGACTCTCATCACCTTAGCTCGAGCCATGTTGGATGACTATGGTGTATCTCAAAGGTTTTGGGTGGAAGCTATCAACACGGCATGTCATGCTTCAAATAGGGTATATCTCCACCGACTATTGATGAAGACACCCTATGAGCTTCTCATTGGGAGGAAGCCCAACATCTCCTACTTCCGAGTCTTTGGGTGTAAATGTTTCATTTACAAGAAGAGGAAGTACCTAGGGAAGTTTGAGAGTAGGGTAGATGAGGGCATATTTGTTGGTTATGCATCAAACTCCAAGGCATATAGAGTATTCAACAACACTACACGTGCCGTTGAAGAAACATGTGACGTGGAGTTTGATAAATCTAATGGCTCCCAAGGAGATGGCTATTGTTGTGATGATGTAGGAAAAGAACCTCTCCGAGAAGCAATGAAGAAGATGGCTATTGGGGACATCAAGCCAAAGGAGGATGATGATACACCTTCTACTTCCCACAACCATGAAGACTCCTCCTCTTCTGATGATGATGATGATGACCATCAAAGGCGTTCAACATCATCCCGCACAAGACAAGATAGCCCATCTTCCTCACAAGGACCACCTCCTACATCACAAGACACTCAAAATCAAGAAGAAGAATCAGAAGTAGTGCAACCTCAAGACGATCCAACTTCTACCATACTTGGAAGGCGTACAAGGACTTCATCAAACCATCCCATCGATCTTGTCTCGGGTGATCCCAAGAGTGGTACACGTACTCGCCGCAAACAATATGCTTCTTTTTGCAAACATCATGCTTTTGTTTCCTTTGTAGAACCCACTACTATATAAGAAGCTCTCGAGGACCCAGATTGGATTTTGGCTATACAAGAAGAGCTCAACAACTTCACAAGAAATGAAGTTTGGGTCCTAGTAGAGCGCCCCAAGAACAAGAACGTGATTGGCACCAAGTGAGTCTACCGAAACAAGCAAGATGAACATGGTGCTGTGGTGAAGAACAAGGCAAGACTTGTCGCCAAGGGTTACTCTCAAGTAGAAGGCTTGGACTATGGAGAGACCTTTGCTCTGGTTGCGCGTCTTGAAGCAGTCCGTATCCTCCTTGCTTATGCTTCTTGTCAAAAAATGAAGTTATTCCAAATGGATGTCAAAAGAGCCTTCTTAAATGGCTTCATCAATGAAGAAGTCTATGTTGAGCAACCTCCCGATTTTGAGGATCCTACATATATTAACCGTGTCTATAGGTTGATCAAGGCTTTGTATGGACTCAAGCAAGCTCCAAGGGCATGGTATGAGAGGCTCCGGGACTTTCTCATCAAAGAAGGCTTCAAGATTGGAAGAGTGAACAATACCTTATTCACCAAGATCATCAACGGGGAGCTTTTCATTTGTCAAATTTATGTTGATGATATTATCTTTGGTTCTACTAACCTCAAAGTGTGCAAAGATTTTAGTGATCTTATGACTAGGGAATTCGAGATGTCTATGATTGGAGAGCTTAACTTCTTCCTTGGGTTTCAAATCAAGCAATTGAAGGAAGGGACTTTCATTCATCAAGAAAATTACACTAATGATATTCTCAAGAAATTCAAGATGGATGATTGCAAGTCTATCAAGACACCAATGCCTACCAATGGACATCTCGACTTAGATGAGGGAGGTAAATCAGTTGACCAAAAGCTTTACCGTTCTATGATCGGTTCCTTTCTTTACCTTACCGCATCTAGGCCCGATATCATATTTAGTGTTTGCATGTGTGCTCGATTTCAAGCCAACCCTAAAGAATCTCACCTAAGTTCTTTGAAAAGGATCCGTAGATACTTAAAATACACACCTAGCATTGGCTTGTGGTACCCCCATGGTGCTTGTTTTGAGCTCTTGGGTTATTCGAATTCGGACTTTGCCGGATGTAGAGTAGACCGCAAGAGCACTTCGGGTGGGTGCCATTGCCTAGGTCGATCTTTGGTTGCGTGGTCCTCTAAGAAGCAAAACTCCGTGGTCTTATCCACCGCGGAGGCGGAATACATTTCCGCCGGGGCTTGTTGTGCTCAAATCCTCTATATGAAGCAAGCCTCTTGGATTATGGTGTGGATCTAGATAGGGTTCCTCTCTTTTGTGATAATGAAAGTGCCGTAAAAATTGCTAACAACCATGTTGGCGGTTGATTTCCGTCAACCAAGAACACTTGTTATGTTATAGTTTGGATTTCATTTTGGAACTAACCCGCCACTAGGCATACTAATGATATAACAAGTTCATCATTGGATGTGTGTTTTGGAGTATGATGTTTACGGAGGAATACATGCACTAAATGAGAAGAGATGCACTCGGTTCGGAGGACGATTTACATGATGATCAGAGACTCCGACCATGCGTGAACTTGACTCCAAAGGTGGCAAGGACCAGCGTGCTTTAATGGAGAATCTCTGAGGAACAAGATGAAAAGATCGGAAGATCATGCATGAAGACCCCTTAACTTGGTCGCGAAGATAATGACGTCCAAATCCCATATCCGAAGGAGAAAAAAACCCCAAAGTGCAAGAAATGACACGTGGCAAAAGACAGAGGCGAACCGGGTCGGGAATGGGCCAGGCCAGCCGGCCCACCCCCTTTCCACGTCGGTTCGCCGCCGCCTTTCTTCAATGATAAGTTCGCGGAACCCTAATTGTTTGGAGAAGGGAGCCATTCGCGAAAGACGACCAGAGAAGCCTCGGGAGATCAAACACAAGGAAGAGGGTTAATCGAGAGGGTGAAGATTCAAGAGGATCATCACCTAGGTCAAGGGAGGCCACCACGAGGAAGGAGGAAGCCGAGGCCCTGCCACGGTACCGCCAGAATTGAAGGACACCGAGTGACGGACTCCATCGGGGGCATCCACCATGTTCAACGGTGCCATGCCTAGCGTCTTGATGGGGTAAAGTAATCGTTTGTCCATGGAGTTGTAATGGATCTTGGCATGTAGTCACCCACTCTCGTTTGGATCTTTTATCTATCATACCTTCTTGTTGATGATGCTTAATGTTTAAGGTTAGCTACCATTGCCTTCGGGGTTGCTCCCGTAGATCACGTCAACATACCGTGTTCATTAGGGTTAGCAACGATTACCTTCGCGTAGTGACTAGTACGAGGGAAGGGAAACACCTAATTCTTTGTTCACATCCTTAGATAGATTGGATCGGGGTTTTATCATGTTTTGTGTGATTGCATCTCAAGTACCTAGACTCCATAGGCATACGTTCTTCATACTCGTGAACCACCTTTCTCTCTCACTTTAACATAATCTAGGGTTAGTTTGTCTTTACTTTATAGATCAATGTTTACATCATAAAGTCCTTAATCAACTAAGTTAGTGTTAGGTTAAACGCTAGTAATTTCCTTGCTTCGTGGATTGACAAGAACCTTGGGGGTCCCCTCCCTTGGTGAAAAAGGCACCAAGTCACTCCGTGTACTTGCGGTGAAGTTGAACGCGGTTTCGAACCGTCAACAAGCCCCTTTTTCTGGTGTCGTTGCCGGGGAGCAAGCCAGTTTACTTTGTTTAATCTCTCATTGATTTTGTTGATTACTAACACCTAACCTTTGTGTTCTAGAAAAACACACTCTTTTGTTTTTTGTTTTTGATTGTCTAGATGGCGTTCGTTGGAAATCCTTTGGAGGAACCGAAAAAATCGCTAAGAGACTATGCTAGCCCTCGATGTGAGGATATCAAGGTACAAGAGTCGGATTCGATTCTCGAAGCGACAAGGTACGAAATCAGAGTTCAAATCATCAAGATGGCAGCAACTAATCCATTCCGAGGGGTGGAGACGGACAATCCATGTAGACATATCCAGCGCTTCACGACGTTGTGCAATACGGTGCGACAAGAGGGAGTTCCCGACACTTGGTTTAAATGGAATCTTTTTCCCTACTCACTTGCTGATGAAGCAACAAAGTGGTATTCATTTGCGTCCTTTGAAGTTGAGGGAAATTGGGATCAATTGGTAAAGAAATTTTGTGCCAAGTTCTTCCCTATAACCAAGATTCAACATATAAGGATGCAAGTGATTACTTTCAAGCAAGGAAAAGAAGAGGGGATTGATCAAGCGTGGAATCGATTCAACGAACTAGTTGACCAAGGACCAAGACTCGGATTCTGTACTATTGCATACATTCTTTTTTCCCTAACCCCTAGTTGCATGAAATACGTTCAAATGTGTACAGGAGGGGATCTCATGGAGAAAACACTCACGAAAGCTGCCAAACTTCTACAAAAAATAAGTAAAGCGGCAGCCATGCGAAGAGATTGGGAAATACGACTTTCGGGAAAGCCGGAATGTGACACAAGTGTGGCACCCCTTGCTGCAATTTTCAGAAATACGGCCCCGGAAGAGAAGGAAGAGGAACCAATCTCAAGAAAGGTTGAAGAAGCCAAACATGAGGAAACTAGAACTATCCCGGAGAGTGATCACGCCGAGACAAGCAAAGCAAATGAAAGAACTATGTCAAGCGCGAAGCCACTAAGGGAGTTCGAGCAAATGGATTGGATCCCACTTGATTTTGGAGAAATCTTTGACAAGAGGAGACCGTTCCCTAATCAAAAGGGGATGGCAAAAGCTTTGGAGATGGACTTCCCACCAGAAAAAACTAGTGGAACATTCATACAACCTAGAGACAACCGGGGAGGTCCTTCAAAAACTCTTTAGCGAAGAAGAAGTTGATTCGGACCATGTGGTCGAAGCTAAAAGAATTATGGGAATCAAGCCCGTGGCGTCACCATTCGCCCGCCTCGCTGAAATTTTTGGCATAGGATCCGATGAAGAAGAGAAGACATCGCCACGTATAGATTGCAAGGTTAACAACATTAATTGCAAAGCGTTATGCAACATTGGAGCACAAGTAAGTGTCTTGTCTTCTAAGATTTTTGATGAAATTCATGATCACACCATTGACCTAGTTCCAACCTATACTAAATTAATTATGGGAGATGGTAGAGTCGTTAAACCTCTAGGAATTGCTCGTGACCTAGAAGTTTTAATTTCCGAAAAATGCATTCCAACTGATTTCTTCATTGTTGATGTCTACTATGATAAAAATGATCATGTAATTCTTGGTAGACCTTTTCTTAAGTTGGTTAATGCCGTTTTAGATGCCGAAAAAGGAAAAGTAACTATTAATCTTGATGGAGATAATCACACATACAATTTTCTCCCCGCTTCTAGAATTGCCTCACCCCTACCTCTTGATGACGAAGAGGTAGGGAGCCTTCGTTTTGTTGAGACTTTCAGGGATCCACTACAAAGAGCTATGGAGAATCAATCTAATGATGAGTTGGATGAAGAGTTAGCGGAAGCAACCAAAGGACTAGAACCGCAAGACGGAAGCTTAGAGGAGGATAAATTTGAAGATCTTGGAGAAATTGTACATGAGGAACCACAAGCACCAGAGGTGGATCTTAAACCATTGCCCAAAGGATTGAAATATGAATTTTTGGGCCCGGATAAGACTTATCTTGTGATTGTGAGTGATGAATTGAGTCCCGAGGAGAATGATATGTTGCTGAATTTATTAAAGAAGCACAAGAAAGTGATGGGATATTCGATAAATGGTCTTAAAGGACTCAGCCCAGCATTTTGCACTCACCGCATACCTATGGAGGATCAATGCAAGCCCGTAGTGGACCATCAAAGGAGGTTAACCCATGCCATGCGAGAGGTGGTGAAGAAGGAGGTTATCAAGTTGTTGGACGCCAGAATAATCTACCCGGTGCTGCATAGCGAATGGGTGAGCCCCGTACATTATGTGCCTAAGAAAGGAGGTTTGACCGTGGTGAAGAATGAGAAGAATGAATTGATACCGCAAAGAACAGTGACCGGATGTAGGATGTGTATTGACTACCAGAAATTGAATAAAGCAACGAAGAAGGATCACTTCCCCTTACTGTTCATCGACGAGATGCTTGAGAGGTTAGCAAATCATGCATATTTTTGCTTTCTTGATGGGTACTCGGGGTTCATGCAAATACCTATTCACCCGGATGATCAACATAAGACAACATTCACTTGCCCTTATGGAACATTTGCGTATAGAAGAATGCCTTTCGGTTTATGCAATGCTCCAGCCTCTTTTCAACGTTGTATGATGGCGGTATTTTCGGAGTTCATCGAGGAAATTGTTGAGGTATTTATGGATGATTTCTCCATCTATGGTAAATCTTTTGCGGATTGCTTGGTAAACTTGGATAAAGTTCTCACTAAATGTTTGGAGGTTGATTTGGTGCTAAATTGGGAGAAGTGTCACTTCATGATAAGACAAGGAATAGTGTTGGGACACGTGATATCCGAGAGAGGGATTGAGGTGGACAAGGCTAAGGTTGAAACGGTTGAAAAACTTCCACCCCCAATGGATATCAAATCTTTGAGGAGTTTCTTATGCCATGCGGGATTCTATAGAAGATTCATCAAGGATTTCTCAAAGATTACCAAGCCATTGACCAATCTTCTCCAAAAAGATGTGCCATTCAATTTCAATAACAAGTGCTTGGCGGCATTCCGGACATTAAAGAGAGCTCTTGTAACCGCACCCATCATTCAACCGCCCAACTGGAATCAACCTTTTGAGATAATGTGCGACGCTAGTGACTATGCCATTGGAGCGGTGTTGGGACAACAAAAAGAAGGCAAGGTACACGCTATTTACTATGCTAGCAAAACCCTCAATGGAGCTCAATTAAATTATGCAACAAGGGAGAAGGAATTGCTCGCAGTAGTGTTTGCCTTTGAAAAATTCAGATCATATATTGTGAATTCTAAAGTGATTGTCTACACCGATCATGTGGCGATTAAGTATCTTTTGTCTAAAAAAGATGCCAAGCCAAGTTTGATTCGATGGATCCTTCTATTGCAAGAATATGATGTGGAGATTCGGGACAAAAAAGGGTCGAAAAATGTTGTGGCCGACCATTTATCAAGGATGAATCGTGAGGATGATAAAGAGCCTATTGAAGATAAGATGAGAGATGATCACCTCTATCACATCCTTGACAAAGATACTTGGATGATCAACATTATTCGAGCCATACGAAAAATGCCACTTGATCATTTGGATAGGAACGCTCAAAGGAGAGTGATCGCCGAGAGCCGAAAGTATTATTGGGATGCACCTTACCTTTTTAGACTTGGGGCGGATGGAGTCTTACGAAGGTGTATACCAAGAGATGAAAGAGGCGAAATATTGAGAAAGTGTCACTCAGGTGAATATGGAGGACACTATGGACATTTTAGGACACAAGCAAAGGTATGGGCTAGTGGATTTTATTGGCCGGAGATGCATAAAGATTCAAAGAGGTATGTTGCTTCTTGTCCGGAATGTCAAAGAATGGGGAATATAAATCAAAGAAATCCTATGCCCTTGAATTACAACTTACAAATTGATCTATTCGACGTATGGGGAATTGACTTCATGGGACCTTTCACTAGTTCAAATGGATATGAGCATATTCTCGTTATGGTTGATTATGTATCCAAATGGGTGGAGGCTATCCCTTGTCGAAGAGCTTCAATGGAAGAATCCATATCCATGATCAAAAATATTATATTCCCACGTTATGGAGTCCTGCGAGTATTGATAAGTGATGGAGGAACACACTTCACGGGAAATAGCTTCAGAAAATGCTTGTCTAAGTTGGGGATCCAGCATAGAGTGGCCACAGCTTACCACCCACAAATCAATGGTCAAGCGGAAACTTCAAATAGGCAGCTCAAGAGCATTCTTAACAAGACAATTGAAAAGGGAGGTAAAGATTGGTCAAAGAAATTGGATGGAGCATTGTGGGCATATCGGACGGCACACAAGACACCAATAGGTATGACACCATATCAATTTGTTTATGGTAAATCGTGTCATTTACCTTTGGAGTTAGAACATAAAGCATATTGGGCAATCAAAGAGATGAATCTTGATTTTGATGCCGTGGGAATCAAACGAAATATTCAAATAAGTGAACTAGAAGAGATGAGGCTCAAAGCTTATGAGAGTGCAACCATCTACAAGGAAAGAATGAAGAGGTGGTATGATAAAAGGCTTCGAGCAAAGGAATTCAAAGAAGGTGACAAGGTTCTCCTCTATAATTCAAGGTTCAAAATATTCGGGAAAGGAAAATTGAAGAGCAAATGGGATGGACCGTACATCGTTCACTCGGTCTCGCCAAATGGAGCGGTAACAATCATAGACGTGAAAGGAGATCAATATGTGGTTAATGGTCAACGGTTAAAGGTTTTTCTTGAACAAGACATCATGCCCATCGACTACATTGATATATATCACATGGAGGACGAGCCCGAGCGTCAAGCCTAAGACGTAAAACGAGGTAAATTTTCTGTAAATATGTTTTTGTTTTTGTTTTCGTATTTATTTTGAGTCCTTTTTCATAATTTTTAGCTGAACCCTACCACCACCTAGGCTAGTATTCACGAAACACCGAGGGTCGCAAAAGTTGGGCTGCGGGGGCCCAAAGAAGAGGGTAGGCCGGCTGGCCCATGCCGACCGGCCCACCACCCCTTCTCCTCCGTTTTGGCTCATTTTTCTCTGGGATGCAGTTCGGTGCATTTCCTTTTCCTGTCTTCCCTTTTTGGGGCGACAAAAATAGGTAAGGGAGGGTTTTGGCCGAATCCTTCCAGGGATATTTAAGGATGCCTGGGGAGCTCAAGGTTTGCATCTCAATTGCAATCTCCAACCTCCACGAAAGCACCCAAGCACCCATGGCATCCCTGAGCAGCACCAAGGAGAAGGAGGAGGTGAAGGCAACCATGGAAGATGAAGCATGCCTCCCCTCTCCAACTCCGGCGATGGAGGAGCTTCGCCTGTATGCTGTGGTGCCGGAGCCCAAGAAGAAGGTGAAAAGGACCGCGAGGATTCAACACGGAGGGCGTGTCCCAAGAGGGCGCATGGCTAGCCCAAATCCCTGGGTTGAAGAGAAGAAGGAGAAGCCCGCTTCTCCCATTCGCCGCTCGAAGAGGCTCCTTGGGAAGAAGAGGAAGGATTATAAGGAGAAGACCCCCGAGCCGGCGGAGTTCTACGGAGATAGTGACTACTCCGATGATCGAAGCCCTAGCTCGTGGGCAGCCGGTGGAAGAGACGATAACAATCTCTACGTTTGGGAGGAGGTGCCCAAGGAGGAGCCGGAGGAGCATCATGAGCAAGGCGAAGGAGGCATCCCAGACAGCGGCAATGATCCGGACGGTGGAGACGATGGAGATGATGATCCGGAAGAAGAGCACAACATGTGTTGCGCGGCTTGCCACAACGCTATTGCGGAGCTCTTCTCATCCCTTGATGAGTGTTTCCACACCATCAACACCATGCAACAAAGAATTGAAGATTGGGAGCGCATGGCGGAAGATGACTTCAAGTACCTCAACCGCAACATAAGGAAGCTCTTCAGGATGAACAAGAATTTCAAGAAGAAGGAGTGGTGCAACTCGTGCGGAAAGTACCACTAGGTGTTGTAGTTAGCTTGTTCTCCCCCTTTGTGCCTTTTGTAAAGTTACGACGATGACGTCGTAAGATCTAAGCGTGGGGGGAGCTAGCTAGCTACCTTTTTAATTTTTTTTTGCTTAAAGTGGTGTGAGAGTCTAGTCTTTAAATTTTGAGTCAAGTGTGAGAGTCTTGTGTGAGTCTTTATTTTATCTTTTTAGCTTGAAAGTGTCTTAAATTAGCATTGAGTCAAAGAAAAAGAAATAAAAAGTGTCTTATGCAAGTCTCTTGTTTCTTTTCTTGTTATGTCTTTACTTTATCTTTCTTATTTGAGCATGAACTTGTTGATTAATTGTTTACCGTGGTGCTTAGTGAAAACTTACATTTGTAAAGCACCCATACTTAAACTTTGATCTAGGACTTTGCTTCGTCTATGCTTTTAAGTAACACTAACTTTGGAGGTTTTAATTTCTAAAATTAAGAAAAAGACCTTGCTACGAAGGTTAGCAATTTCTTTCTCCAAGTTGAGAGGTGATATCTATCCTATACAAAGCCTTTACATACATATATATGCTCCACCATAAGTGTTGTTTAGCATGATGAATTAAGTTAGGATTTTACTCTCTTGGGAGGTCTAATTTCAAGCAATGATCATGTCCTTGATGTATACCTTTTATTGCTAGCCAATTCATGTATTCGGTAACGGGAATTTCACATTGAATGCCCCGTATATCACCGGATTCCTTACCCAAACCTATAAACATCTTTTTATCATCTTACTCCTTGAACACAACCCATGTTCGAAGATTCATTCAATCTCTAGGCATGTTTTTATTTAAAATTCAGATTGTTGATCATGTTCAAAAGTTGAGCGAAAAGCTTTGGAGAAGAAGATGAAGATGTGGAGAGAAAAGAAAAAAAATGTAAAATATATGTGTGTGGTGCGCACACAAGAAAAAGAAGAAAAAGAGAAGAAAAAAGAGAGAAGAAAAAGAAAAGAAAGAAAATCCAAGGCAAGGCAAGAAAGGTATAGTCAGGGATGACAAGTCAAGTGAAGATCAAATGAAGTGCAAGGAAGGATGCCACGATGTTGGGAACGAATCTTATTCCATACCATGTGCAATCCGACATCGAGGACATCATTATTAGTGCATTGAAGTCATTATTCTTTTTCCCTTTGCACATGTCCACCATTCTAAATCTTCTCATCCTTGACACCCTTACATTATGGTTTAATTCTCATGATCATTGGCTTGGGAGGTGAACAACCACTAGAGGATTTTCCTAGCTTGATAATACTTGTGCTAGCTTCACTAGCCACACCTATAGCTCCACCTTACATCATAAATGAGAGACTTATGGGAGGTGAGAGTTTATGAAATTATCTAGGATAGCCACTTTAATGAGTAACATGTGAGAACTTGGAGAAGGACTTTGTCTAATGCTTTGTGCAGGAATTTTATTTTTAAAAGTTCGCAAAAACCCTCCAATGGAAGTAAGAAAGCAAGTATGGATGAAGTTGAAGATCTCTAGTGAAAAGGTAAGAGTTGTGGGGTAAGTCTTGAATTAGTAATTTCTAAATGCCCATGTTTACATTATGATCTTTGTTTCATGTCTCTTATATTAAAGATGAATGATTGACTAACTTGAAAGGAAGGATTTGACGAAGCATGTTTCAAACTCCTTGGATGAACAACTTTTGAGCAACTTGCTCGAGGATGTGCAAGATCTAAGCGTGGGGGGATGTTGGCTTTCGATTTCCGTCAACCAAGAACACTTGTTATGTTATAGTTTGGATTTCATTTTGGAACTAACCCACCACTAGGCATACTAATGATATAACAAATTCATCGTTCGATGTGTGTTTTGGAGTATGATGTTTACGCAGGAATACATGCACTAAATGAGAAGAGATGCACTCAGTTCGGAGGACGATTTACATGATGATCAAGAGACTCTGACCGTGCATGAACTTGACTCCAAAGGTGGCAAGGACCAGCGTGCTTCAATGGAGAATCTCTGAGGACCAAGATGAAAAGACCGAAAGATCATGCGTGAAGACCCCTTGACTTGGTCGCAGAGATAACGACGTCCAAAGTCCATATCCGAAGGAGAAAAAACCCCAAAGTGCAAGAAATGACACGTGGCAAAAGACGGAGGCGAACCGGGCCGGGAATGGGCCAGACCGGCCGGCCCACCCCCTTTCCACGTCGGTTCGCCGCCGCCTTTCTTCGGTGATAAGTTTGCGGAATCCTAATTGTTTGGAGAAGGGAGCCATTCGCAAAAGACGACCAGAGAAGCCTCGGGAGATCAAACACAAGGAAGAGGGTTGATCGAGAGGGTGAAGATTCAAGAGGATCATCACCTAGGTCAAGGGAGGCCACAACGAGGAAGGAGGACGCCGAGGCCCTGCCACGGCGCCTCCAGAGTTGAAGGACACCGAGAGACGGACTCCATCAGGGGCATCCACCATGTTCAACGATGCCATGCCTAGCGTCTTGATGGGGTAAAGTAATCGTTTGTCCATGGAGTTGTAATGGATCTTGACATGTAGTCACCCGCTCTCATTTGGATCTTTTATCTATCATATCTTCTTGTTGATGATGCTTAATGTTTAAGGTTAGCTACCATTTCCTTCGGGGTTGCTCCCGTAGATCACGTCAACATACCGTGTTCATTAGGGTTAGCGACGATTACCTTCGTGTAGTGACTAGTACGAGGGAAGGGAAACGCCTAATTCTTTGTTCACATCCTTAGATAGATTGGATCGAGGTTTTATCATGTTTTGGGTGATTGCATCTCAAGTACCTAGACTCCATAGGCATACGTTCTTCATACTCGTGAACCACCTTTCTCTCTCTCTTTAACATAATCTAGGGTTAGTTTGTCTTTACTTTATAGATTAATCTTTACATCATAAAGTCCTTAATCAACTAAGTTAGTGTTAGGTTAAACGCAAGTAATTCCCTTGCTCCGTGGATTGACAAGAACCTTGGGGGTCCCCTCCCTTGGTGAAAAAGGCACCAAGTCACTCCGTGTACTTGCGGTGAAGTTGAACGCGGTTTCGAACCGTCAACAAACCCGGTTCAACATTCGCGCACCAAGCACATTTATATCCGCCATCACTTCTGGCGATACCATGTTGCTAAAGGTGATAGTCTCCTTTGTGGTGTTCGCTCCGAGGAGCAATTGGCAGATATATTCACTAAGCCTCTTGATGAGAACACCTTTTGTAGGCTAAGGAGTGAATTAAATGTGCTTGATGCGTCCAACATCATGTAACGCTTGTCATATAGTTTGCATTTGCATATGTACATGTTGTAGGGGCTTGTCTAACCTTGTTAAGATAGTGGTCAGTCTGAGTCTTGCTTGAGCCGGTGGTTTCTAAGTTTCGCTCAAGGCATGTTGAAAAGCTCACCATGAGTAAGCTTAACAAGGGTTCAAACTTGGCAAGATAGTTTATCTTTTCGCTTTGCATCTTTGCTTGTCATATAGATTGCATTCATGTTTAATATCATGCACTTTTTCTTGCATTGCATTGCATTGCGTGAGAGGTGTCACAAAGGAAAATCACACTATGAGAAAGTTGCTTAGCGTTCAATGCAAATCAACAACTGCAAAGTGTGATGAGACAAATGATTGTGCTTAATGCCTATTGAGTTATGTCCTAACGAGCTTAAAGTATCTATCTCTAAGTTCAAAGGCAAATAACTCATACATTCCCTTTTTCAAGCTCCCTCCTCCTTTTGGATCTTAATTTGCCTATTTTTCCTAAAAATTATAAGGTCTATCCCTTATAGGGAATCTATGGTTTATATATTTGTATTTTGCAAAAGAGTGCTTGAGGGGTGAGGTTATCACTCGGAAATGGTCCAAAAATGTGCTTGCATTGGCTTGTGTGTGACATTTGTTGGATCAAAGATGAGTTCTAGATCAGCGTTCTGAAAATGTCACCGTCGGATGAACCACTGCTATGTAGGTTCCAGGCGTCGGTTCATCCGGTGGCCAGGTCTGTTTGAATTTTTTTCTCAGCGCGCCACTCGTTTGCATCGTCGGATGAACCGGCGCCCTCCTGTGAGGAAGCAGCGTTTCATCCGGTGCTATTGAAATAAGTGGCCATTTCAGACCCGTGAAGAATTCATCCGGCGAATCTATTTTGCAGGCCATCGGTTCATCCGGTGCAGCCTTTCTCTACTCAGCTCATATCCTCCAGCGGTTTGACCGACGCTATGCCTTTTCCTATCGTCGGTTCATTCGGCGCATCTCTGCGAAACAGTCCCACCTGTCATAACCGTTCACAGCTTCTCTTCCCCAAAATCAAACGCGCCGCGCCACCGCCTGTTCTCATCCGTGCGCCGCGAACCTCGCCGTCTCCGGCCGCCGCTGCCCACGCACCGCCACGCACTTGCGCCACCGGCCTCCAGACCTCGTCACCGACCATCTATGCCACCGCTCCGCGCGGATTTCACGAGTGCGGCCCACAGAAACCTAGCTAGGGTTCTGCTGGTGATTCCGGTCGGCCGCCGCCTCCGCAGCTTGTCGACCGCCGTCCAGGGGTGCGCACAGGGCTCCTCCATTCTCCACTACCGTTTCCCGCCGTCCTTTCCTTGTAGTGGTGAGCTTCCCCCCTCCCCCCCCATTTCTCCCTATTCTTGTGATCTGCATGTCAATCTGCTTAAGAGGGAGCAATCAGGGTGCTTGATTGAGGTTTCTGGATCACTAAATCTTTATGATTAGCTCTATCACATAGGTGTTGCTCCAATTTCCAATAGTTCTTGCTTTATCTCATGGACATGGAGTTTTTTTGCTACTGTTTTAGCATTCTTGGTACATTTCCTTAAACAGTAGCCTTTGTCCTAGCTTAGCACTCACACACACATCTTGCTACACCTAAGGACATACCTAGATTCTACCTTCTTTATCATGTGACAAGCTCATCTACTAGAAATCATGTTTAGGCTCAATCATTTCATTTTGCTTTGCTTAAGGACCTCTCACCCTTAGTTACTTATCATATTTATATACTCTTCTCACCATTCTATAATCTTCCACTGTTTCTTTGACAGATGGCAGGAGACAAGAGGAAGGGCAAGGCAGTTGTGGAGCCGAAAAAAAAGAAGAGCAAGCAGGATAAGGAGTGGGAGCATGTGCTGAGTATACCGAATACCCAGGGACAGCCACAGAGGGGCATTCGTATCGGTAGCAGTGCACAGAGTCAGGGGGAGCAGCCCCAGGAGCAGCCTCAGCAGCAGTTACGGCGTTCAGGCCGTACCCGACTGACAGAGACCGAGTCTCCCTCCTCTACACCACGTATCGGTCATCGGACTCGTGGTGGACACACTCAGCCTACTCCGAGGCAGAGGAGGATAGCAGCAGAGCAGCAGGTTGAGCAGGAGCAGCAGGATCAGCCGCAGGAGCGCCCTGAGATTCAGATTGGCTCACGGAGGTCCGAGGCCTTTGGGGTCTATCTTCGTGATTTGAGGAGCTTATCCGGGCCAAAGATCCGGAAGTTGAGATTTGTCGAGGAGGATGAGTGGTCCCCTCACTGTAGAGAGGAGTGTGATCCCCGGTTCTGGACCATTCTTCAGGAGAGCTTCTATGCTTCCTATGTCAAGAAGGGATATTAGCTCAGTCAGCACAGGATGCTTCAGTGGACAGCCCTTAGAGCAGCAGCAGCAGCTAGAGTCCCGATTCTCCCCCACTTTGACTACATTTCGGGACTTGTAGCTTTAGTCAGTGACAGGCTGAGATATGTGCCTGAGTGGGTCTGTGTTTTCTACGCCACAGTCTACATTGAGGACAACCGGCTCTTGATGAGGTTCATGTTTATGGGTCAGTAGTTTCGACTCACCAGAGAGGGTATTGCTCAGCTGCTTGGGGTGCCAGTCGACGACACATCTATTCAATACTTGGCTTACCCCGATGTTGAGGCTCCTCGTCGTGCTCACACACCACTTGTACCGTCAGATGAGGAGATCAGCTTCTTGTTCTAGCAGCCGTTTGTCCCCGACACTCCTCGGACCCCGGACCGTTTGACTCATGAGGCCTACGTGGTTCACTTTGCTCTCAAGAGGTCCTTGCTCTTTAGGATGGGGAACGCCGAGTCGATCACTGGTGTACAGCAGTGGCTCCTTCTTTATATCATGACTCACCAGCCATTTGACATTGTGGATATCATGCTTAGTGAGATCGAGGATGCGATTATGGATGGCATGGGGATGACTCGTCAGTTCTCGTTTGCTCACTGGATCAGCTGGATCTTATCTCGCTTGGAGGCTCAGCGCTATACCACTGTCTTGGAGCGATCCAAGTATGTATTCAAGACATATCAGCCTCTGATGCCAGGGGACAGGAGGCAGGAGCCCAGAGGACAGAGGAGAGTAGTGGAGGATTTTCAGGGTCGTGTCACAGCCGAGGCAGCTATGGATGAGGCAGCACGTCAGGACGAGCTACTTGCACTAGCCGAGGCACCTCTACCTCAGTACCTTGCCATCGACACCGAGGATTCCAGTGAGGACGAGGACTTCGAGCCCGAGCCACAGCCTGTCTTTTGTGTCTGTCGTACCCATGACGACGAGGCTAGTGGTTTGAGCTTGCCAGGACAGCGAGAGGCAGAGTCACCGATTCCTCCGATCACCACCGCTCAGGTCACTCAGCCGGACTCTCTTACTACACAGATCCAGTCCTTGGCAGACCAGTCTAGAGCCATGATGGAGATTCAGCGAGAGATGCAGGCTCAGTTTCAGCGCCAGCAAGAGGCTCAGCAGGTGATCCTTGAGAGTATCCGGCAGAAGTAGGAGGCTCAGAGGCAGCAGATCCAGCAGCAGCAGATAATGACAGCCCAGATGTTCTCCTTCATGTCCGGCTGCCTGGGTCAGTTTTTTCAGCACACAGGTCTTCAGTTACCTACACTTCCTACCCAGCAATTGCTCCAGCCAGATCCGACAGCCTCTCCCCCTCCAGCTAGTGGTCTTGTGAGCCTCCCCATCCCGACCGTCCCGATCTCACCTCTACTTCAGACAGGAACATTTGCTACGCAGCCGATCACCACTCCACAGATGACAGCTTTCCTAGAGCAGCTCAGGCAGGGTCAGTTCTCTCAGATGACTACTCCTTTGACCTAGCTGATGTCTCCATTCCCGACAGGACCTCTGGTGTTTGAGACTCTAGCTCGTGCTTCCTTGGGTGTTAGCTCGCCTCTTCCGTCTATGACCACTCCTCGGACAGAGGGCTTGGATCAGGAGGATACCACTCTTCGCACTATCACTCAGCAGATCGAGACAGCGATGGCAGAGGATCTGCCAGTGGCGAGCTCTCAGGCTCTTCCTATTTCTGCCACCAGCACTGACACAGCTCTAGCTTCTTCACCAGCACGTTCTTCCAAGCTGTCAGGTTTCGAGTCCGAGGAAGGTGACACCTCCGTGTATCACGTCGCGCCTTCGAAGACTCTTACTTCCTCGACGCCACTGTCTTCTCCTCCACCTCAGCAGGACTAGGTCCCTTTTTGGTTCTCGTTGCCAAAGGGGGAGATAGGTAGGGGAGAGTAGAGATAGAGGGAGCTTGGGTAGTGTGCTTTTGAAGTTTTTGTGCCCCTTGTTGTTTTATGGAGTTCATGATGAGACATGTATTTGGATCTTGTGCTTGATGGTGGTTTACATGTCTACTCATGCTTGTGTGCTTGTTTAATTAATGCATGTGTGCTTGTTTATATCTTGTCCTTGCATTAGTTGTAGAGTTTATGTTTTAATTTGAAATTCTCGTATATCTCTACTTGTGTTGTCATCTATCACCAAAAAGGGGGAGATTGTAAGCATCTAGGTCTTTGCGCACCTTTGGTAAGAGTGTGTTTCGGTGATAAATGACAACCGCATACTTGTGACTAACCTTTGTTTTGTAGCGGATTTAATCTTGGGTTATTGTCATGAGATATAAGTGAAATGAGACCCCTCAATTTGAAATTATGGATGATCAATGGACGAATGCTACAAGGCTAAGGACATTGTTAGTTCCAAGTGTCACAAGGAGATGAAGGACACTTGGATTTACTAGTTTGTAGTGTTTGACCGTACTATTAAGAGGGGTTCACACACTAGTAGCTTGACCATGCCAAATGCTATGCTATATTCATGCACTATCAAGCTTCTTGGATGTTAAACAGCTCAAAGTACTCATGGAATTACAATGGAAGCAAAAGAATTGAAGAAAAACTCAAAGGCGATTGAATTGGATGAGTTGAACTGCAAAGGGTAGCGTCGGATGAACCGACAACCCAATTTCTAGTTGCATCGGATGATAACAGCGGCAGTTTCAGAGAAAAAGCACCGCCGGATGAACTGACGGTGCAACATCGGTTCATCCGATGACCTAGGGTTTCACAACAGTAAGGTTTGGAGTCAATTGCCTTCAGCACTGGATGAAACGGCGGTCAGAGCATCGGTTCATCCGACGCATGCATTTAAATTATACAGAGACGCACCGAGAAGACTTGCTTCAGCACCGGATGAAACGACACTACACAAGACAACCAGCGGTTCATCCGGCGCTTGTGTTTAAATCATGCAGAGACACACTAAGTGATATGGCTTCAGCACCGGATAAATCGACGTAGCATTGGTGCATGCGTCGGATGAATTGGTACAGTGGCTAGGTTCAACGGCTATATTCCTTGGAACAGAGTGACTGGATGAACCGACGCTATTGCCAGGCGGAACCGTCGGTTCATCTGATGGTGCTACTTTTTGCAGCACTTTTCCAATGGCTAGCCTCCCTTGCTTAGCCTATATAAGTGACCCCCTGCGTCTCTTGAGCTGCCTTTGCCACTCTGAAGAACCACAGCAGCCAAGGAGAGAAGGATTTAGTGCTTTGTTCATTTGGAATTCATCTTCCTTGCCAAGGGGGATTCTTTCTTGGTGATCAAGGGTTTCAAGGTGCTTTCTATGGCTAGCTGAGTGCATTGGTCAAGTGAAAGTGTGTGAGCTTGTTACTCTTGGAGATTGACGGCTCCTAGACGGTCTCGGTGTTTGGAGGTTCTTGGTGAGCTCTTGGAGATTGTGTGAGCCCCGGAAGTTCTTGGTGTACATGGTTTGAGACCCACCATTCTGGAGATGGAGAACGGGTACTCTTAGTGAGCACTCACGTCTAAGTGGCTTGAGGGGGAGCAAAACTCTTTGTGAGTGCTCCAACGTGAACTAGGGAGAAACGTCAACTTCTCGATACCACGGGAAAAAATTTGGTTGTCTCTAGTCCTCTTGCTCTACCTTCGTACACTTGATTTCAGTATTTACTTTCAGCTCTTAAGTTCCTTTGTCCTAATTTTCCTTGTATGCTTTGATTGTCTCATATCTTGACTAGGGTGCTTTCCTCTTGTTAGTGTGTATCTTGCTGAGGAACTTTGTTGCTAGTGTGCTTAGTTGGTAGAAAGAAACCTTTTTAGATGGGCAACACTAGTGATATGAGTTAAGATTTGTTACTTGTTCTAGAAATTTGAAAAACGCTCATATTCAAACCGCTAATATAAGCCATCGATCCTACACAGTTGTTCTCCTTCCCCGTGTTCTCACGATCGACCCGAGACCGACGCGTCATCGCGGACTAGTGCTTGCTGTGTCGTTAGGCGTACGTTCCGCTCGCTAGCAGTTGCCGGCATGATGCTTTTCACAGGCTTTGATGATTATGAATTGACGAAATTGGTCGAGAAATCTGAGATGCATTGGTCGTGCTTGAGCACAGGGACGAGTACACGCCGCTGCTCTGGAAACCATGCATAATTTCTTTGTGCAATAAAAACCCAAAAGAGAAGTGGAGTATTGTGTACGCGCACGTGAGAGTGAGACCGTGGGATTGTGGGAAGTTCTGCGCACGCACGCGGAACGTGTGGTGTTACCGTCCAGGCATCGACCAATCGATCACAACTCACACACGAGGAGACGACGGTGTAGGACCGGCTGGCTGGAGTGAAGAGTCCTCATGTACATCTGGACGGCAGTGAGTGACAGATGTGAGCTTCGTCCGGCGTGCGTGCATGTGCCGCTTCTTGGGTCGGTCTTCAACGCTTGCAGCCCCGCCAGCTTGCCACACACGGGCACACCGCCACAGACCAACTTCTGCAACCTTTGCACTAGTTCCACCGGGCACCGGCCACATCCCTATGCGGCCGCGGGGGTGGACGCGAACCATCCTGTACTATCCTTTTGAGCCCGACCTCGCGCTACGTCACTCCTAGTCCTCAGTCCTCACCACTCTTCGTTGTTTTCAGGTCGCGGGAGCGTCGATGGAGCAAGGGGAATCGGCAGGCGGGGCGGGGGGCTCTCGGGATCTCCTCTCTCCGCTCCTCCCACGCTGACACGTACAATCCCAACGCGATACCTTGGTTACTACTGTTGTCTCCTAGACTTTGGTACGAGCGATCGTCCCCTGGCACATGGCCTGATGACCATCTTGATGGAATGTATTGCTTCATGTATCAACAATGGTTGTTACGAAATATTTCAATGTAGGTGTGCTGATCCACGCACGCTCACAATGTTGCCGAAGACTATAAATCTAACATACGACAAGCTAACTGGGGTTTTCTATATACAGATCCGTTGCACATGCATGTAGTGTTGTGCTTTTCAGATTAGCAGATGGAGTTCTAAAATTCTCTCTTCGATACTTGTCGATACTGTCACACGAAAACTCACATGCAACAGAAAAGTGAGTTCCAATTGTCCTGATATCATCTCGCCAAATCTTTCCGTTCGGAGTGTCAATTAATAATGCTTAAATCTTTGCAAAGAAAAGATGCAATAAATGTTGCAGCTTAAATCATATTTTGCATATCCGTCAGCTGCCTACTGGAACCACACTGATCAAGCCATTGACAATTGATACCAAATTATTACTGCAAACATTGGTATAAACCACAACAGTTTTCTCATACAACCTTATCTATTGCAGTGACTTATGCTACACCTTATATGCATCTGCACAAATATAAAAGTATACAACAACCAGTCTACAATATGTGGTACACGTAAATGCATCTATGTGATACAGTATCATTGAAAAGAAACCAATTTAATGTTATTCTTCAATAAAATACTTTATATACCTAAGATGCATTAATATTCAATATCGAAGCAAGCCATTAGTTATCTTGCACAAATGTAGTCAGCGTGGCAAACCAAATGAAGATGCAAATTCTTGCTCCAAACTGTAGCACCCAGAGCTCCCAGCATTGACAAGATCGATGTGCCCATACAAGTTCTTATCTTGTGGGCGTAACAAAGGCTCAATATCTCCATCTTTTTCAGTTAGTAAACCTTTTCTCAGTCTCTTTGTTCTTAGGAATTGCAACCTCATATCTACTTCTTTCATAGTTGGTTTGTCTCCTCCTTTGACCCTTAAGCACGCTTCCGTAATTGAGGAGATTTCATTAATCTCTTCTTGGTCAGCCTCTTCCACCACTTGTTTATCTAGTATTTCTAGAAGAGACCCTGCATGAAGTCCTTCAATGAAGTAATGTGATAGACTTTGTTTAGCACCTAAATCATTGATGAAAATTGGCTTTTTTCTTATCAAAAGTTCAACAAGTATTACTCCAAAACTATATACATCACTCTTTTCAGTAAGTTGACCAGTATGATAGTACTCTGGGTCCAAGTAGCCAAATGTTCCCTGAACAATTGTAACCACATGAGTCTCATCAAGGGAAAGAGATCTCGAAGCACCAAAGTCTGAGACCTTTGTGGTGAAGTTGTCATCCAAGAGTATATTTGAAGACTTAACATCTCTGTGGAAAATTGGTATTGTTGCAGCTGAGTGTAGATAAGCAAGTGCCCCCGCTGCTTCCATTGCAATCCTAATGCGATCATCCCATGAAAGCAAGCATTTTTTTGTAGTATCGGTGTGAAGAAGTTCATATAGAGTGCCATTTGAAATGAACTCATAAACAAGCATGGGCACCTCATCTTCTAGGCAGCAACCAAACAGTTTCACCACATTGCGATGTATGATTTGGGACAATATAGCAACCTCATTTATAAACTGGTCTATCTCTATTTGCTCCACTATTTTTGATTTTTTTTATGGCCACCACACGTTGGTCAGATAGAATTCCTTTATAAACTGTGTCGTGTCCTCCACGACCAAGAACACGAGTAGCATCAAAGTTGTTTGTTGCTTCCTCTAGCTCATCCAATGAGAATATTTTAGTTTTGCTTGAGGTGCTTTCATCAGAGATCAATTGCTCCAATAGAAGGCCTTGATTTTTCTTGAAGTGTGCTCTTCTAATTCTCTTTTGGATGCCTTTCTTCCACTTATTGGCAAGTACAGTTATACCCAGTGCAATAAGTATGGAGCTTAGGCCACAGCTAGTTCCAATCGCAATACCTATATATAAGCATCTGCTGCTGTTATGAAATCATGTTAATGCTTACAAATCGTAAATGCAAAGGGTTCAATGTTTACTATTCATGGCTTACCCATAAGAAGATTCCGTTGCTTTGTTGATATAGCACAGTGCTTCTTTGTGGAATCAAATTCCTTACCATGAGGGCATGGTGTGCATTTATAACTTCCAGGAGTGTTTAGACAAATACCATTGCAGGAGTTTGGCAGTAAGCATTCATTAATATCTGTAGATATATAACTCATTCGTTATTCATATTAATTGTTATAGATATATTATTTGCGATAAGCTTTGTTATAGTACTTGGATAGTACCTTGTGTTAAGATTTTTCCACCAACTAATTTAATAGAAAATAAATAAATAAAATTAGTTTTTGAGCCCACCAAACTGGTTCGTAGATGGAGTTTCTATTGTTGATATTAATTACAAGCACTCTGAAATTTCTATTTGTGTTAATAGTTAGCTGCTTAAAAATCCCCTGTTTGGATGGCTTATCTGATTTATAAACGGTAGAACTTGTGCTGATTTGTGAGGCAGATTTGTTCTGAAAGAAAATTACTGCTGACTGATTTGTACGGCAGATTTATTACGAGAGAAAAATTTTGTACAATAAGTAAGCCGAACAGAATCTTGATTTGGTTTGGAGGTGGGGGGATGTACCTTTGCAACCGTCCGGTATGTATGGATTTCCTTCGTAGCCAGAAGAACAATTGCAGCGATACCCCATGAATATCACGCCATGGATCACGTGTTGGCAAGAACTGTTTACACTGCGACATGCATAACTGCTCATATTCTGATTAGCTTTCTGACAAGTTGAATTAGTTACTGCCCATTTTATAACAATGTCATATTCCATAGAAAAATCAAATACATCTTCCACAGGCCCGCTCATATACATACCCCCATTTTGACTGATTTGGGCTATTATTGCTTCTTTCCCGGAGGTTGAATTGTTTAGCACGTTGCTAACCATTAGAGTCCCATCTTCTACTGACACACCAGTCACGTGATATTGTGCATCTCCTATGCTAAAAAGCGTTTCATCTGCTGCTGTACAATTAAGTCGGAACCTTTCGTTTCCGAAGCAACCATCATCGAGCCCAAAAGGGAAGGAAATGTTCATGTTCCCGCATGACCTCCGGCAGTGTTCTCTAGGCATGGGGTTGTAATCTGATCCACACAATAGATCGACAGAGTAAGAACAAGAGGGTTGAAGTTAATAAATATGTTAAAGAGAAAACGCAAAGCAGAGGAAGAACCTTGTGGCGTGCATCCTCCCGAAAGGTAAGCATTAGACGTGTAATAACCACTGTAGCTGTTGCAGTGACAGGTGTAACCTCCATAAGACTCATTTCTACAATAGCTGTCGGTGGCACAGGCATAACTTGCGCTGTTCATTTGTGCGCTTTTGCAGGTTGGTTTGTCCGTGATGGCAACCTCGACATAAGCACCGTCAATCATGCTTGTGTTTGTCCAACCCGGGAAAAGATTAGTCACGTTATTCGTGTAATCATAGGGTGCGTTTGCGACCCTGGCCGCGGCCGGCCTGGCCAGCCCAACTGGTCCAGGCCAGGGTAGGTCTGACTCTGGGCGGCCACCTCCACTTGTTTGTGTTGCTGCATCACAACAGCCCGGCTGAGGTGAGCCCGTGTTTGCGGCCCAGTGCTCAGCCAGGCTCACAGCCCAAGCGCCACCAACTGCCCAGGCGAGATCATGTTTGGCAGGGTGGCTCTGATGAGCCTGGCCCAACATGAATACACACACAAATGACACATGTACAGAATAGAGGATGAATAATGTTGCAAATTACACAAAAATTACACATGGACATCATACAACATCATTTACATCATATAATCAAAAAAAATCATTATGAACAAAGAATCCTACAAAAAGGTTTGCCTCAGATAATTTATCTTTCACATATGACCTTGATCTGGAGAAAAAGGAACAAAATTAGGACAAAAATGGTTTCATGGCTACCATGGAAACATCAAACCCATGCAGCCCAGGGTTGAAAACATGGGTATGGATGAGTTTGACGTTTTGATGAGAGCAATGAAGAAGCAGAACCACATCACCATATTCCTCACAAAGTCAAGGTCACCATATATGGTATCATCATAGGCAAATTGATAGAAACAACAAGAAACAGAAAGTTAATCAAAATTGAGTAGCCTCAGGTTTGATGGGAGACATGAGAAGCATAATCAAGGGCATCATATTAGTTAGAGGTAAAAGAATCATCATAGGCAACCATGCAGTATGAAAAAGAGGCCTCAGATAAGTTTGCATTTCATTTGAACTTGAACTTGGAGCTTAAGGATAGAAAGCAGTAACAAAGAGGATGTCATGGCAGGCATGGAACCAAGCGACACATCCATCCCAGCCATGACAGATTGCCTGGGAATGGATGTGTCGCAAGGTTTGATGACAGACATGAATAATAGAACAGGAAATAAACATCTTCATAGGCAAAACAGAACAGATGACCAACAGCTCCAGTCCCTCACAAGTTCAAGTTCATCAATTCATTGAGCAAACATGATAATCATCATAGGCAGTTAGGTAGACAGTAAACATTGGCCTCAGCTTGTCTATTGTGGTGGATTTGTTCATTTCAATCATTGGTGGATGCCTTGCAAACAAGAAAGAAAGCAAATAGAAAACAACATTGCAGATCAAAGACACCTCAACATTGTAGATGAAACACATGATAACTTGCAAACAAAGGAAAAAGGCATCCACCTCATGTATGTTGTTGCATCATAGGCCATAAAACCCACTAGTACCACCTCATGTATAAGAAGAAACAGAAAGAGAGCAATCCAAGCATTTATAATGTCTTAACCAGCAAATAGAAGTAGCCAACAGAGGCAACAATAAGTTTTTACAACAAGTTGTTCAGCCCAACAGGTAAGGGCTCACACAAATGGTGCCTAATAATGTAAGCCAACCTCCCAGCCCAAAGAACCAAAAGTCAGGTGTCACTACATCAACCTACCTGCACAAAAGCTATACAGCTAACTAGTAGCAGCTGCTGTCAAAAGAGAAGGTTGGTGAGGGGAGTGGAGGAACTATACATCTCAACACTCAACCCCATCTTGGTAAGCAAGGGCCAACTACATGAAGTAGTTCTTGGCTAAGAAGGTCCTCCGCCAAATGGTCCTATGGGCATCACTCATGTTCACAAAGCCCCTACCTTGGGCCTTGTTATCAAGCAGGAAGGTGTAAGCCACAATCAGGGCCTCCTTAGAAAACCCAGGCATCTCCATCACAGCAAGGTACAGATTTGCATCAACATGGGCAGGGCCAGTCTCCCTGAGAGCATTGGCAACATTGTTGACAGCATCAGACATGTTGGTGAGCATGATAATCTCATCCTCAGTGAAAGTTCCTCTCTTCCTTTTTCCAGCAGCAGATGAGGAGGGGTGATCTGTGGCCTTGCTACACTCAGCTGGTGCAGGGGGGGCTTTGTCAGTAGGGGTAGAGGCTAGAGGAGTTCCCTCAACCTTCCCAACAGTGCTATCATCTAGGTTCTGCCCTAAAGCTTCCCCAGACCCAAGTGGAAACCTCCCAGTGGCTAGAGCATTGCCAAATCATGGATATACACTCTGTGTCAGTGGAGTGATAAATCATTTTTAGTGTCCTTCGTCTATGCTGCTCATTCTCATCCCTAATCAGTGCAAGTGCAACTGGGTCAGGCAGGGGTGTATCAGGTTCAGGGCTCTTTCTTTTGAGTCTAGTGGATACAAAGGAAACCATCACAACAGTCAAAGCAGCAGCCTGCCTACAAAGAATGTCACGGCTCATCGAGGGATCCATCTACAACCATGTGAAATACAAACAAGAATATAGTTCATCAGACCCTGCTAGGCATCAACATGCTTATGTGATGAATCAATAAAGGAAAAAGCACGACTGCATCATGTATTGTTGCCTCCCAGTGCTACAAAGGGACCACATCATCGACCAAAGATCATAACAAATGGACATCATCATCGACGACAGCATAACAAACAACATCAAGTACCAAACCCTAACACATGACAGATCTAGGCGAAATACGAGAGGGAGAGGGGAATGGTTGTCCATTTCACCTTGCCGTCGAGGTAGTACCGACGGAGAGGAAGAAGATCTGCGAAGAGGCAGCAGATCTGGAAGTAGAGGAAGAAGACGGGGACGGAGAAGAGGATGAACACCACCGCCAGCAACTCCCACCAGCAGCCGGCGCAGGAAGAAGAACGGAGGTCATCGCCGCCGCCGCCGCCGCGCACACGAGCTCACCGCACGGCCCTCAGGAATGAGGAAGAAGATGACCAGCGCGAGGAGAGGAAGAAGAAGAGCCATGGCGACGGGGCACCTCTGCTTTATAGGCGTCAGGATTGGGGGAGGGGGAAAGCACGCCAAGGCTTCCCGCGCCGCGGAAATGGCGCGTCGGAACTTTCACCGTCCCGCGCGAGCCACCCCGCCGCCCCCAAAATCGCCCCGCCAGCGCCGCGCGCAGCCGAGCTCTGGAGAAACGAACCCTAACCGCGTTTCTCCAGGGCCAGGCGGAGGCGTCGGTTTTGGCTCCGCGTGGCCGGGCTCGAAACTGGGCCAAGGCCACAAACAAGGCCACTGCGCCCCCGCGAGCGCAAGGCCCAGCTGAGCTAGGGTCGCAAACGCGCCCATAGTCTTCATCCGACATGAAAGCCATGATGCCAGGGTGCATAGAACCTGATTGTCCTGCCATACTTCCATCAGCCCGAGAAAATGTTGCCTGAAAGCCTGAGATGGCTGCCTTCCGTAAACTGATGAAACAGCAACCAATCCCGTTGCAGGGCCCTGTAGTTGGCAAAACCTCCCCGTGGCACCTACTCATGCAGGAGCCGACGGGGTTCCTCTCATAATCGAACAAGTTGACATCAAAGTCACATCCAAGGACAAAGAAATTGTTATATCTATTAATAGTAATACCCTTAGCTGGAGCCTCCCAAGATATATTGTAGGAGTAGGTACTGTTCATACCTGATCCCAAGGTAATGTTGAAGAACATAGGGACCTCAACATAGCTTCTTTCATATTCATATATGTAAGTGATCTGAGTTGTGCTGTTGCCCAGAAACAGCTTTGGAGGTTGGGTGGCGTGGTTGCAGGTAACCTTGAAGCCTTGCCGGAAGCAGTCGGCACCTATGCCGAAGGGGTAGGAGATGTTGACGTCCCCGCAGTTGGAGGGGCAGTGAGCTAGCGAGTCAGCTGAAGGGATATGCAGTAATCCTCCGCTATCCGACGCTGCGGATGCAGGCGGCATGGATGCCAAGCACGCCAGCACGAAAGCCATGAAGCAAACCATCACTCTGGCCGAGCTCATCGTTACGCCGCTACTGAGCTTGTCTGCGCGCGTATTGGTGGACTGGTGGTGTTTCCGTGTTGTTCCGGGTTATGGTAACTGTATAATTAAAGGCGTCCCCTGATGAGCAGAGTCACTAACCCGCAGTCGTCGCCCGCCGAGTCACTCACACGCGAGTGCAAGACTCGCCAAACATTGAGTTCTCTGGACTCCGGTAGCTTTGTGTCCATCCCAGTGCGTAGTCTAGAACCGCACAAATCTGCGGGATGAAAAATCTTGCACATTGATGCAGATACCTTCGCCAGGCCACCTTTGAGGGCTATAGTTTACCAGGGTAGACTTTGAATTGCCACCAAGTCACAAATTAGCGATTTTTTCTGACGTGCAATTCTTCCACAGGTAGCTCTCGATCAGGACCCGGTCCCATACGCCCATTGCTGGGAAATTTGGTTATGTATAACATCAAAATAAAGAAGACGGGCGACGACGAGACGCCAGTGGTGACTTCGGGAATCTCCAGATCTGCCGGTGCTCCATCCTTCGAAGGTGCTCATAGAGGTAGAGTTTGCGTACGTGTGTTCATAGAGGTGAGTGTGCGTGCGTGTTGTGAGCGTCTACGTTGTACTGTGTAATTCTAAAAAATAAAGAAGACGGGCATATGTGCACCATTAAAAGAATTTTTTTATTGTTGTTGTTTTTACCACAATATTTATAATCAAGGGTGGAAATTGTTTTATATTGCTAATCACTTTCTATAAAACATCATCTGTCAGCAAAGTAGCCTAATATGTTGGTTGAAAAATCAAAATGTTGATTAGGGAAACCCACGATATAATATCACATATTTTTAAACTAAAATCAACTTGCATACTACGCTTCTTTAGTAACTTGAACAATTTCACAAGTGGAACTAGAACATCCCGTCACCCTTTACTTGCCCTACGTATGCTCATGTTCATCAGCTAAACATTTAGGACCAATTAACAAGCCTCACCAGTGGGTATTTTCTTGTTTTTTTGGAAATGAAACACCTGAGAGGTAAACTTGGTGCTAATTTCAAGTTTACACATTTTACAATACTATTAAGTAATTTTATTTCACATTTAATTATAGTCCCTTTCGACAACTTGGCCTTGATCCGTGGAGTCTTCCCACAAGTTACCATATAAGATGTGAGCAGCTGAAATGTACCCGAAATCTTTCTCAAAATTAAAACAAAATGCACTCAAAAAAACGATTATATACAGCTATTGAGTCTGCATATCTCGATCATCTTTACAGCAAGGGGTGATTACACAAGGGGCTGAAAACGGGCATATGGTCCAAGGAAGCAGTCATCGATCGATGAGAACCAGCTGAACCTCACAAGTTTTCTACGAGTCATCCTGTAGCAACTACTATGACTGTAGTATGGGGCAAAATTTCCTACGAGCAAGCTGGCATGATCCAATGCAATTTGGTCAGCAAAAATTTGGAGCGCACCTCTTACTCACTAGAACGTACTACCTCTGGTTTTATTTATTTGACACTGCTAGGGAAAGGGTTTTTTTACCGGGTCTGAATCTCCTTTGGTACCGGTTTTCAAACCGGTATTGTCCGATCGGTACTAATGTGAAGTCACATTAGTACCGGTTTTAGAAACCGGTACCAATGTGCACATTAGTTCCGGACGGGGATGAGGCCAAGTACTAATGTTCCTGCCCCCCGTTAACGTCCATCCTCCGTCCCCGTCAACGTCCATCCCCTCCTCCGTCTGCTTGTTTTCTTTTTTTACTTTTTCCTTTTCTTTCTCATCTCATCTCATTCAACAACACATATACATCTCATACAACGCAAACAGATTCATATCACATTCATGTATACAAATACAAAGAAATACCTACTCACAATCACAATCACTACCACAATCACAAAGAAATCACAAAAATCTCATCATCACAGGATAAAAAGCCAAAAAATAATTAAAAAATACAAACAGAAGGCCGGCTTACGCGCCGCCGTGTCGCTGGCTTGCCTGGTGTCGGGGTTTGTTACCGCCGGCAAGTAAATTTATATGAGAGTGCGTGTTCTGATCCGCATGGAAGCACAAGAGACACTCGGGTTATACTGGTTCGGGCCTCCGGGGAGTAATACCCTACGTCCAGTCTGAGAAGGGGTGTTCTTTATGCTAGGGGGTTTGTAGTAGGGGATACAAACAGGTCGGGAGAGGGTGTAGAGCCCAAGTCCCTGGCGTGCGTGTGGTTCAAGTAGCAGGAGTCTGCGTATGTGTGTGTGTGGTTGTATGAGATGAGATATCGATACTAAGTGCGTGTGGGGGTGGAAACGAACGTCTCTTGTGAGTGCCTCTGTCTCTCCCTTTTATAGTCGCAAGGGAGAAGCCCAGGGCGGTTACATCGAGTGTGTGAGCTAGTCTACAGTGCGAGATGTCCTTCTCTGCTCCGGGCTGTCAGGCAGCAGCAGCAGCGAAGCACTGTTACGGGGCCTTGAGTGACGGTGGAGATCCCGTGCGTCCCAAGGAGCCGTCCCGGGGCCCCCCGCGCCCTCCTCCGAGTAGTTAGTTAGGTACGGGAGGCAGAGTACGTGCCCTGATCCCATCAGTGGATCAGGGGCTTGTCTTTTCTTGATACTATTCTGCACCGTGGTGACCGAGGGATAGGTGATGGCTTGCACTGTGCCGTTGGTGGCACAGCGTTTCCCGTGCCCTCCGTGGTACAATGCGTACCGCCCCAGCTGGGGAGCGGCAGGAGGATCCGTCTTCTGACACAGGATCGACTTGGTCAGGGCGGACCCGCGCAGGGAGGCTAACATGTGGCGGACCGCGTACCGGGGTATCACGAGACACCAACGGGGCCTATGTACCTGCGGCCTTAACGGCCAAGTCTTGAACTGGTCGGAGACGGGAAACTACTCGTGTGAGTAGGTGATCTACGCCGCGTCTCCCGATGCTTAGGGCGTAGTGTCTACTGTACCGTACGTTGTCCAGCGTCCATTACGCCGTCCACGGTACGATGGCCACTGTGTCGTTCGTGGCAGGGTTTGACGAATCCGTCCCCTGACACCGAATCGGCCTGGCCCGGGCGGACCGCTGCGGCAGAGCGGACACGTGGCATCGCGCGTGGGAGCGTGCGCGGCGTTCCCGGGATCTCGATCTGGTGGGCCCTCGCGCCCTGTGCCTTCCCCGCGAAGCCTACTCGAGCTGGTGACGGAAACTACTCGTGCGAACGAGTAGTCGGGGTTGCGAGGCGGAAACCACTCGTGCGAGCGAGTAGTCGCGGCCGTGAGGCGGAAACTACTCGTGCGAGCGAGTAGCCGCCGCCGTGAGGCGGAAACTAGTCGTACGGGCCGCCACGCACTCGGGGGAGAGGGCACGGGTGGCCGTGGGCCGCCTGCCTTCTGGCCAATGGCGGAAACTGGTCGTACGAGCCTTCTCGTGCTTGGGAAGCATAACACTCGTTTGTGTTAGCTCCCGGAGCATGTCGTATGTGGGCTCATACTACGTTTTTCAGGGTCTTGGTGGGCCCTGGTCTATGGCCTTGTCAGTAGTCCCCGAGCCTGGTGGGGGAGTTAGAGACTCGCTCCCAGGATCAACTGTTATGGAGACGATCAACTGCTTTCTCCGGCGGGGACGCGCGAGCGGACCCGCGGGTAGTAGCCCCCGAGCCCACGGACAAGTCAGAGACTTGAGCGTGGGGTTAAATGTTGGAATCTTGAACAAGTTGGAGACTGGTGGCTTGCCACGTGGTGCGCATCGTGGGGTGACTAGCGGAGATCTCGCGCCAGTCGCGATATCGTCGGGTCCCACTTCAGGTGATGTGGCGGCACGGTCGTGGGCGGCGGGCAGTAGTGGGGCGTGCCTTTTGAGGGGCGATGCTTCGGCGGATGGAGGACGTGGCCCGAGGCGACACGGGCATTTACTGCGGGAGTAGAAGTAATCATTCCCCCGTTTATATACCGCGGCCGCCGGCCAGTTTTTCCCCTTCCGCTTCCTTGCGCTTTCCGCCGTTGCCACCTCTTGCCTTTGCCTTCATACTCGCCACGCGCACACCGCAGAGCTCGCCCCGCCTTCTTTCGCCAGCCAAGAACGCCCACCGCCACCACCGCAGCCGACGCGATGTCAAACTGGTCATCTTCGATGGTGACTTGGTCCGAGCTCGACCGCCTTGCCTCCAACGGCATGCTGCCGCCGCTGACCGCGGCGGAAGAGTGGAGGGTGCCTGGGCCAGAGAGCAGCCCCCAGCCCCCGGTGGGGTACGTGGTCTCATTCGTGCTGTTCCACGAGCGAGGCTTCTCCGTCCCGGCGGGATGGTTCATCCGTGCCGTGCTCGAGGAGTACGGCTTGGAGCTTCAAAACCTCAACCCGAATGGCGTCCAGCAGATGGCGGCGTTCGAGGCTTTGTGCAAAGGGTACTTGGAGTAGGGAGCCCATTGGGACCTGTTCCGATACTTCTACAAGTTCGTCGTCGTCAAGGGCCACAACTCCGCGGCGGCCATCGGGTGTGCCGGTCTCCGCGGGAAGTAGGAGAGGATGGAGGAGTACATCCCCACCTACCTGACTACCTCCAACAGCGGGAGGCACCGAGGGTGGTTCTACCTCAAGAACGACCCCGAGAATCCACTGTCGGAATTCACCAACTGCTGGTATGATCGGGCACCGGCGAAGTGGAGCTACGTGCAGGAGAAGAAAGATCGTCCCCGATTCCTCGACAGCGCCCTCGCCGCCCACACAATACTCTGCGACAATGGGGTGAACTTCATCACCTTGATTGGCGGCTACCATACCCAGGGGGTCATCCCGCTCTGTCGTCGCGCGCTGCGCCTCTGGGAGATGACGGACGACAAGGTTCCCTTTGAGGGGACCGTGACGGCTCACCCCCTGCCTTCGCTGGATGAGGTCCAGCGCCGGGTGTCCCAGGCTACTGGGGTCACCTGGATGTTCTGGCTGCCGTCGGGCGTGCTACAGATGCTCCCCTTTCCGGCTACTGCGGCCCTGGTACGTCTTCTCTCGACTTCCTTTTGATTTGTCTTTTTCGGTCGCGGGTGGTGATTGTTCTCGTACTTGCGTAGATGAAGGATGTGTGCATCCTCACCTCTCGTCCTCCACTGGAGGAGGACCGGACGATCACCCGGGAGACCGCCATGCGGCAGCAGCGGCGAGGGGAATGCAAGAGAGCCCACCAGCAGAAGGAGATCGCGAAGCGGGAGAGGAACGACAAACGCGCCTCGCGTCGGCGCAATGGGGAGAGGGACGTCTCCAATGATGAGGATCCCTCGTCGGTGCCAGCGGACACAGACGAGGACGAGTCCCTGTTCGAGTGGACCGATGAGGAGACGGTACCGTCCTCACGGCCGCGCGGCGGATCGGCGCCCGCCTCGGCCGCTGCTGGTGCCAGTTCGAGCCGGCAGGCGCCCCCTTCCTCTTCCCGAGCTGATCAGCCCGGAATGAGCAGCCGTGTTCCTCGGCGGGATCGCTGCGAGAGGGGCAGGAGCTCTCCGCAGCGCGGTGACACTAGCCGCCATGGGTCGAGGTGCGATGGCTTGCGCCGCCACCCCTCGCGTCGGAGGTCTCACTCGCCCTCCGCACGCCCATCTCGGGAGCCGCGGAGCATGCTGGCGGCCTCCACGCCACCTGCGGCCCCGAGCGGGGGACCGGCCCCGACCCAACAGCACCTCGCATCGATCGTTGTCGCCAGGGGCGGACCGACTTCTTCTCCGGCATCTGCCCCATCAACGGGGAGCAAGAGGGCGGCGTCCCCGCGTAACCCAACGATCGGCTCCAAGCGGCCCCGTCGCGTTGCAGCGGGGTGAGTTCCAAGTTGCGGTCTTCTAGTTTTTGCTTCGTGTTTCCGGCGAGTATGTTTTGCTTGTCGTCGTGACATTTTTCTCGATTTAGGGTGCCCGACCGCCGCACCATGAGGCCAGCGCCCGTCAAGGCATTGCGGCACCCTGCCCAGGTGGTCGGAGAGCACCGTCGTCGAGCGAACTGCCGTCCACCCTTCAGTCGGGGGCGGCGGTAGAAGAAACAGATGGGTCCGGGACCCAGGTGATGACCGTTCCCTCACAGAGAACTATGAGCCTAGATCGCAGGGACCTGTCGATGGGGGCGATAGGTTTGGGGGGCGAGGCCCCCACCGAAGAAGCGCTCTCGGCCCATGCGGCCGAGTTGGCAAGGTGCCTGTCCGGCGCCCCAGAGCAGGACCAAGAGAACTCCGCTCTCGAGGCGCGGGCGGGCGACGATGGACAGCCAGCCCCCGAGTCGTCGACGGGGGCGGGTGACGATGCCGACGCCGAGCGGCCAGCCCCCGAGTTGTTGGAGGGGACGGCCGCTACCGCCGCGGGCTTCAAGACCCCAGCCCCCGAGCTGCTGAGGGGAGCGGGGAGCGCCACGACGGAGGTGGAGATGGAGACCCGAGCCCCCGAGTCGGCGGGGGGCACGGGGAGTATTGTTGAGGTGGCGGAGGCGGGCGACCGCGCCTCCGCGGATGCTTCTGCCGTGGTGGCGATCGTGGTGACTGAGGGGATCGTCCCTATTTCGTCGGTCGCTGCATCGGACGCCGCCCCTGCGGAGGTGATCGTCATCCCGGCGTCGCCTTCACCGGCTGTCTCTCCCGTTGGGATGGTGGGCGAGCAGGTGCCTCCCCCGATCGTGGAGGTCGGGGAGAGCTCGAGGGAGCAGAGGCCGACCACTTTGACGGCGGCGGAGGAGGAGGAGATGGAAGTCCTGCCGCTCTGGCTGGTGCCCGTGTCACCGGTTCAGGCCTCAGTAGGCCCGAACCTCGACAGCGACGCGGAGCTGGCGGCCCACCGCCACCTAGAGTGTGGCCTGCGCCTGAGCGAGATGGTGCTGCACCAGTCAGAGCGGGCGATCAAGGACCTGATCCCTGCCTCGAGGGTGAGTCTCTCTTCTTCCTCATCCTTCTTTACACTTATTTTCCTTTTCTTCTTAGTCGTGCGACTCACATGTGGTTTAGGAGCTTGTCGGGCGCTCTGAGGACAAGGAGCGGGCCTTTGAGGTGCTTCGCACGGAGAAGACCTAGCTGGAGGCGCAACTGGCTGCGACCCGCCTTGCGGCGGCAGACAGCGACGCTGGTCGATCAACAGAGCGCGCGTCCTTTGAGGCGAGGGTGAAGGCCGCTAAAGACCGCGCGGCCACGGCGCAGGCGGAGAAAGCCACCCTGGAGGAGAAGCTGGTCGCGGCGGAGCAGGTGGCGGCGGAGTTACCCTCCAAGGCGGAGTTACCCTCCAACGCTGAGCCGCTGCCCGCACCGCCCGCCAAGACAAGACGGGGCTCGAGACCAGGGCGAGCCGGGCCGAGTCCGACCTCCAGGTGGCTCGTGAGAGAGTGACGACGCTCGAGGCCCAAGTCGGCAGCGTCATTGCCGAGAAGGGCTGCCTTAAGGAAATTGCACAAAAGAGCGAGAATGAAGTCATCGGTGAGTACCTTACGACCTATTATCTCTGCTTTATGTTTCCGTGCGGTTTCTTGATTCGAGATGTCGCTTTTTCTTCTGGGGTGTATAGCTCTCCGCGTGGCCCGCACCGACTTGGAGAAGCAGGTCGCGGATCACAAGAGCGCCACGACCACCCGCCTTGTCGAGAACCAGAAGCTGGTGGAGCTGATCAAGGAGGCAAATGAGAGGCTCAATAGTAAGAGCCGTGTCCTCCTCATCTTTTGCCTTCCTTAGATTGGGGCATTTTTCGCTGATATTGGTCTTTTCACTTTTCTCCAGAGGTCGTGACCGAGCTCGAGCAAGAGCGGAAATCGCTCGCGGGGGCCCAGGCCGAGATCAAGCAGTTGGAGTCGATCCGCAATGGGATGGGAGCGGCCATTGTTGACGGTCAATATTTGCCATTTTCAAGACCGTCAACTCCTGCAAATCTGAGCATGAATTGCACATCCACACTAGAATAGGTGCTTAAACTCATTCTTTCCACCAGTGTCGATGTCTATTTGAATGCAGGTATTTAGCATAAGAAATGAGAGGAATTCAAGCACATTCACTCCACTCCAATCCAAGGCAGTCAAATGCTGGCCAATCAGGAGCTGCCACATGGATTCTCCTGGATCCATGATGTCACCAATCCATGTGAAGGACTTTCGACGAATCATATGCTATCACATCAGCATCACATGGATCCATGGGCCCACTTTACCAACTAAACCGCCAGGAAACGTGCCATGCACGGAGGAGAGGCATCAGGGCCCACATGGAAGTGAGCCAGAGGAAGCACACCCCAAATGGAGGGCCAGAGGTGTCGGCCGACCCTAGGATCGGCCGAACCGACCTAGGGTCGGTTGATCCTCCCCCTCCACTTGTCACTTGCTCATTGGCTCCCTGCTGCAGTCCCGGGTGTTTAGGGGCACTTTGAGCCCTGGAGCAAGCCTCCTCCTTGTCTATAAATAGGAGGGGAGGGGCTCCATTTCTCACACACCACCTAGCTCTCAAGTTCTACTTTCTCTTGTGTAGCTCTCTCTCTCTCTCTCTCTCTCCAATTCTACCCATGAGAGGTGATTCTCACCTCTTTGTGGTAGAATGGTGATGAGGAGAGATCTAGATTAGGATTAGTGTGAGGTAGAGGAGGGGTAAGGAGTGAGTTGATGTCCTCGTGGATGCTTGTTCTTCATTTAGATCAAAGTGAGTATTTCAGCATTTCTTATTTAGACTATAGTGGACATCATGCATGATTGCTTTGTTCTTGTGTTCTTGGCTTGTTCATAAGTTAGAGGCTTGTGTTCTTCATGACACAAGGCTTCAATCCTCTAGAGCCAGAACCGTAGTTCATTTACTTGTTTACATGCTCTGATCCTGTTTAGTTAAGTAAGTTTGCTGTATCTCGTTCAGCTGCATCCATAGCTTCCTTTCTGCTCCCAGTTCAATGATATGATCTGATTCCGATCTTTCCCTTGTTCGTGGGACCGTATTTATACAGTTGCTATAGTGTAGTTAGCGGGCTAGCATACGCCGCACTATAGTATTTATCTGGGGTACAGACGTGGTGTCTGGGCCTTGGGTTTCCTACGGAGACCACGTACAATCGTAGCGTAGAGGTAGGCCGCAGTGGTGACAGCCTGTTGGACCCTTTGTCAACCCTCTTACGTCGCATACCGAGTTGGGCTCGCTTGCCAGCACCTCTGAGTGTTGTCGCCCCGCGGGGACGACTAAGATCTGACAGGAATACATCTTGAGAGCTAAGTCCCTTAAGGAAGTGCTTCTTGTATCCCGACCTATCCCAGCGAAAGCTGGTGTCCTTGGATAGACCCTCTCTGGTTACTCTCCGTCCTAGGAATGAAACCCGAAGGGAGTACTCATTCTCCTAGGGAGAAGTGCTACAGCGGTGTATCTGTGCGCTTGCGGATTCGTTCGCACTCGTCAGTATACCCGGGAGTTTCTTACACGTCTCACGCTACAAAGGCGCCGAGCGTTGAGGATAAGAAACGCCAACAGCCATCATCAAGGTGTGCGACGAACTCGGTGTTCCTCCCGGTCACATGAAGGACCGCTTGGAGTTGGCCGCTGCGACAGCTCATCAACAGTCGATGGATACGGCTGGTGACGCCGTCCGCAAGGTGGTAGCCATCTTCTTGTCGCACTACCCAGACCTAGATAGGGCGCTGCTTGGCCAGGGATGGTGCCCGGGCTACACCGACGAGCAGAATGACAACATCGAAGAAGGCGCCGTCGACTTCGCCAAAGCTATGCTGGGTCATGCCCTTCACGACCTGGGCCTGTAAAGAAAAACCAAGTTGCCTCGCCGAGGCTTTTAATCATGCCTGTAAAAACTTGTGGGCCAGATGTTTATGGCAAACTCGTGAGTTAAGAACTCGTTTTTATTTCAAGTTTAAGCATTTTGATTGTTTGTTGCCCTTTTCTCGAGTAGTTAGAGGACATGTGTGCCGAGTAGTGTAACTTAAAACTTTGCTGATGGTGTCTTGCTCCGTAGCCGCGGAGGCGTAGGAACTAGGCGACTCGACCGGGCTTAGTTTAGAAGTGTTACTACTCGAGCGGGCAGCCCCCGAGTACTTCGGAGAAAGGTAGGTGCGCGTACATGTTTTTGCAAACAAGAAAACTCATGAGAGTTTGAAACGGTTACTCGGAATCCCTTCGAAGGGGCGAGTGATCGATAACTTGAGGTCACAAACTTTGCTTGTGGGTCTTTGTACCGTAGCCACGGGGGCGTAAGTACTCGGGGCCCGAACGAGCGCAGGTTCATGACCACTAGAGTCATCGTTCATCTCCCTTTAAGGAATGTGAGTGTACCGCGGCGATCATACGAGAAACCGTGGACGGTTTTTGATCGAAAAAAGGTTTCACAACGCTCAGGGGAGGAGGGTCATAGCCCCCAGGTAGCCCCCGAGCCCATGGACAAGTCGGAGACTTGCCCATGGGGTGAGACAAGCATAAAGACATTTTACTCGAGTAAAGATGTAAGCTTGAGAAAAGATACCATTTCGTGAGAAAGAAAGTAGCTCAGAGCTTTTGCATTATCATAAGATGGAAACGAAGTAAATACTTAAGGGTAAAAGCGGCGTAGCTGCTCTATGTTCCAGGCATTGGAGATGACCCTGCCATCCTCGTGCTTGAGCTTGAAGGTTCCCGGACGGAGTACTTGGTCTACAATGAAAGGCCCCTCCCATGGTGGTGATAGCTTGTGTCGCCCCTCGTTACTCTGAACTCGTCGGAGGACGAGGTCGCCGACTTGGAACTCGCGCTCCCGTATGTTGCGTTCGTGGTAGCGTTGTAGAGCTTGCTGGTACTGTGCTGAGTGGAGGAGGGTGATGCTACGTGCCTCATCCAGCTGGTCGATGGCGTCTTCGAGGGCGACCTGGTTGCCCTCGTCAGTGTAGGCCTGAACCCGTGGGCTACCGTAGTCGATGTCCGTTGGGAGGATTGCTTCCGACCCGTGGACAAGGAAAAAAGGTGTGGATCCAGTAGCCCAACTTGGAGTGGTGCGTAGGCTCCATAGGACAGACGGGAGCTCTGCGGCCCATGTCGCTCGAAACTTCTCGAGACGCTTGAATATACGCGGCTTCAGACCTTGCAAGATCATGCCATTGGCCCTCTCCACTTGCCCATTGGTTCTTGGATGGCTGACGGCGGCCCAATCCACACGAATGTGGTTGTCGTCGCAGAACTTGAGGAATTTCTTGCTGGTGAACTGCGTGCCGTTGTCGGTGATGATGGAGTTCAGGATCCCGAACAGGTAGATGATGTCGGTGAAGAACGCAACAGCCTCCTCGGAATGGACATTCGTTATGGGCTTGGCCTCGATCCACTTCGAGAACTTGTCGATGGCGACGAGCACGTGGGTGTAGCCCCCGGGTGCTTTCCTCAGTGGCCCAACCATATCCAACCCCCAGACCGCGAAGGGCCAGGTGATGCGAATGGTCTACAACGCCTACGCCGGGAGATGGGTCTGTCGCGCGTAGAACTGGCAGCCTTCGCAGCTGCGCACGATCCGAGTTGCGTTGGCAACTGCGGTGGGCCAGTAGAAACCTTGTCGGAAAGCTTTTCCGACGATGGTTTTTAGACCGGCGTGTTGTCCACATGTGCCCGCATGGATTTCCTGCAACAGCTCCTTGCCCTGGTCGGCTAGGATGCACCGCATGAATATGCCTTTGGCGCCCTTTTGCACCCAGCCGTCGAGTCGACTACTTGATCTATGCGCGGTAAAGGAAATGGATCTTTTGGACGCGCCTTGTTCAGGCTTGTGTAATCAACGCACATCCCCCATTTTCCATTCTTCTTCTTAACGAGTACAGGGTTTGCTAACCACTCGGGGTGGTAGACTTCACGAATGAACCCTACACTAATAAGCTTCTTGATCTCCTCACCGATGGCCTTGCACTTGTCGGAGTTGAAGCGGCGCAGATGCTGCTTGATCGGCTTCGAGCCGGGCTTAATGTTAAGCTTGTGCTCGGCGACCTCCCTTGGAATCCCCAGCATGTCGGAGGGTTTCCATGCAAACACATCAAGGTTCGCACGGAGGAAGTCGACGAGTGCGCTTTCCTAGTCAAAATCGAGCGTCGTCCCGATACGGAGTGTGCGGCCGTCGTCGGAGACGGGCACTTCCTTGGCGTCCTTGGTGGGCTCGAAAGAGCAGGCCGCATGCTTGGACGACTCGGAGATTTCTTGGTCCTCGGAGGGTGGCTCAGTGGCGAGCTTCTCAGACCGGATCAGTGCTTCAGCGAACTGGAAGCACTCAGCATCGCATTCGTATGCGTGCTGGAAAGTTGTACGAGCTGTGATGATGCCTTTTGGGCCGAGCATCTTCAGCTTGAGGTACGTGTAGTTGGGGACAGCCATGAACTTAGCGTAAGCTGGCCTTCCGAGTATCGCGTGATACATCCCTGGGAACCCCACCACCTCGAAGGTGAGGGTTTCCTTTTGGAAGTTGCTCAGAGTTCCGAACGTGACGGGCAGATCGATCTGCCCGAGTGGGACCGCCTCCATCCCGGGTACGACCCCGTGGAAAGGCTCCGCTGACGGCCGCAGTCGGGACCACGGGATCCCTAAGTCGTCTAGGGTGGACATGTACATGACGTTTAGGCCGCTACCTCCGTCCATCAGTACCTTGTGCACACGCTTGGTGCCGAACAAGGGTGACAGGACCAGCGGGTAGCTACCCGGTCGTGGTATGTGATCGGGATGATCGTGCTGGTCAAACGTAACCGGCATCTCCGACCACTTCAGGTACGTCGGAGTCGCATGCTCGAGTTGGTAGACTTCTCATCGGACCACCTTCTCTTGGCGCTTGGGCAGCCGTGCCTCCGAGCCCCCGAAGATCATCATCATGGCTCGGTCCTCCCGAGGGTAAGTGCCATCGTCGTTGCCCTTGTCCTTCCCCCTGTCACCAGTCGGAGGGTCGCTTCGCTTTTTCAACGTGCCGGCGAGGTAGGCCTTCATCAGGTTGCAATCCTTGAAGGCGTGCTTGACTGGGCCCTCGTGGTTGCAGCACGAAGCATCCAACAGCTTCTCGAAGTGACCCGATGGAGGATTGCCTCTGGGTCTCGCTGTCTTTCGGTCGACAGCGGCCACCAAGGTGTCCTCACGGTACCTCTTATCTTTACTTTTCTTTTCTTGATTGGTGCGGACGGACCGTCACCGGCTTCGGCTGGCTACTTCTCCTTGCTCGCACCGGAGCTAAGCGTCACAGCTACGGCTTCCTCCCCGTTAGCGTGGTCGGTCGCGATGTCGAGCAGCTCCCGAGTGGATCGCGGCTTTCGCCATCTGATCCGATGGATTAGCGTGGCACACGTGGTGCCATTCTGAAAGGCCGAGATGACGCCCGTATCGGTGGTGCTGGGCAACTCGGTGCACCGCTTGGAGAAGCGCCGGATGTAGTCGCGCAGGCTTTCACCCTTCATCTTCTTGCAATTGCGCAGGTCCCAGGGGTTCCCTGGTCGGGCGTACGTGCCCTGGAAGTTGCTGATGAAGGCGTCGCGTAGCCGCGACCAGCTGTCGATCTTTCCTCGCGGCAAGTGCTCGAGCCACGTGCGGGCCGAGTCCGCGAGATGTAGTGGCAGGTTCTTGATGATGAACAGGTCATCTCGTGCTCCGCCGGTGTTGCACGCCAGCCGGTAGTCTTCCAACCAAACGCTGGGGTTGGTTTCACCGTCGTACTTAGGTACGGAGGTCGGAGCCCTGAAACGCGAAGGGAAACGGGCGCTGCGCACATTCTTCCAAAAAGCACGGGGCCCTTGGGCATCAGGCGAGCTGCTCCTGCTTCGATCCTCGTCGCTGTCGTACCGGCCTCTGCGTCGCCGGTTGTACTCCTGACGAGGCTGCTGCTTGTAGCCGTCGTACTGACCTGCGTCAGCCCTCCGCCGCGCTTTGATGGTGTCGCGTGCGTCGCGGTTGGGACCCAGTCGGCTCTTGACTGGCACATTGACCTCCTCGGATCGTCGTGGCTGCTGCGACGGTGCCGCGGGCTGTCACGGCTCGGAGGGCCCGTGACCCTGTGAGCCCCGCTGTCGAGAAGCGAAGCTCTCTGCCTGCTGCACGGCGGCAGTCTCGAGGAGAGTCTTGATCTGCTTGTGCATCTCTTTTTCTTAAGGCATGGCGGGCTCAGGTATCTTCCAGAGAAGGAGTGCCGCCGCCGCCAGGTTCTGCGACGCCCTTTTGAAGACGGGTGTGCTGTCAACGACATCTCGGTCGTCGTTGACGATGCGCTGCTGGATGTCCCTCGCCCGCGTGTGAGTGGGAGTCTGTTGACGCGAAAATAGGACATCACCTCCGCGCACAGCACACATGACTCCCCGGTCTGTAGCGAGGCATGCCAGCCAATCTGACCTGTTGATTGACAATGGAAAATATTAAGGATCGGCTAGAGAACCGATGGCCTTTTAGTGACACGTGTACCAGCCAATCGGACGATATGAGTAAAGCGGGATCGGCCGGCTCGAAAGCGACCGAAGCGCGGATGCGATCGGCTGGATCGGCCGATCGTGACGTCAGCACTCGAGTAGGTCGGAATCGGCTGCGGTGTTGAAAGCCGATAGGTTCTAGATCGAGCGGATGATAATGATAATAGCTAAAACTACAAGAATTTGGTACGAAAACTTGTAGATCTAGCTAATATCGGTAAGGGGTGAATAAAGAACTAGACGAAACCTCAGTGATGTGTCCGGAGGTTAAAGCCTAGGATTATTCAGTAAAACGGTACTCACAAGCTTGCCGGAGATCAGTTGATGCAGCCCGACGAACCCGAAGCACGACGTTGTAGAAAAGAGAAAAACGCAATGGCGAAGTCGCCGAAAAGTAGATGCTGTAAAGGTAGATGCTGTAAAGTAGATGCAGTAAAAGTAAAGAGTTTGCCCAGAGGCAGTTTGTTTGATATTGGTGTGTACAGATTTTCCGACCACGCAGGGTCGCTATTTATGTCCTGAGGACAAACCCGACTCCTAGCCGATCACGGCATTGCTTACTTGCGTCTAAAGATAAAAACGACTAAAAATAGAAAAGGACTCTCACAGGAGTCAAAGACCTTCTAAAAACTGACTCTTGAGCCATTGTCAATCGTGGACTGACCTGCCTCCACCGCGCTTTCCATCTGGCGTATTTCTTTGAATACCGCCTTCTTCATGCCCATCTGCCGATCCTCTGGTTTGCCATCGGCCGATCGCTCTGACCTGCTGGCCCACTGTCAGAGCTGAACTCTTCTGACCATCGGCGGATCTCGTTGATTGCTCTGTTCCTCCTTCAATCGACCGATTGCACTCGGTTGTTTCTCCTTATCCTTTTTTGACCCTGTTTTTCCAAAAAATGGTGTCAACACATGCCCCCCAGTTTCGGAGTAAATAATCCTTTTGCTCCGAAATTTGCTTGATATCTTTTGAATAATAGTCAAATCTCGTGATCGACCTGATCAATCTCCATTTATATGTCTTGTCCTTTCCATCTGCCTTTTCTTGGGGTTGTTCACCATATGACTCTTTGGCATCTCTCGTTCCCCTTCCCTATAAGACTCATTCTTTTACCCGTAGGTTCTTTGTATTGACATTGGGTTCTTCCTGATATAGATGTTAACTCTTTAGTCTTATGGGTATGAGAGGCATCTTCCCCTGGAAAATTCTGCGAGCACCGATGATCCTTACTGGCCATTGACAGACTCCAGCTCAAAATAGCATTCCTTCTGAGCACTGCTGGTGAGTTAGTAGACTCTAGTTGTAATTTTTTAGTAGAAGATGTCTGTGAACTATGCTCTGCAGTTTGTAGACGTGACAGAGAAACTCCCCACCGTTTAGATGTGTACGGGTCATCCTTTATTTAGGAGTTATTTCCCTGAATCAGTCATCTTTTGGAAACTGAGCCATTCACGGGTCTTCTGTTTCCTTCTTTGCTGGATCTGGCATCTTCGGTTTCCGCCTTTCTCGGCTTCCTCGTCTTTATCTCTTCTGTTGCTCTGGCTATAAATAATCGATCTCATATTCACGGAGATCGCATCTTTCTCTTCACCCATGGCGCAAGATATAGGCCCAGGAAGTTTTAGGCTCTTGCTCTTTGATCCCTTCCTCCTCCTCTGACTCAAGATAGCTAGGAGAATTCTTGTGAAATAGCCTAGAAAATGCTCCTCTCTCTAGTCTCCTTTTGTGAAGCCAGGAGGTCCAACAGCTAGAAGAATCCTTGTGATGCAACTTAGGTGCATCAGCTGGTGGAGGAGGGTGGAGGTTGTCCCTGGGCGTTGCAGAAAGAAGAACAACCCTTATGTCTTCTTTCCCGACAAATTTGACGGGGAGAGTCACCGCATCTGGTGATTCATCTTCGTCAAATCTATGCTTTTTTGTTTTTCTCTTTCTTCGTCCCCATCACTTATCCATTGATGACCAATGTAATCGATCTGTAATGAATTGTCTAAGTTTGTCCTCCCAATGTATTCTTTCAAATCTGCATTGTAATGTCACCATTGTAATTGAAGATGAGAGAAAACATATATATATATATTTTTTGTTCTAAGGGCGATTTGTACATCGGCCATAACTGTAAACCGAATATGCTTAGATGATTTCGGCTTTCCTCTGCCAGAGAAGATTTCACCCGCAATCGGCTGTAACTTGAATCTCAGATCGGCTGATTAGGCTTAGATTGGACTAAGCGTCTACCCATATGCTTGGATAGTATTTCTTTAAATATTTTCCGTTCAATGCTCTGGCAAACTTCTCTCCTTCCAATGTTTCCAAGATATATGCATTGCCTGGTACGCATTGACTGATCTGTTATGGTCCTTCCCAATTAGGTGACCACTTCCCATATTTAGGATCCCTTGAGCCGATTGGCAATATGAGCTTCCAGACCAGATCTCCTTCAGCAAATTCTTGGCTACCCTTCTTTTATTCTTTTCGATATTCTCTAAAGCTCTCAGCCGATTACCAGCAAGATCTTCTAATTCCTCCTTCATCATAATCATCGGCCAATAGCTGATCTTGTAAAGAAATTCTCCTGGGTCCGGCTCTCAGTTCCTAAGGTAGTACAGCATCATGACCATACACCAGTTGATACGGTGATACCTTGGTCGCTCCGTGGCATGCCTCCTGTATGCCCATAGTGCTTCATTAAGGACGTATGCCATCGCTTAGGACTTTCATCAATCTTACGTTTGATCGATTTGATGATGCCTTTGTTTGCTGCCTCTGCCTGTCCATTCGCCTGAGCATAATAGGGAGATGAGTTTAACAGTTTGATCCCTAAAAAATTTGCATATTCTTCGAATTCCCATGAGGTGAATTATGATTGGCCTTTTCTTGGCCAACTTCCAACGCTCCACATTGAATGCCTTGACCGTACATTTCAATCAGCCTTTATATATCGCAAGCTTTCTTTAGTTCCCTAGAATTGTCATCTTCCTTTCGCGATGGCTTCTTCTTCTTCCTCCTCTTCTGTGAATCAGGTTGGTTCCTTTTTTCTTCTCCTTGTTTCATGATTTCTTTCCTTGACGTTTTATCTTTCCTTAGTCTCCAAACTGTGATGCTGTGGAGAGGATCATCTCGAACATCAACGCCTTTGGTACGAATCGGCCGAACCACCCATCTAGGCAAGAACGTGGTCTTCGCCTGGTAATAGCCAACAAGGAGGAGAAGTTGGAGGTCCTTGAAGCCAGGAGGACATCTCTTCTTCAAGAACTGGACCGCATAAATGAAGAAATAGTCCAAACTAGGGCAGAATTAGACAAGGCCAAGAGTCTCCTTTAAACTCTGATGTACTGGTAGCCGATGTAATCGGCCTTTTATGAATGAGAATCTCTCCCTCCTGATTTGTTATTTGATTCAATGTACCATTCCCTGGTGATGAATCCATATTGGTGGGTGCTGCTTTTATGATCTGATTCAACTTCCCTGCTATAAAACGGTAGCCCACTCCTTAGGCAGTATTATTATTTTCTAACCATGAACCAGACCAATCTTCTATTAGGAATAAGAGGCAAGCTTCTCTTAGAGCATTTCCAAGATAATATGATCATTCTCATTTCCTGACAAGTTTCTTCTTGAAGTTCCATTGTATCCTAATGATGCATCAAAGCTTGTCGTTGTTGCTGGAAATTTAGAGAGAGAGGAATCCTGGAGTAAGATTATTTAAATCTCCTTCAAAGCCAGCCCCTGAATTTTGGGAAACGTATCACTGCATTCCTACCCACTGTCCAGTCTGAGACTTTCACGGGGAAACTGTTCTAGCTTTGACTGCATCGGATGCTCTTCATTTCCCCTTTTTCAATTCCCTCTTGTAGTTATCCCTTCTGCATCCTGAGGCTATAAATAGGTCTGGTGCTCGATGGAGAAGACACACCCATTGGCCATGGCGTAATCAACCTAGATAGATTACAGGCTCTTGTTGTATGACTGTTCTCTTTTCTTCTCTCCCTTCCATGGCTAGAAGAATTCTTGTGAAGTAGTGTAGCGGCCCCTCTTCTTCTTCGTCTCCTTTTGAAAAGCCAGGAAGCGCCATAGCTAGAAGAATCCTTGTGAGGATCTGGCTTTGGAGGGAGAACACAGGTAGGGTGTCTTGCTACACATTTATCAGAGGAAGAGCGTGCCAAAGGAATGGCCATCGGGCTCCTTCCGGCGGAAGATTGAAGATCTTATTCTTTCGTTTCCTCTTCGCGTGTGTCTTTCTCCCATTCATCGATTCAATATCCTCATCACACTGGGAGTTAGGACAACGTCCTTCTTGTAACCTCTTGAGAACATATGTAATCTGTAGATCTGAGTTGTAATCCAAAGCAGAAGAGATAAACATGTATTTTTTGTTCTGAAGGCGATAACCGAATATATTGATTTTGTACATCGGTTTTACATTTTTTGTACTAAAGGTGATTCTTTACAGATATCGGCTATTCTACGATTACATCAGCAATCGGCTGTAGCTCGAAAACTCAATCGGCCGATAGGCACGATAAGACAATCGGCTTGTACAATTATTGACGCACTTGGGCAACCAATCCATTGGCTGCTGTGACTCTGAGCCCAAGCTTCCTTTCGTCTTCAATGAATTGATTCATTAAGCCTCGTCATCAGAGCCGATCGCTTGGACCGGCTTTAGTCTAAAATCGGACACTCTGAGATATTTGGTATCCCAGGCTTTTCAAGATATGCAGCTTACTTGATCATAGGTCCACCCTTGTGCTTCTGTAGCTGCTACTGTCAAGGAGGTTTCTCCTTGCACCACCTCCACTGAATCTCCAATCCATTGGATGATGCATTGATGCATTGTAGATGGTATGCAACAATTGGCATGTATCCAATCCCGACCCAGTAGTAGATTATAAGATCCCCTCCCTTTAATGACAAAGAAAGCGGTCAGAAGGGTCTTACTGCCGATGGTGAGCTCCACGCAGATGGCTCCTTGAGCCGGAGAGACATTGCCTTCGAAGTCCACCAACATCATGTCGGTTTGGGTCAAATCTTCATCAGATTTTCCAATCTTGCGCAGCATGGCATCAGGTTGACTGCTGCTCCTCCATCTACTAGCATCCTGGTGACTGGTTTGCCATTGACAAAACCTTTGAGAAATAGAGCCTTCAAATGTTGCCTCTTCCCATCTTCTGGTTTCTCAAAGATAGCTTGTTTAGGTCCCAGTGTCAATTGAGCCATGCCAAGCTCCTCATCGGACACATCCGAATCAACCGGAGCCATGAACTCTTTCGGTAGGAAGACAACCATATTTATATCAGCTCGGGGTTTGTCATCTTCCTCACCATCGGCCTTAGGCTTTGGGTGCCAAACTTTAGACCGAACCTTCTTCTTGTCCAGCACAAGTCTCTCTGCTTCTTCATGCTGTTCTAGCTGACGTAGGCGCTGGACTCTTCTCTTCTGGGATTTAGTCAAGCCATCTGGACACCACTGTGGATTAGGCTTCTTACGTGTTTGGCTTGATCCTTCGTCATCCAGTTGTAATGTGCGTCGATGTTCAGGAGCTCGGCACATGATATCTTCATCAGGTACCAGTAAATCGGCCATCTCTTCTAGCCGATTGTTTGACTCTTCATTGACTCGGCTTCCCAGCCGATCGTGGACGCTGGCTTTGCCCCCCAGCCGATCGTGAACCGAGATCCGTTGATTGTTGAATCCACGGTGATCCTTGGCTGCAGGTCTTCTATCATCAAAGCAAATCCTTTTGGATGAATTGCCATTATTGTAAGCCCCGTTGCACTCTGGACAGTTTTCTGCCGTCGGCAGTTTGATCCCTTCTTCCCAATAGTACTTGAAGAACGGACATCTCCAATGTCCTTCATTGCGCCGTGCCCACTCTTCTCTTTCCTTTGCCTTCTCTTGACAGCGTTGGAACTTGTTGATCAACATTTGTGACGTGACGGGTTGGCGTGGCTTTGATTCTCCTTCTCCAAGTAGTAACCCTTTTCCTTTGACATCGGCAGCGGTTACTTGCACCTTGGGATCGACGGCTCCTTTATTTTGAGCCGAATCAGATGTCAACAACTTAACTCGTGACGTGTCTTTGCTAGACACTTCAACTGTGTTAGCTGGGAAGGGGTGCTGATCAATCTTCATCAGGTTTTCAGCTTTGGTAGGAGTTTTAAATTTAAGCCTCCCTTGCTCAATAGCTAATTGGATCTGTTGTCTGAAGATCTTGCAATCATTGGTATCGTGCGATGTTGCATTGTGCCACTTGCAATACTTCATCCTCTTCAGCTCTTCTGCAGATGGTATGGTATGGAACTGGGAGAGTTTAATCTGCCCTTGCTGAAGCAACAGATCAAATATCTTATCGGCCTTAGTGATATCAAAGCCGAATTTCTCTAGCTCTTTCTTGCCAAAGGGACAGGACACTGTCTTCTTGCCTTTGACCCACTCTGCGAGCCCTATCATATTATCTTCATCTTCTGAGTCGGAGTAGTCCACATACGACACCTTCTTCTGAAAGTTCCTTCTAGTCTCACAAGACTTTGCAGTTTCTTGACTCATCTGACTGACTAACTGGCTGAGGCTTTCAAAATCATGTGATGCATATTTCTCTCTCAAAGTCGGCAAGAGACCTTGGAAAGCCAACTCAGCTAGTTGCTTGTCTCCCAAGTTCAGACTATAGCACTTATTTCTGACCTCTCTGAATCTTTGAATGAATCCAGCTACTGTTTCATCGTTCCTTTGCTTGAGTCTGGTTAGATCAGTGATCTTCATCTCGTTGATGCCAGAGAAGAAGTAATTATGGAACTGCTATTCCAAATCGGACCACTTGATTATGGAGTTTGCTGGCAATGAAGTGAACCATGAGAATGCCGACCCTGACAAAGATGAAGAGAACAAACATATCCTGAGTGCATCAACATTCCCTGCTTCTCCACATTGGATGATAAACCGAGTGATGTGCTCCATAGTGGATGTTTCATCTTGTCCAGAGAACTTGGTGAAGTCTGGCACTTTGAACCTTGGAGGGAACGGTATCTGATCATAGCCAGAGAGATACGGTGTCCTGTACATGCAGGACTGCTGCTTGGGTTTTATCCCATATTGCTTCGATAGCATCTCCGAGAAGTGGTCGATCAACTCCTGCTTCACATGAGATTTCAACTCTGTAGCCACTTGCTCAATTGCTTGTATCTCAGCTGGAGTTTCTGGAGGTCGTTCTTCTAAGATTCTTGTCTTTGGATCTGGAACTGTCCTTGCCTCAGTAGAACCTTGAGTGTTTGAATGACCTGTAATAGGTGTAGCCTGTTCAATCGGCTGACTAGCCGATGGGGCTGGTTGCTGCGTATTCAACTGGTTTGAAATAGCCAATTGATTTAGAAATGTTTGCAGCAATTGCGCTGAATCCACTTGTGGAAACACTGGCTGCCCTGCTGCTCCTTGGTTGATCGGCTGTTGAGGTGAAGATCTTGTATGAGCCACCGTATTAGCTGGGGTTAAGACAGCCTGCATTGTCGTTGACTGTTGAGGCGGGGCTGTCTGTATGGGCATCCCGAGCGTTGGTTGCTGTAGCGAAGCAATTGGCATGGGCATCCCGAGTATCGGCTGCTGAGCCGATCTCTGAGGTGGAGTGGGATTTGGCCTCTGAGGTGGAATAGGAGGTCTTTTCTCTGTTGGTATGACCATGTGAGCATGAGCTGGACTAATCTTGACTCTTTCAAAGTTCTTGCTCCCATGATTGAAGTAAATGAACACCACTCCTTCCCCATTCATGTGCACAGTCCCTGGAGTACCTCCAAATGTAGCTTGGTAAGACTGTGGATACTTTACTTCTGGAACTTCCTCAGGCATAGGCTCAAAGAAATTTGAGATGTTAGTCTCAAAGTGATCACGAGGTAAATCCCATCCTGCAAGCTTCCCATCTTGATCTCTCATCACAGGATATTTTTGCTGATTCTGCACTGGAAACACCTGGTCCTGGACGACAGATTGTACTGGTGTTGCGACGGCAGGATCTTTAGCTTTACCATCACCACTTTGATTCTGAATCGGCTGAGAGTCCAATGAAGAACTAGTGGCAACTTGTGGAGATGGTGCAGCTTTTACTGTTGGATCATCAATCGGCGGTGTAGCCGATTGGCCTTGCTGGAACACAGGAGGAGTATGCCTTGGTTGAAAGCATGCAGGTCCCAGATATCCTGCCTCTGCTCCTTGCTTGAGTGCATCAATTATGGCATTCTGAATTGTATTTGCGAATACCTTGGATTGATCAATCATTATTTGATGCATAGCCTTGGTCATCATGTCTTGAAGTCCTTCAGGATCGGCTGAGAAGGTGACTTGCTTCGGTGTTGGCAAAGGATTCTTCTTGAAAACACCACTTTTAGTCTGACCGTATGATACCAGACAAAGCTCTTCATAATGCTTCATGTGAGCCTCGAGCTCGGCTTTGTCTGAATCTTTCAGCTGATCCTTGGTGATGGGTTGAACGTTGTCCGGATCGACTTCAGAAGGACCAGTCTTCGTAGGCTTCGTCATTATTGACTTTTTTCGTGTCCCACCGAGCGTGCCAAAAGTGTGTTGACGCGAAAATAGGACGTCACCTCCGCGCGGGACACACGTGACTCCCCGGTCTGTAGCGAGGCGTGCCAGCCAATCTGACCTGTTGATTGACAATGGAAAATATTAAGGATCGGCTAGAGAACTGATGGCCTTTCAGCGACACGTGTACCAGCCAATCGGCCGATACGAGTAAAGCGGGATCGGCCAGCTCGAAAGCGACCGAAACGCGGATGCGATCGGCTGGATCAGCCGATTGTGACATCAGCACTCGAGTAGGTCGGAATCGGCTGCGGTGTTGAAAGCCGATAGGATCTAGATCGAGCGGATGATAATGATAATAGCTAAAACTACAAGAATTTGGTACGAAAACTTGTAGATCTGAATAAAGAACTAGACGAAACCTCAGCGATGCGCCCGGAGGTTAAAGCCTAGGATTATTCGGTAAAACGGTACTCACAAGCTTGCCGGAGATCAGTTGATGCAGCCTGACGAACCCGAAGCATGGCGTTGTAGAAAAGAGAAAAACGCAATGGCGAAGTCACCGAAAAGTAGATGCTGTAAAGGTAGATGCTGTAAAGTAGATGCAGTAAAAGTAAAGAGTTTGCCCAGAGGCAGTTTGTTTGATATTGGTGTGTACAGATTTTCCGACCATGCAGGGTCGCTATTTATGTCCTGAGGACAAACCCAACTCCTAGCCGATCACGGCATTGCTTACTTGCGTCTAAAGATAAAAACGACTAAAAATAGAAAAGGACTCTCGCAGGAGTCAAAGACCTTCTAAAAACTGACTCTTGACCCATTGTCAATCGTGGACTGACCTGCCTCCACCGTGCTTTCCATCTGGCATATTTCTTTGAATACCGCCTTCTTCATGCCCATCGGCCGATCCTCTGGTTTGCCATCGGCCGATCGCTCTGACCTGCTGGCCCACTGTCAGAGCTGAACTCTTCTGACCATCGGCGGATCTCCTTGATTGCTCTGTTCCTCCTTCAATCGACCGATTGCACTCGGTTGTTTCTCCTTATCCCTTTTTGACCCTGTTTTTCCAAAAAATGGTGTCAACAGAGTCGGGCGCGGGTCCTGCCCGAGTTGTTGGTGGAGCTGAGCCCGCTCATCGTTGAGCTGGCGCTGCGCGTCCTCCAACTCATCCAGTCGGGTGCGCTGTGCGGTGGTGTTGGGAGGAACTTGGGCCTCGGCCGCACTGTCCGCCGTCGAGCTGTGGGCGGAGTGAAGCGCTCCATCCGACGTGTGAGCCGGTGCCGGTGCCGCCGGGGCGTTGACAACGACGAAGCACTTGCGCGAGGGGTCATAACCCCCGTCGTCCGAGTCGTCGGAGTAACCGAAGCAGTAGTCCGCCTCTGTCTGGAAACGACGGAGGGCGCCAGCGTCCTGAAGCCTGACGTAGTCCCATTCTGAGTCGAGGACGTCGTCCGTATCGTCGGTCTCGAGGTACTGCTCGTCAGGCGAGGTCGCCGGGAGCCCCCTGTTGCCCCACAGACGATGGCTTGGGTAGTCGTCATACGCGGCCATGTCTGTGCTTGATGAAGAGGAGTACGCCATCGCGTAGCATGTCCCTCGAGGGGGAGGTGGCTTCGGCGCGCTCTCCCTGATGATACACTCTGTCGAGTCTGACGGCAGGGAGTCCTCCACTACGTCGGTGGCCGGTGGCGCGCCGGCTTCAACCCGTGAAGGGGAGTTGGCACGTGCCGCCCTGCGTCGGTCCGCCTTTGCTTGCTTCGCACGCTTGCCCGAGCGCCTCTTGCGTCGGGACGAGCGCACCGTGGCAGCCGGTGCTGGTGCGGGTGCATTGGTGGTCTCGCCAACGAGACGCATGAGGTAACTGTCCCCGATCGCCTGGAAGTTCAGGCTTCCGAAGCGGAGCTCAAGCCCAGCCTGGAGCGAGCCCGGTGATCCCACGGAGGAGTCCATCGGCGACAGCTTGGTGAAGGCTTCCGTCGAAATGGATGATGAGAGGGTCGTGCGGACCCTAAAAAGAACGTCGAAAACACACGAAGGCCCCTACCTGGCGCGCCAACTGTCGGGGTTTGTTACCGCCGGCAAGTAAATTTATACGAGGGCGCGTGTTCTGATCCGCACGGTAGCACAAGAGACACTCGGGTTATACTGGTTCGGGCCTCCGGAGAGTAATACCCTACGTCCAGTCTGAGAAGGGGTGTTCTTTATGCTCGGGGGTTTGTAATAGGGGATACAAACAGGTCGGGAGAGGGTGTAGAGCCCAAGTCCCTGGTGTGCGTGTGGTTCAAGTAGCAGGAGTCTGCGTACGTGTGTGTGTGGTTGTATGAGATGAGATATCGATACTAAGTGCGTGTGGGGGTGGAAACGAACGTCTCTTGTGAGTGCCTCTGTCTCTCCCTTTTATAGTCGCAAGGGAGAAGCCCAGGGCGGTTACATCGAGTGTGTGAGCTAGTCTACAGTGCGAGATGTCCTTCTCTGCTCCGGGCTGTCAGGCAGCAGCAACGGCGAAGCACTGTTACGGGGCCTTGAGTGACGGTGGAGATCCTGTGCGTCCCAAGGAGCCGTCCCGGGGCCCCCCGCGCCCTCCTCTGAGTAGTTAGTCGGGTACGGGAGGCAGAGTACGTGCCCTGATCCCGTCAGTGGATCAGGGGCTTGTCTTTTCTTGATACTGTGGAAACGGAGTAGTCTGCACCGTGGTGACCGAGGGATAGGTGACGGCTTGCACTGTGCTGTTGGTGGCACAGCGTTTCCCGTGCCCTCCATGGTACGATGCGTACCGCCCCAGTTGGGGAGCGGCAGGAGGATCCGTCTTCTGACACAGGATCGACCTGGTCAGGGCGGACCCACGCAGGGAGGCTAACACATGGCGGACCGCGTACCGGGGTATCACGGGACGCCAATAGGGCCTGTGTACCTGCGGCCTTGACGGCCAAGTCTTGAACTGGTCGGAGACGGGAAACTACTCGTGTGAGTAGGTGATCTACGCCGCGTCTCCCGATGCTTAGGGCGTAGTGTGTACTGTACCGTACGTTGTCCAGCGTCCATTACGCCGTCCACGGTACGATGGTCACTGTGCCATTCGTGGCAGGGTTTGACGAATCCGTCCCCTGACACCGAATCGGCCTGGCCCTGGCGGACCGCTGCGGCGGAACGGACACGTGGCGTCGCGTGTGGGAGCGTGCGCGGGGTTCCCGGGATCTCGATCCGGTGGGCCCTCGCGCCCCATGCCTTCCCTGCGAAGCCTGCTAGAGCTGGTGACGGAAACTACTCGTGCGAATGAGTAGTCGGGGTTGCGAGGCGGAAACCACTCGTGCGAGCGAGTAGTCGCGGCCGTGAGGCGGAAACTACTCGTGCGAGCGAGTAGCCGCCGCCGTGAGGCGGAAACTAGTCGTACGGGCCGCCACGCACTCGGGGGAGAGGGCGCGGGTGGCCGTGGGCCGCCTGCCTTCTGGCCCATGGCGGAAACTGGTCGTACGAGCCTTCTCGTGCTTGGGCAGAATAACACTCGTTTGTGTTAGCTCCCGGAGCATGCCGTACGTGGGCCCGTACTGCGTTTTTCAGGGGTCTTGGTGGGCCCTGGTCCATGGCCTCGTCACCTGGTCTCGTGCGCCGGGAGGCCGGAGCACCCGCGCCCCGGCGGCCGCGTACCCCCGCACCGGCGGCCGCGAGCCACCGCGCCGGCGGCCGTGTGCCCCCGCGCCGGCGGCCGGGACCTTCTCGGCTCAATCCAGTTCGAGCGCCCTGGAGAAGAGAACGAGAGAGAGGATTAGATCAGGAAAAAGAGAGAGGCAGAGAGCAGAGAGAAGGAGAATATGCATGAGAGGATAAGAGAAGAGAGGGGGACGGGATATTTTAGGGAGGAGACGGACGGGAGTAGACGGACGTGTAAGTGGTCAGCAATTATTGTACCGGGGCTGGATTCCACCGGTGCTAATGTGGCCCACATCAGTACCGGGTGGAATTTAACCCCAGTACTAATGTGGCTGACCTCACATTAGTACCGGTGCGTATTACGACCCGGTACTAACGTGTTACATTTGTACCAGGTCGTAATACGCACCGGTACTAATGTGGGTCACGCGAGGACGCGTCGGGGCTCTTTCTTCGCACAGAACATTAGTACCGGTGCGTATTCATATTAGTACCAGGTGCTAAAGAAATAGGTACTAATATCAAAAATGTCCTGGGACGAAAGCCTCATTCTCTAGTAGTGTGACGCCGGCAGCTGAAAACTCAAGTCATTTAACACTAGAGCTACTGTCGGAAACGACGTATAAATAAAAACGGAGGTAGTACTACGAGTAGAAATAGTTTTGAAACATGCCGAGCTGTATCGATCAAAACGCAAAAGTCATGCATATTGCGCTTAATACAAGGTTGATGGAGATGCATTTCTCGCCAGACCCGTAGGCGACTATAATTTAATCAAAGTTAAATAAGTTAATTTTGAACAAAACAAAACTCTGAACTATATTTGGAGCGGATAGAGTACAATAAACACTGAAAAGAAAAGTATTTTGTACGCATGTGAGAATTTTTTTACAGTTATAAAATATCACATGTGAGAGTTGATTTATTTGTCGAGTGGATGCAATGTTGGCACGAAGTCTCTGAAAGTCATCCCGTTTTGTATGCGCGCGGAACGTAGTGTTACCGCCGAGACGCACCGACCGATCACACGAGTAGAATAATGAAGTGCGTGGCATAGTACGGGGCTCTGAAGTCTCATGTACGTCTGGACGACAGTGAAGGATGTGAGCTCCGGGCGTGTGTGCTTGGTGGGGCGCCTGTTGGCTTACTGTGGCCTTGGGTCCGCGCTTGCAGTTAGCCCCGCCATCCACCTCTATCTCCGACGGCAGGACGCCTCAGCTACACCGTTAGCCACAACCTGGTACTCCGTCTCAGCACTCGAGCGGGAGATAACCGGCTGTCGCTTGGACGACCAGGAGACCAGGTTGCTGCCGAAGAAGACAGCATAGCCTGAGGTAGAGCGGCGGGTGTCCGGCAGGTGTCCGGACAACCCGCCCAGTCAGCATCAGTGTAGATAACCAGCTTAGCAGGTGAGGAGCGGTGAAGAACCAAGCCGAGGTCAACCGTGCCTCGGACGTAGCGGAGTAGGCGCTTCAGCACAGCAAGATGTGACTCGCGGGGATCATGCATATGGAGATAGATCTGCTGAACAGCGTAGGTGAGGTCCGGCCTGGTGAAAGTGAGGTACTGTAAGGCTCCAACTAGGGCTGGATATCAAGCCTGGCTCGGCTCGTTAAGGCTCGGCTCGTTATGGCTCGGCTCGTTCTAGCTCGTTATCTTAGCGAGCTAGGAACCCAGCTCGGCTCAGCTCGTTAAGAAGCTCGAGCTGGCTCGTTAAGCTCACGAGCCAGCTCGTTAACGGTTATAAATTCAAACAATTATAGTTAACAGATAAGTATGGAATCAACAAATGCAACATATTCACAATCCAACCAACAATGAAATCAAATAGTCAACAAGCAATCTAGTACTCCAAGTTATTAGGCTGTTATCTGAAGTTTGACCAATTAGGTTATTTGCTGACTGCTGCAACCCTGGCTCGTTAGGGCTCGCGAGCGGCTCGCGAGCCAGCTCGAGCTCGGCTCGTTATCGTAGCGAGCTAAAACCTGAGCTCGGCTCGTTGCAAATTTACTAACGAGCCGAGCCGAGCCACTAACGAGCGAGTTCGAGCGAGCTAACAAGCTTCAAGCTTTTTGTCCAGCCCTAGCTCCAGCAAGACTCCGGTAAGCAGTAGGATCAGCCACAGGATCACCCAGAGTAGCAGACAGCTTCGCCTGAGTGTCAACAGGAGTGGAGGAGGCTTGCAATCAGTCATCCCAGCTCGCTCCAGAATATCAAGGGCATACTGACGCTGGTGAAGGAGAAGACCAGTCTAACGGGGCTCAACTGTCACACCCAAGAAGTGGTGAAGCTTGCCCAGATCCTTCATAGCAAACTCCTGCTGCAGTGAGAAGATAATCCGCTGGAGCAACTGTGGACTAGAGACAGTCAGAACAATGTCATCAACGTAGAGGAGGAGGTAGGCAATGCCATCAGCATGGTGATATATGAATAGAGAAGTGTCTGACTTAGCCTCAGCAAACCCCAGTGTCAGCAAGAAAGTGGCAAACCGAGAGTACCATGCCCGAGAAGCCTGCTTCAGACCATAGAGAAACTTGTTGAGCCAATCGACCAGATCCGGACGACTGGAATCCACAAAACATGCTGGCTGACTGCAATAGACGATCTCTGTCAGAGTGCCATGGAGAAAAGCATTCTTCGCATCAAGCTGGTGCACAGGCCAGGAGCGAGAAAGAGCCAGTGGGAGGATAGTGCACACTGTAGCAGGCTTCACCACGAGACTGAACGTCTCATCATAATCCACACCAGGTCGCTGAGTGAACCCCCGGAGAACCCAACGAGCCTTGTAGAGTTCCAGAGTACCATCAGCTTGATGCTTGATCGTCCAAATCAACTTGCCGGTCACCACATTGCGACCAGACAGACGCGGCACGAGATCCCAAGTCTGGTTGGCAAGAAGAGCAGTTCGGATCTGCCAGAGCCTCACGAACAGGCGTCGGTATTGGAGAAAGCCGCGGCTCTCCCTTGGTGGTGGAGAGAGCCGCGGGCCGAAGAACCCCAGCCGCCTGCCGAGTCACCATGGGATGAGTGTGACAAGGATCCCGATGGATGACCAGTAGGTGGTACACGGCAGGCTCCACACGAGAGCGGCATGGTGGAGGCGGTGGTGGCGGCGGAGGTGGCGACAGCTGCAGTGGGGACAGTGACAGCTCCGGTGGAGGTGGTGGAGACGGCGACAGCTCCAGTGAAGGTGGTGGAGGAGGCGGCGCTCGTAGACATAGCGCACAGGGGGCGCATAGTCCGCGGGCACGTCCGGGGCCGGAGTCGGAGGAGCCTGCGGCTGTGGTGGCGCTTGACGGCGTCTGTACACCTGCACCGGCTGGGCATAGCGGGCAGTGGGCGGCGGGGCCGCACGTGGTGCGTGTTGGGTATTTTAGCGTCACACGAATAAATCCACAAGCGCACGGATACCGTTGTAGCTTTCACCTTAGAGTATTCCAAGGGTATCGAATCCAAGGGAACGTGTGTGCACTAACTTCGTACTAGTCGGTCCAAGGACACACCCAGATAAGAGGCAAGGATAGAGAGGATTCCTAAAGATAGCACTATAGATGAGATTAAAGGTCGATCTCTAGATAGAACTTGGCTTAGGGTACCACTAGCCCTGACTTAACAGGTGACTCCGGTACGTGGATCTATGTGGAACGGAGCTATGACTATATCTAGCTACGGAGGATCAACGAGGGCCAGACGGGCTGTCACCACCACTTGGACTGCCTCTACCTAACCTTGGGATAAGCCGAACGAATGATAACCGGTAGCGTGACACAACGTCTACGCTGTGGTTACTGCCGTAGCCAACGGACTACGGCACTCTGTACTTATAGAACTACGACCACGGAAGAGAACTGATCTCACTCACTATAGGTACTACTAGATTATACTAAAGGCATACAGAAGAGCACTCAACCCCATACTATGCTTCCAACGTATACGAATGACTTGCAGCAGACGAACGCATAAACTCAGGATCTACGCACTAGCAGAGGAAAAAGTCTACTCATGCAACCTAGCATAAACTACTAGAAAGGAATCACGAATGTCATTTTGGTCTAAATGGAACATGCATGAATATCCACTATATTCTAATAGACGAACACACATACAAACGGATATGAGAACTATGAGCTTGTGCCACAAGATCAAAGGGTTGTGTTTGTGAAGAACACAAGCCTCTAAATCAAGAACACATGAAGAACACAAGAACATATCACCTATGCATGAATGCTACTTTAGTCTAAATAGAAAAATACAAGAATACTCACTTTAGTCTAAATGAAGAACAACAACATCATAGAGGCACATGCCACTCTCTCTCTCCCTCTCTACTCTAACACTAGCTAGGAGAGGAGCCTTGGATGGGTGGAGTGTATCTCATTTCCTACCCCCTCCCCTTCTATTTATAGGCTGGGGGGTGGCTTGCTCGGAGTGCCAAACGACTCCAAAACACCCCGGGATGCCTTGAGGAACCAATGGAGAGTTGCCACGCGTCGGCTGAGGACGAGAGCACCTCCGAAGGGTTCGGCCGAACTGGGGTTCGGCCGACCCCCGGGTGGGTCCGTTTGCACCGCCTTTCGTCCAAGTGACTGCCAGGTGGGTCCTCAGGTGTGTATGGGTGTGTATGCGGTGTTTTTTTAGCTTATTTCTGTGGGGATGTGGGCCCTTGAATCCGCGTACTGGCTCCTGATTGGTCGAAGGTGTGTTTCCTTGGATCGGTGATGTGTCGTGGACACATGGCATCCAACGTGGCAACACGTCGCCACGTGGTCTGGTGTGGGTCCCACCGGGCTCACATATCAAGATGGTGATCTTGTCTTGTGCATATCTCTTTCATCCGGACTCAGAAGTAGACAAATGATATATCCATTTCGATCGTCTCGACGGGCCCGTCGCAATGGTGCAATCCAATTTGGCATTTGAGATTGTTATTGATGATGCCCTATTGGTGCCATTGACTCACTTGCTCTCAAACACATCATTTCATGTGCATTTTGGTGCATCCTGCAACAAAAGCTAGAAACACCAACACTTGTGGAAATTATCAGTATAAAGTCCTATTCTAGTGTTGATGATCCTTTTACCATTATATTATGCAGGTATTGACGGTGTAAAAGTAGCACTTAACAGCCGTCAACAGTGCGGCGGGAGGCACCAGGCCCGCGGCTGGTGCAAGCAGAAGGCACTGGAGCCGGTGGTGTATCAGGAGGACCTACTAGAAAAGGAAAAACAAAAATAGGTGGCTGAACCACCAAGTCAGAAAACAAAGACTCTAAGTCAGGATCAGGAGAAGGTGTAAGAGTGGTAGAGAAGGGGAAGTCCGGCTCGTCAAACACAACATGTCGGGAAGTAAGAACCCGACGAGAAGCGAGATCATAGCAACGGTACCCCTTATGGTCAGGGGAGTAACCGAGAAACACACAACGTGTCGAGCTTCAGAGGAGCAGTGGCAGCGATGTTCGGGTAGCAAGCGCACCCGAAGACACGGAGGTGATCGTAGGTAGGAGGGGTGCCGAAGAGAGCATGGTGAGGAGTCGGAGCAGGAGAAGCTGTGGAAGGAAGACGGTTAAGCAGGTTGGTGGCGGTGTGAAGGCTCTCTGCCCAGAAGTGCGGTCCATGTATGAGCATGCATAGATAATGCGTCTACAATCTCCATTACATGGATATTTGTCAACATTGAGCAAATGCTATTTACCCAAGGGAACACTATCTTCATACCATGTGACCAAAATGCCTTTAATCACAAAAGTAACTCTTTCCAGAATTTTGGCAAAAAATTTTGGCAGCCCCTTCGAAGGTCTATTAGGGGTAAAAAACGTAGACTAATTACAAAACTAATTACACGAATGGACGGGAAATCGCGAGATGAATCCATTAAGCCTAATTAATCCATCATTAGAGATTGTTTACTGTAGCACGACGTTGTCTAATCATGGCATAATTAGGCTCGTTAGATTCGTATCGAAAAATTAGGTAGGGGTTATGGAATGGGTTTTGTCATTAATCCACATTTAATACTCCTAATCAGTGTCCGAAGATTGATGTGACGGGTAGTTGGGAAAAAAATTGGGATCTAAACAGGAGCTGGCATGATCCAATGCAATTTGGTCAGCAAAAATTTGGAGCACACCTCTTACTCACTAGAACGTACTACGAGAAGAAAATAGTTTTGAAACATGCCGAGCTGTATCGATCAAAACGCAAAAGTCATGCTATATTGAGCCTTATACAAGGTTGATGGAAATGCATTTCTCGCCAGACCTGTGTAGGTCACCGGTCAGACCTGTGAAGGTCACCGGTCAGACCTGTGTGCACCGGTCAGACCTGTGCCACCGGGGTAAACCGGCGAAAGACATTCGAACGTCGCCTGGGCAGGATCCCGTCGGGGCGGCGCACGTATGTTTGCTCTAGGGTCGGCAAGGCCACCTAGAACGCCCTCAATCAACATAGAGATGACGGAGGAACAACAAGTAATAGATTGGAAAAGCTTGGGCAAAGAGAAAAGGCAAAAAAGATAATTGAAAGTGTTTTTGATCGATTGGATACCTCAATCGGTCGTGGCCCTTTATATTTATAGGATGAGGAGGTCTTACCCCGCAAGGAAATCCTTTTACAAGCCTAATCTATCAGGACTCCTTGATTTGGGTCGGATACAGGGGGCACCGGTCAGACCTGTGCACCCGGCGTGCAGATCTTACAAAGGTCATATCTCTCTCATCCAAACTCCGATTTGGATGTTCTACATATGAATATTGACCTACTCGACGAGCCCTATCCAATGGTGAAGTCAAATTTGCCTTTTGACCAACTTGACTACACCGGTCTGACCGGTCGACCCAGTCCTGCTAATTTTGGGTGCGAACATATGCCCCCTTGTTTTCTGCTAAAGCTTGCGTGCCAGAAAACATCCAAAATGATCAAAATTGGCAGAAGACGATGATTAACAAAGCATCGCCCAAATATTTCTCCTAAGGGCGATAATTGCTCTATCGGCCATAAACTTGCTCTCAACTCATGGAACGACTTGCTTCGGCCTCCATACCTGCTTAGTAGCTGCTGTCCTTGCCGATGTCACCACTGTAGGTTGCTCCATTAATCCTTGCTTCCGCATCCGTTGCAATCTCCTTTTTTGAGTATGAGACAAGGCTGAGGGACACCACCTCGGCTGTGAGTATTTTGAGTCTTTGCTGTCTTTCTCAACTCCTTTAGAATTAATAGATGCACTTCTGACCAGATTATTGTTAACAACAAATGGTCTTTGCATTAAACCATGATTTACATACGTAGGAGGATATTGAATCATATATGAGCGCATATGTAAATTAGCATAATCCAAAGGAGAATAATAACAAGGATATGACCAAGACCATGGTGAGGTCGGTCCAGCATATGAATAAGGTGCAGCAGTAAAATTATCTTGATTTTTGCAGGAACAAGATGTATTTTGATATTTTGGAGAAAGTTTTGATTTTTTACCTTTACTTAGCCGACTCCTTTGCTTTTGCTTAGCTCCCTTCTTCTTGTATTTAGCCAAAAGCTCCTCGAAGGACGGCTTCACCTTTTTCTTGCGCTCAGGAACATCTTCAGACCCTCTGGAGGCACCGGTCAGACCGGTCTGGGAACTGGTCAGACCGGTTGATGTGCCGCCGGTCTTCTTGCCTTACCCCTGAGCGTTGAAGCCAACGCTGCAACCTTGGGGGTTTTCTCCAGTAGTACCTTCTTTTCAGGTCTTTGCTCACCAATGATTACATTTTTCCCTTTAGCTTTTTCGGCTTGATCCGGCCGAATTAGCACTTCAGGATTGTGTATCTCAATGGTGTTTATAGGGAAAGGATTACTATCGACCTGCATAGGATGAAAAGTCAAACAACCTTCATTAATGGCCGATTGCACTTGCTGCCGAAATACATTGCAATCATTCGTTGCATGAGAATAAGAGTTATAGAATTTACAATAAGCACGCCTCTTTAACTCTTCTAATGGCGGTATAGTATGAGTTATTCTAATCTTTTCAGCTTTTAACAACTCATCAAAAATCCTATCACACTTGGCTACATCAAAAGTAAACTTAACTTCTTCTTGCCGATTCTTACGGACCGGCTTAAAAGAATCACAAGTGCTAGGTTTATCTTTATTTGACCATAAAAATTCAGCAGTTAAAACATCATTACTTTCATCGTTCGAAAAATCAGATGCATAATAAATAGGACGATTCGATTTTTCATTAGATTTTTGTGAACTCCTAGATTCTTTAAGTCGGTTTTCATTGGCTAAAGCTTTTTGCAACAACCGACTAACATCTAAAAATTCTTGACCATCTAGCTTCTCTTTATGGATATCAAGCAAACCAGAATAAGCAAGATCAGCTAGGTCTCTATCAGAAATTGTCAAACTATAGCATCGGTTTCTAGTGTCTCTAAATCTTCTAATATATTCGGTCACAGATTCATTAGATTTTTGCTTAACCGATACAAGATGCGACAATTTCAACTCAGTTTCACTAGTAAAGAAATAATCATGAAATTTATTTTCTATATCAGAAAAAGTGTAAACTGAGTTGGGTGGCAAAGAAATAAACCAAGTAAATGCAGCACCTGATAGAGACAAAGGAAACAATTTCATCTTACAAATATCATTAGAAGCAGCTTCACCACATTGTATAATAAATTGACCTATGTGCTCTAATGTACTTCTACCATTATCCCCACTGAATTTAGTAAACTCAGGTATTTTAAATCCTGGTGGATATGAGATATACTCATAATTCTCAGGATACGGTCTTTGATACGACCGACTCTTAGTTTTAGGCTCTATACCAAAAGTTTGCCTAAATATCTCGAGCATCTCCTCTCTAAATCCCTCCATCCCCAAAGCGGTTCTAGGTCTAGCCGATCCAGGATGTGGTGCTCGAGTTACAGTAGGTTGTGGTGTGCTATATGTTGATGTTTGGTTCGGCAATGTGTTAGGAACATGATGCAACGAACTATTAGGAACATATGCACTTATGGGTGGCTCGCTATAAACAACTGTATGCGGCATCAAGACATTAGTAGCGGCCATTGTATTCCCTCCACCAGCCGAAGCACTAATAGTAATCCGGCTATGTATGTGGTGAATTGGGGATGCACCAATGGGGGCTTTAGGTATATGCAAATTTGAAAAATCATCTAGTGTGTTGTCTTTAAGATTTTCGGTGTTAGAAGTAGATGCATTAATATCATCACCAGAAATTTGTTTACCAAATTTGGCCTCTATACGATCTAAACGAGAATTAATCGTAGATTCAAATTTTTCACTCATGGCAACAAATTTGTTATTTAAGCTAGCACTAACAGCCTCATCAATCAGATTAGCAATATCTGAATTAATTTCAGGAGGAGCATTAGATTGTACCTTGAGCGTGGGAATATCGATGACGACATCATTGTCCTTCTTGACGTTCCCTTGTCGATCCACAGAGAAGTGCGAGACATATTGCTTCATGGCTTCTTCTTCCAACTCCTGGATCTCCCGCTCCTTTTGTTCACGAATCTTCTTTCTGATTTCAGCAAGCACCTTCTGCTCCTCAGCTGACGTTTGTTCAACGTTCGGCCTTGCAATGTTTGCAGCATCAACCTCAGCGGGTATTGGTAGTTTACCGACCATGGCAGCTGATTTATCTTCCTTCTTCCCCAGCGGAGTCGCCAATTTGTTGGCGCAAATCTGCGGCCAACAACAACGCGAAGAGGCTCGCTGCAGCACCTCTGCGTAAGCACCGTCAGACCTGTGTAGGTCACCGGTCAGACCTATGTGCACCGGTCAGACCTGTGAAGGTCACCGGTCAGACCTGTGTGCACCGGTCAGACCTATGAGTGCACCGGTCAGACCTGTGCCACCGGGGTAAACCGGCGAAAGACCTTCGAACGTCGCCCGGGCAGGATCCCGTCGGGGCGGTGCACGTAGGGTTGCTCTAGGGTCGGCAAGGCCACCTAGAACGCCCTCAATCGACGTAGAGACGAAGGAGGAACAACAAGTAATAGATTGGAAAAGCTTGGTCAAAGAGAAAAGGCAAAAAAAGATAATTGAAAGTGTTTTTGATTGATTGGATACCTCAATCGGCCGTGGCCCTTTATATTTATAGGGTGGGGAGGTCTTACCCCGCAAGGAAATCCTTTTACAAGCCTAATCTATCAGGACTCCTTGATTTGGGTCGGATACGGGGGGGCACCGGTCAGACTGGTGAGGTGCACCGGTCAGACCTGTGCACTCAGCGTGCAGATCTTACAAAGGTCATCTCTCATCTGAACTCCGATTTGGATGTTCTACATATGAATCTTGACCTACTCGACGAGCCCTATCCAATGGTGAAGTCAAATTTGCCTTTTGACCAACTTGACTACACCAGTTTGACCGGTGGAACCCATAGGTCTGACTGGTCGACCCAGTCCTGCCAATTTTGGGTGCGAACAACTACCATCAGCAAGCCAATCCTTCACTTTAGAACATACCCAATGCTTAGTGGCATTCTTCACCTTCTTCCTCCTTCTTGTACTAAAGCAAGAATGAGTAGTTGGGTTCTTCTTCACCTGCAAAAGATAAACATCAATCATTAGTGCATAAAAAATCAAAAGAAATCAGCAAAGCAAAAGACAAGAAATCAGAAAAAGAAATTACCACTACAGTGCATAAATCATCTTTTACAGATGCATGCAGCCTCCATTGGCAGTTGTCTTTGTCTTTTCTTGAACAATATGCCCTGAACCTATATGGTGCACTCTTCTCTGTGTTATACTCAAACTCATGTTTGATTGCATGTGTTTGCAGTGCCAGCTTAAACTCGGGCATGTTAGGATATGTGCAGCCAACTTCCATTGGAGGATCTTCTTTATCATATTCTAGATTTGAAACTTGCTCAACTACCTCTTGGTCAGGCTCTAATTCAGACCCAGATTCAATCTCCACCTCACTCCCATCCTCACTCTCATCCTCACCCCTCATCCTCACTCAAATCCTCACCCTCATCCTTGTCCTTGTCCTTGTCCCCGGTCAAAACTTCAACAGGTTCCTTCTCTAAGTACATGATCTCCTCATCAATACCTACATGCTCATTTTCTGGTAATGGATTGCTAAGGTAACTATGCTCCTCTTCGTGGTCATTACTTTTGCTCACCCCACTAGGCCACTCTTGGAAAGGCTGAAACGGCTCAGATGGATCACAATATGAAATAAACATGTCCACAACCTTTGTCTTGGAGTGTTTCTCAAACATAGACATCAACTCTTGGTCACATACTACTTCTGGAAAGGTTTTCATAACATCATCATAGTACTGAACATGTGCAACTTCCAAATAACCTGGCGGGTACTTGGTTACTATCTCCTCAACTAAATCCTTGTAATTGGTCAAGTCAGAAACAATAACCATATCAAATGTCTAACATATCATATCCTTTCTAACTTTTTCTTGTTGCCAAACAGTCTAATGTTCAGTGTAAATGTGGAATTTGGATCCATCCTGTAAATATGAAACCAACAGTGCTACTTAGATGTCATATTTCGATGCATGAAACCAACAATCTAATGTTCAGTGTAAATCGCCATGAAGAGATGGATGTCGACTCACCCTTCAAGCATTGCTTGGCTGGCGTTTGCTGCTGCAAGCTCGGGTGCGTCACCGGGCTCCCGCGCACGGACCTGGCCACCAGCGGCAAGCTCCCACGCCCGGCCAAGGCCACTAGCCGCCGGCTCCTGCGCCCGGTCATGGATGCCAGCGGCCGCCTCCCGCGCCCGACCGAGGCCGCCAGCGGCCGACTCCCGCGCCCGGCTGTGGACGCCAGCAACCGTCTCTTCTCGCGTGGACCCGCGACCGCCCACCATGTCCGCGCCGAGTGGGGCCGCGGAAGCCTCCGCACCACCTGGATTTGCGTCGCTGTCCTCCATTCCTCCCCGCCGAGCCACCTCACCCGCCGCCGCCACAGCTAGGGTTCACGGGTGGGGTGGCTGAGAAGTTTTGGTTTGGGCCTGGGTCACGGGTCGTCTGTAGCAAAGGGTTAGGGACATTTTTGTCCCTCCACCAAAAAACTGACAATCTCGAACTGAGTTTTGACGGTAGAAGGTAACAGAATGAACGGCGGTGTCAAATAAGGAATGAAACTTGAAGTTGATGTCAAATAGGGAATGAAAAAATTTCAGGACCAAGGAATGAATGAGGAAGTTTTTGAGGGTCAAATAAGAAATAATCTCAAAAGGAAATATATTTCAAGATTCCAACCTCTGCATAAACTATGCATATAGTTGTTTCTTATTACAACCACGTATGTCCCAAAAAGAACAAAAAGATGGGTCTCTAAAACAATGTCAAACATCACGTAAAAGCAATTCTGTTGCTAAAAGACCATTCATTGGATGCAAAGATCTCCATCGACGTGGTCTCAAGCACACGACACCCCCGAATAATGAGGTCGCTCGTCCTCTTTCTGCAGCAATACCCAAAAACGGATTCAATGGGTCCCTCGGGAGATAACCTTTATAGGAGTAACAGCTCGAGTATTGTTAAAAACACTGTCATTTCTACTTAACCAAATTTCTCAACATAAAGTAGATGCTCCAACCAGGATTTTGTACATAAGCTTCTTATTAATCCTATTTAGCCACCCAGTAAATATATGTTCAATGTTCACAGGTGGTGTTATATTAAAAGAAACTTGTACAATCCTACACATAATTCTAGCCATTTGACAATCAAAGAAAAGATGTTGAAGGGTTTCTTCCAGATTACAGAAACAACATTTTAAACTTTCCTTCTATTGTCGACGAGCTAAATTATCTTTAGTTAGAACTACTCTCCTTACGCATACCCTGATGGCCATCTTAATGGAATGTGTTGCTTCATGTATCAAAAATCTAGCATACTACAAGCTAACTGGGGTTTTCTATATACATAACCGTTGCACATCATGTAGTGTTGTGCTCTTCAGATTAGCAGATGGAGTTCTAAAATTCTCTGTTCAACACTTGTCGATACTGCCACACGAAAACACATGCAACAGAAAAGTGAGATCCAATTATCATGATCTCATCTCGCCAAATCTTTCAGTTCAAAGTGTCAATTGGTAATGCTTAAATCTTTGCATAAAGATACAATAAATGTTGCAGCTTAAATCATATTTTGCATATCCGTCAGCTGCCTACTGGAACCACACTGATTAAGCCATTGACAATTGATACCAAATTATCACTGCACTCGTTGGTATAAACCACAACAGTTTTCTTATACAACCTTATCTATTGCAGTGACTTAAGCTACTACACCTTATATACATCTGCACAAATATAAAAGTATACAACAACCAGTCTACAATATATGGTACACGTGAAATGCATCTATGCGATACAGTATCATTGAAAAGAAACTAATATAATTTTATTCTTCAGTAAAATACTTCATATACCTAAGATGCATTATACAACATCCAAGCAAGCCATCGGTCATCTTGCACAAATGTAGTCAGCGTGGCAAACCAAATGAAGATGCAAATTCTTGCTCCAAACTGTAGCACCCAGAGCTCCCAGCATTGACAAGATCGATATGCCCATACAAGTTCTTATCTTGTGGGCATAAAAAGGGCTCTATATCTCCATCCTTTTCAGTTAAATCTTTTCTTAGTCTCTTTGTTCTTAGGAATTGCAACCTCATATCTACTTCTTTCATAGTTGGTCTGTCTCCTCCTTTGACCCTTAAGCATGCTTCTGCAAGTGAGGCGATTTCATTAATCTCTTCCTGGTCTGCCTCTTCCACAACTTGTTTATCCAGTATTTCTACAAGAGACCCTGCATGAAGTCCTTCAATGAAGTAATGTGATAGGCTTTGTTTAGCACCTAAATCATTGATAAAAATTGGTTTTTTTCTTATCAAAAGTTCAACAAGTATTACTCCAAAACTATATACATCACTCTTTTCAGTAAGTTGACCAGTATGATAGTACTCTGGGTCCAAGTAGCCGAATGTTCCTTGGACAATTGTAACCACATGAGTCTCATCAAGCGAAAGAGATCTCGAAGCACCGAAGTCTGAGACCTTTGCGGTGAAGTTGTCATCTAAGAGTATATTTGAAGACTTAACATCTCTGTGGAAAATTGGTATCATAGCAGCTGAGTGTAGATAAGCAAGTGCTCCTGCTGCTTCCATTGCAATCCTAATGCGATCATCCCATGAAAGCAAGCATTTTACTGTAGTATCAGTGTGAAGAAGTTCATATAGAGTGCCATTTGAAATGAACTCATAAACAAGCAAGGGCACTTCATCTTCTAGGCAGCAGCCAAACAGTTTCACCACATTGCGATGGATGATTTGAGACAAAATGACAACCTCATTGATAAACTGGTCTATCTCTATTTGTTCCACTATTTTAGATTTTTTTATGGCCACCACACGTTGGTCAGATAGAATCCCTTTATAAACCGTGCCATGTCCTCCACGACCAAGAACACGTGTTGCATCGAAGTTGTTGGTTGCCTCCTCTAGTTCCTCCAATAAGAATATCTTTGTTTTGCTTGTAGCATTTTCATCTGAGATCAGTTGCTCCAATAGTAGACCTTGATTTTTCTTGAAGTATGCTCGCCGGATTCTCTTTTGGATGCCTTTCTTCCACTTATTTGTGATTGTAATTACACCCAATGCAATAACTATGGAACCAAGGCCACAACCAGTTCCAATTGCAATACCTATATATATGCATTAGTTGTTATGATGAAATCATGTTAATGTTTACAATTGCACGGGGATTTTGTTTGATATGACTCACCTAAAAGAAGATTCCGTTGCTTAGTTGATGTAACACACCGCCTCTTTATATAATCAAACTCTTTACTACGGGGGCATAGTGTGCACTTATAGCTTCCAGGTAAATTTTGGCATGTACCATTGCAGTAGTTTGGCAGTGAGCATTCATCAATATCTGTAGAAAATTTATTTTCTATTCAATATATATATTGGTGATCATAGATATATGCTTGCATTACTAGATTCTGAAAAGAAACCTCCTGTTTGAATCTGCCTGGTTTGGTTTATAATATCTGACTAAAAAGTGTAACGATGTTATGTGAATTTATTAAATTTCCACCATTTTTTCAGTATGGGGTACGATAGCGCTGTAGAGCATACTGAAGGTGAAGGCGGAGGGGGATGTACCTGTGCAGTTATCCCGTATGTACGGATTCCCTTTGTAGCCAGTAGAACACTTGCAACGATAACCCATAAGCATGTTCCCATGGATTACAGGTAGGCAATCGCTGTTTTTACTCTGGCATGCATACTTACTATAGTTTTGCATAGCTTGCTGACAAGTTAAATTGCTTACCGCCCATCTAATAACAATGTCATATTCCATAGAAAAATCGAATTGATCTTCCACAGGGCCGTCGATGTAGTAGCCTCCATATTCGTTGGTCTGTGAAACTATTATTTCTTTCCCCGAGCTTGCATTGTTTAGCATGTTGCTGACCGTCAGAGTCCCGTCTTCTACTGACACTCCAGTCACGTGATACTGTGGAGCATCATCTCTTAAGCTAAGAAGCGTGTCACCTGATGCTGTACAGTTGAGTCGGAACCTTCTATTTCCAAAACAATCTTCTTCTAGCCCGAAAGGGAAGGGAATGGGCATGTTTCCACATGACCTCCGGCACTGCTCTTTAGGCTTGGGGTTGTAATCTGCTCCATAACATATTAACATGCACAGAAGGCACAAGCAAGTGGTTAAAACTTAAATTTGTTTATTTTTTAGAGAAAAGTAAGGAGGGAGGCAGGGAGCACCTTGTGTGCAGCCTTCCAAAAGGTAAGGATTGCTGTCCTGGCCGGAATAACCGGAGCAGTAACAGTGGTAACCCCCGTATGATGAAGCATTCCTACAAATGCTGTTGGTGGCACAAGCATAACTTGAGTTGTTCATTTGAGCACTTTCGCAGCTTGGTTGGTCCGTGATGGCAACCTCAAGTACAGCGCCATAAATCAAGCTTGTGTTTGTCCATCCCCGGAAAAGAGTAGTCACGTTATTCGCGTAATAACCACCTTCATCCGACATGAAGGCCATGATGCCAGTGTGCAGAGGATCTGATTGTGCTGCCATACTACCAGCCCGAGAAAATATTGCATGAAACCCTGAGATGGCCTCCCGTAAACTGATGAAACAGCAACCAATCCCATTGCAGGGACCTGTAGTTGGCAATACCTCCCCGTGGCACCTACTCATGCAGGAGCCGACGGGGTTCCTCTCATAATCGAACAAGTTGACATCAAAGTCACATCCAAGGACAAAGAAAGTGTTATAACTTCTAATAGTAATACCCTTAGCCGGAGCCTCCCAGGATATATTGTAGGTACTGTTCATACCTGATCCCAAGGTAATATTGAAGAACATAGGGACCTCAACGTAGGTTCCATATATGTCAATGATCTCAGTTGTGCTGTTGCCCAGAAACAGCTTTGGAGGTTGAGTGGCATGGTTGCAGGTAAGCTCGAAGCCTTGTCGGAAGCAGCGGGCTCCTATGCCGAAGGGGTAGGAGATATTGACGTCCCCGCAGTTGGAGGGGCAGTGGGCTATGGAGGCAGCAGACGGGATATGCAGTAATCCTCCACTACCCGAGGCTGCGGATGCAGGTGACATGGCTGCCAAGCACGGCAGCACGAAAGCCATGGCGCAAACCATCACTCTGGCCGAGCTCATCGTTACACCACTACTGAGCTTGTCTGCGCGTGTTGGTGGTGGACTGGTGGTGTTAGTTCCGGGTTATGGTAACTGTATAAGGCGTCCTCTGAGGAGCAGAGTCACTAACGTCCTATTTAGTTCGGTGAAAAGAGATGAAAATTTTGCATTAGACTACGTAGGCAGAGAGAAAAAATGAACTGATACGATTATCTAAGTGGAAAAATTTGGTAAGATTTTTGGAACTAAGCAGGGCCAACCTGCAGTCGTCGCCCGCCGGGTCAATCACGCGCGAGTGCAAGACTCGCCCAACGTGCCGTCGCTAGCTGGACGTTGAGTGCTCTGGTAGTTCTGTATCCATCCCAGTGTGTGGTCTACAACCGCACAAATCTGCGCGATGAAAAATCTTGCACATTATTGATGCAACCTTTGAGGGCGATAGTGGTAAAGCTAGGAGTTTACCAGGGTAGACTTTGAATTGCCACCAAGTCAAAACTTAGCAATTTTTCTGACGTACAATTCTTCCACAGGTAGCTCTCGATCAGGACCCGGTCCCATACGCCCATTGCTGGCAAATTTGGTTGTGTATAACATCAAAAATAAAGAAGACGGCCATATGTGTACCATTAAACGATTTTTTTATTGTTGTGGTTTTTACCACAATATATAATCAACTAATCAAGGGTGGAAAATGTATTCTATTTCTAATCACTTGTTATGAAACACCATCTACCAGCAAATTAGCCTAGTAAGATGGTTGAGCAAAATCAAAATGTTGATTTTAGGAAACCCACAATATAATATCACATATTTTCAAACTAAAATCAACTTGCATGCTATGCTTCTTTAGTAACTTCAACAATTTCACAAGTGCAACGAGAACATCCCGTCACCCTTTACTTGCACTACGCATGCTCGTGTTCATCAGCTAAACATTTAGGACCAATTAACAAGCCTAACCAGGGGGTATCTTGTTTTTTTTTTGGAAATGATACACCTGGGAGGTAAACTTGGTGCGAATTTCAAGTCTACACATTTTACAATACTACTTAAGTAATTGTATTTCGCATTGAATTATAGTCCCATTCGACAACTTGGCCTTGATCCGTGGAGTCTTCCCACAAGTTACCATGTAAGATGTGAGCATTTCTCAAAATTAAAACAAAATGCACTAAAAAACGATTATATACAGCTATTGAGTCTGCATATTGTTGGGATAAATGACAGCATCAATATACTAATTAATCCCTCATCTTGTGATGACCAATGAGGATAACATCTACCAACAGACATGCAGCGGAATAATATAAATCACATGCACGAAGACACAAAGATTTACGTGGGAAACCTCCTCAAGGTGAGGAGTAAAACCCACGGGACGGACCACTCCAAGCTTCCACTATAATCAACAAATGGTTACAAGAAGTCTTCTCTAGGACCTCTAGAGGATTACACCAGCAGCAACACATTCACCATAATGCAACTAGGTATTTGTAACAACAACAACAACAACCACTTAGCAAGAGGAACTACTCTGAAACAGAGAATACACAGATTCTGTCCCCTTCGGTAATTAGTCCATATCTCACAAACTACAGATCCTCTGTGCACAAATTTTGGTACGATTTGATTCCACGAGTCCTCAAACCACTGACAAAATTTCAACTCAATCGGACACCGTTTGACCACCCAAACAGATCATCTACCGAAACTGCTCTGTGCTGAAACTGCAGTCACCCGAACTGACAAAATCGATCCCAAATCTGATGCTCTGCTGAACCAAACCTCAAACCAACTGACCAGATCGAAGTACTCTAAGTGTAGAACAAGCTCACCAAGTTTGGCGCGAATCCAAGCACGTTTGAGCCTCCGATCACAGGCTTGAGTCAGATCTGCCCGGAGCCACCAAATCTGGACAGAATTGCTTCTCCTTCTTCTTCCTCACTTCTCTTGGTTGTGTTGTGTGTGTGTTGCTCCCTCTCTCTCTCTCAAGTGGCGTCCAGCACCTGGGAAAGATGAGGGCTATGGTTTTCTTGCTTGCACTCCCTCTCAAGGAGCAACCTCAACCATTGATTCAAGCACTAGATCAATGGTGCACAAACACTTGGGCTTGTGGGCTGTTTTCTTGATTTGCTGGGCTCCAAATCATCCTTCATGTGGAGGGATAGCCCAACAAACTCCCCCTCCCGACATCATGGAGGGTCTCACTGCCTTCCGGCAGCCATGCCAGCAATCTAGCAGCAAACTTTGAGCTTTTGCTTCGTCACCACCTTGGTCAACATATCAGCTCCATTATCATTAGTGTGAACTTTCTCAAGCTGCATTTGCTTAGAATTCAACACATCTCGAATCTAATGATAACATACATCAATATGCTTTGACCTTGCATGAAAACTTGAATTCTTACTCAAGTGTATAGCACTTTGATTGTCACAAAACAGCACATACTTGTCTTGATGAAATCCAAGTACACAGACGAACTTTTTCAGCCATAATAGCTCTTTGCTTGCCTCTGTTGCTGCAATGAATTCAGCTTCAGTTGTAGACAATGCAACACATTTTTGCAACTTGCTTTGCCATGACACAGCTCCCCCTGCATAGGTAACCAAATACCCTGAAGTAGACTTCCTGTTGTCAACATCCCCGGCCAAATCTGCATCTGTGTATGCAACCAACACAGGCTCACTTCTCCCAAAATAAAGTTTCAGATTAGTGTTGCCCCGGAGATACCTCAAAATCCACTTCACAACTTCCCAATGTGGTCTTCCTGGATTAGACATAAATCTACTCACAGTACTAACCGCATGAGCAATGTCAAGCCTTGTACACACCATGGCATACATCAAACTTCCAACTGCTGATGCATAAGGAACATGTTGCATTTCCTTCTTCTTCTCATCAATAGTTGGGCATTGCTTCTTACTTAATTTGAAATGAGCTGCAAGTGGACAACTCACAACTTTTGCATTGTCCATTCTGAATTTGCAAAGTACTTTCTCAATATACTTCTCTTGAGACAAGTACAACTTGTTAGATTTTCTGTCTCTCTCAATTCTCATCCCGAGAATTTGCTTTGCTGGCCCCAAGTCTTTCATAGCAAAAGACTTGCTCAACTGTTTCTTCAGCGCTGCAATCCTAGAGACATTCCTGCCAACAATCAAGATATCATCAACATAGAGCAACAATATGATGAAATCATCACCTGAGAATCTTTGATAGAAAACACAATGGTCTGAGCTACTCTTCTTGTAGCCTTGCTCCCCCATAACTGAATCAAATTTCAAATACCATTGTCTTGGTGCTTGTTTAAGGCCATAAAGACTCTTTTTCAGTTTGCACACAGTCTTCTTTGCCTTTCACAAGAAACCCCTCAGGCTGCTCCATGTAGATCTCTTCCTCCAAATCACCATGAAGGAAAGCTGTCTTCACATCCATTTGCTCAACCTCCAAGTTGAGGCTAGATGCCAAGCCAAGGATCACTCTAATTGATGTCATTTTCACCACCGGAGAAAAGATTTCACCGAAATCAACTCCTTTCTTTTGACTGAATCCTTTCACAACAAGCCTGGCCTTATACCTTAGATGTGGCGTGTGCTCTTCTTGTTTGATTCTGTAGACCCACTTATTTTTCAAAGTTCTCTTGCCCTTAAGCAACTTCACCAACTCATAAGTATGATTCTTATGCAATGAATCCATTTCTTCTTGTATAGCCTTCATCCACTCCTTCTTGTGCTCATCTTCCATTGCATCTGCAAAGCACTCAGGTTCTGAACCATCAGATAGCAACACCACATACTGATATGAAGGATACCTGGTGGAAGGAACTCGATCTCTACTAGATCTTCTGAGTGGAGGTGTTGGTGGATCTTCTGGTACTGGTGGCTGCTGATCCGGATCATCAATTTCAGCATCAAACTCTTGCTGTGGGGAACATTTTCATCACCTGTACCATGCACATCATCTTGTGCATCATCTGCAACATCATTTTCAGCATGTACAGGAGCTCGAGCTACAGAAACTGGGTCTAAATCAACCAATGGATCTTGCTGAGAGACCTGCACCTTTGTCTTCATAATATCCTCAATTGTTTGATCTTCAACAAACACAACATCACGACTTCTCACAATCTTCTTTGCAATTGGATCAAATAGTTTATAACCAAACTCATCCAATCCATAGCCAAGGAAGATACACTGTCGTGTCTTAGCATCAAGTTTCAACCTTTCATCTTGAGGAATATGAACAAAGGCCTTGCACCCAAACACTTTTAGGTGATCATAAGAGACGTCCTTGTTATACCAAACCCTGTTAGGAACATCTCCCTGCAAAGGATAAGATGGTGAGAGGTTAATAAGATAAACTGCAGTCATTAAAGCTTCACCCTAATAATTCTTAGGTAGCTTTGCATGTGACAGCATGCATCTCACTCTCTCCACAATTGTCCTATTCATCCTCTCAGCAATACCATTCAGCTGTGGTGTATTTGGAGGTGTAAATTGGTGCCTAATCCCTTGCTCTTTGCAATATGCATCAAATAGCCCAATATACTCGCCTCCATTATCAGTGCGAATGCACTTGATCTTCTTCTCAGTTTCTCTCTCAACTGAGGCTTGGAATTGCTTGAATACACCTAACACCTAATCCTTGGACTTCAAGGGAAAAGCCCAAACTTTTCTAGAGAAATCATCAATGAAAGTGACAAAGTACTTAGCACCACCCATTGACCTTACCGACATTTGGCAAACATCAGAATGCACCAAGTCCAGTAACTCTGGCTTCTTGTGAGGAGGTAGACCCTTGAAAGCAACCCTGTGCTGCTTCCCAGCTAGGCAATCTGCACACTTCTTCAAATGTACACCTTTCATCCCTTTCAAGAGATTTTTCTTCACTAGCACAGTCATCCCCTTCTCACTCATGTGCCCAAGTCTCTTGTGCCATAGAACACAAGTGTCTTCTTTCTCTAATGCATTGACAGAAACACTAGAGAGGTTAGCAGAAACATGGTACAAAAGTGAAACTCGATTACCTTTTGCAACTACCATGCTACCCTTGGTGAGCTTGTACTGTCTATCTCCAAATCTGCTAGAATACCCATCTTCATCAAGCAATCCAACTGAAAAAATGTTGAGCCGAAGTGCCTCAACATGCCTCACAGACTTGAGGACCAATTTGGTACCATTTGCAGTCTCCAAATGCACATCTCCCTTTCCAATGATGGCTGCCCTATCATTGTTGCCCATCTTCACAACACCAAAATCACCTGATGTATAGTTTGTGAAGTATTCCCTATGAGATGTAGCATGTATGGTAGCACCGCTGTCCGGTATCCAAATTATCTCATCACCATTCACATGATTGATGGCTGCATCATCAGAAACTATAGTGATCTGCTCAACAGTGGAATAAGAACAACCCTCATTACCTTCACTTTCAGCAGCAATGATAATCATCATCTCCTCAACTGCTGAAGTAATACGGCCAGCATCACTGTCACTATCACTATCTTGCTTCTGAGCTTCCTTTTTTTCTTACCCTTCTCTTTTTTCCATTTGCGGCACTGCCACTTTTTGTGTCCCTTATCATGGTAGTAATAACACACAATTTCAGTGTTTCTTCCCCTCGACTTGCTTTTACTTTCAGCTGCACCTTTCTTCGGACCTCGACTCTTGCTTCTCCCCCGTGACTCAGTGACTAGCACCTCAGAATGAGAGGAGCAAGTTCTCTTTTCAGCAATCCTTCTGGTTTCTTCATTTAACACCTTTGTCTTAACAAGGTTCCAAGTAACAATACCATTAGGAGCTGAATTGCATAAAGTGACTTTCAAAGTCTCCCAAGTGTCTGGCAATGAGCCAAGTAGCAGCAAGGCTCGAACCTCATCCTCAAATGTGATTCCCATGGAAGATAGCTGATTAATAATGCCTTGAAATGCATTCACATGATCAGCCACAGGAGCACCATCTCGGTACCTCAGATTCATCAATTGCTTGATCAAGAACATCTTGTTAGTACCTTCTTTTCGGGCATACAGCTCCTCTAATTTCTGCCATAAGGTACGTGCATGTGTCTCCTCACTGATATGGTTCAAAACGTTGTCATCAACCCATTGTCGAATGAACCCACAAGCTTGACGATGAAGAACCCGCCATTCATCTTCAGATTTATCATCTGGTTTTGCCTCTGCAAACACTGGCTTCCAATACTCCTTGACATAGAGTAAATCCTCCATCTTGCCCTTCCAAGCTTGGTAATTTGTACCATTCAATGAGATCATTCTGCTGGTATTTGTTTTCATCTTCAACACAAGGCAAATCAGCAAGTTAATCAAGTTGAATACAAGGTGAAATTAAATTGAACCAAATGCTCTGATACCACTCTGTTGGGATAAATGGCAGCAACAATAAACCAATTAATCCCTCATCTTGTGATGACCAATGAGGATAACATCTACCAACAGATATGTAGCGGAATAATATAAATCACACGCACAAAGACACAAAGATTTACGTGGGAAACCTCCTCAAGGTGAGGAGTAAAACCCACGGGACGGACCACTTCAAACTTCCACTATAATCAACAAATGGTTACAAGGAGTCTTCTCTAGGACCTCTAGAGGATTACACCAGCAGCAACACATTCACCGTAATGCAACTAGGCATTTGTAACAACAACAACAACCACTTAGCAAGAGGAACTACTCTGAAACAGAGAATACACAAATTCTGTCCCCTTCGGTAATCAGTCCGTATCTCACAAACTACAGATCTCCTGTGCACAAATTTTGGTAGGATTGTGATTCCACGAGTCCTCAGACCACTGACAAAATTTCAGCTCAATCGGACACCGTTTGACCACCCAAATAGATCATCTACCGAAACTGCTCTGTGCTGAAACTGCAGTCACCCGAACTGACAAAATCGATCCCAAATCTGATGCTCTGCTGAACCAAACCTCAAACCAACTGACCAGATTGAAGTACTCTAAGTGTAGAATGAGCTCACCAAGTTTGGCGCGAATCCAAGCACGTTTGAGCCTCCGATCACAGGCTTGAGTCAGATCTGCTCGGAGCCACCAAATCTGGACAGAATTGCTTCTCATTCTTCTTCCTCTCTTCTCGTGGTTGTGTTGTGTGTGTGCTGCTCCCTCTCTCTCTCTCAAGTGGCGTCCAGCACCTGAGAAAGATGAGGGCTAGGGTTTTCTTGCTTGCACTCCCTCTCAAGGAGCAATCTCAACCATTGATTCAAGCACTAGATCAATGGTGCACAAGCACTTGGGCTTGTGGGTTGTTTTCTTGATTTGCTGAGCTCCAAATCATCCTCCATGTGGAGGGATAGCCCAACACATATCTCGATCATCTTTACAGCAAGGGGTGATTACACAAGGGGCTGAAAACGGGCATATGGTCCAAGGAAGCAGTCGAAGCAGTCATCGATCGATGAGAACCAGCTGAACCTCACAAGTTTTCTACGAATCGTCCTGTAGCAACTACAATGACTATAGTATGGGGCAAAATTTCCTACGAGCAAGCTGGCATGATCCAATGCAATTTTTTTTCGAACGAACGGGCACAGCGTGCCTATTTCATTGATATAGTAGGAGAGTACAAACCGGGATCCAGCAAAGTAAAAGATTTACAAGATTTACAAGTTAATTACACACGCGCGGTTAGGGTCGCAAGCCCTTTCGCTCCTGCCACTATCCAAGCTGAAGTTTCACTCTTGATTTTTGCCAAAACAGTCAGCAGTGATGATTCAACGCGATTGAAAACTCTGGCGTTCCTCTCGAGCCAGATCTCCCAGAGCACAAGCAGTGTTATGGAACGCGTCCCTTGCCTGGGAATGTCTGGCGCTGTAGTGATGTTAGTCCACCACTGAAGCGCCGACTCGCTGTGTGCCCAATCATTCGGGTGGAGGTTTGTAAGACCAACCCATTCTGCCACCAGGGCCCACACTCGCCTCGAGTAACGGCAGGACGAGACGAGATGAAGTGCCGTTTCCATCGTCATTCGACAGAGCGGGCAAGTTGGGCTATGGTCCCAGTTTCTTCGTGCTAGTCTGTCTGAAGTCCAAACCCTGTTTTGAAGGATGAGCCATGCGAAAAATTTGCACTTTGGAGGGGCCCATGTTTTCCAGATAGTAGCAAGCTCTGGTGTTTTAATGCAACCGATGAACTGGGCCTTGTAGGCCGATGCCGTCGTGTAGCTGCCATGATGCGTTAGGTTCCAAGAGATGGTGTCCTCCTGCTGCTGCTGTAGTTGCGTCGGTGAGATGAGGATCCACAAGTTTATGAGTTGCAGCAGATGTGCTGTTGTGAAGCCTTCGTGGATGTTGAGGTCTCTGATCCACCTACTGTCATGTAGTGCCTCCGCTAGCGATCTCCTTTTGTGCCTCGTCTTCATGAACAGGAGTGGCGCTAGGTCTTTCGGGCGTTGTCCAATTAGCCAGGCCGAATTCCAGAAGGCTATCTTTTGCCCGTCTCCTACCGTGATTGTGGTACATGCTGCAAAAAGAAGCCTGTCTTTCTCCGTGCACGGCACCTCCGTTCCGACCCAAGCCTTTTCCGGAGATGTCCATTCGTGCCAGAGCCAACGGAGCCGTAGGGCCGTGGCAAACTTGTTGAGGTCCAGAATGCCCAGACCGCCATACTCCTTGGGTAGAGTTGTTCTGACCCAATTAATCTTGCATTTACCACCAGAGATCGCTTTGTCCCCAGCCCAGAGGAATCGCCTACGGATTTTGTCTATCTCATCCAGGACCTCCTTAGAAGGTTTAATCACGGTGAGGAGGTAGACTGGTTGAGAAGAGAGTACCGATTTGGTGAGACTGACTCGACCCGCTTGCGTGAGGTTGCGGCCATACCACGCTGAAAGCTTGCTCGCTGCTTTGTCGATTTGAGGTTGGAAGTCCACTTTGCGCAGTCTCCTTGTCGAAAGCGGTAGCCCAAGGTATTTGATTAGGAAGTGTGCGCGGGCCACAGGTAGGCCCGCGAGAACTGCGTCCAGGTTGATGTCACCGCAGCTGATAGCAGAGACTGTTGTTTTCTGAAGGTTCGTTTGCAGTCCGGTCACCAAGCCAAAATTGACTAGAATATCCCTTAGGTTGTTTACGTCGTTGGTTGTGGGCCTCAGGAAGATGACAGCGTCGTCCGCGTACATGGAGATCCTGAACCTGGCAGTACGTCCATTTAAGGGGCTGAGGAGCCCCCTGTCCGTTGCAATCTGCAGGAGGCGGTTTAGAGGATCAATGGCAAGTATGAAGAGCAAAGGGGAGAGCGGGTCCCCTTGCCGGAGGCCTCTTCCGTGTTGGATCGGTTGCAACGGCACCCCATTGAGCATCACTGTCGAGGTGGAGGAGGATAGAAGAGCCGTGATCCAACTTATCCATCTCGTGGGGAAGCCCCGATGTTCCATCAGAGTGACCAGGTAGTCCCAGCGCACCGAGTCAAAGGCCTTTGAAATGTCAAGCTTAAGGAGTAGTGCCGGTGTTTTGTTTCTGTGGAACTTTCGTGTGAGGTTGCGCACATACAGGAAGTTGTCATGGATACTTCTCTTCTTTATGAAGGCGCTTTGACAGTTGGAGATGAGTTGACCAGATAACGGTGTCAAGCGAAGCGCGAGAATTTTCATGATTATTTTGGCGACAGCATGTATGAGACTGATCGGTCGGAAGTCGTGGATGCTCTCTGCACCTTCCTTCTTGGGCAATAGAATGATGTTCGCCTTATTTACGAGGTTTAGATCATGGCAGCGTAGGTTGTAGACCGAGGTTATGGCTAGAACGACATCAGCACGAATGATCTGCCAGCATGTCCGGAAGAAGTGGCCAGTGAACCCATCTGGCCCAGGCGCCTTGTTTTGGGGCATTTGGCATATTGCCTGCCAAATTTCCTCCTCCATGAAAGGTCTGTCGAGGTGTGTGAGGTCAGGCGTTTGGAGCTGGAGGTGCGGCCAGAAGAAGTCGTGAGTGCGCGGCGGAGGGTCCATCATAATGCTTTCGAAGTGGTCCTGTATGAGCAAATGCTTGTCATTGTGGTTTAGAGCCCACCCGTTCTCTTTTTGCAGACGTTGTATGAAGTTTTTTCGCCGTCTCCCGTTAGCTCGCAGGTGGAAGAATCGGGTATTAGCATCACCCTCTTTGATGTGAGCAATGCGGGCGCTCTGTTTTTTCCTTGCCTTCTCGATCACCAACCAACCCAAGAGACGTTTCTTTAGCTTTGCTCGTAGAGAGAATTCCGCACCAGAGAGCTGTCGAAACTCCTGTGCTTCGTCTAGGCGGAGGATAACATCTTGGGCCATGTGGAGTTTTAGCCTAGCGTCTGAAAGGAGGGAGTTGGCCCAATTCTTGGGAGCTTTCGCGGTTCGGTGCAGTTTGTGACCTAGACGGTGGAAGGGTTCAGTGTGATCCGTCGGCGCGTTCCAAGCCTGGGCCACCGTTTCCTGAAAGTTTGGGAGGCGTGACCAAAAGTTCTCGAATTTGAAGGGCCTCGCCCGTCGCGGCCCTGTCTGATTTGTCAGAAGCAGGGGACAGTGGTCCGAGTGGGAGGTGGAGAGTGCATGGAGGCTGCAGGAATCAAAAGTCAGGTCCCAGCTTTGGTTGCAGAAGAAACGATCTAAGCGGACAAGGGTGGGCCGGCGGCGCTCATTGCTCCAGGTGAACTTCCTATTTTGCAGATTGATCTCCTTAAGCTGGCAGAACTCAAGTGTTTGGCGGAAACGTCGCATTAAGCTAAGATTTAGGTTCCTGTTGTTTTTGTCTCTTGCGCGGTAGATAAGGTTGAAATCGCCAAAAATGAGCCACTTGTTAGCGTTGTCAGGCCTTAAGTTGCGCAGGTGATTTAAGAAGGAGATCTTTTCCGCTCTTCTCGAGGGGCCGTAAACCCCGGTGATGGTGAAGGAGGTCATGCAGAATCGCAGGGTGACGTCTGCCGAGATGGAGAAGTGGCCCAGCCGAATGTTTGAGACGTCAACTTCTAGATCATTCCATAACAGTAGGATGCCCCCTCTGGTTCCCGTTGCCGGTTTGAAAGCAAAGCGATTTAACTTATAAGCTCCGAGGAAAGCCGCGAGATGCTTGTCAATCGTACTCAACTTGGTCTCCTGGAGACAAGCGAGGTGACAGGGTGTGCCTGCAATAGTTTCGTGCACGGCCAAACAGCGGGCCGCCGCATTGAGGCCTCTAACGTTCCACGAAATTAGCTGAAGATCTTTTTGATGCATTTGAAAGACGTTTGCAGCGCGGTACAGCATGTGCGTGGACGGAAACGATGATGAAAATGACGATGCCGAAATAGGAGAGTGCATACGGTAGATGCCCGAAGGTCGATGCCAGCAGGGCGAGTCTTAAAGTAGGCCCGAAGGTCGCAGCCAGCAGGGCAGACGTAGTAGACTCGAAGTGAAAATGCCCGAAGGTCGCAGCCAGCAGGGCAGATGGAGTAGTAGTCTCTAAGCGAAAATGGCGAAACAAACGATGAAGTGCGTTGATACATGGTGCAAGACGGGGGTCCCTGGGAAGAAGTCAGTAGGCCGAAACCTAGCAGGCCGGTCTGTTGGCCTGCTGTAGGTCCTGGAGCGCCTCCCCAGCGTGCTGGAGAAGAGCGTCGTCGAGCAGAGCGGCGTCGTCGTCGTCGAGGCCGAAGACGGCTGTCATGGCGGCCAGGATGTGCGCTAGAAGGGGACCCTGGTACATGGCGACGAACTCACGAAGAACCTCGTCGATCGTCATCCTCTCATCATTCCCCAAGCCCAGCTTGCGGTACAGGTTGCGTTGCGCCTTCTGGACTGCGGAGATGACCGGCTTGCCAGCCAGCCTCGCGCTCCGGCGAACCGTCGACATGTTGAAGGTGCGGCGCTGTCGAGGCCGGCGCGCGGCCGGCTGCTGAAGCAGGGGCGCTGGGGGAGTGCTGAACAGGGTGTCCACCCCACTCCGCTCACCAGCCTGCTGCCCCCCGTCTCCCAGAGCGGAGACGTCGAAGTCCTGTAGAGCCGCCGTGAGGAGGCCGGCCTCCATCGCTGGCGCCGTCAACATCTGCTGCTGGAGGAAGTCGTCGAGGTGCAGCTCCAGGTTGTCGAGTGCCGTGGCCACCTCCTCCACAGACGGCGCCTGGATGGTCGCATCCAGAGCCGTCGGCGTCGGGGGCAGGGGTGCCTGGAGCAGGGACGTTCAGAGCTTGAGGAAGACGTGCTCGACCGGCACCAGAGCCTGCTCGGACCGGATAGCCTCCCTGGAGTTGGTCGTGAGGATAGAGTCCATGAACCTGCAAGCCCTGTCGAGAAAGGTCCTATCAGTTGTGCGCCCTGGTTCTGTGGCAGCCGGCGGGTAGTTCTGCAAAGCTGCCGCGAACTGCTCCTTCAGGATGGCTGGTGCACCGGCGTCTCCGTGTCCGCGGTACGTGTAGCTGCGGCGAGGCGGGGAGCGGGTGCGTTCCCGCCGGATGGGCCCCTCCTTGTCGAACCCCCAGAATGAGGCCCTGTGAGATTGCCGTGGCCGGGGTGGTCGTAGTCGCCGTCGCCGTCCCCGCCGTCGTCGTCGTGGCGGAAAGGCCAAGTGAAGTCCTTGCAGGCCCGGCTCGTTCCGCGACCGCGGGTGGTCTGGCGCGACTTGTCGCGCCCGTCTCGGCCAATGCGTGCATCGCGGCCGTCTCGGGCTTCGTCGTCGCCGTACAAGCCGCGCCCGCCGCGCTTGATGTCGTCGTCGTAGTTCCTCGCGTCGCGGGCGCCGCGCTCAGTTCGGCCGTCCTGGTCGCCGCGTGCATGGCGGCCAGCCGGGGGCTCCCGCTGGATGCGGCCCATGCGCTCTTCGCGTCCGCTGCGCCCGTGGGTGCCGTTATCGGAGCGCCCAGGGCGTTCCTGAGGTAGGCGCGGGAGCTTGGCCGGAAAGGTTGACCGAGCCGTCGGTGGGGATCCATCCACCAAGCCATAACGCCAGTCGTAGCGGCGGCGAACCGGCGTGACGCTGGCCAGGTTGTCGATGGCCGCCTGCAGGTTGTGCGCCACCGCCGTGTAGTCCTCGATCAGTGGGATGTGGATGAAGACCTCGTACCGGACGCCCTGGTACCAGACATCCGGCGGTAGCTCAGTGGAGACGAACGCCGCCAAGGATCCGTCGACTGGCCAGTGGGTGAAGCCCAGCCACACCTTCTTCGGGATCTTGCTTGGGTCACGCGTCCACGCCCAGAGCTCGATGTGCCGCGTGTCGGTCGGCTGGACGAGGTCGGTGATGATGCACTGGAGCCCGCACCGGTGGCCAATCACCCTCTCCACGATGTCCGGTGTCCACACATGGTGCGGGACACCGTCAAGGCAAATCTTCACCCTGTAGAAGATGCGGAAGCCGAGAGCGCGGGTGAGGCTGCGCCATGGGCGCAGGCAGATGTCAATCCCTCGGCCGGTGAAACGCCCCTTGATTTCAGCTGCGGCGGCGTGGTGGGCGTGGACGAAGCGGATGAGGTACGGCTCCGGCTGGTGCAGGGTCACGGCGACATCTCCCGGCTGGAGGTTGAGCTCGGCGAGGATGAGACTCTCGATGTCGCGGGCTCCGGCGTGACAGGGCAGGTGCATTGCCCAAGGAACAAGCGCACAGGCCTCCCAGTCCCTCGCGTCTCGCGTCGTGGCGAACGAGTTGGGGACGAAGACCAGCTCCTCCTCAGGCCTCGTGTGCGGGTCGCCCACCGCCATGTCGTCGTTGACGCGGGGAGGAGGCGGCGGCGGCGGTGGTGGCGGCGGCGGAGGCGGAGGAGGAGGTGGCGGCGGAGGGGGTGGGGGCCCGCGGCGGCCCACGTGCCGACACTCCCGTGCTCGGTGCCCTGAGCGGTTGCAGGCGAGGCAGCGGACGGGATCCCGGCAGGCAGCTGCGCGATGGTCACGCGCGAGGCATTTGAAGCAGTGCCCGGCCGTTGCACGGTGGAAGGCACGACGGGCGTCGGAGGGTGGCCGTCTTGAATGCTTATCTTCATGGCGTCTTGGGGGCGGTCCGCGGCGACGGCGGTCGTCGTCCCGGAATGGGTTGTCGCGTGCTCTGGCTTTGCGGCGGCGTGCAGGAGTCCATTCCCCATCCTGCGTGTTGTCGCCGTCGCGTCGCAGGGGGCTGACAGCATGGCGTAGTGGTGAATGCCCGCCTCGCCGCGTCGGGGAGACGCTGCGCCTCCGCGGCTTCTCGGTACGACGGATCCACACCCTGCGCCTGTCTGACCGAGGGGGATCCGCGAATTGAAGACGGCTTCCTGTAGGGGGGCGACGCGGAGGAGTGAAGGCGCGCCTGCGGGGCCGCTGGGGTGGAGTGAATGCGCCCCGCCTGACGACCTCCGCGTAGGTAGGGGCCGGATCCGTCGAGGCCGCGGCCGGAACTGGGGTCTCCGGGACGAAATCGATCACATCGCGGCGGGGTTGACCACGGGCCGGCGGCGGCGGAGGCGAGTCGGGGAAGAAGCTTCCCCAAGTTCCTGCAGGTGACTGCGGGGGGCTGCGAGTGGGACTGGGTTCCGGTGGGGTGGGGCGTGGATTCGCGGCGGAGGATGCGAGGGCAGGTAGCTGGAGTGGTGGGGGAGGCTCGCGCCGGCGGCCGGTCGCCCATGGGGTGGGGCGTGGATTCGCGGCGGATCTCTGATCCAATGCAATTTGGTCAGCAAAAATTTGGAGCGCACCTACTCACTAGAACGTACTACGAGTAGAAATAGTTTTGAAACATGCCGAGCTGTATCGATCAAAATGCAAAAGTCATGCATATTGGGCCTAATACAAGGTTGATGGAGATGCATTTCTCGCCAGACCCGTAGGCGACTATAATCTAATCAAAGATAAATAAGTTAATTTTGAACAAACAAAAAACTGAACTATAATTTGAGCGGATAGAGTACAATAAACACTCAAAAGAAAAGTATTTTGTACGCGCGTGAGATTTTTTTTACAGTTACAAAAAAAAACACGTGAGAGTTGATTTGTCGAGTGGATGCAATGTTGGCACGAAGTCTCTGAAAGTCATCCCGTTTTGTATGCGCGCGGAACGTAGTGTTACCGCCGAGGCGCACCGACCGATCACACGAGTAGAATAATGAAGTGTGTGGAATTGTACCGGCATGAAGTGTCATGTACGTCCGGACGACAGTGAAGGATGTGAGCTCCGGTCGTGCGTGCTTGGTGGGGCGCCTGTTGGCTTACTGTGGCCTTGGGTCCGCGCTTGCAGTTAGCCGCGCCATCCACCTCCATCTCCGACGGCTGCCACCGGCCACCCATCCGGCATCCCCAGCTCCACGGAGAAGCTCATCGTGATTCCCCCGTCACCTCCACAGCCCGCGGTCGGCTGCCCCCACCACCTTGCCATCCGTCCACAACCCGCTGCCCTATCGGTGTTCATTTCAGCTCCTGGCTACTGCTGTGGCTGTTGCTGCCACTTTTTAGTTCAGTGCTACAGTAATTTGTATAGGGTGGCTGCTGCTTAGCAGCGCTGCCACTTTTTAGTTCATTTGAATCAAAGCAGGTCTAAGTGCAGTCGGCAATGTGGTAGCACCCCCACTCGATCATCTTTCCTGGGATGGAAAACGACGACCAAAATACTTCGGTTCACACCAGCACACCGGCGTTCCAATTCAATCCCAAAGGAATATATCCTTCGATAGTGCACAGTAACATCAGAGTCTAGCTTTTGATTGAGCAGACGCATCGCCTCTCAGTTTTCGTAGTGAGGAGTGACGTTAGGCATGATGATTCTCTTGTGTCTTCCACACCAGAAAAACGGGAATTTTTTTTTATATATTTTTTTCTTTGATTTTCGAAAAATAAATAGACGAATCAAAAAATTTGAGAAATATACATCTGCCGCTGGGCACAGCGGTAGGGGTGCCGCCAACGGTCGGCTGACCTGCCAGGTGGGGCCAGATTCCTGCCGCCGTGCCCCATGGCGGCAGGAGCCTGGCGCCGTGCCCCACGGCGGCAGGATCCTGGCGCCGTGCCCCACGGCGGCAGCGTTACCCCTACATAAGGGGGCGACGACTGCCGCCACCGACCCCTCCCTCCCTCTCTCCTCTAAATCTTCGGCTTTCAACCCTTCGGAGCACTTTTGACTGAGGTATGTTTCTAAATTTAGTTTAGTTTAGCTAGTGTAGTTAGTTTAGTTAGTTAGTTTAGTTAACTTAGTTTAGTTAGTTTAGTTAACTTAGTTTAGTTTAGAAATTTCAAAAATTTTAGAAATAGTTATAATTTAAATAATTAGATTATATTAATATAAAAGTATTAAAAATTATTTTAATTAACATAATTCGTTTAAATTGGTTTTAAACTTCTAGAAAATAGTTATAATTCACATAATTAGATTAAATTAATATAAAATTAGTAGAAAATAGTTGAAATTCACATAATTCGTTGTAATTCATTTAAAATTCCTTGAAAATGGTTATAATTCACATAATTAGATTAAATTGATATAAAATTCGTAGAAAATAGTTGAAATTCACATAATTCGTTGTAATTCATTTAAAATTCCTTGAAAATGGTTATAATTCACATAATTAGAATAAATTGATATAAAATTCGTAGAAAATAGTTTAAATTCACATAATTCGTTTTAATTCATTTAAAATTCCTAGAAAATGGTTATAATTCACATAATCAGATTAAATTGATATAAAATTCGTAGAAAATGGTTTAAATTCACATAATTTGTTTTAATTCATTTAAAATTACTAGAAAAAGATTATAATTCACATAATTAGATTAAATTGATATAAAATTCATAGAAAATGGTTTAAATTCACATAATTCGTTTTAATTAGTATAATTCGACTAATTGATTAAATTATGTTATTTTTTTGCAGTTATGGCTGCACCATTGGAGTACGTATGGCCGGAGTTGTTCGACGAGGCGGTGGACCGGCACCACCGCTCGTACGTGTCGGCTGTTCTTGGACGTTCGCCCTGCAACATACGTTGCCGGACGACCCGCACGTTGATGCCGATACACCAGCGGTGGATTCCGAAGTACGTAATTCATAATTATTATTTATTTCTGTTTCTTTACCATAGTAATTGCGTTAAGTAAATTAATTTTGTTTTTTAGGCTACGCGCTGCAGGACTTCTCCCTTTTGCGCGGTTGGTCGAGGGGGACAGGCTACGAGCTGAGGTTCCCCGGGCGGAGCGGTTGACGCGGTTCAGCTACGACACCCCGCTGATCGCCGCGTTCATGGACCGGTGGCGACCAGAGACACACACGTTCCACTTCCCCGTTGACGGCACAGCAGCAGCCACAGGCGCAGGGCTCGCACACCTACGTGCAGCGGCCGTTTGTTCCCTCCGGCGCAGGTACTTTCAGTGGACCTTATTTTCAACTAATGCACGCAATTATTGTGTGTTTGTGGTTATACTATATTCTAATCGTACAGGGCGACCGCCGCTCTTTCCGACAGCCGGGCCTCGACAGCCGGAGACGACGGCACTTAGAGCGCCGATCTTTCCGCCAGGAGGTTTCAGACCGCCAGCCTTTCAGTTTGCGGCGGCAGATATTCCTTCCTCGTCCACTCCGCCTATGTTCCAGCCTGCTTTCGACGCGACCACCGAGGACCAGCTGGCCTGGGATGAGATGGGGTACGGCGACATTCTCGTGACCCTGGATGCCCCGCAACAGGCCGAGGAGGTTGGCCCGTCACAGTTGACACAGGCACCGGTTGGGACTCAACCGACACAGCCACTGGGCGGAGCGACCCCGGCGGCCGGCGGAGCGACACCGGCCGGCGGAGCGACACCGGATGCTGCAGGCTCGTCGTAGGCCGCCATGGCGACACCGTCTCCCGACCAGTTCGGACCGCAGGTGGTCAGGGCACCTGACCCCTGGACGTACGACCGGGACCACACCTGGGCTGGCGCTAGAGCTGTTAGGCCGAAGAGGCACCGGCGCATTTAGATGTAGTAGTACTTTTACCATGATTTTGTATAAACTATTTACATCTACTCGTTAATTATGATATGATTTTGTGATTATGCTTACACTTATCAGTTTGTTGTTTTTTAAAAAGGTTAAAAGTGTTTTAAAAATGAAAAAAAATGATCTTACCGTCACGTGGCACGGCGGCAGTGGCGCTGGGCGGCAGGGTCCTGGCGCCGTACCCCACGGCGGCAGGGACTTAACGCCGTGGGGCATGACGGCAGGGATGATGCCGCCGTGCGACACGGCGGCCGCCGTGGGGTTTGGCGGCAGATGTATATTTCTCGAAATGTTTGGTTTGTCCATTTATTTTTCAAAAATCAAAGAAAAAAAATATATAAAAAAATTCGAAAAACGGGATGCTAACATAAGGACTCGGTGGCTGCAATACCCGTACAGAGCGATGGGCCAGTCGCACTATGCTAATTGCCAGGCCCGGGAGAAAATGACACACCGGCCTGAGCAATGAACAAAGCGATGGCCCAGTTTGATAAGCACTACTGATAGAACTTCCGGAGAGGGTACAATGATTCCTGCATTCCTTAACCCTTATAATGATCCCCTCACGACTGTGAATTAGAACAAGCCCTATCCTCTTATAGCAGGGATGTGCTCATTGGATTAGCGAAGTAGTGCTTTCTACACTTGGATGATTCTTTACTGGGGTCTTGCTTGAACAGGCCCTGCAGCATGGTGGGAGCTGTAGGTACAGGGTTCTTCGAACACCCGAACCTTAAGGTGCCCATCAAGCATCAATTTCTCCAACAGGGTCCGGCAAGTCTGCAAAAAGCAATGAAAAGCTAATCAAGCAAGAAAGTGGCACCTCAGCAGGTCAGAGCATGGCTGTATTTTGCCTTTCTTCAATCTGATGAAATTTGGTTGGCATCTCTTCTGCAAGACCAGTACAAAAGAAAGTACAGGAAAGAGACAAGATTAAGCAGATACCTGAGGATTCAATACATCCATCCGATGCATAACATCTTCCTATAACACAGAGCAAAGCACCGTAAATTAAACATTGCCCAAAACAACAAATGCTTTATTTTATGGCAAAGACTCTATTCCAGTCGGCTGTCACGGAGAAAAGATTACAGCCGCCTGGGACTCATTATCTCTCCGTCACTCTTTCCTACCGGGCCCACTTTATCTCTATCTTTTTTCCCCTCTAGCGACCAACATTCATTTTCTTCTTCCGCACGAGCACCGAGCGCGGCGTCACCGAGGCAAGGTCCACCGCGGTGGTGGCCCGGCCGCCTGGCGATGGCCCACATTCTCCCCCGGCGCACCCGTTTCCTTCCCCTGTTCACCTTCTCCTAGGGTTTCGCCGGCGCACGGCGACGCGCGGCAGCGGCGTCCCCCGGCAGCAGCCCTCCCTTCCGGCGAGGAAGTGCGCCAGCGGCGTCAACTCCCCGCAGCCACTGCTCTGGCAAGGTGAGGCCTCCTCAGATCCTCCTCCTCATTCCTCCTCTTCTTCCTCCCTGTCCAGGGGCACGCGTCTCCTCCCTTCCTCTCTCTCCCCTCATTTTCGTGTGTTCCCTCTGCGGTTCATTCCCGTAGACCTCAGATCCAACGATTTTGCGCAATAGGAACTGTAGATCGGAGGTGGAGAGGAAAGGGGGAGTCTTTTACGTACATGCCACTACAAAAGTTCGTGGTTACCTACATGTCATGAAAAAGTTTATAGACACCTGTGTGCCATGTACTCGAAATTCGTTTACGTACGTGCCATTCCGTCCAACTTCTGTTAGAACTTAACAGTTCCACCGATCTGACATGTGAGACCCATGTAAGGAAATAACTATTTTGCCCTATCCATTTACACGTCTAGTATCCCGGAGTCCCGTGCACCCCCTCCCTGTCTCGACCCGCGTCTTTCTTCGCGAAAAAGGGTGTGTTTAGAAGCCCAAATTTTTCCAAAAAACATCTCATTATCTATCCCATCACATCACATCACCTCTCACTATTCATCTGATGCTACAGTGTATTTTGCACCAATTTTAGCCAGAATTGCCAAACTTTGCCCAAATGTTTGGGCTCTAAACACACCCAAAAAAAAGAAACGCCGCCGCCGCCGCCGAAGCACTCACGAACCCTAGCAAGACGCCGGAGTCCGCACCGGCAAACCGCCGCCGCCGCCCAGATCTGGCAGCCAAGAGCGCGCGCGGCCAAGGGCAGGGGCGGCGCGCAGCCAGGCGCCCGCTTCGCCGCCGCCCACTCCTGGCCCGTCACCGAGATGGGAAGCCGCACAGGCTGCCCCTGCCGCCGCCGCAGGAGTGGCACGTGCTCGTGGGCGGCGACCAGTGCGTGTTCCTGCTGTCCCCGTGCGCGCTCGGCGAGGCCGCCGCGGTGGCGCTGGTGTGAGTGAGGGCGAACGGCGGCGCGGCGGAGGGGGCGCCCCAGTTCAGCTGCAAGCTGTGGGCGGAGGCCACGAGTAGTAGCGCCAGCGTGACGATGAGGTCGCTAATGGTGGGGAGCAGCAACCTGTCCGCCGGGTTCTTGGCGGCTGACCAGAACAGGTTCTTGGTGGTGCCGCCGGGGATCCTGCATGACGTGTCCGGCGAGGCGCCCTTCGTCATGGTTCGCATCGACAGAGCCGCCGCCAAGTCCACGAATCCACCACCCAGGAGCTCAAGGAGGATGAAGTAATGGCTTGGCAGTGCCTCTGGTGTTCAGTGCGCTGGCATGTTGGCTTGGAACAGGAGTTAGCGGAGCATGCTCCCTGTTCGTCTCGCTGACGGCTGGTGGCTGGTGCTGATTTGTTCTGAGAGAAAAGTACCGCTGGCTGGTAGCTGGTGGCTGATTTATTCTGAGAGAAAAGTACTGCTGGCTGGTGGCTGATAAGCCGGACGAACAGGGCGTTCTGATTGCCGGCATGTTCTTGATGCTAGCAGACTCATTGTTGGTGCATTGGCCTCTTGGCAAGCAGGCCGGCGACGGCAACCTTTCTAGTTGCCGCCATTGCAGGCGTGCTATTGCTAGTTTGCTACAGCTCGGATTCAAGATTGGAAGGAGCTAGTTGTGTAGTCTCCGACTCTGTGCTCAACTGCCCCGTTGTGTGCTTCCTCTCCACTGGTCATCTGATCTCACTGTGTAGCTTCGAGCTTTTTTTCTTCTTCATTTCCCCCCTCTTAGCCCTGTTTAGTTCTCAAAGATTCCAAAAATTTCACCAAATTTCTCACCTAGAGAACCGTGTTAGTTCATTTCTCCTCTCTACGCACGTGACCCAATGCAAAAATTTTACCTCTTTTGAGAAACTTTTGGCCAACTAAAAATTATGTCCGATTTTTCCATATTTTTTTGCAACCTTTTTCCTATTTTTTTCACATTTTTCCAAATTTTCCCCACATTTTCCAGATTTTTTTAATCATTTTTCCAAATTTTCCCCACATTTTTTTCGATTTTTCCAGATTTTTTAATCATTTTCAATTTATTTCCTTTTTTCTGAGTTTTTTCCTTTTAAAAAAATATTTTCCCATATTTTTCTGTTTTTTACGAATTTAAAAAAATATTTTTATTTTATCCTGAATTTCAACATTATTTCAATTATTTCACTTTTTTATTTTTTTAAACTCATTATTACACACAAGGGCAAAATTGTCTTTACACACCCTCTAACACCTCTGTTAACTCTCCATCCATCCAAAATGGCACACGCGTAAACGAACTTCGAGTGCATGACACACAGGTGTCTAAGAACTTTATCATGGCATGTAGGTAACCACAAACTTTCGCATGTACGTAAAAGACTCAGAAAGGGGAACACACGGATGTGACTATGTGAGTCGTTTTCATGGATTTCGTTAGTCTCAACACCTTGGTTTAAGGAGATTGTTTGTTGGTAACCAAGGTCTCTAGTGACAAAGTTTTCTCTTCTCGGTGTACTTGATATTGATGGTGCTATACTTCACTTCATGGCTGCACCATTAATGCTATGTAGTAGTTTAGCTTTCCAGTTTCGTCATTAGATTTATTTACTGTAGCAATAATTTTCTGTTTAGATGATTATATGGGTTTGCATAGTTTTGTTTTAGGTCTTGTATCTTTGTAGTAACATCAATATCACTGCCTTTTGAATTGTTTTCATAGATCATCATGAAAAATTGTTTTCATAGATCATCATGAGCTGTGTGCACAATACTTGCTTGTAATTTTTTTGGTTGACTATGTGATGACGAGTAACATTCATTTCTGCTCATGTAAAACAACAAGTGGTGTGGCTGAAGAAGAGCAAAGTTTGGAGTTGGGATAATCAAACTGTGAAGAATATTCGTTTATGTTTTCATCCACGTGAGATGGTGTAGAAAAGGCAGCATGTTCTTATGCTTTAACAAACATGGGGAAAATGAGATTCATGCCGATATGATGAAGTAGATATTATGCTTAGGTAGCCACCTTTTTAGAGGTCTGCTGATTCTTAGCTATATACTGTTTTTTGCGGTGCGATTGCAACATTCTGTAAGTTGTGTTGGAATTTATGCTATTCAACATGCTTGCAATTTTTTTTGAAATTGATTTTAGCTCCTCATTGGCGCCTTGTGTAATAGTAGCTCGACATAAAACTAAATGATGCAAAGCAATCTATATGCTCCCGTATTGTCTCAACAGTCTCATATGTTTCTGTTCAGGCTTGAGTTACCGAACAACTCTTTGCCCCCTCTTTTTTGGTTATTCATAAATTTTCCATTAGTTAATGATTTTTGTTTTAACTGTTGACCCCATCCACAATCAATATGTTTTGCGTGACATCAATTAATCTGTGTTGATGCAAACTATGATGCTGGCTGTTTTTATGATCCGAACTGTCATTGGTGACTTGGGCGTTGCAATCAATGTGACAGTGTATTATCAGAGTTGTTCATGGCTTTGTGCACATTTTTCCAACTTATGATACAACTTGATGCATTTAGGCAACAATTTGTCAGAATTTAGGCAACTGTTTGTTAGGAATTTGCCAATAATATAATATATAGGTATTGACATGAGATTTAGGTATAAACAATCAGCAGGCTGCTTAACGATCATTCAGTAGACTGCTTTAACAACCACTATGCTGGTTCTGTTTGTAGGTTCCATTTTTAAGTCACTCGTTCCTGGTAATTGTATACAAGATACAACAATCCGTCAATCAATTTAATATATTTTTGCACAGCAACATAACATTATCTGACACTCAATTAACATCATCTTAGCCACCAATTTAGATGATCTGAAATTATCAGTATGCTGGTTCTGTTTGTAGATTATATTTTTAAGTCACTCGTTTTTGGTAATTGTATACAACAGTCAATCAATTTAATATATTTTTTTACAGCAACTTAACATTGTCCGGCACTCAATTAATATCATCTTAGCCACCAATTTAGATGATCTGAAATTATTATCATTTTATTACAGCCACAACTGTAGGTTGCTTTATGTCTGAAATTTTTTCTGTACACTCTTTTTTTGTTTCTTACCATTTTCCCTCCTTTTTTGCCGATGCCCCACAGATATTATGCGCATATGCTCTAGATGCTGCCAGCTTGCATATTCAACAAAAATCCACCAGATTGGTTTGGGCATGGGTGATTCCTCCCGTATCGCCTGTGCCTTATAATGTCCGGTGTGGTGGCACTACATGGTTCACTCAATCACTAGGCCAAGTGATAGGTGATGGCCCGATCTTCCGAGAGGTAGAAGATAAGTCGATTGGTGGAGACTCGACGTTGACGATCTTGGTTTCGAATCAACACACGATTCGGACCGCGCAACCGTTACACCACTGCTTCGTTGGTTATCAACCAAGAACAACTTGATTGACCTCGCCACGAAGACTTTTCCCTGCAAGCGAATCGAGGACACAAGCAAGAAAGTAAAGCACGCAATCTGACAATTGCAAATATGGATTGAAGCAAAAGAGTATGGGGTTCAAGTTCTGATCACAAAAGGACTAATCGACACAGTGGTGACGAACAAGAACGGGGCCCCTGAATCACAGCAAAAGACCTCGGCGGTACAGTGGCTATGACGAAAGTTTGATCCTCGACGTAAATCACAAACCTATTAAACAAAACCCAAGTCTAAACGATGATAGCTACTGAGTTTTAACTCCTAAGAGGTGACCTAGGGTTGAGGGGGCGACCAGGGGGGGCGTCCTCAACCTGGGCTTAAGGCCCGACACGATACACGGCCCAAATGGCCAAAAAAGTGACGCAGCACCTTGTCATGGTCACACAGCATGATCCACGAACCTTCTAGAGCTGGGACCAGAACCAAAACGACAGCGTCGTCGTTCCCTTTCCAACGCATCCTTATACGCCTCGTTTCGATGCCGGATGAGAGAGATATCGCCGAAACCGTGCAGGGATGTCGGCTGAATCCGAACCGAACGTGGCAGCTGAGTTGGAAACGACTTGTAGCGTGGGGAAGGACGTGGCGTGCGCGTATCTAGCGTGGCGATGTCCTCATCATCCTCCTCTTCTTGAATTGGAGTCGTCCTCGACTCCATCCCATCATCAACCTCCTGCAAAAGGTTAGTGACAGCAGAATGCATACAAGACATAGTAGCATCGAGAATACGAACATCTTGGGACAACATAGTATAACAAGGTGCATCATGATTTTCACAAAGTTCAGCAGTAGCAGATGTAGTAGCAATAAAAGCACCTCCTTTTAATTTAATACCCTGATGTTTATCAACATTAGAATCACTCATAGCAGGTTGTTTCATTTTATTTTCAGCAAGCTCTTTAAAATGTTTCCTAACATCAGCAGGTGATAAAGGAAGCAAAGTAATGTTTTTATTCTTATGCATGAAAGTGTAAGTATTAGTTCTACCATGGTGTGCAACATCTCTATCATATTCCCATGGTCGTCCTAATAAAAGTGAACATGCTTCCATTGGCACAACATCAAAATCAGCATAGTCGATATAAGAACCCACCGAAAAATGTATGCGCGCTGAGTGCGTTACCTTTGCCTTACCACTATTGTTGAACCATTGTATGTGATATGAGTGACGTAGTTCACGAGTGGTCAAACCAAGCTTTCGGACCAGATCGGAACTCACCAAGTTGTTGCAGCTCCCGGTATCAATTATGGTGAGAACACGGTGCTCCTGGACAATGAGAAACATATGGAACAAATTGTTACGTTGTACCTTTGTGTCCTCATCAGCCAATTGAGCGGCCAACACACGCTGCACAAGAAGGCTAGGGAAGCCCGCGGCTGCAGCATCAGAATCAATGGTATCCTCCTCTTGCTCAACCGAAGAATCTGCAACAAGATTAGTAGCAAGAGCCAAAGAATCTTCTTCCTCATCACTAGCATTGATATAACCATTACCATCAGGGGCAGCGATGAAAGCATGACGACTTGGGCATTCCTTCGACACGTGTCCTGTGCCCTTACAGCGGTGGCACTGAATGCTAGCGGAACTACTCGAGGACACACCTGGAGTAAAAAGCTTCTTATGCGACTGGACCTGCACAGGAGACAAATTGCTCACCTCGGAAGTTGGTGTAGTAGGCGGTGTAGGTGATGGCGCCTTAGGAGTAGTGGCGGCCTTGGACTTGTCAACATCTGGACACTGCTGAAAAGTTCTCCCAGTGTTGGACCTGAAAGAAAATTGCTGGCGACGTCCCTGTACCTCACGTTCAGCCTTAATAGCAAGATGGTACAATTGGCTGAACCTTGTCCAATCTTTGTAATCAAGAATATCCTGTATATCACGGTTCAAACCACCAAAAAATCTAACAGAAAGAGCCTGATCATCCTCATGGATTCCACAACGTGACAAAGAAATAAGCAATTCTTGATAATAAGCCTCAACACTTTTATCACCTTGTTTTAAAGTTTGCAGTTTCATACGCAAATCACGTTGATAATATGGAGGAACAAAGCGAGATTTCATACATTGTTTCAAAGCATTCCAAGTTTGAGGTATAGGTGGAGCAGCATTATTATTAGCATAAGCATTGTACAGATCATTCTACCAAAAGAGAGCGAAACTAGTAAACTCACTAGTAGCAAGCCTAACTCTATGCTCATCAGGAACTTGATGGGAATTAAATTTTTGTTCAACAGCTAGTTCCCAATCTAAATAAGCCTCAGGATCAGCACTACCAGCAAAAGGAATCATGATAAACTTAACTTTAGCAAAAGGATCATTATTACCACGATTTTGATTACCTCCTCCACGATTGCGATTACCTCCTCCCATCTGAAAACAATTACGTCAGAGACGCTCCTCATCAGGATCAACATCCTCAAACGCATCATCATCCTCAGGTTGAACTGGTGGAGGTCGTTGCTCAACATGTTCAATCCGGGTCACCAGACCGTTGATCTGTCGAGTCAATGCATCAAACTGTCCTTGCATGTAGGTACGCTACTCAGTAATAAGCCGCGTAAGCTCGTCCTTGGATACACACTCATCGAAGTATGTGGGAGACTCCTTTCCTTTCTCTTTACCTAACATGGTTAGTTGACAGCAAAAGACAACACAAAAAGGGTTATCCCTATCAACTAACAACTACTGGGTGTTGGTGAAAGTGGAATGCAATATCTCAAGCGGCTTACCACCGTCTTACAAGTGTTCTTACCAAAGCCAACAGGGCGGCACAATCAGTTGTTGAGCGTGGGTAACAAGTTGCAAGATGAAATTGTGCTGACAGAAGTATCTGTGGAGCTATGGGTAGGCACAATATGGTAGCAAGGATTAGCAAATAACGAATGCAGATTAGCAAAGTTCAATAAATGTCCAAAGCACAAGTCACAATTACTGGCTAAGACGTGTCCTGGTCGTAGCACAACAAGGTAAAAGTAACAAGGAACGATGGACAGAAAACTCTGAAAATCAGCACAATGGCAGTTCTGTAATTAATGTTGAAAACCTTGCCAAAAAGGCACTAGTAGAGAGCAAGGGTGCGTTTCCAAACAAGTACCAGCAAATGAACTCAACTTTTTCTGAATTTTTTACCACTGATCCAAAATCACAAAGGATGGAAGCACACAAAATTTTACCTGAAACAGAGGTGTAATGTGGCCTAGGGAAAATCAGAAATGATCTCTGAAAACCCCTCAAAACACTTAAACAATTTTTTTATTTATCTTTCCGATTTTTTTTGAATTTTTTGAGAACGGCCTGACTGACAAAGTGGGTAGATGTCTGTCCAACTTTTTGTTGCCAAGCTCCTGTAAAAATTTGAGAAGAAACGGAGCACCGAGCGAAAAGTTATGCCTGTTTTAAAGTAGGTATCTGAACCTATGAGTTCAGAAAGGCACAACTCGTCAGGAAAAGCAGCGGCGGCTAGGGCAAAGTGTCCTCCTAGCGGCGGCACAAACAAACACAGGGGCACGATCCTCCCTAGTAGTAGATGCAAAGCAATAGATATTCGCCAGATAATGATTCAAGGATCAAGTATGCGATGCAAAAGCGATTAAAGCGGCTTGCAACCTATCTAGGGCTTGCACGGCGAGAGTTCACACAAGGCGGCTAGCGATGGCAAATCGAGTAATGTGGTGGCTCGACTTGTTGTATGGCTAATGGTGGATGGGCTAGCGGCGGAAACAAAATAAAAGCGACGGGCACGTTGAACTACGACGACGAACACAACCTAAACCAGCAACAAGACTCGACCACAGACACAAACTCAACAACGCAATCTGAAAACAAAATTGCAAGGCGAAACAGGGCAGTAGGACAGCGGAAAAGTAAATCTTTTTGGGGTTTTTGTGGACGATAGGTGATGAACACAAACGAATCTAAAGGGGAACACGAAAGTACCTCACGGGAAACCTAGGAATCTGATACCAAATGATAGGCGATGGCCCAATCTTCCGAGAGGTAGAGGATAAGTCGATTGGTGGAGACTCGACGTTGACGATCTTGGCTTCGAATCAACATACGATTCGGACCCCGCAACCATTACATCACTGCTCCGTTGGTTATCAACCAAGAACAACTTGATTGACCTCGCCACGAAGGCTTTTCCCTGCAAGCGAATCGAGGACACAAGCAAGAAATTAAAGCACGCAATCTGACAATTGCAAATATAGATTGAAGCGAAAGAGTATGGGGTTCAAGTTCTGATCACAAAAGGACTAATTGACACAGTGGTGACGAACAAGAACGGGGGCCCTGAATCACAGCAAAAGACCTCGGCGGTACAGTGGCTATGACGAAAGTTTGATCCTCGACGTAAATCACAAACCTATTAAACAAAACCCAAGTCTAAACGATGGTGGCTACTGAGTTTTAACTCCTAAGAGGCGACCTGGGGTTGAGGGGGCGACCAGGGGGGGCGTCCTCAACATGGGCTTAAGGCCCGACACAATACACAGCCCAAATGACCCAAAAAGGTGACGCAACACCTTGTCGTGGTCACACAGCATGATCCACGAACCTTCTGGAGCTGGGACCAGAACCAAAATGACGGCGTTGTCGTCCCCTTTCCAACGTATCCTTATACACCTCGTTTCGATGCCGGATGAGAGAGATATCGTCGAAACCGTGCAGGGATGTCGGCTGAATCCGAACCGAACGTGGCAGCTGAGTTGGAAACAACTTGTAGCGTGGGAAAGGACGTGGCGTGCGCGTATCCAGCGTGGTGATGTCCTCATCACCAAGGAATTGTTTGTACCATATTTGTAGATCGCATCGTTTTTTGCTGTGACAATCATATGCTAATTGTTTTGATCTTTTTATCCTCTTGTTTTGCATGTACACATTGACTGGCACAAATTCGTTGCTGCCGAAGGGTGGTTTTGGAGGATACAGTGTCAGAGGAGGGAGGGAGGAGGGGAAACCTGCACGCTCAAAGGTGAGACACACATTTTTCGAAGACTGACTCTGTTTTCATTTTGGGGGTAAGCAACAATTTGTTAGAAGTTGGGCAACAGTTTGCTAGTAATTTGCCAAGAATATGGTCCTAGCTAGGCAAAATGACATGTGATTTTTTAGGCATGAAATTCTTATGCCTTTTGTAGGTAATAATATGGTTCCAGATGAGGCAAATTTATATACTTTATTAGGTAATTAAATATTGTCCAGCAAGCAGTTTAAAATTTTTAATGACACTTTTGTTAGTTGTCTTCATTAGTGGATCGCTTAAAAACTAAAAAAACTGTAAGTACTTGTAATGGTGTTCTTAACACAGTTGTGCAGATACCCTCCACGCTTAAAAACATTCTCATCAGGATCTCCCTTAATCACATGAACTATTTTTTTATCAGATCCATGAACTATCGTTGGGGGTGTTTGTACTCCTGCGCCTGCTACTGAGTTCGGCCGACGTCGATCTTCGCCTGCTTTATTCCTTCTCCCTTGCGTGCATGCCTGCTTAACTTGATGGAAATGCTCCATGCCTTTGCGTGGCTTGCTGCTCTCCTCTGCTCATTGTTCTCCTTCTAATCGCTGTTGTGCTCTGGCCTTAAATGACCATGCTACTAATAGGTTGTTGGGGCTGTGCACTAGCCTTCACATTGTTCCTTTTTTTAGTGCGGAATTTATATGTGTTTTTTCAATGATGTTGACTTGCTTATCAATTTGTTCTAAATTGCTTCCAAGTTGATTGTAATATGGGTTTACCTTTTAGCAAAATTGCTTAGCATTGCATGAGAAAAATAGAGAGTCAAAATATATTGAAGTGAGATTTTGTTTTGAAGCTTTTACCGAGACTAAAATGATGGTGCAATCAGATTGTGAATTTGATGCTCGGTGGTAAAAATTTATGTGTGTTTTTCAATGATGTGGACTTGCTCATAAATTTGTTCTAAATTGCTTCCGAGTTTATTGTAATATGGATTTACCTTTTAGCAAAGTTGCTTAGTACTACATGAAAAAAATATGATCAAAAAATATATTGAAGTGGGGTCTTGTTTTGAAGCTTGTGGAGAGACTAAAATAATGGTGCAATCAGATTTTGGATTTGATGCTCGGTTGTAAAGTTACTGATTTTTTTATCAGTACTCTTTGTTGTTTTAATCACCAGTACTGGTGGAGTTATTTGCTTTGAGCTGTTGAGTGGGACACGGTTTCGGTGCTGAAAAAGTAGTTTGCAGGGTGCATGGCTCGTCACCTTTCCAAAAAAGGGTTGACTGTACCGTAAGCTATTTTACAGCCGGTACTTGTTATACGCAGAGAAATGGAGGATGCATGCCGATTTTGGGGATGGGGTAGGAGGGGGATTTTTTTGCGCTGTGTTGAGTGGTTAATCTTCGGTTGATTTGTCGGGGAACTTCTGATTTATAGGATTTTTGTTGGATTTTCAAACACACAGGATGTGGATTTGAGGATTTGGTGGCAGAGGAGTTGGGGAGGGAACCTGTGCGCTCATAGTTTGAAGGTGCTTGAGGATTCATTTGCAAACGAGGAACGAGGGGGAAGGAAGGGAGAGAACTTGTATGCTCAAAGGTGAGAACTAGTTTTCAGAGCAATTCGTTCATGGTTTCCTCACAGTATTTGTGGTTCATCAGATCCTGTTGTCACTAGTATAGCATTTTCTGAATTTTTGAATCGGTGTTACATTTTTCATTACTTGTTCAGTAGCAACATAGTAGCATGCTATCCTTTTTTTTCTCAGCATTTTGAACCAGGCAATTGAATTGCATTTGCTCAAACTGAACTTAAATGCTTGGATATACATTAGCTAATTGAACAGTGTTTCTGTGTTGTGCATTAGTCAATTGAAAATGACTAGATTACTGCACAACTACGCCTTGTTTTTTCTGCTATGTCCCCTGCTAAATTGCATTAAGTTGCATGACCATGGTCTCTAATCAAACAATATGGAAACCACTCAGAATATCTGCTGTCAAGTATTCTGCTGTCACATATATTTTTTGTGCTTCCTTTTTTTGCTGATTTCAAGTTCTCACTCACATATGGGGGGAGGGTAGATTCAGTGGATGTGAAGTTGGAATGGTCCAGTGCGATGATACTAAGTTTAATTCAGCACCATCACTTACGAGTCATGGTGTAGGAGGGTCATAGCGAAATCAATACAATTGCCAACGCAATTTCAAATGACCTTATTTTAGCTTTTTTGGGTGCTCCAATTGATTATCATGGTATACAAACTAGCTTTTCAATTCATCCAACTTATTTTTGGTTGTTTGACCTTTTTATTACTGTGTTACATGCTAATTGACTTGGTTCATTTTTCTTTTTTACCAGCAGGTCATGAAAGGAGCCCATCAGCTATGCAAATCTGGGAGACAAATCAGTTGTAAATAGCCTGATGTAAATTTTATTTTATTTTTGCAAATTAGGTTCATGTACTTGCATATGTGAAAAATTGGAAGATGTTTTTTCTGTAAATGTGAGTTTTTCTCGCTGGATGAATGACTTTTGTGCGCATCAATATTAATCTGCTAGGAAAATTGTGCATCCTGATATCCACGTCTTGTAAATAGAATTGGGCTTCAAATGTATTTTTTTTTCAAAAAAACAGCGGGGAAAGGAGTGGACTATTTGGTTTTGCCCTCCCACCCAAAAAAGCAGCCGGCTGTACGTTACCTTATTTTACAGCTGGCTGCAAATTAGCCTTGTCCTTATTTTATTTAAAAATGAATAATAGAACAATAATTGGAAGGGCAGGCCTTGTGCAGTTGGTTGAGCGCTTGCTCACCAAAGTGCCAGGTCATGGGTTCGAGCGGCCTCCCCGCAATTTACTGCCACTCGAGTGGGAGCCTCTGGCACTGGATCTGCCCTTTTAATAGAACAATAATTGGAGATTATTTGGGTAAGTCGTTTTTCAGTGGCATAGAAAGGATAACCTGATGAAGACAAACGAGCTACTATCACATGACAGGTATCTATAATTGAGTCGTACATATTTACATGCATCACCTGAAATATTTATAACAGTGGGGCCAAGGTTTTCAGGATGAGGCACAAGCTTACTGGAGCACTGCCCAATGGAAAAAGGATGTACAAGGTACATAATTTCAAAATGTTCAGCGGCATACATTACGATTTGTACCTACTGAAGTCAACATATATTAAGAACTAAAACACACGTGCATACGCCATATGGTCCATGTGGCCAAAATGTCTTATTCGTAATTTTATTTGGTCAAAGTTGATGTTTTGAACCATGTCCATGCCCAAAACATCACATTTTTGTTTAACTGGAGGGGTTATTTGTGCACTAAATAAGAAACTTGAACTAAATAGTAAATAATGAGCCCTAAGCACAGCAAAGGATGGAGAACACATGTGCTGCTTAGTATTGGTCAACAAATAAAGTGGTAGAAGATTAGTAGCACTGCAAACTGATGAGGTACCAAATACCGTGTACTATATTGGGAAAGGAGGAAAAATGTGGGGCTCCAGCTAACTACTCCATCCCTGAACCTTAAGCATTATGTTAGTTCTTTTATTTTTACTGGTTTCCAAAATATGAGTAGTGCTCCCATCAGATTCTCACAACTAAAGCGATTTTCAGTGTTCCAGACATTCAAACATCACATATGTTAAAATGGAATAATTCCAAAGGTGGTAATAACATGTCTGGAACTTGATTTGATATCCTAAATTTTAAACTCAAGACTGAATTTGATGGATGAAAATTCAAATATCAAGCATATACACTCCTATATTGTTTAGGGAAAATTGGATGTGGTAAGAACCAGACTATAGAGATCTACCATCAAAAGATTTATCCTGAGATATGTAGCATCAAAAGATACAACGCTACAGACTTACAGCTATATAGCATTTTCGTTGCCTTCCGTCAACTTCGGCGTCGCCGCTGTCGTCCTCCTCCGTCGTCGCCGGGATGAAGCGCAACACCGCCATGAATGGACCCCATCCGGCACCTGCTGTCTCCGTCGCGTGCCCAGTACCACCTTTGCCCGTCCGTAAAAATCCCAACCCCTGCCGGCGCGCGCGTGGTGGTGGCCGGTGTCGACATGGCCGGCCGGCGTGCTTGCAGATCTTGAGCTAGACCACGCCGTCCTGAGTGCGATGAGATGCGACCGCTCGTGTACCGGCCATCGAACCCAAAAGCTTGCTTCTGTGGGCGGTTGTGTGTCTGATCTTTGCCTAATTGTCTTGTTGCTTGGGCTCTCTGTTTCCCACACCGCAAGAACCGAACCGCACCACTGCTCGATTCCTCATGTGCCGCTGCTTCTGAATCCCATTCCTCCCTGCCATAGCTTCAACCACAACCTAATCCACGCCCCCACGCGTTTCAATTCCACAGCTAAGCGCCGGCCAAGTTGATCTCGTTGTTGTTTTTGTGTCAGCTGCCGGTGAACACTTGGTTTTCCTGCGCCGGCACCAGCGACGAACTGCGGCTCGCGCCGATGGCGGCGAGGAGCCACCACAGAGCCGACCTGCGCGGAGCCCCAGGCGGACCCGGCTCGCCATCGACGCCTCCCACGATCGTCGCCGACTCTTGCTGGTTCTTGCGGTGGGGGAAAGATAGAGGACAGCGGTAGCGGCTCGGTTTTGATGAAGACAGCAGGTGTCAGATGGGGTGCATTCATGACGGTGCTGTGCTTCTTCACGGCGCTGATCATATGCATCGCTTCAGCGATGGTTAAACAAACCATCACGCCGCGGTCCCACATGTCAGATTCTTCTCCTTCCTCCCATTTGCCTGCAACCTTAGAAGAAGCTGCCGGCCGGGGGGAGGCAGGGAGGCCAGGCGGTGGGGACGGTCGTGGGGCGGTTTCGGGTCCTGGCGGCGGAAGAGGCGGCCGGATCAGGTCGGGGCGGGGGAGGTGATGCGAACATCATGATGATTGTGACATATGAACTAACTCCATGCAGTTTTTCCTTTCTTAAAAATGGTGTTTTGCAAAACAAAGCTAATGACAAACTAGATGACATATTCATCTACCATGCATATACTTTTGCCTTTTTGTATAATCTTTATGCAGGTTATGAAAAGCTTGGTGTAGCTTCTCCTCAAGAGGGGGAGAAAGATCAGCATTACATATAGACATTAGAAGCCATCATTGTCAATCAACTATCCAAGGTGAAAGCTAAACTAAAATTTCATCCTTTTTATTTTCCTATGAAAAAGCTACTACTTGGATTGTATGATTACAGATCAAAACATCTTGGAATATTGGAGGAAATAAATGTCACAACACCAACAAGTCTTCATTTGAATCATTTGAACCATGAAGGGGTTGTGAAATATCCTAGAAAGAAAAAGAAGATCCCTATGCAAAAGAAGTATGATGCAACTACAATCCTCAACCATGGTGACACAACTACATTCTTTGGATTTGAAGAGTCGAGGACGACTCCTTTTCAAGAGGAGGAGGATGATGTGCGCATGCCAAGCCTCAATTACATAATAGAGTCGAGGACGACTCCTTTTCAAGAGGGAGAGGATGATGAGGACATCCCAACCATGCGTAACTCAAGTGCACAACCGGTTACGCAAGAACAAGCATCGAATACACAAGCCCAAATATATGAAGGCAAGTTACACGCAACTGTACAGATAAAATCCAACAAGAGGTGCACGCTTTCCTCTCTGAGTTACATTGTAATATTGATGAGAGTCATATACTACCTAAGTGTTGTACTCTACTCCTACTTAGGTTTACACAAGAGGCTTCTCCGTTGGGTTACATGAAGGACACAGAAGGTTACGTGGAGGTCACCAAGGCTGCTATGCAAGCTGAGAAAGGTTACGCACACAAGACTTAAGGTTACGTAGCAGAAGCATCAACTTCACGTCCAAGTCTGTACCAACTCGGGAAGACACTAGGGTCAAGTGATACACCACTAGAAGCATCTTGAAGTCAAGATTCCAACCCAACAAACGGCACATCTTTTCGACTTTCGAGCTAGGAGTAATGGTCAAATTACTGAAGGCTGCGCAGAAGCTGAGAAGACGCGTGTGAACCCGAAGAACTCCATGAATGCTTCCACCAGTTGGCCTTCTACCTCCCCACCGTGGCCACTTCAGTTCATACTTATTCCACACTCATCTAGGAGAGTTGTTCTTAGTATAAATACCCCCTATGTACTATCGAAAACTCAGTTTTGATAATCATGAATTGATAGCCTCATATGGTTTGTCGCAGCCGAGCTGCTGAGTGCCTTGCACACCCTTATTCTTCCTTGTTCTTCTTGGACTTGTGAAGAGATCCCTCTGGGTTTCGCTACTTCGTGCTCTACAGATTCCAGTTTTGCTGCGCCGTATTGTGTGGATTAGTTCCGGCTTGTGGTTTCGCAGCTGTTTGGAGATCGAGTCGAAGTCTTCACGATTTCGGTGCCACTCTCCCCGTCGCTTGGTCGCATCCAACCTTTGTCAGGTATAAAGCTATTTACCCGCTGCTTGCAGCAATTTATCTTGTTACAAAACCTACTGTCGTGAAGATCGGGCCATCCCCAGGACCTTTCTTACAACGGTCCCTATCAGGAGGGGACGGCTGCGCTGGAGGTTGACGACGGCTACGCGGGAGGTGGAAGACGACGACGTTGGAGGTGGACGACGACAGCACGGAGACCGATGGGTTAGCGCGCGGGGGGTGCGGAGTCGCCGGATCCGGCGGCTCCCGCCACCGGAGACGGAGCAGGAGGACGGAGGTGGGGGCGAGCGAGTGGAGGCGGCGCGGGGACCGACGGGTTAGCGCGCAGGAGGTCCGCGGTCGCCGGATCCGGCGGCGGGAGCCGCCGGAGACGGAGGTGGAGGGCGGAGGCGGGGGAGATGGCGGCGCGCCGAGAAAGAAGAGACGGCGGCGCGAGGTGGAAGAAATAAACGGCGCCGCGAGATGGAAGAGTAGGGTTATTGGGGTTTGGTGGGCTTGGTGGGCTCGGTCGTTATTGGGCCTTCGGTGATGGTTTGCAAACCATCACCGAAGCGATGGCCAGAAGCGCCCTCTTCACGGTGACGACGGAGGAGAACGACGGCAACGACGATGAAGTTGACGCAAGGCAACGAAAATGGTATACAACTATAATGTTGTATTTTTTATACTACATATCTCAGGATGAATCTTTTGATGGTAGATCTCTATAGTCTGGTTCTTTTAGTGGTAAGAATCTAATTTTTCCTATTGTTTAAAACTTACCTGGTGTCTTCCTAGATACTACACACATAAATTATTCTTAAAGGATTTTGTGGTTAGTGTTAGTGTATAGCTCATATGGCATGTGTATTAGGTCCATCTAGAGGCCCATGTACATCTACTATATTACTCATCCTTCTAAGGTTGGAAGAATAAAAAAAATCATTATTCCCTAACATGGTATGAACTAGGTTTCCTCTTCCCCTCCCTCTCCTCACCTAGCAGCCGCCGCCGCCACCGCCGCCGCCTACCATGGCTGGCCGGCCGCCGCCGCCCCTCTCCACCTTCCCCCTCTCCCTTCCTCCTACGCGGCCGCCATCCGCACCTCAGCTCCCAGCATCAGACCTCCTCCAGGCGCGGGCGCCATGGCCTTCATGGCTGCGGCCGGGCCGCCGCCCCCGCCTGCCCTCCTCGTCGTCGATTCAGCCCCTCCTCTAGCCGCAGGTGCGGGCCCGGCGGATCCCGCCACCATCGACACCGCCGCAGCTCCAGGCGCGGGCGCGGATGGGATTGCCTACCTATTACTCTATGTTGATGACATTGTTCTGACAGCTTCTAGTCTACAATTGCTTCAGCGTATTATCTCCTCTCTGCAGCAGGAGTTCGCTATGAAGGATCTTGGCAAGCTTCACCATTTTTTGGGTGTGACAGTTGAGCCTCATCAAGCTGGTCTTCTCCTTCACCGGCGATAGTATGCCATTGATATTCTGGAGTGGGCTGGGATGATGTAAGCATCAAGGCCCCACCGCACCTTTGGTAAGGGTGTGTTTCGGTGATAAATGACAACCATATACTTGTGACTAACCTTTGTTTTGTAGCGGATTTATTCTTGGGTTATTTTCATAAGTGATAAGTGAAATAAGACCCCTCAATTTGAAATTATGGATGTCAATGGACAAAGACTACAAGGCTAAGGACATTCTTAGTTCCAAGTGTCACAAGGAGATGAAGGATGTAACATCCCAGAAATTTGGATGTTTTTCCATATGTGAATTTTCGCAAAATTTTGAAACTTTTTGATTGAGCATGTGTGTCCCCAAAATTTGATCCCAACTTGCTAGCTTCTCATCTTAAATTCCACATAAAATAAAATCATATAAAATTATTTTCAAATTACGGTATAAATGTGAGTTGGATTTCCTTGGGTTTTATTTTGGAGTTTCAAAATCGTGTGAAGTTTGAATTTGAATGGGAATCAAATTCAAACTTAAATATAACTTAAATATATTTCTGAAACTATTTTCTAAAGCTAATCTAGTTTCTAACCTTGCCCAGCTCACGTCACCTTTCTTTGTTACTGAGCAAGCAGCCTGCTATGCATGCCGCTGTGCACTCTAGCCCAGCCCAAGACGCTACCATGCATGCATGTGCCGGCCTGTTCCTTTTTCCTTCTCGCCGACCGGTGGAAACGGCAGCAACAGCTGCGTCTTCCCCACGCGAACCAGCACCCGTCCTGCGTAACAGATCGGCAAGAGGCTCCGGTTCCGCGACGGGATGACAGCGCCATGCCGTCACCACCTCATGACACCGCGCCTAGCTCCGCTTGATGCCCGCCACGTACCCCGTGCACGGAAGCCAATGATCGCCTCCGTCCGCAGCATCCCGACCTCCTTGCTGAAACCTAGCCTTGTGCTATAAGAACCCCAGAGCCGCAGCCCTTGTTGTTTCTCCCTGCTGCGCCGCCATCAAGTTCTCCCAAGGAAAACCCCAAGTTCCCTTCTGCTGCTATCGTTCGTGAGGAGAAGGAAGCGAGGACGCCGCCGTTCGGGAACGGAGCGCCGGCGCCGTCCAGGAGCGCCGCGCCGTCGCAGTGGAGGAGTGCCGCGCTGTCGCCGTCAACCCGCCCACGACGCCACGAAGATGGAAGCCACAGGAGGAGGACGAGGGAACGAGGACGCCCTCACTGACGCCGACGCCGCGCCGAGAAGACGCTGCGAACTCCGACGCCGACACCGGAGCGCCGCGCCAAGGGAGCACGCCACAAGCCGAACCACGACATCGGTGCCCTGAACCACAACATCAGGCCAGCCTGCCTCGCCTCGCCACGGCCTCGAACTCTCCCTGCACCGCCGCACCTCCGACGAGCCCTACGGTGAGCTCCACTCGGTCCTAGCCCTGCTTTATTCCCCGGCCTTCGATCCGCTGTGCTGTGTTGCCCTGCTGCGCGTCCATGTCATCGACGTCTGTGCACCGGCCTTCGCGCCGAGGGGGCCGAGCCACGGCGCCGTCCTTTTTTATCTGTCCGGCCATCGCGCTGCGTCCCGTGCAGGTGCCGCGCTGTCGCCGCCGTCGTGCCGCGCCGCTCTGTTTTAGCGCGCCGCCCTGCGCCTTTGGCCCGCCGTCGCACGCTGTGTCGCAAACCCGGGGTCGCACCCCCGCGCGCCAACGTTGCCGCGCCGCTCTACCTCGTCTCGTCGCGCACGCCCATGTCTCGCCGCACTGCTCGGCATCGCGCCGCGCTGCCCTTGGTCGGATGAGCCGCGTCCGCGGGATCTCACCCCGCGCATGACGCCGTTCCGCCGCGCACGTCTCTGCACATCGCCGCAGTCTCGCCGCCACATCCTCTGGCCGCGCCGCGCCGCTCCGCGATGATCCGCCGTATCGCGCGTTTGCCTCGCGTGCTGGCCTTCGTGCCCGTCGTGTTCACCGCCGCACTCTGCTAGGCTTCTGCATCGCGACCCGCGGCCCTGCGTCTCCGTTTTGCTGCCGTGCGCCACGTCGCGGAGCCTAGACTTGGATCCGCGCCGTCACCGTCGTCCTGCCGCGTTGCCTTGCAGCTCGGCCCCGTGCCGCTCTGCCCTGCGCCGCGCCAACACCCCTGCCGCGCCGCGCCACCCTGCTCGCCACCGTGCTACCTGGCTCTGCCCCGCGTGCGCGCTCTGCCATAACCCGCTATGTTTCGCCGCGCCGCGCCACCTTACCTTGCGACGCGCTGCGTCACCACGCGCACGCCGTCTTTGCTCCGCCGCGCTGCTCCGCCACGCAGTCGTGCACCGCCCTGTCGCACTGCCGCGCCTCGCCGCATGCGCCTCTCGTCGCGCCGCGCACTCCCTCGCTCGGCCGCCGCAACCACGCCGCGGCTCTGCCTCGCCCGGCCGCCGCAACCTCGCCGCCGCATCTGCCTCGCGCCGTGCCGCGCTGTCTCCGCCCGCGGAACGCAGTTTCATCTCGCGCCGCTCCGCTCAGGGTTGTGCCGACGCCGTCCTCGTGTTTTGCCCGGCCGTCGTGCCTGCTGAGGAGCGGTTGCTCGGCCTTCGCGCCGTGATGCCTTTTCTGCAGGAGGACGCACCGCCGCCACCGTGGTAGCCTTATCCCGTCGCCGGTCGGCCCTTGCCGTGCCGCCGCCCCCTTTCTGGCATTCCGTCAAACACCTGGAGTGCACCCACTTTTTCGTGCCCTCTGACTGGAGCCACACCGACGCCTGCGGATATGCCAGCCACACCCGCCGCCGACCGGATCCCGTGCGGCTCTCCAATCCCCTCTCAGCCACACGCTTGGCCACGCCTTCTTGTGCCGCAGAAGATCCACCCCAGGATCCGGTGTGGCCACAGCCACCTAAGCTGCCACCTCACCTTATGGCTGGCTTAGAGCTGGCCACGTGGCAGCCACGTAGGTGGCTAAAGACAGCCTACAGCCGGCCATGAGCTAACCTATAGTTAACATATAGTTAACCATGTTGTAAATGCAGGAATTAATTTCAAAATTACTTTTTAACATTTTTAAATTCTTCAAAATGGTTTTAATCTTTAAAAATTCATAACTAATTATCTGGAGCTCCGAAAATTATGAAATCACTTGCGTTGGTTTCATAATTTCGAGACGCTCGCTGTTGCCCCATCCTTATCCACTGTCGCCCTTGAACCGAACCTCTTTTGCCCCATGTACTTGGAGAAGGATTCGAGGCCGATGCCTGCCAGTGCGCTATTGTGGGTCTGGGGCGCCGGAGCTCCGCAACTGGCCACTGGTTTGCCACGGACAGGGATAACTTCCCCAAGATGCGTTCACACTGCCTTCCTTGCTCGCACCGTTTCCACCGCCTTGTGCCGTAACCCGCATGGCCGCTCTCTTTGCCTTGCATCGAGCCGTGTAGCACGCGACGTACCCAGCGTTAGTAATCCGGAAGGCCGCGTGTGATGGACGGTCGTGCCTTGAGCAGAGCCCTCTGCTTCAAAGCACGGCAACCCCGTGTTGCAACCAAGTTACTACACCAAGGATATCGTCGTCTTACTGGCACTTGCTCCACCCTGCTCCTGAGCTCGCCTTGCCACATCACCATCCTTTTATCGACCACGAGTCGATCCTTTCCTTCTCTCGGTGCTGCCACCGCACGCCTTGTGCTAATAAAGCCTTGCCTGACTCGTTTCGCCTTACTCCTCTCTCTTCATCCTCTGAGTTTCCGCATCGTTGCACCTAGCTGTTGCGCTAATACCTTGCAGGCGCGGTCACCAAGATCCTTAGCCTTTGATCGGCCACCCAACCTTGAACTAACCCTTCTCTCTAACTTGTTTTCTAGTAGACAAAGCTAGTGGCTTAAAACTATTTTAATATAAAACTAATTACTTTGATTTCCTTAATTTAAGCTAGTGCTACTTGTAGCTAGTTTGGATTTATTTGGTTCTTTAATGCTTCCCTTTGGAGTTTATTTGCATGTAGATCCTCGTTCTTTATTTATATTTCTGGATCTAGGATTTCCCGGAGTCGAGGAGACAAGCCAGAAGATCAAGTACGGCTACGGAAACTACGACAACTACTTACACGCAGGTGTTCACGCCCGACCTTCTTTGAATGCCCATTAGGCATGGCTAATAGAACTGCTAGTGCTTTAATTACTACATAGTGATGGATGAGATGAACCCGTGCATAGTCTCTTTTACATACTTGTCCTTGATTGACCTACTACTACTACTACTACTTTACTTATGCGTGATGATACGCTGAGCTTGCTATGCATGTGTTGGGATTATTGTGGTACTTTCTTAGCGTGTGTGGGGAAAAACCGGCAGGAGAAGGTGTTTTGGGATATTTTGGCGGGGGTGAGCTCAAGACAACCCGATCTGGGATCGGGGGCCAGGGATCGTCTTCTCGGACGTTGCCCAGTTTGGTGCCTATGGTGGGTACATTATTTTAGGAGCACAGGTGTTGGAGATTTTGTGATGACTTGGAGGATAGGAGCTCGCCCCGGTCTGAAACCGAGTGGGTCGCCTGTTACACGGGACTTTCGTACACACCACCTCGCCGAGAGTGGGGATAGAGCCGTTCGACCCTAGCAAGTGCGATACCATACCTGCCAGTAGGATAGAGGGTATCAGTGAAAGGGTTAGGGTGAAGTCCCTTCCCTTTGGGTGCTCCCCGTGCGACCACACGGGGGCATGTTCACAGTTCTGGGGTGGTCCTTTGCGAAGGACCGCATCGAGACCCGGATGCAGGGTGGAATCGTAACTCCTAGGTGTTCGTCCGGTAGGATGGGCTCGGTCGACTTGCTACCGTCGGGTGCCATTCCGAGTTGGGTACTGGTGTACACGCTCTGCAGAGTTTAGATCTATACGTATAGCCGCGTCCTCGGTTATGGACATGCCCGTTGTTTCTCTGACTCTTACGTTTTGGGATTTCTACCTCCCCCTTATAGGATGAGAGTGTATGGTGAGCCGTGGTTGTACTCGGGGAGAGGAGAGTTGCTCCCTCTGCCTCGCGGATCCGAGTGCAATCATTGAGGTGCGAGGAGTGGGAGTTCTCGTACCGACCCTAGACGGAGTTAGATGGTGGTGACGGTGATCTGGGTGACCAGGTGTATCCGTTTGCGGATGAGAGATATGGGAATTGGTGGGAACTGGAGTTTCTATTCTTTATGCGATGTTGCTGCTGCTACTTAGGAAACACTAGCTCTTACCTTGTTACCTTTTTATATACCTTTAGCATTAGGCCACTTAAAGCTTGCATACGGTTGGTGATGTGAACCTATCCCAATCCTTGGGGATAGATTGTGAGTGTGTAGGACTAGACTTGGAGCGAAAGTCCGTCAAAGAAGAGTCCAAGGAGGAAGGGTTCGTCGCTTCGCTCAAGGATGCATGTGGTAAAGATCGAGGATGAAGCCCTGAAGCCTTAGCTATCACTGCGTAGAGTTTCTTCTTGTCGTTTAGCCCAAGGGGCTTGTATTTAAACCGTATACCGAGCTGTAATCGGATGTAAATACTCTGTTTTGTACTATGAATTCGTTGTATGACTGTGATATTTATCTGTGATGAATGCCTGTGTGTGATAGTGTCTGATCCAGGGACTATCACGAGACAGAATGCTGGGTTTTCCGTTTTAGAAAACCCAGGGCGTTACAAAGGAAACTTGGATTTGCTAGTTTGTAGTGTTTGACCGTACTATTAAGAGGGGTTCACACTCTAGTAGCTTGACCATGCCAAATGCTATGCTATATTCATGCACTATCATGCTCCTTGGTTACTAAACAGCTCAAGATACTCATGGAAACACATTGGAAGCAAAAGCCTTTAAGAAAAACTCAAAGGCGATTGAATTGGATGAGTTGAAATGAAAAAGAGCCCATCGGATGATCCGACGGCATCATTTCTAGTTGCACCGGATGATTGATGTGGAAGTTTCAGAACAAAACAGCACCACAGGATGAACCGGTGGTGTATCAGTAGTTGCATCGGTTCATCCGGTGACCTAGGGTTTGGTAACAGTGATGATTCAAGTCAAGAGCCTTCAGCACCGGATGAAGCGACGGTCCAAGCAACGGTTCATCCGGCGCACACATATAATTCATACAGAGACGCACCGAGTGAACTTGCTTCAGCACCGGATGAACCGACACTCATGAAGACTACCAGCGGTTCATTCGGCGCCTACGGATATTCTACGCAGAGACAAACTGAGTAAAGTCGCTTCAGCACCGGATAAACCGATGCAGCATCGGTGCATGCGTCGGATGAAGTGGTATAGCGTTTGAGTTCAACGGCTATATCTCAAGACACAGAGACACCAGATGAACCGACATTGTCGTAGGGGGAACCGTCGGTTCATCCGACGGTACTACTTTTCAGAGGACTTTTCTAACGACTAGCCTCCCTTGCTAGGCCTATAAATTGGACCCCCTGCGTCTCTTGAGCTACCTTTGCCACTCTGAAGAACTACTGTAGCCAAGGAGAAGGAGAGTTAGTGCTTTGATCATTTGGATTTTATCTTCCTAGCTAAGAGGGATTCTTTCTTGGTGATCAAGAGTTTCAAGGTGCTTTCAATGGCATAGCTGAGTGCATTGGTCAAGTGAAAGTGTGTGAGCTTGTTACTCTTGGAGTTTGATGGCTCCTAGACGGTCTCGGTGATTGGGGGTTCTTGGTGAGCTCTTGGAGATTGTGGGAGCCCCGGGAAGTTCTTGGTGTAAATGGATTGAGACCCACCATTCTGGAGATGGGGAACGGGTACTCTTAGTGAGTACTCAAGTCTAAGTGGCTTGAGGGGGAGCAAAACTCTTTGTGAGTGCTCCAACATGGATTAGGGAGAAGCGTCAACTTCTCGATACCACGGGAAAAAATTTGGTTGTCTCTTGTCCACTTGCTCTACCTTCTCGCACTTATTTCCGCATTTACTTTCAGCTCTTGAGTTCCTTTGTCCTAGTTTCTCTCTTGAGTGCTTTGCTTGTTGGCTATCTTGACTAGGATGCTTTTCTCATGTTAGTGTGAATCTTGCTAAGGAACCTTGTTGCTAGTGTGCTTAGTTGGTAGAAAGAAACCTTTTTAGATGGGCAACACTAGAGATATAGGTTAAGGTTTGCTTTATGTTCTAGAAATTTGAAGAAGGCCCATATTCAACCCCCCTTCTATAGGCTATCGATCCTACAAGTGGTATCAGATCTTAGGCTCTCTTTTTGGTGGCTTAACCGCCTAGAGAGATGAGCAAGGGGAGTGGCAATGGCCCTCCCATGTTGGCGGGGAAACAGTTCACTTTTTGGACACATAGAATGACTAGCTTTCTTCAAGCACAAAACCATGATGTATGGACTACTACCATGTATCCTATGCCAAATGAACCCACCAAAAGTGAAACCAAGTGGAACTATCGTGCTAGAAACTTTATCTTTGAGACTCTTGAGGAGGATTTGTTTGATAGGGTGTTTGCTTTGGAGACCGCTCATGAGGTTTGGATGGAGTTCAAAAGAATCCATGTAGGCAACAAGAATATCTGTGAGGAGAAGTATGAGTTGCTTAAGGTTGAGCTCAATGAGTTTAAGATGAAGGATGATGAGGGTGTAGAGGAAATGTACTCTAGGATGGGTGTTCTTATTCAAAATATCAATGCTCTCGATGTTGCTAACGTGTCCGAGCAGGAAATTATTCGGAAAATTCTTTAAACGCTTCCCAAGCCCAAGTACAACATCGTTAAGGCACTCATCTTTGAAAAGGACTTCGAAACTCTCACCATCACCGAAGTTGTGAACAAGATTCGATCTCATGAGATGTTCTTGATGGGACAAATGGAATCATCTTCTTCCACATCAAGCTCCAAGAAGGATCTTGCACTCAAGGCTAGTGACAAGATCAAGACCAAGCCAAAGTCAAAAGCAAAGCCTCCTCCCTCTTGAAGTGAAAGTGAAGACAAGAGTGACTCAAGTGATGAATATGATGGTGAACTTGCTTTCCTCATAAGGAGGACTACCAAATTGCTCTCCAAGATTGGCAAGAAAGGCTAAAACTATGATCCAAAGAAGAACAAGTTTCGCTCATCAAGAAGAAGTGGTGAAGGTGGCAAGAGGAAGTGCTACAATTTCCAAAGCTATGATCATCTATCATATGATTGCCCCAAGCCCGACAAGCGAGTGTCAAGCTCAAGCAAGAAGAACGACAATGATGGTGATAAGGAGAAAGATGACAAGCACTCTAAGAAGGACTCATACAAGAAAAAGTCTTCTAGCAAGCCCTACAACAAGAAGAAGGGTGGTCATCATTCTCTCTTGGCTAATGAGTGGATCACGGATGGTGAAACTTCAAGTGAATCAAGCGGTAGTGAAGATGAGAAGAACAAGAAGTTTGCTGGTCTTGTGATCATGGATGATGAAGAACCTCATCTTCCTCCACCACCTATGTGCTTCATGGCTAAACACTCCAAGGTGAGCGATAGTGAAGATAGTGACTCCTCGGATAGTGATAATGAACTTTCACCTCATGCTCTTAAGGGACTTCTAGATCAATACACTGACATGATCAAGAAACAAAAGAGTAAGCTCAAGGCTCTTGAAGAGACCCATGAGAAGCTTAAGCTATCCAATGATGAGTTGCTTGTGAAACACAATGACCTTAGCAAAGAGCATGAAGCTTTGGTAGTGTCTAACAAGTCACTTAGAGATGACCACAACAAGTTACTTGATAAGCACAATGAGCTAATCGTCAAACATGATGATATAATCGTGCTTAACAAGTCCCTTGAGTCAAGTCAAAAGATGCTTAAGAAATATCATGTGGTCTTAGAGATGAAGTATCAAGAGATTGAGCTTGCTTATGAGGTTATTTGTGCTAGTGGGCAAGAAATTGCTAGAGACATCACTAAGACAAATGCTTCTACTTCTTGTGATGATTTGATTGAAGAACCTAAGATCTTGCTAAATGATGAGAATGTTGCCTCCTCTTCCAAGACTAACCATGCTAAGTTGAAAGCACTTGAAGAGGAAGTAAGAAGCCTAAGATATTGTGTGAAGAATTTGGTCAAGGGTGAAGAATTGCATAAGGAGATCCTTTATTACAATGCAAGAGATTATGGCTCTAATGGACTTGGCTCCTTTCCTCAACCCATCAAAGAGACTCGCAAGTCAAAAGAACTTTATGGGTGCTTTGTGAAGAAAGTTGGGTCTTATTGCTAACATTGCAAGATCACCGGTCATCACACAAGGGAGTGCCCTTTACCTTCACGTCCATTGCCTATCTTACCTTGCAACTATCGTTCCATGTTCAACAATAACCATTTCTTGTTGTTGAAGAATAGCAAGAGTAAGGTGGTGGCAAGGTTCATAGTGACCAAGGCTAAAGTGAATCATCCTAGGCAAATTTGGGTTCCCAAAGCTTTAGTAACTCATGTGATTGGACCCAAACTTGCTTGGGTTCCTAAATCTTCAACTTGATCTCTTTGTGTTTAGGAGAACTACAAGACCGGGGGAAGTCATTGGGTCCTTGATTGTGGATGTACTCAACACATGACCGGCCAAGTTAAAACGTTCACCTCTCTAGTGGATGATGCGGGGAATCATGAGCAAGTCAGCTTTGGTGATAATTCTAAAGGAAGAGTTTCTGGTTTGGGTGACATAACCATTGCAAAAGATCTCTCTCTTTCCAATATTTTGTTTGTAGACTCTTGTAGTTATAACTTGCTTTCCATTGCTCAATTTTGTGATCTTGGCTTATCTTGATTATTTGATGATGAGGGAGTTATCATTACTAACAAGAAATCTAATGAAGTTGTGTTCAAAGGTTTTCGCCATGGGAACATCTATCTTGTAGACTTCTCCTCTCATGAAGCAAACTTGACTACTTGTCTTTTCACCAAGACATCCAAGGGTTGGCTATGGCATCGTCGTATTGCACATATAGGCATGAGTCAACTCAAGAAGGCTTTCAAAAGAGGTTTAGTTCTTGGTGTGAAGGATGTCACTTTGAGAAGGACAAGTTATGTGGAGCGTGTCAAGCCGGCAAGAAAGTTGCAAGTCACCATCCTATGAAGTCTTATGTTTCTACCTCAAGACAATTGGAAATCTTACACATGGACCTCTTCGGCCCTACTACATACAAAAGTCTTGGTGGTAATCTCTATTGCCTTATCATTGTTGATGATTACTCGGACATTCTTTTTGGAGGACAAGAGCAAGACGTTCAGGATCTTCAAGAACTTTGCTAAAAGGGCTCAAAATGAATTTGAGTCATATATTGTGAAGTACCGGAGTGACAATGGATCGGAATTCCGGAACACTAAAGTGGAAGAGTATTGTGATGAGCTAGGCATCAAGCATGAATTCTCTTCAACCTACACACCACAACAAAATGGTGCGGTAGAAAGAAAGAACAAGACTCTCATCACTTTGGCTAGAGATATGTTGGATGATTATGGTATCTCTCAAAGATTTTGGGCGGAAGCTATCAACACGGCGTGTCATGCTTCAAATAGGGTGTATCTCCATCGACTATTAATGAAGACACCCTATGAGCTTCTCATTGGGAGGAAGCCCAACATCTCCTACTTTCGAGTCTTTGGGTGTAAGTGTTTCATTTACAAGAAGAGGAAGCACCTAGGGAAGTTTGAGAGTAGGATAGATGAGGGCATGTTTCTTGGTTATGCATCCAACTCCAAGGCATATAGAGTATTCAACAACACTACACGTGCCGTTGAAGAAACATGTGATGTGGAGTTTGATGAATCTAATGGCTCCCAAGGAGATGGCTATTGTTGTGATGATGTAGGAAAAGAACCTCTCCGAGAAGCAATGAAGAAGATGGCTATTGGGGACATCAAGCCTAAAGAAGATGATGATGTACCTTCTACTTCCCACAACCAAGAAGACTCATCCTCTTCCGATGATAATAATGATGACCATCAAAGGCGAACAAGACAAGAAAGTCCATCTTCCTCACATGGACCACCTCCTGCATCACAAGACACCCAAGATCAAGAAGAAGAAGAATTCAGAAGTGGTGCAACCTCAAGATGATCCAACTTCTACCACACTTGAGAGGCGTACAAGGACTTCATCAAACCACCCCATTGATCTAGTCTTTGATCCCAAGGGTGGTACACGTACTCACCGCAAACAATATGCTTCTTTTTGCAAACATCATGCATTTGTTTCTTTTGTAGAACCCACTACTATAGAGGAAGCTCTAGAGGACCTGGATTGGATCTTGGCTATGCAAGAAGAGCTCAACAACTTCACAAGAAATGAAGTTTAGGTCCTAGTAGAGCGCCCCAAGAACAAGAACGTGATTGGCACCAAGTGGGTCTACCGAAACAAGCAAGATGAATATGGAGTTATAGTGAAGAACAAGACAAGACTTGTCGCCAAGGGCTACTCTCAAGTAGAAGGCTTGGACTATGGAGAGACCTTTGCTCCGGTTGCACGTCTTGAAGCAATCTGTATCCTTCTTGCTTATGCTTCTTGCCACAAAATGAAATTGTTCCAAATGGATGTCAAGAGTGCCTTCTTAAATGGCTTCATCAATGAAGAAGTCTATGTTGAGCAACCTCCCGGTTTTGAGGATACCACACATACTAATCATGTCTATAGGTTGATCAAGGCTTTGTATGGACTTAAGCAAGCTCCTAGGGCATGTTATGAGAGGCTCCGGGACTTTCTCATCAAGGAAGGCTTCAAGATTGGGAGAGTGGACAATACTCTATTCACCAAGATCATCAACGGAGAGCTCTTCATTTGTCAAATCTATGTTGATGATATCATCTTTGGCTCGACCAATCTCAAAGTGTGCAAGGACTTTAGTGATCTCGTGACTAGGGAGTTCGAGATGCCTATGATTGGGGAGCTCAACTTCTTCCTTGGGTTTCAAATCAAGCAATTGAAGGAAGGGACTTTCATCCATCAAGAAAAGTACACCAATGATATTCTCAAGAAGTTCAAGATGGATGATTGCAAACCAATCAAGACACCAATGCCTACCAATGGACATCTCGACTTAGATGAGGGAGGTAAACCGGTTGACCAAAAGCTTTACCATTCTATGATCAGCTCTCTTCTTTACCTTACCGCATCTAGGCCCGATATCATGTTTAATGTTTGCATGTGTGCTTGGTTTCAAGCCAACCCTAAAGAATCTCACCTAAGTACTTTGAAAAGGATAGATACTTAAAATACACACCTACCATTGGCTTGTGGTACCCCCATGGTGCTTGTTTTGAGCTCTTGGGTTATTCGGATTTAGATTTTGCCGGATGTCAAGTAGACCGCAAGAGCACATCGGGTGGGTGCCATTTGCTAGGTCGATCTTTGGTTGCTTGGTCCTCTAAGAAGCAAAACTCTGTGGCCTTATCCACCGCGGAGGCGGAATACATTTCCACCGGGGCTTGTTGTGCTCAAATCCTCTATATGAAGCAAAGCCTCTTGGATTATGGTGTGGTTCTTGATAGGGTTCCTCTGCTTTGTGACAATGAAAGTGCCGTAAAAAATGCAAACAACCCGGTTCAACATTCACGCACCAAGCACATTGATATCCGCCATCATTTCTTGCGAGACCATGTGGCTAAAGGTGATATTCTCCTTTGTGGTGTTCACTCCGAGGAGCAATTGGCGGATATATTCACTAAGCCTCTTGATGAAAACACCTTTTGTAGGCTAAGGAGTGAATTAAATGTGCTTGATGCGTCTAACATCATGTGATGCTTGTCATATAGTTTGCATTTGCATATGTACATGATGTAGGGGCTTGTCTAACCTTGTTAAGATAGTGGTGAGTATGGGTCTTGCTTGAGCCGGGGGTTCCAAAGTTTCGCTCAAGGCATGTTGAAAGGCTCACCATGAGTAAGCTTAACAAGGGCTCAAACTTGGCAAGATAGTTTATCTTTCCGCTTTGCATCTTTGCTTGTCATATAGAATGCATTCATGTTTATTTTCATGCATTTGTTTTTGCATTGCATTGCGTAAGAGGTGTCACAAAGGAAAATCACACTATGAGAAAGTTGCTTAGCGTTCAATGCAAATCAACAACTCCAAAAGTGTGATAAGACAAATTGTTGTGCTTAATGCCTATTGAGTTATGTCCTAACGAGCTTAAAGTTTCTATCTCTAAGTTCAAAGGCAGTAACTCATACATTCCCTTTTTTGGATCTTTTTCGCCTATTTTTTTCTAAAAAATTATAAGGTCTATCCCTTGTAGGGAATCTATGGTATATATACTTGTATTTTGCAAAAGAGTGCTTGAGGGGTGAGGTTGTCACTCAGGATTGGTCCAAAAATGTGCTTGTGTTGGCTTGTGTGTGACATTTGTTGGATCAAAAATGAGCTTTAGATCAGCATTTTGTTTTTGTCACTATCGGATGAACCGCTGCCATGTAGGTTCCAGGCGTCGGTTCATCTGGTGGCCGGATCAGTTTGAATTTTGCTCAGTGCGCCACTGGTACCTATCGTCGGATGAACCGACGCTCACCTCTGTGGAAGCAGCGGTTCATCCGGTGCTACTGAGTTTTGAGGCAAATTCAGACTCGCGAAGCATTCATCCGACGAATCTAAAAACGTGACCATCGGTTCATCTGGTGATGCATTTCACTGATCTGCCCATATCGTCTGGCAGTTCGACCGACGCTGCACTCTTTTCTACCGTCGGTTCATCCGGCGCTTGTCTGCAGGGCGGTCCCACTTGTCATAACGGTTTGTTCCTCTATTCTTCCCCAATCTTTGTTCGAACCGTCCCGTGCTGCCGCTTTTGCACCGGTACGCCGCCACCGTCGCCACCTCCGGCCGTCTCCGCCCGAGCTCCGCCACACAAGACCTCCGCCGGCCTCCAGCCTCGCCGCCGGCAAGCTCCGCCGCCGCGCCGCCGCCTCCTCCGAGCAGATTTGCGCAGGTGCCGCGACTAACCCTAGTTAGGGTTTGAGGCCGCCGCCACCGTTTCCGGCCCAGCGGCGCCACCGCAGCTCGTCGGAGCCTCTCTGCGGGTGCGCGAGACCATCCTCTATCACCACTGCTCTTTCTCTTTGATCATCTGCAGTGGTGAGCACCGCCAGTTCCTCCCCTGTCCAGTTCCTTCTGTTCATGACCTGTTTGGGAATTTGGTTGGTGATTCTGTGGATTAAGACCATGTTTATGAGCTGAGCTTCATCAATTCCACATATATTGCTCCTTTGATCACAAATCTTGCTCAAATTTCTGCAGAATTGCTATATCTCATGTTTTTTAGCACTGTTTCTACTATTCGAGCACTGTTCATTCCTTTTATCTGTCACAGTAGCTCCTGTTCCTGTTCTAGCACACACACACACATCTTGTGCACATAAGGACATACCTAGACTTCATATCATGTGCCATGTTCATCTACTAGAAATTCATGTCTAGGCTCAATCATTCGTATGCTTCGCTTAAGGACCTCTCTCCCTTAGATATTTATCTTGTTTATTTTCTCCGCTCGCCATTCTATAATCTTCCACCGTTTCTTTGACAGATGGCAGGCGACAAGAGGAAGGGCAAGGCAGTTCTTGAGCTAAAGAAAAAGAAGAGTAAGCACGACAAGGAGTGGGAGCGTGTGTTGAGCATACTGGACACTCAGGGGCAGCCACAGAGAGGCATCCGGATTGGGAGCAGTGCACAGGGTCAGGGGAGCAGCCCCATGAGCAGCAGTCGTTACGGCGTTCAGGCCGTACTGGTACCCGTCCGACAGAGACAGAGACACCTCCTTCTGCACCACGTACCGGTCCTCGGACTTGTGGTGGACACACTCAGCCGACTCCGAGGCAGAGAAGGACAGCTGCAGAGCAGCAGGCTGAGCAGGAGCAGCAAGACCAGTCATGAGAGGGCCTTGAGATTCGGATTGGTGCACAACAAGCAGAGGCCTTCGGGGTCTATCTCCGTGATCTGAGGAGCCTTTCTGGTCTGAAGATCCGGAAGTTGAGGTTCGTTGAGGAGGACGAGTGGTTCCCTCCTCATAGAGAGGATTGTGACCCCTGGTTCTGGACTATCCTTCAGGAGAGCTTCTATGCCTCCTATGTCAGGAAGGGGTCACAGCTGAGCCAGCACAGGATGCTACAGTGGACAGCACTCAGAGCAGCATCAGCTGGAGTTCCGATTCTCCCACACTTCAACTACTTACCGGGACTCGCAGCTTTGGTCAGTGAGAGGCCACGCTATGTACCAGAGTGGGTTCGAGTGTTCTACGCCACTGTCTACGTTGAGGATGCCCGACTCTCTATCAGATTCATGTTTATGAGGCAGTAGTTCAGACTCACTCGAGAGGGGATAGCAGAGTATCTTGGGGTGCAGGTCGACGACACTTCGAATCACTACCTGGCCTACCCCGACGTTGAGGCTCCTCGTCGTGCTCACACTCCTATAGTTCCGTTAGACGAGGAGATCAGTTTCTTGTTCCAGCAGCCGTTCCTTCCCGGCACCCCTCGGACCCCTGACCGGTTGACACGTGAGGCCTACGTGGTCCATTTTGCAGGCCTACTCTTCAGGATGGGGAATGCAGAGTCGATCACCGGAGTCTAGTAGTGGCCACTTCTCTATATCATGACTCACCGGCCGTTCGACATCGTGGACATTCTACTCAGTGAGATCGAGGATGCGATTATGGATGGTATGGGGATGACTCAGCAGTTCCCCTTTGCTCACTGGATCAGTTGGATGCTCTCTCGGTTGGAGTCTTAGCGATACATCTCTGTCTTGGAGCGATCCAAGTACGTGTTCAAGACTTACCAGCCACCGATGCCAGGGGACAGGAGGCAGGGACCCAGAGGATGGAGGAGAGCTGTTGAGGACCTCCAGGCTCGTGCTGCAGCTGAGGCAGCTATGGACGAGGCCGCACGTCAGGATGAGCTTCTTGCTCTAGCTGAGGTGCCTCTACCTGCGTACCTTGCCACCGACACTGAGAACTCGAGCGAGGACGAGGACTTTGAGCCCGAGCCACAGCCCGTCTTCTGTGTTCGTCGTACTCATGACGACGAGGCTGGCGGCTCTAGTTTGCCAGGACAGAGAGAGGCTGAGTCGCCGATACCTCCGATCTCCACTTCTCAGGTTCCTCAGCCCGACTCCTTGACCTTAGTGATCCAGTCCCTGGCCGACCAGTCCAAGGCTACTATGGAGATACAACGCCAGATGCAGGCACAGTTCCAGAGGCAGCAGGACGCTCAGCAGGTCATACTCGATAGTATATGCCAGCAGCAGGAGGCATAGAGGCAGCAGATCCAGCAGCAGCAGATGATGACCGCTCAGATGTTCTCGTTCATGTCTACCTACTTGGGTCAGCTTTTCCAGCACACAGGGCTTCAGCTTCCGACACTTCCCACCCAGCAGTTACTTCAGCCTGAGCCGGTAGTTTCTCTACCTCCTGTCAGTGTTGTGAGCCTCCCCATCCCGACTGTCTCGATCTCACCACTCCTTCAGTCTGGGACATTTGCCACTCAGCCGCTCTCGACTCCACAGACGACCACTTTACTTGAGCAGCTCAGGGCAGGGCAGTTCTCACAGACCCCTTCGACTCAGCTGATGTCTCCCTTCCCGACAAGACCGCTTCTCTTTGAGACACCGGCACGACCTTCCTTGGGGTTCGCCTCGCCTATGCCGACGATGACTACTCCTCAGGCAGAGCGACTCGAGCAGGATGATACCACACTTCATACGATCACTCAGCAGATCGAGTCCGAGATGGCAGGGGCGAGCTCTCTGGCGCTTCCTACTTCTACCGGCACCGACACCGCTCTAACTTCTTCTCCAGTGCGATCTTCAGAGCTGTTGGGTTTCGAGTTCGAGGACGGTGACACCTCCGAGTACCACGTCGCGCCTTCAGTGATCGTTACTTCCTCGACGCCGCCGACTTCTCCTCCACCTCAGTAGGATTAGGTCCCTTTTTGGTGCTCGTTGCCAAAGGGGGAGATAGATAGGGGAGAGTAGAGATAGGGGGAGCTTGGGAGTGTGTTTTGAGAGCTTTTGCGCCCCTTGTTTATTTTGTGGAGTTCATGATGAGACATGTATTTGGATCTTGTGTATGTTGATGGTTTACATGTCTACTCATGCTTGTGTGTTTGTTTAATTAATGCATGTGTGCTTGTGTCTATCCTTTTTATGCATTAGTTGTAGAGTTTATGCTTTAATTTCAAATTTCCGTATATCTCTACTTGTGTTATCATTTATCACCAAAAAGGGGGAGATTGTAAGCATCAAGGCCCCACCGCACGTTTGGTAAGGGTGTGTTTCAGTGATAAATGACAACCATATACTTGTGACTAACCTTTGTTTTGTAGCTGATTTATTCTTGGGTCATTGTCATAAGTGATAAGTGAAATGAGACCCCTCAATTTGAAATTATGTATGTCAATGGACAAAGACTACAAGGCTAAGGACATTCTTAGTTCCAAGTGTCACAAGGAGATGAAGGACACTTGGATTTGCTAGTTTGTAGTGTTTGACCGTACTATTAAGAAGGGTTCACACTCTAGTACCTTGACCATGCCAAATGCTATGCTATATTCAAGCACTATCATGCTCCTTGGTTACTAAACAGCTCAAGATACTCATGGAAACACATTGGAAGCAAAAGACTTGAAGAAAAACTCAAAGGCGATTGAATTGGATGAGTTGAAATGAAAAAAGGCTCGTCGGATGATTCGACGACATCATTTCTAGTTGCACCGGATGATTGATGTGGAAGTTTCAGAAGAAAACAACACCACCGGATGAACCGACGGTGTATCAGCAGTTGCATCGGTTCATCCGGTGACCTAGGGTTCGGTAACAGTTATTCTTCAAGTCATGAGACTTCAGCACCGGATGAAGCGACGGTCCAAGTAACGGTTCATCCGGCGCACGCATATAATTCATACAAAGACGCACCGAGTGAACTTGCTTCAGCACCGGATGAACCGACGCTCATGAAGACTACCAGCGGTTCATCCGGCGCCTATGGATATTCTACGCAGAGACAAACTGAGTAAAGTCGCTTCAGCACCGGATAAACCGACGCAGCATCGGTGCATGCATCGGATGAAGTGGTACAACGTTTGAGTTCAACGGCTATATTTTGAGACACAAAGACACCGAATGAACTGACGCTGTCGTAGGAGGAACTGTCGCTTCAACACCGGATAAACCGACGCAGCATCGGTGCATGCATCGGATGAAGTGGTACAGCGTTTGAGTTCAACGGCTATATTTCGAGACACAGAGACACCGGATGAACCGACGCTGTCGTAGGAGGAACTGTCGGTTCATCCGACGGTACTACTTTTCAGATGACTTTTCTAACGGCTAGCCTCCCTTGCTAGGCCTATAAATTGGACCCCCCTACGTCACTTGGGCTGCCTTTGCCACTCTGAAGAACTACTGCAGCCAAGGAGAAGGAGAGTTAGTGCTTTGATCATTTGGATTTAATCTTCCTAGTCAAGAGGGATTCTTTCTTGGTGATCAAGAGTTTCAAGGTGCTTTCAACGACATAGCTGAGTGCATTGGTCAAGTGAAAGTGTGTAAACTTGTTACTCTTGGAGTTTGACGGCTCCTAGACGGTCTCGGTGATTGGGGGTTCTTGGTGAGCTCTTGGAGATTGTGGGAGTCCCGGGAAGTTCTTGGCGTAAATAGATTGAGACCCACCATTCCGAAGATGGAGAACGGGTACTCTTAGTGAGGACTCAAGTCTAAGTGGCTTGAGGGGGAGCAAAACTCTTTGTGAGTGCTCCAACGTGGATCAGGGAGAAGCGTCAACTTCTCGATACCACGGGAAAAAATTCGGTTGTCTCTTGTCCACTTGCTCTACCTTCTCGCACTTATTTCCGCATTTACTTTCAGCTCTTGAGTTCCTTTGTCCAAGTTTCTCTCTTGAGTGCTTTGCTTGTTGGCTATCTTGACTAGGATGCTTTTCTCATGTTAGTGTGAATCTTGCTAAGGAACCTTGTTGCTAGTATGCTTAGTTGGTAGAAAGAAACATTTTTAGATGGGCAACACTAGAGATATAGGTTAAGATTTGCTTTATGTTCTAAAAATTTGAAGAAGGCCCATATTCAACCCCCTTCTATAGGCCATCAATCCTACAGATGACTGATTGCAAGCCTTGCTCCACTCCTGTTGACACTCAGGCGAAACTTTCTACTACTTTGGGTGATCTTGTGGCTGATCCTACTGCATACCGGAGTTTTACTGGAGACTTGTAGTACCTCACTTTCACCCGGCCGGACCTCACCTACGCTGTTCAGCAGATCTGCCTTCATATGCATGATCCACGAGAGTCACATCTTGCTGCGCTGAAGCGCTTCCTCCGCTACGTTCGTGGCACAGTTGACCTCGGCCTGGTCCTTCACCGTTCCTCCCCTGCTGAGCTGGTTGTCTACACTGATGCTTACTGGGTTGGTTGTCCGGACACTCGCCGCTCCATCTCAAGCTATACCATCTTTCTCGGCGGCAACCTGGTCTCCTGGTCGTCCAAACGACAGCCGGTTGTCTTCCGCTCGAATGCCGAGGCGGAGTACCGGGTTGTTGCTAACGGCGTGGCAGAGGCGTCCTGACTTCGACAGCTCTTGGCCGATAACTGAGACATCGCCCATGTCTGTATCCTGAGTTGTGCTGTTACCCAAAAACAACTTTGGAGGTTGAGTGGTGTTGTTGCAGGTGATGAGGTGAGCTCGAAGCCTTGTCGGAAGCAGCCGGCTCCTATGCTGAAGGGGTAGGAGATGTTGACACCCCCGCAGCTGGAGGGGCAGTGAGCTAGTGAGGCAGCTGAAGGGATATGCAGCACCAGCAATCCTCTGCTACCGGAGGCTGCGGCCGGCTGCAGGCAGCATGGCTGCCAAGCAAGCCAGGACGAAAGCCATGGCGCAAACTATTACTCTGGACGAGCTCATCGTTACGCTAACAATCAGCTTGCCTGCGTGTTGGTGTTCCGGCTTACACGGTAACCACTAACCATTCATGTTCTTATAAGCAGCACAAGTTTCGTGCACATGCACGCAAGCACAAATTGTGGGCTCTATGGTGAGAGCACAGATTTTTCGTTGAACCTCTCACTTCATCCCAAATTGCAGGTCATTTTGACGGAGTAATATTTTCTATGCACGTGAGACGGTGGCCGGTGGGAGTGATATTTGAGGAGCTAGCGAATGAGATTTTTACTACACGATCCTCATTCGAGAATCCCATTTTGTTTTGCGTGGAACGTGTAGGGACCGCTAATCTTGAGTCGACCGATGAACCTTTTTTTCAATTAGTGGAGGCGGGTGACAAACCATCCCTGCAAACCATCATTTGTAACTGCGAAAAGTGGAAGTGGATGTCCCACCTACTGCAGGAAATGCTATTTTACCCGATCCTATAATATATATTTGTAGTAGTGTATATGTCCTAATTGAAGGACCTAGACTACCCTAGACTACTGCAGCTAGTGATGACTAGTCGTTCCATATAAAAGTAAGCTTCGCGTGTTTGTTTATTTGTGGCTGGTTTTGGGGGCGATGGGTGACAAGCATGCAGTTGAGCGGTTTGTGTTGTTAATCCAAGGAGGAAGTGAGCATTGAGCATATATGGAATTCCGGGGGCAGCAGTCGTCCCATCAGATGTTATTGTCGTCGCTGGGTCGAAAGCTTTGTGTTGATTGACTTGCTGGTCTACGCTTATTGCTGACGCGCCACGTGTTTCTGCTATCATTTCACTTTACCAAGAATGAGACCGGAGTAAAGATATCTCGGTCACCCTAGCTAAGCTAAACGTTCTGGTTAACAAGAACCTCACCTACCGTGGACTGACTACATCACTTACATGGTCGTCCATGGAATCTTCTCACGAGTTGGCATCGCGTCTGCGATGTGAGCAGCTTCAATGTACTCGAGAGAATTCCATTTCAAAACAAAAAGGCAGTGTGTCTCCACGCTACACTACTAGGTCCGCTTTGGATCTTTGGAACTGAATTCCATTGTAATAATCGTAATTTAGACATATATTAATTAAGCTGATATAGTTTATATATTATTGTTGACTATATGGAAGAGATAATTATTTGCGTAATTATAGCAGGGAAAAAGAGACTGAATACTACCCGGCCGTCCCGGCGTGTATGGTCCAGGTAAATTAGCCGTCATCGTCAATCAAAAACCTCGCATTAGTCCTTCAGCAACCACGGGGACTGAGTCTAGTATTTTTTTAAAGACGTGCAAAGCACGTTTTTCATTAAGAGAGGAGAAAAAAAATTTGCCGGTTTAAGTTACAGCAGGCACGGGGCCTAACGAGAGGAGAAAAAGAAGGTTTACATCGCTCTCACCGGGCGAACACCTAACAGCCTAGCGAGCGGGAGAAAGCCCGTGCGCGCCCAAGCCCTAGGATCGCCGGCATGAGAGCTTCCTTGTCATGGACGCGCCTGTTCCGCTCCCTCCAAAGCGACCAAGCGACCAGCCAGATGAAGGAATCGAAGCTTTTCCTCCGCGCCTTAGCGACCTGCTTCCTGGCGGAGCACCACCACTCTGCGAACCTCACCGGGCGATCCGGAGCCAGATTCTGAAGGAGAATATGCCTGAGCGCCAGGAACCAGGCCTCTCTAGCGAAGACACAGTCCACAATCAGGTGGTCCAGCATTTCAGTTTCCTGAACGCAGAGCGCGCAGGTGTCCGAATCCCTAAGCCCGTGACGGTAGAGTCGGTCAGAGGTCTAGCAGCGGCCGTGCAAGACCAGCCAGGCGAAGAATTTGCATTTCCCTGGCATGTGAACCTTCCAGATCTGGCGTGCTCCGAGTATCTCAACGCGGACAAGAAAGAGGGCGGAGTAGGCCGAAGCTGAGGAGTAAACTCCGCTAGGCGACCACTTCCAGATGAACCTGTCAGGCTTCGACGAGAGCCTAACCTCCTGCAGCAGGTCCCAAATGACAAGGTATTGCAAGACCACCTGCACGGTCGGAGCGTGGGTGACGTCCGCGACCCAACGAATCCCGACCTCCCCCACTTGCAGTGCCTCAGCTACAGTGCGGGATCGACGCACCCTCGGCGAGACCGCTACCCAGAGGTTGGGTGCCAGGGACTTAACGGAGCACCCAGAGATCCAGCTGTCCTCCCAGAAGAGTGCGCGGGTATCGTCCCCAACCTCCACAGAAATGGAGGCGTTGAAGAAGGCCTGAGTGGCCTGGTCAACAGGGAAACGGAACGCCGCCCACGTTTGGTCCGGGTCCGTCCTCGCTAGCCAGAGCCAACGAAGGCGCAACGCCGTACCAAAGGCACAGAGGTTGGGCAGGCCGAGTCCCCCGCAGCGTGTGGGGCAGGTGACATTCACCCAAGCGACCAGACAGCGACCTCCCGAGGCCACCTCTGTGCCGGACCACAGGAAGCCACGGATAAGCGTTTCGACCGCGCGAAGTGCCCAAGGGGAGATGGAGATCGCCATCGAAATATATACCGGTATGGCAGAGAGGGTGGATTTGGTGAGGATGAGGTGACCACTGTGGCTCAGTAATCTGCCCTACCAAGGAGGCAGGCGCCTAGTGACCTTATCGACCAGAGGCTGCAGAGCCGCCTTGGGTAGTCTTTTGATGGAGAGGGGTACCCCAAGGTAGGTGCAAGGGAAGTCGGTGATGGTACAGGAGAGGATAGAGCGGACCAAGGATAGGTGATCCTCGGAGCAGTTGATGGGGTAGACCTGACTCTTGGTGTAGTTTGCCGCCAAGCCGGCCGCGCTCTCGAAGAGTGACAGCACCGCCTTGACGACCCGCAGATCGAGCTCGACCAGAGAGAAGAAAGCGACCACATCATATGCGTAGAGAGAAGCGCGAAAGCGGATGTTCCTCCCTAGGTCCAGAAGGAGACCTCAGGATTCCGCCTTGCGGAAGAGGGCATGGAAGCATTCCATGACCAGCACGAAAAGCATGGGGAAGAGGGGGTCTCCCTGGCGCAGGCCTCGACCGTGGCAGATCCGCTGCCCAGGGGCACCATTGAGCAAAACCCTAGTGCTAGCAGTGGACAGAATAACCGAGATCCAATCGGTCCATCTGCGTGGGCAGCCAACTGCCGAAAGGAGCTCCAGAAGAAAAACCCAGCCGACCGAGTCGAAAGCTTTGGCTAGATCAATCTTGAACATGATCCTAGAAAGCTTCCGACTAGAGAGCGTTCTCGCTGTGCCAAGAACGTAGCGGAAGTTATCATGGATGAGGCGACCTTTGATGAACACTTTGGTTGGGCGAGATTAGAAAAGAGAGGTGTGGGGCGAGACGGTTAGCTGCTGCTTTGGAGAAGATTTTCCCAAAGCTATGAATTAGACTGATGGGTCGGAAATCAGCAAGAGCGACCGGGTCTGGTTTTTTGGGTAAGAGCGTGAGTAGAGCACCGTTTAGGTGGTGGAAGCCGCGGAAGTCCATGTCAGAGAGAGCGTTGAAAGCCCGCAGCACATCACCTCTGATGATCGACCAGCAAGATCTGTAGAAGCGACCTGTGAAACCATCCGGGCTGGGTGCCTTGTCCAGCGGGAGGTCTTTAATCACCTCCCAGACTTCTGCTTCAGAGAAGGGAAGGGCGAGGTCCTCCGGATCCAACCGCGAGAGGCCCAGCTCCGCAAAGTCGAGGGCACAGGAGCGCTCATGGTTGGTACCCAGAATTCTGTCGAAGTAGTCAAAGGCTGCCTTGGCCTTATCCTCTTCCCGAAAAAGAGGGCGACCATCGATCAGAAGGGAGAGGATGAAATTTTTTCTCCTGCGGTGGTTGGCGTGAAGGTGAAAGAGTTTAGTGTTAGCGTCCCCCTCACGGAGCCACCTAAGGCTAGACTTTTGCCGAGCGATCGTTCACTGCAGCGAAGTCAGGCCTAAGTAGCGGAGTTTGAGGAATCGCCGTAAAGAAAGCTCCTCCGGGGAGAGTGACCGTGAATCCTGTGCGACCTCTAGACGAAAAATGGCCTCCTTGGCAATCTGGATCTGCAGGCGAATGCTATCGATCGTCTTGGAGCTCTATTTTACCAGTGCTTTCGCTGTCTCACGAAGCAGGTGGTCGATCATACGTAACGGGTCTGCATCAGGGCGCGGCCCCGACCAGACCGCCTTAACGGTGTCCAAGAAACCTTCGACCTTGGGCTAGAAGACCTGAAAGGTGAAGCGTTTCTTGGAGTGCACCCCACAATCGAGTAAGAGGAGAAGGGGGGCATAATCAGAGCACCTAGAAGAGACAGCATGGAGAGCGGAGGAGGGGAAAAGAAGCTCACAGTCCTGGGAGACAAAGACTCTGTCAATACGCTCAAGCGTAGGATGCGACCTCTCGTTGCTCCAAGCGAAGAGACGACCCTGGAGGTGTAGTTCGAGAAGCTCCAGGTCGTTAAGGAAACGGCAGAAGCGATCCATCATTCTGCGCGAAAGGCGGCCATTGTTCTTGTCGGCCGCCTGATAGATGAGGTTAAAGTCTCCGCCTGATAGGTGCGGACGGTACGGTGCGACAACACGGCTTTCTTGCCTTCATCAAAAAGCACGGTTTTCTTCTTCCCGAGTGGATTCCCGGCCCCAACCGGTCCTGATTGGAAATAGTGGTTGCCATGACGTGAGGCGAGGAGTACTGACGCCCAACGACTCGTCGGTCGTCGCGGTCGCGGGTAACGCGCGCGCATCTCAGCGTTTGGCCGGCCTCACTGAGACGTACGTTCCGCTCGCTGAAAGATAGCTCAGGGCCCGTTGCCGCCCGGCATGGTGCTTTTCCCAGCCCTTGATGATCATGAATTGACGAAGTTGATCGAGAAATCGAGATGAATTATTTGTGCGCAAGACTGTAATACCAGATAAGAAATCATTTCTGCTGATACATAGGAATTAGTGTATTGACGGGCGGAATTAGCACCCGTCAACACTTTGGTGTAGGGGAGGCTTAGGCCAGCAGTGATGCTTTAGTGCTGACGGCAGATGGAAACCACGCACGTGAGAAGAAGTACTACTACTGTGTACGTGCGTGGAACGTGGTGTTACCGTCGACCGATCACGCACGACACTGAAAGACGGCGTGCATGTGTGGGCCGCTTGTTGGTTTGTGGCCTTGGGTTAAAGCCTTGCAGCCCCAAACGTGGTTTCTGTTTAGTTCTGAAAATTTTCTCTAATTACTATACTAATTAGAAGTATTAAATGTATATTAATGATAAAATCTATTTCATAAATTTTTTAATTTTTCAAGACAAATGTAACAAGCTTAATTATATCATGATTAAACATCATCATGCTACAGTAAACAATCTCTAATGATAGATTAATTAGTCTTAACGGATTCGTCTCACGATTTTTTTTGTCTATCTGTGTAATTAGTTTTATAATTAGTCTACAATTAATACTTCTAATAAACCTTGAAAGAGGATCACAAAAATTTCTCTAAAAAATTTCACCGAACTAAACAGGGTTCACTGGGCGGCGGCGGTGGCGTATCGAATCGCGGGCGGCCGAGTGGAAACGAAGCGACACAGACGACGCGTCCCAGGTAGACCTGATCATTTCACGGGCCGGGCCGGGTTCGGGCTAAAAATGCTCAGGTATAGTCCCAGGGCGCTAGAGGGGGTTGTTGTCGGGGTAATTTGAATAAATATGATATTAGCAGAGCCAATTGCAGGCAGTTATTTGCAAAATTGTTCCACTTCCACCCTCATCCAGATGTCTTGATTGAAGTTTTCATAATTTACACAAGATAGTTGATTTCTATAGGATACACTAGGAAAGTGCCCGTGCGTTGCTACGGGCAATACAATCTTAGTATACAAGCATAAATATTTGCAGTGTGGAGAACGATTTGCGGTGTGGGGAAAGATTTGCAGTGGAGAGAACAGACGGCAGGCACATAGAGTGGTGTAGGGCTACGGCATGGGCGGACCGGCAGATGCGGTATAGCATGGGCTGACCGCGAGAGACGTGGGCTTAAGCATCGGGCCGATCACGAAAAGAATAATGAAAAGGCTCAGCCTTCAGGCATAGATTCAAGACATGATCGAATATATAACCGAGATGAAGAATTAATCACTATCATTCAACATAGACATAATCAATCGAAGTATTCTACAACTGAAAAATTCAAGCATTAGCAACCATAAATGTAGCAGCTATCTATTAACATAATCAAGATCCAGTATGTCTTATTGCTGCTACACAGTGAAGGTCAATAGTTAAAAAAAAGAAAAACTCAACATAATCAAGATCCAATACGTCTTTTCAAATAAACATTAGGCATCCATTTTTTTACCTGAAGGGTTGAATCGGTGAAACAACATTCCCATCCACAGTATGATGGAGCATTTAATTTTACCTAAAGAAAGCAAGAAAAATTAAATTGTGTCTTAATAATTATTACATACTACTAAATGAAAATCATAAAATACACATGATTAATATATATTATATTATATTATATTACCTTAGCTATAATGTTAAAACCTCCTTGTATACAATATTCTTCGTATACGTGCCATTCACCGTTGGTTCAATTTTCTTCTTTTTGACCACATCTTTTTTATTAAGCTGACCCTTTCCTTTATTTTTAGCATTTCTAGCATTTTTCTGTTCCATCCTTTTAGCCTCTTCCTCCTCTGCCTCTACATTAGGCGGGAGGGCGAGGATCTTGATGTTCGTTCTGGCTATGGCTCTAGACATAGCCACATACAGTTGACCGTGAGAGAATACAGGGGCAGGCAGGTACACTCCTACATTTGGTATTGTTTGGCCCTGTGACTTGTTGACCGTCATGGTGAAGCTGAGCCTAATAGGAAATTGCTTCCTTTTGAATTGAAATGGGAACATCTCATCATCAGAGGGGCACAAGGATATCCGAGGAAGGAATACCCTCTTCCCGGCATGTTGTCCCAAAACAATTTCAGCATCTATTGAGTTTCTTTGGCACCCTCTAACTACCAGCTTCGTTCCATTGCATAGTCCGTTTGCAGGGTCTAAGTTCCTAAGCAACATTATCGGGAATCCAATCTTGAGCTTTAGGACATGTGGAGGTAGCCCGTTGGGAGTCAATGTGTTAAGGAACTCCTGAGGATAGTAGTTGTGCGGATCATCCACCGCTTCGTCAAAACTATGGTACACCATCTCCCCACCATAGAACTTGTTGATCATCATCAAATTAATATCATCCACCCAATCATTACGTGTTGATAAAATGGCTCTGGAGGTGATGTAGTCCTTGTTTGTCATGTTTGCATTGAGGTTTGGAAAGATGCTCTCAATCAACGTGTCAAGATCTTTCTCAGAATCCCCAGAGTACGGGACACATATATCTTCAGGAAGGCGTACATCACCATCTTTGTTAACCTCCTCTGTGCCATCACCAATCCGCAACAAATAATCCGCAAACAAACGGTCATTCTGGGCCCTCATGATGTGCACGACCTTAAGATGCCGCATGTCGTCCCAAAGGTACGACCTCCGTAAGGAAGCACTGACAATCTGAGCCCTGGATCCTTTCCGTACAATAGGGAGGACCTGCCTGAAATCTCCACCAAACACAATCGTCTTACCACCGAACGGAAGATCTTTCCGTCCCATTATATCACGCATGCTGATGTCTAGCGCCTCAACAGCCTGCCTCTTAGTCATTGACGCCTCGTCCCAAATGATGAGAGACGCGGACTGTAGTAGCTTGGCAGTACCACTCTGTTTCATGAAGCTACAACAACATGAGTCATCAAGCGTAAGAGGAATCTTGAAACGTGAGTGTGCCGTCCTCCCACCAGGCATTATAGATGCTGCGACACCAGATGTAGCTGTAGCAACGGCAATCTTGTCCTGACTGCGAATGGTTCCAAGAAGTGCTCTGTATAAAAAAGTTTTTCCTGTGCCGCCAGGTCCATCAACAAAGAATAAGCCACCCTGTTCGGTGTCGATAGTTGACATTATGTCATCGTAAGCAGCCTTCTGCTCCTTATTTAGCATATCAGCTAGTCTCACATCTTCCGAATTTGGCTCAATGCTCGACTCCTCAAATATCTCACGAGGAACCCCGGCAGCGTCGTCAAATGCATCATCGACTTGTGGAAGAGGGAACGACCGTATGTCCTTACCCATAGATTGCAGCATGTTCCTGATGTCAATCAAAACAAGTTGTTCCACCGCTCTCGGGTTTGGATTGTTGCGCTTGTAGTCTTCTGCCATTGCATCGAAGTGTTTTGTCCACAAACCGGCCACATCCTTCGGCTCGCAGAATACCAGTATTGTAGCAAACAACCTACGCAATGAGGATGGCATCTGAAACAAGTTGTTTTCAGTAAGGCACTCATCAAGTGATTTGTCTTCTTCGATCAGGCCTCGCGTCATCGCAGCGTCACGGAACGAAGGATAATGCACACCATTAACAGTCATGAGGTCCGTCCATGATGTCGCTCCAGGGACATGATTCAGGAGAATCCGAAGGAAATAGCGTTCGCCCTCTGCCGGATTCGCAGATACGAGTCTCCTGACCTGGTATACTGAGTTTTTCCTTGGTTGCCAAACTTTATCTGTTGCATTCCACCTATAATACTGTGGAAAGTCGCGATACAAGATTCCTCGAGCTTCAGGATGATGATAGTTGAAGTTAAACCATTCTGTGAGCATTGACTCCTTGATACGCGGACGCTTTAGAACTCGTTCAACCTTGTCTCGTTTATGAAATGAAACCATATGGCAGTTGGGGAGATGACATTGCAACGGCTGCACCGGTGGGTGACACTGGTGTAAGTCAAAGCCGTAGATCCTCCACATCGCTTCTGGAGGACCCACCCACCGGGCCTCTCTATAATCCGTGATCTCATCAACATTTCTGTTGACATCTTTCTTTCCATTTTCTCTAACTGCCACGGATGTTCTGTCATGTCCCTTGTAGATGTACTTAAAAAGATATTTAACAGACTTAATGCTGCTACATGCCTCAACATTGATGTGGCAGTTGAAAGTACATAGCAAGTACGGGTTGTACGGAACAACCCATTGATTGTCCAGCATGTGTCCTCGAATCATTTCCTTATGACCATCATCACGTCTCATGTACATAGGGTATGAATCCTTGCCTTGCGATGTTGAATCGCAAAATGGCCGTGGGTAACGATTCTTGCACGACGAACGGTCCTTTGTGCATGGGCATTCTGGATTAAGCACCCCACACGGCTCGTGCATCATATGCTTTGTCACCATCCTGTAGAGCTCAGGGAACTTCTTCTTGTTTGGCAGCTCCGCACAGATAAGCATGTCATACTGCTCGGGGCATGTGATCTTGGACTTCGTCTGCATTATCAGCAACCAGTGTGCATGCGGCAATCCCCTCTTCTGGAACTCAACAACATATACATAGGCACGTACCTTGCCAAGTATATCGTTGTGCAACAACCGCCGCCTCAACTCCTCCAACTTTGCCCTGAACACCCGAGCCACGAGATCTGGACGGTCCTGGGCCTCTTGTCCTGGATATAGCTCATTCTTTATCTCATCCCAATTCGGATTGCACGTCATAGTGAGGAAGATATCTGGTTTGCCATACTTTCGGACCAGAGCCATCGCGTCCATGTACCGACGCCGCATATCACGGGGACCACCAATGAACGTTGGTGATAGCACAGTACGCTTCCCAACCTCTGTCGCGTCTTCCACCCCCGTACGATAGCTGTCGACCAAACCCTGGTACAGGTCAGCCCTCACAGTATCTTGATTGTTGCGGTAATAGTCAAGACGTGAGCTTTCTATCTTAACATAGGTGTCGACAGCAAACTGCTGGAACAAACGCTTGCCGTATAGTATTGGATTGAAAATCCCAGGCCGCATCTGCAACTTGTAGCAATAGTAATCACACACGGAAACACATTTATTTCTGGCAGAGCCTACACACAGAAAAGTTTCCAGTTAGTACAATGATCCATGTTAATTAGGTAATATTTGATAAGAGTAAATATGCAATTATCCGCATCGTCATCGCCACCCCCTGAGCACGCTCCTTGCGGATTGCTCGGGCTCTGTTAACCTGCTCCTCAGTCACACCAGCTTTGGGAATGCAGCTGTGCCACCCGAACTCTCCTTTTGGAAAGAAGAAAGGGTACGAGAGGGGGTCGTAGCATCCATGATATGACCGAATGCCTTTCCATGACCTATCCTTCCCGTGAAGGACGACACTATTATCAAATTGACCCCGATGCTCACTCCCCTCAATCCAAACGGCAGCAACCTCTGATGTTAAAGGTTTGTTATATACTCTTTGGTCTAGCCGTTGATCAAGGTTGAACTCGATGTGGATATCCGAAAAATTCTCTACCTCTCCCATAGGGCGAAGGTGATCTGAGTAGGGATTAATGCCACTATTGAAGATGACAACCAACTTACGAATGATCTCTCTATCTTTCTGCTCAGTCTTCTCACGGCACTTGCTGAGCCTATAATCAAGATCTGGATCATCGTCGTAGAAATAAAGCTCGAGGTGAGCAGGTTCATACTTTTCTTCTTTGCCGAAGTTCTTAACATTATGGTAAATGGCTCCATCCGCACGGAATGTGTAAATAGGACACTTCCGGGTGTCAATGGTCGCACTATCAAGTTTACAGTACAATGAAGTGAATGAGAACTGGCCATTGAAATATCTGATGTGATCACAAAAATGCTTGGCATCAGTGTCTGAGGCCGTCCACAATCGCATGAGTTCATCCGGGGGTGGGTCGCCAGTGGATAGATGAATATCTCCACAACGGCAGCAAAATCCTTTCGGTTCGGACTCAAACTTCTTTGCGTTGCAAAACTCGCAATTATCCACTGGTTTTAGCATGTGGGTCTCGTCCTTGACATTAGCATAAACCGCACCGAATGGATCCGGTACATCATGTCCGTCGATATCTTCATCATCCATCGCTATGTCGACTTCCACATCATCATCATCATCGTCCTCTATTTATGTTTAGCATAGGTCAAGCGTGTTAGATTATGTTGGATAATATAGAATGGTAATTTAACACGAGATAATTGCGTCGGCCTACCTTGTCCCGCAAAAAAGGTACCCTTCATCCTCTTCCTCGTCCTCCTTGAACACGATGTTGTCATGAGCATCTGATGCAACACATGAACATAGCTAAATATGAACAATATGAACAAGAAGAAAATGCATGTCCCACAAACATTGACCGCTCATCAACGTACCTTCACATATGTCTTTGTGCACACCGCGTGGTGGCATAGAATCAGGCTCGTCAACAATGGTTGGTTGTGTTTGAGTACACCTTTCATTATGAGGTGTTGGTCTAGAAGTCCCTGTGAAAGATGAATGGTTGGTCATACACGACAACAAAAGTGCTGATCGTGAAACAAGTAATTATATTTACCCGCTCCAAAAGCATTAGATGTCGTCATAGGGTGGGATCCCAGAGGGTAGGTTTGCGTGACACCTATATATATTATTAAAACACATTATGGTTAAGTGTTAAGTGTGGATTAGTCACAATATATATGTTGCATTAGTTTACCATTTGCAACGACACACGACTGTGTCGGCTGACTCTCAAAATTATTGTTTTCACCAGTGGTCCCTTTGGCATTCCTCCCAATAGTTGCTTCAAACTCTTGATTACGAAGGTTTCGTCGAGAATTTCTCAATCTTGGAGTCAAGTGGGACGTATGTATGGTGTTGGATAGAAAGGCCTCAGAGGTTTCTCCTTATTGAGGGGGTTCTGGAACAATTGCCTCGACATAAACAGGTGTGCCACCAAAATCGGGGATTTCCATCTGTTCCAATATCCTTGAGGGAGGTTTATCACCAGGCGAGAAGATAAGCTCCGGTTTAAATTGAGGGTTTGCCATGGCAATGGAGTCAGGATGCAAGTTGTTTGCACGTTGTTCCTTAACACTCTTTTTATAGTCACTCTTGGTTTTTCTTCTTCTCTCCACCTTCATAGCCAGCATTGGTAATGCCGTGGGTGCTTTGATCCAATAGGGAAATACTTGATACAACATTTCCATCTATGTAGACCACAGACACACATATACTTCCAATGTTAATTATTCAGCAAATAATAAAAAACTACTATAACCAAGAGTAGAACATGGAAGAGATTACCTCCTCCTTCAACCTTAGCAGGCTCACCATTGTTCAATACGCCATCTACGAAACAACCATCCAACTGTGTTTAACATGTTGTGGCCAACGAAAAATTAATATGGACTATGTGAGGGGTAACCTTGATTATTTGTAGTACCCACAAACAGGCCTTCCATATTTTGATTCCAAATTCCCCTATGTAGCCAGTCACTATTTTCATCATCATCCTCGAGTACAAATTCATCTATATGCATGCATGCACAATTCATTAGATCCTCACTCAGATTGTACATCATCATTAAAACACGACAATGCATGAAATAATACCTTCTGCCTGGGATGCAATTGGTGCATTTAGGTCGCCCGGCACTTTATTCTTCTCAGCCCTCCTCTCTCGTCTCTTCCTGTTTCGCTCATTCCTCTGCTCAGCTGTCATTGATGCGTACCATTCTTTCTCTCTTTGCCGCTTCCGGGCATTTTTGTCACCAACTTTGGTACCTAGCACGTCGGCAACAATACATTATTTCAACCACCACACTCTTGATTAAACAAGAATTTCCTTTCATTGTTGCATTACCTTGAGCACTAATGTTTGTGAGATCTCCAAGAGGTGTCCTACTCTGGCTAGTTCTTGATGGATCCATCAGGACTCCGAATGTTCAAATGTCCTTAACAAAAAAAATCACACCCTCAACATCCATGCACACACAAAAAGTCAACTCAAGGCAGGTTCTGAAACATAGTGAGCGTACTTACTTGTTCCCTCTGATCTTCAGTCAAGTCCTAGCACACTGTTTGGCTGCGTGGGGATCGGAGAGGTCGTCCTCCGAACACAATCCTGTCACCTGCAATTTCAAGTAAGCGGATGCAACATGATGCCTTCAGTATTGTCTTATCAATCCTTGTATAACAAATACTACATAGTTAATTCTCACTAAAACAAATACTACATTTGGTTTAGGCAAATAAATTAAACCTGAAAGATAGCTCATATACACAGTTCAGTTTTGTTATGGGACTGTAGCCTACTACTGGGTAAGCAAGCAAACTAAAGTGATTTTCTTCTAGCACTTCAATAATAGCCTAGCCCCTGAAAACAATAAACTTCATGTATGAAAAATTCATAGGAATACATTCAGGAATTGGCTTCACAAGAGAATGTATAGAGCCTAAGGCTTTACGCCGTGTGTACTTCCATTATTGTGAAGATCTTGTTATACTGTAATATCTAACATGCATATTTAGGTCCATGGTTCATTTATCTTTCAGAATAAAAAGGAATCCTTGTAATTTTAACACATATTATGGAACAATCCTGCAACTGGAGGTGCTTCAATGTGACACGATCAGGGTGAGCTGCAAGGCTGCAACACAAGCAAGCAACATGATGCCTAGGGTTACAGAATAAGAAACAGCAAGTGTCATTCGAATAGGAATAAAAATTATAAATTGAAATTCTCAAAAAATAAAAGTTGTAGAGGAACTATAGGACTACAACTTTTACAAAGGGCGACCCATGTTTTGATGTTTGGTTTGACGGGAATAACGTGACAAAGATATAGTTTTTCTCGGCCCCGAATTACTGTGCACATGAACTTAAACTCAGTTTTTGGCCAATTTGCCCTCAAAATTTGAATGTCTGCCAATTATGAAAAATGTGTTCCCGGAAACAAGAAAAATTTTTATATTGGCAAGATTTGAAGTTCTATAGTGAAATTTGAAGAACGTGCTAGAAAACCATTTCAGCATTATAGAGCTCTTAAGGGGTTTGACCAAAATTTGAGATTTTGACCCAGGGTTCTTTTGCAAAGTTGGTCAAAACTATGCTAAGCATACTTTGGAACTAATCACACTTGATTAACATGACTAATTAATGTGCTTATGTTAATGAAACATTAGGGATGTTACAATCCACCAATTCATTTGGCATTTGAGTGTTATTTTTGCAAAATTTCGTCAAGAGTAATTATTTTTACAAAATCAAAATAAAAATAAAAATAAAACCCCTCGGGAGGGATCCCGGCCATTTCCATTGGAGGCCCGCGCTAACCCACCCTCCGGCACACACACACATGCACGGGTCAACGGCCCAACATGTCCTCCGCGAGTCGTCGTCCTCCTCCCCACGTCGAGACTCCGACGACGCTTCCCCGAGCCGCTCGCGAGTCGCGAGAAGAATAGCTCCGCATCATCGGATCACCTCTCCATCGCAGTTCCATCCAGGCCCCGCTTCCCCTCCGCCATCCAGGCGCTCTCTTCGCCTGGCGCCGCCGCTCCGTCTCCCTATTGCCGGCGCCCCTCTCCGCCTCCGATCTGCGCGCGTCCCCCTCGGCCACCACCTCCGCATCCACCATGCTGGCACCGGCGCGTCTTCCTCCTCAGCACGTGAGTTCCCCTCCTCCCCTCCTCTCTTGATTATGTTGCTATTAACACAATGTTGATTGCACATACTTCTATTTCTGTAGCATACGCACCCCTGCTCTTCTTCTACCTCGGGTGAGGCTTGTGCAAATGCACAGGACTGCAGTGTAGGTGAAAAAAAATCAAATTAGAGTACGAAATCGGGAGAGGAACATACGTGTAGATGAAATTGCAAAGTGGAGTGGACGGCGTGTTGCTGGAGGTGAGGGCGCGTCGGCATTGTTGCTTGAGGTGAGGTCCCTTCATGCCTATATCCTGAAGGTGAGGGTGCCTGCGTCGGTCCTTCGGCGCGGTGTAGGTGAGAGAGCCGGCGTCGATCTGAGCGGCGTGGTGTAGGTGAGGGTGAGGGTGCCGGTGTGGAGGGAGGAGGCAGTCGATCCGTGTGGAGGGCGTGTTACCGAGAGCCGATCTCAGGCGACGCCCACGTGATGGATCGGAGTGCGCGGCGACGTTGTTGGAGGTGTGGGCCGGGCGCCGATACTACAGGCACGGTGAGGGCGCTGGCGTGGAGGGAGTTGCGTGGCGGTGTTGATCCGAGCGGCGGCGGCGATGTTGCTGGCGGAGCGATGCAGATGGAGATCGGAGTCGGAGAGAAAAAAAAGGAAAAACAGGAGGAAGACCCACGTCGTGGGGAGCCGCAGCGGATTTAGCGTTGAAGGGGTGGGACCGGGGAGGCGCGCGGGGGTGATGCGATGGAGACCGAAAAAACGGAGGAGAGGCAGACCCACGTCGTGGGAGCCGCGGATCGGAGGGGCAGACCCATCGCGGGGAGCAAGGTATACTGTGATGTTTTGTCTCCTTTCTAAATTTTTAGGAGTATATATATAGAAGGAGTAGAGATTGCTACTCCCTCCGTCCCTAAATATAAGCATTCTTCGATTTTCGTGACGCACGTTTGACCACTCGTCTTATTCAAAAAATTTATGAAAATGTAAAAATAATTATGATATACTTAAAATATATACGATGATAAAACATATCATAACAAAATAAACAATATTTTCATAAATTTTTTGAATAAGACGAATGGTCAAACGTGATCCGTAAAAGTCAATAAATGCTTATATTTAGGGACAGAGGGAGTAGTAAGTAATATCCTTTTGATCCCGAACCTCACACTACGCGTTACCCACCAGGTCACCATGCTGCTCCTAAATTGTCCTCACCGCCGCCATCTCTGCCGAGCGCCGCTCTTCGCTGTCGACAGGTCGCCGGAGGATCGACAGAGCAAGGGGAATTGGCAGGGCTGGGGCAGGGCACGCCTTCCCTCAGGCTCGGGATCTCCTCTCCGTTCCTCCCACGGTCCCACCCTCCCAGTGCGAGCAGCAGCCGGCCGACCCGGCCCCGTGAGCCGTGACCTTGGCTACAGTCCGTCTCCTAAAATTGGTAGGCTCCCTTGGCACGTGGCCATCTAAACGGAATGTAGTGCTCGATGTATTAACATTCTGAGGGTTGGTACTGATCCGTGCGTGCTCACAATCTTACAGAAGATTAGTAATCTAAAATGCATCAAGCTAACTTGGGGTTGGTTTCTATATGCAGAACAGTTGCATATGTAATTTTATTATCAGCTAGAGTCTACTTTTCATATCAGCAATGGGTTTCTGAAGTTCTCTGTTCGACACTTGTCGACTGTGCTATTGATAGTGATACTATCAGTGACAGTTTGTCACACAAAAAGACATGCATCGGAAGAGTGAGTTCCTATTGTCCTGATTTCGCCTTGCCATCTCTTTCAGTTCTGAGTGTCAATTGATAATAATCATGCTAATACTTGTCAATGGCGGCTTAAATCATATTCTGTACATTAGTCAGCTGCCTACTGGCTTCTGGAACCACTTATCAAGCCATTGGCAATTGATTACAAATTATTACTGGACTCGTTGGTAACCACAGCAGTTTTCTCATACAACCTTATCTATACTATAGTGACTTATGCTACAAATATAAAAGTATACAACAGCCACAGTCTACAATATATTGTACACGTGAAATGCATCTATGCGTGTGATACAGTATCATTGAAAGGAAACTATTATAATGTGATTCTTCAATAAAATACTTTATACCTAAGAAGCATAATATTCAACATCCAAGCAAGCCATCGGTTATCTTGCACAAATGTAGTTAGCGTGGCAAATCAAATGAAGATGCAAATTCTTGCTCCAAACTGTAGCACTCGGATCTCCCAGCATTGACAAGATCGATATGCCCATACAAGTTCTTCTCTCGTGGGCATAACAAAGGCTCAATATCTCCAACTTTTTGAGTCAAACCTTTTCTCAGTCTCTTCGTTCTTAGGAATTGCAACCTCATCTCTACTTCTTTCATAGTTGGTCTATCTCCTCCTTTGACCCTTAAGCATGCTTCCGTTAGTGAGGTGATTTCATTAATCTCTTCCTAGTCCGCCTCTTCCACAACTTGTGAATCCAATATTTCTACAAGAGACCCCGCTTGAAGTCCTTCAATGAAGTAATGTGATAGGCTTTGTTTAGCACCTACATCATTGATGAAAATTGGCTTCTTTCTTATCAAAAGTTCAACAAGTATTACTCCAAAACTATATACATCACTCTTTTCAGTAAGTTGGCCAGTATGATAGTACTCTGGGTCCAAGTAGCCGAACGTTCCTTGGACAATTGTAACCACATGAGTCTCATCAAGTGAAAGAGATCTCGAAGCTCCAAAGTCTGAGACCTTTGTGGTGAAGTTGTCATCCAAGAGTATATTTGAAGATTTAACATCCCTATGGAAAATTGGTATTGTCGCAGCTGAGTGTAGATAAGCAAGTGCCCCGGCTGCTTCCATTGCAATCCTAATGCGATCATCCCATGAAAGCAAGCATTTTACTGTAGTATCAGTGTGAAGAAGTTCATATAGAGTGCCATTTGAAATGAACTCATAAACCAGCAAGGGCACCTCATCTTCTAGGCAGCAACCAAACAGTTTCACCACATTGCGATGGATGATTTGAGACAAAATGACAACCTCATTGATAAACTGATCTATCTCTATTTGTTCCACTATTTTAGATTTTTTTATGGCCACCACACGTTGGTATGATAGAATCCCTTTATAAACCGTGCCATGTCCTCCACGACCAAGAACACGTGCTGCATCAAAGTTGTTGGTTGCCTCCTCTAGTTCCTCCAATAAGAATATCTTTGTTTTGCTTGTAGCATTTTCATCTGAGATTAGTTGTTCCAATAGTAGACCTTGATTTTTCTTGAAGTATGCTCGCCGGATTCTCTTTTGGATGCCTTTCTTCCACTTATTTGTGATTGTAATTACACCCAATGCAATAACTATGGAACCAAGGCCACAACCAGTTCCAATTGCAATACCTATATATATGCATTAGTTGTTATGATGAAATAATGTTAATGTTTACAATTGCAAGGGCATTTTGTTTGATATGACTCACCTAAAAGAAGATTCCGTTGCTTAGTTGATGTAACACACCGCCTCTTTATATAATCAAACTCTTTACTACGAGGGCATGGTGTGCACTTATAGCCCCCAGGTAAATTTTGGCATGTACCATTGCAGTAGTTTGGCAGTGAGCATTCATCAATATCTGTAGAAAATTTATTTGCTATTCAATATATATATTGGTGATCATAGATATATGCTTGCATTACTAGATTCTGAAAAGAAACCTCCTGTTTGAATCTGCCTGGTTTGGTTTATAATATCTGACTAAAAAGTGTAACGATGTTATGTGAATTTATTAAATTTCCACCATTTTTCCAGTATGGGGTATGATAGCGCTGTGGAGCATACTGAAGGTGAAGGCGGAGGGGGATGTACCTGTGCAGTTGTCCCGTATGTACGGATTCCCCTTGTAGCCAGTAGAACACTTGCAACGATAACCCATAAACATTTTCCCATGGATTACAGGTAGGCAATCGCTGTTTTTACTCTGGCATGCATACTTACTATAGTTTTGCATAGCTTGCTGACAAGTTAAATTGCTTACCGCCCATCTAATAACTATGTCATATTCCATAGAAAAATCGAATCGATCTTCCACAGGGCCCTCGACGTAGTAGCCTCCATTTTCGCTGATCTGTGAAACTATTATTTCTTTCCCCGAGCTTGCATTGTTTAGCATGTTGCTGACCGTTAGAGTCCCGTCTTCTACTGACACTCCAGTCACGTGATACGGGGGAGCATCATCTCCTAAGCTAAGAAGCGTGTCACCTGATGCTGTACAGTTGAGTTGGAACCTTTTATTTCCAAAACAATCTTCTTCTAGCCCGAAAGGGAAGGGAATGAGCATGTTTCCACATGACCTCTTACACTGCTCTTTAGGCTTGGGGTTATAATCTGATCCACAATAGATCTACAGAGTAAGAACAAGAGGATTGAAATTAAATATGCTAAAGAGAAAAATGCAAAGCACAGGGTGTACCTTGTGGCGTGCATCCTTCAGAAAGGTAAGCATTAGACGTGTAATAATTACTGTAGCTGTGGCAGTTACAGGTGTAACCTCCAAATGACTCATTTCTACGATAGCTGTCGGTGGTACAGGCATAAGTTGCGCTGTTCATTTGCGCACTTTCGCAGCTTAGTTGCGCTGTTCATTTGCGCACTTTCGCAGCTTGGTTTGTCCATGATGGAAACATCAAGTAGAGCGCTATAGATGTTGCTTGCATTTGTCCAACTTGAGAAAAGATCAGTTGCGTTACGCGTGTAATAATCTTCGTCCGACATGAAAGCCATGATGCCATGGTGCAGAGGATCTGATGGTGCTGCCATACTACTAGCCCGAACAATTGTTGCCTGAAATCCTGAGATGTCGTTTTGTAAACTGATGGAACAACAACCAATCCCAATGCAAGGCCCTTGATTTGGCAATACCTTGCCGTGGCATCTACTCGCGCAGGAGCCGATGGGGTTTCTCACATGGTCGAACAAGTCGACATCGAAATCACAGCCGACGACGAAGAAATAGTTCTGACTGGAGATAAAAGTGCCCTTACTGGGGGCATCCCAGGATATAATGTTGGTGTAATTTGCACCTGATATATTGAAGAAAATAGGGACGAGAACTGAGGTAGCGACCATGTCAATGATCTGGGTTGTGCTGTTGCCCAGAAACAACTTTGGAGGTTGAGTGATGTTGTTGCAGGTAAGCTCGAAGCCTTGTCGGAAGCAGCCGGCTCCTATGCCGAAGGGGTAGGAGATGTTGACACCCCCGCAGCTGGAGGGGCAGTGAGCTAGTGAGGCAGCGAACGGGATATGCAGCAATCCTCCGCTACCGGAGGCTGCGGCTGCAGGCAGCATGGCTGCCAAGCACGCCAGGACGAAAGCCATGGCGCAAACTATTACTCTGGACGAGCACATCGTTACGCCAACAATCAGCTTGCCTGAGTGTTGGTGTTGGTGTTCCGGCTTACACGGTAACCACTAACCATTCATGTTCTTATAAGCAGCACAGGTTTCGTGCACATGCTAGGACTGTAATACTGTATGAAGGCGTCCCTGGTGAGCAGAGTCGCTGACCCGAAGTCGTCGCCCGCCGGGTCAATCATGCGCGACTCGCCCAACGTGCGGTGCGGTCGCTAGCTCAGCTGGATGCTGAGTGCTCTGGTAGTTCTGTATCCTTGTTCCCAGCAGACAAATCTGTAGCACGAAAATTGAAGGATAATAAATCTTGCACATTGAGTGTAGATACCCACTTTTTTTGTATACTCAACACATAGGAGTTCTTATATTAAAACAACCAAACTATATCTTCTCAAAGAATCGTCTAATTACATCGAGGTTCTCAAAATTTCTTATATTTGGTCTCTAACTTGTTGCCGTGCTAATACAATCCTCATATATATATAAGGCCATCCATGTCACTGAAGTAGAGATTCGATCATTACACACAAGTACACGTAGAAACTATATGAATCTAGGTTTTTGAGTTCAATGCTGAGCTATAGTTTAGTAACAAGGAAACGTGCACAAGCGTATTGCTTGCCTGCTCCTGCTGTAGATTCTCAATGGGGAATCACGAGAGCGAGTCAGTCAAGACAACATGCATGAACCGGAGGACGGTGTCACGTTGGCGTGACTTGTGTCATTGTGTGAGGGGTCACGTGTGTCCTTGGGTCGTCGACTGCTCGACTCGTCGTGTACGTGGCCGGCGCGGACGACGGTGCGACGACAACACGGCTTTCTTCCTGCTGCGCCGACTCCAGTCTCCCGGTCCTGACGTAGCGATGATGTCCAACTGCCCTTGCCCACGCCGCCGACGACCACGACTTCGGCCTCGACCGATGACACCGAGATCAAGAATGCACGTCTTCTGTCTTCACTTCAAGGGCCGGGCAGTTTCCGCCATCCCGGTCTTCCATACCACACACGGCAGTGCTGCTACAAGTATCCACGGGACCAGTTGTTCTCCTTCCCCGTGTTCTCACGATCGACCCGAGACCGACGCGTCATCGCGGAATAGTGCTTGCCGTGTCGTCGTTAGGTGTACATTCCGCTCGCTAGCAGTTGCCGGCATGATGCTTTTCACAGCCCTTGATGATTATGAATTGACGAAATTGGTCGAGAAATCTGAGATGCATTGGTCGTGCTTCAGACTGTTGAGCACAGGGACGAGTACACGCTGCTGTTCTGGAAACCATGCATAATTTCTTTGTACAATAAAAACTCAAAAGAGAAGTGGAGTATTGTGTACGCGCACGTGAGAGTGAGACCGTGGGATTGTGGGAAGTTCTGCGCACGCGCGCGGACCGTGTGGTGTTACCGTCCAGGCATCGACTAATCGATCACAACTCACACACGAGGAGACGACGGTGTAGGACCGGCTGGCTGAAGAGTCCTCCTGTACATCTGGACGGCAGTGAGTGACAGATGTGAGCTTCGTCCGACGTGCGTGCATGTGCCGCTTGTTGGCTTGTGACCTTAGGTCGGTCTTCAACGCTTGCAGCCCCGCCCGCTTGCCACACACGGGCACACCGCCACAGACCAACTTCTGCAACCTTTGCACTAGTTCCACCGGGCACTGGGCACCGGCCACATCCCCCTATGCGGCCGCGGGTGTGGACGCGAACCATCTTGTACTATCCTTTTGAGCCCGACCTCGCGCAGTCGCGCTACGTCGCTCCTAGTCCTCAGTCCTCACCACTCTTCGTTGTTTTCAGGTCGCGGGAGCGTCGATAGAGCAAGCGGAATCGGCCGGCGGGGCGGGGCGGGGGGCTCTTGGGATCTCCTCTCTCCGCTCCTCCCACGTCGACCCGTACAATCCCAACACGATGCCTTGGTTATTACTGTTGTCTCCTAGCACTACGTGAAAAACAGATATTGGTAACGGGCGCGGATGGTCATTGGTAACGGGCAAAATGTCCGTTACCGATCAAGCATTACAAATAAGCCAACAAATGTAACGGGCCGCTACCCGTTACTGATGACCCATAATTGTAACGGGCGTCGAACAAAGACCATTACCATAACTACTTACCGGTCACCTGAAATGGCTGTTTCTCCGGGCCCACCGTAGCCTTTGGTAACGGGCGCAAATACTGGGCCCGTTACTCTTAACACGTATTAGTAACGGGTGTCTAACAAAGACCGTTACCGAAACTAGTTACCGGTCACTTGAAATGTTTGTTTCTCTGAGCCCACATGGACCTTTGATAACGGTTACAGCAACCGAGCCCGTTACATGAGCTCAATATCGGAGTCGTTTGCTGTGGACACATGTCTCCACGAAAGGAGACGCATTTTTTTGTACGCGCGTCTCCTCTGTCTGGACGAAAGGAGACGCGTGCTCTGGACGTGCGTCTCCTCTGTATCGACGAAAGCATCAACTTCTAGGGCCCACCGGTCAGTATTAGTAACGGGCCTTTATGCGGCCCGTTACAGTTTTGTCATACTTGTAACGGGCGTTCGTGAAGCCTGTTACTCACGGATCATTTTTTTGTAACGTGCCTTACTTAATGCCCGTGACCGATACGTAGGGCACCTATAGTAACCTGCCCATTTTCTGGCTACATCCCGGAACCAGTCAGGATTTGGCAGCCACCAGATCAGGGGCTGCATCCTGGAAACAACCAGGATTTGGCAGCCACCACAACAATGCAAGGAGGCATCACAAACACATTCTCATCACATATATACACAAGCAAGATCACATATATATATACACAATGCGAGAGATCACATCACGTTCCTCATCAGATCGACATGCATGCTAAAGTTTCAAGTTCGTCATCGGTGCTTTTTGTTTGGATGGAGTCCTGAGAAAACTGTCTAAACCAGGCAACATCTGACCCCAGCCAAGCAGGTTTCTCAGGCAGTACTAAACTAGCTTGAATGCAGCAAGTTTCAAGTTTGTCAGGCCGTACAATGAACTCACGGTGCACCATTATAGAGGTTGCCGTTTCGGTCGAGGATCTCCTTAACAATGTACTCGCACAGCATCTTCCGGATCGGCTTTAGATCTTCTGTAGAAACATTTAGGGCAGGTTTGAAATCCTGCAAAATAATAAAATAATTATGAGAATACAAGTACAAATCAGTTTCTAAAATCAAATGGAGAATATGAGCAGAGACAAGGGTGAGAGCATTATCTACTTATAGCGGCCTTCTTGATGTGAGGTATGTCTTCGAGTAGTTTGAACATATTGAATGCCACATGGAATCCATGCAAAAAGGACCCCGATGGCTGCTGAGCATACTGTGCATCGAGGTACCAAAATGACAAGTTAATTCAGTACCAAATTGGTATGAAGGGACCATAAAAAAAACCTGGGTCTTACAGTGATATTTGGCTTGTGCTTGAATGTTAGATTGGATTTTAGCTTTTTCTTGTTTCCTTTCATCACTTCGTCCTTTGGGCAGGGAGAGGCTCTGCATGATCAGCAATACCGATTAGAAACACTAAGAGATTGAATTTTGTGAACAAAACCTACAAGGTACGGACCAATTCACAAGCGCTCGGAGGTCTTCAAACTTTCGCGCGGGATGATGTTTTGCAGAATCTAGATACCAAACCTCTTTGAACTTCATACAGATGATCAGTGTTACATAGTGGCCACCGGTGCAGAAGGCACCCACCACGTAGTCATTCGTCATTGCATTTGCCAATGCTTTTGTTACAAGGGTAGACTGCTTTTCAATCTTTGTGGTCGTGAGAAGCTGTGGATCCAAAAACCCAACACTGATCTTCATCTCCGCTGCCTTGTCCATCATTTTCCTACAAAAAATCCAAATGTTAGCATGCATGAACTTTGTGGTCAAAATTAAAGAAATATCTATTTTGATTTTAAGGCACTTACAATGTCCACAACCTCAAGGTCTCATCCAGAGCAACCAGGGTTATAAGGTCATACACGTGACTGAATGCAATATTTAACATTAAATCACCAGGAACATGAAAGGAGTCTTCAGGCAACTTTGCTGGAAAACTAAGTTTATCCTTACTGTGTTCCATGGCGTAAGCATACAACCTGGCACAATTCGGTCCAGCAGTCTGTAAGTCCGTTTCTGACAACATAGGCACAGCAGGCTTGTATTTTGGATCCGGTTTTTGACCAAAAACAGTTAAGAAGCTCATCTCTAGGCAGAGGTTTACTGGCCCCCTTCTTCTGTGGTGGCTGCTGCTCAGGCGGAGATTGCCTGTCCTCCGCCTGTCGCTGCTGCTACTTAGGCGGAGATTGACTGTCCTCCTCCTGCTGTTGTCGATGCTCCTGCTGCGTAGTTTTGCTGATTTGCTGCTGCTTCTTAGGCGGAGATTGCCTGTCCTCCTCCTGCTGCGTAGTTTTGCTGATCTGCTGCTGCTTCTTAGGCGGAGATTGCCTGTCCTCCTGCTGTTGTCGATGCTCCTGCTGCGTAGTTTTGCTGATCTGCTGCTGCTACTGAGCTTTCTCTTGCTGACGCTGAGCTGCAGTACATCCATCTGATGTTGTACCCCTACTACCTGATGTGGGAGCAGGGTTGGTATTTCTCGTAATGGGTGGTACATGGATCCTGTTCTTTGACCATTGGATCCTTTGACAGAGAGCCTCAGCTAGGGTTGTTACTTCATCCCCCTAATTGGTACAGGCAGAGGGTAGTGACCCGTATTGCCCCACACATAACTAGGTTGCACCACAGCATACCCATCCTGCACTGGTACTGTATGTAGAGTCTTTTGCAATAGAAAGACAGTGGCTAGTGCGAGCTCCACTTTATTCCTGAAGCCATCCAAAAGGCTGCACTTGGTTAGCTCTGTCAGCTTATCTATTGTGTCCAGCATAGGTGATCGACTATCAATGTGCTGTTGATTACCTTCGTCCTCGCTGACATGCCAATGGTCTTCCTCTCTGCCACATGCTTCTTCTTCCTCACTGTCACGCACATCTTCTTCATCGAGGCCATGCACATCTTCTTCCTCGCTGCTACTGACAGGTGGTGATTGGGGAGGACGATGAAGTACATTTTTCCGTATATCAAAGCCTGATTCTTCTAGAATGGATACAATTCTGGTGACTACTTCACCAACTAGGTCTTCCATCTGCGGTCCAGCCTTCTTGTTCCTCTTCTTCCTGTACATTCCAGCAAACTCTTCACCAAACCCTTTACCCCAGCCAAGTGAACTAGACACGCCTCGGACTCGACCTTGATGCTCTGGAGTCTCAAGTGTTGTGGTGAGGATATCATTCTCCCTAACCCCATGGAAAGAACCATCGCTATCCTAAGCTGCAAGTGTTTTCACCCTAGTTGCTACCCCCACCACCGCAGGGTTAATGAATGTTATGTCTCTGCTTCCTTCACTAGTGGTCTTCCTCTTCCCTACCCTTGCCCGCAGATAAGGCCTCGAACGTCCAGAAAATTGGTCCCAAGGGTTCTGTTTTCCTTCTTCAGCTAGCTTTGCATCCTCTTCCTCCCACTCTTTCCTTTTACGAACATAACCTTTTCTGCCCGTCCTGTGTGGCTTATCATGCAATGCTCTCTTTTCTTTCATCCCCTGGCTCAATCGCTGAAATCTAGGAGAATTGGTTTCCTGCACAAACACGGTCCAGTCTTCTGGCTGCAAAAAGGCATGCTTCACAAAGGGAGTCTCCTCTTGGCTCATAAATTTTTTTCTTAAATGGGTCTTGACCCACCGTTGCAAGGTTCCAATCTCTGACATAGCTGCCTTAACTGCCTTCTTGTGAACAGATTCAGCCAGATTGGCTGGGTAATCTAGCTTTTCCTCTAAAACTGTGAACAGCTCTTCCTTCTCAATTGCTGAGAGATCTTCAACTGCCTTGTTGATTGACACCCTCTCTCGAGTAATGAGGCCACAGACCAATACAAATCTATCCCTCGCAGCATCTGGGGTAGACCAATAATTATTATCAAGTCCAGTTGCGGTCAACTTGTCTTCTGGCCATTTGGTTTGTGTGCTTGACCCGCGGGATCGAGTACTACTCGCAGCAGTATGTGCTGAGTGACCCTGTGAAGAAGGATCACCGTGGATAGGCTGTGAACAAGGTTCACCGTCGATGGGCTGTGATGGTGCACTGGAGGTAGAGGAGTTTGGTGTTGTGGGAGACTGCATAGATGATATGTCAGGTCGTCAGTAGAGCAACATAAGCTAGACTGAAAACCTAAACAAAATAAGATAAATTCTTATTCTCTGACAGGCAAAATAGTTGATATTAGCATACAGGTTGGGGATAGGTGCTAACCATTTTGACAGGGTGAAGCAATATGCTTATATATCAAAGCTGAGACTAAATTCCTTCAACTGCTTCCTTGTCCAAATTCAGCAGCAATGAATTGTGTGTTCCATGTGTACATGCAACAAGAGGAAAAAGTAATTAGAATTAAAGTATGCTAACAGGTCCAAAGCATAACTGTCGATCTGGTACATTCGAAGCATAACAGAATTTCAACAGTTCATATAAGTTCATCTGTAAGAAACAATTTATGCAAACAGACTTGGAGCAACAAAATTCATCCGTCAAATCCACAGCCAATCAATTAAAAATGAACTATTAAGGCATGCTGTACCAATGCAGGCAATTCCAGGAGAATAATCCTATGTGAACAACTGTATAGTAGTATGTCTCCCTAATCCACCTTGACAGGAATAGCAGATTGGGTGGCCGAGCAGAGAGAGGGCGTTGGGGGTTCAAGCAGCACTAACCTCTGTCACGAATGAAGTAGTTGTTCTCGTGGTGGTCGGAGAGGCCCGATCCGCGTCGCCTTGTTGCCTGAGGTGGCCAGCTCGTCGTCGTGGCTGGGGATGCAGGATCCGCGTCACCGTCTCTAGGTTGGCCGGGACCCTGTCCGCACACCAGTAACCGCGTCCTCGTCACCGTCGTCACGGCTGGAGCCGCTTCGCCGACGTCACGCCGGGAGCAGTGGGGCTGGAGAAGAGCAAGGCTGCGGCGGGGAGAGCGGCGGCGGTGGGCTAGGGCTGGAGAAGGAGCAGGACGGCGGTGGGGAGAGTGCTGGCATGGTGGATCTGTTTGAATTAGACTCCCGAGTATATGTCCCCTGCGCGCGTGTTACTATGTTCACGGAAATTACTGGCTTGCCCTTGAATGGCTCTCTTATGGAATTGGAATTCCATGGGCATTATAGTCAATATAGGTGGGAAATTTTGAACACCGCGCGCAAGGTTTGCCTGCTGACGCTGACAATGGATAGTCATTGCCGACGCTGGTTTGTAAACCCGCGTTGCTTCGTCGGCAGGTATCTTCTTTATATAGGCTGCTGACACTGACGCGTGGGCCCGACACTATTTTTTAGAAATGAAACTCGCATCCATCAAATATTAGAGCTGGTAAAACAGCGCTTAAAAATTCATTAAAAATAACATCAATTCATATTTGGACATTTAGTATTTTAATAAAATATCAACAGTCACACTTGTGTACCTAACATTCTTATAATTCGAATATACTTCTCATGATTGTGATATAATTTTGGTACCTAAACTTGTCATAAAAAATTCAAATGGTTTTGATAAAGGAAGAATATACTTGTGTACAAATGACTACATCTCTCACATAGTTTCCTAGAATGTTGCTTGAACATTGAAGTTTTTCACACTTTGCAACATGTTCGATCTCGTACGCATTTGAAATTTTAACACAAGCATGTGTTCACCTTAAGATCACGAAATGCAAAGTTTCATTACTAATGGTTGTGGAAAACAAATATTATTTCTATGTTGTACTTACAAAGAACAAGATAAAGGCATATAAACATTATTCACGAAACGAAATATACACAAAACAATGAAATTAATGAAAAGATGGGGATTTTAGAAAAAACTAGGAAAAAAACCATCAAATTTGGACTAAGTACGACTGAGAAATACATGTTACAAAATTTGACTGCAGATTAAAAGGAGAAATGAGAACTGTTCTACATTCCAATCGAACTGAGGGGGTGGTTAACCCGCGTCTCATTTGCCCCTCCTACGCCCACCCAATAGAACAGAGGAGGAAGCAGACTAGCAGAGGCCACCGCCGCCGTGCCCGCTTTGACATCCAAGAGGGCACCCTAGGCCTCTAATGCGGCAAATGAGACCACCACAACCTTCGATTTGACTCAGAAACGTGACAAATCAAATCTTGTGGATGCGACACAGAATATGTAATAATTTACATTCAAGATACATAATTTTTATTGATGCTTCCGCCTACATCCTGATGTTCATCTTGCTGACGGCGTACTCCACCGCGACGCTGAATCCACGCGTCCAGAGGTCGAACTCATGACGGATGCGACACTCGGCGCTGCAGTAGTGGATGATCCCTGGGTCTCCGGCCCGTAGCGCCTACATCCCGCTGCCCAAATGCAGACGTGGGGATTCTAGACGGGCAGCAACGGAATGTCATCGTCACCGTCACGAAACCAGTACCACCACGCAATGTTATGGAGATCCCGGCGGACGAGGTAGCGCAGCCGGTGCAGGTTGTGGTTCTTCCAGCGCCCGTCAGGGGGCGACGGCCCGCCGCTGATTTTGTGGAGTAGTGCCATCGCTTCGGGGTCCGCAGCGTTACGACGGTACTTCAGCATCACTAAGAAGTACTTCGGACCGGCGTTTTTGGCAGCGGCCTTTCCGACGAGCTCCAGACCCTCATCGGGATTCCGCCGCCTCATCAACCTCTCCATCCCCTCGAAGCATAATACCTCCGGATGTTTGGCAAGGTGGAAGCGCTCCTCCAACAAGGACCTGACGTAGCGATTCTTGCACTCTTGACGAAGCTCACGCAGCGACACCTGCAGGAGTACCTCATCCGAGTCGCAGATGCGACGGAAGGTGACACAGACCCGATTATGAAGGATCAGGAAACGAATGACGGGCTCACCCTTGATGCAGCGGAGGATGATCTGGGTGACCAGTTCATTTGGCAGCAGCTCCATGAAGCACACCGCGGCCATAAAGGAGAAGGGAAGGAAATGGAAAGGCGACGGGATCTGGAAACTGAAATACGACGGGGTTTGGAAATTGAAATGCGACGCGGCCATTTATAAAAACCCATTACTAATAATTTGGAACATGAAACGCGACGCGGTTTGGCTGCTGACGCGTGGGCCCGACAACTGCCCCTGCCCCTCCACCTTCCCGCGAAATTGAAATGCGACGCGTGTTTTTGGATGGTTTTGCTTCAAAAAACGGTTCCCGAGGCATAGGGGGACGTGGGGCGTGGGAAGGAAGGCGCCCTGACGGTTCACGTCTTGTCATCATAAATCCCCGACTGCTGGTTGCTCCGTAATCATATTGTTTCTTTCGCTTCATCTTCTTCCCCCTCGCCATCAAAAAACCACAACCTCCGATCAACGAGAGATCACACCAACAAGGAGCGAGAAGAGCATGGCGTCGGGTGACCCGTCGGCGAAGCGGGGACGAAGAGAGGATGACGACGACGAAAGCCGCCATCGGAGGAAGTTGACCATCAAGGAGAAGGGGAAGGAGCCGGTGGCGCCCAAGGAGAAGGAGAAGAATGAGGCCGCCGACATCAGCTTCGCCGTCGAACTGCTCCAGGGCGCGATCATGAAGCTCTGAGATGTTGGCCAAGCATTCAAGATCGAGGCGCCTGAACATAACAAGGATGGCAGTGTTAAGGGTCTCGCCTTCAGGATCCACGTGTTGGCTGAAAAGCTTGAGAAGCTCCCCGTGGTCCAGCGGTCTCTTCTCGGTGATGACGGCTCCAACGGCGGCGGCGACGGCTCCGACGGCGGTGACGACAGCTCCGACGGCGGGACTCCGACAGTAGCGACCGACTAATTGATCCACTCATGTACCATTAATAATGTGTTTGTGATTATTGTGTGTTCGTCAGGTTGTTGGACTGCTTAGTTTGTCGATCATGAACTGCTTAGTTTGTTTGTCGATCATGAACTAGTTAGTTTGGTTGTTGGATTTTGTATATATGTCATGAACTTGATCTAAGATAAGGGGGCAGATCCATCTGCGTCGCCTACAGTATCTGTTCCTCCTGTGATGAACTCGATCGTGGAGACAATGGATACTCATCACCGACGCTGGTTAGAAAAATCACGTCGCCTCGTTGGTAGGTAGGTCCAGGTGGTTATCTTCTTTATATAGGCTGCTGACACTGACGCGTGGGCCCGACACTATTTTTTAGAACTGAAACTCGCATCCATCAAATATTAGAGCCGGTAAAATAGTGCCTAAAAATTCATTAAAAATAACATCAATTCATATTTAGACATTTAGTATTTTAATAAAATATCAATAGACACACTTGTATACCTAACATTCTTATCATTCGAATATACATCTCATGATTGTGATATAATAATTCTAATAACATCTTAGTTTGCTCCAAAAATTCTACAAATTTACGTGGAAACATAATTTTGGTACCTAAACTTCTCATAAAAAATTCAAATGGTTTTGATAAAGGAAGAATATACTTGTGTACAAATAGCTACATCTCTCACATAGTTTCCTAGAATGTTGCTTGAACATTGAAGTTTTCCACACTTTGCAACATGTTTGATCTCGTACGCATTTGAAATTTTAACACAAGCATGTGTTCACCTTAAGATCACGAAATGCAAAGTTTCATTACTAATGGTTGTGGAAAACAAATATTATTTCTATGTTGTACTTACAAAGAACAAGATAAAAGCATATAAACATTATTCATGAAACGGAATATACACTAAACAATGAAATTAATGAAAAGATGGGGATTTTAGAAAAAACTAGGAAAAAAATCTTCAAATTTGGACTAAGCACGACAGAGAAATACATGTTACAAAATTTGACTGCAGATTAAAAGGAGAAATGAGAACTTTTCTTCGTTCCAATAGAACTGGGCCCTACTCCTATTAGAGACGCGGGATGGTTAATCCTCGTCTTATTTTCCCACACAAACTGTTCTTCATTCCAATAGAACAGAGGAGGAAGCAGAGGACGCCGCAACCTTGGATTTGACTCAGAAATATGAGAAATCAAATCTTGCCTATCAATAACCGATTGGACGAAACTTTACACGATAGAAGAAGACATTATATTCGTAACGAAGCCTACATTCATCACTACAGAAATACATGCAAAACCCCCTCCGGCTCGGCGCCATACCGCAGAATGCTTTGCCTGCGCAATGTTGAATGTTGCCTCGCGCCGCCGCCGTTGGCAGCGTCGGCCGGCGGAGGCCACGGCAGAGGGCGACACTCCTAATTTGCCAAGCCAGATTGACCCCATGATGCCAGAAATCTAGGGATTGCACATTGTTGATCAAACAAGGACGCCACTGCCCTTGCTCCTCGCCCTCAACCTGTTTCATGTACGCAATTGCAGTGGTGTCAGCGTCGGCCCCGCTGTTGGCTCTGTAGAGGAAGACGACGGCCACATAGGCTGTCCCTCTGTGCCCGTCTTTGGCAGCGCGGTGGAGCTCGTCGAGGAGAGGCTGAGGGCTGCGGTTCCTACCGAAGATGTCATCCATCCCGGTGAGGAAGCAGTCCACCGGGTTGCCGGCTGCAGCCAGGCTACGAAGGAAGACGTCGTAGCCGATGTGGTCGTTGTTCTGCATCTGCTCGACTGAAACCCGATCCAGTGCCAGGTGCCTACCGACGTCTCTGTCACGGCAGGGGCGGAGCATGTCCTTGCAGGTTGCCCGTAGGCTGCAGAGGTCCTCCATAGGCCGATTCAATGTCGCACCGACTCGGCCAACGATGATCGCCAGCACCTCCGCCGGGAGTTCCGCGAGCGACCGCGGGTGCTCCCTCGAGGCCATGAGTGCGGCGGAGGGGCACGACGAGGAGTGTAGGCAGTTGTGGTTTTCTCGCGGGTAGATGAAGGGGTTGGGGCAACGGTTATTTATTTTGGAGAGAAGATACAGGAGACGCGTCTTAGGCATCTTAGGCAGTATCTTAGGCATCTTAGGTAGTATCTTAGGCATCTTAGGCAGTATCTTAGGCAGAATATATAGGCATCATATATTACAGAAAGGAGATTCAAATTCCACCAATACACATCCTATATATATTACAAAAAGGAATCCATTTCCAGCAATAGACATCCCTGCATTTTACAAAAAGGATCGGATTCAGCAGAAATCAATCTTGCTTCTTTTTCTTCTTTGATTTTTGTATATGGATCTTTTCACGATGGTCACTTCGCAAGTATGGTGTTTTGTCAGCTCTCAAGACTCGGGGTATGTATGAAGTGTAAAAGGATGGACTTTCATCAAACTGGTTGTATTCCTCCTCCTCAACAACATTTTCAACCCCAACAATCCTTTTTTTTCCAGGCAAAACCACACTCCAGTTATTCTTTGCAAGGTCAGATACATAGAACACTTGCTCAACATTCTTGGCGAAGACAAACGGTTCGGTTTTGTAACCAAAGACCCGGAGATCAACACTAACATAACCAAATTTGTCCTTGATCATAGCTCTCTTCGCATTGGTGACCTATCTACACCGAAACAAGGCTACCATGAATCCTACATAATCAAGCTCCCAAATTTCCTGTATTTGACCATAATATGTGGCTGTGTTCTTCTTATTGTCGACGGCCCGTACACGCACACCACTATTTTGATAGACGCTCTTGGCATCCTGGGCCATGGTGTAGAACATGTATCCATTGATATCCATTGCTTGATATGTTGTAACAGTGAATAATGGCCCTGCTGCCAGTTTTCTTAGATTGTCGGTTATAGCAGCGCTGCCACTCTGCTGGACATAATCTCAGAGCCACCTGTTGAGGCATTGCATGTGCCTCTTTGCAACCCAATCCTCAGTACAGCCAGGGTTTTGTTCACTTAGTTGTTGCTTGTGCTCATTGCCAAATGGTGTAACCTCTACGGTCTGTTCTATCACGGTGAAATGAGCCTTCCTGAAGTCCTCTGGGTGCGGAGTGATTGACTTTTTCCCCAGGGTCCCAACACCTGAAAGCCTACCTTCATGCCGTGAACGAGGCACACCAATGGGGTTTTGGGGGTCCATATAACCCCTGGCCCACTCCACTGCTTCGATGGTCTCATAGCCATGAACAATCGCTCCCTCCGGAAATGACCTGTTATGTACCAATGATTTGAGGAATCCAAAGTACCTCTCATATGGAAACATCTGATGAAGGTAAGATGGGCCAAGGTACCAGATCTCCCTCGCGAGGTGTGTTGTTAGATGCAGCATGAGATCAAAGAATGATGGTGGGAAGGTAGCTTCAAGCAGGCATAGGGTCTCGAAATGCCTCCTCTCTAAGTCCAATAGTTTTTCCTCATCAATCACCTTCTGTTCTATTTTATTGAACAATAAACACAAGCTCGTGACTGCGTCGCGAACCAGTTCTGTCTTGATACCTCTTAGTGCAACAGGAAGAATAGATGTCATCAACACATGGCAATCATGAGATTTCATCAAGTTGAAATTCATTTTCATGTCCTTCACCGACACTAGCCTCTTGAAGTTTGATGAGTAGCCTGAAGGTACTTTCAAACCATGCAAAAACTCACAGAATTTTTTTCTCTCTGCCTTTGACAAGGTGGTTGCAGCAACGGGAAGGTCCATCCCCGTGTTTGTTTCCTCTGCATAGAGCTCCGGCCTAATGCCCATTTCTTTAAGATCCTCCCTTGCATTTTTATGATCTTTTCCTTTCGACTCTGTTGTAGCAATATTCCCAAAGTAGCTTCACACACATTCTTCTTGACGTGCATGTTGTCAATCGAATGACGCACATCCAAAAGCAGCCAATACTCTAGCTCCCATAGAATTGATTTCTTGTTCTACATTCCTCGCCCATCTTCTTCTTCTTCTTCACCATCTCGCTTCTTTCTTTTGCAAAGTTTCTTTTCAGACAATTTGGGTAACTCCTCGATAGTTTCGACGTCCTTGACTTGCAAGTGGAGCAGATCTCCAGTCACATGCATTGGCGCCTGTCGATTCTCCTTTTCCCCATTAAACTGACAATCCATGTCCCGGTAGGCATGTTTCTTGCTGAGGAAACGACGGTGCCCCATAAATGAGAATTTTTTTGAATTTCTTAGCTACACTGCACAAGTTTCTTCCAAGCAGTGTGGGCAAGCTGCACCTTTCCTTTTACTCTGGCCAGAAAGGTTGCGGTGAGCCGAGTTGTTGTTGATGGTGGTGAACAACATGGCGTGCAATGTGAACTCCTCACGGCCGAACTCATCCCAAACCTCCTTCACACCAGGCTTTCAAAGTATCTTCAAGTCATCAACTAGTGGCCTCAAGTAGACATCAATACGGTCGCAAGGTTGCTTTGGCCCGGAGACCAATATTATCAACATCTTGTATTTCCGTTTCTTGCATAGCCAGGGTGGAAGGTTGTACATTGACAGCACAACAGACCAGGAGCTATGTGTTGAGCTCTGGTTACCGAATGGGTTCACGCCATTTGTGCTCATTACGAACCGAATGTTCCTGCTTTCACCGGCAAAATCCTTAAAGTGGGAATCAATGTTTTGCCATTGTTGACCATCTGCGGGGTGCTTAATCTTGCCAACTTCCTTCGTTCGTGTCTTATGCCAACGCAAGAGTTGGGCCTCCTTTCGTGTGGCGAACCATCTTCTCAACCAAGGAATGATGCAAAAATACCATGCTACTCTCACAGGAGCCCCTTTAACCTTCTTCTTCTTCTTCTTGCCTGTGATCTCCACGGGCTCGTTCTCGTCATCATCAGCATTGTTATCATCACCACCATCTTTTTTCCTCTTGTACCGATCGAACCCACACTTGGGGCACTTGTCAAGGTCTGCATAATCTCCACGGAACAATACACAATTGTTCTTGCAAGCATGAATTTTTTCAACCTCTATTCCCAGAGGATAAATTATCTTCTTTACCTCATAGACAGACTCGGCTATTTGGTTTCCCTCGGGTAGCATGTCCTTAAGGAGATCCAATAGTTGTTTGAAACTTTTGTTGCTCCAACCATGATCTGCCTTAAGCTGCAGAAGTTTTAGATCACCAGAAAGGCGAGAGTACTTCTTGCAACCAGGATAGAGGGGTTTCTTTGAATCTTCAACGAACTGCTTCAGCCTCGCTAATTCAGAAGCTCTATACACTCGTTGAAACTCAACATCCCGCAACATTTGATCAATATTGTGCACACGTTGCAACAACTCACCATCATTGAAGCCCGTAACTTCTTGATCAGTGATATCCTCAGGCCTCATCACAATTGGTGGGAATGGTTTATTTTCCTCGTCAAAAACTCCACCTTCATCAGGCTCTTCATCATGGCATAGCGCTGCCCCTTCATTATTAAGGCCTGTAGCATGGTGTCGCGCTTCACCTTCATTTAGGCATCCTACTTCGACTTCATTAAGCCCTTCCTCACCATGTTTATTCCAACACGTGTAATTTTCTTTGAAACCACGTGTGATCAAATGATGAAAAATGTTATCCCATTGTCCGAACTTCTTCTGGTTGAGACAATCTATACAGGGGCAAAGCATTGCCTGAACACCACAGTTTCTCATATCCGCCTCTGCTTGATCTAGAAAACCATTGACCCCCCTTACGAAATTACTGTCCCAATCTCGGGTCTTACTGTACATCTAAGCCCGAGCAGCAGCAGCCATCTACAATTTTCATACATCACATGAGCATAATTAATGCATTACCAAAACCGATGAGTAAGAGGATTAGGATAACGAAGTTCAATAAAAGGGGGCAATTTCCACCTTGACGAGGACTGTTTACAAGGCGAGCGCTTCCGAGAGGAGGAGGACGAGGCGTCGCGGCCGCGGCGACGGCGACGGCGCGGAGGACGGCGCCGAGCTTGAGGATGAGGATAAGCTGCTGCTTTGGAGGACGTATGGCGACGTACGGTGCGGAGGGACGCCGCGTCGCGGTCGACGTCCGCCGGCACCTTACGCCGTCGCGCACGCGGCCGGCCGGCCTGCTGCAGCGCTGGCTTTCTGAGGAGAGAGAGCGCGCGCAGCGAGTGGGACCTTCAGAGAGCGTGCACGCAGCGAGTAGGGCCTTCAGAGAGCGCGCGAAAATGCTGCTGCAGCAACGGCGGGGAGAGAGCGAGTGAGGCCCTTGGAGGAGAGAGAGCGAGTGTAGTTGTCGGAGATAGCAGAGTGGTCGGAACGCATAGACAACGACGCGTAATAACAACACGCGTCTCTATTGTGAGAAAACAAAAGAGATGCTAGCTCCAAACAAGCGTCGCCAATTGGGTCGTCATAAAATGAGACGCGTCCTAAAAACCACGCGTCTCCAATAGGAAAGTCATCGGTAACAAAGAAAACATGTAACGGGTGTTTAAGAAGTCCGTTACCAGAAGTCCTTATTGGTAACAGGCGTTGTGGTGGCGAGGTCAGGGCGAGGTTGAGGTCGAGCCTGCCGCGCTTATGCGTAACGGGCGCCAAACAACAACCGTTACAGATGGGGTCTATGTAACGGGTGTTAAGGGTCCGTTACAAATGCTGTGTGACCTATTTGAGGTTTTGACGTAGTGTAGACTTTGGTACGAGCGATCGTCCCCTGGCACATGACCTGATGGCCATCTTGATGGAATGTATTGCTTCATGTATCAATAATGGTTGTTACGAAATATTTCAATGTAGGTGTGCTGATCCACACACGCTCACAATGTTGCCGAAGATTATAATCTAACATACGACAAGCTAACTGGGGTTTTCTATATACACAGATCCGTTGCACATGCATGTAGTGTTGTGCTTTTCAGATTAGCAGATGGAGTTCTAAAATTCTCTGTTCGACACTTGTCGATACTGTCACACGAAAACACACATGCAACAGAAAAGTGAGTTCCAATTGTCCTGATCTCATCTCGCCAAATCTTTCAGTTCGGAGTGTCAATTGATAAATGTTGCAGCTTAAATCATATTTTACATATCCGTCAGCTGCATACTGGAACCACACTGATTAAGCCATTGACAATTAATTGATACCAAATTGGTACTGCAATGGTTGGTATAAACCACAACAGTTTTCTTATACAACCTTATCCATTGCAGTGACTTACGCTACACCTTATATGCATCTGCACAAATATAAAAGTATACAACAACCAGTCTACAATACGTGGTACATGTGAAATGCATTTGTGTGATACAGTTTCATTGAAAAGAAACTAATATAATGTTATTCTTCAATAAAATACTATATACCTAAGATGCATTATATTCAACATCCAAGCAAGCCATCGGTTATCTTGCACAAATGTAGTCAACGTGGCAAACCAAATGAAGATGCAAATTCTTGCTCCAAACTGTAGCACCCAGAGCTCCCAGCATTGGCAAGATCGATGTGCCCATACATGTTCTTATCTTGTGGGCGTAACAAAGGCTCAATGTCTCCATCTTTTTCAGTTAAACCTTTTCTCAGTCTCTTTGTTCTTAGGAATTGCAACCTCATATCTACTTCTTTCATAGTTGGTCTGTCTCCTCCTTTGACCCTTAAGCATGCTTCTGTAATTGAGGCGATTTCATCAATCTCTTCCTGGTCTGCCTCTTCCACAACTTGTTTATCCAGTATTTCTGCAAGAGACCCTGCATGAAGTCCTTCAATGAAGTAATATGATAGGCTTTGTTTAGCACCTAAATCATTAATAAAAATTGGCTTCTTCCTTATCAAAAGTTCAACAAGTATTACTCCAAAACTATATACATCACTCTTTTCAGTAAGTTGACCAGTATGATAGTACTCTGGGTCCAAGTAGCCGAATGTTCCTTGGACAATTGTGACCACATGAGTCTCATCAAGCGAAAGAGATCTCGAAGCACCAAAGTCTGAGACCTTTGTGGTGAAGTTGTCATCCAAAAGTATATTTGAAGACTTGACATCTCTGTGGAAAATTGGTATCGTAGCAGCTGAGTGTAGATAAGCAAGTGCTCCTGCTGCTTCCATTGCAATCCTAATGCGATCATCCCATGAAAGCAAGCATCTTACTGTAGTATCAGTGTGAAGAAGTTCATATAGAGTGCCATTTGAAATGAACTCATATACAAGCATGGGCACCTCATCTTCTAGGCAACAACCAAACAATTTTACCACTTTGCGATGTATGATTTGGGACAAAATAGCAACCTCATTTATAAACTGGTCTATCTCTATTTGCTCCACTATTTTGGATTTTTTTTATGGCCACCACACGTTCTCCACTATTTTGGATTTTTTTTATGGCCACCACACGTTGGTCAGATAGAATCCCTTTATAAACTGTGCCATGTCCTCCACGACCAAGAACACGAGTAGCATCAAAGTTGTTTGTTGCCTCCTCTAGCTCCTCCAATGAGAAGATTTTCGTTTTGCTTGCGGTGTTTTCATCAGAGATCAATTGCTCCAATAGCAGGCCCTGATTTTTCTTGAAGTGTCCTCTTCTGATTCTTTTTTGGATACCCCTTTTCCACCTGTTGGCGAGTACGATTACACCCAATGCAATAATTATGGAGCCAAGGGCACACGTAGTTACAATTGCAACACCTATATTTATTAGCCATTACTATAAAATAATATTAAAGCTTTCGAATTGTAATTGCAGGGCGATTTATTTTGCTTGAGACTTACCCAAAAGGATATTACGTTGCTTAGTCGATGTAACACACCGCCTCTTTGACGAGTCAAATTCTTTATTATGAGGGCATGGGGTGCATTTATAGCTTCCAGGCGTGTTTCGGCATATACCATTACAGTAGTTTGGCAGTGAGCATTCGTCAATATCTGTAGATAACTCATTGTTATTCAATACATATATTGATGGTTCCAGATCTATGCTTGCGTTACTAGCTCTGCTGAGAGTTGAGTTCCATAGGCATTAAAATAGACTACTATGTCAGCATTTTTATGATGTGATAGTGTATTAATAAAGAGAAGTGAAATAGGTTTCATGAGTATTAAATCATGTGTGCATTGTTCTCTAGACAATTTGTGTTTTGCATGTAACCTAAGAAACAACAAGAGAGATGAAACTATGCATTGAGCGGAGGTGTTTCATCCAAGTTTCAAACATATTATTTAGATAATATGTCACTGTAACATCCCGTAAATTTGGAAGTATGAAATTTCTGAAAAATTTAAAACTTTTATTTATTTGATGAGTGACACTAGATTTTAAAACCTTATGCTAGCCTCTCACCTAAATTCTATATAAATAAAACCAAAATATAAAAACTTAAATTCAAATTATTGTATAATAAGTGACTTGGATTTTATGGATTTTATTTGGATTTATTTGAGTGTGATTTGAATTTGAATTAATTCAATTCAAACCTAAAGTTTAAACCTAAATTCAAAACTATTTCCAAAACTCCTAAACTAACTTGGGCCAGCTAACAGCCTTGGAAGTCTATCCAAGCCCCCTCAACTCTTGGCCTGTGAACCTTCCTCGTCCCTCTGCTTTGGCCCAGCCTAGCTTTGCGGCCCACTCCAGTCCACGTCGCGCTGCGCCGTCTGCGTCTCGCTGACGTGCGGGGCCCAGCACCCGATCTTCGTCCCCGGCACGCCGGTCCTTGCGTTCACACACGCCCGCGCCTCCTTTTCGCCGCCGCGCGCACGCGCCGCGCCTGGTCGAGGGGACAAGCCCCCGACCGCGCCGCTGACACGGACGCTGAGTCAGGCGCACCCCGCGCTCGCCACTCGAGCCAAAACCCCTTTCTGCCCCTGAGCCGTGACGCCCCCGCGCACCCGCCAGCCATAGCTGCGCCGCCACGTCAGCCTCCGCGCCACCACAGCCAATGAGGGACCAAGACGTGACCCTTTTGCCCTCGACGCTTCGCCCCAGACCTACTAAAACCCCCAGGCGAGACCCCTGTCGCAAGCCAGAAGCAATTGGGGATTTCCCCTGCTTCGCCGCCGAGCAGAGAGAGAGGAGAAGATTCGGAGGAGGAAGAAGGGGAGGAGAAGAATGAAGGAGGGGCGCGCCTCGCCGTCGCGCCACCCCGCCGAAGACGACGCCATCAAGACCGGAGCCCCTGCGTGAGAAGAAGGAGGCCGTCCGCGACAAGCCGGAGCCGGAGCAGAACCGTCGCAGCGCTGTCGTGTACCCCGCCGCCGCTTCACCGACGCACGGCTCCACTGCTACGTCTATACCTCCGCCTCGCTGTGAGCCGCCATTTCACCCCCTTTGCTCCTTCCCTTGTTCCTTCAATCGGGAGCGCGCCCCTGCGCCGCGCCGCCGGCCTCCGCGCCGTGCCTAGTTCTCGAGTCGCCGCCGTGGCGCACCCCAGCGCCGCGCTGAGCCTCGCCGTCTCTTTTGCCCATCGCTGTTTTGCGCATGCCTGTGAACCGGCCTTCGAGCCGTGCGCCTTCGCTCGCGTTGCCGCCGCTGATGCACCGCGCCGCGACCTTGGTTCGCCAAGGGTCCGCGCGCCGGCCGGCCATGTCGCGGCCAGGCTTGGCCTGTGCTCGCGTGCGTGCCCAAGCCAAGCACGCCTAAGTGCTGGCCGTGCTGCGTTGTTGTTCCTGCTGATACGCGCATCCGCTCCACTGCTTCGCTTCGTCGCGTCAGTGCTGCGCCGCCGTATGCCGGCCTTGCTCCGCCGCGCCGCCCATGGCGTGCACCGAGCCGGGCGAGGATGTCTCGGGGATGGCCAAAGGAGAGCAGCGCTGCTCGCCCGACTAACGTCGACCTGGCCATCATCATCCGCGTCGCCTCTAACCCGCTAACCTACCTCACCGTCGTCGCCGGCCTCGCGCCGCCGCGCCGGGATCGCGCTCTGGGCACCGCGCCGCACGACGCCGTCGGGAGTGAGCCCCAGCAGAGCTCGGGGAGCACGAACGCGCCCAGAGAAGTCCGAGGGGGTTTTCGGACTTCTTTGCTGCGGGGCATAAGATGAACCTTACGTGGGCCTTAGCCCATTAAGGCCCATGTCCCGGCCTTTCTCTTTTTCTTTCTCGAACTCTGAATTTAATTCAGAGACATTTAACGGACTTGGTCCATTCGGCCCATGGGGCTGAGTCCATTGGGCCACTTTCGGCCCACTAACTGTTTCGGCCCAATAATGGCCCACTAACTGGTACGCTGACGTCATGATGATGTCATGCTGACGTCATCACCTATTTTCAAAATTAAAATCCTTTTCTGATTTATTAATGAATTTGAAAATTAATTTATAAATCCTTTAACCTTTGAAAAATCATAACTAATTATTTATAACTCCGAAAAATATGAAACCAGTTTCATTATTTTTCTAAAAATGAGATGGTGTTGTTTGTAAATAGTTTGGATCTTTTAAAATTGGGTTTCTTTGGATTTATGCTTAGTTGATTGCCGGTAATTTAGTGTCTTGTATCTCGTGCTGAGCGGACCCGAGCTACGTGTCGGAGGAGGACTACGACCCTGACTTCAACCCAGACCAGGACTACGGATGCCAACTAGGTGTCATGTCACTCCCAACCATATAGATCCTGTGCATGCTTTAGTTGCTAGTGCTTAATTATTATTTATGAATATTCTTGAATTGCATAGACAATCTTTTAGCCATGCTTTGGAATTGTTTATCCAATACCTTGAACTTCCTACTTTTCGGAACTAGCTACATACCGCTAGCTAGTTCCCGGCTATATCTATCCATATATTTTACCCTTAGTTATGGATGGATCTCTGGATTGGACTGAGATTGGGATATCTCGGTGTTCTAGCATGTGTTTTGGGTGAGTGTGTATCCTTGACGTGTTACCGCGGGAGCGAGCCGCTTTGGTTACTTGTGAACGCCTGTCTAGGGGAGATGCGACCTGGCCTCCCGCCCTAGCGGCGTGTCGTTCGAATGGAGTTGGTGAGTGCTTGCTCTTGCAATTAAGGACCGATCGTCTGTGTGATCTTGATCTTTGGGCTATTTTCGTACAAACCGTTCGCCTTGTTATGGGCGGGGTTCGGTCCGAGAACTAGTATGTGAATGGCATCCAGCCTGTAGGCGGATCGGTGTGATCGTGTGAGGGAGACGGGTTATACCCCCCGAGTAGACGTCACCCTGGCTCCTCCGGGGATGGTTTCACAACTTCGAGGCCCTGCTAGCAAGTTCTGCGCCCCAGTTCAGGACGAGTCAGGCTCGGAGAGGCAGGAGAGTGTCATCCACTGCTAGGTCTCCAGCCGTTAGGTAGGGATGTGGATCGGAGGCATCCGATTCTGCCCTACTCGGCGGGTCCAGTTGTACCACCTCTGTAGAGTGTTAAACCTATAGCTATAGTTCGTGTCCACTGGTATGGACAGCCCTTTCGATCTCTCACCTGGCTAGTATTCTTCTGTGCTGCTTTCTCTCCCCTGTGTGTGTGAGCCCGGTTTCGTGTTGTTGAGATGTGGGGATAGAAGCTGGTGACCCCACATCGCAGATGAGAGTGGGATGCTGTGACTCGGTTGAGATCCAGTGTTTGGTGTGTTTACCTTGGTTGGGGTGTTGACCCCAGAGGCATTGGCCTCGGAGGTGTGGATCACCTCGGAGATGATGACCTCTCGGCATTTCTGCATTCCTTGATGTTGCTGTCGCTGCTTGTATAACCTTCTACAGCCATATATAGGTTTATCCATGCATATTAGAATTATTCTCTTTTGCTTATGCTCTTTGTTGGGAAGCTGACATGACCTACTCGCTTATCGAGTAGATCACGGGTTTTCAGACCAGGAGCCGGACTACGACTTTGAGCACGATGGATGGGAGGACTGAGGCTCGTCCTGCACTCGAGCAGCCTTTGGGAGATGGTGTCTACTTCACTACATGAGTTCCGCTGCGTAGATGTTTTACTCTGTTTGATTCAGTCCCGTTGGACTTGTACCCGGCATGTGCCGTAATGATGTACTCAGATGCTTAATTATTATAATATTATTATGTGGACCTTCATTTATTACTCTTGTGTTGTATGGATTTGATTACTATCTGAGATAGGGATTTGCACGTGATAGCCTCTGAGGTGCAAAGATCGGATTTCCTTTCTCGGAAATCCGGTTCGTTTCCATCACTCCATTGAGAACAGCCTAAGAAACCCCCTTTTAAATTTGTACTAATCGAATACGTATCTATGTGGATGGTTATATATGCATGTGAATTACTGAATTGATTACCTTTCCTTCTATTTTCCATAAACTCTTTTAATTAATTAATTATGTATATATGTATTTATGTATGTATGTATGGGGTCAAACCCCTCCTGTTTCATAAAAAAAAGCGACGGATGTTAGTGCTGTACGCATACTGAAGGAGAAGCGGGATGTACCTGTGCAGCCTTCCTGTATGTACGGGTTTCCTTTGAAGCCAGGAGAACACTTGCAACGATATCCCATCAATATTTTCCCATGGGTCACGTTTAGGCAATAACTGTTTTCACTGCGGCATGCATACCCAGTTATATTCTGCAAAGCTTGTTGACAGGTTGAATTGGTAACTGCCCATCTTATGACGATGTCATATTCCATAGAAAAATCAAATAGATCTTCCACGGGGCCGTTGAAGTCCACAGATCCTCTCTCGTCAGTCGCAACTATTATCACTTCTTTTCCGGTGCTCGCATTGCTTAGCATGTTTGTGACAGTCAAAGTTCCATCTTCTACTGAGACACCAGTCACGCGGTACTGTGTGTCTCCTGTGCTAAAAAGTGTGTCGTTTGCTGCTGTACAATTAAGTCGGAACTTTTCATTTCCAAAACAACCTTCTTCGAGCCCAAAAGGGAAGGAAATGTTCATGTTTCCACATGACCTCCGGCAGTGTTCTTTAGGCTTGGGATTGTAATCTGCTCCATAATGTATTAACATATATATAGTAAGAATAAGCAAGTGGTTAAAACTTAAATATGTTCATTTTTTTAGAGAAAAATAAGGAGGGAGCACCTTGCGTGCAACCTTCGAAAAGGTAAGGATTGCCGTCGGAATAACCGGAGCAGTAACAGTAGTAACCCCCCGTATGATGACACATTTGTGCAAATGCTGTTGGTGGCACAAGCATAACTTGCGTTGTTCATTTGAGCACTTTTGCAGCTTGGTTGGTCCGTGATGGCAACATCAAGTACAGCGCCATAAATCTTGCTTGTGTTTGTCCAACCCGGGAAAAGCTTAGTCACGTTATCCGTGTAACCATAGTCTTCATCCGACATGAAAGCCATGATGCCAGGGTACATAGAACCTGATTGTCCTGCCATACTTCCATCAGCGCGAGAAAATGTTGCCTGAAAGCCTGAGATGGCCTTCCGTAAACTGATGAAACAGCAACCAATCCCGTTGCAGGGCCCTGTAGTTGGCAATACCTCCCCATGGCACCTACTCATGCAGGAGCCGACAGGGTTCCTCTCATGATCGAACAAGTTGACATCAAAGTCACATCCAAGGACAAAGAAATTGTTATAACTTCTAATAGTAATACCCTTAGCTGGAGCTTCCCAGGATATATTATAGGTACTGTTCATACCTGATCCCAAGGTAATGTTGAAGAACATACTAGAGACCTCAACTGTCGAGCTATATACGTAAGTGATCTCAGTTGTGCTGTTACTCAGGAACAGCTTTGGAGGATGAGTGTTGTGGTCGCAGGTGAGCTCGAAGCCTTGCCGGAAGCAGCCGGTTCCTATGCCGAAGGGGTAGGAGATGTTGACGTCCCCGCAGCTGGAGGGGCAGTGAGCAGCTACTAGTGAGGCAGCTGAAGGGATATGCAGCAATCCTCCGCTACCCGAGGCTGCTGTTGCAGGCGGCATGGCTACCAAGCACGCCAGCACGAAAGGCGCCATGGCGCAAACCATCACTCTGGCCGAGCTCATCGTTACGCCACTACTGAGCTTGTTTGCGCGCGTGTCAGTGGTGGACTGTTGGCGTTGTTCAGGGCTATGGTAACTGTGTATAAAGGCGTCCCCTGATGAGCAGAGTCACTAACCCGCAGTCGTCGCCCCCCGAGTCACTCACGCGCGAGTGCAAGACTCGCCGAACGTACTTGCGATCGCTACCTGGACGTTGAGTTCTCTGGACTCTGGTAGTTCTGTGTCCATCCCAGTCGTAGTCTAGAACCGCACAAATCTGCGGGATGAAAAATCTTGCACATTGATGCAGATACCTTCGCCAGGCCACCTTTGAGGGCGATAGTGCTAAAGCTAGGAGTTTACCAGGGTAGACTTTGAATTGCCACCAAATCACAAATTAGCGATTTTTCTGACGTACAATTCTTCCACTGGTAGCTCTCTCGACCAGGACCCCGTCCCATACGCCCATTGCTAGGAAATTTGGTTATGTATAACATCAAAATAAAGAGGACGGGCATATATGTACCATTGAAAGATTTTTTTTACTGTTGTGGTTTTTACCAATATATAATCAAGGGTGGAAATAGTTTTCTATTGCTAATAATCACTTTCTATAAAACACCATCTAGCAGCAAAGTAACCTAATTAGATAGTTGAAAGAAAAATCAAAATGTTGATTTAGGAAACCCCCAATATAATATCACACATTTTCAAACTGAAATCAACTTACATACTAATGCTTCTTTAGTAACTTCAATTTCACAAGTAGAACTAGAACATCCTGTCACCCTTTACTTGCACTATGTATGCTCATGTTCATCACCTAAGCTAAACCTTTAGGACCAATTAACAAACCTCACCCCGGGGTGCTTTTTTTTTTCAAAATGAAACACCTGGGGAGGTAAACTTGATGCTAACTTCAAGTTTACACATTTTACAATACTACTTAAGTAATTTTATTTTGCATTTAATTATAGTCCCATTGCACAAGTTGGCGTTGATCCGTGGAGTCTTCCCACAAGTTACAGATGTGAGCAGCTGGAATGTACTCGAAATCTGTCTCAAAATTAAAACAAAATGCACTCAAAAAACGATTATATATACGGCTATTATTAGTCCGCATATCTCGATCGTCTTTACAGCTAGGGGTGACTGGATAGTATAATTTATTAGGCACAAGGGTCTGAAAACGGGCGTATCGTCCAAGTAATTAGCAGTCATCGATCGATGGGAACCAGCTAAACCTCACAAGTTTTCCACGAGTCGTCCTGTAGCAACTACTATGACTGTAGGATGGGGCAAAATTTCCTGCGAGCAAGCTGGCATGATCCAGTGCAATTTGATCAGCAAAAATTTGGAGCACACCTGACTCACTAGAATCGTACTAGGAAGAGAAATAGTTTTGAAACATGCCGAGCTGTATCGATCAAAACGCAAAAGTCATGCATATTGGGCCTAATACAAGGTTGATGGAAATGCACTTCTCGCCAGACCCGTAGGCGACTATAATTTAATCAAAGTTAAATGAGTTAATTTTGAACAAAACAAAAGTGAACTTTAATTGGAGCGGGTAGAGTACAATAAACACTCAAAAGAAAAGTATTTTGTACGCACGCGAGTTTTTTTTACCGTTATAAAATATCACACCTGAGAGTTGATTTATTTGTGGAGTGGATGCAATGTTGGCACGAAGTCTCTGAAAGTCATCCCGTGTTTTGTATGCGCGCGGAACGTAGTGTACCGATCACACGAGTAGAATAGAATAATGAAGTGCGTGGCAATGTGGCATAGTACCGGCCTGAAGTGTCATGTACGTCTGGGTCTGGACGACAGTGAAAGATGCGCTTGCAGTTAGCCCCGCCATCCACCTCCATCCCCGACGGCTCCCGAAACTGCTGCCACCGGCCACCCATCCCCAGCTCCACGGAGAAGCTCATCGTGATTCCCCCGTCACCTCCACAGCCCGCGGCCGGCTGCCCCACCACCTTGCCAAGTTGCCATCCGTCCACAACACGCTGCCCTATCGGTGTTCATTTCAGCTACTGGCTACTGCTGTGGCTGTTGCTGCCACTTTTTAGTTCAGTGCTACCGTATTTTGTATAGGTAGGCTGCTGCTTAGCACCCCGCTGCGCAGTCGTTTGAATCAAAACAGGTTTAAGTGAAGTCGGCAAGGTGGTTGCGCCCCCACTCGATCGTCATCGTTCCTGGGATGGAAAACGACAACCAAATTACTTCGGTTCACACAGCACACCGGCGTTCTAAAGCAATCCCAAAGGAATACCCGTACAGTAACGTCAGAGTCTAGGTTTTGATTGAGCAGACACATTGCCTCTCAGTTTTCATAGTGAGGAGTGACGTTAGGCATGATGATTCCCTTGTGTCTTCCACACCAGAAAAACGGGATGCCAACATAAGTACTCGGTGGCTGCAATACCCGTACAGAGCGATGGGCCAGTCGGCAGTCGCACTACGTCTCAACTATGCTAATTGCGCCAGGCCCGGGAGGAGGAAATGACACACCGGCCTGAGCAATGAACAGAGCGATGGCCCAGTTTGATAAGCGCTACTGATAGAACTTCCGGAGAGGGTAACATTTAAGGATTCCTGCATTCCTTAATCCTTATAATGATCCCCTCACGACTGTGAATTAGAACAAGCCCTATCCTCTTATAGCAGGGATGTGCTCATTGGATTAGCGAAGTAGTGCTTTCTACACTTGGATGATTCTTTACTGGGGTCTTGCTTGAACAGGCCCTGCAGCATGGTGGGAGCTGTAGGTACAGGTTCTTCGAACGCCCGAACCTTAAGGTGCCCATCAAGTATCAATTTCTCCAACAGGGTCCGGCAAGTCTGCAAAAAGCAATGAAAACCTAATCAAGCAAGAAAGTGGCACCTCAGCAGGTCAGAGCATGGCTGTATTTTGCCTTTCTTCAATCTGATGAAATTTGGTTGGCATCTCTTCTGCAAGACCAGTACAAAAGAAAGTACAGGAAAGAGACAAGATTAAGCAGATACCTGAGGATTCAATACATCCATCCGATGGATAATATCTTCCTATAACACAAAGAGCAAAGCACCGTAAATTAAACATTGCCCAAAACAACAAATGCTTCATTTAATTTAAAAAATGAATAATAGAACAATAATTTGAAGGGCAGGCCTGGTGCAGTTGGTTGAGCGCTTGCTCACCAAAGTGCCAGGTCATGGGTTCGAGCGGCCTCCCCGCAGTTTACTGTGGGGGTAAGGCTTGCCCGTATCTATAATTGAGTCATACATATTTACATGCATCACCGGAAGTATTTATTGTAGGAGGAAATGATTCCAATGTATTCCTCCAACCCTAGAAGGATGGGTATATAGTCAACTATACATGAGTCTCTATATGGGCTATATAGAAAGATCATATGGACCACACACATACACACTAACACCCCCCGCAGTCTGGACTACCAGCGCAACGGAGTACAAGACTGGATAACAAAGAAACTCACACAAGCCTCCCCGCAGCCACTGGCTACGTTGAGGCTGAAGCAAAACTCCGAGAACGTCGAGGAGGGAAGACTCTTGGTGAAGATGTCAGCAACCTGGGAGATGGTCGGGACATGAAGAACTCGAACATCGCCGATAGTCACCCGGTCACGAACGAAGTGCAAGTCGATCTCCACATGCTTCGTCCGCTGGTGCTGAACCGGGTTGGTGGAGAGATACATGGCGCTAACGTTGACGTATAGACGAGCGGGCTGTGAAGCTCAGCCAAGAGCTGCCGAAGCCAGGACGCCTCAGCCACGCCGTTAGCCACAGCCCGGTACTCCGCCTCAGCACTCGAGCAGGAGACAACCGGCTGTCGCTTGGACGACCGGGAGACCAGGTTGCCGCCGAAGAAGACGGCATAGCCTGAGGTAGAGCGGCGGGTGTCCGGACAACCCGCCCACTCAGCATCAGTGTAGACAACCAGCTCAGCAGGTGAGGAGTGGTGAAGAACCAAGCCGAGGTCAACCGTGCCTCGGACGTAGCGGAGTAGGCGCTTCAGCGCAGCAAGATGTGACTCGCAGGGATCATGCATATGGAGATAGATCTGCTGAACAGCGTAGGTGAGGCCGGCCTGGTGAAAGTGAGGTACTGTAAGGCTCCAGCAAGACTCCGGTAGGCAGTAGGATCAGCCACAGGATCACCCAGAGTAGCAGACAGCTTCGCCTGAGTGTCAACAGGAGTGGAGCAAGGCTTGCAATCAGTCATCCCAGCTCGCTCCAGAATATCAAGGGTATACTGACGCTGGTGAAGGAGAAGACCAGTCTGACGGGGCTCAACTGTCACACCCAAGAAGTGGTGAAGCTTGCCCAGATCCTTCATAGCAAACTCCTGCTGCAGTGAGAAGATAATCCACTGGAGCAACTGTGGACTAGAGGCAGTCAGAACAATGTCATCAACGTAGAGGAGGTAGGCAATGCCATCAGCATGGTGATATATGAACAGAGAAGTGTCTGACTTAGCCTCAGCAAACCCCAGTGTCAGCAAGAAAGTGGCAAACCGAGAGTACCATGCCCAAGGAGACTGCTTCAGACCATAGAGAAACTTGTTGAGCCGGTAGACCAGATCCGGACGACTGGAATCCACAAAACATGCTGGCTGACTGCAATAGACGGTCTCTGTCAGAGTGCCATGGAGAAAAGCATTCTTCACATCAAGCTGGTGCACAGGCCAGGATCGAGAAAGAGCTAGTGAGAGGACAGTGCGCACTGTAGCAGGCTTCACCACGAGACTGAACGTCTCATCATAATCCACACCAGGTCGCTGAGTGAACCCCCGGAGAACCCAACGAGCCTTGTAGTGTTCCAGAGTACCATCAGCTCGACGCTTGATCGTCCAAATCAACTTGCCGGTCACCACATTGCGACCAGACGGACGCGGCACGAGATCCCAAGTCTGGTTGGCAAGAAGAGTCCTGTACTCCTCTTCCATCGCACGACGCCAGTTCGGATCTGCCAGAGCCTCACGAACAGAGGTCGGCATCGGAGAAAGCCGCGGCTCTCCCTTGGTGGTGGAGAGCCGCGGGCCGAAGAACCCCAGCTGCCTGCCGAGTCACCATGGGATGAGTGTGACAAGGATCCCGATGGATGACCGGTAGGTGGTACACGGCAGGCTCCACACGAGAGCGGCGTGGTGGAGGCGGTGGTGGTGACGGCGGAGGTGGCGACGGCTGCAATGGGGACAGTGACAGCTCCGGTGGAGGTGGTGGAGACGGCGACAACTTCGGTGAAGGTGGTGAAGGAGGCGGAGCCGTTGGGCGGCGCTCGTAGACATAGCGCACAGGGGGCGCATAGTCCGCGGGCACGTCCGGGGCCGGAGCCGGAGGAGCCTGCGGCTGTGGTGGCGCTTGACGGCGTCTGTACACCTGCACCGGCTGAGCGTAGCGGGCAGTGGACGGCGGGGCCGCGCGTGGCGCGGCAGAGGGCGCCGGGGCTACGGAAGGCACCAGGCCCGCGGCTGGTGCGGTAGAGAGCACCGGAACCGCGAGTGGTGCAACAGGAGGCACCGATGCCGCGCGTGGCGCAGCAGAAGGCACTGGAGCCGGTGGTGTATCAGGAGGACCTGCTGGAAAAGGAAAAACAAAAATAGGTGGTTGAACCACCAGGTCAGAAAACAAAGACTCTAAATCAGGATCAGGAGAAGGTGTAGGAGTGGTAGAGAAGGGGAAGTCCGGCTCGTCAAACACAACATGTCGGGAAATAAGAACCCGACGAGAAGCGAGATCATGGCAACGGTACCCCTTATGGTCAGGGGAGTAACCGAGAAACACACAACATGTCGAGCTTGAGAGGAGCACTCGCAGCGATGTTCGGGTAGCAAGCGCACTCGAAGACACGGAGGTGATCGTAGGTAGGAGGGGTACCAAAGAGAGCATGGTGAGGAGTCGGAGCAGGAGAAGCTGTGGAAGGAAGACGGTTAAGCAGGTAGGTGGCGGTGTGAAGGCTCTCTGCCCAGAAGCGCGGTCCATGTATGAGCATGCATAGATAATGCGTCTACAATCTCCATTACATGGATATTTGTCAACATTGAGCAAATGCTATTTGCCCAAGGGAACACTATCTTCATACCATGTGACCAAAATGCCTTTAATCACAAAAGTAACTCTTTCAAGAGCATGCAGTATACCAGTGCTAAATTTAAGTCGAGACATCTTCATTTGTATTAAGATGCCATATGAAAATAGCATGTATGCCATGTGGCCAAAATGTCTTATTCGTAATTTTATTGGTCAAAGTTGATGTTTTGTGCCCAAAACATTACATTTTGTCTAACTGGAGGGGTTATTTGTGCGACTAAATAAGAAACTTGAACTAAATAGTAAATAATGAGCCCTAAGCACAGCAAAGGATGGAGAACACATGTGCTGCTTAGTATTGGTCAATAAATAAAGTGGTAGAAGATTAGTAGCACTGCAAACTGATGTACTATATTGGGAAAGGGGGGAAAATGTGGGGCTCCAGCTAACTACTCCATCCCTGAACCTTAAGCATTATGTTAGTTCTTTTGTTTTTACTGGTTTCCAAAATATGAGTCGTGCTCCCATCAGATTCTCACAACTAAAGCGATTTTCAGTGTTCCAGACATTCAAACATCACATATGTTAAAATGGAATATTCCAAAGGTGGTAATAACATGTCTGGAACTTGATTTGATATCCTAAATTTTAAACTCAGGACTGAATTTGATGGATGCAAATTCAAATATCAAACATGTACACTCCTATATTGTTTAAAACTTACCTGGTGTCTTCATAGATACTACACACATAAATTCTTCCTAAATAAAGGTATTTGTAGTTAGGAATGTCATACAATGTAATTGAAAACTTATTATAGCATACACGAGCAAGCAAAACACCAGTTTCCTGTTGAAAAGAAGGAATAAAAAGCAAGCATACCTCCATTACTCCAGGATAATGCATTATATAACCAATAACCCGGCGACTTAAACCTTCATAGACAGCGCTATTAGTGCTACCATCACCATTTATCCATGGTAATATAGGCTGATAAATGCGCCCTTCGCAATCATGATAGCAACTACTCTCCTTATTGTCTTCTCTTGAAATAGATTGCCCTTCCTCATCCCAAGAATTTTTGCTGTAGATATGAGGTGAGCTCAACTTGCTTTGAACATTGATTACGGTCACCGTGTGCCCATCACCAAGCATTTTTATAGGCCCATGAAAATTAATAGGTATGGTATGCTTCTCTTTCAGTAGACTTTTGGGGTCCCCATCATCCACAACTTGAGAAGTTGGAGCACCTGAGCAGCTGCAAGGATTGCATTCTGCAAGTGTGGTTATATGATACTTTGACAAATGCAACGAGTCCACGATCTGAACACCATCATATGCATTGACCTATGAAGCAATTGAATGAATCCCAACCATTAGCTAATGGAGGACAGGTGATGAAGAAAAAATGACAAGAAAGAAACACGAATAGATTGTAGCGTGCTTATAATGCATCTATAACCAGAGGAAACACAGTAGCATTTAAATAACACCTACAGGATTAAAATATACTTAATGTTGGGGGCCACCCCCACTGTATAGTTTTCAAAAAAAATATATATATATATGTATACTTAATGTTACCGCTTTACCTTAATGGCCAGCTGAAATCTCTTGAATGTATCAACAATTCTATAGACCAATTGCATTGCTGCACAATTAAGAACAAAAAAAACTGTAACAATGACTGTTATTAAGAAACTATGGAAAATCTTTGCGCAGCAATATTAAGTACCTAATGGATGCAGTGCCTGTGACAATTCCTGCCAAGTAACTCCTTGTTCGCCAGCTTTATGAATAACACAAAATGCATTCCTGAACAGATCAGAAGACCATGTGGACGATTCATTTTGGTGATCTGATACTGATTGTAACTCTTCCACATAATTTTTCATAGCATCCCATGGCCATCCACTATAAGAGTCTTCCAACTGAGATTCAGACAATAAATGCCTATATGTACTTGAGTGATTTGAAAATGATGGCATGATGCTCCTTTCTGCATGCAAATCACCATCCTTGTTACTCACTGCCCTGCTTGAAGTAAAAACAAGGCATTCTTTATCATGTAATTCTTGCATGTGATTGCTTGTTTGAATTCTCTCAAGATCTAGACCAACTTGGATAGCAGGGAATCCTTTCTCCCGGCGGTAGCAAAAGTTGCTTTCTATCTTTGGCAAAGGCTTGTGTTTCTTAGCCTTTCCATTTTTTTGTTTCATTGTATCAGCCTTTCGCTTCTGAGTGCTGTCACCCAATCCGTCTGTGTCTACGACTAGAGAACTAGAGCTGTTAGGCTCCTCAGCCTCGCCAACTCCTTCACTAGGCAAGAAAGGTGAAACGAACAGCTTTCCTGATAAAACCAGGGAGAAAAGATGAATGATTTCTCCACATTGTATATCTGGATACAGATAAACTCCATTGTCTGTAGCATTATTTTGCTGCACTACAAGCCAATTAGAAAATTCAGAAGCCTTTTTCCCTGAACCAAATGGGAAGGGTGAAGTACAAGCATTGGTTAAGAATTTTGAAGAAAGGGTGTATGGCTTTCCACCACTCCCGGTAACCTGTGAAATGGAGGGAAAACATTAATTGAAGTTCACGAGTAACTGGGGCTTTAAATTGCGAGTCAAAATCATCAACAACAACATAGCCTTTTGTCCCAAGCAAGTTGGGGTAGGCTATAAATTGTGAGTCGTCACACTTTACAAAAGTAGCGCACTATTTGTCTAGGTAATAAGAATTAAATGTTTCTTATCCTTCGTAATATTATCTCAAATAGCACAAATAAAGTGCTAAATAAAAAAAAATATGATCCTTTGATAATAAACTAAGAAATCCTTAGAAGGTTCTTCAAAGCGGTTCAACTGCTTATACAATAAGGAAAATAAAAGTCATAGGAAACTACAATAAGAACATAAATGTATGTTGGTATCCAAGTGTGGGCACTGAGAAAACCTAACGTAGATCACGGTTCACTGCAAGATAAAACAAGAAAAAACAGTCTGTGAATCAAATCAAGCTTACCTTCGAATATATATTTTTAGTTTAGCATGTAGCCTTCTATTTGTCATTCTGCATAGACTAGGGACTGTTTGGTTCAGAGCAAGCCAAAACCTTGGCAAAGTTTGCTATTACCAAAACATATTGGCTGCTGTTTGGAATTTGGATTGGCACCAAATTTGGTGTTACTATGGAAATTTTGGCAGCACAAACAATGCTAAAAATGCAGGAAGAGATCATGGCAAGCTTTTTGCTGCACAGCCTGTGGAGCTCTCGTGGGTGATGTGGCAGGTTCTGCTATTCTGGTTGTTTGCATGAACTTTTTAAGTTTTAGATTATTACACTTGAGCAAATTCATCTTATGAAGAAAATAATTGATTTACGATCTGTTTGCATCATAATATTCTTTGTAATAAATCTACAAAACAAGAGCCCACTTGGCTATATTTTGGTGAGAAAAAAAATCAAATAGCATGTGGTTACAAGTTTGGCATGGCTACAATCCAAAGTTCCAAACACTACTTCCTCTACCAGCTTTGGCATTGCCCGCAAATTGGTATGGCTACAAACCAAACACTCAAATTTTGCCTATGCCTTGGCATCGCACGGGACCTCAAGTTTTGGAAGAGCAAAATTTGGTAATGCTAACCTGGGTCATACACCACACATGCAAATCAAAATATCTAAGTTGGGCACAGCATACTGAAGAACAAATATACCAAAGGAAACATAAGTTGACAAATACTAACCAAGAAATTTTTTTCTTTAAGAAGGGAAACTGCAGTAAAAATCTCGCTCTCTGAATAAAGCTGCAAGGTTGCCGCTAGTGAAGCTTGTACGTCTGATCCTGATGATCTGCTGAGGAATACTAACTTCAAAAGCTCCAACGCATTTGCAACAGGCAAGGATTCCCGCATACCTCTTTCAATAATCTTATTTCTGTGGTCCTTAATGATTTTTTGTTGTGGTTTGCAGTGAATGTCCATGCTTTCACTTGGTTGGACTTCATTTGAATGTCTGCACATTTTTTCCTGATCACAGAACCCACTTTCTGAAACTGGAGTTTTGGTTTTACCTCGTGTAGCCTGATTATTTTGAAGTGCAAAATCATTATTAAAATGATTATTCTAAAGTGGAAAATCATTATATATATTGGCAGTTCATCTTGAATGTAGAAATTACTTACCGATAATTCCTGTGAACTTCTTCTGTCCAATATGACATCACTGTCATTACTATTGTTCTTTTCATTCTTGGACCCAATTCTCTTGGTCTGGTCCACTTTTTCTGTCCGGATTAATTCAAGGACTTCATTAAGTGCACTCTTTATTTCTGGAACTTCAAAGTCATCCCAATTGAATTGCTCAGAATCTGAATCCATATTAGTTTCGTTACTACTTTTTGAAATCTGGGGAAGTAATCTTCTCTTTTTCAATCTCCTTTCCTTTTCAAGGTATCTAGCATAACGTTTCCCAAGAAGGTTACATATACACATCACAGCTCCTCTTATGTTTTCATTTCCCTTCAATAGTATCGCCATCCTTCTACGACATGTATTTGGTGGAGCTGGAAGATCAGAGAGAGAGTTCCAAGCTACACGATAATATCTTGCTCCAAGTATTGCACGCATTCTAATGTATATCATCAGCAATTTTCTGCAAATAATAATAATAAACAATCAGGACTATCATGCATAACATTTAACTCCAGTATTGAGATTCGGAAATCAATTTGAAACCAGAATAGACAGATAAAAAATACCTATCAGATTCATACGACCACAAGAATCTTTTACTTCTCATGCAGCTTTTTCTTAGGATAGTAGATCGACTGATCACTGGACTGCTTTCCTTAATTTCATCTGCATGGTTTGTAGAACTGCTAGTTCTGGACACCGGCTGATCACTTCGGTTTGTTTGGTCAGTGGGTGATGAACAGATTGTCTCTGGTACTTCCTCATCAAGAGTGGACCGGTCCGGTATTTGTTCGACAGATCCACTTGCTTGTACTTTTCGTTTAAAAAACTTCTGCGTGATCTCATCAGCAGATCTCTTTCTTTTCTCGGAAGTTAATCTAGATTTAACTTTTTGCTGCTTTTGTTTAGCAGTAATGCTGGGCTGTTCACGAAGCCGAGATTGCCTTTCATATGAAAGGCGAAGCACCTACATAGGAAACCAATCATGTTGAAGTACACCGAAAGGAACCATGTACGTAATAAACAGACAAAAATGCCAATCAGTAGGGAAAGACTCATAAATATAGCAAATCAATAATAGTTAAAAGAATTACTTTGTCACGCAATGTGCGCTACTGGACCTAACTCTGAGACTCAGAGATATGCAAGGCAGCTTTGCCAGCATGCTCACAAGTTCGAAACAGCTCATAAATTGTTAGGAACTTTTGCAATTTGTGTCCAATTGTTCCGGTGATGTTGCAATTGTATTTTTTTTTCTTCCCAGTTATCTATTCTATCATCTGTAGCACCGAGTTGTTATCTACAAATTAAACCAAGCACGGATAAGTTCCTGTTGCAAGTTGTTCACTTGACCAGGGCATAGAGGAGGTTTCACCATGTATCCTTATATCCTTATCCCTTATCCTTCTAATCTCTCCCTACATTGTAGGTTGTGGCAGGAACTGTTTTGCTAAATATACATCGGCCCCCTCAGCCTTTTGCAGCATGCATTGTACAAATGCATCAGATAAGATGCCCCCTTGTCCATCACAACCCCACAAGATGAGAAAGTAGGGAAGCATCTAAAGGGGAGAGACAGCAGAATAATGATACAATCAACCAAATAATACAAAGTAGTACACCCTCTGTCTCGCGTTATTTGTCTGTTTCCTTGTGAAGTGTCGTGTCACAATGTCTGGCACAATGTTTGTTAGTCAAGGAAATCAAAGATTGGTTATTGCGATATTTCCACTATCAACTCCTCTTTGCTATAAGAGAATTTTGGTGCTTGTTCCACGCCCTATTAACACCATGCTCAAATAGACAGTGTGCAGTCAAACTTTGCTGTAAGAGATATTGTGGTGGTTCCACAACGTCTACGAATGTGTGCAGTCGAACTTTTGACCTCCAATATACCAATAAGTATTAAGATTTACCACATATAGTGTTAGTAGATTTGTCATGAAAAATACTTCATACCAACTCTATTTTCAACATCTTTTTTAACAAGTTCCCAGGAAAAGTAATGGTCAAAGACAAGCTGAAGGCATTGTCCAAATCCAAAATGAGAAGTGAAAACATGGAAGGAGTAGCTTTAAAAAAAATTCCATAGTTGCTTGTTTGTCTGCCTGGTTGACTTACACATATTGCTAAAAAGAGCACTGGCTAGAAAAGGCATAACTGCAGCACAGATGAACTTGGTTTTTTCTCTTTTTTATCCTATGGCTTCTGAAACTAGCAGGTGTCCATTTTCATATCATGAAGAAATCATCAAATGAGCACACAAAAACTTTATAGTTTGATGAAAGAAATACAGAAATGCAAAATGTGATCAAATAATTATAGTACTTCAGATCACTAAATGAAAATGGGTAAGATCTCAAACACGTTACACATACCTGCTCTACAGAGAGATTCAATTCCCTTGCTATTCTAACACAATCTTTAAAAGGAATTTTTCCCTTCTCGCTGACATTCATAATACGCTGTTGCAATTCCAGTCGTTGTTCAGTAGTCATGACTCTAAGTGAACTCCATGAACGAGGATGAGAAACCTACATGGAACAGAAGTGTCCAATTACATTGTAAATAAAAGCTCTGATCAAAGAGACAGCTTATAAACTAGTCACTTAGACTGTCTCCAACAGAATACTCAAACCGCAACCCAAACTCAAAATGGGTTCGGCACAGTGTTTTGGGTTTACAAAAACAGCCTCCAACAGAGCAGGCAAACTTAGCACTCAGTTTGAGTCGCCAGTGACACGCAAATAAGCGTCCCCCCCCCCCCCCCTTTCGAGCTCCCCCATGGCCGGCCGGGGTCAAGCTCCCCCATGGCCGGCCGGGGTCGAGCTCCCTGCGCGTGCTCGACGAGGCAGGTCCGCAGCACCAGTGGCCGTCCGCAGGAGGGAGATGGTGGCCGGCTGCAGGAGGAAGATGGAGGCGTCAGTGGCTGGCTGCGGGGCCTGCTTTTGCATTTGCTGTTGGAGACGGTGAGTTTTGGGTGCCTGAACTTTTGCCTGTGTGTGACCCAAATTATGAAATGGGTGTTGTATTTGGGTTCTTCTTGTTGGAGACAGTCTTACAGCTAGTATTGTTTCACAGTGAGTGTAATCCGGCTCGGTAATAGTCTAACAGATAGCAGAACGACTCTGACAAATAACAAATGAAGAATATGCTTGCAGCTGCAGACCTGCCTATATATATAGGCAAAAGGTACAGACAATAAATAGATCAATATGATATGAATATCAAGATCCTGAAAATTAGTGTTTTGAATAGGGCTAACAGTAGTGAGATTTTTTGCTACAGTACCGCAGCAGTTGGTCATGAAAATGACTTATAAATTAAAAGCAACAGCAGCAGCAGACATGTATGGTACTGAAATCAAACCCTAATGGCAGAAGCGGGAGGCTGTGAACTAGAAAATGCAAATACTGTTACTGGGACCGCACTTAAGCTAGGCACCATTAGAAGGCTAGCTTGGCTCAAGCTGAGTAAACTGGTTAGATTAGGATGGATGCTGGCTAAGTGGCTATTTGCTTAAGAGTCAGGCTCAATAACATAGGATTGGTTCGTTGGGATAAGGGTTTGTTGATGGCTTTCTCTATGTAAGGAGCGATGCTGGTGGCCCGCAAATAGAGCAACTAAGAAGTTAACTTCCTATCTCTTCTCTATGTCCCTCTCGGTACCATTTTCCCTTGTACTGTTCTCCACCACAGCTCCAGAGATGAGGCTACATTATCCCAACGAGCACAATTATGATCTCAGATCCAACCCCATAACAAACATTCATTGTTCAGTTGAAACTATATAGGAATGAAGAAAGGAGAATATTTCATATAAATGAGGAATATCAAGATAATCATTAATGAAACATATGTTAAGTGGAAACAAGCAGCACTATGCAATTCGTCCAGCAACATAAAGAAGTCAAAAATTGATAAAAACATAGATAGATAAGTTTTTTCTAAGCACGGATAGGGATTAAAGGTGAATGACAAGTACAAAGATAGCCCTGCCTCACAAATATGTAACGCTTTGTACACGACAGTCTCCAATAAACAATTTTGCCTATGAAGTGTTTAGGGTGATAAGCAAGTTAAATATATAGAAAATTCATGAAAAACTTATCATGCCAACTGCATCATAGTTGCCAATCTAACCAAAGCTTCTTGCAGAGCAACAGTAGAGCATTGAACTCCAGGGGGTTGATGAAACCCCTTGTAACCAGCCCCGGTTTGAAGCTGAGGTTTTTAAGACAAAAATCAGAGGGACGTCTCTCCTCTGGTTGAGTCTTTCTTTTCATAGTTGCCAATCTAAATAGTTATCTATATATTAGCTGTCAAAGTTGAGGAGTTTAAGCATTCAGGTTCTAAGTACAAATTCAGAATGGAGGGAGAGCATTAAGTAATAGTCCTATGCATCAATGATGTACAGCAGATGCAACAAACCTCAGGAACAGAACAGCCAGGGAAGGCACTCAATGGCTCAGCCAAGCCACCTGTCAAATAACAGCACTCTAATGTTTCCCAATAGGCATCAACGTACTCCTGCTTTAAAAGCACAAAATCATGCCGAATTTTTCGATGATTGTTCAGTTGAGACGATGAAAGAATTCTTGGTATAGGTTCTTCAATGTAAGGCCTGAGTTCCATCGAATGTGTACGAATGGCATCTGAAGGTACAACAGCATCTTCTACGAATTCTTTTGCAAACTGAACCAACTGTCAAACACATAGAAGTGTTCATCAGTTTGCTGCACACTATTCACCTGTGCAATTAAGTATTGAACAATGTAAAAGTACTGACAATCTTACAAATGTCGTTTTAGGATTCAAAATTTGTCCCATAAAACATGTCGTTATACTTAATTTGGCATGTGTGCAAGTGCATGTGGGCATGCAATAATCAATTCATGCCAAATATGGCTAATAAATAGGGGCAATCGAGATCATTTTACCTCCTCAATAATATGTCGTAAAATTTCTAATATGACATGTTTTGGGGGATGGAGGGAGTAGTGAGTATAAGCATGTACATATTAAATAGCATTTCAGGTTTGTGCTCGGTAAAAGCTTTTAGGATAATGCCTAAGAGTGTATATTATTATAAGGTTAAGTACAAATATTAGAAAAGAATACCAAGTGTGTTACCTTGAGCTTGTCCAAAATATTTATTAAACGTGAGAGTCGGCCCTTGGCATGGGTATCCATAAGCTGGTTGTATTCTTCGGTAGGAATTTCTGAAAGTGTTTTTCCAAGCCTACACCAAGTTACCATGTTATCAATCTTCTTTGATGATCCAACAACTTGTAGAAAGAGTTCAAGAGGCATTTCTTTTGTAGCTGCTTCCATCGAAAATAACAGGTACGATTGATTAAAGCTCTTATCATAATGGCCTTCTTTGGCACAACCAAACATACTGCACCAATCTGGAGAAGCATTGACATATGCCCACAGAAATTTATGCAAAAGCTTTGCCCGAATCATCTTTGCATTAATGAATCCATTAGCATACATAGCTTCTAGTAGTAATGGTTTATAAACATTAACTCTGCGTGAAATCCTCAGACCAGGTATGGCAGTCATATGTTGATTTTGCTTCACTTTAGCTGCTGCAACTGCACGAGATTCAGTATCAAAGTTCCTTTGCCTGATCCTAAATTGATCCACAAGTTCTGGTGACAATTCTCCAACAGAAGAATGCAGTACTACATCAATGAGACGACTGCGAGTATAATTTGTGACCAAAGGAACACTAACTTTGATACATTTACAACTCCCCTCTTTCTGAAGCTTATTCAACGTGCGAGTCAATGTCTTCCTGTCCATTATTTTTCCATCCTTCTTTTCAAGCCGCTCTAACCATTTATGTAACTCCACCTTTAGTACAAATTTCTTCTTCTGCAAGGGCCCAAAAGAAGGCAAACATAATGGTTAAATGTGATTAGACATGCTAAAGGCACACAAAGGACTAACATGAAGATGAGCTCACAAAAAGGAAACATAGGAACACAAAGCTGCTCATCGGAAACAAAAAATATATATAAGAGAATCATCTAAGTAGTCACTATCACTCGACAAGTTTCAAAATATATCATGTTGCCTCCAAATATGCAACTTTGAATATATATTATATGAAAACAATAGTAGAATTGTATAACTGTTATATTGTTAGAAATATTTATGATGAATATAATAACACCATTTCCAAAAGACCAACTCATACAGTTTATTTAATTAGTTATCGAAGTTGGATGCTTGGCTAACATCATATATTTACGATTGGAGATAGTATTGCCTACGGTAACAATGGCAAGAATGCATGTTGAAATTCATCAAAGACAATAATCAATAGGGTTAGGATCTTGTCTCGTGTTAACCACAAAAATATACATGGTCATAAATATGCACTCCCTTAAACCTTCTCTGAAAAAATATAATTATATTAAGCAGTCAAAATAGGTTTACTTGGAATAAAAATATAAAACACTAGAGCAATTGTCGGCAACATATCACCATGCCATATGCAAAAAAAACCAAGGCCATTTATCCTGAATCATAATCTACGATCCCCACACCACCAAAAAAGAAATAATTAAGAAAACATACTGGCTTAAAGGCAACACACACGAAAAATTAAAAAACCATCACCAGATATGTTTCTGCAGTTGCAAAATATAGACACTGAAGATAAGTAAGTTGCAATAACTGTTATGGAAACATTCTTTGGAAATCTGTTTAGGCGCAAGAAGAAGAAATCCCAGGTGCCTGCTGATGTCTAGATAAGTTTGTTTGAGCCTGTTAGCATCTTTTGGTTAGCCGCTCGTTTGGACAACTTTTCAGGGATATTCAGTTAGGAGGTTTATGAGTCCTATATGGCTATATGTACTGCTGGATGGCAAATCTATAATCAAGCAGAGATAAGCCTCAAAGTTCAGAGCCTCCTTGAGAGGGCGAGAAGGGTATTAACCATCTGCTAATCTAGTGCTTAGCCAATAAACTAGCCGTATCAATAACAATAAATGATAATAAAATAAATAAGACCAGCACATTAGATGTATGCATACACCTGCAACAAAAATATGAAACAGGCAGTGCATCAAATATAAAGAACAAAGTATAGAATAAATAACTACCATAAATAGAAGAACTACATTAACAGTTGCATTAGACAATTTTTATGTGAATAATCTTGATTGACAAATACTTGAGAAGCAACCTTTAACATGTGCAGAATCCTTCTATGGCGTTGATCATCAGAAGTTAATGGACGGCTCCGACGCCTCTTCCTCTGATCCAAAGCAACTTTATCTAGAAGAAAAGCATGTGTCACTTACATTGAGTTGAATAATGTTGTCTGTAACCTCAATTACACAAAGAGTAAAGAGTAGTTCCAAAAATTAACACACAGTATTATTTGAAACAAAAATTATACAAATAACTACTTATTGGCTGAATATAGATTTGTGATCTAATAAACTAACAAAGAGCACGACCTTTGTTATGTTTGGAATTTTAAATAGGACTCTTGGGGGAAAACAAGATATGAAGAATTCAAAATGGATCATATTGCTCAACTATGGGTGCACCTGATCAGATATAGGCTTCAAGTTTCCTTGAATAAAAAACATAAAGATCTCTGGATCTTTTAGTGATCTTAAAGTCTAAGAATGTCATTTTTTTAATCAATACACTGCAAGCTCTTATTGCAACATGGCAATCCCAGAGATGTTAACCATAGAACACAGCAAAATAAACAGATACTTATGCAAATTTAGGTTTACCTTCTTCAACTAATTGACAAACTCCAGCAGAAGCATCAAGGTCATTCTGGATATGATGTTCAATTGGTTCATCGTGTCTCTCTTGTTCAAGCAAGAGTAAATTGCCATGTGTGCTGGAAGAATCCAATTCTTTTGATGGAACTAGGGACCACAAATCCGAACAATCATCACAATCTTCTGACAGTGCCCCAAAATTTTGCAGAGCGGTACCAGCTTTGTAGAGTGAGAAGTTTTTTGAAGTCCAAACTCGGTACTGTGATGTCTTGTCTGGAACTTCTGCTTCCCAAGTTAGATTGAACTTTTTGAGCATGGATGATACTCGTTTATGGAGCCTTTTGGAATTGTTGTGTCCAAGACGTTTGCCAATCTAATGGGAAGTTGTATGAGACATCTTACAAATTTCAAGATAAATAAGAAAAATATGATCATATCACATCTCAGATGACATAAGTGAACACCAATTTGTACACAATGATGTGTACTCAAGGTCCTCTATATACTGATAATCATAAATACATTGTGGTGTTTAAGAAAGGAGCTTTTACTGAGTCAGCAACGAATGTTATTTCTCTCCCCAGGACCTTCTCTATGTTTGGGAAATTATTCATGTTTCCGTGTCTATAAATAACATAACCAATTGCTCAAACAAGTCCATAACCAAGCAAAATGAATATCTTCAATTTGGTTTTAGGCGGTAACCATAATCAAGTATCGAATAGAATAGTAGGTAAAGTGGCTTGTATAACTAGAAACGAAACACAATAGCACTTCAAACATATAATACAGAGTTGCTAAGGACTGTAAAGAGAATAGCATTGTAAACAGAGTTTCACAGAGTTGGAAACACAAATAGTACTGTAAACAGAAGAACCATAGACGATGAGTGTAGCATATCATCAAAAACATATAATACAGTGGGCCAATATAAGGTTTAAGAGAAGTACCTCAACAAGTGTTATGCCTTTTGTCCCTTGGGCACTGATCATATCATATATACAGTTCTCCAATGGAAGTTCCAGAACTTGATCAGTGGCCTGACCTTGTTTGCCAAATTTGTAAGTTGATGCTGTACTTTTCGGCTGAAACTCATTTGGATCAAATTTTTTCAGCAGTCGCAAACAGCGGACGACCTGAAAAAAAGAAAATAATATTATAGCTTGTTGCTTAATGATGCATGTGAAACAGAAAAAATATATACTAAAGCAGGCATGGTGCAGTACAGACTGAATCACGTACATAATTATAAACCTAGCCAGTTAATCAACAATATCTTGCATCTGATTTGTTGCAGCTCTGAAAGTAGCTGTTGCCAAAGAGGTAACCTCGGAGGGTGGATAAGAAGAGTGAGATGATGCTCTCTCTCATTCAGGTCTCTAGTATAACATTCTACGTATTTCGGTTGCAATGCACAAAGTCTCACCTTGTGTGCTCTTTAAATCTTGCTTAATCAGAAATGGAATTGCAGATTATTGCCTCTTCAGTGCAACAATGCATGCAAGTTTAAGGTAGAATATAAGCCAGGGTGCGGAACCATGCTAGTAAACCATACTCGAGTTACTGGAAATCCTATCACGAATTAGACCTCTTAAAGCCCAACAGTTTTCGAATTAAATGTTTAAACATTTCAATCCTGACAGGAAGCACGAGGAACTGAGAGAATGAACCCAAAAAAGTAGAAAGTTGCATTGAATAGCAAGTGAAAATTCAAAACAGCAAGAAAGGTGAACATCACCTTATCATCAACTTGAGCATCGAATATTTCAACAAGTTGTGCATCTCTTAGCCTATGCAATACCTGAGAGGAACAGTTCATCTTATTAACAAAACAAGGGGAAGTGCCATCAGTCCATCATAGATTATGTAAAAAAATGGCGTGTTTGGTTTGAGGAGCAGAATGTTGAATGAACGATCCAAACATAATCCGCTTGTTTTGTATGAGGAATCGAATTAATTCACCCAACACCACCTCATCCCTCATAAGCAAGTGCCGAGTATAAAATGAGTAATGGTGCTATCCCTTCAAAATAGTGGGATGATGAAAATGTATATGAAAAGTTGGTTCCTTCAACCAGACACTTAGTAAGTGATTTGAAGCAGGCTTACATTTCTCCATGCTCTGTGCCCATATGCCATCCTGTAGTCGAGATCGACTTTTATATCTGACACAACAAGAGCCTAGGAGAAATAATCACGCGGATCAGCAAACTGGAAAATAAAAAGCAAATACCAGTAGAGCTTCAAATGAGAAAAATGTGAACGCAGTTGACCTTTCCACTAGCTTCTTCAAGTTTATCACATATGGCTTTCATTGCTGGAAGATAATCATGAATAGATACATCATTCTTAGAGTTAGTACCAGAAGTCCCATCTTCTTGCAAGGCATCTACATTGGTCTCTTCATTGCTCAGTAGTAGTTCTGGCTTTGTAATCTCAATTCTTTGTTGTGAAGTCATGTTCAAGTCTTTGGCATATCGGGAGAGATATAGCGAATTGGTATTGATAACCTGCTTATTCTGTGAGGCATCTTCCCTATCAGCTCCATGGTCTTTCGTCTTTATGATAGTTGACTGTCTAACAATTAACCGCTGTGATTCAAGACTCTTTACAATAAAATGGAAATTGTTTCCTTTCATTTTAAAATTTTTGCAAAGATCATTCTGCGTTACACCAGAAGTCCTACAACAAAAGCAAATATGTAAGAAACTGCAAAAAAAATAGTCAAGATAAAAAAAATCAACATACCCCATTATTTGAACTAATTAAAAATTGGAAACAGTACAAACATGCAAGAAAGGCATATAACCATTATGTTGGACGGTGTCAGTTATGCTAATTTGCGGATGAATGAAACAACTGATAGTGTTCATAGGCATATCATATAATGTTAATAATTCTGATTTCTGAGTCATCATATGCCTGTGGATTTGGACAGTAAAACCAGATATATATAAATGTTAGGCTCCCTATAAAGATGCTTGGGCCATTTGAAAACTAAGCACAGCGATATAATTGAACAAAATGAAACTACCATCAATCAAACAGAGACTAGATGAAAGAAAAGAAACATGGAACAATAAGCATCAACTATAGAAAAAAACTACTATATAGATGGCAAAGAAATAATATAATCCATACTTAACTTTGAAGGTAACAAATTGTTGTGGCTAAAAATATTTAAATTATCCTTTGTAGGGTAACCATATGTGAGTAGGCAGGTAAATTAATAAGTGAATTAATATTCGAAAATCTTCCATTCCATAGAACAATGACCTCGCAAGTCACAAATGACCCAGCTTCCAAGACTAATTCATGAAATAGAAATGAAAGGCGTGACAATAATATTATTTGCCCGAAATGAAAGCACCTGCTTGCTGCAACACACTCCAATGTCACCTTCTGGACGGCACTCAGCTCCGTTTTCGCGAACCTGCGTTCATACATCCCAAGGAAGTTGTCCCTGATCGCCGAGCTCGCCACCAGCCGCACGCCCCGCCGTTCGGCCTCCTCCACGTCCTTCTCCGCGGGGTCGCCGGCCGGGACGGGCGCCCCGTCCCCATCCCCCTCCACGAGATTGACGACGTGGAGCGCGAGGAGGCGGGCCCACAGGGCGCGCTTGACGGGCGGGCCGAGCGGGAGGCCCGCGACATCGAGCGCGCCGCGGAGCGCGGGCCAGAGGTCCGCAACGGGCATCCCCGGCGCGAGGCGCGCGCACACCTCCTCCAGCGCCGCGGACACGAGCTCATCCATGATTGTTTCGGAGGGTTCAGGGCTTTAGGGTTTTGACTATGGCGGCATCGGGAGCGGCGAAGACCGATATCGGGAGGAGAACCGTGCGCGACACTGCGTGGTGGTTCCGTGGAGGGAGGCAACGCCGCTGCGCGGCGAGTTCGCCGGTGACCACGCGGGAGGGAGACGCGGCGGACGGTGAGCTGAGTGAGTCTGATGAACGGACGGCGGGACGGGTACTGACTGGGACTGCTGCTGAGCTCGGTGGGTCGATATGTTTTGGGCTTTCAAGTTTGGGTCCGGCAAACAAAAATTGGGCCGCGTTTCGCGACTCAATTAGGCCCAGTACTTCCCCACAAAACCTAGCGGAGCTAAACCCAACTAAACCCTCTTCTCGCCGTCGCCGCCCACGAAAATGGCTGCGCTCGCGATCCTCCTCCGCCAGGGCCGCCGCGCCCATGCCCACGCCCGTGGCCTCCCCCTCTCCCGTGCGGTCTCCACCACCACAGCCAGCAACAACCCTGGCACCACCACGGGGTCCAGCGTCAGGCGGCGCCTCCGCGGCGAGTTCGATCCGGACCGCGTGGTCTCCATCTTGAAGACCCTCGACACGGCCTCCATGTCGGCCGGCGCCACCCGCAACGCACTCTCCGTCACCGCGCGCCGCCTCTCCGTAGCCGGCCGCATCGCTGATGCGGAGGCGCTCATATCCTCCTATCTCGCTGCGTGCACAACCGAGCCCTACCTCGCCGCCGTCCTGTGCTCCTGCGCCTCCGCCAACCTCCCCGAGAAGGCCCTTGACACCTTCCGCTCCGCTGCGCCGTCCCTCTCGACCCCCATCTCCGCGCTCCCATTCAACGCCCTCCTCTCCACCTTCCTAAGATGTCACCGCCACCACCGAATCCCTGGCCTCTTCGCCGAGCTCTCCAAGGAGTTCTCCATCGCCCCCAACGACTCATCTTACGGCATTCTTGTCAAAGCCTACTGCATGAACCGCGACGATGCTAAGGCGAAGCAGACTTTGGATCAAATGCGTGAGCAAGGTATCTCGCCGACCACCAAAACTTACACCCCATTGATTGATTCAATGTATAAGCAGAATAAAACAGAGGAGGCTAAGCTCTTGTGGAAGGAGATGGTAGAGAGTGGATGCAAACCTGATGTAGCAGTGTATAATGTTAAGGTTACGTATTACGGACTGCATGGGAAGCTTGAAGAGGTTATGGAGGTGATGAAGGAGATGGAGGCACATGGAGTGAAGCCTGACATCATCACCTACAATTTCCTTATATCTAGCTATTGCAGAAATGGAAAATTTGAGGATGCCGAGGTTGTGTATTATTCGCTAGCTGAGAAGGGGTTGTCCCCAAATTCTGCTACATACAAGTATATGTTGGCAGGGCTGTGTGCCAATGGTGAGTTTAAAGCTGCGTTGGGCATCTTCAAGGAAAGCTTGAAGATGAACAAGGTACCAGATTTTATTACAATGAAAGCGTTCGTTGAGGGATTGGTGAAGGGAGGGATGGTGGCTGAGGCCAACAAGGTTGTTGCAGGTATGCATAGGAAGTTCCCGGATAGTAAACTGTCTGGGTGGAAGAAGCTTGAGAAGGAGCTTGGGTTGGACTTTTAGATAGCGGAGACACTTCTTGTTCAAAAGGTGCATCTGGAAAAATTGTTGCTGAAGCAAAGTCTTCTGCTGAGGAAACTGATGTATCAGAAGAATTCAGTGATGATGAGGTGCCTGTGCCTGGGGAAGTTCCAAGAGGTCCCGCCTAAGTGGGTATTACCATGTTCTTCAAGTCTAATATGTTTAGGATTTGTGTATCACTGTTTTTAATTTGTGGTTAAAAACAAGTTGTATAGTAGTTCATGTCAGGAATGGCTGAATCATTTGGTGACAGGTTTTACAAACTTGAATCACTGCATGAGATTCAGCATTGTTGTTGCCTTCCTGACATTCCTGAAACATTATGACAGGTTTGAAAAGCTTTCAGTGTGAGTCTGTCTAGCCCATAAGCTTCCAGAAGGAACCACTGTTCCAAAAGGTACCTGCTCCAAAATAGGAACACAAGTTAGCCCCATGATCGGACGAATTAATGGAGTTGAAAGACGATCAATGATTGTAGTCTCCTCGTGTACAACTTTTGCTGTAGATTGATTTTACAGTCCAGTCCGTTGGAGAGGAAGAAAATAAAGCATGCCTAATAACTTGCAAAACCAACCTCTTTATCTCATTTCCAGTATGAATGAACTTAAATGTTTCCTGTTCCACAAGGATGTGGAAAAGTAAATCATTCCTGCTAAATTTTAGTGAACTATTACATTCTGGACATGCTCTTACATATGTATTTTTTCTTCTACTGCGCCACCCACTGGAGATGCTCTGATCGACTCTCAGTTCAGACTGCATCTTCTTTTTGGTTAACAGTTCAGACGGCTTGTTCTTCCACTGTACCTCCCATTGGAGATGCTCTGACTCTCAGTTCAGACGGCATTTTTCTTTTTGGTTAACAGTTCAGACGACTTCTTTATTCTGTTGTGAGACTAAAGAGTGCCATTTGGGAAATTGACACGGTGACAAGGTTAAGTCATAATTAGAACATGATCAGAGAGCAGCTCAGATCAACAGAAGCAAAATCATGATTAATAAACATCCAAGTGATATTTACAAACTGGGTATTGCTAGTGTTCAGACGTCCAATGATAACTTTCTCATCGGACACTCTGTTGCAACATCAAAATAAAACATTTGCAACATCAAGTTTCACCAGGCGTGTGAAACACGAGCTTGGAGATACATACATAGGCAATACTCATATTTGAAGGGGAAAAATTATGCTACGTCCATGCACAATTTCAAAGCCCTGTATTCGAAAACAAGTGGCTCACACCAAATTCCAGGCAAATCTTGGTCATTTTTATTCATAAGAAATTCTGTCAGATAGGAAATGTGATGACAAATAATTCTGCCAGTTGCTCACGCAAAAATATTCAGCTGTTTGAAATAATAAGTTCGCTTAAAAAATAAGTTTTGTTAAAAACTTGATGTGGCCCTTGAATTCTCCCAGTGTACCCAACCATCCATCCATTCAGTTACTCCACAGCTGATCCAAACGGAAAACACTGTCGGAAGATGGGATCGACCACTTTAAGACTTGGGAACTGCTAGCGGGAGACGACTAATTCAGCTTACGGCATCTCGCAATCACCTCCCGAGTTGGCACGAGAATACGAGGTGTTAATAGCTGTTTCACATCTCACTAATTTCAACTTGCAGCTTGATTCACAGATGCTTGTGTCCTATTCTTCATTCTTGTTGTAATACACAGTAATGCAAAATGATAAATAATGCTAATTTAGTAAACCAACCGTAGTTACGTATTCATTACCAAGCATTTTCACATCTCCAAGAATCCAGAACCAGCATTCTAGCTGTCTAATTCATGTTCCATCTTTGTTGCAACAGGCAGTTTATCATGGCTAGCACCCATGAAGAAAATGGTTGTAACATCCATCACCAAAGGTACAAAGCTAAGGGCAGATACAAACATGGCAGATGAGGTCCCATTGCTCTATTTCTTCTGTTTTCTGGAAGGTAGCCCTTCCCTCTTGAAGATGGATTTGAAAGAGGTCCCAGGTACTTTCTTTTCAGTCTGACACATTATTTGCCTATAAATAAAGAAACATATTTGGCTCCTGAAATTGAAATACGGAGTAAATTTTTAGAAGTTCAGACAATCTCTCTTTACCATGTACAGAAATACCAAGAGCTGCAGTAATATGAACCGCAAATAACTACTGGATCAAAGTGTTGACAAAGATATTCAAGCATGACACGATAATATGGTTAGGTTCTATGCACTGATGTAAGCTTATCACCACCTTTGCCATTGTCGGTAGTTTCAGGTAGTTGGACTTGTCCTTTTTGTTTCTGAAAGCACACTACAGCATAATGTTCGTAAAATACGGAAGAATGGAGAAGGCGTGACTTGCATTTCCCAACTTCCTATGGCATGAGAAACAACAAAGATGCCCAATTCAAAGAGTGAGTTTTCCGTTCTCATGGCCGTTCTTAATGATAATGATCTGATAACCCTTCACTTTGAATCCTGCTTAGAATGAAGAGAAACTTTCATGAAATGATTGGTGTTGATCTTGGTCACCGAAGGATGGGGGGTGACAATAGCCGCCTGCTCTCCTGTGCGTTCAAGAGAAAAAAAGATTGGTGTTGATATCAACATATTCTGTTATCTGTTCATCAATTTTACGTGACCACCAAATTTCTGCACTAGTGCCTCAACATGCTAATTACATTTTGCCTATTACTATGACCTTATGTGTGTGTGTGTGTATTATTGGCAGGACGCTACTTCGCAAACATGGCTGCACTAATCTGAACACTGTTTCCTCCATCTGATTTCTCAAAATAATCTTTGGTATTATTCTCCTCTCTTTACTTTCATTTTTTAGTGCTACTGGCAGGATGCAAATGCTAGATTGAATCTGTCTGTTTCTTTATACAACCCTGATGATCAGACTAATGCAATGTTATTACTGTTTAAATAGATGGACCATGTTCAGGACTATTCACTTATTCAGATGATCAGACTCTTCTGTTCACGGCAAGAAAAATCAAATGCAACAACAGGTCTCTCCAACTCCAACAATGGCAATAACAGAGCAGAGAAACAAGGTGTCTTGGGGTGGAACATGAATGGCATATGCAAGAACCTACTGCAAGTAATCTGCATTTTCAGATTTTCTTTATTTATATTTTTACAACAAAAACTGATTTATGACATGTTGACAGCTTTATCTTTGGAACAAAACTTTAGCTTGATTTCATCAGTTAAATACAGGTAAAGAGGTAAAATGAAATTTTCTGCAGGCAAAGACAAGTGCACAGACTGCAAAATGGTGTAAGAACATGCAAATGTATTTCTATTTTAATTAATGTTTTCCAAAAATAAATGCAGAAATTGACATGGAAAAATGACATATCATTAATCAAGTACATATCATGTAATATCCCAAGAAAAAATACAGGCCAATATATTATTAAATGTAAGAATATCAGTTTGGAATACCTTCAAAATATCTCCAATTCAAGCATTCTTATCAATGGTTGCTCTTCTGATGTGTGAATTCTTCCCAATAGCAATAGGAATGCCACCCCTTTTAGCAAGGAGTTCCTTGGTAGGTTCAGTCTGGGGAAAAAGAACACCGGGGTTTGAGTTCTCTTATTGCTCTGACAGCAGCATACACATGTATATAATATTATATTTTACCTCATAGTACTCAGCACCCATTAGTGAAGTGTCCTCTGCAAACACATTTTGCAGTTCTACAAGCATAAGAATCAAGACAAAGAATATGGTAAATGAAGTATAAGAAATTACTTTGGAACAAATTAAAAAGCATATAGAAATGTAGTAAAATATGTTGCATTAAAACAAAACACTACTTGATTTAGTAACACATCCCTGACAAATAACATTGTCTTTCACATTAGCATCAAGAACCTTATATTAGAAGGTGGCTGTGTTGAGATTGTGTATAAGTTGGAGCAGAACTGTCATAGAAGTTGGAGCAGAACTGTCATAGAAGCTGCATTCACATTGAAGGCAAACAATAAATGAGAAGAGGCCAATTGAAATTGTAAGATGATACTCCCTCTGTTTCATATTACTTGTCGTTTTGACTTTTCTAGATACATTCCTTTTGCTATGCATCTAGATATATACTTATGTCTAGATACATAACAAAAAGAATGCATTTAGAAAAGTTAAAACGACAAGTAATATGAAACGGAGGGAGTATGAGGATCCATATGATGATGAATGTTTTTATTCATGGCCTATGTATGGTTGTCACTTGGCAGTGCAACTTGACAACCTGCCGACACTTACATTTATGCCTCCATGCTTTCTTTGAAAATTGTATGTTCCCCCTCCTCGAGCTGGCAGCTGCAATGGATCCATTATTTGTTCACTCACTATGCTTCACATGGTAGTATACCAGTGGCATTATAATATAGTGAGACCTTAACAAAGGAAGCTAACATCAAACATGAAAAATGATCAAGTGAACAGTTCAAAATCAAGCATCCATAAAAATTGGATATTGATATCATCAAAAGGCCATGAACTTTTTCAGAGTTAAGCTTACTAATTCACTATGGCATCATGAACTTAATTCACTATGGCATCATGAATGATCAAAGTTTTGGTATTGTAGTCAAAACCTACATCCAGATCATTTTTAAATAGCTCCTCAGTATAATATGAAACCTTCATTATGATCACATAATAGCAGCAATGGACAGAGACACAAGTAGATGAAATTTCAGCAAGCAGAGCAGCAGAAGCTTGCAAGATCAGCTTGATAACCATAAAAGAGTACATTGAATTTTCAAGCAGATAAATTACAAATATAATGCGATACAATAAAAATGTAAAATAAGAAAGTACATTTGTGTGATTCGCACTGTGCTGAATCAATAAGTAGTTCACAAAAGCATTCGACAAAAGTTCACAGAATACAAGAGACTAATTTATATCCAGATTCAAGCATAATATTAACGTGGCAAGCTGACAAGCGCACTATTGCCGTTCCGATTCACCCTGGTCCCCGACAACCAAAAGACCATCTCAGAAGCACTACTATCAATCACTTTGATGATACAAAGAACCAAACAGGCATCCACATAAGCACCAGTTGATCAACACGCGAGAAAGAACGAGAAGAACTAGCAAGGCATGACTTGATAAAAGAGAACACAGCTATTAAGTACTCCAAACTCTCCTGTAGAACTGCTAAACGTGAAAGTTCATGCAATAGGGCACTTTAGCAGCCATGAATTGGTAACCTATTACAAGCACCAACTGCCCATATCAGCAAATGAAGTTTTGAAGAAAAACATGATAAACCATTTCCAAGACAACCTTGAACATTGATGTCACTCGTTGACATAACCATCCTTGCGCCCCTCGAATCCAGGGCGCATAAGCTTTTTCTCACGCTTCTCAATCTTGCGCATCTTCTTCTGGTGTGCCCGCTCCCGGATGTTCTCTGTCCTTTTCTTCTGCTTCTCCTTCCTCTGATTGTCCACGGTCTTCTGCCTCTCCTTCCACTGAGCAGCATGTTTTTGCTGCCACTTTTCCACCTTCTTCAAGCTCTCCTTAATCAACTTGGGGTCATCACGCACCTTCTCCCCAGCAGCTCGTCTTCTTGCGGTATCCCACGCGATCTTGTTCGCCTTCTCAGGATCCTGCTTTACCTCCTGCAACCGCTTAGCCTGCTCCAGCTCCTTCTTCTTGTTCTTAATTCTCCCCTTCTTCTTATTCTTAATTCTCCTCTTTTTCCTCCTCCTTGCTTCCTTTGGGTCAACAACCACGTTCGCATACATGATATCTGGCTTCTCCTCCACCTTCTTGGCTCTTTTCCCATCATTGCCCTCTACATCCTCTGTACAATCCTCACGCTTCCTCTTCTTGCCCTCACCCTTTCCCTTCTTCTCATTCTTTCCCTTTGCCTTCTTGCCCTTCTCCTTCTTGGGCTTATTCAAGAACTTAGGCCTGGTGCACGTGTTGCCACGAAGCTCCAGCATGTGGCGACGAAGCCGCTCTTGCAGCTCCTCGTAGGTCACCGACCGATCCTCGGACACCACTGCCGCCAGCGCAATTGGCATCTCATCCTTCTCATCCCCGTCTTCCTCATCACCATCGTCATCCTCGGAGCTTGCCTCATCACCAGATTCCTCGCCCTCTTCTCCTGACTTCCCCTCCTCATCGTCGCCATCTTCTTCCTCCGCCGCCTGGTCAGTGACGGACTTCTTGAGGAGGTCCAGGGTGGAGGCCGGCGGCGCGGATGGGTCGAGGCGCGCGCGGCGAGCCGCCTTGACGTTGGCGCGGGACTGGACCTTCATAGCCGCCTTGGCGAACTTGGAGAGGCACTGGTACCAGGGGCGGTCCTCATCGCCGGACGGGAGGTAGAAGCGCGGAGGGATGAGCTGCACGAGGGCGTCGAAGAAGAGGGCGTGCCCGTGGACGATGTCGGCGCAGTCGGCAGCGACCAGGAGGTCGGCGGGCATGGTGGCTGTGAGGGTTTCGTGGCCGGGCGGCGGGTTTCCTGCGCCGCAGGGGTTTGGACAGGATTTATGATCTCCTTGGTGGGCTTAATGGACTACGAGGCGATGGACTGCTGGGCCTTAAGCGCTGCGAGATCTGCCCTCCTTGCCGTGAGCTTCAGGGCTAGGCCTGTTGAAGCCCACCCTCTCTGGTAGATATTTTCCAATTCTTTTATGGAACAAAAAATCTAACCCATTGCAAGCATTCATAAAAAAATGTACCGAGAACACAAAGACAGAATACTATGGTGCCGAACTGTTCGATGCAATAGTTACACAATCTTTTGTCGAGTGATAAGAGATTAAGTGAAAGTGCAGAATTATATGCTTCTGGTTACTCCCTCGTCCTAAAATATATGCAATCCTAAAGTTCAAAATTTGTCTCACAAAAAATGTAACTTTGACCAAATAACTACTTCTTTCAAAAAAACAAACAACTACAAAAGACAAGAGTCTCTGGAAGTTTCTTATACAAAAGACAAACCAGTATCTATATATTTCTTACAAAAGACAAAGAGCAATTTAGTAATTTTACATGTAGTATTGGTTTGCGTGTCCAATCCTATAATTGTAGTACTTATTTATTTTGGAACGGAGGAAGTAGATGTTTAAGGCAATAGTCATCGCAAATATTACAAGGCAATTAGTCCTGCGAGACGCTTATGTAAAGGTCAAAGCAAAACTTAAATGACCTCAATGTGCTAGGACAACTGATTTTTTATACGGAACTGAATTACTAACACTTTGGACGTTTGTTGCATACTTAGGTCAGTTCCAATCCAAGACACTAGTCATAGTTTTCATAAGCTTCACATCATTAAGAAACTCGTACAAGACAATACTCTTCTAACCCCAACACCACTATTCTACACTTGAATTTAATGCTGCTCATCTCTCATTATGCTTTGGATGGTGTGTAGAAACTAGGTCTCATGCAAGACCCAGTTTACTTCTCTTTCTTCATTTACTCTCTTGCCACATCATCTTTCATCCTAGGTGGCAACTCATTTAATTCTATGAACACCATCCTAGTCATTGGGTTGGGACTGCCCTTAGGCCAGTCTCAGTGGCAGAGTCATCGACATTTAATGGACTGTCACATAGACTTTTTTACATGGCACCAAATAAAATGAAGGAAGAGAAGATCTCAGGGTCATGGTGATGACCCCAGGTCGACACAGGTACCAATGCTCACGACCCTCCACTGAGAGCTCATGACTCTGCATTTGATCACAACACATGCAAAATTTAAATACTACATTCTATCTATGAAACTGTACTCATAACCCTGTGGATTGAGAGTGACAGGGGCATCATACTGAAAAGTTGATGTGGCAGACTTGATAAGTGTGCCCATAACACTACTACTAACACTGGCCTTATGCTATCCTCAGCGCGCCGGCATGCTCCGATCCAATCCTCTCCTGTCCTCCCGGCTTCCCCACGACACGAGGACGGACGCGGCTACCCGGTGTAGCCTTTTGCCGCTTGCGCGAACCGAGAAGCTAGCGGCGGGATACGCTACGACCCAAATTCGGCGGCACGGATCCCTTTCTCGAACGACGACGCATGTGCAGAGCAGCTCGCACACCCCCGCGCGCGCAAATCAGCAAGGCGTTTGAAAAACAGAACGCATGATATGAAGCAGCAACTTGCACACGACCTTCTCTCCTTGCTTATTTCTTTCCTCGATCGCCTCTCCATTGTGTTCGAGATCTAGCGGCAGCGTTAGAGCAACTCCAACAGCTTAGCTAAATTCATTTTATTAGCTAAAAATGAAAAACGACTGCAAAAAATTGCATCCAACAGATCCTTCATCTGCCTCGCTACTCCATCCAGCTCGGTATCCCTAAACTTCCGCTAGCCAATTTACCCGAGCGAATCCGCTCGCTATTCATGGCCTCCCGCGGCTTCCGCACGTGTGCGCCCGACCTTCCACCCGCTCGGCCGTGCCGAGGTGGAGGGAGGATGCTGCCCAACCACGCCGAGCTACCGGGGAGGACATGAGCTCGCGCCGCCAGGGAGGTGCGCCGCGGGAAGGTGGAGGTGGTGAACCGGGAGGAGGACGAGGGGCTCCAGATGGCGCTCTACAGGAGCCTCTAGGGCTTCCCGCAAGCGCAGCCTGAGCCCAAGGCCCCAAGTGTGGCGCGGTGCGAGCTCCCACCTCGTCGTTCTCCCTGCGTGGCGTAGACTTGGCGCAGGGTGAGTTCGCGGTGCTCGCGAGGTGGAAGGACATCCTCACAACCACGCCGGCCGCCGCGTTCGCCTCTTGGTCGTTGCCGAATGGCCCTGCGGTGGCAGCTGCGCCGCCGGCGCCGTGCTCGTGGCGCGGCGTGTCGTGCGACTCCCTGGGCCGCGTCGTGTCCGTCTTGATTCAATTGCTTCAACGGTGAGCACTCCCACACCATCCCCTGCCTCTCCCAAGCCTCCCCCTCGCTTTCCTTGCCTGAGCAGAGGTCCCCACGAGCTCGCCTGTCGCCACCCATGGCCGCCCATGACCCCTCCTTTTTCCGTAGCAGCCCCTGTTGGGAAGCCCCGAAATCGAATCCCCTCTCCCTCCTCTCTCTAATTGTGCCCTCAGATTTAAAAATGGTGTACTATAGCTCGATTCCGGTGAGGATCCGGCGAGCTGCCATCGTGGGCGTCGGCGGCGCTACTGTCAACGCTCTCGCCGTGGGCGCCGGCGGCGCTACTGTCAACGCTGTGACTCTCTCCCACCTATGTCAGTATAGATAGGCTGTTTGGAGAAGCTGTTGGATTTCATCACTTTTTTGCTAGTCATTTCATTTTACATAATAGCTAAATCCGAATTTTAGCTATTCATTTTTAGAGAGACTCTTGGAGATGCTCTTACCCTCTTTGACACAGCAAATCCGACTCCGCCCCGGCGCATGCAGAGTACGCGAGGTCACAAACCCTCGTCGTCTACTTGGCGCGGTAGCTTTCGGCTGCGCTTGCGCCGCGTGCTTGCGTGATGCGTGGATGAAAGCAACACGAAGGAGAGCCGGTGTGCCCCCGGGCAGAGGTGTTGGGAAGTGTCCAGGTGTTCAGATGAAGCCGAGGAGACGACACTAAAAGAGAAGATGTACTTCCTCCGTCCTAAAATATTTGTATCTTTTGACTTTTACCGATCACGTTTGACTATTCGTCTTATTAAAAAAATTATGATATACTTAAAATATATATGATAATAAAACATGTCATAGCAAAATAAATAACATTTTCACAAATTTTTTTGAATAAGACGAATGGTCAAACATTAAGCGCAGAAGTCCAAACATGCAAATATTTTGAGACGGAGGGAGTAAATGACATTTCTGTCAGGTGCTACAGATGCTTATTGAGAGTAAAAAAATACAATTTGTTTAAAAAAGAGGTCTGTTAGTGAAGTACCATGAAACATTCTAACATTTTCTTCTCACAATTCTTATTTCTTATTACCAGCAGAAATTTCAAAAATCATCACAAACTTTTACATACTTTCTCATTTATTCACATGACACATTTACAAAATGTAAAATATAGATTTGCTCATCTAAAAGCTACGAAAGCAACTTACTCAAAGCTACGTGACAGAGTTCAAAACCAATCTAGATCGGCTATTTCAGGTAGGAGCTGACAGAGCCTGATTTCAAACTGGATATATTGATAAAAGCTAAAACTATAAGAATTGGTACGAAAACTTGCAGATCTAACACATATCAATGGGTTTTGAATAAAAGAACTAGACAAAAACCACATCGATGCGCTCGGAGTCTTAAAGCTTAGGATTTACTCGGTAAACGGTACTTACAAACTAGCCAGAGGTCGATTGATGTAGCCCGATGAACTCGAAGAACGACGCTTGAAAAGAGAAAAATCGCAAGTGGCGAAGCCGTCGAATTTAAACTGTGTAAAGTAAAGCGAAAGAGTAAAGGGGTGCTCAAAGGTGAAAGTTTTGTTGGTTATGGTGTGTACAAACTATTACCGACCGCGCAGGGTCGCTATTTATGTTCTGAGGACGGCTTGACTCCTAGTCGATTACGATAACGCTTACTTGTATCTAAAGAAAACAAAACTACTATATTTAAAATGACTCATGCAAGAGTCAAACTCCTTAAACTGACTTTGACCTGTTGTCAACCAAATGTTAACCCGCCTCCACTGAACCGCTTCATGGCATATTCTTCGCTTGCCGCCTTCTTCCTTCGATCGGCCGATTCTCCTCTTTGACCATCGGCTGACCTTCATTGACCGTCGATTGGCCCCATCAGCTGTTTCTCTATCGGCTAGTGTTTAATCGACCGATTTCATATTGAAATCTTGAGAACTTGCACTACAAGAAAATCGCTGACTAGTGACGCAACCACATTTTAGCGTCATTGATTTACGATATTCCCGGCTGATCTCGTTATTAAATTTCACTTCCGAGCAAATTTAGTGACAAAAAAACTTTCGTCATAACGGTCGTTACTGTAGCCGAGCATTCCCTGTTCCAAGCTAGTTTTGTGACGCCATAAGCTCCGCAACAGCGTCATAAACAAACTTTGGTCCCATATGTAAATATTATTTCAAAAATAGTGTTCCAAGTCGTCATAAAATTCGGAAGGGTCCCACATGCAAGCATTCTTTTGAAAATAGAGTGTTTCAACTCGTCCTAAAATTTTGCAGGGTCCCACATGTAAGAATTTGTTTAAAAGTAGAGTGTTCCAACTCGTCATAAAATTTAATAGAGTCCCACAAGTCATTCTGGTAAAAAAGGGAGGAAATTAAAAGGCAATAGCAGGGGTCGAACCCGGGACCTTTGATTCTGAAGGGGAAAGCGGCTACCACTGAGGAATGATGCAGTTTGTGTTATTTGAGCCATGAATTTTTTTATATTAGTTTATTTTTTGTTTATATTATTTTGCATGCCCCATATAAGTTAAAGTAGATAAATCTAGCGGTAAAACAAGGAGAAAATGTGCTCCTCCCGTGGGTCGAACCTATTACCACTCGAAGGGGAAATTTTTACATTGACCAGGTCCCACCTGTAAATTTCAGGTGAGTCTTTAATATAAATCGGTAATTTAAAGGCGAAACGCTTCACTACCTTCGCAAAGACTCTCGACTTTTGCTACGCAAATCAGCAACGGCCTGTGGCACGAATGGTGGATCCTAGCGGTGACGAGAAGATGGTTGTGCCGCCACATCCAAGCAACGAGAGGATGAAATAGCACGACGAGATCAGTCCTATGGTTTGAGCCGCTATATGTTCCCCTATCTTCCTAGGGTTGGGGATATCGAGATTTAGAGATCCGGAGGATTGATTTTCATAGGTGTTAGATTCAGTTAGTTTTCAGTTTGCATCATTTGATGGATTGATAGGTTCTTATATTTTTCTAGCTTCTGGAGGTGCTTGAAGCCACTAAAGCTAAGGTGCAGAAGGTGAAGAGAGACTTGCAAGAACAAGTCAGCGAGCTCAAATCACTACAAATGGCTCTAAATTATAAGAACCTGTATGAGCAATCGTTACAGGACAACATTACTCAGATGGAAGAGCTGACCAAATGCAGAGACCAGTGTAATCAATTGATGCAGCAGAAGAATGCCCGGTTGAATGAAATGGTATCGTTACGGCAGGACAACATTGCCTAGATGGAAGAGCTGACCAAATACAGGGAACGGTGTAATCAATTGCTGCAACAGGAGAATACCCGATTGAATGAAATGGCATTGTTATGGCAGGACAACAATGCCTAGATGGAAGAGCTAACCAAATGCAAGGAACAATGTAATCAATTGCTGCAATAGGAGGATACCCGATTGAATGAAATGGCATTGTTACGGCAGGACTACATTGCCCTGATGGAAGAGCTGACCAAATGCAGGGACCAGGTTAATCAATTGTTACGGCAGAAGAATGACCAGCTAAAGAGATTCACAAATGGACAGGTCAGTGTAAGCAATTGTTAGCGGAGAACGCTCTGTTGAAAGAAGAGCAATCAAACTCTAACTGAGCTGCAGACAATCAATAAAACATGTATGGTGTTATTACTACCTAGACGGTTCATAGGTGGTGTGTACTTTGTGGTGATGAGTTGCTTGTATTTTGGTGTTTGCTACTTGCTGGTGGTGTGAACTTTGTGGTGATGAGTGCTATGCGATGCCATCTTATTATGCCGATTTGGTTTAATCTATTTCAAATTGAGTCGAGCATACTCACCATTCTGAATTAATTTTGCTGATGTTTTGCTGGTCTGGTCTGTTGATGTTTTGCTGGAAGGACCTTCCTGAGTAACAATCGCGATCACGAAATGTTGCAAAAACAATTTACCATCGCAAGGGTTCGAACTAGAGAACTATAGGAACAAGACTGCGTTGTTTACCACTGCACCACCTCTTGGTTGTGTCAATTTGATGGGAAACACTTTCATTATGGTTGTGTCAGGTGAAAGTTAGGAACGAGGAAGGTCAAATTTTTTATATTAGTTTATTTGTGTTTATATTATTTTGCATGCCCCATGTAAGTTAAAGCAGATAAATATGGCGGTAAAACAAGGAGAAAATGTGCTCTTTCCGTGGGTCGAACCTGTTACCACTCGAAGGGGAATTTTTTACATTGACCACCTGTAAATTTCAGGTGAGTCTTTAATATAAATCAGTAATTTGCAGGTGAAACGCTTCACTACCTTCGCAAAGGCTCTCGACTTTTGCTACGCGCAGATCTGCAATGGCTCGTGGCAGGAATGGCGGATCCTAGCGACGACGAGAAGATGGTTGCGCCGCCACCTCCCGGCTACGAGAGGCTGAAACAGCTCGACAAGGTCAGTTCTCTGGTTTGAGCCACTATATTTTCCCCTATCGGATTTCTAGATTTGGGGATCTAACGGATTGATGAGCATATACAATAGGTGTTAGATTCAGTTAGTTTTCAATTTGCATCATTTGATGGATTGATAGGTTCTTGTATTTTACTAGCTTCTAGAGGTGCTTGAAGCCACTAAAGCTAGGCTGCAGGAGGTGAAGAGAGACATGCAAGAACAACAAGGCAGAGAACTCATGGTGCAGCAAGAGGCTGTAAAATACAAGGAGTTATGTCAAGAAATTTTAAGTAAAAATATGCAAGAGATGAGAGAATTCAAGGAGACGGCTGACCAATTGTTACATGAACAATTGCACCAAACCAACAAGTACAAGGAGATGTGTGCCCAAATGTTACGCCAGGACAATGCCTTGTTGAAAGGAATTGATGAGATTCTTGACCAGGAGTCGAACGATCTGGTACTGGACTGGAAGGCAAAACCTGAAGAGGAGGCAAGGTCATGGAAGAAAGAATGCGCAAAGACTAACATCAAGCTTAAAGCAACTACGGCTGAGCTGGAAAACATGAAGGGAAAGCTGAAACAGTCCATCCATGCGATGGAAGTGTACAAGCAATCGGTTGAGCAGGTAATTATCGAGACCGAGAAGGAGAAGCAATCGATACAACCAAGTGTTATCCAGATGCAGAAGGAGAAGCAACAGATACTACGCGAGAAAGATAAAATAGGTAGTGCTTGATTATTATGAAACTTGTTCCTTGTTGATGTTTAATTACTGGTTGTTGCTCCTGTGCACTTCATAGTGATGAACTGCTATGACACGTAGTGTTATGAAACTTGTTGCTGCTTATGTTTTCTTTAAGTCAGCCAAGCGAAAAAGGGATCAACAATGGGAAGGTTCCTCAGAAGCTAACATGAAGCTTGAAGCTACTGCCGCTGAGCTGCAGAAGGTGACGGGACAGCTGCAGGATGGAGCTATGGAAGGAGAATCAATGTCTACAGATGGAAATTGATGATTAGTTATTATCATTATGATTACAAATGGGTAGTAATGATTATTGTGAAAATTGTAATGATGATCATCCTATGATGTTTGATACTTGGTGTTGTGAACTTTGTGGTCATGAGTTGAGAAACTTGTTGCTACCTGATCATAATATGATGTTTGCTGCTTGGTGGACAAGAAAGGTCCGGTCTGTTGATGTTTTGCTGGCAGGACCTTCCTGAGTAACGACCGCGTAACTGCTTGTTTCCTACTATTGTTCCACGTAGAACCAAATAGAGGTCTGATAGCACAATGCGTGGAGGATGAAGAGGCGTGAGCAAAGACCTTGGGCCACGCCTATTTATCGAACCATGACCGATCATAAGGCAGCGTGCACCTCATGGCAGAGCATGCCTCACAAGATTACAGTAGCCATGAAAATCCGTGGGATGCTCGGAATACGCAGGCCTACACTGCTCAGGAATCCTGTAACAAGTATAGGGCGGAATATGCAGGCTTTTTCACCGGTAGGCATGCGAAATATTTGGTGGGTACACGAGTGTGCTTTGGTCTGGATAAGAACGCAGAAGGAGGATCCTTATATCCGCATGACTTAAAAAAATAGACGTGTAGGCATTATAGTGGGAGAAGCAGTTGTTAGGCTTTGTGATCTACGACTCGAAACGCACCCAGCTTCACTGAAGCGTGGGCCTCTTCCAGATATTCGTCTCCCGCCTATATTGTACACCACCAGAATCCCACCCAAACTTGCTGACAATATGGGGCCGTGCTTGCACGGCCTCTCTTGTCAGTGCCCCTGAAGCAAGTATGGCTTACCAAATTTTCATTTCGCGGTCAGCAAGTGGAAAGCGGGATTTTCAAATTTTGTATTCCCTCGCCGCCCCCCAAATAATAAATACTCTACTCCATTGCTACCGCGTTGCGCCACTAAACTCCCGCCTTCCATTTCCAAAAAGCATCACTCTGCTCAGCTAGATCTGCGGTGGCGGTCCGACCTCGCCGTCGCTGGTGGAGGGGGAGGGGTATCTTAGCAAGATGGTGGGCGATAGATATCGGTGTTCTGCTTGCGTCTGCTGTGCTGGCCAAGCCTTGTAGTTGAGCGAGGATGCGGCGCAAGCACCGGCTCCCAATGCCCCCTCAATCCATGGGCCCCTGAATCTTGGAGCTTCACAAGTGAGAATCTCATTTCCTTTTCTCTCTAGTCCCCTTGGAGTATTTTCGTTGGCTTAGAAAGTAAATTGCTTTGTGTATTGTGTTAGTTCTGAGATTCTTCTCTTATCTTTGCCGCTCTATATCCGGTCACTGATTTGTAACACAAGTTAATCGATGAGCCATGCTTAGAAAGTAAATTGCTTTGTGTATTGTGTTAGATTTGAGATTCTTCTCTTACCTTGGCCGCTCTAGATCCAGTTACTGATTTGTAACACAACTTAATCAATGAGCCATGCTTAGAAAGAAATTTGCTTTATTTATTGTGTTAGATTTGAGATCCTTCTCTTACCTTGACTGCTCTAGATCCAGTTCCTGATTTGTAACACAAGTTAGGAGGGGGCCATTAGTTCTCATATGTTGTTTCATGAACTCATTTTTTAATTTCTAAGTATCAATTTGTAGATGGTCAATACTCTTTGCAATTGAGAGCTGACCAGTGTCTAGATCTATCTGCAAGTCTACTAATGGTCACGGTACACTCTGTTCCAGATATCTAAGGCAACTGACCTAATACTTATTGTGCAGTGTCTAGCATCCCGCTCCTCCATTGCTGAGATTTAATCACATGTCATGGTATGTAACAGAATGCATGATTATCCTGCTACTTTATTCTTAGGATTATTCTTACGTTTATTTGCTTGCTTTGTTTAAGGTTCAAGTTTGACTTCTCCTTTCATTTTAGGCTGAAATATTGAGGACAATCCTTGCGGTTCAAGTATCAAATTCTTGTCCCTCTAATATGAAGTCAAAGCCATTCATTGATTACATGTCTCGAGATTATCCAGCTGCCGCTACATGGTCAAGACCTGAAGTTTTTTTTGGGAGGGCTAGATGAAGCTGCTAACCTTGGTGAAATCTTTGTTGAACAGAACCAAGTTTTGACAAACTTGAAAATCAAGGCACAAGCTTCAGATGTAGCAATGAAAGTGCAGACAGATGAGATTGAGAGGTTGAAGAAACAAGTAGAAACTAATGAGACCCTCCTTCGTCAACTGCTAAGCTCGCACCTTGGGTAAGGCCACTGTGTTTCTTAGTCTTCTGCTTGTGTCCTCCCAGCTAGTTGTGCTGGCTTGTGAGTACTGAGCTTTGTTATCTTAGTGGGTTCTATTTCAAGACCAGCTTTATTTGTGAGCAGGGAGATATCATGTGTATTGGTTTGTGAGCTCCTACTGACAATCTGCTTGTGGTTGTTCTGTGTTCATTGATAATAATGTGTCATGTGTGATCCGAAACATTTATTTGTATCAGTGGTATGGAAATATTATCTGTGATGTCAATTACTGAATTGATTAGCATGTAATATGAGATTGAATTATATTTAATTAAGCGCTACCTGGATTGCAGCCCAAAATAACAAGGCAAAAAATTATGTGGGCTTGCCCCCTTGGCCCATTATTTGTTTACGAATTCAAAAAATGATCCAAAATGAACTAGACCGAATCCAAAATGACGTCAGCGATTGGTGGGCTTGGTCCAACATCATTTGGGCCTAAATCAATTTATGACGTCATCGAATATTGGACTCAATCCAACCAGTACTGGACCTAAAACAAATTAATGATGACTGCAATTATTGGGCTCGGTCCAACTAAAATCGGGCCTAAAACATTCTATGACGACTGCAATTATTAGGCTCCATCCAACTAGAATAAGGCCTAAAACAATCTATGATGACAACAATATTGGGCTCCATCCAACCTAATAAGGTTTAATACAATCTATGACGACCACATTTATTGGGTTCATTCCAACCTTGATAATGCCTAAAACCAATTTATGACGACCAAAATTATTGGGCTCAGTGTAACATTAAGTGGGCCAAATTCAATCTATGACGACAAGGGGCTTGGCCCAATAAAATATGGGCTGAATTCACTTAATGACGAAACAGTTTGTCACAAAACGTCGTGCCACATCAGATTTTGATCTGACGTGGCATGTAGCTTATGACGCTGTAGTACATGTGTTATTAAACTCATGACGTCACGAAATATGGTCTCTTCATTAATCACGATTTCTAACGCTCGATTAATGACAGAGTGTTTTCGTAACAACCAGCGTCATTAATCACGGTTTATGACGAGAAATGCCATTTTTTGCGTCACTAGTCGGCACATTCCTTGTAGTGTTGGATGCCTCTTCACCTTATCTCTGACACATGCCAGAAAACGGTGTCAACATGTTGCTTGCTGTCCAAAATCTATGGAAATTCTCCAATCTTGTTGACCAATTTTTTCTTCATAAGCTATTCCAACTTCTCATGCTAAATATATCACTATTGTTGTCCAAAATCTCGGGACAACTAATTCTTTAGTAACTTGTGCTATTAAGTATCATTGGTGCTTTGTCGTGGTGGTGCCATACCATATGACATATAGTGCAGCAAAGGAACCTAGGGCCTCATGTGTTCTAACCACATGTTGTGCCGCTAGGGCATACTGGTACTTGGGTTTATGGTTGTGACATGCTACAAAAGCTCATTGATGCTCTATCTCCATCTCAAATAAATCTAGTGCTCTCATTCTCAACATATCATTCTCTTTTGTCCTAACATCTTACTCTCTTGTATAAGTGTGCCTATCATCTAATCTAGCAAAATATCTTCTATGTGGAATGACCAAGAACATGCCTCTTTATCATCATATATGATCTTTCTTGATCTTTAGATGGCTTCCATAAGAGTATTCAAATTCTAAACTCTATGTCTATGATGATTATTCTTTCTTTCTCCCTCCTACAAAAAGATCTATAAAAGCTCAAAAGGTTCAACTCCCTATCAATACCTTCTTATGCTAATGGTGCTATGACTATCAAACTATAAGTTTCCAATCTATCATGTTCTTAACCACATGTTGTCTCTCAGCAAATTCTCTCTTTATGTTGATCATCATCGTCCTTATCATCTCTTTTCTCTTGCTCTTATTGAATCTCGGGATGAGATGTTTTTAAGGGGTAGATTTGTAACGGCTCAAATGTAATTACCCTATATCTTTCCCGTTAGGAAAAACGTGTTAGGTTATCAACCTAGACTTAGGCTACATCTAAATGTGTTAATTGCTTCTCTTACAAATAATGAAACCCTCATGTTCTAGTTGCTTATATGTTGTATTATAAAGTTTGACTTATTTTTGTAACATGATCAAGGCTTGTAAAATAAAGCTAAAATTTAAATTTGTTAATTGCTTCTCTTACAAATAATAAAACCTTCATGTTCTAGTTGCTTATATGTTGTATTATAAAGCTTGACTTATTTTTATAACATGATCAAGGTTTGTAAACTAAAGTTATAATTTGCTCTCATATGTATCCTTGTGATGGTTGCTATGATGTAAAAATGGTATGTGTGTTGTTCCTAAGTGATGCTCGAGATTATTTGGGTGCTTCCTTAAAAAAACAAGGAAAATATAAGTAAAAAAACAAGGTTGGAAGTGGAATAATAACATGTACAACTCAATTCACATGGGTATAGGAGTAAAAAAACAAGATTGGAAGTGCAATAATAACATGTACAACTCAATTCACATGTGTGCTGGACAAAAAGGAAGCTTGCTTGCCACATAGGTGCCCTGAATTAGCACAAATGTTGCCACCAAATTTGCAAACTCTGTCGAGTAGAGCGCACCATCCATGTGAGCCATGGAACTCATAGAATATGAAAGGCTTCTCATCAGTTCCAAAAATGAATCTTCAGGAATCGATGATTGGCATCTCTTCAAAAACACGTTTTGAGCCATAAATTCCTTTAATACAATTCATCTTTTAAAGGTGCCTATACCAAGTACAAGACTTAGTTCAGTAATTAACAATTGCAAAGAAAAATAAGTAAAGAAATGAACACCAACCAAACAGGGATTTGACAACTTCAATTGTATTTTCAGAAACATAGACTATCTGAAACAACAAAGCCCCATATTATCCTCTATTTACTATGGTGAACAATTTCAATATCTATTGCTAGCCAGAAATGTCACTGTATGTCACTGTATATCATACTGAACAATTTCAAGGTCTATAACTAGTATATGTTGAACAGTTTCAAGGTATATTACTCAGTATATCATGCATTCATGCTGATCAATTTCAAAGTATATAACTAGTATACCGTGCTGAACAAATTCAAAGCATATTACTAGTATACCATGGTGAACAAATTCAAGGCTTATAACTAGTACAACATGCTGAACGAATTCAAGGTCTATAAGTATATAACTAATATAGCATGTTAAACAATTCCAAGATCTATAGCTAGTATGATCTATTTACTAGTACTAATACAAGATCCACGGGAACAAGCCATATGGCACTCACTATGCACCTATGCCTAGATGCTGCTAACCTCAGATGATATTGTACTTCACTCTCGGATGGTACCAAACAATTGCCTTCTTTTCAGGATTCCATGGGTTGGCATAGAACTAATTTCCCCCTCAATTCCTCCCAATATGTATGGAGGGAATTAGTCCCCAAACAAGCCTAAACAGAACCCCTCCCTCCCTCGTAAAGGAATGTCTCATGCCGAATGGGGTGCACAACTTCAAGATTTGTACTTAATAAACAAGATCCATAGAAAGTCACTCGCTTTGTTTAGATGGCTACATGGCAGATGATTACCTTGTTGTTCTCAGGCTGCTCTACCATACGCCGGACCCACATTAGAGAAGACAAAGAGCACATATGCAAGAACAAGAAAGAGAAGTGAGATTGAGGGAGGAAAAGTGTGAAGTCGCGGGGCGAGGGGGTCGTAAAGGACAGAGTTCACTTGAGAACCTCCTCCATGCTCTTCTCTGAAAATTGTATGTTCCCCGGTGCTACAGTGCATCCATCTTTTTTTTCACTCACTACCCTTCACATGGTAGTATACCAGTGGTATATAATAATATAATGAGACCTTGAGAAATGAAGCTAACCGCAAACATGAAAAATGATCGAGTGAACAATTCAAAATCAAGTATTTATTAAAAAAATTAATGCAAAATTAATGAACTATTTCAGCGTTAAGCTTACTAATTCACTAGGCATTATGAATGATCAAAGCTTTGGTATTATGCTCAAAACCTACATCCAGATCATCTTTTAAATAGTTCAACAGTATGATATGAAACCTTCATTATGTTCACATAATAGCAGCAATGGACAAAGACACAAGTTGATGAAATTTCAACAAGCAGAGGAGCATAAGCTTGCAAGATCAGCTTGATTATCATAACGGAATACATTGAATTTTCAGGTAGATAACAAATATAATGCAATGCAATAAAAATGTAAAATAATAGTATATTTGTGTGGTTCACACTGTGCTAAATCAATAAACATTTGACAAACAAAGCATTCAACAAAAGTGTAAAGAATATGAGAGACATTAATACCCAAACTTAAGCATAATATTAAGATGGCAAGTGCATTATTGCAGTTCCGATTCACCCTGATCCCCAACGACCAAAAGACCATCTCAGAAGCATTGCCATCCATCACTATAATGATAAAAAAGAATGAAACAAGCATCCGCATGCATAAGCACAATTAAGCATTGCCAGTTGATCAACATGCTAGAAAGCACTTGACGAACTAGCAAGGCATGACTTGATAACAGCTATTAATTACTCTAAACCCTTCTGTAGAACTACTAAACGCTGAAAGTTCATGCAATAGTTAAGGCACTTTAGCAACCATGAATTTATAACCTATTACAAGCACCAACTGCCCATATCAGCAAATGAAGTTTTGAAGGAAAACATGGTAAACCATTTCCAGGACAACCTTGAACATAGACGTTACTCATTGACATAACCATCCTTGCGCCCCTCAAATCCAGGGCGCATAAGCTTTTTCTCACGCTGCTCAACCTTGCACATCTTCTTCTGATGTGCCCGCTCCCGGATGTTCTCTGTCCTTTTCTTCTGCTTCTCCTTCCTCCGATTGTCCACAGTCTTCTGCCTCTCCTTCCACTGAGCAGCATGTTTTTGCTGCCGCTTTTCCACCTTCTTCAAGCCCTCCTTAATCAACTTGGGGTCATCATGCACCTTCTCCACAGCAGCCCATCTTCTTGCGGTATCCCACGCGATCTTGTTCGCCTTCTCAGGATCCTGGTTTGCCTCCTGCAACCGCTTAGCCTGCTCCAGCTCCTTCTTCTTGTTCTTAATTCTCCTCTTCTTCCTCCTCCTTGCTTCCTTTGGGTCAACAACCACGTTCGCATACATGATATCTGGCTTCTCCTCCACCTTCTTGGCCCTTTTCCCATCCTTGCCCTCTATTTCCCTTTGCCTTATTGCCCTTCTCCTTCTTGGGCTTATTCAAGAACTTAGGCCTGTTGCCACGAAGCTCCAGCATGTGGCGACGAAGCCGCTCTTGCAGCTCCTCGTAGGTCACCGACCGATCCTCGGACACCACTGCCGCCGACGCAATTGGCATCTCATCCTTCTCATCCCCGTCTTCCTCATCACCATCTTCATCCTCGGAGCTTGTCTCATCCCCAGATTCCTCGCCCTCTTCTTCAGACTTCCCCTCCTCATCGCCGCCATCTTCTTCCTCCGCCGCCTGGTCAGTGACGGACTTCTTGAGGAGGTCCAGGGTGGAGGCCGGCGGCGTGGATGGGTTAAGGCGCGCGCGGCGAGCCGCCTTGATGTTGGCGAGGGACTGGGCCTTCATAGCCGCCTTGGCGAACTTGGAGAGGCCCTGGTACCAGGGGCGGTCCTGACGGGAGGTAGAAGCGCGGAGGGATGAGCTGCACGAGGGCGTCGAAGAAGAGGGCGTGCCCGTGGACGATGTCGCCGAAGTCGGCAGCGGCCAGGAGGTCGGCGGGCATGGTGGCTGTGAGGGTTTCGTCACCGGCCGTTGCCGCGGCGGCGGCGGCGGCGGGTTTCCTGCGCCTAGACCTGAGCATTTCACGGGCCGGACCGGGTTCGGGCCGGGCCGAAAAAAACCTGAGTTTTTCGGGCTGAGAAAATCCTGCCCATGACCGTCCCATGGGACGTGTCGGGCCTCAGTTTTCGGGCCGGGCCCGGGCTTTGGGCGGGCCGCTCGCGCATTTTATAGTGTAAAATAGCTCAAAACAACATGTCGGGCCGGGCTCGGGCCAAGATTTTTTTTCGCGGGCTTCAAAATCTCTGCCCACGCCCGTCCAGTAAAATCCGTGGGTGGGCCTGGCGCGGGCCGGGCCAAAAATGCTTAGGTATACCTGCGCCGTAGGGGTTTGGACAGGATTGGAAAAAGTCCTTCTCATGTCCCTCATCTATTGTCGAAGTCTGACTTTCGTTCCTCATCTGCAAAACCGGGTATCTGAGGTCCCTCAACTATCAAATCCGTTTATTTTTTGTCCCTTGGCTGTTTTGGAAGGTGGTTTTGGCATGATTTGCCCGCAACCAGATACATGAGGTCCCTCAACTATCAAATCTATTTATTTTAGGTCCCTCGACCGTTTTAGAGAGTGGTTTTCGCATAATGTGATGATGAGTCCCACATGCCAGGTACATGTGATGGTGGGTCCCACGTGTCATGTGGCTTTCTTCTTTCTCTATCCTCTTGCTCTACCACACGAGCCACTCTGCCACACGAGCCCGTCATGTCATATCGCTATGCATGCTCCATCACAGGAGCCTGCCGCAGTTCCGCTAGTCTTTCTCCACCGCACGTCCGCACGAGCTCGCCGCCGTTGGAATTGACGACCCTGAAGCTCCGTCGTTCTGAATAGCCACGTGACATAGGTCCCACCTCCACATGTACCTAGCATGTTGACCCAGCGCCACATCATGTGAATATCACCTTCCAAAACAATCAAGAGAAAAATAAATAGATTTGATAGTTGAGGGACCAAAAATAAACATATTTGATAGTTGAGGGACCTTATATACCCAGTTGCGGTAACGTCATGCGAAAACCACCCTCCAAAACAGTCGAGGGACCTAAAATAACCAGATTTGATAGTTGAGGGACCCCAAATATCCAGTTTTACAGATGAAGGATGAAAATTAGACTTCGGTAATAGATAAGGGACGTCAAAAGGACTTTTTCCGACAGGATTTCGGCGAGGAGTTTGTGTGCGTGGGTACGTTGTCTTATGATCTCCTTGGTGGGCTTAATGGACTACGTCACTTCGAGGTGATGGACTACTGGGCCTTAAGCGCTGCGAGATGCCCTCCGTCGTCCGTCCGTCGTCGTGCGTGAGCTTCAGGGCTAGGCCTGTTGGAGCCCACCGTCTCTGGTAGATATTTTTCAATTCTTTTATGGAACAAAAAATCTAACCTATTGCAAGCATTCATAAAAAAAATGTACCGAGGATACAAAGACAGAATACTATGGTGCCGAACTGTTCGATGCAATAGTTACACAATCTTTTTTCGAGTGATAAAAGTTTAAGTGAAAGTGCAGAATTATATGCCTCTGGTTACTCCCTCCATCCCAAAATATATGCAATCCCGGGATTTAAAATTTGTCTCACAAAAAATGTAACTTTGACCAAACAACCACAAAAGACAAGCCAATATCTATATGTTTCTTACTAAAGGTAAAGAACAATTTAGTAATTTTACATGTAGCATTGGTTTGCGTGTCCATATTAGAATTGTATTTACTCCCTCCGTCCTGATTTGATCTGCATATAACAAAATAAAAGGTGTCCATGAATGATATGTGTATTCCCAGGTGGAGCCAATCGTGTCATGAATTGCTTAGTTGGCTGGCTCGTTTGTTGATGCATCACAGAGAGAATTAAAGTTCTTCTTGGTCTTTGCGTTACACAGTTAGGCGCATATCAAATCTGGACGGAGGGAGTATTTTGGAACGGAAGGAGTAGATGTTTACTCCCTCCGTCCCAGAATGATTGTCGTTATTAATTTCCATGTCACAAGTTTGACCGAGTTTGTAAAAAAATATGTGCAACATATAAATCATTAAAACAATTTGTAAAAAACTAGATTTAGATATCTATCTAATGACATTAATTTTGTACTATAAATATTAATATATTTTTATATATATTCAGTCAAAGTTTTTCTCGGGAAGCGAAAATGACATTCATTTTGAGACGGAGGGAGTAGGCAATAATCATCGCAATATTACAAGGCAATTAGTCTTACGCTTATGTAAAGATCAAAGCAAAACTTAAATGACCTCAATGTGCGTGATTTTTATACGGAACTGAACTACTAACACTTTGGGCGCTTAGTTGCATACAGGATCAGGCACGAACTTTTGCTATTGCTGCGGTTATCCTCGGCGCGCGGGCATGCTCCGATCCAATCCTCTCCTGTCCTCCCGGCTTCCCCACGACACGAGGACGGACGCGGCTACCCGGTGTAGCCTTTCGCCGCTTGCGCGAACCGAGAAGCTAGCGGCGGGCTACTACTATGACCCAAATTCGGCGGCACGGATCCCTTTCTGGAACGACGACGCGTGGAGCAGCTCGCATTCTCTCGCGCGCGCGCAAATCGGCAAGCAAGTTGCGTTTGAAAAACAGAACGCATGATATGAAGCAGCAACTTGCACACGGCCTTCTCTCCCTGCTGATTTCTTTCCTCGATCGCCTCTCCATTGTGTTCGAGATCCAGCGGCAGCGTTACCCTCTTTGACACAGCAAATCTGACTCCGCCCCGGCGCATGCAGGGTACGCGAGGTCACGAACCCTCGTCGTCTACTTGGCGCGGTAGCTTTCGGCTGCGCTCGCGTCGCGTGCGTGCGTGACGCGTGAATGAAAGCAACACGAACACAGGGGGGAAGGGAGGAGACGGTCTGATCCCGCTGCGACTGCGAGAACGTCTCGGGCTCTCGGCGAGCGTGGCGTGGCGTGCAGTTCCGCAAGATTCGGGGGGACATTCTTGTCGATCCATCCATCGGTACGCTGTTTCATGGATTTACTAGTGGAGGAATGAGCCCGTAGCTTGATTGATTAGTTTTTTATGGACGTGAAGTTCCATCGAAATCTTCAACAGGACGACATGGGCGCTGCGCCCTAATCTTGTTCAGAGTTGGACGACAGCGACGCTGAGAGAGAATTCGTTCCCGTTGCCATCGAAGCTCATTCGTCAGGCTGGCACGACGTCTGCTCATGTGTCATCCAACCCACTAGAACAGAGGGTAGTCGCAGTCTCAGAATATATCGTATCTGCCCGTCGCACCGTCGTTTCAGCGCCAAATTGCGTAAAGATCAGATGCAGATTTGCAGTAGTGGTAGGTTCGGATCCGAGGAAAACAGAGATGATAGAGCAAAGCTTAGCTCATCCAGCCAGGACACCACGCACCAGGAGCATGGGCCGGCGACCGTCAATAATGCACGGGCGGGCACGCGAATCCAACCCTCCGAGGCCCGATCTCGCTTTCCCTCCGCTAGTGTGTAGGCTAGCATTCCTTTTCACGTGAGAGAGCGATCACGAACATACAGATACAGCTAGCGTAGCATGCTTCAGCGGTAGCGACCCGTGCTCGTGCCGCTGCCGACTGATCGCTTTCACATGCGGAGCTATCCGTCCGGTCTCCTGGATGAGTTGAATTGTTCACGAGCCGAGGAGAGGAAAAATTGGAAAGAAGGGTGCGCCGCGCGCCGCCGCTCGTCCTCGGCAGATCGAGCTCGTCGTCGGCGTTCCGGGGAGTCCAGGGACCCGTCGACGTGCGCGCGTGAATCGCCGTAAGTACGCCGGCGACGCGACCTTCGTGGCACGCCGTGTCACGTCTCTGCGTTACACCGTGCACCGTACACACACGGACACGAGGAGCGTATTCTGGCAACGAAGGTGAGACAGTCGCTGTGATTAGGGCTGGACGCCGAGCAGTGGCGGAGGCAGGAATTTAAGATTGAGTGTGCGAGCTTAATAACAATAGCATATACAAATTTAAAGTGCATGAAAACAATTGGTTCATGAACAGTACATATACTTTTTTTAAATCCCTCTTCCATACATCATGAAAGTATTAAGAAATTAAGTCACAAATTTACTGGAAAAGAGATATAGTGTCTTCAACATCAACTTGTAGAAAAACCTCCTCAATAAACGTGACCAATCGCCCATGCTATTTCTTAGCTTGTTCTTTATAAAATTCATAGTTGAGAATGCCCTTTCAATGTTTTCTATTGCTACATGTAGCAAAAATACTAATTTGAGAAGTTTGTAGACACATGATGAGTGTCTATTGTCTGTTATGCAAATGTGTTTCAACCAGCAAGACTGAAACTGAAAGCTCTGCAATGCTCCACTTTGCTAAATCTTTCATCACTACACACTGCACTAATGAAATTACCAAGTTGAAAGGATAAGCACCTCAATTCAGTAAGTGAAAAGTCATTGGGACAATACTTTGGAAGTTTAATCAAGATCGGCGGGCGGCGAGCCAGCGCGGCGTGCCCATGCAATACGCGTTGGGTTCTAGGAATTGGCTTCCGACGGTGGTGTCTAGCAATGAAACCCTAGGAAGTGCCACGTCGTTGTGTGGTGGTGGCGGCGCTACGCTGAGGAATGGGGACGTCGGGACAAGATCACGGGTCACGGGCTCACGACGAGTCAAGGATACGAGCGAAGCATGCTGGCGAGTGGCGACTGGTGTGCGTGCGTTCCTTCCGAGCTCCTTGCTGCTCCTTCAAAATTGGGCCAGCGTAGATACATAGAAGCTGTCCAGAGGCCCAATTTGGTGCTACGAAAGCCATTTAATTTGTTTGAGCTCTAATGTGCAAAGTCTGGCCCAACTACTACTGGCTCCTAGTATACTTACATGTATATGCATATATACTAGAAGTTTTTTCCCAAAAATATTGGGTGTGCAGATATACACCCATGCACCTATACTAGCTCCGCCCCTGACGCCGAGCCAGCTCGGCTTGGTTCGGCTCGGCTCGGTCTGGCTCGTTAAGGTAACAAGACAGTTCGGCTTGGCTCGTTAACAAAACGAGTAAAAAGACTGACCCGGTTTGGCTCGTTAGTAGCTCGAGCTAACTCGTTAGGCTTGCGAGCTGTATGTAAATTTGAAATTAACCTCTGAGCATATGTAAAGTTTTTTAAAATATTAATTATAAAGTTGTGAATGATAAAATTAGTCACACATGTAGCACTTAGAAAGGTTTGGCATAGCTTCAATGACTCAACTCAACTTTGATAGCTCAGTTTTCTATATTGAAATTAGAATTTTCTTGCTCGTTTGGCTCGCGAGCAGCTTGCGAGCTGGCTCGAGCCAGCTCGTTAACAAAACGAGCAAAAATAGTTGCTCGGCTCGTTAAAAAATTAATCGAGCTGAGCCAAGCTATGAACGAGTTGAGCCAGCTCACGAGTTTCTGGCTCACGGTCCAGCCCTAGCTGTGATAACGGAACTGGGGACAGACGGAAGAACGTCCTGATCATGTGGGTTTGTTGTGCTTGTGCGTTCCAAAAACTGTGGTCCACCGCACTGGACTGTCCATGGGTGTGGTGGTGCCCGCGGCGTGGCTGTGGCTCCAGTCACAGGCCCACAGGCCACAGGCAGCGCTCCACACCCCAGGCGCTGAAACAGCCCGGCTGATCATCCACGTCGAAAGACGCGAAGATATTGCTCCGAGACGATATCGATCCGTTCCGTTCGGCATCGGCATAGAAACTTGCGGTGCCCTGCCTTGTGGGCTTGTGGCCCTTGGCCAGTGCATTTCGCTCTCGACGGGACAGCGACAAGCTCACAAATGATTACCACCACGAAAACAGGACAAAAGAAGTGAAGTGAGGAGATTAGCTACTAGAAGATTACATGCGATGGACTGGTAGTGGAGATGAGATAAACATCGGATAGGCATAAAAGCTAGTGGTGATAATTCGGTGACACCCCCTGGCCTGATGTGTTTATCATCTCTCGGGAGCCCAGATTTTTTTTCTTATTATTTTGGAGTCCATCGAGATCTAAGAAGACAAATAAAAAAAATACTGAGACAAAGGACACAGTTCCGTTAACCCATTAATTAATCCTCTCCAGGTTGCCATTTAGCCCATTACTACATAGCGGTCAAAGTCAAACCCACTGCAGGACTGTTCGTTCCGCCGCCGCCCGATCCCATCGGACGGCCACCATCTAACACGTATGTGGGCCCACAACCCCACGGCAAGCGCACCGGCTGCTCTCCAATAAATATCGAGCACTGCACGAGTTCGTCTGTACAAACAGCCACTTCACAGCGCATCATCCTCCCCCTGCCGTTTTCTTCTTTTCTCCCGGAAAGTCTCTCTCCAGCACCCGGCTGTCCCTCCAAAAGGCAAGGCAGGCACACACCCACACCAACCCGAGCGGCGGGCGAGCCGCCAGCCAAATGGCGCCGCACACAACCACCGCTGCGGGAGGCGGCGGCGGGGGCGGGGGCGACGAGGAGGTGTCGGAGGCGGCCGCGTCCCCGGCGCTGCGGCACCGCCACGGCGGGGGCAAGGGCGCGGGCGAGGCCTGGGACGACGAGGGGACGACGCAGCGCGGCGGCAATGGCGCCGCCGTGGCGGGCGACGCGGCGTCGGTGGAGCGGGTGTTCGCGGACAAGGCGGTGCCGTCGTGGCGGGAGCAGCTCACGCTGCGGGCGTTCGTCGTCTCCGCGCTGCTCGCCGTCATGTTCAGCGTCATCGTCATGAAGCTCAACCTCACCACGGGGATCATCCCCTCGCTCAACGTCTCCGCGGGGCTGCTCGGCTTCTTCTTCGTCCGCATGTGGACCGCCGCCGTCGAGCGGATGGGCTTCCTCCGCCAGCCCTTCACGCGCCAGGAGAACACCGTCATCCAGACCTGCGTCGTCTCCGCCTACGGCATCGCGTTCAGCGGTCGGTAATTAACCTGTCCCCCACTCCCGAATTAAGCTTCGCTGGTACCACTCCGTAATTTGCTGTCGCTACCGTTGTCTGCTTGATTGGGATTGCTCTCGGAGGACTTGTAGCGATCGTGCTGTTAGGAGCGGCTGCTGCGTCGATTCCATGCTCAACTTCGTATGAATCGCTGATGTGTCGTTCGAATTGGTTGAACAAACAGTAGAGCAATCGCTTTAATATGTTTGGTTGGGTTCATGTGTATCAGTGATTCAGTGGCTAATCAGATCGTTGCGCTTTTCGATGTGGGAGTATGACGCGGATAGGGAGAGTCACGGGGGGAACATAGCGTTTTGCTGTAGTTGGTGAGCTTCAAACATCAGGGGATCGATTGTTCTTTTGCCCCAAAGGAAAACACCAACCAGTCGTTTTCAATATCGACTCACAAAAGTAGAGTTTCGGGCAGAGAGGGATGACTGGGATAGAACTGGACAACCAGCGCATATGAACGATTGCTAAACGACTGAACAACTCGAAATCTCTTCTTCTTCAGATTGGACCTGTAGTTCGCTGCCACTGTTAGGTGGACTGAAAGGTGATTATGTGGTCTCAGGGTGTGCATGTTTGATACGACAGTCACCCGACTGATTGAATGGTGAAGTGACTAGGACGAAATTGACGAAAATTCGTGGGTGGTTCATTTCCTGAATAAACAATGTGTAGGAGTCAACAATATGTTTATATTTTTTGGCGCTCATAATTAGGTGGCCAACTTTGGCCAAAAAATCGCCATTCGAAATCAGGACAAGCTGGAATGGATGAGCCTGCATCGTTTGACTCCTCCCCTTAAAATTAAATGCATGGGCACATTGCCTTCTTTTTCTTTTTTGCTTGGCAGACATGGCACATGCATGTGGAAACATTGGTTGAACATAAACAACTATTATAATCTGCAGGCTATTTGAGAACCATGTTAATTGGTACGTTCCATCATGTGGCAGCTACTGGTTTTGCAGGCACACAATAATAATTGAAATTTTGCAATGAGACTGTCCACATGTATAAGTTGCAGATTGGTCTAGCTGGAACAAGTTTAAATTCTATATTTGTTTTCCCTTGCAAAGCTGCAAGTCTGCAACAAAGCTTCCAGGAAATTGGGTGATGAATGATCATCTGTGTTTGAATTGGTCAGTGTGAAGAAATCATTTCATGCATGAGACAAGTGGCTTGTTCTGCTGCCTTATTTGTCCAAAGCTAATCATTTTAGTTGTTTATCTGATCAGCCAACTTCATAATTGCATCAGCTCGTATCTTGAAATAAAACCAAAATATTATGCAAACTGCTGGCTTATAGCTTTTGTTCCAATTGATCAGGTGGGTTCGGCAGTTATCTATTTGGAATGAGTGACAAAATAGCTAGACAAGCAACAGAGGCTAAAGATGCTAATAATATAAAGGACCCACACCTTGGCTGGATGATAGGGTTCTTATTCCTTGTCAGTTTCATTGGGCTACTGGCACTTGTGCCCCTAAGAAAAGTATGCCTTCGAGTTTTTCCTCCACTATATTTTAATTTACTGTATGCAAGGAAGCTTCATTTTCATCAGCTGAACTATTGTTTCAGATTATGATTGTTGACTACAAGCTGACCTATCCAAGCGGCACAGCCACTGCATATCTCATCAATGGTTTTCACACACCTGAGGGCGCCAAGCTTGCAAAGTATATCTATACAGTTCTGCTTTTAGCAACTTTCAGCTTGCGAAAAAATAGTTCTCAGCAGCTGGTTCATGTTGAACAATTTAACTTGCAATGATAACGATACATTTCAGGAAGCAAGTAAAGACACTGGGCAAGTACTTCATGTTTAGCTTTTTCTGGGGCTTTTTTCAGTGGTTCTACACAGCAGGGGATGACTGTGGATTCAAAAACTTCCCAACATTGGGTCTTGAAGCTTATGACAACAGGTCAGAACTGTGACAGTAATAACACCAGTAGTGACTGTACTATGTCCAATATCTGAAATAGCTTATACTTTATCGGTAAACATGAGAGCTTGCAGATTCATCTGTGCTGTCTGTTGTTATGTTACAAAAGGGAAAATGATGGTTATTCATGTCAAGCATCAAAACTTGCTCAGTAAAACTGTTAATTCTGAGGTATTGGTCTTTCATGCTGAACTTCGCTTATTGTCTTTCAGGTTCTACTTTGACTTCTCTCCAACATATGTTGGAGTTGGCATGATCTGCCCATCCATTGTGAATGTGTCTGTTCTGCTGGGCGGTATCCTCTCGTGGGGTGTAATGTGGCCTCTCATTGCCAAGAAGAAGGGGAGTTGGTACCAAGCTGACGCTGGAGACTCAAGTCTACATGGACTACAGGCTTACAGGGTAAACATTCATCCTGCTTATGTCTGGTCCTCTTCTGCCAAGCTATATCACTCTGTCTCGCCTTAACAGTTAACAGAACATCAGTTTCGTCACCAAGAAAGGTCTGCTGATTCCTTGCTACTGCAGGTTTTTATTTCCATTGCTTTGATTCTTGGGGATGGTTTATATAACTTCATTAAAGTGCTGATCCGCACAATCGCGGGCTTCATATCAATGGTTCAGCAAAATTCAAAAAGCATGCTTCCCGTTTCAGACCATGGCAGTTCCATGTCTGCTGCTGAAGCTGCATCCTTCGATGAAGAACGACGCACTGAAATTTTCCTGAAAGATCAAATTCCCAAATCAGTTGCATATGGAGGCTATGTTGCAGTTGCCGCTGTATCAATCGGCACCCTTCCTCAGATCTTCCCGCAGCTCAAGTGGTACTACATTATGGTTGCCTATGTCGTGGCACCTGTGCTGGCCTTCTGCAACGCCTACGGAAGTGGCCTCACCGACTGGTCTCTCGCCTCCACCTACGGCAAGCTCGCCATCTTCGTGTTCGGCGCATGGGCCGGCCTTGCTCACGGCGGCGTGCTAGTTGGGCTCGCCGCGTGTGGCGTCATGATGAGCATCGTGTCCACGGCCTCCGACCTGATGCAGGACTTCAAGACCGGGTACCTGACGCTGGCGTCGCCCAGGTCTATGTTCATCAGCCAGGTGATCGGAACCGGGATGGGGTGCGTCATCGCGCCCTGTATCTTCTGGCTGTTCTACAAGGCGTTCGGCGACATCGGCAAGAGCGGGACCGAGTACCCGGCGCCCTACGCCATCGTGTACCGCAACATGGCCATCCTCGGCGTGGACGGCTTCGGCTCGCTGCCCAAGAACTGCCTCACACTCTGCTACATCTTCTTCGCGGCGGCGATCGCCATCAACCTGCTGAGGGACCTGACCCCGAACAGGGTGTCGAGGTTCATCCCGCTGCCGATGGCGATGGCGATCCCCTTCTACATCGGGTCCTACTTCGCCATCGACATGTTCCTGGGCTGCGCGATCCTCTTCGTGTGGGAGCGGCTGAACAAGGCAAAGGCGGACGCGTTCGGTCCCGCGGTCGCGTCGGGGCTGATCTGCGGGGACGGGATCTGGACACTGCCGCAGTCTATCCTGGCTCTGGCCAAGGTGAAGCCCCCGATTTGCATGAAGTTTCTGTCGAGAGCAACCAATGCCAAGGTGGACAGCTTCCTCGGGTTGTCGTGAGGTGAGCAGCGGCAATAGGACGCTTCATCCTGTAATTATCGGCGCATGATGTTTTTCCCAGCCGGCTGCTTTGCAGAAAGCAAGAAATGTTTTGATGTGGAGTGATCTCAGATGTTAACAAGAGCTGCTTTGCAGAAAAGCAAGAAATGTTTTGATGTGGAGTGATCTCAGATGTTAACAAGAGCTTGTACTCCACATCTCTGTGCGGCAATGCCTTGGTGTATCTCACGTTTTTTCTTGAAAAGGAAAAAACAGCAGGCTTGTATATAATCACACCTCGTTTGGAGTGCTAAGCTTTTGTAGGAATTAGTTCGGATGTTTGCCTATCGTCTGGTAAAACTTGTGAGAGCCCTGCGTTGATACGCTAAGGGTAGACAAACAAAAAGCAGATGGCGAACACAACATTGAATGAAACCTAGCCTACTCGCATCACGTGTCCAGTACTCCATTATTACATAGATAATTGCAACAAGGGAACCGTACTTTAACTACACAGCTTAACCTAGCTGTTAAGCTGTGGTTCAATGGTTCCCTTACGAAAATGCAAGATATGCGAGGCAACTCTGCATAGTGCTCACATGTCTTGCTTGAAACAGCTCCACTGCAGAGTGCTCACATGCCTTGCTTGAAACAGCTCCACGCCTGCCTGACACAAAGCTTGGAACACGATCAGCCATTCATGGCGGATCTGAAATGGAAATCATCGATGGTGTTGTAAATGTTGCCATCGCCAATATGTTTTTGAAAGGCCTCCCTGCGAAAAGGAAGCAAGATCATAACCCGTGATACCAAATACGAACAAGACGTGACCAAAGTATTACAGTTGCAGGTGTCCTAAGTAAAAGCAACAGACAATTTAATGGGTTGTTTGCATCATATTAATCATAAAGAGCAAGCTGGACATATTGTGGTGAAAATACGTACTCGATCACATCCTCTGGTAGTCCAAGACGATCTATGATATACTGCTTAGTTATTCCATCCTCCCGGCCTCTGCAGATGAGATCATCAGTCTATTTCTCAACCAGTATATTCTGATTATTTTCTTACATACAGTAACAAACTTGCATTTGAAAAATGTACTGGGGCACCAGCTATATAATAGAATAAACGGTAAAAGATTACTGCAAAACGACCCAATCAAATAAATGCAACACAAAATTAGGCTCAGATGGCATTAATCAAATTGAGTGCCCACCAGAATGAAAACTCAACTATCCTGAAGAAATATTTTTTTATCCTTAGTCTTCACCATGTACAAAGCTCTGCAGGCCTGTTATCCATTGCAATAATACAGGGTTTGGGTTCTTTGGACTATGGCATTCATGAACATGAACCATGCATGCAAAATTTGTTTCATTTCACCGCTCTACAGTTTCATGTGGTGCCTCTGAATAAAAGCAGAGTAAAATCCATGTTTCCAAATTTTGCTTCTTGGATGTACACAGTATCATCTAGCATAAGTAAGCTCAATATTAGCTTGCTAACACACAAACATTTTGATGAATGGATGGAATGACAGGGCGTTCTATTAATTTGTTACTTTGGAACAAGAAGCACATGGTAAATGAAGCGATCTATATCTCATCAATGCACCAAATTAGTCTATGGACTGTATGTGACCTTGCTGGATAGTATACAAACCAGGCCCTTTGTCACATGGTAGGGGGGAAATGCAAATGCTAGTTTCAAGAGAATAGAATGAATGGATTGCAGCACCTATAACCATAGAGAGACAAGCTTTTTCATAGGATATCATCTATTGAAGGTTTTTTCCCAATTAATAAGTTGATCGGAATAAAAAAAATCATACATAGACCCTTTCGAGCCTCAGCTCCTTACTCAACTTGCTAAACCAAGGTGTCGGACAATCAATGTGTACATATATTCTTCAGTAAGCGAACAATCTTCACAATTTCCCTAACATGTCACCATCCATGAGAACCCAGGGATTTTTTCCTCAATATGTATTCCATGCATTCCATATGAACCACATATTGATAGAGGAAACTTAATTTCCATCCTACTGATTATTATTGCCCATGTGTGAAGGTTGACCTTAACATTCTTATCAAAAGAATCAAAGAAGATTTGACTGAATAGGCAGATCATCACACGATTGTGCAGCCTTTTTCTAAAAAATGCATTATATCCGTGAGTGTTCATGTTAAATGAAATATCCATGGCATTCAGCAGCACACCAGCAACAATAATGAGCAGAATTGTCAATGGTTAATTTACATGATTGCGGGGTCATGAAAACACTCAAGCTCACTAGCACAACAACATTACAGGGCAGAATCAGCTATAGTTCACTTACATGATCGCCGGGTCATGAAAAACACTCATGACCATGCTACATACATCATTTCCAGCAGTATTTCCTGATGCTGAGAATGTTGCAGCCTGAGGAGATAAAGATGAAACATTATATCAAAATTGGTAGACATTTATAAAATTGCACACTTCAAAAAAACTACCTTATTATCAGGGAGCCGAGCTTGGTTAGCATGTGCAGGGGCTCCTGTACTAGCATTTATTTGGGACGGCGGTGGCTATGATTAAAAGAACAAAAATCACTGTAAAACAGGGAAAAGTTCCACCAAAACTAGATAATGATTTGACAGTAGAAGAAATTAAAATCCCAGAAGATGCGGGATCTTAGTACCTTTGGCCTGGTGTGCTCCAAATGCACATAAATGCATTGCAGAAAGTGATGTGTTATATCATTGAAGTTGGTCACACGTCTGCAAAGAATCATAAACAGTTAGATTGCAAGAAGCGTAGCTGAAATTGCTTAACAGAATTCACAACATATTTGTCCAGGCAAGGCTAGCCTCCCTCCTTAAAGCAAGGTCACTAGTGACCCTGAAATATCCTAAGAAATCTTGCTATGGATTTTGCAGATGTCATGACAAACTTCCAGCTTGATTTGATATAATAATACTCACAAAGCAACAATACATATTAATTTACAATGACATGTCACTAACCTAGAAAGCTGGACACAAACTTAGCACCCAAAAGTAGTAATTTGTCATAGGGTCAGTTTTTATCTAGGGAACATATCTAGTGGAAGCCACAACCTTCGTGAAAACCTGTGCAAACCACTTCAAAAAAAAGTCGTCTAAATTCACAAAAAATATCACACATGTAGATGATATGATGATGCACAACCTTGTAAAATATCTTGTCCAAAGTCGACTTCGTTTGTGAGATATACAAATAACAAATTTCTAACAAATCATCCGGACAGCTTTCTGGCTTGTAATTTGCTATTTTTATATCTCACAAACAAAGTCGAGTTTGGACAAGATATTTTACAAGGTTGTTTATCATCATATCATCTATATGTGTGATAGTGAATTTAGACGACTTGTTTGCAGTGTTTTGCATGGGTTTTCATGAAGATTGTGGTTTCCACCAGATATGTTCCCTTTTATCTAGTGTCAAGTCATTAACTGAAGCAAAATGGGATAGTACATCCTCTATCAAGACACTAACGACATACATTGGATGTAAGCATCGCCAATTCACTGCCGAAGGGAGTTTAGTATAGAGAGCTCACCGAACAGAGTAAGCAACCACATTGCGCTTTCCTTGCAAACTTTTCAAACCACCATTGACAATGACATAGTTTCCATCACTTGTAAAACCAAAGCAAAGCAAAGCTATCAACTTCGCTGCACAGCAAACTACATTTATTGACACACAAGTAGCAAGCCTTACTTGACATCAGCCATTTCCTTAGCGTCAGAAGACTCATTTTCCCTTAGAAAAGGAATGTCAGTCAATTTATGAGACAATTCCAAAATGTGCTAAACATCAAAGACAGTATGAAGCATCCTACCAGCGAGTCACATCTATCTTCCCGGTACCATCATCAAGAATGAACGCAACATCTGTGACCCGTTCAACCTTATTAAGCATGCGTCCAACAAGCCTAACCTGCAATTCGGAGCAGATATAACAGTAAAAATGACTTCGATATTCACCAACCAACCCCTCGATGCAAAACTGATTTTAAATAAAAACAAAGATCACACTATAGTAAAGACATTAATAAATATTGGAAATAAATTGCATTAGAGGGAAGCATTTCATTTGAACCTATCATACCTATGCCTAAAGGGGCTAGTTTTCAATAGGACAATATCAGATAAGGAGCCCTGTTTAGTTCGTTGAAACATTTTGGAGAAAATTTTTGGAGTTCCCTTCCAAGATTTATTAAGAGTATTAAATGTATACTATTTACAAAACTAACTACACGAATGGCCTAGAAATCGCGAGATGAATCCATTAAGCCTAATTAATCCGTCATTAGAGATTGGTTACTGTAGCACAACGTTGTCTAATCATACTATACTTAGGCTCATTAGATTCGTCTCGAAAATTAAGATAGGGGTCGTGGAATGGGTTTTCTCATTAATTCACATTTAATACTCTTAATTAGTGTCCGGAGATCGATGTGACAGGGAGTTGGTGAAAAAATCTGGAACTAAACAGGACCTTAATGATCTACTAATGACCAAATATTTCGCCCATCCAGGCACCGCAAGCATCCAATTTACAAGTTTGCACTTTGCACAGCCAGCGCACCCAAAAAAAAAACCTGTCGCTTTGTCCAACCACCCCCCACCCTCACCAAAAAAACTCCAATCGCTGCTCAAACAAACGAACTTTTTACAAGCCTATAATCACCGCAAGAGAGATATGGAGAGAGACATGATCCGTACCGTGGACACCTCGACGCCGTTGATAGCTAAATTGGACTGGTCATCGCGGGCCTGCGCCGCGTCCATGATCTGCTTCACGGTGAGCGGCAGCAGCGTCTGCGCGTTCCGGCCCTGCCCACCAAAACCGACCGCGAGCGCCCGCGAAAAGCGTCAGGGTATGGATGCCAGATCCAACACGAATGGAAACAAACGGGAGATTAGGCCGGTTCGAACCAACCTTGGAGAGGCTGCCGCCGCCGCCGCTGCTCTCCGGGACCGCGGTGGACTGCGAGGGCATGAATCCACCGCCGCTGAAGAGGGAGTTGGCGTTCGCGGCGCCACCGCCACCGTCGTAGTGCCCGCCGCCGCCTCCGTACATCGCGGCGCCTAAAGCCCTAAACAGTAAACCCTAGGGCTTGCCGAGGAAGAAAGTGCGGGGGGAACGGGAGGGGGAAGGGCGGGAGGAACGGTTTGTTGGGGGGAGGCGCCTCTGGCCTTTTGATTTGGTTCAAGAGGCTTCGGGGGAAGAAGGAAGGGGAAAGGCGGAAAGCGGAGAAGGACTGCGGGCGCTGTGGCTCTGCTGCCTCTGCCTGCTGATGATCTGATGAGGCGTGCCAGGGCCTTGTTTAGTTGGTGAAAAATTTATCTTTTCAACGTTTCGAATTCCTGTAGCATACTGTAGCACATTTCGTTTGTTTGTGGTAAATATTATCCTATCATGATCTAACTAGGCTCAAAAGATTCGTGTCGCAAAGTACATCAAAACTGTGTAATTAGTAATTTTTTTTACCTACATTTACTGCTCCGAACATATATCTTGTGGTGTATTTAATGTGATGTGATGGAGAGAGAGTTCAAAAAGTACCAAATTTTTTGCTAAAATTTTGCCAACTAAACAAGCCCAGGCTTCACGCGTGCACAGTGCGCGTCGCTTTGGAGCAACCGTGCAGGCGGTGGCGTGCACGCGCAGGTACCGGATGGCTCGGCGCCTCGGCTCGGGAATCGGCAGCGTTTGGATGGTGTTGAAATTTTTTTCACCTATTTCTTATTAAATACAACTTTAATCACTAATTAAGAGTAAAAATAAAGTTAGTTTCAAAACTATCTTCACAACCTCGAGCAGTGACGTAGCCACCGCCGGGGCGGCCGGGGCTCGAGCCCCGGCTACCGCGGCAAATTCCATGAAGCCCCCTAGCCCCTCCTACTATTTTTGGAGCAAATGAGGAGCCGGAGGTGGAAGAAGCACTGAGAAAGCCCCCCTTGGAGCTCGATCCTGGCTTCGCCACTGACCTCGAGCAAAATCGCGAGACGAGCCTGATGAGGCTTTTGACCGCGTGACTAGAGCATGATTACTGTAACAAATCACTAATTAATTATACTTATTATCGTCACGTAAAGTTACACTCATCCGTAAAAAGTTTTACAAATAAATTTCATTTAGTACTCCATGCAGAAAGATTTCCTAGGTGAAAATTTTTTTCATCCTCTTCCAAACACCCTCCCGTATGGGCTGGTCCGTCCCGGTACTCTGTTGTGCAGGTGTTTAATTTGAAAAAAAATAAGAAAGATGTGACTCGATATGACATTAAAAATTGAATTTAAAAATGAATTTGTCAAAATAAATATAGTCGTTCTTTGCGTGTCTGTGCAGACGAAGGGATTCCTCGTGCCCGCACGAATAAGAAAACGTGTATACGGGCGTGTTTAGTTGAAAAATTTGTGAACAAAATCTTTTTTCTGAAATAAGTTTTATTAAGGAAATTAAATATAGATTATTTACAAAATTAATTACACTAATTAATCTGTCTTTAAAGATTGTTAAATGTAGCACGATATCGTCTAATTATGATATAACTAGGTTCATTAGATTCGTCTCGAGTTTTAAACAGGAACTTAGGACAATTCTCATGATGTATTAATAATAGTTTCTATCCTTATTAGGTCAGTCTCAGTGCACAGTTTCATGACATAATTACTGAAACGAACCGGATTCCCAAAACTGAGAATCCGATCCTTCGCACCTCCGTGATAGTCCCAGGAAGGTTATCACGTGCAAACCCTGTCTCAGTGGCCACAAAACCATACAACACAAGAGAATAATAGAAGATCCACATAAATAATAATATTATTATTAAAGTTACGAGAGTACATCATTACGTCACATGCCGAATACAAGTTCCTCTGGATTGAATCAAACAGAGTAAACATCTACGCAGCGGAACGAATGAAGCGAAGTAGACTCCATCTCCATAAGCAGCTCAAGCGAAGGACAAGCCTAGTCATCCCATCTATCGTTCTCGAAGACGCTGTTTAGTTCCCCAAAAGTTCCCAAAATTTTCGCATTGTAGACCGTGTCACCTCTCACAGTACATGTTTTCCAATACAAAAATTTCACCAACTAAACGAGGCCGAAGTCGTAGTCGGGCTCCGAGTCTAAAAGTCCACCATCTACCCGATAAGCAGGTAGGTCATGTCAGCTTCCCAATAAAGAGCAAAAGTAGTGGTTGAATTCTAGTATGCATAGATAATCCTATATCTTGCTGTAGAAAACTTACGCAAAAGCAGTGACAGCATCAATAAGGAATGCAGAAAAGCGAGGAGGTCGTCATCTTCGAGGACATCCACACCTCCGAGGCCAACACCTCCGGGGTCAACAACCCAAGCCAAGGAATATAATTGTCGGTGTCCGGATTAGCTCCGGCACTAACTAGTGAATCACGCTATGATTTGTCTCTTGATGGTCGGTGCAAATGCTAACACAGGGACACGGATTTATCCTGGTTCCGGCCATGGGGTCGTACGTCCAACAGGGTGTGCATGCGCATTGTATTAACTTTGCACTGGTGATGCTCGTAGAGGGGGCTACAAGTAAGGCGGGAGAGGAGGCGAGCCCTCCAGGTCCCTGATAAGTATGATTGAGGCAAGTGCCAATATCGTGGATGGTGGAGTGCGAAATGAGCGTGCGAGTTGTGCGAATGTGCGTGCGTACGTATGTGCCTCCCAGCGGCTGGGCGTCTGCCTCCTCCTTTTATAGGCCAAAGGGGAGCAGTTACAAGAGTGTCGCACAGTAATATGTACAGTGATTGTGTATTGGCGAGCGTGGCGCCAGTGATCGTCGTCCTCGCGGATCCTTGCTCCTGGCACGAGTTGACGGCAAGCTCCGGCTTCCTCGGGCGTCATGGCGGCTCCTGTGCTCGTCCGGGAGCGATTTCGAGGGTGTGTTCCCGCTTGTTCGAGGGTTCCGCCATGGAGAAAAGATGGGAGTTGGCAGTACAGGGCCGTAGAATGACACCGGCCTGTCCGCACAGGGCTGCGCAGCTCTTCGCACAGCGACGGGGACGGCCGCACAGAGCGGGGATGGTCGCACAGTGCCGGGGACGGCCGCGTAGTGCCGGAGTTGGCGGATAAGACGCGGCTCACGTCGTCCGTATGGCGGTGCCGGCTAGCGCGTGCGTCCGCTCGTTGTCCGTACACCTTTCGAGGGTGTCCCCCATACCCGTTCGAGGGCCTCGCTGTGGGAGAAGAACAGGAGCAAGCGGCACAGTGCCGCGTAGTGACGCCGGCCTGTCCGCACAGGGCCGTGCTGCGTCTGCATAGGGCCGGGTATGGCCGCACAGTGACGGGTTCGGCTGCACAGTGACGGTGTCGGGTGCCCAGACTGTGTGAGCCGCGCGGCGTGGGAGGAGATTTGCTTTTGACTTTGGCGTCCCGCCGCGGATCTAGGCATTAAATGCCCTTGTCAGGCGGAGCGGAGGGGCGGGGCGTTGTTGGTCGAGAGACGGCCTCGAGCGAGGCGGAAAGTTGCTCGAGGGGACCGTGACCCTCGAGCGAAGCGGAAACCCGCTCGAGGGGGCCGTGGCCCTCGAGCGAGGCGGAGGATGGGGCGTACAGGCAAGTGCTCCCGACGGGGAGGCCCGAGCTGCTGTTGGGCTGTAGCAGGCCGTGGGCCTAACGTGCGCCTTGTCCCCTTTTTGGGTCCGTGGTGATTTGATCAGAAGTGATTTGCGTTCAACGAGGGTGATTATCCCCTTAGTTAGGGGACCCCTTATGACCGTTCCCGACAGTAGCCCCTGAGCCTTTGCGGGAATGGGAACTAGTCCGGCAAAGGCTGGATGTCCCGAGGTGAGGTCCTCAGGTGCTTTGTGCGAGAGTTTCTCTTTGAACATGCATGAATTTCCGTGGGGACGCGCTAGCGCACCCGCGGGTGTAGCCCCCGAAGCCTTGCAGGAGTGTGTGCACTCGTGCAAGGTTTATAAGCGTCGAGTGACGGGCTCATCTTGCGTTTGTTTCGGCTGGCCTCGACGATATTTCAGTCGGCATCGGCGATCTACGCGGGTGGAGCGGCGTCGAACTCATCGAAGGCGTCCTTGGGTGAATTTGCTTATTCATTTGGGGGGTCGACCCTCCACAGGTCCTCATGATTGCGTGACATGTTCAGAGGAGATGGTCGTGATGCGAGGAGCCCCCGAGCCCTGGCCCAGTCAGGGACGATCAGGTAAAGTCCTCAGCTTCGTGTTATGACCCTCGTCGCCCTTTCGCAGGGAGGAGGGGTGAGGCGATCCATGCTTCCCTCGAGCGGGCAACGAGTCATGGATGCCTCGGTGAGCTGTTGACGAATAGTTCAAGTGGGCGTCCGTGCCCCATTCGATAGGGGTCGGCTCGTGGTCTGGAGACACATCCATGAGAGCGCTCGCAAAGGTTTGCTAAGCAAGGTTCGGTCCCATTTGATAGGGGTCGAGGGCGCGGAAGCACTTTCTCGATGGGATCCCTCGATTAGCTGTCTTTGTCTGGCCTTGAACACACATGTGGGGCACCCCCGAACTTCGCGTTCGGGGATAGGCTCGATCGCGCATGCCCTGGTTGTTCCTGACTCTGTTGATCTGAAGCACCTGTTCGAACCCTTCGCGGGTTAGGCTTCGTACACCTGATCAGTAGGGCCTTTCGGGGAGCATCGCGCGTCCCCGTCTTTGCGCATTTGTGGCGCCTGCCGAACCCTCGCCGGGCCAGGCTTCGAACCACTGATCAGTAAGTCCTGACTATGAGGTGCATCTGTGGCGCCCATCGCACCCTCAGCGGGCCAGGCCTCGAGCCACTTATCAGTAAGCAGTTTGGAGGGGAAACGCAGGACGCCTCTCGGACTTCGCGTTCGAGGGTAGGCTCGAGCGTGCGCGTCCTAGCCGTTCCTGGCTCCCTCGATCTCGAGTGCCTGTCGAACCCTTTCGAGGGACCAGGCCTCGAACCCCCGATCAGGAGGATTCGAAGGGTCTTCCTTACTTGGGAAAACCCTTGGCGTTTGGTCTTTGGTCGTGGACCGATTCGTGGCCACGCTCACGCGGTCGTGGCTAACATGGCACAGAGTGGCCGGAGTGGGCGCGTCTTCTCAGGCGAGGTGGCGTGGGCGGCGGGCAGTTTTGAAGTGACGTGCCACAGTGTTTCCTGTTTCACCGCACCGTGATAATTACCCCTGCACACGCGCGTGTCGGTTTCGGGACGGTGGGGCCCTGCTGTCAGGGACAGGCTGCACCTATCGCATTTACTGGGGTTGCCCGCCGCGCCCTCGGGTATTCTTTCTCCCCTCCCTACTCTATAAAAATAGGAAGCGTGGGAAGGGGATTTTTTTACCTTAGCCATTTGCAAACACCGCTCCCACTTCGCCTTCCTCTTCTTCCACGAGCTCCGTCACCCTAGATCTGTGCACGCACGCCCGCTCTGCTTCCACCCAGCTTCCGCTCCCTTCCTCCGCAGCCATGGTTAAGACGGGAGATGCCGTGGAGTAGAGTCTGTCTTCGATGGACGAGCACACCCTACAGGGGCTCGTCAGCGGCGGGTAGCTGCCAAGGCTCATCGATTCGGAGAGGCCGGAGTGGATCGTGCCGTCGACGTCGCATCGGGAGTCGAACCCACCGCTGGGCTATGTTGTGAGCTTTACGTGCCTGCATGAGCGGGGATTCAACGCCCCCGCAAGCAAGTTCATGTGGGGCCTGTGCTACCACTACGGGGTGGTGCTCCACAACTTCGCCCCCAATGCCATCTCGTAGGTGGCAACTTCCGTTGCCATCTGCGAGGGATTCTTAGGAATCGAGGAGCACTGGGACTTGTGGATTCATCTCTTCTGAGGTGAACTCCACACAGTCGCTAGTGGGGTGAAGGGGTTGCGCAGGCCCGTTCGTGCCCGCGGCCTCACGTTTGTGGTGCGCGAGTCAAGGAAGCACCTGTACCCGGCCTGCACCATGACATCGAACAACGTAGACCACGAGAAGGGCTGGTTCTACCTGCGCAACGACGGTGCCGGGCTCCCGCGCGTTCACCGGGAAGGTGCTGACGGTAAAAACCAGACGCGTGGGTGCATGGAGTGTCCCCTCTGGCGGGGCAGAGGAAGCTCGAGCCTTTCACTGATGCCCTGAGCACATTGGTAAGGTCCGTGTTGACCGCTGCGGCCATCATCGCGAATTTCCATCTGCGGCGAGTGGTGCCGCTCATGGAGCAGGCGCTCCCCATCTTCGGGATGACAGAGAACGCAGACCCCGCGGCCCTGGCGGGCTCGCGGATGCTGGAGGAGCCGCTCGCCCCGGTGTATGCGGCCACGAGGGTGAGGCGCGCGGTGGACACCAAGAAGGTGGGCTGCAGCGACGACGACCTGTGGACGTTCAAGATGCACCCTGAGGAGGGCTATGTTCATTTGGTAAGAAATTGTCCCCCGTCTCGCCTTATTTGGTTGGATTTACTGGGAGGGGCCATCGACTCTAATCATTGTTACAGGGATTAAGCCTCTTGGCCCACCCGTCGCATCCCCCGACACCCAGATCTCGCGCTGCTCACCGTGTCGAGCAGCAGCGGCAGAAGGCGAAGGTGGACAAGGAGAAGGAGAGGAAGAAGAGGAGGCAGGAGTGACAGGAAGCGTACGAGGCGAAGTATCGGAGGCGGGAGGAGGAGGGTCTCTCCTCTCCGCTGCACCCGGAACACACGCCGGAGCCGGACGAGGACAGTAGCGACGGGGAGCGGACCATCTTGGATAGAGAGGAGGTTTCCCCGGCCTCGACATCGAAGGGCAAGGGGGCCCTAGTCGAGTCCACGTCCTCGCTATAGCGGGTTCGCGTCGCGCCCGCCTTCGCGACGGACACGGCACCTCTCGATGAGGGCGCATCGTCGAGGGAACCGCCCGGTTCGGGGGCGCGCCACCCCCAAATCCCTCAAAAAAGCGCAAGGGGCAAGCATCCGCCCTGCGGTAAGGCATACCTCGCTCTCCGTGTTCTTGATATCGTCGAGCAATTCGTTGATTTCCCCCTTTCCTTCCGCCAGCTGGGCGCCCGCCACTCCCGGGCTTGCACCCACCAAGGCGCTCAAGGTGGAGGCGCAAGACGCGCTGCGTGTGACGGGGCCCCGCTCGAGGAGGGCACCACGATCGGCAGCGGCGGCCGCAGCGGCCCTTCAGGCAGCGATGGAGCGAGGGGCCGAGCGGGGTAGGCAGCAAATCCGCGTCGCCGACATGGATGTCGAGGGCCGCCGGAGGGATGCGGCTCGTGCTAACGGTGATTCGACCCCTGTTGGGGGTCAGGATGTGGAGGCGACTGTACCAGGAATAGGACCCGCGTCCGGGACGTTGCTGGTGCGGCCTGATGGCCAGGTGGTGCTGCCGGTGCCGACGGCCAGCGCCAGAGCGACTCAGGGGGCCAGCGCGTCGACACCGCGCTAGCCCGGGTCCCTCGAGGACTACGACGCATCGGACCTGAGGTCCGTTCTGTGGATCCTAGCCAAGATAGTGGAGGATGCGGAGGCGGAGAATGCCTTGTGGTAGGAGTCCCACCAAATCGGCGTCTCCTTGCAAAATGCCATTACCGAGGCCTACAAGCTCCACACAAGCAAGGCGCTCGGGGTTTTCCGGGTAAGTGTGTTCACGTTTCCGTTGTCCGGTTTCCCTAGCGTGTGTTTCATCTGGCCCTTTTCCCCTTTCGGAAGCAACTTCGGGAGCAAGCGGGGGAGAAGGTCTCTTACATCGCCGACCTGTGCGCCCTCGTCGACGAGCTATATGTGGCAAATGATGAGCTGGGCACGGCGGGGACCCGGCACCAATCCCAGGTGGAGGAGCTGCAGGTGGATCTTCGCACGTGCGATGACGCCCTGCTCCGCGCGAAACAAGAGCATAATGCTCAGCGGACCGCGACGGAGCAGAAGGCCAAGGAGGCCGAGCAGCTGGGTGTCGCGCTTCAGGGGAAAGAGGAGGCACTGGCGGTGGTGAAGGAAGATCTCTAGCAGGCGTGCGCGGTGCTTGCTGAGGCCCGATCTCAGCTCGTGCAGAAGGACTCGGCCCTCGCTGAGGCGCAGGCTCAACTCTGGCAGGATCGCGCGACCCTCGAAGGGGCGAAATCCTGGCAGGCCCAGGCCGAGCAGAAGACCCAGGAGGTATTACGGCTAGGCGCTGCTCTCCAGGAGAAGAGCGAGGCGCATACGAGGGCTGAGAGCCAGCTCCAGCAAGAGTGCACGGCACGCGAGGAGGCGCAGACCCAGCTCCAGCAGGAGCGCACCGCGCTCGAGGAGGCTAAGTCTGCGCTCCGGCTCCAGATCCGGCAACTGGCAGCTGAGCTGCTCACCGGGGCTCTGGTTCGGGAGGGTCTCACCGTTGAGACCTTGCGGACCACCGTCGAGGAAAGGGATGCCTCGGTTCTGGCGCAGCAGCAGGAGGCTAGTGCTGCGCAGGCAGAACTCAAGAGGAAAAAGGGGTGGACCGAGGGTAAGTTAGCCCCCGACGCCCTGGATTGTTTCGCCAAGATACGTCTTGACGTTCTTTTTTGTGTTTCAGGGGCTACGGAAGGCTTTGGCGGAGTCGTCGACGCAGGCGGAGACCCTCCAGGTTGCCTACACAAAGGCTCGGGAGGAGCTCGAGGTCCTAGAGGGCGTGACCCTTAACGTGTGCAGGGAGATCGAGGGGGTCGCGGGTCCATCGGGTAGCTCGCTAGCGAGCCGCCTGAGATCTTTGGGCGGCCGCGTCGTTGAGTGCCTGAAGGGCGCTCTTCGACTTGGTGTTCAGAAGATCCTGGGTGTGGTGTTGACCCAATACCTCATCGACTTCGAGGCACTGGCGATGGCTACATCGTCACCGAGGGGCTTGATGACGACGGCACGGTCGCCGCCATTGATCAAGCTGATGCCGCCGTTGCTACTCCTGCCGCAGAGCTCGCTGACCTATTTGAGGATGATCTCTTCCCTGACACCGTCAAGGGCGGGGACGCTGCCGCCGCGAGCCCTCGCGCGCCCTGAAAGAGGCTGGGCACGGAAGCTTGTAGCTTGTAATTTGGATTTCAGCTAAGTGGCTTTTGTGACAAACAGATTGTTATTCAAGTGTATGAACTTGTTCACAATTTGTTTTATATGCTATCGTGTTCTCCTCGTATCTTAGAGAAATTTCAGCCGGGAAGGTCGTATTCGTGAGTAACTTAAGCGTAGGGCAGTGAGGGGGACGCCGCATCCTGCTGGAGGCGTAGGCGGTCCCACGACTCGACCGGCCCCAGCCTTAGTTATTTCATGCCCTGCTTCTATTTTCCTAAGCGTTCAAGGTATAACACATTGGCATTTTCGAAAGAAAAAGTTTACGAAAAAATGGGACCATTTAGGGGGGTCGCCCCCCATTGTAGCCCCCGAGGGGACCTGGTTTTCGAGGAAAGCCGAGTCTCCCTATTTTTATTTGTAACCTTGTTTTATTTTCAACTGATTGAGATATTAGATATGTACAAAACGACTTGGAAATTCAAGGATAAAAGCATCATAGCTACTGTATGTTCCAAGCGTTGATGAAGACTTCGTCTTTCTCGTTCGCGAGCTTGTACGTGTCGGGCTTCAGGACTTCGGCGATGATGTATGGTCCCTCCCACGGAGGTGTGAGCTTGTGTCGGCCTTCATTCTTCTGCCGAAGCCTCAGCACCAGATCTCCCTTGTTGAGGTCTCGAGGCCAGACCTTTCACGCTTGGTATCACTGGAGGGATTGTTGGTACTTTGTTGAGTGTAGGATCGCCACATCCCGGGCCTCGTTGACACAGTCCAGTGAGTCTTCGCGGGCTTGCTGGTTCTGCTCCTCTTGGTAAGCTTCGACCCTCGGGGACCCGTAGTCCAAGTCCGTGGGGAGGACGGCCTCGACGCCATAGACAAGGAGGAACAGGGTGAAGCCCGTGGCTCTGCTCGGGGTGTTTTTGAGGCTCCAGACAATCGAGGGTAGCTCCTGGATCCACCTTCGGCCAAACTGGTTCAGTTTGTTGAAGATTCTTGGCTCCAGGCCTTGTAAAATCATGCCATTGGCACGTTCTACTTGGCCGTTCGTCTGTGGGTGCGCTACAGCTGACCAATCCACGCGGATGTGGTAGATGTCACAGAACTCCAAGAATTTCTTGCCCGTGAACTGGGTGCTATTGTCGATTATGATTGAGTTTGGTACCCCGAACCGGTGGACGATGTCCGTGAAGAACAATATGGCCTGCTCGGACTTGAGGCTACTGATGGGGCGGACCTCGATCCACTTAGAGAATTTATCGATGGCCACCAACACGTGGGTGAAGCCCCCGGGTGCCTTCCACAGGGTCTCGACCATATCCAATCCCCACACAGCAAAAGGCCACGTGATGGGGATGGTTTGGAGTGCGTGAGCTGAGAGATGGGTCTTGCGGGTGTAGAACTGGCACCCTTCACAAGTGCGCACGACCTCGTTGGCATCAGCGACCGCTGTGGGCCAGTAGAAGCATTGGCGGAACGCCTTGCCCACGAGGGTTCGTGGCGCTGCGTGGTGACCGCACTCGCCTGCATGGATGTCTCGAATCAGCTCGCGGCCCTCGGGAATAGAGATGCATCGCTGCAAAATCCCCGAGGGGCTACGCTTGTATAGCTTGCCGTCGATCACGACGAAGGACTTGGCCTTTCTGGCGATGCGCCTCACCTCGGTTCGATCCGGGGGCAGCTCCCCCCGGTCGATCCAGGCGAGGTATTCGTCCCGCCAGTCCCGAGGGGGCGGGGCCTCGTCAATCTACATCGCTTCGGCTTCGGCCACTAGGGACCCGTCGTGGTCCGAGGCCTCGTGTTCCCCGTTCGAGGGGTCCTCGTCCATGGGCTCGACGCCCGCGGCCTTCTTGGGGCCAGCCCCCGAGGCCTTTCCAGGGACCTTGGCCGGTTTGTTGAGGTCGATGGAGGCCTCAGCGAGGTCGTGGGCGAAGACGTTCGGGGAACGGTGATTCGCCCCAACGCAATCTTAGCCAGCTCGCCCGCCTCTTCGTTGTACTTGCGCGCGATGTGGTTGAGCTCGAAGCCAAAGAACTTGTCCTCAAGTTTGCGCACCGCATTGCAGTATGCCCCCATCTTCTCATCATGACACCTTGCGTCCTTCATCACTTGGTTGATGACCAACTGAGAATCTCCCCGGATATTGAGGCGCTTGATGCCGAGCTCGTTGGCGATGCGGAGGCCGCAGAGAAGTGCCTCGTACTCCGCCATGTTGTTGGATGCGGGGAAGTGCAAGCGTACCACGTAGCGCATGTGTTCTCCGAGGGGTGAAACGAAGAGCAGGCCCACGCCCGCGCCCGTTTTCATCACTAACCCATCGAAGTACATGGTGCAGCACTCGGCTTGGATCTGGGGCGGGGGCAGCTGTGTGTCGGTCCACTCGGCAACGAAATCCGCCAAGACTTGTGATTTTATCACCTTGCATGGCGTGTAGGTGATAGTTTCGCCCATGAGCTCCACTGACCACTTAGCTATCCTACCCGAGACGTCCTGATTGTGAACTATCTCTCCCATGGGGAAAGATGAGACCACGATGACAGGATGGGCCTCGAAGTAGTGCTGCAGCTTGTGCCGCGCGAGCACCACCGCAGAGAGCAGCTTCTGGATCTGTAGATATCACATCTTGGTTTCAGACAACACCTCACTGATGTAGTACACCGGCCTCTGAACAGGCAAGGCATGGCCCTCCTCCGTTCTCTCCACGACAATGACCGTGCTAACCACTTGGGTTGTTGCAGCTACGTAGAGATAGAGGGGCTCGACGTCCTGAGGTGGTGTCAGTATCGAAGCGTGGGCAAGTGTTGCCTTTAGCTTGTCGAGGGCTTCCTGGGCCTCGGTGGTCCAGGAAAAGCGCTCGTGCTTCTTCAAGAGCTGGTACAAGGGTAAGTCCTTCTCACCGAGACGTGAGATGAAGCGGCTCAGGGCTGCCAGGTAGCCCAGGACCCTTTGTACCCCGTTTAGGTCTCGGATCGGCCCCATCCGTTCGAGGGCCGAGACTTTCTCGGGGTTGGGCTCGATGCCTCGCTGGGAGACAATGAAACCCAAGAGCATACCACGCGGCACCCCAAGGACGCACTTTTCGGGGTTTAACTTCACCCTATTTGCCCGGAGGCAATCGAACGTAGTACGTAGGTCATTCACCATGTCGTCCGCCTTCCTAGATTTTACAACAATATCGTTGACGTATGCCTCAACGGTCCGCCCGATGTGATCCCCGAAGACGTGGAGCATACATCGCTGGTATGTTGCCCCGGCGTTTCGGAGACCGAATGGCATCATCACGTAACGAAACATACCAAAAGACGTGATAAAAGAGGTCGCGAGCTGGTCAAACTCTTTCATCTTGATTTGGTGGTAACCGGAATAAGCATCAAGGAAACACAGTAATTCACATCCTGCAGTACAATCTACTATTTGATCGATACGTGGCAAAGGAAAAGGAACTTTCGGACATGCTTTATTTAAACCAGTGTAATCTACACACATCCGCCACTTCCCATTCTTTTTCTTAACTAGTACAAGATTAGCTAGCCACTCGGGATGGAATACCTTCTTGATGAATCCGGCCTCTAGGAGCTTCCGCAGCTCCTCTCCGATTGCCCGGCGCTTCTCCTCGTCGAATCGTCGCAGACATTGCGCCACCGGCTTGGAATTAGGCTGGATATCAAGAGAGTGCTCGACGACCTCCCTCGGAATGCCTGACATGTCCGAGGGACTCCACGCAAAGATGTCGGCATTGGCGCGGAGAAAGTCGACGAGCACCACTTCCTATTTCGGGTCGAGGGTGGAACTGACCCTCAACGCCTTGCCTCGGGGGCACTGGGGTTGAGGGGTACAGCCTTGGTGTGCTCAACAACCTCGAAGTTGCCCGCCTGCTTGTTGGGGGAGTCGAGGACCTCGTTGGCCATCTTCTCCAGATCAGCCACAAGGGCCTCATCGTGCGCGAATACGTGGTCGAACGACAGGCCCACCGTGATGACGCTGTTTGGCCCCGGCATCTTCAGCTTGAGGTAAGTGTAGTTTGGGACCGTCATGAACTTGGCGTAGCACGGGCGCCCAAGGAGGGCATGGTATACTCCCCGAAACCCCACCAACTCGAAGGTGAGGACTTCCATGCAGAAGTTGCTTGGCATGCTGAAGCAGACATGCAGGTCGATCTGCCCGAGGGGTTGGACTCGCTTGCCTGGCGCAACACTGTGAAATGGCGACTTGCTGGGACGTAGGTTGTCCAGGCCGATCCCCATGAGCTCCAAGGTGGAGGAGTACATGATGTTGAGGCTGCTGCCCCCGTCCATCAGCACCTTAGAGAACCGCGTGTTGCCGATGATGGGATCGACAACAAGCGGGTACTGCCCCGGATTCGGAATGTGGTCCGGGTGGTCTTCGCGGTCGAAGGAGATGGTCTCCTACGACCAGTCGAGGTAGGACGGCACAGCCGGGTGAACGGAGTAGACCTCTCGACGTTCACGCCTGCATTGCCGGGATGTCATGTCCACCGTCGGCCACCCGAAGATGAAGAAAACGTTCTCCACCTCCGGGAAGCTGTCTTTGCCCCCGTCGCCCGCATCCTTCTTGGCGTTGTCCTCCTTTGCGGCGACTCGGTTGTAGTACTTCTTGAGCATGTCACACTGCTCGAGGCTGTGAGCGACCGGGGTCTTGTGGTACGGGCACGACTTCTTCAGCATGTCGTCGAACACGCCGCCTCGAGGGGGGCCTCGAGCTCCCTTGTTGGTGGCGTCGACAGCGTGGACTTCGTCGGAGCCCTCGCTCTGCTCCTGGGCCTTCTTGCCCTGGTTCTTCTTGCCCTTCTTCCCCTGCTTCTGCTTCTTCGCGGAGTCGTTGGGTTTGCTGCCCTCCGCAGGCGCGTCCTCGGCTCACTTGCCCTTCTTGCCGTCGAAGATTGCCCCAACTGCCTCTTCTCCAGAGGCGAAGCTGGTGGTGATGTCAAACAACTCGTTCACGCTGGTGGGAGGGTTCCGCCCCAACTCGCACACCAGGTCCCGGCAAGTCATGCCTTCCAGGAAGGCGTGTACGACCTCGGATTCACCGATGCTTGGGAGCTCGGTGCAGCGCTTGGAGAAATGGCAGATGAAGTCCCTCAGGGACTGGCCAGCCTTCTGGGAATAGCCTCGAAGGTCCCAGGAGTTCCCAAGGCCCACGTACGTGCCCTGGAAGTTACCCACGAATGTCTTGACCAGGTCGTCACAGTCGTGGATCTGGTTCGCGGGCAGGTGCTCGAGCCATGTTCGCGCGAAGTTCGCGAGGTGCAGAGGCAGGTTGCGGATGATCATGGTGTCGTCGGTGGCACCGCCCAGCTGACAGGCCAAGCGGTAATCGTTGAGCCATACCTGGGGGTCCGTCTCCCCCGAGTACTTGGTCACGGTCGCAGGTTGCCAGAAGCGCGGGGGGATCGCGGCCGCGCGGATCGCCAGGCTGAACACACGGGTTCCCTAGGGCTCCGGCGTCGGGCTCCTATCCTCCCTGCTGTCATAGCGGCCACCACATCGTGGGTGGTAGCTGTGCGACACCACGATATCTTGTTTCTTCTTGTTCAGGATGTTGCGGGCATCGCCATCGTCGGCTTTGCCACGCGTGTCTTGAATCCGCTCCTTCAGGGCCTCTTCTGGTTGCCGTCGTGGACAGTGGGCGCCCTGTGCGGGGTGTGGACCGACGCTTCCTGGTCCTGGGTGCCTCCGCTGGTTTTCACACTGGACTGCTAGCGCGTGCAGGACGCGGAGCTCTCAGCCTGCTGCACAGCGGCTTGCTCATTGAGGGCCTGCGCCTCGCGGCGCAGGTTGCGTCCCTTGGGCGTCGATGGTTTGGGCATGGCCCGAATCAAGGTCGTCGCGGCAACGAGCTTCTGGCTGGCCCTCGCCAGGTTTGGTGGGTCATCCACGTCAACGTCAGCTTCAATGCGATCACGGGCGATATGCTCCGCTTCTCTGGCACGTCCGCCATGTGATGAGGGTCCGGCCCTCTCAAGCGTGGCATGCAGCTGCCGCACCTGCTAGCGCTCTGCCGTGAGCTTTGCCTCTAGCTCCCGGACTTGGGCCAGCTATGCAGCGAGCGCTACGCTGTTCGGTGGCGTTCCTGCCCGCCAGTTCACTGCTGGGTTGTTGCGAGCTGCTGCATCACCCGCTCCGTTGCCTCCATCTTCGTGCTCCTCGATGGCGACAACGAAGCACTCGCGCGAGGGATCGTAATCCCCCTCGCTAGAGTCATCAGAGTAGGTGAGGCAGTAGTCCGTCGCGGCCTGAAACCGCCTGAAGGCCTCGGGGTCCCGGAGCTCGGAGTGATCCCACTCCGCCCCCCGTGCCATGCACGTGTTCCCCACTGACAGAGTCGCAGTAAGACTCACCGGGCGAGGTAGCGATGAGATTCTGGATCGACATGAAGTGATGACCCGAGAGATCCTCGTATGCGGCCAGGCCCGTGCTGACCGATGAGGAGTAGGCCCTGGATGAACTGCGCATCCCGTGGGGAAATTGCGGCCGCGCCTTCCCTACCAGGACGCGTCGTCGGCTTCACCGGTGGAGGGGCGACTCCTTTCGCCGCAACGGCAGGTTGGAGCTCGCTAGCTTCGACTCGCTGGGGGGAGACGGCGCGCGCCGCCCTACGTCGCTCTGCGCGCACTCATCGCAAGCGCTGACCCGAACGCCTCCAGCGTCGGGGTGACTGTGGAGCTGGCACCAAAGCTGGCGCCGGAGCTTCCATGTTTGCGTCCCTCCTGAGGAGACGCATGAGGTAGCTGTTGCCTGTCGCCTGGAACTCCAAGCTCCCGAACCGGATTTCGAATCCGGCCGGTGTAACACCCATGTTTTTAATCAGTGTTAATTAGTGCTAACCATCTTCTTAATCAAGTCAACATCATTAGTGCTTAAGCCCTTGGTCAAAGATAGGGTCAAACCCCTAGTCAAACCCATGGACCCTAATACCCTGCCTAGAACTTATTCCACGTTCTCCAAATTTTACCTTAACACTTTAAATTCTGCCAAAATAAAAGTTGTTCGTCTTTTCATGGGACACAACTTTCATAATTGGCGGTACTTCAGATTTGTAGTGGAAGAGGGTGAAAAACTTGGTCAACGGCAGCCGACACTGTTTTCAATCACCGAGAAAAACCACAGATTGGCATGCTAATTATGCAAAAACCATTGATCAAACCACCCATCGACCTTTGTAAAAGTTGTAGAGGGTCAGCTGATCTCCAACTTCGGTATAAGTCACTTGGGGCAGTTCTGTAGCAAAATCGGGAGTTTTAGCCAGTCAAACAGTGCTACACTGAAAAAAAAATCATGCTGAAACGCGCCCGCGCACGACGCCGTCGCGCGCATGCCACGTCGGCCTCGCCGCCGTACTCCCCGAGCACGCATGCCGAGGCACCAGAGTGAACGCCAGTCTGAATGGTTCACTGTGGAGACTGTGCACATAGGGTAGGTGACGCGGACTAGCAGGTGTAGGCCGGTCCCACGCGGCGCACCAGCACACGCCGGCGCCCGCACGCCGCGCCCGCCATTGGCCGGCAACGCCTCTCCACATCGCCACCGCCCAAGGCCCATGCCGCGACTCCTGTAGCTGATGAAACTCGGTGGTAACCGCCTTTCCACACCGCGCCCGCGTATAAAACCCCTTCCCCTCTCCCTGCGCGAGAACCACACCGCCGTCGTCCGCCATTGCCGCCGTCGCCAGTGATTTCTTCCCTCCGCTCACTCCCGTGGTTGCCTTGCACCTCAAAGCTCTTCCTTAGCATCTTCTCGAGCCTCCACAACCACACATGGCCTTGTCCTCCCCCGCAATTCGTCGGAACCCGAGCCGAGGCGGCCGTGCCGCTGCTATCTCACCGCCGGCCATCGCCGGAGGCTTCTCCAACCACACCGCCACCACCAATCACACTCAGGTGAGCAGCCATGCCACCCCGTGCCATTTGTTGGCCAGGTCCGGCCGGCTATCACCGCCGGTGAGCTCCGCCTGCGGCGGAAGGGTAGAGTTGTGAACATTGAAATCTTTGCAAGGGCCTCGGTGCAATCTAGGGGTATATCCGTGAAGCTTTTAAACTTTCTAGGGTCTGTTCCGTAAAGAGATTCTTGACCTTTTATCCCTTTGGTCCAGTGACTTGGAAAAATCTTAGAAAATCGTAGAACAATCGGAAAAATGCAAAACCAATTTTGTTGGTTTCCTTATGAACAGACCTACATCTCTTAGAAAGGTTATCTATACTTCTGATGAGTAGTTTTTGAATTAAAATTCAAACTCAGTTTGAATGTGTTTGTTCATAACTTGAGATGTACTCCTATGCTAAGCTTTATCTTTGGATATGTTGTTAGTCATGACTAGTATAGGCTAGATCTAAAGTTTTGCACAAAGTTACTAAGTAAATCTCTAGATATGATTTATTTTGCATTTATGCTAGATCTGTGTATATATTTTGTGCAGCTTCATGTGAATGCTTTATGTGGCTTATCTTGTGGCTATCATCTTGTTAGGCTTAGATGTGCCTCTGGTGATTTTATCATGCTTTTATGAACTGTCTATATATATGTTTCTGAGTTATGCTTGTGCATAGATTTAATTTCATAGTTCATATCCTGATGATCCAGTGATGCTCATCTTTGGACTAGATGATGTTTGGGAAATGTTTGTGCTGTAGGAGAAAGTTTGGATACTGTCTAGTTATAGATCTCTCTGAATAAATCATTTATGTTTTACTAGGCTGAAAATGGTTATTTTTGTGTAGCTTGATAAAATTAGTTTCTGGAGTTAATTTTTGGTGTGTAGCTTAGTTATATTCCAGAGAGCCTCTGTGTAAAATTTGAGCTCCATAAATAGTTTTTGGTGTGTAGCTTAGTTATATTTAATTTTTGGTTTGTAGCTTAGTTATATTCCATAAATAGTTGTTTATGTGTCTTTATGGAAGAGTATGCTGAATATATTGTCTAGGTGAATGTGGTCAACTTTGCACTCTATGCTTGTTGTGTGCCATTTGTGTTTACTTAATTCACTTTCACCAACTAATTCATGCATATGCATCCTCTGTGTAGAAGTCCCCGACGGTAGCTACACGCTTGTACCGGCAGACGAGGACGAGGGAGCAGGAGGAGACGTGCACTTCGTGACTGTAGATCAAGACCCGGACCAAAGTCCGGAAGTTTGTCAGACTGCCTATGCCGACGAAGGCAAGCCCCGGTTTATCATTCACCTATGTGTTTTCTTTTAACTTCTAAAATTATCTTTGATTATCTTTGTGCATTTACATTCAGGAGTTGAATTGAAACCCTAGTTGCATGATCCCTAAGTACCTATGATCTTTTACTAGTATGCTAGGTTGCTAGTTGCTATGCACTAAGGATCTGGTACAAGTCGAGTGATGTATTTCGCTCGTGAGAATAGGTTCTTATGTTGGAATCATAAAATTTGATAAATTGGATTACTCACATGGTAAGAGCATGGGATTTTGGGCTCCGGTCCAGTGGTTAAGAAATTAAGCGTTTGAACGTACTAAACATTTGTCGGAAATAGATACGGTAAGCCTAGTACCTAAATGATGCGGTGCAGGAACTTTAGGCTACTAATCTTGGGTTGCGGCCCCAGTCTTGCAAACTGTGGTGCATGTGTGATGCTGGATGCTAGTGTGAGGCGTGCCAGATAGCCTTGTACCTAGGACTGTGGCATCAGATCCCAATCTGAGGAATGACGGGAACCGCCTGGTTGGTGTACTGGTGTGACTGCATTCTACCGTATGTTTAGGTGCACCTTGCAAGGTTACTAATCGATCGATCGTCGGCCTCTCACCATTATCCGAGAGTGCTTAATTATCTGGCTATGATGATCCCTTATGATGGAATATTGATAAACTTGATGTTTGATTAAATTGTATTGCACAACTCATGCTTGCAATAGTTGCTTATCTAGTAATGAATTAAACTACTAGAACTTGAGCTAAAATATTGAAAGTAAGGATTAACTCCTTAGTAGCTTTTTGGCAAAACAAACCCACTAGCCAAAAGCCTTGCATGATTAGAAGTTAAGTCTTTTATTTTAGACAGGTAAGCCTTGCTGAGTATTAGTATACTCAGCCTTGCTATAAATGTTGTTTTCAGGTGATAATGTTTGGCCTGGTGAAATTCCACCCAGCTGGGAGCTGGAATGAGTGGATGACGAGGAATGATGGTGTTATGGGTGGCCTCCCATGATGCCAAGTTATCGTTTAGTTTAATTCCGCTATCCTTTAAAACTCTGAACCATTTACTTTCATGTCAAGAACTATGATTGTAATAATTTGACCCTACGGGGAAATTTGGATTAATTTGTAAGGTACTCTGGACTCTTCTTCGTAGGAGTTTTAATGTATGCGTGTTCGATCCTCTATGTGTTGTACAAGTGATTTATCGGGCTCTGACCTGGCAACACTCAACAGGATGATCCTTTATTATCGCTTAATGACCAAATGGAGTGGTTTAGGTGATAGTACAAAATTATCTCGGGTGGGGTTGTCACAGCCGGGAACGGCCGAACGGGTCGGAGCAACCCATGGGGTGCCTTGACGACGACTCCGTGCGGATCACCATCGAGAAAGCTGGTGGATGATCACAGCGCGTGCCCCCTACCTGGCGCGCCAACTGTCGGTGTCCGGATTAGCTCCGACACTAACTAGTGAATCACGCTATGATTTGTCTCTCGATGGTCGGTGTGAATGCTAACACAGGGACACGGATTTATCCTGGTTCCGGCCATGGGGCCGTACGTCCAACAGGGTGTGCTTGCGCACTGTATTAACTTTACACCGGTGGTGCTCGTGGAGGGGGGCTACAAGCAAGGCGGGAGAGGAGGCGAGCCCTCCAGGTCCCTGCTAAGTATGATTGAAGCAAGTGCCAATATTGTGGATGGTGGAGTGCGAAATGAGCATGCGAGTTGTGCGAATGCGCGTGCGTACATATGTGCCTCCCTGCGACTGGGCGTCTGCCCCCAAGGGGGGCAGTTACAGGGGTGCCGCACAGTAATATATACAGTGATTGTGTACTGGCGAGCGTGGCGCCAAGGATCGCTGTCCTCGCGGATCCTTGCTCCTGGCGCGAGTTGACGGCGAGCTCCAGCTTTCGCGGGCGTCATGGCGGCTCCTGTGCTCGTCCGGGAGCGATTTTGAGGGTGTGTTCCCGCTTGTTCGAGGGTTACACCACGGGGAAAAGACGAGAGTTGGCAATACAGGGCTATGGAATGACACCAGGCTGTCCGCATAGGGCTGGGTAGCTCTTCGCACAGCGATGTGGACGGCCGCACAACGCCAGGGATGCTCGCACAGTGCTGGGGATGGCCGCGTAGTGCCGGAGTTGGCGGATAAGACGCAGCTCATGTCGTCCGTACGGCGGCACCGGCCAGCGCGTGCGTCCGCTCGCCACCCGTACACCTTTCGAGGGTGCCCCCATACGCGTTCGAGGGCCTCGTCATGGGAGACGGACGGGAGCAGGCGGCACAGTGCCACAGAGTGACGCCGACCTACGCACAGGGCTGTGCTGCGTCTGCACAAGGCCGGGGATGGCCACACAGTGATGCGTTCGGCTGCACAGTGACAATGTCGGGTGCTCAGACTGTGTCAGCCGTGCGGCGTGGGAGGAGATTTGCTTTTGACTTTGGCGTCCCGCCGTGGATCTAGGCATTAAATGCCCTTGTCAGGCGGAGCGGAGGGGCGGGTTGTCGTTGGTCAAGGGACGGCCTCGAGCGAGGCGGAGCTGGATATCCGCTCGAGAGGGGTCGAGCCCCTCGAGCGAGGCGGAAAGTTACTTGAGGGGACCGTGACTGCTCGAGGGGGCCGTGGCCCTCGAGCGAGGCGGAGGATGGGGCATACGGGCAAGTGCTCCCGATAGGGAGGCCCGAGCTGATGTTGGGTCGTAGCAGGCCGTGGGCCTAACGTGCGCCTTGTCCCCTTTTTGGGTCCGCAGTGATTTGATCGTAAGTGATTTGCGTTCAACGAGGCTGATTATCCCCTTAGTTAGGGGACCCCTTATGACCGTCCCCGACAATAACACAAGCACTAAATCTTAACCAAGACTCAACATCCCACTCTCATCTGCGATATGGGGTCACCGACTCCTATCCCCACATCTCAACGGCCAAAGCCGGGCTCACTCACTTGGGGGAGAGAAGAAGCACAAGAAGAGTCTAGTCAGAAATAGTGGTAGATATTAGTACTTTCCATAACCAGTGGAGACAGACTATAGTTATAGGTTTATAACACTCTGCAGAGGTTGTACAATTATACCCATACGAATGGGGCTAGGACGGGGATCAACCGTCCTAACACACCCATCTAACGGCCGGAGACCTAGCAGTGGATAGTGCTCTCCTGTTTCCTCGAGTCTAGGACCGTCCGCAACTATAGAGCACGTCTGCCAGCTGAAGTCCTCGAAACTATGAGACCATCCCCGGACAACCCGGGTCGACACCTTCTCGGAGTAGGTCGAAACTTCACCTCCTAACATGATCACACCGATCCTCCTACAGGCTGAACACTATCCACCAACTAGTTCTCGGACCGAACCCCGCCCATAACAAAAATACATATTGAATCTGTTGATAAACTGACTCGGTCTTCAAGGGCAAGGAGCGAGCTCTCCACCAACTCCAACAACGAACACGCCGCTAGCGAGAGGGCTCAGAACACAGCTCTCCTAGTTAGGCGTTCACAAGTAACCACACGGCTCAAGGAGTCACACTCACCCAAAACACACGCCAAAGTATACCGAGATATCCCAATCTCAGCCCAACACCAGAGATCCATCCATATCTCAAAAACAGGTAAAGTATATAGATAGTAAGTATCGGGGACTAGCTAGGGGTCTGTAGCTAGTCCCAAAGGTAGGGAGTTCAAGGAATAGGGTATAACAAATCAAGATATGGCTAAAAGATTGTCTATGCAATTCAATATCCAAAGAAACGTAAGTAAAGCACTAGCAACTAATAGCATGCATGGTATCTATATGGTCGGGAGTGACATGACACCTGTGTGACACTCGTTGTCCTACTGGTTGTAGTCGGGGTCGAAGTCCTCCTCCAGCTTGTAGCTCGGGTCTGCTCAGCACGAGATACGAGATGCAATGATTATGGGCAAATAACTAAGCATAAAATCCAAATAAATCCAATTTAGAAGAAGCAAAAATCCTCAAACTACCTACAAACAGCAAGGTTTCGAAATTAGAAAAATATTGCAATTGGTTTTATATTTTTCGGAGCTCCGATATTAGTTATGATTTTTCAAAGGTAAAAGGATTTATAAAACATTTATTAAAACATTTATAAAATAGAAAAGGGATTTTATACAAGGTGATGATGTCAGCATGACATCACCAGCTAGTGGGCCCGGTTAGTGGGCCGAAAGTGGCCCAATGGACTTGGCCCAACAGGGTCCAGTAGATCAAGTCTTAAAAACCCCCCTAAACTAACGTATCCAACCAGCAGGGCTCCGACGGGCTCAAGTGGGCCTTGATGGGCCAAGGCCCAAGCTAGAGCCCAACTCAGGGTTTCCTTCTGTTGGTGGTCGATTTCCGTCAACCAAGAACACTTGTTATGTTATAGTTTGGATTTCATTTCGGAACTAACCCGCCACTAGGCATACTAATGATATAACAAGTTCATCGTTGGATGTGTGTTTCGGAGTATTATGTTTACGCAGGAATTCATGCACTAAATGAGAAGAGATGTACTCCGTTCGGAGGACGATTTACATGATGATCAAGGGACTCCGACTGTGCGTGAACTTGACTCCAAATGTGGCAAGGACCAATATGCTTCAATGAAGAATCTCCGAGGACCAAGGTGAAAAGACCGGAAGATCATGCGTAAAGACCCCTTAACTTGGTCGCAGGGATAACGACGTCCAAAGCCCATATCCGAAGGAGGAAAAACCCCAAAGTGCAAAAGATGACACGTGGCAAAAGACGGAGGCGAATCGGGCCGGGAAAGGGCCAGGCCGGTCGGCCCACCCCCTTTCGGGGTCGGTTCACCGCCGCCTTTCTTCAGTGATAAGATAGCGGAACCCTAATTGTTTGGGGAGAGGAGCCATTCGCGAAAGACGACCAGAGAAGCCTCGGGAGATCGACCACAAGGAAGAGGGTTGATCGAGAGGGTGAAGATTCAAGAGGATCATCACCGAGGTCAAGGGAGGCCACCACGAGGAAGAAGGACGCCGAGGCCCTGCCACGGTGCCACCGGAGTTGAAGGACACCGAGAGACGAACTCCATCGGGGGCATCCACCATGTTCAACCGTGCCATGCCTAGCGTCTTGATGGGGTAAAGTAATCGTTTGTCCATGGAGTTGTAATGGATCTTGATATGTAGTCACCCATTCTTGTTCGGATCTTTTATCTATCGTACCCTTTGTTGATGATGCTTAATGTTTAAGGTTAGCTACCATGCCTTCGGGGTTGCTCCCGTAGATCACGTCAACATACCGTGTTCATTAGGATTAGCGATGATTACCTTCGCGTAGTGACATGTACGATGGAAGGGAAACACCTAATTCTTTGTTCACATGCTTAGATAGATTGGATCCAGGTTTCATCATGTTTTGGGTGATTGCATCTCAAGTACCTAGGCTCCATGGGCATATGTTCTTCATACTTGTGAACCACCTTTCTCTCTCTCTCTTTAACATAATCTAGGGTTAGTTTGTCTTTACTTTATAGATTAATCTTTACATCATAAAGTCCTTAATCAACTAAGTTAGTGTTAGGTTAAACGCAAGTAATTCCCTTGCTCCGTGGATTGACAAGAACCTTGGGGGTCCCCTCCCTTGGTGAAAAAGGCACCAAGTCACTCCTGTACTTGCGGTGAAGTTGAACGCGGTTTCGAACCGTCAACAAGCCCATTTTTCTGGCGTTATTGCCGGGGAGCAAGCCAGTTTACTTCGTTTAATCTCTCATTGATTTTGTTGATTACTAACACCTAACCTTTGTGTTCAAGAAAAACACTCTTTTGTTTTTTGTTTTTGATTGTCTAGACCCTTTGGAGGAACCGGAAAAATCGCTAAGGGACTATGCTAGCCCTCGATGTGAGGATATCAAGGTACAAGAGTCGGATTCGATTCTCGAAGCGACAAGGTACGAAATCAAGGATCGAATCATCGAGATGGTAGCAACTAATCCGTTCCGAGGGATGGAGACGGACAATCCATATAGACATATCCAACGCTTCACGATGTTGTGCAATACGGTACGACAAGAGGGAGTTCCCGATACTTGGTTTAAATGGAATTTTTTCTCTACTCACTTGCCGATGAAGCAACAAAGTGGTATTCATTTGCGTCCTTCGAAGCCGAGGGAAATTGGAATCAATTGATAAAGAAATTTTGTGCTAAGTTTTTTCCTATAAGTAAGATTCAACATATAAGGAGGCAAGTGATAACTTTCAAGCAATGAGAAGAAGAGGGGATTGATCAAGCATGGAATCGATTCAACGAGCTAGTTGAACAAGGACCAAGACTTGGATTTTTCGGTAACATACTATTGCATATATTCTTTTTTCCCTAACCCCTAGTTGCATGGAATACGTTCAAATGTGTGCAGGGGGGATCTCATGGAGAAAACACTCACGGAAGCTGCCAAACTTCTACAAAAAATAAGTAAAGCGGCGGTCATACGAAGAGATTGGGAAATACGACTTTCGGGAAAGCCAGAATGCGACACAAGTGTGGCACCACTTGCTGCAATTTTCATAAATACGGCCCCAGAAGAGAAGAAAGAGGAACTAATCCCGAAAAAGGTTGAAGAAGCCAAACATGAGGAAACTAGAACTATCCCGGAGAGTGATCACGCCGAGACAAGCAAAGCAAGTGAAAGAACTATGTCGAGCGTGAAGCCGCTAAGGGAGTTCGAGCAAATGGATTGGATCTCACTTGATTTTGGAGAAATCTTTGACAAGAGAAGACCGTTCCCTAATAAAAAGGGATGACAAAAGCTTTGGAGATAGACTTCCTGCCGGAAAAACAAGTGGAACATCTATACAACCTAGAGACAACCGGAGAGGTCCTTCAAAAGCTCTTTAGCGAAGAAGAAGTTGATCCGGACCATGTGGCCGAAGCTAAAAGAATCATGGGAATCAAGCCCGAGGCGTCACCATTCTCCCGTCTCGCTGAAATTTTTGCCATAGGATCCAATGAAGAGGAGAAGACATCGCCGCGTATAGATTGCAAGATCAACAACATTAATTGCAAGGAACGGTGGTGAAGGAGATCATGCGAGCTGGAGTTAGGAGGCAGGGGCCGTGGTGAATGGGAGGCACGGTGAATGGATAAGGTGCCCCAGGCCACGGTGAATGGATAAGTGGGAATGAAAAAGAATTGAGAAAAAAATAAGAAGGGAAGGGAAAAGGAAAAAAGTAAGAAGGAAAAAAGAAAATAAGAAAAGAGAATAAAAGAAAGGGAAGGGAATTATGGACATTTCATCCTCTTATCTATATTACATAGCCAAAAGAAGTTGTTTCGCCAAACATTTTCTTAAAACGATTTCAGATTCACCAGAGAATTCGCTCAACTAGCACCACCACAGTCAGAGCTGCCACCACCACAGTCACAGCTGTGCCAAACGCACCCTTAATGCTATGAAACTTTTCATGAAAACCCCATTGAGACTAGCCTTAAACAACTTGCTATGTAGATAAAATGCTGGCATGACAATCTAATTAATGGAGAAAGAGAGTACAAATCATAAAAAGTGTTTCGTCATGAAGAAATCGGATCTTCTCTTCACCCAATGCATTAAGAAACCATGAAATCACCATTGGTCAGAAATTACCGGTTTCTAAACAACTCATATCAACCTCCCGTTAGAGGAAGAAGATAGAGTTGGGAAAGAGAAAGAGAAAAACAATTATTACTCAAAGAAACATCCACTATGAAAGATAGTTTCTATAAATAATTTTTTGTATGCTATGAAAATCGTGTCATTTTTTTAATTGGGACTACCTCTATGAAACAAAAATTGTTATTAATTCATATTTAATATTTTTAATTAATGTACGTAGAAAATTATGTAACTGAACATGGCGTCAGCAATAACGTACTCCTACCGATTAAATTTGATCTGCTCTAAAGAGAACAATCAATTTCTTTCTTCCTCCTTAAAATATTTCCCTCTCGATGTGACACTATTTTAACTTTCATTTTTTATTTAATATTTTTATCATTTGTGTTAGTTAAGTCAAATGAGACGCTCCAAATCACCTAAAAAATCATGAAGTTTGTTTATGATAAAGAAGATGAAGGTGAAACCGGACGCTCACGGAGGTTGATGAACTGTTTTTTTAACAAACTGGCACAGAATGTATCTATTTTATTGATAAAGAAGGAGTTCACATGTCAGGACTCGGCCTAGAAGAAATAACTACAGGCGTATTTACGATCTCACTAAAAGGATCGTGAGATCCTTCGCTCCAGCGGCGATCCCAACAGCCGCTTCGCTCTTAATCTTGACGACCGTGGACATTGCTGACACTTCCTTATGTTTGAAGACTGTCATTTCTTTCCTTCCAAATCTCCCAAATTGTTAGCAAAGTGATGGAGCACGTGGCTTTGCGTGGGATGTTCGGTATGGCTGTGATGTTCTTCCACCAATGTAGCGCCGACTCGCTATGTGGCCACTCGGCCAGATTCAACTCGCTTAGTCCAATTCACACTGCCAATAAGCTTCAAACCCTATGTGTGTATCTATCGACATGCTGATAAAAGATGGTGTGCAGTCTCCATCGTTGTTTTGCAAAGGGGGCATGAGCGTTTGTAACCCACCCTCTACGTGCTAGTCCGTTGGACGTCCATGCTGTGTTCTGAAAGATGAGCCACACATAGAATTTACACTTAGGAGGAGCTCAAGTTTTCCAAATTGTCACAATTTCGGTGTGTTAATGCAGCCATTGAGTTGTGCTTTGTAGGCCGATGATGAAGTGTACTCCCCGTTCGTTGTTAACCTCCAAGTAATCTGGTCGCCTTGTTGTTGCAGCACAGTGGGTGCAACGAGATTCCATAAGGTGACGAATTGTGCCAGATGTGCTCTTGTGAAGTATGTTTGATAGTTAAGGTCACGAATCCACGTGTTGTTGTAAAGCGTCTCAACCACCGACCGTTTCTTTTTTCTTGTCTTATTGAAGAGAAGTGGAGCTATATCCTTAGGGCGTCGACCATTGAGCCAGCCGGGAGTAATTGTGGTGCAGGTCGTGAAGAGAAGTCCATCGTTCTCATTGCAAGGTACTTCGGTGCCCACCCAAGCCTTGTCCAACGAGACCCACTTGCGCTAGAGCCATCTGAGTCATAGAGCCGTCACAAATCTGTCCAAGTCGAGGATCCCGAACCCACCATATTCGTTTGATCCAGTTGATTTTGCATTTTCCACATGAAAGCGCCTTATCTCCCGCCCGAAGGAAACGTCTGCGAATCTTGTCAATTTCCTCCCAAACTTCCTTTGTTGGTTTAATCACGGTGAGCACTGAGCAGTATACCGGTTGCGAGATAACACTGATTTGGCGAGGCTAGCTCGACCTACTTGAGTGAGGTTTTGCCCGCCGGCTTGTCAATTTGCAGCTAGAAGTCCAACTTGCGTAGCAGTTTAGGCGAGAGAGTCAGTACTTAGGGGCTGTTTGGTCTGTGCCATAACTCGCCTCGCCACTCGCCTCGCCACAGGGTGTGGCGAGCGTTTCTGGCGCCACACGCCACGAGCGGCTCCTCCGTTTACTGGAGGCACGCAGCACTGTAGCGTGGCAACTTGTGGTCAGAAACCAAACACCCCCTAAGTCAGGTGTGGGAAGTGTGCTCGGGCTATGAGCAGAACGGTGAGGATTTCGTCGATATCAATGTTGTTGCAGCAGATAGTGGACACAGTTGTGCCGGCAAAGTTAATAGGTAGTCTCCGAGGTTTGTGCCGGCGAAGTTAATAATCTGATGAACTGTTGGTAACTGGTTGATTCGGACACCGCAGCGCACTAATACAATAATACTGTGCATGAGACGTGCCGGCGAATGTGCACCCCATCTCCGTATACGCCAACAAGCAGACGCGGCTCAAAGACAACTTTGCAAACTGCAACTGGAATGATCCTGTAATACCAAGGGCCTTCGACCCACCTTCTTCCGTAGTGTGTTAAGCAAGTAGTATCTACGTGTATCCTCAACAAAAAGTCCGTTGATGGTCAACCTGGGCACCATCGCGAAGCTACAATCTACTTCTTCATAAACTACACACTCTGCTATCCGTGCAGCGCTGTTAGTGTTAGAACTTGGAACGTAAAAGGATCTGCACTTGAAAGTGAAAAACTATTAGATGGTCCTCCTTTCTGCTCCGTCTACTGTACAACTCATAGATGCTAAATGCTACTCTTGACTTGTCAAGCTCCTTTGTTTCCTGAGCATATCTCTCCCTCTTCACATGAAGCACTGGACACTTTTACAAGCCACATTACAATTCATAATGGCTCCATCACATCATGTTAGCCTTCGGTTAACTTCAAGCGTGGAACAACATTCATTGCTTGCAACTCCTGGACAAGAACCAAATTGAGTTAGCTGCATCCTACATTATGTACAAACCACCATATCAAACCCAGTATCACAACAAGCTACACTATAACAACATTCAATGCTTGCAACTCCTGGACAAGAACAATGATGCAGATCAAACTCCCTATAAGCATGTCTTTGCTTTTCTATACCTTTGGTATAAGATTTATTATGAAGAAATATACGGAGTAACAAAGTTGAGTGGTTGAGTGGACCATGTTCCATTTTGGTGCATATGGACACTAGCAAATTTCTGCGCCCAGATTTAAAATCCCCCGGTGACTCCCCACAAAGCAATTACATGAAAAAAATCACTGCCTAAAAAATAATAGAAATGGAATCCAAGTTTCTTTCAGCATAGCTGAGGCGAGAACATATCCGGGTACTCCCGCCTCTTCATGTACTCCTGTACCCCTGTGCAAAAAAAAAAAAACTAAAACGTGCATGTAAAATTCAACCAAAAATATGTATAGATAGATGATGTAAGGATCTATGCTTACACAAAATTTGAGATGCAACAAAAATCTGTGCAATACTATAAAAAATGAAATCAGTACTTATATTGCGGGCTGCACCTGTTCATCTCTAGACCAGTACCCATTACTATTCAATCATTGATCTCTCTTTTTTTTTCCTTCATTCACAAAATTTTGTTCATCCTCAAATCTTGTATGATGTTAAAACATAACAAGATGCATCTATACATATATTTAGATTGATTTTTGATGCATGTTTAGAGGTGCATTTGCGGGTTGGGAGTACGGTAGTACTCCAACCCGCGGGAGCACTAGATACATTTTCAGCTGAGGCTCAGGCCATGGAACTAGTTGAGTGCTGCAAGTGACAATTCAAGCTTAAGTAATAAAAGCAACATTCAGGTGCCACCTCTGCAGTAGCAAGTGACAATTCATGCATAAGTAATAAAAGCAACATTCAGGTGCCACCTCTGCAGTACCTGGAACAAAAGCTTGCAAGCATATGGCAGCATCAATTTGGACACATTTTCCCCATTTTTGCACATCGAACAGTATGGAGTCTTCAGTTTATGATTGTAGTAGCCCAACAAGCCACATATTCTGCAAACCTGGAGACCATTCACATCCATAAAAATAAGGTTAGACCACCACAAATCCCCAAGAAAAAAAAAGGAGTGCTCAACTAAACTAATGGCGTAAACAAACAAACAAAAAACTAATTAATCAATCATCTTGCAAACATGGGAAATTGGCTAAGTTAGTCCTTTGCAATACTAAAGTATTAGTGCGATGCCACCTCATATGATAGTCCATCTTTTCTAAACAGGAGCCTTTAATGGAATTGAAAAACATTTATTCTTTTGCAACCACACAACTATAGCCTTAAGGTCACTTTGCATGATTCCAGTCTCTACGAAAAAATATATTCACAAACCACGACAAAGATCACCTGGGCTTGATATGGGTCACTGGATAGCAGCAGACGTTCAAAGATAAGCATGCTAGCACCATAAGCAATTAAACAATCACGCTCCATTTCACCGAGACGCAGGCCTATATGAAAAAAGGGAATAATATAATCAATAAAAGGAAGTCCTATTCAATGTAGTCATTTGACTGCAACATATATAGATATTGCAAAAACCTCCATCACAACTTCGCCCTTCAGTTGGTTGCCTTGTCAGCAATATTCGTGGTCCACTAGCTCGAGCATGCATCTTATCAAGAACCTGAGAATTCATATGTTGAAAGAAAATTTCAGTGGACAACAAATTCCATCTGAAACCCCAAAGCAAGATAATAGTCTGTGAAAGGCCTTGCTAAGAGCTATTACCAAAAATATGCTATACTAAAGTGAATAAACTCAATACCAATCAGGATTCTGGAGAAAAGTTGGCTCATCTTACAACTCAAGATCGTATGCTGTATGTAGGCAGGCTCATCACATGTCAAACAATGAAAAGAAACTGTGTCGCAGTTCACACTGTCACTCCAAGTGATTACTTATGCTCTGTATTATTGTTAGAGAATAATGCTCTCTGTGTTATTCCTCCAACCCTAGAAGCTCAGCAGACGGAGACCGGTGGAGGACCAAGCCGTAGTCAACAGTACCTCGGACGTAGCGAAGAAGGCGCTTCAGCGCAGCAAGGTGTGACTCCCGTGGATCATGCATATGGAGGCAGATCTGCTGGACAGCGTAGGTGAGATCCGGCCGGGTGAAAGTGAGGTACTGCAAGGCTCCAGCAAGACTCCTATAAGCAGTAGGATCAGCCATAGGATCACCCAGAGTAGCAGACAGCTTCGCCTGAGTGTCAACAGGAGTGGAGCAAGGCTTGCAATCAATCATCCCGGCACGCTCCAGGATATCCAGAGCATACTGACGCTGGTGAAGGAGAAGACCAGTCTAACGGGGCTCAACAGTCACGCCCAAGAAGTGGTGAAGCTGGCCCAGATCCTTCATGGCAAACTCCTGCTGAAGGGAGGAGATAATCCGCTGAAGCAGCTGTGGACTAGAGGCAGTCAGAACAATGTCATCAACGTAGAGGAGGAGGTAGGCAACCCCATCAGCATGGTGATATATGAACAACGAAGTATCTGACTTGGCCTCAACAAACCCCAGTGTCAGCAAGAAGGTGGCAAACCGAGAGTACCATGCCCGAGGAGCCTGCTTCAAACCATAGAGAGACTTGTTCAACCGGCAGACCAAATCCGAACAACTGGAGTCCACAAACCCTGCTGGCTGGCTGCAGTAGACTGTCTCGGTCAGAGTGCCATGAAGAAATGCATTATTGACATCGAGCTGGTGCACTAGCCAAGACCGAGAGAGAGCCAAAGAGAGAACAGTACGCACTATAGCAGGCTTCACCACTGGACTGAAAGTCTCGTCATAGTCCACACCAGGACGCTGAGTGAACCCCCGAAGGACCCAACGCGCCTTGTAGCGCTCCAGAGTACCATCAGCACGGCGCTTGAATTGTCCAAATCCATTTGCCGGTCACCACATTCCAACCCGACGGACGCGGCACAAGATCCCAAGTCTGGTTGGCAAGAAGAGCTCCGTACTCCTCTTCCATCGCACGACGTCAGTTCGGATCTGCCAGAGCCTCACGAACTGACGTCGGGATCGGAGAAAGCCGCGGCTCCCCCTCGGTGGCGGAGAGAGCCCGCGGCCGATGAACCCCGGCCGCCTGCCGGGTCACCATGGGATGGGTGTGGCGAGGATCCCGATGGATGACCGGTGGGTGGTACACGGCCGACTCCACCCGAGAGCGACGTGGTGGAGGCGGCGGCGGAGGCGGCGTGGGCGCCGGTGGAGGAGGCGGAGACGGCTCCGGTGACGGTAGTGGAGGAGGCGGAGCCGTGGAGCGGCGTCCGTAGACATAGCGCACAGGAGGCACATAGTCCACGGGCACCGCCGGTGGAGGAGCCGGAGAAGGCAGCGGCGGTGGAGGCACCGGACGGCGCTGGTACACCTGCACAGACTCGGTGTAGCGTGCAGGTGGTGGCGGGGCCGCGCGTGGCGCGGTAGGAGGCGCCGGAGCCGCGTGTGGCGCGGCGAGAGGCGCCGGGGGCGCGACAGAAGGCGCCGGAGCCGCGTGTGGCGCGGCGAGGGGCGCCGAGGGCACCGGGGCCGCGCGTGGCGCGGCCGAAGGCACCAAACCCACGTCAAGTGAGACGAATGGCACCGGAACCGCGGGTGGTGCAAGAGGAGGCTCAGGCGCCGCACGGGGCACGGCCGTAGGAGCCAGAGCCGGTGGTGTACCAGAAGGACCTGCTGGAAAAGGAAAAACAGAAACAGGTGGCTGCACCACCGGGTCAGAAAACATGGACTCAATGTCAGGATCGGGAGTGGGTGTGGAGGTGGAGGAAAAGGGAAAGTCCGACTCGTCAAACACAACATGTCGGGAGATAAGAATCCGACGAGAGGTGAGATCGTAGCAGCGGTATTCCTTATGGTCAGGGGAGTAACCAAGGAACACACAACGTGTCGAGCGAGGTGCGAGCTTGTGAGGAGCAGTGGCAGCAAGGTTCGGGTAGCAAGCGCACCCGAAGACACGAAGGTGATCGTAAGTGGGAGGGGTACCGAAGAGAGCGTGGTGAGGAGTCGGAGCAGGAGAAGCGGTAGAAGGAAGACAGTTAATAAGGTAGGTGGCAGTGTGAAGGCTCTCTGCCCAGAAACGCGGGGGCAGGGAGGACTGGATCAGAAGAGTGCGCATGACATCGTTCGTGGTCCGAATCATGCGCTCTGCCTTGCCGTTCTGTGGGGAAGTATACGGACAAGACATACGCAACTGAACACCTCGGGAGAGAGAAGGAGCGAGAGGTGGTGTTATCGAACTCACGACCGTTGTCGCACTGGACGGCCTTAACAGTGAGGCCGAACTGAGTGGACACCCAGGCAAAGAAGTGAAGGAGGGTGGGGAAGGTGTCAGACTTGGCACGCAAAGGGAAGGTCCACGAGTAGTGAGAGAAATCATCAATGATCACTAGATAATACTTATAGCCAGAAATGCTAAGTACAGGAGAAGTCCACAAATCACAGTGGATAAGATCAAAAGCATGCGCAACATGTGAAGAAGAAGAAGAAAAAGGAAGCCGGACAGGTCGACCAAGTTGGCATGCATGACAGAGGTGCTCAACAGTAGTCCTAGTACAAGCGACATCTCCACTACGACTAATCTGAGCCAAAACATCTCGGCCAGGATGACCGAGGCGGCGGTGCCAGGTGGTGGAAGACGGAGTCGCGGCTAGGGCAGCTGACGCGGAGGACGAAGGTGAAGTAGAGGCAGCGGAGGCAGGAAGCCAAAGGGTGTAAAGGGGCCCGGTGCTTTCACAGCGGAGGAGTGGATGCCCGGTAGCCAAATCCTTCACAGAAAGACCAGAAGTGTCAAACTCCACAGAACAAGAATTGTCAGCTGTAAATTGACGAATAGAAAGGAGATTGTGAACCATCTGAGGAGCAACAAGGACATCAGAGAGACGGAAGGGACCATGAGCAGAACCCACAGAAGTGACCGGAAGACAAGAACCATCACCGACCATGATGGAAGAAGGACAAGAGGAGTGAGGAGGTCGGACAGAAGAAAGGATACCCGCATCTGGAGTGGTGTGGTAAGAGGCACCCGAGTCGGCGATCCACTCGGTGCCAACGGGCGGGGTCAGCCCCACAGTGCTGAAGGACTGCGCCAAGGCAGCCTGATCCCCACCCCCGGCCACGGCGAGCCGAGCGAAGGAGGAGGTGGAGTCCAGGACGGCGCGTAGGAGGTGGCACCCGCGACCATGGCCGCCGGCTGGTGCGGGGGACGAGGCCCCCCTCCCTGACCCTGGTAGGGCCACATGGAGATACGCCCTGACCACGGGTTGGAGAAGGTCGGCCAGGGCGCACCTCCGGGAAGAGGAGCGAGAGCAGGGCTCGGAGCCTGGGTGGGCGTCCCACGACCCCCACGACCCCCACCACCGCGTCCTCGGTGGCCTCGACGGCCCCCACGGCCCCCGCTCGGCCCGGGGGGAGGAGCACCAAGGAGAGAGGCGGGCGGCGAGGCGGAGGACGGTGGCGGGGCAGCGACGAGTGCGCGAGAGGTGGTGGACGTGGTCGAGGCAGGTGTGTGGAGGCCCCGGGTGAGCTCCTCCAGAGTGAGAGCATCACGAACCTCCAGGAAGGTGGGTGTCGGACGCTGGTGCGTGATCAACGTCCGCAGAGCCTCGTAACTGCTGGGAAGGCCCCGCAGGACGTTGAGTACCAGGACGTGCTCCAGGACTGGGTACCCCAGGTCGCGAAGGGCATCAGCGGTGCTCTTCATCTTCCGGCAGAACTCGGCCACAGAGAGGTCGCCCTGCTCAAGGGTGCGTAGCTTAGCGTCGAGCTGGAGGGCACGCGTCTGTGCGTTGCCGAGGAACTGGCTCTCGAGAGCAAGCCAGGCATCGCGCGCGGTGCCATCGGGAGTCCGCACGATGTCCTGTAGATCGAGGGAGATGGTCCCAAAGATCCAGGACATGGCGACACTGTCGTCGCGCCGCCATCCCAGGTCGCGTGCCTCGACCGGCGTGTCGGAGAGGACGTGGTCGTCGAGGGCGTAGCGGCGGAGTGCGAGGAGGACCTGGTCCCTCCAGCGAGCGTAGGAGGTGGAGGTAGAGTCGAGGACGATGGTGACCAGGTTCTTGATATGCGGGACCGCGGCGGCCTGGAGGTGGAGGTAGGCGACCATGGGGTCAACCTGGCCAAGCTGGGGTCCGGCACTCTGCTGGACTGGAGCAGTGGGCGGCGCCTGGTGGGAGGAGGAGGCGACGTGCTCCACCTCGGAGGCGTGGAGGAAGTGCTCCGCCTCGGCGACACGGCAAGCGAGAACATCAGTCGCGGTGCGCTCGCGCTCCCAAGCGAGGGCGGCCTCGCGCACACGCTCCTGAGCAGCGGCAGCCTCGGTGCGAGCAGCGGCAAGGGCCGCAGCGAGGGCGCTGTCCGCAGCAGCGACGGTGGCGGGAGGTGGTGACTGGCCCCGGAGGAAAGCGAAGGCGGAGAAGGGCGCGTCCATGGGGGGCATCCCGAGCCCAGGGAAGGTGGGAAAAATCCCCCCCTTGGAGGGCAGCAGCAGGGCCAACACCAGAGGGGAAGGAGGAGGAGGCTACGGCCCCTGGCGCCCCATTCCCTGCACCTCCCGCGCCCACGGTGCCGGCCCCCACAGCCCCTGACCCGCCGGCGGCCTGAGGGCTGGAGACAGAGGAGGCGGCGTGGAGGGCAGGAGACGGCGTGGAGGGGCGGCCTGGAGGCGACATCCCGGGCGGCGGAGGGGCACGCGGAGCAGTCGGAGGAGCTCCGACCGGTCGGGCCCCGACCGGGAACGGGAGCGGCGGGGGCCCGCGCGGGTTCGCGACCGGGAAAGGCGGCGGCCCGCGCGGAGGGGGCGCGAGGCCCCGCGACGCAGCGCCTGGAGGCAGGCCGGTGGCGGCGGCGGCTAGAGCCCGCCAGGCCTCGGTGTAGGCGGCCGCAGCCACGCCCTGCAGCACCAGCTACCCGACCATGAAGGCCTGGGCGGCGGCGTGCGGGCCGGCGGCGCTGGGGCAGGCGCCCGCAGGTGAGGAGGCCGGCAGGGGCGGCAGCTGGCCAGAGGAGGGGAGGGGCAGAGGTGGTGGCCGGCCGGCCATGGCCGGCGACGTCAGCTCAGAGGAGAGACGGCTGCTAGGAGAGGAGAGGAAGGAGAAACCTAGCTGATACCATGTTTGAGAAATTATTCCTCTGTGTATTCCTCCAACCCTAGAAGGGTGGGTATATAGAGTTAGCTATACATGGGCCTCTATGGGCTGTACACAGGCCATATGGGCCACACACATATATACACTAACAATTTCCATTAGCTAAGGTTTGAGCTAATCTGTAGAAAAAATAACAGCTTATTTGGTAAAGCTTTTTTTAAAACGTACCTGAGTACAATAAATCTTTTCCATTATAGCTGAATCCATGTCTGATCAGAGTAGAGCTGCTATGCAAGAAAAGATGATGTTAAAATAATCGTTGCCAACATGTTTATGATGCTAGCTAGCATTTTGGAATATACCTGATGTCTTCAATGCTGTCAGCATTACCACTTGGCTCGCCAAATGCACTGCCATAATGAAATTGACCACAAGATATACCAGCCTTTCCACCAAGAAGTTCAATCACTTTACCTATTGTCATGCGGCTGGTGAGCAAAGTAGAGTCAGATAGTCTAAAAAGAAACATTGTCCAAAACAACAATAAAAATTATCAAAAGAACCAGTTTAGGTACACATAATCAAGACATAGTCTAATCCTGAAATGACTATAATGAGCATTTTCGTGATCAGTGGATCGCCCCCCACAGCTGGACACTGGTAAATAACTGGAAGGTTGGCAATCTTGTGGACAGATGTATATCTTGTATTCTACACGTCACAAAGTCACAACTTAGTATTTGTTGTTGCAATGTAGTTGCATCCTCTACATTAAGTATTTATATTTTCTCTCTAACGTGTCTTTATTTTTCTCTCTAACACACAAAATAGCTGCATTTGTATTAAAAGGAGAGAATAGTGCCATACAGAGACACTTTTGTGGACGCCTTTGTTGGGCGAACCTACAGGCGTCACAACAAGAAGACTTAGGCGTCCAGTTGGCTTAGATATGTGGCAGGTAGTTAGCAATGACTTGTTATCTAGTCCTAGTTTGTTAGGAGTCGGCAGTATATAAGCTGGCTAGTTCATTGTGATAGGTATGCAGGGATTGAGTAGTTACAATTCAGAGCCTCTTCGGAGGGACAATCAGACTCACCCCTGCCCACAATAAAGTTAGTCCAGTTCCCTGCCCACAACAGGCACACACGGCACATTGATAGATTACAAGCTTATATTCACGCCCTTCTCCATAAAGAAAACACAGCCCGATCTCTAGTTTTTTTTACCGAAGTCATAAGGAGAAGCCCCAACCTATTTTTATTCCAGACCAGTTTAATTTATTCCCACGGGGAGTCGAACCTAGGTTTGTGGATACTACTTAGGTGCTCTAACCAATGGCTAGAGGCCCTTTTGAGGCCTGATATCTAGTTGTATCATCTACATTAAAAATCTTTCATTTCAGATCATCTATTTGGAAAAGTGTCACGTCAGATCTTCAAATGTCATATTCAGAAAAAGAAAATCAACCATTTTTATTTCTTTTTTCACTTTTTAATTGCAAAACATATATGGAAAAGGTGGAATGAGCAAGACACAGAAAATTACATGACAATAAATCAAACAGGGTGGATCTTTGCAAAACCTAATTTAAATGATTGTGAGATTGCCCTTTATTAACGATACAGCAGAGATTTGTTCAATGCTCCTGTGTAATGTATACGGGCCCAATTCATTATGTCTCGATTGTTTTATCTGTTTTCATAAGATATCGTAGAGATAAAATTGGTATATTGGATGATTATATTGTATTGAGGCCTCGGATTGATAGGATTGCGGATCCTACCGGGGATTTCCCTAAGCGAGTAGGGATGAGCGGGAGGCGGTGGCCGGCGGCGAGGATGGCGCGAGGGCGCCTTAGAGGCTAGTCGCGAGGGAGAGAACTCCCGGCGCTCCCTAAGGAAGCCGGAAACAATATTATGTTTCTGCTTGATCCAAACAAAGAGTTTACAAAAGTATTTATGACTCACACTTTTCTAATTAAACCCCCAAGACTCCTGGAAAATAAATCACACTGGGCCCTAGGCCCACATGCCGGCGCCCCCCCCCCCTAGCCACGTCTGGTGGGGGGCCGGCTATAGGTGATGCCGGTCATAACACAGATACATATGGCAGCCTACGATAGGAATATCTAAACTACCAAATATACTCTAACAAATATAAATAGCAACCAAAGAGATTGTGGTTGCAAAATGGTTAGCTTTTCTAGATGAAGACAATATGCAGAGCAATGTAAGCCAAACTGGTATGTGGTGTCAGGAGATCACAGTAGTCCACTAAACAAATCCTGCCCATTCCAAACATAACCAGAATACACAAGACATGCAATTAAGAACAGTAAAAGTTCACTTTCTAAAATGGAACTGCTCAAAGCAATGAATCCACCAAAGAAGCCAACTCTTATAAGTTATAAACATGCAGTGGAGCTAAATAAGACATGGACAGTTACAAATGCGCTTAATTAATTTGTATTCTTACCACAACGCTGAAATGTAATTGTGATTTTGCCCTTGTTTTTTTAAACTTTGTGATTTTGCCCTTTACTATTCACAACTCAGTGCAATTTTGCCCCTAGTAAATGGTCAAAACAGGAGGAAGTATGCAAAGACCTAGGGTAAAATTGCATTGACTTTTAAAAAGTTAAGAGCAAAATCGCAAAGTAAAAAAAAAACAAGGGTAAAAAAATTGCACTTCAAAGTATGGGAAAAATAGATAACTTATGAATCCTTAAAGAAATTAACAAAGAAACTAGGGTTAACCAGAGCAAAATAAAACCTTGGAAATCCATGTGGATTCATAATTAAATCAGGACATATTCCTCTCTCAGAAAATGGGAAGTCTTCTTGCTGAACAATGGTACCACAAACACCTTTCTGGCCATGCCTGCTACTAAATTTGTCACCAACCTGTGTCACAAACAGGAGAGTCAAATTTTAAACCCATCCTTTTGCAGATGAAATCAAGTGAATGCAGCCTAACCATACTTCTGGCCTCCTAGTGTGACGAATAATACACTTGATGGCCATCCTGTCTTTTGTATCCCTAGAAAGCATCACACGGTCGACAACAGTAGTCTCACCCTCATCACCTTTGTAAATGGCGGGCAAGTACTGATATTCACTATTTTAAAAAGAAAATGTGCATATATATCATTCCTCGAGATCAAAACATCAGCAAAAAAATCAAGAATTCTAGGGGGGTGCTTACCTGTCCGTCAGTGCATGAGTAACACTCTCTCTTGTCTCTTTGGGAGTTTGCCTGTTCACATAGATATCATGATTGCGGATTATCTGACCTGGTGCGGAAATTCCATCTAAATCAAGTGCCTGTAAAAAGTCCATTTAGTTGTTAGGAGCATGGATAAGTTGTCACATTACTTCTCCATAGATCGGCTAAGTACGAGGATGGTTCGCCACACCTATCACCCGCCCTCCTCCTTTACCAGGGCTTGGGACCTGCTATGTTGAGACGACTAGGCTGAGAGCTAGTCTTCCAGTCACACAGGCGGAGTTATAAGTTGTCACATTACTTAACCCAATGAATTTAAAAAAAACACAAAAACAGAACCGGAAATTTAAAAACATAAAGCTCTGGTCATATGACAATTCCTTGCCTTGTAAAAAATGGCTATGCCGTTATTCCACAAAAATTTGGAACTGAAAACACAACTCTACTTAAAATTACAGTCAAGGTCACAACACAATGGCAATGTCTCTGACGATAGTGCATAAAAATCGAAAGTTCAATAAAGCATTTCCTCAAAAGAATTATTGAGACATCAGAAGATTTGAAGCTGGATTTACATGGCCATTAGAATGAGAATCATGAAATAATAATATGACTGATTGATGAAAAATCAACATGGAACAAGCAAGAGGAATGGGTAGGGCTGCCCCACGGCAGCGGGGATCCCATGTCAGCTTAGGCTTCCTACAACTCGATACTACACAGGATTTGACTTTCACATCCTACAAACTTCCTGATCTTTTTCCCTTGTTTCCGATAGAGCTTCAGTTTTGTTCACTTAGCAAGCTAAAACAAACAATCCTAGGTAGTGAGAAAACTTAAAGTGTTTGAAGACAGATTGCAGAATAATGATAGTAAGCAATGCTTTTCTTTACCTGCAAATTCTGATTTATCAACGCACCATGTTCATCTCTTTGGGGTTTAACAATCCTATCAGATGTACCATTTTCATAGTTCTCCTTTATAATTGTGTACCTGCATGTGGAGAACAATATATGCATATAAAAACAGGCCAGTAACAGCACTGAGGACATGCTCCTTACCACTTCAATGAAGGAAATGCAAAAAAAAAAACACACACACACACACACACACATTGGAAGAATAGCATTACTTTTTCAGTGCTATGCAACGACCAAACCCTCGATCAAGGGATGACTTGTTCATTACGATTGCATCTTCAATATCATAACCACTATAACTCATGACAGCAACAGTGGCATTCTGCCCAGCACAAAGCTTATCATAACCAACCTGAAAAAAGAGAGAAGGACTTGCAGTAAAATATATATCCAGCACATCAAATTTTAAGAAGGCTAGGGTCAAAGACGAACCAACTCAATTGTTTTTGTTGTTAACAGTGGCTGCTGCGCATACACTAGTAAGTATAGTAATGAATCTGCTCTGAACAACTGCAGTGCATGATAAAATAAAAACATTACTTCCTCAAAACAAAAAGAAACTGAGAATAATGTTGAACCAGAATATCACACCATCCAAAGATAAACTCGATATAATAGAAATTAACTACATCCATTTGTACAGATAGATGATTTTTGAGTGATACGTGCAGCACTATAACCAGACCATCCCCATTCATTAGAGAATTAAAAAAAATAATAAGAAGAATAAAAGGTGCAGCAATTTGGTCACATAGAAATAATGTGGTTCCTTGCCTGATTATAGGCGATATTTCCCATCGCTTGCTTACCCATGGCACACTGAAATAGTGACATGTCACAAGAAACAAAAACTAAAAATCAATGAGACGTATATATTGATAATCAGCTTACTTGCCTGATAGGTATTACGCGGAGATTGGTTATGGTGTGGGTAAGGAATAAGTCCAGATACAACTCCTAAGATGGTCAGTGGCTCTATTTCAATGTGTGTGATGTTGCTTCTTTCAACATCATCTTGATTCACATGCTCATACAATGCAATCTGTTTGAATCATATTAAAAATATTTTCATCGGATAGATAAATGTTCAAAGAAAAGGCAAAACAATGGTGATATACCAATGCATTGTTCTCTTCATTGACATCAAGATATTCGATCAACCCATCATGCAGAAAGTCATCGAAAGACCGAATACCATCCTAGAAGGTAAATTACTTACAAGTTAGAGAACAAAAAGGTAACAGCTGGAGAAATCTACGGAACGCAAATGGCTAACCCTCCGCATTTTCATATGATCCTCTTTGACCCTTGATATCCCATTATCAGCAATTATAAGTGGGCGACAAACACAGCCACCATCAGAAGCAATGTGAATGCAATGCTACAAAATAGTCAAAAAGTTAATATTATTGCAACATATTTGCAAAAGGAAAGTTGATACAAACTTCAATCTCCAACACATTTTGCAAAATATATATTGATGATAACCATCGACAGAATTATACTTTTCTGGACCTGACATACCAAACCCTAGGTGTGTCCTTGTTTTACTGTAGTATCATAAGGTATATTCATAGATAAACTATAGTACTGGCTAGAAACCTAAATCCAAATCAGGAGGGAGTGAATAATGACCACTATTAACTTTGAAAACAACATTACAAGATGCATGTAGAAACCCTAAATATCAGCCAGTCAAAAGGCTGTTGGACTCCCCCTTCTTCGTTGCAAAAATGATAAGGACACAGATATTAAGGTGTTAGCAAAAATGTTATATTAGTGTGGTTCAAAAAGAAAACGAGGACATCAATTCCCCGCTCTATATTAAATGTTCCTTCCTATGAAGTTCGACTATTCTAAGTTTTCAATGTCACATGTGCTTTTCACTGACATGAATTCAAATGTTAGTTCCACCAATCTGAGCTCATTTTCTCCAAATTTCACAGTAAGTGGCACTATTCAAGCTCCTAGCAACTATAGACCCTAAGGGTCCGAACTATTGCTTCAGTTCAGTTCCGTGTTTGAAAGTAGGCTTTTAATAGCAATGTAGCAATTAATCCATGGTGGTCTAAGTCAGCAGTAACAAACTTTACATGAGAAATGATAATAATACCACCATAGGCAGAGTTTAAAGTTTTCAAAACACACTTGTTTTCACTGTTCAACACTTTTTCAGGAAAAAGCTAGTGAGTACACTTTTTTAAAGCATTATGCTAAGATTCATTATAAGTTAGTAGTAAATAAGAGAAGAAATAATACCTGTTTCTTATTTACAAAAATGCTTACAAACTCTCCAATCTTGCCCGATCTACGCAACTTTCTCATATTATTAGCAAATTTCTGAAAGTATGTGAACAACGTAATGAAAATAACGAAAGGCCGAATAAGTTAAACATATATGTAAGTTCCATAAAGAATAAGACCTCAGGTTCCCTGTGTTTCCCGAGTAATAATCCATTGAATATGACCAAAAATGAACCTGGTGAATGAATTTCTACTCCGAATGATAAATTTTCCACGCCTAGATCATGACACTGCAGTAGAGAATAAATACAAAAAATAGATAGAAAGATGTAATAATGAACACAAATTATTGTTTTAAATTATATATCAGCAGGAGTAGAGAAAGGAAGTGAAAACAAAGAAAAAATATAGCTGCAGCTTATACCAGATTAAGGACAGTAAACTGAACAGAACAAGTATTTTAAGTAACTATGTATCAGTTTGTGGTTGCTTTGCTTCCCTATACCCAATCTATTACAGGAGTATTTTATAATTCCAGCCCAATTTTGTTGTTACACGGTGCAAAAAAAAAAACAAAAAAGCTCTGAGGTAGTTTCATAAGGTAGATGTAGAATCACATAGGATCATGTAAAACTTGCAAGTATGTTGCTTGGTGGTGCCACACTTTGAGGATAGGTGGAATGCTATTCTGATGTGCAAATCTTGGCCTTGACTTTTGATCTGTATTGGAGTTGGTGTCCTCAATGTTTGAGTTGTATGTGCTGCGAACCTACTGTAGTTTCGAACTGAGCCTACAGTTTATCTTTTTTTTAAGCAAAAACAGTATAGGAAACCTCTACTAAAAATCAGAAGAAAAGATTATACAAAAGAATTAGTCCAAGAAGAAAGGGAGGACTCTAACTTTGCTTTTATTCTGTGCAATTGTAGGTAGGCTTCATCATTAAAACCCTTCTTCCATCCAATGAAAGAGGGTGTAATTTGCCCAAGGATTAGTTAGCAATATTAGTTAGTAGCAATGTGGAAACATACAGTTAAAATATTAGTTAGTAGACTTATATTATCAAGGGAATATTACAGCATCCTATGTGGATGTACCACAGCCAGGTTCTTACTGGTAAAACACAGGGCAGATAGACGACACCATGGAGTAATTTGGGTTAATTTGAGTTGTTACAAAATATGAAAGCACTGAAGCTCTATTAACTGTCTCGCATCACAAGTACCTCCAAGGATGGGTAGGAAAAAGACAGTAAATGGCAGAATTCAATGAGAAAAAAGCATTGATTATGGTCTAATAACCGATCACATCATCAATACACATAAGCATGCTCTCACACACAGAGGCACAAAGTGTTAAATTTGAAAGTAAAACTATTATGAACTAGGAAAAAACAAACCAGTTTCATCAGGGGGCCCTCCTGTTGATCTGTTGTAACATGAGCCAGCAAAGCTAAATTTTTTGTCAAACCACAAGCTTCTCCTTCAGGAGTATCACACGGGCAAAGCATGCCCCACTGTTACAGAAAAAAATTATTGCATTACAACACAATGAAAAAAACAGTAATGTTTTGGTGTTCTTGGTTTCCACTTATTCTTGTGAAACACGTGCTATCATTTTCTTGTTCACCTGACTAGGCTGCAAGGCACGTGGCCCACTTGTCTTGCGGGTCTTCTCAAACTGTGGTGTTATCCGTGTCATGTACCCCAATGATGCCATGTAGGATAACCTTGATAGAACCTACACAGAAACAAAAGATAAAAATCTCAGAGCTGATAATGGTAGGCATGAAGTACCAAGTCAAATCACACAGAGAGGGGAATAAAGGTATGTATATGGCTGAGATGATACCTGTGACACACCTTTCCTATGCATCCTAAAACGTTTAATATCCCAATTTCCTGTAGCAATAGCCCTCTCCAAACCAGTGGTTATATTGGTTTCCTCCATTATCAACTGCAAAAAAGAGAAGGAAGTTAAATAGCCAGGATACCATGTTTGCGCATCCTAAAGTGGTGAAAACTATAGCTGAAGATGTTACAAGATACTTCAGCTCTCAGTATGTTCCTTACCAAAATTGAATTGCATTACAAAGTCCAGAGCAATAGATAAATGAGTAACAGAAAAAAGGTATCAGTCCTCAGTACCTTAGCTACCAAATTTACATATAGTGTGTATAAAAGAAATTTTTTCCTCGAACACACAGGAGAGTTGCGTATAATATATTAAGAAGAAAAGGGTTTTAAAAAACCCAAAGTTACAGAACATGTTTTTTTTTTTGTTACGGGCAAAACATGTACAGTACAGACACCCCCCCCCCCGACCACCACACACACACACAGAGAAAACTAGGGGGGAAATCTCACACTAAACAAGCAGCAGGACCAAAGGCAAAAGAAATATTTCATCTTATGACATACACACCAACATGGACATTAAGATTGATAGTCAAGTTGTGACCTTATCAATAAATTTTGAACAATCAAGAAGTCAGTCGTAAGTTTCTGATATTTCCTTTTAAAGCACGAAGGTGTGGCTTTTGGAAAAGACCAACCGGCAACAAAGGATGAAGCTGGTTAAGCTCTGCTTGCAAGTCATAAATATTAGATCTTTAAACAATATATGTACCCAACATAACACATGATTTTTTTAAAATACACGAAGACTCCAACAATGCCTTTAAACCTTCAGTGTTAACTTGTCAAGTGGCCTGAAAAAAGTCTTTCTGTTTAAATGATAAATTATTTGCAGCTATACTTGACAGGAAGAATTGCAATTTGCCATGCTCCTCTCTGCACCAGAGGGTTAACAGACTACTTCCACCGATCAAAAATATAAGTCCACGAGGACATTCATACTAATCTTTAAATAGAAATATTTATGAAAATATATTATGTTAATGGAAAGAGTTATCTAGTATGAAATTATTTTCTGTATGAATCTAGTAGTGCCAATTTTGTGTTGTAAATCTATATACAATTTTATATATTCATAGTCAAGGTAAAAATATTTAGCTTAGGAGAGACCTAGATGCACTTATATTTTCGATCAAAGGAAGTGCTTCCTTTTTCACTTAGTATGTTCGCCAAAGTGACATAAGCTATAGCAACAACCAATGTATAAAACTGGGTTAGACAATTGCATTCGAAACAAAATAGCACAAAAGGATTAAAAAAAACTATAGCACAAAAGGGTATTGCAGCAATATCTGCTATCCAGGACCTTCAGGTGATCCTTCCAAGTGATTACAATATTGCTACAAGCCAAAAATATAAATATATATAGAGAGAGAGAATGAGCACTGACAAATATGCACATGATTTTCATACCCGGCTAAAATCCAGCGAACAAGAATGGGTCTTTTCACTAGTTCTGTGCATTCGCTCCACAACTTGAGTATTCATTGTTTTGAATAAGTCCTACAAAAAACACAATAAGAATCATAAAACACAACAAAATATAATAAAATACAAGATAAAGTACGACACCTCAAAAAGAAGGGAAACTAGTTGACCAGACAACTCCAACCTCTTATTTCCAACATAATCCTGGAATATGTTAAAGAAAATATGTCAGCTGGATGTAAACAACTAAACATGCGGTCTACATAAATCTGAAAGAGAAGAAGAAACCAATGCTTTTTCTAGGACAACCTTCTTACAAATGAAATCACGTTCGAGAAAAAATATTCTCATGTAACATAGACCATATTAGTGCTTATTCATATCACTTATGCATTGGAACATAGACAACACTAAACCATATACCCCTATAATCATAGTGGGGATAACAGCTATGACATACTTAGATACGTGTCCACAAGGCCAATCACTGATTAGGTGCCTAAACAGTTTGTGGAAACCCCAAGATAGAAGTTTGAAGTTTGTACTTGTTTCATTCTAATATTGATAAGGAACTCTGATACTATTCAACAAAATTTAATAGGAACTTCTATAAGATCATAAGGTAGCACAAGCAAATGGATTGGGTAAACTGGTACTTCATGAATACACAGGCTAAAAATAGCCGTTTGACACTACGACTACAGGCAAGCCATATCTAAGGAAACAAATTTGTAAGTATGACTGCGAACATCACTACGAATGAAGTGTGTTTGGATAATAACCACACTTCACAACAAATAATGTAGCATAGTATGACATGATAAAAATCATAAGCCCCAACAGAAAATATCACACACCACATTAAAGCAAGTCACCTGCACACCACAACCTCGAGACACAAGCACGAAGAGGTATGGAGCACACCAGAATAAACTTGTCTTATTTATTCAGTCTTAGCAACTCAAGTGCTTAACAGAGAAAAGGTAATTCTGCTGTGCAGAAGAGTAGGAATTTAGCAATGAAAATCCATGCAATTTTTACTCAGTTTTGATAGTTGGAAAATGTTATCAATCATCCACAATATTGATACATGGGCTAGCAGGCTTGCCTTATCATCAAATGTGTCAGAATTCAAGATTGCATCAATCATGCGCCTTAGCATTACAGCAGTGTATATACACTTTGGTCGGAAGTTCCCATTCTTAACCTACAAGAGATTGGCATGCTCATGAGAACATAACTATGACTGCAACACTTAGGTAAAAGCATATATCTCACCGGCACATGGGCAATAAACATGTCACCGAGGATCGATTTTGACTGGCCTTCCTGAAAGCGACAAATAGAGAATGATAAGGCACAAGCATAGAAATGATTGTGTATTCAATGGGGTGGTGCCTAGTTTGCCTACGGCACTGTCTCTGGCTAGGGATGAGGCCCATATTTGGTCTTTGGCCGGAGCCAAGGGGCTATCTATGCTCACAGCTACAGCTAGAGGTGTTGTCTAGATGCTTTTGTGGTCAGGTCTCACCTATCTTGTTTACAGGTGATTAGGTTCCTATAGTGCCAGTGGGGCGGGTGTGTTTGTGTGGGTGTGAGTGTGCCTGTGGGTGTTAGTCTCTGTATGGCTCCTTCTACTATTAATACAATGATACGCAGCTCTCCTGCGTATTCAAGAAAAGAATGATAAGGCACAAGATAATTCGATAATGTAGAATGAGATGTGTGTCATTTTGAAAGTATATTCTGAGGCATGCAGCACTTTATTAACTTGAATATTTAATGAGAAGGTAAGTTCACAGCTTATCTTTAGTGTGTGATACCAAACGAACTTCAGAATATAAATATGTATTTGTAATCGGAGCATATTTTCACATTTTGCCAGAAGAAAAGAAAGAGAAAGGAACAGGAACTTTGGTTGATAAATACCTTCTGATTACCTGCACCAGGATACATTACCTACAAAATTTGCATACAGTATCAGGTCCAGAAAGGATTCCACTTTCAATACATCACATGCAATTAAACATAAAATTTACAGTTTAGTTACACCATTCGGGTTGATGGAAGCAAGCATATGTGTGCACCAATGAGACAAACCAACATTGCTGTGTCCTCTTTATACCAGAGAAGACTTCGGACTATAGTGTCACACCTGATTTTCCGAAGAAAACCAAATGCATCTCATATGTGCGCCAGGATCAAGTTTACACACATATGATAGACGTCATGAGTGAAATATCTATAAACAGCAATAAAAACGTACAAGAGTTAAACCATTACATTATCTGTTTATTACACTCAGACGTTAGACTCGAAGGTCTTTACAACGAACAACGATAACTATGAAGACGCGACTCCATCTTCAGCTTCCACAGGCACATGACTGGGGGCACGCAAGCCTCAGAACTCATCGTAGTCGCTGAAGTACTCTTCTCCAGTGTTCTCCTCTGAACAGCGGTAAGCAAGGGTGAGCACACTTATGGTTGGAGCTCAGCAAGTGGGGGAAGATGCAAGGCTATCAAGGATAGGCTAAGGTTTACAGCGGTTAGCATTTTAATGTTTGTCAAATTTTATTAGCAAGCACCTATTTACTAGGTGTAAGTTTATACCAACCCACTTAAGCATTTAGGAAAGCATCTCATCTCAGAACCATAAGAACCACGATTTAATTCCATCTTTATGTTTGATTATCATGTGAGGGTCCAGGCCGCTCTTGACCGTGAGCACGGCTGATCGATCAGTTTTACACTCTGCAGAGGTTGTACACTTTCACCACAGCTCGCGTAAAAGTTCCGAAGAACTTTGAACCCAAACACGCATGTGCTGATCAGGCACAATACCACACTTCCGAGGTGTGATTGCATAGGGACGCTACGAAGCCTTTACAAAGATATGCAGAAGACCAACAACCCACGACAGTTACAGCTCAGGGCGGACCATAACCCTCCCTAGTGGACAGCACCTTAGCAAAGGCTGCGGCCAAGAGGACCGGGCTATACCCCTGCAACCCCGAGCCCCCTGTGTTCCTTTCGGATAAGGTCACCAGTACAATCACACACCTAATTAATTGGCTAAGCCAGAGCCATATGGACTGTGGTTGCACTGTTTTCCTGGGTGGTTCTCCATGTTCCGATTAAACCATATGATCTTGTTATTAACCATAAGCACACACATATATATCACCAAACTTATCATGATCAGCATTTATCATATTGCAAAAGATTCATTTTAACCATCCCAAGGTATAGCAACTAAGCATTTCTACCCAAAACATTTATTTAAAAGGGTTGTCCAAGGTAAAGGGGATAAAATCTAGTCATGTCCTTAAAAAGGTGATTTCCCATCAAATTTATGCAATACAACATTTAAAAGTAAACTTAGTTATCATGCAAGTTGTGTGGGACAAAAATAGAATATGCAGGGGGAGAAGTCCACTTGCCTTCCTTGCTTAAACACTGGGGTTCTTCTTCTTCAAACACTTGCTCTTGATCCACTTCAACTGACTGCTCACTTGAAACTGGCACGATGTCTACGAGCACACAAGAATACATTCAATAAACAAAACAACACACCAAGCATGAAAAGCTTAAAGAGAGAACAAGGTTTGGCTCTAGGAACACGAACACAAAAGCACTAGGAACTATCGGGAGCTTTGGATGATCACATACAAGAGCTAGCTATGTGCTTGGTATATTTTAATTGAATAAAGATGTGCATAGGTTATTTCAGAGAAATACCCTATTTATAATTAAGCAAGTTATATTTGTATTTAAAAGACGATGTAAACTTAGTCCAATTTTATTTATAAATATTCAAGTATGATTTATGCAATTTAAACATTTAATTTAAAAGAAGCATGTAAAAGCATCTAAGCGTTCATCTTTATATTTCGAGTTGTTCTAGTCAAATTACAACTTAAAAACACATTTATATTCATATTAATCAAATTAACATTTAATTAAGAAAACTCGGGATATAACCTATGTTGCTTTTATTTAGGAAGCATATTTGCATAACCATTAATCAATTTAAGTTTGATTATGAAAACCAAGGTATACATCTAATTAGCTTTTAATTGAAAGAAATATTTAACTAGTATTAATCATATTAACTTTCTTATGAAAACACGTGTTAAACTTCTAATTAGATTTTAATTAGGAAAGCATATGTATATAAGGATTTAATCATATTTAACATTTAAACAAATCATAAAACAAAGAACATGTTCAACATTGGCCCTAACACGTAGTTTGAGTTGATATGAACCTAACGCAACTTGAAACGGCGGAAACGGAGCTAAAACGCAAAAGATACAGCCAAAACAAGGTTCTAAAACTGACGGGCTTGAAAAGACGGTCGCGTGGACACCAAGAACGCTTAAAACGGATAAAAGACGGAAAAGATATGGCTAAAACAAGGTTCAGGGGCTTTTCTGTGAAGAAACAGGGTGTACAGGGTGTTTATGAAAGATTCCAGGGACTAGAAACATAATTATACATATAAACAGAGGGGTTTATATGCAAAAAGGAATGAAAAGGACCTCTGATGAAGGAATCTAGGAAAACCAGGGGCTAGATCATAAAAACAGGGACCTATATGAAAGGATCTTTAATGGTGGAAGGACCGGCATGTAAAAAGGAAAAGAACAGGGGCCTAAGCGCAAAACTACGGCTGACAGGCGGGGAGACGCTGACGCGGCGCTACGTGGCACGCTGTGACTGGCCGGGGCGGCTGACGTGGCTGTGGACCGCGCCGTGGACCTGGTCCACGGGTGCACGGTGGACCAGACTCATCAAACGAAGGGGTACGCGATCTCAGCCGTTCGTTGCGGATCGGGCGGCTGCGGACGCGTGCACGCGAGAGACGGCGGCGGGGCAGCGGCAGACGGCGGCGCACGGCGGAGGGCTCGCCGGCGCGGCCCTAGATCGCACTGCGAGGCTCCAGATCGTGCACGCGTGGGTTCAAAACAAAGCTAGGGTGATCGCGAACATATCCAGGCCAAAAGGGCGGCGGCTCCGACGACCGTGACGGCCTACACCGGAAGGGGGCGGCGCGGACCTCGCCGGCGTGCGAGCGCCGGTGCTACGGTGTGCTCACGAGCCAAGAGACGACGGGAAGGTGATGCTCACCACACAGAGACGGAGAAGATGAGCTTGCCGGCGAGGAAGAGGTTGCGGTGGCGAGGATCGGCGACGGCGGCTAGCTCGGGGCGACGCTCCGGCAGACGGGGACAGGAGCTCCAGGAGGCGACGGCGACGAAGACCTGGTGCAAGGGGGGCTCAATGAGCGCCGGGCGCATCACCAGAGAGGAAAAAGAGAGGGAGAGAGAGAGTCCTTCACCGGCGGCGAGGAGGCACGGCGAGGTGGATCGACGTCGGCGGGTTCGAGCTTGGGCGGCGGGCGGGATCACGGGCACTCGCCAGGAAGGTGGTTGCGGCCTCGGTCGCGTGCTCCTGGGCGTCGCGATGGGACCCTGGTGTACCTGTGCGTGCGAGGGAGGGAGAGGTGAGGGAGGGCCGATGGATGCAAAACAGGGGCGGCGGCCATGGCTATTCACCTCGGCGGCGGCGGCGGTGTACTCGTGCGGCTCGGTTGGCGGGGAGAAGAAGGGTTCCGGGGCGCCGGGTCTTCGTGCGAACGGCGCGGACGTCGAGCGAGGACGAAGAGACCCCGGGAAAGGCGTCCACCGGCGACAAGGAGCGCCGGACGGCCGGCAATGGATCGGCGGCGGAGGAGTTCAAGGCGGCGGCGCGCGCGTGAGGGGAGAGCGGTGCAGGGCGGACGCGGGTGTGGAAAGGGTGCGCAAGAACTCGTGCTCGGCTCTTATAGAGGGAAGGGAAGGAGAGGGAGCGACGGCCGGGGCGGAGAGGCCATTGATGGCCATGCGGCCGGCCCGGTCTTGATGGCTTTCAAAGAGGAGAGGAGTAACCGTAGGGGAGAATTGAAGAAGGGAGAGACACCGGAGCTTTATTGTACTCCTAGATTGACTTGAAGAGGAGGGGAAAGGGGATCGGCTGAAGGTGGGAGGAGGAGCTGACGGGCGGGGCCCGGTGGACAGTGAGAGAAGGGGAGGGGATGAAGAAGTGGGCCGGGAGTGTGGCGCTGGGCCGAAAAGAGAAGAGGGCCGGCGGAGGTGAGCTGGGCCTCGGGCCGAAAAAGAGAGAGGGGAGAGGAAGAGAGGTTTGGGAGGTTTTTTTTTTTCAAAACCTTTTTCAAACCTTTTCAACATATAAACTCTTTTCAAACTTTAAACACCTTTCAAAATTTAAACACTACAAACCTTTTTTTCCAAAATTTTCAAATCATTTTAAAAACCTTTAAAACTTCACACAAACACACATAAACAATGCAAACAAAATATGATGCACAAGCACTTATTGTTTCTAAAATTAATCAAAAGTGATATTTAAATACTTTAGAGCCAAATTTAATTGATAAATTATTTAAAACCTTAGAAACAAAAACTAAAACACCATGTTGCTACATTATTTTAATGATGGAAATTAGGGTGTTACATATAGGGGGAAAAAGCTACAGCTACTGCAAAATAGAAGAGACGTGTAATGTGTTGTATCCACATACATTGACTCAAACATGATTAGCATCTATAGAACGATCATGGCTGCAAGCAGAGTGCGCCTAGATATCAAGCTCAGCTTATTGGTTCAGAAGGCAGAGGGCTAAAAGGAAACAGGTCTAATGATATACCCTCAGACAAAAGAAAACCCCACAGAGAGGATGTTCCTTCAGTTGCTTAGCCAATGCTACAACTTCTGAATTTTTACTTGCTTGTTAAACCCCAAACACTTTTTTGTTTGACAAGTGAACCCAAAGCAGGCAACACTCAAGTATGACAATTAAAATTGCATCACAAGAAAAGTGTCACATAAAACAGTATAAAGCCCCTCAAAAGACGTGGGAGCATAGGGTAAGATTCTGCCATTCTGAGTGTAGACAAATGCCTAAACACTACTTCAGCAGACAGGCTGCAACGCAGTAACAAAGGTATCTACTCTTGCAAAGCATTGAATGCACTTCCAGCACTATCTATCCTCTGCAACTCATCAGGCATACTTCAAAACAAGATGAATGGTTTAATTGAAGTATTGAACGATGACATTATTGTTTTCAGTTTGAAGTTTCCACCTTGTCATCCATGTATTGCAGGGCTTGCTGTTGTGTATAAATTCCTGCTGAAGCACATTCCTAAGAAGCAAGAAAATGTTTAAATATATCTTGAAATAATTAGCACTTAGTACAAGCTTAAAAGATCAAAGTATATGCATTGACAGGATCACAGGATATTCATTTTAGGGGCCTTTTACGGTGGACCATACCACCTCATACCACTATTGGAAAAGGACCAGTATGAAAGGATCCGACGGTTAAGATTAACTGTATACCACCACAGCTAGCACTAGTGGTATGGGGTGATATACATAAGTGGTATGGTGGTATGAGGGTATTATTGGTAGTTTTTTCTCGGTGGCATAAACGAAATATATGATTTCTTCATTTCAAATTTTTTTCATTTCCCTCTCGTGGTATGGCCAATTTTTTTTTCAAATTTCAAACAAAAAATTTGATTTCAAATTTCAAAAATGATTTTTTTTCAAAATTTTCAAAAACAAAATTTTCATTTCAAATTTCAAGAATGATTTTTTGAAATTTCATTTCAAATTATTTTCAAATTTCAAAAACGAAATTTTCATTTCAAATTTCAAAAACGATTTTTTTTCAAAATTTTTCATTTCACTCTGGTGGTATGGCCAAATGTTTTTCAAATTTCAAAAACAAAAGTTTTCATTTCAAATTTCAAAAACAATTTTTTTTTCAAAAATTTTCATTTCAAATTTTTCTTAGTGGCATAAACGAAATTTGTTTCTTGGCCCAATGTTGCAAAAATTACCTATTTACCCTTATCAAAAATAATTATATACTGCATACCACCACTTAGTGGTATGGTCCACCGTAAAAGAGCCCTCATTTTATTATAGCCAAAAGCAAAATAAAACAAGCAAGTTACCTGAATAGATGGAAGGAGAAGGTCTCCATATCTTGGATCTGTTCCAACCATCTGTACAACTTCTTGGTCACTTTCTGTTCCCATCGCTTTCATGACCACAATTATAGGAATCTGTAAATTTTTAAGCTCAGAAATAGAGTCCTGAATTAACTTAATCCATTCTATTTATAGGATTCAAAGACATTGTACATTTATTAGAGAGTAATGTGTGAAATCAAACGAAACAGAAAAAATCTAAGATGTTACCCATGTGGCCATATGAGATGAATTGAGTAATCACGTAAATTTGGTAAAGTTAGCTCTTATTAATTCAGGAGGAATACTTTTTTTTGAAAAGAATTCAGGAGGAATACTTAACAAACCAGAAAGGCACATAATTCATACCGGCTTAGTAAATTGATTGAGCTGTAGATAGATCTTCTCCTTATCCAAGCAAATCACGGTCTTGGTTTTAATTTCATGTGTACTGCTGGTAACAGCTGCAATCACCCTAAATTTCAAGTGCATGACAGAAAATTCAGTGACAAAATCAATGTCAAAGGTGCCAGTTGCCAAATAGAGATACCCCTTTGCTGGAGAACAATATGAGTATAAAAAAAGTAGAGACAGTAATTAAATGAGTTAGCCACGATTCGGACCTTCTTTTAGTGTCGGTGTCAACAATAATACGATTGTTCGATAGCTGTTCTTGTATTAGAATCACCTAAAAATCAACACAAATCAAAATATATTTATACACCAAACAAGCATTTAGAAATCTGTGTCACAAAACTAAGCACCTGTCAGTTAGTGATACTAATGGGTTTCAATTGGTTGTGGCAACTTGGTACACCAACCACTCAAATGTCAAGACAACATGGAGAAAAGTGCATCATTGTTTTTAGTTACCTTCTCAGTTCCTTTGACAATAAAGTAGCCACCAGGATCAAGAGGGCACTCACCTGCGGACAAAATGGTGACACCATCAAAATGACCAGAAAGATAAAATGGTAATTCAGTGTAATGGACAGAGTTTTTTTCAGAACAAGAATTTCAGAAGTAGGCCAACCACATCTTGCTAGCTCAGCTTCATCCTTTCCATTCAGAATACAATTATTACTTCTAAGCATAATAGGCATGTATCCAATAATAACGTCTTTCTGAAAAATAAAGGAGGCCAAGTAATTAATATGCATCAAGGATGTAAAAGGTTCTTAGATGTTAAATCATAGGTTAGATGCTTTACCTTTGTTTTAACATCAGGCTGATTACTTACTGTATACTCAACATCAACTTTTATAGGAGCAGAATAACTGAAGAAATGAGGAAAGTTTCAAATTTGAGCACACCGATATAACTGACAGAAAAAAAAACTTGCAATAGGAAGAAAGCATGCACCGGAAAACTAAGCATTTGCTACCACAGAACAACCAAGATGACCGAGCTATGTGTTTGATGAATCAGCTAACTGAGCCAAACAACTAGTAGCTTTGTACAATGATTGTCTCCTCGCTCTATTCCGTCCTAGTGTCTGAAAAACAAGAATTACATTTGCTTTGTTTAGATTGAAGGAGTTTCCAGATCAGCGTCATTTCATCAATCATGCAGATAGATTGAAGGAAGAAGGATGCAGCAACGGCTCTATGGAAGCAGCCTACAGCACATATACTGGAGCTTAATTGTCATGAGTTCCACAGCAAGGCCAATGCTCATCCAAATTTGTTAAGCTTCCCTTCCTGAATTATGTCAAGAACCAACATTTTTCAACTTGGATTAGAGGCTAAAAATGGGCATCAAGAATGATGGGGGGTTAGGGACACCAGGTTGCAGGTAAGCTATGGTGTGAGGGCATGTGAAATCTACACTCCTCAATCGGCATTTTCCAAGTTCAATCCAATGTGTATGGCATTTACATATTCACACCTTATGGGCATTGCAATGATAAATCACAAAGATCTGCAATTGCAAGATTTCATTGGCCAGCCTGGACTGTGGTAAGCATGCAATCAATATATGTTCCATAATCAACCTGAGTATAAATCCCCTTGCTTATTCTATCTAGGTCAACTATTGCACAGTCTTTCTTGGCATGCTCAGCTAGTCATCAGTAAAAATGGTAGATAGATGGAAATGAGGCGATGCAGGGCTTACGTGAGATCAGTAAGGCGGCAAACTTGTGGCTTGATTTCTACAGTTCTGAAGTCCTCTCGTATAGATGGGGTGCCAACATATACATTAGTGTACCTACACCGAAGCCACACAAAATATATTTTAGAGAACAATTAAAATAGAATAGACTAATACAAACTATATTGTATAATTGACAGGCGTGCCTAAGACAAATGGATGGCTTATTGCGTGCTTCAATTCGATTGTTTGCTAAGACAATGTCCTTGATTCCTTTGTTGATGAAGTAGTTGAACGAATTGATGTGCTCCTTCACAAGCCCTCTAACCTGGGATTCCAACAAACAAGTTGAGCAGAAAGAAGAATGATAAAGCCAACAGGAACTTCAAACTGAATGATTACTGTCACTCCATAAAAAAGCCGCATGAATTTGAACACAACAATGGTCAACTCAAGGCTCCATGGTGTTGATTGGTTGGAACAAAATCAATCAAACATTAGAGACAGGTACAGGATTAACACTAGAGAGCTGCGCAAGGAGCCCACAGGAGCCAATCTGTAGCTGACAGCATGTAAAGCATACATCAGTCTGGGTTGTCCTTGCAGCATCAGGCATACTTAAGTGTCCGTTTGTAGCACAAGGGTTTCATAAGAGTTAATTCAATTGCAGCAAAGAAATTCAGAAAATAATCCTCACACTGCAAACACAGAGCCTACAGAGAACATTAATCTTTCAAGTGGCATGAGAATTCCAGCAAAACGGGTCAATAAGATGATTGTGGCTTTTGCATCAATTAATACCAAATACCAAACAATCATAAATTCATAATGGGGCACAGAAAGGATCTGTTACGCGGAAGCAACCGGGCTCAAAATAGTACAGCTTAGTTCAGCGACTCGTGAACGCGGCCAGCGATAAAAATCCAGTGTGGTGCCAAAATTGTTGGATGGATTCCACCGCGGACAGACAATCGAGGGTACGGCACAGGGTCAGGTATAATCGAACGTTCCCCTTACCTTAAGAAATGCGGGGAGGAGCGCGAACTTGTCGACGGGCTTGCTCACCGGCGCGGCGAGGGACCGGTACGTCAGTGCAGGCGCTGCGTTCGCCCCCGCTGGCTTGCCGCTGCACGATCCCGAGGGGAAAATGGGGAACGAAGAGGTGAGGGTTTGCACGCGGCGGTTCGTGGTACAAGGAAGAGGGGAAGGCGAGCGGAACGTACCCTTCGCGGTCGTCTTCAGCGGGCGGCACGGTCATGGCGGGGGTTTTGTTGGGGTTTAATAACCAGCGCGGCGGCGGAGGAGGAGGAGCGAGTTGGCGGGGGAACCTGACGGGAGGGACGACGGGGAAGGCAGTGGCGCCGGCCCGACGCAACCGCCGCCGCAGCGCCTCGGTGCCCCGCCGGTCCGCGCGATCTCGCCGGGGAGAGTCGGAGGGGAGCGAGCGCCGAGCGGAGTGGGAGGGAGAGGAGAGGCGGCCAGGTGGCTGCGGGGGTTTCCGTTAGACCTGAGCATTTTCAGCCTGGTCCGACCCGGCCCGCACCAGGCCCGCCCACGGACCTTACTGGATAGGCGTGGGCAGAGATCTTGAAAAAAATCTAGACCTGAACCCGACTCGAAATACTGTTTTTACCTGTTTTACACTTAAAAAACGCGGGTGGCCCGCCCAAGCCCGGGCCCGGCTCGAGCCCGGCCCGAAAACTGAGGTCTAGTTTCCGGGTGAATCCTATATACCTTCCGGAAGTTTTTTTTCAACCCACCTTCCAATGTTTGAGATTCGTGCAGCGAACCACAACCTTTGAATTTCATCACCGAACCCTAGTTTTTTCTCTCTCCTCCCCTCCACCTGCTTCCCGCCGCCGCCGCCACCCACAGGGGCCGCGCGGACCGGCACGACGGCGCGCGTGCTCCTGCCCCGGGGTGCCCGCCTCCATGGCCGCGCGAGCTCTGTGCCGCCCGCCGCGCCCTGAGCCGCCGCGGCGAGCCACGGCCGCCGTGCTGGGAGCTCGTCGGGCCGCCGCGGGAGCTCGCCGGCTGCCCCGCGCGCTGGTTTGCGGCTGGCCCCGCGCGACTCCGCCGCGCCCGCGCCTCCCCCCCGGCGGCGGTCGAAGGTAGAAGAAAGGGGGGAAAATGTTGATTTTTTTTCCTGAAAAATGTTTTAACATTTTGAGAAAATGTTGATCAACATTTTTATGAAAAATATTGAAAAATATTGATGAAACGTTCCGCAAAAATGTTGAATCTAACGTTTTCTCTCGAAAAATGTTGATACAAATCTTCCCAGAAAAATGTTGGTTCAACATTTTCGTTGAAAAATGTTACAACATTTTCTAAAAAATGTTGAAACATTTTCTAATGCACGGGCTGGTGAAAAAATAAAAAGAAGGCAGTTTAGATGAGTTTTGGTGGGTTGGAAGTTCGCATCGTTATCCCCTTTCCGTTATGTGTAACAGCGATGTTGCGTGGCGCACGCGCAAGCCGCGAGAGAGATCGCGGTGGGGCTGCGCCATTTCGGATGTTGCGCACGATCAGAAGTTCAGAATGTTCGAACGGGAGAACATATCCTGTACTCCCACCTCTTCGTGTACTCCCGTACTCCCGCGCAAATAAACGAACCAAAATATTGATGTAAAATTCAACCAAAAATATATATGAATAGATGAGGTAAAGATCTATGTTGACACAAAATTTGAGATGCAACAAAAATCTGTGCAACACAATATAAAAAAGTGAAATCAGCACTGTTCAACTATTGATTTCTCTTTTTTTTTCTTCGTGCACAAAATTTTGTTCATCCTTAAATCTTATATGATGATAAAATAAAACATGATGCATCTATACATATATTTAGATTGATTTTTGATGCACGTTTAGAGGTGTATTAATGGGTTGGGAGCATGGGAGTACTCCAAGAGGCGGGAGCACAGGATACGTTCTCGTTCGAACGGGTCGGCCGGCCGGGCGACGGACAGCTGCAGGTCGTGGGTCGTGGCGTGTCGAAGCGGAGCCACAGCCTGTTCGTTTGGTTGGTGGCTGATGGCTGGTGCTGATTTGTTTTGAGAGAAAAGTACTGCTGGCTGATTGCTGGTGGTTGGTTTGTTCTGAGAGAAAAGTACTACTGGCTGGTGGCTGATAAGCCAAACGAACAGGCCGCCAGGCGGCAGGGTGCGTGGGGTCTGGCCCGTATGGGGGGTTGGGGGATGTGCCCGTTCACGGTGGGTCAGTGGCGCCGCGGCTTGCGCAGTCGGCGTTCAGTGGCACGGCCGGTTTGCTGTGCCCGGGAGAATAATCAATTTTTTTCCTCAAAAGTCAAAATTGTAAATTGTTTTTGTATTTCAGTATACATAATTTTTATTATGAATCTAAATATATAATTATGTTGTGTTAGATACATAATAACAAGTATGAATCTAAATTTGTCAAAGTGACATATAATTTGAAATGGAGGGAGTAGTATTTTCATGAGAGCTTGTTCGAGAAAACACGGTTAATAGATTTATTTATTGTTTCACTGGAAATCACAAACCACAAAAAAGAAAAGACCATTTGCATTGTCGTTTTGAACCGGCAGGAATCTTTGCTGACACCGTTACATTACGGTCCTGTTTAGGAGCTCAACTTCTCTCAAAATACACTATGTAAAAAAAGATTCCTCATCACATCAAATATCACATAAAAAATGTCGGTACATGCATGGAGTACTAAATGTAGATGAAATCAAAAAATAATTACACAGTTTGGATGTACTTTGCGAGACGAATCTTTTGAGCCTAGTTAGGTCATGGTAAGACAATATTTACCACAAACAAACGAAAAATACTACAATGATTTTTAGTTCGGAACAGTACTTTTCAACCCGAAATCCGTGTAAAATCTCCCAATTTTACATCCCAATTTTAGCTTGTACACACACCACCTGATCGCACCCTGGTCCGGCGAATCATGTTCATGTCTAGGTATCAAAGTGCGCCATGTGCCCACTGCGGAAACAAAGGAATCATGGTCTCATCAATCAGCGGACGTGATTAGTGTACTCCAAACGCCGAGCCAGTCTCCATCCAAGCGCAGCGCTGCTAATCTGGTGCCAGGTCACACTTGACGGGTCCTTGGCCGCGCAAAATCCTTCTTTATGCAGCCTCCCGAGTCCCGTCCCATGTGCTCGCCAATTTGCCAATTTATTCGCCGCATCCCACCCACAGCTTCCTCCTCTGCGCTTTTGCACTTGGCACTTCGGCAGTCCGCGTCCTTCCTCTCTGCAGTTCTGCACCGCCGCTCTCTTTCTTCTCGGAGACCCGAGCTCCGCCGCCCTCCTCCCGCAAACACAAGAAACTGCCGGCCATGGATCCCCCGTCGGCTCAGGTGATGTCCGCGACCGACGACTTCCAGGACAAGACCGTCGACGAGTGGTAAGGCGGCTGACTGCTGCGCTCAAGTCCGTCTTCCTCCCACCCATCCATCTCTGCTTATTCCATCTGACAGTCCGCTGTGTGCTTGGACTTGCAGCTGCTCGTGCTGCTACGATTGCTGCTCCAGCATCCTCGACTTCCTGTGCTGCTCGTCTTGATTCCATGGATGCGGCTCCAGCTCCACTCCACCCCGACCATGCGGAACCGGCCTCGGCGTCGCTCACTGATCTTGGGTGGGTTCTAGATGTCCTGGAGTTCGTAGATTCTTTAGGTTCAAGGTTCTTCGATGATGATAATGATATCTGTAAGTTCGACTTCATCCTTCAGTAAGGAAACTTGGATCGAGTGCTGAAATACCAACCCAGCGCCGGTGGTTTGATTTCCTTTCTAGACAATTCGCTGTGAATGTTTGCAGATCGAATAGCTGTTTACTGGTGGCTGCGCTCGTATTAGGTCAATATTCCATGCAAACCGGGTCTCCCGTGCAAACGTGGAAGCCTAAAATATCGTTCGTAAGATGCAGAATGTATGGCTCAGATGAAACATAACACTTGTACCATTGCCCCCCTGCGCAGCACTTCCAACATTTTGCATAGAACACCCTATTCGACTGAATAATTGCACAAAAAGATCTCATTTGTCTCCTCCACGCCTCCTCTGTCTGCACCTCCGTAGTTCATCCAGTTACAACCGTCTCCCAAAATCAAATTAATCGAGCTAGAGTTCTGGTGAGCCAGTGGCACTGCAGCATCTCCATGTCTCACTCAAAACATCCCCTTCTATTGAAGATCGTGTGAGTTTTCAGCACATCTGCTTGTTGAACCGCAGCAGCGGTGCCTTCGATAGCGGCGGTGACGACTTCTGCGGCAGCCCAGCACGCGATTGGTGCCTGGTGGCAGCTCATTTGCTCCCATATTTGCTTCGCGTCTGCTTCTTCCTCATAGGTATTGTTTCATCTAGATTGTGTCTTTGTGAATTGTGAGGATTGGTTTAGTTCCCCTGTAGCTATTGTTCTCCCCCTAGATGCAAATCGGATGCTTATTCTTTGTTTCTTTCCATAGATACATGTTATTTGGAGCAGCTATGTTGCATATTTTACTTTACAAGATGTATCATCTATGGGTCAGCTACTGATTACTTAATCAGTTAAGATTGTGTGAGGCTGCTTCCTAGTGTGCCTGTAGTATGTGACAATAAACTGAAACTAAATTTGAGTATGCGTAGCTTCAGAATATGTGGATTTTGTTTTATCTTATCATGTGCTTTTGGCCATTGTTTAGCTAGCTATTTGAGAGGAACTTTATCTGAAAGAATCATGCTTTATTAGTCACGAGTACTATTATTAGATAGTGTACTTCGGCTATTTATTTTCTTGCTAGCACTAATGTTCTGAAACCATACTGCAAATGACTGCTAGTTTGGATATCATGGATCTGTACCTTAATTGAGATTGAATAAAAATAGGCAAAATGTTATTGTAAACCAGTAAATGTTACTGTGTTTGAGTAATCTCATTTTATCTCTTAAAATAATCATCTTGCTTGTTAAATTGAATCATAAAGCACCTAGCTGAAAATTATGGGACCAATTTTATCTAAACATGAAAGCTAATTCAGTTTCTTTTTTTTTCTTTTAAGTTACTTTTGTTTAAAAACGTGTACAACATGGTTTTGTATTCTTATTGTTTAAGTAGGCGCCGACATGAGCACCATTGAGGATGGAATTCAATCTTAAAGAGACAGATGCTATGGCACTTGATTTGCCTGTTTTGTCTGGTACAGAATCAATAATCCAAGTGCAAGACAATTTAGCTGTGGGATGTACAACACCACAAAAATCGCAGAGTATACCATCCAGTGTAAGAACATGTACTATGTTTGTGCTTTCTCATGCACCATGTAATATATTGGTGCTTTTTTATGCAGGGATCGTCCTTATTGGAATGTGAGAATGTCAATTTGGGTATAGCATATGCAACATATATCAATTGACTAACACATATATCAAGGAAAACTTGAATATCTTATTTTACAGGCATACATATATCAATTGTCATTCCACCTTTCTTCATTCACAATGTATTGCTTCGGTATGCCTTTTGGTTTGATACTCACTATACTGTAGCTAAAATCTATAACGTGTGTCTATACGTAGATGCTTGGTGAGCAGATCCGATTATGCTTCTTTGACCGCCCATTTAAAAGCATCTCACAACACTGGCAGGTACTTGCTTGAGTAAAAGTATTCATCACCGATATGTTTCTTCATGGTGTAGAATGATTGCATCAGTGTCCTGCACTGAACCTGCAATTAAATATGGTTAAGAATAGGGAAGATGTTTTCCTCAAATAAGGATTTGGCATACTGAGATGGAAATTTATCAAACAAATCAACAAAGCTACAAAGTTCAGAGAAGTCCAGTTAGCAGGAAACTGAATTACTATGAGCTGTTTCGTGCTCTTACTATGAGTTGCTGCTGCCACCTTAATGCATCACCATATCTGAATTGAACTGACATGGATAACATGTAAGTTCGCATCCTTGTTTGTTTGTGAAAAGTCTACAATGTTCAAATACAGAGATGACATCTCACGAAGAAGGAACTAAATGTGTTTATGTAGTAATTACGTATTTATAAAATTACCTTATAACAAAAGAACAAGTCAGATGTCTTACTGCAACAATTTCTAAATTTTCCATGTTCTCCCTGATGATTTCAGTTTCTTTTAAATTTGTAACAAGTGGCAGATTAAAAGTGACAAGTTACACGAGTGTGAGTATGTATCATAATGCTCACAAAATTAAGATTTTGCGCCAATATGCACAAGCATCAGAATCCTTAAGTTCTCACTACAAAAAGGTCAACAATCTTAAGAAGCTAATATTGTGATTCTAACTCAGATCCTTGTTTTCTCATCTTCCTTTTCTCACAGTCAGATATATATAGTTTTAGATCATGTGTGTTCAAAATCAAAGAAAAATGCAATCACACAACTAGTCAAATGTCACTTTTTTTTGGAAAAATAGCTACCTAATCTACTAGAGTATAAAGCTCAATCAATACCTAAACCTGGTCCTGATTGGCTGATTCATGGACAGGAGATTGGATTCTCAGAAAAAGGACGACCTGACCTCTGTTCCTTGGTTGGTTCCTTCTCTTGTTTTGTCGCTAATTTAAAATTAACTCGATAGCATAACATATATTCAGGACTGAAATTGATCAAAAGGGGGAGAGTCAAAGACTGGTGATGCATGAATGGTGATAACCATTGATCGGTAAAAGGGAATTCGGTGAAAGGCAACTCACGGAGTCATGGCCTCACGGACTGAAGGAGGTGTGATGGTGAATCGGCGTCCCTGCGTGATAGCGTCCGGGCATCAGACCTCTTCGAGATGCCCGCAACCAAAGATGCGAACACCACCCCTAGGCGTCGGTCCTACCTATAAGTGCCGGGCATCGACATCAAGCGCGGCGGCGCGTCTTCTTCCGCTGTTCCGCAGCGCCCCTGGCAGGGGAGACAGCCAACTCCCGTAGCTCCCCCCGCATGGCTTGTCTGCAGCAGCTGCTTCCGGCTCAGGAGTGGTGTGATGCGGCGCGGCGGCGGGGTGCGACCGTGCGAGGCATGCGGCGGCGGAGGGGTGAGTGGAGTACTAGATTCGTTCGGAATCGGAAGAGAAGGGGTGAGGGAGGAGGGGTCGATGTGAAAGTGTTCCACCGAATAGGGTGTTTCTTACGAAATGTACAGGTAGAGTGCGGGGGGTTAATCGCAATATGTATTTTGGGTTTACGGATCTCATCTCGAACGTCCGTTTCGCATCTTACGAATGATATTTCAGTTTCCACGTTTGCACGGGAGACCCGGTTTGCATGGAATATTTACCCCTCGTATTTGGCACGCGCCGGCGCCGCATTACACTCTTTTCCCATAGAATTCATTTGGTATTTTGGTTCTCCGCAATTCACGCTTGCAAATGATGCGCCGAAATCTTGCATATCGTTCTGCGATTTTTTTGCGCAATTGCGCACTGGACCCTGTCACCCCAAGTCGTCTTCTTTCGTTCTCCAAGTCCATGAGGCGATGTGTGAATGTGATGGGCTGATGGCATGATATTCGTCATTCTTTCATGGTGTTTGGCGGTTTGCCATCATGAGTGGAAAGCACCATCCTTGTCCGTTCGCACTTTCTGTTTTGCTGGGACGTTGACTGCAGGGTGACAACCTGACCTTTAAAGGCAGCTGATTTAGCTGCATTTTCTGTTACTGGTTGTGATAATCAAACCAATTCGAATTGTTGTGAGTACTAATGACATGATACCATAATGCTAGGTATTAAAAAATAATTCTTTTGTGCCAATAATTCGTAGCCAACTAGCAATACGATTTTGGACTAACAAACACGGACGCGACACATGCATCCTACTACGGCTACCTTTTCTTGTGAACTAGAACATTCAGCGCACTATGCGCGCTCTACAGATTGAACAATTAAACGGAAGTAACCATAAAAAAAAGAAAGAGAACAAACTATGTGTGATATAAGATAAATTCTGCATGAAACAACCGCACATGGTAGTAAGCACATCATCAACATGTTAGCAAACTGTGTATCGAATTACAGCACCGTCGAGCACCATGCTATCATAACCATCAAATGTTTGTCCGGTCTTAACAATAATAAATATTACATCACATTCCAGGTATCCTATCCAACAGGTGTTTGTCCAGAACATGAATCATCAATACTACAACACATCTGATCACCATGGCTACATCTAAGAGCACAAATCTACCCTATTATCATGTGTCTGTTCAGCATTTGGAGAATTGATATTGTAACATATTTGTCAGCTTCTCCTTTGTTAAATAAGAAGATGAGTAGCATAGCTTACATCTTCAGGTTGAGCAACACAACAACACTCCCTTGGACTGTGTTCGCCTAAAACACATTTCTCTTTGTAAATGATTGCAGATCCTGGGGAAAAAAAGGAAACAATATATTTAGATTTAGGAACTAAGTGGCTGAACATGAGTCACCCTGCCTGCTGCAGAAAAGTAGGAAGATAGCACACATGCTAATTCCTATCATCAGAAATCAATGTGTGATGCTCTAAGACAAAACAAACTTTTTGATTTCGCAAATCACAATAGGTCCTACTAAGCTCCGTAAGCAACAGACAATACCCATCGAAATTCAAATTAAGCATGAGAGCTTCGAGAAAGGTAGAAAATCTTGTTTCATGAAACACATGTACCTATTCGTCTTCCCTTTCCTGGTCTCAAGTCACAAAACACCATGGGCGGTGTAGCATGCCTACAAGCACAACAAAGAAGCAGAAGCTTGGAGGTGGAGCAGATGCTTAGAAAAGGAGCAGAAGCTTTCACGATCAATCGAAGCAGAGTCACCCCAACACTAATATGCTTAGAAAAAGTGTAGGGAAGATCAGCAGGATACCTCATGGGAAATAATAATATGCGATCAGAATTCTTGCTCTGTTGGGAATGCACGCCTCTTAGCCAGACATCCTCCCAAAAGTGACTTTTGTGCAGATCATTTACCATGAAAATGGCACCCCCATTTAAATAGACGTTTAACAAATCAGTGCTCTTGGCCTCGTGCAATGCTGGGAAGCACTCAAACTACTATTGCCATTTCATTATTCTGGGAAATATTTATTAGTTGCTCACTTTCTCTACCAAGGCTTGCTCTATGTTGGCAAATAAATAAAAATGGTGATGTGGCATAGCCCAAACCAAGACTCAATTTCAGCTCAGATTGTTCACGGTTTTGTTGTAACTGAAAATAACCTGGCTGACAGTAACAACCACTAATCTGCCACGTTCACAAAGCAAAAGGCATCGACCGCAATGGGTTTTGCTGTCAAAGTTATAAAAGTATTTACTTAATAAAATCACACTAACATCGCCATCATTGAAAATAAGACTGGCCTACATGTTCTTAATACAAAGCATACAAGACAATCACCTTGCTTGAGTCCGCAACTATTGAAAAAATATATTTTTCTTCAATTATCAATCTAACTTCTAACGATATAAAAATCTTGTGGTAATCAATGCATTAGTTTAGTAAATTGAATTCATTTGAGCAACTACTACAGTAATAAATTCACCTTTTATCTCCTGCTCCAAAGCTTCAGAGTACTTCTTGTTTCCTATCAAGGAGGAAGCAGAACTGTATGCAAGCTTAAAGAAACAGGTATCACTGAGTTCTCCCTTGGTAATACCAACCTGTTGCACCTTCATAGCTGCCTGCACCTCAATCTGCTATCTGAAGAAATAAACAACATAAAAAAAGGTACCTCAACAAAAGATTTGACCAGTATTGATGCACTAAATAAAGAATTACATCTACTCTCATTTCATTCAGTCAACAAAATTATTGCTATGCAACAAGATGCAAATCTAGAAAATTTGCACATGAATGATAGAGTCTATCAGAGTTAAATGCGTGGAATTAAGAGAGTTGGCCCAGCCAAGGTATTTAAGCTAAAAGGACAAATCTGATATGAAAAATAGTTAATTGGACAAACCTAATATTTTTATTCTCTCTGAGTTTTTTTTAATAAATATGTTCTCTATTCGTAATCACATAGATCTTGAGCCACCAGTAGTCCTAGCTTTCTCCATTACAGACTTACAGAAAACCAAAACAAAAAATGTGTAAGCGAAGGAAGATTATGACTCAAATGCACATGGGGGTACTCATCACGGCCTCCTGCCCGGGCTTCTTATATTTGACCCATTTGCGATATTGTCTCGGCTGTGTTCACAAGCCAGCCAATCGGTGGGTGGGTGGACGAGGCAAAGACAATTTCATTTCATTTGGGTAACAGATTCTGGTCCAGTATACATCAGTACATGTACAACTGAGATTGTCTAACACCTTCTTTACATGGGTTCTACACTTCTACTGCTTCCAGTATATCTCTAATCCTTTTCTTGACAACAAGAAAAGAGTATTTTCCACATGTTACTAATCGAGCGGAGTTCATCCAGATAATAAAGAATCTGGAACATGTTATCATAGTAGCATCACTTAATTTCTATTCTTATTCTTAAAGAATAAACTATTGCAGATGAATATGCAATTTCTTCATTCTAAAATGTGATACCTTTGTACCATACCTTCCATTTCACTTGTAGTTTTTGCCTGATAAATCATGGCATCCGAAAATTCAACATCCTGAACCTTCGGTTCCTCCATACACAATATGCGGGTATCTACCATCATTTATAAAACTTTGGCGCTGATGCAAAGGACTTTTCAGACATCGGAAACATGTTTAAAATCCCAAATGAGCTTACGGTGAATATATTACCTCAGGAAGCTCATGTTGACGGCGAATCGAAAATGTCCTCCAGCCAACGACAACTAATTTGTTAGTCAAGGACATACTTTATGTAGTTCATAGTTAGCGAATATATAAACCAAAAAGATTTGTATGATCTGAAAATTAGGAGCATTTATACAACAAGGATACAATCACTGCAGACATTGGAGTAGACAACACGACGCTTGAAAGAGCGTAGAGCTGACCTGCAGCATAAGCAAAATATTATACATGTTGCAACAGCAGGACTATCGTCCCCTTTTGTGAAACAAGCAGAATTATTTTCACTGCATACATGAAATGGAGACCCCCATAGTCAGTAACCATCTGTAGAAGGAGAGGTGGTTTCTCATCGTCTATATCTTTTAGGAAAAGATGGTTTCCACTTCCCCCAGCAATCCAAGACAAACTATATGCCATCTTTTCCAATTTGTTGGAACCACGTAAAAGTGGTATCTGCTAGAGCAAATCAACAACAGAGGTCAGTTCATGCCGAAGCCATGAGACCTAGTGTGGCTGTACTCTCTGAGCCGTCACCCAATACAGGCCATCTTAGATTTTATTTTTCTTTTTTGAATCTACAAGTCTACAACATAAAAATACTATTATCAGTGCCTGCACAAGCTATCCACTTTAGCTGGCCGATGCCAAACAAAAAAGTCAAAAAATATTCCACTCTTTCTATGGCTGCTTCTGATCTCAAACGAGCGACACATCACAATCTCAAATCCAAGCAATATGCTAGTCCTCCTTTCGTAGGCGGAATAAGAAAAGGAATGGAACACAGACACGAGAAAGAGGTTGACCTGCTGTGTCGCTGCCGTCGTGCTCAGCGGCGCCGTAGCCTAGCGCCGGATGCCCCCACCCACTCCCTTCTTCCCACGCAACTGTCGGTCGAACGGCTCCAGGAGTAGCACGCCCACATCGAGGGAGGTCGAGGCCTACCGGACCCCTGGCCGTCGCAACCGAATCCATGACCACGGAGGTCGGATTCGGCCAGTCAGCGCAGCTTGCAGGCGCGGGCCGCGGCTCCTGCGCAGGCGGAGCTGCTCGACCCGCGCCGCCGGTCCCCATCGTGGCCGCGGGTGAGCTCGCCGTGTGTGGCCAGGCCCAGGGGAAGTTGCTCCGCCCGCGCTGTCCCTCCCCGATGCGTCCGCGGGCACGCGCCGCCGTCCTCGCGCGTTGCTCGCCCTCCCATCTAAATCGCCAGAGGAAAGAGAGAGGGAGGGATAAGGAAGCGGTGTAGGAAGGGGATGGGGAGGGAGCACGCGCGCACGGCGCACCCTCGGTGATGGGACTGGCGGTCCTAACCCAGGGGCAGAGAGGAGGGCGGAGGGCACGCGCGTACGGGCGCCGGGCAGAGAGGAGGGCGGAGCAGAGGGTGAGAGGGCGGCAGGGAGGGGAATGAGGGTTAGGGTTCGGCGGGGTGTGCTGGGGAGGAGGTATTAGCCGGGGGGTGGGGTGGTGGGAGGGGGAGTTCGTAAAACGTCCAGGGGTGTGTCTGTAAAATAACAATCTTCGCTTCTTCGCGTACAAATTAATTTTAGATGGAGGTCTTATGTGCAAAAAATAAGAACTGAGTTTTTGTGCGACCTGGATGTGGTGGACAGATTCACCATTTGTAGCAAATCAGAGGGTTTTTTTGCAAAATAGGCACTCGCGCGCCCAGCACCGAGCACTTCCTTCGAGCTCGCGAGGCCTCCCGGGCGACACGTACCTCCGGGAGTGCGGAGAAGCGAGCAAAGTGCGTGAGCTTTTAAGAAAGGTGATAGTGATGTCGTTCAGACCCTGTTTGGCACAGTTCAGCTTCACCAGTAGAGTTGTTTTTTAAAAACAACTTCATGAGTAACTTCATGAGCGGAGGAGAGTCATGTTTTTGCAGTTTCACCGTGTGCTTAACTCTGTAAGAGCGAGTTTTCAGATAAGCTGACCAGAAAGCTGAGCAGAGAGCTGATCATTTGGCTATTGCAGTTGTGAAGCTGCTCGTGAAGTCGCTCATGAAACTGTACCAAACGGGCCTCAGTTGAAAAAATGTCGGCTTTTTTCCCAAACATGACTGGAAACAATCAAATTTGCCCTCACATCACTCCGATCACGAGGGGACAACGAACGCGACCGGCCGACCGCAACGGTGATGTCGTCCGGGTTCCCCTGCTCGACCGCCTCGTACGCGACGATGCCCGCCATGTTCCGGGGCGAGAACCCCAGCCTCCTCGTGCCCATCTGCACGGCGCGCTCGAGCTGAGCTGCGCGTCGCGCACGTCGTCGAACAGCCCGTTCCGTCCCGGTCACCACGACATCGCCGGTCGCCGGCCCTCGCGCCCGTCGCCGCCCCACCACCACGTTCGTCCAGCGGCCCAGGTGACGCCGTCGCTGTTCTCGTTTGCTGGGGCCTCGGTGAAGAAGTGCCGCTGCGGCTTTGAGCGGCGCGCGATCCTGCCGCCCCGGTGCAAGGCGAGGCCGCTGTCGCCGACGTACGCCCCACTTCAGGGCCTTGGCGGCGAGTGAGAGGATCGCCGCCGTGGACGCCCCGGGCGCGTCCGACGCGACCGTCTTCTTGTACGCGTACAGTACGCCAGCTCCAGGACGGCGGTAGGGGCAGACGAGCGGCGCGCTAGTATCAATTTGATGTTGTTCGGTGCATCATATTCAAACATTCAAAAGACCTAATCATGATCGCTGGAGTACGTAGGTGGCACGCCCCTTGTTCCATACCGGCTCGCATGTCCGGCTTACGACTAGAGATTCAGGTTAGCGTTTACGGTTTACACCTCTGTTGAAAGTCGAAATGGTTGATTCAAAAACTGAGGGCTCAATCTCAATTGACAAAGACTACATAAAGCTAATTCCTCAAACAAAATTGACAACCTTAAATCATGAATCCTTGGAGACAATGTACGCGACGATGACCGTTATGTCGTCCTCCTTCCCACCGCAACCTCCCTCCCCGGACGCCTTCAAGTGTGCGAGACTGAACGGGGAGCATGCCCGCTTGTTCTTCGATACGTTGTAAGCAATGCAAGCGATGATGTCCGCCATGTTCTTGGGCGAGAAGCCCAGCTCGGTGCCCATCTGCACGGCGCGCTCGAGCTGGTAATCGTGCATGTTGTCGAACAGCCCGTCCGTCCCGACCACCACGACGTCGCCGTCCCTCAACGACATGCTGCCATCCATCGCCTTGGCGAGGCTGTCTCCGTCGCCATTGGAGCTCAGCTGGTACGGGTAATTGAAGCGCCGCCGTTGCTCAATCGAACGGTACACGATCCTGCCGCCCCGGAGCACGGCGAAGGCGCTGTCGCCGATGTACGCCCACCGGAGAGCCGTGCGGTCGAGCGACAGGATGACGGCCGTGGACGCCCCGGGCGTGCACTTGACGACCGCCGTTTCGTACGCCGTCTTCAGCACTTCCTTCGGGCGGAGGCGGCGGGCTTTGGCCGTCAGCTCCACCATGTCCAGAGCGCTCGCCATGAGCTCGCGTGCGAAGGCGCCGGCGTCCACGCCGCGGTCCCGGTACCCGCCGACCCCGTCCGCGACGCCGACGAAGCCGGCCTCGGCGTGCCCGAAGTGCGCGTCCTCGCCGTGCAGCGGCAGCTCGCATGCCGCCCAGTCCATATGCAGCGCGCACGGCCGCGCGCCGGGCCGTTCCGCGCGGAGTCGCTGGCCAGCATCACCGTCCTCCGGCGGCGGCGACGAGACTTCGGTCCCGAGCGCTAGCAGCACGCGGGTGATGAACCTGGCAACTCTTAGCTCCGGGGTTCGTTCCTTGATCTCGCGTAGCGTTTCCTGGATCGGCTCCAATGTCTCCGGTGCACTTGTCATCTTGGCCGCCTTTTGTGTGTTTGATTTGCTTGTGTTTAGCTTGAATCCAACACACCAACCAGTATATGCTGCCGGGGTCAGATTTCGATTTCTAGTCAGATTCGGATTGGGCCACTATACGTTCGAAAATAAAAACTGATTTCTAGTCGATTTCGGATCGAACCATGATATTTCACGACTAAACTGATTTCCAGTCAAATTCGGAATAGACAATGATGTACTCGAAAACAAACTAGCTTAGCATCCGTTTCGAAAAAAATAGGTCGGCTGCTTTGTAGCATGTCGTTTAATTTGGCACTTAGGTGTGCTTTTGTCTTCTACTGATTTGTCGAAGAAAAAAATAGGTCTACACGTATTTTACAACAAAATGTCCTTATATGGATGGTACCACGATCGTATGACCATTTTTTGCCTTTTGTAACGTAACCGCTGCTTGGGTTTTTACAAATTGTCCAAAGAAAATATTTAGAAATAAATAAGAGTAAATTGCACTATCATACAACACTTGTCATGTATGTGCATATTGATTTGTCAACTTTTAAAATGCTCAATTTAGTAAAAATAACTTGACACGTGGGTACGATTGGTTCGACAACTTGCAAAATGTTTAATTTATACATGGGTATATATTTGTGTCGGGCAAAATCAATAAACATTGTTTGACTAACGATAATCGTGTCGCAATTGATAATGTATTTGTGCAATTTACTCAATAATTATCTACATGTTCTTAGATAAATGACATTATAGAATCCGTGCAATACTCTTAAATGTTCGACAAACTTCTCCCATCCACTTGTTTCGTAGTACAACATTGACCCACTTTCAGGTGTCATGGTTGTTAGAATTTGCCTGATGGAGATACTGTTAGCGTGTTAATAATACATTTACTACTCTCCCAAATAAGTATTTATTTTAACTTTTCTAGATACACAACTTTTAATATTACACATCAATACATAATGTAGGTTGTTTTGGCTTTCTTTAGATTCATGAACTTTGCTATACATTTACATAGTATACATAATGTCTAGACTAGAAACTAGATGCATAGCGAAAGTTATGAACAACCTATAATTTGAAACAAAGGGAGTATATGCTATGCCTAAATACATATAAAAAATTATGCATCTATAAAATCCAAAACATACTGAGACAGAATGACTATAATACATACTCTAACTAAAAAATGGCTAAATGTGTGTGATGGTGATTATGTCATCAATATCTTAACAACAATAAGAAGGAACCAAAGTAGCATGAAAACTATATACTATACCAATATAACATGCAGGGGGTGTATTGAATATTTATATGCTATCCTATAGGCTCGATTTATGCACGAATCCTGCTCCCAAACCAGGTTCGAATAAACAATTATAACACGAACAAAACAATCTACCACCATGACCAATCATGAATCTTTCGGGACAATGTAGGCTACGATGACCGTGATGTTGTCCTTCTTCCCGCCGCGGACTCGCTCCCCGTATTCCTTAGAGTACTCCCTAATGTACGGCGAGTGCGCCCGCTTGTCTCTTGAAATCTTGTAAGCAATGCCCGCGATGATATCCGCCATGTTCTTCGGCGAGAAGCCCAGCTCGGTGCCCTTCGACACGGTACGCTCGAGCTGCCCGTCGCGCATGTTGTTGAACAGCCCGTCCGTCCCGACCACCACGACGTCACCATCCTCCACTGACATGTCGCCAACCTTCGCCTGGGTGAGGCTGCCTCCAATCCCTCTCTGACTATAAGAGCTCAGCTGGTATGGGCAATTGAAGAAGAGCTGCTGCTGCACCGAACGGTGCACGATCTTGCCGCCCCGGAGCACGGCGAAGGCGCTGTCGCCGATGTACGCCCACCTGAGAGTCGTGCGGTCGAGCGACAGGATGACGGCTGTCGACGCCCCTGGCGTGCCGTTTAAGAACGTCGTCTCGTACGCCCTCTCCAGCACGTCCTTCGGACCGAGGCGGAGGCGGAGCCTGCAGGACTTGGCCGACAGATCCACCTTCGCCAGAGCGGTCGTCACGAGCACTCGTGCGAAGGCACCAGCGTCCACACCGTACTTGCGGTACCCGCCGACCCCGTCTGCGACGCCGACGAAGCCGGCCTCGACATGCCCCAAGTGTGCGTCCTCGCCGTGGCGTGGCAGGACGCACGCCACCCAGTCCATCCTCAGAGCGCATGGCCCCAGGCCGGAGCGTCCCGCGGGGCATCGATGGCCGTTGTCATCGGCTTCCCGCTCCGACTGCGTGTTTTTGGTCCGAAGGCAGCGGTGGCGGTGCAACACGAAGTCGACGAACTTGGCGATGCATACGTCAGGGTTCGTTCGTTGATCTCGCCTAGCGTTTGCTCCAACGTCTGCATTGCTCTTGTAAAATTGTAACCTTGGTCGCCGTGATGTGATGTTCGTTATGAACTTTTGATTTCCTGGTGTTTTGAAATTTTTGTTTCGCTCCTTGTCAGCTTAATTGATGAGTTCTTCGTAGATACGTTTAACTAAACTGGCATTAATTAATGTATTTCGAATAAAATACAAAGACCAATCCTAATCTAGTTCTGTTCTACAAGCTCTACGTGGGCGAGTGCTAGTTCGTATAGCAACATAGTACGTACTAAAAACAATCAGTAGAAAGCAAAGCTACACCTAGTATGTACATCAGTTTGGTTACAATCAGAAATTACATCGACGAGACAATGAACGCGACAACGACGGTGATGTCGTCGACTTTCCCGCCGTAGAATTGCTCAGCACCTTCCTCGTCGTTCCTCCAGCTCTCGGCACTGCACGTGGTCGGAGAGTGTGCCAGCCATCCGAAGGACACCTCGCAAGCAGTGTCGGCGATGTGGTCCGCCATGTTCTGCGGCCGACGCGCCCAGCTCCGTGCCCTTCCGCACGATCTGCTCGAGCTCCGCATCGAACACGTTGTCGAACAGCCCGTCCGTCCCGATCACGACGACGTCGTCGCCCATCACCGGCACGCCGCCCACGTCCGCGTCGGCGACGCGGTCGGCGCCCGTGGCGCTGAGCTGGTAGGGGCAGTTGAAGCGGTGCTGCTGCGGCTTGGAGCGGTGCACGATCCTGCCGCCGTAGAGCACGGCGAAGGCGCTGTCACCGACGCACGCCCATCAGAGAGTCGTGACGTCGAGAGACACGATGAAGGCCGTGGACGAGCATGCCGCCGCCTCGTGCGCGCTCCGCAGAAGAGTGTAGGGGTAGGGACAGACGGCCGTGTCGCTGCCGCCCTCGGTGAACGCCCATCTCGCCTCCGCGAACGCGTTCCCCATCAACGCGCGCGCGAACGTGCCTGCGTCCACGCCTCTCTTGCGGTAGCCGCTGACACCGTCCGCCACGCTAACAACTCCTGCCCCGGGCTGGCAGAAGAAGGCGTCCTCGTCGTGGTGAGGGATGAAACAGGACACCATGTCCATCCTCAGGGCCCGGTCCAGTGGCGTCACCACCGTCGTCCTTCAGCGCGGACGTCGCCATGTCATGGGACTCTTCCGCGGGGCTGTGAACGCCTCCCTCCAGCTTGGCATTGACGCTACCGCTGTCCTCGACCTCCGTACACTGCAACGTGGAGCCGCATGGAAGGGGCGCGAGGTGGCGGACTCCTTCGCTGACCTTGCTCAGTGTGCGCTGGAGCCGCTGCAACATCTTGAAGGCCGGCTTCGTCGCATTCTTGGAGTCTCCTCGGTCGACGATGAGCTCGATCAGCCTCTGCAGCATCTTCTTCGACTTCTCCACCACTGCCTTCTTGCTGATCCTGGCGACCCTCTCGTCGACCTTGATCAGGGCCTCACGGGTCCTCCGCTCAAGCTAACTGCTTCTCAATGGTCGATCGACATCTTCTCGAGCTTTTTTCCCGCAGCGCGTCGAACTATTCCACCGGCATTCTGCAAGTAATTTATAGTAGGTCGGCGCCAAGCTATCCCGGATCGTTGCAACCACCACCACGACAAAATCGCCCATGAGGCCATGACATCCCTAGCCGCGTGTGTGCGGATATCACAGTATCACACCATCACTAGTGCCTGCTGCCGTGCAGCAGAAAGGAAGCACGAAGCACGCGAGAGCTTGCAGTGAAGCTTGATCAGTCAACCACAACACTAGACATGGGGACAGAACGTTGAACATCTAGCGTTGCTTCAACAGCAAGAAATTCCTGAGAGGCTAGGCTCCACGTACTTGCATGCCTATGGTGTTGACACGTACACAACCGGCCAGCTGGCGGATTACTCTCCGAGTGCCATTTCAGTTCAATCAAGTAAATTTGAAGGAAACTTCGGAGCTACTTCTTGTATTCTCTAGTAGCTTTAAATTCGTCTGGCACAGAGACACGAAGAGTGCATATCTTTTGCTACACAGCTGCCTCCATGGTGGATCCACCGTCAGAGCTTGTGCAGCCGTCCACCTGATGTACTTCATTTCCATGGATGAGTCCACTAGGATAACAAACAATATAACTTAAAAAATATAACTTAAAAAATGATTTTCAGCTTCCATCCAACAAATGTTTCTGGGTCACGATAATTTTTTCTGGACCAACACATGTGCCTAGGCCCGGAATGACAAAGGCCATGGACCCCAACAAATTTGCTGCAAGGCCGCCACCACCCACCCCGACCGACCACCCAACCGCTAGTGAGTATTTGAGTTTGTGACGTGCTACACACAGGCCCAACCCAATGCCTCCTCCTCTTCCTCCTCCCCACGGCGGCGCACGTGACGGCCGCCGCGGCGCGTCGAGCTGGCCTCCTCCGGCCGCCGCAGCGCGCTGCAGGAAGTTGACGCTTTTCGCCGTCAATTCAAGGTCGGTGGGACATTGCAAGGATGAAAAAGTACCCATCCAACAACAGTTAAAAAAATGAAAATTAGAGCAAAACTAGTACAATTGCTTGCCGGTTTATGACAATTCCCAGGCTTCTCACCCACGCGGCCGGCCGCCGGCGGCCACGCACGCTTTTCACCCCTCCTCTGCTGTAATGACGCGTGGGAGCAAAACGAATAGTACGGGAAAAGAAAAAAACGAAATCCAATTGGAGCGAGCCGGATCGAGATGCATTAAAGTGTACTGAAATCGTAATGATTATCATGACCGCCTCGTGTAATGGTGGAACTATTTTTTTTCAATTCTAGCAGGCAAAGCATGTTCGAAATTGAAACGAGGTGGCCACCTGCGAGGAGACGTACGTACTGTGACTGTCCCTTGTGTCCTGACTTCTCCAATTCTCCAATTCAGGATCTTCAAAATCCTGAACTATAACTAACATCAGCATATATATTTTATAAACAACTCATTTTACTGCATGTTAAATACATTGATTGTAAAGCAAACTAAACACTTGGCAGTATCCTCCATTCTAAGGACACATTCGCTTTCTGCGTAACTGATACAATCCTGGACTTGTCTGTCTATGCGCGCACGCTTCAGTTCCGTTTCAGATATTCACAGTACACAAAAGGTTTGAAATCTGCCAAGTCAGGTCCTGCGATGTCAGGTCTGTGATTGTGAAATCTGCGATGTCAGGTCCTCATCATTGCGACGGGACCACGCGGGGCGGCGCCGGGAACAATTGCGCCGGCGCGGTGTGCGGCCGAAGCCACCTGGTGTGCCCCCCAGTCTTCCCAACCCAGCAACCGCCGCCGCAAACTCCTAGCTATAAAATGCGCCGCTCAGCCCGGCCTCACATTTCCAGCAGACCAGCAACGCCGCCTCGGCTCGCCTCTCACCTTCTTCTCCGCGCCTCCACCTCGCGCTCACCTCCATCCACGGCGATGGCGATTCTCAAGGAGATGGAGCCGTCAGCGTCTGAGGAGGTACCCGCGGACGAGACGCTGACGCCGTCGCCGGAGGTGGTACCCGCGGATGAGACGGTGACGACGTCGCCAGAGGAGGCACCCGTGGATGAGACGGTGACGCCGTCGCCGGAGGAGGCACCCGCGGACGAGACGCTGATGCCGTCACCGGAGGAGGAGGACGTTCTCGCGGTGGACAACTACACCGAAATCCTCGTCCGCCTCCCCGCCTCTAGCCCCGAGCTTCTCTTCTGCTGCAACGTCGTGTCGAGGGCTTGGCGCCGCCTGATCACCGACCCGTCCTTCCTCTGCCGCTACCGCCTGTTTCACGACGTGCCGCCCCTGATGGGTATCTGTTCGACGTAGGGAGACGTCGCTGCTCCTCCGTCGCCCTTGCGTACACTGCTCATCTGGCGAGACTTATGCCCTCCGCGTCTACCACTACCGTCCCCTTGCCCGGCATCTCGCAGAACAGCGCCGGTCTATGCATCCTAGACAGCCGCCAGGGCATCGTCCTCTTCACTGTCGAGCGTCGCTGCGAGGTTCTGTCATTGTTGATTTGGAACAACGTCGCCGGCCACCACGTGGTGTTGCGCCTCCCCGACGCGTTCGACCTCGACGCCTCCGCCAACTTCAGCAGCGCCGTCTTCTGCGACTCTCCTGGATGCGACGACGTGCTCTGCCACTGCTACAGCGGCCCATTCCGCGTCGTTTTTGTCGGCATCCAGGGCGGGGAGGGTCGCTACCACAGCTGCGTCTTCCTCTACAACTCCGCGACCGACATATGGAGGGTTTCGCCTGCCGCCGCCTCCATCGTCCACCCGCAGCTCGACTACGGCTTTCCTTCAGCCTCTTCGACATTGGTGGCGAGTACTCTATTCTTCAGAACCCCAGCAAGAATCCTATCCTACTACTTCGGCTATGAAGCGGACGAGAGGCTGGCCTACGTCGACCTTCCGCCCGGACCGTTCTTCGTGACGGTGCCCCGCGGAGGAACGGTGCTCATGCCGTCAATGGATGGGAGGCGGTTGAGGCTAGCGGCGATACGTGAAGTTGGTATGATAATCGAGTTCTGGGAGAGCGGCATCCGCACTGACGGTGTTGTGGACTGGGTCCACACCCAGGCGTTCCTAGAGCTTCCTATTGCTGGAGTCAGACTGCTTGGCGGCACAGCGACCTCCGTGTTCATCCGCAATCGGTTGGGACTTGGGACGCATGGTGAGCGCATAGGTGGGTAGTGGACGGATCGAGCAACTACCGCAGCCAAGGGGAACCGGATTGCATGAGGTCGTCCCATTCGCTGGTTTCTGAACCCCTTCTCCTTCAGGGATAGATGATACCAGCAACAACGAAGACAATCCTCGCAAGAAGAAAAGGCTCCAATGATCACAAACAAGATTTCTTTCTCTCACTATGAATTGTCTTCAGATAATCATTGGCCACTATTGCAGAGAAGAAAGGCGGTTGAGGGCTAGTACTTCTGGATTTGATGGGCAGAGAAATGCGTTTCACTTTTTTTTTCAATTTTGGTTGTGGTTGTACTCGAATTTTGTTCTCGAAGTTCCGGCCATGGGGCGAATTTTAGCTGTGGTTGTTATGAATCTATGTTATGAATTTTGGTTGTGCTTCTGGCCATAGGGCGAATTTTTGTTCCGGCCATGGGCCAAACAGTCTGTGGGCCTCCTCCGTCACGCACGCCTAGTCCACTACTTCGCCGCCGCATGCCCGCATCCCACCAAGCTAAACCCTACCTATCCCCTTCAACCTGTCACCGTTATTTGCTCTGCCGTCGGCGCCATGCTCGCGATGCTCCGGCGGACCGGCTCGACGGCTCGCTGGCGCTGTGCCTCACCCCCGTGCACCGCACAGGTTCGCAGCCCCCGCTACGGTTGCGCTTCGATGCGGGCGGCGGGGCTAGGGTGTGGAGAGGTGTGCCGCCGTGGCGCGGAGGGGAGGCGGAAGCCGTGCGGCGGCAGAAAAGATGATGAGGTGCGGGAGCGCGGCCGTCGTGGTGGGGTCAAGCGTCGAGCTGCTGGCAATCCCTATTCTCTTGGAGGAGAGGGACACGAGGCGGCGGCCAGGGCGAGGGCGCCACCGCACCCGATCGGTGCGTGGCGAGTCGCAGAATAGGCGGGGCGGCAAGGGGGAGGGGACAGGGTACGCGCAGCGCGGCCAAGGCGCGACACTGCATAGATGCCAGGTATGGTAGCAGTGGGCGCGGCGCGGCACTCTCTAGTAGTGCGTGCACGGTGTCCGGCCAGGTCTCGGGCCTGGGGACGGCCGGACAATCGCTTGTCCGATCGTGGGAGGTATGAAGGTTATCCGACTCTGTCATTTTCTTCGTAGACACGTTTAAATACAAAGACGAATCCTAATCCAATTCTGTTCTACAAGCTCTACATGGGCGAGTGCTAGTTCGTATAGCAACAGAGTACGTACTAAAAACAATCAACAGAAAGCAAAGCTACACCTAGTATGTACTACATCAGTTTGGGTACAATCAGAAATTAGATCGACGAGACAATGAACGCGACAACGACGGTGATGTCGTCAAATTTCCCGCCGTAGAATTGCTCGGTGCCTTCCTCGTTGTTCCTCCAGCTCTCGGCACTGCACGTGGTCGGAGAGTATGCCAGCCATCCGAAGGACACCTCGCAAGCAGTGCCGGCGATGTGGTCCGCCATGTTCTGCGGCGACGCGCCCAGCTCCGTGCCCTTCCGCACGATCTGCTCGAGCTCCGCGTCGAACAGCCCGTCCGTCCCGATCACCACGACATCGCCGCCCATTATCGGCAAGCCGCCCACGTCTGCGTCGGCGACGCGGTCGGCGCCCGTGGCGCTGAGGTGGTAGGGGTAGTTGAAGCGGTGTTGTGCTGCAGCTTGGAGCGGTGCACGATCCTGCCGCCGCGGAGCACGGCGAAGGCGCTGTCGCCGACGCACGCCCATCTGAGAGTCGCGCCGTCGAGAGACACGATGACGACCGTGGAGCCGCTAGAGCCGCTGCAACATCTTGAAGGCCGGCTTCTCCACATTGTTGGAGTTTCCTCGGTCGACGACGACCTAGATCAGCCTATGCATGCAGCATCTTCTTCGACTTCTCCACGACTGCCATCTTGCTGATCCTGGCGACCCTCTCGTCGACCTTGATCAGGGCCTCACGGATCCTCCGCTCAAGTTGCTTCTCAATGGTCGGCATCTTCTCAAGCTTTTTTTTCGCAGCGCGTCGAACTATTCCACCGACATTCTGGTGATTTTTATTGTAGGCTGGCTCCAAGCTATCCCGGATCGTTGCAAGTTGCAACCACCCTAGGACGACGACGAAATCGCCCATGACATCCCCAGCCACATGCCCGCGTGTGTGCAGTGTGTGTGGATATCACAGTATCACACCATTACTAGTGTGCAGCAGAAAGGAAGCACGCGAGAGCTTGCAGTGAAGCTTGATCAGGCAACCACAGCACTAGACGTGGAGACAGAACGTTGAACATCTAGCGCTGCTTCAACAGCAAGAAATTCCCTGAGAGGACTCCACGTGCTTGCAAGCCTATGGCGCTGACACGTACACGAGCGGCCAGCTGGAGGAGGGTTACTCTCTGAGTGCCATTTCAGTTCAATCAAGTAAAATTGAAGGAAACTTCGGAGCTAATGTACGTACTTCTTGTTTGCTCGAGTAGCCTTAAATTCGTCTAGCACAGACACAGCTTGTAGCGAACAGGCATATCTTTTGCTACACAGCTACCTCCACATGGTGGATCCACCGTCAGAGCTTGTGCAGCCGTCCATCCGATGTATTTCATTTCCAATTTTACATGGATGAGTCTGCTATGATAACAAACAATCTTGAAAACTTAGCATTGTAACATGAGACTTTCAAGTTTTTTTTTAATGTAACTTGAAAAAGAAAAGGATTTTCAGCTTCCATCAAAAGGAACTGTGAACTCTCTCGAGTTACAAGAGTGATCGTTCGTTACGCTTACGCTTATTATTTGGTTATATACAGGCTTCCTGGGCCACGACAAAAAGAATTTTGTGTATGGACCAACAAATACATGTGCCCAGGCCCAGAATGACAAAGGCCGTGAACCCCTATAAATTTGCTCCAAGGCAGCCCAAACGAATTAGTCTGCTTGCTACACACAGGCCCAACCCAAGGTTTTTTTTCCCTCAAAAAATAAGGTACAGATTCCATTTAATAAAGCCGAGGCCGTCCAACTAATCTTTGCACGCAAGAACTTAAAAAAACTTGCATCCGAGAACTAAAAATAACTATTCTTACGCACAACCTTTGAGAAAAACCATCGTTTTCCTTGCACGCATATGATGTAAACTTTTGTAAAAATAACTTCCTCGTTTTCCTTCAAGAGATTCAAACTTTTGTTGTTGATTATTTTTTTTATGATGTAAACTTGAATTGGTTGGATTGGCACTGAAATGTACTCTCTATGATTGACCATAAATAATATATAATATAAAATAAAAGTCAAAATGTAATTCGGAAAACGGTTTCATATCATACCACGTCTTATAAGTTGAAAATAAACAGAATGGGTATACGTATGGACGACGGCAATCATGCTATGGTATCAAATACTACTCTTGACGACGACGAGGTTAATGCATACAACGACGAGGTTAATGCTGCCAGCATGGACGACGAGATGTTGTCGGCATGGACCAGCTTATTGGTGGAGCTAGAATTTAAGCATAGCAGTCTAGCAGGGGTTGTGAACAAAATAAAGTATAATTGACGGTAATGTTATACTCCCTCCGTCTCAGAATACAGTTTCGTTTAGACTTTTTCAGAGTCAAAATTTTTCAACTTTGATCATGAATGACGAAATAATCATAAATACTAATAACATAGAAATGATATTAGTAGATTTACCATGAAACAAACTATCAAAATATGTAATCTTTTCTATTTAAAATAAAATATTTTAAAAATTATTATTGGTCAAAATTGAAAATTTTTGACTTGAAAAAGTCTAAACGAAACTATATTCTGGACGGAGAGAGTATGATTTTGACTAATAGATAACAGATCTTTGGTACGCTCCTTTAGTCCCAGTTCAACTTTGGACTCGAGACTAAAGGTTTGCGTCGACATGGTCCGAAATTGCTGTGGGAGCCACCTACCCTTTTGCCCCGGTTGGTAATACCAACCGAGACTAAAGACTCCGCGTCCAAAGACTGGTGTGGCAGCAATTATTGATGCGGGTTCTTAGTCTCGGACTCGGGTGGTGTTTCCACCGCCGGCGTCCCTTCATCTATCACTTATCTCCTCTATTTTCTCTCCCACTCAATGAACTCATCTCATTCATCTCCTTCTCTCTTCTCTATCTCACTCCTTTCTCTCCCGTGTGCAGTAGAGGTGCGGGCCACCGGCGCGGGGCCGCGGGGAGGCTGCCAGCGCAAGGCCGCTGGGAGGTCGCTCTCGGCGCGTGACTGCGGGAGGTCCCCGGCGCGCGACTGCGGGAGGTCGCCGGCGTGAGGCCGCAGGAGGTCGCCGACATGGTAGCTAGGCCTGCCAGGTAGCGGGGGGCCGGCGACGCGGCAACGACGAGTTCGTGAGTTTGGTTTTTTCGATTTGGATTCGTGTGTTAATCTTTTGTGCGTGAATGAATTAAACTCATGGAGTATGCTATGTGTATGGTGTGAATTGATTTGTATGATTTTTACAATATGAATTAGTGGGAAAACTTGTGTTAATTGTGTGGAGCTCTGATAGAAGTGGAGCTCGAGTGGAAGATTGAACATGTTGGTGGAAATGTATATGTTCTTGGTGGAATTGAACCTGTTGGAGTTGAAACTGGAGTCCGGAGCTGGCAGCAGGCGCTGGCGTGTGCGGACCTTTTTTTTTTCTAAAAAAACGTTTTAGTCCTGGTTGGTAATACCATCCGGGACTGAAGGTCCCTTTTAGTCTTGGTTGCTCACCCGAACTAAAGGGGAAGCCTTTTGTCTCTCACCATGAGTCCCAGTTGGACTTTAGAGCCCTATAATTAATTCTTATCAACCGGGACTAAAGGATGGGACTCTACCGGTGTTTAGTCATATATAATAGGGCATGTTTCACAAGTCTTAATTAACCAAAACAAAATTACTCTGTACATATGTATCAACTTAAAATTAGCTCTACGGTTAGCAGCAATATCATAGACTTCAATACTAATTGATGCAGTCAATTCGTTCATAAAATACTAATTGATGCAGTCAATTCGTTCTCAATACAAAGCACCAAACAATCTTGCGAGAATTCATCTTCCATTGTACATCTAAGACGTATCTTCATTGGTAAAAGTGTCTTTCGATGGCACAGTTGATAGTGGAAGAGTTAATAATGATCTGATTAGATTAAATTAGAAGTTAATAAGTAACTATATGCTATATACATTAAAAATAGAGATAATTTCAACGGGGTCCTTTAACTCTTAACGAGTTCTCATGCAGGTCTGTGAACTTTAAAGTGAGTCATTTGGGTCCAGGATCTAATGAAGAGTGATCATTTGGGTTCATACACGTCCACGCAGACACTTTTCACCTACGTGGCGCGGCCAACGTGGACAAAGATTCTTTACTCTTTTGCATAACCTCTCAGGCTTTTTAGGGTGCGTTTGGTACAGCTGTGGCAGCTCCAGCTGTGGCTGTGTTGGTGGAGCGGATTCTTTGATGAATCTTGTACAGTTTTAGAAAAACGTTTGGCAAAACAGTTTCTCCTAACTGTGTAACGTGGATAAGAGACTGAAATACCCATAATACCCTTCTCTTTTTTCTTTTCCCATCCTTGTTCTTTTTATTTTTCTTTCCAATTTATTATTTCACTCTTTCCTTTATTTTTCTCTTTTCCCCCTCCTTTTCTCCTTCCTTCCTTCCTTATCCGTTCCTCCCTTCTCTTTCTTCCTTCCATCCGATCCCCAAGGTCACCGCGGGTCACGACCCCAGCCGCCTGCGTCCCTCTCCGACGGCGCCCTCCCCCGGTGGCGAAATCGGCCTCCCTCGCGCCGCCGTCAAGCTCCCCGGGCCGGAGCCATGGAGGTGCCCTGCGCGGAGCTCTCGGCCGGCCATGGAGGCGGCCCGGGCGGAGCTCGCCGGCCAGCCGTGGAGGCGTCAGTGGCCGACTCGCGCCAGCTCCCCGACTGCGGCGGCCTCTCCCGCCGGCCCTCGCCGGCGCCCTCCCCCTGCGCTGCCTTGATCTCGTCGGGGCCGTCCTCCAGCTCCATCGCGGCCTACCTCGACCTCACCGGCGCCGCCGTCCTCGAGCCCTGCCGCGAGCGCACCGCCGTCCTCGAGCCTCCACCGTGGCCACGCCGGTGCGTCCATCTCCCTCGCCCTCCAGCCTCGTTCCCAGGTCCCTCCCGAGGGAAAAGGACGGAAAGTCCGGACGAAGCTGCAGACGGAGCGGGGGAAGCCAGTGTTTTGCAGCTTCGCCCCACCAAAACGGCTATAGAGAGGAAGGTTGGGAAGCGATTCTGGTGTGGAGCTTTTTTTGGACCGTTTGGTAGAGCTTCATTAAAAACAGATTCAGAAGCTCCTCGAGAATCTCTACCAAACGAACCCTTAATGTTTGCTCCGGGTGCTTGGTTTGTTTAACTCGCACGAGGGAGGGGATTCGCCGGTGGCGGCCTCTGCCGGCCGGAGACTGGCTCCACTCGGTCGGTCTTGGCTGCAGAGCCCGTGGAGGGGCCTAATTGGCCTGCGCCACTCATCAGGACGTGGTACAGAGCTGAGCGCGACGCACAGCACGGGGCGCGCATAAGCCGAACAGAAATGGCGGTGCCGACTGTGCTCCGGCGTCCAGGGCGACGAGAGCGCGTGAGCACGAGGGAGGAAGGGGATGCTTACCCGCGTGCTTCAATTTGGAGGGGGTATCTCGGAGCGACGGCTCGACGAGAGCTCGGTCCCGGCGGCAATGGTGGACAGGGGCGGGCGTGGTGTTGGGGTTGAGGAACACCCAAGTTGGCAGAGGGGAAACGAAGAGAGGTGGATGGCGGGATGTTAGGTGCGAGGAATCGAGGGCAAGTGTGGTGTGTGGCTGGAACTTTGGGGTGGTGACGGAGTTGGCTATGGACGGCAATGGTGGTCGGCTCGCGCTCGATTGGTGGACTGTTATGGTGCTCGGTGCCGCCGCAAGCCCTCCTCATCGTGCTCCACGCCGCCGCAGCATTTCACAGCCGTCGTCATCGTCCTCCACCACCAATGCCAGCGCGTCCGCCACCCGCCGTCACCGTCCCACCCGCTCTACTTCCTGAGGCTCGCCGCCACGAACGGCAGCGCGTCTGCCGCCATGTACCGTGCCCGCCGGCGAGTTGGCTGCCGGCCAGTGGCTGCGGCGTCGTGCTCGCTGGCTCGCTGGCGAGGAGCCCAACCTTACGCTTGGGCTCTAAATTAATGTAGGTATCTTTTGCAAATTGTTGCCACGCTGTCAGGGCCATGTAGACAAAAAGTGCCTGCGTGGACGTCTATGGACCGAAATGACCACTCTTCATTAGATTTTGGACCCAAATGACCCACTTTAAAGTTCACGGAACTGCATGAGAACTCCCTAAAAGTTAAAGAACTCACAGTGAAATTATCTCTTAAAAATATATTAGAGTGATTAGAAAAGCATTAGGCCAGTCTCAGTGGTTGTTTCACGAGCACCATTACCAAGAGAGCCACATCAACTTTTCAATGGAATGAAATTGACACTCTCAGTGCACAGTTTCACTGCACAATTTCATAGGCATGGGACTCCATTTAATTTTCGAAATGTGTTGTGATCAGGTGTACCATTGTCATTGTGTAGCCTTTTAGAATAGTAGATCATGATTCAGTCACAACAATAAGCAGATGTTTAACGTACACAAATAATAGAGTACCTAAGTTTGTACATTAATAAACTAATAGCATGCTTACAATTCTATAAGAATAGCAATGTTGTCGGGGACAGCCATAGGGGTCCCCTAACTATGGGGGAGATTACACTTCCTAAAAAATTGACACAAAACCACAAAAACACTCCTCAAACCGGCCCCAGCCTGAATACGAATAAAGCCCACGGCCCAGCAACCTCCATGGCCCATCAAACCGCCGTCCCCGGCCGCCCTCGAGCGAACCTCCGCCTCGCTCGAGGGTCGAACGCCGCGCGGCAAAACCTCGCCTCGCTCGAGGGCGCGGCGCCCCTCGAGCGAGTCTCCGCCTCGCTCGATGCCTCCCCTCGACCCGTGGCGCGTCACCTGCTCCCCCCGACCGGAGCATTAAATGCCCTGACACGCCGCGGGCGCCCGGGTCAAAAGACGAATCCCCGCCACGCCGATCTCCTGACACCGCCTGGGAATCTGATCCCGACGCTGTTCAAGCAACTCACCACTGTGCGGCCATCCCCGGAGCTGTACAGGTGTTGTGCGGGATGGCCGGTATCATTCTTCGACACTGTGCCACCCCCTCCCGTCCTTCCTTCCCGCCATACCCCTCGAAAAGGGATGGCAACACCCTCGAGGGGCGTACGGCCGCCGCCGTGACGCACGCCCATGACGGTGCCGTAGCGCAGGGTAGGCAGAGCACGTTCCCCCTGTCACCTCCGGCGCTGTAAGGTCATCCCCAGCCCTGTGCCACCATCCCGGGCACTGTGGAACCATCCCCGGTGCTGAAGAGCCCTGTTCCGATGGGACACCAACACGCCGGCCCCTGTGTGGCATGGGCGCTCCCGCCATCGAGGCCCTCAAAAGGGCATGAGGCACCCTCGAAAGGTGTATGGACTGCGAGCAGGCGCTCACACTGACCGGCGCCGCCGTACGAGCGGCGTGCGCCGCGTCCCCTCCACCAACTCCGGCGCTGCCCAGCCATCCCGGGCGCTATGCAACTGACCCGGGGGCTGTGCGGCCATCCCCAGCGCTGTGCGGACAGCCCGTCGTTGTGGAACCATGCCCGACGCTGTGGAGCCCCATTCCGAAGGGGCGCCACCACGCTGAGCCCTGTGCAGCGCAGGCACCCTCGTCAGCGAGACCCTCGAATTGATGTACGAATGACAGCCAGACATGAACACCGGATGAACTACCCTCGAAGCTGCTCCCCGGCGAGTACAAAGCTGCCACGACACCCGCAAGTACTAAGAGTCGTCAGGACACCGTCAGATCACAAGCGCGGTATACCAGTACTATAATACTGTGCAATACCCCATGCAGCACGTTTTGTAAGCCACCACTCCTTGGTCTATAAAAGTAGGAGGTGGTCGCCCGGCCGCAAGGGGGGGACGATCGGCATTACTTCTCACCCACGCTCACTCACTCGCTCATTCCCTTGATATTGGCACTCTGCCTCAATCATCTAGCAGGGACTTGCAGGCTTTTCCTCCTCTCCCGCCTAGCTTGTAGCCCCCCTCTACAGGCACCACGGTGCATTGCAATACAGCACTCAAGCGCAACCTGCTGGACGTACGGCCTCACGGCCGGAACCAGGATAAACCCGTGTCCCCGCATTGCTTAGCACCGGCCATCGAGAGACCGATCACAGCGCATTTCACTAGTTAGTGTCGGGACTAATCTTAACACCGACAGTTGGCGCACCAGGTAGGGGGCTCGCACTGTGATCGACCCCTCACCAGAAGTCTCGATGGTGATTCGCACCAAGATGACGTCCCAGAGGTACGCCATGGGCAGCTCGGACCCTTTCCCTGCCGGATTCAAAATCCAGTTTGGGAGTCTGAACTTTCAGGCTACGGGGAACGGCTACCACATGCACCTTACCAATCGGGATGAACTCCACCCGTGAAGGTCAACCGGGCCGGGCCCGATCCCCGCCACGCCGACGACCGACGTCCCGGCGCCGAAACCCACGACGGCGGTTGCCTCGACGTCTCGACGCCGCAAACGCCCGGGTCAGTGCTCACGTCAGGCGCGCACGGAGCGGCGCCGGGCAGCACGCGACGCGGCCCAGAGCGACGCACCACCGCCGAGCGACACGACGGCGCACCCTGCAGGGGAGCGCGCGGCCACGGGGCCGCAGTTCCCCCACTGGATGCGCAACTCCGCCGCAACGTACGCCTCATCCGCCAGCAACGACATGGCCGCATACGAGGATCTCCCGGGCCATCACCTGCTGTCAGTCCGGAACCTCATCGCCATGACCAATGACGAGTCGTACCACGGCTCGGCCAGCGAACTGCCGCCCGCGACCTCGCACGGCTACGCGGAGTGGGACTTCTCCGGCGTACCAGACCCCGTGGTGTTCCGGCGGTTCCTCGACGCCGCGGACTACTGGTTCGGCTGCTCCGAGACTCCAGCGAAGGGAGCTACGATCCCACACGCGAGTGCTTCGTTGTCGCCATCAACGAGCACGCTGACGGCGCAAACGGAGCAAGCGACGGGGATGCGGCCCAGCACCCAGAGCCAAATCCGCCACCGGCCCCACCAGCGGGCAATGCAGATATTAATGCGCAGCTGGCCCAGGCACGCGAGCTCGAGGCGAAGCTCGCAGAGGAGTACCGGCAGGTGCGGCTCTTCCGCGCCACCATCGCAGGGGATGCCTCAGCGCGCGGCGAACGCGCCCGGGAAGCCGGGAGGCAGGCCCGTGAACGCATCAACACCGACTTCAACGTCGACGATCCGCACACGCCACCACGAGCCAGCCAAAAGCTCGTCGCGGCAGCGACGCTGCTTCGGGCCATGCCCGAGCCGTCGACGCCCGAGGCACGCTACCTACGCCGCGAGGCGCAGGCCCTCATCGAGGAGGTGGCCGTGCTGCAAGCTGAGAGCTCCGCATCCCGCATGCGCAACCAGTCCAGTGCGCGAGGCGGCAGCAGCGCACACGACCAAGAAGCGTCCGTCCACGCGGATGGCGCGGCAGGACAGCCAGCGAACCGGGGCAGGACGCCTGTCAGGGAGCGGATCCTCGACACGCGCGGCCAGGCCTGAGATGGTGATGCTCGCAACATCCCGAACGCCAAGAGAAGGGGCGACGCGGAGGCAAGAACGGCAGCGGGCTACCACCCTCGACGTGGTGGTCGCTATGACAGCCGGGAGATCCGCACGGCGAACATCCCCCAGCGCTTCCGCCAGCCCACCACCATCACCAAGTACACGGGGGAGACGGACCCTCGAGTCTGGCTCAACGACTACCGCCTGGCTTGCCAGCTGAGCGGCGCCACCAGCGATGCGGTGATCATCCGCAATCTACCGCTACATCTTGCGGATTCAGCCCGGACGTGGCTCGAACATCTGCCAGCCAGCCAGATCCACGGCTGGGACGACCTGGTCCGCACTTTCGTGGGGAACTTCCAGGGCACGTACGTGCGCCCCGGGAACTCCAGGGACCTGCGGGGGTACACCCAGAAACCCGGCGAGTCGCTCCGGGACTTCATACGGCGCTTTTCCAAGCGCTGTACCGAGCTCCCGAGCGTTGCCTAGTCGGAAATCGTGCATGCCTTCCTTGAGGGCACGACCTGCCGGGACCTCGTGCGCGAGCTCGGGAGGAGCCCGCCGGTCGACTCCAACGAGCTATTCGACATCGCCACCATCTTCGCTTCTGGAGAAGAGGCGGTGGGGGCGATCTTCGATGGCAAAAAGGGCAAACGTGTGGACGACGCGCCCACGGAGGGTAGCAAGTCCAAGGAACCCGCGAAGAAGCAGAAGCGGGGCAAAAAGGGCAAGAAGCCCCCTCGTGACGCACGCGCGCAGGGACGCGGCGAGGATGACGACGAAGCCCTCGCAGTCGACCCTGCACATAAGGGTCCTCGAGGCCCCCCTCGAGGCCCCGGCGTGTTTGACGACATGCTGAAGAAGCCCTGCCCGTACCACAAGACCCCGGTCAACCACACCCTCGAGCAATGCGACATGCTCAAGAAGTACTACAGTCATGTCGCCGCGAAGGAGGACGAGGCCAAGAAGGATGGGGGTGACGGAGGCGCCGATGGTTTCCCCGCAGTGGAGAACATCTTCCTCATCTTCGGGGGGCAGACGGTGGACATGTCCACCAGTCGACGCAAGCACGAGCGGCATGAAGTTCTCACCGCCGAGAAGGCCCCTCCTTCCTTCCTCGACTGGTCGGAGGAGGCCATCACCTTCAGCCGCAAGGACCACCCGAACCGCATCCCCAACCCGGGCCAGTACCCGTTGGTCATCGACCCCATCATCGGCAATTCACGATTCTCCAAGGTGCTAATGGACGGCGGCAGCAGCCTCAACATCCTGTACGCACATACCCTGCGATTGATGGGGATCAGTCTGGATCAGCTGCGGCCCAGCACGACGCCGTTCCATGGCGTCGCGCCAGGCAAACGAGTCCAACCCCTCGGGCAGATCGACCTACCGGTCTGGTTCGGCACGCCAGACAATTTCCGCAAGGAGACCCTCACCTTCGAGGTGGCGGGGTTTCGGGGCGCATACCACGCCATCCTCGGGCGTCCGTGCTACGCCAAGTTCATGGCGGTCCCAAACTACACCTACCTCAAGATGAAGATGCCGGGGCCAAAAGGCGTCATCTCCGTGGGCTCGTCGATCGAGCACGCATTCGACTGCGACGTCGAGTGCGTCGAGCACGCCGAGGCACTCGCACTGGACGAGTCGCTCATCGCGGATATGGAGAAGCTGGCCAATGCGGGCCTCGACTCCCCCACGAAACATGCGGGTAGCTTCGAGGCTGCCGAGCAAACCAAGGAGGTACCCCTCGACGCCGCCGCCCCTGAGGGCAAGGTGTTGAGGGTCAGTTCCACCCTCGACCCGAAATAGGAAGTGGTGCTCGTCGACTTTCTCTGTGCCAACGCAGACATCTTCGCGTGGAGCCCCTCGGACATGCCGGGCATTCCGAGGGAGGTCGCCGAGTACTCCCTTGACATCCTACCTCACTCCAGAGCTGTGCAACAGCGCCTGCGACGCTTTGACGAAGAAAGGCGCCGGGCGATTGGAGTGGAGCTACGAAGGCTCCTGGAGGCCAGATTCATCAAGGAGGTGTTCCACCCCGAGTGGCTTGCTAACCCCGTATTAGTTAAGAAAAAGAATGGGAAGTGGCGGATGTGTGTAGATTACACCGGGCTAAATAAAGCATGTCCTAAGGTTCCTTTTCCTTTACCACGAATCGATCAAATTGTGGATTCCACTGCGGGATGTGAGCTCTTGTGTTTCCTTGATGCCTATTCGAGTTACCACCAAATAAAGATGAAGGAGTCCGACCAACTCGCGACTTCTTTCATCACGCCATTCGGCATGTTTTGCTACGTAACAATGCCATTTGGTCTTCGAAACGCTGGGGCTACATACCAGCGATGTAGGCAACACGTTTTCAGGGACCACATCGGGCGGACCGTTGAGGCGTACGTAGATGACATTATCATCAAAACCAGGAAGGCGGACGACCTGGTTAATGATTTGCATGTTACGTTCAATTGCTTGCGGGCCAACGGGGTCAAGCTGAATCCCGAAAAATGCATCTTTGGGGTGCCGCGCGGCATGCTATTGGGTTTCATAGTCTCCCAGCGGGGCATCGAGCCCAACCCCGAGAAGGTCTCGGCCCTCGAGCGGATGGGGCCAATTCGAGACCTAAAGGGGGTGCAGAAGGTATTGGGTTGTCTGGCCGCTTTGAGCCGCTTCATCTCACGCCTCGGCGAAAAAGGCCTGCCCCTCTACCGACTCCTGAAGAAGCACGAGCGCTTTTCCTGGACCGTCGAGGCCCAGGAAGCCCTTGACAAGCTGAAAACAACGCTTGCACACGCGCCGATCCTCACGCCGCCTCAAGACGGCGAACCTCTGTATATTTACGTCGCGGCAACCACCCAGGTGGTCAGCGTGGTCATCGTGGTCGAGAGAACAGAGGAGGGCCACGCCCTACCAGTCCAAAGGCCGGTATACTACATCAGCGAGGTGCTATCCGAGACCAAAGCGCGGTACCCTCAAATCCAGAAGCTGCTTTCCACGGTGGTACTCGCACGGCGCAAGCTGCGGCACTACTTCGAGGCCCACCCGGTCACTCTGGTCTCATCGTTCCCGCTGGGGGAGATAATCCGCAACCCGGATGCCTCAGGTAGAATCGCGAAGTGGTCCGTGGAACTAATGGGGGAAACTCTCACCTACGCGCCGCGCAAGGCGATCAAATCCCAAATTCTTGCAGACTTCGTCGCTGAATGGACAGACACTCAATTGCCCCCATTACAGATCCAAGCCGAGTGTTGGACCCTCTACTTCGACGGGTCGGTGATGAAAACCGGAGCGGGCGCGGCCTGCTTTTCATTTCGCCCCTCGGAGAGCATATGAGGTACGTGGTGCGCTTGCACTTCCCCGCGTCAAACAACATGGCGGAGTACGAGGCACTCCTTTGTGGCCTCCGAATCGCCATCGAGACTGGTATCAAACGCCTCGACGTCAGGGGAGATTCACAGCTTGTGATAGATCAAGTCATGAAGAACGCGAGCTGCCACGATGAGAAGATGGAAGCGTACTGCAATGCCGTGCGTGCACTTGAGGACAAGTTCTACGACGTCGAGCTCAACCACGTCCCCCGCAAGTACAACGAGGAGGCGGACGAGCTGGCGAAGATTGCCTCGGGGCGAATAACCGTTCCTCCGAACGTCTTTTTGCGCGACCTTGCCAAGCCCTCCGTCGATCTTAGCAAAGCCTCGCCGAGTCCGGAAGAACCCTCGGGGGCTCCCTTGAATCCAGCGGGTGCAGAACCCATGGAAGAGGACCCCTCGAACGAGGAATTCGTACTCTCTTTACTCGAGGGGTACGGGGATGACGAAGCCGAGGCCATGGAAATCGATACGGCCCTCCCCGCGGAAGACTGGCGAAGCAAGTACCTCGCCTGGATCGATCGAGGGGAGCTACCCTCGGATCGGACCGAGGCGAGGCGCATCGCCAAAAAGGCCAAGTCATTCACCGTGATTGGCGGCGAGCTGTACAAGCACGCCGCATCAGGGATCCTACAACGGTGTATCCCCCTCCCTGAAGGTCGCGAGTTGGTACGGGATATCCACGCAGGCGTATGCGGCCACCACGCAGCGCCGCGCACCCTTGTGGGCAACGCGTTCCGCCAGGGCTTCTATTGGCCTACGGCGGTCGCCGAAGCCAACGAAGTCGTGCGCACCTGTGAAGGATGCCAGTTCTACGCCCGCAAGACCCACCTCTCGGCTCACGCCCTCCAGACCATACCTATTACGTGGCCGTTCGCCGTGTGGGGATTAGACATCGTCGGGCCCCTGCGGAAGGCGCCCGGGGGCTACACGCATCTGTTGGTCGCAATCGACAAATTCTCGAAGTGGATCGAGGCGCGCCCCATTACCAACCTTAGATCCGAACAAGCCGTGTCATTCTTCACCGACATCGTCCACAGATTCGGGGTGCCGAACTCCATCATTACCGACAATGGCACCCAATTCACCGGTAGGAAATTCCTGGAGTTCTGCGACAACTACCACATCCGCGTGGATTGGGCAGCCGTCGCGCACCCGCAGACCAACGGCCAAGTTGAGCGTGCCAACTGCATGATTCTACAAGGCCTCAAGCCTAGGATCTTCGACAGACTGAGCAAGTTTGGTCGAAAGTGGATTCAAGAGCTACGGTCGGTCATTTGGAGCCTCAGGACCACCCCGAGCAGAGCCACGGGATTCACGCCATTCTTCCTCATCTATGGCGCGGAGGCCGTCCTCCCCACAGACTTGGAATACGGATCGCCCAGGCTCAGGGCCTATCAAGAAAACTCGAACCAGCAGGCTCGCGAAGACTTGTTGGATCGAGTAGACGAAGCCCGCGATGTGGCAATAATGCACTCGGCGAGATACCAGCAAGCACTCCGGCGACACCAAGCCCAGAAAATCCGACGCCGTGACTTCAGCGAGGGCGACCTAGTGCTGAGGCTACGACAAGACAATCGAGGCCGACACAAGCTATCGCCGCCATGGGAAGGGCCCTATATCGTCGTCGAGGTGCTCAAGCCCGGCACATACAAGCTTGCAAACGGGCAGGGCGAAGTCTTCACCAATGCTTGGAACATCCAACAGCTACGTCGCTTTTACCCTTAAAAAGTTCCAAGTCGATTTGTGCATATCCGACGCCTCAGTCGGTTGTATATACGTTAAGATTGTGAATAAATTCAAGGGTGATTCGGCTTTCCCCTAAAACCAAGTCCCCCTCGGGGGCTACTACGGGGGGCACCCCCCCTAAACGGTCCCATTTTTTCGCAAAAATCTTTCTTCCAAAAATACTAAGTATGTCTCAACCCGGGAGTTTGGACAGAAAGAAGCAGGGCGCGAGTGGCCAAAAGGTAAAGACGGGTGAGTTAAGAACGGCCCACGCCTCCAGCAGGATACGGCTTCTCCTCCTCACCACTTTACCTTCAGGCTGCTCGCGAAAACGATCGATCCCAGCTGAAATTTGCCTAAGCAACGGGAAAGGCCATAACGGCATAAATGAAACGAGTCGTACTTAACTTACAAACATCAAAAGTGAATTGTCTTGTTACAAAAGCCACCTGGCTCAAATTCTAACCGCAATCTAAGGGCCTCAGCGCCCGACTACTTTCAGGGCTTGAGGGGACCCGCGGGAGGAGCGTTCGGGAAGAGGTCCTCCTCAAAGGCATCGGCGAGGTCCGCAGCAGCGTTCGCGGCAGCAGCGTCGAGGCGGTTCACGGCGGCCTGCGCCCCGTCGTCATCAAGATCGTCCGCGACGATGTAGCCCGTGGCCAGCGCCGCAAGGTCAACAACGTAGTGCGACTGCACCACGCCGAGGGTCTTCCGGATGCTGAGGCGGAGGGTGCCCTTCATGCGCTCAGCGACGCGACTGCCCAGAGCCTGAAGGCGACTCGCCACCGAGCTCCCCGACAGACCGGTACCCTCGTCAATGCTCTGGCACGCTTCGAGGGCCGCCTGCTCCAGAAGTCCCAAATCCTGCTGGGATGAATTGTAGGCCGTCTGGAGCACTCCCACCTGCGTCGCTGACTCCCCCAGGGCTTTCCGCAAACCTGAGAGGAAAAAGGGTAAGTCGAGAGCGGATCTCGGCAAACCTGATCAGGAAACAAAGGGCCGGGGCGGCAACTCACCCTCGACCAGCTTTATCTCCTTCTCGAGATCTGTACGCACGGCTTCGGCTTCCTGCTGCAGCTGCCGGACCGAAGCGTCCCTCTCCGCGCTGGCAGTCCTCAAGGCCTCGACGGCGACGCCCCCGTGGACCAGCTCCCCGGTGAGCCGCTCGATGTCCACCTCTCGGAGTTGAAGCGCAGCCCTGGCCCCCATCAGCGTGGTACGCTCCTGGTGGAGCTGGGACTATGCCTCCTCCCGCGCCGAGCGTTTCTGCTGGAGGGCGGACCGAGCGTCCTCGAGCGCGGCTCGCTCCTACTGGAGCTGAGTCTCCACCTGCGCCCGCGCGCTGCGCTCCTGTTGGAGTCGATCCTCCGCCCCGGCGAGCGCCGTGACCTTCTCCTGCAGGGCAGCACCCAGCTTCTCGTCCTCCTGGGCCTTCTACTCAGCCTGGGTCTGCCAGGACCGCGCCCCCTCGAGGGTCGTGCGATCCTGCAGGAGTTGAGCCTGCGCCTCGGCAAGGGCTGTCTCCTTCTGCGCTAGCGAGGTCTGTGCCTCGACCAGGGCGTCACGTGCCCTCTGCAGCTCGCTGCTTGCCGTCGACAGCGCCCCCTCCATCTCCTGGAGCGCGGCCTTCACTTCCTCAGCCTCCCTGGCTTTTTCTGCCACCAAGGTACGCTGGTCGGTGTAGGCGTCCTCCACGCCCATGAGCCTGTACTCCAGCCAACCGTTGTCTTCCCGCAAGGCCTCCACCATGGCATCCAGGGACTCGTACTGTTCCCGGTACCAATCGAGGTCAGAGCTCAGCTCGGCGATGCGGTTGAGCCTCTCGCCCACCTGGCCCTGCAGCTCCTACGGGTAGTAATGGGAAGGCGAGGAAGGGGATAAGTCAGAAACGCTCAAACAAGAAAGGCGGGGGAGCAAGTGACGGTCAGACGGAGGTTCTTACCTGAAAGAGTTGGAGCGACCTGCCTCTGTGGAGCCGGAGCGCCTCGGTCAGAGCAGTATTGAGCGAGGCGCCGTGAGCACGGAATTCCTGCCATAGCACCCTCTCAGCCCTCGCCTCCTCGATCAGACTCCCCGGCACCCCGGGGAGACGGAGCCTTCGCTCCCACTGCGGCACGTCACCTTTCGGACGTTGGGGGTGCGGCACCGGATGTCGACACCCCGGCACCAGGCGCCGGCTGCTGCGGCATCAGGCAGCCGTCGGACCGCACCACCAGTACCCCGGGCGCGGGCCCGGGGGCTGATCCGACTGCTACCCCTGTCAGACCCCCGCTGGGGGTGCAACCACCATCGGCAGGGGCCTCGGCCGCCACACGGACCCCGACCCCTTGGCTCGCCGTGCGAGCCCGCTCTCGCCCTTGCCGAGCACCACGGGTCACCGTCGCTTCCTCCACCGCAGCTTCCTCCCGCTGCCGTGGCCGCGGCCGTGGCACGCGACGCCTCACCCGTCGCCACTGTGCCCGCCGCTGCCCGCGGCGTCCTCTCCGAGCGAGGCCCCGTCACCCGCGGCACCCCCAGCTTGAGCGCCTTAACAGGCGGGAGTGGCGGGCGACGCCCTGTCAACGGGTAAGAGGAAATGTGAGTGACCGCGTCATGATATCAAGAACACGGGGGGAGGAACGCAATGCACCTTAAACTGGAGAAACCCCGCTTGCGCTTCCTCGAGGGCTCGGGAGGCGCCGCCTCAGCGCCTGTCGACGCCCTCGGCGGCGATCCTCCGACGGGCGGTACCGCGCTCGCCTCAGGGGTAGGCTCCGTGGTGACCCCCTCGACCCCTGGTGACGGGGGCGGCGCAGGTTCCCACCTATCGGAGGTGGTCCGCCCCCCCTCGCTCTCTTCCTCGTCCGAAGATGAGTTCACCGGCTCTGGCGGAGGGGAGAGGCCCTGCTGCTCCCGCAGCCGGTAGTCCTCGTTGTATCTATCGAGGCGCTCCTGCCTCCTGATCCTCTTCTCCTTCGTTCGGGCTGCCCGGTCCTGCTCCCTCTGCTGCCTGGCGCGGTTGTCGGTCTGCGACCGAGGCGTCGGCGGTTCCGACGTGGTGACATTGACGCCCACCCCCTGTCGCCAGCAGCCACCGTTAGGCCAAACACGGAGATAAGGAGAGCAAAAGGTGAAGGGATGGTACTCACCTGACCAGCGTCGGGGAGCATCGCAAACGACCACAGGTCGTCGTCGCTGTTCCGCACCACCTTGAGGTTCACCGCGCGCCTCGCCCGCGTGGCCGCGTACCCTCGGGCGAGCGGCTCCTCCAGCAACCGCGAACGCGCCAAGGACACGGGGTTGGCCGCCTCACTCATCTCAAAGATGAGGAGTTCCCTCTCCATGAGGGGAATGATCCGCCGGTGATGGAAGTTGGCGATGGCGGACGCTGTCGTCAGCCCGGCGTCCGCCAACTGGCTTATGGCATTGGTAAGAGGCTCGAGCTTCCTCTGCCTTGCCGGGGGCGACACCCCGTATGTCCACGAGCCGGGCCTCTCCTTCAGCACCTTCCCGGTGTACGGCGGAAGGCCGACGCCGTCGTTGTGGAGGTAGAACCACCCGTTCTCCCAATCGGAGTTGTTCGACGTCATCGTGCATGGCAGGTACAGTTCCCTCCGGAGGTTGCGCACCGAGAGTGTGAGGCCACCGGCGCGAACCACTCGGCGTGTCTTCTTCTCCCCCGTGGCGAGTGTGTGGAGCTCGCCGCGGAAGAGATGGACCCACAGGTCCCAATGCACCAGGATTCCCAAGAATCCCTCGCAGACGGCGACGAAAGAGGCCGCCTGCGAGATGGTGTTGGGGGCGAAGTTGTGGAGCTCCACCCCGTAATGATGGCACAGCCCCCGCATGAACTTGCTCGCGGGGGCGTTGAAGCCGCGTTCGTGCAGCCGCAGGAAGCTGACGACGTAGCCCGGCGGAGGGTTCGGCTCCCTGTCCGACGGCGGCGGGACCATCCACGCCGGATTCGGGCCGTCGCCGGCCGGCGTCAACTGACCGCCGAGCACCAGCGCCTCCAGCGACCGCCGATCCACCGTCGACCGGGGCCACGGGAACGCATCCAGCACTCGAATCGAAGACATGGCGGGAAAGGCGGAGGAGCTCGGGTGGTTACGGGAACGGAAGGGCGCCGACGGATCCGGGGCGGCGAGGCGCACGGCGCAGAGGAAGATGAAGTGTGGGGAATGCGTGTGAATGGCAGAGGTAAGGTGTTCCTCCCCTGTTCTCCCCGCATTTTTTAGAATCGGAAGGGGCGGAGTCCCCGGGAACACCGCGCGCGGCGACAGTTAATGCGGGCGACACCCCGCGTCGCTGACGGCCGGGCCCCGCCGTGCCAAAACGGCCGCGCACACGCGCACGTGCCATGATTACCGCGCAGTAACCCAGGGGACGCAGCGCCCCGTCCCATCGCCTCTCCACGTCGCCCACATCGCACTGCCTGAAAAGGAGCGCCCACTCCGCACGACCCGCGCCATGTCGCACCGCCGTTCGTTAAAAACGGGGGTTCCTTCTCGCGTAGGGATAGCCCCCCGTGAAGCTCGAACCGAGAATTCGAGGGCCGACCCCTCGACGGGACACGATTGACGCCCCGATCCAAAGCAGGTTGTGGCCGCAAGGGCCACGGCCTGTCGATATGCCCTCGATCTGGGGATTTACTGGCCTGCACGGCTATACTGATCAGCGGCTCGAGGCCCAGCCCGCAGAGGGAACGGTGGGCACCGCAGATGCCCCTCGATCTGGGGATTTACTGGCCTGCACGGCTATACTGATTAGCGGCTCGAGGCCCAGCCCGCAGAGGGAACGGTGGGCGCCGCAGATGCCCCTCGATCTGGGGATTTACTGATCAGTGGCTCGAAGCTCAACTCGATGGCAGTTCGGTGAGTGCCACAGATCGACCAAGACGGGGGCACCTGGTGCCACCCCGCAAAGGCCCTACTAATCAGAGGTACGGAGCCCGACCCCCGGCGGGTTCGAACAGGCGCCTCAGATTAACAGAGTCAGGGACGACCAGGGCGTGCGCGATCGAGCCGGTCCTCGAACTCAAAGGTTCGGGGGCGCCCCATAGTTCGTGTTCAAGGCCGAACGAGGGCAGCTAGTCGAGGGATCCCATCGAGGGAGAGCTTTCGCGCCCTCGGTCCTAATCGAACGGGACCGAGCCCTGCCTAGCATACCCACGTAAGTGCTCTCATGGACGTGTCTCCGGACCACGAGCCGACCCTTATCGAACGGGGCACTGACGTCCACTTGAATTACCCGTCAACAGCTCAACGAGGGATCCATGACTCGCGGCCCGTTCGATGGGAAGCATGGATCACCTCACCCCCTCCCCCCTGCGGAAGGGCGGCGAAGGGCGCACAAATAAGTCGAAGAGTTTACCCTGATCGTCCCGTGTGGGCCCGGGCTCAGGGGCTCATCGCACGGCTACACCTCCCGGACGTGTCTGACAAAAGTCACATTCCCCCGCTCCTTCGAGGGCAGCGAGCGAACACCCCGGGACTCGTCCCGGGCAGGGTTAACACCGTTCCGCACGCGTAAGATCGCCGAGGCCGGATGAAATATCGCCGAAGCCGGCTGAAACAAACGCCTCATGGATTGGCAGCTCAGCATAAAAACCTTGCACGAGTGTGCACACTCCTCCAAGGCTTCGGTGGCTACACCCGCGGTTGCGCTAGCGCGCCCCCACGGAACGTCATACACATCCAGAAGGGAAGAAAGTCCTAACAGAGAGCTTCAGCCTTTGCGGGTCCCTCCGGATACCTCTGCAAAGGCTCGGGGGCTACTGTCGGGGACAGCCATAGGGGTCCCCTAACTACGGGGGAGATTACACTTCCTAAAAAATTGACACAAAACCACAAAACACTCCCCAAACCGGCCCAAGCCCGAATACGAATAAAGCCCACGGCCCAGCAACCTCCATGGCCCATCAAACCGCCGTCCCCGGCCGCCCTCGAGCGAACCTCCGCCTCGCTCGAGGGTCGAACGCCGCGCGGCAAAACCTCGCCTCGCTCGAGGGCGCGGCGCCCCTCGAGCGAGTCTCCGCCTCGCTCGATGCCTCCCCTCGACCCGTGGCGCCACACCTGCTCCCCCCGACCGGAGTATTAAATGCCCTGACACGCCGCGGGCGCCCGGGTCAAAAGACGAATCCCGGGTCACGACCGGAACCAGGATAAACCCGTTTCCCCGCATTGCTTAGCACCGGCCATCGAGAGACCGATCACAGCGCATTTCACTAGTTAGTGTCGGGACTAATCTCAACACCGACAAATGTAATTTTTTATTTCCTTTTCTTTCCAAAAGGACTTTTGTGTGGTTTCTATCTCTAGTGATGGCGGTTCTGTAAAAGTGCATACGATATTTTGGACGCAAGGATAGAATCGATCTCATCCTCATCTTCTCTGCTCCCTGTACTATGGCTTCTCTCGCCCCCGTCTCTCTCTTCTTTCTTCCTCCGTCTGCTCTCTCTCGCACGCAAAATTGCTGCAGCAGTGCAGAGTGCAGACATGCAACGCCGCTTGCTGAAGCAGAGCGGCGGTGGGAATGGCCGCTTGCGGTGTAGCCCCGAAACTGGCAATCTGGAGAATCCTGCAGCGCTGCCGGCGGAGGAGTGGTAGCGTTGGGAGAAAAAGATGCGCGGGAGAGCTGGGGCGAGTGGGGGAGAAGGCGTGGGAGAGGAGGGATCGGTGCAAGCGGATCCTGCCATGAAACGATTACGGTCTCAGTGCGTGTTTCAAACAATTTCACCCTACTAGGTAAGAGTGCTCATGCGGTGTCGTGGGGATGAAACGCAAATGTTCTCTCTCCTATTGATTAGGGTGCCAAATCAACAACTATGCTGATGTGTCATACTAATTAATGTTCATGAAATACCTCATGAAACTGCATTGAGACTGGCCTTAGGGTGTCAGGCACCCCAGCCCCCCTTCCCTCCGCCCATCCGCTTACTGTCAAGCTTGACGGGTGCCTTTCCAATGCAAGTTTGTGATAGTACACTAGGCCCGGTTTAGTTCTCAAATATTTCACCAACTATCGGTCACATCAATCTCCGTACACTAATTAAGAGTATTAAATGTGAATTAATGACAAAACTCATTCCACAACTCCTACCTTAATTTTCGAGACGAATCTAACAAGTCTAATTATGTCATGATTAAACTACGTCGTGCTACAGTAACCAATCTCTAATGACGGATTAATGGTTTCGTCTCGGGATTTCCCGTCATCTATGTAATTAATCTTGTAAGTAGTCTACGTTTATTGCATTAATAAACCTTGAAAGTGACTCCTAAATTTTAAACAGGACCGGATGTGTTTGATTCTAGGGATTAAATTTTAATTTTTGTCACATGGTTGAATCCTAATTATGGATGTTAAATACAATATAATTACAAAATTAATTACGCAATTTTGTGAGATGAATCTATTAAATTTAATTAGTTCATGGTTTAGTAAATATGTGTAAATATGTGATGATGATGATTTAATTAAACTTACTAAATTCATCTCGCGATAAATTCTATCTATGAAATTATTTTTATAAGACTGTCTCCAGCGGATGCTGGATCCGCGACTGCATCTTCAAACTGGGGAAGGATTCCGCACTGTAGCAGCTCCAGCAATCACCGCATCCCGTTCTGCAGCTTGCAGATGCAGCCCTCCCGTCGCCCAAACTCGGGATCCTCTCACATCGCTGCATCTGCCAAGACAACGACATCTTCCCCTCGCGTCATCCCAGGGAAGGAGGAGGAAGGGACGAAGTGAGAGTGAACCGCGACGGAGGCCGAGCTGTGAGTGCCGGCGGAGCTCGCGAGGACCTCGCCGCCGGCCCGAAGCCGGATCTCCGCGCCCGGGGAGGAGGCGGCCGCATCTCGGGAGGCGAGGGAGCGGCCGCATCTGCCACTGCTGCGCCGGCCACCAGAGAGCAGGAGGCAGGAGCTCGCGCCGCCGGGAGAGGCGGAGCTCGTCCGCGAGGAGGCCGCCGCCACCGACGGAGCCCATGGAGGACGACACGCCCACCGGCCTCCTTCCCGACCCTGTCGGCGCCATCCGCCCTGCGGTCGTCGAGGACCACCTGCGTCGAGCCCTCCTCCGAGATCCACCTCCGTGCCGGCGGAGGAAGCATAGGAGGCCCGCGCCTCTCCTGCGCCGCGCATCCCCACGTCGACGGTGGCGGAGTCGAGCTGCCCGGCGCCGGCCACTGAGATCCAAGGGAGGTAGAGCCAGAGAGGAGATCCGGTGGGGTGGAGAGGGGGCGATGCCGGCCACCGCCGCTGCCCCCACACCCACGCTTGCTCCTCCGCCACGCCGGCCACGCCGCCCGGAGGAGCTCGAGGCCGGAGAGGAGGCGGCGGCCCGGGAGGAGGAGGGTGCCAGGGATGCGGGCATGCAGTGGACTCGGGAGAAGGAGCAGTTGGGATGAAGAAACGGATGAGGGAAACTGCTGGAAGCACTACTTGTTTTGAGCGTAAATTTCTTCTCTCACTTTCTCTCAAAACCGAGTTTTGCAGATGGGGCTCGAGCACGTTGCTGGAGACGGTTCTAATTAGCTAATACTCCCTCCGTCCCACAAAGACCGTTCGTTTAGAAAATTTAGGACATGCTAGTAGTTGTGACAAATGACCTTGTTGCCCCTAATTAATAATGCATTAGAACTTGAAAAGAAGTTAAGCATTTCATTGACTCCATGTGTTTCTCAATGTAATATTTTCTTAGTACTTGGTGTTAGTTAATGAGAAGAGCATTTAATACGAGCTAAAACAACACTTTTTGTGGGACAAATTTTGAAAGCTATATGAACAGTTTTTACGGGAAGGAGGGAGTACTCCGGATGCAAACACCCCTTGACATTCCTCTTCCGCACTGTAACAACGTGGACACACGTGACAGTGAGCACGAAGATCAACGGTGCCGAGTCTGCTCTTATCTGTGTCAGGCTATAAATTACGGCACGTTTGGCACGACCGGAGCGGTGCATTATTGGGTTCTCGATCGTGCGACCAGCATGGATCTGGCTGCCACGACCACGTACGATTGGACTACTATAGTAATAATTGCTAATGACTACTGGTAGTAATAATACTAATTAATAATGACAGCTACGAATGCTGCCCTCTACCGTGTGGCTGACTACGCGGACGCGGCCGCGGCCGCGGAGACGCGGAGTCCAGTCGATCGTCACGGATCACGGATTCACACGGGCCGCACGCGGAGCGCGGAGCACATGAGATGTCGCATGTGCCGAGTAGGGGCACGTCTACAGGACATGTGCCTCGTCATTATTTGCCCCTGCGTAAACGAAACGTACAGGAAGATGCCTCCGAGTTGGTAATAAGGCCCGGCTAGCACAGAAGTTGTATTTCCTGTTCAAAAGATTTTTTTAAAGATTGTGTGTCATCGTATCACGCAGAGTGTGATTTTTTAAAACTTAGATGACTTTTTTTACCGTGCTTTGGACATATTTTCACGAAGGTGGTTGTTTTCACCAAATATGTTCCCTATGCACATATAAATAAATCACACGTGGTTGATGATGTGTGGGGTTATGTAGACGCTAAGACCGACTCCTGCAAACCCACTCCATCTGCAAAATGAAGAAAAAAAAACACTACAGTAGCGCCTACAGTGGCATTTGCAACCGGTTCTGCAAAATGAGCGTCGCCCTTGGCCGAACCACATACCAGAGATTTCTCGAACCGCATACCTGAGATTTCTCTCTCCTCACTGCATTGTCATAGTGCCAACCGCCCCTCCCTCCGTCCCCGTCTCCGCGTCCGCCCCTCCTTCCGTCCCTGACGACCACACCTCGATTCGGAGCAGGGGCACCACAGAGCAGATCTCCCCTCCCGCGCCGAGGAGCAGCTTGTGGCGGACCCCGCGCCGAGGAGTGCGACACCGCCCCGACCTCGACTCCGCCTCGGGCTCGACCCGCAGTCGCCCCGGCCGAGCAGTTCTCCCCTCCCCAGGCCGGCCATGGCGGTAGAGAGGAGCGGCGGGCAGGGGCTACCGACCTCGATCTGGAGTGAGGGAGGAGCAGCGCCGCCGAATCGAGGCCGAGGAGACGGGGGAGGCTCAAGGTGAGGATGCCGTGGTTGATCCGCGCCCGCGCTACTACCGTCTACCTCGAGCTGCCCACCGCTGCGCATGGCGCACCCACTCCACTTTTTAGGGTGCATTTGGTACAGCTGTGGCAGCTCCAGCTGTGACTGTGTTGGTGGAGCGGATTCTTTGATGAATCTTGTACAGTTTAAGAAAAACGTTTGGCAAAACAGCTTCTCCTAACTGTGTAACGTGGATAAGAGAGTGAAATACCCATAATACCCTTCTCTTTTTTCTTTTCCATCCTTGTTCTTTTTATTTTTCTTTCCAATTTATTATTTCACTCTTTCCTTTATTTTTCTCTTTTCCCCCTCTTTTTCTCCTTCCTTCCTTCCTTATCCGTTCCTCCCTTCTCTTTCTTCCTTCCATCCGATCCCCAAGGTCACCGCGGGTCACGACCCCAGCCGCCTGCGTCCCTCTCCGACGGCGCCCTCCCCCGGTGGCGAAATCGGCCTCCCTCGCGCCGCCGTCGAGCTCCCCGGGCCGGAGCCATGGAGGCGCCCTGCGCGGAGCTCTCGGCCGGCCATGGAGGCGGCCCGGGCGGAGCTCGCCGGCCAGCCGTGGAGGCGTCGGTGGCCGACCCGCGCCAGCTCCCCGACTGCGGCGGCCTCTCCCGCCGGCCCTCGCCGGCGCCCTCCCCCTGTGCTGCCTTGATCTCGTCGGGGCCGTCCTCCAGCTCCATCGCGGCCTGCCTCGACCTCGCCGGCACCGCCGTCCTCGAGCCTTGCCGCGAGCGCACCGCCGTCCTCGAGCCTCCACCGCGGCCACGCCGGTGCGTCCATCTCCCTCGCCCTCCAGCCTCGTTCCCAGGTCCCTCCCCGAGGGAAAAGGACGGAAAGTCCGAACGAAGCTGCAGACGGAGCAGGGGAAGCCAGTGTTTTGCAGCTTCGCCCCACCAAAACGGCTACAGAGAGGAAGGTTGGGAAGCGATTCTGGTGTGGAGCTTTTTTTGGACCGTTTGGTAGAGCTTCATCAAAAACAGATTCAGAAGCTCCTCGAGAATCTCTACCAAACGGACCCTTAATGTTTGCTCCGGGTGCTTGGTTTGTTTAACTCGCACGAGGGAGGGGATTCGCCGGTGGCGGCCTCTGCCGGCCGGAGACTGGCTCCACTCGGCCGGTCTTAGCTGCAGAGCCCGTGGAGGGGCCTAATTGGCCTGCGCCACTCATCAGGACGCGGTACAGAGCTGAGCGCGACGCACAGCACGGGGCGCGCATCAGCCGAACAGAAATGGCGGTGCCGACAGTGCTCCGGCGTCCAGGGCGACGAGAGCGCGTGAGCATGAGGGAGGAAGGGGATGCTTACCCGCGTGCTTCAATTTGGAGGGGGTATCTCGGAGCGACGGCTCGACGAGAGCTCGGTCCTGGCGGCAATGGTGGACAGGGGCGGGCGTGGTGTTGGGGTTGAGGAACACCCAAGTTGGCAGAGGGGAAACGAAGAGAGGTGGATGGCGGGATGTTAGGTGCGAGGAATCGAGGGCAAGTGTGGTGTGTGGCTGGAACTTTGGGGTGGCGACGGAGTTGGCTATGGACGGCAATGGTGGTCGGCTTGCGCTCGATTGGTGGACGGTAATGGTGCTCGGCGCCGCCGCAAGCCCTCCTCATCGTGCTCCACGCCGCCGCGGCACTTCACGGCCGTCGTCGTCGTCCTCCACCACCAATGCCAGCGCGTCCGCCACCCGCCGTCACCGTCCCACCCGCTCTACTTCCCGAGGCTCGCCGCCACGAACGCCAGCGCGTCTGCCGCCGTGTACCGCGCCCGCCGGCGAGTTGGCTGCCGGCCAGTGGCTGCGGCGTCGTGCTCGCTGGCTCGCTGGCGAGGAGCCCAACCTTACGCTTGGGCTCTAAATTAATGTAGGCATCTTTTGCAAATTGTTGCCACGCTGTCATGGCCATGTAGACAAAAAGTGCCTGCGTGGACGTCTATGGACCGAAATGACCACTCTTCATTAGATTTTGGACCCAAATGACCCACTTTAAAGTTCACGGAACTGCATGAGAACTCCCTAAAAGTTAAAGAACTCAGTGAAATTATCTCTTAAAAATATATTAGAGTGATTAGAAAAGTATTAGGTCAGTCTCAGTGGTAGTTTCACGAGCATCATTACCAAGAGAGCCACATCAGCTTTTCAATTGAATGAAATTGACACTCTCAGTGCACAATTTCACTGCACAATTTCATAGGCATGGGACTCCATTTAATTTTCGAAATGTGTTGTGATCGGGTGTACCATTGTCATTGTGTAGCCTTTTAGAATAGTAGATCATGATTCAGTCACAACAATAAGCAGATGTTTAACGTACACAAATAATAGAGTACCTAAGTTTGTACATTAATAAAGTAATAGCATGCTTACAATTCTATAAGAATAGCAATGTAATTTTTTATTTCCTTTTCTTTCCAAAAGGACTTTTGTGTGGTTTCTATCTCTAGTGATGGCGGTTCTGTAAAAGTGCATACGATATTTTGGACGCAAGGATAGAGTTGATCTCATCCTCATCTTCTCTGCTCCCTGTACTATGGCTTCTCTCGCCCCCGTCTCTCTCTTCTTTCTTCCTCCGTCTGCTCTCTCTCGCACGCAAAATTGCTGCAGCAGTGCAGAGTGCAGACATGCAACGCCGCTTGCTGAAGCAGAGCGGCGGTGGGAATGGCCGCTTGCGGTGGAGCCCCGAAACTGGCAATCTGGAGAATCCTGCAGCGCTGCCGGCGGAGGAGTGGTAGCGTTGGGAGAAAAAGATGCGCGGGAGGGCTGGGGCGAGTGGGGGAGAAGGCGTGGGAGAGGAGGGATCGGTGCAAGCGGATCCTGCCATGAAACGATTACGGTCTCAGTGCGTGTTTCAAACCATTTCACCCTACTAGGTAAGAGTGCTCATGCGGTGTCGTGGGGATGAAACGCAAATGTTCTCTCTCCTGTTGATTAGGGTGTCAAATCAGCAACTATGCTGATGTGTCATACTAATTAATGTTCATGAAATAACTCATGAAACTGCATTGAGACTGACCTTAGGTGTCAGACACCCCAGCCCCTCTTCCCTCCGCCCCTCCGCTTACTGTCAAGCTTGACGGGTGCCTTTCCAATGCAAGTTTGTGATAGTACACTAGGTCCGGTTTAGTTCTCAAATATTTCACCAACTATCGGTCACATAAATCTCTGTACACTAATTAAGAGTATTAAATGTGAATTAATGACAAAACTCATTTCATAACTCCTACCTTAATTTTCGAGACGAATCTAACAAGTCTAATTATGTCATGATTAGACTACGTCGTGCTACAGTAACCAATCTCTAATGACGGATTAATGGTTTCGTCTCGGGATTTCCCGTCCATCTATGTAATTAATCTTGTAAGTAGTCTACGTTTATTGCATTAATAAACCTTGAAAGTGACTCCTAAATTTCACTCTCGAACTAAACAGGACCGGATGTGTTTGATTCTAGGGATTAAATTTTAATTTTTGTCACATGGTTGAATCCTAATTATGGATGTTAAATACAATATAATTACAAAATTAATTACGCAATTTTGTGAGATGAATCTATTAAATTTAATTAGTTCATGGTTTAGTAAATATGTGTAAATATGTGATGATTGTGATTTAATTAAACTTACTAAATTCATCTCGTGATAAATTCTATCTATGAAATTATTTTTATAAGACTGTCTCCAGCGGATGCTGGATCCGCGGCTGCATCTTCAAACTGGGGAAGGATTCCGCACTGTAGCAGCTCCAGCAATCACCGCATCCCGTTCTGCAGCTTGCAGATGCAGCCCTCCCGTCACCCAAACTCGGGATCCTCTCTCATCGCTGCATCTGCCAAGACAACGACATCTTCCCCTCACGCCATCCCAGGGAAGGAGGAGGAAGGGACGAAGTGAGAGTGAACCACGACGGAGGCCGAGCTGTGAGTGCCGACGGAGCTCGCGAGGACCTCGCCGCCGGCCCGAAGCCGGATCTCCCCGCCCGGGGAGGAGGCGGCCGCATCTCGGGAGGCGAGGGAGCGGCCGCATCTTCCACCGCTGCGCCGACCACCAGAGAGCAGGCGGCAGGAGCTCGCGCCGCCGGGAGAGGCGGAGCTCGTCCGCGAGGAGGCCGCCGCCACCACCGACGGAGCCCATGGAAGACGACACGCCCACCGGCCTCCTTCCCGACCCTGTCGGCGCCATCCGCCCTGCGGTCGTCGAGGACCACCCACGTCGAGCCCTCCTCTGAGATCCACCTCCGTGCCGGCGGAGGAAGCATAGGAGGCCCGCGCCTCTCCTGCGCCGCGCATCCCCACGTCGACGGTGGCGGAGTCGAGCTGCCCGGCGCCGGCCACTGAGATCCAAGGGAGGTAGAGCCAGAGAGGAGATCCGGTGGGGTGGAGAGGGGGCGATGCCGGCCACCGCCGCTGCCCCCACACCCACGCTTGCTCCTCCGCCACGCCGGCCACGCCGCCCGGAGGAGCTCGAGGCCGGAGAGGAGGCGGCGGCCCGGGAGGAGGAGGGTGCCAGGGATGCGGGCATGCGGTGGACTCGGGAGAAGGAGCAGTTGGGATGAAGAAACGGATGAGGGAAACTGCTGGAAGCACTACTTGTTTTGAGCGTAAATTTCTTCTCTCACTTTCTCTTAAAACCGAGTTTTGCAGATGGGGCTCGAGCACGTTGCTGGAGACGGTTTAATTAGCTAATACTCCCTCCGTCCCACAAAGGCCGTTCGTTTAGAAAATTTAGGACATGCTAGTAGTTGTGACAAATGACCTTGTTGCCCCTAATTAATCATGCATTGGAACTTGAAAAGAGGCATCAAATAAGCATTTCATTGACTCCATGTGTTTCTCAATGCAATATTTTCTTGGTACTTAGTGTTAGTTAATGAGAAGAGCATTTAATACGAGCTAAAACAACACTCTTTGTGGGACAAATTTTGAAAGCTATATGAACAGTCTTTGCGGGACGGAGGAAGTACTCCGGATGCAAACACCCCTTGACATTCCTCTTCAGCACTGTAACAACGTGGACACACGTGACAGTGAGCACGAAGATCAACGGTGCCGAGTCTGCTCTTATCTGTGTCAGGCTATAAATTACGGCACGTTTGGCACGACCGGAGCGGTGCATTATTTGGTTCTCGATCGTGCGACCAGCATGGATCTGGCTGCCACGACCACGTACGATTGGACTACTATAGTAATAATTGCTAATGACTACCGGGGTGTAATAAGACTAATTAATAATGACAGCTACGAATGCTGCCCTCTACCGTGTGGCTGACTACGCGGACGCGGCCGCGGAGACGCGGAGTCCAGTCGATCGTCACGGATCACGGATTCACACGGGCCGCACGCGGAGCGCGGAGCGCGGAGCACATGAGATGTCAGATGTCGCATGTGCCGAGTAGGGACACGTCTGCAGGACATGTGCCTCGTCATTATTTGCCCCTGCGTAAACGAAACGTACAGGAAGATGCCTCCGAGTTGGTAATAAGGCCCGGCTAGCACAGAAGTTGTATTTCCTGTTCAAAAGATTTTTTTTTTCAAGATTGTGTGTCATCGAATCACGCAGAGTGTGATTTTTTAAAACTTAGATGACTTTTTTTACCGTGCTTTGGACATTTTCACGAAGGTGGTTGTTTTCACCAAATATGTTCCTTATGCACATATAATTAAATCACACGTGGTTGATGATGTGTGGGGTTATGTAGACGCTAAGACCGACTCTAGCAGTATCTGCAAACCCACTCCATCTGCAAAATGAAGAAAAAAATACTACTGTAGCGCCTACAGTGGCATTTGCAACCGGTTCTGCAAAATGAGCGTCGCCCTTGGCCGAACCACATACCTGAGATTTCTCGAACCGCATACCTGAGATTTCTCTCTCCTCACTGCATCGTCATAGTGCCAACCGCCCCTCCCTCCGTCCCCGTCTCCGCGTCCGCCCCTCCTTCCGTCCCTGGCGGCCACACCTCGATTCGGAGCAGGGGCACCACGGAGCAGATCTCCCCTCCCGCGCCGAGGAGCAGCTTGTGGCGGACCCCGCGCCGAGGAGTGTGACATCGCCCCGACCTCGACTCCGCCTCGGGCTCGACCCGCAGTCGCCCCGGCCGAGCAGTTCTCCCCTCCCCAGGCCGGCCATGGCGGTAGAGAGGAGCGGCGGGTAGGGGCTGCCGACCTCGATCTGGAGGGAGGGAGGAGCAGCGCCGCCGAATCGAGGCCGAGGAGACGGGAGGTGAGGATGCCGTGGTTGATCCGCGCCCGCGCTACTACCGTCTACCTCGAGCTGCCCACCGCTGCGCACGGCGCACCCACTCCACCCGTGTCGCAGCGAAGCCCGCCGTCGCTTGTAGGGAGAAGGAGCCGTCGTGCCCCTCCTCCGTCAACCAGGAGGTCGCCAGCGCGGGCAGGCCACCGCCGCCGCGCCCCTCTCCTGCTCCCTGCTACCTCCGCAGGCAGGCCACGCCGCACACTGCCTCCGCCCGCGGAGCTGAAGGCGGGGAGGTCCGGACAACGGCGGGGAGCCTCCCTGACGCAGGAAGCCTCCGCCCGCGGAGCTGAATGCAGGGAGATGCAGCGGGGGTGGGTGCCAACTGCTTTGACCGATGCGCGACGGGATTGGCATCGCCACTGGAGACCATCTTCTTTATTGCGAGATGGAATTATTATCTTTCCTTTCTCCATAGACGATGCAGATGAGTAATGTTGCTAGAGACAGTCTAAGAGCTACTATCTGTTACACCAGCTAGTGTTTTACTCTTATTATCGGAAGACTCGTCCCTTATACTATCTGTTATATAAACCTATGAGCTACTGTTGGAGGAGGTATTATGCGATGCGAATTAGTTTTCTACTAGTGTATAGTAGTAGAGCGGACACGAGGTCCTCACATACTCCGTATTGTTTGGATCCGAAGTGCCGCCCCCCCCCCCCCCTCTACAAGCCATCATCACCGTTGGTCCTGCTCTCTAATCTCTATCCACCGATTGCTTCGAGGACAGAGGCATGCTTTTTTTAAAAATAACAACAGTAGATTTTTCTTGAGGTGTAGTTTTTTTTAAAAAAAAACAACTTTTGCTCTCTCAAAAAAAAACAACTTTTGCTATTATCAACATATTCCAACAGAAGTACTTGTAAACTATATTCCGGAGTGGCAGGAAAGGCCACAATATTTGTGATGGGAAAATCCTACAATTTTATTGGTTGTATTATGAAAAGTGGAGGGTCTTGTGACTTTGCTAATGGCTTCCACACTAGGAGGAATTTTTAGGCCAATTCCTTGTTTGTTGAGAGAAACGAGTTCAATTTGGAGTTGTTTAGGTCTAATGCAGATCTACGGATAAGAGTGATACGCGATCTCCTCTGTGATCCAAACAAATGATATTTATTTTGTCCTCAACTATGGGCAAATATGACATTGTATGCTTGCCAGGCCTCTATATAAGGAGACGAAGGTGTAGTCCGCAATCCACACAGCACACTGAAATCTCTTCGTCTCTGGTTCTCCCCTGAACTTCTGCTGGTATGGTTACTCTACGATTAAATCTCCATTTGGTGTCTTCTCTTTGAATTGTCCATGCACCATCCACTTAAGAAACCATTGCTGTTGACTATATAGTTGCATACTTGCATACACATGTAGCTTGATGTAGATTGTACTATTGCATTATTCGTAGTTAAGATTAGCTGAACCTTAGCAAGACCAAACCAAACAGGGCCAGTTTGATAAAGTTTAGTTGGCCAAATTTAACTACTGAATTTTAGTTGAGGTGGATCCATGACTGCTTGATGATATGAGGCGCATATTAAACATGTGTATAAATATTCAGTAAATCAGTATGAGTTTAGACTAATTTACTACTCACACAGTCCAAAGTCAACTCTCCCACATCTCCACAAACCCGTAACATATTATTATCGAGTCTGACACTCCATATACCATATACTATCTGAGTTAGTTTATTAATTAATCGAAATGCAACTTAAAACCACCAAAACTCTCATCTACATTGATTTTGTATACTTAATAAGTTCACCATAGAACATACCCATCTTGTGTGTTTAGGATAGGCGAGCAAGTTTTTCCCATCATGACCAAGAACTACGGTGAACTCTACAACGTTCTCGGCTGGGGTGATCCCTACTTCGCCGTGAACGCAGAGGGCCACCTCTGCGTCAGGCCGCATGGCCGGGAGACGTTGCCCGGGCAGGAGATCGACATCCACTCAGTCATTCTGAAAGCTCTGGAGACCCCCACCAAAGGCGGCAAGAGCAAAGCCCAGTTCCCCATGATCCTCCGCTTCCCGGACGTGCTCAAGAGCCGCCTCGACTCGCTCCACACCGCGTTCAAGGGCGCCATCGACAGCTTGGGGTACACGTCCAGGTACCAGGGCGTGTTCCCGATCAAGGTGAACCAGAACAAGGCCTTGGTGCAGGACCTGGTCGCCTTCGGCTACGACGAGAGCTACGGGCTCGAGGCCGGCTCCAAGCCCGAGCTGCTCATCGCAATCAGCTGCCTCACCAAAGCCAAGCCCGGAGCTTACTTGGTCTGCAACGGCTACAAGGACGCGGACTACATCGCGCTCGCGCTCTCGGCGCACGCCATGGGCCTGAACACCATCATCGTGCTGGAGATGGAGGAGGAGCTCGACATCGTCATCGACCAGTACGAGAAGCTCAAGCTCAAGCTCGGCGACAAGGTCGACTTCGAGCCGGTCATCGGCGTCCGCGCCAAGCTCCTCACCAAGATACCGGGCCACTTCGGTTCGACGGCCGGCAAGCACGGCAAGTTCGGGTTGCTCGCCGAGACGATCTACGGCGTGGCCAAGAAGCTCAAGGAGGGCGGCAGGCTGCACTGGCTCAAGCTGCTGCACTTCCACGTCGGCTCCATGATCCCGACGACGGACATCGTGTACAACGCGGCGAGCGAGGCCGCCGGCATCTACTGCGAGCTGGTGAACACGTGGGGCGCCGAGATGACCACGCTGGACTGCGGCGGCGGGCTCGGGGTCGACTACGACGGGACCCGGTCCGGCAGCTCCGACATGTCGGTGGCGTACGGGCTCGAGCAGTACGCGTCCAGCATCGTGCAGGCGGTGCGGCTCAAGTGCGAGTCGCGCCACGGCGTCGCACCACTCCATGATCATCCTCGAGGCGCTGTCGGCGATCAAAGAGCCGCAGGACGAGGACACCTCCGAGCAGCTGCTGAGCAAGATCCAGGACCTCTCCTCGAAGCACCCCGCCGGCAGGGCCACGGCGGCTTATAACGGCGGCGCGACGTTCGAAGGCATCTACTCCCACGCCGCGGAGCTCAAGAAGCACGGCATCGAGATGTACAAGCTGGGCAACAAGCTGAGCAAGAGGGTCGTCGGGGACGCCAACCCCATCTACAACTACCACATGAACCTCTCCGTCTTCTCACTGGTGCCCGACTTCTGGGGCATCAAGCAGCTCTTCCCGATGATGCCGGTGAGCCGGCTCGACGAGAAGCCGTCGCTCAACGGCACGCTCGTGGACATCACCTGCGACAGCGACGGGAAGATCGAGAAGTTCATCGGCGGCGGCGAGACGCTGCCGCTGCACCCGCTTGACCCGGAGCACGGTGGCTACTACGTGGCCGCGCTGCTGTCCGGGGCGTACCAGGAGGCCCTGTCCTGCAAGCACAACCTCTTCAGTGGCCCGACTCTCGTGCGTGTCAAGAGTGATGGCGACGATGGTGGTTTCAAGATCGAGACGGTCGATCTGGGCCCGACGGCGGAGGAGGTCATCGCCACCATGAGGTACAACGTTGAGGAAGACATCAGTAACGTCATCCAGGAGCTCGCCAAAACCATGGAGGTGTGGGAGACGGTGGAGCCACTCATGACCAAGGGGCTTACCACCATGCCCTACCTCAATGAATACAAGCCCCCCAAAACCATCACTTGAGCTTCTGCAGGTATCAAATGATGGGTTCTCATTAACAAGTATTAAACTTCTGGATTGGCTGCGATCATATCTAAAATAAGTGCCTGGTCCATGATGAACGGGCAAATGAAGCAGTCTATGTATGTTTCCCTTGAGCTTCCTATGCTTGCTTGCATGCTTGGTGCTTATGTTATCCAATAAATGAGCAAGTTCACATGTTTGGTGTTTATACATACTCTGTTCTTACTGTTTTCCGATGCGCACAAACAAAAATAGCGTGTCCAGTGTCTTATTCAACAAGGTCGGACACTGAAGTCCAATTGTTCAGTTTTGAATATTGTTCAAAGTGTAGAGAGGCTCTACAGAGATGCAATCCTATTTGATTCCCACAGATATGTTTGATACAGAGGTACATGGAAAATTAAATAAATGAAAGTAAATAAATATGCAATGCAAGGGAAAAGAGTGATGAACTGCAGAAGTACAATGCAAGTAAATAAATATGCAATGCAAGGGAAACACATAGGCAACAGGCCCCACTTCTGGATGGATTATGAGACGAGGAATCTATGAGAGCATCAGCAGATGAGTTACAGACGTTTTACGGAATAGAGCGCATGTGAATTTATCAGTTGTACAACCAGAAAATCTCTCGGTGTAAAGAAAGATCCAATGCAAGGAAAAAGAGTGATGAACTGCAGAAGTACTACCCAAATACTAGTTTGCAAGAAAAACAGTGATGGACTGCAGAAGAATCTACCCAAATATAGCACAATGCAACAAAAACAGCGATGGACTGCAAAAGAACAAGCCAAATACTAGCTCAATGCAACAAAAATGGTGATGGACTGCAAAATATAAAGCCAAACACTAGCCAATGCAACAAAACCAGTGATGAACTGCAAAAGAACAAGCCAAGAAGATGTGTTATAGAGTACGTAGGAGTCTGAACTGTCAAGTTAGGTGCCGTGGGCTGCAGAATATGAGCAAAACAGAAAGTATGAATCCAGCTAGCAACATAATTTGTTCATATGGAATCATTATTAGTGCGATCTGCAACGAGACATCGTAGTCCTATGACACAATGAACACGACGACGACGGTGATGTCGTCCGGCTTCCCGCATTTGAAAGCGTCGCCCTTATGTTTCCGCCTCTCGACGCTGTACGGCGTGTCCCTGTACGTGCACCGCGCCGCCTCGTGGGCGAACGCCGCGACGACCTCCGCCATGTTGATCGGCGAGAACTCCAGCGTGACGCCCATCTGCACGATCCGCTCCAGCTCGTCGTCGAACACGTTGTCGAACAGCCCGTCCGTGCCCACCACCACTACGTCGCCCGCCCTCGCGGGCGCCTCGCCCACATCCACTTTGGCGACCCCGGCGCCGACGCCGCCCTCGGCCTTGAGGCTCACGGGGCAGTTGAAGCGGTGCTGCTGCTTCCGCGAGCTCAGCAGGAGCCTGCCGTCGCGGAACACCGCGAAGCCGCTGTCGCCGACGTGCGCCCACCGGAGGGCCCGCCCCGCGAGCGAGACGATGGTCGCCGTGCCGCGGGGGTGCCCGACGCCTCCGTCCTCTGGTACGCGCGCTCCAGCAGCGTGTGGGGGCAGACGTGCGTGCCCGGCGGCGCGGTCACGGCCTCCTCGTGGGCGCTGCGCATGAGCCCTTGCGCGAACGCCGAGGCGTCCACGCCCCGGTCGCGGTAGCAGCCGACGCCGTCCGCCACGCCGACGACGCAGGTCTCGGCGTGCCCGAAGTGGGCGTCCTCGTCGTGGTGCTTGAGATAGCAGGACGCAAACTCCATCCTCAGGTCCCACCGCGGCACATCCTCGTCGTCGTCCCACTGGGTGGGGGCGTCGTCGCCGTTGTGTCCCCCGTGTGCGCGCTGTGGGAGCAGGACGGCGGCGAAGTTGGCGATCTCGTCGGGCTCGCCGGCGGTGGGCGCGGGCGATGCGCGGTAGTGGATGCCGAACGCGTGACGGAGGGCGTCGGGGACCCGCTCGTCGATCTGGCGCAGGGTTTCTTGGCTGATCTTCTTCTCCATCGTTGGTTCCGCGGGTTCTCTTTTTGGAAGGTGATGAAAGGACTCGAAGAATCGGAAAATCCCCTGCATGTCAGATGCGATCTTTCGTTTTCTTTTTGACGAGGGAAGTGGAGAGGCTATGGATGCAGCTACGGCTTGGTCGGGCTCATCGTGTGGGCGTGAACGTATAGGCCTGCCTGACCCCGGACCAGTTCGAACGTTCTTCCTAAACGGGCCACAACGTTTATACAACTCTTTTTGTAAAAAAAAAAGTTTATACAACTCCAAATCAAATTCAAACTCGTTTCCTCTGTGTCATACTAGGATGCTACGGGCTATGAAAATTTCTAACACAAAAAATAATTCACAACACTTGCAATATATAGTTTCAAAAACAACAATATCAGTTTTCTACTGTGTATAACAAAAAAAAAAGTCATGATTGTCATATAGATAATCTTAGAGCATCTCCAACAGTTTGCTAAATCAACTTGGCATCTATCTAATTTTAGCAAAAACAAGAAAAATTGGCCTCCAACAGTTTGGCAAATCAACTTGGCATCAATAGCAACTTGGCATCCTAACCCTCTCCACGCGCATATATGCGCGCGAGTATCCGCGGCGCATCCATCCGTAACAGAAAAGGTGGAAGGACTTAAAAACAATTTTATTTCTATCTCAGGGTTCCTGATGTAAGTTTTCAAGAGGTGGAAGGGTATAACTTAATTTTGTTTCTCTCTCAGGGTTCCTGATGTAAGTTAGATCTGAATTTGGCAAGTGAATTATGCCAAACTGTTGGAGATGAACTCTTTTTTTATTTATCATATCTTTTTAAAGGTTGGCAAAACATAAGATTTGCCAAGTAAAATTTGGCAAACTCTTGGAGATGCTCATTATAGAAGAAGAACAAATGCAAGAAACTCCCATCATCACTTATTTTTTTCCACTTGCCAGTCCTTAAACATCTCTTCTGCTGCACCTCTGATTAAGTATTTACCATCTTGGTGAATGTCTTTCCTTTGGATATTTCCAGCCACAATGTAAACCCTACATCACAATTTGCCTTTCAGTTTGAATGATTCTTCCACATTAGAAGTCTGAACATGAAAAACCAAATGCAATCCTTAAATTGTCAATACCACTCGGAACACATTACAAATGAGTAAGAAAGCATATGGCACCAGTTATTGAATGCTAGATGATATTGAATACTGTATAAAAAACAATTTTGAGATCCTGGATGCAATAATCATGAGCTAAAAGATAAGCATGTATCGTCGTACTACTCAGTCTTACGTTTCACTGTTCCAACAATTTGGGAGCAGTAACCTTACATGCAAGTAAATTAGCAATGGAATGATGTGGCACCACACCTAATAAATGAAATTAAATATGAAATATGGATACTATGTCACAATAGAATGATATCATATTTGACAGAAATATGATGTCCATCTTATAAAACAAAGAAATTAATATCATCTGTTTCTCACACAGCTAGCAATAGCATTGTGAGAGATGAGATTTTCTAATGGGACGAATTAAATTTCCTAGCAACTGGACATTGGAAAAAAACTAAAAGAGAAGCATCAACTTTTGTGAAATCAAATCACCCTACCAGACTGCACAGCTGCTCCTCCAACCGAAGTTGCTTCCCGGTCCACAAACTCAAGCCTGGCATGGAAAAAGGTATGTGGTTTAGGAAATTTGATTAAACCTGAAAGATAGCTCATATAACAACCTACTACTGGGTAAGCAACCAAACTAAAAGTGAATCGATCTTCTGGCACCTCAATAATAGCCTAGCCCTTGAAAATAGTAAACTTTCACAAGAGAATGTATAGATACTAAGGCATATGCTTTAGGTCATATGTACTTCCATTATTGTGAGGATCTTGCTATACTGTAATACATATGTTCATGGTTTATTTATCTTTCAGAATCAAAAGGAATTGTTGTAAAATTAACATTTATCATGGAACTAATCCTGCAACTGCAGGAGCTGCAATGCGACACGATCATGAAATCCTCAAGGGGAGCTGCAAGCCTGCAACACAAATTAGCTACAACCTGGCAGGAACTGTTATAATTTGATTGTTAGATCAAGGCCACCAGGAACTGCACTGGCCCTCACTCAGCGTTAGTAGCTTGGAGGTGGAAACTATCTTGACCAGTTATGAGTGTCAAAACTCATTATAATGGAAAAGAGCACCATCCAGACATGGCACACAGACATGTCTCCATTCAGACAGGTCCATTCAGAATGATAATACTACCACCAATGCTATACCCTGAAACAAAACAGAAACAAAACACTTTATGTATTAATACGTTATTTAAATAGAACATTAGTAAACACTTTGACCGAGTCATATGAGTAGCATGAAAATCAAAGAATTCTATCACAATAAGCAAGCAGTACAGATTGTACCAATCACCAAGCACAAAAATAAACTCTGAATTAACTAAAAAAACTATGACGTTACTGGTTCTACATTGATAATCTCATTAATAACTTCGATTAATTGGATAACACAAACCAAAAAGCAGGAAAATGTAACCAAAGGTAAAGTAAATCTTGAATTTTGTTCTGTGTAGAAGCTTCCTTATCACCCAGACAATCACAGTACTCATTTTAGAAACCACACTAAAGAAACATCGGTAAGGAAAACTAATATGACTTTTCTTTATCCCAACAAAGGCTGCAAATCGGCATCCCTATTCCCTTCCAAGCACTCAATTTCTTTTTTTTTAAAAAAATATGATTCACCTTAGCAAAGTCTGAAAATTGTCACCCTCCAAGTGCCCAAGAAAATTTGGATCCTCCTACCATGTGCCTTGCAAATTTGTTGCCTCAGCATACCTCGTTTTGGACTTGATTTCTTCTAGATTTTCCTGTACAACCTAAAGATGAATCAAAATGAGCAAAAGGAGGACTGGCTGACGGGAAGGAAATCCATGAGATGACGTAGGTGAACCACAATCGCCTGGTATTCTCCTGTACAAAGTGGAAGAGAAAGGAAGAAGTCAGAAGATTCAACAATAAGTAATCAAATTCTGGTGTACTAAATGAATACAAATACTCACACAACACACATTGTGGAGAGGAAAGCAAATTCCAGGCATCAATTTTTTTATGCACTAAGTTGCATAAGCTTGAGGACAAGTGAATCTCGAGGAGGGGATAATATCACATTAGGGCCAGAGAATAGATCATCAGCGGCAAGGGGACATTAACGATCAGATGACCGAACACATACTTGACTCTCTTCTCCTTCATTTCTCACTTCCCAAATTAGTTCTGTAATCCTATTCTCGTACCTCTCCTGAAACACATTTGCTTCTCACTGACCTGACCCCTACTTCAACTTCTCACAATTTGCATACTGAATACTTGTGCATGCAGCGAAGTTTGGATGTTGATCTGTGAGAATCCTAACACGAAACTGAAACCTGCCACACACAAGGCCTAGTGGCCTACTACAGTACAACAGAACAAAATCAATGCAATCTGTAAGCACACTAACACATTGGTGAATGGAGATGACGAATGCACCTGCGGTGGCCGTTACGGCCAGCATGTCGACGTCCTCACAGCGCAGGGCGAGATTCTCCCGAGCCATCCAGGTGATGAAGCCCCTCGTGTCGTCAGCCACGGCGTCCGCGGACGTCTTGATGCTCTGGGCACCGTTAGGCTGGAGGAGGGCTCGGACGAGCTCCCCCGCCCTCGCGGTGACGGCCTCCATGATGACTTGGAGCCAAGGACCATCCGCTAGCCTGCTGTTCCACGCTCCCGCAGCTGGATCGTGGGCTTAGCGTCCTCCTCCTTACTGCAGCACAGGCCGAGAAGCGGCTCCATCACCTCGCCGTCCGCACCGGCAGCCCCGACCACTCCGGCCTCCACATCCTCAGTGACGCGTTAGGAGGAGGGGGCAGGGATCTCACGAGAAAAACAGATCGGCGACGTCGCAGGGTAGATGGGCTTACCAGGGGTGAGGAAGCGGTGCTCCGGCCCGAATTAGAGGTGGGCGGTGGTGTTGGTCGGAGAAGACGGCGGCCGCGACGCGGGTCGTCGGCGACGGCAGAGGGGACGACGGCGGCGCGGGAGGCGATGGCAATTGGCCCCTGGGCGGTAGAGGAGGGGGCAAAAAAGGAATCTGCGGTGAGAGGGCTACAGGGCGCGGCACCGCGGGTGGGAGGCGGCAGTCGTGTGTGGGCCCCTTCCGCGGCACGCACAGATGCGCGGGGGCGGGGGCGCTCGACGTACCATGTTTTTTCGCCATTCGACACTTTGTACGAGTAGAGACAGAGATAAATCCTGATTCCTGAACGGTTCCCTCCCGTTCATGTTCCCTCCCGAGCCGCTCGAGGGCGACTCAGGGGGCGACGCGGCCGCGCCTCCGCTAGCCCTTCCCACCACCACCGCAGCTCCTCTTGCCTCGGCGGTGGCGGGCTCTGAACCAGAGCAGCCAACCCCAGCGACCTTCATGCCTCCCCTCCCCCTCGTCTTCCTCTTTTCATGGTTTTTTCCCTCCTTCTCTGGTGGTCGATCTCCTCCATTGACGATGTGCAAACTCCGGGAGGGTGGTCAGCCGCTAGATCCGGTCCTTCTGCGGTTTGATCTGGGCTCTGCGCAGTCACCCCCTTCCTCCCTGCACCGCTGCGCTCCACGGGCAGAGGATGGCCCCACAGTTGTCGCCGGCCTCGGTGACGCATCTACAAACCGTTCGTGTTGGTGCTGCTGCCAAGCGTTAGATCGAGGACCCTAGGGTCCCGATCTGTCCGCTCTGTGGCGGCGCCGCCCTCTTCTTCGCGTCCTCCCCCCCCACAATCGACCTTTTCCGCTTCCTGCGACTGCCCCGGGGTCGACGGGAGGGGGTCTATGGCTGCCACCGGCCATTGCCAGTGTGCCGACGCGTCGTGCCTATCTGCTAGCCATGGAGTTCGGTTGCCGGCCACCGCATCTCAGGCCTCCCCTTCGTCGTGTTGGAGAGCTCGGCGTGGTGGATGCTCTCACCCAGCGCATTGTTGATCTAGTGTCATGGCCGCACTGCGAAAGTGCTGCGCTCGGTGCACAGGGGGGTGCCTTGCATCTCTGTGCGGCATCAGCAGAAGGATTTTAGCCTATGTACCACCTGATTTGGCTACGTTGTCGGCGATTTGCAGCGAGAGCACCGCACCCGGTGCACGAGGAGGTGCTCCACCTCCGCACAACTCGACAGGTCTTGCCCTCTTTCATCAACATCTACTGCTCCTCTTGGTCACTAGTTCTTCGCTACTATTCTTTGTTTGCAGCTGCTCCATGGTTTGGTAAGCTTCTCTGCTTGCTCATGCGTCGTCGTCCTCCTCTACGTTCGGATTGCTCGTGACCGCTAACTTCAGTGCTCTCTCCCTGGGGCATCCTTCCCCCAGCGTGTGTCGACGGTATCCTGCATGGTGTGGCAAATTGGAAAGTTGTTCTTACGACTTTATGCGGGTGGTCAAGGTCAATCAAGACGTATTGGATGTCTTGGTGCGTCGGTTGCTCTGGGTTGATTCTTGCCGGCCTCTCAGCTGCTTGGCGATTAATTGTGTTTCCTTGAGCATGGTTTCACTAGTTTTCTTTTGGTGTCGGGTGAGTGTGCTGCGATGTAGTAATCCTTTGTGACTCCCTTTCTTCTTCTACCCTTATGTATCTTGATCACTGTCTCTCATTTTTTGGAGACGTATGCCTGATCTTGTAAGCACTTTGATGGAATGAGATATGTTCAGGTGGGTCTTCTTGACCCCGTTGATTCCTAAAAAATATATATATAAATCCTGAACATATACCTATCTTCAACCAGGAATAATTTTTTTAAAAGTATAGCTCACCCATGTGATTTGGAGGCTCTCCTCACACAAATTTTTCTTCACCTCCAGCAACCTTCTTCTCCAACTTCAGCGAGGTTAGAGTTCCGTTGTTAGAGGTTTCGGGTTGCCGGGGGGCTGCTATCACCGTCGGCCATAGAGGGAGGGCCGGTGGCGGCATGTCGGCCCGACGGAGGAGGCAGGCGGCGCGGCGGCGGGAGTGCCGCCGGCCGGGCGGTGGAGGCCGGCTCCTGAGCGGGGTGTAGACGGCCACCGCGTCCTGGGCTGGAGACAACGACGGCGGCGGCGGGTGACAGGCCGGCGGCGGCGAGCTAGGCCGCCGATGTGAGGGTCCGCTGGACCCTAACTCGCCCGCGCCAGCAGGGTGGGGTTCGTCGGGGCAGCGGGTGGCGGCCCGAGGGGGCGGCGGCGGGACGTTGAAGACGAGGCGCGAGGGTGGGAGGTGGGGCGCACGAGTAGACTGGAGGGGATAGGTGGAGAGAGAAAGAGGAGAAAGGAAGGATTTGGGCTGTCCATTTCCGATCCAATGGTCCAAAGTTCGTGTGAGGGGAGGTCTAGTTTCACACATGTGAGAGATAGGCTCACAAAGTTTATCTATTTGCTTAGTGTTTAGTGCAGGAGCATAGATTTCCAACGGGAAATAAATAGATATAGACGAGCATTTTAGTCTCATCTTGGAAATAAAGGAAATTTCTATTTTGCATATAAATGTAGCAGCCTGATCGGATAAACCTGACGTGAATCAAGTTTTTAAACGACCTCTATGTATCTGACATTTTATTTTAAAAATTGCATAAGCAAGATCATCACAACAAGTGTGTAAACGTCTCAACGTACTCAGGGCTCTTAAAATGGTGTAAGGAAGATCACCACAAAAATAGCCGGCATCCAGGGCTCACTACTTTACAACAAATCCTAGTTCTCCATTAACTTGGCACTTGAAATTCCATCATGTCATTCTCTCTGTCCGTGTTCAAACTGAATGAGAGCAAATACCAATTTCACTATTTCAGCAAACTTTTCTAACTATACTGGCGTACATGTAAGAGCCTACAAACTACAAAGTCATACATGGGTTCTACTGCGTGATTTTGAACACAGCGGACGAAAAATGAGTAGAAAAAGAAAGTGTCAATAGGGGCACAGGCTGCAGAGACCTAAGCAGGGTGCCATAGGCTGAATGCAGAGCGGCCGCCATCTTTGGGTGAGGTGCTTACTGTTTACACTTTGAGGACGTTTGATCTCGAGATTAGAGGGAGGATGGCACAATGTAGGCGACGACAACGGTGATGTCGTCCGGCTTGCCGCCGGTGAAAAACGACTGCCCTGGCTCGCTCCGGCCCAAGACGCTGAACGGCGTGTCTCTGTTGTCGCACCGCGCCGCCTCGAAAGCGAAGGCCGCCATGACTTCGGCCATGTTCTTGGGCGAGAACCCCAGCGCCGTGCCCATCCGCACGATCCGCTCAAGCTCGTCCTCCGTCACGTTGTCAAACAACCCGTCGGTGCCCACCACCACAATGTCGCCCTCCTTCGCCGGGACCTCGCCGACCGCCGCCTCGGCGACACTGGTGCTGTCTCGTTCGGAGTTGAGCTGGTAAGGGCAGTTGAAGTAGTACTGCTGCGGCTGCGACCGGCCCAGGATCCTGCCGCTGCGGAACACGACGAAGCCGCTGTCGCCGACGTACGCCCACTTGAGGGTCCTGCCGGCGAGGGAGACGATGACGGCCGTGGACGCCGCAACCGTGCCCGCCGCGACCGTCATCAGGTACGCCGACTCCAGCAGCGTGCGGGGGCAGACGTGCGTGCCGGGCGGGGCGGTCACCACCTGCGTGTAGGCGTTGGTCATGAGCCCGCGCGAGAACGCGGAGGCGTCCACCTGATCGCGGTAGCCGCCGACGCCGTCCGCCACGCCGACGACGCCGGCCTCGGCGTGCCCGAAATGCGCGTCCTCGTCGTGGTCCTTTATGTAGCACGACTCGAACACCATCCTCAGGCCTCCCGGTGCCACCGGCTCGTCGCAGTCCATGGGTTCGCTGGCGCCGTCGCGCGGCCCGAGCAGGAGGGCGGCGAAGTTCGCGACCTCGTCTTGGTGCCCGGGAGCCGGCGTGGGGCGGCCGCTGATGCCGAACGCGACGCGGAGGGCGCTGGGGATCCGCGGGTCGATCTCGATCAGGGTTTGCATCATATGCTTCTCCATCTTACTTTGGGCTTTATTTTCTCTGCCCTCTGTCAAGGGTTCTAAATAAATCTTGCAGGGAGCTCTCGGTGCATGCGGCTACAAGGTAGGAGGAATCGGAGATTTGAACTCATGGTCACGCTGTGTCGTTTTATAGGCACCGAACTGACTCCGACTCGTGTTGCCCTCAAAATTCAAACAAAGAAAAAAAGAAGACTCCGACTCGTGTTCCTACTGCGCCCCCCTACGGAGACACGGTTTTGATTGCTCCGTTTTTTTTCCATTACAATTGGGATTTTTTTTTGCAAGGATATTATGATTCGGATTCTGTTTGTTGAAACAACAGCCGAGCCGCCGCCATCGGGTTAGGATCAAGTTTTGCGGGCATACACATTGTTTGAAAAAATTATAGAACCCTTTTGTATTTTTCACATCTTCAAGAGTTTGCCAAATTTTACTTGACAAATCTGGTATTTTGCCAACTTCTAAAAATATATGCCAAGTAAAAAAAGAGTTCATCTCCAATAGTTTGGCATAATTCACTTGTCAAATCTAGATTTAACTTAAATCAGGAACCCTGAGAGAGAAACAAAAATATGTTTCTACACTTCCACCTCTTAAAACTTAGTTCAGAAATCCTGAGAAAAAACAAAATTATTTTTATACCCTTACACCTTTTCTGTTACGGAAGGATGCGCGCGGATTGCTGCGGGGAGGGGAGGGATGCCAAGTTGTTTTGCCAAATTGTTAGAGGCTAATTTTTCATGTTTTGCCAAAATTAGATGGATGAGCATCTTCAAGAGTTTGGCAAATTTTACTTGTCAAATCTGGTGTTTTGCCAACTTCGAAAAAGATATGCCAAGTAAAAAAAAAGTTCATCTCCAACAGTTTGACATAATTCACTTGCCAAATCTAAATTTAACTTACATCAGGAACCCTGAGAGAGAAACAAAAATATGTTTATACCCTTCCACCTCTTAAAACTTAAATCAGGAACATTGAGAAAAAAATAAAATTATTTTTATACCCTTCCACCTCTTCTGTTACGGAAGTATGCGCCGCGGATAGCTGCGCGCATATATGCACGTGACGAGAGGAGGGATGCCAAGTTGCTATTGATGCCAAGTTGTTTTGCCAAACTGTTGGAGGCTAATTTTTCATGTTTTGCTAAAATTAGATGGATGCCAAGTTAAGATAGCAAACTGTTGAAGTTGCTCTAAGAGCATCTCCAAGAGCTTTTGTTTATATAAGTAGCTAAAATTCTAATTTAACTATTATATAAAATAAAATAACTAGTAAAAAGATGATGAAATCCAATAACTCTTCTAAATAGAAAACACGATAGCTAGTGGGAGAGGTCTTCTTTTTTTGGCTAGCGAGGGAGAGAAAATAGAAAACAGGATAGCTAGCTGAGTAAAATACAGAGTCTGTTGGATCCAAATTTTGATAATTTTTTTCTTTTTTTAGCTAACTTATCACATATGCAAGAGCTCTTGAAGATGCTCTAAGATAGCAAACTGCTGAAGTTGCTCAGTGTACAAACCTTAGTTGCCTACTCCCTCCGTCCCTATTTAAACGTCGTCGAAAGTTACAACCCAAAACCAAAGCAATGAGTAAAAGACCCTGTTACCCCTACAAAAACGGTTTGTCATCTGGACATTTGAAAGGACATGTCATTAATGTTGTACAGCGCCGCACACATGATAAAATTTTTTACATTAGCTGGCATCCACTTTTTTCACGTTTATACATGGAGTACAGTGTTTTGACATTAAACAAATGAAAGGCAGCTAAACATTCTGCATTTCACATGGCGGCAAACAACACTTAGCGCCAAAACAAGCTTGCGCTGCACATGTAAAACAAACTGAAATTTCAAACTTCCCAGCGCCATTTCTCTACCGGTGGGAATGAAGTTTGGTACCCTTTCCTTGCCTTTTCATTTGAACCATTCACCTCCCATACATCTTCCATGGCAATAGACTTAAACACACCACCAAAGGAGGAAGGAGATGATGTGCCTGATCTCAACAAGATCCCTCCTGAACATGAAGATGATCTTGATCCCTTGGAAGATGTAGTGGCTGCAGTTGAAGTTGAAGTTGGAGGAGCTGATCACCTTGGTCTCCATCCTGATCAAAATGATGAACAAGAACAAATTTATCAAGGTAAACTCTCTCTGATCTCTCTCTCTCTCTCCCTCTCACTACATCTCTCTCCCCTTGGAAGATGTAGTGGCTGCAGTTGAAGTTGGGGGAGATGACCACCTTGGTCTCCATCCTGATCAAAATGATGAACAAGAACAAACTTATCAAGGTAAACTTAAACTCTCCCTCTCTCTCTCCCCAGGAATCAGAATGTTTATTTGACAGGAAATTTATTTACTGCTACTAGTTTCTTACCTAAAACTCTTGTGCACCAGGTGTTCTTTGTAGCCTCTCTCTCCCCATAAATTAATGCATGCTACTTTAGTTCCTCTCCACCAAAATGACTAGCAACATCTGATATTTTTTAGTGTATATCCTGCACTTGAAACATAGCAAAGCTCATTTGTATTCTCTGTCCTAAACTTAGTGTTAGTTGGTTTAGTTTCTCTCATAAAACTGCAAGCAACATTAGTTAATTTTTGTGTAAGGCAAGCAGCTCATATGTGTTCTAGTTTTTAATTAAGTTGGAGTGAGATGGGAGAATAGCTCACATGTGTGCGTGAATCATTCTGATAACCATCAGCTTGCTTGTGTACCAGATGACAATGTTAGCCATCCATTTGACTTAAATGATCCACATGAAGAAGACCAAGCAAACCTGCATGTAGGTCTGGGCAAAATACCCGATACCCATTACCCGAACCCGAACCCGAACCCGAATTACCCGAACCCGAGGTACCTGATCCCAAGTTCGGATAGTGATTGTCATTACCCGAAATTAGTTTGGGTAATTCGGGTAATACACTCCGGTACCCGAACTACCCGAACTACCCAAAATTTGCCTTTGTCTTTGTATTTATTCACGTGTTGTTAGTTGAATACTTGAAATTGTCACTTTACTAGAATATAATTCTCTTAATTTGAACAAGTGACTATAATATATTATTCTTCTCAACTTGTAGTTGAAATTCAACACAAACTACTAGTCTATGCAAAATTATGTGTGTTTGAGTGTATACTTTGATTATAGATTTCGGGTAAATTGGGTAACCCGAACCCGAACCCGATTTTTGCGGGTACCCGAATTTGCGGGTAGTGTTTTTCTGGAGCTGATATCGGGTAATGATTCTCATTACCCGAATTTCTCAAAACCCGAATTACCCGACCCGAACTAATCGGGTAACCCGAACGCCCACCCCTACCTGCATGCAGGTGATTATTTCTGTCATGTACAGTTGTAGTTTGCAACAATAATTCTCCACGTCTGAAGTTTCATAGTTGATACTAACAATGAGTACACCATATGTAGGAGATGAGAACAGTACCTTGCAAGAACAAGAAGATACCATGGACGATGACTTTGGCGTGTACAGTAATGATGTCAACATCACATTTGATGAAGAGGAGTTATCCGACTCAGATGACGAAGACAATCAGCAAACCCTGCAAGAAGAAGCATCAAATATGCCCAAGAATTTGACAGGAAGACAAAGGCAAGACATATATCAAGATTTGCTTCAGTTAAGCACAAATGGCACATTACAAAGGAACAGCACAACACTTATTGCAGCAAAGTACAATGTGCATGTGCGTACAATACAACGTGTATGGAAGAGAGCAAAAAATTGCTTGGCACAAGGCATACCAGTAGATGTCAAATCTTTGAGACCTAAGAATTGTGGTCGTAAAAAGATTCAAGTAGATCTCACAAGGGTTGTTGGTATTCCCTTAAATAGAAGGGGTACCATAAGGTCACTAGCAAGTGCTCTTCATGTCAATAAAAGCTCTCTACACAGGTTGTTCAAAGAAGGCTTGCTACGGCGACACTCCAGCTCACTGAGGCCTTATTTGAAGGAAGAAAACAAAATAGCAAGGCTACAGTTTGCTCTTTCTATGCTAGAACCAACTAGTCTACCAGACAATCCAAAGTTCATTGTAATGAAAAATATTATTCACTCAGATGAGAAGTGGTTCAATGGGACACAGAAGATTAAGACTATGTACATGCTTCCAGATGAAGAAGACCCACATAGGACAGTGCAAAACAAGAATACTGTTCGCAAAGTCATGTTTTATGGTGCTGTTGCACTGCCTAGGTTTGATGATGCAGGAAGATGCTATTTTGATGGGAAGATAGGCATATGGCCTTTTGTGCGACAGGTATGAATATTTCTGTAACTAATACTTCCAAGCCATTTTAAATTATTTGGCATAACATTGTTTATCATGACAGGAACCAGCAGCAAGGAGAAGCGGTAACAGACCGAGAGGCACAATATCACAAAGACCATGAAGGTTGATAGAAAAACAATCAGATCTTATATGATCACAAAACTTATACCAGCTATACAAGCTTGTTGGCCTAGAGAAGCAAGACATGAGACAATATGGATACAGCAGGATAATGCTCCTTCTCATCTACCAGTAGATGACGCTGAATTTGCTGCAGCAGTAGCCCAAACAGGCCTTGACATACGCCTACTTAACCAGCCTGCTAATTCGCCTGATATGAACTGCCTTGACCTTGGTTTCTTTGCTTCTCTTCAATCGTTAACCGATAGAACAACATCTAGTACGATGGAAGAGCTCATCCAAAATGTTGAGAAGGAATATCAAAACTATAACCCCGTCATTCTGAATAGGGTATTCCTCACACTACAAGCATGCATGATTGAAGTTATGAAAGATAATGGAGGCAATAGGTATAAGATCCCTCACATGAATAAAGAAAGGCTAGAGGCACTAGGCATGCTCCCTAGAGCTCTAAGTTGTGATAGGCAGCTAGTTGAAAGGGCTTTTGAGTTGTTGAACAATTAGTGGTTATGTTTATGTAAACATCACTAGTTTATGCTTTTGTATTGTTCAGCAAGTTCTACTATTGTATTATTGTAATATAAACAAGGTTTAAGTAGCTTTTGTTCATATTTGTTTATCTATTGTACATGTGAACATGGTTGAAGTCGTCAATGTGTTGTATAAATTAAATCGTCATGTGGCTGAGGCAAAATAATTCTGTAGCCTATGCGTTTCACATTGCAAATCACAAATTAAACCATGCAGAACATGGTTAAAGTCGTCGATGTGCTGTATAAAGTAAATCGTCATGTGGCTGAGGAAAAATAATTCTGTAGCCTATGTGTTTCACATCGCAAATCACAAATTAAACCATGCAGAACATGGTTGAAGTCGTCGATGTGCTGTATAAATCAAAACGTCATGTGGCTGAGGCAAAATAATTATGTAGCTTATGCATTTCACATTGCAAATCACAAGTTAAACCATGCATACCAAGATACGAGCAAGCACATTGCAATGCAAGAAGCCAATAAACCATCAGTACCATCCTTCTATGTGGCTAAACAACAAAAGCAGTACCATCTTTCTAGTAGATGGCTGAACAACAAAACAACAAAAGCAGCACCATCAGTAGCATCAGTCAATTACCTGTTCATTAAAGTCGTCATCTTCCACCTGTGAATAGCCTCGCAGGTCCACACCATTCTGGACCCAACATGCCTCGTCATCAGTTTCAATATCAGAGAAGCTGGCCATATGGTCCAGCTCCTTCTCCAACTTGGCGTTGTCCACCTGCACCTTGCTGCACATCTCCAACTTCTTGCTCTTCATCTCAACCGTACCACTCTCCTTCTCCAACTTGATGTTGTCCACCCAATCTTGCGACAGATATGTCTCGTCATCAGTTTCGATATCAGAGAAGGTGGTCATATGGTCTAGCTCCTCCTTCTCCAACTTGACATTGTCCATCTGCACCTTGGCACACATGTCCAACTTCTTGCTCTCCATCTCCACCTTGCCACCCTCCTCCAACTTGATACTGTCCATTTGCACCTTGCTGCTCTCCATTTCCACCTTGCCACTCTCATTTTCAAAATCAGCAATAATCTGGCGCCACTGATGAAGCATAGCCCTGCACATATTTTATACACAAAATCAGTAATGTACAAGTATGATAAACAAATTGCAAAGCAATGTTAAGAAGGCTGACCCCAAACGTTGATGACCTTTGTTGGCACACGCCCCAGCAATTTTGCTCACCGTAACAACATCCTGTGGCTCCGTCTCAGGCACATACTCATCATCATCAATAAGCAAAGATGAACCCTTAGCGCCTCTTTCTTCATCTGAATCGGGTATCAACTCAAATTGATCTGCACCACCTTCCTGTGTATCTTGAGCAAAATCCTTTCCTTCGATGGCGATGCAGTTCAGCTTCCGATCCCACCAAATTCCACGACGACGATCCCGACCGGGCCACATCCTACAGCTCGATTTGATCCCTAAGGCACGGTTCATCCGCAAGTGCTGAATGAACCGGCTACCCTTCTTGCCACCTGTCATACAAGGATCTCCTGCAGCACAAGAAGACATGTTCAAGATCATCTATAAAGAGGCAGAAACCTATCTTATGAATGTTTTCACCATATCATCTGAATATTTATTTTTGATCAGGTCCTATTGATTTTGGTTGATTCATCCAGATTAAGTAGTTAGTGTTTCACATAGATCAGGGTCACATTGCAAAATAATTATATATTTTGACAATACTGGGCTATATATTGTGAGTTTGTGAGTGCAGATAAGCTAATGAGGGTAATTAGTAAAATAAACAGGACGTTTTCATGTGGCTCCGCCCCTGATCACTTAATTAGCTGTTGCACAACCACCAAGTACGAATTTTTCTTTGCTTCATGATTCTAGAAAACCACCAAAATCTTTTTTTTCTTTGCAAAGTTCTGTTTCCTCATATTGCCATCTACGAGTACTACTGGGAAGCATGTACGAAGTGAAGAAGCAAGCACGTACAGAATCGAACTGCAACAGGTTGGAGCGGACGCTGTGCTTCGATCCTCCTTCGTCAGATGGGACTCCGAGGTCTCACGTGGAGGGGCTGCGCTCCAGTGGCCGACGCACGAGGATCCGGTGTAAGGGAGTCGATGGAGGGCGATGCAACGGGATCCCGCGGAGAGGAGTTGACGGAGAGCGACGCGTGAGGATCCGGTGGAGTGGAGTCGATGGAGGGCGGTGCGACAGGATCCCGTGGCCCGACACACGAGGGGAGTCGATGGAGAGCAGCGCAGGATCCGTGGAGGGGGATGAAGGAGGCGGATGCCGTGCGCCGCCGGAGAGCCTTGGCGGCGGCGCGCGGCGTAGCAGCCCACGACCCCGGATCCCGCGGAGGGCAGTCGACGGAGGACACCGCAGCAGGATACGGTGGCCAGAGGAACTGCGCGGTGGCCGGTGGGAACCGAGGTTGGAGGTGAGGGTGCGTTTTTTTTTTCTCGTGTGTGTGGTGGGGATGGGAACGGATTGAGGATTAGCTTGCGATTTTTTTTCCGCGTGTGTGGTGGACTGGTGGGTGGTGCTGTGACAGGCGCATGGCTGGCTGGGTGCGGTCAGCTAGCCTAGGCGTCGTCGGTGTCAGGACGTAGAGGGCGACAGTTATTAGGGGACGTGTAACTGTAGCTAAAACGACGTTTAATTGGGGACGGAGGGAGTAGACGATTATACGACGTCTAATCAAACCACCAGATAAAACAAATGACTAATTTGATGTTATCCCGAAGGTATCAAGATTAGTACCGCTAATAAGCTGCTGGCGCCCAACTGGTGATCTTGCCAGGGCCGTCACCTTCTGATGTGGTAATAGTGGTTCAAACTTCAAAGAGGATGAAGCCGGATAGTGCTCAAAAAAGAGGATGAAGCCCGATATTTTTTTCATTATTACAAAAACGCAAATGCTAGAGGGAGAGGCCTCTCGATTTAGTGATATTGAGAGAGCCTCTCAGATTTGAAAAGAAAGGAAATGTCGGAAGACAAAAAAGAAAGAAAATCAAGGAAGTAACAAATGGAACGAAGAAACAAACACCAACTCCACCGTACGACCTCCTCCTTTCCGGCGACGACTCCAACTCCCACGAGCTCCGATTCGGGTTAGGGTTTCGGGTTGGAGTTAGGATTTCAGGTTTTGGGGTTGGGGAGGGGGTGATTTGTGCTGCGACCTCTAGAGGGATGGCCGTGGGCGGTGGCCGGCCCGGCGGAGGAGGCAGGTTGTGGGCGGCGAGGCCGGGCGGCGACGGCGCTGCCGGCCGGGTGGTGGTGGACAACCGGTGGGTGGGGTCGGCGGCGGGGGTAAACCATTGTAGTGGTTAGGAAGGGCGGGGTTGAGGGGGAGGGGCGGTTGATGGGCGGCAGCGAGGTCACCGCCGGCCGTGGGCGGTGGTGGAGGCCGGTGGTGGTGGGAGAGCACGCCGGAGAGGAGGAAGACGAAGGCAGGGTACTCACTGGAGAGGAGGAAGATGGTGGCCGAGTGCGGCGGGGGCACGGGTTCCACTTGATTCGCGCCGGCCGTGGTAGTGGGGGGCGGCGACGGCACCGCCAGAGCCGAACGGGGGCCGGAGGTGGCGGGGGCGCGACGCCCCCTCGATTCACGCCGCCACCCCGATTGGATCGGTGGAATAGATGAGGTGGGGCCCACACGGAAATAAGTGGAGGGGGCTCTCGGGTTAACGTTATTCGGAGACCCCTCTCCGCGTAGGTACTCTCTTAAAAAAATGGCACTAGTCGTCCAAATCTCATGACGAGGGATGTAGGGGTTCGAAGGGGGTAAATGGGGTGCGCGGGGTGCGCTGTGCGCACCGCGCCTCCCGTGCGCACCCCCGCGCGGTGCCGCTGGATCAAGCCTCTCGTGCGTGCGGTGACGTCCGATGCGCATCCTGGTTCGACCGCAGCCCAGCTTCTGCCTCTGCCTGAGCTCTGCACCATGCACGATGACCCACATGTCAGCCGGTGCGGGAGTGCGCACGGGAACGAAAATAGCATTTTAATGTGTAATTTTTTCGAAAAAAGGGCCCTTGGCACAGTGCGCACCCCGCGCACCCGATTTCTTTTCGTTTGAAGGACTCCGCTCTTATCGGAATATCAGATAGTGGCGGGCGCATTGGTCGCCGCCCATCCCCAGCTTGCACCCTCCTCGCCTGGCCTTTTTCGCTAGCGAGCGAGCGAGCGACGGTGCGTGACCGAGTCTAGCACCGAGGAGAAAGATCATGCGGCTGACAGCAATCACACGAATTTCAAACACGAGAAGTTTAATAAGAGACGGGATCTCTTTTGTGAGTCTTTTCATCGTAAGAAGAGGTTCTGCTCAGTTTACAAAGTCCTCCAACGTTGTAATAATCACATAGACTACATGTAATATAGCTGCGTAAAGGTCGAGATTGGTCTTAAACTAATTGTGTCACCGTAGTATAATCTATACTATAAGGAGCGAAAACAATTGAAAATAATTATCACCTAATTCGGGTCCGTCGTACCTCTCACGCCGGACCCACCCGTCATATGTTTTTAGAAGTAGATAGGGTGGAAGGACTATAGAAAGACCAAAAAAATTGCAATTTGGAGAACGTTTCTGTCAAAAACGTAATGTTTTTCTCACCGAGCACTTTTGTACCCGCCCGCTATACCCGTGGTGGCCCCACTGCATGTGCCGTTCGCCAAGGTCTTCGAGAGCGCCGCCGCGGGGATGGAGTTCGGCTCCGGCGCCCAGTTCTCCCAGGCCAAGAACGCTGTCGCGGGGGAGGCCCAGCCGCGCGCCGCGCTGCACGACATCACCAAGGACTCCCCATCGCCGGCCTCGCCGCGGGCGGCCTCCACGGCACCGACAAGACCCTGCCTACATTGCCACCAAGACACGCCGCAGGGGCTCACGCGGCACGCCCGTCTCCGGGGAGGCGCTCCTGCGCGGCCAGGTCAAGGCGCTCCTACAGTCCTACACAAGGTCGAGGAGGAGCAGGGATGCGCACCTCGCGGCTCTCGTCGGGCCGGCCCGCATCCAGGCGCTTCTTGGGATCTCCAGGTCGCCGACCCAGCTTCTCGCGCCCACGCCGGCCAACACGCCGCAGATCGGGCCCGTCCCCGCCGACAAGGAAGGCCTCCTGATGCCTGATGGCGTCCCCGTGGCTCCCTGTGTCCTCGAGGAGGAGGAGCTGCTGCTTCCTAAGCTGCAGATAACTTAATTGTCCATTCAGCAATTTCCCCATGATGAAATCGTTCTTGTTTGTAACATGTGTGTAGAATTCTCATCTCTCCTATTCCATTTCATAAAAAAGGAATTGTCATCCAAGATTTCTGTTCTGACTTCCGAGTAGTAGATTTCTGATTTCAATTTCTCTGAACCTGATGCAGAAGTTAGGGTAGCATCTTGTTTTGATTTAGGTGCCAATGCCATGGATGGTGATTTGAAGGACGTCCAATGGCCGTGCTGATGGTGATATGGATGGAGGACGACAAGATTGATCCCCTTGATGCCTTGCTGCGTTGATGAAACTCCATAGTAAGGTTGGAGTTTAAGCGCTTGTAGACTAATAATGCAGCATAAGTGAACAATGTAAAGGCCTGCAATGCAGTTAAGAGCATAGGGAATAAGAAAGGGTTGAAGAAGACGATGGGCATATGCAGAATTATGCAAGTGTAAATTGAAGGAAATTGGTGGCGACAAAGTATGCCCTTGATTCATCATCTCTAATATGAAATGGAATGGGCCATAGCCTACAAATGATCTCATCAGTACTAGATATCTTCTATACCCTGTTGAAATATCAATCGACAGTTTGATTCATTTACTTGTCTGTCTTACCTCATCGATCAGTTCATGTGAGTTGAGCTACATATATATTTGTTTACCACTGTCTTATTTAACTTGCTTGTTTGGCTATAGACATGTCACCTATAAAGAATATTGTAAGGTGGTGATCAAACTTATTTCCTAAAAAAAGGTTGCCTATTACATAACAATTGATACATATTATTATGAATTGGCACCTATTGCTTGTTGGTGCGATTGATGGGACTTCAACTTTTTTTTAGCAATGAACCTGGTCTTCCTTTTAGCTACCAAAAAAATATTATCAGGTCTGAATAATAAAAGGGGCACTGAGGCTAAAAAAAGAGCACTGGAGCACTAGGATTATGAGGTCTGAATACATGTGCTTCCCTGACGAATACTTCTAATTTGAATAAATGCTTTCTTCGTATGTGGTCTCTAAATCCAAATAACGAAGGGGGTTTGGGTGTTCCAAACCTAACTACTCAAGATGACCTTTTTCGGTGCTCTAAATTTGGTATGCTAGCCGCGAATGGTATATCAAGTAGTAGGCCAATCAAATTACCCTTAGCTGCAGTCTGCAGTATGTGACTAGCTCGAAGGGTACTGGTGCAGTACTGCTGGCACCAATAAGCAAGAGGGTCTCAAAGGCTATTTTCCAATGCTTTCCTCAATGAGGGTTAAAAGCAAGTGCCCATAATATGGAAGTTGGAACAACCAATTGAATTGATAGATTTTGAAAATGATAAATGGGAGCTTACAAAGTTCAATAGACATGAGAATTGAAAGTGATTCATGTCAATTTCAAAAATCAAACATGTATACATGTTCCATGGTACAACAATTATTTTTTCATGTTGCCACTTATTGAAATTCAGTTGCGTTATGATTCAAACAGACAACTTATTGACCAAACAAAAAAAATTCTAACATAAGGTGAAAATTATTTTTGTTTATTGTATCAAGATGTAGCATGTGCGTGTCGCACGTGCCCGATTACTAGTTGTCATAAAGAAGCTTCCTTTGTTTGTGGTCTTCTTACGGTTGACACGTGCGCTGCCACTGCAACTTGCGTCCCTGACGCCCCTCCGCGGAGGCGACTCGAGGGGGCTCCGCACCCGCGCTGCTAGGCCTCCCGCCGTGGCTCCCGACGGCCTCCGCCTCCCACTTCGTCGGCGGCAGTGACCAGCGACGGCGGCGCACAACCACGGCCCTCGCGCGCTCTTCTTCGTCTTCCTCCCCCTCCCCTCTTTCCTCCACCTCCCCCTCTCCACCCCACCACCATGTAGCAGTCGTTCTCCTTGGTCTTCGGCGGCGGCGCGCCCTCCCGGTGCTGGATCCGGCCTCCACTGGCTCGGGTCTGGCCTCCACCCCCACAGATCTGGTGTGGGATGCGGTGGCTCGGCGTGGTGCCTGCGCGGTCAACCCTAGAACTGGGTTGGGGCCGGTGCGTCGGCGCATGTCCGGTGCGGGTGGGCCATGCCGTCGGGGCCTCTCCTGGCGCTTCGACCTCCTGCCCCCACGGCGGGCTTGCCATGTTGTCGCTTGGGATTGTCGGCTCTGCGTCGGGCGCGGTACCGGCGGGCCTCTTGCCGGGACTGCCTCCTCCGGGTCTGCGTGTAGCCTCCTCCAGCTACCTTTCCCTCCCCTTCTTCTCCCTTTCTCTTCCTCTCTGTTTTTCCCAACCCTAGATCTGGGCCTGGGGGTGACGCCACGCCGTCGTTCGCGGCCCCTGCGGCGCCCTCTTCCGCTGCTCGGCGTCTTTGTTGATGACGTTGGCCTCCCCCGCGACCGCTGGGGTTGGCGGGTCGGACCCAGTTATGCCGCCACCGTCGTCTTCGCCGACGCTGGCGGGTCACGGTGGTGCTCGTCGCGCGGGCGGGCCGTGGCAGGGCTTACTGCGTGTGCTGCCGTCGAACCCCCACCTTCGGCGCTGGCGGGTCATGGCTGACCTGGTGGTTGCGGGGATGGCGCCGAGAGGGAGGAGCCCTCTCCCGCCTCCTCTCCTTCCTTCCGTTGTCGTCACAACCCTAGATATGGGTGGGGCCGGCGCCGCCGGCTGCCTCCCCTGCTTGGCGTCGTCGCTGCCGACCGTCGTGGGACCCTCCTCTTCGCCCGTCCACGGCGTTGCTGCCGACCGCCCCCGACCGCAGGCTCCTCCACCCCGTCGTTGTCGTCCCGTCCTCCTGCTGGGATGCCGGCGGCCGCGGCCCTCCTTCACGCCGCCGGTGGCTCCTCGACCTCGCGCCGCCAGTGGCCCCTCCCCGCTGCCACCGGTGTCCTCGAGTTCGCGCCCGCGGTGTTCTTCTCCGGCGCTGGGCGACGTCCACGGGCTCGCGACCCTAGCGTCGCCTCCTCCGGTGCGGGGCCCCTTCGCGCCTTGCGCTCGGCGCCGTCGACATTCTCCGGCGCGCCGGTGGGCCGTGCAGGGCCTCTTCTTCTCGGCTCGGCCTGTCCCCCTGCGCTTCGTTGACCGTGGCCCCTTTCCTCGTAGCTGCCGCTTCACCCTCCTGCTCCCCCGTCGTCTGTCGCTGGTCTGCTGTTGTGCTTCTGTTTCCCTCTGTGCCTTGGACGCATGCTGCCTTTCCATCGGCCGTTAAGCACCAAGTCTAAAGTCTTCTAGGGTGATGGTGTGGAGCTGGTTTTGGGGCTTGGCGAAAGCCTCGCTCGACCTCCGTCGGGCTGACAACGGCTGCGCTTGTTGCGTAGTTACCTCGCTGGAGGCGTTGTTGCTTTGGTCCCAATCCCGCTTGGTCTGCAAGGTGAAAACTTGTTCTCCCCCTTCGTGGATATACGGATGATGGCGGTGTCCTCGTCGTTCCTCCCTTGGCGGCATCGTCCTGCATGACTTCCTCGACCGACCCCTCTTAGGCTTCTTGTTTAGTGTCTGGTGATGAGCGTGTGTGCTCGGCATTCTTGTTTGTAGTAGGTTGCGCCCCTCTTGTGGCTTGTGTTGTATGGTGGTGGTGTGGAGTTTTCTCTCTCCCTGTTCTCCCTCTCGGTCCTAGATCATTTCGTGGTGTCTGCTCTTTGCGCTTTAGGGTTCTCCTATTGCCGCATCTTTGTAACCGACTTCTCTTCTCTTAATGAAAAACATACTTTGCACGTCTTAAAAAAATTGTGGTCTTCTTACAACGTGAGAAAAGAAGATAATGATCTAATAGCTGACCTCATTGTAGTTCGATATGCATTCAACGGTTTTCTATCAGTCCATTAAGAAAACACAAAACACATTCTTACAACAAGAATCGATTAACATCATAATTTGGGTAAATTTGTTAGCTGGGAAATCTGACTATATATGAAACACAAATAGGTAACTTGCAAATATCAAAATAAAAAAAATCCTGCCAAGCTTTTCCAAAAAAAAGTCTACAAAATTGTTTGTGATTTTATAAACTTATTAATTGCCCTAACATAAAGTCATCTCTCACGATTCCATCCGCAAAAGAGTCGAGGTTTCGCTTCGCCGCACATCTCGCCTCACACATCATGACTCTTTGCCTCAGCACGACAACCTTCTCCTGCATACGCCTTCCCTCTTCTCCTTCCATGATCCTCTCGACACAATCTTCCACGACATTTCTCTTCGTGCTCGAAAGCCTGATCCCCGTCTGCCACATCCTGACGATGTAAGCGCAGTTGATGAACTGATCGCCGGACACAGGGTAGCACAGCAGGCGCACCCCGTGCTGTATGGCCTCCAGCGTGGAGTTCCACCCGCAGTGCGTCAGGTAGCACCCGAGAGCCCTGTGTCGGAGGACGTCTTCTTGCGGCGCCCAGCCGACGATCTTGCTACGGCCGGCGACCGCCTCCGCGTACTGGCTGGGGAGCCCTTCTCGCCACGACGGCTCTTCTTTGAGCGCCCACATGAACGGCCGGCCGGTGGCCTCGAGGCCCAGCGCGAGCTCGTTGATCGCGTCTCGCCCGATCGACGGGACCCAGCTTCCGAACGAGACGTAGATCACCGACCCGGCGCGCTGCTGGTCTAGCCACTCCATGCAGGTATCGTCCGCTTGCCACATGCTAGGGTTCTTCTTCTTGGCGGGTGACGAGTCATCGGCAAGCAGCAGATCGTCGCCTTTGGTGCCGCAACTGAAGCTGCCATTGGTTGGCAACGGTCCGACTTGGAGGATCTGCGGAGGCGGCTGTGACGCGTCGTGAAAGTGCTCGGCGGCAGCTGAGTCGCCGGCGACGACGACAGCTTCACCGGGGAATGTGTTGACGAGGATGGCGCGGAGGCCCTTTGCACGCTCCATGATCTGGTGCCAGTAGGCGAATCTTGATTTCTGGCACGCTATGTCGCCCACGAGCCACGGCAGTTCTGCCGTGCTCAGGTCTAGTTCTGCAGGCAAAACGTGGAGGCCGTCGCCAATCTGGTGGTCTCCGTTTACTTTCTGTTCGCCATTGTTTAATCGTTCGGCTGATATGGGAATGCCTACACACATGTGACAAGAAACAGAATAAATAGCTAGATAAGTTGCAGCTTTTGGTGCGAACAGTTAGTTGCTTATTAGCAAAATTTTGCAAAACTTGAATGCTATATTAAGTGGTTTCAATAGTATAAACCCAGTATCTAGCTAGTACGGAGTAGTTTGTAGCCGCTGTTTTGCCTCATGTTATTGCCCTGACCTCTGAGGCTACACAATTGTTTTGAGCAACTTGTTGTGCCAAGGGATGCCCTTTGCAAATCACGCTGGACTTGCCAGGAAACTAACCCCACGTGAGAGACTGAGAGTTTTCTAATAACTGATGCTAATGTCAGCTCTGTTCTTAAGTATTGGCGCACCATCAAGTACGAACAGTTGTTCTTAAGTATAGTATAGGTTATAACTTGCAATCTGCAACAAAGTGTCGGTTTGGCGCGCCATCGTCGCTGGGTTTGTACATCTTTGCAGCAAGATAGATTATATAATTAGCTTAGTACATGCGTAACTAACTGATCTCTGATATACTGACCACATTAACAAAGACCCTAGTTTAGCTGTATCTGGGGCAGCCAGCTATTGTGCATCGGTATTTGTTGAAGCCTAACCGTAAGAATTAGGTTAATCTAGCTTATGGATCTCAAGAATAATCATGTGACCACGCACAGCTGATTTGTAATAACAGAGGCACATGTGAGCACCGGTGGTGCAGGCACTATCTATCGTATGTGAGGTTAGCTAGCGAATAGTTGAAAACTGAGACAAGGAAATCACAAAACCAGATGAATGCAATCTTAGAATGCGTGGACCGTCCAGGAGCTGCACGCAGGAGCGTACCGGAATCTGAGATCAGCCCCTTGTCGATGAGCTCCGGGATGGCCGCCACGACGCGGTAGGTCGCCAGCATCGCCGGCCAGAAGCCCACGGCCGTCACGCCGCACCGGGCGGCGACGGGGATCGCCCACGACGACAGGACGTCGGCGATGAGGCACGCCACGCCGCGACGAGGCGTGGCCGTCAGCATCTCCTCCAGGCTGGCGGGCATGCGGTGCTCCATGGAGTGCGCGAAGCTGGCGAAGCCCGGTGGCTCGCCTTCGCCGTCGTCCGGCACGCCGCTGTCGATGGACGCGAGTTCCACGCCGACGCCGTCTCCGCAGCCGGTCTGCTGGTCGCAGACGCCGACGATGCGGCGGTGGACGAAGTCGGGAACGGCGACGGTGGCCGCCACGCCGCGTGCGGCGAGGGCGCGCGCCAGGCGCAGCATCGGGGAGACGTGGCCCTGTGCAGGGAACGGCACGAGGATGACGGCGGCCGCGGGGTGGACGGGCACGAGCTCGGGCTCAGCGCCCATGGCGGCGATGTTTGGCCGTTCGGGAAGCTAAGCCGCCGGTGGCAACTGACAACGGCGGCGTTGGACTTTTGGCTGTTCTGGATGCGAGCGCGACGTCGCGTGGGATTTAAAAGAAGGCGCCGCGCGTCGTGGGTTTTGTTGGCCCAATGATCCTCTCGATCCGGTTGACATTCGTTAATTAACGATCTCGCGCCACTTGTTAAACGCAAAGTAAACGCATCTAGATATCCTTATATACCTGATGAATTATCCAGTTGAGCAGATGTGAGATAATGACGACCAAACTGTTTGGCAACTGGAACGCTTGCTTTTTTTTTTGGTAAAATTCCTCGTAGTTGTTGGATTTTAGATTTATGGAGCAATCTAACTGACTGAATGATCTATTGGAAATACAAGAGGGAACAAACGCATCACGTAGTCGTTGGATTTTAGATGTATGGTAGTCATTGATGCAACTAAAAGGAAAAAATGTGACAAAAGTAAATATCTACATGATAAAGAAAAGTTATTTGAACATTGTATTGCTAAGAAATTAATTAACATGACCAAAACCATGTCATCCACAAATAGCTAAATCGGCCACATGAAACAATCCAATTAATTTGATTGATCTTGTTGTCTACATTTACTTGGAACCCACATTCCTACTCCTCATGCCTTGTTTTATAGCAGACCTTTTTATGTGGATCATGTCATCTCCAAATGCAGCATGGAGCCGGAGGAACTAGCCTGTGCGGTTCCTCCTACTTCCTCTTTGCCTAGTTCATTTTCAGCTGGTGAAAGTAGAATGGCTTCACACAACACAGTTATTTGATCACTTCTGCTGCACATGGAGTGGCACAAAAGAGGCCCTAAACTACTCTACTATTATTTGATTAAGCATCACCTAGATTGGCTCTTCCTTCCCTCATCACTTCTGTTGAATTCTCCACCTCCTCCGCATCACGTTCAGGTCCGATTCCCCAGCCTACATATGTGAGGCCGAGTCTTTCAAGTCCAGGCACCATGACTGATGGCCTATTCTTCTAATACCTTGATGACATATTACATGGGTTCTATTCTGCAAATTTAAAACAGAACCTCGATGACATGAGTTTTTTTTAAGTAGTAGGATGACATGAGTTTGAATGTATGTTTGAACTTCTGAGCAATTCAGTACTATTGGCTTTTAGGTAAAAAAATTCCGACCCCTAAAGTGAAGCCAGAAGACAGCAATTAACTTTTCAGCTTCTGGTATTTGAAGACATTTGTTTTTTTTAACATATACAAAACTAGCAGTTTTTTTTGAGGGCATACAAAACTAGCAGTTTAAAAGTGCTTAGAAGCTTAAATATATAAATATCATCACTAGAAAGAATGCCGCAGGCTCAGAAACACAAGCTCCACTGCCCAATTGCCCATAGGTTGTAACCAGACACCAGAATCCAGATGCGAGCTACTTCAAAAAGATCAGAGCATTCCTTTGTAAAATGCCTGCATCCCAAAGTATTCACATTCAGGAGTGGACATGTCTTGTCCGCAGAATCTCTCTTGCACCTGAGAAAAATAAAAAGCTTGTGAGCTTCGTGTGTCTGGTGACAGATCTCGCACGTTCTGGCTGCCGAAAAGGACTGATGGGGTGAAATATCTTTACGACCGGTGAGCCGAGGTTGCAGTAACTAGTAGCGCAGCAAGGAGCCAACGATCACCGCGCTCGCCGGACGGCGACATCTACCGGCGCCGGCGCCCCCCGCGCGGCAGCTTCCCGGATCGCAGAAACGAAGTCAGAGACGAATTCTTGCACGCATCGGACACCCGCGCGTGCGGGCGCCGCCGTGGCATGCCACATCGCAGGATTCCCCGCCACGAGCTCCTAATCCACAGACAAAGCAATAGCCGTGTGCGGTGTGCTTCAGTCTGGGCCGCCGATCTCTCTTCGCTAGCTCGATCCTACCGTAAGATGCAAATGTTTGCTCGCACACAAAGAGATAGTAAATAGCCGGTTGAATGAAGGATACTGAACTTTGCTAACACAAACAGAGCTGTACCTGATTACACTGAGTTTAGCAACTCGTCGTTAGCTACCCGCACACCAGAAGAGCACAAGATTAAAGAAGAAACATGATCTATAAGAAAACTTCCAAAATGTTGCACTCATCGGTACGGCAGTGCAAGGATGATGATAATTCCATATGAGCACCTGATGTTCACGTTCAGACATTTACAAAACCGAATTCTCAACGAATTTGCAGACGATGTAAATGTCAGAGTAGCAGCGGGAGCAAAGGTGCTCTAGCAGGGCTGAGATATGATCCCAACCAGGAGACTCAAGTTCCTCATGAGAACGGATTATGAGGCTAGTTTTTTTAAAAAAAATTCCTCGCTGGTAAAATCGGGGTTTGAAGATTTTTTCTAAACCAGAATTAACATGAGGCAGTCTTAACCCCACCATGTGAACCAAATTCGCCGCACCTGCACGCAAAAAGTGCCAAAAACAAAATATGGAAAAGCAAGTTCGCAACCCCAAAGTCCCAAAACTATCTCACCTCCAGCGTCCGGTCATGTGGGCCAAATTCTTTCTTGGAGAAAAATCAGAGCCCACGCAGACAAGCCCGGCAACCCCCCAAAAGCCAAAAGATCCAAACCGAAGCGGCAGCGTCCGGGACTCCCGATCCGTCTCCTCCTCCTCCTCCGTCTCGTATCGTCCCCACCTGACCTCACCCTATCCGTTTCACACTCCTCCACGCTTGCTATAACTCCTTCCTTCACGGGCCGTCCCCTCCTCCCTCAATCCCCAACCCACGACCTCCGCCCTCGGCCAACGCCACAGATCCCCCGCCACCGCCCGAGCGCCGACGCGGCCGCTGCCATGACGCCCTCCTCCGCGCTCTCCCTCGCCCACCTCGCCGCGGCTTCCCCGCTCCCGGCCCCCTCGCAGCGGCCTTCGCCCAGGCCCGGCTCGCTGAGCCTGGGCCAGGGCCCCGCCGGGCTCGGGCCGCGCCGGCTCGTCGCGGCGGCGCCCCCGCGGGCGTTCTTCTCCTCGTCGCCCTACCAGCCGCCCCAGTCGGAGGGGTTCTCGCCGCACCGCGAGTACGGCCTCGTCCCCATGGTCATCGAGACCACCTCCCGCGGTGAGCGCGCCTACGACATCTTCTCGCGCCTCCTCAAGGAGCGCATCGTCTGCATCCACGGCCCAATCGCCGACGACACCGCCTCCCTCGTCGTCGCGCAGCTCCTCTTCCTCGAGTCCGAGAACCCGCTCAAGCCCGTCCACCTCTACATCAACTCCCCCGGGGGCGTCGTCACCGCCGGGCTCGCTATCTACGACACCATGCAGTACATCCGCTGCCCCGTCACCACGCTCTGCATCGGGCAGGCGGCTTCCATGGGCTCGCTCCTCCTCGCGGCCGGGGCGCCCGGTGAGAGGCGCGCCCTGCCCAACGCCAGGGTCATGATCCACCAGCCCTCTGGTGGCGCGCAGGGGCAGGCCACTGACATCGCCATCCAGGCCAAGGAGATCCTCAAGATGCGCGACCGGCTTAACAAGATCTACCAGAAGCACACGCGCCAGCCCATCGATAAGATCGAGCAGTGCATGGAGAGGGACCTGTTCATGGACCCGGAGGAGGCGCGCGACTGGGGCCTCATCGATGAGGTCATCGAGAGCCGGCCCGCGTCGCTCATGACCGAAGGACTCGGTGGAGGCGGCCTCGATGTGCCCAACCACAGCGGCGGCCGACGGGGGAGGGAGGCTGAGGAGCCCTCTGCGGTGTGAGGAACGGTGGCCACAAAGGTGAAATCCTATCGCGTCCGGTTTCTGTGTTGTTTGTCGTTAGATCCGAAGGTTTAATTCTTACTAGACAAGGTTAACCTTGTTGTTCTGGTTGCCGAGGCGTCCGGCTCCCCATTCCTTTTCTTGCTTCAATTGCCTGAATTGAGCTATTGGTGATAATCATTGCAGCTCCAAGGAAATTTCGTTCCTTTGATACAGATAAATTGACACAGTATTGTGTATGTTGTACTATATTAGTATCAATTCCATAATGGTGCATTGAAAATCTCATATCTGTTGTTCCTTTCTCACAGTAAATGTTCTTGAGCTTTGTTTCTACCAGTTTCAAACTTGTGCTTATTAAGATGTTCATGGTACATGTTCTTCCAACTGCCTAGTTGCTCAGTCCTGACTTATCATCTATTGCTGACCACAAAGTATGGAACTGCGGAACCAATATGAATGAACATTATGAAATGTCCTGATCCACCATGATGTCTTTGTCTTTCTCTTGCTAGGCGTACCTTAGGCCTCATCACTTGTGATATTCAGCAAAATTGATTACTTGGTTTGTTATTTACATTTGGGTGGGTTGGTTAAATTCCAAGACAACATTTATCATGTGTAAACATGTCATTATTTGGTTGGGCCTAGCTTGCAAAATCTACTGATGGGTATTGATGTAGTTGGTGTTTGAATTAGCTCTTGTGGTCAGCCAAATGAGCATCTTTTAAGGTAGCTCAGTTTATAGTACCACGAGTTCTAACATATGATTTTTTTCATGGCAATACCATATTAAACTTCTGTTATGTTGTGTAGCTCAAATTCTGTGGATCCTCATTTATTCTTTGCTTCGAACTTGTTTCAAACTGTTTGCAAGTTGAAGTTCATTGGTATATGGAGCAAACTGCTTACAGCAGGTTGTCTCCAAACTTTATTGAGCTTAATAGAATAGGTCATGGAGGTAAGCTCTTATGCATTTGACTTCTAAGAACAGATTTAGAAGATTTTTTCAGCATTGAGTGTGAATTTGGGATGAAACTTTTGGAGTTCTTGTCGAATTGAATGTGTCAGCAAGTGAGCACATGATTCCACTTCAAGCTTTAATAGTTATGATATATATAGTTATATCTGATGGCAATAGGAACTTTCTACCTAGTGAACTGTATTCAATCAAGCACTCGAAAAGGGTAATAAAATTTGTATAATGGTGAGTGAACTTATAATTTCAATAAATGTTTAATGTCTGTTCTCAAGTTTGCTACGGTTCTGTAATCTAAAAAGATTTTATAGAGCTGGGTCCTAAACTCTGATGCTCTGTATGGCTCAGTCAAAATATGCAAAAAAGAACCCATCTTTTGAATGGCTTCATACAAAGAGCATTGTAAGTGTAGCTGAGCAAATGAATGAAACAGGATCTATTTTGGCCAAGTTATTGCTTGTGTAATGCTGGATTCTTATCATTGTTGTGATTAGAATCCATATGCAGTAGACTGCATTGCAGTTGGATGGCACCATCATCTCGTAGAATTTTAAAATTTGAAGCTGTTAACACTCTTATACTCTACCACCAGTTGTTGCTTATAGAAAGTACCAGTTTGTTGTTTGTATGCTCTCGTATTATTTGGTGGTTCTGTTCAGGAGTGAGAACAGAACATGTTTTTCTTAGATTCAGTGGAGTCTTTCACTAACATTCCAGCTTAGGAGATTTTGCACTCATATTTGGTTATTCTTGTTCAACGTTATTTCGATGCTTCAAATGAATTTGGCTTTGTGGAGTCTTGTGTCAAGAACTTTTGTTGTCTGTCTAAGTTTGTAGGCTTATTTTGTTTCCTTTGACAAACCTGTGACCAGCTTTTTTTTTTTTGCGAAAGGACCAGCAATTAGTCTATGATGAATACATTTTTTAAATAAAATTTGGTGTTATTATCTTCATATTAAAACATACTTGCACATCAATGGAATATATGGTGTAATTGTTGGTTAGAGCCACACCTAATGAAACATATAATAAAAAAAAACCCTGGATGGAGTATTATTATTTAGAAGCCATGAAGACGGGATTAAGGTCTTGGCATGGAAAGTTCAGGAAGTTTAGTAGCTGACTAGTTGAGTTTGCTGTGTCAGCTAATGGAGTGAATTTTGACATTTTCATCGCATGTTTTTACTCCGACTCTCCGAGCTGTCAGGATTTCGAATTCTGAGATAACATCTGATGTTGAATTTAGGGTATGAAGGATACATTGAAGTCTCCACCTCATGGAAACAATATGTAATCTTGCACTTCGTAACGCTTGGTAAGTTGGTGAATTTAGGATTTCAATTTTCAAAGAAATATCCACGATTCTGCAATAAGGTGGTTGCTGTTGCACGCGTATCTGAAATCGAGATGTACTCGCCGTATATATATGGGCCAACCAGAAGCTTCCTTCGAAGTTATGGCAGTATGGCACCCGTGTTCGACTTCGACAGAACTTGTTTCAACTCCAAGGCAAAAACATCGTAAGATCGCAACGGCTCCACGTAATGTATGGTGGTAATAATTTGGGCAAGGTGCTTTTTCTAATGCAAGTCCAGTTTAGCTGTTCAAATGTACGGAGTAGTCCATGTTCAATGCTTCAAGAAAAAAAACGAGCTTCAAATGAAGTCTTATTTTTGCAACAACAGCGAATCAGCGATGCAGTATACGAAGTTACGAACGATATTCTGCTACTGCTATCAGTGAGACAGTGACGAAGGACGAAGAATTCTGCTACTGCCTATCACCATGCTACGAGGGACGAAGAATTGACAACTATTGCTGCCGCAACTGTTGGGCGTTCCTGACTCCTTCCCCTCCGCTAGCCGCTGGCTGATCGACAATGATGATCAGCGAGGCGGCAGATTGTTTTGTTTTGTAGATTGGCGAAGTAGCAAGCGGGGGTTTTTATGCCTTGTGGAAGTTGGATAAATATTGAAATTTTCAGATCAACAAAAGTCTAACTTACTAGTTATTATCACATCAGTCCACCTTATCACTATTATGTTTCAACATTTTCAAAAATATTTCAACATTTTACAGAAATCTTAATTTTTTCAACATATTTTCGTCAACATTTTACAAAATGTTGCAACATTTTTTAAAAATGTTGGTCAACATTCAATCTCTTCCAACATTTTTTTCAAAAATATTGATTTTTTCAACATATTTTTGTCAATATTTTGCAAAATGTTTCAATATTTTTTTAGAAATGTTGGGCCAATATTTTTTCCTTTCTTCAACCTCCGGCCACGGCGCACGCGCACGGGGTGGGGCGCGGCGGCGCGGTCCCGGTGGTGGACGCGGGCATGCACGAAGCTCACGGCTGCGGTCATGGCGGCACGCGGCGTGGAGCTCGCGGCGCGTGGAGCTCGTGGCCCGCGGCCATGGTGCGCGGCGGCGGAGCTCCGCAGTCCGCGGCCATGGCGCGCGGGCTCAGGGTGGCGGCGGTAGCGGTTCACGGGAGAGAGGGGTGAAGCTAGGGTTAGAAGGTGGGATCAATAGTTCAGATTACTTGCACGAATCTTAAAGAAGTGGAAGATGAGTAAGTAAAAATCTTCCGGAAGATATATGAGAAAATTCCATGTATGTCACGAAAAATTGTAGCCAGTGTGCTCTATGCTATTGAAAATTAGAATTTGAGCTCTATGCCATAGGTTGTATTTTTTGATGTGCTCTATGCCATTTTTTGTATTTTTTGATGTGCTCTATGCCGTCAAAAAGACATGGAGCACATAAAAAATACAACCTATGACATAGAGCTCAAATTCTAATTTTTAATTGCATAGAGCACACGGGTTATAATTTTCTGTGGCATACAGAGAATTTTCTGAAGATATATAGGATTCCCGGTAGTAAGCTGCAAAAGAGGTCCAACGTTTCCGGAATTTTTTTTATATTTTTTTCTTTGATTTTCGAAAAATAAATGGCCGAATCAAACATTTCGAGAAATATACATCTGCCGTCGTACCTCACGGCGGCAGGGGTGCCGCCAACGGTCGGGAGCCCTGCCAGTGGGGTCAGGTTCCTACCGCCGTACCCCACGGCGGCAGGAACCCTACCGCTATGGGGCACGGCGGTAGGAGCCTGCCGCCGTACCCCACGGTGGCAGCGTTACCCCTATATAAGGGGGTGACGGCTGCCGCCACCCCCTCCTCCCTCCCTCACTCTCTCCTCCTAAATCTTCGGCTTTCAACCCTTCGGAGCACTTTTGACTCAGGTATGTTTCTAACTTTAGTGTAGTTTAGTTAGTTAGTGTAGTTAGTTAGTTTAGTGTAGTTAGTGTAGTGTAGTTAGTTTAGTTAACTTAGTTTAGAAATTTTAGAAATTAGTTTAGTTAACTTAGTTTAGTTAACTTAATTTAGTTAGTTTAGTTAACTAAGTTTAGTTAGTTTAGTTAACTTAGTTCAAATAGTTGGATTAAATTGATATAAAATTAGTAGAAAATAGTTTACAATTCACATAATTTGTTTAAATTGATTTAAAATGCGTAGAAATAGTTATAATTCCAATAATTAGATTAAATTAATATAAAATTATTAAAAAATAGTTTTAATTCACATAGTTCGTTTAAATTGATTGTAAATTCCTAGAAAATAGTTATAATTCAAAAAATTTGTTTAAATTGATATATAATTTCTAGAAAGTGGTTATAATTCACATAATTAGATTAAATTGATATAAAATTCGTAGAAAATAGTTTTAATTCACATAATTCGTTTTAATTCATTTAAAAATCCTAAAAAATGGTAACCATTCACATAATTAGATTAAATTGATTTTAAAATTTTAAAAATAGTTTTAGTTCACATAATTCGTTTTAATTCATTTAAAATTCTTAGAAAATGGTTATAATTCACATAATTAGATTAAATTAATTTAAAATTCTTTGAAAATATTTTGAATTCACATAATTCGTTTTAATTCATTTAAAATTCCTAGAATGGTTATAATTCACATAATTTGTTTTTTGCAGCTATGGCTCAGGCACCGTTAGAGTACGTACGCCTGGAGTTGTTCGACGAGGCGGTGGACCGGCACCACCGCTCATACGTCTCGGCTGTTCTTGGACAGTCGCCCGGTGAAAGGATCTTGTGATGCCTAGAGGGGGTGAATAGGATCACTTTAAAATTCTGCAAAATCTGAGCAGCGGATCAGGGGCCGGATGACCCGGCTCAACAGGCCGGATGACCTGGGGGGTCCGGGTCACCCTGCTACTTGGGCCGGATCAACCAACGCACGAAGATAGAGTATAAAGAGCTTAATAAAACTTGAATTTGCAGAAAGTATATGAATCAAAACTTGCGTATAAGAGCTTGTAACCACCTGCAACAAAGGATTTCACAAGAAACAACGCAAATATGTAGATCGATCCAAACCTAGCTTCTAGGGTTAGAGAAAAGAGGGATGAACTCAAACAAGCAAGAGACAAGAGATTTAATCCGAAGTTCACTTCCACAAAGGAAGCTACGTCTCCGTTGAGGATCCCACAAAGGGAGGGCTATCACCAAGAGCCTCTTGCCTCACCCAATCCCACAAAGGAAGATTGGTACTCACTAAGAGAAATCCACAAAGGATGGGTAATACAAACGTTCTCGGGTGCTCCACACGGAGAGGGCACTCAACGGGCGACGCCTAACCGTCTAGAAGCAAGCTTCAAGAGTAACAAACGAGAATCAATCGATCTTGGCCGCCACAAGTGCTTCTTGAGATGAACGAGTGAAGAGCTAGTTCAAGGAGCACACACTAGCACCTCAAATCTCTCTCACACCCAAACCCTAGGAGGATCCTTGCTTGGAGTGGCTTGGAGAGGAGTGGAGAGAGGGGGAATGGAGCTTTAGGAGGTGTTCTTTTCGTTAGAGGCAGCGGCTCAAGGAAGAAGAAGTGAGGAGGTATAAATACCCCCTCCCTTCAAAGAGCCGTTAGGCTGGCTGCTGCGGCGGGGCCGGGTCATCCGGCCAGAGGGGCCGGATCACCCGGCAGTCTCCAGAGCCGTGCTGGGTGATCCGGCCAGTTGGGCCGGATGACCCGGCGGGTCACAAGCTGCTGAACTAAGGCTTTCAAGGTGCTTCAAGGGATTTTGATTTGAATGTTTGTGGCTAGAACTTCTGAGGATAGGCACTTGTGGCAAACTTTGATTGATTGATCTCGTCCCTCTTTATAGTACGATGTTGCCTAAACTCAAATTCGAAAAAGAAATTTAATTTAAATTGCCATTTTAGCTTCAACATAAATAAGAGAAATTGAGATCCTTCCTTTCACATATGAAATTTTGTCTCATTTATTCCTGCACACATCTTAGATAAATCATCAAATACTCAAATTATACTTGTCATTATCACCAAAATAATTAGGGGCCTAGATGCACTTTCAATCTCCCCCTTTTTGGTGATTGATGACAACCATAATTTGAGCTCACAAGATAGGAATAAAATACAAGGGTTGTGTCCAATTATTTAGAAAAGAACTCCCCCTAAATATGTGCTTCATCAACTAGAATGACCTCAAATGCCATTTGCACATATTTAGAGTGGGCTCCCCCTAAATCATTGCATACAACACATAGTGCAAAAGTGTGATGAGCAATAAACTGTGATGCACATGACAAGATATATCACAACAACAAAGTGAGAAATAGCAAGTCATCAACCAACACATGCATCACACATGATAATTAAGATTCATTACATCACACTAGCATAAATAGAGTACCACAAATAAGTCTTACATAAGTAAAAGTTCTCACTTGGCACAACCATCCATCACACCATCACACAACTTAGTTCATTACATGTCCACTAGACTATTACATGAATATCATAAAAGATAGATAGATAGATAAATTTGTGAGGGGCTTCCATCCTTCAAATTTCACTCCCCCTTTGGCACCAAGCACCAAAAAGGGAAGCTACTCCTCGTCGTCGTAGTCCTCTTCCTCCTCACCTTCATAGTCCTCTTCTTCTTCTTCATCATCGGCCGGGACCCAAGAGCTAAGGTCCTCCCAAGGATTAGGAATGGGAGAGGGAGGATCAAAGGTCCTAAGCTCACGAACGGGAGAATGTGGCATATCCAACTTTGTCATCACGACCTTTCTCTCCACTTTCGCCTTATGAAACTCTTGGGCTTGCCAAATTCTATCTTTTCACGCTCTCGTGCATTTTGACGACCAATGTTGAAGCAAGCAAAGATCCCTTTGGCAAGAAAATTCAGCTTTCCCTTCTTGTTCCTAGGGACCCCCTGAGAGTGAGAGGCACCTTCCATTGGAAGGGGATCAAATGAGCTCCTCGGAGGTTGAGCTTGAGAAGATGAGGCACCCACATCACCGGGTCCATCAATAGGATACATGCCCGGATAAGCTCCCTTAGGGTCAATGCCAGTCTGATGCTTGCCAAGTTTGAAGGTTTGAATGAGCTTGCCCTTGCTAGTTTGATACTTCTCATGATGAGTGTCGGTTGGAAGATCAAGCTCAGTGGCATGTTTGACAAGCATGAAGATATATGGAGCATAGTGACAACCACTAGAATCTGTGTAAGAGCAAGTAATGATCTCCGTCCAAAGATAATGACAAGCATTGAATTGTGGTAAACCCGGAGCCATTTGATAAAGCAAATTTCTAGCTCTATGGGAGATGTTGTCGGAGTCACCGGCTCTAGGAGTGAGAATGTGCCTAAAAAGTAGATTAAGCATCTTATAGTAAGGAGTGAGATCACTAGTATGACCAAACTTGATGTTCCCATAGGCTCTATCATACATAAATTTCATCTTTGTCACTTCTAGCTCATCTCCACTATGAATGCGCATAAGATCACTAGACCAACAGTTTGTAGATGTGGCACCTCTAAGTTTGAAGATATTGGCAAACTCCCAAACTGAGACAGAGAATTTCTTACCCCAAAGAGTGAAGTGCATGGTGTTGTTGTCGTTGTCAACATAAAGTGTTGCATAAAACTGAGCCACCACTTCCTCTGACCAATCACAAGACAAACCCATGAGATAAGAAACTCCCATATGGCGGCAGCGTGTATAAACAACTTGAGTGAGTTCTTGAAGAGGAGGAGGTAAATCAAGCAAGAACTGCCAATCAATCCATTTCATCTCTGTGGTGACACACCCTTTGTTCAAGATTGTGGACTCATACCAATCTGCTTGATAAGCATGCCAAAACCGATCATCACCAAAGAAAGACTGTTGGAGCCGCCTTGGGTCTTGAAAACGATGGGGCCTCATGTCGGTGTCGCTTCTCATGTAATTCACCATAGGAGGATCACGCCTACAATGTTCCGGGGTGTGAACAGGAATCGCCATGTTCACATAGTTGGAAATGTCCATATCGGCATCATAGCGGTCCCCAACCTCACTAGAGCTTGCTCTCTTCGTCCTTGCACCGATAGAGGTGGTCTTCTTCTTAAGGATTGGATTTCCTTCTTGTCCACGGCCACGACCTTGAGCACGAGCGGGAGGAGCTTGTGGCTTGGACCTCTTGGTATGATAGTGAATGCCGTACTCCTCATCGGAAGCACGATATTCCTCTTCATCACTAGCACGAGTTTCTTTTTCCTCACTTTCTTTCGACACAATTTCCTTGCCTCGAGTACTTCCTCTTTCTCTACCCATCTGTGAAGTAAGAATGCATGCGGGGAATTAGGATTGATAGAAGATTTGATAATGAGGCAAAGAACATGCTTGGCACAACTGGCATTGGGCCGTCCAGACCCTGTCCGGGTCATTCGGCCAGAGGGGCCGGGTGACCCGGTCGGTCGGGACGAACCCTAATCCGAGCTAGGCATGGATTGAGTGGATGAAACGAAACAAGATCATTGGGGTGTGTTCTAGGGTCTATATAGAAGCATTTGACCGAAGGAAATCATCTAGAACGAACCACATTGAGAGATCGAAAATTCAAGGATTTGAATCGATTTTACCGTTGGATTCCCGCGAAGTTTCCGGATGATCCGGAGAGGAAGGAGTTCTTGAGGAGAAGAGCAATCCAATACCCCCAAACACGGCCGAAACCCTTGGTGGAGCTTGAAAATCGCCAAGGAGTGGAAAGGGGCGGCGGCGGCGGCTTGGACTGGAGAAAGAGTGGTTTTAGGGTTCATGTCCGCCGGCCATGGGCTTTTTATATGCCCTGCGCCTGGACCGGATGACCCGGCCGGAAGTGGCCGGGTGACCCGGCGGCCTCCAGAGCCGCACCGGGTGATCTGGCTGGAGGGGCCGGATGACCCGGTAAGCTCAGTAGACGCCCAATGAAACTAGAGATGAGGTATCTTGAGATTTTGATAGATTTTGAGATTAAGATATATAAGAACATAGCTAGTGGACATATAACGAATTTTTAACCACAAGTGACTAGCCACAATCAACAATCCATAACAATAGTCACTTGGGCTAAAGATTGATCCAAGGATCTCAAAAACCAAATTTTCGAAAAACTCACACAGAAGAAAGAAAATAAAACTTTTTTAACTTATCTAGGCAACAAACAAGTATGTGCAACATGTCAAGCCAAGTTACGAGAATCTAAGATGTTTAGTTCACTCCTCAAAGCACAAAACCTTTGCTCATCTAAAGGTTTAGTGAAGATATCGGCAAGTTGCCTCTCTGTACTTACATGACGTAGAGCAATATCTCCCTTAGCCTCATGATCCCTTAAGAAATGATGTCGAATATCTATGTGCTTTGTTCTAGAGTGTTGCACCAGATTGTTTGCTAGCTTGATGGCACTCTCATTATCACACAAGAGCGGAATCTTACTAAACATACAACCGTAATCACTCAACGTTTGCTTCATCCACAAGAGTTGTGCACAACAAGCACCGACCGCCACATACTCGGTTTCGGCCGTGGATAAAGCAACCGAATTTTATTTCTTAGAACTCCATGACACCAAAGACCTACCAAGGAATTGGCAAGTCCCCATTGTACTCTTCTGATCTACTTTGCAACCGGCATAGTCCGAATCGGAATAGCTAAGTAAATCAAAAGTGGAGCCCTTGGGATACCATAAGCCAAGGTTAGGAGTGTGTACCAAATATCTAAAGATTCTCTTAACGGTCATTAGATGACACTCCTTAGGATTAGCTTGAAATCTTGCACATATGCACACACTAAGCATGACATCGGGCCGAGATGCACAAAGGTAAAGGAGGGAGCCAATCATGGAGCGATATACCTTTTGGTCGACCGACTTCCCTTCTTCATTGAGATCAAGATGTCTATTTAATGCCATGGGAGTCTTGATGGGCTTTGAATCGGCCATGTCAAACCTCTTGAGCATATCCTTCACATACTTAGTTTGACACAAGAAAATCCCTTCCTTCATTTGCTTGATTTGAAACCCAAGAAAGAACTTCAACTCGCCCATCATAGACATCTCGAATCTCTTGGTCATGATCCTACTAAACTCTTCACAAAATTTATCATTAGTAGACCCAAAGATAATATCGTCAACATAAATTTGACAAACAAAGATATCTTTTCCACTTCTTTGAATGAAGAGAGTAGAATCTGCTTTGCCTATCTCAAAACCGTTCTTGAGAAGAAAATCCTTAAGGCATCCATACCATGCTCTAGGAGCTTGCTTAAGCCCGTAGAGCGCCTTATGGAGCTTATACACATGGTTGGGGAAGTTTGGATCTTCAAAACCCGGTGGTTGTTCAACATAAACTTCTTCTTGGAGAGGTCCATTCAAGAATGCACTCTTCACATCCATTTGATGAAGCTTGAAGTCATGATGAGTAGCATAGGCCAAGAGTATACGAATTGACTCAAGCCTAACCACCGGAGCGTAAGTCTCTCCAAAGTCCAAGTCTTCAACTTGAGTGTAGCCTTTGCCCATGAGCCTTGCCTTGTTCTTTGTGACGATACCAAATTCATCTTGCTTGTTCCGAAAAACCCATTTGGTGCCGATAACATTTTGCTTAGGTCTTGGCACCAACTCCCAAACTTCATTCCTCTTGAAGTTATTCAACTCTTCCTCCATAGCAATAATCCAATCCGGGTCCTCAAGCGCTTGTTCCACACTAAGAGGTTCCAAAGAAGAGACAAACGAGTAAAACGCACAAAAGTTTGACAATCTTGAGAGAGTTGTTACCCCTCTTTGGATGCTCCCAAGGATGTTATCAACAGGGTGATCCTGTTGAACCATTTGATGAACTCTTGGATGTGGTGCTTGAGATTAACGTTGAATGGGTCCATCATCATCATCTTCAACTTGAGGTGCTTGTTCATGAGCTTCACCACCTTGTTCTTCCCTTTGATCAAAGCCACTCCCATGATCATCACCATGAGCTTGGCCTTCATCTTGATGAACTTGAGAACTAGGTGGTTCAACTCTTGTTGATGATGGTGGATCCTGATTGCTTGTGTCAACCGGAGCTTGAACTTGAACTTCCCTAGGCATAACTTCACCGGTGCCCATTCTAAAGATGGAGATACTTGGAGGTTCTTCATCATCTACAAGGTTTTCACTAACTTGCTCTCCTTGAGAGCCGTTGGATTCATCAAATTTCACGTCTACCGTGGTCTCAACACAACCGGTGGTTTTGTTGAAAACACGATAAGCGTGTTCGTTAATTCCACAACCAATGAGAAAACCTTCATCAACCTTGGATGCAAACTTTGAGTCTTTGGGTTTCTTGTTAAGTATGAAACACTTACACCCAAAGACCCTAAAGTAGTGCACACTAGGTTTCTTACCGGTGATGATCTCGTAGGGAGTCTTGTTCAAGTACTTGTGGAGGTAGAGGCAGTTGGCGGCATGGCACGCGGTGTTGATGGCATCCGCCCAAAATAAGTCCGGAGTCTTGTACTCATCAAGCATTGTTCTTGCCGCTTCAATCAATGTACGGTTTTTCCTCTCAACAACCCCATTTTGTTGAGGTGTGTATGGAGCGGAGAGTTCATGCTTGATACCTTCTTCATCAAGGAATTCTTCAACTTGAGTGTTCCTAAACTCCGAGCCATTGTCACTTCTTATGTTCTTGACCTTTAGCTCAAACTCATTTTGAACTCTTCTTATGAACTTCTTGACCACTCCCTTTGCTTCACTTTTATCTTGCGAAAAGAATACCCAAGTGAAACGAGAAAAGTCATCAACAATTACTAGACCATATTTGTTACCACCGATGCTTATGTAGGCAATTGGTCCAAACAAGTTCATGTGTAGAAGCTTCAACGGTCTTGATGTTGAAAGGATGTTCTTGGCGGGATGATGTGCTCCAACTTGCTTTCCCGCTTGACAAGCACTACATAACCTATCTTTCTCAAAAACAACATTTGTTAGTCCTAGGATGTGCTCGTCCTTTTGAAGTTTGGCCAAGTTCCTCATGCCAACATGGGCTAGTCGACGGTGTCATAGCCAACCCATGTCGGATTTTGCCACTAAGCAAGCCTTAGGGTCCACCTTTACTTTTATGAAATCCACATAGTAAAGCTTTCCCCTTAGGTGACCCGCAAAGACAATAGAGGAATCCTCACTTCTAGAGACGGTCACACCCTCTTTGGTAAAGAGACAATTGTAGCCCTTCTCACAAAGTTGTGAAACCGACAACAAGTTGTACCCTAAACCTTGCACATGAAAAACATCTTCAATTGAATTTGTTGTTGAGATAGCAATTTTACCTAAACCAATCACATCTCCTTAACCATTATCTCCAAATATGATAGTTTCCGTAGGGGTGTCATAGTGCTCAAGGGATGCAAATAAGCCTTCATCTCCGGTCATATGATTAGTGGAACTACTATCAATTAGCCATGCGGTTCCACCGGAGGAGTAGGCCTACAAAACAAGTTTAAGCTTTTGGTTTAGGTACCCAAAATGATTTGGGTCCTTGGAGGTTAGAAGCATAAATTTTTGGAACCCACACACTCTTCCTCATAGCCTTCTTGGCATAGACTCCAACATACTTGACCACCATTTTACCATTATGGTCCAAGGTCACAATATAATCACAAGTGTAGTTGGGAGAAGGTTTGTGTTCCACCACATTCTTTGATGCCTTTGGTGGAGACTTAACCCCACTATTTCCTTTTGTGGTGTTCACAACCTTTGGCTTCTCTTTTGTTGTGGTAGAGGTGGTTACTCCATGGGCAATATCCATGATAGTATTGAGGTAGCCACCCTTATTCCACAAGGGGATCTCATGCCCTTTCACCACCCTTCTACCATTGACCTTGTTGTCCTTGTAGTGCCCAAGTCCTCTTGTGTCAATTGCCTTGGGAATAGACTTGACACCCAACTTACCTTGGTTAATCAACATGTTCAACCGGGCAATCTCCTTATCTTTGCTCTTAATTGTTTCCTCTACCCTTGCAAGGTTAGTCTTAAGAGCATTTATATCAACATTAGAACATATGGAGCAACCTTTACTAGTGGAGGTATTAGAGTCAAAGTTTGCTTTAGGGTCGGCCTTGGTGCTTTCCCAAAGAGCACTATAGTTTGCTTCAAGATTTTTGTACTTATCCGACAAGCATGAGAAGCTTGTTTGAAGCTCACTATGAGTGGCCTTTAGGGTGGCTAAAGATTCATTTGCCAAAGAGTAGTCCTTTAGCATCCTCTTATTAGAGTCATTGGCCAAGGACAAGCCTACGGTCAACTTCTCCACCTTAGCTTTCTCCTCGGCAAGAGTTTTCTCTAGAGCAAGGTTTCTTTCCTTTTCACGGATAAGCAAGTCTTCTTGCTCATGGAGAATCTCCTTCTTTTCCTCTAATTTGTCCAAAAACTTTTTAATTTCTTTATGACCTTTTTTACCAAATTGCTTTATCATGTTTGCCTCCATTTCTTTTTCCTCATCTAGGTTGTCTATGTCATTACTAGGTGTGGATGATGATGAGGTTAGAGAGGATGAGGTGGTTGACTCTTGTACCTTGCTCCCTCTTGCCATGAGGCAAAAGTGAGAGTTGTCCTCATCGTCGGAGAAGTTGTTGAAGATGCGTGGTGAAGATGCTTCTTGTGCCATGGCAAGTGTTGCTATGCCTTTCTTCTTTGGTGCTTCATCTTCATCACTCGAGTCCCATTGTTGACCCACGTGAGCACGCCCTTGGTACTTGTTCTTGTACTCTTTGCTCTTCTCCTTGTACTTCTTCTCTTCCTCATTCTTGTCCTTGTTTTTGTTCTTGGGACACTCGGTAATGAAGTGTCCATACTCTCCACACTCATAGCACTTTCTTTGTGACTTCTTCTTTCTATTATCACCGCCTTTCTTTGATGCCTTGAACTTCAAGAACTTCTTGTACTTCCTTATGGCAAAGGCGGTTTCTTCATCCGTGCTTCCTTCTTCACTTGAATCTTCATTCTTAGTCTTGGAAGTCTTGGGCTTTACTTCCACCACTTCACTAGAGCTAGCATTGAGGGCTAGACTCTTGTTCACCTTCAATGTAAGTGACTTCTCCACGTCTTGATCAACTAGCTCTTGATGCAAGATCTCACCAAGAAGTTGATTGGGAGTCATGTTGTGATAGTTTGGGTCTCTTCTTATCATAGTTGCTAGATTTGGGTTCTTCGGTGTGAAGGCTCTTAGCAACTTCTTTGTGACCTTATCATCATCCCAATCATTGCTTCCTAGAGCTTTGATGTCCGAGCAAGGAGTATTAGCCTATCATACATTTTCCTCACGGTCTCTCCATCCTTCATGACGAAAAGCTCAAGCTCACCGTGAATCAAGTCAATCTTGCCTCTTCTCACATGATCGGTACCCTCATGTGCCTCCTTGAGTGTATCCCAAATCACCTTGGCAATTTGGATGTTCCGGACTTTGTTGAACTCTTGAACACACAAGGATGATGTGATGACTCTTGTTGCTTGAACATGGCGGTAGAGGTCTTGTTCATGCTCGATAGTTATGGCTTCACCTTCGGCGGGTATTATTACACCTGCACACACATTCTTCCAAAGAGAAGAGTGAAGCTCGTAAAGGTGCATTTGCATATCATTAGCCCATTTGGGATAGTCTTTCCCATCGAAGTGGGGAAGCTTTCCCAAATGTACGGAATAGAATTTCTCATTAGGATTGTTGCCCGTAAGTTGTCCGTAGTGGAATGGCACTTCATAGTAGCCGGAGTGGGAATGCTTTGCTTGCTCCTTCTTGATCATCTTCTTGAGGAGCTTCTTGGCCATCTTCTTTGCTTCCTTCTTCTTCTTGGCTTTTCTTCTTTTCTTCGCCGCTTTCTTTGGGTCATCGTCACCATCCTTGACATCTTCATCACTTGAGTCGGAGTCCGAGTCCAAGTCGGAGTCGGAATCATCGGAGCTTGCGATGTTGGATGGTGTACGGCTTGGGGCCTTCCCCATTAGCTCTAGAGCTGCAGCTTGGTCTTGAGCGGCCTTGAGCTCTCTCTCTTGAGCTTCCTTGGCGGCAAGTTCTTGAGCGGCGAGTTCTTGAGCGGAGAGGTTTCCACCACTCCCTGACATCTTGATCCCTTAGCGGTTAAGCCTAAATCAAGGAATTAGGCTCTGATACCAATTAAAAGGATCCTGTGATGCCTAGAGGGGGGTGAATAGGATCACTTTAAAATTTTGCAAAATCTGAGCAGTGAATCAGGGGCCGGATGACCTGGCTCAACAGGCCGGATGACCTGGGGGGGGGGGGTCTGGGTCACCCTGCTACTTGGGCCGGATCAACCAACGCACGAAGATAGAGTATAAAGAGCTTAATAAAACTTGAATTTGCAGAAAGTATATGAATCGAAACTTGCGTATAAGAGCTTGTAACCACCTGCAACAGAGGATTTTACAAGAAACAACACAAATATGTAGATCGATCCAAACCTAGCTTCCAGGATTAGAGAAAAGGGGGATGAACTCAGACAAGCAAGAGACAAGAGATTTAATCCGAAGTTCACTTCCACAAAGGAAGCTACATCTCCGTTGAGGATCCCACAAAGGAAGGGCTATCACCAAGAGCCTCTTGCCTCACCCAATCCCCACAAAGGAAAATTGGTGCTCACTAAGAGAAATCCACAAAGGATGGGTAATACAAACGTTCCCGGGTGCTCCACACGGAGAGGGCACTCAACAGGCGACGCCTAACCGTCTAGAAGCAAGCTTCAAGAGTAACAAACGAGAATCAATCGATCTTGGCCGCCACAAGTGCTTCTTGAGATGAACGACTGAAGAGCTAGTTCAAGGAGCACACACTAGCACCTCAAATCTCTCTCACACCCAAACCCTAGGAGGATCCTTGCTTGGAGTGGCTTGGAGAGGAGTGGAGAGAGGGGGAATAGAGCTTTAGGAGGTGTTCTTTTCGTTGGAGGCAGCAGCTCAAGGAAGAAGAAGTGAGGGGGTATAAAATACCCCCTCCCTTCAAAGAGTCGTTAGGCTGACTGCTGCGGCGGGGTCGGGTCATCCGGCCAGAGGGGCCGGATCACCCGGCAGTCTCAAGAGTCATGCCGGGTGATCCGGCCAGTTGGTCCGGATGACCCGGCGCGTCACAGACTGCTGAACTAAGGCTTTCAAGGTGCTTCAAGGGATTTTGATTTGAATGTTTGTGGCTAGAACTTTTGAAGATAGGCACTTGTGGCAAACTTTGATTGATTGATCTCGTCCCTCTTTATAGTACGGTGTTGCCTAAACTCAAATTCGAAAAAGAAATTAAATTTAAATCGTCATTTGAGCTTCAACACAAATAAGAGAAATTGAGATCCTTCCTTTCACATATGAAATTTTATCTCATTTATTCCTTCACACATCTTAGATAAAACATCAAATACTCAAATTATAGTTGTTATTATCACCAAAATAATTAGGGGCCTAGATGCACTTTCACCCGGCAGTATACATTGCCGGACCACCCGCACGTTGATGCCGAAACACCAGTGGTGGATTCCGAAGTACGTAATTCATTTTTATTATTTATTTTTGTTTCTTTACATTAGTAATTGCATTAATTAAATTATTTTTGTTTTTTTCAGGCTACGCGCTGCCGGACTTCTCCCTTTCGCGCAGTTGGTCGAGGGGGACAGGCTACGAGCTGAGGTTCCCCGGGCAGAGCGGTTGACGCGGTTCAGCTATGACGCCCCGCTGATCGCCGCGTTTATGGACCGGTGGCGACGACAGACGCACACCTTCCACTTCCCCGTCGGCGAGATGGCGCTCAGTCTGGAGGACGCCGCGATGTTGGGAGGACTCCCGTGTGCTGGCGAGGCGATGGGGCCGATCGACATCCCCGCGATGTGGCACGCCGACTTCCTTGCTCGGTTCGCGAACGTTCCTCGGAACGATCGCGCGCCTCAGCCGTACGTGCCCTTCGCCAACACCCACGGCCCCACCTAGACTTGGATCCAGCAGTTCAACGTACGTGCTTCTAACTCTTATTTTCAACGTTTGTATGCATTTTAAACGAATGTGACGATGGACCTTTGTGTGTGTGCAGGCTGACTACATGGCGGACGAGGCCGACGACCTGACGTCGGACATGTTTTTGGAGGTCTACCTGCTCTGGCTGTTCGGGTGGGTGATGTTCTGCGAGTCAGCGGGAGACTCGGTGTCGAGGTACCTGCTCCCCTGGGCTCAGCGGATCGCCGACTCCCCCGTCGACGAGATACCCTAGATCAGCTGGGGCAGCGCTGTTCTGACCGCTACCTACAGGGGGTTGTGTTCGGGAGTGGCGAAGCCGGCGAGTAGGGAGGGGATCCTCCTGGGTTGTCCTCTCCTGCTGCAGATGTGGATCCACGAGCGGTTCGACATTGGTCGGCCCAAGGCCGACCTCTCAGAGTACGAGCCGCTGCCAGAAGACACCGACCCAGCGGACCTCCCCACCATGGGTTCTCAGTGGTGCCTCCGGAAGGTAATGACCTCCCTTATTGTTTTCTTCGCTTAATGAGTTCTTTAGTTCGATTCAATTCACTTTTCATGTTCTGTGCAGCACGTTTGGGCTGGGGAGTAGGCGAAGAAGGCGTACCTGGACTTCGTGGGTCAGATCGACCGGATGGTCGATGCCCAGGTCCGGTGGACGCCGTACACTCCTGCCATGGTTGCTGCCCGCGCGCCACAGGGCCTCTCGTCGCTGTGCTTCCGAGACCAGGCGTACTGGATGACACGGCGACGATTGGTGTTCGACGTCTACGTCGAGGAGTACGCCGTCCACCGGGTGATGAGGCAGTTCGGCCTCTACCAGGAGTCGCCTATACCCGCTGCGCCACATCTGCCGCCCACAGTGCACAGATGAGCTACTATTTGCCAGTTATAATTATTTTCTGTTACAAGTAGTCAGTTGCAAATAATTTTTTGTTTCATCTATGCTAGGTGGACGCGTAAGGGCGTGTCTGCGGTGACGTCGTTCGTCGACCGGTTGCAGCCGTACATGGACGAGCGGGCGTTCGCGGCGCACGAGGAGAACGTCGTCACCGAGCACCGCCTTCACGACGGCGCGGCCTGGGTAGCGTACCTTAAGTGGTACCTCCCGAGGACGCGGACGCGGGTGACGTACGTCCCTGCTACCCCGCCACCGCCACCGGTCCCGGACCACGACAGGCTCCTGCCGGACGCCACGTACCCGGTGCGCCGAGACCAGACCGCCGACACAGCGGTAAGCTACGATACTGCAATCATATTTAATTCATATGACTTTTCATTATAACATGTGCTACTAATTTTGTGAGCAGCACGACGCGCTTGCTGAGATCGTGCGGCTCGCAGCGTCCGCGAGGGAGGCGTGTTTTACCTAGGGGCCTCAGCAGCACCAGCGCACGTACGACAGGATCCTCGATGCTGCCACGAGGTACTCCGCCGTCGTGAACTACGCCGAGGCCGTAGATATTCCTCTCCTTCCGCGCCACCAGCGTCGTCCTCGAGCTCCGCCTCGACAGCGGCTTCACAGCCGGCGCCTTCCACCTTTGCCGGCGGTTTCTCGACTCCGACGGCACAGCAGCAGCCGCAGGGCCCGCACACCTACGTGCAGCGGCCGTTGGTTTCCCCCGGCGCAGGTACTTTCAGTGGACCTTATTTTCAACTAATGCACGGAGTTGTTGTGTGTTTTTGTTATACTATATTCTAATCGTACAGGGCGACCGCCGGTCTTTCCGATGGGACCAGGAGGAGGTTTCACCGGGCCTCGACAGCCGGAGACGACGGCACCTAGAGCGCCGATCTTTCCGCTAGGAGGTTTCAAACCGCCGGTCTTTCAGTTTCCGGCGGCAGATATTTCTTCCTCGTCCACTCCGCCTGTCTTCCAGCCTGGTAACGATCTTAACTTTACAGTAAAATTCATTAAGTACGATACGTTTTGGAAAACTAATACTATTCGTTGCAGCCGGTTTCGACGCGGCCGCGGTCTCGACTCCTGACGACCACCTGGGTTGGGATGAGTCCGGGTACAACGACATTCTCGCGGCCATGGATGGGGCGCAGGGCGAGGAGCTTGGCCCGTCACAGTTCACACAGGCACCGCCTGTTGGGACTCAGGAGACACAGCTGGCGGGCGGAGCGACCCCGGCGGGCGGAGCGACACCGGCCGGCGGAGCAGGGTCGTCGCAGGCGGCCATGGCGACACCTTCTCCCGACCAGCTCGGACCGCGGGTGGTCAGGCCACCTGACCCCTGGACGTACGACACCTGGGCTGGCGCTAGAGCTGTTAGGCCGAAGAGGCACCGGCGCATTTAGATGTATTAGTACTTTTATCATGATTTTGTATAAACTATTTTGCATCTACGCGGACGTGCCGCCAGAGCTGCTCTCCTGCCGCCGTACCCCACGGCGTTAGGTCCCTGCCGCCGTGAGGTACGGCGGCAGACGTATATTTCTCGAAATTTTTTATTCGGCCATTTATTTTTCGAAAATCAAAGAAAAATATATATAAAAAAATTCACGTTTCCGACTATAGCTATTATGGGCCGCATTGTGTGGCCCAGGAGGACCAAAAGAATCCGATACGACCCAGGCAGGCTTCCGGCTAAACCCCTGCTGCTTCTCCCACCACGCCGATCGCGCCGCCGCCGCCTCATTTCCGAGCCCTTCTTCCGTCTTCACCCCAGCTCGAGCGTTCCGGCCGGCGGCGCTCGCTTCTCCTCACTCTCGGGGGATCAGGAAGGGGCCGCCGGCTGCCACTCTCGGCAGCGCCACCAGAATGGCTTTCCTCTTCAACAAGTTCCAGGAGGTGAGCGTCCCTGTCTGTGTCCCTTCACATCTCGCAACCGTCGGCGGGATCTCGATCTGCCTGATTCCTCCCAGTCGCGGGCAGCCAAACCCGGCACGGATTTCCTTGACACGAGGGAAGTTCGAAACCATATCGCACATTTTGACCTGATAGAATATGGGAGATGCTCGGCGCGCAATTGGGTATTTTCTGCAGTAAACCTGCGAAGCTTGCTTCTCCTTCTTGGATTTGCTCTTAGCTTGAAAGCTCCTGCATACTCGTTCGGATGAATATTTGATTTCTCCATAATTTACGTAGTGCCACTGAATGAGCACAGCACTAGCCTACCGAACACCACGAAGATTTCACCCTAAATCTGTGTATGATTTTAATTGTTTCTATTGTTAAATTTTACAGGCGGTCAGGACACTTGCTAAGAACCCCATGTTTGCTCGTGATCCAAGGCATCTTCAATTTGAAGCTGATGTAAACCGATTGTTTCTCTATACAAGGTTCGCTAATATCCCAAAGAGGCTCTGCATTCCTACCTTTTTTCTTCACCGTGATTTTCTTTTCAAGATGAGCATTATGAAATTTCTGTGTATGCAATAAGTACCTTTCCTCCCAGAGCAGTGAAGATAATAAACTTGCACTTGTAATTGGGTTTGTTCCTGCATTCTTGCAAGCCTTCAGCACCAATTTGAGCCTGTTAAGGTGGTTACTGGTTTCTTGCTGTTTATAGGTCATAAGGCATCTTAATGAATCTCTGGTTAATAATTGAGTCACACCTTGTCGACTCTTCTGCTAGCTGCAGGGATTAAGGCACTAAACCATTTATGTTTTCATCTCTGTCTATTGAGATTGTATTACTGCTTTCTTAAGTTCTCCTGAAAAGCCATATGTGAAGATTACTGCTTTCTTAAGTTTCTTTTACTGTGCACTTAGCTATTATCGTCTAGGGGAGAATGCTGAAGAGAAGGACGCGGAGGAGATTATTGACTTGGCTAGCAAAGCTTCTGTTGCTGACCAGCAGAAACAAGTGCAGGATAATGTTCATTATCAACTTAGTGATATGTGCCAAACTATGGATAGCATTCTTCGTCCTGATGTAACGAATGATCCTTCAGAAGCACAGAGTCATTCTCGGCGTAGTGGATTGAGTTTTGCGGCTGCCGGAGCTGCATCTGCAAACAAGCAAAGGTAGTGCTCTCACTAAGTGCGCTAAATTGGTGCATTCCTGTCAATACGTATATCATCCTAAAATAGGCTACTAAACGCATTGATCGCTTGCTTCTGGATTGTCCTGTTGCGTAACTTGTACCACTGAGGTGTCACTCTATACATTTTTCTGCAACTAAACTAATGAAGATACTTAAAGTATAACTGCAGTTCATTTACCTCTATGGGCTTACGTGGGATGGGTACAACATCCCTTTCTAACTCAAGATTTTTTGTGTTTTGTGATAACCATGCTTCGACTGTTGATACCATAATGTCAAATATCTAGTCAATTTCATACTGGCACAGTTTTTAAAAATTCCAGACTAAGGTTACATAAGTATGCATTGATCTGTTGCTTATGATGCCATATGCATCATTGCATAAAGATGTTGCAAGAAGCAATGATAAACCCTGAAGAGGTTACGTATGTTTACTATTTGCACTTGCTACCGTTTGATGAATTATAGGAAGCTAAATGCTTATCTATTTGCTCTGCAGTGCAGCTATCCCTGCTACACGGCCTTTAACTCGAGCAGAACTGTCAAATAAATTCAGGGATCATTTTGGGTACACCCTTGACATCAGACCATCTGGAATTCCTCACAAAGATGCAGGCCAAGGTCTGTTCTTATCTGGAGAAGCAAATATTGGTGCTGTCCTGGCAATCTATCCTGGTGTTATATATTCACCTGCTTATTATCGATATATACCTGGATACCCAAGAATTGATGCATGCAACAACTATCTAATCACACGATATGATGGAACAATAATTGATGCAAAACCATGGTGTTTGGGTGGTGAAACAAGAGAATTATGGGATGGTTCAGATTTGGTGGACTACAATGCTGTACCACCTAAAGGCTCAGAGAACAACTCTGATCGGGTGTGGAGAATGCTTAGCAAGCCTCTAGAGAAAAGTGTGAGGGAAAATTTTGGTGAAGTGCTTGAACGACGAAATCCCCTTGCTTTTGGTCATTTTGCAAATCATCCACCAAAAGGTTCAAGTCCCAATGTCATGATATGCCCATATGATTTTCCTTTGACGGAGAAGGAGATGAGAGTATACATACCTAACGTTACGTTTGGTGGTGAAGAGCCCATTAAGATGAAGAGGTTTGGCTCTTTCTATTTCAAATCTGGAAGTTCTGATAATCAGGCTGGGGATTCTCTAGATCTGAAGACGCTAGTATTAGTGAGTACAAGGTCCATCCATGATGAAGAGCTCTTCCTTAACTACCGTTACAGTAACGCCAAGCGGCGACCAGAATGGTATAGCGCTGTTGATGAAGAAGAGGACAAGAGGAGATGGGGCTAAACAGCACTTCTGTACCATTTTGGCTATGCAATTTTTTCTAACACTTTCTAGTTCTGTTTTTCCCCAGAAATTGCAACAGAGCCCTGGTAAGCTCCTTAAATCGATATGGTAGTTTCAGGTTCCTATTCTTTTCCTCCCCATTTGCTACAACAATGGTTTGGTGTGGCATTTGTCATCAACTCGTCATGCAAAAAGTAGAGTGCCTCCTGTAAACTCGTGGGTACTTGTAGCACATAAAGTATACTGGTTGCATTGTTGTTACTCCCTTTGTGTGTGTGCCTATCCCGGCGATTTAAGGAGATAAATAATTTATGAATACTTCCTGATGTTGAAACTTTTCCGTTGGAATTTTCCAGAACTTGTCTTTTTAACATATGCTTTCCAGTTTGGTTTCCATCTGCTATCTGAAGTTCTAAACTAATGCTTTCCAGTTTGGTTCCCATCTGCTATCTAAAGTTCCAACTATGTACTCGGTCTCAGACAAAACAAAAGATTGGAAATAAAGTTAATTTGTTTTCAGAAGATTGTGCTTGCAGCACTTTAATGGTGCTACTTCTTCCTTCTTACTGATACTTGTCAGGTTTCTACATCTAATAAATAATTGAAGCTAGCAAAAACAGCTTATTGTTTCCATTTCTTATTTGACCAGGGTGTCAAACAGAGTTCTGCTGTAGGGTTGCTTCCTTTTTAGTCATCCTGAATTGAATATGCTCGTATGCCTAGTGGCCATCCTCTTGCTGCATGACCTGTTCTTCCTTGCATACCCCGCTTCACTGAAAATTATGCAGGACAGTTGACTATATTCCTTCCTCTTGAGCCATGCTGTGTGGTATTTTTGCTCTTCCTTGAGATATGCATTGCACCATTGTCTGGTGTCATCATGGTGATTTAGCTAGTAGCACCGAAAGAGTGCATTCTTTGGTAACACCACAAGAAATTTATCAGTCAAATGGCTGTTCCAGGAAGGCTTGAGATTTTGTGGTCTGGACGGTGATTTTGCTTCGACGTATAGCTTGAAAGGTTAGTTAATTCCTGTAGTATATGACCTATTTAGTTGATTATTCACTTCCTTTCCATAATCTCTTGGGGCTGCAGTTATGCCTTCATCAGGCATCCCTTGCTTCATGTTGGTAGAATCTTGCCGACTGCTCGATATATGTAAAGCATCAAATCAAACATATCATAGACGGGTTGTTCCCTGATCGAGATAAGTGGCCAACTCATATGGTAATGGGACAAAGCACCCAGTTAATTTTGATAACGGCAAGCTTGCTGTCAGTCTACCATGACATGTTGGTATAGATTAGCGGTGAAAGAACAGTGTGACACAAAAGGAGATAGGCGAGACTGTGTTATGGATAGTATTGGGTTATATATGAATTTGTATCTGGTTGATAGAGATGCCTTGTTAGGAATAAAGTATCAGGAGGTCATGAGGTCAAACCCCCAAAATCTGCAAAATCAATTTATTTTTACATTCATTGAGTACTCAAAACTAATCTGGCGATGCAAACACGCCGTGCTGTGCTTGATTGTCAGTTCATGAACATGTTTTCTTTGTCACCGCTTAATGTTCATTTATGAGTAAAACTGTCATTCTGTCAACATTCCTAGAAAATTAATGTACCTTTCTCTTGGTTGAAGTTATTTGTAGAACCTTTTCCTTTTGAAAGATATTATGATAATTTGTGGACCATGAAGCAAGAGAGGTACCTGCTTTAAAACATTTGTATCTGATATTAATTTCATGAGTACGATGTTGGTTAATGCGATACGGAATAAATTTGTTGTGAGGACCTGATCGGCATTTGGTCCCATGCAAGGCGTCACTTCATGGACATTATTTTTCTTTTTTTCTTTGGGGCCAACAAATCACCAGTAACAAAGTCTCAAATACAAATCGACCATTGTTTAGCCATTCATATTTTGTTACAACGATACTAGTACGAACCAAGAATTATCTCTATACCTGCTTTCTTTGCTGCATACTGGGCAATTTCTACGACTACCTAATTACTCCCTCCGTTTTTAAATATATGACATTTAGGACAAGCAAATTAATTCAAAACGAACTAGTTTTCTTGTTCTAAACTTCATATATTTAAGGACGGAGGGAGTATAAAAACAAAGGTGATGGTCATAACTGTTTCTGATGGTGACTAATTTGATTTTTCTTTTTTCCTGTCAACTACTCGTATAGTTTGTTTGACATATCTTAAATCGGCTTTTGCTGATTTGTTTTGTTGTGAGAGAAAAATAATGTGCAAAGAAGCAGAAATACTGTGAAAAAAAGCTCTCATCCGGAGATCAGCAGCAGCTTGATCGTTGATTTTTTTTCATATGGCTGGGCACTATGCCGCAGCAGTGATCTCACGCATTCATGTTGATAAGAATAGTCATGTGCCGGCCGATACAATCATGCGCACTAGCTGAGTTTGGAAGTACACTATCTGGGAAGTTGGTGAAGAAACCGTAGTTTATTCTTTTTCCTAAGCTATACAGCCTCAATTTATTCTTTTTCCTAGGCTATACAGCCTCAATTTAGCCCATATTTACGGGACCAGGGCACCAATGCCTCTGAACATCCCAAACGAACAAAACGACGCAGCTGGATACAATGCAGTTGCTAACTTGCTATCGTGTTATTAGCTCAGATCGATCAGGCTAACCAGAACAGGGGCGAATGCCGGACAAGTTATCCGGCAGTGTTCTGTCCAGGGGGCGGGTTAGCCTAGGGTCTAAAACTCTGAATATGAACATGTCTTCGCGTAGACGCTGTTCTTCAGACTTCAACCGTCAGCCACATTGCTAGTTCCGCACTCAAAACCTTCTCCCAGGTTTTGACTCTTTCCTATGCTCCTGAAGCTACCTCGTCGATCAAGTTGCGTGATCACTCAAGTTGCTAACCAGGCATGGGATATCCAAATGCCATTATGTTAATCTGTTAAACAAGCTATCCAGGCACACGGGAAATCTGAATGTCATTATGGTAATCTGTAAAACAACTGGTATGAAGTTACTTGCTGTGGAGACAAGTGCTTCTGATGTGCCGATTCCGCCATTCAGGTTTGTAGTCCGAAATATGGTGAACCCTATATACTCTACAGAACAAACCTCAACCGTATATGATCCGAGTTCAGAATACTACCGGTGGACTTTTATATAGATTGCACTTTATGTATAGAGCTACTAAATTGTCGAAATATATAGCACAAATAAATCCTCTGCTCAGAATATCTTCGTGATAAATAAACAGTGAAGATAGCTTATGTTTGCCTTTTTGATTCACATACGTGTCTGGCATGTGAACCCATCGATCCGTTCTCCTGGCTGCGGCCGGCCATCGCTGGCTGCAGCCGGTCGTTGCAGGCCTTATCCATGTCTTCCTTACATCATTATACCCACAATCATTTTCTCACGACTAATACGGTTTAAGATTTGGAGTTTTGAAACAAATTGTCACAACGGCGAATAAAAAGATCCCAAAGGTTAAGTATAAATTTGCTGTACATACTCTATACTTTTTGGAAACTACAAAGGTTAACAGGTTAGGACAATCTTAATTTGGCGAACAATTGCTAAATTATATGTAACCTTCTTTTATACAAAAAATTGATGCCATTGAATTCATATCCAAAAAAATACTTTCTCCATTAATATCTTTTATCATATTCTCAGATGGAAGTATATTTGTTTTCAATATAAAATTTTCAATAGAATAGTTAATGGTGAAAACATTGTCCAAGTTCAACGAAATTGAGATGGAAGTATATTTGTTTTTTTCTTCTCTCTCTATATCTGGAGCTATTAATTCTGAACTCCAGATGGCATCCTTCTATCCTAAAACTGTCATCGAGCTTCCATATCATTTACTACATTTACTATTCAGATATTCCAAATGCCAACTCACAATTTTCAACTCATTAAAATTTAGTAACTGCTTTGACTAATGATGCATGGCTAGGCCAGCCCGCAGTCTTCTCAGGCGGAGGGGTGCGGCGATGTGACGATGATGTATCATATTTTTGCTCAAGGCTCCGGCCGCGGGGGCCTGTATATATATTGCCCACCAGGGGGCGATGTTGACGACGCACCAAGAGCAGCAGCAGGCAACTAGGCAAGGCAGCGGCGCGGCGCACCCCGGCCGCCTTCTCTCGATCACGATGGCGCCCGCACGCTGCTCCCCGCTGGTGGTCGCTCTCGCCCTCTTCCTCTCCCTCGTCTGCTTCTTCTTCTCCGCCGCCGCGGCGGCGCATGTGGACGATGTGGCGGCGGCGCAGCAGGCGGCGGACCGCGTGGCGGGGCTCCCGGGGCAGCCGGCCGTGGGGTTCGCGCAGTACGCCGGGTACGTGACCGTGAACGAGGCGCACGGCCGCGCGCTCTTCTACTGGTTCTTCGAGGCCACCGCCGCGCCCGACAAGAAGCCGCTCGTGCTCCGGCTCAACGGCGGTACGTATCCACACACACCCTCCCGACCTCGCTCCGGTCATCACTTCATCAGCTAGCGTAGCGTCCGACCTCCGACGCCTAGCTACTTGCATCGTTTACTCCGCTGTTGTCGCTCGATCATATAGTACTTGGTTTGCCATTAATTCCCGCTGCCTGTCGTTGCTGCGCACTGCGTGTTTCTTGTGCTCGGCGGCCATGGCTGCAACGACATGCATGCGGCTGAAGCTGCAGCCAAAGCGGCCGGAGATACTAAGAGGTAGGAGAGCTGGTCGTCGTCTCTAAAGTCTGAACAGCAATAAAGTAATTTGTTGAGACATTCAATAATTCTCTCGTCGAAGTTGACACTGAATAAGAAGAAGCGGAGTGGTTAGGCTGGGGATAGAGAGAGATAATGGCGTGTGCTTGTGAATTGTGATTTGTGATGGCGTACGAGCATAGGTTAGCTTAGGTGCTGATGATGATGCAGGTTTCATCAGCGTACTCAATTGCAGGAGTAGACTGTAGACTAGTCCTAGTTGCAGTACCGGGCACTTTGCCCAACCGATTAGGCGACATTTAGGGGGGGGGGGGGGGGGTGGCGCAGTTATCCCATCATCAAGTAATTGCCGGTCACTGTTGCCTGTTGGAGGTTGATGGTGTAACCGTTGAAGTCGGGTGGTCACTCTTTCCTATAGGGACGTATACACTGCACCATTCATTTCAAACACACCTTTCACTCAATCGGTATCGACGACGAAGATTTTACCCTTGTACCTTAGGCAATTCTTCTTCTGCATCTTCTTTTGAAAAAAAAAGGGTTGCTGAGTTGAAATTCTTCCTTTGAAATTTACGCAAAGCTAGCTCCTATGAGACTTTTGCACTCTAGACATTCCATCAAGTTGAAAGCTAACGGAGTTGCTAAGCACTACCATTTTTTCATCTAAAAATTGGAAATAGAAAGGGGGTAGAATTCCCACTCAGGCCCATTCTCCTTCCCAATCCGAAATTGACCAATGCTGGATACGGGCATACGGCGATGCACAAAACGACGCAGGACCACGCTGTCAGTGTCAGCGTCGCCAATGTTCCAATTGCTGACCGAGCCGGATCGGAGCCGCTGCTGGTCGGAAGAAAAGAGCGATGCAGAGTACTACACATTGCCAGTGGGACCCACACGACGCCCTAGCTGTGATACACACTGCTCTCTTCCAGAAGGATTGGCGCTGCCGCTATACGCACTAGTCGAGTGTAGGTGTAGTAGAGGTAGCCTGTAGAGCTGTGGTAGCCTGTAGCTGTGTACACGGTGATGCTGATCGCTGATGAAGCTCAGCTTCCTCGCTCCACCACCGAGAATGCTGAGCGATTTGTTGCTTGCTGGTGTGGTGGGCATGGTCAGATCATGATATGGCAGTCAACACTCTACACTGAACACACACCCTCCGGGAGCGAAGGGGCATCCATGGAGTTGCAGCCTGGCCAAGTGGCCAATGGGATCAGCTGGCCGGTTGGGGCCCTCTCTCGCTCTCGCTGTGTATATGTTTCTTCTTCCGAGCGACGAGCAAGCCTTGTGGCCTAATTCACGTAGCACGTCCTCGTTGGGATCTCCCCACCAGGTGTTGCCAGTTTGCCACCATCCCAAGCAAAGTGTCAGTCGTCAGTCAGAGAGGTCTCTAGCAGTATATAGTTTTCCCCGCTTGCTTGCACGGGGCCAAGCAGCCGCCGTTTCTTCGGACCCCCTGGGTAATATTATAGTTGGACGAAACGTGCAAGTCTAGCAGATTTCAGAGAGTGTTTGGCGATTGATCAAGAGCAAGTAGTCTAATTAACAACTGATAAGACACTCTAAATCATACGGTGCCCATGCACGGAGACTAGGGTTGTTCAAGGTCGTAACTGCTCAAGTTAGGACAGAAGTACAATTTGGAAGAAGCCATAATGCCCGATAATTGTAGTCAGATCGATCATTGTTTTTGAGTCTTCGTGGAAGTGTCCAATCAGTCAGTTAGGACAGAACAATACCGCGAGCTGCTGCCAAGAGTCCAATCAGTTCTGCAGGTAGGCGGTTAGTAGGGCTGGACGAAAAGCTCGAAGCTCGTTAGCTCGCTCAAACTCGCTCGTTACTGGCTCGGCTCGGCTCGTTAGTAAATTTATAACGAGCCGAGCTCAGATTTTAACTCGCTACGATAACGAGCCGAGCTCGAGCTGGCTCGCGAGCCCTAACGAGCCAGGGTTGCAGCAGTCAGTAAACAGCCTAATAGGTTCAACTTCAGATCACAACCTAATAACTTGGAGTACTAGATTGTTTGTTAACTACTTGGTTTCATTGTTAGTTGGTTTGTAAACATGTTGCATTTGTTGATTCCATACCTGCCTGTTAACTATGATTTTTTGAATTTATAACTGTTAACGAGCTAGCTCGCGAGCTTAACGAGCCAGCTCGAGCTTCTTAACGAGCCGAGCCGAGCTGGGTTCCTAGCTCGCTAAGATAACAAGCTAAAACGAGCCGAGCTCTAACGAGCCGAGTCATAACGAGCCGAGTCAGGCTCGATATCCAGCCCTAGCGGTTAGGACAGGGGACAATTCTCCTTTCGGGCTTTGGGTGTGTTTAGATCCCAAAATTGGGATGCAAAATTCTGAGATTTTGCACGGATTTTGGGCTGAAAAGCACTGTTCCGAACTGAAAAGCACTGTAGCACTTTTCGTTTATTTGTGGTAAATATTGTCCTACCATGGCCTAACTAGGCTCAAAAGATTCGTCTCGCAAAGTACATCCAAACTGTGTAATTAGTTTTTGATTTCATCTACATTTAGTACTCCATGCATGTACCGACATTTTTGATGTGATGTTTGATGTGATGGGGAATCTTCTTTTTGCATAGTGTATTTTGGGGGGAGTTTGGGCTCTAAACACACCCTTTGTGGAGATACTCCCTCCGTCCCGATTTATTCGTCGTCGGAATACAAGCACGAAGAACAACGCAAGAGGTAAAAGTCTCTGATGCCCCTAGGACAACGACAGGAACTGCAGCGCTTGGGTTGGAGTAAAGAAGAGAGAGAGGATGCTGGAGTAGAGGGCGTCTCTGGGCGAGTGGATGGGTGGCGTAGCTTTGCAGGTGGTGTCAGTGATCCAAGACTAAAACGACTATGATTTTGGGACAAGCAGCTGTAGCTAAAACGACCATGATTTTTGTTGGTGTTGAGATTAGTCCCGACACTAACTAGTAAATGCGCTGTGATCGGTCTCTCGATGGCCGGTGCTAAGCAATGCGGGGACGCGGATTTATCCTGGTTCCGGCCGTGGGGCCGTACGTCCAGCAGGTTGCGCTTGAGCGCTGTATTACAATGCACCGTGGTGCCTGTAGAGGGGGGCTACAAGCTAGGCGGGAGAGGAGGAAAAGCCTCCAAGTCCCTGCTAGATGATTGAGGCAGAGTGCCAATATCAAGGGAATGAGCGAGCGGGTGAGTGTGGGTGAGAAGTGATGCTCTTCCCCTTGTGGCCGGGGGACCATCTCCTCCTTTTATAGACCAAGGGGAGGCGGCTTACAGACGTACCGCATGGGGTTTTGCACAGTATTATAGTACTGGTATACATCGCTTGTGACCTGACGGTGTCCTGACGTGTCTTAGTACTTGCGGGTGCCGTGGCAGCTTTGTGCTCGCCGGGCAGCAGCTTCGAGGGTAGTCCATCCGGCGTTCATGTCTGGCTGTCGTTCGTACATCAATTCGAGAGTCTTGCTTACGAGGACGCTTGTGCTGTACAGGGCTCGGCGTGGTGGCGCCCCATCGGAATGGGACTCCACAGCGTCGGGCATGGTTCCACAGCGACGGGCTGTCCGCACAGCGCTGGGGATGGCCGCACAGGGTCGGAGGTGATGGAGAGGATGTGCTCTGCTCACCCCGCGTCACGTCACTGTCCTGGGCGAGCGTCAGGACGGCAGCCGTACGTTCCTCGAAGGTGTTGCCATCCCTTTTCGAGGGGTATGGCGGGGAGGAAGGACGGGAGCGGGTGGCACAGTGTCGAAGAATGACACCAGCCATCCCACACAGCACCTGTACAGCGCCGGGGATGGCCGCACAGTGGTGGGTTGCTCGAACAGCGCCGGGATCAGATTCCCAGGCGGTGTCAGGAGATCGGCGTGGCGGGGATTCGCCTTTTGACCCGGGCGCCCACGGTGTGTCAGGGCATTTAATGCTCCAGTCGGGGGGAGTAGGTAAGGCGCCACGGATCGAGGGGAGGTCTCGAGCGAGGCGGAGACTCGCTCGAGGGGCCAGAACCCTCGAACGAGGCGGAGATCTACCCAAGGGGCGCCGCACCCTCGAGCGAGGCAAGGTTTTGCCGCGCGGCGTCCGACCCTCGAGCGAGGCGGAGGTTCGCTCGAGGGCGGCTGGGGATGGCGGTTTGATGGGCCGTGGGCCTCATGCGTATTTGGACGGTGGCCGGTTTGGGGAGTGTTTTTGTGGTTTTGTGTCAATTTTTTAGGAAGGGTAATCTCCCCCATAGTTAGGGGACCCCTATGGCTGTCCCCGACAGTAGCCCCCGAGCCTTTACAGGGGTATCCGGAGGGACCCGCGAAGGCTGAAGCTCTCTGTTAGGACTTTCTTCCCTTCTGGATGTGTATGACGTTCCGTGGGGGCGTGCTAGCGCACCCGCGGGTGTAGCCTCCGAAGCCTTGGAGGAGTGTGCACACTCGTGCAAGGTTATTACGCTGAGCTACCAATCCGTGAGGCGTTTGTTTCAGCCGGCTTCGGCGATATTTCAGCCGGCTTCGACGATCTTACGCTCCGCCTCGCTCGAGGCCTCCCCTCGATCCGTGACGCCTCACCTGCTCCCCCCCGACCAGAGCATTAAATGCCCTGACACGCCGCGGGCGCCCGGGTCAAAAGGCGAATCCCCGCCACGCCGATCTCCTGACACCGCCTGGGAATCTGATCCCGGCGCAGTTCGAGCAACCCACCACTGTGCGCCCATCCCCGGCGCTGTACAGGTGCTGTGCGGGATGGCTGGTGTCATTCTTCGACACCGTGCCACCCACTCCCGTCCTTCCTCCCCGCCATACCTCTCGAAAAGGGATGGCAACACCCTCGAGGAACGTACAGCTGCCGTCCTGACGCTCGCCCAGGACAGTGCCGTGACGCGGGGTGAGCAGAGCACATCCTCTCCATCACCTCCGACCCTGTGCGGCCATCCCCAGCGCTGTGCGGACAGCCCGTCGCTGTGGAACCATACCCGACGCTGTGGAGCCCCATTCCGATGGGGCGCCACCACGCCGAGCGCTGTACAGCACAAGCGCCCTCATCAGCAAGACCCTCGAATTGATGTACGAACGGCAGCCAGACCTGAACGCCGGATGGACTACCCTCGAAGCTGCTCCCCGGTGAGTACAAAGCTGCCACGACACCCGCAAGTACTAAGACTCGTCAGGACACCGTCAGGTCACAAGCGCTGTATACCAGTACTATAATACTGTGCAAAACCCCATGCAGCACGTTTGTAAGCCGCCTCCCCTTGGTCTATAAAAGGAGGAGGTGGTCGCCCCGCCACAGGGGGAAGAGCATCACTTCTCACCCACACTCACCCGCTCGCTCATTCCCTTGATATTGGCACTCTGCCTCAATCATCTAGCAGGGACTTGGAGGCTTTTCCTCCTCTCCTGCCTAGCTTGTAGCCCCCCTCTACAGGCACCACGGTGCATTGCAATACAGCGCTCAAGCGCAACCTGCTAGACGTATGGCCCCACGGCCGGAACCAGAATAAATCCGCGTCCCCGCATTGCTTAGCACTAGCCATCGAGAGACCGATCACAGCGCATTTCACTAGTTAGTGTCGGGACTAATCTCAACACCGACAGTTGGCGCGCCAGGTAGGGGCTCGCGCTGTGATCGACCCCTCACCAGAAGTCTCGATGGTGATTCGCACCGAGATGACGTCCCAGAGGTACGCCATGGGCAGCTCGAACCCTTTCCCTGCCGGATTCGAAATCCGGTTCGGGAGCCTGAACTTTCAGGGTACGGGGAACGGCTACCACATGCGCCTTACCAATCGGGATGAACTCCACCCGTGGCGGTCAACCGGGCCGGGCACGATCCCCGCCACGCCGACGACCGACGCCCCGGCGCCGGAACCCACGACGGTGGCTGCCTCGACGTCTCGACGCCGCAAACGCTCGGGTCAGCGCTTGCGCCAGGCGCGCACGGAGCGGCGCCGGGCAGCACGCGACACGGCCCGAAGGGACGCACCACCGCCGAGCGACACGACGGCGCACCCTGAAGGGGAGCATGCGGCCACGGGGCCGCAGTTCCCCCACGGGATGCGCAACTCCGCCGCAACGTACGCCTCATCCGTCAGCACCGACATGGCCGCATACGAGGATCTCCCGGGCCATCACCTACTGTCAATCCGGAACCTCATCGCCACCACCAATGACGAGTCGTACCACGGCTAGGCTAGCGAACTGCCGCCCGCGACCTCGCACGGCTACGCGGAGTGGGACTTCTCTGGCGTACCGGATCCCGTGGTGTTCCGGCGGTTCCTTGACGCCGTGGACTACTGGTTCGGTTGCTCCGACGACTCCAGCGAAGGGAGCTACGATCCCTCACGCGAGTGCTTCGTTGTCGCCATTAACGAGCACGCTGACGGCGCAAACGGAGCAGGCGACGGGGATGCGGCCCAGCACCCAGAGCCAAACCCGCCACCGGCCCCACCAGCGGGCAATGCGGATATTACTGCGTAGCTGGCCCAGGCGCGCGAGCTCGAGGCGAAGCTCGCAGAGGAATACCGGCAGGTGCGGCTCTTGTGTGTAACCATCGCGGGGGAGGCCTCAGCGCGCGGCGAACGCGCCCGAGAAGCCGGGAGGCAAGCCCGCGAGCGCATCAACGCCGACTTCAACGTCGATGACCCGCACACGCCACCACGAGCCAGCCAAAAGCTCGTCGCAGCAGCGACACTGCTTCGGGCCATGCCCGAGCCGTCGACGCCCGAGGCGCGCGACCTACGCCGCGAGGCGCCGGCCCTCATCGAGCAGGCGGCCGTGCAGCAAGCTGAGAGCTCCGCATCCCGCATGCGCAACCAGTCCAGTGCGCGAGGCGGCAGCAGCGCACAGGACCAAGAAGCATCCGTCCATGCGGGCGGCGCGGCAGGACAGCCAGCGAACCGGGGCTGGACGCCTGTCAATGAGCGGATCCTTGACATGCGCGGCCAGGCCCGAGATGGCGATGCTCGCAACGTCCTGAACGCCAAGAGAAGGGGTGACGCAGAGGCAAGAACGGTAGCAGGCTACCACCCTCGACGTGGTGGTCGCTACGACAGTCGGGAGGACCGCTCACCGACGCCGGAACCCCCGGGGACCCGTGTGTTCAGCCAGGAGATCCGCACGGCGAACATCCCCTAGCGCTTACGCCAGCCCACCACCATCACCAAATACACGGGGGAAACAGACCCTCGAGTCTAGCTCAACGACTACCGCTTGGCTTGCCAGCTGGGCGGCGCCACCAGCGATGCGGTGATCATCCGCAATCTACCACTACACCTTGCGGATTCAGCCCGGACGTGGGTCGAACATCTGCCAGCCAACCAGATCCACGGCTGGGACGATCTGGTCCGCACGTTCGTGGGAAACTTCCAGGGCACGTACGTGCGCCCCGAGAACTCCTGGGACCTGCAGGGGTGCACCCAGAAACCCGGCGAGTCGCTCCTGGACTTCATACGGCGCTTTTCCAAGCGTTGTACCGAGCTCCCGAGTGTCGCCCAGTCCGAGATCGTGCATGCCTTCCTCGAGGGCACGACCTGCCGCGACCTTGTGCGCGAACTCGGGAGGAGCCCGCTGGTAGACTCCAACGAGCTGTTCGACATCACCACCAGCTTCGCTTCTGAAGAAGAGGCAGTGGGGGCGATTTTCGATGGCAAAAAAGGTAAGCGTGCGGACGACGCGCCCGCGGAGGGCAGCAAGTCCAAGGAAGTCGCGAAGAAGCAGAAGCGGGGCAAAAAGGGCAAGAAGCCCCATCGTGACGCAAGCGCGCTGGGGCACGGCGAGGATGACGACGAAGCCCTCGCAGTCGACCCCGCACGTAAGGGTCCTCAAGGCCCCCCTCGAGGCCCCGGCGTGTTTGACGACATGCTGAAGAAGCCCTGCCCGTACCACAAGACCCCGGTCAACCACACCCTCGAGCAATGCGACATGCTCAAGAAGTACTACAGCCGCGTCGCTGCGAAGGAGGACGAGGCCAAGAAGGATGGGGGTGACGGAGGCGCTGACGGTTTCCCCACAGTGGAGAACGTTTTCCTCATCTTCGGGGGGCCGACGGTGGACATGTCCACCAGCCAACGCAAGCACGAGCAACATGAAGTTCTCGCCACTGAGAAGGCCCCTCCCTCCTTCCTCGACTGGTCGGAGGAGGCCATCACTTTCAGCTGCAAGGACCACTCGAACCTCATCCCCAACCCGGGCCAGTACCCGGGCATCGAGCCCAACCCCGAGAAGGTCTCGACCCTTGACCGGATGGGGCCGATTCGGGACCTGAAGGGGGTGCAGAAGGTGTTGGGTTGTCTGGCCGAGCCGCTTCATTTCACGACTTGGCGAAAAGGGCTTGCCCCTTTACCGACTCCTAAAGAAGCACGAACGCTTTTCCTGGACCGTCGAGGCCCAGGAAGCCCTCGACAAGCTAAAAGCGACGCTTGCACACGTGTCGATCCTCACGCCGCCTCTAGACGGCGAACCTCTGTATCTTTACGTCGCGGCAACCACCCAGGTGGTCAGCGCGGTCATCGTGGTGGAGAGAACAGAGGAGGGCCACGCCCTAACAGTCTAAAGGCCGGTATACTACATCAGCGAGGTGCTATCCAAGACCAAAGCGCGGTACCCCCGAATCCAGAAGCTGCTTTACACGGTGGTACTCGCACGGCACAAGCTGCGGCACTACTTCGAGGCCCACCCGGTCACTGTGGTCTCATCGTTCCCGCTAGGGGAGATAATCCGCAACCTGGATGCCTCAGGTAGAATCGCGAAGTGGTCCGTGGAACTAATGGGTGAAACTCTCACCTACGCGCCGCACAAGCTGATCAAATCCCAAATTCTTGCGGACTTCGTTGCTGAATGGACAGACACTCAATTGCCCCCATTACAGATCCAAGCCGAGTGTTGGACCCTCTACTTCGACGGGTCGGTGATGAAAACCGGAGCGGGCGCGGGCCTGCTTTTCATTTCGCCCCTCGGAGAGCATATGAGGTACGTGGTGCGCTTGCACTTCCCCGCGTCGAACAACATGGCGGAGTACGAGGCGCTCCTTTGTGGCCTCCGAATCGCCATCGAGACCGGTATCAAACGCCTCGACGTCAGGGGAGATTCACAGCTTGTGATCGATCAAGTCATGAAGAACGCGAGCTGCCACGATGAGAAGATGGAAGCGTGCTGCAACGCCGTGCGTGCACTTGAGGACAAGTTCTACGGCGTCGAGCTCAACCATGTCCCCCGCAAGTACAACGAGGAGGCGGACGAGCTGGCGAAGATTGCCTCGGGGCGAATCACTGTTCCTCCGAACGTCTTTTCGCGAGACCTTGCCAAACCCTCCGTCGATCTTAGCAAGACCTCCTCGAGTCCGGAAGAACCCTCGGGGGCTCCCTCGAATCCAGCGGGTGCGGAACCCATGGACGAGGACCCCTCGAACGAGGAATTCGTACTCTCTTTACTCGAGGGGTACGGGGCTGACGAAGCCGAGGCCATGGAAATCGATACGGCCCTCCCCGCGGAAGACTGGCGAAGCAAGTACCTCGCCTGGATCGATCGAGGGGAGCTACCCTCGGATCGGACCGAGGCGAGACGCATCGCCAGAAAGGCCAAGTCATTCACCGTGATTGGCGGCGAACTGTACAAGCGTGCCGCGTCTGGAATGCTGCAGCGATGCGTCCCCATCCCCGAGGGTCGCGAGTTGATCCGAGACATCCACACGGGCGTATGTGGTCATCACGCAGCGCCGCGCACCCTCGTGGGCAATGCATTCCGCCAGGGCTTCTACTGGCCCACGGCGGTCGCCGACGCCAACGAAGTCGTGCGCACCTATGAAGGATGCCAGTTCTACGCCCGTAAGACCCACCTTCCGGCTCACGCCCTTCAGACCATACCCATCACATGGCCGTTCGCCGTATGGGGATTAGACATCGTCGGGCCCCTGTGGAAGGCGCCCGGGGGCTACACGCATCTGTTGGTCGCAATCGACAAATTCTCGAAGTGGGTCGAGGCACGCCCCATTACCAACCTCAGATCCGAACAAGCCGTGTCATTCTTCACTGACATCGTCCACAGATTCGGGGTGCCGAACTCCATCATTACCGACAATGGCACCCAATTCACCAGCAGGAAATTCCTGGAGTTCTGCGACAACTACCACATCTGCGTGGACTGGGCGGCCGTCGCGCACCCGCAGACCAACGGCCAAGTGGAGCGCGCCAATGGCATGATTCTACAAGGCCTCAAGCCTAGGATCTTTGACAGACTAAGCAAGTTTGGTCGAAATTGGATTCAAGAGCTACCGTCGGTCATTTGGAGCCTCAGGACCACCCCGAGCAGAGCCACGGGATTCACGCCGTTCTTCCTCGTCTATGGCGCGGAGGCCGTCCTCCCCACAGACCTGGAATACGGATCGCCCAGGCTCAGGGCCTATCAAGAAAACTCGAACCAGCGGATTCGCGAAGACTCGTTGGACCAAGTAGACGAAGCCCGCAATGTGGCGATGATGCACTCGACGAGATACTAGCAAGCACTCCGGCGATACCAAGCCCAGAAAATCCGACGCCATGACTTCAGCGAGGGCGACCTAGTGCTGAGGCTACGACAGGACAATCGAGGCCGACACAAGCTAGCGCCACCATGGGAAGGGCCCTACGTCGTCGTCGAGGTGCTCAAGCCCGGCACATACAAGCTTGCAAACGAGCAGGGCGAAGTCTTCACCAACGCTTGGAACATCCAACAGCTATGTCGCTTTTACCCTTAAAAAGTTTCAAGTCGATTTGTGCATATCCGACGCCCCAGTCGGTTGTATATACGTTAAGATTGTGAATAAAGTCAAGAGTGACTCGGCTTTCCTCCGAAAACCAAGTCCCCCTCGGGGGCTACTACGGGGGGCACCCCCCCTAAACGGTCCCATTTTTTTGCAAAAATCTTTTTTCCAAAAATGCTAAGTTTGTCCCAACCCGGGAGCCTGGACAGAAAGAAGCAGGGTGCGAGCAGCCAAAAGGTAAAGATGGGTGAGTTAAGAACGGCCCACGCCTCCAGCAGGATACGACTTCTCCTCCTCACCACTTTACCTTCAGGCTGCTCGCGAAAACGATCGATCCCAGCTGAAATTTGCCTAGGCGACGGGAAGGGACATACGGCATAAACAAAACGAGTCGCACTTAACTTACAAACGTCAAAAGTGAATTGTCTTATTACAAAAGCCACCTGGCTCAAATTCTGACTACAACCTAAGGGCCTCAGCGCCCGACTACTTTCAGGGCTCGAGGGGACCCGCGGGAGGAGCGTTCGGGAAGAGATCCTCCTCAAAGGTGTCGACGAGGTCCGCAACAGCGTTCGCGGCAGCAGCGTCGAGGCGGTTCACGACGGCCTGCGCCCCGTCATCATCAAGATCATCCACGACGATGTAGCCCGTGGCCAGCACCGTAAGGTCAACGACGTAGTGCGACGTCACCACGCCGAGGGTCTTCTGGATGCCGAGGCGGAGGGCGCCTTTCATGCGCTCGGCAACGCGACCGGCCAGAGCCCGAAGGCGGCTCGCCACCGAGCTCCCCGACAGACCGGCACCCTCGTCAATGCTCTGGCATGCTTCGAGGGCCGCCTGCTCCAGAAGTCCCGAATCCTGCTGGGATGAGTCGTAGGCCACCTGGAGCACTCCCACCTGCGTCGCTGACTCCCCCAGGGCTTTCCGCAAACCTGAGAGAAAAAAGGGTAAGTCGAGAGCGGATCTCGGCAAACTTGATCAACAAACAAAGGGCCGGAGGCGGCAACTCACCCTCGACCTGCTTCCTTTCCTTCTCGAGATCCGTACGCACAGCTTTGGCTTCCTGCTGCAGCTGCTGGACCGAAGCGTCCTTCTCCGCGCCGGCAGTCCTCAAGGCCTCGACGGCGACGCCCCCCTGGACCAGCTCCCCGGTGAGCCGCACGATCTCCGCCTCTCGGAGTTGAAGCGCAGCCCTGGCCTCCGTCAGTGTGATACACTCCTGGTGGAGCTGGGACTGCGCCTCCTCCCGCGCCGAGCGTTCGCACTGGGTAGCAGACCGAGCATCCTCGAGCGCAGCTCGCTCTTGCTGGAGCTGAGTCTCCACCTGCGCACGTGCGCTGCGCTCCTGTTGGAATCGGTCCTCCGCCCCAGCGAGCGCCGCGACCTTCTCCTGCAGAGCAGCACCCAACTTTTTGACCTCCTGGGCCTTTTGCTCAGCCTGGGTCTGCCAGGACCGCGCCCCCTCGAGGGCCGTACGGTCCTGCAGGAGTTGGGCCTGCGCCTCGGCAAGGGTTGTCTCCTTATGCGCCAGCAAGGTCTGTGCCTCGACCAGGGCGTCGCGTGCCCTCTGCAGCTCGTCGCTTGCCGTCGACAGCGCCCCCTCCTTCCCCTGGAGCGCGGCCTTCACCTCCTCAACCTCCTTGGCTTTTTCCGCCGCCAAAGTGCGTTGGTCGGTGTAGGCGTCCTCCACGCCCATGAGCTTGTACTCCAGCCAACCGTTATCCTCCCGCAGGGCCTCCACCATGGCATCCATGGACTCGTACTGCGCCCGGTACCAGTCGAGGTCAGAACTCAGCTCGGCGATGCGATTGAATCTCTTGCCCGCCTGGCCCTGCAGCTCCTGCGGGTAGTAATGGGAATCCAGGGGAAGGAATTAAGTGAGAAACGCTTAAACAAGGAAAGCAGGGGAGCGAGTGACGGTCAGCTGAAGATTCTTACCTGAAAGATCTGGAGCGACCTGCCTCCGTAGAGTCGGAGCGCTTCGATTAGAGCGGCGTTAAGAGAGGCGCCGTTGGCACGGAATTCCTGCCACAATGCCCTCTCAGACCTCGCCTCCTCTAGCAGACTCCACGGCACCCCGGGGAGACGGAGCCTTCGCTCCCACTGCAGCACGTCAGCATCAGACGCCGGGCCCGCGGCACTGGACGTCGACGCCCCGGCACCAGGCGCCGGCTGCTGCGACATCACGCAGCCATCGGGGCGCACCACCAGTACACCGGGCGCAGGCCCGGGGGCTGATTCGACCACTGCCCCCGCCCGACCCCTCTGGAGCAGAATCACCATCTGCAGGGGCCTCGGCCGCCCCGCGGCCCTCGACCCCCCGGCTCGCCGCGCGAGTCCGCTCTCGCCCTTGATGGGGATTACGGGTAACCGCCGCCCGCGCGGCCTCTGTCGCCACATCCCCCCGCTGCCGTGGCCCTGTGGCCGCGATCGTGGCGCGCAACGCTTCGCCTATCGCCACCGCGCTCGCCGCCGCCCGCGGCGTCCTCTCCGAGCGGGGCCTCGTCACCCGCGGCGCCCCCAGCTTGAGCGCCTTAACAGGCGCGAGGGCGGGAGTGGCGGGCGACATCCTGTCAACGGGAAAGAGGAAAGGTGAGTGACTGCATCATGATATCAAGAACACAGGGGAGGAACGCAACGCACCTTAAACTGAAGAAACCCCGCCTGCGCTTCCTCGAGGGCTCGGGAGGCGCCGCCTCAGCGCCTGTCGACGCCCTCGGCGGCGATCCTCCGACGGGCGGCACTGCGCCCGCCTCAGGGGTAGGCTCCGTGGCGACCCCCTCGACCCCTGGTGACGGGGACGGCGTGGGTTCCCACCTATCGGAGGTGGTCCGCTCCCCCTCGCTCTCCTCCTCGTCCGAAGACGAGTTCACCGGCTCTGGCGGAGGGGAGAGGCCCTGCTGCTCCCGCAATAAGTAATCCTCGTTGTACCTATCGAGGCGCTCCTGCCTCCTGATCCTCTTCTCCTTCGCCCGGGCTGCCCGATCCTGCTCCCTCCGCTGCCTGGCGTGGTTGTCGGCCTGCGACCGAGGTGTCGGCGGATCCGACGTGGGGACATTGACGCCCACCCCCTGTCGCCAGCAGCCACCGTTAGGCCAAACATGGAGATAAAGAGAGCAAAAGGTGAAGGGACAGTACTCTCCTGGCCAGCGTCGGGGAGCATCGCAAACGACCACAGGTCATCGTCGCTGTTCCGCACCGCCTTGGGGTTCACTGCGCGCCTCGCCCGCGTGGCCGCGTACCCCCGGGCGAGCGGCTCCTCCAGCAACCGCGAACGCGCTAAGGACACGGGGTTGCTGCCTCACTCATCTCAAAGATGAGGAGTTCCCTCTCCATGAGGGGAATGATCCGCCGGTGATGGAAGTTGGCGATGACGGACGCCACCGTCAGCCCGGCGTTCGCCAACTGGCTTATGGCATTGGTGAGAGGCTCGAGCCTCCTCTGCCTCGCCGGGGGTGACACCCCGTACGACCACGAGGTTGGCCTCTCCTTCAGCACCTTCCCGGTGTACGGCGGAAGGCCGACGCCGTCGTTGCGGAGGTAGAACCACCCCTTCTCCCAATCGGAGTTGTTCGACGTCATCGTGCACGGCAGGTACAACTCCCTCCGGGAGTCGCGCACCGAGAGCGTGAGGCCGCCGGCGTGGACCGCTCGGCGTGTCTACCTCTCTCCTGTGGCGAGTGTGTGGAGCTCGCCGCGGAAGAGGTGGACCCACAGGTCCCAGTGCGCAAGGACTCCCAAGAACCCCTCGCAGACGGCGACGAAGGAGGTCGCCTGTGAGATGGCGTTGGGGGCGAAGTTGTGGGGCTCCACCCCGTAGTGGTAGCACAGCCCCCACATGAACTTGCTCACAGGGGCGTTGAAGCCACGCTCGTGTAGCCGCAGGAAGCTGACGATGTAACCCGGCGGAGGGTTCGGTTCCTGGTCCGACGACGGCGAGATCATCCACGCCGGGTTCGGGCCGTCACCGGCTGGCGCCAGCTGACCGCCGAGCACCAGCCCCTCCAGTGACCGCCGATCCGCCGTTGACCGGGGCCACGGGAATGCGTCCAGCACTCGAATCGAAGACATGGCGGGGAAGGCGGAGGAGCGCGGGCGGCTACGGGAACAGAAGGGCGCGGACGGATCCGGGGCGGCGAGACGCACGCCGCAGAGGAAGATGAAGTGTGGGGAATACGTGTGAATGGCAGAGGTAAGGAGTTCCTCCCCTGTTCTCCCCGCATTTTATAGAATCGGAAGGGGCGGAGTCCCCGGGAACACCGCGCGCGGCGGCAGTTAATGCGGTCGACACCCCACGTCGCTGACGGCCGGGCCCCGCCGTGCCGAAACGGCCGCGCACACGCCATGATTACTGCGCAGTAACCCAGGGGACGCAGCGCCCCGTCTCATCGACACCCCACGTTGCCCACGTCGCACCGCCTAAAAAGGAGCGCCCACTCCGCACGACCCGCGCCACGTTGATTGTTCGTCAATAACGGGGGTTCCTTCTCGCATAAGGATAGCCCCCCGTGAAACCAGAGCCGAGAACTCGAGGGCAACCCCTCGAGGGCACTTGATTAATGCCCTGATCTAGAGCAGGTTGCGGCCGCAAGGTCACGGCCTACCGGTACGCCCTCAAAGAACGGACTCAAGGATTTCTGGGGTCCAGGCCCGCACGGCTATACTGATCAGCGGCTCGAGGCCCAGCCCGCAGAGGGAACGGTGGGCACCGCAGATGCACCTCGATCTAGGGATTTACTGATCAGCGGCTCGAGGCCCAGCCCGCAGAGGGAACGGTGGGCACCGCAGATGCCCCTCGATCTGGGGATTACTGATCAGTGGCTCGAAGCTCAACTCGATGACAGTTCGGTAAGTGCCACAGATCGACCAAGACGGGAGCACCCAGTGCCACCCCGCAAAGGCCCTACTAATCAGAGGTACGGAGTCTGACCCCCGACGGGTTCGAACAGACGCCTCAGATTAAAAGAGTCAGGGACGACCAGGGCGCGCGCGATCGAGCCAGTCCTCGAACCCAAAGGTTCGAGGGCGCCCCATAGTTCGTGTTCAAGGCCGAACGAGGGCAGCTAGTCGAGGGATCCCATCGAGGGAGAGCTTTCGCGCCCTCGGTCCTAATCGAACGGGACCGAGCCCTGCCTAGCATACCCACGTGAAGTGCTCTAATGGACGTGTCTCCGGACCACGAGCCGACCCTTATCGAACGGGGCACGGACATCCACTTGAATTACCCGTCAACAGCTCAACGAGGGGTCCATGACTCGCGGCCCGTTCGATGGGAAGCATGGACCACCTCACCCCTCCCCGTGCGGAAGGGCGGCGAGGGGCGCGCAAATAAGTCGAAGAGTTTGCCCCGATCGCCCCGTGTGGGCCCGGGCTCGGGGGCTCATCGCACGGCCACACCTCCCGGACGTGTCTGACAAAAGTCACATTCCCCCGCTCCTTCGAGGGCAGCGAGCGAACCCCCCGGGACTCGTCCCGGGCAGGGTTAACACCGTTACGCACGCGTAAGATGTCCGAGGCCGGCTGAAATATCGCCGAAGCCGGCTGAAACAAACGCCTCACGGATTGGCAGCTCAGCGTAAAAACCTTGCACGAGTGTGCATACTCCTCCAAGGCTTCGGGGGCTACACCCGCGGGTGCGCTAGCACGCCCCCACGGAACGTCATACACATCCAGAATGGAAGAAAATCCTAACAGAGAGCTTCAGCCTTTGCGGGTCCCTCCGGATACCCCTGCAAAGGCTCGGGGGCTACTGTCAGGGACAGCCATAGGGGTCCCCTAACTATGAGGGAGATTACCCTTCATAAAAAATTGACACAAAACCACAAAAACACTCCTCAAACCGGCCACCGTCCAAATACACATAAGGCCCACGGCCCAACAACCTCCATGGCCCATCAAACCGCCATCCCCAGCCAACCACGAGCGAACCTCCGCCTCGCTCGAGGGTCGAACGCCACGCGGCAAAACCTTGCCTCGCTCGAGGGTGCGGCGCCCCTTGGGTAGATCTCCGCCTCGTTCGAGGGTTCTGGCCCCTCGAGCGAGTCTCCGCCTCGCTCGAGGCCTCCCCTCGATCCGTGGCGCCTCACCTGCTCCCCCCGACCGGAGCATTAAATGCCCTGACACGCCGCGGGCGCCCGGGTCAAAAGGCGAATCCCCGCCACGCCGATCTCCTGACACCGCCTGGGAATCTGATCCCGGCGCTGTTCGAGGAACCCACCACTGTGCGGCCATCCCCGGCGCTGTACAGGTGCTGTGCGGGATGGCTGGTGTCATTCTTCGACACTGTGCCACCCGCTCCCGTCCTTCCTCCCCGCCATACCCCTCGAAAAGGGATGGCAACACCCTCGAGGAACGTACGGCTGCCGTCCTGACGCTCGCCCAGGACAGTACCGTGACGCGGGGTGAGCAGAGCACATCCTCTCCATCACCTCCGACCCTGTGCGGCCATCCCCAGCGTTGTGCGGACAGCCTGTCGCTGTGGAACCATGCCCGACGATGTGGAGCCCCATTTCGATGGGGCGCCACCACGCCGAGCCCTGTACAGCACAAGCGCCCTCGTCAGCAAGACCCTCGAATTGATGTACGAACGGCAGCCAGACATGAACGCCGGATGGACTACCCTCGAAGCTGCTTCCCGGCGAGTACAAATCAGCCACGACACCCGCAAGTACTAAGACTCGTCAGGACACCGTCAGGTCACAAGCGTTGTATACCAATACTATAATACTGTGCAAAACCCCATGCGGCACGTTTGTAAGCCGCCTCCCCTTGGTCTATAAAAGGAGGAGGTGGTCGCCCGGCCAAGGGGGAAGAGCATCACTTCTCACCCACACTCACCCGCTCGCTCATTCCCTTGATATTGGCACTCTGCCTCAATCATCTAGCAGGGACTTGGAGGCTTTTCCTCCTCTCCCGCCTAGCTTGTAGCCCCCCTCTACAGGCACCACGGTGCATTGCAATACAGCGCCCAAGCGCAACCTACTGGACGTACGGCCCCACGGCCGGAACCAGGATAAATTCGCGTCCCCGCATTGCTTAGCACCGGCCATCGAAAGACCGATCACAGCGCATTTCACTAGTTAGTGTCGGAACTAATCTCAACACCGACAATTTTGGAACAGAAGGAGTAGGAAACAAGCTAATTATTGGGTAGCCAAATCCAAGCATCCGCACTATAGAAAATAATGCGTCCCGCATAGCTGTTGGTTCAGCTAGCACCCACCGACGTATTCGTATCATGCTGTATATGCCCCTCGCCCACCGCAAGACGCCAAGCCGTTCTCTACTTGTCAGTGATCACAATTCACAGGCAGGGGCATAGCCACAGGGGGGCGGGCAGGGGCCTGGCCCCCCCTAATGCCACCGTAACTTCTCAGGAGACCATTTAGATCATGTGCTAATCACCAAAAATTACTTAGGTACTCCGTCCGTCCCGCAAAGAGTATCCCTTTGGTCTCTAAACCTTGTCCCACAAAGAGTGTCCTCTTACACCATAATAAATCTCAACAACACAAATACCAACAAAAGAAAGTGTATGGAGAAGCGTGTAGAGCCAATCAAATATTCAATTGATGCTATTTGTCTAGTTCCAATGCATGTGCATTTATTTAGAATTCAAAAAACTAAACAAACATCACAATTTCCAATCACAATTACTAATAATTATTAGGGGCAATATAGTCATTTCTCACTAATATTATTGTGTCTCAAAATCTCCAAAGGGCCACTCTTTGCGGGACGGAGGGAGTACAAGCTAGGAAGCCAATAAACTTTGTCGGCGAGCCACCAGCTAATTCGAACATAGTAAGCTCCGGCCCATGAGCGCATTAACAAGGTCCGGTTACCCCATTTTGACCCATCAATAAACAAAGATTTCCATCCTTCATATGGATCATCGTGAATTGAACAGGTACTGTAAGTCATCGATTTCCTCCGGTATGTAAATCAGACTCATTAGGTAATGCGTGGTTTGGATTGTTGGCTAAAGTTTATTACATGTCACACCAAATAATGTTTGGATGCTAATATAAAGGATTAAACAGGAGCTAACTATAAAATTAATTGTAGAAACATTACGACGGTCTATTAAACCTAATTAATCTTTAATTAGCATTTGCTTACAGTACGTAGCACCATATTATCAAATTATGAACTAATTATCCTTAACATATTCAGCTCGCGAATTAGCTTCCATTTGTGTAAATAATTTTATAATTAATATATATTTAATACTCTTAATTAATATTCAAACATCTCATATGACAAATGATAAAGTTTAGCATTATCAAATACCCCTGAAGTCAAATGGACTTATTGATGAGATAAAATTAACAATAAAAGCACTACAAAAGGGATGGTGAGAGACAACGTGTGTATATGTATCATCTAACACCTATTCGGATTAAGCGTCATAATATACTTATACTTGACCCTCCTTATGTCCAAATCCTGGCTACGCCCCTGTTCACAGGCACGTACCGATCGATGGAATATTACTCACTATTTCCAACGCATGCGTTCGTGCAATATTCTTTCGAGTGATACGCTCTCTGATGAGTATTCTCGCTGTCTCTCGGTCGAGGCCTCGAGGGCGCTTCTCATTGATTAATTCTTTGTTTCAGCTACCGCATGCACTGCGCGGGTCGGCCTCGTCCCGATCGAGCTGGATAGAGCTCTGTGCATGCATACCCCGTTCATTTTTCTTCAAAGTTTGTTATTCGTCTCATCACATCCATCAAATCTTCTCTCGTAAGAAATACTATTTCAACACTATTCATGCACCATTTTTCACCTTTTTATCACTGACGGCCTGTTTAGTTCTCAATTTTTTCCCAACTACCCGTCACATCAATCTTCGGACACTGATTAGGAGTATTAAATGTGAATTAAGTACCGTTTAGTTCGGTGAAATTTTGAGAAAAGTGGTGAAAATTTTGCATTGGGAAGCGTGTTCTATGAGAGGTGCACGGTCTGCGATGCAAAAAATTTTAGGACTTTTGGGGAACTAAATGGTGCATTAATGACAAAACCCATTCCATAACCCCTACCTAATTTTTCGATACGAATCTAACGAGTCTAATTATGTCATGATTAGACAACACCATGCTACAGTAAATAATATCTAATGACAGATTAATTAGACTTAATGGATTCGTCTCGCGCTTTCCCGTCCATTGATGTAATTAGTTTTGTAATTAGTCTATATTTAATCCTCTAATAGACCTCCAAAGGGATTCTAAATTTTTTTGTTTGGGAACTAAACAGACTCTGAAGTGAACGGGCTTGCTTGCAACCCTGCCAAGAAATAGGGAAACCAAACAGCACAGCTGAAGCAAAAAGCATATAACGCTTACTTCTCTGGGATTTACGGGAAGTTGGTCGTCCCCTTGTGTTTGTACACACATGCAACCGCGGACACCGCGCACTAGTGTGTACGTACGTACGTACCCACCATCGATCGGCCGAGCGAGCCCGCCACGCCACTGGACCGAACGCATGCGCGCAAACGAAGCAGGTCGCGGCAATTGGCACTGGCACAAGGGCGCTTTCACGCGCCGGGCGACAAAGCGGTCGAGAACCCGGCGCCACACGCGCACGGGGGACCAGGCTCCGCCCGCGGCGTGCTCTGCTCTGTGCTGCGCTGCGCCCACACGGGGAAAAGATCTCAACAGAGAGAGATGGTGCTGTGCGGGGTGCGCTGCGCTCCCTGCTCCCAACAGCATTCAGCATGCTGCATGCGGGTGGTGGCAGCCACTGAACGGCGCGCGGCTCTTGCCTGACCGCGCGCTAGTAGCCTCCCGGTGGCCCGGCCCACCACTGCACTTGCGCTCCTCCACTACCACTACCGCGCGCGCGCGCCCTACCTCCTCTCAGATCTCAGCTGTAACCATCGGCTTCGGTCGCTGGTCGATCGTCGGTCGATCGATCCAGTGATCGATGGTCAGTTGGTCACATGCATAGCATGGGGGCGCAGCCGCCGGACGGGAACGAGATGGATGGGGGGCGACTGCGGAGGATCTTACCGGGCCGTAGCTGCTGTAGTCCGTAGGTTTCCATCCATCTCGTTGAAATTGCGCGAATGATTTCGTCTGATCCTTAGCTTGATAGCTGCTGCTGCGTCGCTGCGACGTCGCTGCGCCCGCTGGTCACTGCTTTGCTTGTCTGCGGCGCACTCCGTTCGTTCGTTAGCTGGCTGACCGGTCCACACGGGCCTATGATTGGGTTGGGCGGGCGGCGACGTCGTGTCGCAACGTGAACCTTGAGGTTGAGGGGGGCGGGCGCTCGTGTCCTTGTCCATGTCCTCGTCGCACGCGGCGGGGGCTCCCCGTTCCCATTCCCCTTCTCCCTTCGCAATCATGACTTTTGCATGCGCTCGAGTTTTCTTCAGTTGAATTTGGATGCGAACCGCTTCCGTCTCTGCTCACCGTGTGAGAAAAAGGAGAAACAAAATGCATGCCGACTCAAGTGAAATTCTTGGTACTGAACATTGCTACTGCTGCTTGCTGCTGCAGGACCTGGGTGCTCGTCGATCGGGTACGGCGAAGCGGAGGAGCTGGGGCCTTTCTTGGTGCAGAAGGGCAAGCCGGAGCTCAAATGGAACAACTACTCGTGGAACACAGGCACGCACCGTGAAAATGCAGGAATTTCAACCGTAGTACTGTAGTAGTGCGCTGACGCTTTATGTGTTCAGTTTGCTGAAACTGCTTTGAACAAAAAAATGCAGAGGCCAACATCATGTTCCTGGAGTCCCCCGTGGGCGTCGGGTTCTCCTACACCAACACAAGCTCCGACCTGCAGAACCTCGGCGACAAGATCACCGGTAAAATAAATCCATCGGCATACTGATCTCAGTAGCTGAGACGGACAAACAATTCTGTTGTTTCTGAATTTGAACTGCTCACTGTCACTTTTGGGTGCTGCTGATGACGCTTACGTGTTCCTGCTCAACTGGTTCAAGAGGTTCCCGCAGTACAAGTCCCACGACTTCTACATCGCCGGCGAGAGCTACGCCGGTAAGTGTTGTTCAATTCATTCACCGATGGAGATCTGAATTCCGAGCGCTATGTATAACTGAGAAACACTAATCTGAAAGACCGTGACGCGAGCTGCTCCGTTTTTTCTTTCCTGCTGCCTCTGACAGGGCACTACGTCCCGCAGCTGTCGGAGAAGATCTTCGACGGCAACAGGGCGGGGCCCAAGGAGAGCTACATCAACTTCAAGGGCCTCATGGTCGGGAACGCGCTCATGGACGACGAGACGGACCAGACGGGCATGATCGACTACGCCTGGGACCACGCCGTCATCTCCGACCGGGTGTACGGCGACGTCAAGGCCCGCTGCAACTTCAGCATGGTGAAGGTGACGGACGCCTGCGACGCCGCGCTCCAGGAGTACTTCGCCGTGTACCGCCTCATCGACATGTACAGCCTCTACACCCCCGTCTGCACCGACGGCTCCGGCTCGACGGCGGCGCGTGGCGGACACCGGAAGGTCGCCGTCCACGGCGCCGCCCCCAGGATCTTCTCCAAATACGTAAGACCACGACGCACGCGCTGCGCTCCGATCCGATCATCTGATGAGTTCATCGATCGCTACTCCTGGTTGGACGACGTTGAGATCGATCTCAAATGGTTTCTGCATCGACGTTGCAGCGTGGGTGGATCATGAAGCCGGCGGGCTACGACCCCTGCACGGCGGAGTACGCGGAGGCCTACTTCAACCGGCCCGACGTCCAGGAGGCGCTGCACGCGAACGTGACCAGGATCGGCTACAACTGGACGCACTGCAGGTGCCCGTGTGACTCACTTGTCACAAGTCACAACCGAGCATGCGGCTAGTGATGCTGGCTGCCACATTATTTCTCCAGGTTTCAGAGCTAGTAGCGCTGACCAAAAGGACGCAAATGTGTTGTTGCAGCAATGTGATCGGCACTCGGAACGACGCCGCCTTCTCCACCCTCCCCATCCTCCGCAAGCTCATCGCCGGCGGACTCAGGGTCTGGGTCTTCAGCGGCGACACAGACGGGAGGATCCCCGTGACAGCGACGAGGCTCACCCTCAACAAGCTCGGGCTCAAGACCGTCCAGGAGTGGACGCCGTGGTACGACCACCTGCAGGTACGCGCCATGGCTTTTATTCAGAATTTCAGAAAGCAGGTTCGTCGTTGCTGATGCTGAGCATCGAACTGACTCCTTCCTCGGCGAAACTTTCAGGTTGGCGGATGGACGATCGTCTACGAGGGCCTGACGTTCGTGACGATCCGCGGCGCCGGGCACGAGGTGCCTATGCACGCACCGCGCCAGGCGCTGACGCTCTTCAGCAACTTCCTGGGCGGCACCAAGATGCCCCCGACTGCGTTCCCCTAGTTTGGCCGCCGCCCGTTGTCCGGCCACGCCGGCTCATCTTAAGTTTTCCCCTTTTCGTTTCTTCCCAAAGATGCAAGTGTAATTCGATTGGAAAAGAAAATCAGGAATAAAAGCCATAGCACTGATCTCAGCATTTACAGTCACAAATCTTGAGTGCATCTGTGTGTCTTTCAAAAATGAGGCAATTCACAAATAGATTATTACCGGTGCTCACAGCATACTCCGAATTCCAGGACAAAGTGATTGAAATAGTAAGCAGTGCCGATTAGGGGTGCCACCCTCCGAATTACGGGACTTATTACATCATTACATCACAGACTACGCATCGGAAACCCGGGGTTTTTCCCTTTCACTCTGAATCACACATAAGAGTGTCAAGGGATTAAAAAAGGCACAAGTTCAAACACAGACAGGCAGACAGCACGACAGGACCTGACAATTTGTACTGATACATGAATTGGCTTGCACTCCTGGTTTGAAGCGTGTTTCCTTAGCACTTGGGCAGCTAACCTTTCTTTGGCATGGCAGCAAGCCTTGTATACATGCGGGCCATTGATTGATATCCACGGATATCACCGGATCTTAGGAGATTGCCTATTGTTGGGTAGAAAGACAGACAGAAAGTAAATGTATCTAAAATATCAGATACGTTCGTCTAGGCAGTACATCATTAATCAGAAAGGGATCTAGCAAAATGCAGGCGCTACATCATAGATTCATCGGTTGTTATGTCCATTCTTTCATTTTTGTCCATGTATTTTGCACAATCAAGAACCTAGTTATATGATGGATAATAAAATACACATTTAGATGTCCACTGGTAATATCATACTAAAAGAGAGTAAATATCCACAGAAAAGTAAACAAACACTCGAATAGTGATGTCAAAGGTGACATCATCCTTTTTAGAGAGATAAGAATCTCAACACGAACCCGTAAAGATAACAACTGCTGATCAATTGAGAAATGACGACCACTTATTTTTGTAGGACTATATTGTAGGAATGTGGAGTAATAATTAGATCTAGAAGTTACAAAGTTGTCATGCAACTGTTCCACAAAGTCATAAGTAGGAAAAAGAGCTACCTGAGTCACAGTTAAGTGGGCTGTCTGGTTCAGGATGGGCCATCAGAGCAATTATTGCTCTGCAAACAGACTGAAGGGTCCATGCTGGGCTCCATGCATTCTTCAAAATATCCAGGCAAATTTCACCAGTCTGAAACCAAAGACACCAGAAAAAATGTAACTAAACAGAAATTTCCCTTAATTTTGTAGCTTATGATTTAAAAATGATATAAAGGACGGCATCACATTCTTATATAACCTTGAAATGCACATTTGGGTGGAAAATTTTGGTCAGAAATCGAACTTGTGGAGGCAGCAGAGGATACTGCTCTGGAATTGAAAACGCAAGTTGAAAAATACCACCTTCAAAAGGTGTTTCAGAAGGGCCCTAACCACATAAAGATAAACAATCAGAGGAGGCAATAACAATAGTTTGTTAAAAGACTGATCTTGCCTGTTTCTGCAATAAAAATTTACCTTGATAAGAGCAGTCCACTTGAATATGTTTGAATCATCACAAATTAATTGGATATCAGGGTCAGCTGACTTCTCTCGCTGTACTTCCTTATACTCCTTGAAAAGCCTTGCTCTGGATGCCTAGAGATAGAATATATTTTAGAAAAGGTCCAAATTTCGATAGCTATTAATTAATAATTAATTAAAAACATTGTGAACCACAAACATCCTGAGGGTGTGGTGGAGTATTAAGTATTTGATGTAGGATTGTGAATATTACCGGTTGACTATACCACTATATTAGTTAGCATATACATTTTATTCTTCAGACAATTTTATACTTATGACAGACTTGAAGCAATACACAATAAACTAGAAGGAATGGAAAAAGGAGAGCAAATTGCTTCCTATGAAATGCAAATTGTTAGCTAGAAAATCTTCCATGGGGGCATAAGTGATGCATCAAGTAACATAAGGAAAGATAGTTTATTTTTATGAAATGACACACATTGCACAGCTATTGCAATTAATGTGCTAATGAAACAATTGTGAACTCACCTGCATACTGTTTTATCTACTGATGAGTGATTACCACAGAGCTGATAAAGTGAAGATGGTACTGGGTGCAAGCAAAATAAGATGAAGTTAGAATGATTTTATTTACATTAAGGCTTGATAGTTAAAATGAACAATATCGAGTTCTTCACAGGGATCCTGGAGCCAGATTGATGAAGCTAGAAATAATCCACAAAAAGCATGAACTAAGCTACTCTGCCACAAGTTTCATCAAATGGGAAATACTAGTACAACAAAACATATACAAACATACCAGAGGTTTATTGATCATACAATTTTTTTCCTTTCAACATTATACTCAAGTGAAGGTAACATCAAATTGATCATCTAACTGCAATACAGGACACCCATATCTAAGATCTAACACTGGAGTACATGAACCACAACTTTAAACTAAGGACACGCGGACCATCATCAAGCATCCAGTACGGCTAATCCAGAACCTGAATCTTTCCAAGTTTTCTCTTTAAAGTTACCGGTACCACCAGATCTGGGCATTTGCCTGCCGCGCTCATCAGACAGACAGGGCGCGCCACAAAACGAGAGCCCGGAATCAGTCAGGAACGTCTGTTTGCAACAATCCCCTAACCCAACGAAATGAGAAACTGCTTTCCAAAACGCCCCTAAAATTCCTCTCAACCTCAACCCTACTCAAATCAAAGAAAAGATAGTGGTTGTTCGGAAATAAATAGAGCGTACCCAGCCGATGGTTGGGGCTTGTGGCACCTGGAGGTCGATTCCGGCGTGGAAGAAGTCACCTGTCGGAGGAGGTTGCCCCGGAGAGTTGGGAAGAGCACGCGCTGCCGCGACGGTGGCCCGCCGGAGAATTTTTTTACGCCGTCGCCCCGTCGGAGAAGTTTGGGGGAAAGAGGGGAGGAGAATCTCCCCTACGTAATGGCCGAGAAAGCTCGTGTTGCGCGGTGGGCTCGGCCCAGCCCAGGTATAAACTCAGATAAAAGGCCCATACGTAATGGCCCAAATTGAACATGACTCCAGCCCAAAGCCTTCTTCTTGCGAAACACTCCACTCTCCGTTTTCCTCCTACTCCCGTCTCGTCGTCCTCCTCCCCTTCTTTTCCTCAGCCGCCTCGCTCCCCTGTGCGCAGCAAAAAACCTTGCCGCGATTCCGCCGACGCGAAACCTCAGCCCAGAGGAGCCGACGAAGTGCGCGAGCGCCGGCCATGGGTGACAGCCAGTACTCCTTCTCCCTCACCACCTTCAGGTTCGTGGTCCCCTCGCTACATCCCTCACTTGCTCGTCCCCTCTTTCGAGATCGGGGAGATTTGATGTAGTTTTGGTGATTTGATGCGAGTTTCCTCGGTTAATTTCGCTGCAGCCCGTCAGGAAAGCTTGTGCAGATCGAGCACGCGCTCACGGCTGTCGGATCCGGCCAGACCTCGCTCGGGATCAAAGGTTCGATCCGCGCCAATCGCCTTCCACCCTTGTGCTTTCTAATTTCACGTTGCGAGAATTGATGGGGTAGAGTAGAAGGTCCTGATCAATTTGACTGGTTGGAAACGGCAGTGTTAGGTTTTATCGAACATTAGGGCATTGCGGAGGGCTTATAGTTACTGGCCCTCTTTGCCTCTACGATTTAGGGTTACCTCCTTTCATTCTTCCTCGTTGGCCTCACAGAGATACAAAGATTTAATAGCAACTGTGCATATAGTTGTGTTTTTTTTAAAAAAAATATCCTGGATACCCTTACATTAGCCGTTTTCCTCCATTTGTGTGGATGCTTGCTTGGGGCATTGCTTGGTTCATAAGTTGAAGGAGAGAGGTGCACAGAAAAAAAAATCACGTACATTACATACTGTTTCTGCTAGTCACAATTTATTGTGTGAATTTAAGACGTTAACATGATTTTTCTTAATTTATGTGAATTCTCAAGTTGCCTATGAGGTTCAGTTTTGTAAGTTCCTTGATGATTGTGGACTATTGGAGCTAGTACATTCGTCAAACTTGCCCTGATTTTCCTTGTTGATGGGATTACTAAAGCATGTGCGCATTTGAAGTATTTTTCTATATTCTGAATGCTTATCAGTAATGTAGAAGTTGGTGTTATTTCTGATGTAGATCTATTATTGTGTGGATGCTTTCCGAACTATATTTACATATATTCCTTGGAAAGTAGGCACTGCAAGTTGAGAACTTTGAATTCTAACAAACTTCTAGCTCCTGGATGTTAAGAGTTGGAGCTTGTTCATTGGGAATTGCAAATTTGTTCGTCCTCTTCATATCCAGACTCTGAGTAGTACGGTGTAAATCCACCAGATAATAAAAAATGTACAGAAAAGGTGCCACTCAGCCAAAGCTGGGATGTGGAAGTTTAAAGAAACATTTTGAATTTCCCTCATGATTCTTGTTTGATATTTGTATTTACTGATTAACCTAAGCATTCCTTCTGAAGTTGCATTTAGTTCTTTTAGTGTAATTAACTTCTGAAGTTACTAGGTACTTGGTGTGAATTGTACCATTCTGTTGTATGTAGTATACATGATCACTGGTTAGACAGTACAATCATTTTGCATTGCTTTTTCACTGTTTGATATTTCTGAATGTCATGTCCGCAGCTGCCAATGGTGTAGTCATCGCCACTGAGAAGAAACTACCTTCTATCTTAGTGGATGAAACCTCTGTAAGCATAACTAAATCTTGTATCTTTTTATTTCTCTTCGGCTGCATTCTGTTGTTCCCCACACCACCCACAGAAGTACTAAACAATTACCTGTTTGAAAAACTCCAGGTGCAAAAGATTCAAGCACTGACACCAAATATTGGAGTTGTCTACAGGTACTGCACTTTCTTGGTTGATCTTGTATTCGTTTTTGTTTTTATTTTTTGGAATTGGAATACTCCGTACATTTCATATTCAAGTTTATTTTTTTCATTGAAGGTATGGGCCTTTGGTGCATCTTTTCAATTTCCAAGTATATGTTTTATTCATAAACTTCACCTTGCATTGTTTTCAGTGGGATGGGTCCTGATTTCCGTGTTCTGGTGAGGAAAAGCCGAAAGCAAGCACAGCAGTACTATCGGTTGTACAAGGTATACTTTTTGTCAAATCTTTTAGTTTAGGCTCCTGGAAATTTATAAGGTCACTTTAAATATATTTGAAACTTTAAAAACTTGTACTCTTCTATTCACATGCTGCCAAGTAAATAATTTGTTTTTGGTTATTGTTTGTCATTGTCAATGCAGGAACATATACCCGTTACACAGCTTGTACGAGAGACTGCTGCTGTTATGCAGGAGTTCACACAGTCAGGGTATGTTACTAGACTTAGTACCTTATTTTGGTGTGTATAAATATAAGTTGCATTTGAATTTTAATACCCAAACTATTAATGATTGGGGAATGTTGATAACATGATGACATTAATTAGTGTTACTTTAGCTGCTTGTTTATTCTCAAGGTTTAGGTGGTTGGCTACTTCGGTAACCAAACAAGTCAGCCAGCGTCATATTTGAAATATGGAATATATATTCATTTAGTAGCCATCTTTAACATCTTCTCGATAGCTTGACCAAAAGTGAGACTACTGAGATACACCATCAGGTTTAAGAACACATAGATGTATATGCTTGCTAATATTAATATTTTACTTGTGAACCTTGTTTGTTTCAGTGGTGTAAGACCATTTGGAGTATCTCTGTTGATTGCTGGGTATGATGACAATGGCCCGCAGCTGTATCAGGTATGCTGAAGGAGCTACTAGATAGAAACATTTATTTTTATTCCCTCATTTTAGCTTAATTTGACGTGATGATTCATATCTCAATGACAACCTGCCAAATGTATATCCTGTTTCCTAACAAGTCATAACTTACAAGAGATAACAGTTATTTGCTTATAAAATGAAAATTCTCTACTTTTGGCCTTTTGGGCTAATACTTCGCCATCATACTGCATCAGCAGCAAGATTGCTGACATTGTTGACTGTTTATTCAGGTGGACCCCTCAGGATCATACTTCTCCTGGAAAGCATCAGCTATGGGGAAAAATGTGTCCAATGCAAAGACATTTCTTGAAAAGAGGTATGCATATTCTCGATATGGTGTACCACTAATGTTGAGCAATACTAGATACTGTTATGACTTGGAACTGCTGATAATTTTCTTCCCTACATTTGGATATAAATTTCTGATGACTTTATATGCCTGATTAATTAATAAAAAGCAGCACATGTCATACTAATTCATCTTTTTAGCCCCAAAGGATCTATGAATTCACTGTAACCTTTATTTATGTTTTCATTGCAGATACACAGAAGATATGGAGCTTGATGATGCCATCCACACAGCAATTTTGACTCTGAAAGAAGGGTATGCCATCCCACTTGTAATTGCTTACTTTTGAAACATCCTTGGTTACTAACTGGTTCTGGATCTTGACTTGCAGATATGAGGGGCAAATTTCCTCCAACAATATTGAAATTGGAATTATCCGAGCTGACCGTGAATTCAAGTATGTTATACAGACTCAATTTTAGCATCCACTTTTTAGCACGATTCATCGTTCCACTGCCTGGCATGGCTCCCTTATGAGGATGTTCTTTATTGGTTCACTTGTTATCACGGAATGCCTGCTGAGCAATAGTTAAAAATTACAATTCTCAATCTTGGAGTTAGTGAAACATATATCCTCGTGGGCTGTAGAATTTGGGTCTTATATGCTTGTATCACTCTGCTTTTACTGTTCAACACTAAAGCTATTTAATGATTTCTTGCTACAGTCAGATGGTTTACTGGAACTAATACTTTCCATACAATGCAGAGTTCTAAGCCCATCAGAGATCAAGGATTTCTTGGAAGAGGTGGAGTAAACATGGTCATGATTTACTGTGTCAAACAAGGAAAGCATCACTTATGAGCAGCCGGTCTGAAGCTTTTCGTTTGGTTTTATTTGTCACTCACTGTAAACTGATTTGCTCCAGTGTCTTGTGATGCTCACGTCGGAACCCTCGTGGATGCATATTCTAGACAAGAAAGTTAATGTCAGGTGGATGTTATGTTGTATTTGACCTACTCCCTGCGGCTTATTTATGTGATGCACGGTTATTGTACCTTATCGATTCAGGGATTTTAGTTTCTTGTGGTATTTTGTATTTGTATCGTTCCTGCAACGTAGCATTGCAGATTTGCTTCGTGTAACTGGGTTTCGTGGATGCAATAATCAAATGGGGCTTCTCAGTGTGCCAAATTTTAGTGCCTCGGAATTGAATTTTTTTTTACATTTTCCCCCCTCAATTTTGCAAAAATAAATGATCTGCAAAAAATATTGCAAAACTATACATCTACCGCCGTGGGGCACGGCGGTAGGGGTACAGTCTGTTTTCAAAATTTTGAAACTTTTTTGTTTGAATTCGGATGGAGGTAAACTTTATATGAAAATTGTAGCTTTCGACGAGATCTACAACTTTGTAGTTCAAAGTTTTTCCATTTGAAGTCATCTTCATAGTCAAATAATCGATATACTATCCAGATCTCAGTTTTCATATCGAGATCTCAGTTTTCAGTTTATGTTAAAAAAATTGTAATTTTTTTTGCATGAACTCAAATGGAGGTAAACTTTATATGAAAATTGTAGCTTTCGACGAGATCTACAATTTTGTAGTTCAAAGTTTTTTTTATTTGAAGTCATCTTCATACTCAAATAATCGATATACTATCCAGATCTCTGAAGACTGCAAACTGAGATCTGGATATTATATCGATTATTTGAGTCCGAAGATGGTTTCAAATGGAAAAACTTTGAACTACAAAGTTGTAGATCTCATCGAAAGCTACAATTTTCATATAAAGTTTACCTCCATCCGAGTTCAAACAAAAAAGTTACAAATTTTTGAAAACAGACTATACCCCTACCGCCGTGGATCACGGCGGCAGCCGTCGCTACAGTACACCCGCAAGATGTATAGTTTTGCAATTTTTTTGGCGGACCATTTATTTTTGCAAAAAAAGAAAAAAATGTAAAAAAAAATTCCTCGGAATTCCTTTCGTGGTGACAAACAAGGATCTTTCAGAGACAATTCTCGAAGCCAAATACAATGGTTGTAGAACAATTCTCTAAGCCAAATACATGGTTGTAGATTTGGAGCTTGGATCCAAGTTAAATATATTTTGGGTTATTAGGTCGACTTAAAAAATATATAAAATGAACCAGAATGGTATTATGCGTAAATGTCTTTCAGCTCTGTTCCTCCCCCTCCGGTAATCAGTACATTATCCTTCTACATCGCTTTCAGTATGTTGCCTGACAGATGTGATGATGATGGAGGCGATTTCAATTGGTCAAGAATTATGTACTGTAATCCTTACCCTTTTTGTAATAAAAATAGCACAGAATACAGATGCAAAATTGCAAAAGTTTACGGTGACCTGCACAAAACTTCCAGAGACAGTAGGCAGGAAGAAGAACCCCGATCTCCGTCTTCCTTACTGCGGCGGCCGCCGTCGCTCTCCGTTCTCCCTTATAACCCGCCCCACCAAACCCGACGGATGGGGTGGTGCTCCCCGTCCACTCCCCGGCAGCTCCTCTCCACCGCCTCCCTCTTCGCCTTCGGCGCGGGCCTCCTCGCCTACGGCATCCACCTCTCCTACGTCAACATCGAGCCCCAGCGCGCGCGCACGCTCGCTCGCGACCAGTTCGTCCGCGACTACCTCCGCAAGAAGCAAGGCAAGTAGGCCGCCCCCGGGCCCCGACCCGCCCGATCGCTCAGTACTCTGAGACGATGGCGGCCATGGCTCCAGCGAGCTCGGGCGGCGAGCCCGTTATCGCGGAGGTGGAGATGAACGGCGGCACCGATCAGGCCGCCGGCACCGTTCGGGTCACCGTCGTGCAGGCGGCGTCCGTGTTCTACGACACCCCTGCCACTCTCGGTGCGTGCAGCTTTGCCCTTCCCCTGTTGTCGCTGTAGTTGTTGGAGTAGCGCGCATGGTGTTCGATTTATTGTCGCGCCCGTGTGGCGATTTTGATCATGCTGCGCGCGCGAGATTATTGCTTGCTTGTCTCGTAAAATCTAGCTTTGTGAATTGTGTTCAGTGATGGATCGTAGTCATAAAACTGCGCGAGAACAAAAAATCATCTGATTGAATTGAGTATCATTATATATGTCGGCCTCATTTCTCAAATACTGTACCAATTGATTGACACGGTGGCATCTGCTTCGATACATTGTTCTCTATGGTGATGTTGATCTTAGACGTATGGATGGAACAATAGGTTTTCTGATTTTCTCAGGGTGAATGAGCATGAGCTATATGGCATAAGTAATTGATACTGCCTTTTGTTAGATAGTGGTGGGTGAGTTGCGTGGACAGTTTTACTTGCTTGGAGGATTCGGTATTTCAGGTGTGATACACAGGCAATTAAATAAAATCTTTATCTGCATCCTTTTATGTACCACCTCAGTTCCTACCAAGTACTACAGTCACATTTTTACAATAATCCTTTTATCAGACTTTTAAGTTGGAGATGAGGCATTTTGTAAATTTCTTCATGCATTGTGCTATAGATAAAGCAGAAAAACTGATGGCGGAGGCAGCTGGATATGGTTCACAGTTGGTTTTATTTCCGGAAGTCTTCATTGGTGGTTATCCTCATGGGAATACCTTTGGACTCGTTGTTGGCAATCGCAATGCCAAGGGAAAGGAAGACTTTCGGAAGTATCATGCATCAGCCATAGATGTGCCTGGTATTCTAAAATGATGTTAAAGCATCCTTGTATATTTTTCACAAATGTACACATCTTTTGTTTCTAGGAGGCACTTTGTGAACGTTTGAATATTTGATGGATGCAGGCCCAGAAGTATCCCGCTTAGCTGCATTAGCTGGAAAATATAAGGTTTTTTTGGTGATAGGGGTGGTCGAAAGGTCAGGATATACACTTTACAATACAGTGCTCACCTTTGATGCACTGGGAAAATACCTAGGGAAGCACCGCAAGCTCATGCCTACTGCACTGGAACGAGTATTTTGGGGGTGTGGAGATGGATGTACAATACCTGTCTACGATACCCCTCTTGGAAAAATTGGTTCCGTCATTTGCTGGGAGAACAGAATGCCACTTCTCCGGACGGCCATGTATGCCAAAGGTATTCTTATTTCTTGCTTAGCTAAGAACACTATCTGAAACAAAGTGTCGGAACATAATTTGGAACCATAAGGTGTAACTTCTGAAATGCACTCAAGTTAACCTTTCATACCGAGTCCTATGTTTACAGGTGTTCAGATATATTGTGCCCCCACTGTTGATTGCATGACAAGTTGGCAGGCTTCAGTGACACATATTGCCCTTGAAGGGGGATGCTTCGTGCTGTCAGCAGTCCCGTTCACCCGCAGAAAGGACTATCCTCCCCCTCCCGAGTATACATTTGGTGGCCTAGAGGAAGAACCATCACCGGAATCTGTTGTTTGTTGTGGAGGGAGTGTCATCATCTCACCATCTGGAACAGTGTTGGCAGGTCCCAACTATGAAGGCGAGGCCCTCCTCACAGCTGACCTGGGTATGAAACCAAGGAATTCAAATACATTCCAGCAAATAATCCCAGTATACATTCATCATATGCATTAAGCATTATGACATGGTTGGTTAGTTATGTGCTTGCATTCCATTCCAGATAACAGTATCATATGTTTCGCAAAAAAGAATGATAGCAGTATCATATGCATTAGGGCACGCACGATTCTCACTGGAAATTGCCTGGTATGGTTCACAGACCTTGGAGAGATCGTTCGAGCCAAGTTTGATTTCGACGTGGTGGGCCACTACGCGCGACCAGAGGTGCTGAGTTTGGTGGTGAAGACCGATCCAAAATCTGCTGTCTCCTTCGCTTCCGACTCAGAGAAGACTTTTGCTGGAAAGAGTGATGACGTTTTGAAGACCTAATGACCACACATCTTTAATCACCTTATATACAACAAATTGCAAGTGGCCATTGCATCACAATAATTGTGGCCCTTTTGTTGTACGGTTGAGAATAAAATGTTATGTTCAAGACGCTGGATCTTATCCTAAGGTCTGGCTTAGAAATCATGTCTATTTTCTGGCGCTGTCTCTTCGTACAATCGGGACAAAGGAGCCCTCATCCTCTTCGTGCCGATTGCGAGGAATGATATTTTGTGGTTACATGATACTTTCATCGGCCACTTGGACAGTGATGGGTTTGGTTGTATCAGTCCGATCGATATGGTTAATATATAGTAAATAAACCTATAAAGCTCGTGTGGGCCGAAAACGACATCACTTTGTCCTCGAGCACAAATTTGTCTATGTTATTACTTCATTCTCTTCACCTGGTCCAGTGCAATAATCCCGTCAGCAAAAGAGGAAAAGAAAATTTATCCTGACAACTAAGGGGCTAAAGCATGCTATGAGGTCGCGTCGAATCACCATTTTTTTATTAACAACCATTAGACTCACAAAAGATGTTATAAATGTCGCAAATGCACCTAAAAAACATTCAACAAAAAACTACTCTTTGTACTGACTTCATCCTGGGCCCTGTTTAGTTAGGTGAAATTTTAGTGAAATTGGTGAAATTTTTTGCATTAAGTTGCGTGCACAGAGAGAAGAAATGAATAAAATTTTGGTGAAATAGGTAAAAATTTTAGAAATTTGAAGAACTAAACTGGACCAAAGCTGATTTTCTACTACTCTCTTACTCTGAGCCATTGTACAAGTACTCCTAGACATGTGTAGCCAGTAGCCGCTAGTATCTCTTGAGTCGCACGTGAGCTTGAATGAACTGGAGAAAAAAAAAAGGATGGGGAGAAAAGCCTAGAAGCATCGTGATAGGCACAAGTCCACTGTCAATCCACTCCCGACTCCCCCGCGAGCTCGTCGTCCCCCACCTTCCGCTTCGTCCCCGAGCAAGTGGCAGTAGCGAGCCTCCCCCGCCCGCACGGATGGCTCTGGTGACATCGGGCCCGGGCGCCGGGCCGGTGATCGCCGAGGTGGAGATGAACGGCGGAGCTGACCCGAGCTCGACCACCGTGCGCGCCACCGTCGTGCAGGCCTCCACCGTCTTCTACGACACCCCCGCCACTCTCGGTACACCACGCGCTCGCGTTCCCTCTCTCTCCCCTTCTTTTCTATGAGTGCGTCAGTGTGTGCGGTGAGTCAGAAGGTTCCTGATGCGCTGTACGCGAGGTGCTCGTCCGATTGCCCCTGTCGCACGCTCTAGTACGTGGGTGTGAATGAGATGGCGCGCCGCTGTAATGCGTGAGCGATTGATAGATGTAGGTGCAAAGGGTTGAGGCTGAATCGCGTTTTTTTGATGGGGCGAGCCTTCACAGATATGTAGAAGCTCAGACCTTCAGAGTGGAGATTAGCAGTTTAGCACCGCCTGTGCTAGCTCATTAGGGTCAAATTTGATCACTAATGCTCAGCATTACGGCTGCCTAGACTTCAGGGAAGTTCTATTTGCCACATTTCACTGGAGGATCTTTAAGCAGCACACCCATACTTACTAGAGTTTAAGGCCAAAGTTTAACTAAGCTAGCAGGCAGTAGAGGAAATTTTGATGTCACTTTTATTTTGTGAAGCTTATTGTTTGCTTGTGTTGTTGAAATAAACTGCCGACAGTGTAATCAACATGAAATGCTTCTTTTCCCCTACTAAGCCAAATGAAGGTTTTCAAAAAACAAAAGATGCAGTGCAGTTACAATATCGAGGTTTACTGTTGTAGACTTGTAGTATGCCATGTTCTGGCCACCGTACCCAAGTTCCATATGTTCTTCACATCCAATCAATGCCATTGCCTGGGTGAGGAACAGGAATGGATGATTTTTCAGCTTTTACCTGCATATGTATGAAGTATTGTACTAATATTGTTGGGAAGACAAAGTACATTTCAATAAACTTATCCATATGGGTTTGTTCTCATTCTATTTTGCTACAGATAAAGCAGAGAGATTGATAGAAGAGGCTGCTGGGTATGGTTCACAGTTAGTTGTGTTTCCGGAAGCTTTTATCGGAGGCTATCCTCGTGGATCCACTTTTGGCTTTGGGATCAGTATTTGTATTGCTAATCCAAAAGACAAGGGAAAGGAAGCATTCAGGAGGTATCACGCAGCTGCTATAGATGTGCCTGGTATGTCAAAATACATATCTGTTCCTTATTATTAGTTCTCTAATTTGTTGAGCTAGCTCTCACGTACTTAGGTATTAGCTTCTCCATATCTATCTGCCTGAATTTGGAAATATTGTTATTTATTTTATGCTTGATGTATGGCAATTCGTATAAAGGTTGAGCAGAAAGAGTCTCTTGTATGGCCTTCCAGAAATTTCTTACTGTTTAATAATTCTTCCACTCTTCCTGATTCAGTTGCTGAACACTATTACAATAGGCTTGTGGTGTTAATCATCTAAGTTGGTCCTTTCGTTGATAAATGGTATTGCTGCTTCAGCTACATGTTATGAGCATGTTATTCCATTCCCAATATTGATCCCTCTTATTCAGTAACTTAAAATCCTTATATATATTTGTTTCACCCTTTTTATTTTCCAGTTATCACAGTCAATACATTTGCCGTCTTTTTCATTACTCTATGGACATAGTTTGCTTCAAATTTCAATTAGACATATATATGTACTTACTGACAGAAGAACCTACAGGTCCAGAGGTGACACGCTTGGCTGCTATGGCTGCAAAATACAAGGTTTTCTTGGTAATGGGAGTGATTGAGAGGGAAGGATATACACTTTATTGTTCAGTACTCTTCTTTGATCCTCTTGGTCGTTACCTGGGTAAGCACCGCAAGCTCATGCCTACAGCATTAGAGAGAATTATATGGGGCTTTGGAGATGGGTCAACAATTCCTGTTTATGATACTCCACTTGGAAAGATCGGGGCTCTCATTTGCTGGGAAAATAAAATGCCACTTCTGAGGACAGCGCTGTATGGTAAAGGTAAGAGTTCAAGATGTATTCTTGGTCTCTTGAGCTAATATTTTCTACAGACAATTTACCGATACGAATTATTAGCTAGCAAGTTCATTGGATGATAGCCTTCAAATAAAAGGAAAACATACTTTCAGCACACATCGGATAAGCTATTGTTGAAGATATACAGTATATCTCAATACATGTACTTTCTCTTCTGTTATATGCAGGTATTGAGATATACTGTGCCCCCACCGCTGATTCCAGGCCTGTTTGGCAAGCCTCCATGACACATATTGCTTTGGAGGGAGGATGTTTTGTCTTGTCAGCAAACCAATTCTGTCGGAGGAAGGACTATCCTCCCCCACCTGACTATGAATTTACTGGTTTAGGTGAAGAGCCTTCTCCAGACACTGTTGTATGCCCAGGAGGTAGTGTCATAATTTCTCCATCCGGGGAAGTCTTGGCAGGTCCAAACTATGAGGGAGAGGCGCTGATTACAGCTGACCTCGGTAAGAATGCAAACTCACAATATGTTTTTTAATGCATTTGTGTGTGCAGTTTCTGCTCTATTTTTGTGTTATCAGTCTATTTGGTGCCAGTTTTGATTTCTTGAACTTTAATTCCCTGTGCAGATCTTGGAGATATTGTCCGAGCCAAGTTTGATTTCGATGTGGTGGGCCACTACGCTCGACCTGAGGTCCTGAGCTTGGTAGTGAATGACCAACCCCAGCTTCCCGTGTCTTTCACGTCTGCTGCCGAGAAGAGTCCACCTACGAAGAGTGATAGCAGTGCTAAGTCCTACTGATTAACCCTTGGTGGATCTTCTGGACCTGGGTTCAGAGCCCAGCGCTGGAATCGGGAAGGGCTCTGCACCTGTTCTAACATGTAGAAAAATAAAAAACTTCTGCAGGTCAAACTTTTGAAGTCTTTTTATCACTTTATTATTGTACATGGAAAAAAACTTGCCACTCGTTTGAAGGAAACTTTAATGTGCCCTGCTCTAGATCGCCAAAGAGTCCTAGCAACTGGGGACGCATGTACGTCCTTTGTGTTCTTGGTATCAGGATTTACAGTGCTTTGATGATGAACAGCGTCTCCATCTGCCCAGATATGTGTCATCCCTGTTGCATAAAGAAATTGCAAAAACTATGGATTTACTGTGACACTGGTTATTTTTCTGCTCCCACAGTACTCGAATTTTTCTTCACTTATTAATAACTTGCAAGTGGTAGTGCTTGCCGTCTGTGAACCGAGAGGTCACAGGTTCGAGCGGTGGTCTCTACACATTGCACGATGTGTGGGAAAGACCTCTCGCTAATAACCTCCCCCAGACCCCGCACAGTGCGGGAGTCTACGGCACTGGGTACGTTCTTTTTTTTATTATTAACTTTACCTCCATCCCCGGCACTCCAGACCTCTAGCAGGTTACGGTAAAGGATTTGGTTATTCTGGGGCTTAGGACTGGGGATTTTGTTGTTATAGTTCCACTGATCCTCAGTCCTCACCCAATTAGATGCAAGATGCCTCGATGTCGAGCTACACCCAATCCTGTCAAGAACGGCAAAAGGAACGAGGGGCAGCCTAGTCAACCCTGGGTGGGAAGACCTGGGAACTAGTACTTGGTCCTGGGTGGCGAATACCAGAACATGATCAACTGGGTTGATCAATAGCAACTGGTACGTAGGATGGAAAGAGGAAGGCAGGAAGAGCAATGAACTTGCGCTGGTTCCCGCGCTCCATGTGTGTTGTGTCGTTTACTTTGGAGTGATCTTTGGGATTGGCCGGGGGTTTCCAGACTCCAGGCTGCTGGTTCCTATATAGGTCCATGTTGACTCGTTGAATCAGGACACGATACTAATGAAAGACTGTTAAACGAGCCTTCACGTAAGTTTCTTCTTTTCTGCAGGCTGGCATGTCAGATCTTATTATTATTATTTTGAAACGAAAGCATGTCGGATCATGATCTTAAGCCTTTTTTTTATGAAAGATCACTTTCTTGGTTTAGGTTAGAACTGAACCAAATCATAATAAAATTTTAACAATCACACGTGTTAGACTGCATATCCCTTCCTGCTTTCTTAGAATCAGAACTCAATCCTCCGTTACCCTTAGGGTGTGATTGGTTGTTGTGCCTACCTTGATCCAGGATGGTTGGGCTGTGTAGGCTCAAAGCAACCGGGATACTCCCGTGCAAGTGATCGTGATTGGTTGTTTTTGCTCTTGATATTGTATGAGACGATCTTTTCTTTGGATGTCCGCATGTATAGAAGTTCATGGTGATTGACATATGGGTCCATGCACCGTGCGTGCACCAAGCCATCCCGGCTCGCGAGGGAAGCTCAACGTCTCAACTTGTGTGTATGGTGGGAGCCAGGATGGAGGGACTAAAGTGTATGAGCGGGTACAGGCAAATCATACGAGGATGCACACCAAACAAACTAAAAGTGCATCATCCTATACCGGATGGGGGTCTGGATGTAACATCCCGGATTTCCCGGAATGTTAATGTTTGCGAAAATGTGAATTTCAAAATTTTTGTTTGAATTTAAGTGCTCATTTAATTTATAAGGATGTCTTCTTTGATCCTTCCCTAAAATTCCTAGATTTATTTTGAGAAAAATAATAAAATTTAGGAGTTATAAAATGCTAGTGCGAGAACTCCGGAGTTTATTGGAATTTATTTGGATTTTACTTGAGTGTGATTCAAATTTGAATCCTAAATTCAAATTTGAATCATGAATAAGGTTTAGAGAAATAGGAAGAACCTCTACCAAGCTGGGCCTTAACTGCGGCTGCTAAAGTCCGTTGGACGCCCCTAAACAGCCGGCCTGCCCAACATGCGGCCCAGCTAAACCCACCAGCCATCCTCCTCCTTTTTCTCTCACCGACACCTTGGGCCCGCCAGTCAGCCACACGCCCTGTTCCCCTTTCTTCTACCTTCGTCCGTACAGGGGCGCGGGCGACGCACGTGCGCGCCCGATGGGACGGGCTCCCCGGCCTTGACCGCACCGGCGCGCTCCCCTGAGTCGACCTCGTGCGCTCCGCCAGGGGATTTGACCCCTTTGCCCCTCTCCGCGCCCTCGAACCCTAGGGGTGGGCGGCGGGATTGCAGCCACGTCGCTGCCATGGCTCAGACGCCATGGATGGCCGTGGGGCAAATTCGCCCTTGCACCGTGCCCACCGCCTCCTTTTTAAGCCGATCCCTTCCCAGCTCTCCACCGACTCCCTCTCCGCGCCGCCACCAGCTCTCCAGGGAAAACCCCATCGCCTTTGGTGAAGAAAAGAAGCAGAGCAAGAGAAAGAAGAAAGAGAGGAAGAAGAGAAGAAGGGGAAGGGGACCGCTGCGTCGGAGCGTGTGGGGAAGAGGGCCGAGGCCGCCGCGACCGCGCCGTCGCTGTCCGGATGGGCTGCGCCGCGCCGCATCGTCGCAGTCCAGAAGCCCCGTGTCCTCAAACGCCGAGCGGAACACGCCGCCGTCCAGGAGCACCGCACCGCCCGAGAGAACGCCGAGTACGACGACACCACGCCATGGACGCCGTCGCCGACCAGGAGCACCACGACGACGCCAGGACCAGGAGGCCGTGGAGCTCTGGAGCGCCGTCGAACCTCGCCGCCGGTCCCGTGTCTTCAACTTCACCGCTACCTGCTGCTGTCCTGACGTCGAGCCGAAGACGCTGCTGCAGAAGACGACACCAACGACGCCGTCCGCGAGCTGAACCGCGACCACCGACCGGCCTGCTCCGCACCACATCACCACGGCCACGACCCCTTCCTGCCTCGCCGTGACCCCCACGAGCCCGCTGGTGAGCAGCCGCACCAAGCCGCCCTCTTTTCCCTGCTTGTCTGCCTGTGTTGGCCGGCCGTCGAGCCGTGGAAGTTGGATGCTCTGTTCGCTGAGGAACGCAAGTGCTCAATCTGCCTTGTCCATAGCTGCACTTTCGCATGCACACAACCTGCTCGACGTTTTGTGTAAGAGCCAAGAGCTTCACGTACATGCTCTCTTTTCTTGCACCGTCCAAGCCACCGCCTTGCTTGCTGTTGCTGCCGGCCTAAGAGCCGCCGAACCAGAGCTTGCCGCTGTGCTCTAGAGTGTGCCGGCGTTCTTTTCTTTTTCACCATCGAGCCAACCCGTGACCACTCGTCTATGACCGGTCCTCGCACTGCGTAGGCGACGCCGTGTGCCCGGCCATCAAGCCGCTTTGCAGGTACCGTGCGCCGCACCGCTCTTTGGCCTTGCCGTCGCCGTGCCGCAGCTCTGGAACCTCGGATGCCCGCGCGCATGCGCCGGCCGTGTCGCGGTCGGGGCCAGCCCCGTGCCCGCACACGCGCAGCCCGCAACCACTGCCACGCGTACCCCAACGCATGGCCAAAAGCCCGGTCTTTAGGTCGGCCTCTCACTACCGCCGCCACTCATCTCTTTCTTTCTTCCAACTGAAGCAAGCCACCAGATGGAGCTCGTTTTTCTCCCTGCTAGCAAGCGCAAGCTCCAATAATGCAAGGTCGGGCCTCTCCATCCTCTCCAATCGAAGCCACCCATGTTGCCCCCCTTGCGCCACCAGAGTCCTGCCCTTCTGCCTTTCTTTTTGCCCGTCGAGCAAATCAACAGGCTGCAGGCAGCCACCTTGCTTGCACTACAGGAGCTCAAGTTTGCCGCTTTTCCCCTTTGATCTTGTGTTGCAAGGACCAACAGCTTGCCTCTGTTCTACCTCAGTTCCTCACCACCAAGCTGTACCGCAAGCCGTGGAAGACGCCGCTGCATCAGCAAGAGGACAACAACTTCAAGCCGAACCGCACGCACCTCTACCCGGCTTCCGTCCGTCTCGCCTACAACCTGTTCGACCGAATGCCTATTCGGTGACAGCAAGCCCATAGCAGCACCGGTTCCGTTTTCCGCCGAACCTTGACCTTAGTACCAGGTGCATGTTCTCTATCTTTCAAGTCCCGACCATAGCTTTCGCCGCGGTCGTGTTACGCCTTCGTCGTGCACGACACGTGCGCTAACTAAACTAGCAGCCTTACCATGGATAAATCCATTCTCGTCACATCTTTGTCATGTATCGGCTTCAACCAAGTTTCTCAATCACCACATCGCTTCTAGCTGATCCGTCCTGCTTAATCTCTCCAATCTTACCAAAGGGGCCTACGGACCTACCGTTGGGACCCACTAGCATGTGAGGTTGCTAACTGTCCAACCTGGTCCCATCTGACCTATGGGACCCACAGGGTGACTTGTGGGGTCCGGTTGACCTTTGACCTCCCTCTTTGACTTGGTCAACAATGATCGTTGACTGTTTATCTGAGCCTGCAGACCAACCCAAAACCTAGCTTTTGGTTCTCTAACTCACTGACTTATGTTTTCTGTGCTTTATCGCAATTAATTAAATTCGTAAACTATTTTTCTTTATTTGAAAATCCATAATAAATTGTTTCTACCTTAGAAAAATATGAAATCAGTTTCTGTATTCTTCTAAAATCATGACGCACCCGTTAGGCTAGCGTTTGGAGTTATTTGGTTCTTTATTGTTTCTCTTTGGAGTTATTTGCATCTAGACAACGTGTTTATTTATATTTGCGAATCTAGGATTCCCGGAGCCGAGGAGTCAAGCCAGAAGATCGAGAACAACTACGGATACTCCGACGACTACTTGCACACAGGTGTTCACGCCCGACTGATTCTGAAATACCTATTAGGCATTGCAATGTAGTATGCTAGCGCTTTACTTTATAAGCATGTTGATGAACCTTGCACTGCCTATATATATATATATATATATATATATATATATATATATATATATATATATATATATATATATATATATATATATATATATATATATATATATATATATATATATATATATATATATATATATATATATATATATATATATATATATATATATACGCTGAGCTTCGCGATGCATGTGTTGGGATGGGAATAGTGGTTCTTGGCGTGAGTGGGGTAAAACCGGCAGGAGAAGGCGTTTTGGGTACTTTAGCGGGGGTGAGCTCGAAACAACCGATCTGGGATCGAGGATGGGGTGCACTCCTCAGTGTATCCCCACTTGTACGGTTTTTCGGAGCACAGGTGTTGGGGTTTTACTCACGGATGGAGGACATGAGCTTGCCCCGGTCTGAAAGTGAGTGGACAGACCTTTTCACTAGACCTTTTCGTACACACCACCTCCCCGAGAGTGGGGTTAGGGCCGAGTTGAGCTCGGCAAGTGCGGAACCATACCTGCCAGCAGGATAGAGGGTATCAGTGGGGGAGAGGTGGGAGTGAGACCACCTTCTCTCAGTGCGTCTCCCGTGTGGCCACACGGGGGCATTTCACAGTTCCGGTGCAATTCCCTTTGCGGAGGGGATCGCTTTGAGGGCCGGATGCAGGATGGGACCGTAACTACCGAGAGTTCGCACGGTAGGGTGGGTTCAGTCGACTAGCTACCGGCTGGATTCCATCCCGGGTTGGGTACAGGTGTACACGCTCTGCAGAGTTGTTCGATCTATAGCTATAGCCGCGTCCTCAGTCATGGACATGTCCTTTGATAGCTTTGTCCTCATGTTTTGGGATTTCTACCTCCCCCTATAGATGAGAGTGTGGTGAGCCGTGGTTGCAGTCGGGGAGAGGAGAGTTGCTCCCTCTACCTCGCGGATCCGATTGCAATCATTAAGGTGCGAGGAGAGGAAGTTCTCGCATCGACCCTAGATGGAGATAGGTTGTGGAGACGGGTCCCTGGGGTACCAGGTGTTCCCGAGTTGTGATGAGAGTATGGATTGGGACTTATACGGAGATGTTTTCTTCTTATACTTCGCTGCTGCTGCATAGGAAACCTGAGCTTTTACCTTGCCACTTTTCTTACCCTTTAGAGTTAGGCCACTTAAAGCTGCATACAGTCGGTGACGTGAACCTATCCCATTTCTTGGGGATATTTTTGTGAGTGTGCAGGATTGAACTTGGAGTGAGAGTCCGAGTTCGAGGAATCCATGAAGGAAGGGTTGCGTTGCTTCGCTCAAGGATGCCTGTGGTGAAGATCGATGATGAAGACTTGAAGCCCTAGCTACCGCTACGCGGGATTTCTACTTGTCGCTTAGCCCAAGGGGTTTGTACTAAATTCGTATACCGAGTTGTTTCGTATGTAAATATTCTATTTTCTACTCTGATTTCGTTGTATGGAAATGATATTATTCTGTAATGAGTTCTGTACGTGATAGCTACCGATCCAGGGACTATCACAAGGGTACAGGGAGTCGGATTTTCCTCACCGAAAACCCGGGTTGTTACACTGGACGACCTCCTTCCCCCGACCAATCACACCCTTACTTGAGACTTAAGAGGTACCAGATTGCAATATGATTATTAGTCGCGCAGTAGTGATCCTACTGTTTTCCTGTGAATTTTCCAGAGCACAGATATGCTTTAGTTGTCGAGTAGTGATCTTCTCTAGGCCAGGGTAAAAACATGATTTAGTCATCGATCAGTGATTTATTTTGTTAAAAAAACTAAATTTGGGATGCGGCTCATTTTGCTGTTTTCTGAAAATAGACTCTAAATCCAGAAGAATGCGCACAATCTGTATTTGCATTTTCTTTTCACAAATTCTCTCGCGGTCGCTGCAAAGTGTGTCAAGATTGTACTACATTGAACTAAAAAAATGGTGCCAACAACGTATTCAAAGGTGCAAGGAACGAATGGTACATTGGTACAGTCTATTCATCCATGGATGTGAAGACCGGTGGTCCTAGGATGGAGAAGGCCTGAACCTCGTAAGGTCAGTTTCAAATTTTTCATAAACATTAACTTCTATACCACATCATCAAAATTGCTATTTAACAGGGTAGTTAAGAGAAGAGAGAAGGAGAGTTCATCAGACGAGAGAACAGGGCACTCACAACCCAGACTCTACCCATAGAGTCTATATTGTGAAGACTCTATCACAAGAAACTATAGTCTCCAATGCAGATTTTGTATTATGGAGTCTTCATAATATTTCACTCGGATCTTCTGCTCCTGTTTTATTAAATAAGCGGACACATCGAACATGTGGGCAGCCACACGGGATCCGCACGGGCCTCGTTTTATGCGTAGACTTGGAGTCTAACTTAGACTTAGTTTCTATGTTTTCACCTCTCTTTCTTCATTAAATTGTTTGCCACGTCAGCAAATTGCCTACATGACAGTGTATTTAATGACTATGGACTCTACCATAGAGTCTGGGTTGGGAGTGCCCTTATGACACTTATCTGATTCAGTTATAAGTTCTCAATCTTTACTAGGGCAGTCTTAATAGAAGAAACTAACACGGTTTTCATAGCATGAGAAATCATATATGAAAACTACTCTTCATAGTGGTAGTGTCTTCGAGTAATGATTGCTTTCTCTATCTCTCTCCCAATTGGTTTTCTCTCCCAATTCCACCAATGAGGAGCATTGCATTAAGCTCATAGAAACTAGTGGTTTCTCCTCAATGACAAATTCATGATTTCTTGTGCATTGAGTCAAGAGTAGACATGGATTCTCCATGAGGAAACTATTTCTATAATTTGTGCACTCTTTCTTCATTAATTATGCTGTCACATCACCGTTTTGCTTAGTTGTCAAGCTATTTAATAGGGATAGAAATTATCATTAATACTCTGTTGTGAGTTTCCTAACTATGCAATGAAATTTTGCACCGAAACTCACTCAACGAATTTAAAAGATCAAAGCTGCTGTAGTAGAATAGAAAGACTCGGCTTTATCGGTCAAGCTGGGTTTTTAATGTCCATATAAATGATACCTGTTGTCTGCAGTGTTTATCAAGGTGTGAAGAATGAACCGACTCGGTTCAGAGCTCCGGCTTCCTATCCCACACGACAAGCTAGAAAGAAGAGGTAGGAAACGGCCGTCTGGTTTGTGCTCGTTGTTAGACCGATTGATAGGGTTTTTTTTTTTGTTTTTTGAATTCCTGTCTGTTAGGATGTTTGTCCACTTTCCGCACTGAGTTAGAGGTCACTTATTACAATAATCCCCGACCTCAAACTAAAGCAGTCGTTTAATACAATTAGTTATCACCACAACAAGTTTAAACATTGATTAATTTGTAAAGCATAAGAGCACTTCCAACCCAGACTCTACGGTAGAGTCTATATTCATTAATTACAATACCACGTAAGCAATTTGCTGATGTGACAAGCGATTTAATGATGAGAGAGAGGTAGAAATCAAGAAAAAGTCTAAGTTAGAAACCAAATCTACACGCAAAATGAGGCTCCTGCGGATCCCGTGTGGCTGCCCACATGCTCGACGTGTCCGCTTATTTAATGAAACGGGAGCAGAAGATCTGTGATGAATATTAGATAGACTCCATGATACAAAATTTGTATTAGAGACTATAGTTTCTTGTGATAGAGTCTTCGACGTATAAACTCTATGAATAGAGTCTAGAATCTTAAACCTTCTAGGAAACTAAAGGCTGATAAGCCACTTAAACTTCCCCTAATTCAGCGTAATTCATACTCCTAGTCCTAGATGACACTCTCTATAGGCTATATATTGCCCTCCCTGCACGACCGCATGTAATGCATACTTCTTCCCTCTTAACTTCTGCTACCAGCACCGCCCCAGACCCCCAGTCTTAAGACATGGAGGCGGCAGCTTTAGTGTCGGTAATGCTCCTGCTATGTTCCCACACATCACTTGGGAGCAGGGGCCGCAGCAACGCCACTGCATCCGATGAACTCGCGCTCATCCGCTTCAAATCCAGGCTGCAGGACCCGACAGGGTCACTGGTTTCATGGAATACATCCAACCACTATTGCTCCTGGAAAGGAGTTACATGCAGCCGTCGGCATCCTGAAAAGGTTATTGACTTGAATCTGAACTCTTGTGGCCTAACTGGACGTATCTCGCCATTCTTGGGCAACCTCTCCTTCCTCAGAATTCTCAACATCAGCAACAACAGACTCTTGGGGGAAATCCCCCAAGAGCTTGGTCAGCTGGGTAGGTTGCAAGAGCTCAACCTCAGTTTGAATTCTTTGGAAGGAAGCATCCCGTCGGTCTTAGGGCAGTGCAGTAAGCTATCCTTACTTGGTCTTAAGAATAACCACCTTCAAGGTGAAATCCCAGGACAGTTGGGCTCCTTGAAAAATCTCGTCCACTTAAATCTTTATGCCAACTATTTGTCGGGAGAGATTCCTCCATTTTTAGGTAACATGTCATCAATGCAACACTTGAATTTGGGGGGAAACACATTCAGAGGATCAATTCCTACATCTCTCGGTCGCCTGCCAGGTCTGAATCATCTTAGCCTTGAGTTCAACAATCTTACTGGAGCAATTCCTCATGAAATTTGGAATATTTCTTCTCTCACGATCTTTTCTGTGGCATATAATAATTTGCTGAGTGGAACAATTCCCCGAAATGCACTCAGCAATCTTCCTTCTCTTCAGATTTTACTTTTGAGCGACAACGGGTTTCATGGCAATATCCCAACTTCGCTGGCCAATGCTTCTAATCTGAAATACTTTGAGATCGGGAAGAATAACTTTAGTGGCTTAGTTCCTCTGGAGATTGGATTCTTGCAAAGTATACAGTGGATAAGCCTTGCCTTCAATTCGCTTGAAACTAAACAAGCCGAAGATTGGAGCTTCATGCATGCCTTAACAAATTGCTCCCAATTGCTATATTTGGAGTTAGATTACAATAAATTCAGTGGCATGCTTCCCTCTTCTGTTTCCAATCTATCCACTTCGCTTCAGTGTTTCTCTATATCTAATAATGAGATATCAGGAATTATACCTGAAAGAATTGGCAATATTGTTGGTCTAAAGATTATTGCTCTAGAGAATAATCATCTAACAGGAACTCTCCCCTATTCCTTAAGTAAGCTTCAGAGCCTGGGACAGTTGTCACTGCAAAACAACCGCTTAACAGGGCATATCAACCTAGAAATTGGTAATTTCACCCAATTAAATTACTTCTATCTTGCAATTAATTTCTTTACTGGTACCATACCAACAGGTTTAGGAAATTTGTCATCCTTATTAGAAATAACCCTTGCTAGTAATAACTTCAGCGGTATGATCCCAAGTACTTTATTCAACATTCCCACACTCGGATTTTTGGATCTTTCTCGTAACCAGTTGGAAGGGGCAATACCACCTGAAGTTCAAAATCTTAGAATAATCTCAGCATTCTTGGCTCACACAAATAAATTATCAGGTGAAATCCCTGCTAGTCTTGGTGAATGCCAACTTCTCCAGAATCTCCAGCTACAAAGTAACTTCTTTGAAGGTAGTATTCCGTTGCTGTTGAGTGGGCTTAAGGGTTTGGTAACTCTTGACCTCTCAAGCAACAATCTATCAGGCAAGATACCTATGTTCTTTGAGAATCTAACTGGTCTCCAATATCTAAACCTCTCTTTCAATAACTTTGTTGGCGAAGTGCCAACCGCTGGCATTTTCGCAAATGCTACTGCAGTTTCAGTGCAAGGCAATGCCAAGCTCTGTGGTGGCATCGAAAACATTCATTTACCTAGATGTTCTTTTGAACCATCAGAGAAGAAGCACAAATTTCCAGTGGTGCCTGTGGTCCTTCCCTCTGCAGGAGCATTGATCATGCTTTTGTTGATATATTTCTTGTTTACTTCTCGGCAGAAAAGATTAGCAAATGGTCCTTCAGCATCCTCCTTACTGGAAAGCCCTTTGTTTTCATACTCACAATTGCTAAAAGCAACAGATGGTTTCTCAACAACTAACTTGTTGGGAACTGGAACTTTCGGGTCTGTATACAGAGGAAAAATTGATGGTGAAACTGGTGAGAATTTTGTTGCCGTGAAAGTACTAAAACTTCAGACACCTGGGGCACTTAAAAGTTTTGCAGCTGAGTGTGAAGCTATGAGAAACCTACGCCATCGGAATCTTGTCAAAGTAATCACAGCGTGCTCAAGCATTGATTTTAGGGGAAACGACTTCAAAGCAATTGTGCTCGAATTCTTGCCTAATGGTAGCTTAGAAAATTGGCTGCATCCTAACTCAGAGGGCGAAAGAGATCATATATACTTAAATCTCCATCAAAGAGTGAGTATACTTCTCGATGTGGCTTATGCATTGGACCATCTTCACTTCCACGCTGCTGTCCCTGTTGTTCATTGTGATATTAAGCCAAGCAATGTGCTTCTCGATGCTGATATGGTAGCACATGTTGGAGATTTTGGACTTGCTAGAATTCTTGTGGAGGGATGCTCATCTTTCCAACCGTCAACTAGTTCCATGGGATTCAGAGGGACAATTGGTTATGCTCCTCCAGGTTAGTCTTTTTTCTTTTTTTTATATTTGAAATTATATACATATGAGACTGAGATTGAGTATGTCATTGAGATAATTTTCTTTTCCTCAGTAGCATAATAAATTAATTAAATTACATAAAATGCCTAGAAATTACTAATTTCACTAAGTGCCCCTAAATTAACTCATCGCCTCATCTTGTCGATACATGAACTAGTACCTTGAAGTGCTAGAACCCTTTATGCTGTCTTCATTTTAATTCTATCGTCAAATAGCATTCCCTGCTGACTGTTTGTTCATGTATCGCCGCTGTTCAATGCAACAGAATATGGTGCTGGGAATGTGGTTTCAACACAGGGAGACATCTACAGCTATGGTATTCTTATTCTTGAGATGATAACTGGAAGAAGACCAACAGACAATGCATTTGATGGTATATCAGGCCTTCGCAATCATGTTGAGATGGCCTTAAACAGCAACGTGATGAGCATTGTTGATGTGGAATTGGTGACGGAGATTGGAAACGAACAAGCAAGTGTGGGAGGTTCTTCAAGCAAAATAAGGGTTAACTCACTGATATCACTACTGAAACTGGCGTTGCTTTGCTCTGTGGAAACGCCATCCAGCAGAGCGTCAACAGAAGCGATCATCAAGGAGCTGCAAGTAACGAAGAGGGCACTTGCTCAAGGATAAGTAGAAGGAATAACATATACTCCCATGTACCCCCAGCACTGGAATTTAAAGAGTATAATGTCTGGTGATGTGCCTCTTGTTTTTTTCTCCTTTTGATCGGGTGCCTCTCGAATTTAAAAGTGTCATGGTAGTGCTCGAATTTATGATTTTGCAGAGCATGGCTGCGATTTCGTTTTGAAGAGATTCAGGATGCACAAGCGTAGAACATAATAAAGTAGTAAAGCGATATTATTTTCAGGTTCCCCGTATATTTGCTTTCTGAGTAGCATGCTAGTGTAAACAAAAAAATTGCTGAGTGCAAACAAAAAGTTGCTGATTCAAATCCTTTTGTTCTGAACTCATTGTTATTTAACTTTTGTGCAGCCATTTCATACTACAACCGCATTTGTTACAAATTCAGGGATTGAGTTCAGAGTGCACGGATAATACAATATTCCGAAACCGCCAAAGTGCAAAACCTCTCAGTACCGGAGGGACTTAGCAGAGTGGTGATCGAGTGACTGAGTGGTGGCGTTGCTTCTTGAAACAGCAACTCTTCTAGTGCAAACCCAACAGTGTCCAACGCATCAACCGCAGTGTGCACTTCTCCGCGTCCTTCTCAGTCAGGCACGCTTTGTTCGGCTTATCTCGGCTTGACTTATCTCGGCTTATCTTCTCTCACACAGCACTATTCAATTTACCAGCTGAACAATATTCTTTGTATCACACGAACACCGCATCCATGATGTGCCTGACCAAAATATTTAACTTTTTTAGCGCAACCAAAATATTTTACCTAAAAACTGGGCCCAAAGAGGACCGATGTTTCGGCCCAATATCCAACAGCCCAGGCACGGGGAGGAAGAGAGAGAGGAGGAGGAACCGCCGCCGAAGCCGAGAAGAGACCAGAAGAGGAGGACGGCGGACCAGCAGGCAGCAGCGAGGTAGGGGGAGAACGCCGGCAAGGAGTTCATGGAGCCGGAGCAGCCCGAGGCGGCGGCGGCGAAGAAACCGATGGATGCGGAGGCCGGAGACGCCGTGGATCCCCGCGAACTAGGTGACTGCGTAATCCCCTTTAATTACTGCTTCTTTAGACGGCTAATCCTCATACAAACCGCATCCTTTTCTCCTCGGAGAACCCTAGTCTGCAATTTGTGCAAGAAGGAGCGGGTTTACGGCTACTTTTTAGTGCCCTACATCAATGTCTCTGATTCGCCTCTTTTTCGGTCCTTGCTGTATCTGGTTTGGTAGTGTCCAGCGACGACGAGATAGATTACTCCGTCGAGCCCGAGTTCTACGACCCTGACCTCGATGACGTCGATGAGCGGTGGATGAATAGGCAGAGGAAAGGCCGCACATCTGACGCCGTGCTCAGCTGCCCCGCCTGTTTCACTACCCTGTGCGTGGATTGTCAGAGGTAAGCCATTACTACCCTGCTGAGCTGAGTAGGGGAACATTTGATTCTAGTCAGATCGATTTCTTAGGTTAGCCTATTTGATTTCTTTCCTGTTTTATCAAAGTTTTATTTAGTATGAGGCCTTTGTAAGGATGATTTTTCTTATGGTAACGAACCTGTCAGTTACAATGAGTGCGAACAATTGTCATCAGTTAACAAATTCCCTGACAATTATAAGAGGTGTCTCTTATATAGAGTCATGTCTAGAAGACCTGATGCATATTAGTCTATTTATTTCTTAAAGATAATACTTCTCTTGATATGGAAGAAGCACTCCTTTTTTATTTTTAGAATAATGTGGGAGAAGTACTACTGGAACTGAAAACCACAATTGTGTTATCTGGCAGACCACACTGTGTTAACTTATCCTGTAGGATGTAGCTGTAGGACAGTAGGACTGCATCTGGACCTTCTCAAGTTTTCATTTTCTTCCTTTTAGGATGTGCAATCATTTCTGCTAAAAATTTGTTTGGACCAGAAGGTGAATCCCAGATGTGAGATATAGTTTAGTTTTGTTTGTTTCCAAATATTTGAGTAATCTCTTATGTTGTGAATCGGGAACAATGATTCTGTTGTGACGCCCTTTACGTGTTTCACCTTCGAATATTGTTCAGATATAGCTATTTGAAATTTTAAGTTTATCCTATTTTTTCTGTCTGGTTATCGAATTTTACTACTGGTATTGTTGCTTTATAAAACTTCTGATAGTTTTTTTTTAGATCTAAAATTTCAATAGTTGTGGATGGCTTTGTTGGTGTTTGGTTATGGGATCTCGGATTGTTTAGATGACCATCTTTGCTTGACTGCTTGTACAAGAATACTCAGATGAAAAGAATCAGTAGATGTAGTTAGTATTGACTTGTGATCAATTTGGAAGCATTACTATATCTGAAAACATGATAACTTACCTGTGATCAATGTGGATGCATTAATTCTTTCTGATATGGATCATTATATATTTATAATGACATTGTCAATTTGTAAAATATCCAGCAATTAATTGTACATGGTTTTTGTTGATGTCAGGCATGAGAAATATGTAAACCAGTACCGTGCAATGTTTGTGCGCAACTGTAAGGTCAAGACTGATCAGATCTTGCGAGAGGGCAAGAGCAAGAGGAAAAACCGCAAAGGAAACGCTGCTGAACCTTCTACTACATCAGAATCTGAAAGCAAGGGACAGGCGTATCACCCCGTCTGTTGCGAGGCCTGCTCAACTGAGGTTGGGGTATTTGACGAGGATGAAGTCTACCACTTCTTTAATGTCATCCCTAGCAACTCCTGAATTTTGGTGATGTTGTTCTGTGAACTGTTGCTAATAGTTGTATGGGATCGTATACTTGTACCGATTGTAACATCATGCTTCAGTAGTTCAGTACGCTCTTCTTGTGAAAAATGCATGAAGTCATGCTTGTTATCGTGGCAATTAATGATTGACCGTACTAAATCATGAAGTGCGTATGCGTAGGATGGCAAACAGATCTCCACATGGGAAGCAAAGCCAAGCCATGATGGCCATGCCTCCAGATCCGAAGTTGAGACAAGGGTTCGTGCCCTCTGCTGAATTTGTTGATAAACTGTTTTGCACGGCCAAGTTGAAGTTACATCTCAGTACCTTACGCTTGCCCGGATGGGAAAAAAAAAGACGCGGAGGTGTCTGGTAGCGTGGAATTGGTACATCATGTCGTGCTCCATGGGCCAGACAATCGTTTTCGTGAGGAACAGTTGAGTCTTTAACTACCTCCGGAGAAATCAGTACTGAGGTACAGTTTCAAGCAGATCATATCCAAAACTAGGAAGAGGGCGGGCTGGTGGCCCGTCCATTCGCTGCCATCCCTTTCGACACAGGTCATCATCGCCATGATACCTGGATTTGCATTGCTCGTCCCCCTCGCCCCGATCCACATCCAACCCCAGCCAGCCAGTCACACTCTGCCGCTGAAAAACGCTCCCCGGCCGCCCCGTCGTCCAAGTCAACCAATCAATGCCAATGCGCAGCTCAGTGTGACTCCTCCAGATCCATGCCGGTTTCGGCATCCCGGGCGGGCTCGGCTTGCGAAAGTCGCGCGGCCACGACCTCCAACATGCTGGTTTTGGTACCATGGCGAATGGCCCAGGCCATACACATCACGGTCGTCGCTGCCCAGCGGCAGCATGCGCGCTTGGTCTGGCGGCTACGACGAATGAAGCCGGGAATTGGATCGTTTGAGGCTTCCCAAAAGTTTTACCAACTACTCGTCACATCAATCTCCAGACACTAATTAGAAGTATTAAATATGAATTAATGACAAAACTTATTTCACAACTCCTATCTTAATTTTTGAGACGAATCTAAGGAGAACATAATTAGACAACGTCATGCTACAGTAATTAATCTTTAATAACAGATTAATTAAGCTTAATGGATTCATATCGTGATTTCTAGTCCATTCGTGTAGTTAGTTTTGTAAGTAATTTACATTTAATACTCTTAGTAGACCTTGCAAGGAACTCTAAAAATTTTCTTAAAAATTTTTCAACAAACCAAACAAAGCTCAGTCAATCAATCATCCCGGCCGTCGCCCTCGCGGCTCGCGTGATGGATGGGCAAATTCTCCTCCCGGGGATCGGGGGGTGCCAGACGGAACCCCATCATCATGCAGCTGGTACAGTACGTTACGCTGTTGGGTCGGCGAGGTCGCGCGTCAAGCCGTCAATCCGGCGGCCCTGGCCCCCAACCCCAAAGGACGGGGCGGAGCACAGCAGCAGCACAGCGCGCGGCACCAGCAGTCCATCACCGGCGCACAGTTCCCGCGCGTCGACGTCGATCGCCCATTCCATCCAATCCACTCCATCCAGGCGCAAAGTTGCGGGGAGGGCATCTGCACGCACGCACGGCGGCACGGGCGGGGCACGGCGCGACAACGATTTCTCAGCAGGGGCAAAGGGCGCGCGCGAGCTGCCAAGCTCGATCTCCACTGCACGCACAGTCCCCGGCAGCAGTGTGCCCCATGAGGCCATGTCCCCCCGAGTCGATCGCTGCTGCGGCTGGAGCTGGACACCGCCGAGCTTTCGATCGAAAACGATCTCAAATTCTCTCTCGACCCCCGTCTAGTTTTCAATTCCCGCAACGATTCGTCGTTGTCGTTGGGCTCAGGGCTAGCTGCTGTGCGTGCACAGTTTGAATTGTTTCACCACCCCATTACAAAATAAGCTACGTAGGGCCTGTTCTTTTGGGTGAAAAGGATTAAAGGAATAGCAAAGTTGTAAATAAATAGTATTAAAATAGTGTTTTTTAAAGAGAAGATGTGATGGATATGACAGGTGAATAGTGCATTTCACCGTTTTTTTTCAACAAAAAGAACAGAGAACAGGCCCGTAGTTTAAATTTTATGTGAGCTCGATCGCTCGTGCCTGTCAATCCCAACCCAACACTGAACACTGGTGACCGCGTCGTGAACTCGTGATCCCAATTTTACGATGATGGTAGCTTGGGCGCTTGGGCTATAGGCTTGCCGCCTAGCCCGCAACTACTCCGTAAAAGACCTGCAGATTCCAGCAAAGTGAGAGCCGATGGGCCCAGATTCCCATGTGCCCTGCCCCCCTACTGCCGCCTCTTCCACCCCTCTGCCTTTGCACTTTCCTGCCAGGTGTGTTTAGCTCCAGATGAATTGGCTGAATTGGAGAAGAATTGAGAAAGAATTGGTGTAAATGCAGATGAATAGTGAGAAGTGATGTGATAGATGATGAGATGTTTTTTACAAACTTTTTTAAGATCTAAACACACCCATGGTCAGTTTTCTGCATCTCACCCTATAGGTTACCGCCTTCTACAGTGCATTAGCGGTAATAGACTGGGGGTAATGATACACTTAGATGAGCAACAACACACCATACCCTGATGAATACGTACGTGTTTTTGTAGTGAACTCTCAGCTGTTATTGGTTGTTGCTAATGGAGTGAAGTGGAACTGTGGTACATGTCTGGTCTGACAGTATTTTTGCCCGTAGTGTTGTGTTGTCTCTATATATCTGCACGCAGCACGCGTGCACGGAACATGTGCACCGGCAAATTCAGGTGCGCGCGCGCGTACGAAGACGGTGAAAAATTGAAATACTTGCGCGATGGTAAAACACACGGAATAAAACTTTTCAAAGTCTACATCAACTCCATTATAAATCTACCCGGTGTGTCCCTCTCCCCCCATCACCTCAAAAACCTCTCAAACCCCACCGGTCCACCACCACCAGCAGCGCTCCCCCAGTCCCCGTCTCCAGCCCCGCAACACGACGAGGAGGCAGCAGGAAGGAGGAGCCATGGCCACCGCCCGCGACGTCTCCACCGCCGCCGCCGCCATGTTCCACGTCTACCACCCCATGCCGGTGCCGTCCACGGCCGCGCAAACCGCCGCTGCAGCCGTAGCAGCGGGAGCCGACGGCGGCGGCGCCGCCATGGTGGTGGTCCCCTCGAAGCCGGTCAAGAAGGAGGGCGGCGGGGGCAAGGACCGGCACAGCAAGGTGAACGGGCGCGGGCGTCGCGTGCGCATGCCGATCGTGTGCGCGGCGCGCGTGTTCCAGCTCACCCGCGAGCTGGGGCTCAAGTCCGACGGCCAGACCATCGAGTGGCTGCTCCGCCAGGCCGAGCCCTCCATCCTCGCCGCCACGGGGTCGGGCACCACCCCGGCCGTCTTCGTCTCCTCCTCCGCGCCGTCCACGTCCTCCTCCTCCTCCCACTACCACCTGCAGACCGTCCTCGGCAAGCGCCCGCGCGAGGAAGGAGGCGACGGCGCCGCGGCGACCGCGACCGCGTCCGCGTTCTGGGCGGCGCTGCCGGCGGCGGCGCCGCCGCGGACGACGGAGGGCTGGGGCTTCTCGCCGCTAGCGATGGAGGCGCAGGCGGCGGCGGCCGCGTACGTGCCGATGGCGCAGGCGCACCACCACCACCTCAACCTGCTCGCCGCGCTCTCCGGCGCCGCCCGGCGCGCCGAGGAGGAGACCCGGTGACTCTCCGCGCCGCAGCTCCTGACACCCTCTACACGCATTGATCTTTTGCCGGCCGTGTGTGTTCTTGGCAGCGTTATTCTTGCTTTGTTTGTGTTCGTCGACCTTCTCCACCAGTCCATCGGGCAGTGTCTCTTGTGTCTCCACGATTTGATGAAAGGTTGCAGTGGTGCCTGGTGCTAAATGTAAATACGAGTCCTTGCTTAGATCTTATCTTACTACATTTGGGTTGAATTGAATCGGGTAGCTCGCGTCGGAGTATGCCGTCTTTGCATTGTTAGTTTTCTTTTGATGATTCCATGGAACTTGCTTCAGTTAGCATCTTGTCACTGTGTATCAGCAGCCCACAAGAAGTCATTAAGTACAAGCATAAATTCCTAAAGCTGGTGCTCTTTTGTGGTCGTTTCTTATTGCCATAGTCAATTAGCGATATAATTATCTATCTGATCGCAGTGCTAATCATAGACTCCGGACATGAAAGCTCCATACAAGGCCGCACAAGAATGTTAATTTCGAGTTCTTTTGACCCTGCTAATGCCGCACAAGAATTGATGGTCCGTAGAGTTTTTCAGATGTGCAATGCCCATCAATCCAGGCTATAGCTGCTGATTACAGCAATGATAACACTGGGGATAGGGGACGAGAGAGAAAAGAAAGAATCAAAGAATTCCCTTTCGCCCGGCCCGGCCCGTCGGTCGGTTTTTCCCTTGAGACCTCGCTTTCCCTCTGCGGCGGCGACGAGGGGAAAGGGAAGGGGGACTGGGGAGGGGGAGGGCGGCAAAAGGCTGCGGCGCCTGCGCGAGGCACAGTCGCGCTGCCGCGCTCTGAAAGGTCGAGGCCGTTGTGTGTGTAGTGCAGCTGCACTGCGCCTGCGCGCACCCAACCGACCCCGATTCGTGTCAAAGCTGGACGCAACTTCTCGGGCTTTGAACTGTAAAGATGCCCTGTCCTGTCCTCTCGACTCTCGTGCAGCGTACACAGCAGATGCCGTGCCGTGTGTGTGCCTCTCCCTGGTCTCGAGCCAGTAGCCCAGTAGTACTACTCCGGCTTGCGGCACAAGACTCGTTGACTTGGCATGGCGGAGAATGCACGGCGCATGTGAACGGGCTTGTTGCTACTTCTTGCGCAATAAAGGCTGTGTTTAGTTCTCTGAATTGGAGTGTAAAATTTTGGATTTTGTACAGATTTTAGGTTGAAAAGCACTGTAGTATTTTTCGTTTGTTTGTGGTAAATATTGTTCTACCATGACCTAATTAGGCTCAAAAGATTCGTCTCGCAAAGTACATCCAAACTGTGTAATTAGTTTTTGATTTCATCTACATTTAGTACTTCATGCATGTGCCAATATTTTTGATGTGATGTTTGATGTGATGAGGAATCTTCTTTTTGCATAGGGTGTGTTTAGATCCCAAAATTGGGATGCAAAATTGGGAGATTTTGCACGGATTTTGGGCTGAAAAGCACGGTTCCGAACTGAAAAGCACTGTAGCACTTTTCGTTTGTTTGTGGTAAATATTGTCCTACCATGGTCTAACTAGGCTCAAAAGATTCGTCTCGCAAAGTACATTCAAACTGTGTAATTAGTTTTTGATTTCATCTACATTTAGTACTCCATGCATGTACCGACATTTTTGATGTAATGTTTGATGTGATGGGAAATCTTCTTTTTGCATAGTGTATTTTTGGGAAAGTTGGACTCCTAAATAGGACCATAGTGAATTTTGGAGAAGTTGGTCTTCTAAACACACCCCAAAGACAATGCAGTCTTGTACGTCAGGTCGATCTCAGTCTCATGATCTTGAAGCCAAAAATGGGTCAAACGGTCAAATAATGTGCGATGCGTGCTACAGCCTACATGCGGGTTGGTGTGGCCATACCTGCCAGGCCAGTCGCCGACGTACGTGACATGCAGCAGGTAGCCACGTACTCCTGCCGGCCGGTACACCGTAGTACACGGCTACGGTGTTCCAAAGCGAAGGCGATTGTACACTGTTCACGGCCGGTACACTGTTCACCGGTCGTCCGGCCCGACCCTGGCCACTGGCCGGCCAGCCCAGCCAGGCGCAGCCGGCCGACGCGGTGCCGGAGCATGTAAAGCGTAGGCGCGCGTGGCTGAGCGCCGGCCGGCCGTGTCCCGGGATCCCAGAGCACGATGCCGGGCTGGCGCACTGGCGCCCGGCCCGTACGCTCGTCCTTTGCCCGCCGTCTCGCTGGCGCGCGGCGGGCCACCTGCTGGCTGGTGGCTGCTGCCCGCTCTGCGTTATTCTCTCCCTTTGCCAATCGCCATGCACGATGCGCCGTCTGGCGAAAAGCGCGGCCGCCCGTACTCCGTCCTCCGGTCCTCGGTGCTCCCGTCTCTACGGAGTACTGTACTCCTGAACTCAAACTTGGATCTAAAAGAGTGTCCCGTCTCCCGTGGGGTTCGTTCGACTGCCCCTGTGTTCCTGGCTTCCTGGGACCTGGGCGCTGGCTGGTTGAAGCCTTTGGAGGCGGAGCACCGAGAGACCTTGCCGTGCCGTGCTGGTGATCGGTGAACCCACGGGCTGAGCCTGCACACGGAAGTAGATAAGCAGACAGCTCATAGCGGTCGAGCTTATCGCGCGCGCGGTGAAGTACGGCGATGGGTGAGAAAAAAAATAAGTAAAATTTATATGTGGAGAATCAACACAAAGCGGGGATAGCTCAGTTGGGAGAGCGTCAGACTGAAGATCTGAAGGTCGCGTGTTCGATCCACGCTCACCGCACGGTATTTATTTTGCCATTATATATTTCCGTCTTTTTTCTTATTTGGCCCGTCTCAGCTTTCAGGTTTCTTTTCTTCCCCCAGGTTGTTCACCCACACTTTCCCTCCAGCTCTAGCCGCCGCAGGAACCGCTGTTTCGTAGCTCCGGTCTTCGATTGCCGCAAGACAGATTTCAGGTCCTAACGAAAACCCTAACTGTTCCTGCATAGATTCGTTCTGTTCCATCCTGCTTCCGTATTAAAACTGCTGGATCTGATCTTCTCTCCATTATTAGGCAGGAAAAGGGCGAATCTAGATCATAGCAACGTATAAGAACTAGGGATTTTTCAATTCGGATATGTTCGGTTAAAATACATAGCGTGCCCATAGTCTTCACTAACAGGAGCGAATATTTTAGCCTTCCCTGTTCTTGTTTATGGTTTCGCATGATCTATGTGTTGCAAGGCCAGTCCAATTTCGTCACCATGTGTTCTTTTTTTTTTTGTGCAAGAAGTTCAACTTTCTGCTGGTAGTTAAATAGAAGACCATTGGATTCTTGTTTTGCGAGGAAAAAAAAAAGAATCGAAAGACTAGATTCTTTTCCTGCATATGAACATGGGTGATTAACCAGATTGGACCAAGGAATACTTTAGGAGTTTATGGAACAACTATTTTGTAGACTTAGATATCTCTAAGATATGTTCATACATATTCCACTTGGGTGAGCATACTTAACAAGTCTTCATGCATGTGCTGTTTTATTTCAAGTTCATGAATGAATCCATAATTTGTTGCCTGGAAGTCAAAATGTTTGAGTCTGCATCACGCTATGTTAGAGGCTTACAGAAACGAGGTAATGGGCATTTGAGTTTTTTTGGATTGTGATCCAACTATTGTCTTCATGCTGTTTCATGGTCCATGTCATGTGCATTTTGTTATAAACCCTGAGATGATGTGTGCTTATTTCTCTGTTCACCTTACCCATTCTGTCCTGATTCTGCCATTTTAGAGTCAAGCTCATATCCTTTATAACCAGTAAATTTGCTACCAGGTAGTTTTTCTGCGAGATAGACTAAAACTGATGATGGCTTCACGAGGTACTGGTGCTGTGCTTTCAAGAGCTGCTCGGATGAGGCAAAAGCTGCAGTCTGCCTTGGAGGCCAGTGCCCTAGAAATTGAAGACGTTTCTTACCAGCATGCCGGGCACGCAGCAGTCAAGGACAATGCAAACGAGACACATTTCAACATCAAGGTAGTTTCACCAAAATTTGAGGGGCAGAACCTTGTGAAACGTCACAGGATGGTTTATAATCTTCTGTCTGATGAGCTGAACTCAGGTCTCCATGCTATCTCCGTAGTTGCAAAGACCCCGAAAGAGTCTGGATCGTGATCGGTTAATATGTAATAAGAACTGGCCTGTGTTCCAAAATAAATTGATTATAGCAGTACCAATGTAACCATGAATTGATCCCAAAACTGTGTCATGGCATGCTGCTCTTGTTATGAAGACACTATATTCAGATTAGACTGGAGTGCAGAATTTATGTCAATTATTGCTGATGGACATGTCAATTATTGTTAGATGCAGGGCAAATTGCTTTTCTTTGTGCTTGTGGGAATTTGTTTGTTTTTTAATCATGTGGTGATCTGACCATTTTTATTTTCTATTTGCTTTTGCTGGCAGCATTTGTCAAGTTTAATATTTTTTCCTGGTGAGTTCATGATTAGATGTATACCCATCATCTTGCATGTTGTTTCTGATCATCAAAAGATTCTGTTTCAGAAAGCTCTGATTCAAAACAAGTACAGTAATACAGTTGAACCCTTTTTTAACGTATTTTCAATGAAACTATTTCAGCATGAATTATTGGTAGATGGAAATGATTTAAGGACTGTAGATTTAAGGACCGTAGATTTTTTGACACGAATCTTTTGAGCCTAGTTAGGCTATGGTAGGATAATATTTACCACAAACAAACGAAACGTGCTACAGTGTGCTACAGGAGTTCCAGCAGTTAAATTTGCAAATTTTTCAACCAACTAAACAAGGCCATAGTACGAATTCATCTCTTGGAATCTCCTAATGTTGATAACGGTGTTTCTGCATCACCAATCTTGTCATCATGCTCATGATTTCCAGATGACAACTACTGTTCCTCGGTCCACTCGGCCACTTTTTTCCTCAACGGAAAATGCATCACTCGAGAGGGCATGTGTGCAGGCTTTTCTGAAGGCTGCAAGACTGCTGGAAACAGCGACTTTTGATTGCTAGAGAAACAATGAGCATGAGCAGGATTGCAGATTTGCAGTATGATGATGCTGCCACAGCCCACAGCTGCCTTTGTACGAATAGCTATCACCTTATCGAGCAAAACCTTTTACTATGTGTCACGGGCTGCAGAACTTTTTTTTCTTCTTTTTTTGGGATGTGAGTTTGATTTGCATTTGATGTGTCTTTCTGTAAAGGGCAGCAGTTTAGTAGACGGCTGGTCGTGTGAGGTGTCGTTGCCTCGTTAGTAATTGGCTCAAGTTATTTCGTCAAAACATAGAGAAATGTAAAATAAAAAATAGGCCTCCTTGGTGATTGGGTGGAACTATTTCGTCAGGTCTCAGGTGCATAAAAGCGAAATCAAAACATGTGAAATTGTAAATGTAGAAAAAATAAAAATAAAAAATGCCCCCATGCAGGATCGAACTACAGACCTTCAGTTTACAAGACTGACGCTCTACCACTGAGCTATAGGGGCCATGTTATTGCAAAACTACCAAAGAATTTACTAAAACATTGGTTACCCTAGTACTCCATTCATTCTGAATAGAGCGTTTACATTTCCAGATACATAATAAAATATAGAAATGCCAAAAAAAGGCCTCCAATTTGTGATGGAGTATTAATCTATTGCTAGGTCGCCATGCATAGTTATATTCCACAGCAAATTTCTCCCTGCAAGGGTAGCTAAAACTTAACTTTTTGCAGCCTGGGGTTTCAAACATTTTAGCACAGGCAATATGAAAATCCAACAGGGCATGCAAAGAATTTTCAAAGTACAATAGAACTTTCATAATCACATTACAAAACACTACAAGTAAACAGAAATAGTCATCTGCACTAGGAAGATTTTATTCCACATCTTCCTCCTTGTGAATAACAAGCTCGCCTTCAGTGAACTCACATGGCTTGATGGCCACAGCTAACTGCTTGCGCATTTTTCTTACAACAAATGCCTCGTTTTCTTCACATATTGTGACCACAATCCCTTTACGCCCAAGACGTCCTGTTCTTCCAGCTCTGTGGGCATAATGTGTAGAATCAGTTGGAAGGTCCAGATTGACCACAAGGTCACACTCAGGCACATCCAATCCCCTGGCAGACAGCTCATTTGTAACAAGAACTCTGAATTCACCATCCTTGAATTTTTTCAAGACTGTAGACCTTGCAAGCTTTCCAAGATCTCCATGGAGCTCAGTGGCTTTGACACCACGGGCCTCCAACTTAAATACAACATCCTTAAGTGGCTTGGTGTTGTTCATGAATGCAATCACTGTCTGTGCTTCCAGAGCATGGATGCATCTCCGCAAGGTGTCAACTTTATGTTGAACCTTAGCTGTACAGTAGTAGTGTTCCAATGATGGTGGTAAGCTGCCAACAGCAGCTTGGTTCACTGAGTTTGATGGTGAGCTCGAGTTAGCATCAGTCTGGGATAACGCAGGTCTTGGAACAGTGATTGAGTCAAGCGGAACTACACTCTTAGCTCTAATGAGAACTGGATCATGACCCCAACTCCTTGCTGCTCGTATAACTGAAAAAGGAATTGTTGCAGAAACCAAGATAGTTTGACGCTCAGATCGCCTAGCAAGTGGACCAAGAATATCCCTAGATGTGGTACCAGATTTCTTTCCAACATGCTCCAAAATTCTATGCATATCCTCACGGTAATTAAAAGACAAAAGCTGGTCAACTTCATCCAGTACAAGAAAGCGGCAGCCATGGGTGTGTAGCTTACCTGCTGCTGAAATTTCAGAAATACGACCAGGTGTTCCAACAACAATAATTGGCTTGTTCTTCTTCAATGCTTCTTCTTGTCTAGAACGATTAGCACCACCAACAAGTTGCTGGACAAGTCTCTTATCATTAGGACCCAAAATCTTCTCTACTTCTCTCACAATCTGCATTCCTAATTCTCTGGAAGGAGCAACAATGACTGCTTCAATACCTGATCTTTTCTCAGAATTATCTTGCTCCATAGGCCTCTTCAGTGGGCCTATTTCAGAAAGAATTGGGAGAAGATAAGCAAGTGTTTTCCCTGAGCCAGTATATGATTGGATCACCACATCGTGTTTTTGTGCTATTATAGGAATAGCAGCTGATTGGACCTCAGTTGGTGCAGTCAGACCTTCCTTGTTCAACCGATCAACAAGCAAAGGTGGTAAACCAAGCTCTTCAAATGACTTGGCAGAAAACATAGCCTCATCTACCTTCAGTGTCTTCTTTATCCCAGTTGACTTTGGCAAGGCACTCTTCGCTGGTTTGACATTAAGCGAAGAAACTCTAGGTTTCATATTGAGTGAAGAAGAAACTCTAGGTTTAACATTGAGGGAAGAACCTCTTGAACTTGGCTTAGGACCTCCAGTTCGTGCCATTTTTTCCTTCTTCCCATATTCAACCCTGTTTTGCACTTCTAAGCTAGCAAGAGTTAATGGCCCTCCCCTATCTTCTACAATTTGACTACCACGCCATGCAGTCTGATGAAATCCAGCTGCCCGTTGTTGTGACAGCATCCTGAATGAAAGACGGTCTCCAAGAACAAAGCATGATCTGGAAGATGCCAGCGCAAGAACATTTCGGTGGACTTGTCCAATACTTAGCCTCATTTTACTCCTTGCAGTGAAGTCAAACACAGCACCACAATTATTCTTGCCTTCAAACCTGTTACCAGTTCAAAGCAAGGTGCTATAGTGCCTGCGTAAATAATAACATAAATAGATTAGGTAAGTTGGGATACAGATCATGTGCAGTGACTACTGTCACTACAACTTAAGCAGTAAGGGCATCTGAGCCATCCAATTCAAAAGCAACAGCAAAGATCAGACTTCATGTTTCCTCCTTTTCTCTTTACTGTTAGCCACATGATTTCGAGGGAAAAGGACTCTGCTTGGTGCCATTGTCTTCACATAAAAAAGGATTCTAATATTTAACAATGCTATTTTCTTATCTATGTTTATTTCTCTTTATCTCTCGTTTCAGAGTTCAAGTGTTATTCCAGATGTCAGTAATCCTCACTCCTCCGAAGAAATGGATGACTGGTATTTTTAGCTGAGATCATAAATGTAAGCCTATGTGAATTATACATGTTAGATTTAATCAACAAAGCATCATCTTTATTTTTTTACAGGAAATGTACTGAAGGCATGATAAACTGGGCGGTACAAGCTTTTGTATATGATAAACTCTGAAGGCATATGTTCTTGTGTTAAGCTTTTATGGTTGAAAGATCTGTATTAAACACATCTCAGTTTAGGAGAAACATATGTAAGATTTTAATTATAGTTGAATCAATTAGTGACCCACATCAAAAGACATGTTGAGTATAAAGTTCTCTGTGCATTATGTATGGCTCAAAGCAGGAAATATGATAGTGTGATCGTAGCCGTTGCTTGTCAATTGTATGGCTCAAATGCCCTTACTGCTAAGTTGCAGTGACAGTAGTCACTGCACAGGATTTGTGTCCGGGGCTTTGTAGTCAGAAGACACAGTGAAAGACTTAGGGCTCATTCGTTTCCACCGGATTGGATTCCGGTCGGAATTGATAAATATAACAAGAAAATCATGATATCTACTATAAGAGATCCGGATTTATTCCGGGTTGAAAACTAATTTACTCATGATATGTGCACCAAAAGACTCAGAATTAATCCACTAGTCAAGAGGTGTGGGATCAATCCGGCTCTTCGGTCTCTTATTGTACCTATCATGATGAGTAAATTAGTTCTCGATCCGGAATAAATCCGGATCTTTATAGTATCTCTCATGATTTTCTTAGTATATCTATCATTTCCGACCGGATTGAATCCGATGGAAACGAACAACAGAATAATTTATACATGTACTACACTGCTGCTTTAATGGATATTAAGGTATTCATAACATGAATTCAATAATTAAGGTATGTTTGAAACTATATACCAGAATTACAAAACAAAAATTAAACTTGGCATGCCTAAATACCAGAGTAACATTAAGCGTCATATTTACCAAATGAATCTGAACTGGCAGAAGATAATACTATCCACCATGGACAGTATGAAAATATATAGTATGTAAGCAGTCACTGAGAAAATTCTATGAAAGCTACAAATAAGTATACAACTGCACTTCTTACTTAACAAATGAGAAATGAATCTGAACTGGCAGAAGATAATATTATCATGAACAGTATGAAAATATAGTATGTAGAGAAACAAGCAGGCACTGAGAAAATTATAAAGGAAGCTAGAAATAAGTATACAACTGCACTTCTTACTTGATTGCCAAAAACAAAAACAACTGCACTTCCTTGGTAACATCTATTGCGTCATAACGAGTACATGCAAATTTTGTGCAAATGCACACTTAACTACCAGCTCTTTTATGCTTATCAGACTCTATTTGCTTCTAGGACCTCAAAGGCTTTTCATTTTTCCTGACAAATCCATAGTACTATAGTAGAGAAATAATCAGCCAAAGACTGCGTTCTGGTTGCAGATTTCCTCAATTGCTCCAAAAAAAACAACAACGATCGACCTAACTCCAAGGAAAACAACAGCATGAACACAAGACCGCCGTCCGGCCGGATTATTTGGCAAGCAACCGTTCTTTTCTTGAATACCCAATGGCTAACACACCGTACCAACTCTGAATCTGCGAAGAGAAGGCATACCGTGTGCAGAGAGGACAGCAGCCGCCGGGGTAGTAGGAAGGCGGCGTCGTCCGGTTGGGAAAGGGCGGTGGCGGTCGCGGGATGCAGGGAGCTGGAAGAGGGAGGGGATCGGCGTCCTGTGGAGAGGGAGGCAGCGTCCGCAGGAGGGAGGAAGCGGCGGTCGGCGCAGGTGCTCTGGTGGATGGAGCCCAGCGTGTGGGATTGAGACGGGGAAGCCTGGGAGATGGGGATGAGGTTCCAGGGACGGTGTTGAGGTTTTGGACTTGGCCCACTTGTCAGTGATCGAGACCCGACAAATAGGGCCCTTTTGTCAGTCGTGAGCCGCTCGAGCACTTTCTCCCGCGGGAGTCAATAAACATATTGATGCATAGCAAATTCACAGCAATATACATAGGTCCAACGTATAGTCAAATAGCAGGAAACAAAGGTTTTAGTACATAACAAAGTAATAACTAATAAGCATATCATTACAGTCTCAAATTTAGGAAATTTGAACAGGGCAGCTTGCAATTCATTGATGGATATTGGCTTTGGCTAAGCTCTCTTCAAGTGCTTCATTCTTTCTCTACAGAATTAGCCTCCACATAATTTATGCTACCACTAGCAGGACTACTAGTGGCGATCACGAAGGGATCAGGGAAAATAAAAACAACGAACCATTAAGAACTGTAGATCGAGAATGGGAAGCGAAGGAACAAGGCCGGCAAAGGGGAACAGCTCACCGGAGTTCGGCGACCTGCATCTACGTATATATTTTTTTTCTAGATACATAATACTCCTTCCGTCCCAAAATATAAAGACTTGTTGACTTTTGCTGACCACGTTTAACCGCTTGTCTTATTCAAAAATTTATAAAAATATAAAAACAATTATGATATACTTAAAATATATATGATGAAAAAACATATCATAACAAATAAATAATATTTTCATAATTTTTTTAATAAGATGAACGGTCAAACGTGATCGGCAGAAGTCAACAAATCTTTATATTTTAGGACAGAGAGAGTAACAAATATGAATTTAAGAACTATTTATTTATTCTGACCAATACGATAGGCGTGATAGCAGCTTACCTGCGTATCCGTGTAAAGTAGGTCCGTGACGCCGCCCCACTAGCTCCCCGGCTCCACCCCATTTACACTCTGATGTGTACCAAATTACCCTAGTTTTCGTATAAATTGTTAGAATAAATGGATCTTGAGTCATTTATTTCAATAATTAAAGAATTAAATCCTATTGTTTTAATGCTAAGGAAAAGTGAGAAATACCGTACGGGTAATTGAGGAGTCCTTTATTCGACTTATGAGGTAGACTTTTGGTACATCTCTTGTAAAGTTGAATAAAGGAGAAAGACGTGCCACACGCGTGCGCTCGCTCGCCTCGCCGAGCCGGGCCGAGGCCGTGTCGTGTCGTGTCGAGACGAGACGAGACGAGCGAACGAGAGGAGCTGCGGGGCGGGACCGTCCAGGTTCATCCACCGCGTCTCAGATCTAGATCTAGGCGCACCCCCTCCGCCTCCGCCCGCCTATATAAGGAAGCCCTCCTCCTCCCCCTCAACTCACCAATTCACACAACTCCAGGCGACTGTACAACTACACTGCGATCATCTTCCTGCACCGACTTCGTACGACTACTTCAAGCAAGGTCCGCCCACGACCATGACTGGTCCAGCGGATAACAACGCATCGGGTGTCTCCGACACCCGTACCGCTTCTAGGTACACTCTCAAACTAATGCGGTTTCTCATGTTCATGTTTAAACATGAACACATGCACATATTTTATATCACTCACAATAATCATATCTATGAAATATCTATTTAATTATGGAATTAAAATATGCCAAAATATAGTCTATCTTCTAACAATCCAAAAACCTTATAATGTTGATAGGAATATGTTTGGTGTCACTAGCTTTGCAAATGCAATTAAGCCAAAGCCTTTCGATGGTTCCAACTTTAAGAGGTGGCGTGAGTTGGCTACCCCGTGGCTCACCGCCATGAACGTGATGTACGTCATCACCGAAAAAGCTCCCGAGGGTGTCTCGGGGGAAAAGTTTAATTCAGATGACAATCTGTTCCGGGGTGCTGTCATCAGCGTTCTGGTTGACAACCTGGTGGACACCTATCTCCGTTACAAGACGGGGAAGGACATTTGGGAGGCTCTTGAGGCTCAGTACGGAGCTTCTGACGCCGGCGGTGAGCTGTACGTAATGGAACAGTTCCTAAACTACAGGATGGTTGAAGACCGTCCTGTAGTGGAACAGGCTCATGAAGTACAGACGCTGGCTAAGGAGCTCGAGAACTACAGCAAAGAGGCCCCATGTGTGTTGCCCGACAAGTTTGTGGCTGGAGCTATTATCGCTAAGCTGCCACAGTCTTGGAGGGACTTTGCTACCTCTCTAAAACACAAGAGAAAGGAATTCACTTTTGATGACCTTGTTGCGACTCTTGATGTTGAAGAGAAAGCGAGAGCAAAGGACACACGTGGAAAGGCAATAGCTGGTCCCTCAAGCGCAAACTTTGTGCAGAGGGGTAATCCCAAGTTTCAGAACAACCAGAACAAGAGGAAGAAGCCTTCACAATACCCGCCCAAGGCTAAGCAAGCCGATGTGCCTGACAAGAAGAAGAGAAAGCCGGGGGGAGCTTGCTATACATGTGGCAGTCCGGATCACTTTGCTGCAAAGTGCCCAGATCGCAAAGATCGCAAGGCCCCCAAGATAGCGAACATGGTTGTTAGCGAGGGTGGAGGAACATCGGGGTACGGTAATTTCTTACCTACATTTCTTTCAGTATGTTCTTCACCAGACTAGTGGATAGACACCGGTGCTAATATTCATGTATGTGCTGACATTTCTATGTTTTCTTCTTACCAGGTCGGGGGGACTACATCCTTGTTGATGGGGAACGGTGCCCATACGCGTGTTCTTGGTGCTGGTACGGTCACACTGAAGTTCACTTCGGGGAAGACCATACAATTGAAGAATGTGTAGCATGTACCGACCATCAAGAAGAATCTAGTCAGCGGGTCTCTATTATGTAGAGACGGGTTTAAATTAGTCTTTGAGTCAAATAAATGTATCATTTCTAAGTTTGGTACCTTTGTTGGAAAAGGTTATGATAGCGGAGGCTTGTTCCGCTTTTCTTTATCGTTTGATAATAACGTTGTGAACCATGTGATGAATGATGAATCAAATGTTTGGCATTCAAGACTTTGTCATGTTAATGTTGGTTGTATGATGCGCTTAGCTAGTTTGAGTTTAATTCTGAAGTTTACCTCTGTCAAGAATTCTAAGTGCCACGTATGTGTTGAATCAAAACAAACTCGCAAGCCACATAAGGCTGCTGAGGCGAGAAACTTGGCACCTCTGGAATTAGTTCATTCCGATCTGAGCAAAATGAATGGTGTGTTGACAAAAGGTGGTAAAAGATATTTCATGACTTTGATAGACGATAGCACTAGATTTTGTTACATCTACTTGTTAAAATCAAAAGATGAAGCGTTACATTACTTTAAGATCTATAAAGCTGAAGTAGAAAATCAACTTGAGAGAAAGATTAAACACCTAAGGTCTGATCGAGGTGGCGAATACTTCTCAAATGCTTTTGACTTATTCTGTGAGGAACACGATATTGTTCATGAGAGGACACCGCCCTATTCACCCCAATCCAATGGGATTGCCGAAAGAAAGAACCGCACGCTGACTGACTTGGTGAATGCCATGTTAGAAATCACGGGACTATCTAAGGAATGGTGGGGTGAGGCGATATTGACAGCCTGTCATGTCCTGAACCGTGTGCCTATGAAGAATAAGGAAGTAACACCATTCGAGGAATGGGAGAAGAAGAGGTTAACTCTTTCATACTTACGCACTTGGGGTTGCTTGGCCAAAGTCAGTGTGCCAATTACCAAGAAACGTAAACTTGGACCAAAGACGGTGGATTGTGTCTTTCTGCGGGTATGCTTTTCACAGCGTCGGATATAGATTCTTGGTAGTAAGATCTGGAGTGCCTGACTTGCTTGTCGGCACAATTATGGAGTCCAGAGATGCTACATTCTTTGAGAATATTTTCCAATGAGAGATGAAACAAGTTCATCTAGGCAAGAGTCTGTCGAGAAGGACAACTCCACCGAGCCGATGGAACTCAATGAGCCTACACTTATTGAGCATCCTGAGGAGGTTAACGATGAGGCTCCTAGGAGGAGCAAGAGACAAAGGACAGAGAAATCCTTTGGAGACGACTTCATCGTATACCTCATAGATGACACTCCTAAGACCATTGCAGAGGCCTACTCCTCACCTGATGCTGACTATTGGAAGGAAGCAGTGAGGAGTGAAATAGACTCTATTATGTCGAATGGTACTTGGGAGGTCGTTGAGCGTCCCTATGGGTGCAAGCCAGTGGGATGCAAATGGGTGTTCACAAAGAAGCTTAGGCCCGATGGTACCATTGATAAGTACAAGGCTAGACTTGTGGCTAAGGGTTACACCCAGAAAGAAGGAGAAGACTTCTTCGATACTTACTCACCAGTCGCTTGATTGACTACTATTAGAGTACTACTTTCTCTGGCAGCCTCACATGGTCTTCTCGTCCATCAGATGGATGTTAAGACAGCTTTCCTAAATGGAGAGTTGGAAGAGGAGATCTATATGTATCAGCCGGACGGATATGTAGTAAAAGGTCAAGAAGGAATGGTGTGTAAGCTAGTGAAGTCTCTCTATGACCTCAAGCAAGCACCTAAGCAATGACATGATAAGTTCGATAGAACTTTGACCTCTGTTGGCTTTGTTGCAAACGAAGCTGACAAATGTGTGTACTATCGCTATGGTGGGGGCGAAGGAGTGATTTTATGCTTGTATGTAGATGACATACTTATCTTTGGCACGAGCCTTGATGTGATCAAGGAAGTCAAAGACTTTCTATCTCAAAAGTTTGAGATGAAGGACTTGGGAGAGGCTGATGTTATCCTTAACATAAAGCTAATCAAGGGAGAAAATGGTGGGGTGACTCTGTCACAGACTCACTATGTTGAGAAGATGCTGAGTCGGTTTGGCTACAGCAATACTAAACCCGCCTCGACTCCCTATGACGCCAGCTTGGTTCTTAAGAAGAACTTAAGGATAATGGTATATCAGCTGAGATACTCCCAGATCATTGGTTCCTTGATGTATCTGGCTAGCGCCACGAGACTCGACATCGCATATGCAGTAAGTAAACTGAGCCGGTTTGTTTCAAACCCAGGTAGTGAACACTGGCGTGCTGTTGAAAGGGTGATGCGCTATCTAGTAGGAACAATGAACTATGGAATTCACTACTCCGGAGACCCCAAAGTCTTGGAGGGATATAGTGATGCAAACTAGATTTCTGATGCTGATGAGTTAAAGACCACAAGTGGGTATGTGTTCACACTTGGAGGTGGTGTTGTTTCCTGGAAGTCTTGCAAGCAAACCATCTTAACGAGGTCAACAATGGAAGCAGAACTCGTAGCATTAGATACTGCCACTGTTGAGGCCGAATGGCTCCGTAACTCCTTATGGACTTGTCGGTAGTTGAGAAACCGATACCGGCAATTCTAATAAACTGTGATAATCAAACTGTGATTGTCAAGGTGAACAGTTCAAATGACAACATGAAGTCATCTAGGCATGTCAAGAGGCGGTTGAAATCTGTCAGGAAATTGAGAAACACCGATGTTATAGCCATGGACTACATCCATACGGCTAAGAACCTGGCAGATCAATTTACAAAGGGTCTGTCACGTATTGTGATAGATAATGCATCTAGGGAACTGGGTTTGAGACCCACGTGTGTTCTTCCATAGTGGTAACCTGTCCTATGTGATCGGAGATCCCGTGAATTAGGATGGTGAAACAAGCTATGGTCTGACTGAGAGAAGAGAACCTTTGAAGTGGCTCTATCCCTGGAAAGATGTGTTTCTCTTCAACACTGTATGGCAGGCTGGTATGCATACCTTAATGTGTTTCAAGTGGCTTCCATGAAACAAGACAGCTGTTTTCTTTGAAGCAAAGACATAGTCCTACAGTATGTCTTGGAGGAGCACACCTATATGAGTGTTGGGGACGCAAAAACCCCCAAACAGGGAAAAGGGAATTCGACGGACAATAGACGATCGAGATCAACGTGTTCAATTTAATAGTCTTGAATGAACAACTTTCCTCAATACATTGCACACTCGACTTTCCAAAATGACGACCCCTTTACAATGAGGAGGGGGGCTCCTTTTATAGTGCCAAAAGACTAAATTTACATTCCAAATTTGCTCTCGAAACCCTAACACCTAACAAGAATTACGCAGGGGCAAACTTGGTTTTTTCCACACATTACGGATTTAACGCCGTGGTTTGCGGAGCGCACGTTACGCCGGAGACAGCGGAGCGGAAGATGCGCCGCGTTGATCGGAGATGGTTCCGTGTTAGAACAGCTTTTGACCGAGTCCTCGTGCTTGAATCTTTGAGAAGCCCCGGGCTTTGCCATCTTGTTTCTCTCGGTGCTTTGTTCTTGCTGCGACTCAGGGCTTCGGAGACTTTCAGGTAGAGGATAACGAACTATTTTCACTCTTAGACGAAGCCGGGACTTTCGCCCTTCGCCGCCTTCGATCAAGAGCTTCGGAACGTTGCCGCTTAGCTTTCCCTCTTGTTCCAAGGAAGATGACCGCGAACCCTCAGATGAAGCCGGGACCATCGCCTCGTGTTGCTTACGGTTGGGAGCTCCGGGCGGTTTCCTGCAATGACACGCCTCGCAATAGTGTCAAATCTCGTAATTAGTTGACGGATGAAAAAGACGCCGAAGCCCAGGCTCCACGGCTGTTCCTGAAAGAAACGGAAAAATCATGTGTTCGTAGGGTAACAAAACCCGCTCGGAGCTCAACTTCCTTCACCTGTCGGCTCTTTGTGCTCGCGGATGCGAAACGATCTCTAGTTTCCCCAAAAGAAACGTTAGCGAAGCCCTTCTAAAAAAGAATCCGAAGCCCAAAAGTTTATTTACCTTTTGGCAAACCCCCGGTGCCCACAGGTGAGGTTTTCTACAGCCCCAACAATGAGTCAGACTACTGGTCATAGTCTATGAGATGTGGGTAATCTCTAGAAAACTCATGAAGAGGCACGGAGTATGACCCATAAGTTCCAACCCGCAGGGATGCTATGTGCAGTCTAGTATCAGTAATTGGCTCGGGCCAAGCTTAGATGCACAAAACTGGCAATTCAAGGCATAGTCCATAGTTCAGTTGCAAATAAGTGTAACCTGAGTTCCTGGTGGATGTTCAACTTAACAGTCTCCACCGCAGTACTGGTATATCAAAACAGAAAGGGAAAATGAGAGTATTTCCAATGTGACTTGTAATTCTTGGTGGGGATTGTTAGAATAAATGGGCCTAGAGCCATTTATTTCAATAATTAAAGGATTAAATCCCATTGTTTTAATGCTAAGGAAAAGTGAGAAATACCGTACGGGTAATTGAGAAGTCCTTTATTCGACTTATGAGGTAGACCTTTGGTACATCTCTTGTGAAGTTGAATAAAGGAGAAAGGCATGCCACGCGCGCGCGTGCTCGCTCGCCTCGCCGAGCCAGGCCGAGGCCGAGGGCATGGGCGTGGGCGTGACGTGACGTGACGTGACGAGTCGAGTCGAGTCGAGACGAGCGTGCGGTGCTGTGCGGAGCGGAGCAGACGAGATGAGCTGCGAGGCAGGACCGTTCAGGTTCATCCACCGCGTCCCAGATCTGGATCTGGGCGCACCCCCCTCCTCCCCCTCAACTCACCAATTCACACAACTCAGGTACTCCTGCTTAGAAGACCTCTCCCTTCTCCCTCTCTGTCTGCTGCCTTTGCTTTTGCATTCTCATCGCTTGCACCGCGCGCACGGTGTAGGCGAGAGCAGAGCCTTCGGAACCTCGTCCTGCTGCTGAGATCCTGCTCGGGGTAGGCGGGCAATAAGGTTTTTGGGGAGTGTCTTGACGCGACTGCTCGCTCCCCGTACGACTACTTCGTCTACTTCCCGGCGACTGTACAACTACACTACGATCATCTTCCTGCACCGACTTCGTACGACTACTTCAAGCAGAGGCGAAGTTAGAGCGAACACAAGGGGGGTGCACCATTGGCACTACATGAATATGGTAAATGTTCGCTAAAAATCATGAATACGGTAAATTAAATCGGTAAAATGGGATTTTTTAAACAATAGAGTAAAATTCAGCAGAAACAAAGGATTGGATAAGATTTTTTTCTCATCCTTTTTACAAACCACTCATCATTTTTACAAACCAGTGTTTTATCACTTTTCTTAAAACAATGAATATTGACTGCCACTAAAATGAATAGCCATATAAATGCAACACGCAACATCAGACTTTGGGGGTACATCATTCTTTATTCGATCACCTCCTATCCGCTAATCACCCAAGTGCTTGCTTGGTTTTCTTATCACACATGCATTCAACTCTTCGTATGTACCTAATGTATTTTCCTTAATCAAATTGGAAGAGCTGAAATCTAATTTGATAAGGAAGCACTAATGGATTCAGGGCCACAAGAGGCCGGATGCAAATACCAGACAAAAGATTAGAAGCACAAGGACTATGGATTGTGAGACTGCAATGAGTTGTCTCTCGGGGACAAAAAGGAACGTATAAGGGGTTGCTAGGCTGGAGTAGCTACGAAAGTAGGAAATTTCTATCTTGTCATTCAGTCAAATTAGTTGCTGCCAATTCAATAAAATAAAGATGTCGTTGCTGATGTTGGATTTCTTTTCAAGTTTGCTAGCTTGGGGGTGCACCGTTTCTAATTTAGGGGGTGCACAAGCGGTGGAATTTTGATAGCAACAAGTGTTTTTTGTTTTTGGCGTGGGTGCACGTGCATCCAGTGCATGCTGAGTAGCTTCGCCCCTGACTTCAAGCAAGGTCCGCCCACGACCATGACTGGCCCTTGACTTCAAGCAAGGTCCGCCCACGACCATGACTGGTCCAGCGGATAACAGCGTATCGGGTGTCTCCGACACCCGTACCGCTTCTGGGTACACTCTCAAACTAATGTGGTTTCTCATGTTCATGTTTAATAGTTGTTTAAACATGAACACATGCACATGCTTTATGTCACTCACGATAATCATATCTATGAAATATCTATTTAATTACGGAATTAAAATATGCCAAAATATAGCCTATCTTCTAACATAAATAATATGAAATTAGTATCTCTGTTCTTAAATATATGCCAAGCAAATTAATCATTTGCTTCTCCCGAATGTCATACTATCATCAGCTTTATGAGAAAGATGACAGTTTTAGTGATATAGGGTATTTTTCTATCATCAACTTCTTTTATATAAAAAAAATCAAGTGATAAATCGACTTGGTCTTCTTCCATTGCATTGTTCCTAGTGTAAATACCGTATTTGTTTGAGCTGGTAAGCACCGGATATTTGCAATATATAATTATTTTTCACTGTCGCAGTAAGAGAGTGCAATAGAGACGGTCCATTTGGCGAACAACACACTAAAACGTTTGGTTTGTATATTTTAAATTAGAAATAGATGAAGAAGCAATAATAGACTATGTTTTTTTTTTATATTTTAGTTCTTTTGTGTGCTCTTTTCTCTTGTTTTCCTCAGGTTATGTAAAAACTATTCGGTGTACCTATAAAGGCAGGATTAACTTCCTCTTTTCTAAAAAGCATAATTATTTTTCACTGGGATTATTAACTTTTTTCCTGGATTAATTATTAGACATGTTTGTCTTTTGATTTATGAATGAAAGAGGGGCTTAAGATTGGTAAATAAGCAGCTGACACCCCACCAATTCTTCCAGGCGGGACGGGGTTCTAGCATAAGGCAACAAACGAAACACTACAACGGCAAAACAAAGATCTGTACAACCTATGCATATAAAAACAGAGCTAAAATACAACATTTACCAGAGTCAGTATAAAATGTACATTTTCAATTTGAATACACGGCTGGATTGGCACAATACATAATGCATATTCATTGTTCAAATAACTTATTTCATGGGCATTGGTGCTATTTTCTACAGACTGAATCACATGCCAATTGAATTGGGTATTGCATATTGCTCATGGTTTGCATCCATGGTGATCTCCGATCCTTGCATGGATTTGACGGTGAAAGATGACCAATAATGTCAAGCACTGATATACATGACACATAATTCTTTGATATTCTAGTTTCCATGGATATTGGGTGCAACTGAGCTCATAGCTGGCATCCTGGCAGCTGATCCTAGTATCCTAGAAGAACCTCTCAGCAGATGGATCGGACTCCAGCAAGCTGCCATAGAAATTCACCTTACAGGCACTAGGAAACTGTACTCCAGCTTGCTCGCAACTGTCCCTTGTAACCTGAGGACACGACCGAACATCTAGGTATTCAAGAGCCTTGAAGGATTTAATCACACTGCTGACCCCTGCAACTGTGAGCTGAACACAGCTGCTGATCTTCAAAACTCTCAGTTCAGACTGAAACCCATTTCCTTCCCCATCCTGAAATGCTACGTCGGTGATTTGATCACAGCACCCAACATCAATCGCCACAAGAAGTTTACAGTTAGACAGCAGGCATTGCAATGACGTGTCTGTTATTTTCAAGCACCAGTCCATTCTCAGGCTCTTTAAGCTGCTGGAGCAGGCAAGAGCAAGAGCTTGTATGGATGAATCACTAATGTTCCGACATCCACCAATGACAAGAGTCTCTAGGTTATGGCAGCACTTGGCTAATGAATAGATGGACTTATCTCCCACCTTGCTGCAGTCCAATAGCTTTATTGACACCAAGTGTGATGAAGAAACCTCCGCGATTTTACAGACTCCAGGATCACCAACTTTATTGCATTTACTTATGTCAAGCGATTTTATATGATGACAGCCATCAGCTAGAGCTGATATACCGGCATCTGTTATGCTGATACATCCTGCAGCTCCAAGATCTTCCAATTGTAGACAGCTCTTTGATAGAGCAATCAATAAATTATCAGTTATTAATTTGCAACCTGTGATATGCAGCTGCCTCAATTTTTGGCACCCCAGTGCAACCGCCTTCAAACCTCTATCGCTCAGCTTTATGCAGCGAGAAACATCAAGGGACTGCAGAGATGGCAGTCCATCTCCCAATTTGGCAACTCCAACATCAGAGATACCTGAGAGACACATGAACATGAACCGGCACAAACTGTAATACTCAACAGAAATTGTTTGAGAAAACGGCAGGGGATTCCCACCAAAACAAAGATCCACAATCTCCCATGGCGATCATAACTTTTCAGGATAGCAAATTAATATTAAAGCCACAATAACAAAATTCCAGGACCTCCCACAACCGCTGTTGGGAATTGGATGTCTCAGGAGACCATAACACGGGTAACTATTACTATTTACACATTGAAACTACTATTCAATCATTGAATAGTAGTACCAGGCTTACATAGCCAAATTACACAAATAAAATAAATGTTGAAAAGAAAGATGAGTACCTGCAACCTTAAAAGTTGAGGGGAAATCTTTGAGAACTGTACTGATGGAACCGTTCCAATAAGAAAAAAAATTGCACATAACTTTTTCCTTTTTTCATAAGTAACTACAATTCAACAACATTGAGAAAACACATAACCTGATTTCAGAAAATAAACCCTGCCTCCCATGCTACCAAGGATGAAATGAACCTTAAGAGGTACTTATTTTCAAAGATGAACGATCCTACTTTTTAAATAAGTTAGAAAGTTTTATCTTATATAAAAATATAATCAATAAAACATTTAATTTCTAAATTGCAAAAGTAGTAAATAAGATTCCCCTTTGCAAGACAAGAAAGTTCTATCACAAACAAAAGGACCCAACACACATGAACCCCAACATTTCCCAGATTAGAAGTCATACTCAAAGTAGCATAAACAGGACTACAAAGTTTTGCACACACAAAAAAAGACTACAAAGTAGAGTACAAGTATTACACTAATAGTACAGTACATGAGACTATGACTCTCCAAGTAAAATTGAACCAGTCTCTCATGGTGTACTCCAAAATGCATAAGACACCCACGAAAAATTGTTGTTGGCACCAGGAAGATACTAATCTCGTCCAGTAAATACACAAACAGTACATATGGGTAGCGGCAGAAGAAGAGATGGCTGCACCTTTGCAATTCTGCAGCGCGAGGACACGGAGGCTGCGGAAGCTCCCGGCAATGACGTCGAGGTCATCGTCGATGACCCCAGGGTAGAAGGAGCGGGAGGGATTCTGGGAGAGGTCGAGGTCGAGGACTCCCGGGAAGCGCGTGGCGAGGCGGCGCAGCATGTCCGGGCCGGCGCGCGCGCGCAGGCGCCGCCGCTCGGAGCTCTGGATCCGGAGCCATCGACGGCACACGAGCCCGAAGGCGTCGCGCTCCACCTCGGGTCCCAGACGGGTGAGCACCGTCCGGAGCTCATCGTCGGTGAGCACCTCGTTAATGAGGGCGCCGCCGCCGCCGCCACCGCCACCCCCACCCGACGGTGGCGCCGACATCACTGGAGTTCCCTTTCCCCTTTTGTCTCGTCAAACTGACGGAAGTCCTGAACTGCTGAACTCTGAAGAGGCGCGTGTGCTGAGTGTGGAAAATCCCCTGCTCTGCTTTCCCCTCGTAGAAATGTTTGGGATTTCAGGTTTCTCCAGGGGTTTAACTCTAAAACTGGGAGCTCACTGGGCAATTTTACCCATGGGTAAGGGTACCCGCGAGCACCCTACCCTGTTAGGTAAGGGTGAGGGTATAAAATTATACTCGCAGGTAAGGGTACGAGTATGAAATTCTACCCACAGGTAAGACTAAGGGTATGAAATTCTACCCGTGGGTACCTAACATGTACCCGCACTAAAGAAGTTCATACAAATATTTGACCAAGCCCATATATTCAAACTCTAGCACACCACCCTGTCTACCATTCTATCGACGCGGCCCACGCGGTGCCTTCAGCCACCACTCGACCACACCCCTGATGCCGCCTCTCCCAGATTTTTGTCGCACCGACGCGCGACGCACCCCGCCGCAACGCCGCTCCTGCTCCGCCTCCTCCGGCGTCCGGCCGGATCCCTACGCCCCGCTGCTCCCACAACCCCACGCCCCGGCCGGATCTTATTTCTTATGTTGAGATGTTGTAATTTCTCATTTGACTTGTGCTAGTTTGGGACTTTGTGCATGTCATTATGTGTGAGTGTGTGACAGTTTGAGAGTTGAGAATTTGAGACTTATTTATGTCAGTGTCAATATGTGTGTGATTGTGACGTTTGAGACTTATTTAGCTATCAAATTATTATTGTACTCTTGGATATGAATTTATTGACATGTTTATATTCAATACCCAACGGGTACCCTGTTACCCGGAGGGTATCCGACGGGTAAAGGCACATGTAAGGATTCTTACCCATTACTTTTGGCGGGTAAGAGTATAATAGAGATAGACGAGTATGCCAACGGGCGGGTAAATACTTTACTCTCTGCTTGTTGCCACCCCTACTGCTGAACTCTGAAGAGACGCATGTGCAGAGTGTGGAAAATCCCCTGCTCTGCTTTCCCCTCGTAGAGTACATGTTTGGGATTTCATGTTTCTCCAAGGGTTTAACTCTAAAACTGGGAGCTCACTGGGCGGTCTTGCTTGCGGACGAGGTGCTGATGGGCGGTGGACCGGCCGTGGAGAACCAGGTCCATGGGTTCACAATGGATATCCAAGAGGTACCCGATCCGGGCCACTCGTTTGAGATCCGACGCTGTTGAACACTCTTCTCGATTATGTTCGCTGCTATCACCATTATGGAGAGATTTAGAGTACAGTGACATAGCAAACTTAGTACTGAAGACTTGATCATTGTGGTAAGGGCATTTCCAAACTACAATCATTCCCCCTTAAGACATCATTAGACGGAAAGAATTTTAAATTGTTAGAAACAATTGGGAATTTTTTAATAAGTCAAAGATAATATTAAAATTTCTTCTTCTAGTTTTGTTAAACAACCTATGTCACAGTGAATTTCTATATTTTCATCTCTTATGGAGACCCACTTATCCTCTGGATTAAAGATGGAGCAAATTCCTTCGGCACCATGAAAATTCTAGGTTGAATGTAGAGCTATTGTTACTTCTTAGGCAATCTTTTGTGTGATGAGAATTGTTTGATCTGGTAAGAGAAAATCATTCTAATAGCCTTTGCTATGAGAAATTTGTTATGACTCATCTGTTTCTCTTGTTAGTTTTTTTTGTATGACATATTGTGGGAAATATGATCTGTGATATTCATTTGTGATCAGAAACTAATGCTCAAGATGATATTTATCTGGTCTATATATGGTTTTTATCTAGTCTATATGATCTATACTCTTATATTTGTAAGCTCTTTAATTTGTGTTTGATATATGTGATGCTTACCATCTCAACATGATACATCAAGTTACCTAGTGTTATCTTCATCTCAAATTATGTTGCTATGATATGAACCCCCAATGGCATGTAAAGGAAGAGCGAAATTATACTTCACTCCATTAGAGCAAAAAAGAGTGTTTCATAGCTATTTAATTGCTCATAGATGGTGCCATCAAGGAGATAACTCTTAGATGCCATGGCATTGAGAGAAAGTCAAAATATTTTGTGATACACGAAGAAGTAGTTTATATTTCAATAGAACAAACGGGATTGGCTCATTAAAATGATATATGCTCAAATTATGCATATGAGGTCACCGCATCAGAGAAGCCAACTAAGCCCAAAAATAGTAGACTAGTAATATAACAATACCAAACAATATTAAAACGCAATGAGTTGCCATGAAGACACATGGAATTTATTATTGGTATTAAAATAATTCAAGACCCTAAATTCATAGGATCCCAAAGACCATTAAGCTTGTTACATAACCAAATAGAAAAATTATTTAGGCTCCTTATCACGAAGGAACTTGCCACAATTTCCTAGCGCAGATTGCTTCCTTTTGGACTTCTTGCTAGCTGATCTTGGTGCATGATTAAAAAAATCAAGGTGAATATCATTGTCACCTGGATTAACTTGCCCATTCAAAAGGGTTAGATGATTATGAGTCCCCACCTGCGAGGTATGATTTTCCGCAACAATGAGATGTGGAGAATTGACCACAGGTTCTGGTGCTATAGCAACACCATCTAGTGCAACTGGGTGGCCAAGATCCCCTTCTTCTACGTTTTGCATCTCCTCATCTGAAGAGGCAACTAGATCAATAATCATGTCAAGAGGAACTTCTTCTGCCAATAAATTTTCAGGAGAGGCTACTTCCGTCAATAGGAAAGGTTGTAGGGGTGAAACAACCCGATCTCCATTCCGAACCCCTCCATTTTCTCCTACTAAATCTAGGTCTTGGTTGAGAATGTCTACATCTTCCATTATTTCTTCATTAATAGTGTGCTCCTGCTGAATCAAATCATTCAACTCAATAAAGGCTTCTCCCATTATAATATCATGTTGAATTAAGTCATTCATCTCAATAAAGGCTTCTCCCATCAGAATCTCCTGCTGCTCAATATTTGCAATAGGATCCACAACATCACCTTGAATTCCATGAACAACATTGTTCGGCTCGCCGAGGTTGCGGCCGAATGGGGGGATGCAATTTCCTGCATCATCTTTGATGTCCCCTCCCTTCAAGTCGTAGATCGGCTCCATGGCGTCGCATCGGATGGGGCATAGGGCCAAGAGCATGATCCACATGATGATGGGAAGCATGAGATTTTTCATGGCCAATACCTGTAGCTTATGAGACTTGGCTAGGTTTAGTGGAAGAAATTGGACATAAGAGTTAATCTTATTTGATTCATGGGTCTACGAAGAAGTATGGGTACTATATATATAGTATTGGTGTGGCGGCAGTCTAACAGATATTATGCAGACAACATTTATTTAGCTATCACAAATGCAAATGTATCCTCAGGGATATCAAGAACTAGATTGGTATATAATAAATATGTCCAAATATTAATACCATAGATGTTTTGTTCATATATGATAGAAACTCCCTTATTAGGCAAGTTAATTCATAATTGTTTGCTCTATAAGAGAAATAATTTTCCAAATGGTTTATTTGTAATTACTTCACATTCTAATATCTACTAACATCTAAAAATAAGTTTGCTAGTAAGTTTTAAAATACAATTAAAAATCACTTAGCTCATGGTCATTAGTGTTGTAGAATATATAACGTTTACAGAGTGTCGTACATATATCTATGGGCCCACCAGAAAGTTTGGACAATCCCAAATTTGGAGCTGGACATCAAGATGTATCTGACATGGAGATCATGGTGCATGACAACGTGATCTACATGGAAAGTCAAGGATTAGTAAAGTGCCCTTTTTAATAGTAATAGGGCTTCTCTAGTCGTATCTGACTAATATCTTGTAATCCAACCAACCTGTAACTCTGCCCCTAGTATATAAGGTGAGCCAGGGACCCCTCTAAATCACAATTGCAATACGAGATATGACCAACATACATGACATAAGTTATTATGCTATTCAGTGGTCTAAACCTGTCTAAATCGTGTGCTCGTGCTCACCTTCGAGTTTGTGATCTTGGCGGGCCAACCACACAAAATACTACCCTGAGTAACCCTCTCGGTAGGTTGTCAAGTCTAAAAAATGACATAGGGTGTTGCATTAGTGGGACCCAAGGCCAAGAGTATGAGTAGGTTGGTTAGTAGCATCCGAGCGGCTCGACGGGGGAGGCCGCTCTAGTGGCGGTAGCTGCTTGCGTCCATGCTGCAGCTCCCGCAGGTAGCTACTCCTTGGGGGGTCTGCACCAGCGCTGCCTCCACGGCGCTGCTCGCCGGCGGAGCCCCACGTCCGCGCCGCCACTCCCCCACAGCCGGCAGGTCGCCGGAGTGGTCATCTGCATCCGCTGGTGAGGAGAGAGAGAGAGAGAGAGAGGGATGAGAGAGAAAGCAGGATTTCAAAATAAAGATGAGGGAGAGGTCGATGGGGGGTGAAGGGGGGATGAGTGGCTGATATTTGGTGATAAGCCTAGTGGACCCAGGGTAGGAAGCTGGCCCGCTCGGTTGGACCAGGTGGCCTGTTGGCCGGTCGGTTCGATTCTAAAGTGGCAGGTGGTTGGGTTGGTTTGGCTGGGGCTTTCAATTGACATTAGAAGCCCTAGGCTCCTAATATATATATATATATATATATATAACATTTTTGACAGGAGAGAAGATCCCTGAACTATGACTCACGATAGGGCCTTACTGTATTAACCTAGGCCAACTATGACTCACTAGGATGGTCCCCACTGCAACTACCCATTCCCCTGACAAGAGGGCTCAAACAAACCACATATACCAAATGTTGGTGCTCTATCAATATTTGTTGGGTTTCGACCAAAGGGATTTTTTATGCCACAATATTTGAAGTTAGTGTCTCCCTCAACTAGGGAGCCTACCGTAGTGTTGGAAGTTTTTCTTTGAAAATTCACATATGCTAGAAATGGAAGTAAACAAATAGACAAAGAGCATAACAATATTGAAGAGCTAATGTAAGAAAAACAAAAATGCCACTCAAGCAATCTTCACTTACATCATAACACTTACAAGCAAACAAACATATATATTAATGAGTCATAAACTCTTAGTGTACAACTTGCACAAGGTATACATATGGTGATAAAAGTAACTCAAGGTATATATATGGATCTTACAAAAGTAGATCAACCAATAACAACAACCCATGTTTTTAACTTGATGGACATTTAAGTTTACCTTGAAATGTATATCATAAAAGAGGTTAGATCTCTGTAGAGTTTATTGATAACCACAATGAAACTAAAAAGATGTTAATTATATTAGTATTGTTTATATAATGGGGCTATTGTGTTCTTGCCCCTACTTTGAATGCCAATTGTGATTTTACCCCCACTTTCTTCGACATTGCATTTTTAGCCCCACTTTTTGAAAACGAAGCTTCAGTTTACCCCTACTCTGTGAACAACATGTAACGGTATTAAAAATGTTGAAAGAAGACAGATTTGCCCCTACTTTTATTAGAACTTTGTGATTTTACCCCTATTTGACCACATGTATTTAGATACAATTCAACACATATTAACTGAAAGTTGCAAAATAATATTTGGCGCATTTCCACAATTAAGAACAGTACCTTGCCAACTTGATTTTGAAAAAAAAATGACAGCATAATGAGACAAAAGTAGGTCCAAACCACATGCATATATAGATAAATAATATCCCATCATACGTGTCCAACAAAAGCAATAGCTAGTACACATATTCCACCAGATCACATCCAACAAAAGCAACTAGTATTACAATATTACATGTCCATTAGCAACACATCACATTCCTAACAGTGTAGCCAGCCTCAATCTTTCTCTTCCTCCTCTCCTTCCCTTCCCCCTTCCTCTACCTTCTCCAGCACTTTCTGTTCCTGTTTCGCTTGCACTTGCCATTCCTCCTCTCCTCCCCTTCCTCTTCCTCCTCGAGCACAACCTGTTTCACTTTCACTTTCACTTGCACTTGCCCTTGCACTTTCTCTTCCCCTTCCCCTTCCTCTTCCACTTCCACCTGCACTTGCACTTCATGTATGGAGGAAAAATGGTTCAACAAACAAGGTGACATAAATAAAGGCTGATTACATGAAAAAACTGAGTACCAATTCAATACTCACACGGATGTTTGTGAAAGTTATCCATTTTGTGAAGATGAGAGCTTCCTCTTTTTGACTAGCAGTGAGACCTCCTTGGCAATACTTGGCTATATGACCTATTTCATTACACTCAGAACAAGGCTTCCTTTTTTTACTAGTGACGGCCTCGGTATAGGACTTGATCCTAGAGATTCTTGGTCTCCCTGGCTTTCTCCTCAATTTAGATTTCTTTATTTTGTAGCCTAAATCAACATGTGGCCAATTATCCTTTGATGTCATAGGATTGAAAGTACATGCATATGCCTTCTTGAACATATCAATAGAAAAGTAGTCATGGACAAATCCATCCATTTGTACATGTCTACTCAGCTTAGCAATGAAAGCTAAAGTATTGGTGCAGGGTTTTCCAGTGACTTGTCAAGCCTTACAACTACATGTCTTTTGTTGCAGGTTGACCGCATGCCTAAATCTATTCATAGCAACCACATGTGCCTCATGCACTCTCTATGTTCCATTACTAGGTATACTTCATCTACAGCAACCTCAATTCCTTTGCCTGCATGTGTACTAATGGCCAAACCTTGAGGAGTACCAATAGCCTTCTTCAAGTTATTGACAAATTGTTGACGGTTCAAAACCGTGTTGAAGTTCACCGCAAGTGTACGGGAGACTTGGTGCCTTTTTCACCAAGGAGGGTCCCCCAAGGATTGTCAATCCAAGGATCGGAAGCAAACCGCTAAGGATCTCTACCTTATCTAGCTACAACATAAAGCATTGATTGCATACAAAGGATAAACCTTGATAGATATGAGTTATGGCACAAGGTTGATTACATCCATGAACATCGGCTAGGGCAAAGCTCCACCGAGGGGGGGGTAGCTTGGCCTATTGTCTTCTAGTTGTAGCTCCGGCAAACGAGCAACGAATCGAACATCTCATCTACTAGCATCCTTAAACTCCTACCTCCGGCCTACCTCCCGGAGACATCCGCTCTTTCGGGAGAAATCACCCTGTCACGATGCTCCCTTAATGAAGCGGGGGATCTAGGGGCACACTCAAACACGAACGTGTCTACGAATCATGAAGGGTCGACATGCTAAACCTAATCGCCACGATTACATAGAGCATGCTATATAGCCTAACTGACGCATTAGACTAGGGATCAAACATATTCACGATAGGTAAAAAGTACAAACGGAGACATGGAATCGCTAGAAGATAAGAGTGACAAGATTGCAATTGCTCACATAATAATAGATGTGTTTGGATCACCACCACCGAGTACATACCATTGATGACCTCAACTAGCTCTGGACCTCTACCATGGCACAACCACGCAGGGCGGCCATGGCGGCTAGGGTTGGCCTAGGCCATCCCCTAGACAACTTCGAGGACTCCGCCGCCGTCGTCTCCCTCCGGTGCTCAATTCTAGGTTTCGCCGAGTTCTGGTGATTGGATGTGGTGGCCATCGGAGGCAGGGGATATAAATGAGCCGAGGAGCGTGTAGGTCAAAGGGCGTCACGAACTGGGCCCGAAACACCCTAGGCCGGTCGGCATGGGCCGGCCGACCCAGGCCCTTTTCGGCCCGGTTCAGACCCATCTTCCTCCACGATGCTTCTTGCACTTTCTTGAATATTTGCCGAAGTGCATGTGGGTCCTTGGCGTCATTTTCCCCACGGTTTAGATAAGGGTGCTTGGTGCGCAAACTCCCGAATCTTCCGTTCGGGTCCTCGGAGTTTCATGGCTTCATGCTTCGGTCCTCGGGTCATTTGGAGTCATGTTCACTTCGTGTCTTGACTTGTGCCGGGCTTCGTGATCTTCTCGTAAAGTGCTTGATGAACTCTTCCCGGAAGTCCTCATTTAGGCGCTTAAATCCTGCATAAACAACATACTCCAAAAACCACATGCAAGTGTGAACTTGTTACATCATTAGTATGCCTAGTGGCGGGTTAGTTATAATTCAAAGTTCAAACCAAAGTGTAACAAGTGCTCTTGGTTGATGGAAATCGACCGTCAACATACCCCCACACTTAAACATTGCTCATCCTCGAGTAAGCCTTTAAGGGATATCAGTGTTGCCCTTTAATGTTCATACCCTGCATTTGTTCATACATGAGAAAACATAATGCTCTCCAAGTTTATATTTGTTAAAGTTCCATACTGTAGCTAGCTTTCATCTTTATGGAGGGTAGATATTATTTAAGCTCTTCTCACAAGTAATTAATCATGCCCTCAAATTTTGAAACAAATCTCAGAAATTTTGAAAATAAAGAGTGGGATGAAGGAAAATTGCTTTACCAAGATCAATAATAGACCTACTTGCATCTTGCTCATGAAGTCTCATCTCTTCTTGTCTCTCAAGCCTACTTGTTCTACTCCTTTCCTCTCTCAAATATTTGATGGAAGGCTTTATATGGACCTATGTGAAAGTTTAGTCCTACCAAGATGTTATAGTCGAGATATTATCAAAATAAGACAAGCTTCTCATGGACTTACCGAGACTCGTCAAAAAGGTCATTGGAAAAATAATGTTACAAGGAGGGGGGGGGAGAAAATTACATACACTTTGAGATAGGTGGACATGTGCAAATGGCAAAAAGTGATCCCGAGGCACAAACGAAGTCCTCGTTATCAGATTGCACATGGTTGGAAAGGTGAGTATGGGTCTTGATCTTGAATCCTCTTGAAAACTCAAAAAACACTAAGCATAGTTAGAGAACCGGGGAGCTTTATTTTATATTATATTTTTTCTTCTTTCTTTCTTTTTCTCATCATACTTTTTCTTCTTTATCATTTTTTCATCTTTTTTTTCTTTCATCATACTTTTTTCTTTTTTTATTTGCTCCCCTTGAACTCTAGACTATACTAGCACTTCCTTGGCAACCCCCCCCCATGCTTAGACGTTTGCTCGTCCTTGGGCAAAAGAGGTGATAAATATGCCAAGGTAGAAATTGAAGTTCTCATATTTTCTTAGAGAGAGATACTCAAAAATCTTCTAGGGATTTGATGCACCTTCCTTGTAATCTTCCTCAAAATATTCATCCATACTCAAAGTTTTAGATTGTGGTCAAGGAGGTATACACAAAAAGATATTTTGGGTTTGTGGGTGGATATCCGGCGAGGTTTGCAAAATTCCCGATGTGGGAACTCACAATGCACGGATAAAAAAGGCTAGCATAAAGATAGATATGCAAAAACGAAATGACTAGCTTCTTAGTCTCGAGCCAGAGAAATCAAGTCTTGAATTAATGCACCCAAAAATAAATCTTGTAAACAACTTTTAAGAATAAAAATGGATCTTTGATTCATTCAAAATTGAGAGCAACGAAAAACAACTATGGGAATTAAGTTATCATAACCTCCACAAAAGATTAGGCTAGCATTAAATTAAATTTCAGATCATATTAAAGAGAGCACTAGCTTAATCATATATAAACCAAGCACAAGAATGATCAAAGTGGCAACGATCATCATATATCCATAAGCAAGAGCATACGAGATATCATCATGTTGAGCACAAGGTAACGGTGATTATTATTGAAAACAAAACAAACCTAGGTTGTACTCCTAGTAGCCATGTTATTCTATAGAAAGATATACAAAGGTTGCATCTAAGGTTGTGGAAAGCATAAACATATGTGTAGACATATAGAAAGACAAGGACAAAAGAGGGTTGAGGAACTGTTACCGTCCTTTGATGCTTGAAGTGTAGCACGGCCTTCCCCATGCTTGAGCATTGTACTTAACATGGAAGAAGAAAATTGTCATCTCGTGGCAACCGTGATCCTTGTACTCCATGCGGTCTTCTCATGTCCACCAAATCCTCCCCCATGCTTAGCATGTAGCTAGGCATGGAAGATGATGAACCATCTTGAAGTCCTACCTCTATGTGTGGATCGTCATACTCTTCACTTTGTCTTGATTGTCCTCCAACGCCCACCCTTTGTCACAAGCCTCCGTCCCAATCATTTCCTATACCATCTTCACCTCTTTCCATGTTGTCCCTCATTGCTGGTTCATCTTCCATGAATTTTTCTTATACTTCCAGAACAGAACATGTACTGAACTGTTGCTCCATTGCAAAGTTCTTGAAATTATCTTTCCAATGAGTGGTCATTCATCCCAATCGGACTTCGGACAAAGGAGTTGTGCCCTTTTTACTCTGTGAGTGCAAGCTGTCACGGGCTGATTTCAGAACGTGTGACACCCAAAGATTTGGTTGTAACTCCTTGCACGGGTCTCCTAAAATGTTGAATCTTGATGCGTTGGAAAGAAGACTTAGTGGAGCTCCTGAATATCCAATTTTCTTTTGTACATCTCTGAACATGTGCTTAATCTTGATGAAGACAGCGGTGTTTCTTTTGGAATTTTGGAGGTGTTGACAATCTTGATTTCAACTTTTTATCACAAACTCATGGGAGTGATTCGTCATGCCTGCAAAACAACTCTAAAGCACAAAGTACCCCCGAGGTGACGGTCGGGAATACTCACTCTATCCCAACAAACCAAAGACACCCCCCTAAGATCTTAACTTGTGACATAGTTAATCTAGTGAAAGAAAAATTAAAACCTAATGGGTGTACGTGTGTGCAAGCGTGTATGCAAATGATAGGATGGTATAAAAACAAAATAATGTTTACACCAAATTCTAAGCTCCATGCTTACAAAGTGGTTGCCAAACTTTTCCATTGTCATAAAGATTCATTAACCAAGGTCAAAACACCATGCTTATCCCAAGATTAACAATTCCTTATAGTGTAAGATAAGTAGGGCGCTTTGCAAAGTTTATAAACCAACCAATGCAACATGATAGCAAGGTATATAAAACTGAATGATGGGGGTCTCCAATCATGTCTAAACACCATGTTTACACAAGATTGCAAAAAAGGAAAAATGCCCTTAAGAAGCATTATCATAAACATAAAAGCATTCATCATAAAGTTTCACGAAAGACCAAGCCAACATAAAGTGAATGATGACAATGAGGGGGATACAAAAATGCAAATGCAAAGAGTTAGCGCAAACAAATTTTAGAAAGGGTTGAAAAGATCAAACAACCAAACTAACAAGGTTTTGAGGGTAGGTTATGGGTATCCTATATTTTTGGCTCAAATAAGAATTTTAAAGAGAGGGAGTCAAGAATAGAAATTCTATCTAAGGTGGTGTTAAGGGTCTTTTTATGAAAAACAAACCTATGGTTTTAGGAAGGCTAAAGGTGTGAAAGATTTTCTCATAGGAGGGCTAGTTAAAGTTTTTAGTTAGAACAAGGGATAGAGGTGGGCTTGGCTAAGTCAACCCTACCGCAAAGCAAGTCCAAGATTTGCAAAGTGTGAAACAAACATATGCAACCATAACCACAATTTAATATTGGTAAACAAAGAAAGTTGTGAAAAAGTAGCATAAGTTTCTTGCTCAGCGCTAAACTCTCATTAGGCAAAGGTTCATTAGGTATGTAATCAATAAAGTTAAAGAACAACATAGCCACTTTATCAATCTCAAGAAGTTCTAGCCTATCAAGGGTGCAAGGCATAGAATCAAAACATACTATTGGGTAAGAACATGAATCAAAAGAAAGATATCATCTCCAAAAGTACTTTGAAAGTTTAATGTGTACCTTAGCCTTCGAGCTTTTCATTGTGAGTGATCCTCCGGAGTTGAAAGCGAACAATCCTTGATGATGGAAGGTGGCTCGCGTAGACTTTTTCTCAAATCCTCCCTTCGTGCCACATGTCGTCAAGGTTGCTCTGTGTAGGATCACTCCTCTTCTTCATTTGTGGGGCTTCACACATGTCTTAAATGTATTCATGTAGTTCCATGATCCTTCGTGTGAGAGCCCAAAATATCTGCGCCATTGGATGTTGTCTTATGTGTGTGGTCCATTGTGGTCTTCTTCAAACATCTCCTTGCGTCGGATGTCGCCAACTTGTGTCTTCATTTGCCAATGATCCAGGGGTCTTTGTTTTGTTCCAAGCCTCTGAATTTCTTCATGAGTGGTCTAATGGAAGCATTCCCCTAGCTCCTCTTCGTTGTTGTCGTCCTCATCTTCACTCTCTTGTTCTCATCGTGTTGCTGCTGCCTCTTCTTCGTGGATTTTCCCCTGTATACATAATAGAACATATACCAAAATATAATTCTATTGAAGGGTTTATGAAATTAGCTTTCCAACAGGTACTCATCCATCCTAATCGGAGTCCAAATGAGGGAGTTATGGCTGTTTCACTTCAGCTTTGTTTGCTGTCCAGAAATTTTTAGGACGTGCAATCATCGGTGATTCGGTCATATCCGCTTGTAGGAACCTCCGATCGATTTGATTCTTGACTTGTTGGAAGCGTAACTTCGTGGGGCTTCTAAATATCCAAAGATATGATGTTGTTCTTCCCATGGGGCTATGCAAAAATTGATGCGAACAGAAACTTCCAAGATGTTGAAGAGCTTGATCTTGTGATCTCGGGGGTATCGATTGCTTCCAATACCTATTGCCTGATCAAACAAATCTCCACAAAATATTAGTCTTAAAATTTTAATTGACACGTTGACTTACCTTGTTCACGTGCTCTTGTGTAGGGTGTGGGCTCGATAGCGGATGATGGACCACTAACAAAAGTTAGCACCTACCACTAAAGAGCGAATCTTGATGTTACAACCATCTTGTTGGGGTGTGTATGTAGAGAACTCATCGAACGTCTTGTGTCTAGGTTTTCACCTGCTTTCAAGGACACAAACAAGAAAACAAGCGTATATGCAATAATAAAAATTAGGGTTAGTAAAATAGAAAGGTAGATCACCCTAGGTTTCGAGTTGCCGATCCCCGGCAACGGCACCAGAAAAAGGGCTTGTTGACGGTTCAAAACCGTGTTGAAGTTCACCGCAAGCGTACAGGTGACTTGGTGCCTTTTTACCAAGGAGGGTCCCCCAAGGATTGTCAATCCAAGGATCGGAAGCAAACTGCTAAGGATCTCTACCTTATCTAGCTACAACATAAAGCATTGATTGCATACAAAGGATACACCTTGATAGATATGAGTTATGGCACAAGGTTGATTACATCCATGAACACTGGATAGGGCAAAGCTCCACCGAAGGGGGGGTAGCTTGGCCTATTGTCTTCTAGTTGTAGCTCCGGCAAACGAGCAACAAATCAAACATCTCATCTACTAGCATCCTTAAACTCCTACCTCCGGCCTACCTCCCGGAAACATCCGCTCTTTTGGGAGAAATCACCCTGTCACGATGCTCCCTTAATGAAGTGGGGGATCTAGGGGCACGCTCAAACACGAACATGTCTACGAATCATGAAGGGTCGACATGCTAAACCTAATCACCACGATTACATAGAGCATGCTATATAGCCTAACCGACGCATTAGACTAGGGATCAAACATATTCACGATAGGTAAAAAGTATAAACGGAGACATGGAATCGCTAGAAGATAGAGTGACAAGATTGTAATTGCTCACATAATAATAGATGCGTTTGGATCACCACCACCGAGTACATACCATTGATGACCTCAACTAGCTCTGGAACTCCACCATGGCACAACCACGCAGGGTGGCCATGGCGGCTAGGGTTGGCCTAGGCCATCCCCTAGACAACTTCGAGGACTCCGCCGCCGTCGTCTCCCTTCGGTGCTCACTTCTAGGTTTCGCCGAGTTCTGGTGATTGGATGTGGCGGCCGTCGGAGGCAGGGGATATAAATGAGCTGAGGAGCGTGTAGGTCAAAGGGCGTCACGAACCAGGCCCGAAACACCGTAGGCCGGTCGGCATGGGCCGGCCAGCCCAGGCCCTTTTCGGCCCGGTTCGGGCCCATCTTCCTCCACGATGCTTCTTGCACTTTCTTGAATATTTGCCGAAGTGCATGTGGGTCCTTGACGTCGTTTTCCCCGCGGTTTAGATAAGGGTGCTTGGCGCGCAAACTCCCGCATCTTCCGTTCGGGTCGTCAGAGTTTCACGACTTCATGCTTCGGTCCTCGGGTCATTTGGAGTCATGTTCACTTCGTGTCTTGACTTGTGCCAAGCTTCATGATCTTCTCATAAAGTGCTTAATGAACTCTTCCCAGAAGTCCTCATTTAGGCGCTTAAATCCTGCGTAAACAACATACTCCAAAAACCACATGCAAGTGTGAACTTGTTACATCATTAGTATGCCTAGTGGCGGGTTAGTTACAATTCAAAGCTCAAACCAAAGTGTAACAAGTGCTCTTGGTTGACGGAAATCGACCGTCAACACAAACCAAGTCCAGCCTTCCTTAGACTCGGCCTCAATCACACTATAAGCCACTAGAAAAAGCCAATTATGACCATCGACTGCAACAACTGCTACCAACTGACCTCTAGACCTTCCTGTCAAATCTGTGGCATCCATGGCAATGTACGGTCTACATCCTTGCAAAAATCCATTAATGCGCGGTTTGAGAGCAACAAAGAACCCGCTGAAACATAAGTTACCATTGTCATCTTTTTCAATGTCTAGCTCAACAATTCTTCCAGGTACAATCTTAATATTTTCCTGTCTTTTTTCATGATCTTAAAGGCATGATCGTTCAAGATTGCATGATGGGTGACTGCAAATTTACACTAATCCACATCTAGGACTACCACATATACACCAATAATTGGATCATCAACATCATAAGAAAAGGGAGGAGGATCATATTCTTCTTCATCATCAACTACTTCACCATCAGGATCAAACTCTGAATCAGAGCAATCATCATTAGAGTCAGTTGAAGCAGCCAAGTCACTATCGTAGCTGCTATCACTTGGCGCCACAAGTGAATCAATGTCAGAATACATGCCTTCCTCATCAACTCCTACACCCTCACCATCATTTGGCTCTTTTCTTTTTGATTTTGGTGCCTCTTTTTTTGTTGGTTGTGGATGTGGTTATCTCATTTGTTGGTGGCTCAATGGTGGATGGTTCAAGTAGAGTTGTTTTGTTCCTAACAGAAGGGTGAAACCTACATTTCGTTGGTGAACACTGCAATGGGACCTCAAAATCATTTATCTGGGCATTGATATGAATTACTCCCCTATCTAGATTAAGTTGAAACCACTCACACATGCTCTCATCTGACTTTATCTCCATAGAACCACTATCCAACTCACACCACAAAGAAATGTACTACTTTGAACCCCACATATAGTGCTCGTCTATGAAATCAACCAACTGCATCAAACCATAGTTATCCATGTCAACCATTTGAGTTGACAGAGTTTTACCCTACCTCCATGACTTTGGTCCTCCATCAGGTAGACTGAAGAAGGACCGAACAGTAATGACAACATTCAAATCCATGTGATTTGACCTACAAATCACAACAAGGTCAGCTAAGTCACCTTAAATGTCGAAGCTAATTCGTCCACCAAGACAAATTGAAATCCAATCGGACTCCAATCACATCAACGGAATGTAGGTAACTGACCTTGAACCCGGCCGCTTGCTCGTGCGCTTGATCATTGTAGCATGTGCCAGCCGCACACCTGGCGGCACCGCGTTCCCTCCGCGCTGCGCGTTCCCTCCGAGCCTAGCAAGGCCGGCCATGTGACCTCGTGGGGCCGCGTGCCTGCCCCTCATGTTGCCGCCGCCACACGCACACGCAGCCCCTCGCGTCGCCGCCGTTAGACAGGGGCGTCAGGTGGATTAACTGTGAGGAGTAAGAAGGGATAAGGGGCATTTGAGCCTTTCTTCATATTACCAAGGGTTTCTTTTTTGTTTCATTTATTCCAGAGTTAACGGATTGAGCGAGAAGTAGGGGTAAACGGAAGCTTCGTTTTCACAAAGTGGGGGTAAAAATGCAATGTCGAAGAAAGCTGGGGTAAAATCACAATTAGCATTCAAAGTAGGGGCAAGAACGCAGTAGCCCCTTATATAATTTTCCTACATATAAATCAGAATATAGTGTACATACACACAAAGCATATATACTACTAAGCAATTAAATAGGGCAATAGTAATAAACTTGCCAATGCCATCATGGATTTATGTAGAAGAAGCACACAGTTTAGTTTTCTCATACTATATTTTATTTCTAATGTTGAAACCATTTCCCAAGCATAGTTTCAAATCATCCCTTACGGATATGAATATCTATGCATATACATATGAGTTCCAAGGCACATTTGGAACCGATAAATAAGGTAGCCTTAAATGGATAACTCATGAATCCAACTTAGAAAAAAAGAAGTAATCAATTAGTTAGACTATAAAAAATATATATATACAGATATACCACTTATAAATGAATTACTAACTAATAAAAACTTTGGAAGTAGACACTACAATATTGTTAGTAGTTTTTTACTTTGAAAATCAAACTTCCATGCGTAGAGAATTCAAATTCCCATTTTCAACATTTTTTTGGAGGGGATTTTAAAACAAAAATAAAAGTTTGAACTAGGTTAACAAGAGAAAAACATAAAATGAAAATAACTGTATTGGTAGTAGGAAGGACAATGCATGGGTAGGACACCATAAGAGGACCAGAGGAGTTACTAGTAGAATGGATGTGGCTTGTGAGTTGGTTCAAATATTTGGATGCATGTGTGGGCTGCTTCACAACGTTAAGAGCTTAGGTTTAATGACATTGATCATGCTAGCTAATGAGAACTATATCCATTTTCCAAGCAACACAACCCATATTTTCATTCATATTAGCATTAGTATATCTTGTAGTCGTGTTCACAAATGAAAGGGAAATGATGATTTCTTTTCAATATTTAAGTCTTGTAGTTACAAGATAACACATTAAATATTTTTTGGAAGTGTCAATAATAAAATAGCCAATATTTATTTTGGATGTATCAAAATCCACAAGACAATTGAAAGTATATTTCTTTAGGAATTATTGTATATAAATATTCGATATATAGATATATTAGGTAGTGTGGAAGCATGGCTGCACATAGCACATACATAGCAATCATTATCAAATATATGGCAATAACAGACTTTTTTAGGAAACTTGAGGGTTGCCCCCTAATGATTATATATATTTAAGTTTTAACAAAAGATAAAAAATACAAAGCCCAGCTCAGGACACAAAGAAGGAAATAAAAAAATTAAGCCTAAAATTACAGGGCAGATTGTATCCATGAAGACATTTGGAACTGATTGATAACTTTTGCTCTAAGTATAACCCAGGCAAACTCAATTATGAAACAATCTTTAACTGAAGTTAGGCTTGGTTGAATTCCTTTGAATATCATATCATTTCTCTCCATCCAAATGCACCAACACATAATAATAATAATAATAATAATAATAATAATAATAATAATAATAATGTCCAAAGAAAAAGCCACATTCAACTGATGTATGAAATTCGTCAGGGTCTCCATTGGATCACCAGGTTGCACTTGGACATTAATTAGGTTCCACCATGATTCTGAAAATGGACAATCAAGGAAGAGATGTATCAATGTCTCCTCAACCTGAGCATGGCAGAGTACACAATCATATGATGGAAGATCCATGTTTCTCCTTCTTAGGATGTTTCTTGTACTAAGTCTGTCTTTTAAAAGTAGCCAAAAGAAGACCTCGTGCTTCATCTGAACAGATGTTTTCCAAAGGCATCTGAATATTGGGTGGGCAAATCTGGGACTGATTAAGTGCTTGTATGCTTTAGAGGAAGAAAACCAAGGAGAACCCCACATTATGTCCATGTCACTGTCTTCAGTATCTGGCAAAGATTCTAGTAACTGAGCTAACTGTAACAGTTGTGCATAAGCTTCAGATGACAATGGTAAATGCAAAATTACATTTAAGTTTAAGATGTTTTTGGCCTTATGAATGCTTAAATTCTTTTGCTTGGCAAAGGAAAAAAAGCTCAGGCATAATTTGACTCTTGACAGTTCCAGCCCACAAGTCAGACCAAAGGAAGCATGTATCTCCTAAAAACACATTGACAAAGGCCACTCCTTTGTAAGAAACCAGGAGCTTGAGATTGTTTCTCCACTAGAAAGAACCCTTCTTTATGTGGCTGGGCAACTTTCCATTTGCATAAAATTTCTCCCATACCAATTGCACCCATGGTATATATGCCTTGTTGAAGAACTTATGGAGATTCTTGAGCAGCAAAGCATTATCGTGTGTATGTAGTTGGATGAACCCAAGTCCTCCCTATTTTTTTGGGAGGCATACCATTTCCCAAGCAGCTTTGGGTGGTGTTTTGTAGTTATATCTGATCCTCCCCATAAACAATGCTTTCTATATTTATCAATCTGCTTGATCACTGTCCTCTGTAATTTAAAAGTACAAATGTAAAAGGTTGGAAGGGAAGAAAAGACAGCATTGGTCATCTGTAGGCTTCTAGCCTGAGAAAGAAAGTTGGATGTGCTAATGTGCCTTCTTTCACACCTTGAAACTAGAGGGAGGAATTCCTCTACTTTTGGCTTTGTAAGTCCCGAGGCCAGACCCAAATAAGTGAAAGGCAGAGAGCCAACCGAGCATCCAAAAGTTTGAGCCAACATGGATATCCTTGGTTCATCAATGTTAACTGTGATCATCAGAGATTTGGAATAATTCACCCTAAGTCCTGTTGATCCTGCAAAAGTCTGCAACAAGATTTTCAAGAAGAATAGTTGCCTGGGGCAACCTTCCATCACAATTAGAGTGTCATCCGCATATTGAATGATTGGGAATCAGCATTTGATTGTAAGGGAACTGGAAGTTTCAGCAAATCAAGATTCTTAGCCCTGTTTAAAAGTGATTGTAAGAGGTCTGTAGCTAGAACAAATAGCAAAGGAGATAAAGGATCCCCTTGTTGTACTCTCCTTCTGCAATGGAATGTCTTGCCTGGGACACCATTTAGCAGCACTGAAGATGTTCCTGAGTTAAAAAATTGACCCATCCAATTTAGCCAAGTATCATCAAAGCCTTTATGTCACATAATTTGTAGCATTGCTTGGTGCTCAATTTTATCAAGCTTTTTCAAAATCCAATTTAAGAATGATTATCTCCTTTCGAGACTGGTGACAGATGTGGAAATATTCAAATGACCAAGCCAAACAAGAGTTTATTGTTCTAGATTGTATGAAACCATATTGATTTTTGTGAATGAGCTGCATGATTTTTCTTTGGAGTCTGTTGGTCAGAAGTTTTGTTAAGATCTTGATGGAGGTATTCAACAAAGAGATAGGCCTATAGTCTGAAACTTTTCTAGGTCCATCCACTTTAGGGATCAGAGTGATGTGAGAACCATTGATGCTCTGCAAACATACCTGACTAGTTTGAAATGCTTCACATAGCTCATAGAAATCCTGCTTGATGATTGGCCAATATTTCTTAACAAAGTCTGTGTTAAAACCATCTGGACCTAGAGATTTGTCATAGAAATCCTGCTTGATGATTATACCTAGAGGGAATATCTGCAGATTTGAGAATTACTAGCTTGAGCATGAACACTTCATGGATGTGGTAACACATGGTTTAGATTCTACTCACCTTGAAGTATTTTTAGGAATTTTTCTTTCATCTTTCAATTTTTTGAATTCAAATTTGAAAATTTTTGGTCGGTTGGATACCGGCCGGTACCACAACCGGTCCGGACCGGTAACAGCGGTAACCATGGGAACCAGACTGGTAGCGGTCCGTAAAAAACCTACTCTCGCCTGCTCCCAATCCACATATAATCGACACCCTAGTGATACCTTCCTACACATATCCATTTTATCTCTTGTTTCTTTTTCCATAGTGAGGTACCCGAGTGGATCGATGACAGCCTCGCATGACGATGGCAGCAAATACACACACCGCGGATGGTAGCACTCCTATTCTGAAATCAACACTCAACACAGCCGATTATGGCCATGGAGATCTTCAAAGCATTGCGGTAATTTCAATGGGAGCAATTCATTCATATACATGGAGGCTGGCAAGCTGCTATGATTTAATCTATACTATAAAGAACGAGAGAATTGGTATCATTTGTTACCAAGATTAGGTCCACCGTCCCCCTCACAGAGTGGCCCACATGTCAAGTGTAGCCCCACCTAAGAGACCAAAAACTGAGGACCAAAGGACGGGGGAGAGTCATTCCCACATTGAAAATCACTCCCCGCCCTGTTTTTTTTTTGTTACCGCGAGCTTTTCTACCCATTTTGTACTTGTCGGTCCCACATTTTGCCGGACCCACCGACGTGGATTAGGAAATAGCAACACGCAATCTTGTGGTTGGGCACTAATTACGGCCGACATGTTTCCTTTTTTTCCTTGTATAAAACACATATCAAACAATCCCGACCCTTTTCTTTCCTTGTAAATCTCGGTGCCCACGTAATGAGTTTTGGTATAGCGCTCAACGCCCACGTAATGAGTTTTGGTATGGCGCTCATATGACAGTCAAACATTCCCTTTCGTCAATCACATAGAAATTGAAACGAACCGGGTTTCCAAAGAAGGGAACCCGATCCTGCACCTCTGTGATAATCCCAGGAGGCTATCACGTGCAAATCCCTGTCTCAGATAGTAAAGAAAAACCGTACAACAGAAGGAAATACATGAAGGTCCACATAATAATATAATAATTAAGCATCTGAGTACATCATTTCGGCACATGCCGGGTACAAGTCCAACGGGACTGAATCAAACAGAGTAAACATCTACGCAACGGCTCTCATGTAGCGAAGTAGACTCCATATCCGCAGGCAACTCGAGTGTAGGGCAAGCCTCAGTCCTCCCACTCGTCGTGCTCAAAGTCGTAGTCCGGCTCCTGGTCAGAAAACCCATCATCTACTCGATAAGCGAGTAGGTCATGTCAGCTTCCCAACAAAGAGCATAAGCAAAAGAGAATAATTCTAATATGCATGGGTAATCCTATTTATGGCTGTAGAAGGTTGTGCAAGCAGCGGTAGCAACATCAAGGTAAGCAGAATAGCCGAGAGGTCTCCATCTCCGAGGAGATCCACACCTCCGAGGTCAACGCCTCTGGGGTCAACACCCCAACAAGGAAAGAAACACCAAGCACTGGATCTCATCCAAGATACAGCATCCCACTCTCATCTGCGACGTGGGGTCACCAACTCCTACCCCCACGTCTCAACGGTACGAAGCCGGGCTCACAAACACACAGGGGAGAGAAAGCAGCACAAGAAGAGACTAGCCAGAGTAACAGACCCGTGGGCTGTCCATACCAGTGGACACGGACTATAGCTATGGGTTTAACACTCTGCAGAGGTTGTACAACTGGACCCGCCGGATAAGGCAGAAACGGATGCCTCCGATCCACATCCCTACCTAACGACCGGAGACCTAGCAGTGGGTGGCACTCTCCTGCCTCTCCAAGCTTGACTCATCCTGAACTGGGGCACAAAACTTGCCAGCAGGGCCTCGGAGCTGTGAGACCATCCCCGGAGAAGCCGGGGTGACGTCTACTCGGGGGGTATAACCCGTCCCCCTCACACGACCACACCAGTCCGCCAACAAGCTGAGCACCAACTACCAACTAGTTCTCGGATCGAACCCCGCTCATACGTGAGCGAACGGTTTGTACGAAAATAGCCCAAAGATCATGGTTAAACTGTCGATCGGTCCTTAATTGCAAGAGCGAGCACTCACCAACTCCAACCGTCCGACACACCGCTAGGGCGGGAGGCCAGGTCGCATCTCCCCTAGACAGGCGTTCACAAGTAACCAAAGCGGCTCGCTCCCGCGGTAACACGTCAAGGATACACACTCACCCAAAACACACGCAAGAGTTCCAAGGTATCCCAACCTCGGTCCAAACCTGAGATCCATCCATAACTAAGGGTAAAATATATAGATGAATAAAGTCGGGAACTAGCTAGGGGTTGGTAGCTAGTTCCAAAAGTAGGTATTCCAAGGACAAGATAAATAATTACAAGGCATGGCTAATCAATTGTCTATGCCATTTAAAAACATGTATAAAAATAATTAAGCACTAGCAACTAAAGCATGCGTAGGATCTAAATGGTTGGGAGTGACATGACACCTGGCTGGTGTCCGTAGTCCTGGTCTAGGTTGAAGTCAGGGTCGTAGGCCTCCTCCGGGTCGTAGCTCTGGTCTGAACAGCACGAGATACGAGACGCTAAATTACCGGCAATCAACTAAGCATAAATCCAAAGAAACCCAATTTTAAAAGATCCAAACAGAACCAAACTACCTACAAACAGCACCGTCTCATTTTTAGAAAAATATAGAAACTGGTTTCATATTTTTCGGAGTTATAAATATTTAGTTATGAATTTTCAAAGTTTATAGGATTTATAAATTAATTTCCAAATTTATTTATAAAACAGAAAAGGATTTTTTATTTTGAAAATATGTGATGACGTCAGCATGACGTCAGCCACTGGGTTAGTGGACCGTTATTGGGCGGAATGGGTTAGTGGGCTGGATACGGCCCAATGGACTCGGCCCAAAGAGCCCAATAAGCTTAGTCCACTGGACCTCCCTGAAGCTAATTTCAGAGTTCACAGAAATAAAAGAAAGGGGGCCGTTTGGGCTTCAGCGGCCTGGTTGGCCCATTACCTCCAAGAGTATGCACTGGAATAGTCTGGTACAGGCCCTTGGAGTTTACTGGGGCGCAGGGCATCCCCTTGCCGCCCACGCATGACTCGGCGCGCGCCGGCACAGAGGCGCGGCGGCGACGGCGAGTGGCGCCCGGCGGCGTCGGTGGTTCCGGTGAGCAAGCAAGCAAACGTTAGCGCTCCCTAGGGTCACGCAGCTACTCCGGCGCGGCCTTGGCTCTGGGGTGGAGCTCCTTGGCCGGCGCAGCGCGGCGGCGCTCTCGGCGCGACACGGAGGCGACGCGGCGGTTGGCACGGCAACAAGCGCGAAGCGCAAAAGCAAACCGGTGCGCACTTCAGTGGATACGTCTGCGCGGCTCGGCCAGCACCTGGGTGCGCTTGGCGAGACATGCGTTCGAGCACAGGCAAGGCCTGGATGCGGCACAGCTGGTTGACGCGCGAGCGGGTCCCGGCGAGCTGAGACTGCAGCGCGGCGGTGACAGCGGCAACGAGCCCACACGGCGCGGTGGCGATGCTCATGGGAGCGAGCGATTCGGCACACGCGCCCATACGTACACGAGCGCGGCGGCGGGGTTAGTGCACATGCACGTACATGCGCACGGCGCGGAGGCGACCGGCGGTGACATGGCGGCGACGGCGCGGCGCGCATGAGCCTGCGCTGGGGTGCGCCGGGGTCAGGTGCGCCTGCGCACACGCATGCATCGAAAGCGGCTACGGCTCTCGCTCGCGCACACGCACAGCACGGCGGTGCTCTTGGCGCGGCGCGGCGGAGGCGGCGGTGGCGAGTTAGTGGCCGGAGGCCTGCCTGCACGTGCTGGGGTGCACGGCGGCGACATAGGTAGGGGATCCTGCAGAAAAGACAGCGGCGCGAAGGCCGGACAGGGGCTGACTCAACGAGCTCGGAGCTCTGCGCACGGCGCGGCGGCCGGCGCGGCGTGGCGCAGGGGCACGCTCCCGTTCAAGGCGAAGGGAAGAAGCAAAGGGCGGATCGCTGGCTCACCGCGAGGCGAAGATGTAGGCGTAGCAGTGGAGTCCGCGGCGTTGAAGATCACGGCGGCGCGGCGAGGTGAAGGCGATGGTGCGGCGTGCTCCTCTGCTCCGGTTCCTGCGCGCTCGTGGACGGCCTCCTTCCCGACTCGTCCGGCTCCGGCTTCGCTTGCTCCGGCTCCAGCAGGACGGCGCGGTGGTGGTGCACCTCCAACTTCTCCTCTCCCCCTCCTCTCCTCCTCCTTCCCCTCCTCTCTTCACACGGCGGCGGAACAGAGAATTGGGGGAAGAATCCCCAAGTGGCGACGGGCCAAGAGGGACTTGGCCTCGGGGGTTTTGATGCGCGCGGAGGTCAAGGGGTTCGGGAGACCGCGTGGGGCAGGGCTGTCCCCTCCCTAGCTTGGCGGCGAAGGCGTGCCACGGCACGGCGCTGCAAAGCTTGGAGCGGGGGAAGAGGCGATGGCAAAGAAGTGATTAGAGGGCGCTGGGAGTGTGGGGTCCGCATGGGCGTGCGTGCGGGCCCTCGGCGTGCGTGCCAGCGCAGCAGGGCGGTGCGGTCTGGCGCCTAGGCGCGGGGTGGTGCGGCGCGGCGCGGCGAAGAGGTGCGGCGCGGCGAAGGTGGAAGAAGAGCAGTGCCGGGTGCGAAGCTAGGCTGGGTTGGGCCGGTTGACGGGCCGGTCGAAGCTCCGGGGGTTAAGGTGATCACGGGCTGGGAGTTAGGGGTGCACAAACAGACTCAGAGGAGGTTAGCTGGCCCAAGTTAGTATAGGGTTTTTGAAATTAGTTTTGAATTAGGTTTAAACAATGGATTTGAATTTGAATTTATTCAAATTCTAAACACAATCAATTAAATCCAAATAAAATCCATAAGACCCAAATCACCAACTTTACCATAATTTGAATTTATATTTTTATATTTTTGGTTTTATTTAAATAGGATTAAGGGAAGAGGCTAGAAAGGGTTTAAATTAAGGTGACACATCATCAATAAATAAAAGTTCAAATTGCCTCACATTTGCATAATTCAGATTTCAGGGATGTTACAGAAATCACCCTCACGTGTTTCCTTTGTGCACCAATCATGTCATTTAATTTTCCATTTATACACCACAACACCAATCACGCAATCAGTCATGATGACCTCTTTCCTTCTCTGCTTTGCTCTCTCCCCTCCCTCCCCTCCCCATCCATAAGCATTGCTCTCTACTCTAATCGGCAAATCCATAGATCCCCACGCAAGCGAAGCAAGGACCTAGCCAGCAACACTAAGGTAGCAGACAGGCCCTCGTCGTCGCAAACCGAGGAGGCGGAGGCCCATGGTGCCCGAGAAGCACACCCCACCCAGGGACCATGACGAGGAGGAGCAGGACAGTGTCCACACGGCGGCGCCCCCCTCCCCTGACAGCGAGGCTGGTCAAGAGCAGCGGGGCACCGAGGCTTCTCCTCGAGGACGCAGACAACGGGGAGTGCGGCAATAGGGAGGCCATGTCGCCCCCCTACCGGAGCCCTCTAGGAACATAACGCTCTACCTTCCTCTGATCTCTGCTTGTGTCTCCTATGTTCGATAGCTTGAACATGGTCGTGCAACCTTGGCGACTGGTGTTAGTCTTCATGTTTCGTACCCTAGCATAGGAGACGCGACGGCTCCAGCTAGTGGATATGTGCGGCAGCGGCATGCAGGATACGCACAGCGGTGGCCCATTGCTCACGAGAGAGGCATGGCGACGACCCCATCCTCGGGTAAATAAGTCCCGCTGCCAATTCGCATTTACCTAATGTGGTCGGTGGTACATCATCAACCTTCCAGGCATTGTCATCCTCTCGCTTGTGAGGGTAGTCGTGCATAAATCTAAATAAGGTTCTTGTTTTTTTCTGTGTAGATCCAGATCAAATATGTTTTCTATGGTAATTATGAAGAGTAGCATTTCATTGCTTCGTAGTCAAGTTCCGAGTCAGCAATGCTGTTACAGATGACCATGGAATGCTTCTTGACGCAATTTTCAGACCGAATCAAAATTAAAATCCATGTTTGTACGAGGAGCTAATGCATAGTGTATTGGAGAAACATCATTCTATGGCTTCATAACATTCTTTTTTTTTCTCCGACAGTGCCTACAATGTTATTAGCTTTTATGCATTAGGTTGTTAAGTGGACGGAAAGACGACGTGGTGGAGGCATGCACAGGAAATGGAAGTCTCAAGGAAAAAGAAAGAGCACAACTACAACCAGCTGCTCCTTCTTTAATGTGAAAAATACAGGTGCTTGAATTGATCTTATAGCTGCTATTTGTTTTCCATTCCTGGAAAATATTTCACAATGATGTTACGTTTAATTATTTGTGTTTTTTTTTTGTTTCAAAGGATGACGAGGAGCTCTTTGCTGCTGATAGTACGCAATTCTCCTTCTCAAAGCTGATATTTTCTTGTTCAATCACGTAGAGTCCATTATTGTTTAGTACAGGTTCAATCCTAAATTTATGATTAGATGGTTCATTCCTATTCTTCTAAGATCGGGTCCTTTTGTACTCTTGTACTGTGAGGTCAGTCTGATATTTCCTTTTATATTGCTGATTTTTTTTCTCAAGAGTGTATTCCTCTTTTCTATATTATCAGTGGTTAGTCCAAATGCTTTTTTAGTAGTGGCTGTGCATTCAGGTTGGTTATGTGCAACAAAGCTTCCAATAAAATATATGATGTTGATAGTATGTATACTATAAAAAGCGAGAAGATTGATGTCAATTCTCACTTAGAGTTGTGCAGCAAAGCTTTTAAAAACCATGAACTTTATAAGTTTGAACATTGGAGAATAGGTGTTCAAAAACCATGGAATTTACAACCATCATTCATTATTTAGTAATAGCCTCACATTTCAGAGTGTGTTTGTTCTAAATGTTGGCTGCTAATCTTTTTAACTGATTAGCTAGCTTTTATGATTTGAAGGGACTGTTGACAGAAGGATTTTCTGGATCCCTTTGTTGGGTGTCCCTATTGTTGTCACGTTGTGGGTGCTGGCATTTCTTGGCTCATTCCTTTAGTGGTATTCTTGAGCTCTACTGATAATGGATCAGCTGTCATTTTCTGGTTCTAGGAGAAGGATTTGTTGCATTCTGATCAACTTGTTTTTCTCTCATGCCAATTTGGCATCATGGTTGATCTCAAGAGAAGCACTTCATGTTTAAATTTACATTTTATTACTTTTTAGGACCATTATTTATTGTTGCTTGTTTAATTAATGTCAAGCTATTTACCTGAATTATTGTTTCTGTACATATGTGACAGTACAATAATTTTATACTTGCATGGTTCCTATACTATAAGCGAAAAGTCTTTAATTTCTACAAACATTTCATATGTATGGAGCAGTACGATCATCCTCCATTAGGTTTTAAATTTTATTCAATAGCTTACCCTGTTAGCTTACCCTGTTATGTTTTGATATTTCTTATATATGAAATGAATCAGGGGCCAAAGTGTTGGAGCAATACTGTTATGTTACATGTCATTCAGTTGGTATAGTTTACTTAGATAGCACCCAAGTTTACTTATAAATAGTACACATAGTTTCAAGCTCTCAAGAATAAATAGCTTTCTTATATAGCAAGTTACAAGTAGAAAATTAAGTTGCAGAGTTAGTTAGAGATTTTGTAAAAAAATAACTTCTAGAATTAGTTAATATGTTTAGAAAATATATGAGGTGGGTTATTTCTCTCTAGAAAAGATAACAAAGTACATTAGTTTAGATGTAAATGGTACAATCTCTTGATTGTTTGCATCCCGACACCTTAAAATATTGGATATAATTTAGTTTGAATATATTTCAGTGAATATGGGTTCTACATTTGCAAGTTATGGAACAATACTCAAGCACAAACCACACAATTTTTTATCATATGATTTTGTTAGGTGAATAAGTTTTCGTTATCTCATTCTTCATTAAAGAGAGGTACAGAGAGGTTGTCTTCCTATAACACATTGATGCTTCAAGAAATCTTGGCGATAGGTTGCTGACATCATGTGGGTTGATTTGGTTTTAGAGGAAGATGGTTTAGAATTTAGAGATTAATAAATATCACGTGGTTATGAAGAAAATGAAGATCATCTTTAACAAATACTGCAAGGATCAACCAATAATAAAATAATATGTATATATATATATATGATGGTCAGGCTCCGATGGATTGCTCCTTTCATCGTTACTCTTGTATCAAAAGCAATAATATGTAATCCATTTTTTACTCTTGTATTTTTCAATCACGTGTGTGTCGCATGCGCCCTTCAACTAGTAAAAGGAAAGGAAAGGCTGATTCCCGTGGAGCACTGTTATCATTATTGCTGATGGAACCACCATCCTGCTCACAGTATCACGCGGAAAAACAATCTAGCGTAGAAAGGGGATTGGGAATGGATTTCATCCAGGTGCGAGCTGTGCATGGGTTGAGAGCAGACTGGGTAGGTCCGAGGAGAAAAATAATTAATTAATAAAATTGTTAATTATTACTCACTTTAAGATTTGTGCAACTTTTATAAAAGGAGTAATGGAGCAGACTTTAATATGTTTGACTTTTAAAGTGAATTTTTCTAACACTCATAAAATAAGTCGCTAACTATTTCAGACTCTAAAACTAGGGATCAAGATAGTGATTCAAAATGATTGAGTTTTAAACTCTTACATTTATAAGTTGGTACTTTTGAATATCAAACTGTCCAGAACTTGGGAATTAAAATCCCCATATTTCAACACTCCTAACAATGATGAAAAAAGGATAAATCCCTAAAATATGCTATATTCAGTGTTTTAGTAGTCGGTTGATGGACTAGAGGATGCACTTTTATAATTAGTTAGAAAATGTAATAATCGCGGAAACATGCTTTTGCTTGAATATTTTTCAAAATTCATAAATTAAATTTTCTATGGATATCTAATGTGTTTGCTTGGAAATTGGATATGGTTTAAGTGAGTTCAATAGAATTACATAATTAAGAACATCTAAGACCTTTAGAGAATATTTCATTCAGCCTAGCATGGTTGCTATCTATAAAAGCCCATTCCTTCAATATACTTTGAGACAGGAAGCATCCTCATCCAAATATTCAGTTGAAACATACTCATAAGACAAAAAAGGCCTATTGCTAGCTAGACAGTAGCCATGAGTCCATGACCATGAAACATCTCCTTCTCATTCCACTCCTTGCCGCCACCCTCCCTTGCATAATCGGGGATGCCACACAACTAGTCTATGATACAGATGGTCATGAACTATCAAGCAATTCTCCTCTTATTACATTCTCCCAGTAGAATGTGGTGTTGGCCGTGCGAATTGAGCTGCTTAATGCTTCTGTTAGTGATCCTGTTGCGGTTCACCTATCAACCGATGTCAAGATCAGTTTCAATGTCATCACAGTATGTGAAGAACCCATGCATTGGCATGTTAAGTGACCTACCACCATTTTCAACATCACAACCCTAGCAGTTCATCACCGTCGGGAAGGACGAGGGTGCTGAAATGCCCTCCCCGCCTTACCTTCACCAGACATGTTGTTCCGCATCCAAAGGCACAGCGGTGCAATGAAGGGGTACAAGCTAGCAGCTCATGCATTGGCACAGGTCCGTGCAGAGATTTGGGATTGCATGCTTTTAAGGAGAACTGGCTCACCACAAGTGCCTCACCTTTTGTGGTTGTATTCAAGAAAGGACACATGTATGCATAGATAATACTGTACCTATGATTTATGCATGTTGCTTATATTTGTTTAAGCTGTGCACTAGGAGAAAGTCTTGTTTATGGCATGTAGTATCGTATATTGACTTCTACCTACAATAAGAAACTATGTTCTATGATAAACTATGATCCATATCTTCTTTGACATCATTATGAATTGGTATTTTTTCCACGTGGATTTGGTTTTGCTAAAGCAGCAAGCACACTATCTCTAATCCCATATCCACTGCTAACCAATATGTTCAATCCCTTAGGCCATTTCGGCTATATATATATATATATATATATATATATGCATGTATGATTATCTATTTTCTATGATCCCTCTCTTTCGTGTAAATTTGCAGATTGAATAAGGAACACCACTGTTGCCCCTGCATCCATCGCGTCGTGTGAATTTTATTTAGGAGCTGAGACTAATTTAAATTTAGAATTCAGCTTAATCCATTCTGCTAGTTCCTAAGAGTTAAGCTTGCAACATTGGACGAATCCAGTGGCTTCAACCCTATTGTTGATGCTTTTCCTGGACAACACACGAGAGCACTAGAGCGTGCGGGTCGCGAACGGACTGAAGATGCAAAGATGCCACCGGGACCGGTCAGACCGATCAGGCGCACAGGTCAGACCAGTGTCCTAAGGTTTGCCTGAATCGATCATTCGAAGGGATAATTACCATGCTTACGTGATGGAGGACGGCTAGGTTTACGAGCAAACCAGCAAAGAGATAACCAACACACTTACGTGGCGAAGGACGACTAGTTTACAAGCAAACTAGCAAAGACCGTTGAAGCTCTCACCCGGGAGGGACCCCGTCAGGACGTGGACGTCGCCGGTGTGTCCTAGGTCGATCAGCAAGCCTTAGGACGCCATCTATGATCGTGTAGATCAGCGGAGGAACAACATGGAGGTTGGAAAAAGTGTTGAGAGGATAAAAAGTAGATGTAGTAGATTGATTCGATTGTGTTGCCCCAATCGTCCGTGGCCCTTCATAAATATAAGGTAGGGAGGTCTTGCCCCAGTAGGAGTCAAAGACTATACAAATCTTGTGTCAAAATACAACTCCTAACTCAGATTTGACTGGACGCACCGGTCAGACCGTCGAGCCCCACTGGTCAATGCAGAGCTGAGTCTTGCCATAGTCATAACTCTCTTATCCGGAAATTGGACGTTCAACATATGTATCTCGATCTACTCGACGAGAACTATCCAATGGTGAAGTCCAATTTGCATTTTGAGCACTTTGGTCACACTATCTTACTAGTGTGGGTGACAGGCTTGACCGGTCCTTCTTGCTGAATCAGCTACAGACCAACAACTGATCAGATAAGTTGACCTTCGTCATATGAGCCTGATGAGCTACTTTTAACTATGACTATGTGATCCACATGCCCATCTTGATCTTCTTGACAAAAGGTTCATCTTGGTACATTTGAACTCATGATTTGACATCATATTGACGCTTCTCCAAGTAATTCTTTGCCCTCCTTATGAAATCATATTCAGAACATCCAAGATGACACTCTTGCCCTGTAAAATACATATCCAAGACAAACTTGTATAATATCAAGAGTTAGCACCAAATTTATAATTCTAAGCTTAGCCTCACATATCTCGAACCGTATCATTTTTGGGTACGAACACCTGTGTTACTCCAAAGCATGGGCACCAGAGCCCCCTTCCACAAGGTGATGTGCACGCTGGTCCTTGACCGCGTGGTTGCAGCTATCAGAAAAGATATACACTCTATAGCAGTGTACAACTTTATCCACAAGATATGCATATATCCTCATATCTTCTTTTAGGATGCGAGCTAAGGAATGAAAGAGAGAGAACAAGGGGGGCTTAATCTGGAAGGAAGTAGAGGGTATGTGCTAGTGGTACGGAGGAAGACTTTCTACTGAGATGTTAGCTGCAAATTATGTCAGAACATTAGCCCGGCAGCCCACCGCTCGCTCATCTCAACCAACGCAAGCGATAATTTGCATTATTGATCTATCGAGACGAACTTGCAAGATCACATTTGGCATTGGATACATGATTTTTGTTGATAAGGTTCAGTCGAATCCTACAGTATAATAATCCTGAAGTATGACGCTCTTCCTCAATACACAACATCAGTTGCTTTGGGATCATGGTAACATACCACTCCCTCACTCTTGCAGATCTGAAATCTGTTACTATGTTGTCATGATTATAACAACTCCCCTCTTATAATATGTGTTTGATATGAAATTTACCCTACACTTCTAATACAATTCAAAGTTTCATTGTAACAGGACTTGTACGTGTATATTCAATATATATTATAACAAATTATGTAGGGTGTGGGACATGGTAGCATATCTCTCGGAACTCAGAAGGATGTGTATATGGAGGTGAATGGCCGCACATAGGTGAGTTAGCACAACAATCAGTCCACATAAAGAACATAGGTGGAGAAGTAGGTAGTATATATAGCAGCGTAGATCACTGAGAATTTCATCGATTTGCTGGTAAGGATGCGTCTCGCATAGCCCAAATGCACTTTTTTTTTTTGCGAATTACAGCCCAAATGCACAATTCAATGTCAGAGTATTGGTCTATTATTCTGTGGCAAGTGAAATATAGGAGCCAGAAAATCGGGCCAAAGTAGTAGGTCAATCAAATCTGGAAACTGAAAATGGCTATTGTGAAGAGTTCGGATTTAAGAGTCACTCGTCGTTTAATTTGGAAATAGTTGACATGGTTGTGATTGGTGAGGAAAGACTGAGAAGATCCTTGTCTCGAGGCGCATGGAAAGAAGAAGCTAAGAGCGAAATGAAAAAAATCTAAAGAAAAAGTGTATTTTTCATCCCTCAAGTATTGCAAAAGTGTGATATTCATCCCTCATGTTTCATTTGGTGCAAATCAACCCCTTAACTAATTAAAGTGGTGCATTTATCATCCCCATCTTGTAGTTGAACAATGGTTTAGTGCAATCTGTTGGCAGTGTATGCCATGTAATCTTTTGATTAATCAGTAATCACTGCTTAGCGATGTAATATGCTGAGTCCAAAATGTAAAGCTGACAAAATATCAGTAAATATTTTAGATTGGACCATTCAAAAAAAATAAATAATGGAACCGATTCACATTCAACTATTATAGGGATTGACTCAACATAAGATGCAGCTAAGCAATGATTAGCAAGGTGATTGCATGATCTAAACTGCTATTATATGATACGAAAATCATTGTTAAACTAAGGTGGATATGATAAATGCACCATTTTAAGTAGTTAAAGGGTTGATTTACACCAAATAAAACATGAAGGATGAATGTCACCCTTTCACAATACTTTAGGGATGTCAAATACACTTTTTCCAAAATCTAAACCTTGTCGTCCTGGTGAGAACTGAGAACAATTTAAATAAATATGTTCATTTGGCGAAACCAAGTTCCTTGGTCCATCAATCCTACAGTATAGTAAATTAACACAGAACTTGGGTGACCAAACAATCGTCAACCATCCCAAATCACAAGCGGAAGGAACGTGCCCCCATCAAAAAGGTGGTGGAGCAGTTCGAGGCTACCAACGTTCCAACAAGACGTTGCTGCGCGCACAGTAGCCTACAAACTTCATCACTTCCACTGCCATCCTGACAGGACGCACGCCCGCTCGCCCGCTCGCTCCCACGGGACCTCCACCTCCACCCGCGCCGATCACAGCTCGGAGATCACCTGTTGCATGTACTTGCAGCATCTCTGGTAGCTGACGAACCCCATGAACCAGAACTCGAAGCCGTCCACCGTCGCCACCTGTATGTACTTCTGCTCCGGTTTCTCGGCGTTCTCGCTCGGCCTCACCCGCTTGACCCGCTTGAGGGGAACCACCACCTTGTAGGGAACCCGGGCGACGACGTCGCCGGCCGGGGAGGTGACGGCGAGGGAGCGGTCGCTGCGGAAGGCGATCCTCCGGTTGGAGACGAAGAGCATCCCGGCGATGGGGCCGCCGGTGGTGTAGAGGTAGCACTGGAGGGCCTTCACCAGCCGCTCGCCTTTCTCGGCCGAGAAGGCGAGCCGGAACGCGCGCTCCACGCCGCCGGCCTGCAGGATCCTCGCGCCCAGGCTCAGCTTCCCCTTCACCGTCTCCGAGAGCTTCGGCCCCAGTGTCACTGCGCGCCGAGACACGACATGTCAGTTCACGAACACGTACTCTCTTCGATCATCCACAGTCACTCATATATAGTACAGAGTAGCATATAAAAGTTGCTGGCCACTCACCATGGTCCCTGAAGCTCTGAGCTCGTCTTCCCAGCTTGTTCACCCAGTGGATCACCTGACCCTTGCTGCCTGAAAAAACATAACGAGTGAACTTCCTATTAGCATCAATGCACGCGACACACAATCTTCAGCAGCGACGCGGCAATCTTGAGCGCCGGATCGAGAACGTACTGTGCTTGTAGCTGAAAGACGCGTAGGGGCTCGGGTGCGTCAGCGAGACCGCAAGGCGATCGCCGTCCTTCTTGGCCGCCGCCGGCCGGTCCCTCGTCGCCTCCTCGATGGCGTACGCCTTGGAGGTGACGGGCACTCCAATCACATGGCTGCCGCTGGACGTCGTCTTCATGGCTCCCTCTCTCCTTCTCCCTCTACCGGATTCTTCCTTGCTAAGCACGTTGCCGCGGGGAGAGGGAGAGAGCGCTTGTGCGTTGGTGCAAGGTTAGGTGGCTCGAGACGCAGAGCATGGGAGCCAGTTTTATAAACCGCGCCGGGCCGGGCCGGGGTGATGAAATCTTGGGCGAAAAAGGGGAGCGGATTCGTGCAGAGTCAGCACGGGCTCACCGGCGCCACCAAAAGCAGCGGCGGTCCATGTTCGCGAAAAGGAGCCGGGACTCTGCGTGGGGCTGTGTCATCCTCTCCGAAGCTTTCCGATCGTGCGCGCGGCCTGCCGGAGTCACCGGGGGTCCCCGGCGATCGATCGATCCGGCGGCCAACCGCAGGATATTGCTTCTTTCCGCCGCGCGCGGGCGTGGAGGCATTGCCGGATTTGTCCGCGGCCGCTGCGGCTGCGGCGCGGGGACAGGTGGTGGCTCGCGGCGTGGCGCGGCGGATGGATTGCCGCTTTCGAAGAAGCAACCCATGTGCCCGCACAATCTTAGCTTACGCTGGGTTACGGGAAAAGGATACGTGGTGCCGTGGTGGGGGTGGTGTGCCATGCCAGGTAGGGCCGTAGGATCTAATTTGATTTAGGGAGACTCATGAAAAAGTGACAGCTGAGGAAAATGATTTCCTTTCTAGCTCTTTCTCTCTAGAGGAGATTCAAAAAGCAGTGTTTTCGATGGAAAAAAATACAGCTCCAGGTCCAGATCATATGCCGATGGAGTTTTACCAATCAGGTTGGGAAGTGATTAAATTTGATCTGTTGGATATGCTGAAAGAATTTGGGGAACACAAGTTGGATATAGGGAGACTTAACTACGGGGTTATCACCCTGATTCCAAAAACTAAGGAAGCTAGCACTATAAAACAATATAGGCCGATCTGCTTGCTAAATGTGAGCTTTAAGATAAATACTAAGATTTTGATGCTCCGTTTTGAGAAGTGCATGAGCAGAATTATACATAAATGCCAGTCAGTCTTCATCAAAGGAAGAAACATCATGGATGGTGTGTTTGCATGAGATTGTCCATGATGCCAGAATCAGGAAAAAAGATGGTGTGATCATAAAGTTAGATTTCGAGAAGGCTTATGACAAAATTAGCTGGGATTTCCTTTTTGAAATCCTCAGACAAAGAGGCTTATGTGAGACATGGTGTAAATGGATTCAAGAAGTAACTTCAAGTGGGACTCTTAGTGTGAAAGTTAATAGGGTGGCAGGAGGTTATTTTAAAAGTGGGAAGGGAGTCAGACAGGGAGACCCCTTATCCCCTCTACTGTTTAACCTAGCTGCAGACAGTTTGGCAAAAATGATTCATAAAGCTCAAGAAAATGGGTTGATTAAAGGACTTGCTGAAGATTACATCCCTCAGGGAGTAGCAGTGTTAAAATATGCGGATGATACTATACTTTGCTTACAAGATGACCTAGAATCAGCTCAAAACATGAAACTGCTCCTGTGTATATATGAGAAGATGTCAGGTTTGAAAATAAATTTTGAGAAAAGTGAAGCACTTATGGTTTCTCATGATGAACAGAAGGCAATTGTTTTTGCTGATATAATGAATTGCAACACTGGTGCCTGGCCCATCAAATATTTGGGTGTTCCTGTCTCAGGAAGCAGAATACATGTGGTTGAGAAATTGTTGAAAAGATTGGATGGTTGGCAGGGAAGTACCCTTTCATATGGTGGGAGACTCACTCTGATAAATTCTTGCTTAAGTAGTATACCGACTTACTGTATGTCCATGTTTCTTCTACCAAAGACAATTCTGAAAAAGATGGATTGTATAAGGAAAAGATTTTTTTGGCAAGGTGGTGGTAGCAAGAAGAAGTATCACCTGGTGAAATGGGCTATTATTACCAAACCCAAACAGAAGGATGGTGGGAATTAAAGATTTAAGAAAGATGAATATCAGTTTACTTTGTAAATGGTGGTGGAAACTTGAAAAAGAGGAAGGGATCTGGCAGGAGATTGTGAAGAAAAAGTATAAATTGGATGGCAGCATCAGATTATTAAAACAGAAACCAACCAACTCCCCTATGTGGAATGATTTGATCAAAATAAGAGAGTTTTATGTAAGAGGAAGGATAGTAAGTATTGGGAATGGAGAAAGAACAGATTTCTGGGAAGATGCCTGGTGTGGATCAACATCCTTGAAAGAGAAGTTTAATGACCTTTTTGAGATATGTGTGGATCAGGATAAGAGTGTGGCATGGATGGTTGCTAGAAATTGGCAATTAAGATTTCGTAGATGGCTTGATGAAAGAGCGCAAAACCAATTAAGACAACTGAAAGATATTCTGATAACTTGTGCTTTGTCTACTGATGGGGATGATTTCAAATGGGTGTGGGAGAAATCAGGAAGATTCACTATGAAATCTTTATACTCTCATCTTTGCAATACAGAGAGAAATAATCCCAATAAGAAGATCTGGAAAGCTAAAATACCTCTGAAAATTAAGATCTTTATGTGGATGGTGGGGCAGAACGCCATCCCAACTAAAGATAACATGCTTAAGCGCAATTGGCAAGGAGATAAACGCTGCTACTTTTGTAACTCGGATGAAAACATCCCTCATATCTTCTTTGAATGCACAACTGCTAAATATATTTGGAGTCTAATCTCTATGATAATTGGGGCTCCTTATAGACCCACTTCCTTTTATCAATTTTGGGAGTGGACAAATTTATACATGCCACAGAAGAAGAAAATTCATTTTGCTGGGTTATCAGCAATTTGTTGGGCTATTTGGAGAACAAGAAACTATATTTGCTTTGATAAAAAACAGTCAAATCTCCTTCTAAGATTGTATGTCTTGTCTCATCCTTTGTTTCATATTGGGCAGGTTTACACAAACAGGACGAGCAGCAAGATTTGGAGGCAGGTGCTGCAGCTATGAGAGATGCTGCGCTACACTTCCATCAACATCGTCAGCCTACAGAGCAAGATGATTCGGGAATGGTGCTTCTTCAGTAGAGGAGTAGTCTTCTGTGAGGAGTAGTTTCTTTTGGTTCCAGGCCTTGTGGCTTACCTGGTCGCTGTGTTAGTTCTTTTGGTCGTAGTAACAGTTGAGCCCCCTGGAAGAGGTCCAGGGCACCTGCTTTCCGGGTCGGTTTGTAATCAGTTGCAGTACTGCTTTTATTTTCTGGTTTTTTGACCTTCGGACCTCTGTAATTTCGTTACGTTCAGTAATGAAATTCGGGCTTTGCCCTTAGTGGAAAAAAAAGTACCTAGTACCTACCGTTAGTCTTTTTCAAGAACAGTTTTGTTTTCTTATTGGTAAGTTATTGTTGAGTGCGTGAGAGAAGGTTATGTTAAGAACCTTGTAACCAAAACTACAAAAGAGAAGGTGCCAATGTCAGGTCCACTCATTAGTCGGTATGGAAGTTATCAACCTCGGCATCAGACGTTGTTGGAGACGCAGCGGTGCTCTAGTGTCTCCACGATGCTGAACATGGCAGGGGAGCCACAGTTGTTCGTCTAAGGCCCTCTCCAATGGCGATATATGATATAATCCATGAACAGTGCAAAAATCAAGCGTCAGGCGCGGAGGTAAGAGCCAGGTGCGGAAGCAGCTCTCCTCACAAGCACGTCTCCCAAAGCTACTGTGTTGTCAGATTTCCCTATGCAACCGAGCTATGTTGACGATATTCATTGGAGAGGGTCTTCTCCAGCAGTGAGTCAACTATAGTAGCTCTTATCACAGTAAAACAGAACAACACATTGTCAATACAGTGTCTAGATTTGCGTGCGTGTGAGAGGGAAATGCTTCCGAGCTAGCGACTCTGCGCCTGGCTCCCCATTTCTGCACTGTTCATGCAATATAAAAACTTAAGAGCCAACTCTAGGAGATCCTTTGGAGGAGGCCTAAGCTTACCTTCGTGTTGCAATAGATGTTAGAAGATGTTTGAGTGTCATGTCGTAGATGTTGTAATGTATTTTTCCGTGATGCTGCAATTGTCATTTTTATAGATGTTGCAGCAAGTGATATTTCATATCGAATTAGGCTTTTCTTAATCAGATTTGCTTGCCATCAACTGATTGATTTTTGGGAAATCCATCAATCACCGGCTGGGCCCCACATCTCCTTATCAATCCACCCTACCGGTCGCCTTCCCCACATCGTCGCCTCCCCCCTCTCATTTTTCTTCTTCGCGAGGCTCGAGTGCAGGGCGAGGACGCCAGCGGCGGCGCCGATTCGCAGGCTCCGGCGATGGTGGGTCTCTCCTTCACGCGCCGCATCTCTCTCTCATCCCCCCCTCTTTCTTCTCCAACTCCGACGGCTATGGAACAAAGGGGCCTGCCGGGGGGAGGCAGGTAGGCTAGGCGGTAGGGATGGTGGCCTGGCGCCGGCTTAGGGTCCTGGCGGTGGTAGAGGCGGCTGGGCCAGGTCGGGGTGGGGGAGTTTCGCCGGACTTGGCGCAGATGGTGGCGGGCGAGGTCGCCGAAATTAGAGAATATAGCAACTGTGGGAGGAGGCGGGAGGGGGAGGGGGAGGGGAGGGGAGGGCGAGAAGGAGGCCGTCGCGGGCGCGGTAGGGTCTCGCCAGAGTTCCGCGCGCGCGAACGTGGCGGCGGAGCTCCGGCGAGATTCTACCGTGCCGCGGCGGTGGGCGGTGGTCGACAGGGCGGTGGCCGATGATTGAGGGCGGGGGAGCTCGCCTCAATGGGTTAGCATTAGGACGTGGAGGATGGCGGCGGCGGAGGCCGCCGGAGCTGGGGAGGTGGTGGCGGCGAGGGCGGCGTGCCATGCATGCGTCAGAGCTCTGCCTGCGTCGGGTGTTTGACGCGAGTAAGAAGATAGGATAAAGGGCGACCGCTTGGATAGTTGGATCTACATCCTATGGCTGGAAAAGGTGATTGACGGAAAATCGTTTCTTCAATCGATTGACGGTGAGACAGATTCTTGTTTAATGTGTCATGAGGGGTTCTTGGATGCTTCAATAGTATTTAAAAAGAAAAAAGAAGAAGAAGATTAAATGGATGTTTCATGAGACACTTGCATTTGTTACAATGGGAATTTATTTTCTAAGAATCTCATGGGGTCGGATGTTGTTATTTTTACCGTACATTTCTAGTGTTGCAAAAGGTTCGTGATGTTGCAGCTTCTTTCTCTCCATGTTGCAACGGGATCGTCCGACGAAAATTTCCCATCGAACGTCCAGCGTCGCTCAAACTACAAAAGAAAAGATGCCAATGTTAGGTCCACTCACTAGTCATTATGGAAGTTATCAACCTCAGCATCAGAGCAGAGCACCCTATATGTGACTATGTGAGGTGGCGCATGGTCGCATGGAGAAGCAGAGAACGCTGGTGCACGAAGATGACTCAGGCTTCTGGAAACTTTCTCACAAGAGAATGCGAGGACTGTCGTCTCGGTGTGAGTGGAGAAAAAGAGGTAGCTAGCGGCACGTAGAAGACGTATCCTAGTATGGAAAAACAGAGTGAGAAGGGAGGACATGATGAATATCCCAATGGCTCGTGGTAATACTACTTTCCTGTGGGAACATGTCCACATGATCCAACTCATTGCAGACGAAAATGCTCCCCTTTCCGCTCCAAAAGTGAAAAAGAAACGTAAGAACTCAACTTGACTGCAAACTCGGGAGGACAGGAAGGCCCCAGGTTCCATGGCCTATGGACTACGGATGATGCAGAGCCATGACGATCCAACGTGTAAAACGACGTCCTTTTCCAGCGAAAAATCTCTCCGGCCTTGCTCACTTCCGGATCACAAGTGCAAGCGCGTAACAGTTCCAACCAGTCTCCTCCTCTCTCTTCCGGCTTCCCTCCCAACCGAAGTCACCACTCGCCAGTCGCCACCCACCCAGTCCACCACCACCACCACGTCCTCGGCCAACGAAGTCGGCCCGGTCCGCATCGCGTCCCACGCGGCGCCGATTCGGATTCAGCACGGCCGGCCGGCGCCGTATCCCAGCCGAGCCGCGCACGGGCGAACCGAGCACGCGATAGGACACCGGCGCCGCGCTGTCCTTGTCCGCGGTTACGCCGGCAGACGGAGGGGATCTTGGCTGCAGGGGGCCAGGCGGGCAAGCTCGCTCCTCTGCCATTTCTGCATCGGCGGCAAAGCAAAGCTCTCGGGGGTTTTAACAAGTACGCTCGCCGGCGCCGTGTGACATGGAAAAGCTCAGCTCGGAGGTGATGAGCGTGAGCTGGACACCCTTTCGGCGTCGATCTCGGCGAATCCTAGTTATGGGCGTTCGTGTCGATGCTTGCCACGGAATGGAATCGTACGTGCCACACCCACACTAGGTAGTGGAACCTCTCGGTTTCTGTCGGAATATCCACGGTGCAACGTTTTCAGACCCAACAACAACAATGGTGTCTTTTCAGCGGAAAAGGACCGAAAACTACGCGGGATATCCGTCTCAGAGTCCAAGCCGTCCAGCTGCTTTGGAGTAACAGATGAGATGCAAGTTTGCACGAATCATTTTCCAGTTTTCTTAGAAAACTAATTAGAAGCGAGTTTTTAGGGTAGGATCAGCAAATGCAAGGCAAGGGTGCCCTTTTCTCTTCAGGCCGGTCCCTCTCTGATTCCTGGAACCCATTTGAGGTGAGGTGATGTGGCTCCAATGGGGGCTCTTGCGCCTACTCTCTTCTTGGCGATAACTTCATGGCCAAGACAAACTGTGTTACACTTGCACATAGCCTTTTTCCCGTCCTAGTGGGTGAAAAGGCCCAACTAAAGGCCATCTGATCGGATAACTGTGTGAAGATTCTAAAAGAGGGGTTACCTGATCCTGATGGTCCAAAGCAGGCGCCAGGCAGACAGACAAAGCAACTTGTTCATCCGGAGATGGAAATGACCTGACTCGACAGAAGGACCAAACCAAAGGAAGCTGTAAAAGTCCAACCATGTATCGTTCCTCCCTACCCTTGGCCTTCCAAACAGAAGATCGCCATTCGGCGCTTCGGTGCTAAGGTTTGAACGCTGCCAAGGATGTGAAACGCCATTGCTGACTTGGACATAGAGTCCTCAGTCTTGCATGGCTCCAACTTGAGTACCTGACCGATTCTGGTGATCTGGGTAGTTCAAAGCTTCCTAAGCTGTGCAATTTGCTTGTTGTTTCGCATACCTCTAGATACTACAATATGGTTCAAGGGATATATTACAGAAGCTAATCTCGCAGGATTTGGTTGCTGCGGCATCGCTACGTTTGGCGCAGGTGGTCAATGAGTTATTTACCCAGACACATAGGTGACGGTCTAGTCTTCGAATTGATTGTCATTAAAGTGTGGGTTTCTCTCATCTTTTTAGACTGTGTGCATCACGCTATGCAGGGGTCGGAGTATTTTAAGACATATATCAACTCAATGTAATGACCTTGAAATTTAATAAAAAAACTTCCTTTATCGAAAAAAACATTAGAATTCTTGCGCTAGATGGGTAGAAAGCTTAGTTAGCAAGGTAACTGACTGTATAGGTCAGAGGAATTTTGTTTTCTGTTTTTCTGGGTGTCTGAATCTAATATGTAGCCGTCCACTGAACGATTTTTTCTCCTGTTTACGTAACCAAACTGGATACCTTGTTTGCTACTCCAAAGATGCAGGCACCTGACTGAATAAGACGGATTTTGTGAGACCCTGTGAACTGAATTCAATTTCTTTCAGTCTGAATTTTGTATGGAGACAGTGAATTGAATTCCAATCTTTTTCAGTCGGATATGTGCCATCTTTCAGTCAGAGAGATGTGTTTTATTTTTCTGACTTCGCGTGTTTGAAACCATTATGTGGTCGCCCCACGCGATGATTTCCCCCTGTTCACCTAATCAAGCTGGGCAGTTTGTTTTCTACATCAATGCACTTATGCAGGGACCTGCCTGAATAAGATTGGATTTTGTAAGAAAGCGGTGAATTCAATTCAATTCAATTCTTACAACGGGATTTAAAGCCCTGTGGGGCTTATTACACTGTGAAGTAGCCATTTTTGTCCGAAAAATGGAAATTTTGACATTCCTACGAGAGCACAAATTCCATTTCAGCACATGTTTTTTCCTTGAGAAAAGAATGGATATCGATGGCACTTTTGCCATTCGTGCACAACCATTTCTGTTGCAAATTCATGAATTTTTCCTCTTCCCCAACCCCCAAAAAGATCACATGCCCTGATCAATCGCCTCTAACCAACTTGCTAGGCAGCCGATTTAATCCACGAGGCGACCGATCCCCAAATATACAACGACATGTTGCATCCCTACACATACACTGACAGAACTATCCCAACTACACGACGCAGACACACGGCGCGCACATGAAGAAACCACTCCCCATCAGCCATCAGCCAAGCCTAGCAGCAGCAGCAGCAGCTCCACCACGCGTGCGTCGAGCGCCCCTGCTGCCATCATTGCGCCTGCTGCGCGTACGCGACGGCCTGCTCCAGGTGCTGCAGCGACCGGTTGTAGCTGACGAAGCCCATGAACCAGAACTCGAAGCCGTCGTTGGTGACGAGCTGCACGTACTTCTGCTCCGGCCGGTGCTTGTTCTCGCTGGGCCGCACGGCCTTGAGCTTCCGCAGCGGGATCGTCACCTTGTAGGGCACGCGCGCCCTGTCGCCGCGCGGGGAGGACACTGCCAGGGACCGGTCGCTGCGGAAGGCCACCCGCGCCGTGGACACGAAGAGCATGCCGGCGATCGGCCCGGCCGTCGTCGAGAGGTAGCACTGCGAGGACCGGAGCAGCTTCTCGTTCTTGTCCACGGAGAACCACTGCCGGAACACCTTCTCCACGCCGCCGGCCTGGAGGATTTTCGCGCCCAGCGTGAGCTTCCCCTTCACCGTGTCGGAGAGTTTGGGACCGAGGGTCACTGCAAAAAAAACACAACGGAGCAGGAAACTTCAGTCTACTTTCCCAAAGTCACGGTCAAGGCAAAGCATCTTCAACAACTTTGATTGATTTCAAGCTGTTCTGCATAGGAGAAATAAGGATCATCGCTAATTACCATGCTCTTTGATGCCCTGAGCGATCTTGTCCCCCTTCCTGCCGTGATTGCTCGTCGGCCGATCGGCGGTCGTGGAGCGGTTAACATCTGAAAGAAAACAATAGCTTGATCAATTCATGGCCTTTTTCTGGTTTGCAGCAAACTGGAATCGAGCAGATAAAGAAGAACAGGTGCGGCTCTCACCGTAGCTGGATTGGAAGGAACTCGGGAATCCTCCATGGTCGGGCGTCTCTTCCGCAGGGAACTCCGGCTCCTCGATGCCATAAGCCAAGTCCGGCTCCTCGATGCCGTAAGTCCTGCTGCTCGCCGGGATGGGGAAGTCATCAGGCTCCTCGATGCCGTAAACCCTGTTGTTCACCGGAATTCCGACCACATGACCATCAGTCGTGGACCCCTCCATCTCTGAATCTTTCCGACAAAGGCTTGGCAGCTGCTCTGTTCTTGCCTGCCTCGGTACCTAACGTGCGGTGGGTGGTTGCGGGTTGCTCAGGCCCCAAATGAGAAGGGGGGAAGCTTCTTTTATAGAGGTGGTGTTGGTGCCTATCTTCTCCTCCCTCAGAAAAGATCCAAAGGCCTCGGTGGCCACCCAACCCAATTCAGCACTTTGGAATTGGGAATAGATGCAAACACAAACAGTCCTCATCTCTTCATCTTGATAAAAAGCTCGCGCGGGGGGGAAAGCTCGGTGCGGGGTGGCTACCTAATTTGCGAGGCTTTTCTGCGTGCGCTGGTAGGGAGCATTTTTGCATTCATGGCGCTCTTCTGAAAGTCACGTATTTGTCCAGCTCGTTTAGGGTAAGTGCATATGGAATTTATGCTCTTCGGTGCATCCGCATGCGAGATTCATTGAAAATTTGGAGCTCGTGAGATGGCACCAAATGGTTAGGTTTGGCTGTTTGGCATCGGTGTGCTTTGTCCTAGAGTGCACAACTTCACTGCCGGCGAGTGGTTTGGAGCTTGGGAATTGGCAGTGTCCACTTTTTGTTTAGGCCTAGCGTGAGAACCATCGAAATGGATCAAGTGTTTGACCTGGCGTTGCGTTGTGTCCAAAGAGAAAATGCTAGGGTCTATCATGGATTTTAATAGAGAGTGTGTCTGTTAGAGGGATTGCTTTTTCTGCTTGGATTCTTATCAAAAGCACTTGGACCCTAAGAATCAAGACAATGGAGTGTAACTTTTCCTTGAGTAAGATTTGGGCAAGCATTTCAATTGTTAACAGCTATTTAGTTTTGTTTCTTTTTTTGTGGGCTCATTGCATTTGAATTTAGTTGTATTATTAGCAAACTCTAATATATTCCGCCAAAAATGTTCTAAATTCCTAGAAATCAAATATCGATATGGGCCACGGAATTTTAGTTCGTGCAATCAAGACCCCAAATCCCTTATGTATTTCTTTACTTGAGGCTTTGATCAAACGACTTTTTAGTTTATACTACTCCCTCCTGTTCAGAAATCGCTTTGGACAAAAGTTGGTATTAGGAATATAAATGATGAATAACTTTTAAGTCGTTGAGTTTGGAAATGTGAAAATCATATCAATTTTAGTTCATGCAATCAAGACCCCAAATCTCTTGTGTATTTCTTTACTTGAGGCTTTGAGCAAACGACTTTTCAGTTTATACTACACAAATAAACTACATAAAGTTGAGGTCGACGCACTTGAAATCGTGTAACCAGTCCCATTACTGCGCACGGTCCCACACATATGCAACTCATTTGAGCAAGAATAGTTGACGAACCGAACTTTGTATTAACTTGCATACTCCTTAGCCCAATAGCACTACTGATAAAAAAAAATCTTCGTTTTACTCTTGCTTGAGATAGATATGCACTGTCTTCTTGCATCTTTTGGTGAAAGAAAGAGAAAGCTATGGTATCATATTTGTAGAAAAGTTATCTCAGAGACACTTTAAAAGCTTGACAACTAGTGTAATTCTTATCTCGCGGCTTGTTGATACCAGTAGAATAAGAGAGATTGGATGAGAAATTAATTCATTTTTTTTACGGTCACCGGGGGAGAGAATCCCCACCTGAATTTGATTAGAGGGCTTGTGGAAAGCCAAAACAACCTTACAATGATTGTTGCAGCAAGAAAATATGTAGAGGTAGAGAGGAGAGTACAACACCAACATACAACACACAACTCACAAACAAGACAAGGACAAAACATAGCACAATTGAATGATCATCGTTGATTGTTGATTAGCACCACTATCGAACAACATGCTTGCTGATTCCTTCACGACCCTTGCACCCTGCACTGCCTCTGGTAGCTACGCCGCCCCGCCGTTGCCTTCCCGGAGGCCCAACAAGCGAAGTGGGGACTAAAGGCGGTAAAAGGTGCGCAAGCTAAGATTCACCGGAGACGACGACCTCCCTTGAAGCTAGTGGCAACACCTCCAGCGTAACCGAGCTCCACGTACCAACATCCAACGCCGTCCAAGGGGAGAAATTCTTGAAGAGGAATGACGGAAGCGGTGGATCACCACTCGGCAATTGATTTACTGTCACCACCAACAAGAAGAGCACCGACGAAGCAGAGGCGCCAACGATAGACACTTTTCAAACCACAACTGCAATCAACCACCAATGCTAGCCTCACCCATGAGGAGTAGGGAGGAGGTAGATGCACGACAGGTTGGAGACTTCTGGGAAACCAAGCAACAAGAGCAAAGTGTGGAAGAGAATTCAATTACGCCTCCAAGGAGGAAAGCGGCACCCGAAGGTGTCGCCGTAGTTGACGCCGGTGCTTGGCCGGACAAGGATTCCCATGGCGGTTTCCCACCCCACTTGTTGTCTCCCACCGCACAAAGAGAAGTTGACCGACACCAATGGCACCTCGACAAAGCCTCCAAGGAGGAAAGTGACGCTTGTAGCACCGTCATTGCCGGCCTGCATTCAGTCGGCTGGGGTTTCTCCCGGTGCAGAGATGGGGCCGTACCTGAAGGTCAGCTTCACCGGAAAACTTCAGAGGCGGCAGGTCGTGCTGGAGTCCTGAAGAGCCACTAGATGCGGTCGTGGACGAACAGCCGGCGTCCACCGTCGGTGTCGATGTGGCAACCGAAAATCGCCTGCCGTGCCTCTGCGCTAGGAGCCCAGAGGGAGCAGGTCCAGCCCCACGAGGCCGGATCTAGCCGGGGAGCCCTAGGACGCCGGCGACCCCACCAACACCCCACACCGACGGAACTAAACAGGACGGCTATCGGGAGACCGCAGCCCCGCCCAACAGTCCGCGGTGCCGGCTCCCCAGACTGCGACGACGGCGACGTCCTGAGGATGCGGGGGGTGTAGCATCTCCAACTGAAGAAGAGTTGCTCGAGGAGATGCTAGATCCGGCAGCATAGGAGGTGGATCTGCCGTCGGCGAGCTCGCAGGAGCAGCTCTGGTCTTGGAGTCCACCCGGCCATGGGCGCCTCAGATATGGGGGGAAACTTGGGGAAGTGGGTGGCTGCGTGGGAGGAGGCCTCGCCGCCGCCGTCTTTGCGCCTGCGCGGGCTTCCGGCGGCGCGCTCTGGTGGCGGCAAGGGTGGATGGACGGGGGAGGAGGGGCTGTAGGCGGCGGCGGCGCGGCCCGCCCGAGTTGCCACTAGGGCGGCGCGAGTGGCTCGGTTTCTTTCGATGCCCAAGCAGTGGTAAAGCCTCTCATTAATTCATTTAGACTCAGTAATCTTCATTCCACTCCAATACTCTTCTACAAATAAACTCTTACTTGTCTTGAATTTACTGTCCCTATTTAACTTGTCATGATCCTGTCCTTTGAGTTAACTACTTAGACGTGATGCCACTTCAAGGGTTAACTACTTATTAGCTTGCACTAGTTGGCACATTTGACTCCATTAATGAGTGTTCATATCGATCTCAATCTGAAGGGTGAATGCAAATGTGTTCCCAGATCATGTACACAACAGAGTGCATATTGCAACATAAACACACCTGTACAAAGTCAAAAAAAAAAAAAACCCTGCATGCACCCATCAGTGGAGACCAGGAACCCCAATTCAAGCTTGAAGCATGCTTCAACAATGGAACCGGTCGCTGGACTGGCCCCTGCTAGATCCGCACCGAATCCAAATCTGGGCTCCACGGGGATTGTCGCTGTAAAGAAAGCACGGGGGATGGTGACACCTTTGACGAGGCGGTGGAGCCTACTCGCCACGACGACGACGAGGCACCACCTGCTTTGCTATGGGAGAGTTCGGCCACCGGGGTCCTCCAAGCTCCGTTCTGCTTTATGGCCGGCCACGGAGGCCCCGGGCACTAGTCGGCGTCGCGTCCGACTCCCCGCCGAGTCATACCCCCGCTGGCATGGGCTTCCTGTTGAGAAGAGAGCTAGCGTTGCTCTGCTAGTCTGGTCTGGTTGGTCTTGTTCAGTTAGTGGTGCGGTTGCATGTTGTTTTTCTTTTTGAAACTATATTTTTTCCTTTTCCTTTATTTTCTTTCCCCCTTTTGCTCTTGGGTTTCTTTTAACACTAGTGGCATTCCTCCTCTTTATTTTTTGGTTTGCCATGTCGTGTAAAGCTTGATGTTGGACCATGCACTTACGTGGATGGGATCTTTTTGAAGTTTGAGCATTCCACATTATGCCAATCAGTGCCCAGACTCTCTCCCTTCCCAGAGAAATGTTCGTTTGGAGCCTAGCTGCGTATGACTAATCTAGTGTCATCGTGTAGACTAATCTGATGTCTGTTTTAATATCTGTTGCTTAGCGTACTTGTTGTGTTTCGGTGGACGTTGCGTCGGAACAATGTCCAACGCAAGGCTTGGCTGTTGAGGCTTCAAGGGGTCAACGACGACGAAGACGAACCCCAACTTTCTCGGCGGTGATGCCGTGTTGTTGCCGGAATGAAAGGGAACGAGGAATCTCTAAGAGAAAACTTGCACAGCACTCCGTCGTCCGTTGCTCCATCAGGTGTAGAAGGAATCTAGCTCGCAAAGGGGTATACACAAAGCATGCAGTAGCTGGAGCACGAAAGGTACTGCGACGACGGTGGTAACAGGGGAGAACAGACGACTGAAGTTGCCATCGATCAGCTTCGCGGCTTCAGACATGTCTGGCAAAGTACCAAGTGCAGTGTCATTGTTGGATCTACATGAATTATACCTCGACCGTTCTTCAACTGGTAATGAAGACACTTCAGCATTATTTGGGTAAAGTTGTAAAGATATACTATAAACCAAGGTCTTGAGCTCCCACCATTTGCAATTTTGCATCGCCGGTTCGATAAATGCTTCATTCAGAATTAGATGTTTCAGAACTTCAGATTCAGTCAAGGTCCCATGCAATCATTTTGCCCGCCATATTTTTAGAGGTCTTTTTCGGTACACAATACCACTCTTTGGTAGTACGGTGGTATTGTCGGTTTTTTGTTGTGGGTAAAATGATAATTTGGTGAATTAATATTATTTGAAAAAAAACATACCGCCGACGAGTACAATAAAAACATACCGCGTACAATACCTAAATCATTTCATATATCCAATTTCATATATTACAACAAAAATATTTTCTATTTCCAATAATACCCATATGCTACCAATACCACCTATGAATACCACCCGTACCACACAAAAAAAAACCGGTGGTACAAAATTAATCTCAACCGTCTGATCCTTACAAATAGGTCCTTTCCTATTACATACGAGTCCTTTTAAAGTGGTGGTACAGGGTGGTATTGTGTACCGAAAAAGACCTCTATTTTTAACCGGCGATATTTACACCTTCAGTGGCCGTTGCTTATAAGTTGAGCCAATAAAAGATTGCTTGTGACACTATCAAGATAAAGCCGCCAGCTTATCAAGCAGCGACCGATCGACCAGTAGGAGCAAATCTACTAGACACTTTGTCCCATGAGGATCCCTAGGAGCAAGCACTGTCCCTGGCCATCCCCTCGCACGCCCCACTGTTCTTTCCTTAATCAGGAGGTGCAACCGAGACCAAGAAAGCAAAGCCGATGGCCCGCCCCCCTCCTAGTGGTCCGAGAACTCCTTCCCCTTGATCCAAATGTTTGCGCAGATCGAACGATCGATCTCACAAACGGAAGAAGAGCCTCTTTTGACGACGTTGACCCCCACCGAGAGAGAACCCGTTGCAGTCTGACGGCAAAAGGCGGCCGTGCCTGATGTAAAGGCACCCCCTTCCTCGATGGAAAAAGCACGGCGGAAAGTAAAGCAGAGCAGGCGACGATGCGATCGCGGATTAACTAATCGGGGTCGGGGTAGGGGAAATCGCCGTTTCCATGCGATCGATCGTGCCTCTCTGCGAGCTTGCATTGCGCGCGCGGGGGCTCCACCTCTCCACCCCGGCAGATAAGGATGGATGGTAATGGCGATGCGCGCGCTAGATTAACACGGGGTGGCTTTTTTTTGGGTTTGGGTTCTGGTTCGTTCGTGCGCTCCAGTCGAACGAAAGCTAAAGCACATGAGATGAGAGGGAAAAGGCTCGTAGCGTAACAGCGATCCGACGCGGACGGAAAAGGCAGGTGACCCCCGTGCGGGCGTCGTCGCCGCGTTTAGTTGGTGAAATTTTTAGTGAAAGTGGTGAAATTTTTGCATTAGTAAACGTGTTTTGTGAGAGGTGACACGGTCTGCGATGCGAAAATTTTGAGAAATTTTGACAAACTAGACAGGGAGCGTGGTGGGCTTCGGTCCCGTCTCCCCCGCTGGGGCTTGCACACTCGCTGCCCTTGCCGTTCTGAGTCACTGCTGATTCGGCTCGGGAGTAAACTACAGCCGCTGCTGCTGCCTTTGTGCGTGGCCTGGGGCCTGGGAGTCTGTTCGTTTGGCTGGTGGCTGGTGCTGATTTGTTCTGAGAGAAAAGTACTGCTGGCTGGTTGCTGGTGACTGGTTTGTTCTGAGATAAAAGTACTGCTGGCTGGTGGCTGACAAGCCAAGCGAACAGGGCGTGGGCCGGCCATTGCTCGCGGGCTCGTCCACGTGCGGTGCACGCCGCGGGCGGGCGGCGTTGGAGGGTCGGGATCGTTCGGTGTTGGTGAGGTAGCTGTATATATGCTGGGAGGGAAGGATCGGGTCGGGACCGGCAGTTCCTGCAGGCTTGGGTGGCTTTTCGTTTTCGGTGTGCCAGTTCTGGGAACCATACGGCCATATCCATATGTCGTTAGGTTTCGGGTCCGGCGCTATAGGAGCTAGACTGCTAGAGCTAGCGTGCATGCAGGTGTGGACGCAGTGTATCTTCTTCTGACATGGCCAATCTTGCATTGGCGGCCACTTATCCGATCAGATCAGATCATATCTGGTATGCTTTCTCCGACCCAAGATCCTGGAGCTCACCGGCGCCAGATCAAGAAAGACGATCGACGTGCTACCCCATGTGCCAGGAGCAGGGGACAGAGTTGCTTGGGGTTTGTACATTTTGGTTACCTTGATATGGTCCTGTTCTATATATAGTGTCAACTGTCAAGAGGCTCACAGTTGATTGGTAAAACCCACTGGTTTGGGGGCTCCCACCCAAGGGTTCAAATCCTGGGTGCGACACCATTTACACTGTGGGGGTACCCCTCTGTAGTTTTCTTAAAAAAATAATAGTGTCAGAGTCACTTATCACTTGATTCATATATAGACCGTGGTTGACAGTAGATGATCGACTTTTATATATTTAGAACTCCCTCTGCCTTAAAAATACACTAGTATAGGTGTACAAGTCTTCACTAGTCTTGCTGATAGGAGGAGCGTTGTAGCAAGAAAACTGCAACACAGGAATGGACGAATGGTTTAGATTGTCTTCCAGTACGCGAAAACGAGACAACAATACATAAGGGCAACTACTGCACTAGCTCCTAGATAGTAGGAAATAAGGGTAACTCCAACCGGACTCTTAAATTTGAGCTCTTATCGATACGAGGACCTCTCATCTAGTTTGAGGTTCTTATTTTTTCTAACTCCAACCCAACTCTCATATACCTCGTATCAGAGTTACTTATCACTTGATTCATATATAGACCGTGGTTGACAGTAGATGATCGACTGGTCTTCAGTACTCCCTCCGTTCTTAAAAATATGACATTTAGAACAACTAAATTAGTTCAATTTTGAACTAATTAACTTGTCATAAACGTCACATATTTAAGAACGGAGGTTGTAATAGTTAAACGAGATTTCATAAGATCACATATGTTCGATCTGATCATCTGAACGCTAGCTTAGGTGTACAAGTCTTCACTAGTATTGCTGATAGGAGGAGCATTGTAGCAGGAAAAAACTGCAACATAGGAATGGTTTAGATTGTCTTCTCATTCTATTGAGTACGCGAAAAGTACGAGACAACAATATGTACAGAACAGGTGGACCTTGTCTGCCGAGGTGTTTGCTACTAGATTGTATAACAAAAATTTCACCTACTGCACTAGCTCCTGGCTAGGAAATAACAGCGTTGCATTGGCCGGTGATGGCCTGGATTTCTTGCCTCTTGCGCATATGCATGGGTGCCGTGACAGTGACACTTGGGAGCGGCTTTTCCTGTTCGAAAACGGAGCATAGCGAGCAGTCGTGGGCTGTCGCAAACCATCAATAGGCCTGCTGCGTATCCGTCGCACAGCGGCGGCCCGCCGTAGCCCACATGCCGCGACAAGCCTCTGCCTGGTGGGCTCGAGGCCGCCCAGTTCCCCTCGCTGACTAGGAAGCTAATTTAACAGGATTAGTTAGCATCCTAAACTTCATGGGGATGTAGCTCAAATGGTAGAGCGCTCGCTTTGCATGCGAGAGGCACGGGGTTCGATCCCCCGCATCTCCATTTTTTCTCCATTTTGGCTGCTCCCTTTCGACCAGTGGAACGCTACCCACCAGGGTTCAAATCGTGGTGCTCACACCCGGCGTTATGCATCAAGTGGTAAGCGACGTTCCCCTGTATATTCGTATTCGGTAAAAATATTAATATGGATATCCGTATTTAGTTTTAATAAAAATGTTAAATGGATGTATTCTCATTCGCTCGCATCTTTTCCTGGATTTATTTCGGGATTTTCCGACGTTATGCATTAAGTGGTAAGCGACGTTCCCCCTGTATATTCAAATTCGTATTCGGTAAAAATATTAATATGGATATCCGTACTCAATTTTAATGAAAATGTTAAATGGATGTATTTTCATTCGATTTTCCATATTTTCTCTAGTTTTATATTCATATTTGGCAAAAATGTAGACTATCCGACACTATCTGTATCCATGTAGAATAAAGTAGTGATAAAGCCATTTAAAACTTATTTTGATGACGAATTAATAATTACAAAATGACACCTAAAGCTTATTTTGATGACAAATTAATAATTACAAAATGATGTTAATGCAATATTATTACCTAAAAATGATGTACATCATCTAAATTATTAAAAAATATCTAATAAATAATTATGTTAGTCTAATATTACTAGTGATATATAATAAAATTTAATTAATTTTAGTATGACTATTCATGTTAATTTTAAATATATTATATTATTTTTTAATGAATAACATTTTTTACTCATTTATAAAGCAAATCTATTTGTTTTGTATTTATATCTGATAAGATTCATATTCGTATACATTTGATAAGATTCGTATTCGTAAATAGTGACATCGAATTCGTATCCATTCGTATCCGACTCGAATGCATCCTTACTTGCACCCGTGACTCGAATCGAATGCAAAAATCGATTGCATGTGTACTCCCAATTTAACAGGAGATGGAGACGGTAGAGAAGGGATGTCAGTGATTGGAGCAGCTCGAGGTCATGGCTCACATGTGCGCATCAAGAGATGACGAGGAGGTCGAAGATCTCAACCTATCCTGAGGCTGCTCACTCACTGCTTTTTTATGTGTTCTTGGCTTACAAAGTTACATGCACCTCGGTAGTTGACATCACGTCTTGGGAGCGCTTTTGCGCTTAGGCCTCGTTCGGTTTGTTAGGAACAGGCCCAATCCAGGGGGAATGCCATGGGCTGGTTTCAAGCCAGGCTCACGACAATTGTGTTGGTTTGGGCTGGTTTGGAAACGAAACATAATGGGCTTCGTTCCTGAACCCTAATCCACAGTCTAACTCCGATCCCCCCTCTCCCACCCTCAGGAACGACCGACGCGCACGGGCTGGCGGCTCGCACGAGACAAGGCGGCAGCGGCAGCGCGGGAGGCAACAAAGACGGCGGCGCGAGGTGGCAACCTGGCGGCGTGCATCGCCGTCGGCGAGGAGCTCCCGTTCCACGTCCACATCTCCACCGGACTCTCGCCGGTAACTCGCCTTCCCCTCTCCCGCCCTCTCCTTTTTCCCCTCTCCGGCGGCCGGCGTGGGAGACGAGCTCGAGCACGCGCGACCTTCTCGGTTCTTGAGGTCCGTCGCCCTCTCGATCTGCTGCTGCTCCACCTTCCCGCACCCATGGCCTGGCTTAGATCTCGCCCTCTTGATCTCCTCCCCTTCCAAATCATGTAGAGGTTCTCGGCCCGACAAGAACTGGTAGCAAGAGGTCCTTGCTGGGTCATCCAGATGGTCCGTGTCCTACGTGAGATGCAGCCATGTTGATAAGTTTATGTACTCTGCATCCAACCAAATTATATTGCCTTGTTAACCTTTTTGTCTCGAGCATATATGCAGCGCTGAGCTGAAAATTATGATGTTGCAGCCCTTAGTGACAGTCTTCAAAGATGTTCTGTTAGTTGCACTTGCAGTGGGTTATACAATATCACATTGTCTTTTGCATTTAACAGACTGACTAGAAACTGTGGCGCGGTCGTTACCGCACCTACCAGAAATCGAACCATGCATTGCCACTTCCTGATATCCCCAATTTTCCAAGGCCCTGAATCGCCAATAAAAGAAATGGTCAAACACACATAGGAGTAACATATGGTCCTTCATTGCCGCTTAGCCTTGCTGCTCATGATGTCACCCTCATCCTCTCACCATTGCATAATGCCAGATCCCTTGATAACGAACATGCAGCTGTGAGCCTGTGACACTCCTTTTGCCCTGTCTACAGGGAGCAGATCGCCAAGAACACCATAATCAACAGCACATCAATTGTCAGAATTATTGTTCATCACTGCAGACTGCATTGTAACTCTGAATATTGTTCAATTCCTACGAGACTTGTGCCGAAGCATTACATAATAGCATAAATAAGTGGTACAAATTTCTAAAAAACAAAGGTAACTGCCGATGCTAGTGAAACCAAAATATCACTAGTTATCATATATTTTTCAACTGAAAATTTAGCTTTCTAATATCTGAAGACAAAATTCATAAACAAACATTGAGAGTCCAGATATTAGAAAGGTAGTTATAGGACACTGCAGAGCAAATTGGAGATATCCATATGTGGGTAAGTATGGTTTCACCCAAGAAGTTTAGTATTTCAACACGTTGTTTTTGCAGTTCATCAAACCAGATCTTCAATGTTGATTGATTGCCTACTTACCGCTACTTAAAAGCCATATGCCAATTATAGATCTATCTTGCTCTAGTTCAGTATTTTGCTGTCAACTGTTTGTGTAAGGTCATTTGCACAGTGACCGGTTGATCTCTCTTCGTCAATCTTGGTTTGTGAGTGTATCATCGCTAAAGAATGTGGAAGTATCATGCTTCATTTTATTCATTTCACGCCTGTAGCTGTAAGGAATGACCACATGCTCTGAGGCATGTAATTTTAGAACCTGGGAGTGACAGCCATCATGGAGACCTCTTTGAGTAGTTCTCTGATTTTTATAGTCCTTGCCCTATCTCTCCATTTGGTGGTGTGGCCTTTCATGATCTGGATTATTCTTGCTCTGCTTGTTTTGTTCCTGCCTGATGATAATGTTAGATATCAAATGTTTGAGATTTTCTTAGTTTTTAAACTGAAATGAGATGGTTGGTGATAGTTATGTTTATGTGATATCTTAGCTGCATGTCTATCTTATTTTGCTAAGCATTACTGCATTGCCCTGTGAGCTCTTGCAGCTTGTTAACTGCTAGTACATTGGACCAAAGGTTTATCTGTTCAGATATTGCAATGCCTCTTTCAGTTTTTTGGAACTCTTTGCTTTGAGAAAAATCTGAATGTTGGGTTTTACTCATGGTTACAACAAAAAAAAATCCCACTCCATTGTGTTCTAGTACAACTATATAGTCTATTTTGATTGTTAAGTGCAGTGCATGAGTGAGCAAGTGAGCATGTTTCTGCCTGCTAGCACCTAAAATTGATGTATTATCCATGTGGATTTGTTCATGTACCATTAATTCATGGTCTAAATACATCATGACTGCATTTGACATTCTGCTTCATGCAGGTCAGGAGATACCCAAGGTGTATTCAGTTCAACTGCGTGGTGTTTCCCTGTCCGTAATCTCTACTACTAAAAAGAATGAAAAGGAGGTAATATCTTGGTACGTGAGTCTGCCGCTCCGTGAGTCTGCCATCCGCCCCCTCCCGCCCGATCTCGCGCCTTCCCCCGCACGATCTTTTCCTTCCCCAAACCAGTCTCCGAACAAACACGATGCGTTCCCGCCTCGCGCCGCCGCTCGCCGGCGCCCTCCCGCGCGTTCTTCGCGGCATCTGCACCGCCGTGCCGCCGCCGTCCAAGCCGCCGCCCGAACCGCTCTCCTCGTTTGAGCTCAGCACCATCTCCGCGTTCCTCCCGCGCCTCCTCTACGCGGGCCATATCCCCGCCGCGGGGCGCCTCCTCTCCGCCGCGCTCCTCCTCCCGGGCTCCATAGAGCGCCTCCCTCTCCCGGACCTCGCGGCGCACCTCGCCTCGCTCCCGACCCTCTCCGCGGCCTTCGCTCTGCTCACCGCGCTCCGCCACCACCCGACGCGCCCCTCGCCGCTCCCGCTGGCGTCGCTGTTGCTCGACAGCCTCCTCTCCCAGCGCCGCGCGCGTGACGCGGCCTCCGTGCTGCGGTGGCTCTGCCGCCCGGACTCCCCGTGCCGACCCGACGCCTCCACTTACGCCGCCGCCGTCGCGGGGTTCTGCCGCCTCGAGGACCCTAGGGGCGCGCTCGCCGCGCTCAGGGAGATGGCCGCGGACGGGTTGCAGGCCTCGCCTGAGCTGCGGGAGGCGGTGAGGGACGTGATGCTTCAGGACGCCAGGATCGAGGAGGCGTGGACGCTGGAGGAGGCGATGCGGCTGCCGGAGACCATCAAGGTTGTGGAGCTGGTCGACAAACTTCTTTCGGAATGGGAACCCTGAGCCTTTCAGGAGGAAGAACAATGCATTGTTGATGCTTCACTGTGTTGGATGCAAAGGTGAGAAAATTCCAACTTCCATATATTGTTGCCATAAGATTGATGGCAACATTTTAGTGCTAACGAATCTGTTTCAAAAAAGAATCTGTAACTAAGATATTCAGTTGAGACTGGCATTACCCAATTTGTATTGATAATAGTTAATCACATTCAGTACCAATAACCCGTGAGTGTTGCCATGCAGGAGAGCATAATTGACAAACATTATTGCAAGCCATGATCGATAGATGAGTGCACATATAATTGGGCAAATGGCATCTCTGAAGTGGCATTGTATTGGATTGTTGAAGTGTTGGAATTGATGAGGGCTTTGTCCTCATACCGGAGTTCTGTAGTTCATACCATTTCTTTGATATATAGTCTGCATTTGCAATTTTACATGCAATTTAAGAGTTGCACGGAAGGATTGTTCAAAATTCGGAGGAAAAAGAATCTCACTATATGAGGCCATGCTCTCTTTTTTGAAATAATATTGAGGCCATGCAAACTAGGTAGTATACCGAAACTTGCATCTTATCATAAATCAGTAAAACCTCATATATGTTCAGTTCTTTCAATCTTATCATAAATCAGTAAAACCTCATATATGTTCAGTTCTTTCAAAACAGGATAAGCATGAGCAATATTTTTCAGTTTTGTGGAATTGATAAGCATGAACCTTTTGTAGTGCATTAAATAGAATTGCATTTGATTAGATTTCATCGTCAGGAATGAAGATGCTACCTTTACTGCATGTTATTGAAATTTTCAATGGACCTAAAAAGTATACATCATTATCAAATTCTAAAGTCCTCACTATGACAACACATGATAATTGGAGGGCTTCCTCTGCTGGTTATTTCTGTTCTTAATCATGATCCTGCTCTGAGTGGCCATATTCAAGAGCTTACATGGACCGACATCCTAGCACTTGGCTACACATCTATATTTGGCAGTGCTATCAGCTATGGTGTATACTTGTACAATGCTACTAGAGGTATGATTTGAGTATTGCGCTATAAATAATTGGATGCCCGTAGCAACGCACGGGCACGAACCTAGTGTTAACTCGAGGTTGCAAACTACACACAACTGTAGATGTCTGCACTCACTAAAGATTGCGATCATTTCTAGTTTAAAATATGTGTTTTATTTATGTGCGACCAGACCATATACAGTTTGTTTTCAAATTGTATTCCCTGAAGAAATTTTGAAGGTGATCTGAGTTGTAATGGTTGATCGATTGCTGATGGTATATTGCACTAAATTAAACAAAAACTTTTTTGTGGTGAAATGGTTCTGTTTAAATGGACTTTAGTTCTGGAATAATTCCTGTACAAAAGAACATATTTTGTGTAGGTTTGGAATAGTTACATGGTTTGAATTGGTCCTGACCAGGACTGAGTGAACGAAGGGGATTCACTCGTTCCTGGTCTGGTACCGTTCTCAAGGAACCGAACGAGGCCTAACTAGTTTTGGATCCTTGCTTACTTCAACCGGCACGGTTCCCTAAAAATGGAAACCGCCATGCATCCGGCAGAATCAGCTTCACACTTTGCAGGTCATCTACGTACTCTTAAGGACTAAGCTAGAACTAGGAAAGTGCCCGTACGTTGTTACGAGTATCTTAAATTTTAATGAAAACAATAACTGTTTTTAAAAGCATCAAGCAAAACAATAAAACATATTATGTTCAAGATCTGTAGATACAAATGTAAAAAGAAGATAATGACCAATTAGATTAAAGCATGGGCAGTATTGTATTTTCGAGCATGCACGTTGCTATGGATAACAAAATATTTATATTGTACGAACATTTCAAATCGAGTACAACCATAGTGTTCTTATTAGTTTCCATGTAGATTTGATCTATCCACTACATACTAAGATAAAAATAATATTTGATTGAATGGGTTGGATTCATACCAATATTTGGGTGAAGAGATTGGAAGGAACGAATGGATGTACCTTTTAACACAATTAGCCTTAGATTATAACACAGTAACACAGTTAGCATTAGCCATAAGTAAGCTTTACAAATTATTTATAGGACTCACTTGCCATCCTCTTTGTTTTTCTCTTTCTTTATTTTTTCTACTTTGGGCTTATCCTCTCGCGTAGCAGGGAGGCACGGCCGCATGGCCTCAAGCCCTCAACAGTCAACACCGCTGCTTCGAGAAAGGGTGTGTTCAGAGCCCAAACATTTGGGTAAAGTTTGACAATTCTGACCAAAATTGGTGCAAAATACACTGTAGTGTCAGATGAATAGTGAGAGATGATGTGATGAAATGTGATAGATGATGAGATGTTTTTTGGAAAAATTTGGGTTTCTAAACACACCCAAAGGTAGAGTTGACCAGCATCTTCTTCAGTCCTCAGTACCCACACTAACGGATGAGCTTGCCCCAGCAGAGGACGCCCTGCTACTTCACCCGCTTCTTCTCTCCTCCACTTGCTTCCTTTGTTGGCTGCAATACGCGGCGCGAGCTCCTGAGATGCGGGGCAACCGAGCATTCCTGCTATCGCCCCCCACTCGCCGGACGCCGGTGCTCGGCCCCCGCATTTCCACGGCCGATGCCGTTGCGCGTGGCCCAGCCCTCCGCTCCTCGTGGGCCGCCTCGTCCTCCACCGCCGCAAACTTCCCATCCCGCCATTCGTCGCCGGCCGTGCCCACGCTGGCCCGCACTCCGCCCCAACTCGGCCGTGCGGAATCACTTCGCTCAGCACGCCCGGATCCACGCGACCGAGCCTAGGGGCAGTCCTTCGTGGCCGGTGCCTCCCGGTCCCGGCGCTGCACGCGTCACTTGAGGGATGGAGGGCCAGCCCGCTGCTCCTTTGACGTGGGGAGGGAGGGAGGGGAGGGACAGGAGGCCTACGATCTGGTCTTCCTAGGCTCCCAACCGCCCAGCGCTGCTGTCAATCCTTGGGGACAGAGGTAGGGGAGGAAGCAGAGAGGAGGCATTGAGATTTGGCTCGTGGAGAGGAAGCTGCATTGCTGCAGGTCCACAAGAGGAACAGGTGTTTGCATAGTCAACAATTGTTGAAGTCGAAGCTACCGTGGGTGTGAAAGGTAACAGGAAAAGATTAAAAAAATAGTGTCAATTAGGATAATCTTCTGGGGGCGGCGTGGTTAGAAATGACATGTGTTTAGGCACACTAATTATTAATTTTATCTAGAACTTCATCCAGAAACTATTTAGAACTACAAATGAATAATAGACATAACTTGCCCGTACTTACTACAAAAAACAAAAAAAGTGGCAATTTCATTCCTCGCCTTCGTATCTTCTACCAGATTCTCATTCTAACAACCTAACATCCATCAATGAGCATCCTGATACAACACAAAAATAGTACACTTTTAAAAGTATGTCATATCTGGTGCATGTTACTTCCATTGTCTAGTCTAATTCTGAATTTTTTAGCACTTACCGTCTAAGTTGTGCCAATAGGACAGCTTTGATTGTCCATGTGTCCATGAAGTCTTCAGCGAAGGCCTCAGTGGCAGGGCAGCGACATCCGGTGAGTTTTTTTCTTCTTCCTGTGTGATGCTGTCCAATTTGCTGGTACAGATGTTAGCTTCCTATTAGCTGCTTGATCTGTGATGTTCTTGCCACAGATTTTTTTTTGCTGCTGCCATGCTTGATCTGCTGCCCGAGCGGAGGCCAAATTTTGATGCAAACCTTTCTCTCTGCCTCTTACAGGCATTAGGATCCACATCTTGTTGCCGCCAATCCTAAATTTCTGATACAGTTCAGTCTCCGAGTATAGATGATTGAATGAAAATTTAAGTAATTGTCAGTGATGTCCATAGTCAAGTAGAATCAAATAACTTCACTGTTAAATAAATTTAAAATCCTTACTTGCAAGATAAATTGGTATTCATCATATTTCTCACCTGGAAATTCCTCTGTCGGTGGTGTATGTACTTTCCATAGCTTCTAAAGAAGGTACAAATTAAACCCATGATGATCTGGAAGATGGGATGGAGCTCGAGTTTGAACAAATTAAACCCGTCACCCATAGCTTCCATAGCTTCTAAAGAAGGTACAAATTAAACCCATCGCCCACTATTTTGACACTACAAAAAGTGGCAGGAGCAGTAAGGCAAAATCACATGATGATCTGGAAGATGGGATGGAGCTCGAGTTTGATCTTGAGGCTTACAATTATCTCCGAGGGTGTAAGCATTGGGTGGTCTTGCTTGAGGTAATGTTTCCCTGCATAAGCTGCATGTACATTACATTTACTTCTAGGAGAGCTTACATTTACTTCTATGACACCTCTAGAGAATCTGGACTATTCTAGAATTACTTCACAGTTAAGGAAATGAATTACCTTCCGACACATCTATTCTATATGCATTGTATTTCCTTTTGTAAACATCTTTTCCTTCAAATGCAAGCTCATTTACATTATGATTGTGCCCTTATGATGCAATCTCTCCTCTTATTTTGTTTTTTCCCTGCCTTTGTACATAACGTTCCATGAAGTTGATGCCTTCCTTCATATTGGTTTGCTTAAAATGACTAAAATGGTGTACTTGCTTCATAAAAATAGAACCTGATGTTATTTGAGCCACTGATAAAAACTGTAAAGAGGAAAAAGTGTAAAAGCCTACTTAGACAATAGTGAGATATTTGACATACACGCACTGGTAGTTCTATTTTTTGTTTTTTTATGTTGATGAGATGATATGACCCTATCTTGAATTGCTATCTTCTGTAAACAAATGCACATAGCCACACCAAGTAATAGGCATCTGCTGCTTAGTGCTAATATTTAATTGTTGACATTAGAGTTGTACTGTAGCAGTTTGAGAATTCACTGCATGAAGAGTACAGCAAGTTTCAAGAAACATATGATATATTCTGTAGAGAAGGATGCACATATGCAGACTTTCAGAGGTATGTCAAACAAGAGCTAGCTACTACTTGTGATTATGGTTTCTCATCTGTTTCAAATTAATTAGTTTATATTGCAGGTTGTTGAACAACTAAAAGAAATCAGTCAAAAGAGGGTGGGATCAAATTAACATGCTTCAGTTTCTAAATGCACAGATAGGTTTGTGTTTGTCCATCTAAGGCATGAACATGTTTTTTATCTGTTTATATGAACAGAAGTGTATACCATGTTAATGCATTATGTTTACCAACATTGGACTTATGCTAATCAAAACTATTGTCACTTTGCAGAGAGGATTCATCACAAACCTAGCTGATTTGCGGAGAGGATGTCCATGTTGGTCTCCAGGTATGACTTCACGTTCCACGCACAAGTTGTAGGCTGGCACTAGGGCTGGACCGTGAGCCAGAAACTCGTGAGCTGGCTCAACTCGTTCATAGCTCGGCTCGACTCGGCTCGGCTCGATTAATTTTTTTAACGAGCCGAGCAACTATTTTTGCTCGTTTTGTTAACGAGCTGGCTCGAGCCAACTCGCAAGCTGCTCGCGAGCCAAACGAGCTAGAAAATTCTAATTTCAATATAGAAAACTGAGCTATCAAAGTTGAGCTGAGTCATTGAAGTTATGCCAAACCTTTCTAAGTGCTACATGTGTGACTAATTTTATCATTTACAACTTTATAATTATTATTTTTAAAAATTTTACATATGCTCAAAGGTTAATTTCAAATTTACATACAGCTCGCAAGCCTAACGAGCTGCCTCGAGCTACTAACGAGCCAAGCTGAGACAGCCTTTTTGCTCGTTTTGTTAACGAGCCAAGCCGAGCTGGCTTGTTACCTTAACGAGCCAAACCGAGCCGAGTCGAGCCAAGCCGAGCTGGCTCGGCGTCCAGCCCTAGCTGGCACTCAAAAATCAGAAAATTGATATCAAATAATCATGCAGGCATGGTGAACTGAAGATTATGTTGCCGTTCTTCTGCTCCTCCTACGCCAGTTTTGAGGAGATGATGGTTGTGCCGGTCGGACTTTTGGCGACAACTGGTTTTAGAGATGGCGGCGCCTGCTTGGAGGCGAGGCGATGTCTGCACAGCACCAACACTAACAAAATAATAGATGCGATGGTTGTACCAGGCGATAAAATAATAGATGCGATTGTTGTACCAGGGGATGAATTGGATGGAATTGAGACTCCAAGGTGGTGGCGACGACGACGCAGAGACTCCACGACGCGCCGACGGCGTGGATCCGGTGGCGGCATCGACATGAAGATGTAGTTGTGCGGTGGCAGCGTCGATCCGGGGCTTTCGGGATGGGAAGGGACCCGAACGGCGTCGCCAAGGAGGACCTGATCAGATCGCTTCCTCTTCATGTTGCGGCGGCCTGAGGAGACGGAGCGGGAGTTGCCGCGGATGCGAGGGGGCGAGTCCCTGGAAGGGTTTCGAGGAGACGGGGCGGAGGCGTGGATGCCGTGGGGGTGTGGGACCGTAGGGAGGGCGGACGTGCGGAGCCGCGGTCGTCGGGGGGCGAAAGACGTACCAAGTTTTTGTCGCCACTTCGTTTTTTTAGGAGTATATACTAGGATCGTGCCCGTGCGTTGCTACGGGCTACAAAATATTAATATTGCAATATGTGATCATCCAACGGGATAATAACAGTGTGAGAATAAGTAGACATTTACATTACTTAGTCAGATCACTATTTACTTTAGATGCATATATACATTTCCATGGCATGGTATAAGAGGAAGACATGACAAGAGAAACAAGCTAGATTTTTCAAAAGCTATTTCATTACTTAATTAAATTGTACACCTTGCACATATATATTCCGTCACTACAATCAACTAAGTAGGAACCATATGTATTCTACTGACTATTGTACAAGTGTACAACATATAACACGATACAGTGTGATGTTTCTCTACTTGATTGCATCTTCAGTTTTGAGCTTCGTCAATCTGGAAAATGGAGGAGCCACTTGTTCCATTGAGACCAAACCAGGAAACAAAAATCGATTAGCAAAATCTTTATGCTTCTTTGATTGCTTAATCTTCTATCCTTTCAGCTATGCAGTAGCTGATGACTGTCCAAGCAAGTTTCATCATACTATATATGTTCATAATGAAAGGGTAATCAGATTAGCTGATAATGACTTCCGTATGGCTTAGAGGAAGCATTTTCCCCGACAAAATATTTCAGTCCTAGCTCTGAGTCAATGTGCTGCTAATAGCACTAAATAACTATGCACACTCAACATAGTCACATACCTACTGAAGATATATCAATATTAAAGAAATGGCTGGAACTTGGTGTAAATATGGTTCTAGTTATCTAAATTTCTCCATTATCTAAAGCAACCTCTGTGATACACCTTACTAAAAAATTCATGGAAATGAAATTTCAGTACCTTTAAGATGTTGAGGGATCATTGCCAGAAATTTCCTATACTAAACACTTGGCTAAAAGAAATGTTAATTAGCATCTCAGAGAAGTATATGGTATCACATCTTCATGATCTGATATTTTGGTTACATATCTCAGTAGTAAAAATATAAGTGTAATGGTAGGATGCTTAACACATTATATTTTCCCTCCTGTAATTACTGTAATGATAAAATTCACTCCTGGCTTTGCGAGTTTGTATTTACCAAGAGCTGAAACACTACAGTTTACCATTGCTCCTAGCTGTCATCACCAACAATAAGCAACAAATCTACTGGAGTGATTAACAAAAATTATCTTACATTGATTCAAAGCAATGACTTCTCACTCAGCAGATTCTCCAACAAAAGTTCCATGCGGCCTTTAATTAACAAAGTTACTGAATTAGTATGCAAAAGCACAATATTGGCGTATCCCAATTAAAAAATATGTTTTAGAAATGAATTAACATAAAGTTAGCAGCCACAAGGAATTCACAAACTGGAGAAAGACACTGATGGAGCATGGAGGTGCCGTAGCTGTTTTCTATGCAATCTGGAGAGGACCTTTCATGAGAAGAGAGATAACAAGTGTTGTGCAGAGTACTGAAGAAACTGCAAAGTGCTCACCTTGTGCCTTGGTGACCTGACAGTGAGGACTTCCTAAGAATTATTTGCCAGCTTGTACATGATCGGCCACGGCAATATCCCTGAAAATTGTTGTGATGCAGACCAAAATAAGCTGACGAATCGCGATAATAACAAGATGTTCAGACCTAGATATGACCATCCCTTCTAGTTCTAGTCCCTCAAAAATAAAAGTGACTAATCAGGATTGTGATCTGGCGAAGAACCAAAAGCTATGCTGAATTGCTCAAATTGTCCCTGAACCTATCATCAGGAAGAACGCAAATGATGACTAATATGAGAAGGATACAGGTTTACAGAACAATGCTTCAACGTAAGCCATTTTTCATTCACAGTTTCAAGCATTTTTTCGTGGCAACTATCTTCATGCTTGAAATTTCAGTAGAATGGAGAGGATCACTAAAATATGGGAGCTGTAAAGCAACAACATAACCATAGATAAAAATGTGTGCAATCAAATAACTATGAGTGCTCCTGCTAAACATAGAAAGTGAAGTAGCCTTCATGGGAAAACCCTGGAATTCATAAAGCTCCACATCACTGAGAGCACCATCCTTGTCACTAAAACATAAAATGAACATCCGCTTTAACGCTCTCACACAACAATGCTTGGGAGTTCAGAGATTATGCCTCTCGGCATAGTAAGAGACCTCAAGCACCTGCAGGAAAAACAATATATGTGATTCTAATAACTGAGAAGGAATGCATGATGGGTGCCATAACCTGCTCAAGGCTACCTTGCTGCTTGTCCTCAGGTCCAATTTGCACCTCACAATGATTACTGGAGTCTTCCAAAGTCTTAGGGTTTGATATTCATTTACTTCACATCAGAATAATACTCATCGATTTGATTTCTGTGAAGACAAAGGGGTGTTTCAACAAAATACAGATAAATAGGTCAGAGGCAAGGAACAGTCAAGAATGGATCTAGCAAAGCAAACAGACTATCATCTTTATCTTGAAATTCTATACTAATTTTGCAAAAGACCTGCATCTGCAAGACAGTAGGTTGGCATTCACAAATACAAAATCGATATGAAATAATCGTGTATGCAACATGGAGATTGGATCGTGCTTATACCAGGTGGAAAGGTTGCACCGCAGCTCCTTAAGGACAACATGGCCGGAGTGGTGCAGCGGCAGCATCGATGCAGAGACTCGACGACGGCGGCGACGGCGTGGAACCAGTGGTGGCATGGACCCGAAGAGGTAAGGGCGGAATGCCGGCCGTTCCTGGAAGCGAGGGCCGACTGGCCGGGCGTCGTTCCTGAAGGCCGCGCGGAGGAATACGTCGTCCGGCGTGGAGGAAGGAGATGGCGACGGCGCGGCCTGGATCTGCTGCTTGCCCTGGATCGGCGGCGCGGACGACGGGCGGAGGAGGCGAAGATGAATGTCGCCGGCGGCACGATCTGGATCGGCTGCGCGTCTTGGATCGGCGGCGCGGCCTGGTTCAGCGCCGCGGACGACGGGTGGAGGAGGACGGGAAGGGCGAACGCGCGATGGGGCGAGAGACGTGATGCCCGGGGGAGGTAGACACACGGGGGAGGCGCACAGTTGGGGGAGGAGGCGAGACGCACTGCTGGGGGAGGAGGCAAGGTGGCGATGGATCTCACCTTTGCCCGCCCTAGTTGCACATGGTGGCATCCAGGGCGGCGGCGGTGCCGTCGGGATAGAGGGAATTGTGGGCCGCGGCGGGGGAGAGGTAGGCGTATCGCGACGGGAAAAAAATCGGGAGGGAGGGGATTGCGGGCGGGCGTCGGCGGCGGTGATGGGTCGCAGGAGGAAGGCTCACGGGTGGGGGCACACGGGGCGCGCGCCTGAGCGGAGGGCTGACCCGCGGAAGGCTGACCCGCGGGAGCGGAGGAAAAAAGCAGACGAAATTTTAGTCTTACTTTCATTCTTTTTCTTTTTAGGAGTATATATATATAGAGAGATTGAACTCTAGAGAGCTCTCTTCTCATTCATCTTCCTCCAGACTCCTCTTTAATTTCTTTTTTCTCATTCCTCAAATTTGTAGGGGGCTCCATGAGATTCCCACCCGGCCCATCCGTCCCTGTGTACTCCCTCCGTCTCGCAAGGAGTTTCTCTTTAATTTTGTCCTAAGTCAAATTATATTATGTTTGACCAAGTGGATTTAAAAATATATTAATATTTTTATGTCTAACAAATTTTATTAGAATCATTATGAAGTATATTTAGCATATTTATTTAATATTATAAATATTGATACTTTTATTGTAAACATGCATGATCAAACTTCAAAAAGTTCGATTTAGGAAAAGTATAAGTGGACACTCTTTTGTGGGACGAAGTGAGTATTGTTTTTTAGGCTCTGTTTTTTCTTAAAAAGAAACAGTGAAAAGCACTATTTACTCATCACATCTATCACATTTTCTCACACAAGAAACACTATTTCAATACTATTCATTTGTAACTTCGCTTCTATAATTATTACATTGACATCTCTGTCACGTCGACAAGCGGACAAGGCGTACTCATGCACAAAGGTACAACCCAAGACCAAAGAGCAAGTGGACCGTGTTTGGTTGAAGTGAAAAAAAATTTCAGGGAAAGGGAATCTTGCATGCATGAAGTACCAAATGAAGTTTATTTGCAAAATCTTTTTACAGATGAGTGCAATTTTGCATGACGAATCTAATGAACATAATTAATTAGCCATTTGCTACAGTATGCTACAGTAATCATGCTCTAATCATGCGGTCAAAGACCTCATTAGGTTCATCTCGCGATTTTGCTCGGGGTTGTGAAGGTAGTTTTGAAACTGACTTTATCTAATACTCTTAATTAGTGGTCAAAGTAACATTTAATAGGGGTGAAAAAATTTTCACCCCCTACCAAACACTGCCCTTGAATGTCAGCAACTCAGCAGTCGTATGTCATCGTGAGTTCAATCGCGTACCTGACGACTTGAGGGCCTGTTCTTTTGGTCACATTTGAACAGTGAATAGCACTATTCACCTGTCACATCCATCACATCTTCTCTCACAAGAAACACTATTCTAACACTATTTATTTGCAATTTCACTATTCCTTTTCACCCAAAAGAACACAGCTCAATTTCCGCAGCTAGCCACCGACGTCGAGTCGTCCATGGCGGCTTGACGCATCGGTTTGACTTGCCACAAAGACTCGCCACTAAGGCACTCGTCAAGCTCCCTTAGTCACCTTGATGCCGCCTCCACTAAGGAGCTTCTCCACCAAGGGAAGGGGGTCTCCACGTCCCCCGCACAAAGTGTCCTCGCTGCTCCACACCAAGCCGGAGGGTCGAAGACGTTTGCCGGAGAGCCACCTAGGCTCCAAGGCTTCCAGCACACCTCATACAACTTGATCCACTCGAGAATCACCTCACAAGGTAGGCACACCTTGCACTCACTTAGCCTAAGCTAAACCTAACACTAAGCACACACACAAAGCATGTGCAAGTCTATGGATGAGCAATTTAGCACTTGGATGGCTTGGATATGATCTTCTATGAGTCTTAAACTCCTCTACATTTCCACACACTCCAGCAACCCCAAATGGGTGAGTGGTGGGGGTATAAATAGCCTAAGGCGTCCAAAGAGCCATTGGCTAAAAGCTGCTAAAATTGGTACCGTCGGATGAACCGCCGCTACACTTTTTCCAGGTGTCGGTTCATCCGGTGCCCTCCACGTCACTTAGCCGTTGCTTCCCTGCTGACACACTTCCTCCGATGCTTACACCGACGGATCTTTCCTCATGCCGTCGGTTCATCCGGTGCTAGAGGATTTCTTCGCAAAACCTTACTGGTAGTTTCTTCGTAGTCGCCGGATGAACCGTTGCTTGTGTCCTGGTGACCATCGGTTCATCCGGTGCTTAAGGGTTTCGCTCCAGAATGTCTCTGTTAGCAAACACACGGCCGCCGGATGAACCGCTGCTACACCGTCGGTTCATCCGGTGGTGTTGATTCCTGCTTGCTTGATTTCTTGATTCATCCGGCGTATCTAGAAATGGGGGCGTCGGTTGATCCGGTGATCATCAAGTAAACTCCAGTCTTCACGCAGTGTACCGCTTCATCCTATGCTTACACCGACGCTGCTTCCAAGATACCGTCGGTTCATCCGACGGTGCCTTTTCTTCTCTTTCTCTTTCTTGGTTTTGACCTTTGAAAAATATACTATCTTCTCATTTTGGCATGTGGTATTTTTGCATCCTTGGGACCTAGAAGTGTCTACAAAGACATGCTAGACAATATGGTTAGTCCTATTGATCATGTTGTCATTAATCATCAAAATTAAGCTTTGAACAAATGACATATAAGGTCATGTTCGCTATAGCGTCACAGGCCATGTGGAACGCGCTGGGTATCACCGGGGACGACGTCGGCGAGTACCCCAGCACCTGGTCCGATGCGTGAGCCGTTTGCACGCTCTTTACCGAATCTATCTATTATTACCTTGAAGTTAAAAAGAGTCACCATTTACAAATTACAATAAGAAAGTTAAAAAGAGTCACCATTTACAATAATCTATACTATAAGGAGCGAAGACAATTGAAAACTTTTCTCACCCAATTCGGACCCACCGTACCCCTCACGCCGGACCCACCCGTCAGGTTGCGTGATGACAAAAAGGTGGAACGACCATAAAAATCGCAATTTGGAGAGTGTTTCTGCCAAAAACGTAATGTTTTTCTCACCCACCGCACATGTACCCACCCCTTGTACCCGTGGGGCCCACCCACGTCTTCACCCGCGTGTACCCACCCCGTGCCTGTAAAGCACCCTGTAAATTTCATGACGTCCGTCGCCTCCCCCAAATGTTCAGTCACCTCTCCCCGGATCCTCTGCCCCTGCCTCGGCTTTCCTCCCTGCCATTCACCGCCGCCACAAGTGCCCATGCCGGGGGAGGCGCCGCAGTATGCCCCGACCGCAGCTTGCCCTGCTCCGGGCGCGATTGAGCGCGACCCCGGTGACCGCCTCCTCCTTCCCGCCAGAGGAGGAGGGGCCGACAGAGGGGTGGCCGGCACGGAGGGGCGGAGTCGTCGGGCCGATGGAGGAGCTGGGGCTGGAGGAGCATCGGGGAGAGGAGGAGCCGGCCAGATGGAGTTCAACGGCAGCGGCGGCCGGTCGTCATCGTCGCCCACCCGCCGTGATGCGAGGTTGTGGTAGGCTCCGGCAGTGCAGCCTCCTGGCCTTCTTAATTATTGGTATTAATTTTTTTGGGCCTTCTTCATTTTGCTGCGAGTTGACGAGGTTGTTGTCGTAGCACGCCGCCGCCAGTGGCTTCACCGTCGGCTCCAGCCCACCCGATGACAGGTTTGTCACCGCCGTCATTGATGCTCTATCTTGCTGTTAATTACAAGGAATTGGATGCGACGACTGCTAAGTGATGGATCCCTTCCATTCGCTATTTTGCTTCCTTGTGTTGATGGCGTTGCTCTGTTTCTGGTTCTGGAAAGGGATGGTGGTGGTTGAGAGACTGAAGGAAGAACACTCGGGATTGATGGCTATTTGTAGGTGTGGATGAGATGGAGAATAGACAAGGATTCCAACACCTCTTAATTGGAGCAGAATATTGATTGGATGCATAACACAATGGAATCATGCAAAACTGAAACACAATGGATGATGGATCACCTGTAAACGCTTTAAAATGCACTCAATGAGAGGGGATTTATATGAATTTTTGCAGTGTGGTCTTTTTACCAACATCGGGTATGATTAGGGAGGCAGTTGGTTATTGGGACTTTGGGAGCGTTGTCAATTAGTTATTGGTTGCCATCAAAGCCTATTTATCTAATTTTGTAAAGTATCACTTGCTGACCAGGAAATATATGAAAATATTTGACCATCTCTCTTTGGGAAATAGTTTTCAACTAAGTTTGTGCAACTAAATTGTGAATGAAAATTTTGCAAGCTGCAGAGAATTCACATCTATACATGATATATCTAACTAACTAACAGTTCTATTCTGTCTACATATATCCTGGGTTGCAAAATTACTTGGAGAAATCGTGCTGCTATATGGTCATGACTCATGAGGCGTAGTACTATTTCCCCTAAGTGCTTGAATAATGTCTTGCTCGGCATATCTGTTTGGTCATGATTCAACAGATACTGATGGGCTAGCCAGGAATTTTTAATTCCGATCTTGCAGAGCACAGTCAAAAATTAAGTTATGGCACTTTGGAATATCAATGACGAAAATTCAGATTTGAGGTTTATAACATAGTGTCGTTCAACATGCGTCACATCAAAGGTGGTGCCATAATTGTTTTGCACAAATTGGGATTGTTGTAACATAAGTCCCTAATCAATAGTTTGGCACTACGATGTAAATTGGCAATGATGATTAAGTTATTCAAAAGCAGGCATAGTGGTTTAATCATATGTAGAAGTGCACTTTGGCTACCGCGTTTTGAAAATCATAATGTGTATTTGGTGAATAATATGTGTTTAAAATGTTGTTTTGTAAATACGTGCGTGCATCACGTACATTTTACTAGTAAAGTTAAAAAGAGTCAACAGGTTCGTCTAAAGAGTGTAGAAATTTCCACGTTAATTCAAAATATATAAATATACATCGTTCAATTTTACGAAGATCTAACGGATTGGAAATTCTCACACTAATCTAAAAAAATTGATCCATTAAATTTTATGAAGATCTAACCGTCTAAACGCCTAAAGAATCCACGTCCAATACACATACAATTGATACATACACAATTTCGAAATTAAAAGACAATGAATTTAGAGTTGATGTTTACACGGATTGAAAAAAAAGCAAAATATCACGTACGTCATGTGACTGTTGTACAACAGAAGTATGGGAGGTAGCTAAAATGATGAGAGTAATAAGGGAAGGTGACTCCACTGTTGCTGCGGTTGTAAGTGTTGGATACTATCCCTGTTATTGTTTGTTTTTTAGAGACAAGATGCATTTTTATTTTATTTTGAGGGGGCATGATGGCTGCTTGAGGTTGCTTAATGTTGTGATGTTATCTTTCTGAAGAACTCGCAGCTATTTCCATGTCCGTTAGTTTTCTAAATTATGTTGAGATAATTATAAAGATTCACTATATATCACGTGCTCGAGTATGTCGGTTTGAGCAAACTCAAACGGTTTATGTTATCAATATTCCTTATCAAATATGTATAATATATAAAATTAGAATGTTTAAACATCTGAATTAAAACTAAATAAATTAGCACTATACATCCAATATCGTAAAAAAATAGATCCAATAAAATCGGAAAAGAAATTTCAGACTAGCAACTTTGCAAAAATTATTTCCTAATGAGTTAACTTTCGTGTTAAGGAGAGAAGATACCTGTTGACGGGAGGCCGTTTCTATTCATCGTTGCAGCAGTGCTGCCTCCATTACTTTTCTTTTTGAGCAAATTGCATCCACCATACAACAACTAGTCAGGTGGGTGCAAATTAGTCTAACAACTTGTAAAATGCTCAATCAAGTGCAACAACTTGACATGTGGGTGCAGATTGGTCCAAAAAATTGTAAAATGCTCAATTTAGTGCAACAACTTGATAAATTAGTGCACAAATAGTCCAAACTCCACATTGACAACATATAAAGTAAAGTAGTTTGACATGTGAGTTTTCTTCCAATCAATAATTCTTATTTTTGTCAATAAAAGTCAGAATCATGGCCAATATGTTGCTTCTTGACTGTGCATGCAACTTATTTGTTCATCACATAAAATTGAATCAAATTTAAAATTATACCATTGACATTACCGAAAAGAATAAAGTCTGTAAGAGAGACCCTAGGACCTTATGTTCTTCTATGGTTTTGCTCTTGTATTCAACAACTGCAAAGAAACATGTTGTTTCTATTACTTTAGCTCAGTCTACTTGCTAAACAAGTATACATGAAACCTTTAAAAAATTCAAACTTATAAAGGCTATAATTAAACATGTAAAAATACTGAAGGTAAATTATCAATATTGAATAGAAAATTCTTGTAAAAGAATATAAAACATGAAATTAAATGTGTCTAATCCAAATTAAATCATTGTTTAAAAATTAAGTAATATGATGACATAACAATAATTTACTAAACACCAAAAGTTCTAGTCTTGGCTAAATACATTGTGACACTAATATCAATGGTGAAAAAATATAATGTGTATGTCGGCTAATATGTTTTGTTATAACATTAGGACTAGAGATGGACCAATTTATCAAGTTATTGCACTGAACAGATCATTTTAGAAGTTTTTGGACCAATCTGCACCCACCTGTCAAGTTGTTACACTAGATTGAGCATTTTACGAGTTCTTGGACTAATATGCACTAATCTAACAAGTTGTTGTATGGTGGGTGCAATTTACTATTTCTTTTTTTCAATGCAAATATGGTAATGCTAAGTGTAGGGCGTCCAACGTCGGGCGATTAAAAACAGACACGGATTCCACCACTCAACCTACCAAATTGACTTCCACTACACACATTTTCCTCCAGTCGCTCGTTGTTTCCTTCTTATCCACACACAAGGCCCGCTCCGCTGCCGTCGCGGTGAAGGTAATGGGTCGCGCCGACGTTGCTCCCCTGTGGCGAACTGCTCCGAGGCGCAGGTCGTCGGCCACCTCCACGGCCAGGCGCGGGCGCAACTGGGCTGCTGCCATGGAGGGGGAGCGAGCTCTGCTCCAGTGCAAGGGGGCACGACGCGTCCCCTCCCCAGCCAGCCTTGGGGGCTCCTGGTGCGCGGCAGCACCCTCCACGGCCTCATCGGGCGGCGCCGCCCGTGCGCGCAGCGAGCCCCCTGCTCCTTGCTGTCGTCCACCTCCGAGACCGGCCCTGCGGTCTCATTGACCGCGTGCCGCCTGCACGCGCTCCCGTTGCTCCCTACCGCTGGCACCGTGCCGCCCGCCACCATCCCTCTTCCTCCCTCCACTGTTTTTTTCTAGCACCAGATCTCTATTTAGTGCTCCTCCGGTAAGGTTTGCTCCATGATGCAAGCATACGATTCGAGTGTTTCAGTTGTTTCCAGCGAATATTGCAAATATTTTCATGTTGATGTTGCAAAAAGAATCAAGATGTTGCACATGTTTTATGTTTATGTTGCAAATGTGTTATATAGATGTTGCATTTTTAAAAACATTTGAATGTTCCAAGCAACATGAAATTGATGTTGCGGTGGGTTTTTTTCTCGTCATAAACAGATCGCTAACAACAATTTTTCAACATGTTTCAATGTTGGAAATGCTGATTTTCGATGTTGCAAATGTTGATTTTGTGTGTTGCGATTGTTATTTTTAAATGTTGCAAATTATTTTTGTTGTTGTACATGCTGCGGTAATTATCATGGTCCACCGTCAGGGCGCTGGCGCCCAGACGGATGTGCGAGCGTTAGTAGCTCCGATGCAAATTTAGACACCTTAGACTGGTTCTGCAAACGCAAAATGAAGAACGCAACGCTACTGTACACGGTCCAGCAGGCACTGCAAACACATCTGCATTTTGGGATTGCAAGGCTCCCGTCGTTCGTTCTCGGGGAATATCTCTCCTTTCCCCATCCCACTGCGCCAACTGCCAGTGAGCCTCGCGTGCCTCCGCTCCGCCGCACGCTCGCGCCCTCCCTCCTCTGCCGCAGGCGCCCCTCCCCTGCTCCCTCCATCCCCAGGTCGTCGGCGCCTCCGTTGCAAGCCCCGTGTGGATCTGCTCCAGCGAGGCCCGCGCGCGGCAATTCCTCTGTGGGCTTCTCCTCCACCGCGAGCCGGTGCCAGGAGTAGCAGGAGCCGGTCGGCGACCGCGCACGGTAGCTCCTACGCGGGCTCCTCCTCCACAGCAGTGGAGGCAGCTCGAGCCCTGCCGGCCGTCTCCTCCACCCCCTCCGCCTGCGCCGCCGGCGCAGATCCACGCGGGAGGAGGAGGTGAGGAGGCCGCGGGAGACAATAGCAGGATGGAGGAGCGGCGACGCCCGCTCCAGGCTGGCGGCGGCGGCTTTCTGCTCCGCCTCGCTCCTCCGCCTCCGGGCCTCCTTTTTCCCCGGGCTCCTCCTCCACCGCCCGCTCGATCCCACTGCCCGTGGGAGCCAACTACCCGGGAGGATAGGCGACGGCTTGCGCAACCACTGCTGGAGACCCATCACACGACTGCTCTTTTTCCTTTGCTCAAAACTGGATTTTGCACATGGATATGCCATATTGTTGTGATCAGTCTTATGCAGCAGGAAAGAAAAAGGAAACCACGGTCCACGTGCTTGGACCACGGGCGTTCTAACATTAGGGGAATTTATATTTTTTTAGGAAAATTTAAACTGTGTTCGGCTGGATTTTTATTAATTTGGCAGACATGTTTATTATGAAAGGGAAATATTGTATGCTGATTGAGCCAGCATATTTGGTATAAGAGAAAAATACAGTAGAAATAAGCAAGCCGAAATAATCCTTACTTCTTTATTTAAACCCTGGAGAATCCTAGTATAAAAATAAACCGTCCCTTTCCTTCCTCGCTTCCTCGACGATCCATCCCCAAACCAGATCCACCGAGTTAATCTTTTTTAAAGGAAAATGCATTCACCTTAGCGCATTACACCGGCTTTTTTACAAACAGGACTCCAAAGAAAGAGAAAATTACAAAGAAGTTCAAAACTCTTGTTCATCTTTCTTGAAGCCTTCAGAGATCCGTTCGTCACCGCCGCCGAAGCTGCTCCCCAAACGTCGCCGGGCACCAGAGCCAATCTCCACAAGGTGGAGGCCGCAGAAGAGGACTTACTTCTAGGCGAATCAGCCGAATACACTGCCTCCTAGGCACATCGGCTAACTCTGGTACTCACGACGCATCCTTCGATTCCACCACCGACAACCCGAGCAAAACTTAGTTTTTCACCAAAGATCATCTTCCTTGAGATTAACAGGGTCAACAACATCATCACCTGAAGAAGAGGACGATGCGCCGGCCCTCGACTCCTGGATAGGTCTCCCCAGCCTCTCTATTGATGTCGGAGTAGATCGCCATCGGAGAACAGAAGAATTAAGCTGGGAGAAATTATTCCTCTGTAACGCTGTCGCTTCCGCATCGCCGGCGCTTCCAGAAAAACCAACACTACCGGAAACAGCTTCTTTGCCGTGAGCCGGTTCCTCACGGCAAAGAGCGGTCTACTCATGTCAAAGAGTTTGCTGTAAGCAGCCGCCGGCAAAGAGCTCACGGCAAAGTTCTGCGGCAAACAGCTCTTTGCCGTGAGCCAAACCAGAAGCTCACGGCAATGGTTTGCCGTGAGTACACTTAGACTCTCGGCAAATAGATTTTCAAAAGAATAAAAAAAACCAAAAACCCCAAAGGCCGGGCCCACTGCCGGCCGCCGCCGTCCTGCTGCCGCCCGCTGCCACCGCCGTCCGACCACCAGCATCACCACCTGATGGCGGCAGATCCAGGGAGCCGCCGTCCTCGAGATGCCGGCCGCCGTGGTTCTCCCCCGCCCATGCCCACGCCGGAGGGGATGAAGAGGAGGCCACCGGGATGAAGAGGGGCTCGCCGCCGCAGATCCGGTCTCCACGCGTCGGATCCGCCGCCGGGTCCCCTCGTCGGAGGAGAGGAAGAGGAGGCCGCGACCCCCGTGGCTCGTCGCACGCCGCCGAAACCAAGCCCTCCCCTTCACCACCGACGCGCCGGAGCAAGGAGAGGAGGCTGAGGAGCCGGAGGAGAGGAGGCTGCCGCGCCGCCGGATCTGTAGGTCGCCGCGCCACAAGGGGAAGGAGGTCGCGCACCACGGCTGGGGGAAGGAGGCACACGCCGCCATCGTAGATCCCACCGCGCCCACCGCCGGGGGAAGGAGGCCGCCCGCCGCCGGGGGAAGGAGGTCGCTCGCCGTCGTAGATCCCGCCGTGCCCGTCGCCAGGGGAAGGAGGTCGCGCCCGCTGCTGCTCCTCCTTATGCGCCGCCGCCGCACCTCGCCCCGCCGCTGCTCCTCACTGCCGGTGAGGGGCGAACGGACGGGGGAGGGGAGGGGAGGCAGGAGGGACCGGCAGTGGCCGGAGAGGAGGGAGAGGAGGCGGATCCGCCGGGAGGGGGAGGTCGGGCGCGTCGCGGGAGAAGGGGATCTAGGGCGCGGCGGAGAGGAGGGAGAGGGAGGCAGCTGCGTCGAGGGTGGGAGAGAGAGAGGAGGCAGGGGAGAGGAGAGGGGGCGCGTTATATATGGTAGGGTTCGGGGTCTGGTGTGGGCCGCCCGTTTAGATGGGCCGGCTGGCCCGTTAGGCTTTGTCGTGAGCTCAAGTAGAGGCCCACGACAAAAAGAGATTTAAAAAAAATATATATCAAATGCATTTAATTATTTAAATATAGAAAATGACTTCAAATTATAAAATTGTCAAATACAAAGTTTCATAACTTTTTGAGATACACAACATATTTCGAGTTTCTCCATTCGAGATAGTTTACAAAATTTAAATTTCAAATTTGAAACAATCAACTTTGTTTTTGGTTGACAATATTTTCGTTGACAATCAAAATTTGTAAACAACAAAGTTTGATAACTTCTCAAGACTTGTGAAGATATACAACTTTTATTTACAATGTTTCTCCATTCGAGGTTGTTTCAAAAATACAAATTTTCAAATTCTAGAAATTCAGACGTACTTTTCGTTGACGAAAGTAATTCAAATTAGAAATGGTGGAACTACAAAGTTACATAAGTTCTCAAGACCGTCAACTTTTATTTTGGTCATTTCATCATCTGGTGTTGTGGTACTAATAATCTTCGCAAATTTTATACATCTTTCATATAGTTTCATGAAACTATATAAGACATATAGGATTTGTGAACAAAATTATTTCAACTTTGTCAAATGAAGAAATGACCCTAATAAAAGTTGTTATCTTGAGAAGTAATAAAACTTTGTAATTAAAAGTTTTTTTATTTGAATTAATTTACTTCTTCGAAATTTGATTTGAGTTTATGCAAAGCTCATTTTGCCGTGAGTCAAAAAAAAAAGCTCACAGCAAAATATATCTTTGCCGTGAGCGGCTCACGGCAAAGGACTTTGCCATGAGCTTTTTTTGGCTCACGACAAAGTTCTACTTTGCCGTGAGCCGCTTTTGCCATGAGCGAAGTCTTTGCCGTGAGCTATTTTTTTGGCTCACGACAAAAACGGCAGAGTCCGACGCTCACGGCAACAAGCCGGTTTCCGGTAGTGCAAGCCGCAGAGGAGTCACGCTCCTCCGACAAAACCTAATCCACCGTCGAGCATCAGCGGCGAGCAAATCCTAAATCTAAACGGACTCGATTGGGACTCAAACTACTAAACGGATGGACCCGCTCCCCTTGCCACCGGCTAGGAGGCCGGAGACGAGAGAAGACGGGGCCAGGACTACGGCGGCGGCGGCGAGCGCACACGCGGGAGCGGTTCCGCCTGTGCCGCCTAGGAGGCGAAGCGGGGGACGAAGCGATTTTGCCTTCCACCGAGTTAATCTCTAGGATCGTCCTGCTTCTCTACAAGATCGGGATCGAGAAGAAAAGAGGCTGAGTTGGTTGTCTGCGCGGTCGGATTTGACGGCACCAGCCGATCCATCTGGGATGTCGCCGCCGCTGCCGTGCCCGAACTCCGAAGCGCGCCCGGATCGTCACGGCCCCTGCTGTTTGGAGGGATATGGTGCAGCTGATCGGGTGGCGGGTGCTTTTGCGGCGACCTGTTGGACTACGTCCGCTTCCGTGCCGTCTGCGCCCACTGGAGCCGGAGCGCCGCCCGCCCCGGCGGCCGGGGCCTCCTCGACCCGCGCTTCCACCCGCGCCGCTGGATGATGCTGCCCGAGGGCCACGGCCTCTACCCCGGTCACCATGCGCTCGGCGGGCACGTGCGCTTCCTCAACCTCTCCACGGGCGCGCTCGCCCGCCTCCACCTCCCGCTCTTCCACGACCACGTCCTCCTCGGCTGCACCGACGGTCTCCTGCTGCTGCTGCGGCACCGCGACCCGGGTGACACCGCCGTCCGCCTTCTGCACCCCTTCACCGGCGACGTCGCCGAGCTCCCGCCGCTCAGTGACGGCCAGGTTTCCTCAAGGCAAATTGATCCTCCGGAACCGGATGCCGCAGAGGGTCGGTCTCTTCTGCCACCGAGGATCATCATCGCCCACTGCCCACTGGTTACAACTACAGGCGCAGTCCACCTGGTCGAATGCGGCTCGGAGCTTCAATGCTTGTTTACCGAGCCACCGAGGATCAGTGGAAGGGTCGTTCCTGTAACCAACATTGGATAGCATGCTCTGTTACTTGGGCAACGGCCCTTGTATGCATCACAGAACAAGGGGCTCCCTTCTGTTGTGGCTAACTCTAACAAGTAACAATCCACTGAGAGGGGGGGGGGGGGGGGGACGTCCTTTTCGAATTACCGAACAATACCATATATGTACTGGTATCCGGTCTCCACTCTCCAGCTACTGACGGAGACATTTCATGCTGGAATAGATCTCCGGCAAGCCCTTACATGCTCATCCATCATATTTTTACCTGTTGCCACCACGGTTATTGGTAAGTCGACCATATCCATGTCATTTTTTCCTCATCTAAATATGCTAGAGATGTTGTATGGAATTTTACCTTGTGAAGCTAATGCTTTGGAAAAAAAAATCCTGTTTGCAAAGCTAATGCTTCCTGGTCCTATGTTTTCATCAGGAGTACGTAAAGGTCTCATATTCCACAGTAAAATCAAGCTTGATTGGTCAGCGAAGCCAAATCTATGGATGTATGGTAAGTCCTGATTTCAACGCAGCCCATCTCCCTTTTCTTTTGTTGTTGGTCGCCATCTATTCCCAAATCACAGACATTGCAGTAATGTAGTGTTCCCGTGGCATGATATTGCCTGTAGAAAATATCACTAACCCATGGTAGTAGATGATGTGGTATGGCTTGTCTCTTTCATGCCTAGATGCTTGTTCTCATCAAATTTTACTAGTTTCTTTAATTTTTGAACATACTCGCAGACTGCTTTGCTATGCTACAGACAACAAAACCTTTGACACCAATTTTCTAGCATATTTTGAATTCAATCGTGTATTTGGTCTCAATTCTCAAATTGTATATGTTGTTTCTCAAAATAAAATTCCAACCAAAATACTTGGTACATTGGTCGATTCCCAACACACTGTTGCACACCATATACAATATAGTTTGAATGCTCATCAGATCCGACCTATAAACAAAAATCTTATTACATAATGGGCTAAGACCCCATAAACCGAACTTTTTGCAATTAAAACTCTGTTGTTACGGTGTCTTGCAAATACATACAACAGAAACACCTTACCTTGGTTCCAAGGCAATTGTTTGATTGCAAAATAATGAAAATGGAAAAGCACAGTTTTACCACATTCGGAGACAGAAAAATAACACAACAGAAAGGTTGCATTAACTTCAGAAAAAAATTAAGTCAGATTAAAAAAAGCATAGAAAATTGTAGGGTGGCCGTACATTAAATTCTGCTCAAACATAACAGATTCGGCTTCAAAATGCAGCATAGCAAATTATAAAACGACTTCCAGCCGTAATAGCTTGCTGAGTGAAACAAAAAATGAACCAAAATAAGGCCAGACAATCAGCTTGTGGATTAACTCATCACTAAGTTAAGCGGAGTAATAGAGCAAATTAACGACACTAAGGTCAGAAGGCTGACTTGAGCATTTTTGCGAGGATATATGGTTTGTATATACACTAAGAAAAGAAAACATATGCAAACATCTTTGAAAACAATGTTAATGCATTTGCAGCAGGAATCAGAAACCAAATAATTCACTGCTCTAAGTTGTCTTTCCTGATGAAATTAAAACGATTGTATAAAAGTTTTCTGCCAAAAAAGAAGTTATTTGTTCTCTCCCTCTAGTATTAGCTCGATGGTTAGTATTTGTGACACCTTAGTTATCCTTGCCCCTCCGTCTTGGTATATTTTTTGCCCTGGTTTTTCCAACTCGATCATGCATATTTGCTTGCACATATTATATTGGAATCATGATGGATTCCCCGCAAGGGGTAGGTAAAGGAAATTCTGATCCAGTATGAGGTTCCGCACGATTTCACAAATTAGTAATAGTATATGTTTTATTTTATAGTAACGTCTAAGAGCATCTTCAAGATTTGCCAAAATTTACTTGGCAAATCTTGTGATTCGCCAACTCCCGAAAATATATAGCAAGTAAAAAAACAGCCTCTCTCTCCAATAGTTTTGCAAATTTGTCTTGGCAAAAACAAAATTGGTGGACGCAGCCACGGGAGCAGACTCCATCACGCGCGACGGGAGGATGTTTCGCGTGTTTTTCCATCGCGGATCGAACTGGCGGCGCAGGTCCAGTCGTCGTCCCCATTTCCTCAGGTCGCGTAGGTCCAGTCGCCGCCAACATTCTCTCAGGTCGCGGCAAGTCAAGGTGTGTCGCCCATCTAGAAGAGCTGCAGCCTTGCACTAGTTCGTTTCCTCATATTGATCTCTCATTTGTGATCAGTACAGCTCGCCCTACCTCAATATCAAGGTGTTCTTGATCCATCAACCGCCGGCCAGGAATCATGTCTTTCAAGAGATCCATCAGATCCATCGTACAAAGAGAATTGGATGATTCTGATAGTTGCTCGAATTGTGCATACTTATTCCAATGCCAAAAGGAGTCACAGTTGATCTGTCGTTGGCCATAAAGTTATGTATCGCGATAGAGAATGCAGGCACAACAAGATGTTTCAAGATTATTTGGCGGTTAATCAAACATATGTCCCTCAAATATTCCGTCGAAGGTTGTTGTACTTTCACTACGGATTGGTTAGTACTATGTGCTGAATCCTAATTCATTTTGTCAAAGTTTATATTGTCTGCTTCAGGTACATGATGTCTAGGGAGCTTTTCATACGCATAATAAATGCTGTTGAATCACACGATGATTACTTTGTGAACAAAAGAAATGCGGCCAATGTACTTGGATTGAGTTGCTTCCAAAAAGTCACTACCACATTTCGTATGATCACTTATGGGGTTCCAGCTAATTTAACAGATGTGTACGTTCGCATTGGCAAAAGTACTGCACTTGAGAGCCTACGTAGGTTTGTTGCTGCAGTTGTTGAGATTTTTGAAGATAAATACCTGAGATATCCCAATGAGGCTGACACAACACGCTTACTTACACTTGGTGAGCAAAATGGTTTTTCTGGAATTTAAGGTCTACTGATTGTATGCATTAGCCATGGAAGAACTGTCCACTAAAAACAAGGTCAATACAAGGGGAATGTGGACACGTCCACTATCATTTTCGAGGCTGTTGCTTCGAACGACCTTTGGATGTGGCATGTCTTCTTTGGAATGCTTGGGTCTCGTAATGACATAAATGTCCTTCACCAATATCTTTTGTTTGCAAACTTTGTGGAAGGTACAGCCGCTCCTGTGCCAGAATGTATTTGGAGATTATACAATGGGTTATAATCTCCACAAGAGCTGTACCTTCCGCCAAGTTTGCAAACAAAGGAGATTGGTGAAAGATATTTATGTCATTATGAGTTCCAAAGAAGGCATGCCACATCCAAAGGTCATTCGAAACAACAGCCTCCAAAATGATAGTGGGCTTGTCCACATGCCCCTTGCATTGACCTTGTTTTTTAATGGACAGTTCTTCCACGGTCAATGCATACAATCGATAGACCCTAACATTTCAGGAAAGCCATTTTGCTCACCAAGTGTCACTAAGCGTGATGTGTCAGCCTCATTGGGATATCTCAGGTAAAAATCTCAACAACTGCAGCAACAAACCTACGTAGGCTCTCAAGTGCAATACTTTCACCAATGCAAACTTACTCATCTGTTAAATCAGCTAGAATCCCATAAATGATCATACGAAATGCGGCAGTGACTTTTTGGAAGCAACTCAATTGTGTTGGCTGCATTTCCTTTTTGCACAAAGTAATCATCGTGTGCTTCAATAGCATTCACTATGCGTAGGAAAAGCTGCCTAGACATCTTGTACTTAAAGCAAACAATATAAATTTTAACAAAATGAATTATAATTCCGCACATAGTACTAACCAATCTGAAGTGAAAGAACAACCTTCGACAGAATATTTGAGGGACGTATGTTAACCTCCAAGTAATCTTGAAACATCCTGTTGTGCCCGCCTTCTCTATCACGATACATAACTTTATGGCCAACGACATATCCACTGTGACTCCTTTTGGCATTGGAATAAGTATGCACAATTCGAACAACTAAGAATATCATATAGTCATCGTCATCTGATGATGAATCATCCAATTCTCTATGTACGAGGGATCTCTTGAAAGATAAGATTCCTGGCCGGCGGTTGATGCATCAAGAACACCTTGATATCGAGGTAGGCGAGCTGTCTGATCATAGATGAGAGATCAATATGAGGGAACAAACCAGTGCAAGGTTTTAGCTCTTCTAGATGGGCGACACACCTTGACTTGCCGTGACCTGGACTTGCAGCGACTTGAGGGAATGACAGCGATGACCGCACCTGCGCGACCTAAGGGAATGGGGGCGACGACTGGACCTGCACCGTCAGTTCAATCTGCGATCGAAAAAAATGTGCGAAACATCCTCCCCTCGCGCGCGACCTGGAGTCCGCTCCCACGGCTGGGTCCACCAATTTTGTTTTTGCCAAGTCAAATTTGCAAAACTATAGGAGAGGTTGTTTTTTAGTTGCCATATATTTTTGGGAGTTGGCGAATCACAAGATTTTTCAAGTAAAATTTTACAAACTCTTGTAAATGCTCTTATACGACGTAAACCAACCCTATATTTCTTGTGAAACTTCCAAATATCATGCTTCTATTTATGTCAGCAATTTATTTATGTCAGCAATTTAGAAGAAAATATTTAGGTATTTTGGATACGCTTTTGTTTAAGACGGGATTAGTTCTTTAATAATGGAATAAGTGGGTAATTTATAATAAATTATTGGGGATATTTTTTGCTCAATGGCAAGGTGGGTACTTTTGAAGCAAGTGTTAATGTGGATAATTTTTTACATAATGGTAGATATGGCAATTTTTAAGTATGTTAGATCTAATTGCTAAATGATTAGATTTTAGCAAACTATTGTCAGATGTTTTTCTCTTTTTCACTACGCACCATGATGATAGGAGGGTCATTTCCTTTTATTTATAAATACACATATTTTGAGCTACTAACCTAGGTAACCTACTAAATATTTTAACTAAAACTATATAAAAATACTAACGGTTCCCTATATCTTCACCCACTTATTTTGTATAACATATTATCATTAAATATTATTTTTACATAATATAACTACAAAAATAATATTACATGGCAACATCCATCATGTTGGTATACCGTTGTACGAAGAATAGTGTTCGACTGGTAGATTGAATAGTGTTGTGTGAGAGGAAATAAGACAAGATAAGTCAAGCTCATTTCCATTTGACCTTTTCATTTCTTCGATCTACCTAAGTTACTTAAGTTGTTATTCTTAAACTTCTCAATGTAGAATCAGCAAGATCGGATGGGCAATAGCAGGGTGTTACAATGTCCAGATTATATTTTGTTATATTAAATGGCAATATCTTATAACTGTCAGTATTGTTGTGTGTTGTGTGCTCTTAGGACCAAAATAAATTGTTTCATGTCAATCGCGGTTCATGCATGTCATGATATGACATGTTCTCAAAGAATAAATAAAATAAATTTACGTGTATTCACATGAACAAATATAAATTCATTATTACTATGTTTGCCATCTATTTTTTATTTAATCACAAAATATGTAAGCTCATATTGGCTGACAACACGTGTATTATTGCTTGTAAGATTGATGCCACTAGATTCATCATGACAAAAGTTCTTTTTATGATATATGGATATTCATTCCTATATTTAATATAGGATTATTTTCTTCAGTATTGCTATTCGATTAGGTATTCAAAAAAATATGTTGACCCGTAAATAGAAAATATTTTAATCTTTTGTGGGCTTTTATACAATTGTGATTTTATTAGTCCTACAACTTGTGCTTCGACATGGGATAATGTTTTTAAAAGCTATTGTATTTAAAAGTTATTTCAAATTTAAACTCCTAACTGATAATCAAAATTATTTTCCTACAACTCTCTCAATTTTTAAATACTTCAATGTAATTAATACTCATAGATGTGTACTTATCTTTATCTAGTCCTGACTGATTTTTAATTAATAATTAATCTATACAATTTTTAATGCACATTCATTATTTTTTCTTTTGTATCACACCTCCATACATTGTTTTTAACAAACAAATCAATATTTTCATCACATACATGTAGAGAGATATACATGATGGCAGTCATCACGCGTATATACCTTAGCTTGGTATATCTATATTAGCAACGTTCGAAGCACATATTACTTTACTTTGAACATTTTTATATGATACATATGAAGATAATAAGTTTCAGATCTAGGTATTTACTTTACGTTATTTTTAATAAAATAACAACATATGTTGGTGACTTAGATACAAATTTAGATTGTTATTTAAGTTATGCTGTGTAATTAAATGCATGAGTAAATTGGATTAAGGTTATGGATTACTTTAGATTACTTTTTAATGATAGAGCTCGGAAATTTAGATATACATTGATGATTTATTTTAGAATATTTTCATAATAATAGAGTAAATTGGATTAAGGTTACGGGTTACTTTAGATTACTTTTTAATGATAGAGCTCGGAAATTTAGATATACATTGATGATTTATTTTAGAATATTTTCATAATAATAGTGGTAGGTAGCTTTTTAGAAAAAATAATAGACCAGTGACTATGATTATTAGAGTTTATAGGGTTGGTGTTTCATATTTTTTATTTTGGTGAATTTTTTAGCATTTTTCTTTTTCTAGGGTGCCTTATGAGAAGTATTGTGGAGTATCCATTAAAAAATAAGATCAAATATGCTATTACGAGGTCTTCTGATAAATAGTCATGGGGTCATGGATTGGTTCAAAATTGCTTGTTTTGTTATTGCAATAGTAGATTTTGAACACTTTCTTTTGGTGCAAACAAACTTTTAAAAGTGGGAAACTATTGTGATCAGACTTAAGGAAACACTCATATATAATTCATTCATAGACAAGGAATCGATGAATGGTTTACATGCAACATTATAAGGCGGGCAAATCCACTTCGATCTGTAACAAATTAACAAATCCAAATTTTACTTCACAGAAAACATATTTATTTATTCATTGATTTGTCGAGATTGGACATTGGAGTTTTGACAACATGACATCATGACACTGGAAACCCCATAGGATAAGGAAGTGATAATTCGTAAAGCGACCATGCAAGTTTGTCAAAAAGACTCAGTCCGCTAGTTTAGCTCATGCATCCGACCAGGTGATAGGGTACTCACCGACACCGGCGTCAAGACATGAAGGCGTCGCGCGAAGGAGAAGACGTATTTGTTAGGGTTTACTATTTTATGTTTGTGACAACCCCACCCGAGATAAGTCCGTACTATCACTTAAACCAATCCACTTTGGTCATTAAATGATAATAAAGAATTATCATGTTGAGTGTTGCCGGGTCAAGCCCGGTAAATCACTTGAATTAACACACAGAGGATCGAACACGCATACATTAAAACTCCCACGAAGGAGAGTCTAGAGTACCTTACAGTTTAATACTAATCTTCCCCGAAGGGTTAACTATTACAATTTATAGTTCATAAAATAATAAAAAATAGTTCGGAGTTTTAAAATGACAGCGGAAATAAACTACGATAACTTGGCATCATGGGAGGCCACCCATAACACCATTATTCTTTACCATCCACCCGTTCCAGCTCCCAACCGGGTGAGATTTCTCCGGGGCACACATACTACCTGAAAACAACATATATAGCAAGGCTGAGTATGCTAATACTCAGCAAGGCTTACCCGTCTGAAATAAAAGACTTATCCTTCTAATCATGCATGACTTTTGGCTAGAGGGTTTGTTTTTGCCAAAAAGCGACTAAGGAGTTAATCTTTACTTTCAATATTTTAGCTCAAGTTCTAGTAGATTGATTATTACTAGATAAGCAACTAATTCAAGCATACTTGTGCAAACAATTAATCAAACATCAGGTTTATCAATATTTCATCATAGAGGGATTATCATGGATAGAGGGTTAAGCAATCTCGGATAACGGTGAGAGGCCGACGATCGATCGATTAATAACCTTGCAAGGTGAACCTAAACATACGGGAGAAAACCCTCACAAAGAGTGATTTCAACCAAACGGTTCCTGTCATTCGTCGGATTAGGAACTGATGCCACAGTTCTAGGTACATAGCTAGCTGGCATGCCTCACACTAGCATCCAGCGTCACCATGCACCACAGTTTGCAAGACTGGGGCAGCAGCCCAAGAGTAGTAGCCTAAAGTTCTCGCACCGCGTCATTCAGGTACTAGGTTTACCGTACCCATGTCCGACAAATGTTTAGTACTTTCAAATGCTTAATCTCTTAACCATTGGACCGGAGCCCGAATCCCATGCTCTTACCACATGAGCAGTTCAATTTAACAAGTCTTATGATTCCAACATAAGAACCTATTCTCGCGAGCGAAATACATCACTCGACTTGTACCGGGTCCTTAATGCATAGCAACTATCGACCTAGCATACTAGTAAAAGATCATAGGTACTTATGGATCATGCATCTAGGGTTTCCATTCAATTCCTGAACGTAAATGCACATATATAAACAAGCATAAATTCAGAATTTGAAAAGGAAAACATAGGTATATGTTAAACCGGGGCTTGCCTTTACTAGCAAGTTAGTAGAAAAACTTCCAAACTTGGTTCGGATCTTGGTGCACGTCCACGTAGTCGATTCCTTCCCTCGTACGGTCCGTTGCCTCGATCCGGGACAAACTCGGGGCTGACGTCGGAAGGTTCTACACGTAGAATGCATATGCAAGAGTTATTTAGTGAATGTGAATTTATCTATTTACCAAACATCTCATGTAAGGTGTTAAGTTTTCCATATTCATTTAAATAGAATATATTCAGCATATTCTTCCATAAAGATTATTCAAGCAATTATTTATTAAGTAATTATTTCAAAGGTGATTGTGTGCATATCTATGAAAACAACTTAAAATTATCACACAAACATTTGAGTTACACTTCAGAGGTCCATGGGAGCAATTCTTAGGGGTAAAGCACACACAAGCTTTTAAAGAAAAGATTGCTTCATTTATCTTTTTATATATTTACTAGTTTCATTCCAAAAATCATTTTGGGTAACACCATGTAGTAAAACACAGTAAAACATTTTGTACAAGCACATAAAGCTTAATCAGAGCTACTGATAAATTTTTACCACATCCAGAGCTATATGCAGAGCATGAAAAATATAGCATTTTAATCAAGGCAAAAGCAAAAATATTAAATACAGAGAAAACTACTCATGCACTGGTGCTCAAAATTTACACAGAGCCTTTAGGGGTTAAAAGTAGCCTTCATACCAAAAATTAGGTTCAGAACTCATTTTAAACATACTACACAAAAATAACCATTTTCAGCCTATTTAAACATAAGAAAAACATATAGGAACATATATGACTGAAAAAGCAACCTAATTTTCTACCATAGCACAAACAGGGTATAAACAAGCACTGGACCAAAGATAGGCATTATTTGACCCACAGAAACTGAGATGTGGATTTTATTCCAAAAACAAGCATCATTCAGAAACATATATATAAACAGCTCATAAATACATGATAAATTTACCAGGAGTACATCTAAGCATGACAAGATGATACCCAAAAGATGGATCACAGAAAACATATATATGGAGCTGTATAAAATAAATACACAGATCTAGCCATAAAGCAAAATAAATCATAACCATAGATTTACTTAGCAACTTTGTGCAAAAACTTAGGTATAGCCTATCCAAGTACTGACTACCAACATATCCAAAGCTCAAGGCTAGATCATGAGTATAACTCAAGTTATGAACAACCACATACAAACTGATTTTGATTTTTCGTTCAAAAACTGTTCATCAAAAGTATATATAGCCTTTGTAAAAGATGTAGTTCTGCTCATAAGGAGACCAGCAAAATTAGTTTTGCATTTTTACGATTTTTTTGTGATTTTATATGATTTTTCAAAGATCTGCCCAAAACAAAAGAAAATGATAGAATCTATTTGCACGTAGGCCCTTGGTTCAAACTTTCAGTTCACAGAAATACCCTCGGTTTGCGGATAGGCCCCTGGACAGAAGAGTACCTTCACACAAAAGCCCTTGGCGGCCCAGCCGGGGAGGATGGCCGGAATCCGGCGAGGGGACAGGGGGTCGTGGCCGGGGAAGTGCGGGAAGATGGTCTACGACCTCAAGGGGATCGATTCCGCCGCTCGGGTGAGTCGGATGGTGCTTCGGCGAGGCGGTTCGTCAACGCTCTTCACCGGTGGCCGCCAGGAGCTCTGCTCCGGCGGGGTGGTCGGCAATGCGTGACGATGTGTGGCTTGGGAGGGTTCACGGAGGGCGTGTGGTTCGATTGGGAGGCTCAGGCGGCGGTGATGCTCACAGAGAGGCGGAGCTCACCATGGAGCGCCAATGGCGGTGGCAGAAGGCAGGGCAACGACGGCGGGCAACGGTGGGTCGGCACACTTGCATGGAAGCTCGGTGCTTCTTATAGGCGTACGAGGAGAGGGTCCACACACCGACGCGGCTACGACATTGGTCCGGAAGGGCGGTGGCGATGTGCGCGTGTACGACAGCGACATGAGTGGAGGACCGGCAATGGTCGGCGCGGCGGGGTCGAATGGAGGCAAGGTACGTGTCGGCCTGGTGTTGGAGCACGACGTCGGTTTGGGGATGTGGAACCCCCCGCGCGTGTGTGGCCGTACCTCGGCGTTTGGACCGGCGGGTCCTCGGCGGTCGCGCCCCGGCGCGTGGGCGACGTCGCGACGGCGGCGTGCGACGCGGCTCCAGAGCGCGGTATGTCAGAAACATTTCGGCGTAGCCTGCTTTGACTCAACTTTTCTCCAGATTTCGACAACAAAGTGCACCAAGTGCTAATTAGCAAAGTTGTAGACTAATGATCCATCTACAACTTTCTTAAAGGCCGATAGGTGTTTAGATCAAAGGATCTTGCACAAATCGCAGGCAAACTTCAAGATTTTCTCGGCGTTGGTGAACAGTATTTGCAGACTTGACCAAGTTTTTCACCATCATCCACTCAAAATTAGCAATGCCACCCAAAAGGAAAGTTGTGTCCCTCGAAAAGATGAACAACTTTTATTTTGGCCGATTTTGAAGTGTTTAGGTGAAATTTGGAGAACGCGACAAAAGTTCTCGCAAGGAGCTAGGGTTAAAGGGGTAACTAGGGTTTAAAGGGTGCTTTGACCAAAGTTGACCCATTTTGACCAAGCATTGACCATCAGGGTTGGTTGGCATAGTTTCCGAGGTGATGGCCCAGGTTGACCAAGGTTTGACCAAAGTCAACATATTTGACTTGGTTGACCAGTCATTAGCGTTAAGCAACCCTAATTGAAAACCTGGGGTGTCACAATGTTTTAGCTGTGTGAGTCTGTAAGTGGGCCCAAGGCCAACGTGGGGAAATGGCTTATAAGCCAAGGCATGTAACTGAATGGGTATGAATAATTTTGCAAACGAAATACAAAACATTTAGAGGCAGGAGCTCATCGCTCCTCTCTGGTTCCGAGATCCTATCCTGCTCTACTGCTTGTTTTTCCTCACGTTGCCGGAATTGTTCTCGCCAGTTACTACGAGTATTACCAGGGGCGTAGCTAAGGGGTATGCCAGGTGGGCCACGACATACCCTGAATTTGGGTCCAACATATGTTGTGTATTTAGGAAAAAACGATTTCGTTTCCTAGGTATCACTTGAATCGACGACGCAGTTCCACGTTTCTGCTACCGCTGTTTCTCTCGCAAAGCTGTAGGGCTCGATAGTCGGTGCCGTAGCTGAGGCCGGTGCTCATCCGTTCCCCACTGGCCACCGGCACTTCTGCCCTGATTCCTCCGATCCTAGCAGTCCAGACCTACCTGCCCAGTGCCCACCATTTGCCGTGATAAGGTGACTCACGCCCTCTGCCGTCCCATGCAATCTACTGATATGTCGTTCTTTGTCCTCCTATATGTCGTTGTCTGTCCTATATTGCAGAGGATCATATATAGACAGTTAAGCATCCGATCATCTTAGCCCTGTTTAGTTCCTTAGAAATTTTTGGAGTCTCCTTTCAAGACCCATTAGGAGTAATAAATGTAGACTAATTACAAAACTAATTACATGAATGGACAGAAAACCGCAAGATGAATCCATTAAGACTAATTAATCTATCATTAGAGATTGTTTACTGTAGCACGACGTTGTCTAATCATGGCATAATTAGACTCGTTAGATTCATCTCAAAAAATTAGGAGGGTTGTGAAATAGATTTTGTCATTAATCTACGTTTAATAGTTCTAATTATTATTTGAAGATTGATGTGACGGGTAGTTAAGAAAAAAAATATGGGAACTAAACGGGGCTAGTAGTATGCAAAATGGAATTATTAGGTTGCAATGACGTGAGTGTGCTGCTTAAGTGTCATGATACTCCATACGAGATTGAAAATTGTGGACCGCTAGTGGTGAATTTTGTTCCTTCTCACCTGAGCGTACTGTTCAAATGAAATTTGCCCCTTGCTATGAAGTTCTATCTCAGTTCATTTTAGTAAATGATCGAGTTGTAGAGTTGAATGTAAGCATTGCTTATTTTGTTGTAGAATTGATGAATATGTCTTTTTATTTGGAAGCATTACTCAGTGAAATTTTATACTTCTTTATCGATTGTTTTCAATGGATTACCAAACTGTATATGAAAGATTTTGTATGTCATACCCTGTGTCAGAATCCTGGCTTGCCACTGAGTGTTACACTCAAGTTTTTTTTTTGTCACATTGCTACAAATCTATTATCTTGATTCTTGAGCTACCTCTCATTTATTAAATATTCGATCACAATAGTTGTATAGATACATATACTTATTATATATGTTCATGGTGATTGAGATGAATTTTAGTTAGCAATTAAGCTATAATATTTTTACCCACGTTTGTAATCTTTACATTTTCATTTAGCATCGCAATTATGTCCTATGTGCTTGAGTTTATCTAATGGATCCTAAATTTGAGCTATAATTTTAACACATAGATCTATATTCTGATCATTTAGTCTATATCTTTATAAATGGTGAGGCCTATCACGGGTATATATTTTCATTATATCATTTACCAAATTACCAATAGTGTAAGAAATAAATGATTTAAAATTATATATTGTTGTATATTTTAATTAAGTTGATTTGCGTTCAAATGTATGATTATCTCATGTTATTTTTAATAATGACATGTATATGTGATTAATATAGATGCAAATTTAAATATCACTTTAAGTTATTTTAAGTATCAGTAGTGGGCAATTTAGCTGCCAATTTAACAAATATTTTAAACATTGTTTATAATAACATATGTGGGTTCTTTATCTCATTTCATATAATATGTTTAGATATATTAGAAGGTAACTTTAAACTATGTTCATTTTGACATATGTGGATATTTTTTTAGAAAACATAGTAGATCCAAGTATCCAACAGCTATGATGATTAGAGTATACAGATTGATGATAAGATTTTTTTTAGAATTATCAGGGTTTTTTTGTTTTTTTATTGATTGTTCACCTAAAGGCTTTAAAAGAAGTCACCTATTAGTAATGGTAAGTGTTAGAACCAGGGGTTCGTCTAGGTGTAGATCGATGGGTAGATCTCTGACGGTGATGAGTAAAACATGTGTTCTTCTGCTAATCGAGATTCGCAGATAGAGAAACAGAGAGGGGGAGAGAGAGAGAGAGAGAGAGAGGAGAGACACTGACCATGGGATCAGGGAAGTAGAGGATGGAGTTCGTCGGTGTAGATGAAGACCAGTGATGCAGAGTCGTGCAGACGGTGACCGTCGGTGAAGCGCGGTGCCGATCCGGGGCGGCGGCGGCGCTTCCCGCCGCTCACAGCAACCTCCCGATCGGTGGGCAGGGCAGGTGGGGCGAGTGGGCACATTCTCACTCAGTTACTTACCTCGTGGTCCCCACCTCCCTATAAGGTGATGCGCGACGGGGGCCCGCAACCCTAGTGGGTTGGGCTCCCCCGATCAAGGAGCCGAGTCAAGGGCCCAGTTGGCTTTTGGGCCAACTGTTGGAGATCAATACTAACATTCTTCCCCTTAATCTCACCTTATGTTTTTTAACCTTCAACACTTTGCTTGACATCCACTTCATCACAAATAAGTATACCGAGCATGGGTCATCATGACAGTACTTACCATCAGATTAACCAGCCACAATACATTCACCTGTTTTGAATGGATCATATCCTAGGGCCCTTAGTAATCCAGAAATCATAGATTCTACCATAAACCCATGTCGACTGTGTGTTCTCTCAACACACTGGGTGGTAAACCTTTAGTAAGTGGATCCGCAAGTACTCACTTGGTACTCGTATGCTCAATGCTATCAAAATGATTCTGGATTTTCTCCTTTGCAACATATAACTCATTGTCAATGTGTTTGGCAGCACACTTGACATGTTGCCAGAGAAGACACTTGAATGGTATATTGCTGTTGTCTACCATTATCAATTCCGGGTAAAGGTTCCTTTAACCATTTTGCCTGTTATGTAGCCTCGTATCATGCTAAATTTAGGTATACATAACCCATGATATCACAACTATTTTGCTTTGGAGCTTTTCCACAATAAAACTCCAATCTTGAGTGTTAGCTACTACTGTGGGCTTCACTAAACATCTCGCTAAAACTTAGCTCTTTTTACTCACAACCTTTTGTGAGTACATGTTTCTTTCTTACTTAGCTTTAGGCACCGAAACTTAGTTACTTTTACTCATAACCTTTTGAGAGTACGTGTTTCTTTCTTACTTAGCATGAGGTTTACAACACTTTGCAAGATTGCAAAATCTTTCTTTAACTCCATTCTAGTGATCTATAGCTGGATTGGACTTCTGCCAAATTATCCCGGATACTTGAGCTATGTCAGGGTAAATTCTTTCTTGAGCTTTGATTATGCTTCCAACAGCTGAAGCACATGGAACCACTTTCATTCGATCGATCTTATACTGTTTCCTAGAATACTATATTCCAAAACTATTACCCTTGACCATAGAACAAGCGTAGGCTTACTCGCATGCATACTATGTTTCTTTAGAATTCTTTTCTAAGTATGCTCTTTTCGATAATCCTAATACCCCTTTAGTTGTATATCAGTAAATTCAATTCCTTCAACGAATGATGCTTCACCAAGATATACCAAGCTTTGAGGACAATAACTTCTTCGTTTGCAATAGCAGGCTAACATCACTACTATAGAGTAGGATATCATCTACATACATGATGAGGGAAATGTGTTTCCAATTCTTAAACTTTGCATAAATGCAATTGTTCTCGTGACTCTGACTAAAACCCAAAACTTACTTCAGGCGGCATCCCATATATTCTTTTCCTTATACGACAAAAATTTTGGGTCATACCATGTAAATATCCTCACATTCTCTATTGAGGAATGCCGTCTATACATTATGATTCTGAAGAATCATGAAATCTTTACATGAGAGAATATCTCGTCATGACTTGTTTCTTTTCTTTTGCATGAAGCCTTTTGACATAAGTCGTGCATCATGTTTATTCTCATTCCCTCTAGAGTCACATACGGTTTTGTAGACCCATTACAGTCCACTGTTTTAACTCTTTTAGGAATTTCTTATAAGTTCCAAAATATTATTGGTACCCATAGATCTCATTTCATTTTCCAAGACTTCTCATATGCGACAGTGGTAACTATAGGATCTTGAAGGACAGGTTCCTCTTTTGCTTCTTGTCGCTACGGGAGGTACTGGACATGCCATGCTCACTACATGTGTGGCAATAAGTTGCCACAGGTGAAATAACAACAACACTAGCACCACAATGTCAGGCATTGTTGGTGTAGCTACAACATGTAGTGAGAAAAATAACTCCTTAAAACATTGGAGTGGGCACACTCACCCGCTTCTCCTGAAGGTCAAATTTCTCGAGATACCACACTTTTTCACATCATTTCATCCTCTAGGTGGAGTTAGGTTTCCTTGTATCATGCTCCTCCAGATTGTCCCATCTTCTGTAAAGATGGCGTATCATTAAACTTTCTTATTTGGGTTTAATCTGTCTTGTCCAGTATGAATACGGACCGACTATGCTATCTTCCTAGCAGAAATATGAAAAAATCCAGGAATTTAGCTATTTCTTTTCTTAGGGGTATTGATTCTTATGACCATTGTATCACATTTACATAATAGATCATCTCTTTTCTTTCAATGCATACTACACATTGCATTCAACATAGGGATATTGAGAGTATCTTTCTTACTTGATCATCTCTCCCCCTCGAAATACGACATAAGCTTAATGTCATAATTTCAAAACTTAATCAAAATTATGGAGAATGAGGAATCTTTCTTGACTTACTTCATTCACATGATTCTGTTATGCAAACAAATTTATTTCTTAACTCATATGGGAGTACGCTTTTCCTCATTTCACTTCAAGAACTTAACAGATTACTTTATCTATAATACTTATGTAAGTTAAACTCGCATATTTTCTTATATTTTGACTTGTATACGACTTCCTTTTGTCCTTTCACTTCATTTCATTTCAAAATGACTCCTTCTTGTTGGCCACTTTACACGTTTAAAATGTGTGCCTTCCACCATTACTTGATTTGTGAATGGTGTGATTTTGGGATTTCTCCCCTTTTGGCATCAACCCATTGATTGCTTAATAACCATGGCACGATGGAAGTGCGCGATCAATTCTGTGATAGCTTAAGAACACCCTCAAACTTCTCTTGCAATGCAAGATATACTTAAAGAACATATGGGTTGTTTCGCTTCGTCTCGCTACTACATTAATTCTATGTTATCTTTGGGCAGAAAATAGAATTAGTGCATAAACTCATGATAAATAATTTATAACATTGCTATTAACAACTTTAGTTAGAAAATGGCAATGTCATAAATAAACTTTTAAAAGTAGATGTCCGGTCAGGACACCACTGTACTAGCTTAACCCCACCATGCGGATAATTCCTTGAAAAACATGAACATTAGAATTGGCTTGAATTCATCATAAAATTCAGAAATAGATCTGAATATTTTGCAACATACATGCTTCAACTGACGGTAGTCAATTAAATACATTACTTTGAGCCATTCTTTGTTGGATCAATGTCCACAAATACATTCTGTCATACCATTCTTTTATGAGAACAAAGTCCCTCATGTAATGATCTTCTTTATTTCGGAGTCATCATAAACTTCTCCTGATAATATAGGATAATTCTTTCAAACTCTTCTCCTATCATGCAGGATTGACCAGCATAAGCATTATGCTCAACTTCTCCCGTCATGCGGGATATGCTCTCAGAACACTAGGAGTGTTTGCAAAAAAACTCTTAATACTATGTTATACACATGTATAATTTAACTTTGGTCAAAATTAAACATGCATGTTACTTATCACAATTCACATCATACTATTTACAATAACGTAAAATTAGTCATGACGTATAAAACATTCACTTAGACTTCATTTTCCGATTAAATCTTCCCTTTAGTTCCAACTTAATCAGAAAATTAATTAACTAATTAACAGCGGAAGCATTACATGAGAGAAAAATTAAACTCATTTTGGCATAGAAATGTCCAAACTTTGCTTAACTTAAGCCTTTTTATTCACATAACCCAGCAATGCAGCCGAGTGATCTTATTCTTTGACAAAAATCAATGTTCTCATCTTTTCTCTTAGGTAAATATTGTATGCATTAACTTAACTTTGGTCGAAATTAAAACATACAACATTCTTCTACATTAATTCTACATCATCTTTGGGCAGAAATAGAACTAATGCATAATATATAATATTGCTATCATCAACTTTGGTCAGAAGACAACAATATCATAATCATTATTACAACAAAAACATCAATAACATGATGAAAATCTAATTTTCAGAAGTCGTAACATACTTTTCTTTATCAAGCGTGTCTCTTGATCTTTTCCTTCTCTCTAAAAATTAGCCACTTTGACGCAAAAATTGTCGGAGATACAAACTTTGAACTAAAACTCACATTAAATTACAATATTGCTATCATCAACTTTGGTCAGAAAATAACAATGTCATAATTGTCTTTAAAGAAATGTCATTCTAATCCTCTAATTAAATTAGAGGATGAAACTTTACTTTGCAGTGGAAAACTTGACATAAAAATCATGAAAAACGTGCTATTCAAAATCATTTCCGACACTTTTGTAATATCAACCAGTATCTCATTGGTTCAACAAAGAGTAGATCAAATTCATTTGAATTCAATCAAAATATGCTTTTGAAAATATTTCAAACTATTCTCAAACTGCAGTATTCTTCTTTCACTTTTCAGCCCAGTAGAGAATACGACCCGTAGTACACAGTCGCACGCTCGCGTGGGCGTTTGCACCTTTGGCCCAGCAGCCAAACACCGAGCTGCCATTACGGCCCGCGTGCGGCTCCCGCCTGGGCCAATCTTGGCCCACAGACGCTCCACACGCGTCGGCCTGGGCCCTTAGCCCAGCATCCAACCACTGGGCTGCCAAACCGGCCCGTGACCTCCTCCCACCTGGGCCTAAAGTGGCCTGATGACCGTCGGTCGCTCTCGTCCGTCCATCTTGATGAACGGTCGTCTGGCCTTCTTGCTGGAACAAAACTTGCAACGCGGTCGGTCGCTTCTTGAACCCTAACCGCATTTCTCCTCCCTCGTGCCTCAGCAGTAGCGTCCGGCGGTAGCGACGGAGGCTGCCGACCACGTGAGGAGTGGCGCCACCGGCTCGCGGTTGCGCCCCTCCCCTTTTTCTCTTTCTTCCCTTTTCTGTGTCGCGCCGCAACTCTCGGTGGCGGCGTAGGGTTTTGTCTTGCCCGTGCCGGCGGCTTGCCGACGATGGTGATGGTGAGCACCGCTGGCGCATTGCGGCGGCCGTCTCGCCCTCCCCCTCTTTCTTTCTCTGTTTCTTCTTTCACCTCCTCTTCTCTATTTTTCACTCTTGCCTTGAATCAGCAAGATCCAGAGAGTGAGAACAGCCACCACCGCAGTACCCCTCGCCGGCGCACATGTGCGGCCAAATCTGTGCGCGGTGCCGTCGAGTGGCCCCGCCATGGTGCCCTGAATCCCGAGCCCCAAGCCCGTGCGTTGGCGATGCGGCAGCGAGCTTCGGCTCCATACCCGCACGGCAGCGGTAGTGACTCCAGCGAGGTAAGACCACAGGTAGGTCCTTTTCCGTCTACGTTTCTCGATCTAGGGTTAGGGTTTCGTGATTCGAATTTCTTCTTCCGATTCAAGATCGAAATATTTCTTCTTTTCTCTTTCAATTCGTTTCCGAGTCTTTCTGATTTGCATCTCGCGTCGGCGACCAAACGTCGGCACGACGATCTTTTCTCCCCCCCCCCCTCGTCGTGGCGACAGAGAAGGTGGCGGCGCCACCGATTCGGCGGTGCCCTTTGTTTCCATTCCCTGACTCGATCTACTCACTAGAGTAGACATCTGATACCAATGTTAGAACTAGGGGTTCATCTAGGTGTAGATCGGTGGGTAGATCTCTGACGGTGATGAGTAAAACATGTGTTCTTCTGCTAATCGAGATTCACAGATAGAGAAACAGAGAGGGACAGAGGGAGAGAGGAGAGACACTGACCATGAGATCAGGGAAGTAGAGGATGGAGTTCGTCGGTGTAGATGAAGACCGGTGATGCGGTGCTGTGCAGACGGTGACCTTCGGTGAAGCGTGGTGCCAATCTGGGGCGACGGCGGCGCTTTCCGCAGCTCACAGTAACCTCCCGATAGGTGGGCAGGGCAGAAGGGGCGAGTGGGCACATTCTCACTCAGTTACGTACCACGTGGTCCCCACATCCCTATATGATGCTGCGCGATGAGGGCCCGCAACCCTAGAGAGTTGGGCTCCACCGATCAAAGAGCCGAGTCAAGGGTCTAGTGGTGGAGATCAATACTAACAGTAAGATTTATTGATGTTACTGGCAGCGCAGCTGCGTGGAAGTGGCGTGCCTGGCTATGCAGCAGGTTGTGCCCTTCCTCGTGGACTCGTCGCTCTCGGCCGCAGGCGCACTCGAGACCGGCTTTCCGAAGTGACTATCCCCGCCGGCTCCCCGCTGCTCACACCGCCTGGCCGCAGCACGGAACGGACTTCATGTTTGGCATGTACCGCGCCTTCTTCTTTGAGCTAGCTGCGCGTGACAGTCAGACGGAGCCACGGAGGCAGGTACGGGCTACGGAGTGGCGGCTGGCTTACTGCAAATCTCTGTCGCACGCCTGCACACATCATCTGACTGAAATTACAGCCGTAAGAATTCATAATCGAGGCTCAAGGGTACGTTAATAAACTCCATCGAAATTCAGATTGAGGACGTCAGTTTTCAGAGGGCTTGAGCCTGCCAGCCGATTTTACTATGTTCCAGGCATTGGTGACCACGATGATTCCAAACTCGAGCGACGATGGAGTGACTATAAATACAGTATGGATCTCCAGATGACCATACACAACAAGTCCGCTGTCAGTCTCACACAATATGTCGACGACCAGCCTCCTCATCCTTGCTTTTGCAGGGCTCCTCCTCGTCACCTTCCCAAGCCTCTTCGGCGGCGCTGCTGCTCACCGCCTGGATAAATGCCATCCGAGCGGCACGCTGCACGTGCCGAGGACCCACCACCACACGTGCGGGGAATGCTGCAAGGCCGGGCACTCCTACCACACGTACCGGTGCTCGCCGCCGGTGACCAGGCACACCAAGGCCATCATGACGCTCAACGACTTCGGAGAGGGCGGGGACGGCGGCGACCCGTCGGAGTGCGACGGTAAGTACCACAAGAACTCGGAGCGTGTCGTGGCGCTCTCCACGGGGTGGTACCACGGGGGTAAGCGCTGCCACAAGCACATCCGGATCCACGCCAAGGGCAGGTCAGTGCTCGCCAAGGTCGTGGACGAGTGCGACACCCTGCACGGCTGCGACAAGCCGCACGCGTTCCAGCCGCCGTGCCGCCCCAACATCGTCGACGCGTCCAAGGCAGTGTGGGACGCGCTGGGCATCAACAGAGAGGAGGTCCTCGGCGAGTACCCTATCACCTGGTCGGATACATGAGCTAAACTGGCGGACTCCAGTGTCTGAGACAAGCTTGCATGGCCGCTTTACTAATTATGATCACTTGATCATCTCATGGGGTTTCAAGTGTTCTGATGTCATGTTCTCCAAACTCCAATGCCCAATCTGGATGAATTAATGAATACACATATTTGCTTTGAAGTAAATTTGTTTTAACATTGTTATAGAAGTGGATTTGCCGCCACATACTGTTGCATGTATACCATTCATTGATTCCTCATCTATGCATGAATTATGACTTTTTTCTTTTAAGTCTGATCGTAATAGTTTTCCACAATCATTTCCCCTACCCCCGTTTGGGTGAGTTGCACTACAAGAAAATCATTGACTAGTGACGTAACCATATTTTAGCGTCATTGATTTATGATGTTCCTCACAGATCTCGTCATTAAATTTCACTTCGAAGCAAATTTAGTGACAAAAAAAAACTTTCGTCGTAACGGTTGGTACGGTAGCCGAGCATTTCCTGTTCCAAGCTAGTTTTGTGACGCTATAAGCTCCGCAATAGCGTCATAAATCAACTTTGGTCCCACATGTAAGTATTATTTTAAAAATAGAGTGTTCCAAGTCGTCATAAAATTCGGAAGGGTCCCACATGTAAGCATTCTTTCGAAATAGAGTGTTCCAACTCGTCATAAAATTCTGCAGGGTCCCACATGAAGCATTTTCGCCAGGTCAGCGGAGGCCAGGTCACGAACATGTAAGCATTTGTGCCAGGTCAGCGGAGGCCAGGTCACGAAATGTTGCAAAAACAATTTGCCATGGCATGGGTTCGAACCAGAGACCTGGAGGAACAAGACTGTGATGTTTACCACTGCACCACTTCTTGGTTGTGTGAGTTTTATGGGAAACTCAGCTAATAGTTCATATGAATTCTTATGCCTTTTTGGCCCGTGTGGTCGTACCAAAACCCTGGAAAGACTTCCCCGTGAACCGATCCTTATACGACCGGAGTAAGCATGGACAGAATCCTCTACCGAGGCTACCCCCATACTCCCATGTCTGTCCTTAGGGAGTCTAACTCACTTTAGTTGGTTCATTTTATTATCTACTATCTACTTCTATCTCTCCCTATCACCACAGTTCTTTTCCATGAGTAATTGTGAAAAGTAAATCTAGGGTTGATGCTCGGTCATCGACTTCGTCGAGATCGGGATCAACCCGTCCTTATAGCAAATGCAAGTCAAGTTATTATCTTAGCACATTTTATTATAAAACAGTGGCAGAAGTATGATCAAGGAGGGGTGCTGGAACTTGCCTCATATACTTGCTTTCCTAGTTGACCAAGTCTTGCCTTCTGGATCCTCGGGGACTTGGTCGGCTAGCTTGACTTAAGGACGTCCTGAGCTCTGACTTCATGTCCTTCTCGGTCCTTGGCTTCGGGAGAGAGCTCAGGCGTCTACCGAGTATAATAACGCATAAAATAACAATCAATAAAGCAATTCATCAATCAATGAAATTAAATGACATCAAACAAAGGAATGTTCCTATTGCTCTATGATATCCACAGTTGGATACCGTAAAGACTAGGTTGGCGTGGTGTCTAAGCTCGGGTGGCATAACGGCTACGGGGATTGAAATCTAAGGTTTTCTCGGGCAGAGTGACAGCGGGATTCCCGGTATCCGGGAGAGGCTTATGGTCTTGTGCAAAGGGCGTGTGTGTGTGTGCAGAGGCTCGAGATAAGCTCATGTAGCCCTAGGGTACCACGAGAGACATTCCTAAGGTTCTGGGGTCGAGATAGGTGAAACACGTATTTCCATATACGCTTTCACTAGGTTATCTATAAAGCCGAGAAATGGCAAAATAGAACAAGGATTCCTAGAGAGCTTACTATGGAAACTAATGGCACCACGAAGTGTAGAATGCCTCCTAGTATTTTTGGGAATTTTCCTAAGATTTTAGAAGCTAAGATGGTTGAAGTGCGGAATTTCGGGTACACTTCTACAGGGTTTTCTATTTACCTGGGGAGGGGCTAAAATAAAAAGGGGTTTTAGGAAGGTCAACTATAGAAACAAATGGTACCATTAGGTTTAGAATAATTCCTAATATTTTTAGGAATTTTCTTGGAATTTTTGGAATTGGCTAAGTGCTCTAAGTGAAGATTTGTGTGCAAAAACAGGGTGTACCTAGCAAAAGAGGGGGCTGACGCAGCGGGTGAGGACGCGCTGGTGCACTGTGCTGTGCACCACTCGCGTTGACCCGTGGACCGGCGCGGGGTGTGTGGGCGGCTCACTGGACCAGGTGCACGGGACGTGAGGGGGCTGGCGCGGCACTTGGCGTGGCGAGGGCGTGCGGCGAACGTGCGGGACTCACGCTGGCGTCGCTGCCACGCGGATGCCATGTCACGGCGCCGCCCCAGATCACTTGGCCACGGCGGCGCGTGCAGGGGAGCTCGCTGGCGTGCTCGCCGTTGGCGCCTATAGGGCGTTATTGGCGATGGCAAGCGCACCTACCGGCTCGGGGTGTCGGGGCGGAGCGGAGGGGCTAGGTGTGGGCGACGGTGAGTGGCCGACGGCGGCGCACGGGCTCGCCGGAGTGGCGGTGGCGGCGCGCCCGAAAGGGGATGCGGCGTTAGGGTTTTTCCTGGGCAAAAGAAGAGTGTGTGTGCGCGTGTATGTGTCTAGTGAGAACGGCGAGGTGGCCGGGGAAGCATGCGGTCGCCGGAGCATCGCCGGAGGCTCGCCGGCGCGGCGACGGCATCACGGCTATGCGGCGGCACGGTTGTGATGGAGAAGAGAGGGAAAAGGGATGCGGGCAGCACAACGACTCACCTAGGGGATATTCCGGCTAGCGGCGCGGTGAATTCCGGCAGCGTAACTGAAGGACCGAAAAGGGCGACCAGAGAGGGGGGAGTGAATGGGAGCCGATAAAAATTCTTCCCTAAGGTTGAACTCGGCCTATACCCCGATTGCCACTCCAAGTACTTGCGCACACAAATGAAGCTCCGAACAAGGCAAACACAAGCCAAGAAGATCAACCGACAAGCCTAGGAGCAAAGAGCGGAAGCACCAACGCAAGAACCAAAGGACTTAGGCACTGCTGCAAAGTCCCTGGCGGACCGTCCGGGAAGACCAGGCGAACTGTCCGCGAGGAGGGCGCGGACTGTCCGCAGTGGCTCGACAGACTGTCCAAAAAGCCACCAGAACCTCCAGTAGTGCACCGAGAAAAACAGACCGTCCGTGATGGACCCGCGGACCGTCCGCCTCGTCACGGACTGTCCGGCACTTGAGTACGGACCGTCCGCAAACCTCGCGCACCAAAAACCAACCGGCTCAACAGATCGAACGAAAGACTCTCAAGAACATGCGAAGAACACGAAGAACAGCCGGCCTGTCAGGCACCTCGCGGACCGTCCGCACGGGGGCCGCGGACTGTCCGCCAGGTGCGGATAGTGCAGAAAAACTCCCGACCCGCGGGGTTAACTCCACCAACTCATCACCGGATCTCCCAAACGGTTGAAGCTCTTGAGACAAGATTTTGGGGAGGTGAAAAGTGCCACACAAGGATGCTATGCCCCCAAAAATCTCAACCTCTAACTCCCTAAATCACCGGGAATTGCGGATCACACAAGCAACCACCAAGAACTTGAACTCCGGCCAAAAACTCACGAATCGAAGGCTCCCCACGGCGTTTGAGGAGTCAAGATCACACACAAAGATGCGCAAGGCATCCACCCATGATCTCCCCAAAGAAATCCGACAAGAAACACCCTCAAATCCCCAAATCAAGCGACGAATGAAACTCCCCAAAAATAGTCCCAAAAATGACACAAAAATCACGGAGGACTAGGAGATCACCGCAACGCCGAATGCTTCGATACATCCAGAGGTCAGAGTCTGTACAAGAGTCTAGCCTAAGAAATCTAGAGGGAAAAGAAGCAGTTCAGAGAAATCTACTGGGGGAGAAAGCCCTAGAGTCCAAGAGAGAGAGATGCCATCCACCTCTCCGCTATTTATATGAAGTCCATCGGAGGGAGATAAATGACCACGCTACTCCTACTGCTTGAAATGAAGATACAACCTCTCAGGGGCATTTTGGTCAAGTCTTCATCGAGCGGACACGCTTCCACCACGGCCTTGCTTAGCATCGACGCAAGCCCTGCGATCACGCCACGTGCCCCCCGCCTCGAAGCTTCCCGAAGCTCCCGGATCACCGTCTCCGTCGCCTCGGGCCTCCGGGCTTGGTTTTGAGGCCCAAACCAAGAAACCGTCCACCGATGGTTTTGTGGGCAAACCACCAAACCCCGCGTGCAAGCTTCGGGCTCCAACCGCTACCTTGCACCGGCCCATGTTCACGACTTCAGCCCGCCAGTCTTGCACCGCACGGCTCGCACTTGACCCCATCGGCCACCGGGTCCATCGAACCAAGCCTACTTGCCACTCCATCACCTGGAGGCCACCACGGCTAAGGCCTTTCGCGCTTGTTCTTCACCTGCACCGACACGAGTCAAGCCGCAACCTGTACCTGCACACTTAGCCAAGCATCAGTCCACACAACGTTGTCAATTACTCATCACTAAGGAGCGACCCTCCTCTGGTCCTCGGACACACCTGGTCCTCAACCTCCCCCTTGATGAGTGCATTGACAACACCCATAGTAACCATGATAGAGAAAAAGAAAAGAAAACAACCACGAACACAAACCTCCAAAGCAAGTGATCCAAAGCCAAAGAACAAGCGAAAACAAGATCACTCACCAATCCAAGTCTCGGCCCCCTAAGACAAGGGCAACGGCTCGACACAGCCGAGACAAAACAAAGCTCACAAGGAGCACACCACAAAGCACAGAACTCAGGAAAATCAAAGGAGCTCCCCCTGCACATATGCAAACTCCCCCTGAGGAAATGCAACCTCTTCTTTTCAAATTTTTCTCCTCACATGCAACATCTCACAAATGCATACCAATTTTCCACAAAAACTCCCAATGCATGAAAATTCTCCCCAAATCATACAAAAACTCTCCCCCTTGCATGAATATTCTCCCCCTTGTTGACAATGTATGAATCAAGGTATATGAAAATCTTCCCCGTGTTTTCTTGAAAAATGCATGTCAAGGCATATATACAGTCTACCAAGCTTCTCAAATATACAAAGAGCACAACAAAATGCTACAACTGAGACATACAGCAAGCAAAGTAGATATGGTGTAGTTAGCACATTGCCATCAAGAAGGTAGAGACATATAAGCATGTGACATGGCCAAAAGCAATTTTAAGCAATTTTCACAAAGAAACATTCATCTCATGAGCAAGACCCTATCTATGCCAATTTGAACATAAAGGCACTAGATCATCCAAAATTTATGCAAGATCACAGATTCTCATCACAAGATCATTATAAACGCCCACAAGCTACTCAAGTCATGTTAAAGCCACCGAGCCATGTGTCTACTTCTTAAAAATGAGACTTCTCATGGTAGACAACATGCTATGGTTTCGCACCCAAGATATGAATATCAAAGCGTAAAAACATGATTAGGAGCTCATTTTTCAAGCATAAGGCAATTCATACACCAATTTCATTTTCAAGATTAAACATGGTACATGAAGTGCCTTTGCGGCAAAAAGAAGCTTATGCTCCTCCCGAAGCAAGCAAAAGGGCTAAACATTTACAATGACAAAGGATTTTTGACCCCAAGCAAAGAGAATATGATCCTCAAGCACAAACTGAGCATGATATAAGCATTTAAGCACAAATTGAGCATAGACAAGTATCTACTCATGAGAGAGGCAATTTTATCATTTTCACAAACAAAATGCTATCTCATCATGCATATATAGCAAAACCAACAAGAGCATAGCATTCACATCCACCAATTACCAAACATGCACATATCTCATCCATAGCACATCAGTGATCAATGCATATAAGAGAAGCTCAATCCTAGCTCAAGTGATCCAAAAATGGTTATCCTATCAGGTTTTGTACAGAAAGTAAAATGCATGAAGGAAATGCAACAAAATGAACATATGACACATATATACATGAGAAGCTCCAAGACCCAGCTAGAAAGGAAAGCACACCCCAAGTAGGCGTGGGCATTCGGTTCTAACCGAACCGATCGGTTCGGTTCTTTGGTTCCTTGTAAACTTCGGTTCCTACAAAGTCAGAACCGAAGAAAGAACCGTTCGGTTCGGTTCTTTTCGGTTCGGTTCCGGTTCTAACCGGGGGAACCGAGGTATAATGAATAGAATCGCAAAATCATGAACTTAGTGAGAAGTTTGAGGACAAATCGACAACACGAAACACAAATCAACACAAAAAAAATCAAAACAGGGCCTCCAAATCGATGAGATTGAAGAAATGAAGAGGGAGAGAAGAGAAATAGATGGACGGCGGGCCGGGGGCGACGGCGGTCGGCCGGAGGAGGTAGGCCGTGTGCGGATGGCCTCGTGGAGTCGTGGTTGTGGTCGTGGCCGGCCTGGGGCGCCGGCCGTGCCTCGTGCGGCGGGTGCCAGCCAGGGCCTGGGGTGGACCCTGCGCGGCGGCCGGCGGTGGCGACTGGGAGCGGGCACAGCCGCGCAGGAGCTGGGTGCGGTCACGCGGCGGTGGCCGGTGGGGGATGGGCGCGGGACGGCCGGGGCTGGGTGCAGGCGGAGGGTCAGCGGAGCGGCGCGGGCGGAGGTGGAGCAGAGCGGTGTGAGCGCGCGGTTGGGGGAGGTCTGAGCATCGGCGGCCGGTGGGGGAATGGGGGATTGGAGTTAGGGTTTTTGTTTTTATTGGGCTTTTGGTAGTTGGGCCGGTGGATTACTGGGCTCAAATGCTTTGATGGGCTGTTTCGTTGGTTGTTCGGTTAACCGAGGAACCGAATCGAAGAACCGGGGTATTTCGGTTCCAGAGAATCAGGAACCGAACAGGAACCGATTTTCTCGGTTCCGGTTCTTTCGGTTTCGGTTCCCGGTTCTTTCAGTTCGGTTCTCGGTTCTCGGTTTTTCGTGCCCAGGGCTAACCCCAAGCTCACCCTGCAAGCGAGTGAAAGTGACTTGGTCAAGCGGTTTGGTGAAAATGTCAGCTAGCTGGTCTTGGGTAGGGACATAGGACAAAGATATGTTTCCCTTTTCCACATTGTCTCTCAGGAAGTGGTATCTCACTTCTATGTGTTTCGTTTTGGAGTGGAGGACAGGATTTTTGGCTACGCTTATGGCACTGGTGCTGTCACAGAAAAGTGGAACCTGAGAGCACTCCTCTCCAAAATCACTCATGGTATAGGTCATCCAAAGCAGCTGGGAACAACAACTAGCAGCAGCTACATACTCAACCTCAGTGGTGGACTGGGCTACACTCGATTGCTTGCGAGATGACCAAGAGACCAAAGAAGAACCAAGGAACTGACAACACCCAGAAGTGGACTTGCGGTCCAATCGACACCCAGCGAAATCCGCATCAGAAAACCCATGAAGCCCGAGTGTCGAGGAGGTAGAGTACCAAAGACCAAACTCAGGAGTGTAGTTCAAGTACCTGAAAATCCGCTTGACGGCCTGCCGATGTGAAGTCCTCGATGAAGCCTGAAAACGAGCGCACAGACACACGCTGAACTGTATGTCTGGCCTCGTCGCCGTCAAGTAGAGGAGGGAGCCGATCATGCTCCGGTACTCCTTCTGATCCATGGGTTCGCCGTCCTCGTCCGCGTCCAAAGCCGTAGTTGTACTCATCGGTGTAGTCAGCGGCTTGGAGTCATTCATGCCAAACTTCTTCACCATGTCCCTGGTGTAATTCGCCTGATGTACAAAGGTCCCGTCCTTGCACTGCTTGATTTGGAGACCCAAGAAAAACTGCAGCTCGCCCATCATGGACATCTCAAATTCCCTGCTCATGTCATCTGCAAATCTGGCAACAAGATCATGAGAAGAGCCACCAAAGATTATGTCATCCGCGTATATCTGAACAATCAAAAGGTCATTCCCATGCTTAAGGAGGAACAGGGTCTTATCAACTGTGCCCATCACAAACCCCTTACTCAGCAAAAAGCCTCTCAACCTGCCATACCAAGCTCTAGGTGCCTGTTTCAACCCATAGGACGCTCTCTGGAGTTTGTAAACACGGTGTGGCTATTTCTCGCTCTCAAACCCCAGGGGTTGCCTCACATACACTTCTTCCTCTATCACCCCATTCAAGAAAGCACTCTTGACATCCATTTGGTACAACTTGAACCATTTAGCCACGGCAAAGGCTAGAAGGATCCTAATTGCCTCCAAGCGGGCCACAGGAGCAAATGCCTCCTCATAGTCTATCCCCTCCTTCTGGTTGAACCACTACACCACCAACCTCGACTTGTTTCTCACAACCATCCCATTATCACCCTCTTTGTTCTTCCACACCCACTTGGAACCTATGGGACGGTAATTTGGCGGTGGATCGACTAACACCCAGACTTAGTTTCTCTCAAAGTTTTCCAACTCCTCATGCTCACCCAATTCTCGTCAGACAAGGCGTGTCGAATATCTTTGGGCTCGAAAGAAGTAACAAAAGCAGAGTGAGCGAAATGAGACGTGTTCCTTGACCTAGACCGTGTAGTGCGTTCATGAAGGTCACCAATGATGGTCGTCGGTGGGTGATCCACTTGTACACATCGAGGAGCCTCTCGCCTGGACACAATCTCCCCCTCAGCAGCAGCCTCCACTCGAATAGCCTCAGTCGTAGTGGGTGTAGGGGATGGTCCATCCTCGATCGTCGTCGTAGTAGTGGAAGTAGCATGTACACGATCAGCTGCTGGAGCATCACCACCACCATCGTCGTCGTCTCCATCTCCGTCCTTCTCATCCTTAAAGATCTTCGCTCCAATCTCCTCGTCACCTACACACTCAAAAGCAGAAGAGCTACATGGCTGTGTCTCGTCGAAGGTAACCTCGCAAGTCTTCATGATTCGGTTAGTGTTAAGATTGAGCACACGATATGCTCTAGAATGAATCGCATAACCAAGGAAAATCCCATCCGAACATCTAGACTCAAACTTATCCAACTTGCCCTTCTTCAGAATGAAACACTTGCAACCAAAAGCTCTAAAGTGATTCACCTTGGGTTGTCGGCCATGCATCAGCTCATAAGAGGTCTTCTTCTTAAAGGCACGAAGGAAGATGCAATTTGAGACATAGCAAGCGGTATTGACCACCTTGGCTGTCACACCTGTTTTTCCAAAGAAAACCAGATGCATAACTATATGTATGCCAGGATCTATTTTCATACATATAGTGACATAAAAGTGAATACAGAAACAGTATCATGTAAGAAAAAGGAAGATTATCAGAGTATTACGCTTAAATCCTGGAAACGAAGGCACCAAACATCCACAAGCAGTCGACTAGGAGTTGCGTACGCCTATCACCGGCAACATCTTCATAGCATCTTCATAACAACTTCCTCTTTCTGAGCAATATTGTTTATAGCAAGGGTGGGTACATGCCATACTCAGCAAGTGTGGGGAAGGTATGAATGCAAAGGCTTGATCAAGGAAAGGCTGACAGGTTGACTGCATTAAGCACTTTTAGTTGGTCAAATTTTATTAGCACCTGATTACTAATAAAGTATAAGTATATACCAACCCACATTAACATAAAGAGATACGCCATAAGCATATGGCTAACATAACCATAAACCACGATTTAAGTCCATCTTCAAGTTCAATTATCATGTGAGGGTCCAGGCCACTCTTGATCGTGAGCACGGCTAATCGATTAGTTTTACACTCTGCAGAGGTTGTACACTTTCACCACAAGTCACGTAAAAGTTCTAGGAACTTTAAACCCAACCATGCGATGCTAGCTAGGCATCATACCACACTTCCTAGGTGTGATTGCATAGGGACGCTACGAGGCCTTTACAAAGAGCCCTCCCATGTGTATTAGTCCATAGTAGCATATGCCATAGAAGCTATCTTTCGTACCTCACTTCTATTCACGAACGGTCAGCCATAGAGTACTTCTGTTCCAATACCTATCCGGAATAGAAGAGCCTTAAAAGCATTCCTCTGTACCCAAGCTACTATGCGAGTAATGGCCACATAAAGACTTCCCTAATTACTCAGCCAAGACCAGAGCCATTTAGTCCTTGTAGTTGCACTGTTGTCCTGGGTGGTTCTCCATGTTCCAATTAATCATTGTGATCTTGTATTAACCAGAGATATAACATCAAAGTAAAACATGTTCATCATTGTTGTTCATTAGAACCACCATATCCCAAGTAGAGCAACTAAGCATAGCTACCCAACAAAAAGGTAAACCCAGGTTGACAAGGAATGATCATAAAGACTAGGATAATCCTTAATAGGACCCATCAATATTAATGCAAGCATATGCAATGGTGATTAAACACAGTTATTAGGACAAAAGAACAAGGACACACTTGCCTTTAACCAGTGTAATGATGTTGCTCAGAATTCTTCAACTTCTTGCTCTTCACTGCTCTCGAACCACGTTCCTTCTACTCGCATCAATCATCGGGCACGATCATACAAAGCAAACACACAAGCAAAACTAAGAACAATGTACCAGTCAAAAGTAAAGCTTGAAAAGAACGCACTAAAGGATAGGCTCGATGCTACGGATCACTGAAGCACACAGACCGTGCTGAGATAAGGAAAGGCTTGGTTAGCTTTATGAAAGTTACTAGGTTGAGCAAGAACTAGGATCAAAAGATCTAGAGCTTGAAAGAAGATTAGCTCTACCACAGAGACACACTGAGACAGAGAGCTTTGATAAAGAACAGCTAACGTTCGATTTGCATATGTGATCAAGAAAAAACTACGGGCCTTGGTCTATTTTAATTAGCAAAACATACATAAAGGATATTTCATAAAGAAAATACCCTAAGTTGGAATTAATGCAACATTAAATTTTATTTGCAAAAGATCGGGTAAAGAACTAATCAAATTTTATTTATAAAAATTCATATATAAAATTATATCAATTAAACATTTAATTTAGAAAAGGTAAGCTATATGAATCCTCTAAACGGAGCTTTATGATTCGAGTAGATCATGTTATTATTAAAAACATTATGGCATTGACATTAATCAAGTTAACTTTTATTTATAAAACCGGTGTAAAAAGCCTAATCAACTTTTAATTAGAAAAGTTAATTATATATTAAGCAAATTAATATTTGGTTCATGAAAAATCGGGTAACAGATCTAATTAGATTTTATTTACAAAAGCACGTGAAATAATCATTAATCAAATTAATATTAATTATGAAAAATGGTGTATAGCTCTATATTGCTTTTATTTAGAAAAGGCATGTTTAATAAGCATGAATCAAAACTAATATTAAATTAATTTTCAGAAAACAAACATGATGAAAACTCACCACTAACACGTACTTTACTTCATTATGAACCTAACGCAACTTGAACGGGTAAAAACGGAGCTAAAACATGAAAGATATGGCTCATTAAAGGTCTAGGGACTTGGTGGCAAGGATTGGAAACTTCTAGGGGCCTAACTGCAAGAAACCGAGGGCATATACATAATTATGTATTTAAACTTGAGGGCTTTCATGCAAGAACCTCAGTGTGGATGGGATCTAAAGAATCTAAACTCCCTAGGGGGTTTTCTGCAAGATCTGCAAGACACATGATTGGATCTACTAATTAGAGGGTTCCTCAGGGGGGCAGATGCAAAACGTCATGTCTTCTTCCTCCTCGGGTTCGAACGGACAGGGGAGCCCGGCGGCTCTGGCCGACGGCGGCGCCGGCGACTCGGACCACTAGAGGCGCGGCTAGGCGGGGGAAAAGAGAGAGAAGATGATGGGGATCCCGAAGAGGAGCTCACCACGGCGAACGGATGACGGAGGGCGGCCGACGACGTGGAGCTGCGGCGGCCGGCGGTGGTTCTTGGTGACGGCCATGCTCCGGCGCAGCTCTGGCGTCGGCAAGTGGCGGAGGGGGTGCGGCTTGTCGTGCTGGACCTCGCGGTGGTGCTCAATTGTCCGGGAATCAACTGCGCCGGCGGATCGGTGCGGCGGCCGGCGGCAGTTGCGCAGGGCTCCGGCGGCGGCGCGATACGGCGCAGGCGATGGCAAATCACGGCGCAGAGCAGCAGGACTCGCCGCGGGACTCGGCCTCCGGCTAAATAGGGCACAGGGGGGCAGCGCGCCTTGGAGCGCACGCCAAGGATGCCCTGGCGGCGGCGGCGCTACCGTGCTCGGCTGGGGCACGAGCAGTTGCTGCTGGGCCTGGCCGGGCCGGGCGGGCTGGCCGCTGGGCCAGGGTGCGGAGCGGGTCGAGCCTCGGGTTCGGCCCGATAGAGAAGGATAGGTTTTCTTTTTTTTCGAAATTATTTCCTGTGTAAAGAATAATCTAGGAAAAGCTAGAAAATTCATTTAAAGCATAGAAAATACTCAGAAAATCCCAAAAATTCCAGGAAAATTCCCAGAGATAGATTGGGACACGAACAATCCAAATAAAATATTTGGAGCTCATGAAAAAGACTTTAGAGCCTTCTAATAAGTAAAAATAGCTCAAGACATATATGAGAATAAATTCCAGAAAAAGTTAGAAAATTCTTGGAAGGATTTGGCCAGCACCTAAACGCATTTTGAAAAGCTTTTGCGCTCATGAACACCAAGATACATCGGCATGAATGCACACTCACACAATCATTTTATTTAATTTCAGAAAAACAAACAATGCATTTTTCCTATACTATATTTCCTGTGAAGAAAATAAATATTTAGAAAAATTTTAAAATTATGAGAAAATTGTTATTTAATTATTCTTTCTATTCACATCCTGAAATTGGAAATTTCAGGGTGTGACATCAGCCCAGAAACGCCTAGGAGTCCTATGCTCATCGAGCATCGTCCTGGCCATCTCACAAAGGGTCCGATTCTTCCTCTCCACTACGCCATTCTGGCAAGCGACGTATGGAGAAGAGTACTGATGATCGAGACCAAGATCACTGCAAAAGGCATCAAAATGAGAGTTCTTAAACTCCGTGCCATTGTCACTGCGTATAGCTCGAATGGCATCACCATGTCTCTCATTCTTCAACCTCAAGATCAAGTCCCGAACAAAGACAAATGTCTCACTCTTATCCTCCAGAAAGAAAACCCAAGAGTACCTCGAAAAATCATCAACAACCACAAGAACATACCACTTCCCACCAGCAGAGCGAACACGAGCTGGCCCAACCAAATCCATGTGCAATAGCTCACAAGGTCGCTCGGTCATGACAGAAGTCAGAGGGGTGTGAGAAGCGGCAACCATCTTTCCATGCCGACAAGAAGGACAAATCAAATCCTTCTCGAATTTCAACTTAGGCAATCCTCGGACAAGATCAAGACCACTCAAGCGGGAAAGTAACTCAAAGCTCAAGTGTCCCAACCTCCTATGCCATTTCCAAAGCTCAGCCGAAACACCAGCAACAAAGCATCGAGGAGGACCAACAGACTGGGAAAAGTCGGCACGAAAGATTTGACCCTCGGGGACGATCGTACAGACAAGATCGCCTCGAGAATCAAGCACACGAGAAGCACCCGACTTAAAGCGAACCTCAAAACCTTCGTCAAGTAATTGAGATACTGACAACAGGTTAAAACCAAATGACTTGACCAGGGCCACACTTCTTAAGGTCACCTTGCTACTTACCTTCACCATACCTTCAGCAAGCACTCGTCCTCTCCCATTGTCCCCGAAAGTGATGTACTTCCTCGTACTCACCGGGGTGAGGCTGGAGAACCACCCACGATCTCCGGTCATGTGTCGTGAGCAACCGGAGTCGATCAACCAAAAGTTCTCCAAACCTCCCACCTGCAATCAAAAACGAGGACAAGAATGAGCAAGTGACTCAACACTGGGGTTAGTACCAAAAGAGTCAAACCAGTGCTGAGCCATTTGCTCAAAAGAAGGGTTAGCAAAATCCATCCTCCCAAAACCTCTAGGCGGAGCCCTCTCACGCCTACCACCAAAGGACCTGTCACATCTCATTGGAGGAGTACGCGCACCACGAGGGGGAAAACGTGGCCCGTAGTCCATCTGAGACCCAAACCTCCGATCGTGCCTCCCAAACTCGTAACGGTCACGAGAAGGAGCACGTCGAGCCAACTCACCACGCCCAAACCCAACACGCCTGTCTCTCTGAGGGAACACACCTCCACCTCCACCTCCACGAGTGGGAACTATATGCACATACACCTCACCCCTAGGTAGAGGCCCTCTACGAGGCTCAGGCACACCACGAGCAAGGTGGTACCTGTCCTTGTTTGCCATCTCCCTAGCAAACCGCTCATCCCTCTTCCTCCGGAAACAAAACTCATCCTTGTGTCCATCCCTCCCACAATACTCACAATGGAAGCGGATAGGCACTGGCTTAGGCGGTGGCTTTTCTGTGGGCTTCTCAACACTTTTCTCTCCTGACTTTCCCTCAAAGACATTACCCAGGTTGCTCACAAACTTGATGGGTTTCTGGTAATTCTCTATTTTCTGGGGGAACACTGGTGGGTCTATAGTTGTATCAAGCTTGTTTCTCAAGTGGTTTGGCTTGGGTGCATATTTGTTCATGGGTATGGTGTGTGGTTGAGTAGGGATCTCTCCAACTTTCTCTTCTCCCTCACCACTCTTCTCACCACTCTTCTTAGCCCCCAACGCCTGACCATCAAACCTCTTGAACTGAGCCAACATCAAACTCAATTGTGGCTCATGCCCAGACAACCAACTCATCAATTTCCTAAGCTCATCATTTTCATCCTGCAGACGATCAACATAGTGGGCAAGTTCCATGTTTTTCAAAGCATGCATTTCACAGGTTGAACATGAGATAGGAAGAGGAGCTTTCAATGCCGCCTCAAGAGAAACAATTCTAGTGTGAGACTCATCTAGCCTAGCATGCAAAACAGGACATGAGATACAAGCACCTAGTAAAGCTGGCCTAGACTTCAATTCATCACACTCAATCCTAATCACATCTAGTTCCTCCAAAGTAGAGACATGCTTCTCCTTGAGAGCAGTCAACTCAGCAAGAAAAACTGAGCAGTCACCACAATCAATCTCATCAGACACCACAGGAGCAGACTTCAAAGTAGCTATCTCATTTCTAGCATCCACAAGCAAGGATTCAAGTTCAGCTACCTTATCCTTAGCATCACCCAACAAAGACCTAAATTCCCTCTTCTCCTTGTTGGTCTTTCTAAGCACATCATCACGGTTGTCAAGCAACTCATTCAGCCTAGCATTCTCCTCTAGCAAGAAGTTGGGATCTTGTCGTACCTCTTCATCGGAGTCGGAGTTCGAATCCGAGCTGTGCTTCCCACCCTTCTTGGAATGCGCCATGCCGCAAAAGCCTCCTTGTGCGATGAAGCTCAGGCCGGTGAAGTTCTTGCCCGTGTGCTGCTTGTCCTTGCACTTCTCTTGTTCTTCCTCGCTGCTCGAATCGGAAGAAGCATCGCTTGATGTCGAGTCGATGTCGCTCGCTCCAGCCACCATTGCTTGAGCGGTCTTCTTCTTGTGGCCGCCACTCTTCTTGTGGCTTCTCTCGCCCTTGTCCTTGTGCTTGTCCTTGTAGTCATTCCGGGAGCGGTGCTTGTTGTAGTTGTGCTTGGGCTTGCCCTTGTAGTCGTTCTTGATCTCCATGGCTTCAGGGCATTCGGCGATGAAGTGCCCGTGCTTCCCGCACCGATAGCACATCACTGAGCTCCGCCTTGCATTCTTACGGTTCTCGTACGTCCGCCCAAACCTCTTGCTCAACAAGGCGAGATCATCCTCGCTCAGCATCTCAAAGTCCTCATCTGGCAAGGACACAAGACAAGACAAAGAAAAGCCAACAGAGTTAGCGTTAGTCCTCGATCCTAAGACGAGAGCCAAACTATGAGGATCAGTGGGGCTCTCGCTCTTGGCTCTCAAGCCACGATCAACCTCTGAAGACCTGAGCTTGGAGAACAGCTCATCCAGCGACAGCGTGTCATACGCGCTCGACTCCTCAATGGCCTCGATCTTGGCTTCCCACACAGACCTATCCAGGGCATGCAAAAGCTTGATAGCTTGATCATGATCCGTGTATGGGAGCACTGTCACATTGGCCCTCATGTTGTTGACTATGCAAGTGAAGCGCTGAAACATAGCATCGGTCGACTCACCGGGGAGATGAGTGAAGTTCTCGTACTCTCTCCGGTAAGTGGTAAACATACGGGCTTGCACTTGGGCATTGCCAACATGAGCATTCTTCAACTTGAGCCAAATCTTTCCGGCCACATCCTCTCCGTACACTCGATCAAACTCCGAGGCACAAAGAGCACGGAACAAGTAATCAACGGCCTTGCTATTGGCCTCAAACATGTCCTGCGATCCTGGAAGTAGAAAACTGTCTGGGATGACATAATGAGGATTCTGAGTGACCTCCCAGATCAGAGTTCCCTTCCCACGCAAGAACGTGCCCATACGCCTCTCCCACATCGGGTAATTCTTGCCATCAAAGTGCGGAGGACCCGACCCCTTGCCGTAATCGCACATCTTTGGATCTTAGACTGGTTAGAATCAAGAAGATCCTTAACCAGCTCTGATACCAATTGAAGGACCGAAAAGGACGACCAGAGAGGGGGGAGTGAATGGGAGCCGATAAAAATTCTTCCATAAGGTCGAACTCGGCCTATACCCCGATTGCCACTCCAAATACTCGCGCACACAAAGGAAGCTCCAAACAAGGCACACACAAGCCAAGAAGATCAACCGACAAGCCTAGGAGCAAAGAGCGGAAGCACCAAAGTAAGAACCAAAGGACTTAGGCACTGCTGCGAAGTCCCTGGCGGACCGTTCGGGAAGACCAGGCGGACTGTCCGCGAGGAGGGCGCGGACCGTCCGCAGTGGCTCGACGGACTGTCCGAAAAAGCCACCAGAACCTCCAGTAGCGCACCGAGAAAAACAGACCATCCGTGATGGACCCACGGACCGCCCGCCTCGTCACGGACTGTCCGGCACTTGAGTACGGACCGTCCGCAAACCTCGCGCACCAAAAACCAACCGGCTCAACGGATCGAACGAAAGACCCTCAAGAACACGCAAAGAACACGAAGAACAGTCGGCCTGTCAGTCACCTCGCAGACTGTCTGCACGGGGGCCGTGGATTGTCCGCCAGGTGCGGACAGTGCAGAAAAACGCCCGACCCGCGGGGTCAACTCCACCAACTCATCACCGGATCTCCCAAACGATTGAAGCTCTTGAGACAAGATTTTGGGGAGGTGAAAAGCGTCACACAAGGATACTATGCCCCCAAAAATCTCAACCTCTAACTCCCTAAATCACTGGGAATCACGGATCACACAAGCAAGCACCAAGAACTTGAACTCCGGCCAAAAACTCACGAATCGAAGGCTCTCCACGGCATTTGAGGAGTCAAGATCACACACAAAGATGCGCAAGGCATCCACCCATGATCTCCCCAAAGAAATCCGACGAGAAACGCCCTCAAATCTCCGAATCAAGCGACGAACAAAACTCCCCAAAAATAGCCTCAAAAATGACACGAAAATCACAGAGGACTAGGAGATCACCGCAATGCCGAATGCTTCCATACATCCAGAGGTCAGAGTCTGTACAAGAGTCTAGCCTAAGGAATCCAGAGGGAAAAGAAGCAGTTCAGAGAAATCTACCGGGGGAGAAAGCCCTAGAGTCCAAGAGAGAGATGCCACCCACCTCTCCGCTATTTATACGAAGTCCATCAGAGGGAGGTAAATGACCATGCTACTCCTACTGCTTGAAATGAAGATACAACCCCTCAGGGGCATTTTGGTCAAGTCTTCATTGAGCGGACACGCTTCCACCGCGGCCTTGCTTAGCATCGACGCAAGCCCCGCGATCACGCCACGTGCCCCCCGCCTCGAAACTTCCCGAAGCTCCCAGATCACCGTCTCCGTCGCCTCGGGCCTCCGGGCTTGGTTTTGAGGCCCAAACCAAGAAACCGTCCAACGATTGTTTTGTGGGCAAACCACCAAACCCCGCGTGCAAGCTTCGGGCTCCAACCGCTACCTTGCACCGGTCCATGTTCACGACTTCAGCCCGCCAGTCTTGCACCGCACGGCTCGCACTTGACCCCATCGGCCACCGGGTCCATCGAACCAAGCCTACTTGCCACTCCATCACCTGGAGGCCACCACGGCTAAGGCCTTTCGCACTTGTTCTTCACCTGCACCGACACAAGTCAAGCCGCAACCTATACCTGCACACTTAACCAAGCATCAGTCCACACAACGTTGCCAATCACTCATCACTAAGGAGCGACCCTCCTCTGGTCCTCGGACACACCTGGTCCTAAGTAACGGCCGGATTTGGGTTTCACCACGGCTGCGGGTGACGGAGGGGATGAGCGGCGACGAGAGACTTCCTAGGAGCTACGGCGGCGCAGGGCTTCGCCCAAGGTGGTGGCTAGAAGCTCATCGGAGGCTCCTTGGCCTCAGCCAAGCTTGTTCCGGCGAGGGAAGTAGGCAGCGCTCCGGCGGAGCACGGAAGAGCTCGGCTTGCACCGACGGTGGTGTGTGCGGTGGTATGAGGTCTTGGGGTGCTATTTATAGGCGGGTGTGGCTGTGGATCGCGAGCTCGCGCGCTTGGATAAGCTCAGGAGGAGTTGGGAGCTTGCCGGGGACACCATTGCACGCGGCTGCATAGGCGGGTAGGGCCAGAGGAGGCTCTACGGATGGAGAATAGGGGTGGAGAAGGTGCTCTAGAGGTCCTGGGTTGCGGCGCGCGCACTGGGCAGCAGGGAGGAGCTGTACAGCGGGAGATCAAGGTGGGAATGCCATTGCGGCGGCGTGCGGCGCAGTGCTCGGCTCTGGGCGTGGCGAGGCCGCTGCGGCATCGTCGCGGGCGGATAAATTGCAGGCGCAAGCGGGGAAGGTGGCGAGGTGTCAGGTGGTCCTGGGGCGCGCGCAGTCGAGGAGAGGGGAGGGCCGTGGAGGTGAGGACGGGTGGGTGTGTCAGCGGTGGCGTTCGGGCGCGGCGTCAATGCTTGCGGTGCAGGGGGATGTGTGTCAGCCTTTTGACTTTGGGCGCGGAGGAGGAGCGGCAGTTGGGCGTGCAGGCGCGGGCGTGCGTGTACAGCAGAATAGGCGGATTGCGGCGGCGGTACGGCGCGGCGCACGGTGACACGGGCGGAGGGGAGGGTGACGCGAGGTAGGGGACGACCCCGTGGTGGGCTGGGCTGAGTTGGGCTGGAGCAGGCCGTGTGTGATGGTTTGCTGGGCTGACGTGATGGGAGAAGGAGGAGCAGGCCGACGCTAGGGAAGGAGTCTGGGTGGTTCAGCAAACTTTGGATTTTGGAAAGGTTTTCTATGGTTTTAAAGTTGAATTTGAAATGGATTTCAAATTCAAATTTCAACCCAAATCCTTAGGAGTTTAATCTAGAATTTGAAAGTTCAAATTTGAAATACAATTTCAAATTTATTTTCAAAACACAAATCCTTAGGATTTATACTAGGGCTTTAAAAAGTATATTTGGAATAAATTTCAAAATTCATTTTCCACCCAAATCCTTAGGAAAAAGAATAGGTTTTGGCTATGGTTTGAAATGTGAATTTGAAAGGTGTTTTCAAACGAATTCAAACGAAAACCCAAAATCCTTAAAAATTTCTAGGGTTTTTGGAAAATAAATTTGAAATAGAATTTCAGATTTATTTCCATCCCAAAATCCTTAAGAGAAGAAAAGGGATTTAACTATTGTTTGAATGAGGAATTTGAAATGTGATTTCAAATTCATGTTTCAAACAAAAATTCCTTAAAGGATCACTCAGCAAACAAATACATCACAAATGTCGGTTTAAATTCAAAAATTAATTATGGAAAATTTGGAATATCTAGAGAAAAGAAAATTAAGCCTATATTTAGAGAAAAAATTTAATAAGTTTGTGTTTTTAAAATGTCTTAAAAGAACGGGATGTGACAAAGGCGTACTTGGGGAGGACAACGATGATGTCTTCGAGCAGTGCGCCTCACGCCCGAACCACAGCGGCGAGCGTGGCCGGCTGGTCGTCGACGGTGACGGATGGCAGCACGAGTGCCTGCCCCTGGACCTAGATGCGCACGGAGGAGGTCAGCTGGCGGATGGCCCCGATGAGCCTGGGCCGCGTTGCTAGAGTTCGTGAAGTCAGCATTGGCGACGGATGTGGGGGACGCCGTCGTCAGCGGATCGTGTGCGGGGGACGACGCTCTGAAGGAGGGCGGATCCTCCTGCCGCGGGTGTGGGTGATGCCTTGGCTCGAGGACGATGGCACGACCGTTGCCGTCGATGGCGACGGCGAGGACGACAGTGCAGCTCCTCAGATCGACGGCAACAGCGAGGACGACGGCACAGCTCCTCAGATCGGCAAAAACGCGACGACGAGGCACCTTGGCTCGACATTGACGGCGAGGGCACAATGCCTTGGCTCGACGGCGAGGGCGACAACGACGGCGCGGAGCCTCAGATCGATGAGTAGGGTTCAGAGTGATCGATTCGCCGACAGCGCATCCGACGGGCGGTGGAAGCTTCTGGAGGAGAGGGAGATCGGCGTGGCGGCTCCTCGCAACGGGATGGGAGGCGAGGGGCGACGGGATGGGAGGCGAGGCACGGGAGACCGGATGGGATCGGGTGACGACAGAGTCCACGAACGCCGGTGGGGGCGACGGCGGCGCGTAGGGTTTAACGGATGAGGGTGGGGGTCGCGGTGGGGTGGAGGGGAGGGAGACGCCGTGCGGAGGGAGCTCGGGGGATTGGTCTGCGGGGGGCGGCAACCCTAGGGGCAAAAATGGAATGCACGATGCGGAGGGGTGGCGTCGTGCGGGGTGAAGGCGCGGGGGTGAGCGGACGCGGAACGGCGGACTAGTACCAACATATTATCAGTTTTCATTCCTTTTAGAAGTAGAGATTAGAAAAGTGTTTCAGCTTAATGAGAGAAGGTTCTAGCTTAACAAAGGAATCATCTGAGGACAGCTGACTCCCCAAAACTTTTGCTGGAAAACTTGGAACAAACATGATCGATGAAAATAAGGATTGCACAAATTAATGATGTTGGAGATATTAATCAGGTGACTATGGGAGGTGGTGTGCTGCCAGTTGTGCGGTTGTGCTTGTGCCCTTCTTCGTGGACTCGTCGCTCTCGTCCGCCGGCGCACCCGATCGAGACGCTTTCCGAAGCGGCTATATCCCCGGCTCCCCGCTGCTCACACCGCCTGGCCGCAGCACGGAACAGACTTCATGTTTGGCACGTAGCCCGCCTTCTTCTTTCAGCTAGCTGCGAACGATGAGCCTGTGTGACAGTCAGACGGAGCCACAGAGGCGGGTACGGAGTGGCGGCTGGCTCTCTGCCAATCAACGCTCAACGCTGCATGACTGCACACATCATCTGACTGAAATTACAGCTCTAATAATTCATAATCCAGGCTCAAGTGTAAGTTAAACTCCATCTAAACTCTAATTGAGGACACGTTAGTTTTCAGTGCTTGAGCCTGCCCGTCTATTTTACTATGTGTCTAGCATCGGTGATCACGATGTAGTGAGCTATATATGCTGTATGGATCACCAGATTATAGCCATAACACAACAAGTCCCCTCTCATTTGTTTCAAAAAAACAAGTCCGCTCTCACCAGTCCGCTCTCATTCGTTTCCAAACTCGAGCGACGATGCAGTGAGCTATAAATACTGTATGGGTCACCAGATGGCCATACACAACAAGTCCGCTCTCATTCCGTCATTCGTTTGAAAAAAACAAGTCCTCTCTCACACAATATGTCGACGACCAGCCTCCTCATGCTTGCTTTTGCAGGGCTCCTGCTCATCACCTTCCCAGGCCTCTTCGGCGGCGCTGCCACAGGCACATCCGGATCCACGCCAAGGGCAGGTCCGTGCTCGCCAAGGTCGTGGACGAGTGCGACACCCTGCACGGCTGCGACAAGCCGCACGCGTTCCAGCCGCCGTGCCGTCCCAACATCGTCGACGCGTCCAAGGCAGTGTGGGAAGCGCTGGGCATCAGCAGAGAGGAGGTCCTCGGCGAGTACCCTATCACCTGGTCCGATGCATGAGCTAAACTGGCGGACTCTGAGTCTTTAATACAAGCTTGCATGGTCGCTTTACGAATTATCACTTGCTCATCTCATGGGGTTTCCACTTTCCAGTGTCCTGATGTCATGCTCTCGAAAGTCGAAACTCCAATGTCCAATCTCGATGAATTAATCAATAAATAAAGATCTTTGGCACCAAGTAAAAATTGGTTTAACATTGTTAATTTGTGATAGATCGAAGTGGATTAATTTGCCCGGCTCATACTGGCACTACCGGAAACGGAGCCTTTGCCGAGAGCTCCTGGCTTTGCCGAGAGCCAAGACCCAGGCTCTCGGCAGAGGTCCGTTTTACCGAGAGCAATAGGGCCCGCTCTCGGTAGAGAAAAAGCCCACGGCGCAGAGGGCCTTTGCCGAGAGTGTGAGCCTCTGGCTCTCGGCAGAGAAAAAGCCCACGGCGCAGGATCTTTTTGACGAGAGCCGGAGGGCCCAGGCTCTCGGCAAAGCGCGCAGCAGACGGTGCATGGGCGACGCCGTCACGGCCGTGCCCCGGCCCGGCCATTAGCTTTGCCGAGAGCCACGAGGCCCAGGCTCTCGGCAAAGAAGGGACCCACGGCACCTCCAACCTTTGCCTAGAGCCTCAGCTCTTTGCCGAGAACATACTAGCCACTCACGGCAAAATGTTGAAGAAAACTTCACATTTTCGGCTTCAAACTTTTTCCTTGCTCAACATACACTCAGACAGAGTACATGTTCAAAATTGGCGCCATTTTGACTCTGTTTGCTATATTTAACAATATTACTTCATTCTTCATAATTTTTTCGTATACGTCCGATATGAACTGCAAGTGCATGAAATCATAGAGCAAAGTTGTTAGAAAAATGATATTCATGTTCGTGAGACACCTCTAACACTCTGTACATGAAATGAAGCTAACTTTTCGTCATTGGGTCCTCTGATCGTGATAAAGATCGTGAGGTAGAATGGTTTTAAAATTGTAAAAAATTCAAATATAGTTTGAAAATCACGAATTTTGTCGAGTGCTCATGATATCGTATGTTGGGTTTGTGGTAAAAATTTGAGAATGTTTTGAACAATTTAACACATACGCTGTTTAGAAACCGGAACATCTCACGAGAAGTTTCAAAGAATTTGAACTAATGTCACTTGATTTAGAGACTTAGACAAATTCAAATTTGAGTTTGAATACAAATACTTTTTTATAAGTAATATGCAATATAAATGGTACCATGTTAAGTCTTGATATTTTTTCTCATATGTTTGGTATTTTTAAAATTAAATTTGGTTCAGAAATTCTGTGCCGAGAGTAATACTCTCGGCACAGAGGTACCCTTTGCCTAGAGCTTCCAGCTTGGCTCTCGGCAAAGAAGTAATGTGGGCCCGCTCCAGCGTTTGCTCCCACACGCTTGTGGGTGCGGATACTGTATGTGGGCTCGGTCCCCCTCTTTACCGAGAGCTGGAATTGAAGCTCTCGGCAAAGGCCTCGTGGTGTGGGGGCCGCCCGCCAGCGTGCTGCATGGGGGAGGGGCCGGCGGCGGCGGGCTGCGGAGGCGTGGCGGGCGGGCCGGCCGGGGAGGCGCGCCGGCGGCCGGCCAGACGCGGCGCCGGGCCGGGGAGGCGTGGTGGCGGCCGGGGAGGCGCGGCGGCGGCACAGGCAGGCACGGCGGCGGCACAGGCAGGCGCGGCGGTGGCGGACCGGGGAGGCGCGGGCGGGTCGGGGAGGCGCGGCGGCGGCCTGCACGCGGTGGCGGGCCGCGGAGGCGCGGTGGCGGCGAGAGCCCTGGATCTAGGCTCCCGGCAAAGGGCGGGCGGGGACCCACCTGCAGCCTCACACTCACACCACAGCACAGCACCACACCCCACACACACGCCGCCACACTTAGCCATTCACGCACGCACACAAGCCACCACACACAGTGCCGCCGCCCGCCTGCCACCGCCGGCGCGCCTCCCCGGTCCGCCACCGCCGCGCCTGCCCGTGCCGCCGCCGCGCCTCCCCGGCCGCCACCGCGCCTCCGCGGCCCGCCGCCGCGTGCAGGCCGCCGCCGCGCCTCCCCGGCCCGCCCGCGCCTCCCCGGTCCGCCACCGCCGCGCCTGCCTGTGCCGCCGCCGCGCCTCCCCGGCCGCCACCACGCCTCCCCGGCCCGGCGCCACGTCTGGCCGGCCGCCGGAGCGCCTCCCCGGCCGGCCCGCCCGCCGCGCCTCCCCAGCCCGCCCGCCGCCGGCCCCTCCCCTGCAGACAGCCGGCCGCGGGGGAGGGCCTCCTCTCCCTGGCTCGCGGTCGGGAGTGGACCTCCCTCCTTCTGCTCCGTCTGGCCCTCGTGCTGCTTCACGTCGATTCCGAGGTATGCGGCAGCACTGCTCGATCTTTGACAAAATTTTCCGTTGGTCGACTTGACTTGAACAACATCAAAACTTAGCCAACTGATTAGAGCATATGTATAATCTCAAGAAAAAAAGATTAGAGCACATGTAATGATTTGGTTTTGTATTATGAGGCCACTGGATCTTAGCAATATTAAGAAAGGTAATACTAGCAAATTTAGTGTGCAATTTTTAGATGATTATAGAATTCTTGTTAGTTAGCATTTAAAGAAGGTAATACTAGCAAATTTATCATGTCTCTAATTTTTTTTTGTCAAACTTCTAATGCATGTCAATTTTGTAGGGAGAGATGCCTTGATTTGCCGCACTCACCCCTGGAGGCAGTTATTGTGGAGGAAGAGGAGTAGGTCGCGTCATTTGATCTTCTAGGTGAGCCTCGTGGCTAGCTTGGGCCACCACATGTGATTTGTCCGGCCATCGAGCCGTTGGAAGGAAGCTCGTGTGTAGCCCGACCTTCGTGTCGTGATTTTTGTTGCAGGTTTTGGATTTGTTGCAGGCTTTGGAAACCTCACCGTACAGGAGAGGTGCTGTTGAAATTTTGAATAGACACTCATCATTGATCTATTTTTGCAGGAAGGTCTCTATTGCTGCCCGCCCCTGTCTCGGTGTTCTGGTCTTGCCGCCCGCTCCTGCCTCGCCATCGAGTTACTAGGTGAGCCTCATGGCTAGCTTGGGGCACCACATGTGATTTGTCCGGCCATCGAGCCGTCGGAAGGAAGCCCGTGTGTAGCCCGACCTTCGTGTCGTGGCTTTTGTTGCAGGTTTTGAAAACCTCACCGTACAGGGGAGGTGCTGTCGAAATTTTGAAAAGACACTCATCATTGATCTATTTTTGCAGGAAAGTCTTGTCGGGGACGGTCAGTAGGGGTCCCCTAACTAAGGGGATAATCACCCTCGTTAAACGCAAACTGCCCAAGGACTATTCCCCGAACCTCGGCCACGGGACATCACGGGCTCACGGTCAGCTACGGCCCAGCGGCAGCCTACACCGAGAAGGCCCGCTTGACCGCCTCGCTCGAGGGCTCCGGCCCCTCGAGCGGATTTGCGTCTCGCTCTTGGGCTTCGGCCCCTCGAGCGGATTTCCGCCTCGCTCGAGGGCTCCGGTCCCTCGAGCGGGTTTCCGCCTCGCTCGAGGGGTTCGGCCCCCCTCGAGCGGGCAGCCGTCTCCACTCCGCCCGACAGCGGCATTTAATGTCCGGCCCCACGACGGGGTGCCAAAGTCAAAGGTGAATCTCCCCCCACGCCGCGTGTCTGGCGCGGTCAGAGCGTCTGACACCGTCGCTGTGCGGCCATCCCTGGCCCTGTGCGGGCGCTGCGCGGCCCTGTGTAGACTGGTCGGCGTCATTCCGCGGTACTGTGCCACCTGCTCCCGTCCTCCCCATGCGCCGAGACCCTCGAACAGGTATGGGGGCACCCTCGAAAGGCGTACAGGCGACGAGCCGGCGTACGCCCCAACCGGTGCCGCAGTACGGGCGACGTGCGCCACATCTCCTCCGCCAACTCCGGCGCCACACGGCCATCCCGGGTGCTGTGCGGCCATCTCGCACGCTGTGCCACCAACTCCGGCACTGTGCCGCCACTCCTACCACTGTGCGATAAGCCACGCGATACTGTGCGGACAGGCCGACGACGCGCCGCGGCCCTGCACCACCAACTCCGGTCCTTCCCCCAGCGGTCAGACCCTCGATTCAGCAGGGGCAGCCCCTCGAAGTCAAAGCAGGACGGGTCGCAGTGACCCCCACACCGCCCGCAGAAGCCGGAGGGCGCTACCAACTCGCGCCAGGAACCATGACGCGCGGGGACAAGACCGCCGGCGCCATACCTATTAGTACACGGTCACTATGCTGGCTGCTGAGCAACATCATTGTAACTGCCCTCCCTTGGCCTATAAAAGGGGGAGGCAGAGGCCCCTGCAAGAGGAGGACTCATATTTTTGGCCACGCACACCCGCTCACAGCCTTTCACTCCGCTTCCTGATATTGGCATTTGCCTCAATCATCTCAGTAGGGACTTGGGGGAATTTCCTCCTCTCCCGCCTTGCTTGTAGCCCCCTCTACAGGCACCACCGATGCAAGCTAATACAATGCGCGAGCACACCCTACTGGACGTACGGCCGCGTGGCCGGAACCAGGATAAATCCCGTGTTTCCTTAGCTTAGCACCGCCCATCGAGAAGCAGATCCCAGTGCAAATTACTAGTTGGTGCCGGTACTAATCCGGACGCCGACAAGTCTCTATTGTCGTCGCCACCGCTGAAGGAGGAGTAGGAGGTCGCGCCGCCCGCCCCTGTCTCGGAGTCCTGGTCTTGCCACCCGCCACTGTCTCGGAGTCCTGGTCTTGCCACCCGCCCTGCCTCGCCATCGAGTTACTAGGTGAGCAAGCAAAATGCTCTTGTTTCTATTTGATGTCGTAGATCGCGAAACCTAGTTAGACGTCTCCTGTTCGGAAGAGATACAGTTCGAAATATGCATAACTTTGCATATTTATGACTGTATCTGTTTCGAATTGTCCACATTTTTTGGACAGCCTGTGGATGCGTAGATGGGGTTAGTTTCTACAGTCTACTCCGATCCGAGACAGAGTTTCGGCAGCACCTCCTCGTTGTTCTCCGGATACACAATCTCCCTAACGGGACGTGTATTTGGAGAACAGCGGGGAGGTGCTGCCGAAATTCTGTCTCGGATCGGAGTAGATCATAGGAACTGACCCCATCTACGCATCCATGGGTGGGATTAGGACCTATCTTTACCTATTAGAATGTGTAGACATCGTGTAGACGATACAATGTATTTTATATAACTCGCTGATATGATAGAGAATGGATGACCGTGAGTGGATGTACAAAGGATGGGCACCAAATGGTCGTGTGACACAGGAATGGGTTGACAGCACTCAAGCTTTCATGGATGAAGCATTTAGAAAGGTTAAAGGGCTTTAAAATAGTAAAACCATTTGGTGTCCCTGCGGCAAGTGCACGATGTCTATATTGTGGCCCAACAGACCACACAAGTATATTACCTCTCATACCCTTGTCAAACTGACAAGCGTCTCCAGGGTTGGGATGTTGTGTACAAAGTATCGCCACACGGTAAACTACCCGCCCCAAACAAAGAAGATTACCACCTACTAGACCCAAACACATATGACGGAGAGTTCTTTCAAGAAGATGGGTTAGAAGGGATGTTTGAGATAGACTTAACCCAAGTGCTCGAAATGGAAATAGACAATGGAACGGTTGTCGATGACGATGCTGCCGAAGAGGTTCAAAATGATTGCGGTGGGGTGGAGGGGAGGGAGACGCCGTGCGGAGGGAGCTCGGGGGATTGGTCTGCGGGGGGCGGCAACCCTAGGGGCAAAAATGGAATGCACGATGCGGAGGGGTGGCTTCGTGCGGGGTGAAGGCGCGGGGGTGAGCGGACGCGGAACGGCGGACTAGTACCAACATATTATCAGTTTTCATTCTTTTTAGAAGTAGAGATTAGAAAAGTGTTTCAGCTTAATGAGAGAAGGTTCTAGCTTAACAAAGGAATCATCTGAGGACAGCTGACTCCCCAAAACTTTTGCTGGAAAACTTGGAACAAACATGATCGATGAAAATAAGGATTGCACAAATTAATGATGTTGGAGATATTAATCAGGTGACTATGGGAGGTGGTGTGCTGCCAGTTGTGCGGTTGTGCTTGTGCCCTTCTTCGTGGACTCGTCGCTCTCGTCCGCCGGCGCACCCGATCGAGACGCTTTCCGAAGCGGCTATATCCCCGGCTCCCCGCTGCTCACACCGCCTGGCCGCAGCACGGAACAGACTTCATGTTTGGCACGTAGCCCGCCTTCTTCTTTCAGCTAGCTGCGAACGATGAGCCTGTGTGACAGTCAGACGGAGCCACAGAGGCGGGTACGGAGTGGCGGCTGGCTCTCTGCCAATCAACGCTCAACGCTGCATGACTGCACACATCATCTGACTGAAATTACAGCTCTAATAATTCATAATCCAGGCTCAAGTGTAAGTTAAACTCCATCTAAACTCTAATTGAGGACACGTTAGTTTTCAGTGCTTGAGCCTGCCCGTCTATTTTACTATGTGTCTAGCATCGGTGATCACGATGTAGTGAGCTATATATGCTGTATGGATCACCAGATTATAGCCATAACACAACAAGTCCCCTCTCATTCGTTTCAAAAAAACAAGTCCTCTCTCACACAATATGTCGACGACTAGCCTCCTCATGCTTGCTTTTGCAGGGCTCCTGCTCGTCACCTTCCCAAGCCTCTTCGGCTGCGCTGCCGCTCACCGCCCGGAGAAATGCCATCCGAGCGGCACGCTGCACGTGCCGAGAACCCACCACCACACGTGCGGGGAATGCTGCAAGGCCGGGCACTCCTACCACACGTACTGGTGCTCGCCGCCGGTCACCAGGCACACCAAAGCCATCATGACGCTCAACGACTTCGGAGAGGGCGGGGACGGCGGCGACCCGTCGGAGTGCGACGGCAAGTACCACAGGAATAGCGAGCGTGTCGTGGCGCTCTCCACGGGGTGGTACCACAGGGGCAAGCGCTGCCACAAGCACATCCGGATACACGCCAAGGGCAGGTCCGTGCTTGCCAAGGTCGTGGACGAGTGCGACACCCTGCACGGCTGCGACAAGCCGCACGCGTTCCAGCCGCCGTGCCGCCCTAACATCGTCGACGCGTCCAAGGCAGTGTGGGATGCGCTGGGCATCAGCAGAGAGGAGGTCCTCGGCGAGTACCCTATCACCTGGTCAGATGCATGAGCTAAACTGGCGGACTCCAGTGTCTTTGAGACAAGCTTGCATGGTCGCTTTACGAATTATGATCACTTGATCATCTCATGGGGTTTCCAGTGTTCTGATGTCATGTTCTCGAAACTCCAATGTTCAATCTCGACGAATTAATAAATAAATACATGTGTTTGCGATCAAGTAAAAATTGGTTCAACATATTGTTAATTGCAGTGGATTTGCCCGCCTCGTACTGTTGCACGTATACCATTCATTGATTCCTTGTCTATGCATGAATTATGATTTTTTTTCTTTTAAGTCTGATCGCAATAGTTTCCACAATCATTCCCCCGCCCCCGCTCGGGCGACTTGAGCGGCGCTCCCGCAGCCCCACCCCGCGCCCCCTCCCTCTCCTTCCCTCCCCTGCCGCCTGGAGGGGTCTGTCGGAACCCGCGCGGTGCCTCTTTGGCCGACAGCACCGTCTTCGGGGCGAAGGAGTGGCACGGTGCGGCCCGCCGGCCATGGCAACGCCAGCGGCACGGGGTCGCAGATCTGGCGCCCCCATGGCCGAACGGCGAGCGGACGTGTGGGTGTCGGTTGGGGAGATGTAGCAATGACAGCTGTCAGGGGCCGGCGAGGTGCCGGGTTGCGATGGTCGGCTGCGGGGAGGTGGCCTGGCGGCGGTCGCGCGTGGGCGTAGGCGCGGCCGCTACGGAGGACGTCGACGGCTCCAGTGGAGGGCAACTGTGCGGAAGGTGCTAGAGTGGAGGTCGGCGGCGCGAGGGTGTCACTGCACGGCAGCGGCACAAGCGCCCTAGGGAAGGACGTCGTGGTGCACGTCGGCAGCTGGCGGTCGGCCGACGTGAGGTGCTTCTCCTAGTCGGGTTGGTCGGCCAGCGGACTCAAGCCGGTGTGGTGCCGGGTCGCGCGACGGGCGGGTGGCTGTGAGGAGCGACACAGAGGTGGAGCTTCGACAGCGTGACACGTGGAGACGTGCCGGAGGCGTCGCTCGGGTGGGGCTACCGTGGCAATGGTGCTAGATTGCCGCGTGAGGTGCGTGTAGTGAGGGTTCGATGCTCCAGGCAAAAGCCCTCGCCAGTGCCATGCTAGTGGGATGATGGCAGCGTCTTTGGGTGTCGCTCTCCCCGTTGGGGGCGTCATTTTAGAGCTACATCCTTGCTGCACGGGTTTCTCCGAGTGAAAACTCTGTCCAATTCCTGGACGAGCGACGGTGACGCCTCTGGCGTCATACCCTTCTTGGAGACGTTGTCTTGGAGATCCTGTTCAGTTCGGAGCAATTTCGGTCCATTGTCTATGGTGGCTTATGCTGGAGTTGACAATTCCATTGTGTGGCGTGTGGAAAGGGTGTTGGCTAGCCACGGCGAGGCGATCGCTTTCTTGAAGGCGGCCATGGGTCGTCTCTCTGTTGCTGTGTAGCTGCTCGTAGCGGACTGCGGCAGCTGGCATTGCTTAGCAATGACCAGTGTAGTGTGAGACTGTGTCGGAGGACGGTGCTTGTGGCAATAACAACGAGGGACGACTTGGCTTGCAGTGGATCGCGGCGGGTGACTCAACATGAATAGGTCCTCCTGGTGCGGTACAACGTCGAAAGACGGGGCTTGTGATTTCCTTGGTCTGCTGATTGGACGGTGGTGGCTTCATACGAGGGTGATGCAACAAGTTGAAGTCGGCCGTGGAGACAGTTTGGTTGTTTGATAGACATCTTTGGGTACGGGGCATCTCTGCTCGCCATCTTGACGGCAACATAAGAAATGGATCCGAGGCATGGAGTTCTGTGGCAGATGTGGAGAGGCCCCTGTGCACGAGAGAGGGTAGTCCAACGGCGGATGCGGCGAGGCCCTTGCGCGTTGTGTTGTGGCCTGGTTTTGGTGTTTGCATCCCGTCGGGTGGCGTCCATTGATGCAGCAGCACTATGGCAAAGGGTCCTGCATGGTGGTGGCCTTCTTGGTGTGGTGGTGGCTGCCTTCTTCGGTCCTCTATCAGTGCTAGATCACATCTGTGGTTTCGACGACTACATCAATGTGGAATGCGGGTGGAACTTGTTGTTGTGCTTTGTCTTCACTATCGGGTGTGTTTAGTTCCCTGAATTGGGGTGCAAAATTCTGGATTTTGCACGGATTTTGGGCTGAAAAGCACTGTTCCGAACTGAAAAACACTGTAGCACTTTTCGTTTGTTTGTGGTAAATATTGTCCTAACATGACCTAACTAGGCTGAAAAGATTCGTCTCGCAAAGTACATCCAAACTGTGTAATTAGTTTTTGATTTCATCTATATTTAGTACTCCATGCATGTGCCGGCATTTTTGATGTGATGTTTGATGTGATGGGGAATCTTCTTTTTGCATAGTGAATTTTGGGGGAAGTTAGGCTTCTAAACACACCCATCGTCGAGTGTAGTGGTGCGAAGTGTAGTGGTGCAGCCGTGTTGATGTCCCAATCCAACCGGTCAGTGAGTGTTGTTGAGCGGTAACCCGTGTTGACGTCCCAATCCAATCAGGCGAGCATAGTTCTTTCTTTCTTTTCTTTTCTTTTTCCTGCTTATGACCTTTCAGAGTTGTAGTCTTGTATTTTTTTCCTACTATATCAATGAAACACACACTATTTAGTGCCGTTCGTTCAAAAAAATCACAATCGTTTTCCACTTTTAAAAGTTTGTTCGCTAAAAAAATGTTCAAAATCTACTGTTGCAATAAAAAAAAGCAATTTTGAACAAGACCATGACTATTTGCCACAAGAACCTTGTAATACATATTTGATTGCTAGCTAAGACTAGAAAAAAAATTGAGCCTGTGAGCTGACTCAGCTCGTTGATATAGGTTAGCTCAACTTGGATCGGCTCAACCAGTCAACCTCTTAAACGAACCGAGCCAAACTTTAATTTCAACTCATTTTCTTAATGAGCTGCTTGTGAGGTGTTCAATTGACACCGGCAAGTACCACACGTACCGGAGAGGTTGATTTATTTGCACGGAGGGTTAGTGTGAAGAGCGACGTACGATGCTACATACGAATATGAACAAGCCAACACGTGAGGTAGAATCAGTGTAGTTTTGCTATTTTCTTCTCTTTTTCTTCTAATCATGGTGATACTTGTTCCTTCGTTAGGACATGGCCAATTTTCTATAACTTGTTTTTTATTATATTTATATCTTTTAACAGATTACATAATAGTTGTATCGAGATTACCTCATTTATACAACAATTTCATTGCATCTTCAAGTTTTTTTAATAAAAAGATCGATGCACTCATAAAAATTGTTCTACTTTTACATTTATAGATTCATTGGAAAAGTGTTCCAGCTTAATAATGAGAGAAAGGTTCTAGTTTAATAAAGGAATCATCAGACGACTGACCTCCCAAAACTTCTGCGGACAAACTTGGAACAAGCATGTTCGAAGAAATTAAGGATTGCACAAATTAATGATGTTGGATAAATTAATCAGGTGACTTTGGGGTGGCGTGCTGCCGGTTGTGCCCTTCTTCGTGGACTCATCGCTCTCGGCCGCCGGCGCACCCGAGACGGCTTTGCGAAGCGGCTATCCCATGCAGGCTCCCCGCTGCTCACACCGCCTGGCCGCAGCACGGAACGGACTTCATGTTTGGCACGTAGCCCGCCTTCTTCTTTGAGCTAGCTGAAAAGATGAGCATGTGACAGTGACAGTGACAGTCAGACGGAGCCACGGAGGCGGGTACGGAGTGGCGGCTGCTGGCTCTCTGCCAATCAACGCTGCATGATGCCTGCACACATCATCTGACTGAAATTACAGCTGTAATAATTCATAATGGAGGCTCAATGGTAACTTAAACTCCATACTCTGACTGAGGACACGTCAGTTTTCAGGGCTTGAGCCTGCCCGGCTGCCCGTCTATTAATTTTACTATGGTGTCTAGCATTGGTGATCACGATGATTCCAAACTCGAGCGACGATGCAGTGAGCTATAAATACTGTATGGGTCACCAGATGGCCATACACAACAAGTCCGCTCTCATTCCGTCATTCGTTTGAAAAAAAACAAGTCCTCTCTCACACAATATGTCGACGACCAGCCTCCTCATGCTTGCTTTTGCAGGGCTCCTGCTCATCACCTTCCCAGGCCTCTTCGGCGGCGCTGCCGCCCACCGCCCGGAGAAATGCCATCCGAGCGGCACGCTGCACGTGCCGAGCACCCACCACCACACGTGCGGGGAATGCTGCAAGGCCGGGCACTCCTACCACACATACCGGTGCTCGCCGCCGGTCACCAGGCACACCAAGGCCATCATGACGCTCAACGACTTCGGAGAGGGCGGGGACGGCGGCGACCCGTCGGAGTGCGACGGCAAGTACCACAGGAACTCGGAGCGCGTGGTGGCACTCTCCACGGGGTGGTACCACGGGGGCAAGCGCTGCCACAGGCACATCCGGATCCACGCCAAGGGCAGGTCCGTGCTCGCCAAGGTCGTGGACGAGTGCGACACCCTGCACGGCTGCGACAAGCCTCACGCGTTCCAGCCGCCGTGCCGTCCCAACATCGTCGACGCGTCCAAGGCAGTGTGGGAAGCGCTGGGCATCAGCAGAGAGGAGGTCCTCGGCGAGTACCCTATCACCTGGTCGGATGCATGAGCTAAACTGGCGGACTCTGAGTCTTTAATACAAGCTTGTATGGTCGCTTTACGAATTATCACTTGCTCATCTCATGGGGTTTCCACTTTCCAGTGTCCTGATGTCATGCTCTCGAAAGTCGAAACTCCAATGTCCAATCTCGATGAATTAATCAATAAATAAAGATGTTTGGCATGAAGTAAAAATTGGTTTAACATTGTCAATTTGTTATAGATCGAAGTGGATTAATTTGCCCAGCTCGTACTGGCACTACCGGAAACGGAGTCTCTGCCGAGAGCTCCTGGCTTTGCCGAGAGCCAAGACCCAGGCTCTCGGCAGAGGTCCACTTTGCCGAGAGCAACAGGGCCCGCTCTCGGCAGAGAAAAAGCTCACGGCGCAGAGGGTCTTTACCAAGAGCGTGAGCCTCTGGCTCTCGGCAGAGAAAAAGCCCACGGCGCAGGATCTCTTTGCCGAGAGCCAGAGGGCCCAGGCTCTCGGCAAAGCGCGCAGCAGACGGCGCATGGGCGACGCCGTCACGGCCGTGCCCCGGCCAGGCCGTTAGCTTTGCCGAGAGCCACGAGGCCCAGGCTCTCGGCAAAGAAGGGACCCACGGCACCTCCCACCTTTGCCTAGAGCCTCAGCTCTTTGCCGAGAGCATACTAGCCACTCACGGCAAAATGTTGAAGAAAACTTCACATTTTCGGATTCAAACTTTTTCCTTGCTCAACATACACTCAGACAGAGTACATGTTCAAAATTGGCTCCATTTTGACTCTGTTTGCTATATTTAACAATATTACTTCATTCTTCATAATTTTTTCGTATACGTCCGATATGAACTGCAAGTGCATGAAATCATAGAGCAAAGTTGTTGAAAAAATGATATTCATGTTCGTGAGACATCTCTAACACTCTGTACATGAAATGAAGCTAACTTTCCGTCATTGGGTCCTCTGATCGTGATAAAGATCGTGAGGTAGAATGGTTTTAAAATTGTAAAAAATTCAAATATAGTTTGAAAATCACGAATTTTGTCGAGCGCTCATGATATCGTATGTTGGGTTTGTGGTAAAAATTTGAGAATGTTTTGAACAATTTAACACATACGCTGTTTAGAAACCGGAACATCTCACGAGAAGTTTCAAAGAATTTGAACTAATGTCACTTGATTTAGAGACTTAGACAAATTCAAATTTGAGTTTGAATACAAATACTTTTTTATAAGTAATATGCAATATAAATGGTACCATGTTAAGTGTTGGTATTTTTTCTCATATGTTTGGTATTTTTAAAATTAAATTTGGTTCAGAAATTCTGTGCCGAGAGTAATACTCTCGGCACAGAGGTACCCTTTGCCTAGAGCTTCCAGCTTGGCTCTCGGCAAAGAAGTAATGTGGGCCCGCTCCAGCGTTTGCTCCCACACGCTTGTGGGTGCGGATACTGTATGTGGGCTCGGTCCCCCTCTGTACCGAGAGCTGGAATTGAAGCTCTCGGCAAAGGCCTCGTGGTGTGGGGTCCGCCCGCCAGCGTGCTGCACGGGGGAGGATCCTGCAGGTGGGTCCCCGCCCGCCCTTTGCCAAGAGCCCTGGATCTTGGCTCTCGGCAAAGGGCGGGCGGGGACCCACCTGCAGCCTCACACTCACACCACAGCATAGCACCACACCCCACACACACACGCCGCCACACTTAGCCATTCATGCACGCACGCACACAAGCCGCCACACACAGCGCCGCCGCCCGCCTGCCACCGCCGGCACGCCTCCCCGGTCCGCCACCGCCGCGCCTCCCCGGCCGCCACCGCGCCTCCCCGGCCCGCCACTGCGTGCCGGCCGCCGCCGCGCCTCCCCGGTCCGCCACCGCCGCGCCTGCCCGTGCCGCCGCGCCTCCCCGGCCGCCACCGCGCCTCCCCGGCCCGCCGCCGCGTCTCCCCGGCCCGCCCGCCGCCGGCCCCTACCTTGCAGACAGCCGGCCGCGGGAGAGGGCCTCCTCCTCCTCCTCTCCCTGGCCCGCGGTCGGGAGTGGACCTCCCTCCTTCTGCTCCCTCTGGCCCTCGTGCTGCTTCACGTCGATTCCGAGGTATGCGGCATCACTGCTCGATCTTTGACAAAAATTTCCGTTGTTCTCCGGATACACAATCTCACTAACGGGACGTGTATTTGGAGAACAGTGGAGAGGTACTGTCGAAATTCTGTCTCGGATCGGAGTAGACCATAGGAACTGACCCTATCTACGCATCCACGGGTGGGATTAGGACCTATCTTTATCTATTAGAATGTGTAGACATCGTGTAGAGGATGCAATGTATTTTATATAATTCGCTGATATAATAGAGAATGGATGACCGTGAGTGGATGTACAAAGGATGGGCACCAAATGGTCGAGCGACACTGGAATGGGTTGACAACACTCAAGCTTTCATGGATGAAGCATTTAGAAAGGTTAAAGGGCCTAAAAACAGTAAAACCATTTGGTGTCCCTGCGCCAAGTGCACGATGTCTATATTGTGGCCCAACAGACCACACAAGTATATTACCTCTCATACCCTTGTAAAACTGACAAGCGTCTCCAGGGTTGGGATGTTGTGTACAAGGTATCGCCACACGGTAAACTACCCGCCCCAAACAAAGAAGATTATCACCTACTAGACCCAAACACATATGACGGAGAGTTCTTTCAAGAAGATGGGCTAGAAGGGATGTTTGAGATAGACTTAACCCAAGTGCTCGAAATGGAAGTAGACAATGGAACGGTTGTCGACGACGATGCTGCCGAAGAGGTTCAAAATGATGACGACTTAAGATTACTCGAGCGATTACATTTAGGCAGTGGCAATGATGATGATGACACCGTTCCACCTTTGGAGCACGACGTTGAGTCTATGGACATGCGAGATAGTGATGATGAGTATGATCCGGAAAATCGGGATCATGATGAATATTTCTAAAACATGTAAGATACTAGGATATGTAGTTATGTTTCTAATTACTAGGATATTTATTTCTTATTTACTAATTGTAGTTATGTTTCTAATTTACTAGGATATTTATTTCTTATTTACTAATTGGTATTTAAATGTAATTATGTACTGATTGATTTACTCTTTTTTATTTTAGGTGATTGATCAAAGATGTCGTCAAAGAAGAAGAGGGCGCCGAAGTAGCGCGCCCCTGTGGTGAGGAACCTCAACGACTTCTACCAGGACGAGGGTGAGGGCTCCGGGATGGTGAGGAGGGCGTCGAGGTCCGTGGCACCCTCTGAGTCGTCTGGAGCCAGGGGTCGCAAAGGTGCACCCTCTCCAGCTCTTGAGTCGTCCGATGAGGAGTACAGGGTTGATGAGGAGTAGGTGCAGCAGGCGGAGGATGAGGAGCAGGGGGAGGACGAGGAGCAGGGGGAGGACGAGGAGGAGGCGGGGGAGGGGTCAAAGGTCTATTTGCGAGGCCCTGCTCAGCTTTCGGATCGCCCCATACTGCCCGCGAACCGACCGGTTATTAGACCCGAGGGAACACGGTAACTTATCTTAACCTTTTCATTTGTTATTTTGAAACAAATTAACGATTCAAACTAATTTGTGTAAATCATTTTGGCAAGGGGTGTGAGATCGTCACTCCCGGTAGTCACAGGCGTCTTCCCAATAGCATCTTGGGCATTCTTACCAAGCTTTGGTACCCCGGGTTCGTGTGGGTTGGCGAGCCAGATGCTCGGTGAGAGGTGCTGGTGACGTCGTTTGACCACTACGCCCTAGCTCCTGATTTCCCTGATCCGACTGGCCGTGACTTCCAGAACGCGGCCGTCAGGGTGGTTGGCGAGTTTTGAGTGAGTTTTCCTAGTAATAAATTGTGTTTCTGAATAAATCGACTTAATTAGATTTTGCTCAAGTATTGACAACACTTTTATATGCAGGATTTCTACAGATGCATGCCGGGATACGAGCAGGCAGTGGCTAACAACGCCATGTTCATCTGTCGAAAGCTTGTGATGGATATGATTTACGAGTCCTGCATCTCGCATAACATTATCCGGAATGCTAGGCAGAAGGTGAAAGCCACAAAACGGGAAGTTCGAAACCTGCGGCTCACTCCAGAAGAATACATGAAGGTAAATATGCTCAATTCATTTTTCTTCGATTAAATTTGGTCAGTTTGATGTTCTTGATGACATGCAGGTGCCTCCGTGGTGGGTTGCCGATCGGCCTCGGGTTTGGAGAGCGATTGTGGATCAGTGGTTTTCGCCGGATTGAGAGGCAAAGCACCTCGAGCGCCGGCGGCGACGTTTGGCCATGGCAGGTCCAGCACACCACCAAGGCCCCGTTAACCTTCGCGAGTATGGTCGTAGATGGGTACGTTAAGTTATTTCTTTATTCCAATTTTTTGTTATCTAACTCTCAATTAGTCTAACATCCACTCCGTTGTTTTCTTGCAGTCTCGGGCACATGAGAATCAGCTTTGCAGCGAGCTCTAGGCATATGGCATGGCACACAAGGGCAAGGCGACGTCCGACGTCACCTTCAACGTGGACGACCCGCCCGAGGCGTACAGCAACCCGACAATCCAGCCCCGCATCACAAATTATGTCACAACGGCAAGGGAGGTTCGTGGGCCAGACTTCGATCCAGTGACACAGCCTATTGATGGAGAAAGCGTCATGAGGAGTGGAGGCGGCAAGACGCATGGACGGTACTGGATTGGTGACCGTCTCCTGGTCCCGTTCGAGGTTCCGTCACTCTCGCAGGTTCGATCTGGAGATAGGGGCACGAGCTCAGGCCCGCCCATACAACGGCGGCCCACCATTACGGGGAGCTTGCACGAGCAGTTCCAGGTTATTTCTGTTCTTTGGGTCGTCCATTGACATTTTCATATGTTTGCTTTGTATTCTAATGTGTAGATCAAATATTGTAGGCCCAGCTTGCGGCAGAGAGGGCCGAGCGGGAGAGGCAGGTAGAAGAGGCGCAGAGGCGCGCCGATGAGCAGATGCAAAGGATGGCCGAGGCCGACCAGAGGCAGATGGATGCGATACAAGAGGCCCACAATCAGCAGTATGCATCCGTGCTTCAGTACATGCAGACTCTTGGTCACGAGGTGGCGCCACAGGCGCAACTCCCTCCACTACCGCAGGAGTACTTGCCTCCAGTCCCTCGACCGGCTACTATTTCTCCAGTGAGCTACTTTCGAACCCTCCTCTTTTTGTTTCTCGTAGTGACCTATAATGACTTCATATAAATGCTCAAAACCTTACATTCATTTCTCATTGTGGTATACAACTTATAAATGTTAGCAAAACCTAGAATGACGTAGAATTCGAAAATAACGTGTACAAATGACTCGTATTATCATTTCTCACTTTAAATCCTACACAGAATCTATCGGCGGCATCAAATGATGGGCCTATGGAACACGAGTGGTCGCCGCCAGTTCAGCAGAGTCCTTGGGGCGGGATGCAGTGGGTGCCGCCTGACCCTCAGCAGCCGTTTCGCCCTCAGCAGCCGTCTCACAGTTGGCCGGGGATGATGACACAGCCACAGGTGTCTGGGTGGGGGTCGTGGCCACAGCAGCCGCCGACGGGGGGGGGGGGGGTCGGGTTCCCAGTCGCCGCATGATGACGCGGCGAACGAGTGAGTTCGTGAACTACGCACCTTTTATTTGCATTTGGACATTTGTGAGTTGCTGAACCTTTGTGACTTCCACTTCGTGACTTGTACTTGCATTTGGACTCGTTATTTGCATTTGTGGACTCTGTGATGAATATTACCTGGCTGTGATGATTATTAGCTGCATGTGATGATTATAATATGTCTGCGATGAATATTAGCTGTCTGTGATGAATATTCTATATCTGTGATGATTTCTGTGATTTGTGGGTTGTTTTGAAGCTGCTGCTAAATTTAAAACAAAAAGAAATAGACTTTGTCGAGAGCTAAATCCATTGCTCTCGGCAAAGGCGTCTCTTTGCCGAGAGCCAAATCCACTGCTCTCGGCAAAGGTGCGTGACGTGGCTGCCTGGGACGCGCCTTTGCCGAGAGCAGGAGCCACCTGGCTCTCGGCAAAACTGTGTGCCGTAGGGCCATGCGCAGGCCTCTGCCGAAAGCCGTGGTCCCCGGCTCTCGGCACAGGCGCGCGGAGTGGACCCCATGCTCAGCCCTCTGCCGAGAGCTGTGGGCCGCGGCTCTCGGCAGAGGCACGCTCTTTGCCGAGAGCTCTGGGCCTCGACTCTCGGCAAAGACCCTGGGCCCCACGCGTAACGGCGTGACCCGGGGGGCGGTGTGAACGCCTCTGCCGAGGGCCAGGTGGGCCGCTCGGCACATATCTGCCGAGAGGATGTCCACCGTCTCTCGGCAAAGCGGCCTTTGCCGGCCCAGATGCGCTGAGAGGGCTTTGCCGAGAGCTTCCTCTCGACAAAGTCTTCACCGAGAGGAAAGGGGCCTTTGCCGAGAGGATTGGGGCTCTCGGCAAAGCCCCAGAATCCGGTAGTGTGGTGCTCGTATACCATTCATCGATTCCTCGTCTATGAATGAATTATGAGTTTTTACTTAAGTATGATCGCAATAGTTTCCCGTTTTTAAAAGTTTTATCGCTCCAAAAGAAAGTTCAAAATCTACTGTTGCTATAACAAAACAAGCAATTTTTTGAACCAATCCATGAGTCCATGAATATTTATATTATCCGAAGACCTTGTAATAGCATATTTGATTGCTAGCTAAGATTGAAAAAAAAAGCTTGAGATTCGTGAGCCGACTCAGCTCGTTGACATATTAGTTCAACTTGGCTCAGTTTAACCTTTCAAATGAGTCGAACCAAACTTTAATTTCAACTCATTTTCTTCCTGAGTTGCTCGTGAGGTTGTTCGTGAGGTGTTCGATTGACACAGGTGGTGATGGTAGCCCGTTGAAGTGTGATGAGAAGTTCCACAAGAATATCACTATATATAAGAAACCAACAAAGAAGACACCACCTCAAGGGACATAGTTTTTAAAACACGTCTGTAATGAGTCCTTGGAGACGCATGTTTACAACCCGCGTCTCCTAGAACATGGCACGGGTAAACACGCGTCTCCTATGCACGCAAAAAGACGACATGTGTTTTATACAAGCATCTCCTTTTACTTCACCTTTTAAAAGAGACGCATGTTTGTTAGAACGCGTCTTCTTTGTGTTTCCTCAAATGAGACGCGTGTTTACTATCAAGCGTCTCCTTTGAGGACGGCTCAATTGGAGATGCTTGCTTTAAACACACGTCTCCTTTGTGGTGCCTCATTGGAGACGCGTATTTGTTAAGATACATCTCCTTTGACCACGACCCAATTGGAGACGCTTGTTTATAGTAAGCGTCTCCTTTATTGTTGCACATCAAAGACACGCTTTGTTAATGCGTGTTTTTGTCTTCGCGTTCCGACAACTCTATCTACTTGGCGGCTCTGTTTTGTTAACCCTTAGCGCTCCAACAACTACACTCTATAGCCACACACGCCACTTGGGCCTGCGCCGCCGGCCTGTCACGCCACCAGCTAACAGCGCTGCGCGCTCTAGCTCTCCTCAGAAGGCCGTGCGGCGCTGCAGCAGGCCGGCGGGCCGCGCGTGCGCGCCCCGGCTAAAAGGGACCGACACCACTGACGCATGCGCTGCAGAGCGCCCGCCACTGCTCGATCTCTCTCGGTGCCTGGTGGTCATGCACTACTTCTAGTAGCTCTCGTGTCCACAGCCGCCACCCAGCGCGCGAGCTCCCTGCTCGTCGTCGTGCTCTGCCAACATCAGGTCATGCTTCTGCCAAGGTAATTAATTTTTTCCAACCTCTTTTATGTGATCATGCCTCGATGCACTGGCGGAGCCAAGTGTTGGCCAAGGTGGGTCATGGCCCCCCCTTGCTTTGTGTCATCTTTGTACCAGTAGCATTCACTGATGTGCAGAACAACGATTCACAGCATGTAACCTGCATCTTGAGCACTCACACAGCTTCACCAGTTCATGGGAGGCAGTGCATTGTCACTTGGTACACGGTCCAAATCATGCAGCGAATTCTACCAATCTAGTATTTGTTCAGAGTTACATGCATTGGAACTAAAAAGGGTTGTAATATTAATTCATGAATGACACAATCATTAGCGATATTTTCCTAAAATCACCCAAAATGCTCAAAAAATTGAAAATTGTTAGTTTGTCATCTCGTCTTTAATAGGATTTTTTCCTTCTGTAGATCAAGCAATTAATGTTGATCTGTATGCTATGAATACTTAATGCACGTATTTTGTGGAAAAATTAAGAAAATACAATCAATATTTGTGATTCTTCACATAATTAATATGGCCTATTACGGCCCCCTCTTAGTACAATTCCTAGCTCCGCCACTGCCTCGATGGAGGATGATCTAGGAGTACAAGCTTCGATATTTACTATTATCTTGCATGATTATCTTACTTGATTATTTATGGATCGCATTGTGATGCTGTCCATGGGCTGGTGCGCCAGCAGAAGAACATACGGATCGGCGCTAAGGGCGGGTCATGGACGAGAGTGCGACTCCCTCCAAGGCTGCGACTGCGAGCGCGCATCATTCAGTCGTCGTGCCGCCCAACGTGGTCTAAAGCAAAACAAGCCAAGGAGACCACAATTAGCTATTTTCTGACATAAGGCTTTCAACTCGGGGTGTACGCTTGTTTTTTTTAAGAATTACACGGTACAATGCAGACGCTCACAACACACGCACACTCACCTCTATGAACACACGTACGCAAACACTATTCTTATGAGCACCTCTGAAGGACTGAGCATCCGACAGATATGGAGACTCCCGAAGTCACCATTGGCGCCTCGTTGTGAACGGGAACACCTCTTACCACTTAACGCAGAACGCCGGTAAATCCTGAGAAAATCAAAAAAAAAATGTGAGCACCAGGATTTAAACCGTAGGTGAAACGAACCGGATTTCCGAGAATGGAAACCCGATCTCTGCACCTCAGTGATAGTCCCAAGAAGCTATCACGTGCAAATCCCTGTCTCAGATAGTAACAAATCCATACAAAACAGAAGAAAATATAGAAGATCCACATAATTAATATTATTATAATTAATCATCTTAGTACATCATTTCGGCACAAACAAGCCGGGTACAAGTCCAACAGGACTGAATGCTATCCACCTACTAGTTCTCGGACCGAACCCCGCCCATAACAAGGCAAACAGTTTGTACGAAAATAGGCCAAAGATCAAGGTCACAGTCGATCGGTCCTTAATTGCAAGGAGCGAGCACTCACCAACTCCATCCGAACGACACGCTGCTAGGGCGGGAGGCCAGGTCGCATCTCCCCTAGACAGGCATTCACAAGTAACCAAAGCGGCTCGCTCCCGCGGTAACACGTCAAGGATACACACTCACCCAAAACACACGCCAGAATACCGAGATATCTCAATCTCAGTCCAAACTAGAGATCCATCCATATTAGAGGGTAAAATATATGGATAGTAAGTATGAGAACTAGCTAGAGGTCTGTAACTAGTTCCAAAGGTAGGAAGATCAAGGTTCAGGGTAAATCAATCCAAGGTATGGCTAAAAGATTGTCTATGCAATTCAAAAGCATCCATAAATAATAATTAAGCACTAGCAACTAAAAGCATGCATGAGATCTACATGGTCGGGAGTGACATGACACCTAGTTGACGTCCGTAGTCCTGGTCCTGGTTGTAGTCGGGGTCGAACTCCTCCTCTGGCTCGTAGCTCGGGTCTGCTCAGCACGAGATACGAGACGCTAAATTACCGACAAGCATCTAGGAATAAATCTGAAAAAACCCAATTTTAGAATATCCAAAAAGACTCAAACTATCTACAAACAGCACCGTCTCAATTTTAGATAAAAAATAAAACTGGTTTCATATTTTTCGGAGTTATAGATAATTAGTTATGAATTTTCAAAGGTTTAAAGGGTTTATAAAATAATTATGAAATCATTTATAAAACAGAAAAGGGATTTTAATTTTAAAATATTAGGATGACGTCAGCTTGAGGTCATCATGACGTCAGCATCCCAGGTTAGTGGACCGTTATTGGGCCAAAAGTGTTAGTGGGCTGAATACGACCCAATGGACTCAGCCCAAGAGGGCCCAATAGGCTAAGTCCGGCGGATACCCTCGAAAACCTTAAAACGCGTGGAAAAAGAAAAGGGCCGGTTGCTGGGCCTTAATGGGCTAAGGCCCAAGCATCGGCCTGTTACAAGCTCGAGACCCGAGAAGTCTGTTGTTGGCCCTCGAACTTCACAGCCCAATGCACCGGCACTCCCAGAACTCAGCTGGAGTTCGCCCGTGCGACTGCCCTTGGCGCGGCGGCAGCGCGGCGCGGCGTGCGACGCTCCAGCGACGACGACTGCGGAACAGGGTGAAACGGCAGCGCGGCGAAACGCAGTTAGAACGGTGGCTTCACGGCACGGGCAGGCTCCGGGCAGAGGCCTCTAGGCCCGGCTCAGCAAACGCGGCGGTGGCGCGGCGCGGTGGCGAAGCACGGCGACGCATACATAGCAAGGCAAAAGCGACGCGCGGTTGCGACTACTGCGGCGCAATGCGTGGGTGCGCTTGGCCTGGCAAGTGTGCGCGTGCACAGGGCTATCCCCTGGCCGCGACATGGCCGGCCGGCGCGCGGGCACCTGGTGATCCAGAGCCGCGGAGCTCGGCGCGACGACGACGACGAAGCACCTGCACAGATCCCACGACACGAAGGCCGAACACATGAGTGCGACAAAACGGCGAACCAAGGCGGCGAGGTCCTGTGCGGCGTTGGAGTGCGCCACGTCGGCGAGCTCGCGAGCAGGCACGGCTCGAAGGCCGGTCGACGCAACGCTGGGGTGCACTCCCATCACACGGGCAGACCAAGGGGGAAGGTGAGAGAGAAGCGGCTGGGTCAGCTCACGTTGGGTCGGCGGTGTAGGTGTGGCCAGGTCGACGGAGACAGCGTCGCGGCGGAGGTGTTCGCGGTGCGGCGTCCTCCTCTGCTTCCTCTCCCGCGACGTTGCGCGGCGTGGCTTCACACGAGCGGCGTCGTCTTCTGGCCTCCGACACGAGCAGCTCCGGCTCCCGACGGTGACGGCCGCTTCTTCTTCTCCTCTCCTCCTCCTCGGCTTCCTCCTCCTCTCATGACGCGGAACAGGGGATGGAAAGGGGGAGAAATCCCCATGTGGCGAGCGGAAGCCAATTGAGGCTTGGCTGCTGGGGTATAAGCGCGCAGGGTAAAGAGGGACCAGGCACCGGCGCGAGACGAGGTTGTCCCCTCCTTGCCTTGGAGGCGAAGGCGCAGCGCGGCGGGGGAAAGGTTGGCTTGGCGTGCGGGCAAAGGGCGATGGCAAAGAAGTGATTAGAGGGTGGCGCGCTCTAGGGTGGAGATGGCGGACTAGAGGGGGGTGAATAGTCCTTTCTAAAACGTAATGTACCGGCTAATCGAAACAATTGCGAAAATAAAACTATCAGTCTAGCCAAGGACTACACCCCTCTATCTATGACTCTAAAGCACCTCTAAAAGATCCTACACAAAGCAAATGAGGTGCCGGGCTAGCACGAGCTCACCTAAACAATTCTAAGAGCAAGGTCACACAAACCTATGCCACTAGTACTTTATGCACCGAGGGAGCTCCTACACAATTCTAATGAGCAAAAGCACAAAGCCTACCTAAGCTCACTAAATGCACAAAGGACAAGACTACACAAGTCTACTCCGATGGCTCAACTTACTTAGCTACACAAACTAAGCAAAGAGACTAATTAAGCTACACAAGCTAATTAGTCACAAGATCACTCCTTCTAGCTACACAAGCAAGAAGACAACTAGAGAGCTACACAAGCTTTTAATTGCAAGAGCAACTACACAAGCACAAGATATGTAAGGATGCAAATACAATGCTTGTGATCGAGAAGTGCAAACCACCGAGAAGAGTAGACAATGTTGACACGGTGATTTTTATCCCGAGGTTCACTTGGTTGCCACCAAGCTAGTCCTCGTTGTGTCGACCAACACCTCGATGGTTCTTGGGCAAGGCTCTCAAGCCGCTGGCCACTCCGGGCACACCAAGACACCACTCGCAAGTGAGGTAACTCAATGACACGCTCCACTATAGTTGCTCTTCGCGATCCCCGCGGGGTGAGCACAATCCCCCTCACAAATCCTTCTCCGGAGCCACGCACAATCTCCTTGCATACTTCAACGGAGCCACAATCCACCAAGCCGTCTAGGAGGTGGCAACCTCCAAGAGTAACAAGCACACCGGCTTGCAACACGAACACCTAGTGCCACTCGATGCAATCTCACAAAGCAACGCACTAGATTCGCACTCACTCGCAATCGATTCGCAATCTTGCAAGCACAAGTGAGTTAGAGGGCTCCCAAACCAAGCACTACCATGGGAAACACATCCCCAAGGTGCTCGACCATCTCCAAGACTCGGGCACCCCTCTATTTATAGAGAGAGGGAGAAAACTAGCCGTTACACTCATTTTCCTGAGTTCTAACGGCTCTCGCGGACTGTCCGAGGTCCTCCCACGGACTGTCCGAGTTTGAGCACCAACGGCTCTTTTTCGAAGTCAAAACAGGGTCAGAACTAGCCGTTGAGCTGGCGGACAGTCCGCCCTACCACCACGGACTGTCCGCGACCCCTTGGAACGCTGAAAACATGTCTCTGTCTAAAACTCGATCAAATCGCGGATTGTCCGCGCATCACTCGCGGACTGTCCGCCCTTACTTTTTCAGCACAACCGAGGTTCGGTAAAACTGTCATAACTTTTAGCTCCGAAGTCCGTTTTAGGTGATCTTGGACTTCATGAAAAGCTTATTCAGAGGAGCACACGTTCCACCTGAATGCTTGACCCAAAACCTATTGGATCAAAGCAGAATTCCAAAACCATCAACCATTTCTTCAACCCCTTTGCAAATGTGCCAACCTCATAAGTGTACCACCTATGTGTGTGTGGGTTAGCAATTTCACAAACATTTTTCAAAGGGTTTTTCACTCTCTTCACCATGCCACTCGATCCTAGCAACATCGCAATGTTAGATCATTTAAGTGGCACTAGATGACCGATATGCCAACAAGTTCACTCCTCTTGATAGTACGGCCATCTATCCTAAACCCGGTCATAAACTTCTCTACTCACCTATGACTGGTTAAATGAAATGCCTATTGGTTATACCTTTGCCTTGCGCATTCCATTCCATCTCCTCCAATGTTGATGCAACACATGCACCAAAATCATCACAAATGATATGATCCACTTCATATCATCATGCAATGTATTGGTTCATCGATCTTGACTTTACTTGCCCTTCACCATTGCATTGGTCCATCGGTGCAAAGTCATTGCTCAAGCATCCCGCCACGCGGTCCAGCGCTTAGCCACTAACTTGCCCTTCACACTTGCAACCAGTCCATCAAGCTAAGTCTTGTCTTGATCTTCTCCACATAGTCACATGACTCCATGTCATGTCTCATATGCAATGAGCTCCTTCATCACATAATTACCTGTGGACTAATCACCTGTGTATTTCACTTAAACACATATTAGTCCACCTAAGTTGTCACTCAATTACCAAAACCAAACAAGGACCTTCACGTGCGCGTGGGGTCCTCCTGGGCGTGCGTGCGGGCCCTTGGCGTGCATGCCAGCTCGGCGGCGCTGCTGTCCCGTCGGGCGCGCACACATGGCCGCGGCGTGGCGTCGCTGGTACGGCGGCACCGGGTCAAAGCAGGAGCGGGGGAGTAAGACGACTGACGACCCCACTCGTCAGAGAGACGAAGACGGCGCGGAGCGACACGGGCTGAAGCGGGCCGTGAAGCTGGGCTGGGCTGAAGCAGAGGGGCGTCGGGGGTTTACAGGCCGAGAGATGAGGGTGCACAGGTAGACTTCCAACGTTGTTAGCAGGCCCATGTTAGTGTTAGGGATTTGGAATTAGGTTTTGAATTTAGGTTTAAACTTTATATTTGAATTTGAACTATCTCAAATATAAAACACACTCAAATAAATCAAAATAATATCCATAAAATCCAAATCACATGTTTATACCATAATTTGAATTTATATTTTTATATTTGGGTTTTATTTATATAGAATTTAAGAGAGGAGCTAGCATTTGGTTTCAATTTTTGGTAGCACTCCACAATAAATAAAAAGTTTTAAATTTTTCAGAAATTCACACCATTCGAAATTCTGGGATGTTACAGTAGGTAACGTCCAACTGGACCGTTCTACCATTAGACTATAAGCCAATTCACGATTTACGCTTGTTCTAGGTCTACCCCTAGCGGAAAGAAACCATGCGGGGCAGCCAGGGTAAATAGCGAGGTGATTGTTCCACCGCCAACTTCTCCCTCCAGAGCTAGCATTGACCTACCAATTTCTAGGGTTAGTTTGGCGTGAGGTAGAATCAGTCTAGTTTTTTCTATTCTCTTCTCGTTTTTCTTCTAATAATTGTGATAGTTGTTTCTTCGTTAGGACATGACCAATTTTCTATAACTTGTTTTTTATTATATTTATTTCTTTCAACAAATTACATAATAGTTGTATCAACATTTTTTTGATGAAACAGGAGGGGTTTAACCCCCCTACTGATTATATATTAAAATAAGAATACAAAAGTTACAGCAGGACCTCAAGAAACAAAGAAAGAAACGAAAAAAATAAAAAAGCTACAGGATTGTGTCTATCCATGAAGACATTTTGGATGACAAGCTTGGCTTTGCTCTAAGAACAACTAGAGCAAATTCAAATTTAAATTTCTCTCTAACTGAAGCTAAAGTAGGTTGATTTCCTTCGAAGATGAGACTATTTCTTTCAGTCCAAATGCTAGCTCCAACTTAGGTGAATTATGACATCCTTGAAGAAATCAACATTTAACTGAGATCTTAAAGATGCTACCACCTGAAAAGGGTCAGCTTGTGGTATGAACAGATTTAAAATCGCCCAACAACTCTGAGCAAAAGGACAATGCAAGAACAAGTGCTCAACTGTTTCTTCTTCCATCGATGTGCAAAGGACACACTCATAGGTTGGCAAGACTCTATTTTTCCTTCTCAGAATGTTTCTCGTACCAAGTCTGTCCTTCAAGAGCAGCCAAAAGAAAACTTTGTGTTTTTTTTTTTTTTTTGAGCAGCTGCCTTCCAAAGGTATTTGAAGCTGAGGTCCGCTGATCTGGAACCTATTAGCTGAATGTAAGCCCTTTTTGGAGTGAAAAAAAGGAGAACCCTAAATATATGTCCAAATGTCATCTTGATTTTGAGTGTCCACATCCTCCATAAGTTGAGCGAGCTGGAGTAGCTGGTTGAAAGCCTCAACAGACAAGGGCAGATTGAACAAGTTATTAATAGAGGCAATCTCTTTAGCCTTCTGAAAGGTGATGTTTCTTGCTGCAGAGGAGTAGAGTTCAGGAAAAGCCTGCCTCGGCACCAAGTTGTTCCAATGATCATGCCAAAGAAAAAATGTATCTCCTCTGTTAATTGTTACCAAAGACAAATCTTTAAATCTGCTTAAAAGTTTCAGAATATTTCCCCACCAAAAGGATCCCTTCATAGTGTGGTTTGGCAACTTTCTATTTTTATAGTACTTTTTCCAGACTAAATGTACCCAAGGTATGTTATCTTTGTTAAAGAATTTGTGGAGATTCTTTAACAACAAAGCATCATTCTGAGTTTCCAAATGAATCACCCCTAAACCACCTTGTTCCTTAGGTAAACAAACCATTTCCCATGCTGCTTTGGGAGGAGATTTAGCATTAATGCCAGCCCCTCTCCAGAGACAGTGTTTTCGAAATTTATCTATCTGTTTTATAACTGTCTTGTGAACCTTGAAAGTGCATAGATAAAAAGTTGGCAGGGCAGAGAAGACAGAATTTGTTAACTGCAATCTACCTCCCTGGGAGAGAAACATTGAAGTGCTAACTAATCTTTGTTCACAACAAGAGACTAGAGGGAGGAATTCTTCCACTGTTGGCTTTGTAGTGCCTAGAGGCAAACCCAGATAAGTGAAAGGTGTTGAGCCTATGGAGCAGCCAAAAGTTTGAGCAAAGATGTCCATTTTTGTTGTGTCAACATTGATTGGCACCATCATTGATTTAGAGTAATTCACTTTTAATCCTGTAGGAACAACAAAAGTTTGCAGCAGACCCTTAAGAAAGAAAAGCTGTCTGGCACAGCCTTCCATTATGATTAGTGTATCATCTGCATATTGTAAAATAGGAAAGTCTGTGCTGGATTGAAGTGGAATTGGCAAGTTTATAAGACACTGATCCTTTGCTCTATTCAAGAGAGTTTGTAAAAAAATCTGCAGCTAAGACAAAGAGCAAAGGTGAAAGAGGATCACCCTGTCTAACTCCTCTTTTGCAATGAAATGTTTTCCCTGGCACACCATTCAATAAAACAGCTGAAGTTCCAGATCTGAAGATATTATTCATCCATTGTAGCCAGGTGCTATTAAAACCTTTGTGTGCCATGAGTTGCAACATAACTTGATGCTCAATCTTATCAAAAGCTTTTTCAAAATCTAACTTCAGGATGATTAGCTCTTTTTTGGATTTACGACACAGGTGCAATTACTCAAAGGAATATGCCAGACAATCTTGAATTGTTCTGCTTTGAATGAAGCCATACTGGTTTTGGTGAATTAAGCTCATAATAACCCTTTGAAGTCTGTTTGCCAAAATCTTAGTAATAATTTTCATAGAAGTATTCAGAAGGGAGATTGGTCTAAAATCAGACACTCTTGTTGGCCCATCTACTTTTGGCAGCAAGGTAATATAGGAACCAATCAGACTCTGAAGACATAAATTACCTTGATGAAAAGCATCACACAGATCATAGAAGTCTTGTTTGATTATTGGCCAGCATCTCCTTATAAATCTATGTTAAAACCATCTGTACTAGGAGATTTATCATGGGGGAGGTTCTTGATAACCGCATCTATCTCCTCATCAGTTGTAAAAGGCTCAGTAAGGCACCCCAAATCTTGAGAAGCAGATAAAAGAGCTTGCAGATCAAAGAACATTGTAGGTAAATCTGAAGAACCTAACCTATCCTTGTCAGCCTCCCAAAGAATTGAAGCTTTCACATTGTGATCAGACTGAAGCTGGCCATTTGCATCTTGTAAAAAAGTTATCAAATTTTTCCTTTGCTTGATTGATGCATTAGCATGGAAAAATTTGGTTCCTTCATCCCCACTCTTTACCCATTTAATGGACCCTCTTTGCTTCCAATAAATTTGTTGCTGATGAAGTAGAGAAGCATATTTATCCTTAAGTAAAGATCTGAAATTCCATTCTGAAACAGAGAGATCCCTGAATTCCTCCAACACTTCCAAGAATTGTAAAATGAGTTTAACATTTTCAATATTAGCCTTAAGACTTGAGAGATGAGTTTGCCAAGCTCTGAGAACCCTTCTCAAATTTTTAAATTTAGCAGAAAGTCTTTTTAAAGAAACTGTTTGATTACATCACGGACTCAGTCTTGATTACAAGGTTGCATAGTTGCATGATCACTTTACGAAGGAGTATCACTTTGCTCATCTCATGGGGTTTCTAGTGTCCTGATGTCATGTTCTCGAAACTCCAATGTCCCTCTCGACGAATTAATGAATAAACATATTTTCTATGAAGTAAATTTGTTTTAGGCCCCGTTTAGTTCCCGGAAAGTCCCAAAAATTTTCGCATCGCACACCGTGTCACCTCTCACAGAACACGCTTCCCAATGCAAAAATTTCACCACTTTCACCAAAATTTCACGGATCTAAACGGTGCCTTAACATTGTTATAGAAGTGGATTTGCCGCCACGTACTGTTGCACGCATGCATTCATCACTTCCTCGTCTATGAACTTGGCATTATGAGTTTTTTCTTGGGTCTGATCGCAATGGTTTCCCAGTTTTAAATTTTCTCTAGTCAAAAAAAAGTTTGTTCGCTCCAAAAGAAAATGGTTCAAAATCTGATAAATTGCGATAACAAAACAACCAAATTTGAACCCCGAAACTATTATTTACCAGAAGACCAGTCTATCAGATTTGATTGTCAACACACACCTCTGGCTTTTGGCCCATTTGCGTCGATTGATGATGGATGATGATGACTCTCGCGGGATTTTTTTCATACTGTTTTCGATTTTTCAAAAATATATGCTCCAGACCAATTTGACAAAAATGTACCACAACCTCCGTATGGTACGGCGGTTGAAGTATAACCGCCGTGGTTTTCATATGTTGTTTGTAAAATAATATTTGCATATAAAAAGAGAAATATATAAGAAACTAGTTTATACAGCTAATTTATACAGGATCATGAAAAAGAGTGGTGCTGCGCAAAATAACACAACTCTAGATTCACCTCCTCTTCGGCTGTTGTTGCCTGACTGCTCGGGCACCGACCCTCATCTGGTCGCGGGGTATGTGAGGGGGTCACATGGCACGATGGGCCGATGTCGAGCATCGTCGGCAGGCGGTGTCGCCATTGTCGCCGCTTGCGACGAGCCTACAACAGCCTCGGACCGTCCTGTTGGGACCTGCGACCCGTCTGCAGCCGCCTGTTTTACTGCGACCTCCTGCCACCCTCCTGCATACGCCTGCGTCTGTGCGCCCTCCTGCATACGCCTCGTAAGAAGTCGAAGACGTCGAGGTTGAAGTCATCGTACCCAGGAAGAGGCGAGTCGTCTAGTCTCGAGTCTGGAGTGGCGCCGGAGGCGTAAGCTGTAACGAATGGTATTAGTTAAGCATGTATCGTATTTAACAGAATGATGTATTTTCGGGTTGGACATAGAATTATGGTCGTTGTGAGGCTGAGTGGACGAGGAAGGAACATATGCAGCAGCAGCTGACGCAATATGTGCGGAAGGTCCTGGTCCCATCGGATACATCGGAGGTCGCCCTGTAAAAAAAATTCTAAGATTATATGAACACATAACAACATCATGTGATAATTAGAATGCACATAAGTAAATGTACCTGCGCCGTAGAGAGGAAAAGGCCATGGCACGTACACGGGCGGCGGAGCCCGAGGTATCCCCGACGGAGCCGACAAAGTGACCGAAAAGGGTAGACGTGAAAAGGACGATGACGCCTGGTACGAACGACCAGTCGAGACGGAGCTAGAGGATGACGCGGGGTGACGTGGAAAAATAGGTAGAGCCTCGTTACCACCGTAGTTCACCGCGGAAAGGAACATCATGGCGACGGCGAGCATCCTGTCGTACGTCTGCTCGTGGTCGACAGGTCCCATGGACTGCAATCTACTCTTCGCTTCCCTCACGATATGCACCATCTACAGAATCATGTTGAGCTGCAAACGAAGTTAGTACGACAGATTATAATGATTAGTAACATCAAAAAATATGATTGCACCCCGAAACTTACCGCATGATCATAGTTCTGGTTCCGTCGCACAGGATACGTGTCAGACGGAAGGATTCTGTGCACGTCCGATATAGGTGGCGGTGGCTAGTTTGGAACGTGCATCATGTGCATCCGAGTCCTCTGTACGTACCACAAGAGGTATGTTGCCCAGGCCACATCGTCGTGGGGGCGCGCCTCGGTGATGACGTGCTCCGGCGCGACAGCCCAAGCATCTGTGTACTGCTGCATCTTCTCGACCCACAGTATCGACGCCCCCAACTCCCTTCAGCGACCATCTATCACAAATTAAACAAAATTATCAGTAATTCATTCTTCGTACGCGGTAAAATGTCAAGAAATTGAGATAACTTACTTATGCATGTTGGCAGGAACAGTGTGTTCAACAGGCACAAGTGACACCTGGTAGAGGCTGAACTGCCTCATTACCCTATGGACGACATACTCCTCCACATAGATGTTGAACACCAATGGCGACATTGTCTTCCAGTACTGTTGGTCTCGGAAGCAAAATGACAAGAGGCCCTGCGGTGTGCAGCTATCGATAGACGCCTATGAGTACAACGTCCACCAGACCTCGGTGTCGGTGAGCGCGTCGAACTGGCCCACGAAGTCCCTATACGACATATTCGTCTGCTCCGAAACCCAAGAGGGCTGCATACAAACCAAATGTTAATTATTACGGACGACCACAACTGCAGAAGGAGAGGACAACCGAGAAGGATCCCCTTCCCTTTATGACCCTTGGACACGGCCGTACACAACCCCCTATAGGTAGCCGACAGAATAGCGTTGCCCCAGCTGTTCAGGGGGACTGCCTCCAAGGGTGCGTCAGTGATCATCCGAGCGTAGGGGGTTAAGAACTTCGAGACTGTGTCTCCCTGGGACTCGTAGAACATCACGTACCCAAACAACCACATCAGGTACACCTCGAGGAACCTGTTGACTGTCTCCGGCTGGGCGTCATCTACCATGTAATCGGCCTGCACAAAAATAGTCAATCGTTACATTGCTTCCATGTGTATAAAAACACTGAAAAAGAATAGGTCAAGGTACGTACGCTGAACTACTGCAACTAGGTCAAGATGGGTCCCTGTGCGCTCTGGAACGGCCCGTACGCCACGGTGGCACGCTCGTTCCGAGGAACGTTCACGAACTGAGCAAGAAAGTTATCACGCCAAGTGTCAGTGATGTCCACAGCCCCCATCGCCTGACCTGCAGACAGCAGGCCAAGCAACATGGCCACGTCCTCTAGAGTCACCATCATCTCATCGACAGAGAAGTAGAACGTGTGCATCTCGGGCCTCCACCAGTCCACAAGCGCGCAGAGCAGAGGGAAGTCGTACTGGAACCATGTCATGCCATCCGCCTGACGAACCTTAGCCTGCCTCTTGTCCCCCTTGACTAACGGTGCTAGAGGCAGTAGTCCTACTGCACGTAGCCTGATCCACAAAATGCAAATTTTGTTAGTACAAATACAGTTGTAAACAAAGATAAATATAATAATAAAGCATCTTTTTGCGTACTTTGGAATCCAAAACTGGTGTATTAGCATCAACTGTCACGAAATCCGAGCACATAAAGTGCCAAGCAACTCTCTGAGAACGGCCGACAGGTACGAGCGGTGCTTCCTGTCGACCACCTCGTCGAACAACTCTGGTCACCCGTACGGTGTCATCGTCGGAGCCATAGCTGCAACTGCAAGAAATTTTTGTAATTTTGTAAGCATTTATAAGAGAATCTTAGTATTTCTAAGAAATTCTAACAAAATTCTGTAATTTTTTATAATCAATCTAGTATTTCTAGAAATTTATAAATAATTTATAGTATTTGTAAACTAATTACACTATTTCTAAAAATATTTCTAGAATTTCTAAATAATTTCTAGAATTTCGAAATAATTTCAACAATTTCAAAACTAATTTCTAGTATTATAAACTAATTCTAAAATATTTAAACTAATTTTTAGTATCTCTAACTAATTTATAGAATTTCTAAACAATTTCAAGAATTTCTAAATAATCACTAATATTTCTAAACTAATTTTTAGAATTTCTATACAATTTCTAATATCTCTAACTAATTTCAAAACAATTTCTAGTATTTTTAACTAATTTTTAGAATTTCTAAGCTAGTTTCTACTTTTTCTAAACTAATTGTACAATTTCTAAACAAACTTTTAGAATTTCAAATATTTCTAAACTAGTTTTAGATTTCTAAATGATTTCTGTTTTATAACTAATTTTTAGACTTTCTAAACTAATTTCTAGTATTTCTAAACTAATTCTAGAATCTCAAAACAATTTTTAAATATTTTTAAACTAATTTCTAGAATTTCTAAACTAATTTCTAGAATTTCTAAACTAATTCTATTATTTCTAAACTAATTCGACTACCATTTCTAAAGTAGACATAAGTTAGAAAAATACCTGAGAAAAAAAGAGGACGGAGATAAGGGCGGCGGCGGCATGCGGGAGAGGAGGGAGTGGGGAACGACAACATCACAGGGCGGGGGGTTATATAAGGGCGAGACAACCACCCTGCGGTAGGGCGTAGGGCCCTACCGTTGTGTGGTTGAGCGGTTGGCGGTCAAACCCCTGTGATACGGTGGTTGGACTACCACCGTACCACACGACGGTAGAGGCGCCAGGGCCACTGTCATGCCACCCACGCCCCCAACCGTTGGCGGTTCACCCAACCGTCCTATGACACGGCGGTTGACCTTGCTGGCCGTCGTGTGATATGGCAGTTGGGCTGAACTGCCGTGCCACACGACGGTTGTGATACATTTTTGACAAATTTGATCCGGAGTATATATTTTTAAAAATGAAAATATATAAAAAAATATTCGACCCTCAGGAGTGGTTGTTTTTGCTGTGCCCAAGGCCCAAGCCCAAACTTTCCTCGTACACAGTGTCGTACGCTCTTGCCAATAAAAACTCCTATATACCTACCGAAAAAATAAGCATTTAAACTATAAAACCTACCAAGACACAGGTTCATATTTTAAATCTAAAATCATCAAAACTCAACTAGTGATTAGTGATAAGCCATTCAACATTTTCAATAATTGTTGACCAATATCTTTTGGAAATTTTGACAAACATTTTTCCAAGAATGTTGACTAATATTTCCAAGAATGTTATCAACATGTTCTAGACCAACATTTCCTGAAAATGTTAGACTAACATTTCTAAAAAAAGTGAAATCCAACAGTTTTCATACGAAATATTCCACCAACATTTTTAAGACAAAATGTTGTACCAACATTTTTTCAAAAAGTTGGACCGACAATAATTTGAAAAAGTTTAATCCAACATTTATTGGAGAAAAGTAGCACCAACATTTCATGATTTTTCTTCAATTTGGCTGGTGGACGGAGCCGGCCACAACGGCACCATCCCTTGGCAACGTCGTGCTGATCTATCATGGTCGTGGCGGCGTAGGGCTGACCAGCTCGGGCGGCACAGGGTGGTCGGGTAGCCCCGAGTCGCAGGGAGGCCGCTAGCGGGGCCACCCAACCGCGGCGACTGGTAGTGCAAGGAGGGGCATGCCTGGAAGGGGTGGGGGGACTAGGCGTGGGAATGCGTGCTGGCCGATGATGCGCCGACGGTCGAGGTCGGCCAGGAGGCAATGACGGCGACGCAAGCACACTCGGGGTGGCGATGGCAGGGGAAGGACGTGGAGCAGAAGGGAAGGGTGGAAGAAGATGGAGTTATAAGATTATGTATTGTTATTAAGGCCTTCTTTGATTCTCATAAGTCTCCCGATTTATAAGTTCTATAAGTTGCTCCACCTCTACTTAAAGTTGTATAAGTCACATTTTCTCTCTTCTACCTCGAGTAGATTTCGCTGACTTTTAAGTCACTGCAATCATACAGGACTGAACTGACTTATAAGTCAAGTGACTTATGAGAACCAAACAATACCTAAGATATTGTTAGATTTTAGCTTCATCATATATCCATCTTTCAAAGGATGAATAGGATTCCCGCTTGCCAAGAAGCAATGTATCATGGGCATGCGTGATAAATCATTACTCCTACCTCGAGTAGATTCCACTAAGGCACCGTTTAGTTGGTGAATATTTTGGTGAAAGTGGTGAAATTTTTGCATTGGGAAACGTGTTCTGTGAGAGGTGGCACGGTCTGCGATGCGAAAATTTTTGGAACTTTTTGGAACTAAACGGGGCCTAACAAGTCATTACAATCAAATATGACTGACTTAAATCCAACTCACTTATAAGTCAAGTGACTTGTAAGAATCAAACATAACCTAAGATATTGTTGGTGTTGGGGATCGGATTAAAAACATCATCCTCAGAATTTTCCAAAGAAAACACGCACCGACTACTTCGGGAATCTTCCGAAGGTTCTTAAGTTTTTCAGATCCGTGAACAAGTCTGAGGAAGTCGTTTTCTTATGATTAGAGAAAGTTTTCCGGAGATCTAAATGGATGGATAAGATATTATTTTATGTATGAACACGTCGCTGACCCTCGGAGTTCCGAAGAAATTACGGTTCCTGCCTTTCTTGTGTTTTGTGGTATTCAGGAATTCAAAAGTTCAGGGATTTCTTCCCTGCGGCGGAGAACCTAGGAAAGAAATAAAGGAACGGTGCTGCGGTGGAGCGCAAGACCGAAGCTACTCAAAGGGGATTTCCAAAGATGGAGTGCACGTCCGAAGCTGCTCAAAGGGGATTTCCGAAGGTTACATGAAGATTCTTGAGAACCGAAGCTGACCCGGTCAAAGGCATAGCAAGGAAGATTCAAAGAGACGTAAGAAGCTTGGCTACGAAAGAAGAAGGAAGCTATAACACGCAATGGCACATTTGTAAATCGAAGAGGATTTCCGTGATTGCCGCAGACTTATGTACCCCCACTATTTCCATGTATAAGCAACTTTACAAAGGGTAGTTTCGGAATGTAAAAGTGACCCTCGGGCACTATAAAAGGAGCCCCTCGGCCTCCGTGTAAAGGGGCAGCTTTTTCAGAGAGGGATCAGAGGCTTTTGTCAGTTCGCTCACACCTTTTGTCTGGAGATACTTGAATTTCCAACATTGGCGCTCACCGTGTTCTTAGCCATTAGAAACCCACGATGGCTCCACCGAAGAAAACCAAGAAGCCCGCAGCACAAGACTTTGAGAGCGAGGACAACCAAGAAAGCACAGAACAAGGTCTCGTCCTTCACCCCAAAACCAACACCGCACAAGATCCAGAACAAGTCCAGGATCCACAACACAACGAAAAGGAGAAAGGCAAGGAGCCGAAAGAAATCCCCGAGGCTAGCAATGAACGCAATGGGCATGAAGTGCCCGATGAAGAGTTGCAAGCGGTCCTAAAACAAATCCAAACTCTGAAAAGACAGAAAGACAAGATAGTCATGCAACTCAAGGCCATGAAACAGGCCACATATAAGTTGCAAAGGCTAGAGCAGGCAAAGAGGGAAATAATGCAACTTCAGAAAGAAATTGATGATTTGGCTGAGGGAGAAGAAAATTCCTACAAGCAATTCACACCAGACCCAGAGTCTGCAACCAAAAACCAGCGAATCAAGCAGAGTCTCATTCCTCCAGAAAACACAGAGTACATAAACAACGGGATTGCCCAGTTCAACGACCTCAACTCTCCACTTTCTGTAGGCCTCCAAACAGCTCCATGGCCATCCAAATATAAGCCAGTTTCGCTTCCAAAGTTCAATGGCTTCGGCAATTCCAGACAGTTCCTGATGAGTTATGAAGCCGCAGTAGCTTCGGCAGGAGGAGATGATGTCGCTTTAGCAAAATCCTTCATTATTGCATGCGAAGGCCCAGTGCTTAACTGGTACTCACTTTTACCTCCACACTCGGTATACAGTTGGCTCGATCTAAAATCCAAATTCCTACAAGTCTTCCAAGCTTTCCACCATACAACTACAAGAACAGCAGATTTATATCAGTGCAAGCAAAAAGACAAAGAGCCGCTAGCAGAATTCGTGAGAAGATTCATGCAGCTAAAATCTCAAACTCCGGAAGCAGATGACAAAGCAACCATCTCAGCTCTCATAAGTGGTTTGATTCCGGGACAAACAGCTGGGCATTTCAACAGACTGAACCCCAAATCAATGGATGAATTGTTCGAAGAATTGGAAAAGTATTGTAAATCTGATGAAGACCACAGAAGAAGAGTGGCGGAAAGGTACCAACAAAGGCAATCCCAGAGAAGCAACAACTGGAACGGGAATCAACCCATCATGAATGTGCAAGACGGTTCATCAAACAATCCGTCACAAGCTCAAGATTACCACGGCCAAAGCTCTCAGCGGGGTGGCCATTCCGGAAGAGGAAGAGGAAGAGGTCGAGGAAAAGCACCTTCAAGACTCCAAAATCATGATAGCAGAGATCCAGACTTTCAATGCATATATCATGGTAGAGGGCACAGCACGGAAGCATGTCCAGAAACTCAGAAGAATTTCCAAAGAATCCAAGATCAGCAACGTGTAGCCCAGATAACAGCAGCACAACCCAAACAAGTCCAACACACTTACTGGCAACAGCAATCCTTTCCTCAAACCCAGCCTTTCATCCAACCACATCAAACGGTCTGGCAACCTTCGCCACAATTCTACCCGCAAACCCACTTTTCACAACCACAACCTTCGCAACATTTTTCCAACAAACCTCAATTCCGCAAAACCAAACTCCACAACAAACCTTTCCACAAACCCAAGCCATACAAGTCATTGAACAACCTCAGCCAATCCAAGCAAAAGAAACATTGCCGCCACCACCAGCCCAAGTCCCGAAGACCGAGCAAAACAATTCCCAAAACAATTCAAGGGCATTGCCATCCTTCGGCATGATCTTGCCAATAACCGGAGGGTCATCCATGGAATTTGACACCAAGAAGCAAAGAAACAATTATTACAGACAGATCAACGTAATCGTTGATGATGGTCCAGCAGCAAGGCCAGAATGGGCGAAGGTTCCAATAACCTTTACTGAAGAAGACTTCAGACTAAAATCAGTTTCCCATAATGACGCAATGGTCATCGAAGCTAATGTTGCTGGATGGGTCATAGGAAACGTCTTGATAGACAATGGAAGTTCAGCAGATATTATCTTCACCAGCACCTTTCAGCGCATGGGCCTCGCTCCTCACATGCTAGCGCCACCAGAGAAGCCATTAGTCGGTTTCGGAGGAAAACCAATCAGATCAAGAGGAAAAATCTCTCTACCAGTATCATTCGGAGATTTGGACAACGCAAGAACAGATTACATCATGTTCGATGTTGTTGATATGTACTATCCCTACAATGCAATCTTCGGAAGAGGATTCGTCAACAGATTCAATGCCGCATTCAGACAACTTTTCTTATGTATGAAAATCCCAGCTCCGCACGGAATAATCAATATCTTCGGAGACCAGAATGAAGCCAGAAGGATAGAACGAGGAAGCACTCCTGGGCAACAAAACATCCATCATCTGGCAGATGATCAAGAAAGACAACAGCCATACTCCGAAGCAAAGAGAGATAAAGAGAAAATTGAGATAAGTGCTGATGGAGAAACAAAGAAAGTATTCCTAGATGACATACCAGACAGAGCAGTAACAATCGGGGCAGACTTAAGCCCTCAAGAAGAAGAAGAACTAATCTATTTTCTGAATCAAACAAGGATGTCTTTGCATGGTCAGCAAAGGATCTGCAGGGTGTTGACCGAGACATCATTGAACACAAGCTTGACACAGATGAAAAAATTCATCCAAAGAAGCAAAAACTCAGGAAAATGTCAGAAGAAAAAGCAAAAGCAGTGGAAGCAGAAGTCCAAAGATTACAAGATACTCAGGTCATCCGAGAAGTAATCTATCCAGTATGGCTGGCCAATACAGTACCGGTCAAGAAAAAGAACGGAAGAAGGAGAATGTGTGTGGATTTCACGGACTTAAACAAGGCTTGCAAAAAAGATGACTACCCACTAGAAAGAGTGGACAGAGTGGTAGACGATGCTGCAAACAGCGAAATGTTGTCACTCCTGGACATGTTCTCCGGTTATCACCAAGTCAGGGTGAGAAAAGAAGACGAGGAAAAAACTAGTTTCATAACTCCATTCGGAACATACTGTTTCGTGAGAATGCCAGAAGGGCTGAAGAACGCAGGATCCACATTCTCAAGAATGATAGCAATAGTGCTACATTATCAGCTTCGAAGAAACATTCTAGCATATGTGGACGACATCATTGTCAGAAGCATCAGAAGATGCGATCGCATCAGAGATTTGGCAGAAACATTCGCAAATCTAAGGGCAGCGAACCTTAAACTAAACCCAGAAAAATGCGTATTTGGCATTCAGAAGGGAAAAGTTTTGGGATGCCTAGTGTCAACAAAAGGCATTGAAGCCAATCCTGACAAAATCAAAGCAATTGTAGAAATGCAAGAACCAGCCTCAGTCAAGGATATATAGAAGTAAACAGGGAGAGTGGCGGCGCTAAACAAATTTATTCCCAGAGCAGCGGAAAGAAGTTTACCATTCTTCCAGCTTCTCCGAAGCTCCAAGAACTTCCAATGGAGCGAAGCCCAAAGCCAAGCATTCCACGAACTCAAAGAATATTTGACAAACATGACAAAGTTGTGCCCACCAGAGCCTAAGTCACCTCTCCTCCTATACCTCGCAGCTTCCAACTCAGCCGTAAGTGCAGTCCTTGTTCAAGAGAAAGAAGAAAACGGGAAATTAAGGCAAGTACCAGTCTACTTCGCTTCTGAAGCGCTATCAGGATCAAAACTATTTTATTCAGAGCTAGGGAAGATCGCCTATGCAGTCATCATGGCAGCAAGAAAACTCAGACATTATTTTGAAGGACACCAGATTCGTGTCATCACGAAGCAGCCTCTAAATGACCTCTTCACAAACAAAGATGCAACTAGAAGAATTGCAAAATGGGCTGCGAAATTGTCTGGATACGTGGTAGATTTCGAAAGAAGAAACGCTATAAAATACCAAGTTTTGGCCGACTTCGTCGTGGGCTGGACTTCACCAATCATGGAAAAAAATAGCTGCGAACAAGTGCCATGGGTAATCTATTGTGACGGAGCCTGGTGTGGAAAAGGTGTGGGAATTTCAGCAATAGTAACATCACCTTCGGGTATCAAAATAAGGTACGCAACAAGACTAGATTTCCCAGATGAAGCAGTCACCACCAACAATACCACGGAATATAAAGCTCTGCTACTAGCACTAAGAAAGATGAAGGCCCTGGGCCAACAAACTTTCATCATCAAATCAGACTCCAAAGTGATTCAAGAACACGTCGAGAAAGAAAGCGAGCCAAGAAACCCGGAACTTATCAAGTATCGGAAGAAAGTTCGTGAAATGGAAAAATATTTCAGGGGCTATATTGTGCAACATATCCCAAGGGCTTAAAATGGTGAAGCGGACAAGCTAGCAAAAGCAGCTGCCCAGAATCAACCTCTTCCCCCAGATGTTTTCTTTGAAATCATTACTTCTCCATCGGTAAAAGAGCAAGAAGACAGAATGGTGAATGTCATAGAAAGCGCAGATTGGAGAGCTCAAATCATGGCATTTCTAAGAGACCATTACGAACCTACGGACGAAAATGAGTTAAATAGACTCAAGCAAAGGGCAAGGGGCTATGCCATAGTAGATGGAGAGTTGTACAAATCTGGAATTTCTGAGCCCTGGCTAAGGTGCATAACTTCAGAAAAAGGGAAGGAACTGTTGGCAAAAATTCATAGCGGATTCTGCGGAGCTCATATTGGTGCAAGAGCGCTTGCAGGAAAGGCAGTAAAACAAGGATTCTTTTGGCCATCCATGATTATTGATGCAAGAAAGCTAGTTCAAGAATGCGAGGCATACCAGAAAACAGCAAGACATCAAAAAGCATCTTCACTACCAATTCAGCTCATTTCACCATCATGGCCATTGCAAAGATGGGGAATGGACCTAGTGGGACCACTACCCACAGCTCAAGGCAATTGCAAATTTGCAGCAGTAGCTGTTGATTATTTCACAAAGTGGATTGAGGCAAAGCCTCTAACAAACATCACTGTGGCAACTATCCAGAAGTTCTTCTGGCAGAACACAGTCTGCAGATTTGGAGTTCCAAGGGAACTCACAGTGGACAATGGAAAACAATTCGATTGCAACATCTTCAAAGAATTCTGCAGAACCATAGGCACGCATGTCAAGTTTTCCTCAGTCTATCATCCTCAATCAAACGGAGCAGTGAAAAGAGCAAATGGAATCATATTTACGGGTGTCAAGAAGTGCTTATTCGATCAGAAAAAGGGCAAATGGGTCGATGAGCTACCTAGAGTCATCTGGTCTCACAATACAACTACTCCAAGAGCTACGGGGTTCAAACCTTTTCGCCTACTGTACGGTACCGAGGCCATGACACCAGAAGAAATCAAGAATGGAAGCATAAGAGCAAGCAGAAAAGCTGAAGATTCTCAAGAAAAAGAAAAATTAGAGAAGGACATGATCGAACTAGATATTCTGGAAGCAGCCCAGAACTTAGAAAAATACAAGCAAGAAACCAGAAAGTGGAAAGACAAGAAAATTGTAAGGAAGGAAATCAGAGTCAGAGACTTAGTCATCAAAAAGAAAAAGAATTGGGAAAATCCGGGGAAGCTGCAAGAAACTTGGGAAGGACCTTACATAGTGAAAGAAAGCAACAGGCCTGGTTCCTTCCGCCTAACTGATGAACTGGGAATGGAATTACCACATTCATGGAACGTAGAAAGCTTAAAAAGGTATTATCCTTAAAAATGATAGAATTTTATTTAGCTCGCATTTAAATAAAAAAATGTAAAAAACCTCGGTCTGTGGATCTATAAACAGGCCGAGGGAGAAAAATAGATTTACTTTTCCGTAGTTTTACTTTTCCTAAAGGGACCGTACTCTTTTCCTTGCAAGGGGAACTCCACCATGGAGGCAAGGTTTTTAATGAGGTGGGTCTCGTGTAAATTTCCTTTCTGTCCATAATGAAAGAAGTTTTCCCCTAAATTTCCTGCATTCATGTTGATATCATTTCTTTATTATTACAAAATCCGAACAAATGAAGGCCGAGGGCCATATTTAGAAACCTGTGATTACCCAAGAAAATCACAAGGGCCGAGGCAACAGAAAAGTTGCGGCCTTATTCCAAGAAACCCGTGATTATCCAAGAAAATCACGAGGGCCGAGGCAACAGAAAAGTTGCGGCCTTATTCCAAGAAACTCGTGATTATCCAAGAAAATCACGAGGGCCGAGGCAACAGAAAAGTTGCGGCCTTATTCCAAGAAACCCGGGATCATCCAAGAAAATCACGAGGGCTGAGGTAACAGGAAAGTTACGGCCTAGTTCTAAAAAAATTGTGATTATCCAAGAAAGTCACTTAAACCAAGGCAACGGAAGGTTGCGGCCATGTTCCAAAAAGTGTTCGTACGAGTATTCAAAGACATAACGCCAATTGGATAAATTCGCACAAGGTCATTTTCATCAGAAACAAAGTTCGCAAGACGTGTTGAACACAACCTAGAGTTGTCATATCGACACATTTTTTCACCTTAAGTCCATAAAACTATATACAAAGTTTTATCGACTTATATTTAGAAAATCTTTTCTAAAGCCATCTAAGTAAACTTCAAAATGAATCCCCTCCTGGAAAAGGACGACACTCCCTCGTGCTACGAAACGCAAGGTAGGGAGGGTGACGTTTTTTGCAAAAACGTTTCATAAGTTGCTTTTTCGCATCACAAGGAACAGCGTCTCTTTACAACAAACTTTTATAATGCAAAAGATCAGAACACAAAGGGAGTTCTAGTACATGGCCAGGTTTCGACCCTCGCTGTTCAACGATATCACAAACATAAGCAAAATCATCATCCGCGGCTAAGGGGCTGAGGGGCTCCGTCTTCACGAAGCATGATGTCTTTTCTTCAAGCGTCGCGACAGCAAAATCATCCCGAGAAGTAAAAAACCAACCCAGAGGAAAGCTATGCATTGAGAAGTATTCACAACAAAACATCCAAAAATCTCTGAAAGACTTCTTAGGGAAAGCTTTTTTGTACAAACGCCAGGAAGCACCGCTGGCCATCACACGCTGATAATACATACGAACAGGGATAACGTCCTGCGCAGGCCCTCCTTCAAGGACCTGCGCACGAATAGTATGTTACAAATCTTTTTAACAACCATCTCAAAATCTTTAAATTAGAAAGACTCCTATATCCTAAACCTGCTCTATCTCAACCGGAGCCGCATCAGGATCGGCAGCATTCACGCCCTCAGCACTCTTATCACCAGCTTCGGCAGCAGCAGCATTGTCCGGATTCACCTCCAACGACGCTTGAAGCTCTTCTTGGGCTTCGTCCTCCAAAATCTGGAAGACAAACGAAAAATGCCTATAAGTAAACAATAGCGCGGGCAAACAAAGAAGACAAGCCGTTCTCAAGAATATCAAGAGGAAGAAGGATACCTTAGCAAGCTTCGCACGCGCAATTTCTTTGGCAAATTCTTTACCGCCAACCATCCAGAACTTCTTAACAAAATTTTTCTTAATAATTTTTACGTCCTCATTTGCACGAATCCTAGAAACACTTGACGCCGAAGGAAAGTCAAGACCGGAAGAGCAAAATTTCCCAAGGTCTGCACGGTCTTTTATCTCCAAAAGTTTTAGAAGACTCTCGGAGCAAAATGTAGCAGCAAAATCACTGGCAGAGCCAATGAGTTCGGGAAGACTTTCGAATTCCTCAACAAGCCAGTTGATAATTGCTACTGGATCCTCAACATCAGGGAAAGGGTTTGGCCTAGCCCCATACTCGCCAAGAGCTTCACTATACTTTTCAAACAAAAACTCAAAATTGTTTTTGATCTTCTTTTCCCAATCCCGCATGGTTTTTAACTGCTCAGCAAGATTCTTCTCCAAAGAAATAATCTTAAGATCTCTGTCACTGTTGGCTTTGGCGAGATCTGCATTTTGCTTCATAGACTCAGCATGTTTAACCTTAAGCTCGGAAATTTCGTTAGCATCACGTTGAATTGTGTTTCGCAGTTCTTCAACGATTTTCAAGTCATCTTCACGCGATTTCTGAAGCTTCGCATGTTCGATTTCCAAACTTTTATAAGCATCATCAGCATGTTTTCTTCCCTCTTTTGCAAGATCCACCATCTCCTTCAAAGTCTTGTTATGAATCTCCAATTCCTCGGAAAGTTTCTTTGAAGAAGCCAGATCTCGTTCAAGATTAAGAATCTTGCCTTGCAGCGAAAGAGCATGGCTCTGATCAGCACGAGTCTTCTCAGAAGAAATCTTGCCAGCAATCACAGATTTTAGGCCGAGGTTGGTGCTGATCAATGACAAGTCTCTGGCAAGAAGTTTCCGAAGGGCATCTTCAAAAACTACAAGCAACAAAAGGCAAAATAAGCAAAACCGAAGAAAAGCAAAGAAAGAATGAACGCAAGTCAGAACCAACATACCCGCAGGGTCAAAATAGTTACGAACTTCTTCATGCGCAGATGTCACAATCGCATGAGCTTCATCTTGAACCGTCTCAATCCGAGACTCCGGAATTTTCTCTAAGTCTTGAAGGGAGAAAGAGGACTTCTTTAAAGCTTCACCTCCAGATGAGCTTGCGAAGGTAACAAGCGATCCTGGAGCATTCCACAGCATTTCAAAACTATAAGGATCATCATCCCTCCCAATCCCAGCACCACCAACAAACATTAACTTACCCTTCAGGTTCGTTCCAAAGGTTTGATTATATCCATAAGTCTCGGCCGAATCCTCAGGAATGTCTTCACGACCTTGAACAAGAAGTGGAAAGTGAGAAGGAGGACCTCACTGCACGGTTTTTTCAAGATTAGCCATGAATTTAAGAGAAGCGTCACCGTCATTTGTCTTGTCTTCCAAGTGAACAATTCCCTTCTCTAAGGATGAAGCTTCGGAAGCTTTGAACGCCTCATGTTTTTTAGCAACCGCAGGTTCTTCATCTGGAAGAGATTCAATATCAACAAAAGTATTCTCTGAAGAAGGAGAGCACACCACACGGCCCGGAATCACCTCGTAACAAAGCAAAGAATCACCTGATTTCTGGTTATCGTCATCGTCATCATCATCAGACAAGGCAGACGCAACCCGAGCACGAGGCCTGGAGGAAATAACCTTTTTATTCCCTTTCTTCTTCTTCAAATCTGCCAAAGCAGCTACGGCAGTCTTCTCAGCTTCGGAACTGCGAGGCGGCGAAGACAGGCTCCCAGAAGTCATCTTTCTTTTCTTGGACGTTTCTAGAGTTTTTGTCTTCTCGGAAGTCTTGCTAACTCCAGAAGATTTCTCAGAAATCACCAAAACTTTAGAGCTCTTCCTCTTCCGGGACTTCACAGGAGCTCCAATAGTAACAGACCCAGTAACGCCAGGTGCCTGCATCAACCTTTTTGGGCCAGGAGGCCTTGGTCGAAGAGCCGGATCCGCACCAAGTTCCGAAAAAATGCGATTCACACGACGTTTATGCTTCACAATATTCTTAAACTGTTTATATTCACTCAAATAACACTTCCCGACCATATCGACCACCAGCTCCTCAACAAGGTAGATAAAATCATCTAAAGTTTGACCTTCAGAGAGGCGAAGATCAAATCTGGGAAAGGGAACTGGACTCGAGGCCCAATCCACAGAAAGGTGAACAATCTTCTTGGGTTGCCACCCGTAAGATAATGGCCACACACTGGCGGCAACGTATTCCTCAATCACGTCTCTCCCGCCAAGGATAGTGCAAGCAAAGTAAAACATGTCTTCACCCTTCTTGAAGTCTTGAGATTTTCTGTTAAAAGAAGCGGTGGAGACAGCCGTCATCGGTCCGATGGGCGTAAAAAAAGGGTTCAAAGGGCCAGCAAGACCCATTTCTTTCGACATATCAACCTTGACATAAAACCAAAACTTCTGCCAATCATCTGCCCATTTCTCATTGCTGCAAGGAGCTAACTGAATTCTCTCAATCTTCTGACTAGCATTCTTTCGACGAGTGTTGAAAGTACTGCAGCCATAGTGAGCTTCGTACAAATTGCCATCATCGAGTTTGATGATTTTCCGCTAAATGAGAAGCTCAAAAAGCCGAGCGAAAACATCTGCACTTATATGACCTTCGAAAGTTTTCTGGATCTAACTTCGATAACTCCAGAAAAGAGTTAGGAGTAAGCTGGTGCATCTTCACTTGAAATCGATTCAGGATCGCAGGAAGACGTTCATCACATGGAAATCTGAGACCAGCAGTAAAGAAGTCTCTAAAAACAACTATCTCATCAGCCTGAGGTTGAGGAATCTCTTCATTTGTTGGCGGCCGACCACAACCAGGAGGAAAAAACTTCGCATCCTCAAAATCCTTGATCAGCTCAGGGGTCACTAGAGATTTTCCAAAAACAAAAGTTGGAGGATACGCCACCTTCGGAGGCATCAACTCTTCCATCTCAACCTCAACCTGAGAAATATCTTCTTCAGTTCCAGAATCCTCGCCCGAGTTCACCTCTCCTTCCTCAAGAGTTGTATCCCCAGGGCCCGGAACCAAGGGAGCGCTGCTTGAAGCGGGAGCTTCAGTAGATTGCGGAACTTCGGAACCCAGGGCGGCAGCCTGGGCAATTTCTTCCTCCGTCATCAGCTTGGCAGTATGCCTCACTCGAGCCACCTAAAGACCAGAGATATCAGAAAAGTACATAAAGTTTTTCTCCAAAAACCAAAGAACAGAACTACAGAAATAAGAAGAGCGAAAAAATTACCTTCGGAGAAGAAAGAAGAGCAGAATTCAGGACGCAAACCGCCAGGAGAGCCTTCAAAAGAATTCAAGAAGAAATCTAGGAAGATTCAAAAGCAGTCAAACGGTGAAAGCGAAAGTCACCACAGGCCCCCTATTTATAGGAACGAGAGGACGCATCGAGAAGACACCTCGATAAATGAACCGTCACCCTATAAAGAGCCGACGCGTGTCTCCTCCGACGCCCGAGGGTGACGTTTTTATCCAATCCTTCGAAACTTTTTTCGTGGAAACGAGTCGTCGGAATCGACCCGCTTCCCCGAGGGGATACTGTTGGGGATCGGATTAAAAACATCGTCCTCGGAATTTTCCAAAGAAAACACGCACCGACTACTTCGGGAATCTTCCGAAGGTTCTTAAGTTTTTCAGATCCGTGAACGAGTCTGAGGAAGTCGTTTTCTTATGATTAGAGAAAGTTTTCTGGAGAACTAAATGGATGGATAAGATATTATTTTATGTATGAACACGTCGCTGACCCTCGGAGTTCCGAAGAAATTACAGTTCCTGCTTTTCTTGTGTTTTGTGGTATTCAGGAATTCAAAAGTTCAGGGATTTCTTCCCTGCGGCGGAGAACCTAGGAAAGAAATAAAGGAACGGTGCTGCGGTGGAGTGCAAGACCGAAGCTACTCAAAGGGGATTTCCGAAGATGGAGTGCACGTCCGAAGCTGCTCAAAGGGGATTTCCGAAGGTTACATGAAGATTCTTGAGAACCGAAGCTGACCCGGTCAAAGGCGTAGCAAGGAAGATTCAAAGAGACGTAAGAAGCTTGGCTACGAAAGAAGAAGGAAGTTATAACACGCAATGGCACATTTGTAAATTGAAGAGGATTTCCGTGATTGCCGCGGACTTATGTACCCCCACTATTTCTATGTATAAGCAACTTTACAAAGGGTAGTTTCGGAATGTAAAAGTGACCCTCGGACACTATAAAAGGAGCCCCTCGACCTCCGTGTAAAGGGGCAGCTTTTTCAGAGAGGGATCAGAGGCTTTTGTTAGTTCGCTCACACCTTTAGTCCGGAGATACTTGAATTTCCAACAGTTGGATTGTAGCTTCATCCTCTGTCCATCTTTCGGAGGATGAATAGGATTCCCGCTTGCCAATAAGCCATGCTTCACAGAAGCAATGTATCGTGCGCATGCGTGATAAATCATTGTCCTCCAAATAATCCAGTACTACATAAATAAATTATTGCGCCCGAGACGCCAATGAAAGCACATCCATTGGCACTCTTGATGCTGTCTCCGGTTTTAATCCCGTCAGCGAGGACCCAGCACGCACCAATGCTTTTCGCTTTGGACGATGCCAGCGAGATGCCAGTTCCACTGCATCTGGACCACGCCTGAACCTGATGCCTTGCACACTCGAGTGCGCCGAGTCTTTTCTTATCGCTTGTTAAAACGGGATTACATCGGTGTTCTGATGGTGAAATATAATGGTGATCGCGTTTCACACGGTTTGTCAAGATTTTTAAATCGAAATCTGCACGGCGCAAATATTGCCCGTAAGCGTAGATGCCGAGGATTATATTCGCCTGAAATTTTTACGTCAAAAGTAGCAACGGTTACGGTCTACGGAGGAAAAGAATAGATGAGACGGCACACAGCAGGTCAATTTCTCTGCACTGCACCAACAACTACAGCTACTCCTACTCCTACTCCATCTTCTTGCCCCAAGGAACTGTGGTTGCTCCTGCTTTTTTATCTACGTATTTCGAAAAGGAAAACGAATTGTGGCTCGTCAATCGTCAACTTGCAGTCTTGCACTCCCATGTGAAAAACTGGAAAGTCCTGAGCTCATTTTCAGACCAACTTTGCCGATCTTCCTTCCCATCTCCGTGACTGCATTGTCATTTTGTCGCGTGGGCGCATGTGCGTGGCAACGGCGCTCTCAAATTTCAGGATTGCTCTCTCTTGGGACAAGTGACGAATGCAAGTTCTCTTCTTTTTTGGGCGCAAAACAAACTACAAATTGCATCCTCGTGGCGTGGGTTCTAAATCTACTAGTTCTAGTAGACTACCAGAAATTAATTCAATTCTGCATGATCCAAACAGTTTTTTTTCTTTTCATGACTAAATGCCCTTGTACTGACGGTTAGGACTTCGGTGGCAGAGGGAAGATCGACTAGCAGATGTTTTCCTACCTTCCAATGACCATACAGTTCAATTCAGTGACTGTATACTCCCGTAATTTCAACGGCGATGGCACAGCAATTGTAGGATGAGCATGAGCCAAAAGAAAAATTCAGAATAGCAAGAAATCGAGCGAAGATGCCCAATCACCGAAAGCCGCAGCATCACCTTGTTAGACACCAAGAATCCCAAGAACGCAAGGCCACACACCACCCTACCATCATCTTCCATTACACAATCCCCAATCCTCTAGCAAAAAAAAAAGGCAAAACCGCAGGAGAGGCAGCCGCGTCCTAACTTCCGGACGGGGCACAGAGACCCACCAGTTCCCCAGCGAAATCGATCACCGGAGCAGCGTCTCCCCGGGGGCGAGGACGAGGTCGGCGGAGGCGGCGGCGCGGCCGTCGTCGAAGTTGAGGGCGTAGCTGAGCGCGTCGTAGTGGAAGCTGAAGCGGGCGCGGCCGCGCCTGTTGGCCCGCTCCGACCGCAGCCGGCGCAGCACCGCGCGCAGGCGCCAGTAGAGGCCCCGCAGCAGGCGGCTGCTGCAGCCGCGACCGCTGGCCACCGCCACCACCCCCGCCTCCACCGCCGCCACCACGGCCGCCATCACTTCTCTCTTCCGGTCCGGTCCTGCGCGCGCGCTAGCTCTAGCCAAGACTCTGGTTCTGTACTGCTGCTGCTGTGCAGTGCCGACTGCCGAGTGGTAGGGCGGCGCACGGTGGTGGACTGGTGGTGAGGACTGTGGGAGGGGAGGAGTGAGGAGGATGGCGAAGCGGGGGGAAAGCGTGTGATGGTCCTATATAGCGCCGTCTCCGTCTCGCTGCGCTACTTGGCGGGGGTCGCTTTTTCAACGCCTCCGGCCGGATCCGCTGGTCCGATTCTCGGTCACTCTGCCCGTCTGCCGTGCCGGGACAAGGCTAGTTCACTGGCCACTCCACCACCACTCGGCACGGGCACTCTCCCGTGACGTGAGGCACGCTGGCGACGTTGCCGACGTACCGTTGGACGGCGCGTAGGCTGGGCGCAGGAACAAGCGTAGGGTGGGGTCGTGGAGACGACGGGGCGGATTGGGCTCGGACAACAGGGGGTGGCCAGCAGCTAGCCTGTGGGTCACGTGGGCGCGCTGAGCGTGGCTGGCCGGCCGGCCGTTGTGGATTGGCGAGAATTTCTTGCTTTGCTTGTGGGATTCCTCCTCTGCGGCGTGGATTCTCGGGCCAGGGCGTGGTGGACTCGCGCGTCGCGCCCCCATCCATCGTAGCTCGTCGGCATCTCGCGGCATACGGGCGTGGTGCCACCAGGCCGCGCCAGCAGCGACGGCGATGGAAGTCGTTGGGTGAACACTGTAGCTTGGCTCCGCTCTTGGGAGCGGCGGGACCGCACCGGGCACGAGCACGGCAGGGTGGCCAGGTCGCTTTTTCGTTAGGGCCTGTTCTTTTACGTGAAAAAGTAACAGTGAAGTTGCAAATGAATAATACTGTAATAGTATTTTTTGTGAGAGAAGATGTGATGGATGTGATAGGTGAATAGTACTTTTCACTGTTGCTTTGTGACTAAAAGAACAGGCCAATCTGCCGCTGGCAGGAAGGAACAGTTACCGAATTCAAGGTTCGGCAGCGAAATGGAATTGTGTTCTCTGCGGCAGCTCCTGCGATGTGCATTCAACTCGCGGGGCCGGCAGCCCTTGCTCGCTTCGGCAATTGATCAGGCCTGGAGGCTGGAGCGCTCTGGCTGGCATTGCGGGTCATCGAGCGCTACCCGTGCCCGGTGAGCTTTCAACGCACGTCAGATCGATCGACGACCAGCAGGGTCTCGAGAAATATGCAATTGCCGTAGCGTAGAAATCGAATCGCACTTGTACAAATCGGCAGTGGCGCTAGCAGCCAAGAAGCCAACGGTGCTCTCTACGGTACTTGTCGACATGTCGTGTCCGCTTAATCAGCGGGGCGCTGAAATCAGGAACTGACAGGCAACCTCGATCCTACTTAACGGAACACCGGCGGTTTTGGACCCACGCGTGCATGGATCGACGTCTCGACGATTAGACCTGGGAATGGATTTGCGAAAATCCATATCCAATTGGATTTTAATAGCTGGGCTTCACTGGATTTGAATTCAATTGGATCATGGATTTCATTAGACTCAAAAAACAGGATAATCCAATTCCTATTGGACTCAAACAGTAGCTCGTTTTCTTGTGTGGCTCCCGAGCTCTCAAACCATGGCTGGTGGCGCGAGGGAGAAGGCGCCGCCGAGGAGGAGGCCACCGCAGCTCCTTCGTCGATTCCCGAGAACCACGCCGCCATCCGATGCTGCATCGTACGCCGCCCAACACGCTGTGCCGCCGGGATCCGCCGCCCACTCGCCGACAGCCTGGTGCCAGGCAAGGCGCCGCCGCCGCCACGACCCGTGGGGCAGGGCCGAGCGCCGCCGCCACCTGCTCAAGCACGTGGCTCTGCCCCTCCAGCATTTGCCGCCCGTGGGTGTGAGGCACTCGTGGCCATCCCATCTCGAATCCAGCGGCGGCGGTGGGTGGCGCGCCAGGGAGAAGGCGCTGGTGGCGCGCTCGCACCGCTGAGGAGGAGGCCGCCCCAGGAGAACGTCGACCTCGCCGGGGCGCGCGCTGGAAGGCTGGAGCGCACCGTCGAGGATGCCAGCACCGCCATGGAGGCACTCGAGCTCGTTAGTGGCGAGAACGCCGACCTGTGTGACGCCACCGCCACCCAAGGTAGGTCGACCCTGCCGTCTTGGTCCCCGGCCGGGCCGCCGGAGCAGCTCCTGCGCCCGCCTGCCGACGGGAGCTCTGTCCTCATCCTTTGGCCACGTTTGCTGATGTGAAGCAGAAGAAGTCGTATTGGATGGATTTGGATTTCAACCTAATTAGTAGGATTGGATTGGATAGAGGTGTGCTTGTAGTTGGATTTTAGTTGGATTAGCTTGAATTGGATTTGGATCTCAATCCATTCCCAGGTCTATCGACGATCAATTCGTGAGCCTGCTGTGTGCTGTCGGGAAGCATTCAGAAAAGCCTGCTGTCGGGACCCACGCGTCCAAAGGTGAGCCTGTCGCGATCTCAAGCTCTAGCAGGGAACAGTAGTTTATAGTCTGGGCCGTGTTTGTTTTAGAGGGTCTAAAAATTAATCTTAAGAAATCTTTAATGTATGGAGTACTAAATAAAATTTATTTGCAAAACCTTTTTACAGATAAGTGTAACTTTACGTGACGAATCTAAGAAGCCTACTTAAAAAAAAGAAAAGGGTTAATGATCAACTCTAGCGAACATTTTTTTTATTCTGATGACAACAGGTTGATGCAAGAAAGTTCTTCACCTCCCAAGCAAGGGAAGAAGATTCTCACATCTCTTCAACCTGCACCGCTATTTTCACACGCCAAGTCGCTGTACGTCAGGACTAAGGAGTAGACCGCTGTTACATCATGTTTTATATCAGGTCATTCGAAGGTTGCATAGTGCGCCGGGATTTTTTTCCGTAGCCGACGACAAATTTTTTTTCTTTTTGAGCTCGTTTGTTGGGATTTTTTTTTAAAGGCACGGATCATTTGATACTATGCCTCTTTTTTGGGAAGCACGTACATGATGACCTTATCCTGGAGGGATCGAAGCTTTACGTGGTGGAAGGTAGGATCGGTTCCTGTGATCCTGTCCTCCAGAGGGGATAAGATTAGTGGAGTCGAGAAAAGAAAAAAAAAATGGAAGAAAGTATCGGCAATGAAAAGGGATCCTAGGCACAGCTCCATGATCCATGAACCGTATCTTGAGGCACACACAAGATGGAGGAAAGCATCAACACAAGTTGCCTCTATTAGCATCTCCAATAGTTTGTCAAATCAAGTTGTCAGTTTCGATTTTTGACAAAAACGTTAAAAATACTCCTCCAACGATTTGGTAAAAGACTTAACAATTTTTGACAACTTGGAAAAACCAGCTTCCAGCGCGCAAATATACGCGCGCGACGTGCGCTTGACATCGTCGTTTCTAGACATGTGGGTGGGTGTAAAAAGAAATAAATAATAGGGAAGGGTTCATGATGTTTTCAAGAGGTGGAAGGGTATAAACATAATTTTTGTTTCTATCTCAGGGTTCCTTATGTAAGTTAGATCTAAGTTTGGTAAGTGAATACCAAATTTTTGGAGATGAACTTTTTTTTTACTCGGCATATCTTTTAAAAGTTGACAAAACACAAGATTTGTCAAGTAAAATTTGGCAAACTCTTGGAGATGCTCAACAGTTTGCCAAATCGAGTTGTCATGTTTGATTTTTGGCAAAAACGTTAGAAATACTCCTCCAACAGTTTGACAAAAGACTTGACAATTTTTTGGCAACTTGGGAAAACCAGCCACCAACACGTAAATATTTGTGCGCAGTGCACGCTTGGCATAGTCGTTTCTATACAGGTGAGAGGGTGAAAAAAGAAAATAAACAACACAAAAAGGTTCCTGATGTAAGTTTTGAAAAGGTGGAAGAGCATAAACATAATTTTGTTTCTCTCTCGGAATTCCTTATATAAATAAGATCTGAATTTGGTAAACAAATTATTCTAAACTGTTCAAGATAGACTCTTTTTTACTTTTTAAAAAAAATTGGGAAAACAAAAAATTTAACAAATAAAATTTGTCAAACTCTTAAAAATCTTAATTAAAAACGCAATTTCAGCGTCTGAATCGCTTCGGCTTCGGCTTCATACGAGATTTCAGTTTCTTTTTTTGGGCCGTCTCAGTTATTCGTGCTAAACAGGCGAATGGGCTTGTAGTCTAATGGTAAGACGGTCCAGTGGGACGCTACCCACCAGGGTTCAAATCTTGATGCTCGCACCTTTTTTTGATTTATTCCGGGATTTTTGGGCGATATGCATTAAGTGCTAAGCGACGTTCCCGTCGACGACGAGGTGCCAGTAGTGACTTCGAGAATCTCCAGATCTGCCGGTGCTCAGTCCTTCGGAGGTGCTCAAAGGGGTAGGATTTGCGTACGTGTATTCATAGGGATGAGTGTGCGTGCGTCTCGTAAGCGTCTGCGTTGTACTGTGTAATTCTAAAAAAAATTATTCGTGCTAAACAGTGGCATTTTTTCGCGGATGGAAAGGAAAAAAACACCAAAGCAAAAAAGAAAAAACTGGATGTCAGAACAGCAGATGGAGGAGGAAGGACATGCACCGGTGGAGGTCAGAACAGCAGACGTCAGTGGATGGGATGGAGTAGGTTCTGCGCCCCGGTTCGTGCGTCCGGTACGGCGCGCAGCGGGAAAGAAGCCACGCTTTTCAGGGTGGCCCGTCCCGTGACACAGTGCGTCGTTGTGCTGACGGCCACTTCGACGTGCCGGAGGCCGGACCCGGCGGGATGGATTCATGGATCGGTCGCGCCGCGCCCACCGTCCAAATCCTGTCCTAGATGGCGAGATCTGTGTGTCGTGCGTCGTGCCTCCCAGCAACCCGCTCCCCAACGCCCAAACATGCCTCTCTCTACCGCCACACGCTAGAGAGCCTACGGACACAAGGAAGCCGAAGAATGGAGATTGGACGACAACAATTAGCTGAGGGCTAGTGCCGTAGTTGCGTGTCCGGGGCTGAAGAACTTGTGCAAAAACATTTCATGCGGACAAGCAGTTTGGAGCGTCGCTAGACCTGATCCGTATGACCTACTGTACCCCTCTACAGTTTGGTCCTCTTCTAGGACGGAAAAAAATAGGATTCATAAAATGAATGTCCTCTTTTCAGGACGGACAGGTAAGCGGGTAGGCTTGGTCGCCGAGGTTAGCGTACGTGACAGTGATGTGCCGAGCGGGCAGGTGGTGTGGTCCGGTCGGTACGTGAACCGATACGGCCGAGTAACTAGTCGACCGTCCTGCAATTCTGCAACGGCCATCACAGACAGTAGGCTCGTAGCGTAACCAGCTTATGAGGTCGTCCGCTCGTCCTTAAACTATCTGATTTTCGAGCTTGTTCTCTCTTTGTCTTTTGGCATGCTCAGACTTCAGACTATTCAAGCTGATCTCACGTTGTCGAATATAGTCGTTCTCAGGAACGTGACAAATACTCGTGTCTCGTGTTTTTCCGCCTCCTTTTTATTCCTCGTGTCTCGGTTCCTTCTGTACTCCACATTTCCACCGTCCGTCTGATGAACACGCACGGCGGCGACGACGGATCTGCTTCCTATGTGACTGGGCCATGGCCCATGTGAAGTAAACTGGGCCTAATGCCCTAATATCACTGGAGCTGAATTTCAGCCCGGCTCGTGTACACGGTGTACTTCTGTTTCCCGGTCGTCCGTCTCCACCAGGCGGCTGTTTCCCGGTTTCCCCTCCTTCGCTGCCAACGCAACCGCTGTGTACTTCTGCATTGGGCGGGGGCCTCTCTTCTACGTCTTGTACAACCTGGCGCGGTGGTGGTGAACCGGCGCTCGAAATTGAGTCATTCTTTGGCCCGTCCAACCTCGACGTTTACCCGGAACATGGTAGGTAGAGTGGATACCAAGCTATGTGGACATGTGGGTAAAGATGTCCATTCGGGCCGCCCGACCCAGCCCTGACACGGGCCTGGTGTGGCCTGTAAAACTTCGTGCCGGGCTAAGCTCAGCACTACACTCCATCGTGTCGTGTCGTGCTGTCACACCCAGTTTTCAAAGTAAAACCAGATAATAAATTTACATGTATCCAGAATCAAGTTTACACATGCAAACGTCATAGCGAAGTACTAAAACGCAATGTCATTATTACAGACCGAAAGTCATTTATTCTATCACACCAATCGAGTAGCTAAACAGCGGAAAAGTAACACAGGGACGTCCTCCACAGGCAGTCGACTGAGGAACGCACGCCTAGAACTCGTCGAAGTCCTCCGGATAGTCCTCAAACCGCCCCTGAGTAGCAGACCGGGTAGTGTAGATGCAAGATAAATAACAATAAGCATGAGCACATGTCGTACTCAACAAGGGAATACAACTAATACAACATGCAAGGCTTTATAGTGGATAGCCGATATGGTTAAAGCGGTAAGTACTTTTAGTTGGTCAAAGTTTTATTAAACATCTAATTACTAGCAAATGAAAGTATATACCAACTCAAATTAACATATGCAGCAAGAATAAGATGAAATGCACAAGTTTAGAGTCCATCTTTCATAATTTAATCATGTGAGGGTCAGGCCGCTCGTAACCGTGAGCACGGCTAATCGGTTAGTTTTACACTCTGCAGAGGTAGCACATCTTTACCCACAAGTCGCGTAAAAGTTCTAGGAACTTTAAACCCAACCATGCTGTGCAAAAGTAGGCACAATACCACACTACCTAGGTGTGGTTACATAGGAACGCTACGAGGCCTTTATAAAGATTCCCTAGTGCGGGCTGCTCGCTAGGTTTCATGACAACGCAATGCATAACCCTCTCTCGAGACTACGAAGCTACCACAGAGCAGATCAGCCTGAGGACCGGGCTATACACCAACTACCGGCACCCCTCGTCCTTATCAGGTAAAGCATACCACACACTAAAGTTTCTAATTAATTGACCAAGATAGAGCCATATGTCTTGTGGTTGCACTGTTGTCCTGGGTGGTTCTCCATGTTCCGATTAACATAAAGGTGGTCTTGTTTAATGATAGTAGAGCATAAGTAAATCAAATTAACTTTGTTGTTCATTAAAACCACCATAAACCCACGTTTAACGACTAAGCATGGTCTACCCAACAAAAGTAAAACACCTATGTTAACACAGCACAAGATAATGAAGTCTAGTCGAACCTTAATCATAGGGGACTCATCATATTCATGCAAGTAATAAGTAAACAACAATGTAATTAAAATGCATGTTGTAATGGGTAAAAGGGGCATGCAGCAAGGACTTGCCTTCCACGAACTCTGATTGCTGCTCAAAGTCTTAGAAATCTTCGGCTGCAACGTAATCCACGTATGGATCGTCTTCTACGCACCACATCATACACATACAAGCAAACGATAGAACAAAATAAGAAACAATCACCAAATAGTACTAACAGAACAAAACAGAGGCATAAAACTGTTCTACACTTCGATACGATCGCGTGGATATAAAGAACACTAAAAACGGAGTGAAAACGTGTTTTCTATGGCTAAAACAAGATACAGGGGCTTAACACTACGAGAAAACTAGACTTACAGGAGCCTAACAGCAAGAAACCGAGAGCTAAAACTTAACTAAACATATAAACCGAAGGGCTACAGCATAAAACTTGAAACTGGACCTCGGGCACTAAATCTACAAAGCCTAGGGTCTAAAACAGAAAGAAAAAGACATAATCGTAAGGATCTTCATACTGCGGGAGGGCCGGCTTGCAAAACTAAAGAACTAGAGGCTTTATGCAAAAGAGACGGGGACGCAGCTGGATTGACCGGGTTGACAGGTATTGACCTCGGTCAGATTGGATCTGAGCCGCTGGCTCACGATCCGACGACAGGGGACGACTGCGCGCGCGGGCGGCGGCGGTCTACGACGCCGAATGGCGAACGGCAGCGCGCGGCGGCGTACTCGCCGGCGTGAGGCGAAAACGAGCTGGGGTGCTTGATTCGGGACGGGGTTCGCACCAAAACGAAGCGTCCGACGAAACGGACTTAACAGGGGCAACAGAACCACCTTAGGGTCGACGACGACGACGTACGGCTCGGCGGGGCGGACGGCAACAGCGACGGAACTCCGATGAGCTCGAACGGGCGATGGAGAACTTGGGGACGCGAACAAGCAGCATCGACGGCTTCCTCTCGTCCTTGCGGTCCTCCGGGGCTGCTTCTCGGCGACAGAACGGCGGCGACGAGGCGGATCGACAGCGGCGGCGCTAGGGTTTACGGCGGCGCACGTGGAAGCTTGGGGCGGCTAGGGTTTTCGGGGAACGGGCGGCGGCTTATAAAGGCCAGGGGCTCACGCCTTGGCGTGCGGGCCAAGCCGAGGAGGGCGCACGCGCGGGACGCGAGGCCGGCACGGACTCGAGCTCGAGTCCGGCTCGGACACGGCGCGAGGAAGGGGATGACGGGCGGGGCCCGCCCGTCAGCGGCTGCGCACGGGGGAACGCGAAGTAGGCCGAGCTGGGCCGGCTGCTGGCTGGTCTGCGAAGTCGAGGGACGACAAGCGAGCGGGGCCGGAAACTTCGGGGGCTTCATTGGACTTTTGGCTGAAGGGCCGTTCGGCGAAGCTGGGCCGGCGGACCGCGGAGCTGGGGGGCGACGGAGAAACGGGCTGTGGTCTTCAAGGGGCTTCGATGGACTTTGCTAAACAGGCCGCGCAAAAGAATGAAGAAAGGGGAAAGGAGAAAAAAGAAAGGTTTTGGAATTTTTGAAAAGAGGTCAAACAATTGAATTCAAATTCAAATTTGAACTCAAGCAACCAAAAACAATGCACCAGCATGAATGCAACAATCAACTCCTATATTTTATTTATTTTATTAAAGAAAAAGAATTAAATGCCTAGACAATTAAATACAACCTTATAGTCATTAGGCATAGGCATTGTTGCTAACAAAATTTTATTAAATCCACAAACTGAATTTTTAGGGTGTTACACGTGCCCACCCACGGGCTGCGTTGACGGTCCAAGCCTGGGCCCGCGAGCCGTTTCGTGCCGGGCCAGCCCGTGAAGCACGAAGAGCTCTGTCGTGCACGTACCGCTCACCGCTCACGGCATCAGAGGAAGAGAGAGCCGGTGAGGAGAGGAGGGAGCCGCGCGCTAGGCGCCATCGTCGTCGCCCTGCTGTAGATCTGCGCAGGGAGGAGGTATGAAAGGGGAGTGGTGGCTTGCTTGTCACGGGGAGCCGCATCGGCGAATCGGCGTGTCCAACGTCGGAGAAGTGAGGGAGCGCCGGAGGCCGACGCCAGCGTCGGAGAAGAGGAGAAGGGAGGGAAGCCGCGAGGGAGGGAGGCGGCAGCTCGATGCGGTGGAGTGTCGCGGACATGTCGGAGTCAACGGTAGAGGTCTAGAGGAGAGGAGGTCGAGAGGGGGAACGACGCGTCGACACCGACCGTGGAGGAGAAGAAATGGGAGCGCTGGCGGCGGCTTGCGAGTCGCGAGGGAGAGGCAGGCAAGCCGTTGCGAGGCCGCACGGGAGAGAGGTAGGCAGGCGGCGGCGGTAGGGTGGAGCCGTGGAGGTAGAGCAGGGATAGGGTTAGAGTTTGATTTTTTTCCTCCTTTATATATGGGGACGGGGGTTAAGGTTGACGAGCCGGCCTGCTTATTTCGTGCGGGGCCACGCCGCCCAGCGTGCTGGGGTGGCAGCCCGCGCCCGACAAGGGGCACCAGGCTGGGCTAACCCGGACCCGATGCAGTACGGGCCGGGCCGGGCTTGGTCCGGGTCAAAAATGCGTGCTTTCATACAGGCCTTCAGGCTGCGGGCTAAATGAACATCTATACATGTGGGGATGCTCAAGCCGAAATGGAGCTGAATCGGGGATGCATAACCACGATTTGAATCGGCTACATGATATATAGCATTTGGCTTGGACGTTAGCCGAGAATTTGATCATATCGCATACTGCGTATTCACCCGTTATCCTTGTTTGGCCATTTCCTTGTTGGATGTCCGGTTGAACAGCCGAAAGTTTACAACCGCCAAGGATAGTACAAATAAACTTTTTAAAAAAAGTTTGGCTACAACAAGTAGATCCAAAATTGTGATCTCAAGTTTGTGTGGGAATCATCAGTGTTCAAGTTACTTGATCAAGAGAAAATATCGAACATGGCAGGCAAAATTGGTATACTGATTTTCGGTCAAAATTTTGGCCGAGATATTTTAAATTGTTGAAGGTCAAAAAAAGTGCCGACCGAAGTGATCGGTATGTACTGATATAACAATTTACCAATCTAAACAGGTAGGGCTGAAATTATCACCGGTTTTCAACGAAATTCAGCCGAATTCTAAACCCTGGTGGGAGTTGGTGCATTTTTTATGTTATTTTTTATTAAAAAGATTGTATTCTTAGCTAATTTGCAGGTTATTTTCTAGGCCGCCTATTGGACACGCTTTTGATCATCCTTCAAATAGAGAGCGACACACCAAGAACAAAATGGGTGTGTTGGAGATGACAACAATGGAGATTTTTGCCAAGCATGGGCGGTTCTCCTCTAATAGACGTAGCGCTTAGGTTGTCATTTGAGTTTGCCTATAATGTCTCTATTTTGTTGATTTTGAGAGTTTGTTTTAGTTAATTAGAGCTACAACTGTATTAATAAATGGTTGACACTGCACTTAAACTATTTTCTTTTTTTCTAAAAAAAAAGAAAAAGAAATGTGCCTATTCGAAACCCCACCGGCACCACATCCACTGTGTGCTTGATTTGCTAAACTGGACAGAGTCAATATCTCGATCGTCACTAGACCCTGAAAGACACCGAAAACAATTGATATACTCCGGTGGTTGATGTATTAAACTTGCTAGGTTGCAAGAAACAAAGGTATTTGTCCCAGAAAGGAGAGTCCGGTATATGTCCAGCTACCCAACAATGTTTAGCTCCAGGAGCAAGATAATGTCATGTTGTGGTTGTTCCTAAAACATAGCATATTTCGGTAGTTACAAGGGAAGATATACAAAATTTCGACGAATCCAAAGTTTGAGGAGGGATTTAAAAGGTTGGAACGAAGAAAGGTTCTGGAGCCCATCATCTATCAGCTGTTCAGCGCCGAACATGGTATGGGGGGCATACAACTCTTTCGTTCATCAGTCATCGCATAGCTGAGCTCCGTGATCCGGCTCCTTTTCTTTTCTGCGCACACGTGCTAGCACGTCGCCACCGGGAGTAGTCGGACAGGCTGATCAGATGGCCAAACAACGGCGTGTTCCGCATCTGATGCACGAACTGGACCGCGATCCAGAGACAGAGAGGTACTCCTACTGACATGTTGATTCCATTCCGTTTACTATCTCTGGCGTTCGCCACTTATTAGGCACTTACCTTTCATGCTTGCGCGTTCTCCAGCAGGGACTGGACCAAGCTTCCACGGGACCTTGCGGCGGAGATCGCCGGCCGGCTGCTCGGCATCGACTTGACGGAGTACATCCGCTTCCGCTCGGTGTGCAAGCCGTGGCGCCTGTCGACGGAGGACCCGCGCGGCCTGCACAGCCGCTTCAATCCCAGCAACTGGGTCGTCCTCATTAACTACCTAGATTGTTTCCGGCGCCGTAACCACGGCGACCGCAAGTACCGGCTGCTCAACGTCGCCACGGGCGCCTCCCTCACCCACGCTGAATTCCCGGAGCTCGCCGGGTACCACGCGGTGGGCTACACCGAGGGCTTACTTGTCCTGTGGAGCAAGACTAGCTCCGCCATCCGCCTCCTGAACCCGCTCACGCACGCGGTCACCGACCTCCCGGCCCTGGACTTCTCCATCTTAGGCGAGGCGGCGTCCACGGCAGTTCGGGACAGCGACTACCGCTTCAGGGGTTTCGGCGTCATCGATGGCGCCGGTGGTGGCGCCGGCGCCGCGCCCACCATGGTAATTTTCATGGATGGAGTGATCCCGATGATCGCCTGCATCCGGCCCGGGGAGCCGCGCTGGGCTCTCGTCGACACGAGCGAGCTCGACGGCGGCACGGCCACCGTCTCTTTCAGCTCGGCGCTTCCTCTCCGCGGGCGCTTCTACATGACGACGTCCACCGGGGACGTGCTGGCCGTGGAGCTCCACCCGGAGCCCCGGCTGGTGTACGTTATCAAGCAGACAACAACAGCCGCCGCCACGAGGACGAGGCCCACGACGACCACCGCGTCTCCGGCAACGAGGCCCTTGTTTCAGTTCTTTCTCGCCCCATCCAGCGACGACCACGCCGGAATGCTCATGGTGCGCGCCAGCAGAGACCGTCGACAGGTCGAGGTGTTAGAGGTGGACGTCGACGCCGGAAAGCTCGTTCCAACCAGCACCGTGGGAACTGACCGGGCGGTGTTCATCGGTTCAGCTCGGGCGCTGTCCATCTCCACCAGGCTGTTTCCTTCGATCGCTGCCAATGCTGTTTACTTCTGCATTGGAAATAGGTCGACGGAGCTTCTGTTCTACATCGTCCACCTCGATAGTGGACGGGGTGAGCCGGCGCAGGTGCCGTTCTCCGACCAGGGGCAGGCGGTAGGGCCTTTCGTAGACCCTTGCAACATCGACGTCGATCTGGCTTTCTGCGTAGATGGTGTGCTGTTCCTAGCAATGTAGACTGTATCGTATAGGATGAACACCATTAAGCTATCGTCTTTACACTTAGGCTGAGTCCAACAACACTAGGCAAAAGCATTTTTGTCTCGCATTCGCTACTGTGCATGCCCGCAAGGCTCTCCATCAGATGAGGCAACCAACAAGGCAAAGTGTCTTCGGAGGAGTGAGGGGATGCAAAATTGCATCGCCTCTCTCCTCGAAGGCATCCGCGTGCAGGGGAGAAGGAGAGGGCCAGCTGCGCGTGGGGAGAAGGAGGGAGGCGAGCGCGGGGGCAGCGGCGCGGGGCGAGGGCGGTGCGGAGGAGGGAGGCGAGCGCGGAGCACCGACGTTGTTGACGAGGATGCCCGCGGCGAGCCCCTCAACGACGGATCCCGCGCGACCGCGAGGCTTCCTCCCTCTTCTCCGGCGCGCTGGACGCTAGCAGAGGCTCGCTGGCGGTGCAGGGGCTCGCCGGCGGAGGAGAACTCGGGGCCCGAGGTGCAAGGGCTCGCCGGCGGAGGACTCGGGGCCGCCCCACTCCGAATCGAGCTCTACCCCGGATCCAACACGCCGGCAGAGGGGGCCTCGCCGGCTCGCCGTCGGCCCAAAGTAGCTGCTGCTGCTGCCATTGCAGAGAGCCGGCGCCGGAGCTCGAGCCCAATCCATGGCCGGCGAGGGGGCCGCGACTCGCGAATCCCCACGAAGTCCTCTGCGATCTCCTCCTTGGACAGCGCGACGGAGAACCCGCGCCTCTTGGCCTCCGCCGCCGGTGCGGTCGTGCGCTCTTCGAGCACCGCGCCGTCCGATCCCACGAGACGTGCCGGCGCGGCGGTTGCAGAGCGGCGGGTCTGGATGTTCCACGGCCGCTGTGCGGATGCGTGTCTGGGCGGTGGAGCTTCTCCTTGTCCGGGGACGAGGTGTCCGGGGCCGAGGACGGGGGCGACGAGGCGGGCCCGTTCTTGGAGCAGCGGAGCAGGCGGTGCGTGCCCCAGCTGACGGTCGGGAAGGAGAAGTCGTGGATGCGTGTGCGGGACGACGACGACTGCGGCCGCGGCACGTGGGCTGTGGAACTCGACGGGGGAGGAGCGAATTTCTTGCCGCGGTAGTGGTCGTTCTCGACGGCGGCCATGGAGACCATGGGCAGGGCGAGCGCGTGGGAGAGGGAGTTGGAGGGGACAGGGGAGGGATTTTGCATCCGTGCTGTTGGGGATTGGGTTTTTTTTGCGTGGGTGATGCAAATACTGTGGGCAATGCAAACTCCTGAATGCCACTCTCATTTTGGAATGAGATCCTCTGCAGTTAACTTCCCTGCAGCTGAGTCACTGACATGTGAGCCCCAACGACTCCGGGCCCACATGTCATCCACCCAACTGCAGAGCCTCAACTGCAGAGGATCCTGTTCCCTCATTTTGCCACACCTTGTTGGAGTCAGTCTTAGGCCATGTTTGGTTCCCATAAGTATGGTGATTTAAAGTCCAAAAAATGCAAAATAAGTCACTAGTGAAACCAAACAGCCTTGACTTAAATGGTCTGACTTATAAGTTGCATAAGTAGCTCCACCCCTACTTAAAGTGATTTATTTCCATTTTTCCTCTCTCCCACCCTGTGTGGAGCCCACTAACTTATAAGTCACTGCAACCAAACAGGACGAACTTAAATCCAACTGACTTATAAGTTAGATGACTTATAAGTCAGATGACTTACGGGAACCAAACCAGGGCCTTAGCTATAGCATTTGTAACCGATCCCCGTATGGACGAAGACTCGAAGAGAGCATCACAGTTCAGATATTAATGCCACAAGCACCAGGGATAATCGACGAACGGTGGGCCTCTGTTTCACTTTTGTTTGCAATGGGCCTTTGTTAGGCCCTGCCGGCCTGCCTAATCTACCAAGCAAGTCTCGAGGGGCTAGAAAAAAAAATCCCCTAAAAAAGCAAAAAAAAAATCTTCACATAAAAACCCTTTGTTGGCGAAATTCTCATAAAAGAACTTTCTTGGAGAACACGGCGGGTGCTTTGGAATGCAACTCTCCATCGCAGTAGCACATTGTCCACGTCGACCCGGCCACCAACGCTGGCTACGCGATCGAATTACCACGAGCTCCGCGAATGGACTTGCAGTCTAATCGTAGGACGGTCTAGTGGGACGCTACCCATCAGGGTTTAAATTCTGATGCTCGCACCTTTTTCTGGATTTATTCCGGGATTTTTCGGTGTTATCCATTAAGTGGTAAGCGACGTTCCCGTCGACGACGAGGCGCCAGTGGTGACTTCGAGAATCTCCAGATCTGCCGGTGTTCAGTCCTTCGAATGTGCTCATAAGGGTAGGGTTTGCGTACGTGTATTTATAAGGGTGAGTGTGCGTGCATACTGTGAGGGTCTGCGTTGTAGTGTGTAATTTAAAAAAAATTACCACGAGCTCCAACCAAGGTCAAGCCTCCAAGGCTCCAAGCCACCGGCGGCCTATCCGCGCCTTCTTCTGGCCGGCGGCCCACGCGGAGGACGCACGGCCGGCCACGACTCCACAGGAGGGCACGAGCTGCGCACTCTGCTGCGGCCGACGGCACCGAGCCGGCACGATCGCCACCTCAATTTATTTTGGACATTGGACAGCTTCCCCGCCACCCCGTCCGTGCCCAGCGCCAGCGGGCAAGAAAACGCCTTTTTTTGTTCGGCCGCTCCCAACTCCCGCCACGGACGGCGCTATCGGGCCGGCGGCTCGGTTTGACGGCGCCACGGACGCCACGTGGGGCGCTGAGGCCGCCCCGGCGGTGGCTACGGTGGAGGCCATCAGGCGATACGGTTCCCTTCCCAGGGTTCCTTGGATGATGTCGACTAACCGAGCGAGACAGCAATTCTTTCTTTTTTCAGTTTCTCCTCGATTCAATTTTTAATCCAACAAACTTCTGCATCGTCCGTGGAACGTGCGATCACATCTTCGGGGTGTCACTCGCGTGCCGGCAACCCCTGTTACGTTTCGGATAGGTAACGTACGTACGGTGTACTCGTGTACAGCTGACTACTTAGTCCTGTACTACGTTGGTTATTACCTGTCTCGATTGCTCATTTAAGTATGCATTTTTTTGGACACGTTGGCAGACACTGTTAGCTAGCCTAAGCAATTTCTTGGGCTTAATCTGAGCACAAATCATACAGCCTCGATCAGTTACGCAAAGAGTACCAAAATCAGCATCTCCCAGCTGGAACGAACGAACACGGTCACGACCCCAGTCCAATTGCTCGTTTAAAAAAACGATACGATCGAGCCTAAAAACAATGAACAGCCGTGCAGTGGACTTTGGTGCACGATTTGATTCGCCAGATTTAAAACTAGTGCTGCTGCTGTCATGCTGTGGCGCCTGTATGTGGCCCTGATGAGCCCAACCCACGCCATGGCGGCGATGTGAAGCATTCGAGCTGCTGCTTGCACCGCGGCACTGTACTGTACAACCTGTCGCAAGCGGAGGCCAAGCCACGTTCCTCTTCGAAACAAAACTCTGAACTGACGCGTGATACGCCTACAGAACGAACCATGCAGAAGCAGCTTCCAGCAGCAGATGGGCTGCTCTCACATAGTCACACGACACATCCTAGATTCTCTCCTTTGATCCTTCTCTCCAAAATGCAATCTTGTTGTTGCGTGCCGTGAGCCCGTGACACTGCTACATCATACTCCTTCCGTTCTAAAAAAACTGACGTTTAGGACAATGTTTGGGTCAAATATTAGGAATATAAATCATTAATAACTTTTAAATTGTTGAGTTTGCAAATATGAAAACTATATGAATAGATTTGTCTTGAAAAATACTTTCATAAAATTATACATACATCACTATTCGATAAATATTTTTATAATAACAAGAGGTCAAAGTTGTATTTTGGAGACCGTGTCGCTGTCCTGAACATCAGTTTTTTCAGAAGGGAGGGAGTACTACTGTGCCAGTTAATTCAGGTAGCATTATATTCTGACGCAGTTTCGATTAGCCAGCGGATCTGATACACTGAATTTTGCCGGCCGTATTGATTAGATGCAAGGAACGCGCACTCCCACCTAACAGGCAATGGATTCTGCTGTCGCGAAAGCGATTTGCGGGGCATTTTGAGCCACTAGACGTACGTGGGTGACGTCCTGCTGCTTTCAGTTTTCTTGGACCATCCGCCGATCAAACTCCCACCGGGCTGGCTGGGGCGGTGTCGGCCAGTAGAATTCCTCTTTCGGCGAGGGGCCTGGGCCTTCCCATGCCACGGTCAAGAAAGTTTTGGTTGAACGAACAAGCGCGAGACTTTGTACATTTCATCGACAAAGCAGCTAAGCAGATGACAAACTGTTCAGTGGATGGTGCTTGCTGTGCATTGTTGTGCCGGCTCTCATCCTGGTGTGGTTCTCAGATCCCAAATCCGTGGAACACATTGTACATTCAAACAGACACTTCAGGTACAATGAAAGAGGCAACCGGCCGTTTCCCTAGAATATTCAGGACCCAGAAAAGGTACACCACGTAAGGTGTTGGAGAAAAAAGAAGTTATAAACATGAAAAAGGCAGTAGAGTATTTTTGTCCAAAATTTTTTTGCGATGTTTTATAAATCAACATCGGCGACTTAATGGAGTTGTCGTGACCGTTTATCCATCCTGTCGTGCCTGGCTGTTCCATTTCCATCATCCATGGCGAGCCAGGGACCTTTAAATAGACACGTCATGACCAGCCAACAAGACCCCACCAATCTCTCTCTCTCTCTCTCTCTCTCTCTCTCTCTCTCTCTCTCTCGCTCCGGTTCTACTTTCCCAGATCCATATTCATCCCATAAAATTTGTTTACTGCAAAGCATCAGCATCAAATCTGATATCTTGGCAAAGACAAGGTAAGCTGATCTTGCCTTCCTCTGAATTTTCTGTTCCTCGAAAATCACCGTGAAAGAGTGAGGCCTTCCATTGCTTCTAGACTGATTGAACTAGTAAAAGAAACGCAAATATCAGAGTTATGCTACGTATCAGATGATGCACTGCTTCTGTACACGTACATGATTGTTAAATTTTAAGATAACCTCAACTTGGTATTACTCTTACCTTATTTGTCTTTCCAACGGAGGAACTGCCAAATTGCCCATAAATTTGGCCAGGTCGTACCCTCCCTTTGATGTTGGTTGGTCTGTCATAGGATAAACATTCTTCCTTTTCGTCCGTCCACTCCACTACTTGCTTGCATAAAAACTTGAATGCGTGGCAGTTGGTTTGCAGAGAGCAAGCAGAGTTCAAGCTTTAGATTTTGATCTGGATACTGCCATTTGTGCTAGTGGCTGAAGCCTGAAGAAGACGCTAAAAGTCCACCATAAAGGAGGAACCAAAAGGCAAAACTTCAATTCTTCATCCTTACTGAATTTGAGTTTCATTTCACAAGATCCTGCTACCCCTTGTGGGCTCTTGACATCTACTTGCTGATGCATCCTGCAATTGCATGGTTCTTGCAGACTTGAAGTATCCATGGGCTGTGGAGCATCAAAATGGAGGGATCCTGGTGTACGCCAGAGAAGAAGACTGTCTAGTGTCGGCGAGGTGGTTGTCTTCCTTCCGGGTCTCCGGGTACCAAGAAACATAGACTTCTCACAAACACTCGGTGATCACCTGGACAACAGCATAGTGGAGAGGCTGACAGCTCTTAGGGCAAGGATCGTGGCAATGGCGACACAGGAATCATCGACCGCCCTTAAGCCAAGGCGAAGGGCTGCGCAGCACGGTGAGTTGGGTCGTTGCAGCAACTGAAACCTGTCCAGCTTGTTCCTGCTGAATGTGAATACCAGAATTTTTGCTTTGATTGTAGTCTTTGCTTTTCAGGAGGGTCTAGCACTGCTAATCTCCTCCAGGCTTTGGAAGAGTACTTGCCAGCCCTGCTAGGACTGGTGAAAGAAGGTGATTACCTCATCCAATATTCCTAGAACTGTTGTTAAGTTAGCATGATTTATTGCAGTTCATTCATAAATATTGCAGGGAGTGAGCTGAGAAACAAAGTACAGTTTGTATGGGCTAACCAAGAAGATGTTGCAGAGGTAAGGACGAATGCCCATGAATATGCATACATGCAAATCCTTCTGAACATTTCAGAGTGGTGTGTTGCTGAGCTGCAGGAGACGTCCATGGCAGATCCTTGGTACGAAGTGCTGTCTGTGCTGCATTTGATGGCCATGGTGTGCTTCCTGCAGGCAAACAACCTCCTCCTTCCTAGGTCCTATGCTGACGGTCACGGACCAAGAGTCTCTGAAGGTTGGTATAGTTCAGTATACACATACACCTGAGACAACATCAGACCGCTGTTGACCTTCATGTTATGTTGTGCACTGTGATGGTAACAAAAACACATGTGGTCACGAGCAGAGAGCAGGCAGGCCACTGTTGATCTCTTCTTGAAGGCAGCTGGGTATTTGGACTGTGCAATTCATCATGTACTTACACAGATACCACGGGAAACAAGGTCTGATGCCAGAAGATCCAAAATTGTGAATATCACAAGCCAATATTTGCAATACATCTACTGAATATTTCATGTTTTAATTTCAGAAGAGAACTTCCAGTAGATCTAGCTGAGGGCAATCTTAAAGCACTTAGCTTGCAAGGTCTTAGTCAGGTACTGCATCAAAACTTTTTTGACATGTACTATTTTAGCAGATATTCCAAAACACCATAATGTTTATCCTTAATGCCGTGTCCCGTGTATGCTTTGGTTACATTTAAATCCGGCTACTCAGGGTTCAGCTGGAGTCATTAATCTTCTTAAAATTCTACAGGGAGTTGATATGCAACTTGGACTGGCAATCGATAACCCAAAGGCAACATTAGCAGTAAAAAGACGCTTAGCTTGCGAGATGATCAAATGCTGGAAACAGGTGTCTTTCTCATCCCTGATGTCAAGGCCCTATGGATGCATAAGTGATAAACCTATTCTTTCAAATCATAGTTTCCCTTTTTTGTGCATCAAGCAATTGCGAAACAAACTTCTTCACTGTGTCAACTATTTGTTCAACAGGTTAAGGATAGCATCCCAGAGCTTCCTTTGTCAGATGGATGGGGGGAAAAGCATGCTCTATTTGTAAAGTGGAAATATGTTGAAGCAAAAGTATGTAAACGAGCTAACTCTCTTTCTTTTTCCAATTATTTTGATTTCCAAATTACACAAAATTAATGATTAGCAACCTGTATAATGTTCTTAGCACCACAGCATAATTTCTTCACTATGAAATTATCTTCAACTTATCAGCTATGCAAATCTATATGATTTTGTTCTAATTTTTCCCTTGCCAGGCTGCTGCTTACTATTTCCATGGATTAATTCTTGATGAAGGAGAGACTGATAAAGCCCAAGAGATGAGCATAGCTGCTCTACAGGCATCAGCAGAATTTCTCAATGAGAGCAAAAGAGCTTCTGAGGCCTTCCATGCTGCTCCTCCAGCATCAAGGTCATTTAGCAGTTCCAAGTCTTTTCCTCCCTTTTTATGCTTGAGCATCTAAATTTGACTCTTAAATGCTCCAAGTCTACTATTGTTCCCTCCATATCAGTGAAATATTAATGTTTTCGGTTACCTGCTTACTTTGCAGAAGCCCAGTTCCTTTTGGAACAACCAAATATCTCTTGGACATGATCCCAAAAGACGTACAAAGCAAGGTCCAGAGCTACCAGGACCTGCACACACAACAAAGGTAAGAATTAGACTCAAAGAAAGAGACAAAGAAATAGCTCCCACCGTATATGCTAATCCCGTTTCTTTACGTAAATTCAGAGCATCGAACATAGGAGTCAGCAAGATCATCGCAACACCACCTCCTTTGCCAGATTTTCCATTGGCTCTAAGCCCTGAAGATTATGAGCTTCCCCAATCAGATATCTTGTGGAAGGGAGCTAACCATTGATAAAGCTTCTTCTGACAAGAACAGAACTCAAGCCCTGCTAAGACTAGTACTAACGAGGAAATTGCTCTTATTACCAGTAACCAATTCAAATGAATTTATTTTCCAGCAAGGGCCCAACTGTAACCTCAAGAACATTTAGTCGTAAGATCTTTACAAGGTAGATTTCATATTGCGTACTTCTGTGATATTCGTTTTTCAGTAAAAGAGGCTGGATAAAATTCCATAGCCTTACCAGTTTGATCTACATATGTACAAGACACAAACCTTAGAGTTTAATGGAGTCCCTTATAGTCCTTCAACTACAGGAGTTCTGAGTGTTTCAAAATTAAAGTTTAATCTGTAAAACCAGCAATTAATTTCACCTCTATTTTGTATCATTCAGTCTTACACAACATTACAGATTCAAGAATCCTTCAAATCTCAACTCATTAAAACAAGCTCAAGCGTAGTATTGGCTTGATGGCTTATTCATGGAAAATAAAAACAGTACAGCGGTACAATTTCAGTAAGACAGGTTACAGGGGCAATTCTTGAGGAAGCAAGTAACAAGACTCAAAGGGAAATCAATGTGATTTTCTTGAGAGTTCTGTACTTGGATTTACAACACCAAATTTACCAGGGTAACCCCAAAAAAAAAACGCCAAAAAGAGTTAGCTCTGGAGTGCTGATGAATACTTGAGCCACAAAGGTGATGGAGGAAAAATGAGCAGATTTGTAGCAGTTTTTCAACCCTCACTGTGACATGTGAATCACACATCGCAAGCACTTGCTTTCTAGCATCAGTTCGAGTGCACGGTTGATGTCGCCGAATGGTATATCATGCGTGACTAGGTCGTCAACTTGGATTTCCTGATAAGTGACGAGATATAATAATCAATACAGGATTATGCTTCGTAAATCATTTTTCAGCTAAAAAGCTCCAACCCATACACAGATAAAATGAAAGGGTAAATTATTTTTCTGGCATTCAATCCCACAGGTGTCACAGTAATGAATAGTTTTCTACTTTACTGGCATCAGTTGTGTACATAGTGAACATCCATTATCTCAATATGTATATTAAAGACATTTTCCCACACTTGCCTCCCCAGTCCCCACGGCATATCACACTGAAGAAGAGGTATATCACTATTTTTTCTCTTGTTTTTAAAACAGATGTTTCTACAGAAGTTTTAAGAAGTACCTTGTCTGCATACTTATTCACCAATGAAGGAAGATCAGATTTAGGTCTCCATCCTCCAAATAAAGATCCCTTCAGTGTTCTTCCAGATAGAAGAAATGCATAATGAGCAGAAACCTCTGGCTTTGCTTTTGGTACACCAAGAGTTACAGTTACTCCCCAACCCTGGCAAGTGGGAAATGCATATGAAAAGACAGAGACAGAATATGTGAACTGTGGGTGTATGCAAACAAATGTGAGAAGAGAAATATATGTGAACTGTGATATGTATGTAAAGATGTAAGAGAAATTACATCAGAGCATGATTGAAGTGCAGTGGAAACTACTCCTGTATCACCCACACATTCAAAAGAGTAATCTGCCCCTCCATCAGTCATCCTTTTGATTACCTGCAAGCATGAAAGAACATTCTACTTACATTGGATTTTTTTTAATTTTTTGCATAAGCTTCAGCCTTCATGGTAGATCCGGGAAGCACATCGTTTTAGAGACTGCATTTTAAAATTTTAGCTGTAGAAAATAGTGTGCTGCTTTTAAGTACAAATGATAGTGCCAGGAGGGAATATTTCTATGACAATTTATTTTGCCCTGATCATGTTTGTAGCTCATAGTCTGATTATAAGTTTATAACCGAGCAGCTTCTTCATGTAAGCAGTCAAGAAGAACGGCACAATCCCAAAGGTGAGTGATGAGCAGGTGCCCAATAGTGTGCTATAAAATACCTGCTGAACAGGCTCGCTCAATTCATTCGGGTTAATAAAATCTGTGATGCCAAAAGCTTTCCCTGTACCATGAATGAAATAAGTAACATGAGGAGGGCTCATAGGGGAAATGTATAACTTGACAGTGCAACATACCCTTTTCTTGCTTCTCAGGATTAGTATCAACTCCAATAATCTTGGACGCCCCCCGAAGCTTAGCACCTTGAGCAACCTAACTCAGCAGATATAGGTCTTGTAAGTACAGTTCTTGATGTGTGCTAATGAATTGTAATGGAAGCTTATGTAGCTACTCACAGAAAGTCCTACAGTTCCAAGACCGAATATAACTACACTTGAGCCCTCAGATACATCTGCAACATTCCAAGCTGCACCGAGTCCTAGAGAACAGAACAATGAACAAAGGTATGATCCGAATAAATATGTGCACCAATTCCTAGAACCAGAAAAATCAAACACTGCAAATCTCAGATAATCTGGAGTTCTGAACATCAGGAGTTACCTGCAGAGACACCACAGCTCAGCAGGCACACCCTGTCCATTGGCACTGTCGGGCCGACCTTCACAGCACACCCCGAATGAACAACCGTGTACTCGCTGAAGCTCGACACTGCACAGTAGTGGTACACTGGTTTCCCCTTGACAGAGAAGCGGGTCTTCTGATCGCTGTGCATGACGCCCTTCCTCTCCAGACCGAGTTTCTGGCACATGTTGCTCTTCCCCGAGACGCAGTGCTTGCAGCTCTGGCATTCCCCGATGAAGACGGTGAGCACGTGATCTCCCACTTGGAACTCGGTCACCCCTTGACCCACGCTCTCTACCACTCTAGAGATCAAAGGTGTTCAAATGTCAGTTCTACAAGCAATTCGCGAGGATCAGCAGTTTGAAGGGAGTTTATGGGGATCGGTGAGCGCACCCGGATGCCTCGTGGCCGAAGATTCTGGGGAACAGATCAGGTTGCGCCTGTCGTCATGGAATCAAAACAGAAAACAGATAATGAGATAATGCGATGCACATCCACAACCACAATCACATTCACGGAGATCATTTTGTCTCAGACTCTCAGCGGAGGAACGAAACCCAGGAGACCTGATGACATCTCAATCCACCCGTAGCAAACGCAACAGAAGAAACTGCTTCCGCGGTGCGTACCTTGGATTGCCATGCGCTGACGTCGCTGCGGCAGACGGAGGTGGAGACGACCTTGACGCGGATCTCCATGGCCCCCGGCGGGGCCACCTCCACCTCCTCCATCACCAGCGGCTGCCCCGGCCCCCATGCCACCGCCGCTGCGTGGAAGCCATCGAATTTTACGCCGCGCCACAAGGTATACAGAGCAAAGGGCCAAAGGCAGCTCTGGGTCGGCTCGTACCTCGGCAGGTGATGGACGCCGGAGGCGACGAAGATGCAGCGGCAGCGGCCATTCCGGCAGATCCTCGGCGTAGAGCGGCTCCTCTCCTGGCTGTGCGAGCCTGCGAGGTTGGTATGGTATGCACTAGTATGCAGAATTGCAGAGTGGAGAGGAGTCAAAGCACTCTCTTGCCGTTGCCGCTTGGGTTAGGTGGCAGAAGTGCCCCCACCTACCCCTTGTTGGCACCCGCCAACGCTGCAAAAAGATGAACTTGTGCTGAACTGTTGATTCAGAGGCACAGCACGCGAACAAAGACTGGCTAAAAAAGATTTCCCGAGAATGACGAGAGAGAGAAGCATTTCCATGTTTCAAAAAAAATCCAATATTTCGCTGCTCTATAGAGTATTCCCTCTGTTTTTAAATATACGAACGTTTATAGCAAGAACTAATTAGTTGGGTATAAACGTCATGTTTAAAAACATAATATAAAAACAAGACCTTCTTGACTTCAGTGATAATGGGGATGGATCGTTTCAGTTCCGTACTTCTGTGTATTACTCCCTCCGTTTCATATTACTTGTCGTTTTGGTTTTTCTAAATACATTTCTTTTTGTTATGTATTTATAAACATATGTGTATATCTAAGTGCATAGCAAGAGGAATACATCTAGAAAAGTCAAAACGACAAGTAATGTGAAACGGAGAGAGTACATCCTTTCTAGGTCCAAATGCCACAACCATAACTGCTTTGTAATAGGGCAGAAGTTATTTTTTTTTGGGTCCAGAGTTCAAATTGTTCAGTACAGGAGAAGAGCAGCATGGAACAAATTAATCAGGAGCTCAAGAACATTATCATCCTAACTTCAAAGAATGCCTTACAATCAAGTGGGGGAATTTTGACCAGGCTTTTTACAATTGTACTCCCTCCATCCCAGAAAGTGTCACTCGGGAACAAACACGCTTCCCGGGTGACACTCTTTCTGGGACGGAGGGAGTACATCCGTAGCAATGCCTTACATTGGTTATCTGCACTAATATGTAGCAGTTTTCCTACAATTATGATATAGAGCAATCAGGCTTAAAATCTGGACAGGTTAGCTGGTCAGGTTGACACCGGGAACGGGAATTCAGCGGACTCCTTTTCCCTTTCGGAAGCCCGTGGTCACCTCTTTTTCTTGGTTTCATTAGGTCTGATCATCTGCACAGGTGCAGCTGGAATGCGAGCCCACCACTCTCTGATTCGCCTGCGGAACTTCTCAGTGCTCTGTTTCCTTAGTGGCATCTCCCTCGTGTACAAGTCCAGGGCGAACATAAGTAGCAGATACCTAGAAGGTACGAAGACAAGGAATATTGCTGCTGCAGAAAGTATTGCTGCAACCACTTCGGTGGCCTGCGTGGGCAAAAGATAGACATTAGCATTTGCCAAACTGTATCTTGTTAAATAATTCTGCACAAATCATATGTAATGTTGCAAAGGCATAAATTCATGTTGGGCTCTGCTTCAGAACCAACATCAGAGAAGTTTTAAACAATAACTCATCACCAAGTTGTCTGAGCTTGTAAAACAAATATTGGGTAGGCATGTCAAGAGATTGTTTAAGGCAGGCCATATGGATGCGCAAGGAGCTTCTTAGCCTGTGTACCAAATGGACTAATACCCTGGTTCCTACCAAGATATTGGAAGCCAAATATGTCAAAAAGCAAAGCAAAGATCCAAAGACACACCTTAGGAACAGAGGCAAACAAGACAGATCTGAACTTCAGGAGAGCGATATTCACAGCCTGCAGAGAATCTTCTAACTTAGATATACCCTCTTGCAATATCAAGATTTGCTCAACAGCATTTTTACTTGGAGGAGGTTTTACTTCAAGCACTTCCAACAGTTTTTCGCCTCCAGTATACTTGCGCCAAAGAATGACAACAGCAAAAGTTAATAAAACAAAGGGCACAACATAACTGACAAGACCCCTGTGAAACCAAAAGGGATAAGTTCAATTAGTGTGTATAAGCATACTTCATGAGATATAACAGACACAATGAAATTACCTTTGAATAACATACAACATAAAAGCTAAGAATAGAAGTGATTTCAAAGGATCTTCCCACTGGCTGAGAGAGTAAACGATCTTGCCTACTTGAATGAAAGGGAAGAGTAACTCCTACAATATAGTGCAATCATCAGAATGCAAATCACCTTGCTACTGAAGTATAAATGTATAATCATTTGAGAAATATGATCGGCAATGTGAAAAAGCAAGGAATTCCACCAAAGAACTAATATGAAATATAAAAGTATTTCCTGCATCCAAATCAACATATTTTATAATTGAAACCTGGGCAACAGAGAATCTTACTTCCTTCCCATTGCATGTGCCCAGCCCAAAAGGCAAATATTAGGATGGCCCCCAATGTCCCAAATGGTAGGTCATTTTAGGATTTCTAGATTCATAACTTTTATCAAGTATCTAGACGTATATATCTAGGTGCATAGCAAATGCTATGAACCTAGAAATACCAAAACGACCTACAATTTGAAACGGAGGGAGTAGAAATTTAAAATAACTTATATAATACACACCTGCATGAGGGCAATATTTGCATCGATGCCTTCCACCTTTACTTGGTCTACTGTAGCACGTGCTGACTCTATTCTCTCAGAGTAACAAATTGACTCTTCCAGAGCAGCCTCTAGAGATTTTGTTACATCAAAGCAAACAGCACAAAAGCTTATTTCTTCAGTTTCATCTTTACACTTCAGCAGAAGAAACCCCATTCTAGAGAGAGCATACAAGGAAAATGGTACAGAATGGTTTTCTGGCATTTTATCGACTGCAGAATCAGTTGCTAAATGGCTCAATGAAGGGTCCAAGAGTTTGAAGTAGTTATTATACAGTGCTTCTAAGACCATGTCTCCTTTCGGAAGCTTTTCTGCTAAGCTAAAGGTAAGTGTTGTCTTGAAGTGGGAAGGAGCAATATGAAAAGCTTCTTTGACAGCAGAGTATCTCAAGATGCCCAGGATAGCTTTTGAGAGTGCTTCTGCTCTCTGAACATCCCCAAGATTGAACTTCCTGATAAATCTGTTCACCTGCAATACTTCACGGGTAATTGCTAACCAATAGTCTCTTCGTGAAGGACCTCCTAATTCAGGGAAATCGAAATAAATTGGATCTGTCCTGTAAAATAAGGTGCTGTTAGTTTTGAAGGCAACCCACCAAATGATAATGCAGCGAATCCAAGAAAAAGGGTATTCGAGAATGTTTCTCCCTTTCAATACTTACAAAGTGCTTGATTTGTACATCACAGCTTTATCAAAGAGGCGAACACCCAGTGGTCCAGTCAAATCACGCTTAATCACTTGATTTAAATCTGTTGCCAAGTCGTATTTAGCAATCTTATCACCATAACCCACTCTGATACTCTGAAAATAAAGAGCATGTGTTGTGAGGACCAATCTTCCTGCCAAAAAGAATGCAAATATTAATGTCTTTCCGGAGTGAAGCATGCCTGTCAATTGAGAAATTGTATAGCGATTAATCAATTCACCTGGCCATGCTGACATCCCAATATGCTGCAAAACGGGATGAATAGGCTTGTCTCCATCAATAGCTAATATACACTCTCCATCATCAAGATGAAAACTCGAAGCAAGTGGTGATTGCATGATACCTTTCACGGACCTCAGTTCCCTATAAATAACAACATAATGCTCTTAGCACAACTTATTGGATCAATTATAGCATCATGCACTATTGAAGATCCACAGCCCTAAATCTCCTCTTTTCCTCTATCAAAAATATCCTGAATTTAAGATCCAGTGCAACCATCAGAACCTAAACACAGTGCTACAACAAAGAAATGTACTTCGTTTGCAGCTCCAGGTGCATAGAGGGTTAACTAGGTGTGTTTAGCTTACTTGAAATCATCATTTCACTCGTGAGGATCTCAGATATTTATGCACACAGTACATGTATTAACAAAAGACAGGCAAGATAGATCTTGAAATTTCAACAATTTAAAAAGTTCTGTTAATTACCTGTCTAAACTCTTCAGATACTTGTCATAAACAAGAAAGTGCAATCGGCCTCCAGATGAACTTGTAAGTACATCAAACAGATTGTGGACAGTAACCAAGTCAGCTATTATTGGGCATGAAGGTGCTATTCTTGCAAAAGCATTTAGCCCGACTGTCTTCTTGTCATCAACCTAAAAATGAACATCATAGATTATTGTTTGTATTGCCACAGAATAAACAGTTGCGAGTATAGAAAAAGAAAGAAAGAAAGATGCAGATTAAAAAAAAAGATACTTGAACGGCCAAGTTTGTGGAATTTGCATAAAAAATTGATCCCTCATCCTCATCTTCAATCTCAAGGGAATCACGCACAATAGAACCCTGACCATCACAACAGTAAGAGAGAATAACAAAATTCATCAAGTAAACTAGAACACTGTGAAAGGCTGAAAGCTAACTAAGGAAAATGAAGACATAATCACGAAGTTATTTATTTCCTTTCAAAGGTATGAAAAAGGTGCCGGAAAATAGTTGCTAACAAAAGAATGGAGCCTTGAAGATTTCTCACATTTTTTACCGATGCATCCTCAGATCCTGGGGTTTCCCATGCAAGCATCATATCAAACATCAAGCGGCGGAGATTCTTATCAGCCAAATAGTCTGGACGTGTAGTAACTTCATGAAGAGCTTTGTGGCAGCAATACTCTAAAAGCTCTCTTGCATATGTATTGGGCTCATTACAGTTATGAGGGAAATCGGTCTCAAAGCTTTGCTGTAAGTTTTCAGTTGAAATAGCAATAATCCTGAAATTGTTAAAGTGGAAACTAAGCACTTCACTTCATAACTGAGCAATGTGACAGGGTCTGGAAAAGATCTTATCAACAACAACAACAGTATGGTCAAATGTGAACTTGAGGAGATATAGGATGATACGCTTTTTAAATACTAATGCAAATTACGACATCCCTCATAGCATATAATTTGGTTTATTAAAAGGTGGATTCACCTTTAGTTGATCTAGTTGTAGCCATTTTGTGTTGCTTGGTAACCGTTCACTATGCCCAAACCTGGTGAGATACGCCGTGTAGAAACTAAGTGTGAACTCTGGTAAAAGTATAGAACTTGAAGTGTGAAGTACACATGTCCAACAATAGATAGTCAGTCTTATTAGATTTCTGTCAGTACTAATGGTAAATAACTGGTGTGACTATGTTGTTCGCTCCATCAGTTTCACTAATTTCACAAGAAGAATAAACCTTGCCAGAGGATTAATATATATATCAAACTAAATACTCGGACGTGCAAACTAATAAGACTGACTATCTATTGTTGGGCACCACAGATCAAACTTCTACCCCCAACCCGTAGCGCAGTAGATTCGTGTGGAGCGAAGACGCGTACCTCGAGCAGCGGGAGACGACGGAGTTAGCGATGGAGGAGAGCTGCGGGATGCTCTCCTCGCCGCCCCCCTCCCCGTCGATGGCGGCGGTGGCGGTGGACGAGGAGAGGAAGGCGGCCGCCGCTGCCGCCCGGCGCTGGGCGAGGCGGGCGAAGAAGGTGCGGATGGGCTTCTCCCGCGCCCACGCCTCCACGATCCCCATGCCGGCCGGCCGCTCTCTGGTGACTCCGCCGGCCGGTCTGCCTCTGCCCCCCTTTGCTTGCTTGGACTGGAAACCTCGCGTTCGTGGCTTCGTTTACTCTCTCTGGCGCCCAAGAGGCAACTCGGCGTCTCCGGCTCCGCCTCCGCCGCGCCGTAACGGTACAGTGCACACACTTCGCGACTTCGCGTGCTTGCGGTCGGGACGCTTCGCTGATCCCCGCTCTCGGGAACCGGTCGGGCGCCGGCAGGTGAGGTCGACTCTTGGACGTCCCGTCGGATCGGATTTTCCGATGCTTCCACCGTGCACGCTATGGTCGTTTCGTGCGTGTTGTTGCGCCTTTTTTTTTAATCTCTACGTATATCTCTTGGTTGATCTGATGGGATCATATATATACTTCTTTACTATAAGGTTTCAATATACTTCTTGCGATGCTGTTTACTGGTGGAACTTTAAGAAATACGTGTATAAAGCGAAAAGAGCTTTAAGCAACACCATGTTTGCATATAAAAAATATTTACAGCTATTTCAAACTATGAAGCTATAAGACTTACTTTACTTATTAGTAATACATAATTTTGTGATACAAGATTGATGTCATTGTATTAGTATCAAAAATAATTTCTTATGAGTATACTTTTATATCACATAAATAAAATATTAATAGAGTAACTATTGGTTATGTAATTAATATAATTGAAATATGCTAATGTTTGACCGAGAATTGTTCTAAGAAATTGTAGATTGTACAAACAATTTTAGTATCATTAGACACATATTTGAAAGCACTATTTTACGTTCATGAACAATATAGGATAAAGAGATATTACCAATCAAAGTGTAGCATTGGAGATCATATCACATAAAAACGCACACATATTTTTTTTATTTAGGTACTGTTTTCATAAACAAAAATAATTCACTGGCTGAAACACATAATAATGGGAAAATACTAAAAAAACAAGGAAATAAGAAAAGTAAACTGAAAATAAGAAGAGGCCGAGCGTCCAACTTTCTTTCTTCCAGGCTTCCAGCCCACACGGCCCGCCACCGCCCAAAACTCTCCAACTGTAGCCATCGTCGTCGTCGTCAGTCAACTCGAACGCTAATCGGCTTCAAAAAAAAACTCGAACGCTAATTTTTCCACGCACCTCTCCGGCTCTCCCCCAGCCCAGACCAGAGCCACACTCCCCGTCTCCGCCTACAGCCTACTCCGTCGGTCCGTCCGGCGGCCACTCCTGTGCTGGGAGCCTGGGAGACACCTGTTCACCTGCGCCGCCTCCACCAACCGAATCCCAAACGGTGCACCGCATGGACCGAGACGGGAGCCGCGCTGCCGGCGGAGAAGGGCCTCCGGTGCCGGCAGCCGGGCCAACCCCTTCATCTCGCCCGCCGCCCTCACCCGGCATTGAGGCATTAGCCGCAGGTGATTCTGTTCTTTTTTGTTCCTGCCTCTTATGATTCTTATCCTTTTCACTACGACCTTTTTTTCAATGAAAGAATCAAATGCCCGGTGCATTGCGTCTCTCCTAGATTCATCATTCATAACTATAGTTAAATATAATATTTTTAGATAAAGGAATAGTTCAATATTCCGGTCTCTACATCACAGTGCGAAATATACAGACATTATTGCAAAACAGCTGTGTATGAACTGAAAAGGATTGGATAAAGTAAATATATATAGCAGTTTTCAATTACCTGGTCGGATGCAGTGCTACAATGACCTGATACCCGCACCAACACTAGACCTTCATATTCATTTAAGATAAAGGAACAACATCATCCCAGATGATGTTTCAGCCACGGTTATATTCCTTGATATTCTATTACGGATGTTGAAAAAAAGGTGTGAACCTGCAATCCTGCATAGAATATCTTTCATGGTTTTGATTTTTGGAGCGTGCTACATCATGCATTGCACTAATTCATGTTTTAAATACAGAGGCATTGGCTTTTGATGGAGAAAGCAATGAGGAGGTAAGAACTCGTATCTTGACTTTAGATGGATGTCTGATGTGTGGGCAGCCATCTTTAGAAATTATGGAGACAAAACTGAATTTGAAATTGCTTCATTTGCCTTTGCAGTCAGTTGATGTCAAAGTGCAGAAAGCTCTGGAGTGTCCATGTTTAGATGACTTGAAAAGAGGTCCTTGTGGAAGCCAATTTATTGATGCATTTTCATGCTATCTCAAGAGTGCCAAAGAAGAGAAGGTTGAATTTAGTAAATTTCAGAAACCTCTGACTTACACAGGGTGAAAATCGTAGATGAAATCCGTGTGATTCGGCATTTTTAATCAGCTGCTTGTTTATCCAACATGTTTTTGCGCTTTCTGTCTGTTGGTATATCATATCCTGTGTGTTTTATGTGGTCATATCTCCATTGCTAATAACAACTGGTTGATACATTGTTCATTCTGTCTATACTTGTCAAAAGGATTGGTTGTTTAAGTTCTGACATCCTAGTTACTGTTGGTTGACGTTAGAATAAGAAAATGTCTTTGAATCTAATTCTCTTATGTGAATGATTACTCGATTAGTAATCTTGATTTAACTTTCCTGGAAAAGGGGAGCTTGTTGTATCTTTACTTGTACCATCTACAGAACTTGTATAATTTTATTACCAGGTGTCCAAGTTTACTTTCTTATCCAAATTTGTAGATGGCTATCCCCTTCTTGTAGTAGCTGTTCATCTGTGCTGAATTTCTCCTGAATAAAAACAACTTGTTTGGTCTTGCTCTGCAGGGTTCAGACTGTGTCGACCCCTTCATTGCCTTGCAGAACTGCATCGGAGAAAACAAAGAGGCATTCATCAAGGAGATTCTAGGAGAAGAGGAAAACGATGAGGAAGCTGAGAAGTCTAACCTCAAAGTTCTGCCTCCAGCATGGTCCAGAGAACCAAAATCAAAGACACGAGGTCCTTCGAAATAAGCAGGGTAATCAGCAAAGTAATATTCTCATAGTCGGAGATATTTTTCGTGCCCATGTTTCTGCAGAAGTTACCTAATTTGGTCGGTTTCAGGAACCAGAGCAAGTGATCACATATCATACATGGAAGAAAACAGGAGCAGATGTGGCCTAAGCATTACACGGATCAAATATAACGGCGTATTGTATTACTATTGGAATCAGTATCTGACAATCTTGTATTATGCTGATGGATTGTATCATCTGATGGAAATGTTTCTCCTTGAGATTAACGGGCCTATGATTGAACAAGCAGAATCCTTCCGCTGTGGTTTTGTCACACCTACGATACATGTTGCATTTACCGATTGTCGTGACATTAACGATACATGATGTTACGTACTCCCTCCGTTCTTAAATATACAACGTTTAGATAAGAAAACTAGTTCAAAATAAACTAGTTTTCTTGTCCTAAACGTCATATATTTAAGACGGAAGGAGTACATGATACATGAGCTAACTACCATCATGTAAATCTGCAACTGTTGGATGGATCAGACTATCGGATTAATCCAAGTAGTGAAGAAATAAATATGTGGCAGTCAATCAAAGCTGGATGTCGGATTTGGATCCAAATTGGGCCTCAGGCCCAGGCCCACCCAGTCCCCATAGAGTCGCTACGCGAGTCAGACTCTCAGACGGTCAGAGTCAACACACCCTCGTTCCCCTTCTCTATCCTCACACGGACAGCCGAAACGGGAGGGTCCGGAGGCGCCCGCGCGACTAATCTCGAAGCTTCCGCTCGGAGCCAGGGTTAGGGTTTCGCCCCCGCCGGTCGTCTGCCCCAGGCCCCAGCCATGTCCGGGCGCGAGGTCCGCGAGTACACCAATCTCAGCGACCCCAAAGGTGTGCGCCTCCTTTCGCTCCCATCGATTCTTGAGTTATATTAACCCACCCCTGTTTTTGTCCCTTTGGATTTTCGCATGGAATTCCTGAGTGAGGTGTTCGGTCCTGTGTGCATGTTCAGATAGGAAATTTGGGAAGGGGAAGGACAAGATCGACGATGAGGACATCACCTTCCAGCGCATGGTTGCAAAGGTTCGACCGAATCGTCTTGCAACCGCTGCCGCGGCATTACTCGTTTTGCTGTGCTGTATGTTAGTTTTAGGATTTTCTGGCCTAAATGTAGACATGTTAAACTGTTGCATCATTTTAGTTAGGCGTTAGTTTCCTGCTTCTGTTGATGAAAAGTGTGGCAGTGGTGCTCTCTTGGCAGGTTTGCTTTAGAGGTACAGGCAATTCTTGATGTTGGCTGCTGATTAGTACTAAGTTATGCAAATTTTACAGTGAACGTGTCAATTTCGTGTATTGTTTGTTATGTATTGGTGTTGACTTGATTACTTACATGGATTGGTGGAGAAGTAGATAAGGCTGGACGTGAGAACACTACCCTTTCAACTTGCTTTTACTGAGCCAAGCTTGTCTGAAAACTCTACCAAGGGCTATAGTCGTCGTGATCCTCCTATTCAATTACTTCAACCATTTCCTATCTCATATTACTTCCAGGGCATACGATAGTTTGATTATCTGTGGACTATTTCTTTCTCATTCAATGCCCTTTTTCAATCGTCTCGAAGATAGAAATTTTGCATTTTTTTTCTATGGGGTCACAACCAAGGTCGTGGTAGATCCACGGATTTCATTGAATTTATTTTTCTTGCACTATAGAAGGGGAGCCTTGGCCCAGTGGTAAAGCTGTTGTGTTGTGACCATGAGGTCACGGATTAGAGTCCTGGTACCAGCCTCTTGCAGAAATGCAGGGAAAGGCTGCGTACAAAAAAAACCTAAGTGGTCTGACCCTTGCCCAGATCCTGCGCAAGCGGGAGCTATGCGCACTGGTCTACCCTTTTATTATAGAAATAAAGAAATAAACATTTGAATACAGCATTATTCCATTATTCCTACTTCAAAACTTCTTTTTTAAGGGAACAATAACCCCTCTTTCTCATTTGCTCTCTATTAGAGGTTGTCTTAGGTTCAGGTGGTGCATATTCTATTCTCAGACCAATGCTAATGTGTTAGTAAAGTAACAATGTAGTATTTCAATCATTTGTTGGTCATGTGTACATGAACATACCTTGCTTTTTCTTGAAAGCCTGATCCAATCAATCACTACGCACTTCCAGTAGGTGTCAATGTACAATGTTCTTATAACATGCCCTGACAGGGATTTTTGGCTCTCTACTTGGCGGTTGATGCCAACAGATGCAAGAAGTTGCTGGTGAGAGGGGAGGCTACCTTCATGGACGAGGAGGTATTTCATGCTTCTTTTATAGGAAGGCTCATGTAGACTTCACCGTTTAACCTTGTTGCCTATACCTTTGTGTTCTTCAGCATTGGATAGCGATGATTTGCTGTACCTGAAAGAGCAAATGGAAGCTGAGGAAGATGCGGAGCGTCTACTCCGTCGTACGGAGAAGCGGGCATTTGCTGCGTTTAAGATATCCTTATTGAATACCATTACCTTGTTTTTCCTGTTATACACTTCAGAATATAATATGGTTCAATTAATCTTTCTTAGCATGAAATTTTCAATTCTGATTCATTTGGTTGGATTAGTGGAAAGCAAATAACATGATGTAATGTTCCTCTCTTTCCTTTCCTTAACTCTGACATTACAAAGCCGCAATCTTAGCTGACTCTACACCTGCTGTCCCAGTGGCTCTTCGTGTTGAACCTAAGCCTAAAAGCGATATAAGGTAAATTGCCCTCAAGATAGCCTCCACTTCCATGTACAATACCTTTTTGTTCTTACGATCGGGTGCTTGCTTTCTGGGCAGGCAACAGGATCTCTTGAAGCACATTGTTGGGATCAAACCAAAACGGCCAAAAGTTAGCAGCCCTTCACAGCCAGCAGCAGATAGCAATAATTCTAATCAATGTGAAGAAGATTCTGTCAGCAAGTTCTCTTCATCACAGAATCAATTGGAACCACCTTTGGGTGAGAAGGGATCATCTCATGGGACTGTCAATGCTGAGCATACAGCACCAAGACCAGATGAGCCATCGGAGGCTAAGCAACACAAAGCAGCTGGAAGCTTGCTTGGTTTAGCTTACGAGAGTTCTGATGAAGAATAATCTCATTTAGGATGTGTAAAATTCCCAACTGTGGGAACTGAACTCTTTCCTGTGAGATTTCTGCATTCCAAACAAGTCGTAGAAGGAATCTCAAAAGGCCGCATGTAGATTGTATATTAGGTTTTTTGTACTGTTAATGGGCTATGTTTTGCACCAGGATTCAAAAGATGCATTAATGTTACTGCTATCCATACGTTCTTTGCATTTTTAGTCCCTTACTACCGCAGAAATGATTGCTAAAGTCCTCTTACAAAAAAAAGGTGAACGCATTTCGATCCATCATGTGCAAGGAAAATTCTTAAGTATTCCGTGCGTTACTTTCACGAAGGCAATTTGGAATGTTTGCAGGCGATAGCAACCAGTACGTAATCCGAGTAGAATAACTGTATCTCAAGATGGCACAAAACTCAGCTACAGAGTAAAAAAATGGCAGTCCAGGCGTTCGAGCATGACAAATATAAGTATGGCCAGCATTTGGATACAATGCGAACTATGCAATACTAAACCATTGTGTGCCATAAAAAAACTTTACAAATTACTCCGGTATCACAAAAGCTAAAGGGAGATAAGGTTATTAATTCTGTAGCCTTCAGAAACACTACAATTTGGTCCAGGCTTAGAAATTGATGAAGCCAAGAGAGGGGGGTGTCCATGCGTGTTAGATTGCAGCTGAAACGACAGAGATTTACAGCTTTTTCCAGAAGCTCCTGAAGCTATCAGCAAAAGATTTCAAACTGCCAAAAAGACCAGTGCTCGTCGATTCCTCAGGCTCGTGGTTTGGGTTGTGCTCTCTGCATAACACCGAATAAATACAAGTTACCATGGCATCCAACATCAGTACTTCAAAGCAACAGGTTGTATCAAACAAAGTGAGGCTGCTCTGCAAAGCTTCCTGCTGCTATGCATTGAACAATAGGTAATAGTGAAAACTATGATCTCTGTCACAATAGGAATAGAAAATGAACTATGTCCTGTCCTAACAATGATTCAATGAATGGCAAGGATGTTTTTAACTACCCTAGAGACCAGAGCAGCTCAACAAACAATTCCCAAAGGTTTTTAAAGCTATCCCAAATCCCAAACCTAGTTCCTGGTCACTAGCCAGGCCGCTCCAAAAACATTTCAGGCAGTGCCTGATCCATCCAGAAACCAGTCTGGGTCAAATCAGTCAGAAAACAACTGGTTCTTAAGCCTTTCTGGTAAAAACAAGTCACAAGGTTCTTGATGTTACATAAATAAACTGTTATCTCAAATCATAATAACTTGAAATAAATTGTGGAGTCAGTCATTGCCATAAATCTATGAAATCCAGGAATTTTAAAATCAGCAGCTAGTTAACAACAATTCTACCAATGTCCAAGGGAAGATTCATCTTCCATAGTCTGAATTAGCTATCCAAGGGAAGATTCATCTTCCATAGTCTGAATTAGCTATTAAAGGGAAGATTCATATTCCATAGTCCTCTTGCTAAGTCCCAGTAGTTGATCATACCAAAAGAACTAAAATATACAGGGCTAGCAAGTTATATATACTAAAGCCTAGCAAACCACTTGTTGTCTTGTTGACACGTTGGTTTAATTGACATTAACAAAAGGAATATTCCATGTAATAGCCTAAGAGGGTAATACCTGTTATGTATGTTTGACTTGATCACCTTGTCACTTCCACTTTGATCTGACATACTTGATTCACTTGCATTCAGGGTTTTTTCTGTATTCTCCAGAGCTAAGTTGCTAGCTTCTGCTTCCCTTTGCTGGTTTCCAGGGTCCAATTTGGCCTCCACTCCCAAAGATACAGAAGATTTGTGCTGCACATTCATAATTATTTTGAGGAAATGTGAATAAAAATCTTTGTTAAACACAAATTAATGATCTCCAGAAGATATTTTGACTTCATACCGTTATGACCTTCATGCTATCACTTTCTGTTTGATCAGATACAGTTGGGTCATCTGCAGTCTTCAAGGTTTCTGAAGTGTTCAAACAATGCTTAGCAGCTTCTGTTTCAACATTGTGATGAGAAGAGCCCACCTGTATCCATGTTTCAGTCTGCATAGCAGCATAACATTACCATTTAAGAAATAAGGCTCTTGGCAACAGGTGAACAAAACTAGACATATACACTACTGAACCATATGTCAATTGTCCAATAGAAAGTTTAACAAATGCCAAATGAGATAGTGAACAGTATGTTTTGAATATAAAGACAATAGAGAAGGGTGTACCTTTTCCACTAGTCCAGTACTTGTAGCAGCATCTTTCTGGGATATTAGCATATCATCTGCATCCTGAATCTCCTTACTGCTTTTGAGGCTGTCACAGTTGTATGAACTCTTTACAGTGTCATCCTTAGGTAATGAGTGCTCAGCGAATTCAGGTGTTCCTTTAAGTTGAGCCACCATGGCTTCATCCTTAGGCCCAGAGTGCTCAGCGAATTCAGGTGTTCTTTGAAGTGGAGCTGCCTTAGCATTACCCAGTGGTAATTTTGTATGATTATACTCCAATTCCTGAAGTATTTCGCGCACCGTGTAGTGGCCACCTCCAACTTGCTGACGGACATGTTTTATACTTGGAAACTTACCATCATTTGAAGACCTAAATCTGCACTAAACAGAACAACGAAGGCACATGCGGTTTAAGAGTCATGGGGCATAACTGAACCAAAACAAAGTTATCTTGTAACCTCTAGACATGGTTCCCACCTATTTATCAGATTCCTACAAATCCACATGACCTCTGCTACATTTCCCAAATTAATTTCTAATTACACTTTCCAACCAATGAAACAATACAGAAATGTCAATCCTTAATGCACAACTAGCCAAAGTGTCCATTAACCAGCTTAAAACAAGTTAAAATCAGGAAATGCTAGTGAGCCGAAAGCTATACACTTGCTACTTTTGGACTAAAAGATAGGCTAAAACCAGAAACCAGGGTGAGAAATAGTCACCTACTTGTCAACGTATTCCACTATCCTGATCCTCCTCTCCTGCTTGGAAATCCTCTTCTGAACCTTCGGTGGCGGCTCCTGCGCAGACAGCGGCGCCACATGCGCCTTCCCCCGGGAGGTCCGGTAGCACGACCGTGTGATCGCGCTAGAGACACCCGCTACCACTGAGGGGGGGAAGGAGAAAATAAAAACTCAGGCAAGTAATCACATCATAGCAGCGGCGCTAAAACCTCAGAGCTTCGATTGAACACGGGAGGCGCAATCCACTCACCCTTCTTGGAGGCGGCGGAGGACGAGAGACGCGCGGACGCCTGCATCGGGAGACAAGTGGCGGATCGCGCACCAGAGCACGGCGGGGGGCCGGGGGCACCTAGGGTTTTACGGCGAAGGCGAGGCCGATGGGGACGGACGGCCGCCAGCCATGGCGGCGGTGGCTGGGGGATGTTGACTGTTAAGGCCCTGGCTGGACCCTGGTCCAACCTCGAATGTATGCTCGGCCCATCCAGTCAACACTTTGGAACCCAACCCAACGGCCTAAACCCAAACTAAAAAGTGGTGTTTTGGAGTTGGTACGGGAACTGTAGAACGGGAAATGATAATGCGTTATGAAAATGATTGTACTCCGTATTCCTAAAAATTAAGATCATTATATCTTTCATTCTCCTTTTTTGATTTTTAGGAGACTAACCTTAACCTATGTTTGGTAATAGTAATACAGGTTATAAAGATAAAAGGGGTGATTGACTAAAATCTTAAATGCATATAATGTGTGTACAACCTCTATATTCTCATAAGGGTGATATAGTAATTTACAAGGCATATCTTATTCCCCACCCAAAACCAAGCTCAGGTGAGAATGTGAAATAGGAAGCATATATCCCAGTCCCAATCATGGATCCTTTCACCGTGTCACATAATCTAAGAAGGAGAAATTTTGGTCCTGCTAATCATTAGCCATTTCCAACCATCACAAGTTCACAACCCATTTGCCAAATGTCTCATAAAAGCTTCGCTTATTCGTCTAAAAATAGTTGTCACTATTTTCATCTCAAGAGAAATTGCATATTTTATTTCCATCCATCATGACCCATTTGCCAAACGTTACCTACAAAGTTTTTGCCATTTTTTCTCTAAAAAAAAAGGAGATTTCACTTTTTTAGTCTCAAACAATTTTTGCCATTATCTTCATCTCAAGAGAAATTTTATTTTGCAAAGAATAAGGATGTATCACTAATGGATTCATCAAACTTGTAAATAACGCGTCGATAAGAAGTTCAAATACTATATTATTAGTGTTTGAACACTATGGACAAAAAATAAAGGAGTTGCCATTATTTTAGTCCGAAACAATATTTGTCATTACCAGAAATTTTATTTTCATTTTGTTATAATAATGTACTACTTGCAGTTAAAACAATATATTAGTTTTGAACAAAATCCACTAAAAAATGCTTTCATTGAGAGTCGAACTCAAGACCTCCCGCTTACTAAACGGGTGCTCTAACCAACTGAGCTACGAAAGCATGTTTTGGTTAAATTTTTGACAAAATCATTGTATTCTTTACTATTCCATCCTCTGTCACAATTGACAATACATTCGGCTGGTTATTTACGAACCAATTTCTGAAGTTATTTCAGGAACAGCACCTCGTAGAAATCTCAACCTGGAGAAACAGGCCGAGTGATAAACTGACAAACCAACTGGAGAGAGGAGAGTTTCCTGTAGAAGAGGACAGTTATTTGATGAAATGACATTTCCTTTCTTGTAAAGTAGAAATTGATTTGATGAAAATGGGATTACGAATCTCAGGATGCCTATTCCACTATGCATAGTCTTCAGTCAATCAGCGAACCGTGCACAGGAGAGTTAGGGAAGGCTTGGAGCCATTAGCAGAGTATACATTGCCAATGTCACACCATGATCACATATGAACAATGTATAGTTCATAAAGAAACACGAACACATTTGCGAAGCAGCAATCCATCTTGCCACTACCAACACCTAGATAGAACAACAATCACCATGCTGCAACGACGCAGCAACATGCCTGATCTAACAATTCTCATCCACTACGAAGCTGCCGAGACGACGCGAACGCCGGACCGGCCGCTCGCCACGCTACTGCTGCCACGATGCGCGCTGCGTCCACGATGCAATGTGTTACCATTGCCGGAGCCGGAGCCGGCGCGCGACCGACCGCTGGGCTCGGGCTGTGACGACCTCTGCTTGCTCTGCCGGGGCCTGTTCATCGGGCTGCAGCGGGCTCCGTGGCTGCCGGACTGCTCGACAACCTCGTCGCCGGTGCTCCACGTCCGGTCCGTGGACTCCACCGAGGTTGGCTCCCAGGACGGCGTCCACGGGTGACCGGTGACGCTGTTGCTCCCGGCCGACTCCTGAGGCTCGGTCTCCGCGCGGAAGTCCCGCGCCGTCGGCTGGGCGTGCTTGCGCGCGGCGCCCGGCTCGACGCCGCCGTCGCTGCCAAGCGGCGCGTTGACGGAGCCCTTGTCGTCGGCGGAGAGACCGGGCTCGTACTCGTGGGTGCGGTTCTCCGACGAGGAGGAGTTGAGGTCGGCCACGGCCTCGACGATGGAGCACGCCTTGGCGACGCATGCCGGGAGCGAGAAGGACGGCGTCGCGGGCGTGGCGGGGATGGTGGTTACGGAGGTGGACTGCTGGTGGTAGTTCTGGATGTCCTCGAGGAGCTGGGTGGTGTAGGAGCCGGGGTTCTGGTCGAAGTCGCGCGATGACCGCCGCGACCTGCTGCCGTGATGCCCCGCGGGCCTCTGGCTCAAGCTGTCGGCCACGATGCTCGCCGTGCGCGTCGCAGTCGTCTTCGACGAGGGCGCTCTCGTCTCTGACGCGGCAACGGTGGCGTCCTCCACGATCTCCGGCTTCTCCATCCCGGAACGGCAGCTTGGTGCGACCGTCGGCTCCTTGCAGCGCTCAGTGGCCTTCTTCTTGGGTGTGGCGGCGACGGCGTTCTCAATGGATTTCTGGAATCATGGCAAAATTTTGAGCGAATGGTACGACAGGAATTGCAGGAAATGGAGAAAAATGAACTTTATTCGATCACGTCTTTACCTTCTGCGGCCTGGCACTGTGGTTGCTGTTGTTACGGAGCGAGTTCTCGTCGAGCTCGGCCATGGGGTTGCGCCTGTAGGGGGACTGCTCGGCCTTCCTGGACGAGCTCCGGCTCAGCGCTGGAGTCGGCCCTGTCGCCGTTCCGCAGCCAACATTCTCGTTCGCCACCCCCATCCTCGCGGGAGAGCTCGATCTCGGAGACGCGCACCTCTTCCCTGACGCCGCCGCGGGCGACGGCGCGCGCCCCTTCTCCCTCGCGGGCACGGACACCATCTTCCCCGGCTGCTGCTGCTGCCTGGCGCGCTCTCCACCGCCAGAGCCCGCCGTCGCCACGGACGCCGCAGCGCCATCCGTGCGCCGCCCCGGCGACCGGCTCGCCCTCCGGCTCCCGCTCCCGCCTCCGCCGCTGCTCCTCTCCCTGCTCCCCGACCGCTTCCGCTGCGGCGAGCCCCGGTGCGGCGACGGCCTGGACACCGCCCCCGCCGCAGCACCCTGCCTCTCCCAGTCCTCGTCCGCGGCCGCGCCCCCGCCGGACCTCGCGTCCTGATCGAAGTCGTAGCTGCGCTTGGAGGACCCCGAGCGCCTCCTGCGGTGGCCGCCGCCGGCCTCGCTCGACGCCGCCGCCCTCCCGGTCCCCGATGAGCTCCTGCTCAGCCGCCCGCACTGGATCAGGATCGCGTCCACCTCCTCCTTGGTGCAGCTCGACGTGCGCACCGGCGCCGACGGAACCATCACGACGGGCAGCGGCTTCTCGGCCGCCGCTGTGGGCTCCTGCGAGCCCGGCCGCTTCTTCTTCTCCTCCCCCGCACCCGCCGCCGCAGCATCCTTGGCCCTCACGACGAACACCGCAGGAGCAGCAGCACCTTTGCCGGCCGCTGCGTTCTCCACCGCCGCCTTGGCCGCCTTCTTGGGCTGCTGCTGCGCCGTCTTCTTGACCTTGTCATCGGCGACCGACACGGTGATCTTGTCGGGCTTCTTGGCGCCACCAGCCGGCGTGGCCGGTGGCTTCTTCTTGCTGAAGCAGAGGCCCATGGCTGGTGGTGCTGTTGAGAGGAACGCGAGCTGAAGTTGCTGAGGCCTGAGGGAGTGGGGAAGTGAGGTGAGGGTGAAGTGAAGCGAAGGAAAAGAGTGTGACGTGGTGGTATTTAAGCAGCGCGTGGGGGGACGCGATTAGCGAATAGATTACGTGATAATGACATAATGTGTGTTGTGCTTTGTGTTTGTACTCCGTACCGTGCGCCCGATGAGCAAAAGCTGATGCACGACGGGGGATTTGAAATTCCCTTCTCTGTTCTCTCTATCACGGATCGCATCGAGGCTCGTGCGCGCACGCACGCACGTGGGGAGGCGTGAGGGGCGTTGCCTGGACACGGGGATGTGGACCGACGGGTGCTACCCTGAAGGAGTGGACCAGACGGTCTACGAGGAACGGGTCCATGGGGCTCGGCTGGCGGCTCGGTGGGGACGCTATCCGTTACAAGTTCGCGGGGCCTGCCGCCCTGCATGGATCTTGATTCTTGATTATTAGTATCTTCTCATCATCATCTCGTCTTCAAAATGCTCCTGTGGTTGTACCAGCACAAGCAGCATCATCAGAGGCGCGTGTTCTACTGCCAGGTGATAACTTCATTTGGCAGGTACTACCACTGTACTGTGCTGATCTCTTAACGGAAATGCACGACTTGAGAGCAAAGCTTTGCAACGGGGAGATCATCGTTTTTCCAGGTCACAACTACCTGAGCTAATTTGTCCTTTGGGCGATGCCATCAGAAAGTTGTGTTGATGGCAGCTGCACCTTTTTTCCCTCTCTCTCCTTTCATGCCTGCCGTGGCACCTCGGTGTCAAGAATTAGCCCCGCGTCTGTCCAACCACAGAGAAACAGTGGTGTGGTTCAAACGGGCGGCCTGCGAGCAGAGTGCCTCACCAAACGGCCAACGGCTACGAGCGAGATCGAGTCGCAGGATCGCAGACCCTGCTGAGATGGATTCCGGATTCCTTTTGCTGCGCAGCAGCAGCCAACAGAGACCGACCGACCGTTGCGGTTCGCTAGTTCCACTCCCACCATCTCCTCTTTTGAACGAAACGAGAGCCGAGTAGCCGACCGTTGGAGAGTGGAGTGCGTGCGAGCTACTGCTACTTGCCGGCGTCACCTGCCGATATGGCCTCCGCGCCGATGCTCGCGTCGCGTTCGATCCCCGCGCGCTCTCCCGTCGGTTGCGGCGGCGGCATCCGCCGCCCCCCACGCGCCGGAGGGGAGATCGGGATCCTCTGTTCCCTCACGTGACGGGCGTGCGACCCTGGCTGGCCGTGGAGGTGACCGGAGGAGGAGGAGGAGGATCCACCACAGCCTTGGATGGTCGGTCGCAGAAACAACAACGGGATCCAATGCTACTGCCGCGCATGATGATTATGTACGTGCTCGCTACCAGTAAATACTTGGGTCAGTTTGCCTGATGGCCCAGGTGGCGATATAATTTCTCAACACGGCCCTAGCGACACTGCGAGATCGGGCGCACGACATGAATTGAAGAACGAACTGCTGCGCGCAAATAATGGTCCCCGGATCCGCAGCAAAACGCGGACGGATGAACGAAACGAACGCTGCAAAATTCAGGGTGCAAAACCGCGAGTTCAGATTCGACCGAAATGCGGATGGACCTAGTGCTGCGAGTGAGACATCCAATTTGACTTCAATGCCGCGGCTGCCGCTTGCACTTTGGCGGCATAGTCAGAGAACTTTGTTTCCGCAAAGGCTGAAAACGTGAGACGAAAAGTGGGCGTGCTGTTTTCTTTTACGGGGCCAATCAGCGAGGTAACAAAGAGCTTGCTTGTGCTTCGTGACCTCTCCTCTCCCTTGCACTGCTTTCGATGTCTTCGACGTAGCCGACGTAGCCTGAGAGAGGTTTCTAACCACGACAGAATGACAACACACCGCGACATGTACAGCGACAATGGTTGTTTGGATACACCAGCTAAAATTTAGTGGGTGAGGGCCTGTTTTTTTGCTTACATTTGAACAGTGAAAATCACTATTTACATGTCACATCCATCACATCTTCTCTCACAAAAAATACTATTCCAGCACTATTTATTTGCAACTTCACTATTCCTTTTCAACCAAAAGAACGGGCCGTGAGTGATTCGCAGAGACTTATAATCAGTCCAGTCACATCGAATAAGATGGAGCTATTTAAAAAGCTAAATATAATTTAATTACAAATTACTTGCATACATTACTATATTTTTTTGAGGCAAATCTAATGAGTCTAATTAATTCATGATTAGCACATGTTTAATGTAGTATCACATTGTCTAATCATAGATTAATTAGACTTAAGAGATTCGTCTCGCGGAAAAAAAATCTGAGATTATGAAATTTGTTTTATCATTAATGTACATTTAATGCTTGTAATTAGCGTTTTAGGATTCGATTGGACGAGACTTATACTTTTCCCTATACAAACCAAACAGACACTTAAATGACTAAATTTTAGCTGCTATGAATCTAAACAGAACACAACTAAAGTTTATCTAATTAAAAAAAATTAAGTTGGTTAACACATCATTGCCACTAACCGTTCGGCGGGATAAGTTTCTAAAATAGAAGTGGATAGACAAATACCTCTTCAACTATCATTTAGACAGTAATTCAAAAAGAAACTATCATTTAGACAGTGGATCTAAACATCACTAGCAAAATTTCACCTACATAGATGACCTTGAGAAGAAGATTACTTACTCACGCAAATTCAGAAAACTTTCGAACCCCTACAGGCCTACACATCCTTACGTGACGGCACATGCGTCTGACCTCATGCAGGTTTTTGAAACTTTTTTTTTAAGTAAGGCAGGAGCACTGCCGATTCATTTAAGAAGAAGGAGAATGCAAAGTTTCACATAGTTGATATTACATAAATAAAAAGGGGGGCTTGAAGCTCATGAAAACTGATAACATAATTAACGATTTGCACCCGGCGCTCCTGCACAGGCTAACTCCCGCAGCCGCATTTCTTCTTTGAAACTCCGGAACTCTTACTCCACCCTTACATAGTGGCACATGCGCCCGACCTCATGTGTTAGATGATAGGCAATATTCTGGTATACTTTAATTCCATAATTAAATAGACATTTCAATATTGCCGTGAGTGAAACAATCCATGTGCAAATGTTCATGTTTAAACAACAATTAAACATAAACCTATTCAAGATTACACAACTAATAAGCATGAATACTAGTTTAAGAATGTACCCCGTGGAAGGTCAGGTGACGGCGTCACCCGAAGTTCCGATATCACTTGAACCAGTCATACTGATCGTAGAGTGACCTCAGTCGATGTAGCCGTACGAATTCGGTGCAGGAAGATGATCGCAGTGAAGACCCGGCTGTATATGAAGTAGTTGTTCGTAGTCGATGTAGAGGAAGTAGTCGTACGGAGTCGACGTAGAGGAAGTAGTCGTACGGGAGCGAGCAGTCGCGTGAAGACGCTCCCCAAAAACCTTATCGTCCGCCTATCCTGAGCAGGATCTCTGTAGCAGGACGAGGTTCCGAAGGCTCTGCTCTCGCCGGTATCGTGCGCGCGGTGCAAGCGATGGGAATGCAAAAGAAGCAGCAAACAGAGGGAGAGGGGGAGAGGTCTCCAGAACAGGAGTACCTGAGTGTGAATTTGTGAGTTGAGGAGGAGGAGGAGGGCTTCCTTATATAGGCGAGCAGGTGCGGAGGGGGATGAACCTGGACGTCGCGGTTAAGACACCTGAGTAGTAACGGTCGCGGTTAAAGCTCAGTAGCAGTCACAGCCATTATTCCTGGTCGCGGTTAAGGCTCAGTAACGATCACAGTCATTATTCCTTTCCAACAGCCAACAGCAAAAAGATACTCCCGCCCCGCAACTCATCACGTCCGTCCGACCGCACCGCACCGCCCCGCCCGCTCGTCTCGTCTCGTCACGACACGACACGTCCACGTCGCTTGCAGTTGACCAGGTACTGCGAAAAAAATTATTTAAAAAATCACGTAGACAGTCGAGAAAGTTTTTCTAGAAAAAGTAAAAATCAAAGAGAGGCGAAAACTGAACAAACGCCGCCACCAAACCCATGTCATGGCCTCATGGGCCTCAAATCAACACGGCCGTGCACCAGAACCTCACTCAAGGATTTATTTTATTTTATTTTTAATTTTACAATTCTGTAGAAATAAATACCCGACCAAAACATTAATAGATCTATACCTATAGCACCAGACGAAAAATAAGATATATAAAAATAAAAAAGGTCTCACTCATGTATGATGTCTGGCGCATTCACGTTGTCCACACTCGTCATACTCTATTTTAATTGACGTTAAGGCTGAATATTTGTGCTACAATATTTTGAAAGCACCATTTTCTCTAGAAGAGGTGTTTCCTAAACGGCAGCGTGAGCTGAAATAAGACAAGTTATAAAACCACTCGGAAGTCAAACACTACAGTCTTCACTAAAAAAGAGAAAATTTTTACGATGCTTACGTAGAACCAGGAAGTATTAGAAAGTACCAGCTGTTTTGATTTTCCCACCACCTAATTAATTAATATTAAACTAATTAATAAAAAGGTACTATGGTAATCTATTCTCTCCTAGGTGGAAATGACAAAATGACCTAAATAAAAATTGTGGATCTTGATGAGATATGAAACTTTGGTATTCATCACTTTTCCATTTAACATCATTTAGTGTAAAAAATGTTGCTTGTAAAAAAATGCCCTTTATGACTTAAAAAATATTAATTAAATTTTTTTGGATCCCACTAAACTGGTACTTCCTCATAGAAACTTCCTAGTACTTTCACCGTTGGATTATGGACGACTCACAAAAATAACAAGCACTCTAAAATTCTAAAAATAAACATTATATTGTAGAGTGGAGACTAGGAGTATCATACCAGTAGGACTTGGTAAAGAAAACATAAAATGTCCAATGCCCTAACCAAAAGAAATTCATGAAGTTTAAGATCATGTTTGGATCCACCCACTAAATTTTAACTGGCTAAATTTTGCTGCTACGGATCAAATAGGATCCAACTAAACTTTACTTCATAGCTGGCTAAAGATTCCTTTATGTTGGTGAAAGGACCTTGATGTCGCCTAGAGGGGGGGTGAATAGGCGAGTCGACCAAATAAAACTTTTCCCCTCGAAAACTTGAGCTCCCTGGCAGAGGCGGTCAGACCGCCTTCACAGGGCGGTTAGACCGCCCTGCTGCTTTCTGCTGGGGGAGGGCGGTTAGACCGCCTCCTGAAGGCGGTTAGACCGCCTCCTCGTAGAAAGCCAGCAAAGAGTGGCTCAAGCTCCTCTTGACTTCTAGCACGAACCAAACTTGGTGAGTGGCCTTGATAGTTGGTCATAAGCAGGGTAATGATCCCTGCACACAAAGACAAGCACACCCAAGTAGATCGAAGCGGAAGCAAATATAAATATGCTAGAAAACCACAAGTAAAGCAAACCACAATGAAGACACAAGATTTGTTTCCCGAAGTTCACTTCCACCAAGGAAGCTACGTCTCCGTTGAGGAGCTTGTAAGGAAACCACAAGAGGTCTCCCACAACAAGTCGGGTCTCTTTCAACCACTTTCCTCGATTCCACTAAGGCGATCTTTTCCACGAAGAGGCAAGATCACAGCCCTCACAAACTTGCCGCTGCTCACCACAACTTGGGAGCTAGCCGGCGACGCCTATCCGTCTAGGAGGCAAACCTCCAAGAGTAACAAATGCTTCAAGGCTTGTAGACGTGAATCACAAGTGCTCAAGCTATGGAATGACTCTTCTCAGCTCACAAAGCTCACACAAACTAACTCTCTCAACCCAACACAAGAATAGAGCTTGAATCTCACAAATCTCACAAAGAGAAGGTTGGGGAGAGGTTCTATGGCTTTAGCTTAGCAAGAACAGCAGGGGAAGCACACCAGCAACCCTAAAGTCAGCAGCCCCAACAAGTGGAGCTCGTGGGGTACTTATACCCCACTCAAGGAAAACTAGCCGTTAGAAAAGCGACCGGGGCGGTCAGACCGCCTGGCCGGGGCAGTCAGACCGCCCCCCTCCGGCCAGTTTGAAAAACTAGCCGTTGGCTGCCTGGGGGCGGTCAGACCGCCCCCCATGGGCGGTTAGACCGCCCTGGGCAGAGAGCCCCCAAAACCCTTTTTCTCTTTTCGCAAACACTTCAAGACGTGTTGAAGTGGCTAAGGTTGGGTTAGAGGTTCGTTAGATCACTCAGGGACTCTCTCAAGGCTATTTCTCACAAAGGTCAACTAATGAGCACTTTTGATACTTGTCATGAAGCTAATGTTGCATCCCTCTTGATAGTACGGCATTCCTATACTCAAGGACGAAAGTAAATACCTAATCAACCACTTGAGCTTGTATACCTTTCATCTTGCCATACTTGAACGTGTTGAACTTGAGGGCTTCCAACAATTGCTATCTTCATGAGCACATCCATACTTGAGCTAGCAACTTAAGATCTTTCCATATGGCATAGGTATGCATGCTTAGATCCTTAAGTCACTCCATATTGTCAAACATAACATGTAGATGAGTTGCATTGCTTCACTCGGTCAAGGCTTGGATATGATACTTGGAGACCCCATGGATACTAGAACTTCACCTTAGCAAAACACGAAATGGCGGCTCAGGTAGGGCCCCAAAGATTGCTTAGTCCCTCACCCTAGTCATCTCAGTTGATCTCTTCATCACTTACCCAAACCATATTGAGTTCGACTTTGCTTCATCCCTATTTGATCTTCATTTGAAATACCGCTTCAAATGCTTGTTCTTGATTGACAATGTTTATGCAAGCTTCTAACTTAGGATCATGAAATATACACTCATCCTTGTATCCTTTCACAATCATCACATGAAGTCTTGCATTTATTATTTAGTAGAGAACACCATTTCTCTTTTTATGACCCATTGATTTTTAATCAAGCTACCACAAACATTGGAGACTCGGAATTGATCTTTGTAGAATATCCCCAATATTTATCTTCATTTGATCGCTTGACATTTATCATTTCTTATCAACGGACCACACACTTGCTTGTCTTCATAACGTGAGCCATACAACATTCATCCTCAAATATATAGCAATATTAACTCATGAATAATTAAATAAAAACCTGCTCATATTCTTAAACAAACAAGTTAGATGTTTAATCGCTTTGTCATTCAATTCACCAAAATCCACTTAGGGGCCTAGATGCACTTTCAATCTCCCCCTTTTTGGTGATTGATGACAATTCAATTAAAACTTACAATTAAAACAATTAAGCATATAAGAATTCTTAGATATAGAATGAGCTCCCCCTTAATATGTGCTTTGAATGGAATTTCAAAAAATTTGCCTCAAATGACAAAGGCACACTTTAAGTGAAAGTACATGAGAGCTCCCCCTATATCTCAGAATATGTGCAACAAGTGTGTGTGACAGGAATAAAATAAAGTCGTGATGCATATGACATGAAAGGCATTCAATAAGAAAGATGTGTGTGCTGACTGGGCTGGGGCGGTCAGACCGGGGCTGCAGGCCGGTCAGACCGCCTCCCCCACTCAGCCAACACAAAACAAGCATCATCACACATAAATATTTTAAACTAGCACCAAGTCACTTAAGATACATAATTTGGTTCAAATACACATAGTAGCACACATACAAGGTTCTCAAGTCCACTAGAAATAGAAATCTAAATTTATTACATGGCTCTCTCAGCCAACTGCCAGGGGCGGTCAGACCGCATGCCTGGGGCGGTCAGACCGCCTGTTCCAGATCAGTAACACTTAAGAGATGAAATCTTGAAGCTTTAATCCATTCTTCTCCTCCTTTGTCATCAAGCATCCATAAAAGGGCCTGGAGAAGATGTGGCTGCAGATCATCACCAACCGTCCCAACTGGGTTGAGAACCTCCTATGGAGAATTTTCAGGTAGCCAATGCATAGGAGAGTTTAGATATATAGAGTCGGGTATGGTGATTTCAGATAAAGTAGCTAAGGAAGCATCACTCATACCATAAGGAGGAAGACCATAGCTAAACAAATCCGTTGAGAGACGTGCTGCTAGAGGAACTTCTGGATCTTCCACAGGAGGAGGAGGTGGTGGAGGAGCCTGAGAAGAAGACTCACCACCAAACATGGCATCAAACTCTCTAGGTGCATAAGTAGGTGGTGGAGGAGGTGGTGGAGCCTGAGAAGATGAACCACCCTCATCAGGATAGTGCCTCTGAACAAACTCCTCATAGTAACCGGAGTTGATGTAGCCCAACATCCTCTCATCCACTGACGGTATCTCAGCCTCTGGAGGAACAGGGGATATAGGTGAGCGAGGTGGCTGAATTCCAAAGTGTTCATGCATCCTTTTCATCGAATCCCGCTCTTTCTTTCTTTCCCTCATAGCCCTGTCATTAGCAACTTCAATGTCCCTCTGACTCTTGCAAATACCAGCAAGTATATTGAACAATTTCTTGAAAAAAGAGGTGTTTTGCCGCTGGTAATGCTCAGGGCGGTCAGACCGCCCCAGCTTCATTTCTGCCCGGCTGCAGTGTCTCTGCCACATCATCCCAATGTGCATCTCCTTCTTGTTCACGCAGTTCTTCTGGAGAGGAGGGAACACTGATGGTTAGGTTGTGCTTGGGTTGCAAGAGTCGATGTCTTGCATCTTTAGGATATTTGGTGTTGGTGACCTTTCTTATGATATACATGATATATGGACTATGGCCGCATAAGTTTTGAGCATTTTCTGAACAATTCTTGATCTCTTGCCAAATAAAGTCACCAACACAAAACGGAGCTGCCCCCGGTCTCATAGCAACCATAAGGTTCCTCTGAAAAGTAGTGATCTGAGAGGAGTTCCCATCTCTAGGGGTGAGGGTCTTCCTGAAAAGCCGATTAAGGACTGCATAGTAGGTGTAAAGCGGCTTTACGGTTCCTGCAAGTGCCCTCTTACTCCTGGGGTACATAAACTCCATGTCCCTTGAATTAAGAATCCCTTCATCATGAAGTTTTCTAAGACTTGGATCATTTGGAAGTCTGAATGGAGCAAGGAAGTTACTAAAAGTGATGTGCCATCTATCTCCCTCAGTCATCCAGAACATCGCCCGCTCAGTTCCCATATATCCAAAGTAAACAGTGGCATAGAACTGAGCTATGATCTCCTTATTCCAATGTTGCAAGAAACCCATGATGTTCTTCAGCCCCTTCAATTCACACTCTCTGATTATTTCATTGAAAATCATGTCATTCTTTCTTGCCATATAATCCCAATCAATGCACTGAGCTTCACTGGTGATCTTAGCATTTCTTCTGTTAAGAATGACAGTAGTGTAGTAGTCCTGCTGAAAAGGGGACCAAAACCGATAATCTGAAGCTGTCCTTTGCTGATCATAAGGATTCTCCCTTCTCTTACTTTTCAGAGTCTCTGCCATGCCTTCACTGTAGTAATCCACAGGACCTCAAACGAGAGGATAAACGGGGACCCTGATCTCTGGCAAGAAGTTGACAACAATGGGAGGAACATTTCCTCCAGCATCGTCATCATCATCAGGAGGCACTTCGGCTGCACCCTCTGGATTTTCTTCCTCATCATTACCTGCATCATCATCAACTTCCTCAATCTCTGCATCGGCTCTAGCTCCACTGCCTCCAGCACCAAAACCTCTATGACTAGCACCAGCACCTCTACCACGGGCATCAACACCACTGTGTATGGGTCCAACTCTGCCCTGATGATCAGCACACACATAGGTGTCATCCTCTACCTCATCATCATCACTGGACTCATTTCTCTCCTCCATCTCAATATCTTCCCCATAGTCTTGATAAATTGGCCTTTGCTGCCCTCTTAGCCTCAATTTCTCCCTGATATTATAAGGACGTGAGCTCTGTCCGGCCTCAGTGTAAATAGTTTCCTCTCTTCCCTTTCTCCTTTTCTCGGCCCCTGAACCTTTAGGCATCTCTGCTGTTCCTGGGTTACAAGAGGTGAAACACAGATGTGTAAGACACCAGGAACAAGAATAGCTAGATGAAACATGTCGATGCACAGCACATGGAGCAATTGGCACAAAACTGGGCAGGGCAGTCAGACCGCCCTGGGTCCAAGTATTTAAAGTAGGAATGAGTGATATGATATACAAATATATTTTCAACTATCATTTAGCTATATAGGATCCAAACATCGCTAGCTAAACTTTAGGTAGCTAAAAGGGACCTCCTAAACTTTAGTTGGGTGATTCAAACAGGGCTAAAGATTGTTCGTTCTTGTTAGAACCCAATGAGTTTTCAAAGAACTTCCTTAAACTAAATTCAAGATGATTTGGTATTCCCAAGGATTTAAAGGACCAGTTAATCAAGCATGCAATCATATATAGTCATTCTAGGGAAATTTATGACATTGAACATGTCAATGAAATTCCCAAGCTAGGCCTTTTTCAATGATTGAATTGGTGCACTATCTCTATGTCCACCTCGTGAAAAAATATAGCAAAGAGATTACTTCTCTAATGATCTAGTATCTTATAGCACATCGTTCAAAGCATCTTAGGTCCCACAATCTCTCTTACATTGATATAAATATGAATCCCACTTCTCTCTCTGAGCTATCTCTTGAACAAGAGATAAATAGTACACTATCTCTCTACACCTTATCTACTTCCATACACACACTCTCATCTTCTTTTTTAGCCGAACACCAGGGGAGGCTCCTACTTCATCTTTCCATTTTCAATATAAGAAAGAGTATTTACATTTTACAAGACCATAAGCCCAATAAAAATAAGTGAAGAAAATAATTAAGAAAAATTACACAACCAATTTTCTAACTCCATCTTAAGGAGAGGTTTAGCTCTGTGCAAGATCGAGAAGCTTGAGCTCATCCCTGAAGAGAAGAAAGGGGAGCACCATAAAAATAACTTCATTACGATGAGTCCATATCACCCACGATACGATGAGTCCATATCACCCACGATGCCAGACTAAAGATTTCCCTAAATATCTTACGTCTATAATTTCTTCATCCTTCAACAATCATATCAAAAAAAGGGGGGCATTTTGATTCAAACTGATGGAAAGAAGTCGCCAACACCATTAACTGAAGGTGGAAGAGAAGAACAAATGGAGTGAAGTCTCTTTTGATCCTGAGTTTCACAAAGCGTAATTGTAATCAATAAGCAATATCCTCTTGCATCTCAGAATGTTTCTTATGTTCAACCTATCACACAAAAGAAGCCAGCAAAAAAATTGTGATGCCCCCCATACATCATGACTTCCACATCCACATAAAAACAAGATTCTCATTGTTGGAGCTTTGCAACTGATATTATGCTTTCTTAGGGCTGAAGAGATTAGACCCCAAATATAGCTTCATTGACCCTCCCCCATTTGAATTAACCTCTAAACCATGAATTAGGTTAGAGAGGCAGAGAGCAGCTGTGGCCATTGTTCATCACCAATGTCATAGAGAGCGTTAAAAAATTTACTATATTCCTCTTGAGTAGGGGTGGATATCGAGCCAACTCGGCTCGTTATAGCTCGTTAAGATTCTGAGCTAAAAGTTGAGCTTGGCTCGGCTCATTTGAAAGCTCAAGCCAGCTCGTTAGCTCGTGAGCCAGGGTATCAAAATTTTGAACATTGATCACATATAAAGATATACTATAAATATATATTGATGTATATTTTATATAACTTTCAACAACAAAAAGAAAAGAAACAAAACACATATATTCTATTTGAGCATTAAATAAATCATCAATGCTAAGTTCATCCAATAGCAAAACACTCTATGCGACCATGCGGCCATACAACAGCAGTACAACACCACGTACCAATACTTGACACTCAAAAATCATCATACGTTTAGTTCATCAAACAACAAATCAAAACACTCCATGCAGCAACACTTGACACTTCTTCATGCATATCTCCTTTCGGCCTTACCTCGTGGGTCAAGAGGAAACATAATTTTGTTAGGCTGCTAAGTAACGTTGACTTGTTTTGGCTCGCGAGCAGCTCACGAGCTAGCTTGAGCTGGCTCGTTATCCGACCGAGTTGAAACCTTAGGTCAGCTCGTTTAAAAATCCTAACGAGCTGAGTCGAGCCGAGCCACGAACGAGCGAGTTTGCGAGCCACGAGTTTTTCGTCCATCCCTAATCTCGAGCCAAGAACTTTCCAATGAGATGTTCTGTTCCTTCACAAAGGAGAAAATAGTGGGGGACTGCCATCTAAGAACTCCTAGGTCTCATGAATTCGTCCAAAACAAACAACAGATCCAATTGTGACCCTGCAAGAGGCTATCATCAAGTAATTTTCAGAGAAAGACATAACATCTCTCCACCAGAATAACCTACTGGTCATTTGATATGAGTCACCACTCTATTAGAGTATAAGCATTGCCATGTGAGGGTAACCCAAGGGATGTCATCATGGTTACAGAGCTTATGCAAGTGGTTGAGCAGAAGAGCCTTGTTTTAGGTTTTAAGGTCAATGATGCCAAGTCCTGCTTGGTCCTTATCTTTGCAATCTTTTCTCCATGCAACTAAAGCATCCTCCTTTTCTGTTGATATCTCCGTTGTCCCAAAGACAATGATTTCTGCAAGCGTCAATTTGCTTTATGACAGTAGCATGGAGCTTCAGAGAGCCTAAGGGCCTGTTCTGTTCAGTGAAAAGGAATAGTGAAGTTGCAAATGAATAATGCTGGAATAATGTTTCTTGTGAGAGAAGATGTGATGGATGTGATAGGTGAATAGTACTATTCACTATTCCTTTTGAAGGAAAAGAAGTAAAATGTTGGTAAAGCCATGTAAGCAAACTCTCCTCGGAGCAAGCTGAGGTGGCATTGTTGGAGTAGGCCAAGCTCCGCAGTAGTTTGATGACGGAACCGAACTGACATTGCCAACGTCAGTACTAAGTTCTAATTGCTTACCAAAATCCTGGCTCCAGCTAAATAGAGTATGGCATCTTAAATTACAAAATAGGGGCCAAAGATTGTATAAAACAGCTAAAGATCTAACTGTCCAAAGTTGTACTGTAATTCCCAGCAGCAATGCAGAATTGCATATTGTACCAATCAGACAAACCAATTTCTTGGAATGATCAACAAAATAACTAAGCACGGCAACAAAAATTATTACAATTATAGCTATCGTCATCATCAACATCCGAACAATTACCCACATCTGAAAAACAGATGTCGAACGGAAGGAGGAAGAGCAGCACAAGAGCAAGCAAGCAAACAGCTCGCCACGCCTTTCCAAGTTCCTACCCTCTTGCATCCCCTGTCACTGCACGCCGGAAGCAATATAGACAAGCCACCGCGGCGGCCATGATTATTCTATAACAACGGCGCTACCGCACACTTGTCCACCGGCGCGAACGCACTCCACTCGACGCCGTCACTCTTCGTCGACGAACTCGAACTCGTCGTCCCGGAGGTGGACGAAGAACCGGACGGGCTTGGCCTGGCCCTCGACGTCGAGCTGGAACTCGACCTTGTAGGGGAGGTTGGCCGTGATGCGCTTGCCCTTCCACACGCAGACGTACTGCTTGATGACGCCCTCCATGCCCTGGATGTCCAGGTCGGGCGCCTTGAGGACGTGGTAGACGCGGAGCGGCTCCGTGACGCGCACCCGCTTGCCGATCTTCTGCGCGGCCGCGGCCTCCTCGGCCGCGACGTCGTCCGAGGACACCTCGCTGGTGAGCGCGACCTGGAGGAGCAGGCGCGCGCGGCGCGGCGAGGCCGCCGGGCCGAGGCGCCGGGCGAAGGCGGGCGCCGGGGACGGGAGGCGGCGGAGCAGGAGCACCGAGGAGGTCGAGGTGGAGGGCGGCGCCACGGACGCGGCGGCGGTCGCCATTGGGGAGGGTGCGGGGGCGGACAGGTGGAGGATGGGGAGTCGGGTCGAACAGGTGGTGGGCGCGGGAGAGGGGAGGGAGGCGAGGAGAAGATAGAAGCGGGACGCAAACGAAAGGTGGAGGAGCGGGTAAAGGGTGGCGCGCGACGCTACGAGTTGCGTAGCAATACTTCTACTACGCTCCCGGCTGCCGGGAGGTGGAAATGCTCGAAAACTTGGTGAGTTTTGCGCTGCGCGCTTGCGTCTAGCACGAGATCAACTGGATAAGGCCGGGAGCGCGCGCCTGGCTGTGGTTGCTCGCCGTGGCCGAGGCCGAGCCAGGAAGGCGAAGGCGACCTGGCTTGGACCAACGCGTTCGCGCTCATTACGAATTACGAGTGGACACCTGGACCACGGCTCCGTTTGGCCCCTCGCCGGCGGAGCGGTTGCCCGTGTTGGCCACGCTCCGACGCACACGCCGATCCGCTAGCCATTTCTCCCGCCAGATCGTAACAGATGCTCGTTGTTCGGTATCTGCGCTGCGCAGATACCAGGAAACCCCTGGTGTTGTGAAGCTAGGATTCCAGGATACAAACTATTTGCTCTGAACTTTTTATGCAGCGTAACGACACATTACATACCACACATAATGCCATACATTTCTGACTGTCTCACTTGGAGGTCTCAAAAGTGACGGAGTACATTGCTGTGAAACAGTAGCAAGAATTAAAAACAGATGGCCTGTTCAAGAGCACCCCAAAAAAACTAGTACTAGCACCAAAATGCCCGGTTGCACCTCCTAGTTGCACCAAACACGAAAATCCTAGTTGCATCTCCACATATATCACCAATCCAGAATTGTGCACCTATTTAGACTCCCAGCAAAAGAAGAAAACGCTAATAATAATAATTATTGACAACGCGAATTTTGCTGAAGCGGACAACCTTTACACGCGAATGTAGAAAGTAACAAGCGAGTCCTCCTGTAATTTCACAATCTAAAAGCATCCATTCACGGCAATTGAGTGCCATTTTCTGTCTTTGCCTCTAAGATCTCACCCAAAGACGCGGAACGGACCAGTGAAGCTGCTGGCAGAGGAGCCAATGATGTGGCGGAGGGGATACGGAAAAGATAGATGCGGTAATTCTCATCTTTTGCTGCATCCAAGCTCTTGTTCATATCTTGTTCAAGTCTGGAAGCATAATCGTACAGGGGTCCAGGAGCTCCCCTTGCAGTTCTCTTCGCATCTACAATTGCATTGATTCCAACCTGCAATCGAGATATCTCCTCACCAATTTCTGTCTTCTCATGGAGCTCAATAGCATACTTATAGCAAGCTTCTGCATTGAACAAAGCAGCCTTCAACTGGATCTGGGACACCCATGATCTTTCGAAGTGGTTCTGCAGTGGAGGAGCGACAAGTGCAGCATAAGCTTCTTCATAGAACAAGGCAGCCTGCAAATAGTCGCACATAAAGTTAATCTTTTCCCAAAGTGCATGTTTTCTAACATAAGAAACACTATATATTTTAAACACTAAGCAGCACATATATATGTATTCATTTTGCCACTTCAATAAAATGATAAACAGATCATGCACGCCCGTTAGAAAAAATGCAAAAATCGTAGCAGTAGCATCATCAACATAAGGACTAGGAGTAACCACATCAATTTCTGAAAGTCATGCAAATTGAGACCCAAATATTGAAATCTCTCTTAGGAATTAGGATCATTCATTTAATTTCTTTATAATTCAGGCTAGCCTTTAATTGATGAAGCAAAACTAAATTAGTTCCAAACCTCTAGGTTTCGTCTGACTAAGTTTTGAGAAGCAATGTTATGCCTTTTCTATGCATATTTCATAATCACTGGTGGAAGGAGTTCAGAAACCTGGTTGTTTCACAACCACCAGAATCAGGACAATACAATTTGGACACTGCAATTGGCACTCCTACCTTTTGTTTTCAAATCACTCACTCAACATGAAAAGGCACTAGTACCATGTTTCCCAATTTTGCTCGACCATACATTTGGAAGCTTTGGCTTACTCTTTCAGAGAATCTGCCCTTCTTAATAGCAAATAAGAAGTTATCAACAAGAAAGTTCTCTTTTGGACTCAAAATACATATAATTTTCATGACACTACGATATGGCAGTACTACACAATAGAACATGTAAAGGACATTTTCACATTTTGCAGAAGTTATGATTTACGCAGTTGTGCTAACCACCCCCAATAGGTACATAACGAGCGGGATGCATTAGGAAAGATATACAGAGCGGGCAATCGATCAATCTCACCTGCCTGGCCACCTTGGAGCACAACGCCGGCGACTTCCCCCCAGCGAGGGCGCGCTCGAAACAGCACTCCTGCGCCTGCGCGAGCATCAGCCGCTCCAGCATCGCCGAGGCCTGCGAGCTCATATCCACAGTCGTCCCCTCCTCCTCTTCCATCATCTCCCCGACCGCGCGGAACGCCCCCGCGGCGCGCTGGAACTCCCCGCACGCCGCCCTTACCCCTTCCTCCGTGGCGCGGCTGTGGGCCGCCGCGATCCTCGACGCGGCGGCGCCGACGTTGAACACGAGGGCGGCCTTCTCGAAGCGGAGGGACGCGGCCGCCCGCTTGAGGTGGGGGCGGAAGGCGTCGTGCCAGGTGAAGGAGAGCGTCTCGTCGAAGGCGCAGGGATCATCCCGCGCGGAGAAGAGGAGGCGGTGGTAGCGGAGGAGGAGGGCGCGGCGGGAGGCGGGGGGCTGGGCCTGCGGGTTCGGGACGGCGACGGCGGCGCGGGCGTCCCGGATGTCGGAGAAGGCGGCGGCGCTGAAGAAGTGGCGGTCGCGGAATAACTCGGCGGCGGCGGTCTTCTTCTCCGGGACGGAGAGCATCGGGGCCGATGGCCGCGACATGATTGGCGACGCAACGAACGGGTTGGACTCGGCAAGGTAGCAGGAGACTAGATCAGTTGAGATTCACGAAGTAAAGAGTATTACTGGGCTGAATTGGGCGTTGCTTTCTTCCAACCTGGCCCAGTATCTATCATGTTTGGGCTTTCATGTTGGGCCAGAGAAGCAAGATCTGTTAGAAATGATCTAGAAATGATGCATTATAGAGTTTAGACGCTGTGAATCAAAAGTCCTGATGCAACTTATTTGTTACATATTGCTGCTCATTTGATCACTTAACACTCGTTGACTTTATTCGAACGATTATAAGAACAAAAGAGTACTTAAGCAATTCTTCAGCAACTGCGAATTCATCAAACATGAAACTGATATACTACACGATAGTACATTGGCCGATGATATCCATATTCCGAATCAACACACACAAACATTGATGCTAATATATGTACTAGATATGCAGTCCGTGCAGAAAACATAAATCTTAGAGCAGAGGAGAGCATAAAACTCGTCTCCTCCTTCCATGTCTTCAGGGATCCCTAAAGACAGAGCACTACTTCATGCAGCTATGCAACTACAAATCCTGCAGCAACCAAACATGCTAGAAATACCTAAAGATCATGTTGGAAACATGAATCGTCATGGAAATATCAACAAGGGTGACTATTGAAATAGAAGCCACCCTTGTCCCCGGCCTAAAAAATGCAGCCGGGATTCCTTGTGGTGTTTCAGGAGAGGAGAAAAAAAGGTGGTCAGAGAGAAAAAGGTCCAGATAAAAATGGTGGTCCTTCGGATGCTCCTGCTTTGTGAATGGTGATCGTCGTAGTGCGCGATGCCGCCCACAAGCTGTCTCTTAAAACCTGCAACTTGTGCGCATCCCGCGTCCCGGTTACTTCCTGTGCGCGAAGATCTTGTGCGATGTTTCAGTCCTTCCACACCTAGGCCGGACTGCGGGGAGGAGGAGGTGGAGGAGGAAGAGAAATGGAGGCAGCAGAGGCCATGGCTGTCCCTGCCGCCGGTGTCGCCGGGACATCCGGCGCGCTGGACACGTAGTCCATGCTGGTCGCCTCACTGGCGAAGCGAGATTGGAGGAAGAGGCCGTGGGCGTTGTCCATGTCGTAGTCCCAGACGGAGCTGCCCGGCCCCCAGGCGCTGAACCACGCCTCGTCGGCCGGACCCCACACGCCGCCGGACGTCACCGACGGCTGGAACATGGCCGCGTTACCGCCACCGCCCTGATGATCGGCCGGCTGGAGCTGGGGATTCGGTTCGGGTTCCGAGTTCTTTGCCTGCTCTGTTTCTTGGAGCAGAGGCTTCGCTTCACTGTTGGACGGTTGCTCTCCGTGATGCTGCTGAGCTTGCTTGGTGTTGGTGTCGTCCGGCGTGGGCGGAGCAGAGGACGAGGAGGAGGAGCACGACGCCGCCGCGTTGGCGCTGGCGCTGGCGCTGGTGCGTCCGCTCCCGCCGACGCGGCCCTTGCCGAGGAACAGGTCGGGGAAGTTGAGCTTGGCGTTCTCGCCGCGGAGCTTGAATGCCTCGCGGTCGTACGCCATGGCGGCGTCCTCGGCGGTGTCGAAGGTGCCGAGCCAGAGGCGCGTGCGGTTCCGCGGGAGGCGGATCTCCGCCACCCACTTCCCCCAGTGGCGCTGCCGCACGCCGCGGTAGAGCTTGGGCGGGCCCGGCGCGGCGCGCAGCAGCAGCTGCTGGAACAGCGCCGGCGGCACGGCCCCGCCGCGGAACCCGCGGGGGCTCAGGTTCAGCGCCTCGCTCCAGTAGCGCAGCAGCATTTGCTGCTGCACCTCCGGCGCCACGAGCTGGGGCGGGAACAGAGGGCCCGCGGCCGGCGCCGCGAACTGCGGCTGCTGCGGCGGTTGCTGCTGATGCTGATGCTGGCCGCCGCCGAAGGAGATCATCTGCTGGTGCTGCAAAGGTTGTTGCTGTTGCTGCGGGGGCAGCGGCTGCTGCTGGTACACGCTGGAGTACTGCAGCAGCGGCAGGAGCCTCGGCGCCGCCGCCGCCGCCGCTGCAGTCGATGCCGCCGGATCGTACGCGAACGGAAATAAGTGTCGCGTCGACGGCGGCGACAAGGGGTTGGAAACAGAGGACGAGTCGGGGGACGGGGGAGCGGACGAGAGCACGGACAGGGAGCGGTCGAGGCGGCGGTCGGGGCTGCGGATCTTCTTCAGGGGCCGGAGCAATGCGGCCGCCGGCGCGTCTTCTAAAACTGGCGCCAGGTGCCTCCCCGCGGCGGCGGAGCCCGAGCTCACGCCCTTCCCCTTCCAGCCCCTCCCGCGCCCTCCACCGCCCCTGTCCGCCGGCTCCATCCCGCGACCTCCAACGCGTCGATCAGAAGCAGGTGTGTGGGTGTCCCAGCCGCCCGCTGCAAACTGCACCGAGGAGCTATGGCTTGGAGCCGCGCGTGGAAAACGGGGGAGGAGAGCGAGGCTTGGGATCAGCGGCGGGGGCGGGCGACCGGTGGTGTGGCGCGAGCCAATGGGGCGCGCGGTTCTGATTCGGCGGGGGGGCGTCCCGTGGCGAGGCGCGCGCTTATAAAGGTCGGGGGCGTTGCCAAAAAGGCGGTCCGATTTTTTGCTGCTCGCCGGTGGAGTTCCACGGGGAAGAAGGAAACAAGGAGGCCGATCGTTTGTGTGGCGCGAACGGGATCGTGATCGTGGTCGGTGGGTCGGGCCCCACGCGGATTGACCCGCGCGCCACGCCGGACGCCGCGATGCGTGCGCGGGCGGATCGGAGGCGTCGCGCCGCACGGATCGCCAAGCGTGCGCTGCTGGGGGAAGGGGGAACGTAGCTTTCGGCTACTGCTGCTGTCGCTCGCGCCGCGGCTGCATGGTTTTGGTCCTGGACGGCACTGCACTGATCGAGAAAGCGAAGAACCCGGGCGTCCCCTCCCAACCGCGTTCTTGTGCGTTCGTCCGGCGGAAGTCGCATCCAGTTTTGTTCTCGCTGTCTCTCAGTAACCGCATGCAACAACGTCCGGGGCAGAGACTTTCGCGGACACGCAATAATTTGACGGTGTATGTACGTGACCGATTCAATCGTGCATGCATTCAATCGACACCCGGACCCAGAGTGAAGCGAGCACAGGTTTGTTAGCATCGCGAGATGGGCACACTCACGTCGCGACGACGGATCGTTGCGTTTTTGTTATGTGGGGGATCAGTGTCTGTGTGTGTGCATGATTTGGGTTTATCTAGGGAGCTGCATGCCGAAAGGGCGTTGGATCGGCAGCAAGATCAGGATCAGCTTATCGTCTGAGTTGTTTACGGAAAGCCGTGTCTTAAATTAGCATTCAGGAGGCTGGTCTTGCTTGTAAGTTTCTCCCCGCCAGTAGTTTAGGACCTCCTGTCCTACTTATAGTACATTGATGATCGGACCTGGTGCATACGTGATGCCCCTTGATTCGTTTCTTTCTTTTGCTTCTCCTTCGTGCGCATCTTGTTGTTGTGTTGTGGTCTGGTGGAGTGCAACGCATTGGGAGGTTGATGGGTCATGGGCAGCATAATATAATACCAAAGAGGAGTTTTTTTAAAAAAACGAGCAATCACGGGTGTATTTGGTTGGGATGTGGCTTTCGAAAAGTTGTTGTGGGATGTGATTTTTGGAAAAGTAGCTTTAGCAAAGCTACTATGGGATGGATAGAAATCCGTTTGCTTAAGCTGTTGTGACTTTTGGAAAAGTTCTCTCACTTCCAAACGGGCCCACATGGCATGCGCACATGTTATTTCTTCCTCCTCTAGCCAGATCTCGGGCATGCCATGCTGCCATGCGCTCTAAGAAGGCCGTGCGTGCGCGCGCCTCCGCCACGGAACCTGCGGCCGCCGCGAGCTGGGGAGGGGGGCAGAGAGAGCAGCGCGACCCTGTCGCTGTGGGGGAGCAGAGGCGATGTCTGCGGCCGATGAGCTCCTCTCTGAGCACCTACGAGAGCTCCACAATGAGTCGCATAGGGGCCGTCGCGAGCTGCGTGTGGGAGCTCCACCGCCGGTTGCATGTGCGGAGCTCCGCCTTGGGGTCCGTGGCCGGCGAGCGCCGTCCCGGGACGCGTGTGAGAGATCCGCTTGGCCGCCGGAGATGGAGTAGGAGAGAGAGGGGGGGTGCGGCTCGCTGACCGGGAGGTAGGGGCACGGCTCACCGCCCGGGAAGGGAGAGTCGGGCCGTGCGAGAGAACGAAGGAAGAAAGAAAAGAAAAGTAGGAAAGAAACGAACTGGTACGTGTGTAATGAGTGACAAGTGGGTAATTTTGTGACCAAAAGTAGGGTATGAGCTGCTTTCAAGTTTGTACTAAGCAAAAACTGTTTTTGGTTGTGCCTTTGGACGGCAACCAACCCCTTTGTTTGAGCTTTTGACTTTTTTTTGGAGGGGGTGGGGGGAGCCACAGTCAAAAGCCCAACCAAATTCACCCTGTGTCTATTTCATAAATAGAGAAGAGATATTATAGGTGCATGGCCTACGTGGTGGAAAGAAAAAACAAAGCGGATTACTCTAAATCATCCAGCCCTGACACTATCCATACCTCTTTGTTTCTCCCCATCAGCGTGATTGGTGATGATTCTCGTCGGTTGAAGACTCATCATGTGTTTCGCTCCTTCCAAATTTCCTAAATGATGACAAGGGTGAGGTTCCTAAGAGGCCATAAAAGGGACTTCAGGACTGTACTGACAATTGCAGGATCTTTGTAGTTTGATGCCAGACGTTAGGGCAGATATTTGGTTGCGCCACCCTTATGTTAGCTCCCAGATTTGTCTTGTGTATATATGCAGTCTGCTAGTAAATGGTGGCTTGTTTCTATGATCTGTCTGTAGATCCACATTTAGGCAGTCGGTCGGCCGATCATACTTGGTTTTGGGTTACGAGCATTTGCATTCGACAACGTCCATGACTTTCAGATGGAGTGTATCGCTGTTGTTCTCGTGCACATGAGGAGTTGAGCTCGGTATGCTAAAGAGGATTTCAAAATAAGCTAAAACATACATTTGACAGTTTATTATAGCTTTCTTAAAAATCTTTGGTGGTATTTTACCATACTACACATGACTGATAGCTAGCTAGCTTATATAAGTTGACGAGGAAACAAGTATGTATGATCTTAATTCGTGCGGTGTTTTCCGTAAGACCATCTCCAGCAGCATCTACAAGCCGGTCTGCATCTGCAAAATGCAGAATCAAAGAGCACTGTGGCGCCTCCAGCAGTCGCTGCAACGCGCGCTTCATTTTGCAGGCCGCCCTCTCCCGTGCTGCATTCCTGGGGTCGCCCAAGACCATCTGCATTCCAACCGCTGGCTCCATCCTCGCACCGCTCGCCCTCTAACTCCCCCTCCTCGCACCGCTCGCCCTCCACCTCCCCCGCCGGCTGCCTCCTCCTCCCCGCCGGACGCCTTCTCCTCCCCTGTGGCCCCCCCTCTCTCTCCCTCTGCGGTCACGAGGCCGGCTAGATCTGTGGTCGCTCCTCTCCCTCTCCCTCTCTCCCTCCGGATGGGTGAATCTCGGCATGGCTTCCCACGGCGGCGCAGAGGCGGAGCAGGCCGGCGACCTTCTCCTCGAGCGGCCTCGAGGGCGGATCTCGGCGGTCGCCTTCTCTTCCCCTGCCGGCTGCCTCCTCCAGCCTCTCCGCGGCGGTGTGGAGGCGGATCTCGCCAGCCACCTTCTCCTCCCCCGCCGGCTGCGTCCCCCTCTCTGTGCTACTAGATCCTGCGGCGGCGATGATGAAGGTCGCCGCAGTTGGCGCCGACCCGGCTCCCGAGCGGCGGCCCTCCATGGATCGATGCCTCCCCCAGGGCCACCCCTCTCCCCCGCCCCGCGAGTGCCTGTGTCGCCCTCGGGCGGGCGCCGGTGCTGCAGCGGTGGTTGGGTTGGGGTTGGGGACCGTGGCGATGGGATCTGCGGCGGGTCCTGGTCGGGCAGCGCGGGATCTGAGCCGGCCGTCCTTCTCCCTCTCTCCCGGTCAGCCCTCTCCCTCTCTCCCTTCGTTGCTCGACCTCCCTCCTCCCGCAGCGCAGGCGAGCTGTGACGGCGGCCCTCTCTGCGCGATGCCTCCAATCGCGCACGGGAGCCAACTGCCGGTGCAGGATGGGCGAGGGATGCGCATGCTGCTGGAGTGCTCCTGTTTTTGCAACACTGTTTCGGTCTCTCTCCTTGCTGCATAGGTGTTGTTTGCAGATGCAGATGGACACCATTGCTGGAGATGGTCTAAGCCCATAAGCCCATGCGTAACTCTTCTACTTGAAGGAAATATAAATTAAAAGAATGAGCGTCGTGTATCTTACTCCATCCGTTTCAAATTACTTATTATTTTAATTTTTCCAAATACATTTCATATGTTATGCACCTAGATATATATTTATGTCTAAATACATAATAGAATGAATCAAAAACAATAAATAATTTGAAACGGAGGAAGTAATTTGCTGCCGTGAGTACTAAGGATTAAGGAAGTATGAGTGAGGATAACCATGAGCTGACAATTACGGTTTGCTAGATGAACAAATAATTGACCATTTCCTCGTCTTCTTGCGGATCCAAACATGAGGCCGGGAAGCATTCCTTGAACCGTCGAACAACTCGTACTCAGGATAATGTGCTGGGCAAAGTTGGACCACTTATTACTCCAATAAGCTTAAGTTCGGCGCGATCTGTATCTATCCGATCCCTTCAATGAAAGTGCCGCTACTGTTTTCTATTCCGTCGCTTCGGACCAAAAATCCTAGGTTACTCGTGCCGTCCTTCGCTCTGGACAGCTACCTTTCGCTTAAAATTCTGAAGGATCTGAAGAACGGCACACTGTGTTAATTCTCCTTCCCCTCGAATAAACTACTGTGTGCTCGAGCATCATCGATTAGCTAAACTATACTGTTGTGTTAGTGTGTTACATGAAGCGATGATCTATGAGCATCCATTTCTGTGGTCTTCCGAGTGACCAAGAGGCGGTATACATGAGCTTGATGGCTACCGCAAGCATATATTTGGCGGGCCATATGCATATATGCGGCCAGAGACGCAACACCAGAAAATAAGAATCCGGGCAGATCTGCGACGCCGCAACCTTACGCATGCGTACAGATTACCTTCGCGAAATCTCTGTATTCTTTTATATATACCACGTTGATTGAAAAGGACTTCCGGAAGAAAAAAAAAATGTTCCATATTAAACCGCGCGAAATCTCCATATTCCATGCGTATAGGATGTGCACGCATACCCAATATATTTTTGGTTTTCTGTCAGGAGAGAAATACAGACTGAAATCTTTTGAACAGTAGTACGTGCAGCCTAAATTAAATGCCGGCCGACCAAACAAGCGAAGCGTGAGAGGACAATGATAAATCAGAAAACGAGAATGCACGAAACTATGCCGAGGCCCCCTCCTCCTCCGTCGTTGAACATGTTTCCCGAAAACGCGACACACACGCACACACGAACAGTTCCTGCTCGTCCACCGCCGCTTGGGCACATCAGTGCGCGCGGCACGGCAACCGGCTACTACGCCTGGAGACAAACAAATATCCATCCAGAGCCCTCGTCCGTCTCCGCACGCCCGCACGCCCCCGATCGATCGATCCCGCGCACCCTCACTTTCGGCACGCACGATCCGGACGCGCCATGCATTATATTATTCTACACACCCCCAAGTCCACGACAGCAGGCCCGCCACCGCCGCCCGGCGACCACCACGTGACGATGGACCGCCGCCCAGCCCCACCCACCACCGAACCCCTCCAAGCTCTCCCCCTGATCGCGATCGCGACGCGAGGCCGAGGGCCGAGCCGAGAGCGAGCGCGTCTCGTCGGTTGGTTGGTTGGTTCTCGGCTGCGTGGGAGTTGGGACGGCCGGGCGGGGTCGCGCTCGCGCGCGCCAGGGGCCGGGCTGACTTCCCCGTCCCCGCCATCCAGACGTGATGGCGCGGAGACTTTTCGCGGACGTCAAGCCTGCAACACGCCCACGGACGGGGCGCGCGGCCGGCCCGGGGTCGACACGTGCACCCGGGGCACCAACACGCTAAGCATGTCGACCGTGCCGTGCCAATTGGCAGTTTGGCACGCGCAGGGTGTGACGAGCTAGGAACAGTACGTGTTGTTCGTAGTTCCACTTCCAAAGCTGCTACTACTCCTAGGCTGTACCCGGTGGCGAACTGGCCGATGTTCTGCGGTGATGTTCACCGGGCACCATCCGGTGAAAAAGGCACGGACGGAACTCGAGTGCCCCGGCCGTCAAGTCCCTTGATGGATGCGTACTGCCTACCGGCGAGCTACCACTAGTGCGCGAACGAACTATCCGGATTCCAGAAAGTTCCATTCCATGCCCGATCGATGGCCGAAAGAGCCCCCCTAAAGGCCCTAAGTAATCTCATCGCTTCAAAAATATCCGTTGCTCCCTCAAACTATTTCGGTCAAAAAGTTGCGAAATTCAAATCTCCGGGACGTGTTGGTGGTGCGTCCCCCGTAAAGCAGAGCGCGATGGATGCGCCATTAAAATTTGTTGAGCCAAGTCATTAGTCACCGATGGTGCAAAGTCTACCGCTCGATTCAAAATTAATATCCTGTTTCGGGGGATAAGTCAAACACTTTTGTATTTTTTGTAATTAACACTTGACGATCAATTAAAAGTATGGTTCGTATAAAAAAAACACTTAGGATCATATTCTAAATGATCTTGCACTGAAAAATGCTAACGGATTAAGCTGCTAACACGATAGCTTTTGTGACAAAGAAACAGATAAAATTCTAGTTCTAGAGATAAGTTAAATAGAATACGCGCTGTAGTTAACGAAGAAGAAATGCTCTAGTGTAGGGCTTGTCTGGATTCTTAAACCCTAAGGTTCAATGGAACACCTTAGGTAAGTAGTAGTTCTTAATCCATGCTTTGTTGCTATCACAGCTTATAGTTTGCCCAATTTTTTGTAGAAATTTTAGAGTACTTAAATGAGAGTCGTCCATCTTACGAAATAATGTAACGGTGGAAGTATATAAAAGTATCAGAAAGTACATAAAAGAGAAGTACCAAAAAATAGCGGAAGTACTGAGAAATTATTGTGATACCTTTTTAATTATGTGTAAATCTATTAATTTTTCTTTGGGTAAGAAGAATAAGAAAGAAAAGTACCTCCAAGTATCACATGTACTTGAAAGGTTGGTACTAGCTAGTCAAACTTTCTTTCCACAAAATGTTACAAGACTCACCTTACTAGCCATATATGTTGGACAGTCTGCATCCTGGCAAGAACCGAGAAATTGTGCTGCGATTTCAAGAGTTTTTTTTTTTTTGAAAAGAAGCGATTTCAAGAGTTACAACATCCGTTTTTAAATATACGATGGATAATATAGATTTAGGACAGGCGAATTATTTCTAAAATAAACTAGTTGCTTTTCCTAGATGAAATCTATCCATCAACGGAGTTAGTATGTATGTTCATATTACAACAATGTTTTGTGAAGCAATATCTCATATATGCCAGCGTATATAAACTAAGATACATGGAGATAGACACGATTAAAAAAAAAACAAGGGATGCTTCGCTTGTCCTCAAACCCGGCAGACGACCTATCAAACCTTTCCAAGAAACTGGCGAACACACCAATAATCGCAACGAGTAGTTGGGGATTCTTACTCTCTCCATCACGGATAAAACATAATTTAATCCTCACATCCTGATCTAACAATCCAGATTACGCAATGCGTATAATCATGCACATACCAGTAGCTAGTGGCGATAAGTCAAGACTCGCACGATTTGACAATACCACCACTACAAGCACGCAATGATTATGCGCTAAGTGTGCCGCTTCCCATTGTTTAGCGCCTTAATTAATCTCCTGCCACAGAACGACCCTTATCTGCAAGCTAGCTTAGGTGCCTGCAGGTGAGCCTCGTTAGTTTATTAATTAATTTGCAGGTGAGGTCACTGACAGGGAGATCTCAGCTCGAACTCGTTAGGATATTTTCCGCTGGCCTGCAGGTGCAGGTGCCCGCAGCACGGATCCATCTGGAGAGGTTGTTGCTGGCGTGTGTTCCGGCGCCGGACCGAACGGATTAGCATCCGGAGCGCTTTGTTTAATCCAAATGCCCTGATCCGATAAAACCATTGCGTTCTGTCTGTGTTGTTACGCAAGTCAACCCTAGCGCTTTGAAGATTTTAAAACGGAAAACTAGTGCTTGGGGTGGCAGAGATGGCGTCACTGTTATATGTTTTTGTAAGGACTTGCTCGACTTCTTCCTCAAGCAAAAACAGATCATATTGTTGACGTTTTTTTCGGTCGAACACACGAATGCGCTAGATCGCGCGGTCGTCAGAAATCCACTCGCCGAACCACCCAGCACGGGCCGGTCTAACCGCCTTGGGGGGCCGGTCTAACCGCCTTGGACAGGAGGCACGTCGAAAACCTAGATTCGCTGCTCCGGGAGGGACCCCGTCGGGAACAGTGCGCCTAGGGTTGTCCTGAGATCGGCAGGCCACTCAGAACTCCCTCAACCGCCGTGGAGACGAAAGAGGAGAGCAATGGGGGTTGGAAAAGTTAGGGTTTGGAGAAAATAAGGTAAAATTGATAATGACGATTGGATGATAGGTCTGAATCGGCCACGACCCTTTATATTTATAGGGTAGGAGGACTTGCCCTCCAAAACAACACTTTACAACTCGGAATCAAGCTAAACTCCTAATTCTACCCGAAATCGGGGAGACCCGGTTAGACCGTCCCTGGGGGGCGGTTAGACCGCCTGGCACCTATGTGCCGGACCGGCTACAGCGCACCCCGGTCAAACCGCCCTGGGGACCCGGTCTGACCGGCCTGCCTGGCCTAAGTCGGCTTTTGCCAAATTTGAGTGTCAACACATACCCCCCTGTTTTTTAGTAAAGCTTGCGTGCTAAAAAATAATCCTAAGGACGACAAAACTGTTGTCGGCCATTTTTTATGCTAAGGGCGATTTTCATAGAAACCGGCCATGAACCTTCAAGCATCTTGCCATACACTTGGATAGAACTTCTTCAAATATCTTCCATTGAGCGCCCTGGGCAGCTGCTGTCCTTGCAAAGATTCCATCATATAAGAATTTCCAGAGCAAACTCTCACAATCTTGTATGGACCTTCCCAACTTGGAGACCATTTACCAAACTTGTTGCTCTTGGATCCTATAGGTAGAATAGTCTTCCAAACCAAATCTCCTACTTGAAAAGATTTAGCTCTTACCCTTTTGTTATATGCTCTAGCAACTCGCCTTTTGTCCTTCTCGATTGCTTCCAAAGCCTCCAAACGCTTGTCGGTCACTTCATCAATGTTATCCATCATCAAAGCATGATATGTATCAACATTAAGATTATTTTGCTTTGCAAGTCTATATGCGCCTAGATTCACCTCAACGGGCAAAACGGCCTCTTGACCATACACAAGCTCAAAAGGAGTAACTTTAGTAGCACCATGTCTAAAAATACGATGAGCCCACAAAGCTTCAGATAACACTTCATGTCATCTTTTAGGATTGTCTTCTATCTTCTTCTTAATGAGCTTAACTAAAGTTTTATTACTAGACTCGGCTTGATCATTAGCTTGAGCATAATATGGAGATGAATTGAGCAACTTAATACCATAGGAGTTGACAAAATCACGCACCTCTTTAGCCACAAACGAAGTACCTTGATCTGTAGTCAAAGTCTGCGGAATACCAAACATATGTATGATATGCTCCGTAATAAACCCAATTACCTCCTTGTGTGTCATGTTCTTGAGAGGGATTGCTTCAGTCCATTTGGTAAAATAATCAGTTGCCACAATCACAAAGCAATGCACTTTTATCGACGGAGGATGTATCTTGCTAATGAAATCCAATCCCCAACCTCTGAAATGCCAAGGCTTGATAATTGGATGCATCAATGCAGCAGGCACTAACTGAACATCTCCGTGCCTTTGACACTCTTCACACCCTTTGTAGTATCTAAAACAATCGGCTATCATAGTAGGCCAATAAAAGCAAGCCCGCCTAAGGAGCCACTTCTTCTTAGGAGCCGATTAATGAGTACCACAAACTCCTTCATGCACCTCTGCCATAGCCAACCTTGCTTGATCAGGACCTAAGCACTTTAAAAGCAAATCATCTGCCGTCCGACGATATAATTCATCATTATCCAAAATAAACTTAAGCACCCACCGCCGGACTTTTCTGTCAATTATACTTTTAGGATCCAGCAAATATCTAATCAGAGGCGTTCTCCAATCTTCCACTTCGTCCTTAACAGTTTCAGAAGAAACGGTGGCCGAAGTAGGGTTGCCCCCCGAGGGGCGGTCTGACCGGCCCGAGGGGGCGGTCTGACCGGGGCACTGTTGACATTGCTAACGTCATCGACTAGAAACGGATATAAGATCCATCTCTATCGACGGCACCAGAAATGCAAAGGTATATCTTAACATGATGCTAAGTGTATATCAGATGTTGCTTTCAGATTAAACTAAAAGGTGAACTCCGACACGATTCATAGCACAACTCGATATAGGTTGTCAGCCCTGACAGGTGTGCCAGAAAACGCATGGATATGGTACTCTTACATATGCCTTGGATCTCTAGAAAAGAAGATATATATAAACTGGGAATCCGCAAGCGCACAGATATGAATATACCATTGTAGCATTTTAATCAGGAGTAAAACCAGGTATCGTATTTATATTCTACCATAGGGAAAGAAGTCTTTCTAATCCATAATAGCTAATACATGCTCATCTCTCAGTTTTATAATGTAGAGTGGCCAAAATATATCAATTGCTATAAACAGGGGTAAGTCACATAAAGATAAAGATATTGATAGCATTGTTCAAGTCATAACATCATGAGCAGCTAGAAATTGTCATTATAGCAAGAGAAACATAGCAAAGTCTAGTTAGAGAGGATACTCCTCGGTAACTCTAAACTATATGTCAGTGCAAACTATGATTAGTGCAAACATTTAACAATCATGGAAGAAGAACTATTATATTAATGCATGGGGAGACTATCCAGGAGGATCAAGGCCGAAACTTGAAACAACCCAAACAGTATAAGGCTCCACTAGTCCTATACATGGGGGGTGGACTGCGAAGGACTCAATAGTGCTGTCACCACCACGATCTACCACACGACCCGGCATATAGGGTGCAATCGCAGATAAATACAATATAAGCACCACGCTTACACTGTCTTTACCGTTCACCCATGTTAACAAATGATCTAGGTGAGGGCTATACGACTCCATACATGAATATAAAGGCAAATCAACTATGCTAAACATGTAATCATAATAAACACCAAAGCATATAATGTCGAATATAATCATTGATAAGAACATATGTCTATATAACAAATGTAAGGAACTAGATAAGAACTTACAAGAGCGAAGCTAGATCAGTATCTCGATCAGCCTCTAGACGATCAGGAGCCAAGTAGACGCCTTGCCTCCTCCTACATCTAGACTAGTTAGCAACTCTGCTATATGGTGTTTCTAGGGCGTAGTATCTCTGACTTGATGACTTGATCTGGTGTATGCAAACTCAGGTTTCCAGATGCCTCTGCCAGGGGGCAGGGGGGCTGCTTATATAGCCCTGAGGGGTAGACGTGCGCCGTTTGATCAAACCGACCTAACGAGTGGTTTAGATTGATCCTCATAGGCGGTGGAAGAACCTTCTGGAAGTAGGGCTGAGGTGGCGCCCGGGGGAGGCCGACCGGCCCCACCACCAGGCCGATCGGGCTGGGGTGGGCCCCCCTCGGGGCCCACTTCGGCCAGGTGGTCCGTCGCTTCTTCTAGATGCTTCTTTCTTGGGTGCCAAGTCACGTTGAGTTCCGGAGCCTTCTGGAGTCTTCTAAATTTGATTCTTTTAGCACTTTTCCTGAATGGTTCCTGGATTTATATGATTTACCAAATCTTCAGAAAAACTGTTAGTGGCACCCTATTCTAAGTTGATGTTAACATTTATGCCCTTTTCTCATGTTTAGTTGACTTATAAATATGTAGGATAAGATGTGTCAACAGGCACCCGGTTTGACCGGCAAGAGGGGGCGGTTGAACCGACTCCTCCAGAACGTAACCCTTAGCTTCGCTAAACATCGGTTTTCGTTCCTGGAAATTTCTTTTCTGGACACCATAACCAGATGCTTGCTGAGCCAGAGCGTTAGCCTTCGGATTCTCCTCCCGTGGTACATGATAGATCACAAACTCATCCATACAAGATATGATGTCCAAACATTTATTAAGATAAGCATTTAAAGAACCATTTAGATATTGACATACCTTAGATACTTGCTGTACCACCAGTAAAGAATCACCATAGGCTTCCACATGTTTCACTTCCATGTCATGTAAGATTTGCAATCCAAACAAGAGAGCTTCATACTCAATTTGATTATTAGTACATTTATAATCCAACCGGCTAAGGGCTTCAAAAATAGCTCCACTAGGTGACATAATAATGATCCCAACACCACAACCACTTCTACAAGCCGATCCATCAAAATGTAATTTCCATAGAGTAAAAGTTACATAACCGACATCTAAATCAAGTTGCTTATCAATTCTATGTTGAACAATAAAGTCGGCTACTATTTGACCCCTCATTGATCCAATAGGTTCACAATGCAAATCATATTCAACAAGAGCATAAACCCATTTGACGACTCTACCACTTAAAATAGGTTTTTGCAACATGTATTTAATTATGTCGGTTTGGCATGCAACATAACAAGTACTAGACAATAGATAATGTCTTAACTTGGTACAAGCATAATATAAAGATAAACAAAGCTTCTCAATGAATGTGTACCTTGTTTCAGCATCTAGTAATCTTCTACTCTCATAAGCAACAACATACTCCTTGCCATCGGTCTCTTGAGTCAAAACAGCCCCAATCACACTTGACTCTGCCACAATATAAAGTCAGAATGGAACACCACTCTTGGGCGCTTGAAGAACAGGCAGTGAAGTCAAGTAACTCTTAATCTCATCAAAAGCCTCTTGTTGTTTTGCCCCCCAAGTGAATTCAGCTCCACTTTTCAACCGAAGTAAAGGAGTAAAAGCATCAACCTTCCCGGACAAGTTACAAATGAATCGTCTCAAGTAATTAACCTTGCCCAAAAATCTCTGCAACTCTTTTTTACAAGTAGGAGCTTGAACCTTTTTAATCGATTCAATCTTTTTAGGATCAATCTCCACACCTTTCTCATGCACAATGAAACCCAAAAACTTGTCAGCCGACACTCCAAAGGCACATTTGAGTGGATTCATCTTTAAACCATACTGACGCATTTTTTCAAATGCAAGTCTTAAATCGGCTAAATGAGAATCTAGACCAGCCGATTTAACAACAATATCATCGATATAGACTTCTACGATAATACCAAGCAAGTCATGAAAAATCAAGTTCATAGCCCTCTGATAAGTAGCAGTATCATTTTTCAAACCAAAAGTCATGACTATCCACTCAAACAAGCCTACAAATCCTGGACATATGAAAGCCGTTTTGAAGATATCCTCTTCGGCCATAAAGATTTGATTGTAACCAGCATTACCATCAAGAAAACTAAGCACTCTATGTCCAGATGCAGAATTAACAAGAAAGTCGGCTATAGGCATAGGATATTCATCTTTAGGAGTAGTTTTATTAAGATCTCTAAAATCAATGCAAACACAAAGTTTCTTTGTCCCTTTTTTCTCAACAGGCACAATATTAGAGATCCAATCAGCATATCGACAAGGCCTAATAAACTTAGCATCAAGCAACCGATTGATTTCTTCTTTCACTCGGTCATATATATCAGGATTAAAATTCCTACGAGGCTGTTTATAAGGCTTAAAACCAGGTTTAATAGGCAAACGATGTTCTACTAAGTCATGACTTAAACCAAGCATCTCATTGTATTTCCAAGCAAAGCAGTCGACATACTCTATTAACAACTTTATTAATTCAAGCTTAAATGTAGGATCAAGATTCTTGTTTACAAATGTCGGCCTAGGTACAGTGCCATCACAAATATCTACCTCCTCGAGAGGATCAGCCGACGTAAACCCTTGTCCTAACTTGCCCAAATCATCAAGATCCTCAATGACTTCATACGTATCGGTCTTATGCGCCCGATAGTGATCAATCCTCTGCTGCAACCACTCTTTTGTTGAACTCATCGAGTCACATGAAGTGGTTTAGCCGATTATCAAACGGCTTTATGACAGCAGGAATGAAGCCATCGTTGGAACAGCTTACAAATTCATAATTAGATAAATCTAAACCAGATAGACATTTTACATCATCATGCACACCTACAGAATGACTATCGGCTACAGCTACACAAGCAGAATTATCACCATGCACTACTTCTACTTCATCATCTATCCATTGTATTAAAATTTGATGCAAGGTAGAAGGAACGCATTTATTTGCATGAATCCAATCACGACCAAGGATAAGACTGAAGTTACCTTGTGTCTCAGCGACGAAGAAAGCCGTGGCGAGCGTCTTGCTTCCAATAGTGAGCTCCATAGAGATCACACCTTTAGCTCCTGTCGGCTCGCCTCCTCCAACCCTGCTGACGGTCATGTTGGTCTTGATCAGCTCCTCATCTAAACCTCCAAGCTTCTTGAATAGAGAGTACGGCATCAAATTGACAATCGCACCTCCATCCACTAGCATCCGAGAGATAGGCTTCTCATTGATGTGACCGTTCATGTACAAAGCCTTCAGATGATTATCAGTGTCCTTGGGCTTCTGAAATATAGCATCTTTAGGCCTAAAGTCAAGATGAGCGAAGTCCTCCTCCGTAGGCACCGAACCATCAACAAACAAATGAACCACATTGATTTCAAGGTTCATCCGCTCTGGAGAAGAACTATAGTCCACAATCTCCTCGTCGTCCTCTGGAGTAGGAACAGATGATACCTTGTCATCGCAAGCCATGGGGATTGAAGAAGCGAAACCGGGCGCCGTTTCTGGAGAACCCGGTCTGACCGCCTGGTCAGCCGGTCTAACCGCCTCAGGCGGTTGAACCGCCCCCTCTGGCGGTTTGACCGCCTCTGTCTGAGGCGTCGTCTTGACTCTCCACTCCTTTCCCTGCGGCACCATGGGCCTGTAGCTGTTGAAGACCTCATCCCTCTGCTTCTCCAGTTCCTTCTCCCTCTTCTCTCATAGCCTCAGTCGTTGAAGCTTTCGCCTTTGAGTATGAGTTAAACCGGGAGGGCACTGTCGGTGTTTTAGACCGGCAACCTACTAAGGGGAGTACCCGAAGTAGATGAATGTGGCCTCGCCGAGATCGGTAACTCGAAGGAAGAGACACGTGGCACACAATTTAGACAGGTTCGGGCCGCGGGGTGCGTAATACCCTACGTCCTGTATGCTGCGTGGCTCTGGATTGATTGGGTGCGATTACAAGATGATGCAATCTTAAGCCGTGAGAGAGAGGGGGGTCCCTGCCTCGCCTTATATAGTCCGGGAGGCAGGGTTACAAGTCGGTTCAGGGAGAGAGTACTAGTCGAGTACGTCTAGGAGTCCTCTATACAGAGCGGGACATGTACAGCTTCCTATCCGGGTACTTCTCCTCTGTAGCCCTTGTGCTTCACGCCATCAGGTGCCGTGCAGCGCAAGTCGAGTAGTCCCAGGGGCCCACCGAGTAGTCGGTCCTGGTACCCACCGAGGTAGTGGGCCCAGGGAGGTCCATACGACAAGCCCCCGAGTACTTTGTAGTCGAGAAGGATAGCTTCGAGTAGTCTTGACGGCCTTAACGAGTAGTCCTCAAGCGTCCCTGAGCGCTACAAGTCAAAAGTCCTCAAGAGTAGTCGAAGCATCCCGAGGCTGGAATGTACTCCAGCTGATATTTGAGCAATCCTGAAGTCTTCTCGAGTAGTCCCCAGCGTCCTCGAGTGCTGCTCTTGAAGGTCTTCAACAATGCCCGTGTTGTCTTGAAGCCAAAACTGATATGGAAGTGCGATTGCAAAATCGCACTCCATATGGAGTAGCCCCCGAGCCTTAGGTTGAGTTGCAGACTCTGGCTGAGGGTCCATCTGAAGTTTTGGCAAGAATATCCCGTGAAATCCGGAGAAAAAACCGAAGGACACGTGGCACGGAGCCCCCGAGCCTTGAGTCGAGTACTTCCTCTCGAATTGAAGGGTCATCTTGTAGAATGTGTCCTGAGTTGCTCTTGAATCTTGTCGCTACCCAGGAAGTTGAGTAGAAGTAGCCGAGCCCCCGAGACGAGGCGTGTCGACTAGTAGAAGTTGAAGAGTCAAGCACCGCCGCTGAGTCAGCCGTGTACAGACTTATCCATCCGGCCGTTGGAGGGGCCGCTGTTGACTTATAAATAGAAGCCGAAACCCTTAGGGTTTTTCACCCCACGCATTCGCAGCCATTCCTAGCAGATCGAGCCAGAAATCACCGCCAGTGCGCACTGCCGCCGTTGAGAGGATTGTAGATCCGAACGCGCCGCCGTAGAAAGCCACCGCCGTAGCCCCCGAGCGAATGCGAGTGAAGACACCGTGCACTTGGAGAATGAAGCCCTCACCATCGAAGACCTCGAAGGCTGCCGGTGGGAAGAAAAGGGCTCGCGAGGAGGCCGCCGGATCCGCCGCGGGGACATCCCCGCCGGTGTCTCCGCCGCGACCAAATCCGAATCAAGAATGGAAGAAATCCAAGGCCAAGACTGAAGATCTGCTGGCGCTTCTCAACAGTGGATTCTTGCGGGAGAAGGAGGTTGACATGTGGAGAGCCGCTGCAGGGGATCCGTACCCCATGGAGAAAAGCCCGGACGAGATCCCTATGTTCACCCGGTTCGCGGAGCGAGGGCTGTCTCTCCCGGCCAGCGACTTCTTCAAGGGGCTGCTGGGGTACTACGGCATCGAGTACCTCAACCTCAACCCCAACGGTATCTTCCACACCTCAGTCTTCGTACACTTCTGCGAAGCTTTCTTGGGGATCAAGCCCCATTGGATCCTTTTCCGAAAATTCTTCCGAGTCAAGCCCCAGCCCAGCGCCAACAATCCTCGAGTAGTGGGGGGAGCCGGCATCCAGATGCGAGAAGACGCCGCGGAGCAGTACCTCTCGTACAAGCTTATCGACTCCAACCAAGATTGGAAGTCGAAATGGTTTTACATCACCAACCACCACTCGGAGCTGCCGAAGCCAAGCGGGAAGCAGCCGAAGCACCGGCCATGGTGGAACTCGGAGCCAACAATGCAGGAAGGTATCCAGTTGCCCGAGCTGCTGGCGAAAATCAAGGCTTTGAGAGAAGCTGGGCTGAGGGCCGAACATGTGGCCTTCAGCTTCATGAAGCGAAGGGTGCAGCCGCTGATGGCCCGCGACACCCTAGGGTACCAGTACACCGGCGACGACGACACGTCGCGGATGCCCGGTGATGAAGTCGACGACGACGACATTGTTGATAGGCTGGGCAGGATCTTCAAAGACATGCCGGCGTACACGCCGTGCCCTGTGCCCGAGTACTCCGCCGCGCGCCCGCCAAATGAGGTCGGTAGCCGTACCCATTGTCGAGTACTCATTACGTAAGAGTAGTCGTGCTGACGTATTGTGCTTCTTGCAGGATGACTTGGTGAAGTTCGTCTCCGAGCCGGCGTCGCCTCCTCAACTTGTCGAGGTCCCAGAGGAAGGGAAAGCCAAGGCCAAGGAGCGGCGCGAGGTTGGTGAGGGAGACGACACTGTAGTCGTCGAAGACACGTCCGAAGAGGACGACGATGAGGAGACGCTGCAGGAGCGCTTCCAGCTGCGGTCGAGATTCAGCCGCCCTGGATTGCCTCATATTCCTCTCGTTCAGGATCCGCCGACTAGCCTGGAGGCTAGTTTGCCCGCGCCGCCAAGGAGGCCGCGCAACGTGGCCCGCAAGCACGTGGCCAAGAAGTTGAAGGTCACGGAGACCACGTCCCAGGAGGTAAGCCGTCTTGAATAGGGTAGTCGAGTACTTATGTCTCGATGTTGTACATTGATGACGAAATTCCCTTGCTTGCAGGAGATGCCGCCTTCCGACCCCGTAGAGCAGGGGGACGAAGGCAACTGGGATACGGTGGAGGAGCCAGCTGGGGGTAGTCGTAGCCCAGCCCCCACCGTAGAGGAGCTCTTGGCGCAGTTGTCGCGCCAGCCCCCAGTTGCTGAGGGGAGCACAGAACCGGCCGCTGCTATTGTTGAAGAAGCGGCGGCTACTGAGGCGCAAGAGGAAACGCCTACCGAAGCTGGACTGGTAGATATTGCCAGCATCCTCGGCGCCCCAACCGTGACGGTAGTCCGGTCGAATTTGTAAGTGGTGATCCTTCCCGAGTAGTACATTAGATTTGGTAGTCGTACTGGGTTGACAACCAGCTTGTGCACTCTGCAGGAAATCGACGGACTTGACCTGGGAGGGAGATGAACCCACCACAGCGGTGGCTGGAGAGGAAACCGCGCCGCCCGCTGAGGAGTCCGCTCCCGCCCCTCAGGCAGAATCCGGGGCGCCAGCCGTGGAAGCTACCTTGCCTGAGGCCAGCATCGTAGAGGGTGAGTACTTTGCTCAAGTGCAAGTAATCCTGAAGAGTAGTCGTAACCGCCATGTATGACTGATCCAGTTGTCCTTTTATTGACAGGTGCCGAAGCCGAGGGAAGTGCTATCCCGTCGGCGGTGCCCGTTGAAGATTTGGCACCAGAGACCCAGGGAGCTGCCGAAGGAGCCCCCGAGCAAATGGAGGTGGCGGTTGAAAAAGCCACCGCGACAGCTGGAGGGGGGCGCAACGACGTGCATCCAGAACCAGCTCTGGAAGTAGTCGTTCGCTCGCCAGAGATCCAGGACGCGGAGCCAATCCGCTCGGCGCCAATGTCCGAAACCGCGACGAGTAGTCGTGGCGGGATCGAGCTGCTGGCGGATGACCTAGTCGATCCAGCGACGGTAGCTCGGCACATGGAGGCAATGCGCCAGGCCGAGCAATGGATGAAGGTGAGTAGTCGACACCCTTGAGTAGTCAATCCTTTAGTGTTGAGTACCCATTTGACATGTGTTGTCTGTGGCAGGACGTCGCGGAGCGGTCTCGGCAGAAGTCTGACATGCTTCAAGGGTACGGCGACACGGTGCTCCGGGCCGAGGCCTTAGAAGAACAGCTCGTGAAGGCCCGGAAGCACGCCGCCGCGATGCAGTCGAAGTTGGACACCACCTTCGCCCTGTATCACAACGAAATCCAAGATATGCAGGCGAAGAGCGACGAGCTGGTGCGGAAGAACAAGTCTCTCCGCAACAAGAATAAAGGTACGCCGTTGCCATGCTGAGTACCCATTGGTAGTGTCTTGGAGGAGTCTGACCCGCTTTGCCTTGTTGATTGCAGAGCTTGAGACCCGCGTCGACCAGCTGAAGGCTTCAGAGACCGACCTGAAGAACCTCTTCTACCGAGAGCAAGAGGCCCGTGAGGTACTAGAGTATGATTATAAGCAGCTTGCTTACGAGTGCGACAAGCACATGGAGCTTCGCATTGCGTCGGATCGTGACCTCGTCAACTGCTACAAATCTTTGCAGAAGCTGAACGAGGACTGCGAGAAGCTGCGGGCCCAGCTGAAGGAACTCGAGGAGGCCGCGCTTCCCATCGCGAGGCTACTGGTGCCTCACCCCGGGGGACCGAAGATAGCCCCATTGGTGGACCGGCTGAAGGAAGCCCCGAGCCGCCTGGCGACGTACGTGAAGCACCTAGCGAAGTCGATCCCCAACCAGGTCCTGGCGTATATGAAGTCGTACTTCCCAAAAGCTCCCGTTGACGTAGTCGCCGGCGGACTAGCCGCCAACTGCACGGACGAGCAGTACGCGGAGCTGCTGGAGCAGATGGCGCCCATTGCCGAACAAGTCGCCGAGAAGCTCAACCTCCAGTAGTCCTGTAGGGTTAGCTCATAGCAGTAATTGTGTATAAACAAAGTTGTAATGAACTTGTTTAAGTATGAATGAAGGAAACTTCCATAAATGAGTACTCGTTATCGCGATCTGTGAGTGCGGAGTCCCATCATGGAGTCGTCGCGAGTAATCATACTCGCCAGTGGTCCCGTTGAGGAAAAGGGACAGTAAAGCAGTTGATAGGTAATCAAACTTTATTACTGAAGAAGTACGCCTGGATGGCCAGGGCCGTTGTTACAGAGTAGTCGCCAGGACCCGGAGGCCGCCTACGGCTAAGTAGTGCTAGGGCGTATGGCCGCTTACAGCAGTAGATCCGTTAGTAGCCGCATGGGCTGGATCTAGGAGTGCTTGGTCTCTTAGTAGACCGTTGCTGGAGTCCTTTGTCGCTCGTCGCAGCCCAAGATCCGTTAGTAGCCGCGTGGGCTGGATCCTGGAGAGGAGTAGTCCGGAGACTAGGGCCTGGACCTGGAGGCCGCTTACGGCGAAGGGGTCTTTGAGTAGTCGTATAGACTGGAGCCCCCAGTGTAGACTAGGCGTAGAATCGACAGAGTTGGTCGATGTTCCACGAGTTATTGACGTCTTCGCCTTCAAGCGTCTGGAGGCGGTAGGAGCCCGGTCCGGTCACCTTTGCAATTGTGAAGGGACCTTCCCAGGGCGAGCTGAGCTTGTGTAGTCCTTTCGTGTTCTGGATGCAGCGGAGGACAAGATCACCAACGTTGAAGGAGCGTTCCTTAACGTTGCGATCGTGGTAGCGTCGGATACCCTCTAGGTACCTTGCTGATTGGACGAGGGCGGCACAGCGAGCTTCTTCGAGTCCGTCGATGTCAACTCGTCTGCTGTCTTCAGAGATGCCTTCGTCGTATTGCTCCACTGCTGGTGAATCCCACATGACATCAGCAGGGAGGATTGCTTCGGAGCCGTAGACCAGGAAGTACGGGGATTGTCCCGTTGGCTTGGAAGGTTGAGTACGCAGCCCCCAGAGAGCATTGGGTAGTTCCTTGATCCACTTGCCTCCTTTGGAGTTGGCAGCGTCGTGTAGCCGCTTTTTGAGAGCGTCGAGCACCATCCCATTGGCGCGCTCGACTTGTCCATTGGCCCGAGGATGGGCAACTGAGACATATCGAACGTCGATCCCGCTGTTCTCGCAGTACTCCCAGAACTGGTGATTGTTGAAGTTGGAGCCCAGGTCTGTGATGATGCGGTGGGGTAGTCCGTAGCGATGCACGAGTTCATCCAGGAAGTCGAGTACTCTGTCGGCCTTGGGGCATGTAACCGGCTTGACCTCGATCCACTTGGTGAACTTGTCGATGGCCACCAATACTCGGTTGAATCCACCTGGCGCAGTTGGAAGTGGCCCAATCATGTCGAGCCCCCAGCAGGCGAAAGGCCAGGTTGGCGGTATGGTGACTAGCTTGTAGGCCGGGACGTGTTGTTGCTTGGCGAAGTATTGGCACCCTTGGCACCTTTTGACGAGTTCTTCGGCGTCGCCCAGAGCTGTGGGCCAATAGAAAGCCCGTCGGAAGGCCTTGCTGACCAGCGTGCGTGAGGACGCGTGGTTGCCGCAGACGCCTTTATGGATCTCCTCCAAGATGTCCTTGCCTTCTTGTCTGGGAACGCACTTCATGAGTACTCCGGAAGATGCGCCCCGCCTGTAGAGCTTGTCTCCGACGAGAACGTAGGACTTGGCACGGCGGATGAGTTGCTCGGCCAAGTTCTTGTCCAAGGGAACCTTCTGCTCGCTGGGGTAGTCGATGAAGGGCTGCCTCCAGTCCACGTCGATCATCATGACCTCCTGGCCAGCCGGGGGATGCGCTGGGTCAATGGTCGGTGGCGCCGGCTCCGGGATGGATGGCGCGTGAAGCTCGTGGATGAAGACACCCGCTGGTACTTGAGCGCGAGTAGAACCAAGCTTCGACAGGACGTCCGCTGCAACGTTGTTGTCGCGGACGACGTGGTGGAACTCGAGACCATAGAACTTGTTCTCGAGCTTGCAGACTTCTAGGCAGTAGGCGTCCATGTTCTCCTTGTTGCGGTCCCATGACTTGTTGACTTGGTTGATGACCACTGCGGAGTCGCCGTAGACTAGTAGCCGCTTGATGCCCAGTGAAGCCGCGAGGCGGAGCCCGTGTAGCAGAGCTTCGTACTCGGTTTCGTTGTTTGAGACCTTCCAGAAGATCTGCAGGACGTACTTGAGTTGTTCGCCCGTTGGAGAGATCAAGAGTACTCCTGCACCTGCGCCCTCGAGGTTGAGTGAGCCGTCGAAGTACATCACCCAGTGCTCTGGGCGCTTGGTTGGAGTAGGTAGCTGATTCTCCCGCCACTCCGCTATGAAGTCGACTAGTGCCTGCGACTTGATGGCTGTGCGTGGCTTGAAGTCGATGTTGAGGGCGCCGAGTTCGACTGCCCATTTGGAGATTCTTCCAGTAGCATCTTGGTTCCGCAGGATGTCACCGAGCGGGTAGTCGGTGACGACGGAGATCGAGTACTCCTGGAAGTAGTGTCGTAGCTTCCGCGAGGTGATGAGCATTGCGTACAGAAGCTTCTGTACTGGCTGGTAGCGTGCTTTGGATTCTGATAGGATCTCGCTGACGAAGTAGACTGGACGCTGGACTGGATAGGCGTGGCCGTCTTCCTGCCGCTCGACGATGATGGCAGTACTGACCACGTGAGTAGTCGCAGCGAGGTAGAGCAGTAGCTGCTCGCCTTTACGAGGAGCTGTGAGGACTGGTGGCTTCGATAGGAAGTCCTTGAGCTGGGCAAGGGCTTGGTCCGCCTCTGGAGTCCACACGAACTTCTCTTGGTGTTTGAGTAATTTGAAGAAGGGGAGCCCCCGTTCTCCAAGCTTCGAGATGAATCTGTTCAAGGCCGCCATGCACCCGGTCAGCTTCTGCACGTCTTTGATGCACGTGGGAGCTTTCATGCTGGTGATGGCGGAGATCTTCTCGGGATTGGCTTCGATACCGCGATGGCTGATGATGAAGCCGAGTAGTTTGCCCGACGGCACGCCGAAGACGCACTTGTTCGGGTTGAGCTTCCAGCGGTACTCGCGCAGGGATGCGAAAGTCTCTTCAAGATCGTCGATGAGAGTGCTGGAGTTTCTGGTCTTGACGACCACGTCATCCACGTAGGCTTCGACGTTCTTGTTGAGTTGCCTCTTGAAGCAGGCCTGGATAGCTCGTTGGTATGTAGCGCCGGCGTTCTTCAACCCGAAGGACATGGTCGTGTGGCAGTACGCGCCAAACGGGGTGATAAACGCGGTCTTCTCCTGGTCTTCTTCCTTGATCGCGATCTGGTGGTACCCGGAGTAGCAGTCGAGGAAGCAGAGCAGGTCGCAGCCCGCCGTGGAGTCGATGACTTGGTCAATCCGCGGCAACCCGAAGGGGTCCTTGGGGCAGTGCTTGTTGAGGTCGGTGTAGTCGACGCACATCCTCCACTCGCTCGAGTTCTTCTTGCGGACGAGGACGGGGTTGGCGAGCCACTCAGGATGGAAAACTTCTCTGATGAAGCCAGCCGCGAGTAGTTTGGCGAGTTCCTTCTTGATGGCGTCCCGTCTGTCGTCGGCGAAGCGGCGGAGGTGTTGTCGCTTCGGGGTAGCTTTAGGATCGACGTTGAGTGAATGCTCAATCAACTCCCTGGGCACCCCTGGCGTGTCCGCTGGTTTCCACGCGAAGATGTCGCGGTTAGCCCGGAGGAAGTTGATGAGCGCGTCTTCCTATTTGGGGTCGAGGCCCGCCCCGATGGTGGTGGTCTTGCTGCTGTCGCCTGTCCCGAGGTCAATTGTCTTGACCAGAACCTCCTCGGCTGGCTGAGGCTTGATAGCTTTATCCGACTTCTCTGGGATGTCGAGTTCGCTTGGGGCAAGCTTCTTCGACGCAGCGTAGATCTCCATCATTGCATTGGGTACTTGATTTGTGGAGGCGATCTCCACAGCTTCCGTGTCGCAGTCGTGCGATATCTTCAAGTCCCCCTGCAGCGAGAGTACACCTGCTGGACTCGGCATCTTGAGTACTAGGTAGGTGTAGTGGGGTACCGCCATGAACTTGGCGATGGCCGGTCTGCCGAGGATGGCATGGTAGGACGTCTCGAAGTCCGCGACTTCGAACTTGATGTACTCGGTACGATAGTTGTCCCGAGATTCCCCGAAGGTAACTGGCAGGACCACTGAGCCCAGTGGAATAGCCGCGTTTCCAGGGACGATGCCGTAGAAGGGCGAGGTGCTCTTGGTGAGCATGTGGGTGATGTCGAGCTTCATCTTCTTCAAGGTCTTGGTGAAAAGGACGTTAAGCCCGCTTCCACCGTCGATGAGGACCTTATTGAGCTTGGAGCCCGCGACCACCGGCTTCAGGACGAGTGGGAACCGCCCTGGTTCGGAGAAGCTAGTCCATTGATCCGCGCGGGAGAAGGTAATGGGTACCTCCGACCACCTGAGGGGGGTCGGGACCGCTGGTTCAATGCTCATGACTTCTCGACGGGTAGCCTTTTGGACCCGTCTGCTGGGTATCCCGCCGAAGAGGACGTTCACCGTCTTGTCGGGTTCCTGGAAGTCGCCATTGCCTTCGTCGTTCTTCTTCTTGCCTTTCTTGTCATGAGGGTGCCGTGGCTTCGGAGTATCCTTGAGTGCTCGCCTGAGTTGGTAGCACTGCTCGGTGGTGTGGTTGCCATCCAGATGCCACGGGCACTTCTCCTTCAGCAAGTCTTTGAAGCCGCCGGAGGTCTTCTTCGAGTTCTCCTTCGCAGGGCGCTGGATAGCCGCGACAGTGTTGTCTGGCTTGCGCTTGCGGTTGGGACCCGAGTAGTTGTTGTTGTTGCGACCGCCTTGGTTCCCGTTGTTGCTGCTGCCGCCGCCCGTGTTCTGCTTGCTCTTGCCACGGATGGCGTCGTACTTGGCGTTGGCCTTGTCTTCTTCATCGGCCCAGGACGTGATCATGTCCTTGAGGTGGGTGATGGAGCTTGGGCGACGACGGCCGAAGTCTTCGAAAGTGCGACGGTGGTAGAGACCGTCTTGGAAGAGGTCGATGACTTCTTTGTCAGAGACATCGACTACTGTGGCGCGCTTGTCGAAGAAATGCCGCATGTACTTGCGAAGGGTCTCGCCTTGTTCCTGCTTCACCATAGCTAGGTCCATGCGAGTACCCGAGCGGCCCATAGCGCCCGCGAAGTTGCTGGTGAACTGCTCCTTCAGCTGGTCCCACTTGTCGATCGAGTACTTCTCAAGTGACTCGAGCCATGCAAGCGGTGCCTGGTCCAGACAGAAGGGGAAATATAGGCACTTGGTGTCGTTGTTGCCACCAGCGTTCTCGATGGAGAGGGCGTAGCATCTGAGCCACTGCACAGGATCTTGCTTCGCGTCGTACTTGGTGATTCCCAGAGGCTTGAATTTCTCTGGGAGGAGGAGGTTGCGAAGTCGCGCAGAGAAGGCAGGGAAGCCGTCGTTGTCGCCTGACGTGGAAGCCTTCTTGCGCCGTAGTTCTTCAATCTTCTGGCGGGCGTCGAAGCCGCCCTGAGAGGCTCCGGAGGCGTGGCTATTCGCGTGGCGTCGGCCGCCGCGGTCGCCTCCGCCACTGGCCCTTCTATTGGCCCCATGGTTGGAGCTTCCGCCGTCGCTGCCTCCGCCGCCAGGGTCGCGATGAGGGACGATCTCACGATCGCCGCCAGCAGCTGCAGCGCTGTTGCCACCTTGAGAGGGTCCGCCGGCCGTTGCACGAGTACGGTTGGGATTGGTCGGCAGCTCAGCTCGAGTACGGTTACGACCGAGGTCCGCGCTGCGACTTGTGGCTTCGTTATCGCGATTCCTGGCGGGGGGCGGCTGAGCGACCCTGTTGTCAACTCGCATGAAGTAAGCGTCTTCTGCAAGCTTGGCGATGACTTCTCCTGCACGCATCGCCTGAGCTTAGCGTGCGATCGCTGTGATCGACATGAGGCATTGCTCCGGGGTAGTGTGTACCCTACTCTCGACTTGGTCGAGAGCCTCTGCGAGGTTGCGGATGGGGAGGTTGTCTCGAAGACGCCGGCGTCGTTCGTTCCGCTTTCTGTTACGCTCACGTCGAGCGTCCCTGTTGGCGTCAGTCTCATCCGCGGGTGCGTCGGCAGACAGCTCGTCTGCGGAGATGTCTTCGAGGTATCGGTCGGTTGTTGTCCCTGAGGGTCCTGGCGTGTCACCGGCAGCCATGAAGACTTGGCGGTCGGGGTTGCCAAGACTGGAGTCAGAACTCGCCACCTCCGTTGGGGTGTACTCCTCAGCTCGAGCGAGTGGCGTTCCCTCCTGGAAGGGAAGCGAGTCGAGGTAGGCGACGTAGCGTGAGTTCCCGTTCGTCAGGTCAGCGGGCTTGCGGTCTGGCCAGTAGACAAATCTTCCGGCGGGTGTAGATGTTATGACCAAGCCGGCGGCGGGTCCTGACAGGGGTTGCTCTGTTGAGTTGTTCTCGGACTCGGGATCCTCAGGGTCCGACCCGAAGTCGAACTCGTACGCGGAGTCCGAGTAGGAGCCGAAAAGGGGGTTGGAGTCCGAGGTGTGGCCGGGAGCGGTGTCGGAGTCCGAGTCGTACTCGGGTACGGGCTCCTTGCCGGCCCGGCGTGTAGTGGGAGCCTTCGTGTGGGCCCTGCTGACGTTGTGGGGGCCACGCGTGAAGTGCTCGCGGGGTGGGGAGTCCACATGCGATGGCTGAGTTGCCGGCTCGCATACGATAGCCCACGGGGACGTCGAGCCCGAGTTGGAGGCGGATCCAAGCTCGAAGTCGGCGTGTTGGTCGAAAAGCGAAATTTCGCCGAATTTGCCGGCGAGTTCGCCCGTGACTACTCCGGGAAGTGTCACGAGGCCGGTCTCCGGGTTGGGCGGCATGGTGAGGCGGCGTTGGAAAGATCTGGCGCCGTCAGCAGTGCAGACCCAGGCACCGAAGACGAAGGTGTCGCCGCGGTTGAAGGCGACGGTTGGCTTGATGTAGACGGAAGCCGTCGAGTTCGCCATGAGATCTTCGGCGAGAGCCCCTACCTGGCGCGCCAGCTGTTGGTGTTTTAGACCGGCAACCTACTAAGGGGAGTACCCGAAGTAGATGAATGTGGCCTCGCCGAGATCGGTAACTCGAAGGAAGAGACACGTGGCACACAATTTAGACAGGTTCGGGCCGCGGGGTGCGTAATACCCTACGTCCTGTATGCTGCGTGGCTCTGGATTGATTGGGTGCGATTACAAGATGATGCAATCTTAAGCCGTGAGAGAGAGGGGGGTCCCTGCCTCGCCTTATATAGTCCGGGAGGCAGGGTTACAAGTCGGTTCAGGGAGAGAGTACTAGTCGAGTACGTCTAGGAGTCCTCTATACAGTGCGGGACATGTACAGCTTCCTATCCGGGTACTTCTCCTCTGTAGCCCTTGTGCTTCACGCCATCAGGTGCCGTGCAGCGCAAGTCGAGTAGTCCCAGGGGCCCACCGAGTAGTCGGTCCTGGTACCCACCGAGGTAGTGGGCCCAGGGAGGTCCATACGACAGGCACCACCTTGGCAAGAAGTATTCTGGACGAGATTTGCTTCCGCTGGCCTCATGATCATTTGCAGCAACAGATCCCTTTTGAGTAGGTGTCACAACCTGATTGTTTAACACAACCGGTCTTTTGCCACTATCCTCAATAGGAACGTCCATTGTCCCGATCTGAATGATGTCAAGACTTGTAGTCCTCTCTGGGTCGATGTCCATGTTCTGAACCTCCTCCTCTCTGATCTTGGGCTTGTACACCTTTTTTGGAGGAAGCTGCGCTTTCCTGGGCAGGGCGGTCTGACCGCCTGTAGGGGGCGGTCTAACCGGGTCGGCCTGATGATCCTGCCCGGTTTGTCGTGGAGTCCAGCGATCTTGTGCATGCCTTGAGATTCGATCTAGCGCTGATCTCCTTAGTCCTCCCCATCCAGGATGGAAGGATTGCTGATATGGCACCCACATTACCCCATTGTCATCATATATAGGACGAGGCGGATTCGAACTTGAAGAAGCCCAATCTGGAGTAAAGTGTTGTCTCTGAGATGATTCACCTCTGAACCTGATAGCTGCTCTGGGAGGCGACGACGGCCTCTCTTGATGTGGAGGTGATCTCATCCTTTTTTTACCGGCCGATCGCTTGTAACGGCCTTTTGTTTAGAATACTTGTCAAATAGCATATTAAACGTGACCTTTGGCTTTGGAATACTTCCCTGATTCTTTGCCACGTTGAGCTTCCAGTTTCCAATCTCTGGCCGCTTCGGAATAAGCATCTTTGGGCGGCCATGTGCAGGGGCGGTTTGACCGCCCTATACCCCCGGTCTAACCGCCCTGTCCAGGACAGGCTCGGTTGTTTGCTGACCAGACGGCGTGGACGATCCTTGCCTCCCATGTCCAGAAGCTTTGACAGTGATCTTGAAAGTCTCTCTGCCATCAGGGGTCTTTTCATATGCCACTTCTCTTGTCAACTCTTTTCCCCTTAAATCGGGCTTAGCTTCCCCGACCATCACGTTCTTTCCCTTAGTAGCTTCGGCTTGATGCGGCCGAACCAAGACCTTGGGCTGCTGCAACTCCATGGTGTTGACGGGAAAAGGTTGCTTATCCACTTGCATCTCATGAAGCATCAAACGACCTTCGTTAATGGCCGATTGAATCTGATGACGAAACACATTGCAATCGTTAGTGGCATGAGAATAAGAATTATGAAACTTACAATATGCACATCGTTTAATTTCATCAAGTGGAGGCATAGTATGAGAACTTTTAATGTTTCCAAGCTTAAGTAATTCATCAAAGATACGATCACATTTAGAAACATCAAAAGTAAACTTTAGTTCTTCTTGCCGACCTTTAGTAGCTGGCTTAAGAGATGCACAAGAACTAGCTTTAGACTTTGAAGGCCACACAAATTCAGCAACATAAACTTCATTCTCGTCGTCTGAACTATCGGAATCATATTCAATCATATGCACATTAGACCGACGAGGCTTAGAGTGTTCTTTTTCCTTATTCAGTTTTAATTCTTGTGCCATACCTCTAACAAGCACATTAGCAAGCGTATGAAATTTTACACCTTCTAATCTATCTCTAATAGCAGGTCTTAATCCTCTAGCAGCTAGATCAGCAAGGTCAGAATCAGTAAGAGATAAATTAAAACAACGGTTTTTAACTTTTTTAAAGCGCTTAAGGTAATCAGAAACCGATTCCTCTTTACTTTGCCTAACTGATGTTAAATCTGTCAATTTGAATTGGTAGCTCCCACTATAGAAGTGGTCATGAAACTTTTGCTCTAATTGATCCCAAGAATCAATAGAGTTGGGAGCTAACGAAGAGAACCAAGCAAAAGCGGTACCAGTTAAAGACAATGAAAATAAGCGAACTTTTAAAGAATTAAAGGTTCCAGCTTCACCGAGTTGAGCAGTATATTGGCTAATATGTTCCCAGGTTGTGCGATTATCATCACCACTAAATTTAACAAAGTTGGGCATACGCCAACCAGGGGAAAAACCACATAATCAAAATCGGCCCTATATGGTTTTTGATACAATCTAGTATTACCCATATCAACGCCGAGCTTATTTTTCATCATGTTAGCTATCTCTTCCTTAAATTGAGCCAATTCATTCCTAGCAGCTAACTGAGATTGCATTGCAGCTGTTCTTAAGTTACTCACAGGGGGTTGATTAGGATTTTGCATGCGATGCAAGTCGGTAAACACATCATTAGGCACACCATAAGATGGAGCAACGTTAGGAATAGGTGGCGATGTGTGAGCTATTGTGCTATACATTGGTGGAACAGTACCATAAGTATTATTCTGACTCTGAACCAATGTACTAGGCACAACCGACAAAGGCAACGGCTGATCCGGGACCATAACCATCTGGCCAGACAAGGCGGTTGAACTGGCCTGGGGGGCGGTTTAACCGGGGTAGGCTTGGGTGACGGTGACTATCCCGGATAAAATCTCGTCGGCATACCATACACAGGAGCTTCAGGTGAAGTTTCCAGTGCTGCCGACGTGGTCGAATGCAGAATCCCTTGTGAATCTACTTGAGGGATACCTTCTTCAGATATATTAATAACATGTTTACCCTCTATTTTTTTAAGGCGAGTAACAACACTAGCAACCAAACTACTCTGATCATTAAACGCACATTCAAATCTATCAGTAATAGCAGATAATTGCGTAACTAGATCAGGAGGAGGTGTTTGACTTACAGTGGGTATTACCTCAACCTTGTCTTTGTTCAGCTTGATCGCCGGCAACTCGAAATCTTGAGTGAGTGTCACCTTGCCTGAACGATCCTTCTTGGCGCCAGAGAGAAATTGCTGCTTGATGTACTCTTGCAGCTCCGTGTACTTCCTCTGGTCTTCCTCGCTGAGTTCCTCAATATTCACCATGATCACGTTTTTCTTGTCAAGATCGCACTGTGATCCCATGCAAAGATCGAAAGATCGGTTGTGAAACCAGATCTATCCCCAGCGGAGTCGCCAAAAGTGTGTTGACGTTTTTTTCGGTCGAACACACGAATGCGCTAGATCGCGCGGTCGTCAGAAATCCACTAGCCGAACCACCCAGCACGGGCCGATCTAACCGCCTTGGGGGCCGGTCTAACCGCCTTGGACAGGAAGCACGTCGAAAACCTAGATTCGCTGCTCCGGGAGGGACCCTGTCGGGAACAGTGCGCCTAGGGTTGTCCTGAGATCGGCAGGCCACTCAGAACTCCCTCAACCGCCGTGGAGACGAAAGAGGAGAGCAATGGGGGTTGGAAAAGTTAGGGTTTGGAAAAAAATAAGGTAAAATTGATAATGACGATTGGATGATAGATCTCAATCGGCCACGACCCTTTATATTTATAGGGTAGGAGGATTTGCCCTGCAAACAACGCTTTACAACTCAGAATCAGGCTAAACTCCTAATTCTACTCAAAATCGGGGAGACCCGGTTAGACAGCCCCTGGGGGGCGATTAGACCGCCTGGCACCTATGTGTCGGACCGGCTACAGCGCACCCCGGTCAGACCGCCCTGGGGACCCGGTCTGACCGGTCTGCCTGGCCTAAGTCGGCTTTTGCCAAATTTGAGTGTCAACACATACCATCTGGCGAAACAGCTGCTCTCGCATCGCATGTCCGCTCGGCTCGTAGATATTTAGGGTGGCAACTGAACTGACTACGACGTGAGGCTGCTCAAGTGCAGATTACTTTGCAAACAAGTCTCTGCTGAATTTATTTGTAACAAAGTGCACCAATGAACCGGTGGTACTTACCATGGTTTTTTTTTACCGACCGTAACCGGGCCGGTTACCGTTGGAACCGGTCCGGCCCGGTTACGCTTCCGGTCGGTTGCAAACCGTCTAAATTCAAATTTTCAAATTTGAATTCAAAAAATGAAAAAGTTCTTTAAAAATTTCAAAAATAGATTAAGTTGTCACCAATCTAACGGTGTCAAAAATTTTCAAATATTCATTCGTTTAGTATACTTTGCGGGCATTAGAAGTTCAACCAAAAAAAATTGGCTGGTTGAACTTCTAATGCCCGCAAAAAATACTAAATGCACTAATATTTGAACATTTTTGACACCATTACATTCTACACACCTTGAAATATTTTTAGAATTTTTTTTTATTTTTCAATTTTTAATTCAAATTTGAAAACACGTCAAATTCTTCACTTATTCGATTTTTTTTGTCAAAATGACCGGTAACCGCCCGATAAACCGCCAGAAACCGGTTGAACGAAAGATTTGGTTTGAAAATTTGAATTTGAGCGATTTTTGGAGGCCAGCAATTTAGTCCGACCGGTTGGTAAAAAAAACCTGGTACTTACTGCACATCGTACCATTTCAAATTAGTTTGAAATAAAACTTGTGGCGTTGCAAATGTTACTGCATCATAGGATGATCGGCATTGTGATTTCAGTTTATAATACAGAAACTGTCAGTGAATGGATGGGGAATAGGAACAAAATTCTTGGTCCGACAGACAAGTGCCATAGGGACATCGAAATAGCGATAGACACAAGTACGTGAAACGCCAATGTCACACAGTCATTAGGGCATGTACAACGCGTCTTTTTGCCCCCGTCTGTATGACGGGTTTTTTCAAAAAAGCCCCCGCTTCAGCCTACCGACGGGGGCAGCGTCGCCTCGCGAGACGACGGGCATGTCCCGTTCTCCCAGGTGGGATCGACGAGACCGACGCCGCGCTGTACGCCTCGTCCTCTTGAGGCGACGCCATGGCCGGATCCCGCGCGAAGTTCGCGCGCGCGGGAGATGTCTTCGCCAAACTGGGACAGCAGTGGCGGAAGAGGGAAAGAATCGATCTAGCGGAGGAGGGAGGGCGCCGGGAGTCATGGAGGAGGCCGGCAAGCCCGCAACTGCCAAATCCGGCTGGGGGAAGTGGGAGATCCGGCCACGGCCACCCCGGAACCGAGCGCTGCTGGCTGCCGTCGCCCGTCGACCTCGCCGTCCCGAGCCCCAGCCGCCATAAGCCGCAGTGGGCTGCTCCGCCCCGACCGCCACGACCGCGAGTGCCGCGGCGAGCTGTTCCGCCCCGGCCGCAGCGCCTCACTGCGCTCGGCACAGGGATACCGGAGAGGGGAAGCGGGACAGCTGACGGAGGAGCTCGCGGTTGCAGGCACACGGCGAGCTCGCGGTTGCAGGCGCAGAGCCTGGCGGGGCGCGCGCGGACCTCCTCCAGGTGCTGCTTGCGGGCGCGGGACCGGAGCCGGGCGTTGGAGGAGCTCCCCAGCCGGGAGGAGCACCGCGGGCAGGGGTACGGTGGAGGAGACCGGGAGGTGCCAGGGCGGCAGGAACCTCGAGCACGGGAGTGTGGAGCCTCCGCAGGCCGCTGAGCTGAGAGAGAAAAATGGGATGGAGCCCAGATGGAGGTCCTTGCGGGCTCCTTCCTTCAACCTCCGCCGCCTAAACAGCGTTCGTCGGCGCAGGGAAGAGGGGTGGAGAGAAGCAGAGCAGAGCAGATGAAGTGGATCGCGCAGGAGAGCTGCGGTGGCCGGTGTGTTGGATAATTTCTTTCCATGTGTGGACGGGAACAGGCCACGTAGCTGTAGGCACCGTGCGTGGATGCTACCTTGCCTCTGAGTTCTTCCATGGACTACAGTACATGCTACCCTTTTGAATATTTCAGTGTGTTGTCTTCAAATTCATTCGGTTATCGAACTCAAAAGCCACACAATGTATACATAAATCTATTTGTAGTTAATCTTAACCCAAATGCAAAGCATTAAACAGCTTATAGACAACCTCTGTCTGTGGGTTGTATGAGTTGTCTGTATATCTGTCTGTACGCTACATTCGAGATTCTGCAGACGGCGAGTCGTCTGTGGGTTGTACATGCCCTTAGCTGGTCGTCAGACACGGGTGTGCTGACTGGGCGAAAATATCTGGCAACGAGTCCCCTCGAGAAATGGACAAGAGATGGTCGGCAACTCGGCATGCTTTACTAATCACTCCAGTTTTTGGAACAGTACAATGTCGTATGACACCTGACCTAACCACACTAGCAATACCAATGTTTCGGATTTATAGTAGTTGGGAATTGGGATGATGCAGCAGAGCCGAAAAGAACATTGCAGGGGAGATATTTTACCCAATAGAAAGTGCAGACTTTTTCATGTAGCAGCCCTTGCAATTTTTATTCGATCATGTTATGCATCTCCATATTTAATGGTAGTGGCAAACAGCTTCGTATGCCTTGGGGAACGTCTTTGATTATCACGGAGTGTCACAGGCATTTTGCATGCAGCAATATATAATAAGCTATCCTTAGCTCTTTGCTCCGCAAGCACTTCACAGTCAACACCGGAACTGCCATAGGGCCTTTGACCGAATATTTTTATTTTTATATTTATTTTTTCATGATTTTTGAAAAATATATGTCTCATCTCAAATTTTGCAAATCTATATCACAACTGCCATATGGTACGGCGGTTAGAGGTGCTACAGTGTTCCAACCGACGTACCATACGTCATTGCTACAGTACCCTAGCGTGGGTACTGTAGCCCCTGCAACCGCCGTTTCAAACGACAATAGAGGACAATCCGTTTTGAAAAAATCGTAACTTTTTGTATGAACTCGGATGGAGGTAAACTTTATATGAAAATTGTAATTTTAAACGAGATCTACAACTTTGTAGTTCAAAATTTTTTCATTTGAAACCATCTTCAGACTCAAATAATCGATATACTATCCAGATCAGAAGACTGAAAACTGAGATCTCAATAGTATATCAATTATTTGAGTATGAAGATGACTTCAAATGAAAAAACTTTGAACTACAAAATTGTAGATCTCATCAAAAATTACAATTTTCATATAAAGTTTATCTCCATCCGAGTTCATACAAAAAAGTTACAAATTTTTTAAAATGAATTGACCCCTACCGTTATTCCACACGACGGTTTCAGGCGCTACAGTGCCTCAGCGTGAGTACCGCAGCGCCCCTACCACTGTACCACATAGCGGTTGCTACAGTACCCAACTGCCATAACGTATGACGGTAACTGTATAGTTTTGCAAAATTTGAAATTAGACATATATTTTGAAAAAATTGAAGAAAAATAAAAGAAATTCCCTCTGACGCACACGGGGGAGGAGTCATTCAGCAGTTCAGGCTTTCTGCATCTGGGCTGGGCCTTGTAGACACGCCGGAATGTCTCTGCACATTCTTAGCGGGCTTCGCTTGCAGCAGATACACGCCTTCCCACGGCGGGCCTGCGGCCTTAACCAACAGTAGCAGTGACCAAATGGGGTTTGGGGAGTATGAATTACATTCAGACTAGAATTTTCAGTGGTGAAGTTTCATGCCCAGAAGTTTAAACTTGACAGAGAAGGTGCAGATACGATTTTGACTGCCACAAAGAGAGAAATGCCCAGCTCGTCCGAGAGCCACGAGCTCCACCACCCCGCGGACTCGCAGAGGTCCATCCATGCACAGGGGTACAGGGCGGCGATGCCGCGACGGTCCACATCTCGTCCGGATGGATCCGGGGGGATCCCGCGCGCAGTGGAAGGCGTCACGACATCTTCTTTGAACCCTTCCTTCCCTCCAGCACGCACCAGTGGTCTCGCCAGTGCGTACCTGTGCATTCACATTTCGCTTTTCACCCCGTCCGGAGGACACGGGTAAAAGCGCGTCCGATGCTGCGTGTGAGGCTGCGCGCGCGCGGGGGCGAACACGACGACGGGATCCGACTGGGACGCGCCGCCGCGTGCTCCATCCATCATCTTTCCGCGCCCGGCGCGGCGTCGAGGACGGCAGCCTGCGGGGCAAAGCGGCGACCGAGAACACCGCGACGGCGAAAGCCCCGGGCCGCGCGCGCGCGTTGGCTTGAGGCGGCGCGGCCGCGGGCGGGCGGGCGGCGTGGGCAGGGATGGGCGCGGCACGCTGCACGGTGCAAACAACAGTGCAAGTACACGGATGGACGCGTACAGGATAAAGACGAGAAGCTAGCTATAGCTAGCGATCACCGTCATGTCTCAGTCAGGCGGCAGCACGTAATACGTTGTGTCGATCCAAACTTGTGAGGGCGCGCGCGGGAGTTCTGTAGTGGAGCGCGTTGCCCACCGAACGCAGGCACTCGAGATCGACGTACCCACTCCCAACAACAGCAAGAACGCAAATGATTCTTCAGAGATCCGGAGAAGACATTTGTGTTTATTTTTATATAGTCCGTTCATGCGCCTGCAAAGATCATGAACCAAACCCCACGATTCGATCGCTACTCGTCAATGAACGTGTGCGCTCGTGAATTGAGACGCGCGCGACACTACGGCGTCCACGTACGCCTCCCCTGCAGCTACCATTCGCCACACTCGGAACCTGCAGCGTGTGCTAGTGAACTACCCGCCGGTGCCCGCCTCAAAGGCTCAAACTTGTCGATACCACACGCTTTGAAACCTTTTTTACGTCATCATCAGAAGGGGGTGGAGCTGGGAGACTATGGGTCTATTTGGTAGAATTATTTCATCTGCTTATGGTTTTATATGGGAGTTGATTTTTTTAAGAGAAGTGATTTTTTTAGAGTGAAATGCACGGGCGGCCCCTCAACTTGGCAGCAGGTGTCATCTGAGTCTCCGAACTTTCAAAATGCACATCCATCTCTCTAAACTTGGTAACCAGCTCACCTAAGGTCCACAGCTTCCCAACCTAACTTAATCTGAACACATAGCATGCTGACTATGCAATGACGTGGACCTCAGGCCCACCATTCTCAGCCCTTCCTCATCTCCCCAGCGACCTCGTCAGTGGTGCCGCCGGTCATGGCTCGACTCGGTGGTGCCGCCGGCCATGGCGTCCGGCAAGGGTCCCGCGCGCGAAGCGGCCTCCAGCCAGCGAAGCAAGGCCGAATTCGCGAGGAGACGGGAGCAGGGCGGCGGTGGAGGCGTGTATGGGCCCGGCTTGGTGGTGCCGCCGGCCATGGTGTACGGCAAGCGCGCGGCGACCTCCAGCCGGCAAAGCTGCGCCCGAGGATACGGGAGCAGGGCGACTTCTCAGCGATGCGGCCTTGGCCAGTGTGGCCCACGCGGACGCAGACGGCCTTGAATGGCGCGCAGCCTCGCCCTATCTGCGACGCCGTCGGCGCTGGCTTTGCCGTCCCCGCGCTGGGACTCCCTCGAGGTTCGTGGCCCCGCACTCGATCCCCCGCCTGGACGTCGCCCAGTCTGTATCCCGCACCAGCACGCCGCTCTCCACGAGCGCCACCGCCTCTGCCACCGCCACCGGCGGCACTCTACGCGGCACCCACCCTCCCCGCTGATTCGACAACACCTGAAGACGCCCTCCACCGCCATCTTCTTCCCGACGTAGACTTCGAAGCGCGCGCCCTCGGCGGTGGCGACGCACTCGGCGCTGGCGTATGCGTCCTCGGCGACCTGACGGAGTGAGACCTCTGCGGGCGCCGCCGGCGAGAGTGCGTGGTCGTAGAGCGCCAGCGCAGCGCCGCAGATCGCCGGGAGGTAGACGAGCGTGAGCTCCGCGGGGGCCGAGGCGGTCGGAAGGAGGAGAAGCGGAGAAGCCCCCGGCGTGGAGATCAGAAGAGAATGGTGGACCTGACATGTGAGGCCCACATGTTAGGTCCACGTCATTGCGTAGTCAGCATGCCACGAGAAGATTTGGACCTTAGGTGAGCTGATTACCAAGTTTAGGGAGGTGGATGCGCATTTTGAAAGTTCGGGGACCCAGATGACACATGCTGCCAAGTTGAGAGGCCGCCCGTGCATTTCACTCTTTTGTTTAATTTAAAGTAACTCTCTTTATTTTTTACCATAAACTTTTAAAATTAGCATGAAGAATCACTTCAGATAATCACGAGAAACTACTTTTTTTCAGCTCACAACTTCTTAGTTCATTTCAGAACATCACTTCGTATAATCAGCAGAGAATCACTTTCCTCTCAAAAAAAAAATTGTTTAGCAAAACTTCTACTGGAATAAGAGAATCATCCCAAGAAGCTACGACACACGTACGCACTCTAAAAGGGGACTATATATATGGTCCTCTTCAAGCTCATTGTCGACACTCTTTCTGCGTGCAGTGTGTTCGCGCGCGGTGTTGAATAGTTTGAATGTAGTTAATTAGGTAACAATTTATCCATACATAACAAAAATATTACTCGGCCACACACTTCGCCGGCTGATCGATCGATACAGAAATCCCGCCACGCACACGTGTTTTGGACGGCCGATCGAGTGTTACCTTTAGCGGCGACACGCGTGCAAGCAGAAGCAGCTAGCTGCGGCACGTCTCTCTACATGCGTACTACGTCAGTATATAATAATGCCCCCGCTGCCCCTGGATCTCCATGATGTGGAGAGATTATTGTGGTGTCTCGCCGTCTTGGATCGGAATCTTAATTTGTTTTCGCTAGTACTAACCTCTCTTCTTGTTTTTCTAATAATGTTATAAGTAGTTCCGGCGGCTCATCGTGTCGGTAGCTACCCAACCCAGTACTCCTACCCGGCCAGCAGACGCGTGCGAGCGAGCGCGTGTGGTGTGCGCGCGTGTGCCACACCACCAACCAGCCGGCTCGTTCGGAGGGGGTGTCCGGTGGCGCACGGCGGGAACGCCCAGATCTGGCGCGGTAGCGCGAGGCTAGTTTCTGCCATGCACGCGCGTATGGTCCCCTTATTGCTGCACCGGCGGTAGGGCTCATATTGCCGCGGCACGTACACCTGCCTGCCTACTAGCTCGTTCGCGGGCATCATGCAAATGCATGCACTGCACGCCGCGCTGGTACGTACCGCTGCGCTCCCTTTCATCGGCGACGAGCGAGGACATTCTTTCATCGGCGGCGCCGCGCGCGTGCTCGAACCTCGAAGTTGTCCATCGCCAATGATGATTACTACCGGCCGGTCCGGTCATTCTTTAACGCCTGCCGTCCTGCTCGAAGCCCGGTCGCGATGCTACTGTTTGTCGAGAGAGGAGAAAGAAGGGCGGCAGAGCGTAGGACGTGGCGGGGTCCGGAGTCCGGACACGAAGCTCTGGATCGGATGGTGGCCGCCGCGCATGTGATGGCGGACGGGCTGGCCGGCCCTCCGTCCTGACACCTGCAACGGAAAGATCCATCTGCCCGTCTCGTCCTTTTTGCCCGCCCGGCGCGCCCCGCGAGCGAGATGCGTCCGATGTTTCTTACTGTTTCCGCGCCGTGTGCTTGCACCGCATGTGCTCCAGATCTACTCGCACAAGTTGAGGGCCCATCGATCGAGCCGGTTAATTAGATACTAATCCGCTACCGCCTACTGCCTATCGCACAAGTTGAAGTCTTTGGATCCCAAGTGGAAGGTCAGAGATGCCACAATTTCTCGTCGGTTTGAGAAATAAATCTCGTAGTACGAATATGATGGTTCGGGTGAGATTTTTATTTGTTTGTTGACAAATAAAGGAGTGGGCAGGGTCGGCATTGAATGGAAATGGAACGGAACAGCAGTGCCTTGTTTCCACAGCGCCGGAGCCGGGCACGATCGAGATGTGCAGATCGAAGAAAACGCTGAGGACCACAACCAGTTCGAAGTGACACGGTACGTACCAGATAAGATCGCGGCGGTGGTACGGTGGAGCCTGCCTAGCTACATATGCCGCGCGCCTCCTCTACTGATCTTTTTTTCAAGATTGGAATGAGAGCAGAGCTGTGGAGGGCCTCCATATCCTCCCATCCCTGCAGCGGTCGGTGGCTGGCGTCGGCAGCGTGCAGTCACCTCGTCAGCTTTTTTGCAGAGAACGAACATTCGTCTTCCCGGATCCGACCCAACTCGGAACTCTCGCTGTCTCTCTCGGATTGCATGCCACGGCGATTAATTAGTTACGGCTGGGAGCCTCGGACACTGCAGGCAGCCTGGTTCTCTTCTCCCTGTTCACTGCTGCTGAGCCACCTCTGTCTGTGCAGTGAGTGCAGAGACGACATGGTGCCGCTGCCAACATGCCATCACGAGATCAGCGCGTACAGTGCTTTTTACCGGTCGGCGGTTACCATCACCTGGTACTGATTTGTCCGGCCGATCCTGACAGCGGCACAAAGCGCGCGGCGAGCGAGCGAGGAGGCGGAAGAGCGGTTCTCCCTCACGCTGTTCCGCACCAAATGAGCGGCAGAAGTTGTTAATCATAGGATCGATGCTTCAGTCCACATCACACTGATCACTGCACAGCTACTAGCTCGTGATAGCTCAGCCAATTAAGGAGGAACACGCACGCGAACCGTCAGCCGGCCGATCGAGCTGGTGGTGGCGTACGAGCACGCTACGGCGCTACGCTCGCCGTCATCGGCATGCAGAGCTCACATGATCAGAGACGTAATAAAGATGGTGAGGGCGAAAGATTGATCGAGATCGCCACCCGCTGCGGTGAGGAGTCATGCATGTATGCATGTGTTCCCCTCTCCCTGGTCCATCCGCACAAATCTAGCTAGAGTGGTGTAGCCGCATGTGTATGTGTGCGCGCGCCGGCGCGCGCCAGTATAGTCCTCCTACGAAACGAAATCCTACCCCAGGTCATGCCTTTGCAGTTTGCACGCGACTGTTCCCTGTTTATTTCTCCAAAAGTCTCAAATTTTTTTGCATCGCAGACCGTGTGACCTCTCACAAAACACGTTTCTCAATGCAAAAATTTCACTACTTTCACTAAAATTTTCACCAACTAAACGGTAGCTAGCGGTTGGTTTTTACTTTTTTACGTAGACCGGGCCGTGGCATGTGACTCGGGCGCGGGGACCGGCCGCCGGCGGGGTCGTAGCTAGCTAGCTGCGTGCACGTACGTGACGGTGGTGGTGCTGGACCCGGGAGAAACACACACTCGTGGTACGACGTGTGCGGGTGGTTCAAATGCAAATCTAGGTAGCTAGCAGCAGCTTGTTATTGCTGGCTAGCTAGCTGGTGCGCTTTGTTGGGACAATATGCTGGGTACAGAGAGACCGATGCGTGGCGCGAGGCGTGAACGCAGGTCGCCGTGTACCTTTGCTTTGCTACTGCTGCGCCATAGATCTTGAGCTAGCGCGCCCACCACCACCAGCTAGTAGCTCCTAGCGACCGATAGAGAGAACTTTCAGATCGGAGTCGGACGTCGCATTTGCTGCGGGGATCCATCGCCGTACGCCGTGGTCCTGGACGTGCTCAGCTAGCTAGGACGTCACCAGGCCGGCGGGTGCATATCACGCGCGTATCCACGTATATATCCTCCCTCCTCCGTCAGTCCGTCCTCTCGCTCCTCTCACGAGATGCCGAGAATGTACATGTCCCTTTTGGTCACGAGAATCGCTGATGTGTTGTACGTCTACAAGCAGCATATATATCCGTTGAGAACGTCATGCTTCACTCCACCATAACGACGATGACGAAGCTCTTTTGCTCACGAGCTATAGCCACATAATAATAGTACAACTGCATAACATCATAAGGCTGTATCGAAGTTAGTGCACTGCACTAATTAATCCGCATTTTTTTTTGTCCGGTGAACCTAGTGCCAACTTGTCAGGAAGCTACTGTGTCTCGCACACAAGGAAAAAGTGCATAAGTATACCGACTAAATGGTATCTTGAGGTCGTCGTTGGATACTTGGTTAGCACTAATCTATTCAACATTATCCGGCCTCCTACCCCGCACGCATGTGTGTATTTCAGCGCATTATTAATCTTCTTTGTGCGATTCACATGTAGCACGCCTGCCTACTACCAAATAAAAGCAGATCGATAAGGCGAGCGCTTTGCTAGCTGCTGGTGTTGTGATGACATACTTGCTGACCGCAGCAGCTTAATTAGTGGAGGGTCTCTCTCTTCACTAGCTTTATCGTACGCGGAAGGGGATCAGCTAGCACTGGCGATGGGTATGGGGAAGCAGGGAGCAGCTCTGCTCAAGTGATAGCGGTGGTTTATTACAAGAAAACAAGAGAAAAAGAGAGCCACTCGACACGCCGCACGTCTTTGTCAATGACGATACGCACTGTTCGCGCCGGATCTTTTCCCACTGATCAGTGATCACATGCTCCATCCTTTCAAGATCATGCCGCTGTGTGTGGCTGCTGGCACCGCGGTCCATCGTGTAATCGGCGGCGTAGGAAGCAGCTGGAACATCTCGCGCCGAGCCGCCGACCGCGCTCGCTCGGTTTACCCCAACCCGTCCGCCAGAAGGCACACGCATCTCCGCGCGTTTGGTTTGGAGATCGCCCACCGCATGCAGCTGCCCACGCGAGCTCCGACAGGGCGCGTAATGGCCGGGGACCCCGTGGCCCGTGGCTGGGGTGCAGTGGTCCATGCGGCGTCCCCTCCCTCCCGCCGATCGCTCGCTCGCTCGCCTCGCATAGCTGCTACTACTGGAGAGAGGAGATGGACGACGATCCCTGGCCCTAATTCTACGTGCAAACTTAAAGCGTCGTCGCCCCGTGATCGATCGCCCCAGCTACCAGCCGCCTGATGATGCTTTGCTTTGCGTACAGCCCAAGGGCACAAAATGTTGGCCGATCGATCGACCGTGGTCCAGCGCGCGCGGGAGGCATATTGCCCGCGGCGTCGCTGGCCCGGCCGGCCGCGCCGGCGGGAGCGGCGGGCGGAGAGGGGGAGCGCAGAGCGCTGGCTGGCTGGCGCCGGACCGCGCGGCGCGTGGCTTGATGTGACGCCGTGTGTTTGTTTCGTCGCACGCGGCGCGGGGCCGCATGCTCTCGGGTCTCGAGCCGGATCTGGAGCCGTGTCGTCGGCGGCGCTGCGGGAGCCGGCCGGCCGGACATGCGATGCGTGCTGCTGACGGGCGATGATGGGTTGGGTGGTGATGGGTTCGCCCCCAATCAAAGGGTTTTTTGCGCCCCCTCCTGCTGCTGTGGTCCTGTGTATACCTGAGTATTTTTGGCCCGGTCCGGGCCCGGCCCGCGCCAGGCCCGCCCACGAACCTTACTGGACGGGCGTGGGCAGAGATCTTGGAGCCCGTGAAAAAAAATCTTGGCCCGAGCCCGGCCCGTAATGCTGTTTTAGCTCTTTTACACTATAAAGTGCGCGGGCGGCCCGCCCAAGCCCGGGCCCGGTCCGAAAATTGAGGCCCGACACGTCCCATGGGACGGTCATGAGCAGGATTTTCTCAGCCCGAAAAACCCAGATTTTTTTTTCGGTTCGGCCCGAACCCGGCCCGGCCCGTGAAATGCTCAGGTCTAATCCTGTGTATATGTCTGTCGTGTGCATGTGGGGGGCGGACGTATCATGCGGGGTTTCCGCTCCCGCTCTTTACGTGCGTCGTCGGTGTGTGCCACACTGCCACGGCACGTCTAGCATCTCTCTTTGCTTGCTCCCTGCGGATGACCATCGTCTGGATCTCATCTCACTGATCTTTCACTGCTTTTGCAGCTCTTGTAGATGGTCAAAACTTCAGAGAAAGATGTGTTTGGATCTATGATTTCAAGATATTGGGTTATTGGTTTTTAGATGTCAAATTATCTGTAACCAGATGATTCTCCGCGCGTTGCTGTGAGATTTGAGAGAGCTTTTCAGTAGACTCTCTTGTGTCGCACTCGAGCTTTATGTTAATGTTAATGCCACTATGATGACTGTTTGCATCTGCGTTGGTGGACAACCGATATCGATTGTTGGTATCTGGTGGAAGATGATGTGTGCTAGCATGACTCGCTGAGATTTGAGAGAAACTTTGTAGCGGGCTTGTAGTGAGGTGTTTATATATAGTTCGAGATGCCCTGATTTACGAGTAAATGTTGCTGAATGGTAACAACAGCTCGTGGGATTGTTACAACCTGAACTTGAAATTATGGTAAGTAGTATATTTCAAAAATCACAATCCGTCGTCGTGCCTAGCAGACTCAAATTGCTGTTAACAGTCAACTTATGGTAAGTAGTTGTTTCAACTTACGAACGTTAGTAAGTTGAAACAACTTATTATAGTCTGTTGCACTGACCGGTCAAGCTGTTGCATCCAAAATTCACTAGGGAGAAGTTAATGGATTGCTCGGTGAACCTCTCATCTTCCTAGAATTTACATAGTTGCACAAACTTGCAATTTTCTCAAAACAACACTCTACCTGCATTTGTGACACGATTAGTTCACCAGTCATAGGCTACCTTTTCACAAATACAACATAGGCCTTGTTTGGATCCACCCAACTAATAAAATTTAGCTAGCTAAAGTTTATTAACTTTCTTTTAGCTAGCTAAAATTTAGCTAGAGGTGTTTCGAACCTCACGTTAAATGGTAGTTGTTGGTCTTTTATCATTTTATTAGCTGGTTTTAGCTAAGTTGAACCAGTTAAAGGAATCTTTAGTCAGCTACAATTTAGCTGGGACATATTTGGATCCATAGCAGCTAAATTTAGCCAGCTAAAGTTTAATTCGTGATCCAAATAGGACCTAGCAGGATCGATCTCTGATGTTGCCACTTGTGGTGACAATTTGGCTTATGTGGACGGGAGCCTGAAGAACCCATCATATGGTCTCCTAAAAGTGGTTGATGATATCGATTTTCCCGAGGGGGATTAACTTGATCCCGTCAAAATCTTCCAACCACTGATTAACCTAGTACTAGTAGTCTAGTACCATGGTACGTTCATCTAATAAAATTGTGAGATAATGCTGATCGTAACCTCTATTTTTTCTACCTTTAAGAAAGCTAACTCCTCCACTAACCCACCAAACTAGATGAAACAAGCTAGTAATTGTTTCAGTACGAGAATTAGAATACGAGTAAGTAAATGTGCTGATGCTGAACTAAGTGCAACCTAATCCATACAGATGCATTTTCTCATCTACGCGACGAAGAAATCTCTCCGAAAACATCTCTGCTAGTAGCTGTCTGCTGGCACACAGCACGCGAAAGGCACAATTTTCTCCTGCCTCATCCGTATGCTGTCCCCACAAAACGGGAGGGACATGGCCATACGGGAGCCGTCGCCTCCTTCCTCTCCTCCCCTCGCGCTCGCAGAATCCGTCGCCCGCCGAAAGGCCCAGACGGCGTGACCGCATGAGCCGGTCCGTTGTCCGTTTACCCTTCGCCCCGCCGTCACGCGGAAGTGGAAATCACCCATTCACCCTGGTTTTACCCCACTGACACCGTGGTCCCACGGCAACCCGACTTCAAAACTCCGCGATGGACGGGGCCGTTACAGCTGTACAGACAGCGAGCAGTAATAACAGCAGCGCCGGCAAAGCCCGCCACCGGGGAGGAGAGATTACCGCGACAACAGACGACGGCGACGCGAGCACCAACCACCCTTAAGTAAGACGCGCGGGGCGGCGCTAAGCCTAAGCTGAGCGGGCGGCGTGGGAGATCAGAGGAAGGAAGCAACGGGGGTCGCTCGCGGTTAGGCTGTCGTCGGGCGCGGGCGTGGTGGTGGATCTCATCTAACGCCGCGCCACTTGCTGCTACGACTTAGCCCTCCCCTCCCCCCATCATCTTTGTCTCTCTCGCGCAATTCGCCGAACACGCCGCGCGCGCCTCGCCTCGCCTCGCCCTCCCGACGACGGCGGCGGCGGCGGCCAATGCTGGCGGCGCGATGAGCGTGGAGGAGGAAGTGGAGGAGCAGGAGGGGGAGGAGGAGGAGGAGCTCTTCTACGAGTCGCTCGACCGCATCCTCTCCTCCTCGGGCTCCTCCACCTCGGCCTCGGACGACGACGACGGCGCCAACCGCCCGCGCCGCCGCCGCGGCGGCGCCGGCTGCGACGCTTCGGCCGCCGCGCTCGACCTGTGGACCTCCCAGCCGGCGCCCGTCCAGGAGCGCCGCCGACGGCTGCTCCAGCTGCTGGGGCTCGCCGGGGATCCTTCCCTCGCCCGATTCGGGGCGGGCCGGGCCGCCTCCGACGCCGCCGTGTGCTCCCTCCCGGCGTCTCCCGTCTCGCGTTCCAGATCGGGCGGGTCCGCCGCGAAACCGCCGCTCGGGGGCGCGCGCCTGCGGGTGTCGCTGTCCGACGCGTCGGATGCCGCGCTGGAGGTGGTCGAGGAGGACCCCAGGTGCTTGATCAGGAACCTCGACGACGGCAGCGAGTACGTCGTGAGGGAGGAGTTGTGCCTCCGCGAGGTCGGCACGGGGCGGCAGCTCACCGTCGAGGAGTTGGGCCGCTCACCCATCGTTCAGGAGCTGATGCGCCGCCAGGCTTTCAGCACCCCCAACTCCAACTGCACCTCCAATTCCCAAAGTGGCGCCTCCACGCCCATCGAGAGGTCCAGCTCCAGCTCCAGCAACGGCGGGGCGCGCTCCAAGCGGCGCAGCAGCTGGCTCCGCAGCATCCGCTGCGTAGCTGGCTCCATGTCCATCCACTCCCGTGACCGCCGCAGCAGCGACGAGAAGGACACGTCTTCGGAGAAAGGTGGCCACCACTCCAGCTCTGCGACGGATGACAGCCAGGACCGTGTTCCACGCCATGGCCCGTCCCGTGTCAAGGTGCGGCAGTACGGGAAGACATACAAGGAGCTCAGTGGCCTGTTTATGACACAGGATATACAGGCACACAATGGTTCTATCTGGAGCATCAAATTTAGTCCTGATGGCCGTTACCTTGCGAGCGCTGGGGAGGATTGCGTAATCCATGTATGGGAGGTACTAGAGTTTGAGAGGGTGGGGAAGGAGAGGGCACTAGAGGAGAATGGGGTGTGCAATGGGTCATCAGAGCAAATGGTGTCATCAGCTGCTCCAAATGGGAGCCATTGGGAGAAGAAGCTGCGGTCGAAGGTACTACACAGTGGTGGATCGGTGAGCTCGGACAGGTTGATGGTGCCCGAGTATGTATTTGCACTGTCCGAGAAGCCTGTTATAACCTTCGCAGGGCATTCAGAGGATGTGCTTGATCTCAGCTGGTCCAAATCTCAGGTAATGTGCACACACTTCTAGTTTCTCTTCAGTTCTAATATGTAAATATTATATTTCCAGTCTCATTGCCAAGTGCAGCCTACAACAGAATGTAGAATGACCGCTACCAGAAAATAGGATATAAATTAGATCTGAACTTGTGTTATTAAGAATGCAAAAGCTATGCAGTAATTGTTACACTAGAAACATGATGATCACATATTCAACTAACCTTATTTACCTTTGTGGGGTTTGGGCGTACCCTAACTTGGCATCCAGATCTGGCATAATTTAACTAGTGCGCTGATTGGAAAGGGAAATCTAATCAGTTGCTATTTAGGCATTTGATTTTGAGATAAATATGCTAACTTTATTGCTCACAAGTGTGCCCTAGTTTTTACCATGTGCTCTAGTGCCCTGAAATTTAACTAAGGCACGCTCCCTACAAGATTACAGTTTGCCACTTTACTGTGGTTTTAATTTCCTTCTTAGTGTGTGTTCGTCTATAAACTACAGCACTAATTTATTTACTTGTTGGTTTTTTGTTCATCTATTGTCTGGACGATATGTTGCTTTTTGTAAAAATGTGGACATTTGAAACTCAGTTAACCAGTTTCGTGGTACTAAACTGCAAGTTAATGATGTTTTTTTTCTAGAAAAAATGGTGTCTCTTTTTCTGGTCCTGTGCTTTTTTAGGCATAAGGTTCCGATTTTGTCAATTGATATATATTCTTTCTCTGCATCAGATCAAAGGAGGTATTAAGCTTTTCAAGAGAGTTGTTATGCAATTAACAGAATGAGTTAATTTTGGTGTTGCCTTGTAGGTTTGCTCTTGCACACCTCTTTTAAAAGAGTTTATGGATCTTGAAGCAAATACTGACAAACTCTGTACGAGAAAAAAATACCTGAGAAAAAATCTTGAACAAATCATGAATTAGCTATTCTAACAGATTAAGAAATGGGGTTGTCAGGTAACAAGGTTTAAAAGTGCAAATTAATTATTCCACCAGGTTGTTCATGTAGGTACTACGTACTCAGATACACTGACAGCTAAAGTGGGCACCGCACACAGCATTTTTTGCTAGACACTTCTCTTGCACATCACTCAGTATACTTGTTGGTATCGATAAAGCCATATCCATTTCTACAACATGTTTGTTTACTCAATTGAATTGAATTTAAATGATTCTAGGCAGCATAATTTGTTATGAATTTATTGCAGTTTCCAGCTATTTCAGCATCTGCATTTTTTTATTCCTGCAGTATTTGCTTTCTTCGTCAATGGATAAAACAGTACGGTTGTGGCACATGTCAAGCACCTATTGTTTGAAAACCTTCTCACACAGTGACTATGGTACACTTCATTTCAGAATCCCTATCCTTCTCTGTCTCAGCACTGCAATAGCATTTTCCTTATAATATCATTTCCTTTTGATTCAGTGACTTGCATCCAGTTCAATCCTGTTGATGATAGATACTTCATCAGTGGTTCCCTGGATGAAAAGGTTCGTATCTGGAGTATTCCAAAACGCAAAATTGTTGACTGGGTTGATCTACATGAAATGGTTACTGCTGCCTGCTATACCCCAGATGGAAAGGTTTGAATTTAATCAATTTTGTGGTTTCTTAATTTTGGTGAACAGGTCCTCTAATTTATCGCATGCTCATCCTAATGCTCTAGTGCCTTGTCTCAGGGCGCGCTGATTGGCTCCCACAAGGGCAGTTGCCACCTATATGATACATCTGGTACATCGGCTTGCGTTCTAGTTCTGTTCTCAACTCTGATTCAAAGGCCTTGTTCTGTGATTAGAAAGCCTAAACTTATATTTTTCATTTCTTCTGACTAGATGATCTGCTTTGCTACAAAAAAAGAATTGACCTGCAAAACAAGAAAAGGAAATCCAGCCAGAAGAAAATCACTGGATTTCAGGTGCTTATTCTAAATATTTTGTTGTGATGTGAATCATACTGCACCGGTGTTTAGATAATTTTGCTTCCTTAAACTGAATAATAGTTCCTCTAATAGTTTGTCCCAGGGAGTCCTTCGAAGGTCATAATCACATCTGCAGATTCACGAATCCGAGTTCTTGATGGTTTCGAGCTAGTTCACAGGTTTAAAGGTAAACACTTCTTATCAACTAATTTTCATATACGTTCAAACTTTACACTGGTTCAGATCATGGCGCAATCATTATTGACTGTGTGACTACTGAAGATCAATTGTATCTGCCTTGTTCTTCCTTTCAAGAGCAGTGCTGGAACATATCAGATTCACTTTCCTGCTATGATTGGCTTTATTGTTCACTTAACATGTTAAAATAGCTCATCCCTATTGATAGATCTTAACGGCTACATAGTTTGTTTCCCTGTGCATGTCACTCTCTGTCTGCTTTTAAGAACAGGAATCCTTGCTCAATTTTTGTCTTCTATTCTGCTGGTTGGTCTCAGTTACACAGTTCTTATGTCTTGCCATATTTCAGGATTCCGAAACACCAGCAGCCAGATCTCAGCTTGTTTAGCTGGAAATGGGCGGTATATTATCTCTGCAAGTGAGGATTCCCATGTATATATGTGGAGGAACAATGATGATTTTGAACCAAGTAGAAAGAAAGGCATTGTTTCTGTCACAAATACCCATGAACACTTCCACTGCAAGAGTGTGACAGTTGCTGTTACCTGGCCTTTTACCAGCACCACAATGACTTCTTTGAACCCTAGGAAACAAGAAGAGCTGGATTGTGGATCGGAGAATGACCATGTACTGCAAACCAAACCTGCTACAGCACAGGAGATGATGCCAGATGTTAAGTACCAGAGCACCACAATCACGAGTAACAGCTCAAATCATACAGGTGACTGGACATCTGTGACTTGGCCTGAAGAACTCATCACACCAGCAAAGCAGAGTCACAGGCCTACTACCTGCCTTGCTGACGAGGGGGATCAAGTTCCAAATCGGTCAGCCTGGGGCCTGGTAATTGTCACAGCAGGTCGTGGAGGTCAAATCAGGACATTTCAAAACTTTGGTTTTCCTGTTAGAGTATAGCATGAATCCAAACAGGTAAGATAGTCACTGCCATTCAGGATGTAGTTTGTGTATAGATAGGAGATAGCGGCTGAGTTTCGCGCCATTCAGGGATTGAATTTGACCATTCCTTTTTGCGCCTGCTAGATATCAGAATCTTCAGCTAACATACACTGTCAGTACTCCGGAACTTGGCATGCCACATTCATTTACCCTAAGCTGTACTCCCTCCGTCCCTGAAAGACGGTCGCCACGAAAATTTTGGGGCAACCAATGCAACCGGCGAATGACTCTGGCACCCCTATATGGTAATGATTGGTGCCTGTTTGATTTCTTTTACTGCATGCGAACGTGTGGTGGTGGGAGCTCGCGAGGTACTGGAAGCAAGGGATGCATGCGAACGTGTGGTGGTGGGAGCTCGTGATGCAGTGCTGATTCAATTATTACGGTGTTGGTGGTAGACTAGCCAGGCCTAGATGCTGCTGCCGACGACAGTCAATGGGGGACGAAATTCTGTAGCTTCCCCGACTGTCTTTCAGGGACAGAGGGAGGAAAGCCCTGCAGAGAGCAACACATCAGCTGACTGGAGATATTTCTTCCATCAGCTTCAACCATGTTCCACACCCCATCTTTCACTTTTCGTCTTTTATTATCCTGTTCCGTTACATGTTCTTGTAAGGAACGGCAATACCAATGGGGAAAAAAGTGTTACGTGTGTATTTTTGTCATTCTGGCTTTGTGATCTCATGGTGTATTGGTTTGGTAAATAATTTTTGACACGGAGCTTTTAAACAACTCTGGCAAATGCAGTTTTTCTGCATCCAGGAAGTCAATAGTGAGTCTTAGCTTTGCTTCACCTTGTTTTGCTGCTTGTGAACATGACTACAAATCAAATTGAAGACCGGCTAATGTTTAAGTTCTGTTATTAGGTTTCATTTTGAAGAAAAAATGTGAAATATGGTAAAATATTTGCCGCAATTCAAAATCTCTCGGTTCTATATGAACTCCATTCAAAATACGTGCTAAGCCTGACTGGTTCGGGGGAAGTTGAAAACATGCACAATGCTATGAATAACGCACTTTCTCTTCCTTATGTCGTTATTTCCAGTCAAAGAAAACAAAGGCCAGCAGAGGAAAATGCTATTAGGTTAGGGTTTAGTAGGATTGTAGGTTGGGGATTTAGTATTGGAAATATGGGAATTTTATGATTAGAGACTCTTGAGACTACAATACATGTCTCAGAATCTCTCATGCATCCATGGTAGGAGAAAGGAGAAGAACAAAAGGCTAGAGCAGGAAGTGGATTGGATCTATGGGCTCGACATTCAGGTGAAAAAAAGAGAGTAAATTGTACATGTATGACATAGATAGTCACTTCATAAATACAATTTGCATGGAGGTCTTCAAAACTTTGTACATCGGAGACAACACTCATCTCTATGAACACAAGCGCGCAAATCCTACCCCTAGGAGCATCTTCGAAGATTGGGTCAACAAATCCTCAAGATCGACGAAGTCACCACAGGCGCCTCGCTGTCTACGGGAACGTCGCCTACCACTGAAAGCACAAACGTCGTTAAATCCTGAGAAATTCGCTCCCACGGGGAGTCGAACCCAGGACCTGAGGTGCTACCGGGGCTCTTGTAACCACTAGGCTACATACCCTTTCGCATTCGGTGGAAAATTTTGACAGGTTGAATCCAATTTGCCTAGAATCATTTTAAGCATGCCTAGTTTGCATTACATAGCTATCAATGTTCATATTTCATAATCGACATCATAGATACATAAGTAAAATTGCGTCCCGCAGTAAGTATTAGCTTTTCATATAGTTCAATGATATGTGTAACGTGTCAAATTCTACAACTCAATGTGAAGTTAGTCCGTTGCACAAAAAGTCTTGTCTATCTGTATTGTCACGAAGAGTAACACATCTTTAAAGCTTTCTAGAACTACTGCTCATACGGTATGCATATATCTGTACTTATGTCCTACACCACCAAATATAAAAAGCCTGTCACAGTTTTAAATTCCAACCTAATATGTAAACTGTTTAACTGTTTTGTACAAATGTAGGACATTTTATTTTTGTTCTAAGTCAAATTTATCTAACTTTAACTATATCTATTAAAAATACATCAATATCTACAATGTTGCATTATTTAATTCCATCATGAAAATATATCTTGATCGTACATTCAATATTAATGCATAACTTTATAAACTTATTTAAAGTCTACTTAAAATAAAATCCAAACATCTTGTATCTTAGAATGGAGGAAAAAACTTATCCGGCGGTTTCAATTTTCAAGCAAACAAGCAAACAATACATGCTAACCTCTACTATAAGAAAAAAAACTGGTTTACCTAATAATAGTATGTGTTAAATTTGTATGTTTGATTCTCAATACATCCTAGCTCATAAATTGTCCTCCAATGATACGAGCTAGTGACTAGCTCTAAGCATAATAAAATCTAAAAGACAACACTGACATAATTTAACTCTCAGCACAAGCTCATAATTTGAATGATCAACACTTCATCCTCACGTTATCTTGAAATATGTGTATGAGATCATCTCTTGCTCAAGATATAACTCTTCTATATCTTGAAAAATATTTTATGAGCTACTATATCCATTCCACAAAGACGGTTAGTTAAAAAAAATTGGACACACTAGCAGTTGTGATAAGTGACTGTACTACTCTTAATTATTCTGTTTGGTTTATGGAATCTGACCCAATACACTTCTCGATACATTTTTTATTGAGATGAGTGTTGCTTTAATTAAATTAGCTAAATAAACCTTCTTTATGAAACAAAATCTCAAAGGTAAACGAACACTCTTAAATGGAGGGCCTCAACGACTCCGTGTCATAGAGGGTGTTTGGATCCAGGTGACTAGAAGTAGCTTGACTAATTTTAGTCACTTTGAGAGACTAATTTGCCAAATAGATGAGACTAAAAGGTGACTAAAATTAGTTTATTCTTAGTAGGGGTGACCTAGCTAAAAGGTGACTAAAAGGAGAGAGAGAAAGGAGAGTGTTGGGATCCGAAAATCCCGAACAGATAGAAAGAGAGGAGGGATGGAAAAACTTGAGACTATTGAATAAGAGATCAATGAATACCAAAGTCAAGTGTCCTCCTCCTCCACCCCTTGGGGTCCTATTTATAGGAAGAGGAGGTGCCCTCCCCTTCCAAACCCTAGGAGAGAGGAGGTGGCGTTTACATTATCTCCATTGGTGGGGTCGAATATTACATTCAAGTCCCTAATATTTACACTCGAGGCCCCTAGCCATTACAATTGAGTCCTTAGTTGTTACATTTGGGTCCTCAGCCCTTACAAATATGCCCTTATACCCCATTTTCGGGCCTCTTTTACACACAAGGGGGTCCTTAGCCTTAGGCCTCCTAAGGCGCACCCCCAACAACAGCCCCTCAACTATTTGGTCTTGGCCGGTACAACAAGACCCAATAGTTGCTCTTGTTTAAAAGAGGCCCAGTTACAATTTAAACATCGGTCGCAAAGGAATGTCATTTACAACTTTCCCGTGTGCACTTCACTAAAAACTCCATCCCAAAAACCCAACGGGAAAAAAAGGTCATGGAGAAAAGAGTATGCACATTCTCGGGTTTTCATGTTCTAACTCCAAGTACCATGCATCCAAGTGTCTTGAATGATGAGCTTCGATCCGGGGTTTCATTCCTAAGCCTTGATCGGAAGACCTTGTTTCAAGAGTTGATGTTGTCGCCTCCGAAGCTAGCTCCAATATCTTCAAACCTTCTCTCACGAGCACCAAACAACTAGGATGGACTGGTTCTCCAGTACACCCCCACCTCTCTTGGCTGGTGTTCATGAGAGAAGCTCCGCACGTAGTGGAAGTAGTGTGGTTGAGCTCCTCAAGCCGATGGAGTGGAAGACTTGGGGTTGATGAGGACGATGTTGAGGTTGATATAGCCAAGGATGACAGAGATTCCTGGGGTGAGCCCCTTAAGGCGATGAGGTAGATGGCGATGTCGAGGTTGACCAAGATTTCGGGGGCGAGCCTCTTAATCCATCGTATCCAAAAATGCAGAGTCGAGGATTTCAGAGATTCCGAGGGAGAGCCCCTTTAGCCTGAAAGTTTTTTCTCCGAAATTGAAAAGTAGTCTCGACCATTAAAAAAGAGTTGCCAGTTGACAAGTAATTTGTTAAGCTAATATTAACTTGAAATAAATTGGCTAGTAAGAACCAAGCTAAAATAACAAACTGTGCAGTTCATAGTACTGATGATAATCATTTTCTTATATGTTACGCATAATACATTATGAATACGAGTTGTTTTATGCCGTGTAGAGAGTTTGTATCACATGTCTCAGCAAAAGGTACGATATTTCTTGCTAGTTAGAATAACTTGCATGTCACGTAAATTTTGCAGAATCATAAATAAGAAATGAATATTGATCATAGATTAAGGATAGGTAGGAAACTTATCTGACTGTGGAGAAAGCTGTAAGCTTCGAGTGTAGAAATTCCCAAGAATTTTTCTCAGAGATAAGAAACATAATTTTTGGATGAAAAAGAGAATGTGCTTCTTTGGAGACATCGCTCCTCATATAGTTAGAAAAATCTACGGGTTCTGGCGACTATCACTTATGATGACGTCTCTTTCTCTTAGACCGCTGAAAGAACAAAAAGGACTGATACCTCCTTATCCGAGGCTCTCACAAAGTTAGAAAATGTATAAAAATGGTCTTTAAAGATCATCGGATGTGGAGATTTTTGGAAAATTGTCTACTTTAACCGAAACCTTGGAGTTCTGGCCAGTAAGCATATAGACTGAAAAGATCGTTGAATATATGGCCAACTGCCATTCGAAGCTCTCTCCAGGTTTTAAAATACGAGAACACTTTCAATTTTGTACCTCGCAAGCTATTTTAGTACATACTTTAGCTAGTTATCTTTACTTGGACCATACGGTGTTAAAGAATTTTGTCCTGAAGAAAAAAAGAAGATAACCCTCGTGGCTGAAAAATTTATGATTCTTAGTTGGATTTATTAAGATAACCGGTATTAAAGAATTTATTAAGGAACGTTGTTCTAATGTAGACAGAAATAAGCGAAGCTGTCCTACAAGTAGGATTTTTGCGAAACTAAAGTGGCGTATGGATAACTTATCTGGTTCTGTAACGGGCAGCTTCGATCTGGAAAATTGATATGCATTTTGTTCAAGGGTGCTGCAATCCCTTGGACATCACACATCAGTATCTTTTTTCTGAGGACCTTCGGACATGGAACCGACGTTCTAGAGAATCACAATCCCTTGGACATGTAAGTCCGAAGAACTCTTCTTTCCTGAAACCAAATAAGAAACGTATATTTCCTGGACACTTTACTGTTCCGAGGGTCATAGATTAATCCCATTCATGCTATAAAATATGTATTTTAGCCTCAGACAGATAAGTCTAATTCATCCAAGTCAGAAATGAGCGATATTCTGTGAAGTCCAAAATCTTGAGAGTTCTGAGAAATCCGGAAATCTTGGAACCGAGAAATTCGGAGGTTCTGTGTTTCTTCCGACGCTCCGAGGGTGACAAGCTAACTTCTTGATCAATCCCCAAGAATATCCTTTGCATGAACAACTTAGCTTTAACATCACCCGATCGTTGAGGTTGTGCTTGCTGATGGTTGGAATGCCATGGAGTCACAGCCCCAAGCATCTGTTTTTTTAGTTTGAAAATATGGTCACAATAAACTGTTGTCCTCGATGCCCCTAGTTTTTAGAAATTAGCCCATACAACTTACTGTTGCCTCTATTGGGTCATAATAATAAACTTTGAAACTCAGTCCATACAACTTATTGCTGCCCTGTTTGGGCCTTGATCGAAATTTTGGGGTATGGTCGCAACTTATTATTGCCTCCTGGCCTTGTGGTTTTTTGGATAACCACACTCTTGGGGATATGGCCGCAACTTCCCGTTGCATCCTGGCCTCGTGGTTTTTCTGGGTAACCACACTTTTTTGGGATATGGCCGCAACTTCCCGTTGCATCCTGGCCTCGTGGTTTTTCTGGGTAACCACACTTTTTTGGATATGGCCGCAACTTCCCGTTGCCTTTGGCTTAACGTAAAAATGAGAATAACTCATGCAATGCAATGCTTTTGATGCATGATGATGCATATGAATGAAAATGCTTGGATGTGCATAGATTTATCTCATAGTAGAGGGGAATGTTCAACAGAATAGTGTCCTGAATTGCCTTGATCAACTTCCAAAGATTATAACTTGGTGGTTTGAGAGCTATTCTTTTCATAATAGTCCATTAACCAATAGAGATAATTCCAATGGATGATGAAAACCAAGTGTTGAGATAATTCCAATGGATAACGAAATCTAAATGTGTATCTGAACCAAAGTATCATGTTCCAATTTGATGAAAACCAATATACCTGCAAAGGAGAAAGCATCAGTATTTTTTGAAGGATGTTTCGATCAGAAACATAATAGCATCACAAATAAAGAGATAAGTCGACAAAAGCTTGATGGAAAGCTTTTATGGACTTACTTCCAGTTTTAGTCGATATAGCAACTCTTGGTTGCTTCGACTATTAACTTTGCACTTAGCTCTATGGGGGAACTTTTTAGTAAAAGCGAACTATATTCTAAAGTGTTAACAATATTCTGGAAAGCTTGAGTAATTAGATGTGCACGTGGTGCAAAAACGATCACATAATTGCCTAAATTAGTTTTACTAGCAAAGGAATACTCATATTGGTGAAGTCCTGCAGGTTAGCAAAAATTTTCTAAGGAATAGGCAAAGAATTTCTCAGTGTAGCCCCTCTAGGGCTCTAGAGAAAATTTTTAACATAGCTTCTAAAGGAGACGAGAATACGCAAGTATGAATAAATTGTATATTTTTAAAGGATACAGCCTGCGAACATAGGAGTTAGCATAGATAATAAGTATACTATTATTTTATGAGTTTCCGCTTGAGGTTGCAAGGTTCCGAGATTCCAGAATTCCTCTTTTGCGCTGATTCACGGAATCGTCCACATTCCGAGGGTGATGAGGTGAAAATGGTAGTGCCAAAAATCATGCCCAACACTTTCGATCTTTCAAAAAATATTTTTGGTTGTGGTAATCGTGAACTTTGTTTCCTGCAGGCTGCTTACTCCAAGATTCTAAGATTTCGCTTGTTCTAGGATTTTGAGATTTTTTTTTCATTCCGAGATTTTGAGAGTTTGAGATTCCGAGATTTTGCTTGTTCCGAGATTCTCGCTCTGAGATTCCGAGATTCTTGAGATTCTGGGAAATCACTTCCTAGGGTGATGGAAAGATCATACCTACAACAAAAATCATGTCTAGTACCTTCGATATTTGGAAGAAATTTTTTTGGCTATGATAGTCGTGAACTTTTTTCGTGTTCCGAGATTCTTAAGATTCCGAGAAATCACCTCCTAGGGTGATGAAAAGATCATACCTACAACAAAAATCATGTCTAGTACCTTCGATCTTTGGAAGAAATTTTTTGGCTATGGTAGTCGTGAACTTTTTTCGTGTTCCGAGATTCCGAGATTCTTGAGATTCCGAGAAATCACCTCCTAGGGTGATGGAAAGATCATACCAACAACAAAAATCATGTCTGGTACCTTCGATCTTTGGAAGAATTTTTTTTGTCGTGAGAATTTTGTTTTCTTACTGTTTTCCTACTCGAGGTTAAGAACCTTTCAAGGAATATTCAACAAACCAGACTCTTGTCGGAATAGGCTAAAAACACAAATATTTGCTTTAGAAAACATCTCTGTTCTCCACTCGAGGTTCACAAAAGTTAGGAAGTTTATAAACATGAAAGATCATAAACCCCAAGTACAAAAATAATCAGAAGTTTTCATAGAAACAAGAAAACCAAATGAGCGAGCAAAGGTTTCTGAGATTTCAAGATTCTTGAGATTTCAAGATTTCTGAGATTTTAGGATTTCCGAGATTTTTGAGATTCCTAGAAATCACCTAATCTGAGATTCCAAGATTTCCGAGATTTTGATATTTCCGAGATTTCCTAGATTTCAAGATTTCTAAGACTTCTCTCATTCTGAGATTTCGAGAAATCACCTCCTAGGGTGATGAAAAGATCACACGGGCAACAAACATCATGTCTATTACCTTCGATCTTTGTAAGAAATGTTTTGGCTATGGTAAACGTGAACTTTTTTCGTGCATATTCCAAGATTCTGAGATTTTCGAGATTTCTCTCGTTCTGAGATTCTGAGATTTTGAGATTTCTCTCGGATTCCGAGATTATGAGATTTTTGGATTCTAAGATTTCGAGATTCTGAGAAATCACCCCCTAGGGTGATGGAAAGATCACATCAGCGACAAATATCATGTCTAGCACTTTCGAATTTTGGAAGAATATGTTTCGTAGTGGTAATCGTGAACTTTGTTTCGTGCATAAAATTCTGAGATTTTTCTTCTTCGGAGATTCCGAGATTTTTCTTCTTCTGAGATTCCGAGATTTTTCTCCTTCTGAGATTCCGAGATTTTTCTCCTTCTGAGATTCCGAGATTTTTTTTTCTTCCGAGATTTCGAGATTCCGAAATTTTTTATTCCGAGATTCCGAGGGTGCTCAACGAAAACTTCTAGACTTTAACGACTAAATGGAATCCTTCAATTCTTGAAATCTTTTTTTCTGTCATGGTAATCGTGAATTTTATTTCGTGCGAGACCACGGTGGGCGCCACTGTTGGGATCCGAAAATTCCGAACAGATAGAAAGAGAGGAGGGATGGAAAAACTTGAGACTATTGAATAAGAGATCAATGAATACCAAAGTCAAATGTCCTCCTCCTCCACCCCTTAGGGTCCTATTTATAGGAAGAGGAGGTGCCCTCCCCTTCCAAACCCTAGGAGAGAGGAGGTGGCGTTTACATTATCTCCATTGGTGGGGTCGAATATTACATTCAAGTCCCTAATATTTACACTCGAGGCCCCTAGCCATTACAATTGAGTCCTTAGTTGTTACATCTGGGTCCTCAACCCTTACAAATATGCCCTTATACCCCATTTTCGGGTCTCTTTTACACACAAGGGGGTCCTTAGCCTTAGGCCTCCTAAGGCGCACCCCCAACAGAGAGGAGAGAGAAAATATGACCAGGTATCCAAAGAGGAAGTGACTAAAAACTTTTAGTGCACTAATTTTAGTCACGAGACTAAGGCCTTATTCATTTCCGCCGGATTAGCTACTATAATAGATCCGGATTTATTTCGGGTCGAAAATTAATTTACTCATGATAGGTACACCAAGAGACTCAGAATCAATCTGCTAGTCGAGAGGTGTGGAATCAATCCGGCTCTTTGATCTTTTGTTCTACCTATCATAATGATTAAATTTTCAAGTCTCTATTATGATTTCTTAGTAATATCTATTATTTTCAACCGGATTGAATCATATGCAAAGGGAACAACCTCTGATATCCAAACACGGCCGATCTCTCTCGTTTCCCTGACACTGATTTGGATGGCTAGGTGGCAGTACCTACCCAACCATCAAAAGAGGTCAACTACCGTCCTGGCCGCCACCACCACCAGCAACGCACGCATGAGAGACGTGCCAGAACCAGACGCTTTCGCCGAGCTAACAAAAAAAAAAGACGTAAACAAAAAATCAAACGAAACTGCAAAAAATAAAACCGTAATAATTGCCTGGCGATAATACCAACCTATCCGCCCGCACCCTCTCACCTCACCTGCTCTCCCCCGCGACCTGCCAAAATAAAGGCTTCTGCTCTCAAGCTCGTCTCCGGCTCTCCCTCCTCCACGGTTCCCCCTCCCCTAGCCGGCTAGCCCTACCCCTCTACTTGTCTCTCTCTTTCTCCTCCACAACGCGGCCGCCATTGACGCGGTGTCGCACGAACTCCCCTAGATCTGACCAAGCGCCCCGCGAATCCTCACCTGACATACCAAATCTGGTCGGAAGCGGTGAAGAATTCGGACACGATTCACTAAGACCACACATCTATCTGCTTTTCCCCTGCCTGTTTTTTGTGAGTTTTTTTCTCGTTTCGAACGATTCGTAAGAACAGATCTGCAAGGGGCTTGCAGATCCTGCAGATCTACCTGCGTGAGGCAGGCCCCTTGTTTTGGACGCCCAGAACGAACCCTTGACCTGAGGATCTGCTCGATCCGTTTGGGATCTGCTTGTTGTTTTTTCTGGATCTAGAGAGAATGTTCAAGTCGATGGTTTATTACGGGAACACCTCGATCGGAGAGGTGGAGGTGTCGTCCAAGGGCGAGGCGAGCGCCGGCCTGGCCGTGGCGGCGTGGGCGCGAGAAATCCGCGTTGACCGCCTTTCCCCGCCCAGCGAGCGGTGCCCGCCGCTCGCCGTCATGCACACCGTGGCCGTCGGCGCCCGATGCCTCGTCATGGAGTCCAGGCCGCCCGCCACCACCGACGTGGCGCCTCTGCCGCTCGTCGCCATGCACGCCGCTTGCCTCAGGGATAACAAGGTATATACAAATTATTCCTAACATATAAAGAGATTCACATCTCCACAGTCTAAAAAGAGGAACAACCTGAACACAAAAGAATCTCTCAAATTTTACATGGTGGACGTTTTGATGGATGGAATATTTTTTTATTCTTACATGGACAAGTTTACTGGACCATAATTAATCCTTATTAGGTATTTAGTGTTGGAATAATTTGCTGATTTTACTTGAACGATCACTATGGACAAGAATTTTCACAGGATGTGGACGGATGACTAAGAATGGCACTGATATGTTGTCAGTGATGACACCGACTTGAACTTCCATGATAATTCACTTAAGTCCTTTATGTTATGTGGACTTGAACTCGCTCTTCAAACTATACAATTTTAACTCAACTTTACTGAAGCTAGTTGGAAGGACATCTGAAACAGAGGGTTAATTTTTAGAGTGAGGGTATCAGCTTCTGGATGCCCTAATGACATGCATTGGTTCTTTGGAATTGAGGCACACAACACAAGTCTGATAACATGCGAAAAATTGGCATTCGCATGATGCATTGTTGGTTTTAGCATTGTCAATGATTGGTAACATAGTATCATCACTTTAATTGAATCTAAATTTGATTCATGATTTTTGGTAACAAGTTGAAGGAACATATAAAACATAACATGGAACGTCTGGATCTATCACAAAGAGTTACTGTTACTCTCAAATGCTTCTTTATACTGTTGGACACTTAAGAACCTGTGCTAATGTTCTCCTCTACAACAATTCATTGATAAATATGATTTTTAGCAATACCAAAAATTGGATTTTTGGTGCTTCAATATGCACATTGAACTTTGCTGCTTTAGAGTTCAGGATATACATGAGAATTAAATGACAGTTGATTCAGATTTTTGCAGTTTTGGACCTATGTTCTATAGCCATTTGTTGTTTTCCCACCCCTTCACCTTTATTTCTTATAAACATCTTCGAGAATTTAAGATCCACCTTATATATTGGCTACCTCTAAGATGTAATGTTTTTGTTTAGCACATCCATCTTCAGCATCTACTTATTCTTTTGTTTCCATCCTAGTATTAGTTTGGAAACTGTATACATCACTTATACACATTTAACCTTTTAATTCCTTGTCCTCCTTTCAGACCGCAGTTGTTCCTCTAGGAGATGAAGAATTGCATTTAGTTCCGATGACGTCGAGAAGAAACTTGGCAAATCATGCATGTTTCTGGGGCTATAAATTGCCATTTGGTTTGTACAATTCTTGCTTGACCATGTTAAATCTTCGGTGCCTGGGTATTGTGTTTGATCTGGATGAGACATTGATCGTCGCCAATACATCACGGTCTTTTGAGGACAGAATTGATGCGCTTCAAAGAAAGCAGAGTAATGAGACTGACCCACAGCGTAGAAATGGTATGTTATCAGAGATCAAGAGGTACCAAGATGATAAGTCCATCCTAAAGCAATATATAGAAGGTGATCAGGTATATGATGATGGAAAAATGTATAAAGCACAACCCGAGGTTGTTCCACCATTGTCTGATAATCAGCAACCAATGACACGTCCAGTTATAAGATTACAAGATAAAAACATTATCTTGACAAGAATAAACCCTCTGGTATGTGTTAAATTGCTTGAACTTGATTTGGGGTTGTCCATGACAGCATATCTTTATTAGTGCATAGATACATCATACATGCATAGTGTGGGGTGCTGTTCTATTTGGATGTTGCACATCAATACCCTAAGGGAATACTATATTTGTAATGCCTGGAGAATGATGGACCTGTTTCTGTGCAGTGTCAAACTTTCTCTCACTATTATAGTTTACAAGGCAAAAGTTCCTAAAGGTCTTTAGAAAAGCAAAAGCTCTTAGATTCATGGAATTTATCATGCTTGCATACCTATCGGTTGTAACAATTGTCAGTCAAACTATTCATTTTCTGCTAGGCCTATGGACGGAGTGGTATAAGGAGATATGTATTCCTGCTTAGTAATAGCAATGGTTCATTATCTTACGATTTGGTTGTTCAAGCTTCTTGATTGCACTCACTAATTTGTTCGCACCAAAATTGCCAAACAGCTAGACTGATTTGTACTGCTTTCTGTAGATAAGGGATACAAGCGTTCTTGTCCGTTTAAGGCCAGCCTGGGAGGATCTTCGCAGTTACTTAATTGCGAGAGGCCGCAAGCGTTTTGAGGTCTATGTGTGTACGATGGCGGAGAGAGATTATGCTTTAGAAATGTGGCGGTTGCTTGATCCAGATTCAAGATTGATTAACTCTGTTCAACTTAATGATCGAATGGTGTGTGTAAAATCTGGTATGTAATTCCTCTTATTTCTGAACAAGTACAAAATGAGCATAGTGTTATTTGACCTAAATGTTGTCGTAATGAGAAGCGGACAAACTGTCAAAATTGCAGCTCAAGTTTTAAATTCGCTTTATGCACATTTTAGTTTTTTCTGGTTCCATCATACTGATATTAATGCTAAGATTACCATTTATAGGTTTGAAAAAGTCACTGTTAAATGTTTTCCATGATGGTTCTTGCCATCCTGGAATGGCATTAGTAATTGATGATCGTCTAAAAGTTTGGGATGAGAAAGATCAATCTAGAGTTCATGTGGTTCCTGCATTCACTCCATACTATGCTCCTCAAGCAGAGGTGAAGTACATATCCTGTAACCTATACCACTATGAATACATCGTGTGATCACTAACAGCATTTTCACCTTCTAGGCAAACTGCTCTATCCCAGTTCTGTGTGTCGCCAGAAATGTTGCATGCAATGTTAGGGGTGGTTTCTTCAAGTAAGATTATCTTATTCAAATATGATTCCAGATCCATAAGCCTGAAATATTTTTTTTCTAATGCTTCTCTAGACTGCTGTGTGTATTTGTTGTCTGTAACTTGTACCACAGTAAGTACAACAGACTTTTTTATATTTTCATGACTCAATTGACAGAGACTTCGATGAAGGCCTCTTGCCGAGGATTAGCAATGTTCATTATGAGGATGAGATAAATGATATCTCATCAGCTCCAGATGTTGGCAATTATTTGATAAGAGAGGTAAGTTTGGAGTGTTTGTTGCTTCTCTGTTCACCTCTCAGCAAGTAAAGTAACAGTTCTTTTCATCGTTGTAGGAAGAGAATGTTGCTGCAGTAAACGGAAACAGAGATGCATTACCCTTTGATGGTATGTCAGATGCTGAAGTTGAGAGGAGAATGAAGGTTTGTGTTTTCCTGACTCTATTTCGATTTTTTCCCCTGAAATCATTGAAATTTGAAAAAAACAAGACATGCTATCATAGTCCATGGCAGCTATTAGCACAGTTTCTGGAAAAAAAATCGTTATATATTACTAAATAACAGTGTTACAAATCATTTGACAGATCAGGCTAGCAGTATCAGCGGTTGCAAACAATAATTAAGAGAATTGGAACTAAAATTTTAGTTTGTGGAACATCTTATATTGTAGCAGCAAACACAACAACATAGCCTTTCAGTCCCAAGCCATAAAACACACATATATATATTTTTCCACTCCCAGTTTAATTAAGATTCTAGTGGTGCCTGAAAACACAAATCATAACTAAGATGTATTTGTTCCACAACTTAGCAGTATAGATGTCAGTTTATTAAAATTATGATTTGATGCCTGTCTTGCGTGGTTTGTTTATTTGAAATGAATGACACATGAAGAATTTTTCTAGTGTGATGCTAAAATTTGTGGAGGCATTTTGTATTGCACAAAATTAACTCGCAACATTTCTTTATGTTCCCATATTTTTTTGTTGAGTTCTTTGTCCCCCATTTATTCCTCTTATACCCATTTTAACTACTTACAGGAAGCATCAGGCAATGCTCAAGCATTCCATTCAACAGTGGCAAGCTTTGTCATGCCAGTAGCCCCTCCCCAGAACTTCATTTCGTCTTCAGTCACACCAATAGCCCCACCCCTAGGCATGATGCCGCCACCATTCAACCAACCAGTTGTTCAACCAGGTTTTTCAGATCCACCGCAAGGCTCTCCAGCTAGAGAAGAGGGTGAAGTTCCTGAGTCTGAGTTGGATCCGGACACAAGGAGAAGGCTTCTCATATTACAGCATGGTCAAGACACAAGAGATGCTACACCTCCACTTCCAGCAATACCACCAGTGCAAGTCCCAGTTCCACCAGTGCAACCTCATGGGAACTGGTTTCCGGCAGAAGATGGTATGAATCCAAGTAATCTGAATATAGGTCCAGCAGGTTTCACTGTGGAATCTGATTCGCTGCTCTACGAGAAAAAGCAAACACCTCATCATTCTTTCTTTCATGGTGGGGACAATCCTATGCCCTCTGATAGATTTAGCTATCAGAATCAGAGGTTTCCCTCTCAGGTAGGCGATTTGAATAATTTTTTTTTGAGAATTAGGGTTTGCTAAGTAGCCATGTAGACATTTGGTGACAACATGTGCTTGTTGCAGCTACCACATGCTGATGATCACCACATACTTCAGAACCATGGACCTCCAAAATACAGATCTTTTTCTGGTACGTTTTATCAATTTACATCCCCCACCCTTTGTCTTTATGTTCCTCCCCTGTCTTCTGTTACTACGCCTATGCTAGTAAAGAGATTTTAGGTATGAGGTTGGTCAGTAGCAGTTGTTTAATTGATTTAATCATTAGGTCGATCGTTTTGGGCTTTTTTCTCTACTACTGTGATGATTCAACACAAAATTCATATTCTGAAACATCTATAGTATTGTAACTTTTCCCATATTCTTTTACCTGTCATCACTGCCACTGCATGCTATTGAAATACTGAGCATATCTCCTACTTCCCACTGTACCTCTATTTTTACATCTGCCTATATATCGTTGTCTGTTCAACACTTGAATTCGGTCACTGAACCTTTGGGCATCATAAAGCCTTGATTACCTACAGAGCAGCACTACAGGTAATCAAGGCCCTGTTCTGTTATTTGTAGCTGAAGATGCTTCCTTATAGCAATTGTAATGATGTGCAGCTAGATATCATATGACCAGTAATATGCTGATGATTTTGTTATGAGTTGCTGCATAATATGCTGATGATTTTGTTATTTGAGTAAGTAACTATTTGAAATAGGGTCCAACTAATGCTGGCATAATTAGGAAAGCTAGTAATTCGATAGACCAAAAATTCCACTTTTGTCAAGCATATCTTGCTATAAATATGAAGTTATTTTAGGATGGAACATGCTTAACTTCGTTTATGCCATGAAGGTGAGGAGCTATCAGCTCGGCATGCTCCCTCAAACCAGAGAAACAACCAGTTAGAATCAGGAAGACACTTTGCACAATATGCAGGGACCCCTGCTGGCATATTAGAGGGCATTGCACTGAAGTGTGGATCTAAGGTAGTGTCTAGCATTCAATACTAATAGGTCATAACACTTGTAGTTAATCTTGGTTAACATTTCCTTTTGTGTTTAGGTGGAGTACAGGTCAACATTATGCGATACTGCAGAGCTACAGTTCTCTATTGAGGTAGACCAGAACCTCTTCTCTCGATTGATTTCATCATATGAACAGCTTCATCTAACAAGGAAGTCTATGGTTAGAATAATTGGAAGTTGTGAAAACAGATGTGCAGAAATAACTGTTAATAAATTTCCTAAGGAAAACTTTTACTGAACGCTAATCTGCTTGCAATACTTTGCTGTACTTATGTCATTTCTCTTTTGTGTTTCCTTTTTTTTTATTGCGCCCGTCCAGGTTTGGATTGTTGGGGAAAGGATAGGTGAAGGAATTGGTAGGACAAGGAGAGAAGCACAACGTCAAGCTGCAGAAATGTCTTTACGAAACTTGGCCAGTAAGATTGTGTTCCATGGTTGGGCTATTGGACTTCACTGTATTTGTATTTATGTCATTGGTGTTGTGCAACCAATTGGGTTTCATCTCCAAGAGTGCCTTTTTTTCTCCCTATGTTTGCTCACCAAGACTATCATAACCCTTTCCCTTCTGAGAGAAGGACCCCTACATCTTTATCTGGGCTTTGGTCTAAAACACATAATCTTGCTTGGTAGTTCTACTTACATGTTAGCTTATTGGTTTGAACTTTAGTTCTTTGAAAATGATGTCTGGCTAGAGCTTTGTTTCATTTGATATGGGTCGAAAGAGGCAATAAATTGGCATTCTTGTAGTATTTCGTGCACTGCTGAAACATTTTTATGCAATAATCTATTTTATTGAACTTGACATTGTAAATTTACCTGCAGATAAATACTTGTCATCTGATCCAAATAAGATGACTGATCTGAAAGAAAATGGTTTCAGTAGCAACCGAAACTTCTTTGGATACTCTGGAAATACTAGGGATGATATTTTACCACTTCCAAGTACTTCCGAGGAATCTCGCTTTATGAAAATGGAGGAGAATAACTCCAGGAGAACAGGAGGTTCTGTTGCTGCTCTTAAGGAACTTGTAAGTAGCTAGTTGATTATTAGTTGTCTGACTTGATTCTTTTATCACACAAGCATATGATACATATGAAAACACATTGCAGTGCACGGCTGAGGGATATAACTTAGTTTTCCAAGCTCGTCCATATGCTCCAGATGGCTCAGTTGGGAAAGAATCTTATGCTCAGGTAGAAGTTGGTGGACAAATTCTAGGCAAAGGAGTTGCATCAACATGGGAGGAGGCCAAACTCCAGGTAACAAGCAGTTTCATACTGAATGAATCAATTTATTTTCCTATCATTAGTTTAGTTTTCCCACTCTAAGAAAGTCTGGATTCATCTAGTTAATCCAATGGTTATGTAACATGGAAAAAGGTGGTTCATTGTCATTACCACATGCCAAAAGTTAAGTAACACATGATTTTGTCATCAATGGGACTAAGAGTTGGCCTGGTAGACAAATTGGATAGGTTAAGGCCTCAGATCATAAAGAAAATGTGTACAGAGGATTGAGCAAGTTCATATTATATTTAGTTGCCTTTGCTTCAGATGTAATTTGTTGTTTCAATCCAACCATCTAGATTTTCAGAAATCCAGTGTCATAAACATTGCATTTGTAGTGGCCACTCTAGCTAGGATATTGTGACATATCTGGGAATGTATTTTTTACTAGAAAGTTGGAAACAGTATATTCTATTTGTATGTTAGATTTAACCTGCAATGATAGAAAAAAGAAGATTTGATGCTGTAATGGGCTTTTTTATTGATTGGAGTTTCGATCTTGAAGTTTCATATGGTTTTTCACTTTGTAGGCTGCTGATGAGGCTCTTGGAACTTTAAGATCCATGCTAGGCCAACTTGGTCATAAACGGTCAGGTTCTCCAAGGTGATTATATTTTGGTCTTTTGGGGCGCTGGCTACTCCCTTCGTCCCAGAATAGAGCTATGTTTAGGGTTATAAAATTCTCCCAAATATAAATACGTTTGGAGTTCCCACCTCCCCCTTTTACACATGAATGAACTAAAATACCCCCTTATACATATGAATTCACAGCTAATTTGAAGGGAAGATTTTGCATGTTCGTTGTTATTTTTCTTTTGCATGGCGCTCACAAATTAGCATGATGGAATCTGGAGCCAAAGGAACCAGATTGGCAAGGGCTGCTTATTAGCCTGATGGAAACAGAAAAAAAAGCTCAGCTGGGGAAAAAAAAGTGCCAGATGTATTCCATTACTGCCATGCAAAGCTTTACCACAGCCATGAAATTAGCTAGTTATCAGCGGTAGTCAGCTGTGGAAACTGAGGGCACTTTAGTATTTTTATCCTTCTTAATCTGTCTAAAAATGCTAAATGTAGCTATATTCTGAGACAGAGGGAGTATTTCTTTTGGGTGTAAATACGCAAAACTACCTTGGTTGATGAACCTGCTATAGGATTCTATATTGATGTTTTCTTGGTTCCAACATTTATACTAGCCAGTAGTTAAGTCCAGATTCAATAGATTTTTTTTTGTGTGTTGCTTATGCAGTGGTTCCCATCTTAACAATGTGGTGATCAATAGTGTGGGTGGGTGGTTTGGATACAGTGTTGCGTTGTAGCAGAGTGGTGGTTAGTGGTCATTAAGGTCATAGAGTGTTGTTGCTTGGTGTCTTGACTGTATTAAGGTTTAGGTTATTGCATATTAGTCAAGTGCGTATCGAAGTGGAAGTGTGGTGCCTTAGCTAGGTAGGGTCATGTTGCAATCGCCATTAGACATGGAAATTGCTGGTGGGAATTGTTGTCTTGCAGCTTTTGGTATATATGTGACTGTCTGATTAGATTTTGGGCACCATCTTTAATTTTTAATCTTCCTAAATAGTTTCTATTTCAGTACGATTTAAATGTATGTAATTGCCATTTACCACAGGTCGGTGGCACCAAATTTTAACAAGCGCTTCAAGCCTGATTTTTCAAGGACTATGCAGAGGGTTCCTTATGGAACATATTCCAGGATGGAAGGCCATGTTCCTTGACAGGTTTGCAACTTTGCATAGTTGATGTGCCTGGGCACTGAACTTTTAAACTGGATGAGACTTCCAGCTGTCAACTCCAGACAAGCAGTGCAACCCATGGATTCCTGGCTTCTGGTTGACTTCCAAGACTCTCCCCGCCCCCGGGCCCCACTGATGACAAGGACGATTGCTATGGATGCACCAGGAATGTTGAAGTATTTATGGAGGCCATGACTTCATGCAGAATTTGTTGCCTGGGCTTCCTCCATTATGTGACCGGCGTTGCACCTGTGGATCTGGAAATTGAAAGATTTGAGCTGTTGGAGTTAATGCGGCACCATTTCATTTGGTGATCGAAGAGCAGAGGTGGGCGTTTTGTTGTACCCACGAAGTTTACGCTCGGGGTCCTAGTTGTAGCCAAATTTGTTAGTTTCTTAGGCTAGCGGGTGCACAGAACTAATCAGTTTCTTAGGCTAGAGGATGCACAGAACTAATCAGCATGTTGATGTAGCCATCTTTTTAACTCTAGGAAGCCAATCTTTGTAGCGGTTTATAATTGAGTAGGTGACAGCGTCCATACGTATGTTGTTGGCGGCGTTGTAATATATGGCCCCGTAATTCTTTTGGTTCTTGTGTCAATATGATGTGCGCAGAGGTTCTTTTGTCACATAGCGGCATACCTATGACCACATTCGCATCATCTCATTACACCTACGCTCTTAAATACTCCGTATATGAAGTTGAGCTAGATAGCTTTTCCGAGGTACTCCCTCTGTTTATAAATCTGTTTTATAATACTTATGGTCTGACTTTTCTAGATCTATTTCTTTTGTTATATACCTAAATTTAGTAAAAGAAATAAAATTAAAAAAAATCAAAACGATAAGTATTATGAAATGATTATGTACCTAAATTTAGTAAAAAAAATAAATTTAGAAAAATCAAAACGACATGTATTATGAAACGGAAGTAAGCGAGAATGCACTCCGATCCAGAATTTAATGCACTGACATACCGATCCATGGAAAGGCAGATTATCGTTAATTTTTATAGAAAAAAAATCGAGAATCCACTCGGGTAAGACATGGTTTAGCTTTTTTCCAGACCATTCTTTCAAAAAAAATCCGAAGCACGAACGCCGCCTCCCATGCAAGTATGCAACTATCACTTCTCTCTCTGTACATGGCCGCGCACCGCTACCTGCCTACCGCGGAGCAACCTCGCTGTACGTGAACGAGCCAGAGCACGCGGGCTGCTCCGCTGTTTCCGCCGCCGCTGCGGCTGCCGCCGGAGGCCACCTCGCCTTCGGCGAAGCTTGGACCACCGGGCCCGCGCTCTGCCCGTCCGTCGGGGCCGTGTGGTGGTGGCCGCCGCAGTGCTCGGCGGGCGCATCGCCGCCTCCTCGCGCAGCGCAGCGGGCCGCGACAGCAGGGCCACCACCTGGCTCATCGTGGGGCGGCTGCTGGGCGCCGCCTGCGTGCACGCCAGGCCCACCCTGATGTACCGGAGCACCTCCTCCTCCGGGTAGTCCTCCATGCGCGCGTCCACCATGTCCAGCAGGCTTCCCTGCTGGTACAGCACCCACGCCTGCAAAAAAATGACACGAGAGGTTGGTTTCATTGCAGACAGAGAGAAGAGCTGATTGCCAGGAAGGAGAATCTGAATCTGACCTCTCGAACCAAGAACATGTCTGAGTTGATCGTCTGCGAGATCTGCCTCCCGCTGATGATCTCGAGAATGAGAACTCCGAAGCTGTAGACGTCCGCCTTCTTGGTCAGCTGCCCGTGCACGAAATATTCAGGCGCCAAGTACCCACTGCAGAGAGTCACACTGATGTCAGGAACAGCGTAGCTTAACATACCATTTTGGACAAAAATTAAAAAAAAAGATATTTAAATTTTCAAAAAAAGTTTTACCATGTTCCGACCACGCCTGTGCTGATGTAACATTGTCCAGAAACAGCTTCGCCAGCCCAAAATCTCCGATCTTGGGCCTGTAGTCTCTGTCCAGAAGAACGTTGCTGGCCTTGATGTCTCGGTGCACGATGTTCGGCTCGTGCTCCTCGTGCAGGTAGCTCAGCCCCTTGGCGGTGCCCACGCAGATGTCCGACCTCGTGCTCCAAGACAGACTCGCTGAACCTAAAGCTGTAAAAAAACAAGCACGTGTGAGATCAAGACTGCTGTTCACAAGGTATTCCAGCTTCAGGTAGCAAAGTGTTTGATGTGGTTCAGTTACCCTGCAATGCATGATCGAGGCTGTTGTTCTCGAGGTACTCGTAGATGAGGATCCTGCTCTTCCTCTGGATGCAGCAACCCAGCAACGTGACGAGGTTCGCGTGCTTGACTTGGGAAATGCTCTCGATTTCGGCTAGGAATTCCTTGATCCCCTGCTCGGATTCAGAGCACAAAACCTTTGCGGCAAATGTAGTGCCATCTCCCCAAACTCCCTGTGTCGCCAAAAGAACAACAGCTGCATGGGTTTAGCTAAGGATCCCTCACTCGAAGGAACACTGCCAAGATTAAAAAAAAAAATAGCTTGGATACAGTACCTTGTACACAGTTCCAAAACCACCTCGGCCTAGCTTGTTGCTCTTGTCGAAGTTGTTCGTTGCCGCTCTGATCTCCTTGTAGGAGAACAACCGGAGATTGTCCAAGCAGAGAAGCCCTGTTTCAGAAAACAAGACAGGCAACCTCGATCAGCTGTCGGACGGCCGGTTAGCCCTTCCACGAGTTTTGCTAAAAGTTCTCATCACCACGATTTGGACTCCGTCACATGTAAACCAAGTGAAAACATTGGCATGCAGAACGATCGATAATAATTCATGTCCAGTACCAGTAGAAAAGGCATGGGAACTAAGCACAGAAAGCATCGAGAAGAAGTCAGGAGCGTCGATCGAGCAGACAGTCAGTTACCTCTGAAATCTTCCTCGGATCTGCTGAGGCATCCCCTCAGCAGCGCCATCGTCAGGCTAGAGCAGCTAGCGCCGGGGAGGAAGAAGACAGGGTTGGTTGCCGAATGCCGAGCTAGGAGTAGGAGCCAGGAGGCATTAAATCGCCATGGCCGCTGGGAGCGAGAGGAAAGAGCCGTGCCGCCACCTAGGTCTCGTACCAGCGGCTAAGCTCGTCTTCACTTCACTGATGACGGGCCGCTGATCCAGAATTTATGGCGGCAAAGCTGAAAGAGTGTGGTGGTGGCCGGCTGGGGCGCAATGAATTGTGAGCGGCACGGCGGTAGACGAGTCACTTCGTCACTTGTCCGGGCGGCAGCCGCCTTGACCAGCTGACCACCATGTTGACTCGGCGGTCGGCGTCGGCCGGAGACGCCGTTGTTGGCGCGACGCAGTTGGGGTTTTGAGAACTATTTTGCTGGTCCTAGAATCTGAACCGGACGTGGGACGTCGGCGTCGGAGTGGAGGAACGACCGAGGTGGACGAGGAGGACTCCGAGCGTGCGGTAGGCGAGAAACCAAAAAAGCGGCTTGGCCGTAGTATTTCTCAGCCGAAAAGCTTTTCTAGGGAAGCTGGTAATGCTTTTGGTTGGCCATATTTTCTTTTCTAAATTCTTTTAGTAGAGGTCAACTCTCTCGGTTGACCATCCAACCACATCCTTGGAACGGTATACGAATGTTCTCCTCCTCACTCTTCGAGGGCTCCTAGGCGCACGTGCAAAGGATAACCTGCTGTCGTTTTGATTGCGACAACATTATGGATTTTTTTTAAAAAAAATTAAGATGGGATGGGATGTTGATACGTTGTAGCAGAAATGAATGTAGGATTTTTATTTTATTTTATTTTGTTTTTTTAGATTTATTTTATTTTATTTTGTTGATACACGAACGGTAATATTGTAATGGTCCTCATCTTATGCCACTATGGTCCAGTTCCAAAATGATTGGGTGGGCCTCACGTGGTGTGCATTGACGACTATCCACCATGGGTCGGCATTGCCTTTCATTTCAAATTCGGCCCATAATAGTTTTGTAACGACCCGGGTTTTCGGTGAGGAAAACCCGACTCCCTGTACTCTTGTGATATCCCTGGATCAGTAGCTATCACGTACAGAACTCTTTACAGAATAATATCATTTCCATACAACGAAATCAGAGTACAAAACAGAGTATTTACATCCGAAACAACTCGGTATACGAATTTAGTACAAGCCCCTTGGGCTAAGCGACAAGTAGAAATCCTGCGTAGCGGTAGCTAGGGTTTCAAGTCTTCATCTTCAATCTTCACCACAGGCATCCTTGAGCGAAGCAACGCAACCCTTCCTTCATGGATTCCTCAAACTCGGACTCTCACTCCAAGTCCAATCCTGCACACTCACAAAACTATCCCCAAGGAATGGGATAGGTTCACGTCACCGACTGTATGCAGCTTTAAGTGGCCTAACTCTAAAGGATAAGAAAAGTGGCAAGGTAGAAGCTCAGGTTTCCTATGCAGCAACAGCGAAGCATAAACGAAAAACATCTCCATATAAGTCCCAATCCATACTCTCATCACAACTCGGGAACACCTGGTACCCTAGGGACCCGTCTCCACACCCTATCTCCATCTAGGGTCGATGCGAGAACTTCCTCTCCTCGCACCTCAATGATTGCAATCGGATCTGCGAGGTAGAGGGAGCAACTCTCCTCTCCCCAACTGCAACCACGGCTCACCACACTCTCAACTACAGGGGGAGGTAGAAATCCCAAAACATGAGAACCAACAATCCACTGGGCTCGTCCATGACTGAGGACGCGGCTATACGTATAGATCTAAACTTTGCAGAGCGTGTACACCTGTACCCAACTCGGGATGGAGCCCAGTCGGTAGCAAGTCGACTGAACCCACCCTACCGTGCGAACTCTCGGTAGTTACGGTCCCATCCTGCATCCGGCCCTCAAAGCGATCCCCTCCACGAAGGGAATTGCACCGGAACTGTGAAATGCCCCTGTGTGGCCACACGGGAGTCGCTCTGAGAGGGTGGTCTCACTCCCACCTCTCCCCCACTGATACCCTCTATCCTGCTGGCAGGTATGGTTCCGCACTTGCCGAGCTCAACTCGGCCCTAACCCCACTCTCGGCGAGGTGGTGTGTATGAAAAGTCCCGTGAAGCGGTTGGCCCACTCAGTTTCAGACCGGGGCGAGCTCGTGTCCTCCAAACGTCAGTAAAACCCCAACACCTGTACTCCGAAAACCGTACAAGCGGGAATGCACAGAGGAGTGCACCCTCATCCCCGATCCCAGATCGGTTGTTTCGAGCTCACCCCCACCAAAGTACCCAAAACGCCTTCTCCTGCCGGTTTTACCCCACTCACGCCAAGAACCACTATTCCCATCCCAACACATGCATCGCGAAGCTCAGCGTATATACACGCTTATATATAACACAGTAGTAGTAGGGCAATCAAGGACATGATAAATAAAGGAGGCTATGCAAGGTTCATCATCATGCAAATTAAGCAAAACGCTAGCATACTACATAGCAATGCCTAATAGGTATTTCAGAATCAGTCGGGCGTGAACACCTGCGTGCGAGTAGTCGGCGGCGGCGTAGTCGTCCGTGTAGTCGATCTCCGAGCTCAGCTCCCCGGCTCCAGCTGCTCCTATTAACGCGTAACAGAAAATAAACAGCGGTCCTAATGCAATTAACTCCAAAAGAACAGCAATTAAGAACTAAAAGAGGGCAAACACTAGCCTAGCACGGAGTTTAAGATTTTAGAGAGTTTCTGGAAAAGGTTTTGTATTTTTCGGAGTAAAAATGGATTTACTAGGATTTTCCAAAGATAAAATAGTTTTCTGGAAATAAAATACGCATACACAATAGCATTAACTCTAGGCTGACTACTGGCTGGCTCGAAGGGACTTAAAGCTGACTGCAAGCCGGCTACGAGACAGCTCTTGCGGCTGAGGTGGCTGCCACCGAAGCGTCTTTAAGCCAGTTGCAGTCCGCGTGGCTGCTGGCGTGGCGGGTGACGCGCGCGGCGCACCAGATCCGGGAGACGGCTTCCTGCGGCTTGGCGCGGTGCGGGCGCGGGTGTGGCTCGGCCCTGGGTGGCCGGGCGCACGGGATCCGCTCGGATCGATTACGGGTAAGCGCACGTGTGGCCTCGCGTGTGGAAGGGGAAAACCCCACTGCGCCGGGCTCGGTCGACTGGCGTTCGACGGAATGCCCCAAAGGGCGGCGGGCGCGAGCAAGCTCGCCGGCGGTGAGGATCGATGTCGGCTAGACGACGTGTTCCACGGCGAGGTACGGGTGAACGCAACGGATCGATAGGCAAAGAAAGGGGCGGCCTTTGGCCGGGATTTGACCCGCGACGGCACAACCGTGGCGGCGGAAAACAGAGCCACCGACGGCGCGGCTGGGGTGGCCGGCGCCGGCGGGGAGAACACGCGTGCGTGCGTGCGGAACGACGTGGATCAAGGAGCCAAAGGCTCGGCTTGGCGGTTTGCGCACATGCGGACGCGCGTGCGCGTGCGCACGAAGGTGTGCGGCGAGGCGCGTGTTCGTGCGCGCACGGGCGTGCGTCTGGGTGTTGGCTCGCCAGCCGGCTCGGCCACGGCGGCGTGCGCAACGACGATGAGCATCAGGAAATCCCGAGCGAGACACTGTGAGGCGGGCACCAGGGGTCCTGGCGGCCACGGAAAGGTTGGACCTTGGGCGCGTTCGCGTGGCGTACGCGTCAGAGCAGCTCGTCGAGCACGTGCGCCGGTGCGCGGGGGTGCGCGGTGGCGGCACGGCGGAGCTTTGTGCTCAACGGAAAAAGAACCGAGAAAGGAGAGAGGTCGAGCGGGGGAAGCGCGCGCGGAAACGATGGCGGCGGCACCTGCAAAAGAGCGTCCCAGCACGGCACGAAGGCCGGCATCACCAGCGGCGGCGCGGTGGCGCGGTGGCGTTTGCGGTCGACTCACGGCGCACAAGGCCGGCTACGTCCTTGGCTCGACGGCCAGGTGCCACAGAAGGGAAGGGGGGGTGTGCGGTGCTCACCAATGGTCCAAGGGGACCCGGCAGTGAAGGCGTCGGCGAAGAGATGCGTGACGCGGTGAAGACCGGCTCGGAGCAGAGGAAGACGAGGAAGCAGAGGTCGCAGGTGTGCTCGGCTACTGCGGGTCCAGCTCCTCCTCACGGGCGGCTCCGGTCTTCGCGGCGGACGGCGCTCCCTCGGACGGCTCCCCGCCTCCTTCACCTCCTCTCCACCCCTGACGTCACCGGCGGCAGGAACAGGGAGCAAACTCCCGGTTGGCTAGGGTTCTGGGCGAGGCGCCCGCGGCAGCTCTTATAGAGGGTGGTAGGTAGGGCGGACGGCTGGATCGTGCTCGCGACGCATGGAGGCATCCGGCGGCGGCGAGCTCGGCTGCACGGCCGGCCTTTCCACGGCGGCGGCGCGGCGCGAGAGAGGAGAAGGGGAAAAGGGGAAAATGGAAGGAGGAAGAAAGGTGTGAGGTGGCGGGCTGACGTGTGGTTCCGCTTTGAGAAGTGGTGGTTAGAAAAAGATAATTTTAGAGAATTGGTGGCTAAAGCCTGGGCTGAGCCTTGTCAGGCTACTAACATTATAGATAGATGGCAATTTAGGGTGAGAACCTTTAGAAGAATAGTGAGGGGCTGGGCTTCCAATGAAGTAGCTAGTCTAAACAAGAGAAAAGTAGAGTTGGCAGAAGAGTATAATAGATTAGATGGAGAAGCTGAAAAAGGGAACTTGAACTCACAAGAGCTTAAGAGGCTTAAGGAGGTAGCTGATGAGTTAGGGAAAATCTGGACTTTAGAAGAAATTAAGATAAGGCAAAGATCTAGGGAAAGGAATATCATGGAGGGGGACAGAAATACTGCTTATTTTCAGGCCATAGCAAACCAAAGAAGTAGGAAAAAGCTGGTGTCCAGCCTGATGGGACCAGAGGGGATTAGAGAGGATCAAGAGGGGATGATTAAGATAGCTGTGAACTTCTATAAGCAACTCTTTTCTAAAGAAAACAGAGAGGATGTCATACTAGGCCAGGACTTCTGGGAGGAGGGGGAGAAGGTTACCCAGGAGGAAAATGACTTCCTCAGTGCCCCTTTTAAGGAGGAAGAAATTAAAGAAGCTATTTTTAGTAGTTATGCTGAAGGGGCCCCTGGACCTGATGGCCTTCCTTTTCTTTTCTACCAGAAATTCTAGGATATTCTTAAGGAAGACATAGTTAAAATGTTTGAGGCTTTTCATAGAGGGGAGTTGGACCTATATAGGCTGAACTTTGCTATGCTAACCCTCATCCCAAAAGTTGAGGATGCAAATGATATGAGGTTCTTCAGACCTATTAGTCTGATTAATTGCAGCTTCAAAATCTTCTCCAAGGTACTAACTGGCAGACTAGGGAGGGTCTCACAAAGACTGATCTCCTCAAATCAAAGCGCTTTTATTAAAGGTAGATACATCCTGGAGAGTGTGGTGATTGCCCATGAGTTAGTTCATGAAGGGCACAGAAGTAAGGAGCCTGGGGTCATTCTAAAACTAGACTATGAGAAAGCCTATGACAGGGTTAGTTGGGATTTCCTCTTTGAGGTCCTAGAATCAAGAGGGTTTTGTGGAGATTGGATCAGGTGGATAAGGTGTGTGGTGGAAAAAGGCTCAGTAGGAGTAAACTTGAATGGGGAAGAGAGTACCTACTTTAAGCCTGGGAAAGGCCTAAGGCAAGGTGACCCCCTATCCCCTCTCCTCTTCAATTTAATAGGGGATGTGCTGACTAGAATGCTTTCTAAAGCTGAGAGAGGTGGGCTAATAAGGGGGATGATGCCAAACCTGAGAACGGGGGGAGTGGTGTCACTGCAATATGCTGATGACACCATTCTCTTCTCAGAGCCTGATGAGCAAAAACTGAGGAACCTGAAATGCTGTCTAGTTTGGTTTGAAAATCTCTCAGGAATGAGGATTAATTACCATAAGAGCGAGCTGATACCTTTAAACCTGAGTGAAGAGCAGATCCACTTGGCTGCTCATATCTTTAGTTGTCCCATTGGTTCTTTCCCAATCAAGTATCTAGGTGTGCCTCTGCACTTTGATAAACTCAAAAGAGAGGACCTGCAACCTCTTGTAGATAAGATCATGAAGAAAATAGCTAGCTGGAGGGGAAAACTCCTCTCACAAGCAGCTAGAGTCATGCTGATTAAAACTTGCTTAGCTAGTATCCCTGTATACTTGATGTCTTTCATAAAATTCCCTAAGTGGGCTATCAAGCTCCTAAATTCCCATCTAGCCAATTGTTTATGGAGTGACCATGAGGGCAAGCACAAATACCATTTAGCTAATTGGGAGAATATTAGTATGATGAAAGATTTTGGGGGTCTGGGAGTTCCAAATTTGAGATATCTGAACATTTGCCTCCTGGGTTCCTGGGTTAAAAGGTATCAGGATGGAGGAGGGAAGCTCTGGAAAGAGATTGTAGATTTTAAATATAAGACTGATAATCCAAACCTTTTTTGCACCAGTGATGCAACTAGTTCCCAGTTTTTCAAAGGCTTCATGTGGGCTGCCAAAGCAGCTCAGGTAGGTTTCAGATGGAAAGTAGGGGATGGAAAAAAGATTAAATTTTGGGAGGATAACTGGCTGGGACCCTCTAGTTTAGCCATTCAGTTCTGGGAGTTGTACACTATTGTGAATGAAAAAACTGGCACAATTAGGGAGCTGTGGGATGGACAGGAGCTCAAGTGCTCTTTTAGGAGGGCAGTAGATGATAGGCTTTACAGGATTTGGATGGAAGTAGTCCAATTAGCCTCTACCATAGTCTTCTGTGAAGAGGAAGATGCCCTGGTCTGGAAGTTTTCCTCCAAGGGCATATACACCTCCCAATCCCTGTACAAGGTGATTAACTTTAGAGGGGTGATACCTGTACACATCCCAAACATCTGGGATCTCAATATCCCCCCAAGAATACATTTCTTCTTATGGTTATTGTTTAAAAATAAGGTTCTAACTAGAGACAACCTGGCTAAAAGACAACATGTAGAAGATAAAAGGTGCTTGTTCTGTGATGAATTAGAATCTTGCCAGCATACTTTCTTTGAATGTGTAGTAGCAAAAAAGATGTGGGGGATTATCTCTGGTATAGTAGGGAGAGATATGGGAACCTCCTTTGAGAACATTGGTGTTTGTTGGTTAAGTAATAGAAAGTTTTCAGCTGTTAATATCATAAGTTCAGCAGCCCTGTGGGGTTTGTGGAAACTAAGAAATGAGCTATGCTTTCAGAACATATCATGGAGGAATATGGGGCAATTGATGATGAAAGTTGCTGGTCTGGCACAGAATTGGACAATTCTGTGTCCAAACAACAAGAAACAGGACCTGAATACATACATCTCCAAGATTTTGCGCTGGGCAAGAAGTCAAGAAGTGATTCTACTTTGATCAAAGCCGACGCACTATGCATGAGGAGTTGGCTGGGGCAGATACGGGAGATGGAAATGATGCTGTACTAAAGAGGAACCTGTCAAGATGCAAGTGATGGAGGACCGGAAAAAAGATCCACATCTTCAACATCATAGTAGTTGGTTTTTTTTGGAGTGGTTGCGTGAGGGTAGAAGAGGAGTTGTTTCTGCTAGCCTGTGTCGGTGTATGTTTTAATCTGCAAGGGTTTTTGTTCTTCAAGCTTTGCCTTTTTGGAGCAGGGGCAGCAGGTGTGTTTTCTGAGTGCAGGCGTGTGGCTGCATTGTAACCTGTTTGGAGTGCTCCTGAACAAATGCTGTAAAACTCTGTTCTTCTTGGCTTTATTAAAGCTGGAGCCTATGGCTCTAAAACTCTAAAAAAACACGCGCGGGATGATGTGGCCGGCGGGTTGGCTGCGCGCTGGTGGGCTGCGCATGGGCCGAAAGCGGAAGCGGGCCGGTTCGTTGGTTGGCGGCCCACGCAGAGGTATAAAGGTTTTTCCTATTATCCTAAAGCCTTAACTCCTATAAAACTTTAGATTCAAATTTGAATTTCCGTCCAAATTTGAATCCCACACAATAAAAGCCAAAGAAAACTCAATAAACTCCAAAGTTCTCACACTAGCATTTTATAATTCCTAAATTTTATTATTTTGCTCAAATTAAATCTAGGAAATCAGGGAAGGATCGAAGAAGACATCCTTATATTTTAATCAAGCACTCAAATGAAAACAAATTTTTTTTGAAATTCACATTTTTGCATTCATAAACATTCCGGAAAAATTCCGGGATGTTACAAGTTTGCTCTACTTTCGTCAATAAAAAATAATTTTCTCATCTTTTCAGCCCATGTCATCTCGTTCGCTCATCTCCTCTCGTATCGCTTTACAATCATGAGATCGGACACGACCGTCCTGCGGTAAATAGTGAGTGCATTGAAGTGAAAAGTGAGGAGAAAAGTGAGAAAACTAAACAACACTATAATATAATGGATCGGCGGCAAAGGAGACGTTAACAAGGGACCTTAGAGGTCGATATGTACCTCCTCATCAAACAAGGCTTAGGACGGTCGGGAAGTTGAAGTTGGGGAAAACAGGCTTGATGTCCCTATCATATTGAGTCACATTTTCTCTCACAACACACGTTTTAATGTGCACTTTTTTTACAATTTTACACCTTAATCACTATTCATCCGCACACATTTGCACAACTAAGACCGGTGTCACTATTCATTCATGCATCTCCCACTTTTGCACCCATCGTCTCGGTGGAGATCTGACAAAGAAGTTTGACTACCTCGGGAAGCCATCCATTGACCACTCGGTGATTCGGGTGAATGGAGAGAATTCACACTGAGAAACTTACCCATTCCTTCGTTGGCTCTCAAAAATTTTTCCTTCCTTATTTGACACTGAGTTGAAACTTCATCCCTCATATGACACTGCCGTCCATTTGACCCTCTAACAGCGTTAACTCCGAGTTAAAAAGATGATTTTGCCCCTCTGTACTACAAAATGAGAGCTGACTGCAATTTTTTTTTGCATATGTAGACCAATGTTTGGAACAATTATGTGTCAACTTTTTGGATCTATTTTTTTGATCTCTTTTTGCATTAACTTTTTTGCAGCAATTTTTTGCATCATTTATGAATAATGAAATTTCCAATAATACATCTTTTTATAACGTGGAGAGAAAAATTATTCCCCAAATAGGGTTCTTTTGACACATCATGAGCATCATATATATATATATATATATATATATATATATATATATATATATATATATATATATATATATATATATATATATAAGGTTTAACACATCATCAGCATTGCCTCAAAATAATGCATCATTTATTTGACACATCATGAGCATCAAATATGCATATATAAGGTTTAAAACATCCCACATAGAAAGGTTCCAAGATACAGAACATCTCAGTTCACAACATCTCACAGCTAGGTTCACATACAGAGTTCACAACATCTCACAGCTAGGTTCCGACATAGATATTAGGTTCAAAGATACATGAAAGTTCACACAAAAGCCAAGGATAAGTCCATTCCAACATGAAGATATCACAGACTGAGCCTTCTCTTGCTCCTTGTGCTCAATGCAGGGCTACCAGGATGCAATGTTTTGCTTCTTGTGCCCATTGCAGGGCTGTCAAGCGGCAATATAGGAATGGCGGTTGTCTTTTTAGCAAGTACCTTCTTCCTTCTTTTGGTATTTTCCTTGACTGGAGCAGCAGCAAGTTCATTTGAATCACAATTTGATCTGTTAATGTTAGCAAGAATTAATAGTTTATAAAAATTGGATGAATGGGACTAATAAATTCAGATCTCTATATGGCACCAATAAATTCAGAACTAGATGACTCAACACATGTAAATAAATTCAGAAATAGAATGGTATTTTCACCTTTTTGATGCTCCAGAACTAGAGTTGCTCTTTTTCCCCTTCTTAGATGTAGCCTCCAAGCTTTTTGTTGTTCCACCAGAACTTCCATCGGAGGGTCTTCTTTATCATATTCCATGTTAGGAATATGCTCTGCCTCATGTCCAACCAACTCTTCATCATCCGGTAAATCAGCCCCTGACCCAATCTCCAAGTCATCCTCATCCTCAGTCTCATCTTCAGCTTCAGCCTCAGCCTCATCCTCATCCTCATCACCATTTTCTTTGTCATGTTCCTGATGCTCAATCAAATCCATATTCGCAGCTTCAATAGGTTTCTTCCCCAAGTACATCACCTCCTCATCAACACCTACATGCTCATTATCTGGTAATGGGTTGCAAAGGTACCTATCCTCATCTTGATTGCCATTGTTAGCAACCTGGTTTTGCACATCATCATAATACTCTTTGATAGGCTCAAATGGTTCAGAGGGATCACAATATGATATGAACATGTCAACCACCTTTGTCTTGGAATTTTTCTTAAACATACACAACAAATCTTGGTCAGAGAGAACTTCAAAGAAAGCTTTCATATCATGGTCATAGTACTGAACATGAGCAACTTCCAGATAGCCTGGTGGGTACTTGTTTACAATCTCTTCAACTAAATCCTTGTAATTTGTCACATCCGAATCAATAGTCTTATCAAAACAGAAGCATCTAAAATCCTTTCTAGCTTTCTTTTTATTGCCAAACAGCCTAATGTCAAGGTAATAGGTTGAATTTGGATCCATCCTGAGAAAAGAAACAAAAGCCTAACTCAACAAAATTGCTACTGGTAATGAGGCAACATCCTCAAGCAAGGTGCACTCACCGAGGAAGGAGCCAGTCTGGCTGTGCACTAGTGGTGGGGGCGGCTGCTGCATCTTGCCCGGTGGGGGGCGCGGCCCGAGCCGCATCACGCCGGGTCGGGGGCGCGGCCCGAGCTGGAGCACGCCGGGTCGGGGTCGTCGTCGTCGCAGCACGTCGAGGGGGCGTCCCGACCGCCACAGCACACCGGGCGGGGGTCGCGGCCGCCGCTGCACGCCGGGCGGGGGTCGCAGCCGCTGCTGCTTGCACGGTTGGGGTCGCGGCCGTCGCGGCACGCCGAGTAGGGGTCACCGCCACGGTGGGGGTCGCGGCCACCGCATCTCCCGAGCCGCCGCCCTCCTCGTCCTCCATTGCGCGCCGCCGCCTCTAGGGTTTATGATGAGCAGAAGCCGCCGCGGCCCGATTCGGGAGGGAGGCGCGCGTCTGTGGGTCGCAGGCGCGTCGCGCGTGAGGGCCTGAGGGGAATCTCGAATAGGTAAGGGTAATTTTGTCCATTGACCTGAAAACTGACAGGTGGGCCAAGTGATTTTCACGGTAATGGCTAACAGAACGAACGGCGGTGTCATATGAGGGATGAAGTTTCAACTCAGTGTCAAATAGGGAAGGAAAAAATTTTGAAGGCCAAGGAAGGAATGAGTAAGTTTTTCAGTGTCAAATAAGGAATTCTCTCGGGTGAATGACCTCCTCTAATCAACATCAATTTTGCCTGCGGGTCCAAAATCAGATACTTCTACCATGCTAGGCATGGGGCATCGGCCCCATGCCTGGGGCAGGACGAGCAGGGCATCTGCCCAAGGTGGGCCACGACCCCCACTTGGCCCAAACAAAATCACCATCATATGCATGTTTCAGCCCAAAGTAATGCCAAGTCCACTAGCCAGGGAACCCCAATGTGACAACCCCACTCGAGATAATTTCGTACTATCGCCTAAACCACTCCATTTGGTCATTAAGCGATAATAAGGAACCATCACGTTGAGTGTTGCCGGGTCAAAGCCCTGTAAATCACTTGTACAACACACAGAGAATCGAAAACATATACATTAAAACTCTCACGAAGGAGAGTCCAGAGTACCTTACAAATTAAAGCCAATCTTTCCCGTAGGGTCAATTATTACAAACCATTATTCTTGACATGGAAATAAATAGTTCAGAGTTTAAAAGACAACAGAAATAACTAAACGATAAAGTGGCATCATGGGAGGCCACCCATGACGCCATCACTCGTCATCCTCAACCTATTCCAACTCCCAACCAGGTGGAATTTCTCCAGACCAGACATTATCACCTGAAAGCAACATATATAGCAAGGCTGAGTATACTAATACTCAGCAAGGCTTACCTGTCGAAAATAAAAGACTTCACCTCTAATCATGCAAGGCTTTTGGCTAGTGGGTTTGTTTTGACAAAAAGCTACTAAGAAGTTAATCCTTACTTTCAATATTTTAGCTCAAGTTCTAGTAGATTAAATCATTACTAGATAAGCAATCTATATCAAGCATAAGTTGTGCAATACCATTAATCAAACATCAAGTTTATCAATATTCCATCATAAAGGGATCACAATGGCCAGTTGATTAAGCAATCTCGGATAATGTTGAGAGGCCGACGATCGATCGATTAATAACCTTGCAAGGTGGATCTAAACATACGGGAGAATGTACTCACAAAGGGTACACCAACCAGGCGGTTCCCGTCATTCCTCGGATTAGGATCTGATGCCACAGTCCTAGGTACAAGGCTATCTGGTCCGCCTCACACTAGCGTCCAGACTCACACATGCACCACAGTTTGCAAGACTGGGTCCGCAATCCAAGATTTGTAGCCTAAAGTTCTCGCACCAGCTCATTCAGGTACTAGGCTTATCGTTCCCATTACCGACAAATGTTTAGTACGCTCAAACGCTTAATCTCCAAACCACTGGACCGGAGCCCAGAATCCCATGCTCTTACCACGTGAGCAATCCAATTCATCAAGTCTTATGATTCCAACATAAGAACCTATTCTCGCGAGTGACGTACATCACTCGACTTGTACCGGGTCCTTAGTGCATAGCAACTAGGATCATGCAACTAGGGTTTCAATTCAACTCCTGAATGTAAATGCACACATATATAATCAAACATAAATTCAGAAGTTTGAAAAGAAACACATAGGTTAATGATGAATCGGGACTTGCCTTCGTCAGCACAAGCAGTCAGACCAACTTCCGGATTTTGATCCAGGTCTTGCTCCTCGGTCACGTAGTGCACTTCTCCCGCTCCCTCATCCTCGCCTACCGACACGAGCGTGTAGCTACCGTCGGGGATCTCTAGACGGAGGATGCATATGCAAGAGTTAGCTGATGAACTTAATTTAGTTAATTACAAACAGCGTATGACAACATGGGGTGCATGGTTGACCGCATTCACCTAGATAAGAATATATTCAGCATACTCTTCCATAAAGAAAGATAAACAACCATTTATTAACATTTCTTTTTGATGGTGATTGTGTGCACATTTATTTATTTACAGTTATTTTTCTTCACAAAATAACTAAGTTGGTTAAAGGTGAATTACAAGGGGATTAACTTAGGGTGAAACACACATTTGGGTTTAAAAGGGTGATTTCTTTATTTCTCTTTTTATAACACTTACTCTCTTCCAAAATTTATTCTGTTTAACCCATATATGATTTCATAGTGAGAATTTTTGTACATGCACACAGTGGAACAACTAAGCTATTGCCAAAAATTCATAGCAAACCGAGTTATATCCTAAGCATGAAAAATATGACAAGTTATATCAAGCCAAAGCAAACTATATTAATACAAGGAAAACTACACATGCACTGGAGCTCAAAATTTACACATAGCATCTCTTCAATATAACTAGGCTACACACCAAAAATTAGCTCCATAAACTATTTCTATCAAGCTACACAAAAATAACAATTGTCAGCCTAGCCATGCATAAAGAATTTACACAGAGACATCTATAACTATTCTGCAGCCAAACTTTCTCCTGCAGCTCAAACCCGTCACAAACATCATCTAGTTCAAAGATGAGCACTACTGGATCAACAGAAATTGAACTATGGATTTAACCCTTTAAACAAGCATATCTCAGAAACATATATTTACACAGCTCCTAAAAACGTGATACAATCACCAGAGGCATATCTAAACATAACAAGATGGTAACCATAAGTTGAGCTACAGAATCTATTTACACGAAGCTAGACAAATCATTAACACAGATCTAGCATAAATACAAAATAAATCATAGATAAAGATTCCTTTAGTAACTTTGTTCAAAAACTTAGATCCAGCCTACTCCAGTCATGAGTAACAACATATCCAAAGATCAAGTCCAGAACAGAAGTACATTTTAAGTTATGACCAAACACATTCAAACTGAGTTTGAATTGTAGTTTCAAAATTGCTCATCAAAAGTATGGTCGTGCTTTACAAAAGATGTAGATCTGTTCATAACGAGCCTAACAAAATTGGTTTTGCATTTTTTTGGTTTTTCAATGATATTCTAGGATTTTTCCAAGGTGCAGGGCCAAAGGGTGATAAACTTAAGAATCATTTTTTAGCAGGACCCTGAAAAGAATTTGGTTATCACAGATATGCCCTTGGTTTACACAACGGACCCTGCGAAGATTTCAATCTTCACAACCATGCCCTCGGCGGCGTAGGGCACGCTCGTCGACGGCGATGGCCGGCCGGACTTGGCCAACAAGCGGCACAAGGCGGCATGGATGCTCACCTTGGTTCTATTGGTGGCGGTGGCTTGGCCGGAGAGGGCTCCGGCGAGCGGCGGTGGCGAGGCAGCGGCGGCGGACCCGCCTCTGCTCGAACTCCGGCGAAATGCGCAAGTGAGCTAAGCCATGTGTGGTCGTGCGAGCTTGAGTGGAGGCTAGAGAGGAGCTTAGGGGTGTGAGACAGTGGTGGGAGCAAGCGGACGAGGAAGTTCACCGGCGGCGGCAATGGCGGACACCACCGGTGGCAGGAGGGGCCCCTGCGGGGTACATGTTCGGGGTTACCCTTGGATATGCACCTGGTTGGGACCAGCCCACCTACCAGCCGAGTGCGAGTGGCACAGCTTGGGCGGATGCGAGCAGTTCTCAGTGGGCCACACCCGCTAGTTGCAGCTCCGGTGGTCCACCTCTGTCTTCGTCCTTCCGGTGGCACTCCTCAGCCTCTGCACGCGATGCTCAGCTCGCGCAGCGGATGGGAGAGCTCACTGTCCAGGTCACGGGATTGGAGGAGACGCTGAACACCCACGTCAAGTCTACCTCAGCGTGGCAGCGTTAGGCTGGTGAGAGGATAGCAGCCATGCAGCAGGATCAGCAGCGATACATGGAGGCGCAGAGGGCTTACTACGCGAGTCAGGGTTTCTTCTACCCTCCTCCGCAGTGAGCCTGAAGCTAGCTTGGGGGAGGACCCCCATTCTGAGGTAACTTGTATCTTCCTTTATTTTCAGAATATCTTATAAATAAAAACCCAAAAAAATCTGCAAAAATAAAAAAGACCAAAAATATCTATTTGCTTTCATCATCATCATTTGCTTTGACATGCTTAGTAAGAATGCTTTGCCTCTATGGTTGAAATGATGAATAGTTGCTCTGTTTATTTTCCTCGTATGTCTTGCTTACAACTTTGTATCCTACCTAAGTTTTGAGTTTGTTGGCTTGTATGTTCAAACCTTAGCTTGAAAACTGTGGGTAGCAAAAAGCATAATCCTTGCCTAAGTTGTTGTGGGACATGATATGGTAGAATAGAGTGCTATGATCTCGTGCTTAGTGATGCTTGACATCCGGAGTTTCTCTTTTTGAAAATAAAAAAATCAAAACAAGATGAGTTCCTCAATGATGAGAATTTCCCATCCAAGGCCATATGTAGATTCTAGTTCTTAGCCTCCACATATGCAGCTTGTTCTCTCATTGAGCTTTGTCAAATTGTTGTGACCCTTGTTAGAACTCATACTCCCCTGATCAAGATCACGTACACGTTCATGCTGAAACTTCTACACTGGAAGTTAGCATTCATCATTTGCTCCATATTGCTTAGGCATTCTTCCATAAATAAAACTCTAAGTACCTTTGTATCATTCATCCCTCTCCAAAATATCCCCAATAGAGACAAAGGGCTGGCCAAAAAAAAGAGAGAAAAGCATGCTCAAAAGCATGGCAAAAATAAAATAAAGGGAGCTAGCCCAAGTCTCAAAAATTTCAAAAGGATAAAAGGGATTGATATGTGCAAGAGAAAGAGTTCCACCATATAGATGGTAATAACTAGTACCTACTCTGGGGCTAGTGTCCACCTTACCATCAATCCCCTATTCCCTCATATAAAGCATGGCAATATCTAGCACCCATTTCCGGGTCTAGTATCCACCTTGCCATGCTCATATCCATCATACACATATGCACATCTTGATCAGGATGTATGTTTGTTTCTTCCAAGGATCCGGTTTTTGACTTAGCAAAACATGAGAGACAAGTATGCCACATCTTCCCTACCTACAGCTCCACATACAGCCTATTAGGAGTAGCATGTGAAGAAAGGCAACATTGATACCTTGGTGAGGAACCATACACTTTTGAGCAATCCGAGAGCATCATTTGAGGAACTCTGATTTTCTTTTGAAAAATTTGCAACACCTCCGGATTGATAGCTGATCAAGGTATGAGTGATTATGCACGTGCTATATAACCATTCTGTCTCTCAACCGCCCAAGGCAGGTGAAGCTATATGCCCCACGTTATCAGGTGAAAGGTAAGAACATTGCCAACTTGTTCAACTCTTGGTAGAGTACTTTGCTGTATGTTTGCCATAAGTTGAGAATACAACATTGTAGCAACTCCTGATCAACCAACCTAAGTCTCTAATGTCTTGCTTCGAGACGAGCAAGAGGTTAGCTTGGGGGAGTTTGTTGATGGTTGAAATTCACCATTTCCAACCCTCAATATTCTCACATAAATGGAAGCACATGCATTATTTACTAACATTTTGGTTTGAATAATGTAGTTCCACTTGTCCTTGGAGATTATTCGTATGTAGGTGATTTACCCCTTAAAAGAGATGGAAACTCACCTTCTATGAAGAAACCATGCCAACTCAGCTGAGGAGGTGGCTGCCACCAAGGGAAACATGGCATTCGACGTCATCGATCCAGGGGAGGCACTCACCGACGAATCAGAGGACGCCACATGGACTTCACATGGATCAAAGGGCCCACCTCGGATACCAAATCAAGCCATGCACCGGGGATGGATCAGAGGGCCCACAGGGCAGCCACCCAGAGGAAAACCACCAGGTGGGGCCACCCTAGAGGGCCGGCCGATCCTAGGATCGGCCGAACCGACCTAGGGGGCTCCATCCTGGCCCTCCACGTGGCAGCTCCCCATTGGTCCATTGCCTCACTCCCGGGTGTTTTGGAGCATTTTGAGCCTCCGAGCAAACCTGGTCCTTGCCTATAAATAGAAGGGGAGGGGCTCCTATTTCTCACATACCACTCTCTCATTCTCCTCTCACTTTTAGTTTCCAAGGCTAGGGGGTAGGCTAGAGTAGCTCTTATTCAGGTTCCAAGTCCTCTTGGAAGTCTATGTATGAGTTCTCTTTTATCTTTATTTCTTTGTATGACTTTGATCTACTTCAGTTATTCAGCTATTTCATATAAAGTTATGGTAGATCATATGTTTCATATGTTCTTGAGTTCATCCTCTGTTCATCATTTAGAGGCTTGTGTTCTTCGTGAACACTACCTTTTGATCCACTTGAAGGGTGATAAACTCCTTCCTTATGTGTTTGTTCATAAGTTAGAGGTTCGTGTTCTTCACAAACACGACCCTTTGATCTTATTGATTAGACATAAGAGAGTTCATATTTGTTTGTATGTCTAGCCTTAGTTGATCTTATTAGATGGCATGAGAGTGTTGCATGAGGTCTGTGTTCAAGCTACGGTACTCAGTCTAGTTGACCAGTCTTCTGGTGGCTCTCACCCTGGGTCACAATAGCCCGGGCCGGGTGGAGTCTAGCAGCAACGTAGGCATGGTGCCTGGGTTGTCTGGCTACGATAGTTATGAGCATACCCCCCGTAACGATAGAGGTCGGTCCTCAGGTGGTGACAGTCCTGTTGGATCCTTGGGCAACCTCCGCGCTGGGGTACCTGCTGTAGGAGTCTAAAGTCTAGTTTCGCAGAGTGCTGGTCATCGCGGGCTAGCTCCCCGTTTGTACCTGGGTGCTGAACCTTATCTCTCTCATGCAATACTCATGGCCATCTCTTGTATCTTCTAGCTTTGTATGTTTAGTACATTAGAACCTAGAGCTAACTCGTATGTTCCCCCTAAGCCATAGTGTGCTAGAGTAGAGGTAGATCTGAGTGTGTGTGTCGCACTACCCTTATATCTTTTATCTTACACCTATCTTTGAGTGTGTTGTTCCCTATATCTATCTCTTGGTTTACATTCAGAGCAAAAGCATAAGTCTAAGATATCTGCCATTGCCTTCCACGGATTCGATACCCTTGGAATACTCTCCTTCCTTAGGGAAATGCTACAATGGTTTATCTGTGCGCTTGCGGATACGTTCATGATCGTTTAGATTAACCTTGGGCAAGTCTCGATGTTCACGCTAACCCGGCGTCATTAGTTGTGACATTGAGAGGTGCCTACAAGGCGTTTCTTGGTGGTGTCACTAAGGACGGGTCCCAGATTTGTTCTTAAGATGATGACGCTACGAAATGCCAACACCGGTGCAACCAAATGATGAGTAGTCGAGCCGCGAGACGGAGTGATCAGGCGCACGGCGAGAGCCAGTGCGACCGACCGACGAGAAGTCGAGCGGCAAGACAACACGCCCGGATGCACAACATAGGCGCAGTAGAGCCAGTGCGACCGGACGGTGGTGTAGTTGTACTTGAGTAGTTGAAGTAGTCGACGGTGAGTTGGTATTACCGAGCATCGATGTATTCGTACTCGAGTACATGTCTTGTGTGTACCAAGCAATGACGTGTTGCTTCCTTGGTAGCCTTGCGTGTGTGCGTGTAGCACAAATCAGGTTGAGTTGATTTCCATAGAGGGATTCGTTGGAGCTAGTGCGTGGCTTCTCTGGTAGCCCTCCATGTGCGTGTAGCAATTTGCAGAAAATTGAATTTTCCAACCACGAGGAGTCCCTTTCCTGTCTTGATGCATGTGCGGGTAGCATTGAGCCTCAAATTGATTTGCATGATCTTCACGTGATGCACTTGGAGTTGGCGGATTGAAAAAAGTGCCACCTTGGAGTCTAGCGGCAACACGGTAAATGCTAGGCGCGCTGGTAGCCTACCACGCATGTAGACGTGGACGAGTAGTCCTCTGCTTCGATCTTGGACCGGGACACAGAGCACATCGAGAGTTCGAGACTCTGTTTTTGATTGCGTCTCCGACTAGGGCTGCGGTCGGATGCAGAGAAGGAGCAGCGACTTTGAATTCCGCACCAGACGTGAACTCGCATGTTGCAGATCGCCAGAGAGCAATTTGACTTTGCAATTCGTCGAGTTGAAATTGGTACCAGTAGAGATATCAAGGACACTGACTCTGCTTCGGAATAGAGTACCCGTAGCGTGCTCGTGAGGGACGATGTGGGCGACCTGATGTCCTGTAGATTGATTCGACGAGTGTCGATTCGGTGATGTCGAAACCGTCGGTAGATTGATTTTTGAAAAGTAGTCATTCGAGCTCGCCTGATGATCCCAACGATCACCCCTACCTGGCACGTCAGCTGTCAGTGTTTTGGTCACTGAGCCTACCAAGGGGGTACCCGAGGTAGTAGATTGTGTGGTGGAGGATCGCCAGACCTGGAACTCGAAGGTACACGCGAGGACACGGGACACAGATTTATACAGGTTCAGGCCGCCGGAGTAGCGGACCCTACGTCCTGTTTGGAGTATCATGTATGGCGCCCTGCGCTTGGGTGTTCCCCGAAGGGGTTGGGGGATTGAGATGTTGGCCTCCTAGGTACCTGGCCCTCCTTTATATAGTCCAGGGGGCGGGTTCCTAGTCGGTTACAAGATAGGAGTCCTAGTAGGATTACATGGTACGAGTCCTAGTAGGATTACAAGGATTTATGGTATGAGTTCATATTCTTTCATGTATAGGTACCCAGGGGTATATGGTCGACATGCTCCTAGTGGATGCTGGTGCTTCGGAGATTTGGGAAAAGTGAGCAAGACTTGACCAAGACTAATATCATGCTACTCGATTTCGAAGCAAACTCATCATCTGCAATGGGTGCTATCTGTGTGGATCTAACAATCGGTAGCAAGACCCTTCCAACTACCTTTTTCATCATCAAGGGGAAGGGATCATACAATCTGCTACTTGGACGAGATTGGATCCACGCCAATTGTTGCATTCCGTCTACTATGCATCAATGCGTGATCCAATGGATCGGAGATTCGGTGGAAGTAGTCAACACCGATTCCTCTTTCCATATTGTAGCAGCCAATACACATTAGAATTTTGATAAAGTTATCTGCATATCAGGGAAAGTATGGGAGACAGATTTTCTCAAGATGTCTAACTTCGAGCTTCAGCCGATCCAAATGATCGGTTCTCAAATATAAAAGAAAAGACAGAAAGTTGCATCGGTCGATTAAGAAGATTGGACTTCAACGAGACAAGACCGATGTTCGTCAAGACCAAAGCAAGTTGGAAAATTGAATTAATTACTTAGCTGATTACTACTTCTGGCTTCTTTGCCGATTTAGATTTCGGATGATAGCCGATACTAAGTTATCACCTTTAGTAGAAAAAGTTGTAAAATCAAAAGTGCTCAAACGCTTATAGCCGATCTATGATTCAGATCATGGTCGATGTAACAATCACCCTTAGAACAAAAAAATATGAGCATATATATATTCCTTTCCTTCATATTTCAGTACATCGTGTTTACATCTTCATGGAAGATCAGTGGGGTACATAAATTAGAAGATAATTATCCTATCTCTCGTATGATGAGGATATTGAATCGATGAACATCAGAGAGAGAGATGGGGTGCCGCGAAGAGGAAACAGAAGACTAAGATCTTCCCTAGAATCTGTGATCTTCTGCCAAGAGCTTCACGAGTTGATGACCAAGATCGTCGTCCCCTTGGCACGCTCTTCTTCCGACACCGGTGCAGCGAGACATTCTACCTTGCTCCTTCCCTTCAGCCGTTGAACCCAAGCTTTTTCACAAGGATTCTTCTAGCTGTTGTACCTCCTGGCTTCGCAAGAAGAGTCGGAGAAGGCGAGGTGACGCCGCACGACTTCACAAGAATTCTTCTAGCCATGGTGAGAAAGGGGAAGGAAAGAACAATCAAACAACAAAAGCCTACACCGTATCAGATCTAGCATTTGCGCCATGGTGGAAGGTGCAGAGAGCCGATGAACATTCGGTTGCTATTTATAGCCCAAACCAGAGAGGATGGAAGCTGAAGAAGATAAGAAGGAATCAAAAAGATACCAGATCCGGTTAAATTGGAAACAGTCCTTCCATGAATGCCTCAATTTTCAGAGGCTGGCATTGATTTCAGTGATCTGTTTCCCCAAAAAAAGGGAGGAGCACTCAGAAACTATTAAGGGAAAAAACTCTGTACTCCAGAAGAAAAGAAAGAAAAAAGGGGTATTCCTCAATGTTGTTGAAGACATCAACAAGCTTACTGGTAGCGACATGATGCAAAACTATTTCAAGGAGGCGCTTGTTGCAACAAACAAAGCTTTAAGTCTTCCTGAATACGCTCCAAGAGGAAAATGCCTCCCATCCCTAAGAGCAACAAGTCGATCCAGAAATTTTCGGCTAAAAGGAAAAAGAAAGCCTACGAAAGGGAACAAGTGAAGAACCATTGGATTACAGGCTGAGTTTTATAGGAGGGATGCATGGAAAAGACAGTTCAGAACCACATGTTGACATTAAAGGATTGATGGCATCCAAGAATAGGTGAGAAGCATTCATCTGCCATGATTCAGAGAGATCACGGGGCAAGCAGTGCATGCTGTCAGAAGAAAGAAATCATTCAGAAAAGGCACGAGCCATACAGACGATTGTCTTCTAGAATGAAACACAATAAAGCAAAAGTTGATTACACTGGCAGAAATTTATTGAAAGCCGGTCACATCGGCTAAAGGAAAATTACATCAAGATTTCTCTAAATCTTTAGCCTTCTCTAATTGCATCTTGGTGATGTTTATTTCACCCTCTACTTTATTCAATTCCTCAAGAAGGAGTGCCCTCCTGGTTTCCAGAGCTTCTAAGTTTTTCTCATCTGTGGAGATAACAAGTCGAAGACCTCGCTTCTGCCTCGACGTCAGCACTTGTTGATTCGCACCATGAGCGTTGATGCTCGTCAGGACCCTTTCTACGCCCTCACGGTCGGGAGACTGGGAAGAAGAGATGGATAATTACCGTACGAAATCCATAGAGAGATACAAAGACAGAAGCAAAAACCTGATTCACAGAAGAAGAAGACATCGCAACAAAGATACAAGAAAAGAGATAGAGGTGGTTCATATTATAGGCCGATCAAAGTATTCAGTCAAAAGAGGAAGATGCGCCACGTGAATGACTCGGCCTTCAAGAAACCGACATTGATTCAGAGATACGTTCCCCAAGAAACAAGGCCAGCACCAATAAATTAAGATTAGGGATCCTCTACGTCGACAAACTACAGAGCATATACCATGGATCATCTTCCCTCAACAACACTAACAGCAACTACAATCTTCATATATAGCACCATCCGACTACAAAGCTCAGTCTAACGAAAGTTCATCAAGGAACAGTAGAAGGTGATGTTTCCTGAGAATATTTGCAAGAAGAGATGCCTCCCATGTCTAAAAGGAACCGATATATTCTTCGGATAAATAAGGGTAACACTGAGAAAAAACCCATAAGGAAGCCTATGGACAAAGAGGTGAGTTTTATTAGGGAAGAAACAAGACAAGATCACATGTTTGAATCAAGCATCGACGGGCAAGAATCCAGAATATTAAAAGCATTGGCAGAAGGACAGTCAGAAGTTTTATAATACGCATGTGCAAAGGGCAAAGCCACAAACTACAAGATAGAGAGCATTGCGGAATCAATCCATCATTCTCTAATCGTAATCGGCTGAAATTGGAATCGGCCGTTCTTTCCAGCAAATGGTCTGCTTCAAGCAGCTTGGCATAAGCCATAGACGATCTTGGAGAAAGAAGAACAATCGATCGGCTAATCATTTCGGCTCACTGAAGGAACTGGTCAACTCAGACGCTATGAAGCAACAAAAGGCAACATATGCAGAAATGAACCAAGGAGTTGATATTTATAACTCAAAGTTTGTCAAGAGATCCATCCGTTGATCACATCTGACTCGAAGAAAGAAACCGAAATCGAGAGAATTTCGGAGCAAAAGATATTTACTCCGAAACTGAGGGGGCATGTGTTGACACTATTTTTTGACACGTATCAATAGGGGCAAAGAGTGGACGAGAAAAGGTATCAGAAAAACAAAGGGTCGATAGATCATCCGGTCGTTTAGGAAAGAAAGTCAACAGAGGCAGCCGATAGTCAAAAGTAGGAGATCATCTAAGGGAAAGAAGAGAAAGCGACAAAAGAAGAAATACGCCAAGGAAGGGAAAAGGAGGCTCAGGCGGGTCAACGACAGTTGACAACAGGTCAAAGATAGATAGTGAGTCCGACTCTTGCACGAGTCGTTTATTTTTAGCAGTTACAGTTTCTTTTAGATTGAGTCAGTTTTGTCGTAATCGACTAGGAGTTCGTAGTGGCCTAGGGTATAAGTAGCGACCCTGCACGGTCGGAAAAGATAGTACACACCAACAAACACAAACCTTTACTTTTCAAGCAATTTACCTTTCAAGTCGGCGACTTTGCCAAAAAGTTTCTTTCTTCTTGTTTTTTTGTTTCAAGCGTCGTCCTTCGAGTTCGTCGGGCTGCATCGATCGACCTCCGACAGGCTTGTAAGTACCGCTTTACTGAGTAATATCTTGGTTTTAACCTCCGAACGCATCGCTGTGATTTCGTCTAGATTTATTCACAATTTATCGATATCAACTACATTCGCAAGTCTTTTCTTGTTTATTTAGCTTTTATCATCAACTTATCCCGCTCGAGGCTCGATCGTATCGACTAGATCTTGCTGCATCATCAGACGCACCGATCCCACAGCCGATCCAGACCCGCCTCATTGCTGACGTCACCAGGTCGGCTGAGCCTAACCGTTCTGAACATACTTGCACTTCGGCTGCCGATCGGCTGGCCAATCTCGTTCGATCTCGCATCGGCCGATCGGGCTGTTGCGTTGTGCCCACTTGGAAGACATCTATCGGCTAGATGTTGTTGCGTCGTCAGACGCACCGATCCCACAGCTGATCCAGACCCGCCTTGTTGCTGACGTCACCATATCAGCTGAGCCTAGCCGTTCTGAACATACTTGCACTTCGGCTGCCGATCGGCTTATCGATCTCGTTCGATCTCGCATCGGTCGATCGGGCTGTTGCGATGTGCCCACGTGGAAGACATCTATCGGTTCTCTAGCCGATCAACCCCGTATTTAACATCCTATCCTCTTCCGTGCCGATCAATAGGTCAGGTCGCCTGGCACGCCTTGTTACATCTCGGGGATCCCTTACGTGCTGTCGCGGAGGACTTTATTCCGTTTTCTACGTCAACAGCGCCGCCGTGGTCCCTACGCACGTTGCCGTCCTACACTGCGGCCCCGATCGACCTCCATCGCGGGAGCTGCAAGCTCCACCGTGGGAGCTACATGCTGCAGCGAGATCACCGCGGGAGCCGGCCCGACGAAGAAGACAATGAAAAGTCGTCATTTTTTTAACTGTTGATTTTTTGTTGTTGAAATGTTGAATCTTGTTTACTCAAAAGTTGAAATAGATAGTGAAAAATGTTGAATGTTGTAAAAAATGTTGAACGAAGCATTTGCAAATGTTGATTTATTTTATACAAAATGTTGAATGTAATTTCTGAAATTTGAAATTTAGTTGGGCTTATTAGTTGGGCCTGATGGATTTCAAAGCTATGTTGCTTATCCAGCACGTAGAATCTATATAGGGCCCCTATCTGGGTGAGTCTCTCTCTTGGGGTGATTGACTATGCATGGGTTGTACCAAAGGTCCTCTAATCTAGTTAGTTAGAGGGGGATGAGGTATGGTCACAACTAAGAGATCCGGATTCGATTACCTGTTGTAGCGAATTTACAGAACTAGTTTAACTTAAAAAAAATATCCTCACCGCTGAAACCGAGTTCGGAGATTTTTCAAGCCGGAATTAGGTTCAGTGGCGGAGGAGTGCCTAGGACCACTATGGCCACAGCCCTAGGAGCTGGGCCGAATTTCTCACACTATAGCTACTGTAGCTACAAATTCCCAAGGCAATTGGCCCATTATCTCTTTGGACCGGCCCTAAGCGTGAATTTGGCCTAGCTCCGCTCCTCATTAGCTTACCTTCTCTTAATGAAAACTCCTTCTTGATTAACTTCTTTTCTCTTAATGAAAACCGTGACACATCTTAACTCCACCAACTTAGTTTTTTACTATGCATGAACTGTGTAATGGGGTCAGCAGGTCCGCGTTGCTTCCTCGTTTGAAATTCAGCCCGTAGGCTGCTCTTGCTTTCGTCGGTAAAAATTACTCATCCACTCGGTAGGACCCAGTGATCAGGGGTAGGGGCATCGTTGATCGTTCTTCGATCCATCCTGCATTCGTGTCTGGGTGCAGTGCAGGCTGTTGCACGTTACTCCCGCCTCTGCGCGTCCGGATCAAGTGGCCAGGAGAGGAGAAGCACGGCTCCTTTTCTCCTGTCTTTGGAACCTGACCAAACGCCCGCCTCCTGGTGTCCTGCCTCAAGGTCAAGGAAGCTCCGCGGAAGGTGGTGATAAGCACAACTCATGATGGTTTGGTACACAGAGGCACACGGGGTGGAATCTGGAATGGGAAGGAACCAACCGATCCGATTCAAAAGGAAAAGTACATTTATCTCCCTCTAGCTGCAGCTCGAGCAATCCGAAGCGCTAATGCTGCGTGAAGATCTGCGCTTTTTTGACGTTTGCGACCGTATGAGCTCTGTATTCCTTTTTTGTTTATCAGCTAAATCATATACACAAGGACGGAATGCTCAGAGTGATTTGATGTGAAGCCTCGAGCCAGATGAAATTTTGTCGCATGTCGGCAGGCCAGCCAGAAATATTTATTCTTTTTGGATCGCTCACAACCACACACACATCTAGTGAACCGTTCGAGTTGGTAGGGAAAACAATATTTGATGGACGTGGCATCATTCTGGCCAAGTAAATTTAATAGACTATTGGGTTTTTTATTTTTTCCATCACCACACGGTAATATTCATCTGTGCAATATACCTTTGTCAAAGTTGGTTCTCTACTTTCCTTCTGTACCAATGTTTGAGGATTCTCTAACTGGGGGTACATGTTGGTACCTTAGAGGAACATAACCTTGCAGGTACCCCGCTATTTGTCAAAGGTACCTTTCAGGTACCTTGATGTTGGCAAAGGTATACTCCTTATTGCTTATGCTATGTATAGTAAAAAAAATGATTAACGGCCTGTTCGCGTGGCTGGTTGCTGGTGCTAGTTTGTTCTGAGAGAAAAGTACTGCTGGCTGGTTGCTGGTTTTTTCTGAGAGAAAAGTACTGCTGGCTGGTGGCTGATAAGCCAGACGAACAGGGCGTAATACTTTTATCATCTCATTAGCACATGCACCTGTATATCAACCATGTATATTGCAACATCTAAGCTCATTGCCATCATCTACTGGAGTATGTAGCACGCAAAGAGTACACCTCTCTTGATGACCTTGTAGTTACAACAAAAGCAACAATATATATAAATCTCATCCCTATCATGTAGGATTTACAAATTGCTAAACCAAGAATATTTAATACCATTGGTTCTTATTTTGTTTTGACAAGATCAAGAAAACATATGTACTCGGCTTATGGAGTACCACGGTACAACAAATATATATACATCATTATCTACAAAACTAAATTGTAAAACCGATGGAACAGAGATGATGAAAGAAGAAAATAAAGAATGCAGAAGCGTAGAGTAGAAATTTAAAAAAAGGGAAATCAACATGACAAAAAATGAAGATCAAGGCCTTACTGAACCTCTGACCCGTTGTTGCTCCTGAATCTCAAGCAAGATCAGAGGGTGAAAAGGTGATTCGTTGGTCAAAAACAAAAACGATCTGTAGGGAAGATAAAAGGAAGAAGTAAATCTGAAGATATAGCAGAGGAACAAAACCAAGAAATTGGGCGCACTTCTCGCGAACGGAAGGAAAATTAATTAGCAAAAAGGAAGGAACAGATATAGAGCACAAAATCAAGGGATGATTCAAGAACCAAACAAAAAGCAAGAGATGAGCAGAGCAAGATCACGAGACCGAACAAGAGAAACAAGATTCAGAGATTGAACAGGAAGGTTCGTTTGGGAGATGACGACCTACTGGATGAGATCGGTGGGGACCGTTGTGGGGGAGGCGTAGTCCCCAATCATGCTCTGGTTCATCTGCATCAGTTGCTGCTGCTGTTGGAACAGCCACTGCCGCCGAAAGCCTTCCCCTTCTCACACTGCAGCAAGCAGACTACACACGGCCACCGCCTCTCTCCTGCGCGTCTCAATGGCGTCGACGCTACAGAAGAAGTCGCGTCACTGATACAGCCCGTCCGTCATGGCCGTCGCCACTGTCGGTCGCTGGTACAGAACCTCCCCTCGCAAACATCGGCCTCCCTCGACCACTCACGTTTATCGGGATGCCGGATCTGCGTCGTGCCCACCGGCCACCGCCACGGAAGGCTGCTAGTCACAGGGCAGTTGAAACCGTTGTTGTCCCGAGCCTCGCAAGATTTCGCCATGGGACCGTCAGCCCGGGCGCATAGCACCTCCAGCCTCCTGCTGCTACTCGTCGTAGGAGCTTGTTGTGGCCACTGTCTCCACCGGATCTTGCGACGCTGTGCACAGATGCGCGCTCCTGGATGAGACAGGCAGAACAGTGGGAAGAGAGAGTAGATAGTTATTGAGGATGGAAGGAATTAGTAGAATATGTCGCACCTCGACGACGTCATGTGGTCCACGGACCACTGAGGTCGCTAGATGCGGTAGCCGGCGGCGCTCGCGGGTCGGCTCCACTCCGGATCCGGCCTTTAGCTGCCGCGCCACCGCTTTCCTGAGCCGGCCTGCGCCAGGACCCCGCCGACGTCCAGCGCCTTAACCACGAACGGCCTTATCCGCACCGCCCCTTCCGCGAGGAGCTTTGGTGCCGCCTCCTGCGGATCCAACCCTGTGCGTGCTGGATCTGGGTGGAGGCCACCGGTTCTGCAGCGGATTGTTGGGAAGAAGAGAGATGGACGAGCAAGACGGTGGAAGAGGAGGAGAGAGATTGTAGTGCCTTCAAATGTTTTTGAAACGAGAAGGCGGAACGGAGCATCCATCCCTTTTATTCTGTATGGAAGTCGTATCTGCACCTAATATGTACCGTATACGATGCGACATCATGTACGTACAGATCTGACAGGAAGCTAGAATTCCTGACCCGGCACACATCTCGGGGGCACCCCCGACGTGCAGATTAACCCCCTTGCAGCTACACGGAGACTATCCAACCCATCATTCCGTCCGCATTTCGCGTGCTCTCAATGCGGCTACGTCGTCTCTATTTCGGGGCCGTCCGATCGGTTCGATCCGGTGGCCAAGGGAGCGCCAGCGATGCGTGAAAATTTGCGAAAAAAACCTCCCATTTCACGTTAATTTGTTACAGGTCCAGGGAGGTCCCTCTGCAACAGTAACCACGTCCGAAGTTTTTGCAGAAAACCTCCCACGTTCCAAAATATTTGTACACCAAGAAGATGAAATTCCGAAATCGTGGTAATTTTACAGAAAACCGCCCGCTTGCCCGCCTGGCGCTTTTGCGAAATCCCCCCACCGATCGGCCGCCGCCCCCGTCCCGTTCTTATCCCCTCTCCTCTCCCCTCCATCTCGGCGCCGCGCCGCCGCCCATCCCCTCCCAACTCTTAGACGCGGGCGAGCCCCGATGTCGGCTCCCTCTCCTCCCTCCCTCGCCTGCGATGCAAGTGGCGGTCACCCCGCCACCGCAGTCCGCCCTCGCCGTACGCCCGAGGCTCGAGCCGCCCTCTCCTCCTCTCTCCAATTCCTCCGCCTTCCTCCATCTCCACTCGCCGACAGCCCTAGCTGTCGGACCTTACCTCCAGCCCCAGTCGCGGACGCAGCTACAGCCGGTGGTGGCGGCGAAGGAGGGGGAGACCCCAGGAGCCCCGTCACCTCGCAGATGGAGGATCGGCAAAAGCGCCGCCCATCCCACGCCAGCGCTGATGGTGCCGCCGTCTCCACCTTCCGGGACGGTCCTCTTCCTGTACCTCCTCCTCTTCCTCCTTGACGCCTCCGCGGTGGCATCGGCCGCGGCGCCTGAGGAGGAGGGAGAGTTCACGGACGAGTTGCTCCTGCGGCCACTCCTCGACCGTAAGGCGCGGGCCTGCTTCCACTTCTGCAGTTCTGCTACTCCGCGCCCCTAGCTGCCTCCGTCGGCCGGCACCACCACCTCTTCCCCAAGGCCATCTCCCAGCTGTTGTGTGCCTCGTGCGCCCCCCTTTCCACTCAAGAGCAGATCTCTGATGCTGCCAACTTAGGGTTTGTGTTCTTTGTCTATGGTTTTCCATTTGGCGTGCATATTGGTGTATTAGCATAAACTGGATAGATAGATCAATTGGCACGATTGATATGTTCACTGGTACTTCACTAGGACAGCGAGAGTAGCAATTATTCTTTTGACACATTCTACGTAGTTGCAATAGTATAGGGAATCTTTACTTTGCGTTTATTTCGTTTTCACACAGAATTATGTGCATCAAGTTGTCGAGGCATTAGTTGAATGTTGCAATCCAATTGCCTATTTGTTTTATGCAAATTTGAGTTGAGTTGATCTGATAGTTGAGCTTGCATTTGACTAGGCTAGCTCTGCTGTTTGGACTTTTTGTATGCTACAATAATTAAGTGGTCCTGTTAAATATTGTGTCGTGTTGATACAAGTCACATAATATGCAGAGAACCTCTATTTGCTAACAATTTGGAAAATTTCTTCTGGATTGTTGCATTAGAATGCCAATGTTGTATACTATCAAATTCTCAAACCTTCAATTGCCTTTAGTGAACTAGAGCCTTGAGGAGTAGGACATAGGTAATATGAAACAATGGAGATTGGAGAGATCTGTGTAGCATACAATCTGCATCCATTTGTTCCTGCTGCCGTTATCCTGTGATATGCTACTGTTTGGATTAGCATCAGGATTCTTTGGAGAGGTTTTCCGTTGTATATGCAACGGAACTAATGTTGTCATTAAAGTGTTTCTGAAACAGGATCTAACAACTGAAAATATGGAAGATTTTTGCAATGAGATGTACATCCTGAGGTACTAGAAGTACTCTTTGTTCTTTTTCTTTTTTCTCTTTCTTTTTTCTGTGGTAGCCTTCTTTTTTCATGATATATACACTAACTGTGGTACCCTTATTCTTTCCTTTCAGCCGGCCACGACACACATTCTTGGGAGTAGGTTGAGCTTAGGCTTAAGCTCCCTGCTTTATTATATCATTTGATTTGCAGCTGACAGTCTGGTCGCCTCTGCTCTCAAGCCTCCCCTGCATCTTTTTTGACATTTTTGGAGGCTTCACACGAGTATATATAGTTCACTTGGCTCTAGCCCTGTATAAACCCCTCCTCCTCACACTTGGCTGGATCATCATAGCTTTCCCAGTCCTCCCCTGCCTTCTTGGCTGCTCATTTCCTTCTTGAACTGCCACTGCAAATTCAGTTTGCAAGCGCCATCAGATCAAAAGAGTCTTCTTGCACTTGCTTGCGAAAGGCCATGGGTGGCAAGCTGTTGCTCGATGCCAGCCACGAGACGGCAGCACCGTCCCTGTCGAAGGTGGCCACCTCCGGCCTCCATGGCGAGGACTCGCCCTACTTCGCCGGGTGGAAGGCCTACGACGAGAACCCCTACGACGCCGTGTCCAACCCGGGCGGCGTCATACAGATGGGCCTCGCCGAGAACTAGGTCTCGTTCGACCTCCTGGAAGGGTACCTTAGAAACCACCATGCATCAGTTTTAAGCCTTCTAGATTTTAAGCAAAGAGATTCGAGTAGCAATTTTTGTTAACTACAGAGGCTAGGTTGCTGCTTTGAAGAATGTTAATTCATATGGTGCTCATGAATTGCCTACTACTAGGTTTATGCTCGAAGTTGACTGTCAATTCTTTTCTGCCATTAGGTGCTGATGTTTGTGGACCTCATAAATGAAACATGAAACGTTTAGCTGTTTTGTACTTTGGCTCTGAATTCTTATGGTTCATATACAAAGATTTTGTTTAATTCTGACTTGATACGTTTTCGCGAAGAATAACAAAATATAGCTATACATTTTCATGCTATTTCTTATCATTAATTGTTTTGTTTGCTAAAAATCGATGCATAATAGTTGCATATGATCTGTACCTGTGGCCGGGCCAGCAAGCCAGAGATAATGACATTCCGTTTGTTAATATTGAAAGCACTGTGTAAATCCATTTCAATATATTCATAATGACAAATAAAAAGGAAAATCATTTGTCGCAAATGATTTTGATGTTGTGCATTATAGTATCAGGACCGTTGGTCATCTTTTTCTGAAATGCAAAGATATACGCCTCTGCTGGTTGTTACTGAATATGGAGGAATTAAGGGTTGGTTTACTTTCTCAGAACTCTGCCAAAGGTACGCTGGAAGAAATGTGGAATTTGGAGGAGGAGAAACAACATAAAATCATTTTACTCTTATGATGCCGGTGGTCTGCGCGCAATAAGGTAAATGCCGAGGAAAGAAGGAAGAGTGCCCATGAAGTGGTAAGTGACCTTCTGTTCCACATGAAGACCTGGAACCTTGCTCACTATAAAGAAGTTGCGGTAGCCAAGAGTGCTAGCATATCAAGGTGGAGAGCACCACCAGAAGGCTTCTACAAAATAAATTGTGATGCAGCTTTTTCTTGCCAATGACATGTAAGGGAGGATGGGCCTTTATTATCAAGGATAATGCAGGCCAAGTGGTGGCGGCAGGGGCTGGTGCAACTGAATGTTTAATGTTTGATAAATGTACAACATGCTGAAACCTAGGCGTGCTTCAGAGGAATTGAGCATGCAACAAGGATGGGCTTGGACAACATCACTGTGGAAACGATGCTGCAATGGTGGTGGATGCTATCAGATCACTAGTTCACCACTTGCTATGATGTTTAGGGAGATTAAAGTAAGATTGTTGTATGATTTTTCTGTTAGTTCTGTCTCCCACTGCCCACGGGCTTGTAATTCTGTAGTGCATACTTTAGCTTTCATAGGGTTTAATTGTGAGTCCAATTCTTTGCTATGGCATGAGATCTGTCCTTGTATCCAAGGAGTTACCAGGATAGATGGAAGCCTATTTCCTTAAAAAAAACTTTCAAGGAGTTGGCTTATCAATGTGTCAGTCTATCACTTATCACATAGGTTCTGTTTTTACATTTTGGACTGAAATATAGGTGCGCCGGAGGCGTGCTACAGTCTCTAGTAATCTTCATCCGATCCAAAAGAGAGAAGGCATCTCGCCTCGCGGTCGCGCCGGCGGCGCCGTCTTATCCGTTGTCGCGTAGCGATACTCCGTCCCCCGCGCACACCAACTGCCCCCTCCACCGCCATGTGATCTGCCACTGGCCGTCTCGATACGTACGGCGCGCCAAGCTGTTGGGCCACGGCTCCATGACCAGCTGGTGTCCCGTCGGCGGCTGAACGCGCCCCATCGCCGGCCGCGGAGCCGCCGTGCGATCCTCTCGAAATTTTTTTTATCATTTTCTTGCGTCAGGTTTTTGGAAGGCACTGCGTTTCCGGGGACACGGCGCATCTTTCGCCCGATCCAGACGGTGGATCCGGTGGTCGTCGCTAGTATTCAAGTACAGGTACTAGCAAGTTCAACCATGTGTCCATGTGCCTTTTGCGTCCCGAACGCTTCCGATCGCTGCTAAACGAAATACTGATTGGATGTAATTCTGAATCGGAGCGTGCTCAAGGTACTGATAGCATGTGTGTGACCACGTGCATATGGCTGAAAATTTAAACTTATTATACAGTGTCAGTGTGATGACACGGTGAGAGTATAGCACTGACTGCTGAGTGCAGGCAGTGTACCAAATGACAACCTGGCCGCCACGCATGCAGCCAAACTTATGTTGGGTTGGTCCTGTTTGGTTCCCATAAGTCACCTGACTTATAAGTAAGTCAGTCCTGTTTGGTTGCAGTGACTTATAAGTCAGTGGGCTCCACCCAGGGTGAGAGAGAGGAACAGTGAAAATAAGTCACTTTAAGTAGGGGTGGAGCTACTTATGCAACTTATAAGTCAGGCCATTTAAGTCAGGACTGTTTGGTTTCACTAGTGACTTATTTTGCACTTTTTATATTTTAAGTCACCCTACTTATGGGAATCAAACAGGGCCTTATTCCCGTTTGATGACGACAAACTGTCATAGACTATAATTACCTCGATTTTTATTGGGCATTTTGATAAATCAGTTGGGGAGTTTTCAAGAGGGAGCTTTTATATTAATGGTCGGCAACTTACTGTACGAAAGAGCGTCAATATTCATGGCACCAAATAGTCTGCACAACTATAAAATGGTTTGATTCATTTCTGAGTCAAACCTAAAAGGACCAATTATACGAGCTAAGGTGCACCTACTACCGGCCAGACATTAGCATCCTTCCAAAATTACAGCTCACTGCTCACCAGACTACACGCAAGCACACCTGCTTTTCTACTTTTCTTCCAGTTTATAAGTGGCCTGCAGAGGCATATACGCACTCATCAGCATCAACAACCCCCGCTTGCGAAAGCACACTCACCGTTCTCTTCTCCGAGCGCATCAGCAGCTAGCGGCACTCCGACCCCTTCCGGCCGGCGACCGACCGAGCTGCGCGTGCATGGCGGCGACCCTCCTGTCCCACGTCGTCTCCGACCTCTGCATCGGCAGGCCGAGGGTGCTCACGCTGCCGCCGTCCACGCCCGTCGCCGCCGCGCTCGCCGCGCTCCGCGCCGGGGCCGACCCGTTCGTCTTCGTGGACGCCGAACCGGCCCGCGCGAAGAGGGGAGCGGCGGCCACGGTGTACGTGAAGGTCGGCGTCGCGGACATCCTCTGCTACGTGTGCGGCGACGCGAGCAACCTCCGGGACCCCGCGGCGGCGCTCGGCCGGCCCGTGTCCGCCGTCGCCGCCGCGGTTGCCGGCGGCCACGGCGTCAGAGTAGATCCCCAGACAAGGTGCGGCACGTTTCTGATTCTTGTCTTGTTTAGGAACTGTCAATCCGCAGTCGTAGTGTTGTATGAAAAGCTCACTCGTGTAGTAACGAAGGCGGCTAAACTGTACGGTCAAATTTTGCAGGCTACTCGACGCCATTGACGTGTTGCTGACAGACGGCTGCCAGGGCCTGCTCGTTCCTCTCCACGCGCGCGCTCGCAAGAGGCTTCACCTCCAGGTTCTTCCCTCCTCCGACGCCGTGGCGACAGCCGACTGCTGCGTGCTGACGCGAGAGGACATCGTGCGCCACCTCTTCGGCTCCATCTCCCGCTTCTCCCCGGTCGCCGCGCTCACCGTCGCCTCCCTCGGCCTCGTCCGCCGCGAGGTGCACGCTGTCCACGTCGACGACGACGGGCTCGACGCGATCCCGCTCCTACGTGGAGCCGGATCGGACGGCACGGCCGTGGCCGTGGTCGCCGACGGCGACGCGCTCGTCGGCGAGATCTGCCCCGGCGTGCTCGCGTCGTGTGACGTCGAGTCGGTGTCGGCCGCCTTCGCCGCGCTCCCCGTGGGCGACGTCATGTCGTACATCGACTGCTCTGTGTCGCACACGCCGCCGGAGTTCTTGCTCCGCGCCATCAGAGCTCAGCTCAAGGACAGAGGCCTCGACGCCATCGCCGAGCTCGTGGACACCGTGGACGCCGCTTCTCCGCCCTTGTCCCGCTCGTCGTTGTCGTCGACCTCCTCCGACGAGGACTCACCGTCGGTACACGGGCGACGCCCAAGGAGGATGTCGTCAGGAAGCTTCGGGTGGCGATCGACGGAGGACGTCGTGGCATGCCATTCCGGGAGCTCGCTCGTGGCCGTCATGGCCCAGGCCCTCGCGCACCGTGTAGGGTACGTCTGGGTCGTTGATGAGACCAGCGGCGCGCTCGTCGGAGTAGTGCGATTCGCCGATGTGCTCGCCGTACTCCGGGAGCATCTCCGACCTCAGGCCCAGGTGCTATGCAGATAATCAGCGATCTGCGTATCACCTTATATGTTCACTTCACCTAAAGATCTCCAACGAAAAAAACAAGTAGAGAGATGTTTGTATTGTTCTGTCAATCCGTCTCAGTTTTGTTCGAAAAAATCCGTCTCAGTCAAAGTCGAACTGAGGAATGTAAAAGTTGCTGTTTTGATGAGAAGCTTACTGGAAATCGGCCCATAAGCATAAATGAGTCCATACTCCTTACCAAGGTGGGAGGACTGAATGAATGTTTCAGGAGTACTCGAACGGTCTCTGAACTTGCACAGGATGTAATCTAGATCTCTAAACTTTCAAAATGCATTTTCATGTTCACGAACTTGTCTAAAGTGTCATCTAGGTCACATCTATCACATCTTCCTGTTCGTTTGGCTTATCAGCCACCAGCCAGCAGTACTTTTCTCTCAGAACAAACCAGCCACCAGCAACCAGCCAACAGTACTTTTATCTCAGAACAAACCAGCATCAGCCACCAGCCACCAGCCAAACGAACAGGCTGATTATTTCAGCACTATTCATTTGCAACTTCACTATTCCTTTTCACCAAACACCTTTTCAGATTCACCAACTTGTATAAATCGTCACATGGTCCTTTTTTTAAACTCTCATAGTTCATTTTTAAATCCCGCAATCAAACGGCAAAACATACATGCACAAGCAGTAACATAAGATTTTTTTTTAGCAAAACTATCGTAAGATGGTTGTGAAAGCAACAAGTGAGAAAAAAATATTGCCAACGGCAACATGTCATAAAGATGGTTGAAAAATGTACTTCAAGAGTTCAGGAGTTCAGGGATCTGAATGAAATCCGAAGACTAGTTTGGGGTTCTAAATATACACTTTCGTGACACCTTCAAACAAGTTTGGAGATCTGAAATTACGTTTTGAGAGTTTACCACAGGACAAAGTCAGAGCCGTCAGTGTTTTTTTTTTTACTCAATGTTTTTCGGCAAAGAGCACTTTTCAGCCCAGATTGTATTAAGGGCCCAAGCTCACAAATTTTTGTTCGGAATACATAGTATGGGCCCGTTAAACGTGGTCTCTAACTTACGGTTTTGGCATTTCGTAAAAAAACAAAAGTTCCTCCCGCTTTTGCATTTCTAATTCTAACTTCCAAACTACTACTACTAGTAGCTTATCTTTTTTTTCTGCTAAAAAAACTAGCTATCTTTTTTCAGACTAACATCTAATTTTGCTGAGACAATTACCGTACATCTTTCTTTTGTATTTGAGCGTCACATCTTCGCAAAAAGAAAAGGTATTTGAGATCACATTCTTTTTTTGAAATTAATTTGAGATCACATTCTGCTCCAAGGTCGCCATGGCATGCGCTCCGTACCAAGGGCCAGTAAATTCAGCTCATGTACCCAAAAGCGTATGCAGATCGCAGGTGCTAGTGCTACCAAGGGTGTGTTCAGAAGCCCACAACTTCTCTTAAAATTCAATATGCAAAAAGAAGATTCTCTATCACATCAAACATCACATTAAAAATGTCAACACATGCATGGAGTACTAAATGTTGATGAAATCAAAAACTAATTACACAGTTTGAATGTACTTTGCGAGACGAATCTTTTGAGACTAGTTAGGTCATGATAGGACAATATTTACCACAAATAAACGAAAAGTGCTACATTACTTTTCAGTTCGAAACAATGCTTTTCAGCCCAAAATCCGTGCAAAATACAGAATTTTGCATCCCAATTCAGAGAAACACACCGCAAAGCGAACACGGCGGCGGCGCCTTTCGAGCACAGCCGGTCAAATTGCGCCCCTAAGCATGATGTCGCCGATCGGCCGGCCCGGTGACCGCCGTGCCGCCAAAAGCCGCTGTTCCCGTCCCGTCCGTCACCGCCGCGCGCTCTTTTCCGCTTTCCCCACCTAAAGAACGGAACCGTGCCCTCTGTCTCCTTGACCCTTCCCACAAAGCCGCCCATGTCCGCGGCTCCCCGGCTGCTGCGGAAGCTCGTCAGAACTCACACCGAAGGCCTGCTCCATCTCGGGAAAAAGTAGCGGCGCGAGGAAGTAAGTAGTCATCCGATCCCTGAACCACGATCAGATCAAAACATCGCTGCGCCCGAAACGAACTCATTCGGGTTCACGTGCAGGGCGCGCGGTGCCAGGGATCGATATTTCGAGCTGGGCGCCCCCCGGGCCGTGCTCGGGGAAGGAACGGATCGGACGATCGAGCAGCACGTACGGCAGGAAAGGATGGACTCCCACGGTCCTCCTCCCTTGTGTGTCGTCTGCTCTGTTTTGTTGGTAAACCCACCAGTTATTACGCTCATCTCACGGCGTCCTTGCAGAGTTTAATTAAGGGATCTGCCTGAACAACTCTGCCGCTGCTGCATTAGTGGCTTGATCCGTGCGCGGAATGCAACCACGAAAGCTCAGTGGACAAGCATGGAGTCTGCCTCCCTTCATTGTGCTGCCTCGTTCAGTCTCTCTGACACAGCCTTTGACAGCAAGTAAAATCGGAGCAGACGCGCACCGGCCGCCGTGCACCACCGTCCGTCCGCCGTAATTGTGCGCACAAGAAAATCTGCATGCCAAGCAATTGCAATGGGCTCACCTGCTCGGAGCATGTGGCGTTTCGACCTGATCACGAATTGCAGGTGAAACAAGGCCGGAGAAGCGAATGGGCTTGTAGTCCAATAGCAGGACGGTCCAGTCCCACCAAGGTTCAAATCCTGGTGCTCGCACCTTTTTCTGGATTTATTCCGGGATTTTCCGGCGTTATGCATTAAGTGGTAAGTGACGTTCCCGTCGACGACGAGGCGCCAGTGGTGACTTCGAGAATCTCCAAATCTGTCGGTGCTCAGTACTTCGGAGGTACTCATAGGGGTAGGATTTGCGTACGTGTATTCATAGGGGTGAGTGTGCGTGTGTGTTGTGAACGTCTGCGTTGTACTGTGTAATCTTGAAAAAAAACAAGCCCGGAGAAAACTACCAACGTGAGCAGTCCAAAAGAAGCAAAGGGAGTAATGCTCAGCAACTGCAAATGGAATCAATGCGGGTGTGGGAGTTTACTACCCAAGCTTATGCCAGCTACACTGAAAGTTTCACGAAGCACAGTGTGATAATTGATCATGCCAAGATACAGAGGATCAGATCGAAGATTTTCTCCATTTTCATTTCAAATTATAAGTCGTTTTAACTTTTTAAAAAGTTAAAATGATCTATAATTTGAAACGGAGTGATCAATGCATGGACGGATGAACCCATGGGGATGGCATGAATCTTATCCAGTAATGTAAAAAATATATGAATTGAATAACGGATTCGAATCATGAAGTTGGCATCAGTAGGGGGAAAAAGGACCGAAAGTAACCCGCACTCTAGTAAATCCACTTTATTTGCGCCGTATTACGTTCCACCAAACCAGGAGCAGGCTCCCCCACGGATCGAGCTGCTATCTTGCCCGGCGAGGGAAGCCTCTACCCGGCCCGTACAGTGTTGCTCGCTCGCTTTTCACGGCACGAACAGGTAGGCAAATGTACCCTCACCCACCCCCTCTTCACTCCACTGCACCTCAGCACGAACAGCACCTGTGCCCCCGTACGGCACAGCCGCTAGCTGCTCGTCCTGCGCGGGCGCTTCACTGCTCGCTCGTGCACGGCGGTCGGCTCGGCGGCACGACGCGAACGCGACGCGACGAACAACTAGAACCGTGTGGTCGTGTGTGGTGACATTGACATCGACCTGCGGCTGCCAACCAACCTCGACGCCCAACGTTCCCGCGCCCAAAACCCCACCGGGCCACCAACGCGCGCGTCGCGACTCGCGACCAGACACCACCACACCACGCGAGCGCCCCCGGGGACCCGACTCCGTCCCGAGCCTCCTCGCTCGCGTGCGTGCCACGAGGCCACTAACCCGCGAGACGGCAACGGTCGGGCCGGGGACGACGGGCGCGGGCGAGGCAACCGCGCCGTTACGGCGGGGCGCGCGGATCCCTGGACGCTAGCAACGGCCCCCGGCGGGCGAGGGCCACAGCCCACAGCTCTCGGCGACCGGTCGCGTCCGTGCGCGCGCCACCCGGGGGGCCGGAGCGCACATGGGTTGGGGGAGGACGTGGGGAAGGCGGGGGCAATTGGGCAACAGCGATATACTAGGCAGCACAACTTTTTTTTAAAATAAAAGTAGAAGCACTGCTATGTCATATAAGAAGAAGAAGCATTGGTACATAACACGTCGAAGCGTACACCACCACACAAACACACCCTGAACAGAAACAAACGCACCCAACAAAGCACACCACCATCCTCAACCAAATGGGAGAGAAGATCAAATAAGCCGCCAGCACCTGCGCCGTTGTCGCCAACGCTGTGTCACGCCGAAGCCGCAACCCGCTGCAGGTTCGAACAACTTCCTGAGCTCCTCCTCCATGAGACTGTCACCCTCAGACTGGACATGCACGAACGTCGATCCCTCTGATCCAGAGAAGCTTCAAAGAACACTCCCATCTCAGTACTATGGGCAACCACTGATCCTGGCCTCTCTGCGTGGGGGCCTCGCCTCATCCACCGCCTCACTCCTCTGCCAAATACTCAGATATCTAAGACCGGATGGGAGCATCTCTTCCGCCCAGCCGTCACCGAGCTCACCACAGCATCCTGCAAGCCAAACCAAGACCTCCAACGCCCACGGGCCCACAACACAGTGCCACCGACACAGAACAAGCTCAACCCCATCAACACCACTGTCACAAGCCGCAACGGGTCTCAAGAGACGACGCCTCCAACAAGGTTGCGACGCTAATGGCGCCGCCGTCGCTCCCCCAAACTGGGTAGGGTTTTCACCCCGAAAACCCCTGTGTTGCAGGGCAGGGAATTCCACGACGGTGCCCCCAACAGGGAACACGACGTTCCACGAACGCCGTCACCATCGCCACCGACGGGAGAGTCGGTGAAAGCTTACGCCCGGCTGAACCACACACCTGCAACACACACGACCAAGACAGCAGCACACCCCACCGCTTCCGCAGCACCCTTGCAAGAGAAGCCGGCGCAGCCTGCAGCGCCTCCATGATGCCGCAGGCGAACCCCAGTGCTGGGACACCCATCACAAGCCTCTCGACTCCACCACCATGGCGATGTCGACCCTACAAAGACTGTCGTGGAAGAGGGCTAGAACGGGGCGAAGCAGAGCAGGGAATGCCAGATCCTCCCACAAGGGCACCGGATCTTGCGTTCCCCCGCCCGGATCCATCGCCCAGCCCATGGGAGGGCGGCCGACCGCCGCCGCAGCCTAGCCCCGGAGGGGCCGGCGCACCGCCTGTGACGCCCCAGGTTTTTAATTAGCATCATTAGTGCTAATGACCGAGTCAACCGAGTCAAACACTGTTGACGTTAGTCAAACCTTGGTCAACCTGGGTCATCACCTCGAAAACCTCACCAACAATCCCTAATGACCCTCTTGATCAAGTCCACACACCCTTGTGGTCAAACCCTAGTCAACCCTTGGTCAAACCCCTAGATCAGTTGACCCGCTCTAGAACTTTTGGCGCGTTCTCCAAATTTCGCTTAAACACTTCAAAATCAGCCAATACAAAAGTTGTACATCTTTTCGAGGGACACAACTTCCCTAATTGGCGGCATTTCAAATTTTGAAGTTTTGAAGCTCAAAAACTAAGTCAAAGGCCAGATAAATAGTGTTTTGTGTCGTGCAAAAGCTGATTTTCGCGATGCGTTCCAAACCAAACCAATCATCAAAACACCTATCACCCTTTACAAAACTTGTAGAGGGATGCATGGTCTATAACTTTGCTATTTGCATCTGGGTGCACTTAGTTCAAGGTTTTTGAAGAAAAACGCAGTCAAAGCACCGTTGACCGGCGCCCAACACCCCCCTCGGTACTCTGGAGTGCGACCACACGCGCGCGACGCCGCCGACCGGCGCCCGCGTCTTCCGCGCCGCGGCCCCCGGGGCCCGGACGCCGAGATGCCCGCGCGGCCACTTGGCACGCGGGGACGCGCGGACCACGTCCTCTCCCGGACCCCCTCGCAGCCCCCTGGCCTGCCGCGCGCCACGCGCAGCGCGCCCAAGCCGGCCCCGGCCGCACCGTCCGCCGGCCAGGCGCACGCGCCCCGACGGTGGCCGGACCCCCTGTTCTCGCTCCCTTGCGCTTCGAGGTGAAGGCGTGCAGCCCCTTCCCCGCTCCCGTGCCTATTTAAGGGCCGCCAGTCCTTCACGCGCGCACGCCAGTCCTTCACGCGCACACGCCAGTCCGCCGCCGCAGCCATTGCCGCCGCCGCGGAGTTCCCGTGCCCGCTCGTTTCCACAGCCGCTCGACCTGCCAGGCGCCTCCCATAGGACCCACAGGAGCCACCCGCGCAGCCCTCTCTCTCTTCCCGGCCAAAACCTCGCCGGAGCCGAGCTCCTTGCGACCGCCGCCGCCTGGCACCGCCGCACGCCGCCACCGGAGCCGCCCCGACCTCCAACTCTGTCACAAATCGAGCCCTAGGTGATCCCAGAGCACTTCCCCGCCCTTTCCCGTCCTTGAGCGCCGGCGAGCTCGCCGGAATTGAGGCCGGACCGCCGCTGGCCGCCCCTGGGGACCACATTGCAAGGTCCAAGTTCTTTCCAGGGAGTTTCTTGCAAACCGAGGGCATATCTGTGAGGATTAGAAACCTTCCAGGGACCTCGGTGTAAAGCCGATTCTTGAATAGTGCTTGGTGTTTTGCTGATTCTTGTAAAATGCATAGAAAATTGTAGAAAAACCAGAAAAATGCAAACTCAATTTTGTTGGATTCTCTGTGTAAAATTCTACAACTTTTGTAAAGCATGACCATAGGTTTTCCTGAAAGTTTTTGCATGAAAAATAGAAGACTGTTAAACCTAGATCTGTTGTAGATCAAAATCCACAAGTTCTATTGAGCTGAATTTTGGATATGTTGTGTGTTGTACCATGTCTAGCTTCTGTACCAAAAATTGCACAAATTTATACTGTATATCTTTTATTATGAATTTTTTTGTATTTATGCTGAATCTGTCTAAATGATTTTTGTAGCTAAAACTAACTAGATTTTTGTGCTCAACTTCTACATGTGATCTTTTTATGCCTAAATTCACCTCTGGTGAATTAATTACAATTTTATATATTTCAGAAATATTTATTCTTGAAATATGCTTGATTTTCAATGTAATTGCATAACCCAAGATCTATAGTAGCTATAAGTGTTTTTGTTGCATGCCTAGCTTAGATTTGGACCAGAGGCCATGTGTGAGAAAGTTGGGATCCATTTGATACTTATTTATTTTTATATGCATTTATCATGTTTTGGTAGCTAGCTTTTGTCTTTTTCGGTATATTTAATTTCATAGCTCTCCTAAGTGTGCATGTGTGTGCAGTGGCTTTGTATAGACTTGTAGTGCTTCATAAACTCTTACACTGAATTTTATGAATTTATTTTATGAATAAAAACAATGGGAGCCATTTAAGCTTAATATTAAAGTAAATTGGAAAATCACCAACCCCACCCCTAATGACCCTTGTGTTGTGATATTAATCTTGCTAAAAAGTTAAGTATCACCAACCTTGCTATTTGTGAAATTTAAAGTAATTTATTTATATAAATGTGTACACAGTCACTATCAAAAAGAATAATTAATAAAGAACCGCATATTGTTCCTTTATCGGAAGAGTATGCTGAATGTATGTTTATCTAGGTGAATTGTGGCCAACCATGCACCCCATGGTTGTCATTTGTTGTTTGTGATTAATTAAATTAAAAACCGTCAATTAAACCTTGCATTTGCATCCTCGTGTAGATCTTCCCGACGGTAGATATACACTCGTGCCGGAAGGAGGAGACGAAGGTGCTGACGGTGAACTGCAGTACGTGGACGTAGCTCAGGACCTGGACCAAAGTCCAGAAGGGCCCAAGGCCAACCTTGCCAGCGAAGGCAAGCCCCGGATCATTAACCATTCTTTTAAAAATTATGCAATTACCTTTGCTATGATTGTGCATTTACGTTTCAGGAGTTGAATTGAGACCCTAGATGCATGATCTCTAGGTACCTATGCTCTTTTACTAGTATGCTAGGTCGATAACTGCTATGCTATAGGACTAGTACAAGTCGAGTGATGTTTGTCACTCGCGAGAATAGATCCTTATGTTGGAATCATAAGATCTTTTTAAATGGATTGCTCATGTGGTAAGAGCATGGGATTGGGCTCCGGTCCAGTGGCTTTCATGGGCTAAGCTTTTGAACGTACTAAGCACTTGTCGGGAATGGGACCGGTAAGCCTAGTACCTTAATGAGACGGTGCGGGAACTTACTATTACTAATCTCGAGTAATCAACTGCCCGGCTAGCTACCGGGAGAGGGGGGTACATGTGTGAAGCTGGGTGCCTTGCGGGGTACGGCAGATAGCCGTGTACCCGGGACAGTAAGATTCGATCCCAAGCCGAGGACTTTTGGGAACCGCTTGTTGGTTGTCCATGTGAGGGCACCCTACTGTGTGTTTAGGTTTACCTTGCAAGGTTATAAATCAATCGATTGTCGGCCTCTCACCGTTATCTGAGACTGATTAATCAACTGGTCATGATATCCCTTAATGATGGAACTTGGTGAATATTACTGCTTGAATTAATTGTATTGTACAATTCTTGATTGAATTAGTTGGCACACCTAGAAATGGTAATTAACTAGAATTTGTGCTAAAATATTGAAAGTAAGGACATACTCTTTGTTGCTTTTCAGCAAAAGAACTCCACCGGCCAAAAAGCCTCTCATGTCTAGAGTTTGGTGATGTAGTTATCACCCGACGGTTAAGTCTTGCTGAGTATTAGTATACTCAGCCTTGCTTTAAAAATGTTGTTGCAGGTGTTGTTTGACCGGTGAGATTCCACCCGGCTGGGAGCTGGGATAGGTGGATGACGATGAGTGATGACATCACGGACGGCCTCCTGTGATGTTTAGCGTTCCGCTAGTTTAATTATTCCGCTGTTTTCGAACTCTGAACCTTTACTCCTGTCATGAACAATGGTTTGCAATAATTAAACCCTTCGGGGCAAATTTGGATTTAAGTTGTGTTTGTACTCTGGACTCGCCTTCGTGTGAGTTTTAATGCATATGTTCGATCCTCTGCGGGATTTCCAAGTGATTTACCGGGCGTTAACCCGGCAACTAACGACGGGATGATACTTTACTGTCGCTTAATGGCCAAAGTGGATTGGTTTAGGCGATAGTACGGTATTTTCCTGGGCGGGTTGTCACACCGCCGCTCCGGCATCACCCAGCCCCGGAGAGGTCGGCACGCAGACGCGCCGGAGGGCCGGCATGCCGACGTCGCCGCCGCCCGGACCGCAGTGGCCGGCACGCCGCCGCCGCCGCCGCCCGGTCCGCAGGGGCCGGCACGCCGACGTCGCGGCCGCCCGCCCCGCAGGGGCCAGGACCTGCCGTTGCCGCCCGGCCTGAAGGAGCCTCGCCGGAGCCGCCGCAGCCTTCCCACGAGTCCCCGACCAGCCATCACGTCCCAGGCCCCGGCCACCGCCGCCACGCCCAGCAAGTGGCGCCGCCCGGCCAGCAGGGCACGCCGAGCCCGCGCGAGATCTGCTAGCACGGAGGGTTGCGGGGGCCTCGCCGCCGCCTTCCTCGGGGCCCGCTCGGATTGCCGGCGGCGCTCCTCTGGCAGCGGCGAGGTGGAAGGGCAGGGAGGGAAGGCTAGGGGCGGCAGATCTAGGGTTTGGCCTCCCGGGTCGCCTGCGGGAGGGGCGACGCGGGAGGGGGGGCGACGATTTTTTTCCCTCCATCTGGCTTTGGGACTCCGTTGGCCTAGGCAGCACAACTTGACAAGAGATGGGGGCGACACGGGCCAGAAGAGGAGGATAAAAACAGTGTGTCGGCCGTAATAAGCAAGCGTGCTTTCCCATCCCATCGTGTTGCACTCAGATTTGGGGGCGTTCCGTTCCGTGCTTCCGTCTGCCTGCCCACTCCATTCTGGAATCTTGGATCCAGGGACAGGGGCAGGCGGGCAGCCGGCCCCCATCTCAGGACTCTGGGTGGGTGGATTCACACATACTACTCCGTATGGGTTGGTTTGGGTGGACGTGCCGTGTGGTACTGTGGTGTGTACACAACGGACTCCCAAGGTGATCAATCATAATGTGGATTCGCCTCAAAAAAAGAAGATCGGGAAATAGGATGTCGTTTAAAATGATTATTCAAATCTTGGCCGAGTATGTAGGGTCACGAATTTAATAAAGAATACGAGTAACTCGTAAGGTCGTGTACTACTACTAATATTGCAGTTAATAACTTCATTGACAACTGCACTGCAGTTATCAATGTCTAAAAAGTTATACTCTGTTGTAAACAAAAAAATGATGTGCCAGGAAGCATGTATTTGCTCCATCCGTAGGAAATGGTTTATGCTCACAGTTACGCACACTTGTATGACTAAGTACTATCTGGTGAAACGTACTGTATTTGAGTAGTACAAGTACGTCTTTAGTGAAAATATTTAACTTTCGAAACCATAATGTGCACCAATAGGCAAGGCCACCCCTCATCATGTGGCAAAAGGTCAAGCGCTCCATCATAGCAAAAACAAAGAACGGATGCTGCTGGGGGGTAATCGTATACTACTAGTATCAAACAGCCATGCAGAAAAAGCTAAAGGTTCCTGTTTTCATCTATACCCCTACCTTGTCCACATTATAAATCCAGGCAGCAGCCACCACCCCTACCCGTGCATCCCCATTGTCCCTTCCACGCCATTTGTGCAGAGGTGGAGGGGCAGCTCTGAGCGCTCTGCGTTGCGCATCGGGGACTGGGGCTTCTCGAAGGCTTAAAAGCGACCCCAGCCCAGAAAGAGAGGAGGAGTACACCACCGCGCGCGGCCATTCCTGCACGGGAGACAGCAGAGCAGTGTCGGTAGGCGTTCGCTCGCTAGCTGCTGCCGTGCTGCGTGCTGGTCTGGTTGCGCCGCCGTGCTCCGCTCTTTCACGTGCGCGTGCGCGCGCGCCATGGCCGCCTCCTCGAGCTCTTCTTCTTCTTCTACAGCCGCCGGCGCCGCGCTCCTCGCGTCGCTCGCCGTCTGTGCTGCTGCGTGCCTCTTCGGCTCGGCGGAGGCTTCGGGGGCGGCGCACCGGGTGGTCGACCCGGAGTGGCACCCCGCCACCGCCACCTGGTACGGCAGCGCCGAGGGCGACGGCAGCGACGGTAAGACCTCGTGTGCTCATCAGCTCAATTCTCACATCCTTCCTTCTGGGTGGAAGACACTCTATCGATCGGCTAAGAATTGACAATGGCGATTGCATTGCACCTTCAGTGCACACTCAAACTCGTCTTCAGTAAGCATCGAACTTTTAACCCTAGGATTCCCAGTAGGTAAACTGTTTTTCTTTTGCAAATTGTCTGGCCGTTGCAACATTCTGGTGCTATCTCGGTGTATCCCTCCTTGAGGTCCGATACAGTACAGAGAGAACTTTGTCTCTGCCACCGTAGATTCAAGACACCTGTCATGCGAAGAGCCTTTAAGATTCGTGCGTACGATTGTAGCCGGCAACGGAGCATGCATGTGGCCATGGCCGTGCTCTCTACCGTGTCGGGTCCTTAACTCGCCGCTTTTACTAGGAACCAACGACCGTATCGGGGTATAATCCACCGACACTCCGTTGTATTTTCTGCCTGGCACAGACAAATGGGCCAGTTTGGAGTTAACCTGCGAGTCAAAAATTGCAGCTTCTGCTACATGTGCGTAGAGTACAAACAGTGGTCAATGGAGGAGCTGTTAGCTGTAGAGTGCGGAGATGGCGCAGTACTTAACTCCTCACGTTACTCTTGTTCGTTTTACAACGAGGGTAGGTAGCATCAGCGTTGTTTTTGCTTTGACAAATGTTGTCATGCATTCTGCGTTATCCTCTGGTGAGTCAGTTTGGTTACTCGTCTCTCAACGGAACTGTGCTGATGACATCTGCATGCTGTAGTTCCTGTCCACACTAGAACCAGTTGCATTTCCCTGCGTCGTCCCCACAAATATTCTGTCGCCGTCTGGCTAGTGATTGCTACGAGTAGATCTGAACCACGCAGTAACCACGTGCCGGTGTTTAACCTTTTGCACCGTGTGTTGATGTGTGAACCCCTCCCTGCAGGCGGCGCGTGCGGGTACGGGACGCTGGTGGACGTGGTGCCGATGAAGGCGCGGGTGGGCGCGGTGAGCCCCGTGCTGTTCAAGTCCGGCGAGGGCTGCGGCGCCTGCTACAAGGTCCGGTGCCTCGACCGCGCCGTCTGCTCCCGCCGCGCCGTCACGGTCATCGTCACGGACGAGTGCCCCGGCGGCGTCTGCGGCGGCGGCCGCACGCACTTCGACCTCAGCGGCGCCGCGTTCGGGCGCCTCGCCGTCGCGGGCGCAGGCGGACAGCTGCGCAACCGGGGCGAGATCAATGTCGTGTTCCGCAGGTACGTACGAATACGGTGGTGGTGAACCACCCGCTAGTAAACTATACTATACGTTCGAGTAGATAGGTGATGCATGCTGTAAAGGGTAAAAGCACGCTGGCGCCTGGCGGTCAACACTCAACCGTATCCGGCGAACTGCTCAACTGCACGCCTTGCGGCTGACGTTACTCGAAACGCAGACACTTGTTGAACTCTCTGTCAAAAGGGGTTCTACAGTACTGTATTTTTCCTTGGCAGTGGTACCACAGACAGTAGATGTGGTGCTGTCAGACGAGGACAATGAGGTACTACTACGCGTATAGTACCCGATACGGCGATACCTCTGCAGGCTGCAGCCCTGCCTTGCCTGCATGCACTGGTTGTTGGATCTTGGACGTGCCGTACGGACCATGGCCATGGGCGCACACCATGCAGAAATCAATGCGCGCGCGACAGAGTTCGCACTGTCCGTAGCAGCTACGTACAACAGTTTACGATGAGCGAGATGAGCAGCGTGTGGTGTTGTTGCGTGCGTCTGCGGTAACTGGCCCCTGGCCGGCGAATTTTTCACCTCGTTACGGCGTGTGTATGTTCTTGCAGGACGGCGTGCAGGTACGGGGGCAAGAACATCGCCTTCCACGTGAACGAGGGCTCCACCACCTTCTGGCTGTCCCTCCTGGTCGAGTTCGAGGACGGCGACGGCGACATCGGATCCATGCAGCTCAAGCAGGTAACACGCCGCATCACCAAACCTCTTCTTCTTCACAGTTCACACACTTTACATACAAGTCGAGTCCATCTCGCCGCGCTACGCAAGTACTGAATACGAGGGCTCTTCCTAGTAATCCGGTGGGTAGGGGGCGATTCGGTTTTTTTTTTTACAAACATACCTGTATTAAACTGAAGAGTACCGTACAAGGACGAGAACACATACAGGTACATCCTGGTAGGATACAGAGGACAGCTATTCCACCAGACTAATTACACAAAGGTTCCTAAGAAAACAAAAATTACATTCGGGTCCCTGAGACCTTTGCAGGCCGGGTTCCGCCGCCGTCGGTCACCGTCGGCGAACTCCCGAGCCAATCGCCACCATCCCTTGGTCCACCAGACCTCCATCGCCATCAGGCTTTGAAAGGAGCCGCTGAAGAAGCTCACCACCATGGACAAGCAGAAGCTGTCGCTGGAAGGCAGGTGTTTGTGGGCAGCGCTGGTGCATCATGTGAGTGGGGAACCCCCCACCTTTTCACATGCTAGGGACACGGGCGATGGTTTTCTGGACGGATGGGCCAGCATGGGCCGGAGCTAGGCCTTTTCTGTCTGTCCCCCTTTTTGTGCGCTTGCTCCTAACTTTTCTTTCATCAACTTTGTCGTGCATTGGCTATTATTTGCTGGCGGTATGATGTTAATGGGTTCTACTGTAGAAATCAAGACTCACATGCAGGTTCTCTCTCAGAGAAAACAACAACACGGGGGAGCTGTAGTAGAAAGAAACTAGGACTAGTGGTGCGGCACGAGCCAGAGTCTCGTTACCCTACGCTGTAAGTAGATTTGTAGGTAGGCAAAGGGAAATGTTACTAGTATGTGTCTAGAGTGTTTCAGTTAAAATTAGGAGTTTTCTAATTCTGCTTGTACAAATGTTTGCTACATTTTACAGTGTTCCTCCATCATGTGGGGGAATCAAGATGACGTTAATAAACTTGTCTTCTCCGCTCTCACACTGTCAAACTCTCTGCGGATTTCTAGAGTGACAGCAATTGCAACTTCTCTCTGGTTTGTGGATGCAGGCGAACTCGGCGCAGTGGCAGGACATGCAGCACATCTGGGGTGCCACCTGGAGCCTCACGCCGGGCCCGCTCGTCGGGCCCTTCTCCGTGAGGCTGACAACCCTGACCGGCAAGCAGACGCTCACGGCCCAGGACGTCATCCCCAGGAACTGGGCCCCCAAGGCCACCTACACCTCCCGTCTCAACTTCGCGTAGACTAGGTCCGTTGGGCCCGAGCATTCTCAGCCCACGGTGTAGTTAAATGGGCTTGATACAGCCATTTGGAGGCTCATATTGTGTTGTTCTCGTGTGTGTAGTTTTGTTTGAGTGTTGTGGACGAGCAAGTATTTGGGTCCACCAGGTAGCGCCCTCTCCACCAAAAAACGGCGGGAGAGAGAGCGTGTGATTGGTTGGTGTGGGCCGCATGCTTCCTAGAGGCCGAAAATGGCTCCGGTGAAGAGCCCTTGGTATAGTTATGAACTCATGGTCTACTTATTGGGAGTATAGTTATTTGTACGTTTTTTATTTACGACTGTCACTATGCCCTTGGTATATTTGGGTTGTAACTTGTGACTTGTGCACCGTAAACTATAATCTGAAATATATATTGTTCGTGTCTGGTACCTGTCAATGAACGGAGCCGTCTGAAATTATTGAAGTTCACATGACAAATGGTTCACCACTCAAAACCATGTATGTGCCTCTGGGATGCATTCATGCATAAATGAAACGGGGGACTGTCCATTGGACAATTGGAGTAACATGGAGAGTAACAATTTGGTGGTTGAAAGTTTCTACGGAAACCTCGCCTTATTCGGCTGGCATTTCAACCACGAGTACATTTCTCGTATAACAAATCATCATCAACCACCAATCAGCCAACAATATTTCCCTCTTACAGCAAATTGACACCAACCACCGACCAACCGAATATTGGTCACACTAAACACATGGGCGACACGCGCCTCCGAACCTTCATTCTCGAGTGTGGACTTGTTTTTTTTAATGTAAAGGCAGGAGCACTGCCGAATCATTTAAGGAGAAGAAGAAAATTTAGCGTGACATAGGTCTTATTACATGGTAAACTGGAAAATCTCAGCACTCTAGGAGCGTGGGCTTTGGTCTCACTAAACACAAGTTATGTTCGGCTTCTCTTATTTCTACTTCTTACGCAATACTTTTCTATCGGAACAAATCTGCCAATCAAATCAGCACACAATATTTTTCTTACAGAACAGATCCACCATGCAAATTAACACAAGACCTGCCGAATATAACTAGGTCACTTGCGATGCTAGTATGCTACTCCACCAGCGACGGTTTTCAATGAATGGGGTACGGGCGCATCAGAATCGTATCACTGGCAAGTAAAGGCCATCAACACATTATCTGTGCAGAACTTCAGCAGAAATTGATGGTCGCTTCTTCATTTTCCCAACTCCCAAGGATCGGTGCAATCACGCCAGATGCGCTGCGCGCATGAGCAGTGGACCACTTGAGGCGTTGACCATTGAAGTGGATGGCAAAAATTGTGTGCGGTGTGCCGTTGCAGGAAAAAGTTGCACTGAATGATCCAAAGGTGGTTCGACAAAAGGACCAGCATTTCTAGTCGTCTATGATTCAAACTTCCAAAGGAGTATATTGGAAGGAAGAGTTCATAACAAAATAGTACTCCAGTGGTTCTTTTACCTTTCTTTTTCCCAACAATTATTGGAACAACACATTCACCTCAATTCAGTGGCGAATCTAGAATTTTAGTTTAGGGTATGCTGCTCAAAAAATTTCATATACAATTCGGTAAACTCATTTTACAAATTCGGTATATATTGTAAAATTGACAACGTAATTCGGTACATATGTACTAAGTAGCATAATAATACTTAAATTCATGGAATAAGTAAAATCATCTAATATAAATAGTTTCAAAAGATCACGTTCGAACATTCAATTATGGATCACTCACATGATATGAGTGTTGCAAAAAAAATCAATCTCGGTCTACTGTGATGTTGGGACAAAATGACAAATCCTCACCCTTACTGTGTGGTATTACTGTGTGGTAGATGATTTCAAAATTTTAATACTAATTAGCAAATAGCAATTATCAATTAAAGAACACATGAATTTTTTTAAAAAGTAAAGAATAATTGAACCTCAGCCGAACAAGCCAAACGGGACGAGGACGACAGTCGACGGACAACGGAGCGAATGCAGCAGGGATGGCGCAGACGTTTGGTGATCAGACCATCCGCACCGGCGCCGTTATCCCTCTCCTGGAGGAGAGGGATAACGTTTTTTGCCCTGCAGCGGGGACGGGAGAACCCACGCCATTTCCCCGGAGGAATACGGGAGCTCCTCCAGGGGCAGGCGCGGGCCCCACACACGCCACCACCTCTCTCGTGCTCACGCTCGGAAGGGACGGAGGGAGCTCGGGGGAGGGAGGCTGGCGCCCGTCGACGTCGCCATCGGAGGACGAGGAGCAGGGGCGGGCGGCGCCGAGCGGCCTCCGAGCTCGATTTGATCCCCGTCGTCGTCGCGCTGCCTCTGGAGACCCGGTCGCCGCGCCCCTGCTCGGCCGACAAGGAAGGGGGGAGGGAGAAGGGCCACGGCGTGCAGACGGCAGAGGTCCGGGGGTAGGTGGAGCAGAGCAGGGGAGGGGTCGCCGGGATGGCCGGATCCCCTCGTGGCGCCCCCTCTACTGGAGGACACCCGCCGCCGGGAGGGAGGACGCCGCTGTGGACATTGACCTCCAGCATCCGGCGCGCCCGCTCCTTTGCGCCGCCGTCCAGCCTCGCCGAGCTCCGGCCCCCGGGGACAACGTCGGTGACCACCTGGCCGAGCTGCTGGCCGGCGCCACGCCGTCCTCCTCCAATCCAGTCCGTGGCGGCGCGTGCGCTGTGGACCTCCGTCGCTCGTCCGCGCTCGCCGAGGATGCAGCACCACCTGCGGACCCGCAGACGCCAGGGGCGCGGCCGCGTGGACCAGCTCCGCGACGCCATCGAGGAGGTCGTGGCGCGCGGGGACGAGGCCGTCCGGAATGTGGAGGAGGCACTAGATCTCCGCCGCTGCGCCGCAGCCCCGCCTTCGGCCACGAACGGAGCAGGGGAGGACGAGCCCCGGCCTCGCAGGGGAGCACCTCCACTCCACCGCACAGGGGCCTCTGCTCCTCGTCTGGCTGGCCCGCGCGCAGGGGTTGTTGGCCAGGGCCTCCTCCGAGGCTGGCGGCTGCCCCGCCGCCGGCGTGCCGGTGAGGGAGACAAGGGGAGGGCGGCACGCGCGTCCCGGCCTCCGGCGTCTGGAGAGAGGGGATGCAGCGCGGAGGAAACTAGGAGGGAGGGAGAGAGAGAATGGAGGGGTGGGTGGGGGCAGAGAAGGAAGAGGATGACATGTGGGGCCCGCGTGTGGTAGTTGGGATGGAGTGGAAGATATAAAGGACGACGAGTGCGGGAGAAGTAGATATAAAGGAGAGAATCTTGCTGACCAGGCAAGAATATTCTGTTTTGAAGGAGAGAATGAAGGATGACGAGTGTGGATGGTCTCAGGTGATCTGTACGGGCGCACGGCGAGACGCAGGAGGCGTGATGAAGATGTGATCTGTGAATTGGCGGCAGCGCGACGTCGCGTTTTCTGAGTTTGCGTCCGTGAATCCGTCCGTTGCAGCATCGCATAGGCCGCATGCCCGCGTGGCCACATGGGCCTGACGCTCGCTCCGCCTGCTGTTGGTTGGGCTTGACTTAGGGTATGCAGCAGCACATGTGTGCGTATGTTTTACTATTTTTCCGTAAATACGTATATGTATACTCGCAGTTGAAGGAATTGCAGGGTATGCCGGTGCATACCCGGCATACCCTGTAGCTCCGCCACTGCCTCAATTCTCTCTAAATAAACGAGGAGTTGTGACTCTCCTAATAGATTGGGATGAGATTACTGGGAGACTCCAAAAGCATCTCTTTCAATGGAAATGAAAAATGGTATGAAACATCCGTATTAATTAGTTATCTATATAATCTTTATAGATACACCTCACTAAGAGTCATTTTTATATTTCTCTTAACATGCAAGCTATCGATGTCACTATACACTAAGGTCATCTATTTATGTCTTCTACTGATTTCCTGTGATAAGATAATGAAGGATCAACATTCAAGAGATGTTCTCTCCCAACATAATGACATATTTTCACGTATAATGTGGTTTGCAAAAGAATGTTGTCATACAATCACCTTAGTGTTTCTACCTTTAAATTTCATCTTAAAATTCCGTCATAATAAACATGTTTTAATGCATAATGTTCTTTGCAAAAGAATGTTGTCACTAATCACCTTGGTGTTTCTACTTTCAAATTTCGCTTTAAACCTCTGTTTAAAAAATTCAGTAACGCACGAGGTATCATCTAGTTGAGAAATACTGTATTTATCTAGAGACTGGAGATGCTCTAACGCCCAATAAAAAAATGGCTCACGATCACGTACAAGGTAAAAATGACCGTTCAATTCCAAAATGCACGTCAAGGTTGATATAGAAAATTGCGTTTAATTCCTCATGGAAACTGAACCATAAAAAGAAAAGGTACAGTGCACCTAACACACATCTAGTACTACAGTAGTATCACAGTACGAGCAGCGGCAAACTGGGGCTGCGAAAGCAGTCACGACTCGATCACGACTCTCGCGCGGTTCACGAACAGAGCCAAACAGAGTACCCGCACCACTTCCGGGAAAGCATCGGAGCGACACGGTCCCACCGGTCGGGGCGCAGGGTCCCACCGGTCGGAGCAACATGTATAGACCTGGTTCATAGACCACGACGCCACCAACCCCATCCCCGAGCCGAAAGCGTTCCCGACGCGGCGCACGGACGGCGTGGATCACCTCGCTTCGTAGACCTCGGCCACCCGGCGCAACTCACCCCCAGGCGGACCCACCTGCTGACCCCTCCTCTCCTTTTTAAACCCCTCGGCCCTCGGGCGTACAAACAAAGCCAAGCAGTGGGCGGCAGAGGGAGCGGCCGTGCATAAGCGGGTGCCGGAGTGGCCACCGGACGGAGCGGCCACCGGACGGAGCGGCCCGCGTGCGGCGAGGGTCGTCACCTCGAGAAGCCGTAAGCCCCCTCCCTCCCCTCCCTCCCTTCCCTCACTCTAGAACCTTCCGGAATGTACCCGAACCCCGCTGCGGTCGGGCTTCGTCTGGGGGCGGAGGTTGATCCGGTGCCCTTGGTCCGCCGTGGGGTCCCGTGAGTGGTTGGTTCAGTGCGGGGTTGGCGTCTCGTTTCTGGAGCGTTTGCGCAGGTGGCGATTGGTTTGTGCTGCTCCGGATTTTTTTTTCCGATTTCAGTTCCCAGTCGGTTCGCGGATTTTGGGTTTTGTTGTGGGTGTTGCGTGTTCATCCGTGGCGGTTTGGTTCGCCATTGAGGGGGGTTTTGGTGTGGGTTTTCTGATTAGACGGGCACGGCGCTCTCGACCAGGTAGCTTCTAGATTTCCCCTCATTTTTGAGCGATTTTTGGAGAAATTTGCTGCACAACCAGGGCGAATTCCGGCAATGTCGTTTCTGTGATTCTATATGCTTTGGTTGGGCCTTTGCGCGCGGCCCCCCAGTTCGCGTCTTGTTTGCTTGAGACCATGATCGGTTGTTCGATTTGATGTCCCAGTTTCTTTCGGAAACAATAAATCTGCTCGGCTCATGCTGGAGCAGTTGTGGCTGATACGCTGTGCGCCTAATGCGATTATGTAACAGGCTTCCTTTCAGTTTTTTGCTGATTACTCTGCCCCAATTCTGCAAGCAAATGTGTGGGGTTGTAGTTGTTTTAGTTCAAAAAAAAAATGCAGTTACATGTCATTTGTTGATCATCCACCTTTTTTATATCACTGATGCTTGGATTGCTTTCCTGTCAACTGTTTGGGTGGGTTTATGTGTGGTTTGGGGAGGTTATGAACTTAAGGGACGGGGTAGTGCGGAGGCATTGGCTGTGCTGAACTCTTAAGTGGATTGTCATCTGTTAGCTAGAATTTACAGGTTGTTTGTGCTTGACCCATACAGAGACAAGGTGATGTCCAATTTTGCCATGTTGTTTGGATTCTTCTCTTGTCCTTTTGGTTTATGTTGGGTTCTTTGTAGCTTCTGATGATTGGTCCTGTAATCCTGGGTAACTCATATTTTGCTGATTATGACAATTCTATTTCAATTTTGGGTGGGATATGCATTTCAACAGATGAGCAGACAATGTTTTCACCAATCTGTGAATATTTGATGAATGTCTTGAGAGTCATGCTCATCATGGTATTACTGTGACCCCTCTTTTTTTTAATGAGTGCTACGATTATGTTGATTCTTCGATGAGTAGAAGTTGCTGTCCTGAAATCATGGTTACAGTCAAACAGTTTGTTCACAATTATTGGTTTGAGTCGATTTGATACCTTCATTTTTGCTATTATACCTATCCATAAGTCATTTCTGTACCTTTTGGACAGGTCTTACAGTTCATAAGAGCCTTTCGGGAAGGTCCTCACCATGGATCTATCACATCCCCTAACTTCATCCAGTGACAATGAGACCAGGGCACTTGATACATTGCTTGATGTGTTTGGCTGTGCCTTTTCACTTGATGATATAGCTGATGCATATATCAAAGCAAAGGGTGATGTCAACAAAGCTGGAGATTTCTTAACTGACCTGCAACTTTCGTTGCCTCATATCAATGCTGTCGAGCCAAGTGTTGAGACTAACCTTCCCCAGGCAGACAAGGCGGTTGAAGAAAACTATATGGAAAATTCAAGCCAACCAAGAACTCTTTTCCAGGTTGATCAGGCAGTTGAAGAAAAGCATACAGAGAATTCAGATCAGATGCCTGAAAATTTGCAAAAGACTAGGGCTACATTTGGTACCGTCTCCAGCATGTTAGGAAAAGAATCTGCCAGGGCTACAGCAACAGCGAATGGATCATCAAAAAGAGACAAACCTCTGAAGGTTGAACTGCCAGAGTACATGCGTGATGATTTTAAGGTGGAATCTGATGAATCTGATTCTGCGCCAAGGAGAGAGACTTTGAATAACAGGGATGTTGAGGAGTTGCTGTTCTGCATGCTTGGTGATGGATTTAAGCTTAATAGGAGTGAAATCCGTCAAGTTCTAGGTTAGCATGCCTGCTATCTAACCTGCATTTCACCCATTCATTTCATTGTTACAGGTTATGTCTTGACTGTTTCTTATTTCCTTTTGCAGTTAGCTGTGGATACGACATTAAGAAGGTACACACCATTGTTGTTATTGTGTATTTTTGTCACTCATCATCACAATTCACAAATGCAGCGATAGGGTCTAGCATTTAGGCTTTAGAATTTAGAGTACACAGTTTCTTCCGTCATTACATTCTTATTGGCCTGTGTACAGAATGTTGTTGTTTCATTTTCTTTTTGGGCTAAATATGGCTGTGCTGTTTGTATGCAGAGCATGGGGGAATTGTTATCTTTTTCTGAAAAACGTCTAGACAAAATGGCAGAAAGCAAACATAATGCTATACAAGTAAGACTCCTTGTGGTCACTTTCATCTGTAACTTCTACATGCAACTTGTTAAGTATGCTGTGCTGTCCCTGAATTGCCTTGAGGACTGTTTGTTCTCTACATATTTACATGCACTATTACATATTTTTGGTGCACTATTGCATTTTGTTTGGTGATCTCCCAAACTCTGAATGTAGATTTTTACTATTCCTTTTTGCCAGATTGAATTGTCCACTATTTCTCGTGCTGATATATTTTCAATGAGATATATTTGATATATAACAATTATCATTTGGCCCCAATATTTTTCTATGTAGCAAATTTTATCGTAGCATGCATCTTTTAGGGCTGCCCTGTCTAGCTTGACATTGTATTGGTATATGATCTATTGTGTCGGTTAAGATCTTGTCTTGTTCCTTTTGAATGGTAGCTCCTGCCAGTCAACTCTTGGTCGATGTACTGATGCTCCTACTGTGCTAGTGTGTATATGAAAGTTTCCTCTGAATGCGTCTGTCATTTGTTTAACTGGGTATCAATATTTGACTGATTTAGTCCATAATATCTATGGTGCAGGATGTGGCAGCAGAATGTTCTGTTTCCAAGGGAAAATGCTTAGGCTCACAGTCCACCCCTAGGTTCTACTTATTCTATTATTTATCGGTCCCCCCTCCCTTCCACTGTGGAGCTGGTATTTATTTTGTTTTTCATAACACTTTTTGTAGTACCCATTCTTCACAAGAGGGGATGCAGAGATCAAAACCGCTGATTTCTCCAGGAGAATTGATAGAAGCAATCTTCACTGTACCTGGAAGATTGGAGGAGGAGCCAAAACTAAGAAGATACGAATTGGGTGCAAATCGAAGCAGAGTCCTAGATCAGAAGCCAGTCTTGAAACCTCTTGAGGACCTTTCAACATATTCTACTGATTTTCCTGTCAAAGTTATCATGGCTGGCAAAGGTATACTATCATACTAGTGCTTTCATTTGTTTTTAGAATTCAGGTTAGTTAGGCATTTTATGAGAACCATACTGAGTATCAATATCTTTGTCCAGTTGTCTGCAGCTATTTCTACATATTTAATCTTTTGCCCTGATATACCCAGTTAAAGCCTGTAAAACATTTACTGACTGTATAAGATCTCTAAAGGGAACAGATAAAACCAACCATAATGCAACCTTTCCAGCGGCTTGGCATATTATAGCCAACCTTAGTATTAAGCTCAGTCATATTAGTTCTTTGATTCCGCTGTTGCTGAACTTGTGTTAAGTCCATACACTTACAGCCTACAGTAGGAAAAAGTAAAGTTGCCATTCGTTTCGTACCTGTTGCAGGTTTAACCAATTGATACTGATATTGTCAAAAATGTTATGTGAATGCTCAGTTACTTCTAGATGTTGTTTACAGGATTTCAGAGGGATTTGTTATTTCATATTTGTCAATGATCAGTTGCAAACTGTGGGATATGCAGTCTGCCTTTTTTTTTGTGGTACTGAAGTCTCGTGAAAAAAATCAGCAAGTGCTCATCTGTGTTCTATGCTTTGTCAAAGCATACTAAGGATCCTTCCGTTTGCAGTACAGAACATTTGTCCTCAAATCAAAACAAAGAGCTTAAATGCTTTTATGTAATGTTGATAACTTGGGTTAAAACAGCTAACAACATGAAATCTTTGTCAGATGATATCGCTTTACCTTTTATGGAAACTCCTTATAACTTATTTTGTGTTGTTTGGATTGTATTTAGAACCAGCTATCAATGAGGAGGATTATCAGAACTACCGCAGGGCTGCAAAGCAGCACTGGGATATGATGAGGCAGTACTATGAAAAGGTAAGGGTTCCAATATGATTTTCTTCTTCGTCTTCTGATAACATAAATAAATGGCATCCATTGTTAATTCACTTTCAGTAAATATATGGTGTTTATTTATCACTTGTGCTATGTTCTGCTGAAATTGCAGGCTGCTGATGCTTTTAGGGAGGGTAACAAGAAAGAAGTCGATTATCTTATACAAGAAGTAAGTGTTACTTCTTTTTTGGTGAGAAGAGAATGGGTGGAGACTACTTTCTTAATCACTTTTGGGTAACATAGACTATAACAACTGCATAAAACTTTTGGAGATTTGTTGTTGACCTGATTCTAATTAAAAAGAGAATAACATAACCTGTAGTCACTAAACACAAAACATGCTGAGGTTTTATCTGCTTGTCTGGTTATGATGGCAACATACAGACCATAAGTCGATAATATAATTTAAGAAAATAAATTACTGACTGAATTTATTTTTGCTGGATATCAAGGGCAAACGCTGTTATCAGATGGCTCGACTGGCTGATGAGAAATCTGCTGGGGAGATTATCAAGTCCAAGTAAGTGCACTAATATCTTCTCTGTGTTGGCTGTAATTATTGGACTCTTTTTTCTTTTGTAGTGTGTCCATTTTGCTAGCCCTGAACAATCACTTTGTTCGTTTGACTCCTTGAACAAAATTATGGCTCAATTTGTTCCCCCAAACAATTTCAAGAAAAATACTTTTTGGTCATTCTTTTCATGCAATCTTGTATCTCTAAGGTTAATTAGTATTAAATGGTAACTTATAAAAATAATCATAAAAATTGTGTACCACGCACCTCACAAAATAAAAAATGATACATGGAGAAACAACTTATTATTCAGGGAGCTAAGCTGACACCATAGATGTTAGATGGACTTCTTCCTTTTGTAATTTTAGAATTACAATAAGCTAATGACAAAAATATTGGCTTACTGCAGGAAAGTAGAGCCCAGAAATGAATTGTGTCTTGATCTGCGCAAACTAGATGCAGCAAACATACCTAATCTCTTGAGATTTCATCTTAAACAGTTGGCAAACATTCCATGTAAGATCAGTACATGGCTTTTCAGTTTATCAATTCATTTGTCAGGACCATCTGATTTACCTGATGTTTCATGTGTGCAGCTATTGATTACCTACTAGTTATTGTTGGCATTGATGATGGCAGTTTCAAGATGGGACAAAAAAGAAGAAAGGTATCAGATTATCTGCTAAATGACTGTTCTCATTTTTTCGCGTACCAACTGCATCTGCATTTGGAACCTGAAGTCAATCCTTGAGCTTTCACTGAAAGTACTCATGTCAAGCTATTAACATAAATATCTTAGGGTAGCTTCAAGCGGTGCTAAAGCTTCATAATATCAAGAACACTACAGTCTGTTTTGCTCCTTGGGCACTATCTTATAAAATTCATCATTTTTATTCCCTTGGCTCATCTAGCTATTGCCAAGATATCCAGCGAATTGTGACAAAAAAGTTATAAATATACAAAATGATAAGAATAATATCTGTAACACAAATGAAATCTTAGTAGACATGCTAAAGCTTTAACATATACCCGTGCATACTCAATATGTGGCAAATCTGCTTACTGTGATTAAATCCCTTACTCGTGGACTTTTGCTTCTCCGTTCTGCCTTCCAACTAATGGCAATAAATACGTTATGCTGGTCTTTAACTATCAGATCTTTTTGTCTAGTTTAGCATACTCCTATTTGTAGCTCACGTAGATGTAGTTATAGGTCTTCATCTGATCAGTTTGATTGCTTGAATTTTGACAGGTGATGAAGTATCTAGAGAAGAATTCAATCAAGTGGACTGAAGAAGAACCCCACTCTGGGAACATTCTCATCTCCATTAATCAGGTGGGAAACCAGCATGGATAGGTCCATCCATTTGTGTGCAAAGATGGCGTGACACAAAACTGATAGAAGATGATCGTAGCTCCTAGCCTCCTAGTACATCTTCAAGTGCCGTTTTGAATCTTGGTGCTCTCTGTTCTTTTGGATAGGTCCATTTAAGCTGCCGTGACTGGCATTCTTTTTTGTGAGCACAGACGTTTGGAGCTAACAGGTGATCTGGCAGAAAAGGTAGCGTAATAGTTAGATGTTGGACATACGATCGACATTACCTGTAGCTTCTGTGTTGCGAGTGCGCATGGACATGTGGGCATTGTTTCCTGTTCTCTGCAAAGTATCTGTTGCAGTTCTGAAACCAATGCTGTGTGTTCTTTCTAGGATCGAAAAGTTCGTTGATTTTCAATTTTCATCTCGAATGCTACCATGCAATCTCCACAGCTCTATTACATTCACACGAACAGGAGCCTACACATGGACACTGGTGCTGGTGCATCATATCATATCACACCCTCCTTCACTATGTACAGAGCTCGTCAACCACTCGTTTTTCTTGTTTCCGCCCGTGGCGCATGGCAGATTGTTCTGCTTCAGACATCAGAACAGGAGCAAGCAGAGGAGCACGAACACGAAGAGGAAGAACCATATCTGATGCAGAGACCTCTCGAGCTCCATATGCCGCCGTCTCTGCCTTGGGTTCATCAGGTGGTAAGGGTTGGAGTGATACATGCCGGGCGGCTGCGCTTGCCCACGGAGCACCCATGGCAGCACGGCCACCGCCATGCCCCCGAGCATCCCTCCGGCCGTCGAGTGCATCATGCCGCGGTCCGCAAACGGCGGGGGGAGGAGGGCGTCGTCGTGGTGCCGCGCCTGCTGTGGTGGTGCCCAGGCCGGCGCGTCGGTTTCGACGCTCCGGTGGTGGTGGTGGCCGCCGACGCCGTTGTCGGCGCTCTGTTGCCGTAGAGCCGGCCGGGGCGAGATGCTGCTGGCCAGGCCGCGCGGCGGCAGCGGCTTCTTGGCGGCGCGGGAGCTCCCGCCGCGGCCGTAGAGCGGCACGAGCGCGTCGGGGGACACCGCGGCCTTGCACACGGGGCACCGCCGCCTCGCCGAGCTCCCGGCGTCCGCGTCGGCGTCGGGGCGCAGCCACTCGTAGATGCACGGCCAGCAGTAGAGGTGCCCGCAGAGCGTGACCACCGGCTCCGCCGCGCACTCGAGGCAGATGTTGCAGTCGAAGCAGCCGCCTCCCGTCACCGGCGGCGCGTCCCCGCCGACGACCCCCTTCGCCGGTTCATCTCCGGCAGCCACCGCAGGCTGCTCACCGGCACCGGCCGTGCGCGTCTGATCCATGTACTACTACATGCACTCTCAGCAAGCACAGGGCCGGCGGTCTCTGGTCTCCGGTCTCCGGTCTCCGGCTTTGCTGTCCTCTTGTAGCACTGCAAAAGAAACCACGAGGGGTCATTTCATCACCGGTGACGAATCATAGGCATATCAAAGACGCGCACGCACAGGGCGCACCGACTTGAATGCCGCATCTCACCAATCAAGTGCGAGACGATTAAGTGCAGGCAACAGCAAAACAAAGGAGAAGGGTAAAGCGCGCCACGTTGACTGCACGTTCGTGGCCTGGCCGTACAGGGTCATGTGCAAGATATACGGTGCCACCGAAAGGGCACGCACAATGAACCTACAAGAAGAGTAGGGACGGGAGAGATTGATGGGTCCAGAAACTTTCAGAGGTTGAGAAGCTGTTGCTCAATGCCCTATCCAAAACTCAGAGGGTCCTAATCAAAAGAATTCAACATTACACTCTCCAGGCCAAATGGCCAATGGTAATCTGACAAAGAAAAGGCGTGCGTTAGCCGCAATCACTCTTGCTGCATCCGCAAAAAATCATCTTTTTTTCACTGCGTCTTTGTTGTCGTCTGATGTTGCCCTTCCTTATCCGGCACCACGGTTGGCCTGATACAGACATTGCATGATGTCCTTGGTCGAAACGATCAAAGCTCCACAGGTCAAGATTGTATCTGTCACCCACAGCATCCGTGATTGCCCTGAGCTGATGGCGCCAGCGTTCATAAACGCTGCTGCTCAACCGGATCAGGCTGCATGTCTTGCAGACTTGATCTCGGACAAAGATGGCGGGTCACTAGGACAATGACAGGGATCTAACTTTTGTTTTTCGTCGTCAAGGACCAAGAAACGGATAGCGGAGCAGAGTTGACCACACAACAATCAACAACCAGTAGTCGCTACCGAAGGAGGGAGGGAGAGAAGATTAGCCGCGTGCGTCTTTACTCTAATCCTAATCACTTAATTGATTAGTTCTGTAGGAGCAATTGACAAAACAACGACATAGTTAGGGTACTGCCAAACTGATAGATACCGAAATAGTTATTATGAATTAAACCGTGTGTACAACGCTAGATATTCAATGGACATAAGCACAGCCAATGACTTGGGTTTTTAAACATATCTACTGATCAGAGAAGGCAATAACAAATAGCAAAGATAATGGTTACAGCTTGAGATAAGATCATCAGGGAACAAGGAATAACTCAACAACTTTCTTGAGGATTTCCCCCCCTTGAATCGTACAGGCTATACTCATAGACCATATGCGCTGACACGCAGAAAGTGCGGTAGGATCGGGAAACAGTGCTCAATTTGGCCAACAACTTGGAGGAACTTTCCTTAAATTATAAAGGTTCCATACCCATAGAGGTAGCCTAATCATATAGTCAGACAAAAGTAAGTACTAATTCCACGTAAATTTCTTCTTTCTCATCATGATTGCGCACTCTCCACTGCCACTCTGATCCAATCAGTAGCTCCAAGCGAGCAGCATTTCTGTAGTTATTAAGCATGCCAAGCACACGGATTCTATGTTTGCTGGCTTACACCGTTAGTAGTAGGGCTGGACAGCCAGCTCGGCTTGGTCTGACTCGTTAATTTAACGAGCCAGCTCGGCTCAGTTTTTTAACAAAACGAGTAAAAACGTTAACTCGGCTTAGCTCGTTAATAGCTCGTTAGGTTCGCGAGTAAGATGTAAATTTAGAATGACATTAGCATCTCAATATATATGAAACACAAAATAATATAATAATCATACATTTTTAAGTCTCCGAAATAATGTAATAATCACATATGTAATCAGCATAATATTGATTAGTTGTGACTTGTGCGTTTTATTTGTACTCTTTATACATGGTGCATTTCAGAGGCTTAGGGTGTCTTTGGTTGGGCTTTTAGCTGCTTTGGTTTTTGTCAAAAGCCAACAGCCCAACCAAAAGGGTTGGCTGCCATCCAAAGTCACAGCCAAAAGCAGCTTTTGTGTAGTACAAACTTGAAAGCACCTCAGACCCTGCTTTTGCTGGCTTTTGGGTCACAAAATTACCAACCTACCACTGATTACACAGGTACCGGTTCGTTTTATTTCCTTCTATTCCCGTCCGCGCCTCCGTTGCTCCCATCCGCCGCCGCAAGCTGCCCACCGGAGCCCTCCACCGCGGTCTCGCCGGCGCGCGGGAGCCCTTCGTCGTAGCCTCGCCGGCTCGCAGGAGCCCTCCGCCGCGGACTGACCGGCGAGCGGGAACGGCTCCGCCGCGGCCTGGCCGGCGTGCGGGAGCCCTCCCCCGTGGCCTCGCCGGCGCGCGGAAGCGGCTCCGCCGCGGCCTCCCCTGCGCAAATGTGGCCGGCGAGCCCTCCCCCTGGCTCTTGAGCGAGCGCCTCCTCCCTCCGTCCCAGGCTCTGGTGCGGGCGGCCGGCGAGCCCCCTCCCTTCTCCGGCAAGGTCGAGCAGGAGCGGGAGATCGAGGTAGCCGAGCGCGCGGGATCCGCCGCGGGCGCTCTGCCGCCGCTGCCGCACGCGAGATCCGCCCCGGGCGTGCGCGGTCCACCCCTGCTGGCAGCGGGCTCCGGCGGGCGGCTGGCCGAGGATCCCGGCCCCACCGGCCCTCCCAGGCGAAGTTGGTGCCCTGCTCAAGCCCCTCTCATGCGCGATGAGCCGATGAAGGCCGTGAGCTCCTCCCGTGTAGCACCGGAAGAAGGGAGAAGAAGCTGACATGCGGGGCCCGCTTGTCAATGATAGCAAAGTTTCAAAAGCCACACCTGCTGAACCAAAGGGACTTTTGACTGTCTCACAACTACTTTTACAAAGCTACTTTCTCCAAAGTCACAGCTCACAGCAGCTTTTTCAAAAGCCACAGCCCAACCAAACACACCCTTAAACCTAACCGTCACTCCCCTTTCTATCCATTATCTAATCGAACGAATTTTAAATAAAACAGTTGAGTGGATGGGAAGTCGAATAGACGTCAGATGGAAATTAATTAGGGATTTAGAGGAGCGAACGAGTGGATTTAAGCCCGCCTCCTTACCGACTTCTTATATTTGACTCTACATGTTTAGCTTGATTGGCTCGCGAGCAGTTGCTTGGCTCGAGCTAGCTCATTAATGAAACGAGCAAAAACAGTTGCTTAGCTTGTTAAAAAATTGACCGAGCTGAGCCGAGTCAAGCCGAGTTACCATCAAGCTGAGCCAACTCACGAGTTTTTGGCTTGGCGTCCAGCCCTAGTTAGTAGTAAATACTCAATACCAAGGTCAGATGGTTCAGTGCACTCCAAAACCAATCCATAGAAGATGTAACCTACACACGTATCAATGATTTGGATATAGTTAAGCACGGCACTACTTTCAAAAGGAAAAAAAACATATACCCGCAAACACGGCGCCGTTACCCTTTCAACTTTTCATTAGGTGCACTCAACAAAACGGCCGGTCCGGTTATTGTTGTGTAAGACTGAAGCAACATCCTGAAGTTTTCCTCTATTCTAAATGTGTAATGGACTAATGGTGTGCAGTCAATTGCATTTGGTATAGAAAATGGCAGAATTAATAACTGACAAAATGTAAAATCAGATACAATATATAACACACATGCTTCAAATGGGGAGCAAATTCAAACCTCTCGTATGAGGGAAACTAGAATGATTCGAAAAGTATGGCCTTGCAGTTTGGCGAAAGGTACTTGTCAACAAACGTTTGGTTTCCTCGCCAAACAAAAGGGAGGAAATACGTAACCGTTAAAAAACAAACAACATTTGACGTTCAGAAAGAAAAGATTGGTGCATCTCGTGAACAACTGCAGCAAAAGGAACACGCGTAACTACAATAACAGTCTACAGATGTCAAGAACAGACCCGATAGCCAGATCTGGAAACTAAGGTGGCACTAAATTGGTGGGGGAGCACGTAGTGTTGAGAGAGTAAAGATCATGAGATATGAGCAATTGAAGAACAGCGACGCAACAACAATGATCGCCCCATGGAAAACAACCCCCACGAACTCCACCAAAATGCGGAGTAATAGGCTTAGTGAAGCCGAAGCTGATGATCCAAACCATGAGCGGGGCACGAACAACGATCCCCCATGGAAAACAACCCCAACGAACATCAAGCAGCACTAGTTCGTACTAGCATGAAACAGGAAAGTAGTCGGATCTCGTATCACCACTTCACCAGGAACCATCGAGCCAATATTTAAGAACTCGAGAATTGACGGCGAAGGAGTCATCTACTGACCTGTGTGGCTGTATCCGCTGTGCAAGACGTCCGGCGCTGTATCCTTGTGCTGCGGGTCGAGGAGTTGGCGCAGGAACAGAACAGAACGGTGGTGGTGTGGGTGCGAAGGGAAGAGGCAGAACAGCTTTTGTGGATGCAAGGATCTGTCGATTCCAAGGAGGAGATGAGGAGGAGGGCGGCGGCGGCGGATGCGCGTCGACGTCAGCCGCGGGGTGCAGCGCCAAAGGGGATAAAAAGGCGGAGAGGCTGCGGAATTAAAGAAGGAAGAAGAGACGGAATGCAAGCGGAGCGGCGGCGGTGCAGGGACGCGAAGTGGTGTTGGAACTCGGGAGCAATTGGTTTTGGTTGGGTGCAGATTTCTTTTTCTACTAGTTTCTTCAACCTACACCATTTTTTTTATCAGAAGGAAAAAAAAAAACTTGCCCTTATCTAGAAGAAGCAAACCGTTAGAAAATCCCGGTAGTTTTATTTATTTTATCTGCTCTTGATATGATCCTGACTAGTACTCCTGGTCCTGGGAGATATTGCGTCCGCAGCACACCTGCTGCCTTGGCGTGAGAGCCTGGGAAATGGGCACCAGCTCGTGCACGCCACTTTGTCCATGGATCGCCAGGGCAAAGGATAGGATTCGGCCGGGAAGGTGCAGTAGGATCGGCAGTTCGGCGGAGCGCGCGCGGCCGCGTGAGACTGGCTGACTGAACGCTCAACTCCCTGCTGCAACTGCAACGGCCGCAAGCGTGCGCGCCGCCCGGCCGCATTTGTCAGTTGCAGCTCGTCGGCCACATCATTGTGCGCTGCTCGCGGTTAGCGTCTTTGTTTTTTCGCCGATCACGACGAGTTCCCATCAGCAGAAGCAACCAAAAAAAAAAAACCCACCTTCCAACCAAATTGAACCAGTGGGCTGGCCCACCATTACCAAGCAGAACCGGTCCGGTGTTCACCCGTCGCGTGCTCAACAGGATTTCAGCTACAGGAAAGCGAGGAGAAATCGGCGTGGTTTGTCGACGAAACACACACGCAGAGAGCAAAACCCGTAGCCAGTGATCCGGTCAGTGTGCTTCATCCGATCGCACCCGGCAGAAAGGGCACAATAATTGCAAGGGGCACTGACGCCATGATGAACACCGGTAGCTCTGCCGACGTAGTGCCTACTGCCTAGTGCCTAGAGGGGGGCAAGCATTTTGGCCCAAGGCCGGGTGGTTAGGGCGTTAGGCTGATGCTGGTCCAGTGGGAGGAGCATTTGGTCAAGTGGTTAGCATGTTTCGTTCGCCTCATGCCCCGAATGGGAAGAGCAATTCATTGACGTGCAGAGCAGCAGCAGCGCGTAGCCCACATCAACTTGTGTTTCTGAACTGCAATCGATCGCTATTCGCATGTCTGAATTAAAGATCTATCATGCCATGTTTTCCCACCCCTGGCAACAGCTTTCCATGTGAACCTGCATCGTTTCGACTCCACTGCAAGACGATAGCTGTACTTTTCACCCGCAGAACATTGCAGTTCGGTCACCAGTGAAGGTTGAGCTGTTCCTAAAGCCGTAGGGGGCTCTGAGAACTCGTCCAGCCACACTTCAGCTCTTTACGTACGGGAAGGTTTGTTTGGATGGAAGAGGATCAGAAAGGAATGGATGAAGGAGAGTAAAAAACGAGCTAATTCTCTCAAATCCCTCCCACTCCACTTCAATCCAAACAAATCTTATGAAGTTCAACCCAAACAAGCCCTATGCGTGGTTTACAGGTAATAGCGACATAGCGTTACACTATGATTAGCCACAATTCCCTAGTCGTTGTCTCGTTGAACCTAAATGCTAGACGGAGAGGGCTCTCCATTTAGTGTTAAATGGAGAGCTCTCCGAGGTTACTTCCTGCGACACATAAGTTACTTTCCGTGATAAAAAGTTACTTCCCGCGACATATAAGTTACTTTCCGCGACAAAAATTTACTTCCCGCGACACATAAGTTACTTCCCGTGACAAAAAGTTACTTCCTCCTGTGCGTTTCTTTCTGTTGAGAGAAGTAATTTTGTGTCGCAGGAAGTAACCTCGGAGAGCTCTCCATGTGTGACTAAAAGTTACTTCCTCGTGTGTGCTTTTTCTGTTAAAGAAAGTAATTTTGTGTCGTAAGAAGTAACCTCGAAGAGCTCTTCATGTAAGATTAAATGAAGAACCCTCTCCGTTTAGTCACCTCCCTCCCTCGTTGAAACTTGAAACAAGCTTCCAGTGCCACCTCTAGGCCTAAACAAGCCATTAAGTCCTGCAAAGCCCACGACCGACATATCATCCAGGCCCAGCTCCTGATCCATTAACTCAGAACAAAACAATCATAAGGACGATGCTGTACGATTTAGCAGATCTGCATACAGTAGCACAACCCAATGAATGAAACATGGAGGAGCTAGACCAGAAACAACCTCTGTGCTATCTTCCATCCAGATGACTTCTCATCCTTGAATCAGATTTATTTATTCGCTGTTATCTCACATTATTATCTACATACGGCTACTTCAAGAGAAGCTCAATGACAAACAGTATACCCATACCCATCCATCTACACATAGAGATCCAAGGCTAACCGGCTCGGTTTCAGATTTCACCTCCCGTCGACATACTTGTCGATGTAGGTGATGAGAGTGCTCTCCGGCACGGCCCCAATCACAGCGTCCTTCTTCTCGCCGTTCTTGAATATCATCATTGTGGGGATGCTCCGGATGCCGAGCTGGGTCGCGATGTCAGGGTTATCGTCGGTGTTCAGCTTGAAGCATTTCAGCTTCCCTTCATACTCCTTTGAGAGCTTGCCGACGATGGGGTCTATCATTTTGCACGGTCCGCACCACGAGGCCCAGAACTGGACGAGGACGGGGAGCTCGCTCTCCACCACAAGCGATTGCCAGGTAGATTTGCTCACATCAGGAACTGAAACGGAAGCAGGTTAGGATATAAGGTGGATCAATCACCATAACATAGAAACAGAAACTACTCAATGCTGCTTATAGGGCCAATAAATTCCATGTCAAAGTTGGCACATAATTATTTTAAAAGCAGGCAAGAGAAATTTACTGCTGTATTAACTAAATGAATGAACGAAGCTCATGCAGGTGGAGATTTTCTTTTACTTCTTTCAATTTATTGATTCTACTTTGCATGCTTTTCTAATCCATTTCTTCAAATATATCTATCAATTTCACATACCATTGCACAGGATGCTGCTTCTACTACGCTACTCCTAGCTTCACACATTAGGACTTGTGCCAAAACTCTAAAGATTCGCACAATCCTACCACAGCATTATATAACCCAGGTCTAATGACTGTAAAAAAACTAAGTTTTAAGATCGGAGCATAAATTTGAAAGTTCAGACACAAATCATACTGATGCATCCACATTTCCAGCCATGACCATCAACTGTGTCATTCAAAAGAAATTTTAAATAGGTACTTGAATACAGAAGGCATGAACAGCCTCTAACCTCCAACATGATTACATGAAAATTGTGTTACAGACTACTAAAGGTGCATTTGAATGTGCAACGAAATTTTAAGCAGTGGGTATGCCAAACAGATAAACAAACCATCTTTAATGCTCAATAAGATCATCTGTAACATGTAAGGAATGTGATAATTTTTTTTGCTGGCACTGATTCAGCAACCCTAGCTTTCTAGCCCAATATGAGATTCATAACATTTTTCCAAAGGTTATGAGAATAGGTCTCGCCAAAGCAATTCCTAAGCATATTCATTGTGTTTTGATTAGGCAGTATACACCGGAAACGATGTATGGCCATGGTATGCATTCCACCATGCAAGATGTGAATAAATTCATTACAGTATACATCACATTCAAAACTATGAACTACAAGAACAATACGGCAGTTTTGATTTGATTCTGCAATGTATCAACCGAACAAATGATTTGATGCATCTCATCCATGTTCTTCCCAGCTACTACTAGCCTCAATAGAACTTTAAGGCAGCTTTGAGATTTGTACAGCAATCTTTGTGCTTAGCCGGTATCAAAGACTTATTAATGAGAATGGAAGTAGATGTCCAACTTATTGCAGTATGAACAAATTCTATCATAGCTGTGTGCTTAACCTTGATTCAATATAGACACACGAAACGATAACAACATGCAGTCACACTTAACCTAGCAGTTTTACCTTAATGAAATGGCTTGTGGCTCTCTTGCAGCCTATTTTCATAAATGAAAAAGCACGAAATCCATATAAAAGAACCACAGAATGACAAGGAATCTGTTGGGATCCTAACAATCACACCATACCGTTTTGCTGCTACGAAGTTCCTTAATAATCCTAACCAAGAATCAATTTTACACATTGTAGTAACAGTACAAATATGACAAATCTATAATATACCATGGTCTCTAAAAAAACCTACAATATACCAAATATCCCAAATTTGAAATAGGGAAATATTTTCATTGCTACATTTCACAACATTCAAATATGGTTCATTACAAGTGTACAACAGTTACCATAGAATTTAATGTCTAACTAAAATTAGATTCAGAACAAGATTAATACCATGTTTTGACAGACAGACTTATGGTGAAAGTATAAATAGAACTCTCATCTAATTGTATGCCATGCTGCCTGTATTTGGTCAGCTTTAAAAATGGGACATCCTCGTATTTTTACCGCGTGGCGCCAAAAGACAGTATAAAACATTAAAACCGCAACCATAAATGCTACGTCCAATTTATCACTTTCTTCACAGACCACAACAAAGCGATGGTATGAGTAACTGTTTATAGGTTTAAACTTCAAACTAACTTTTGCGCCTTTGCGTGCATGCAGAGGAAACCTAAAGGGCATAGCCAGCCATATACATGCCTTATGCACATCCCCTGTTAACTTGTTAAGTTTGATATGCTCACATATCCACATAGATGCATTGGTGCACACAGGTCGCAGCACAACACTGTAGGTGATGCATGGCTGGCTACATAAATACATGCATGCATGCAGGGATACAGATACACAAATCAGCCATCATGCCCTCACAAATTAACGGTTGTTTGCTTCATATGTTCACCATCTCATCGTTAGAACTGCTATGCCCTGGTGGCCTTCTGTTCCTACTCCCTATTCGTCTAGAAACCAGTCCCAACATCCAACTAACCAAAACGGCGGGGAAAAAAAACCTAACTCTGTTGAAACACTAAAAATCATACGGCAGATCACTAACACAATTACCTTAACGTCTCAGTGTCTCACTCGCATCACAGGGCACGTACAGAATCCAGATCAGCGGCCCAGCGCCATTTCATCTCATATCGATACGTAACCCAAAGCCTAAAAGCAGAAGAGTAACCTATACCTTGGATGGCGGTGTCCTGGCCGCCCTGGGCCTGGCACACGACGGCGGCGCCGCGGGAGCTCGGGCGGGCGCGGAGCGCGCGGCACGTCGGCGGGACGCCGCGGCGGAGGGCGACGCTGGGCCGGGCGGCGGCGGTGGCGACAGGGGAAGGCGACGAGGAGGGCGCGGCGACGGAGACGGAGACGGCGAGGTGGGAGGCCATCGCGCGCGGCGGATGGGGACGGGAGTGAGGACTGATGAGGAGGGAGGAGGCGACGAGGGGACTCGGTGTGGAAGGGAAGGTGGTTGGGAGGGAGTTGGAGTGGAGGCGGCCGGGGCGGGTGGACAGATAATGAGATTAACAGATAAGTCCAGATCGGCCGGTGGGACCCGCGGTGGTGGACGTGTGGCGCCGCCGCGTGCTGCCGATCAGCCGATGTGGACGCTGTGAGTGGCCCATCGCCATCAGAATTCGCGCAAAATCTCACACGTCGTCAAGTTTTTTTTGGAATTATATATTTTTTTTTCTCTATTTTGCAAAAATAAACGGTCCGTCAGAAATTTAGCCGGCACGGCAGCAGGGGCCGTGGCCCACTGGCAAGGGCACATACCGCCGTGCCACACGGCGGTAGGACTAACCACCGTGCGGCACGGCGGTAGGCGCCTACCGCCAGGCGGCAGCGTGGCCTCCAGCAATCGCCGTAGGCCACGGCGGTAGGTATGGACCTACCGCCGTGCCCTACGGCGGTAGGTTTTTTTTTCTGGTAAGTTTTATTTTTTTGAAGCATTGATACTTAACGACAAACCATTGATACTTAACGACAAATCACAGAAACAAACAATGGCACATACGACACAAATATCCTAACTTTGTGCTGCTGCTAGTCCTAACGTGCTTTAGGGTATTTAGATAAACGATTACAACATTTGTAGTCTAGTTGTACGAGTAGTACCCGGAGAACCCGGACATCATAGACCTGCTGGAGTGCTGGGAGGGCATGTAGTACCCGTACCCCGGCGGGGGTGGAGTTGGATCAGACGGTGGCGGGGGTGGAGTTGCTGGTGGAGTGTTGTCCTTCTTCTCGTGGCATGGACAGCAGCAGAACTTGTCCTCACAGTCGGTGTTCGTCTTCACCACCATTGGTCCGGTCACCGGTCCGTCGCCGTTGTTGGTAGATGTCGGATCTAGAGAAGCCAATGCCGACGCGAGCTCTTGCCTCAGGTTGAAAGATGACAACATCCTCGATGTAGTTGATGTACTGTTGATACGGGTCAATAGCTGGGGGATCCACCCATTGCACGAAACCGCAGTTATCTGGTTGGTCGGAGTACTGCAGAAACTGTGATTACATTAGTAAACCATAAAATGATGAAGGACAAAGGTCAAGGAGTTTTGCTTACCCATGCTCGTGAGCAATGCCAGAAGCGTTGACCAGAGTTGTTCCATCTCTGGTAAACCTGCATCACACAGAACTCACCGTGTGCACACCTTGATCAGTTCACCGTTTGATTTGGTGCGTACTTTCTAACATCACGCATGGATTTGAAATCTCTCTTATCTAAGACTGGAAAATTGTTGTTGAACTCTGGATCTTGCTGGCTCCATAGTGCTGGACCGAGGGAGCCATCATCATCCCCAGTCCAGAAACTCATTGGTGCTTGTTGTGTTGTGAAGTGACACCGGAGAAGAGTGCTCACATATATGTAGGCAATGAAGCAGACTGGACAGTGGGCCATTGGATCCGGGGCAAGAAAAACGGGCAGTGACTCGGAGGAAACACACCCTAGTACTAGGTTCACTGTTTGGTGCAATGACTCACAGAAAACACACCCTATGTGTTCACTGTTTGACGCAGTTACTCACAGGAAACACACCCTAGTACGAGTTTTACTATTTGCGAAAACAAGCTCTAATGCATCTGAAATCAAGTTCTTAAAGATACAAGCCGACTCTAGAGGATGATGAAATGAAATCATAATTTTTTAGGGATACAGTAGCACTCGGCGTCTAGTACTCTACGTCTACTGGGTACAATGGGGGTATTTCCCCTTCCTCATGGCATCCGGCCCAGCTTCCTTAGCCCGGCGAGCTCTCTCCCTCTTCCTCTCTCTATCTGCTTCATGGGCCGCGGCCGCTTCACGTTCTTTCATCTCCTGTCGAATGCGAATTTCCTCCTGCTGCTCCTTATGTTTTTCTTCTTGTTTTTCTGCCTCAACCATCCTTTGCCACCTCTCACGTGCTGAACGACCCATCGCCTCGACGTAACGCTTGTCTTGTTCGGACTGCTCACAATCTAGCCACTGCATAAAATCACAGAGAGGAGGTGGAGTCTTTTTTCAAAGACAAGTTAGCACATAATAAAATAGCAATGACATATAATTTATTTAGTAGTACAGTTTTTTCTTACTTTTGGTCTAACATTGCGACATGGTGGGAGGGGGTCATGCTTGTAGTTCACACACATGAAGAACCTCATCCCGTAGGCGTAGCCAAGAATGTTGCACTTGACAAGCTTACAGTTGTCACCACAGTAGCACATAGGAGTGTGGATCCCCTTTGGCCCCGCAACCTTGTCCTTCCTACTGGTGAGCAACTCCAAGTTCAACTCAGGACCCGAGAAAGCCATTACAACCCTAAAAAAAGATGAGAAATATGATAATTTATTACATGTTTCATTTGAAATTAGAGAACAATACATAACAGGATATGATAGTAAATTTGTAGGCAACAATAAAACAAAAGGCAAATAAAAAGGTAGTTCAATTATTACAAAACGATAACATGCATAAGTTCAAATATTACAAGACCTTGCCAAATTAAATGGTTCAAATATTACAAGACGATAACATGCATAAGTATTTCAAATATTACAACACGGTAGCGCAAACAAGTACGATCACTGCATTCCTTCGGTGTAGCGACGGGAACGACGTCCACGTGCACTAGCTGAAGGTGCTGGAGAAGTGGCAGTGGAAAAGTAAGATGGTTCGGTGTATTTGTTGTAGGAGTGTCCTGTATTGTTGCACTTAGAGTATATCTGCACCGGAGGTCCAGCTTCAGCCTCGTCCATGTTGTTCCTAATCCTCTTCTTCTTGCGTCGACCGACACCTTGGCACATGGTTAGATCTGGAGTTGGTATGTACAACGCATTGTCTTTGGGGTCTTCAGTGAAAGTTCCAAGATGCAGGTAGCCCTCAATAGTGTGGTTCCAAGTGTCTAGAATGGTTTGCTTGAAAAAGTATTTAGGCACGTACCGACCCCAATGGTTATTCTTTGTTGCAAGGCATGCAGCGATCACATGTGAGCATGGGTAGTGTAGCAGCAGTGGCTTCTGGCAAGAGCATGAGCATGTCTGATTCCCAATAACTGTTTGTTGTATTGTTATTTCACCATTTGTTTTTTGTGATTTGGAATGACAATTTATCTGATATTTCCACTGAACTTCCTCGCCAGGATCACGACGTAGAGGTTGTGGGTAAGCTCTGTGAGCAAGAGCAGCCTTCTGTTTTGTAGTCAAGTACTCAGTCATCCATGTTGATTACACCTTTTGACAGTCCTGCATAGCTGCATGTGCTGCAGTAGCACGCTCAAGAAAGTACTTCATTGTGCTGTACAAGAAGAACTCAATGATACCAACAAGAGGAAGAGCTATGGCACCACGCAAAACCGCGTTGTAGACCTCAGCAAAATTTGTTGTCATTATCCCATGCCTCACACCTCCCTTATCAAACAGGAGACACCATTTCTCCTTAGGCTCATTCTGAATCCACTGGCTAAAGGTCTTCACAACACGTCCCCTTCTCCTTCTGACATTTGGAGCATCTAGCCCCACGTCCTCCAGAGAAACTGGCTCTTCCCCGGGTTCAGTACTTATTGGCTTCTTAGCTATCTCTTCTGAAGCTTTCTTCGTCAGAACATCTAATTTTTGTCATAGCTCATAGAATTTTTTCTCCTGATTGGTCAAACATAACCGCTTGAACAATTGTGTAAGTTCTTTGTTCTTGAACTGGCTATGAAAGTTTGCTTCCATATGCCTCATGCACCACCTGTTATGCACATCTGGCCATTGTGCTGCTCTGTTACGTTCTTCACTACCTTCTTTGATGTCATTAATGACCTGCAAAATACCTTTGTGTCTATCGTGTATCACACACACGTCTGACACATCTCTCACCACCATCTGCTTCAATCTCTTCAGAAACCAATACCAACTGTCACCATTCTCTCCCTCTGCAAAAGCAATTGCCAACGGCAACAACTGATTGTTGCCATCTGCAGCCACAGCTGTAAGGATTGTGCCTTTGTATTTTCCTGTTAGGAATGTGCCATCTATGCAAATCACTGGTCGACACTGTTTGAATGCAGCAATAGTTGGACCCAATGCTAAGAATGCTCGCTGCAAGACTTGCTTCACTGGCCTTGATACAAGATTATAAGTCTTGATATCATAATAACTAACAGGATTGAGCGGGCAATTGTGTTCAGCAATCGAGGCAGATTGTTGTAGGATGCTTCGTAAGTACCCCACCTCAACTCCAATACTTTCTTCTTCGCCATGTATGCCTTACCATAACTTATCAGGTACCTAAATTTCTCCTCAATTGCCAAGATAATGGACTTGGGCTCATAAGCAGGATTTTCCACAATCTTAGCAAACATCTGGCTGGCTACAAAACCGGCCGACAAATTACGATGGCTTGCATCTAGCTGGTCAAGTACACAAGTGTGATCCACAACAGACCTGACCTCCCAGTAATTTTTCCACTTGCCCTTGGAAGCATACACTCGAAAAGGACAGTTGGGCTTCACACATTGTACATCATATATATGTGGAGAACTCTTCACTACCCTAAACTCTCTCTGCAGAGTAAGGGTGGCCCACCACTTCACTGCATCCTTCACCTCTACTGCACTCTTATACATGGCGCCAACACAAATCTGATTCTCTCTATACTCTCAGGACACATTCTCACCAGGATTGACAGATAGCTGTGAGAAATTGTAACTGTCCCAGTCCCTTGGCACTACCGGGTCATCCTCATCATCTGAGGAGTCCTCTTGCAACCCACGTTCATCGTCACCGGCCTCCATTTCGTACTGCCTGAGTACTTCTTCATTAACTTCCCCCTCGTCAATTTCACCACGGGCCTCAAAGGGTGTGTCACCATGTCCTTCTTCTGCCCCAGTGGCAGCACCATCTTCTTCTTCTGCCTCAGTGGCAGCACCATCTCCTTCTTCTACCTCAGTTGCAGGACCATCTCCTGCTTGTAGTTCAGTCTCACCCTGGTGAGCACCACTACCCTCCTCATGCACTTGACTACTAGACCCAGCCTTATGAACAACTTGGATAAACAACATCACAGACAAATCAATTTGACATGCTGTTCTGATATAACTCCTCCAATATTCAGTGTCTTGAAGTGGCATAAGCTCCCAATATACTGCCTCACTCCTGTTGATTAGAGCCATAATGGACAAGTCATGTTGCTCTGCATCTACATGGAATGCCTTATAAAAAAAGTTGGTTATGGACCTCTAAGTTCTTTCGGCTGCTCTTCTAATCACATGGTCAACCGAATCAAATTCTGACAAGTCAACTCCATGTTCACCATATCTAATCTGGTCATTACCGAAATACAATTTGACAGTAACTGCATCCGACATGTCTGACAGCATGAAAAAAAATCGCTATTAACAAGTGGATCTGTAACTACAAAATATATCTACTCAGAGCTACACTATAACTATAATTTTACTAATCGATCTACACTAAAACTATAATTTTACTATGCAGGTCTACACTAAAACTATATTTTTACTAAGCACATCTACACTAAAACTATATTTTTACTAAGAAGATCTACACTAAAACAGTATTTCAAAATATGAATTATCACAGTTCAAAATATTAAGTACCAGAGTATTTACCTCTAACGAGACGAAAAACCGGCAGAGCTTCGCACCTTCGCCACCTCCTCCTCACTCCCTTCTCTTCTCCCCCCTCTCTTTCTTTTTTTCGAATTATTATGACATTTTCGGCTGAATTTCGGCCTTATATAGGCTGCAGATCCTAGCGCCGTGGGGCAGCCGTGCCCTACGGCGGTACCAGGCCTGCTGCCGCCGTGCCCTACGGCGCTAGGACCTGCCGCCGTACCCCACGGCGGTATGTCCCTAGCGCCGTGGGGTACGGCGATATGTCCATCCGACGCTTCGGGCCCACGCCTGGCCGTGGGCCACGGCCCCTGCCGCCGTGCCGCACGGCGGTACCCCTACCGCCGCGGGTACGGCGGCAGATGTATAGTTCTGCTAAATTTCTGCCGGACCATTTATTTTTGCAAAATAAAAAAAATATATATAAAAATTCAGTTTTTTGGTGGGTGGTGGAATAGAAAGAAGCCCACTAACACGAGAAATGAGACCAATTATCACAGCCCACATCTGCGCTCGGCGGCCAGGTGGTGCTTCGGCTTCAACCCCTCCCTTCCCTGACGCGCGGAACTGGCGGTGGCGGGCGAAGCTAATGGCCATCCGTGCCATGCCGCCTCCGCCCTCCGCCATGCGAGGCAGGTAGCCGGACGCGTATAAAGGGCAGCCAGAGATTCGGATCCACCTGTCTGCGTCTCCGTTCGTTGGTGCTACAGGCAAGGGACAGGGGCTTGTGAGGGAGAGCGAGGAGGAGGACATGGTGCACGGGACGCTGGAGGTGCTGCTCGTCGGGGCCAAGGGCCTCGAGAACACCGATTACCTCTGTACGCATCGGCTAGATCTTCAGCATAGTCCTTTTTCCTGTTCTTTGCTTGATCTTCATGTTGCGGTCCATTGCGGTTTCTTTCCATGGGGACCGAAGCATTCGGGCTGACAATAATAATGGCTCGGCTAATCTTTTTATTGGTCGATGGGTTTTAATCCTATTAATTGTGTTGCTAACCTAGATTTGTTTATTAATGCAACATGTTGCTTGATCACTTCTTCGGCCTTGGGTGGGCTGTGCTTTGAACAATTTTATGGGCTATTTTTAATGAATAATTTCTTTTTCTACCATTGCAAGACTTTGTGGGTTGTTGCCACATTTGTTGGCCTAGAAATGACCATCGGAGATTGTGGATTTAGCAAATCTACAGTGATGGTTTGTGATTCTTTTTTCGTGATGATCAGTAGCAAAAGACCATACAGGACATGGGAGATTATTTTCTTTACAATCAGAAGTGCTAAAATTATCCGCATCGCTTGTTTATCTCTTCCCACATTTTTCATGAATGCTGATAAGGCTCCTTTGTGATGAGTTTTTCTATGGCAAATTGATCCCACAGGCAACATGGATCCGTATGCAATTCTCAAGTGCCGATCACAGGAGCAGAGAAGCAGTATTGCAGCTGGTTGATAACTCATCTATGTGTATTTTTTCCTTGTCACAGTTAGAGTACTTTCTATCCCCATTGTACTTGTGCATTTCTGAACATTTCCATGTTTTACACTAGGGATATAGGTCTCTAGAATTCAGAAATGCGCTGAAACATTAGATCAAAGCAATTTGATGATCAGAATAATAGAAGTACACTGAAACATTAGAACTCTTTTGCAAATTCTGTTTTGTGGAATACTAAAAATGCAGGTTGAGATGTAATGTAATCTGTTTGAATAATAATAGGCATCATGTAAAATAAAATGATAGGGACACAATGTTTCAGGAGTTATTGACATTTTGTTAAATAAAATAATTAATATAAGATAACTTATTAAGCTAAAACAATACTAGGAGGGTAATAAAAGAGTGCTCGTAACGATTATGTGGTAAGAATTTGACTTTGCATTGTGTTGAAATTCAGTATTTGGTTAATTAATGTACTGCATAGAAAAAAAAAGTTTGGGACCTCAATTTTCTATTATGATGGCCAAACCATTTCTAAAGATAGAGAAAAACATGCTATTGTTTTGAGTACTGAGTACATATATAACTTCTCTAAGGTATTGTCTGATACTAATTTATGTTACTTGAATAACAACCAACTATCACATGATCATGCATACAGGAAAAGGAACTAACCCTGAGTGGAATGAAAACTTTGTCTTCACCGTGTCCGACCAAACTACGGACTTGTTAATCAAGCTTATGGATAGTGATACAGGCACAGCAGATGACTTTGTAGGTGAAGCAACGTAAGTTTTTATTGCAACGAATCCCCTTGTAAATACTTTCTTTTTTGGAAGAAATCAACAATTGGTAATGCTGGTCAGATTCTTCATAAGCTTTGCAGAACATCTTTCATGAAATTACTACTCTTCTGTAGTTCATGGATTGTATTAATGTTCATTAGCAAATTATAGTGATGTGGGTGATTCGAATTTTAAAGAGCCGAGTCGAATTGGTCTCTGCAGGATTCCGTTGGAAGCAGTGTATTCAGAAAGAAGCATTCCACCAACAATCTACAATGTTGTGAAGGGTGAAAAGTACTGTGGGGAAATCAAAGTTGGTCTCACATTCACTCCTGAGGTAGTTTGAAAACCTACCTCTATGCTATATTTCAGTGAATACTAAAATTCCTGAATCCAACTTTTATCTTGAATGCCTTTCCGGATAGGCACACTATGTACATCCCCTCTCTTTTGACTGTCCTTTTAAAAGTTAACACAAATTCAGTTATTTATGACTTTACCATAATTTTATAATTATGTGCAAGGGAAAATTATCAAAATAACAGTATATGTAACTATGTAAGTACTCTTAAGAATGAATCGTTCAATACTATTTTGTAGGACAAACTCTTTTGGGTGCCAAGCTCATGAATTTTGGCACTTTTGCTACATTAAATTATTCTGTTTCATAATTTTCTAGCATTCCAGTCTGTCGATCGCTTTCACATTATGTTGAAAATATGAACGATATACCAGCATGATTGTTATTTCTCTGCTATCCAAATTTCCTGTTCATTGTTAATTACAGAAAGTAAAATTAAAAAAACTCTTTTCCATTTCTTGGTCTATGCATAATCTGCAAATTACCAAGGTTCGTGCCCAGTCCAGCGCAAGGGTTTCTTTTATGAGTATAACATCCAAGGTTCCCATTTTTCAATCATATTAATTGTAACGAGCTACTACTCTTTAGGTACACTCCATTGCGGATAGTAGCCTGATCACCCAATGGTGTCTAGTCAAGAGTTGCCATTGCCCGCAATGCAGTGGTGTCAAGTACTACCAATTACACTTCTGTCCTGAGATTCAGTTGGCAGTAGTGAAGCTACTGACCATTTGCCCAAAATATTTTTTTTTCTAGAATACGCAGGAGAGCTGCGTATCATTGTATTAAGAGGATGAAAATAGTTTGGTACAACAGCACGTGGCCGGTTGGGCACACGTCAGACTCACCCACTAGATATTACACGAAAGTGTGACCTGGGTGGACATAAGAACACATACGTGCTACTACTCGCTAACCAACCAACCTAGGGGGTACGGCTCAGAGAAGGAGCAATCCCTCTCGAGCCTTACTGGCGTTTGCCTTCCGCATGGGGAAAGCATCCAGCACCTTGTCAGCGTAACCACCTGACAAACCGGCCTTGAAGACTCCGTCGAGTTCACCAGCCTCCATGTCGAGGCGGCGCATGAGTAGAACTTCGCCATGACGAGCGACCGGAATCCTGGCGAGTTTGTTGTTGGCATGAGTAGAACTTCGCCATGCGCTTGGGGGCCACGGAAGGTGCCGGCTGCACCGTCGGGCGGGTTGGGGCCGCGAGAAGAGGAGGGTCTGGTCTCTTCTGAATCGCAGCCACGAAGCGGTCGAGGCGCCCATCGGAGGAAGCAGGCGAGGCAGGCACGACACTGTCACTGTTGGTTGGCTCGTCTGGGGCCGTCGGTACGCTCGCCTGAACCGCAGCCGCTGCCGGTGGTGGGGAAGTGTCCAACGACGACCCGGTTGCCCTTGGTGGTGGAACCGAGAAGCAAACCTCTCGCTCAAGCAGCATCGGATCAGCGGCCCCAACCACGGGTGTTTCCCTCTGCCCTAGGAAGCACACCACGGCGGCATCCAACTGCGGCGGTAGAGGTGTGAAGCGACGCGGCGGTGGGGAAGGCGTCGGCCCGGCGGCAGCACCACCCCGGGAAGTCACATCTTCCCTTGGCGTGGATCTCGTCGTGTCGGAGATGCGAGGCGAGACCTCGGAGGATGCGTCACGACGGTGGCAAGTCTCACGCCGCGGAAGTTGAGCGGCCCCGGCAGCAGGGCTGCCGGTCGACAGCTTGCGGGAGCGCCTGCAGTCCTTGGCGATGTGGTGGAGGTTGAAACAACGCAGGCACCGCGTGGGGCGCGTGCAGGTGGCCCGGCGATGGCTGTAGGAGAGACAGTTGAGGCAACGTCCGTCGAGCTGCGCCGGCAGGCTGCGCCGCGGGGCAGGGTCCTGCCGAGGTGCCGCGGAGCGTGGCCATGGTGGCCCCGGAGCCTGACGAGACAGGACCTTGCTCCAACCGTCAGCGTCAGGCAGGGAGAAACGCCGGCGACGAGGCTGGGGTGCGACGGTGTCGGGCACCCGTGGCCCGAGGCGCTGGTGCACGGGGACGCGGCCGCCTGCCGCGCTCAATGCGCACTGGCGCCCACGCCGGGGTGGAGGGGACCTGCGCCTGTCGTCCCGGCCGCGAAGCGGGAGGCCGATGACGATCTCCGGCGGCCGGCGGCCTCTCCTCTTGGACAGCCGTGGCCGGCGGCGGCAGTCGCCCGCCTGGACTGCCGGGCACCCCCCGGCCGACGACGAAGGGAAAGGACAGACCTTGCGCACGCCAGGGGAGGGAACAGGCGGCGGTGGGCGGCGCACGACGTCGACGAAGGATGGCCGCACCGCGTCATCATCGTCGTTCACCTCCGTGTCAGCCCACCGCAGCTCCTTTGAGCGGCCGAAGGAGGCAGGAGCCGGGTGGAAGGGGGCCGCCGTTGGGGAGAGAAGACGAGGCGCAGATGAGGAGCCGGAGGGGATGGCCCGAGCCCCGCGCGGCGAGGGGTAGCCGACCTCAGCGCAGCAACACTAGGCTGGGAGGGGCTGCCCACGGCGCAGAAGCCCGGAGAGGGAGTCCCGCCCATGGCGTCGGCGGCCGAAGATGGGCGAACATGGGCGAACAGGCGTGGTGGAGGGGAAGGACGAGGCGCCGGACGGAGATGGGCGGACGGGCGAGGCGGAGGGGGCATCCTCGTCGTCGAGGAGGTCCTCGTCGTCCGACTCGACGGCGCCCAACATGGCGAGGCAGTGGAGGCGGCGCAACGAAGGACGGCGGCCGGCGGGGCGGAGGTCGATCTCCTCCCACAGGCGGAGATAGGAGGGGAGACGGGGATGAATGGATGCGGCTTGAGGTGAGGATCACGGATTTGAGCTCGGGGGAGGCGGGGGTGGCCGGAGTAGGGAGAGGCGAAGGAGGCGGCGGCGGCGGTCAGGTCCGCCCCGCACGGGCGGGCGGGCGGTCTAGGTCCTCTCCAAGAAATATCAAGTACGCGGCAGCCTTGGATGTGCAACCGTGGAATCACGTGAACATGACTTTTCAGTCTTGTAGCTCTATTCTTGTTCATCTAGTACCGAATAAAAAAATACTCCTTTACTCGTCAGTTGCTCATATGAAACCTTGGTTACCTTGCCTTGATATGCTAGTATTAGGCCGAGAAAAAAACACATCTTTTGAGTAAGCTAACTGTTGTTCTTTATATAGGATACTCGCCAAAGGGGTCTCCCAGATGACTTTGGCGGATGGAAGCAATCTCACTGAGAAGAGCAAGATTTTTTGAGATTCCACCAGAGAACTGCGACAATTCATGTGCTTGAGGCATTCATCCCTCATACACGTTCATGCTAATGCAACATGAAATTCAGTTGATATGGCTTCTTTAATTATTTCAAAAGATGTGTAATTATCGAGTTTAATCTAAAAAATAGCTGCATTTGATGTATTAATTCAGTCTCTCGGTTATGTATTAATTATCGAGTTTTGCTTCTTTACTTCTCTCCCTCTATGCTTTTGAAGTTTTAAGTGGTCCTTCTTTCTGTTCAACGTTTAAGGAGGTGTAAGACAGTAATACTGGAAGCATTTCTCTTGCAGCAGCATCAAATTTTTTTTTATCCTTATAAACAATGGTCTCAGTACCAACTTGACATGTACAGGATGATGTAATCACAAATCCATAGCCTTAGTTTAGTTCTAACTTCCTGCTATGGAACTGATAGATCCTACGTACTTGTCTTGTAAGGGCTTTGTAGCAGCAGAACATCATAAGGTTTCTTGCAAAATGTTCACTGACTTTCTCCTGGGAGTTGTGATCTGCATATAAATGGCTGCGCCTGTGCTGGCAGTTTTTCTACATACTGAATTCAGTAATGCTGTGTATGAACTATGAACTATGAAGCAATTGAACGAATTTTCTGATGCTGCTGTTTACTTTTTTTACACTACTGAGAATTTTTCTTTTGTTTTAGGCTTTTCAAACAGGATGATTTTTTGCATGAATAAGTGCGTTCTTCACTGTAATTTCCAATGAAAATCCACCGTTCTAGAAGGAACAAGTAATATCAGATGTAACAGTGTCACTATCTCAATGACAGTGTGCAGGCCTGAGGCTTCCAAGATCCTATAGGTGCCAACCAATTTTCCCCCCACTAGCGCTGTGGGCACTGAGGTGGGCAATCAAGCAAGAAGCAACAGAACATAAGAGCTGGTCATAGCTGGTGAGATGAGACAACTCACCAGAACTTAAGCCTGACCAGGTTCCCCATGTCCCTTTGCTTCCCTGATCACGACACGCGAGACCACCAGAGGTCCCTCAAAAAGTCAAAATTGACTGCATCCACCACCACTCTACCAGTCTCCCAGTCCACCATATCACAAGAAGTCAAGAAGAGAGGATCGGAGGAGGAGAAGAATGCAGTCTGCATAAACTCTTGAGAGAAACTTTCTACTACTAAGTATTACATGGCAATGTCATTAGTACAAATCTTTCTTAGCTTGTTTCCATCATTTCCCTATTTTTGATAGTAAGTGCTAACTCACCGAACTTTATGCTGTATCCTGCATGCACTCTTTTCCACAATAACACGAGAAAAAACAGAGATGAAAAATAGGGAGAGAAGAAAAGGAAGACCCTCAGCGCTGTAGTACACCACAGTCCACAGAGCACGTACGCGCACGGTTGCAGTACCTGAGAGCAGAACTGCTGAGGCTTTGAGCGAATCTAGTTGTGCAGCGGATTGGGGCCCTGGGGAACCAGCCTCTTCGACTCACCTTGCACCGCCCACGAGCTTGCGTCGCCTCCGACACCGGGCGCCGTCCGCGGCGGGGCGCGCGCTGTCCACAGCACAGCACCGCCGTGTTTCGGCGGCGGCGCCGCCGCCACAGCCGGCTTCAGACATCCGCAGCTGCAGGTGACGGTGGCCAGCTCGATCCCAAGAAACAGCAGCAGCAACAGAAGCATGGCCGGCGATGGAGCGTGCCTCATGGTGCAGGAGCTAGCTAGCAGGACGACGGCGAGGAGCTGATCGGAAGGGTGGTTTTCCTAGCTTCTCTCGGGGGCAGCTCTGCAACTGCAACAAGAGATATCACCAGCTGGCCGCCTGCAGATCGATCAGCTCATGGCTGCTCAGAAGCTTCAGAATTCGGAGGACCCGTGGTCTCGGGTGAAGGCGGCACATGTTTATATTTTCCTTGGTTCGTGTGGGTCATTTATAAGCATTAAATATGATGGTGCCGGTGGTAATGGTTCATTCGATACAAAGCCGTGCATTGGCGTTTAGGGGAGGAAAATGCTCCGCATAGTTGTTGCGCTAAAGCTACACTCAAAACTTTCACCAAAAGTCTTCACTTAGAGAATTATGTCAGTTCATTTTTTCTCTCTGTGCACACAACTCAATGCAAAAATTTTACAACTTTTCAACGAAATTTTCATCAACTAAACAGGAATAGTTGCTTAACTAAATACTACTTGTGTTTTTTACAAGACTTATTTTGTTTGGGAAAATATTTGGTGAAAATCACTATCTCAGCGGAAACGTGAAAACCACTCTAAACAACTCACTTAGAAGTTTCTAAAAAATTGAAACGATGCACGTTTATAATTTATCTCTATATATACTTTGTTGTAAAAATTGAGATGCAAACTCGTTATATAAAAAATCATATGAAAATGACAAAATTCAAGTGCATGTGCATTGGAATACACATGCCCAGAATTTTTGTCTTGTAGTGCACTTGCACTCCAAATTTGTTATTTTTGTATGAATTTTTCTACATTGAGTTTGTATCTCAACTTTTGTAACAAAGTAATTCTATAGATACACAATGGATGTGCATCTTTTCATTTTTTTTTTGAAAACTTCAAAGTATGAATTGTAGAGTGGTTTTCACGTTTTCACTGAGATAGTGATTTCGACCCAATATCTTCCCATTTTGTTTCACTAGCACAAGATTTTGACAACGATTACCTAGTTATAAGAAAGCTATCCTTTAATATCAATTTGGTGTCAAAGGCTTAAGGCTCATCTCATTGAAACGTAAATAAGCGTTATATACGATTTTCTTTTTAATACATGTCTAGTAAGATCAATTTTGTGTTATACATTAATAGAATATAATTCTTGGTCAATGGTTGTCCTAATGAAAGAGAAATAAAGTAGTACTCCCTCCGTTTCAAATTACTTATCACTGCTGACTTTTGATCACAACATTTGACCATTCGTCTTATAAAATAAATTATACATACATTGTTTGTTTTGTTTGTGACTTACTTTATCATAAAAATATTTTAAGTATAACTTGACATTTTGCATATTTGCACAATTTTTTAACTTACTTTATCATCAAAAGTATTATAAGTATAACTTGACGTTTTGCATATTCGTACACATTTTTCTAATAAGACAAATAGTCAAACGTTGTGATCAGAAGTCAACAGTGACAAGTAATTTGGGATGGTGGGAGTAACTTCAAATAAAGGGAGTGCTTCATTTCATCACAAGTATCCATTAAGATATTTATACAATTTTCAAAATAAAATTTTAATTATTAATAATATAGATATATTGTGTTGGATTGAAACATTTATATATGTTTTAGGAACTTTGAATATCATTCTGTTGATCTTGCTATATCAATGTATGTTAAATTTGTAGATATTGACAATTAAAACTATAATATTTATAAGGAAGCAAAATATGAACTTAAGAGCAAATCTAAATGGGCTTAAAATTTTGATAAAAGAAAGTACTAAATGCAATATAGGAACTAGCAACACGTACTCTCTTTGTCCTAAAAAACAAGGCATCCAAGCATTCGAAATGTGTCCTCAAATATAAGTTATAGTACTCACATTTAATTCTCCAAGGAATTGATGGAATAAGGGTGGCTGATTGGTGGATTAGTTTCCTTATTATCTGCAACTGCCATTTAAATAGACAAACAATACAACTCCTCGTGTATAACTCATGTGTACATATGTTTTTGACACTTCTACTAATATGTTCTAAAATCTCTCTAGGATGCTTTGTATTTCAGGGCGGAGAGTTCTTTAAAAGTTATAAGATGCTGCATGAGCCTAGTGTCATGCTTTTATGGCAATGTAAGGAATAATGCTCAAATAATTTTATGACAAGTTAGAACACCATGTATAGAATCTGGAACATTTGTATCCACCCGTATTATATTTAGTAACTGAATCTAAGAGAAGTGAGGTCCATGTCTACTACATCTCCAACACCATTTTTTTTTAGAACACACACACACACACACCCAGGGTCCTCCTCCAGTCCTCCCCCTTCTTTTTTTTGAAAAATGGGAAAACAGACTCAAACAAACCTGCGAAAACAGATAGCAGTACTCTTTCTTGATTAGGCGTATCGATGAAGGCTAGTCCCCCGAACTGTGCGCTCTAATTGCAGGCCCAAATCGACGACGGAGAGTGGAGACGGACTGACGGAGCCTTGTTGCGTTCCAACAGGCGCATGAATCGGTTATGCAGCTGCTGGCCAATTTATGTGGCTGCCGGCCTGTTGATTGCCATTAAAATCCTTGTACCCCGTAGTCGCAATGAGCTGGGCGCGTGTTAAACTGGAAGGGGACGCGCTTCTTGGTGGACGATCAGTGATTACACTACAGAGCTAGCCCACCCACATTTCTGTTGGGCATCACTACTCCATTTGATCTCTGTTGCATGGAGCCATTGCCGCCAGGCCAGAAGTTGAGGAATGTGATTTGTGTCATCAGAAGAAGCACATCCAATTGAAGCGTCGCATGTCTGAACATCTAGAATTCTGGATCAGGAGAATTGGAGAAAAATTTGGGAACAACGGTTCCAAAACAGCTGGCTCTAGTCTGCGCGTGAAACCATGACTACTGGAGTAACAGGCGTCGGTGGTTGTCTGCTCGTGCTTGCAGACAGCAGGATTGCACAGTGCACAGGCACGCGTTAACCTGAGGCACTGCCGCACTGGGGCAGTGAGGGCGGAACCCCGAGGGTGTGTTTAGAAGTCCAGCTTCTCCAAAATTCACTATGCAAAAAGAAGATTTTCCATCACATCAAACATCACATCAAAAATACCGATACACGCATGGAGTACTAAATGTAGATGAAATGAAAAACTAATTACACAATTTGGATGTACTTTGCGAGACGAATCTTTTGAGCCTAATTAGGCCATGGTAGGACAATATTTACCACAAACAAACGAAAAGTGTTACAGTGCTTTTCAGTTCGGAACAGTGATTTTCAGCCCAAAATCTGTGCAAAATCCAGAATTTTGCATCCTAATTCAGGGAACTAAACACACCCTGAGTTGTTTTTGCCTGGATAGATAGCTGCCTGAACTTTGCCTGTGACACGTTTGGTTTGAGTCCTGGATTGCTGCCTGTACCAGGCACTTGCTTCCTCTGTCAAGTCCTTCTATCAGCTACCTGAGATTTAATTACTACTATTTATCGAATCTTGTGCACCAGGCAGCTCTTTTCTCTACCAGGCGACCAAAAATGAGTGCCTGGGCACTACTAGCTGCTGCCTGAGGCTTTAATTAGTGCCATTAATTGATTGGTTGACTCTACTACCTGCCTGACCGGGCAATATGTTACACGTTCACAGGCAACTTACAGGCAGCATCTTCTCCCAGGCAAATCTCTCAGGGTTGCAACCAAACATGCCCTGAGTGCCGCCGCAGCGTTGGGATGGGCCGCGCGGCGCAGTTGGGTTCACTGGACCCCCCCACCCCACACACACACCATTCTGACGGACGGAGCCCATAAGGAAGGTGGGCTCACGTTTCTCACGGCCCAAGAAGTAGTTGGGACCCCCCTCACCTTCTTCGTTCTCCGCTCGCTCCCGTGACGGCGAAGGGGAAAATTTCCCTCGGACGAGACCATCAGGTCCCGCTCCTGCTCCCGCGGTGTGATTTGGGCTCAGCTCCTGCTCTCCCCCATCCCGGCGGCCGGCGCTACCAGAGCTCTGCCCCCACTTCTCTCTCAGCAGCCAGCACCAATTCTCTCTCCCGGCAAGCGAATCGGCGGCTGCAGAGTGCGGGGAGCTCGTTTGTCAATCTGTTCTAGTTGCTACTGATCCTGCAGGCTACTGGTGGGAAGGAATGTTGAGCGGCCACGCCGTGACGCTGAGCGAGAGGAGCGACTCCGGCGCGCGCTTGGTCGAGGATGTCGCGCCGGAGGCCGGCGACGAGGAGGCCGAGTCCACCGCGAGCGTGCTGTACCGGGCCTCGTTCCAGGAGCTGATGCCTGGCTATCTGCAGTACGACACCATCATCTGGGCGGCGATATCCCTGCTGCTTGTCCTCGCGTGGGGGGTCGGTGTGCTCCTGCTTCTCTACCTGCCGTACAAGAGATACGTGCTCAAGAGGGACATCCTGTCACGCCAACTCTATGTTACGGAAAATAACATAGTGTACAAGGTAACCGTAAATAATGGTTGGTTGCGCTGGGGATGTAAAATGTTGGTGCTCAATTGTTGTGAAATGTTCGCAGGCGACTAGACCTTCCTACTTGCCGTTCATGGGGATAGTCAAGAAAGAGATTAAAGTGCCCCTCCATTTGATCGTTGATGTTATAATCGAGCAAGGTAGATGATAGCATATTAACCTGTTTCGATTTTGACTATTTGACATAGTGACATGTTACTTCTTGTTTAGGCAAACCGGTAGTAGTAATACAGTTCTGCATTTTACCATTCTGAAAATACTGTTGACGATTTTCATGATTTGTACAATGTGAGTCTTCTTTATGATGGATATGAAGCTTTGGAAATATCTACCTTTTTTTTTAAAAAAAAATCACATCTACACTGGCTTGGTGGATTCATTTGCGTAAACATATCATTTCTGTAGCCTACTTTGGCCATGTGCTGTTTTTTTGTTTGTTAAAGTTCACTGAAGAAACACATGTTAATGAATATTATTTATCTAATGTTTAAGGAACATCTGTTTTTCTTACAGTTCATATCTCATCGTTGAACTTGAAACAGAAAGTTGTGAGACGACCTTGTTTGTAAGTTTCTGAAAAAAAAATTCAATTGTGCAGGCTGTCTACAATCTGCTTATAGCTTATACACGTTCAGAATAGAAAGCATAGCCCATGGGAAACCTGCTCCCGTGGATGAACTGCAATTTCTTGGTGTCCACAATCCAGATCTTCTGAGAAAGGTATTTTCTGTGCGCCATTGCTAGCAACAGACCTTATAAGATGTCCAGTTAATCTGTTATACAATCTTATATCTGTAGTACTATCTTTATGGTTGAAAATAATGATTCAGTCTGGAATTTTCTGCAGTCACAAAATTAGCAAATGTAGACATGTTCTTAACTGAGTGTTTGGTTCTGTCTGTTTCATTTTTCGTGAAGGTTATTATCAGAGAAGCTTCTAGGAGAACACAGGAAGTCCAAAGTTGGAGAACTAGATTGTACTCTGGGGAAGGCCCTTCCTACGTTCCACCAACTAGTGGATTTCACTCTCCTAGTGCAAAGGTAGTCCTGTGGTCCTGGTCATCTCATTGCTCCTGTTGGGTGTCCTTGATTCTAAGGGTGGATTTAGTGTGTGCAGGTCAAAGCTTCCTCAATCCGTGCTTTCCTCGATCCTAAGGGAAAAATTCCTGACAGTATATTGCTCAACAAGCTCGAAGAAGTTAGTCGATCGGTGAAGGTACAGGGCTTTAATCTGTGTCATGCCATATCATTTAATTCTGATGATAGCTCAAGTGCTCAACATCCTCTGTCGTCCTGTTGTTTATGCAGAATCTTGAGTCTCTCCTCATAGGATCACATACAAGAGAATGATCCGATATGTGATCAGACATATTCTGTATCAACTTCTACGATATACTTCTCAAACATGGAAAGAACAGGAAGCACAAGCGGAGTGTATCCGTGTTTTTTTTTTTTTTGAGATTGAGTGTATCCGTGTTCTATTTAGCCCTGCAAACACCATGGCAGATTATGAAGCAATCAAGCAACTGTGGTGCTGAGAATGAGCTTTGATTTGCTGGTAGTTATGTGTTGTACATAGGTGACAGGTCATGCCGATTCTTTCAAGTTTCACAATACCATGTACAGAATCAATGGTGTTGGATTGCAAAGTAGATCAACATACATGTAAGATCTGTATACTGTCCAAAACGGTATTTGGTATGTTCGTTCAGAATGAAAATGATATTTGGTGTTATTATATCTTGCCTGACCTGGGTATGCTCTGTCAGGCTTTGATTCAGTTGTTGATGTAGAAATAGTAGATTTTTAATCGCAAATTATTGTAGAGTTGTGCAGAGGTGCAACTAATATGACTATTGAACTCAGTGCTGAATCTAGTGGTGATGATTAAATTGCCGTTGTGGACAACGTTGTCCAATAAGAGCTAACGTCTTGTTTCTTTAGATTTTAAATCATTTGAAGGTGCAGAACGGCATGCTTGTTCTAACCTGGTTATACAGCTTGTTACCAGTCAAGTGTATACCAAAATCTTGCTTCGAGTATCATGCAGGCTAAATTCAAATAAATCAGTTAGCGAATGCTGGTTACGACTTTGACAGCTGATACTAAGATACTATACAAGATTGCAAATGTTTGCATGTACAGTACTAGATTGATAGTATGCAGAATTGCACCCATGATGCAAATGTGATTATGTGAAGGACGGTTCACCTTGATCCATACATTTTTAGTGTAATTATACTGTACACAAAGATTCATAAACTGAATCCAGAACAGAATGTGCATTACACTTTATTATGCTAATTAGCTGCAGATAGCCAGAGCCAGAAAGCTTCATAGCTGCAGCCGAATCTCTATGCATTTTTGGCTTCCACATCTGAAATTTCCTTCGGCTTCTCCTCACCATCTTGACAATTGCTTAGATCCTCTTCATCTATGTTCCCTGTTTCATCCTTTGGTTGCCCAGCATCTTCATGGCTGGTTGCTGTGTTCTTCAAATCTATTGCATCTGCTGGTTTATTTGGCTTCTCTGTTGCATCTTCAGGTTTACATCTATTCTTGTCATCTACTATCTGAGGTGTTTCCTTTGGTTCAACTGCTTCTTCAGTGCTACTGTTTTTTACATCCGCATCCGGTGTTTCTTTTGGCTCAATTGCTTCTTCAGTACTACTGTTCTTTACAGCCACATTTGGTGTTTCATCTGGCTTCTCTACCGCATCTACTTGGCTGCTTGTGTTCATTGCATCTGAATCCAGCAATTCTTTTTCCTTCTCTATATCTTCATGGCTTCTTGTGTTCACATTAACATCTGGCGTTTCTGTTGTCTCCTCAACTACGCTCCTTTGGTTTGATGCTCCAGTTTCCTTTGGTTCTGGCACATGGTCACTTTCAAGAATGCTTGCATCGATGTCTCTTTCAGCTGTCACAGTACTCGTACTATCTTCCTCTGCAACCAGAATGGTCTTCTTGATTGTTCCAACTGTAACATACTTGCTCTTGAATTTGTACTCCCATTCTTGCAAGGCCTCGGCCTCAAAAGGGCCTAACCCTGAGATGTCACTGGTTAAATCACTTGTTTCAAATGACATCTTTGCCAAAGCCCTACTTGCATCTCTGCCAGCGAACAATGCATATGGGCCACCAGGTCCGTAAAACATCCTGCAAAAGGGAGATGGAAGTGGAAATGAAGGAACATATTGCATTGCAACCATGGATATGTTACACTCAGGTCACTATCACTTCCTGTAAGATCAGTTGCGGAAAAAGTACTCAAATGATGTCAATAATGCCAAAACTGAGTAATTTGATTCTATATGGTTGGCCATCCAACCATTCTCTTGCTATCAGATAAGCTGTTCCTTTCTGATGAATCTTCTAAGTGAGAAGATAATTCCTGATTTTTCTATGGAAGGTCATTTTGATTAGACCAGGATGACAGGAAATCTCTAGGCTCAGATAGCTTTAGTGCCATACTGTCATCCTATAGTGGTGAGCTCATAAAAGATGGAAACACCTTGTTGAATTTAGGTGACCTCTCAAACACTATGTTCACATGAGAGGTGAATTGATTTGGGACTGATCAGCATCTAGAAAGCATCTTTTTTTTTTTTGAAGTAAAAGAAAGTGTCTTCCTAACTGAAATAGTTTACTAGTTCGGTATTTGTATATTGTCAAATTCAGCCAACTGCTTACAAAGCAATCCCCTTCACATTAGCTTGGTTAAAATGCTAAGAAAATAGATATCCTCATTTTAAGAAGAGGGAGATAAAAGTGAATAAAATGGTGGTGCTTAAGCGTCCTCACAGAAGTTAATTTCCCCATCAAGGCAATTCCTTCGATTTCACAGGGAAGGCAGGAAAGGTTAGCAAACTGTAAACTTTTTGTATGGCAAAAAAAATTGAAATCCATTCCGTTGCTTCTGCAGACATGAAGATCACTGACTGACTGAAAAGACTTGATTTTCTGCACCAATCGTCACCCTTTTGCTAATTTGCCTTTTCAGACATGAATGGAGATTATAAACTGAAGATTCCTATAATAAGTTACTGAAGGTACATCTTACAACTAATAGTATTCTAAAAAACAAGTAGTGCATGTTTTTTGTGCTCCTTCGATGAGAATTTTGTGAAAGTGCTGGTGTCTCTGTCTCCGGTGCAAAGTTCTCCATAAGAAAACAGAACTGAAACCTTGCAAGGCGGGCAACAGCTAAGAAAGCACGTACCTGCTCTGCGTGACGTCGTAGATTTGTCCCTTGATGGCCATGAGCAGCGGTTTCTTGGGGTCGGACCCATCGTATTCCCTCAGCTCCTCCTCCGTCACCTCCCCGATCTGCACCGGCGGCGGCAGCGGCCTCAACGCCCTTTCCTCCCCCTCGTCCTCTCGCCTCCTCGCTGGCAACCGCTCCTCCCTCGCCGCTAGGAGGCTTGAAATCGCGACGTACAGCGCGGCGGCCACCGCCACGACCGTGAAGAACGCCTCAGGGGCCATCCCCGTGTACGCCACGATGGCCGCCGCCGCCGACTCCCACCACTCCGCCATGGCCATCGACGGCCGGCCCGGCACCGGCGCAAGGAAGAGAGGGAGAAAGTTGGTGTGGGCGGCCGGCACCGCGACAGAGTATGGTGGAGGGAGCAACCGCGAAAAACAAGCGAAATGGGACGCGCGAACCTTGTGCCTTTTTTCAGAGAAGAGGGGTCCGAGTCGACCGGAGAAAATGGCGTGGTGGATGGGACTTGGCTGGAGTGGACGGTGCGGTGCAGTCGGTGACCAGTAGGCGGGAGCCGGCGGGTCAGCATCGGAGAGGGACTTGCAACCCCGCGGTGTGCCGGTGTTCTTCGTCTTTTCACCGTCCTCTGTTCTTGCTGAAGTAAGAAACGGAGAAAAGAAGAAGCTGAAGATAGGTTTGCAGTCAAGTCATCATACTTTCTAGAGAAAAAAGTTGTCAAGCCACATCGTGTGGTTTCACTTGCACGAATAATCAGCGTGTTAGGGTGAAGTTACTCTTTTCTCTCTCTTTTTTCTTCTTTTCAAAACGGTGGGCTGGGAAAATCACAGTATTGGGCTTTGGGAGCGGCTCGTTCGACTGGACTGGACTAACTAATTGGAGAAATTAAACTGGACTGTTTGGGCCGTATTTTATTTCTTGTGAGGACCAGCTCACTGTAGATACGGCCCATATTACTTACCACATTCTGAATGTTTGAATCTTCTTCGGCGCGAATGGAGTTTGAAGGGCAAGTTTCAGACTAGGTTCTAGATTGAAACTTCAATACGTATACTTCTGTGTGACTACAATGATCGAACAAGTGTATCTAGATGTTCTGCATTGCATCCAACGAATCCATTTAGTACCTCGATGTGAAAGGATCCCTTTTTAAGAGTCAGGGTGTAACGGGTGGACACATCTAGGAGAAAATAAATCTTTCATCCTTGCTCAATGGGTGGAGACCCCGAGAGAAATCATCAATTATAATATGAGAGGTACAAAGTGGATAATATGAGGTATCACTTTTTAGTTCTTGAATATTAAAACCTTAGGTTACAATCTAGTATAACTCACGCATTTTGTCCAAACACAGACACTTCTGGTCTTCTTTTCTTTTCCCAACTGGCTACCAACCTTTTGTCCTGCATTGCCAAGAAGAATGCCTGGAAGTGTCTACATCGCCACATATAACAATAACGACCCTGTACCTGCCGTCCTGCGCCCTACTTGTCTTCATGTGTTTGCGTTCCTGTCAGCTTGCGCGAGGGAACTTCGACGATATACGGCGTGCTCGATCATATGAACGCTGCAGGGTCCAAAGCCGACTAGTCATGCATTTTTGTTGCACGGAACCAGCAACGCAGATCATATCAGACCGTATGAGATTCCAAAATACAGTAGTGGTTGCCGTCTTTGCCGGTGTCCAGTGCCGGTGTGTTATTTTGTCCCCATCAAACAAGCCTCAAATCTCGAAGGTTTTTAAGACCTAGCAAAACCTGAAAAATGCATAGCATTTTGTAAATTTCCATAAGCTCAAGCAAAATGGTGAACTACACGCATATCCCTGCATTGTTACCATATTTAAAATCTTTCTTTAATCCAATGACACACAACACTCCTACGTGTTCGAGGAGGGAAAATAGATTCAAAGTCTGAATGCATCACTTCCCAAACTTTGCTACACACTACTTAAAGTAAAAGATGAAGAATGGATTCAGGTTCCCCTCCAATTCAAATTATCTCGTGTCAGCACTCAGCAACCTATTGCTGATTACTTGCATAACCAAAGAAAAATTGTTTTAACTGCGGCACCAATAACCTCCAAATGGCAGGAATTTATAAACTCAAACCAAGCCCCCAAACTAATCACGGCATACAAAAATTGCACCAGAATGAATTAAAATGCAAAACAATTGTATCACAGTCATCGGTTGAAAAATCGCCTCAGCAATAATAAATTCCTCATAATGTTGACTAATAACTGAAGCAAGATATCTTGATTAAAAAGAGTTTACAGCTTCTGGCATGCTTCAATTACCTGATGCATTGACAAGGGCTGCCATAATGGACGTGGTTCTTCTTCTGATAACAGTAGTATTCTGTACATGGGTTGTAATGGGTGCTTGCTACAATATACTGATTGTCACTTTCCTCGGTTGGCTGTAAAGATTAAATTGATATTATTTCGTGACAACAAAGAAATGGATATCGTCAACAAGACATAAAGGTCAAAGCACATACCTGAAGGACACAAGGAACAGACCAGGACACGTTTTGTCCATCTACAGAAAAGATAGCATGAAAACGAAAACATTAAACACATGTGCACTCGATATAGAAATAAAGAACATTATAAAATACCATCAACAACTTTTAACTCATTATATAAGCAGATTTGTACATCTGATAAATATATCCAATACTCCATTGTGAGAGGGAATACACTAAAAAATCTAAATGTTACTCTAAACTGATCCAAAGCTCACAACATGTGTGCATGCCTAGGTACGACTATCTCATGAACATACCGGTTGAAAATAAATAAACATGTATGCTTCAATAATCAACATGCAAGAACATCACATTGAAATTCGTGGAAAAGAAAGATATTCCTTAGCTACCTGAATCTGAATTTAGAAACTTGGGCATGGAACAGGGGGTGTAAGTTTGTTTTGAAAACCGAGTTCCTTGGGTGATGACTGATGAAACATCCTCAAGTGTATTCGTCTTGATATCAAACATCAGAACACAGAAATCTTTGTCCATATGATCGACCTTGCAGATCATGTAAAGTGAATTGCTACCATCCATAGTTCCATACCAAGAGTGGGGACAGACGTGAACAAGTTCTTCAGTGTAGTTGCGCTGCCCCCAAACTCATGCAAAAGAGCAGTGTTCACAGTGATGTCATCAGCATCAACCAGACATTCTTTGTGCCAACCGGTGGATGAGAGGGTCCTGCTCCATACGATATACATCCAACCTAGGTACTCGTAGAACTCCTCCTCCTCCTCGTCCTCCGAGTCTTCCTCTTCTGAATCTAAATCATAGAGCACATCAGCGGACGATACATCCACTGGTAACATGTCACGAGCTACTTTGTTTTCATGGGCTACTAGTCGCCACCGGGCTTCCAGCTCAACACATCGCAAACCATCTGTGCAAACAGCAACATCACGAAACGACCTTGCAGAGCTGTCATGAGACTGGTTGATCGGGAGCAACTTCGGCGACACGATGAACCGGTATACGGGCTTCTCACTAAGAACGTCACAGACCAGAATCCCCTTCGAAAGATCGACGAATGCAAGCTCCGAACCTCCCATTGTCATCACCTTGTCTACATTACTAAGTCGGCGAGTTCCAAGATCCAGCACGTTTTTGGTCCATGAGCCGTGCTGGGACCTGAACACATGGAGCTCGTACTGCCCGGCAATCAACGTGGCACCAAGTGCGGCCAGAACAAAGCTGTCTCCATTACCATCGCCGCCGCTACGAAGGAAGCCGACGGCGGCCAAGAACTGAACTCTCTCAAGATAACTACTGATGTATCGGAGATATTTGAGCGAGGGCCGACGCCGCCCGCGCCCAGCACAGTAGAAGAAGTACTCGGTCTTGGAGCCGCAGCCGAAAGTGATGCTGATTAGGGCGAGGTCATCCACCGAGTGGAGGACGGACGGCTTCCCGAGGTAGTCGAACTTCTTCGTCAGGCCGGGGCAGTAGACGCGGAAGTGGGAGAGGCACGGCGGGTCGGCGGCGAAGAAGGAGACCTTGACACGGCGCCCTGAGGTCGTCCGGGTCTCGGCTGTGGTCGTCTCGTTCGTGCAAGCCTCTTCGTCGATCTGCACCTCCTCGTCGAGCAAGACCCAGGCGGGGAATCTGGAGTTGGGGTAGACAGGGTCGATGCCCTGTTGGGTGGCGGGGATGCTGCTGCTGGGAGCGACAGGATCCGTGCCCTGTTGGACGGCGGAGGACGACGCCATGGATGCTCGATCGAAATCTCTCGATGTCAGCGGAAAAAAGAACGAGAGAAGAGGGGTTGGATTTACGGTGATATTCTTCTTCTTTTCTTTTTGAGAGATTATTAACGTTATATTATGTGGATTGTGGCCTGTGCGAGGTAGTATTTGTTTGGGTTTCGGTATGGTTCAAGACAGCGACACGAGACCGAGACGGAGACGGAGACGCCTGCATACTCCGGCTCCGGCTCCTCTGCCTGCCGCGTCGTGCTGCCTCCCTCCGCCACCCGCCCCCTCCGTCTGCCGGCGCCTTCTTCCATCGCATGGTGGCACCGTGGCACGCCGCCACGGCCGCTGCCCTCCGCCCGCGGCCACATCGAGCACCGATCTCGCCCGCGTGGCCGTGACCCGCAGTCGAGTTCCCGCCATTTTTTATTTTAACCTTTTTTCAATCTAAAGTTTTAAAAATAACCTCTCCTAAACTATATTTCCAACAACTTTTCCTTTGATCACGCAAAACTTCGTGGCGCGACTAATACTTGAGTCACGTCATACGATGTGCCGTGCCTAATGTACACGGTGGTATTAGAAAAAGTCGCATGTGACGTGGCGGAGAGAGTCACATACAGGCCGAGTTCCGCCTCCCATTCTCTTTTAACCGTGTTTCGTTCTTCATTTTAATTAGCAAACGAACTTATAAATTTGTGAAATTCGAGATATATGATCTATAGAGTACATACGTTCCATTTTAACTATTTGCAGTCCAAATAATGCTGTATAAGATGAGAAATCTAATTTCGAAATAACCTAAGTATTACTGGATAAACACATCAAATTGGTTAATTATGAAAACAGTGCCAACTAGTCAACTTTAGACCTACTTTTTGAGAAATTTTACAGTGAGATCTAAGATATTTTTGGATTAAAATTGAATTTGGATGTTTGTAGAGAATTTTGGATAGGTTGATGATGAAAAAAACAAAGAATTTATAGTACAAAGGAGGCTTAAAGTTGGAAAGTTGTGCAGAAAACAACACATCCTTCCAACTTTAAGTCTCCCTTATATCATAAATTTTTTGTTTTGTTTCATCATCAACCTATCCAAAATTCTTTATGAACATCCAAATTCAATTGTAATTCAAAAATATCTAAGCTCTTAGTGTAAAATTTCTCAAAAAGTATGTCTAAAGTTGACTAGCTGGCTTTGTTTTCAGACTTAGCAAATTTGATGTGTTGATCCAATAATACTTAGGCTATTTCAAAATTAGATTTCTCATTTTATACACCACAGTTTGGAGTGCAAATAGTTAAAATGGAACGTATGCACTCATAGACATACATCTCGAGTTTCACAAATTTACGAGTCCATTTACTAATTAAAATGAAGAACGAAACACGGCTAAATGAGAGTGGGAGACAGAACTCAGTCTGTATGTGACACCAGTCATGCCATGCTCCGTGGTGTGACTCGTTCACGAGTTGTGCCAAGCAGCCTGGTGAGAGACATGAGTACCCCTGAGTCCCTACCGACTAGGGTCTCAGAGGTCCCTGACATGTGGGCCCGTCCTGTCAGGCGACCCGCCGACATGCGTATGGGCTCAGAAGACCTTATCTGTTTCCCTGAAGCTTCACCCGAGAGACCTTATCCGCAAGACCTCCTGGAGACTTGACGTGCAAGACAAGACATTAGAGGCAGCGTGGCAGCGCCCACCAGTCCGGATATCACGGGATACTCCTTGTAATCAGTAGAGATAAGTTCCCATATTGTAACCGATCAGGACTCTGGTCCCACCGACCTCAGAAACCCTCACCTTTCCGAGGAACTCTTTTGCCATCTCGCCATCGAGCAATACAACACCACCAACTGGACGTAGGATTTTACTCCCCGGAGGCCTGAACCGGTATAAACCCTCGTGTCTCGCCTGATTCTGAGTGCATCCCCACACTTCCATCCGTGCTCTTAGTTCCCAGATCGCTCTCCACCTGCAAACCACTAGGGACCCCCCCTAGCGGATTTGTCCAGGTCTCATCCCGTGACACCTGGCGTGACTCCCTCCGCCACGTCATATGCGACCTTTTCTAATACCATCGTGCACATTAGTTGCGCCACATCGTATGACGTGACTCAAGTATTAGTCGTGCCACGGAGTTTGACGCGACCAAAAAGGCTAGTTCTTGAAAATATAGTTTGGGAGGGGTTATTTTTAAAATTTTAGATTAAAAGGGTTAAAATAAAAAATTCTTTCCCATCCGTAACATAGATGCAGCGCGTCCACTGGTGCCACAACACGCGAGGCCATGGCGCGCGTGTCCACGGGTGCCACAACACGCGGGGCCATGGTGCGCTGCTGGGTGTCTGGGTCACCACACGCGTCCCCTCCCTGTCGTGTACATTGCCCCCTCGTCTCCCTGGTGCGCCACGGCAGGGACGGCCATGACCACATCGATAGCCCCGCTTATCGACCGTGGAGAGCCCTCATTATGGATGACCGTCTAGACCATCTAGCCCGGCACAACACGATCTCGAGATGGCATGACGATCGTTGTGCTCATGACGTGCCCGCACTACGTGTCGAGCTCGAGGCACGAGAATGAGCACGAAGCCCTTTTTCGTGTCGTGCCGGCAAGATGGCACGGTAGCGGCTCAGTGTGCCGTTGTGCTTGTGTCAGCCCGCTGCCGCACGAGAGGCCAGAGGGGAGGAAGAAGAGGTCGTGGAGCTCGCCCCCTCTGTCGCGCCTGTTGCTCCCCCATCGGGTGGATCCATAGAGGTCGGAGCTCCCTCACTGCTGGCCGCACCACTGCGCCCAGAGCTCCCCCACTGCGGTTGCGGGTGCCTCCTGCGAGGCAACATGTGAGAGATAAGAGGGGCAGAGGAGAAGGAGGAGGCGGCGGCGGGGTAGGACGCCTGGGCTGCTAGGGTTTGGGGAGGAGAAAGTGTGAGGCCCCAACTTTTATATGGCATCAGGCCGGCTGGGCTAACTGGGTCATGGGCCGCGTGCCAGCCCACGTGCTGCATCGGGCTAGCTCTGTTTCGTGCCTAGACCGGGCTGACACAGTAGGTTGAAAATGGCGCCCATCACTAGCCCGACACCATCATGCTGGGCCCGTGCTCGTGTCAGACAAAAACTCATGCTTTGGGTTGGCCCATGAGCCTCGGACCAAATGGCCAACTATAGCCTTCATGGCATGAGGACTTAGGGAAAGGGGGTAGGGTTGATGCGGGCGCAACGTGCGAGAGCAGAAGCCGTCGCCTTGCGGGTAGCTGTGCTTCTCTTCAACTGCCTTGTAGGACACGGTGACAACCAATGGCCAAGGAGCTTGTCACATTTTAATTGATTAGCAATTATGCCTGTGTGTTGCACGAGAGTAGACACTGCTCGCCTCGCCATCGTAAGCTATAGCTACGTCGTCACCTAGTCGCTTTCAGAGCTCGACCTCAGAGTTTTCCCACCGTGTTAGTGCCACCCTAACCTCTCACATCGCCGTTCGCGTCTTCCGTCATTTGTACGACCTCGCCTTCCCTAATCACACATATACGCCATGGCGACCTCATACGCACCTTTTTCCTAGCATCTTCATCATCCAATCATCCACCTCGGTCGTGACATCATCCTCGCCTATGTAACCTTACCATCGCACCCTGCGCCACCATGATCGTACCACCACCCTACCACCCACACACCTTCTCGACCTCCTCGTCGTCCCCGTCATGCCCGCGCCATCCTAATCTCGTCTGTGCTTTCCTAGCCGCATCGTCATTACAATCACGCATGCACCACTCCGCGACCATGGTCGCCGCCTCCCCACCTCACTGTCATCTACCCTGACCATGTTGTCATCCCGGCCTCCCCAGCCTCATCGTCATGCTCCGATAACATGTGGATTTTATTATAAAAAGATGAGAAGATTTTTGCAAAACAAAAATATATAATCACCGTTGAAAGAAACAATGAATATTAACATCAGCTGTCAGCGACTTGTGTGGGATCAAAGAAGGTTGGAACTGATATATCATTTATGACAGTGTCATTCTTCTACTCTTTTTTTTCCCTCCTATCTCTTTCTTCAACCTCATCTCATCTTCTCTCGTGAAGCCCATAGAACAAGCCATGGAGCTCGGCGGCGGCAGCTCTCGCCGTCCGCCTTTCCTGCCCGCGAGATCGTCGCCGCCTCCCCGAGCCGCTCGCTGTCCACCAGCGCTCCACGCGCCTAGCTCAGAGCTCGTGCTCCGTCAGCCATGGAGGGCTTACCCGTTGCCGGCTCTTACACTCGTCCTCGCCATCCCCTCCTAGTCTCGGTTTCCAAGGCCACGGCCGCCCTGTGAAGGAGCTCTTCCCGATTTTTTTTATTTTTTTTAATTTTTTGAAAATAAATGTCGGATTTGAAAATTTTCAAAACTACACATCCACAGCCATTTGAAACGGTGGTTGCAACTAACCGCCGTTTTAAACGGCGGTTCGTGGGCGAAACCGCCGCTCCAAACGACAGTTGACCCGGCCAACGGTCGGCTGGGGCACTACCTACCGCCGTTTGAAGAGGCGGGCGGACCTCCTACCGCCACGTGGAACGGCGGTTGCTCCAACCGCCATTTGGAACGGCGGTAGGAGGTCCGCCCGCCTATAAGTTGGCGGGTGCCCCCCTCCCCCCGCGCCCCCGCCAGCGCCCGCCCCCCGCGCCCTGGTACTTTTTTTTTATTTTTATAAGTATTAGAAATAGTTTAGAAAATAGTAGAAATTTTAGAAATAGTTTAGAAATTTTAGAAATAGTATAGAAAATAGTTTAGAAATTCTAGAAATAGTTTAGAAATGGTAGAATTAGTTTAGAAATTTCAGAAATAGTTTAGAAATTTTAGAAATAGTTTAGAAGTTTTAGAAATAGTTTAGAAATTCTAGAAATGCCTTAGAAATTCTCTAGACAATAGTTTAAAATTCTAGAAATAGTTTAGAAAATCTAGAAATAGTTTAGAAATTCTAAAAATACCTTAGAAATTCTAGAAAATAGTTTAAAATTCTAGAAATAGTTTAAAAGTTGTAGAAATAGTTTAGAAAATCTAGAAATAGTTTAGGAATTCTAAAAATGCCTTAGGAATTCTAGAAAATAGTTTAAAATTCTAGAAATGCCTTAGAAATTCTAGAAATAGTTTAGAAATTCTTGATTTTCTCGAGATAGTTTAGAAATTGTAGAAATAGTTTAGAAAATCTAGAAAATAGTTAAAAATTCTAGAAATGCCTTAGAAATTTAGAAAATAGTTTAAAATTCTAGAAATAGTTTAGAAATTTTAGAAATGCCTTAAAACGGTTTATAATTCTAGTTTTTTTTTGCAGGTATGGCAGAAGAACAGGCTGCTCCGCAGCAGCCTCCTGCTCCACCGGTGCTTGTTGTGCAGTACGTGCTTCCGAGCCTCTTTGACGAGAGGATTGACAAGGAGCACCAATCGTACTACTCCGCAATTTGCGGTACGACCCTAGGCACTGTACGTGCGCGCACTCCGACGCACTACATGCCGCTAGACGATCGTTGAGTTCCTAAGTGCGTAATACAATACCTTATTAATGATAATGTATCATTGCATTTTTCATTACACTAACAGCTATTACATTCTTTTGAGCAGGCTACGCGCAGCAGGACTTCTTCCGCTGGTGCGGTTGGTGGAGGGGGACCACATGCCGGCCGCGCTTCGTCCACATGACCGACACACGCGGTTCGGGTTCGACTACGGCCTCATCTGCGCACTACTCGACCGGTGGCGCCCAGAGACACACTCATTCCACTTCCCTTGGGGGAGATGGCGCTGTCTCTGCAGGACGTGGCTATGTTGCTTGGGCTACCGTGTGGAGGCAAGGCGATGGGGCCGCGGGACATCCCCGACATGTGGTGTCAGGATCTGCTGGACAGGTTTGCACCAGTGGTCCGTAACGCTCACGCTGTCGAGCCAGTCGTGCCCTTCCAGCACCCTCACGGACCGACCCCTTCTTGTTTGCGGTAGTACAACGTACGTATTCTGACTTCTTAACAATTTCTCATTTTATGTTATAAAATGTAATAAATTATCACAAGCTTTTTAACAATTTTTCATTTTGTGCAGGCCGACTACATGAGAGCCGACGCCGATGACTACACAGTCGCTAGGCACTTGGAGGCGTACCTGTTGTGGCTGTTCGGCTAGGTGATGTTCTGCGGATCGCAGGGAGACGCGGTGTCGAGGTTCCTGATCCCCTATGCTCGGGCGATCGCCGACGCGGATTTGGAGGCCGTCCCCAGGTCAGCTGGGGCGCTGCTATTTTGGCGTCGACCTACAGAGGTTTGTGCGCAGGCGTGTCGAAAGGCCTGAGCAGTGCTTCGGTTTTTCTCGGTCGTTCCCTGCTACTGCAACTCTGGTCGTATGAGCGCCTGGCGGTGGGTAGGCCCTTGGTCGATCGGAGTCCGAACCATGCGCTGCCGCCTGGACACGACCCAGCCGATAGGCCGCCACCGCAGGAGCACCAGCCGCCACCGCAACAGCACCAGCCGCCGCCGCCGCAGGAGCAGCCGCTGACGCAGCAGTTCGGATCTTAGCTGACGCAAGAGGACCAGTAGGCTGGGTTCGAGGAGGCGGCGGTGGCTGGATCAGGGGTGATGCAGTCCCCCAGACTTTGGTACCGTCGGGATCTGGAGCAGCACCCGAGTTATTAGCGACACCGGCCCCCGATCCGGACGCCGCACGACACCGCCAGGAACCACCGGACCCCCTCACGTACCCCAGCAACCACACTAGGGCAACACAGGTAGCCAGGAGGGCGGCTAGGGGGCCGCCGCAGCCACGTGCGAAGCGCGGTCATATGTAGTTCTGTCGTAACAATCTCTTAGTTGTGTAAACTATTTTTGTTTTATCGATATTTGTGTTACCTTGCGTTCGTATTAGTATTATATTCGTATTATATTAAGTGCCTCTCACCCTCGTGGAGCTTGAGCCCTTGGTATTTTTCCACTTCGTCCTCGTAGAATCGGAGCTCTTCTGTGGCGAAAACGTTAGGGACCAATGCCGCAGGAGAGAGTAAGAGACGCAAAGATGCTTTGTGCAAAAAAAAAGAAAAAAAAGCTCCAACCGCCATTCCAAGCGGCGGTTGGCACTACCGCCGTTTCAAACGGCGGTTAGTGGTCCTCAACCGCTGTATGAAACGGCGGTTGGGCCTCTAAGGCCAACCGCCAGCCGAGCAGCCCAACCGCCCAGCCAAGGACCCAACTGCCGTTTGGAGCGGCGGTTTGCTTGAACCGCCGTTTAAAACGGTGGTTAGCTGCAACCGCCGTTTCAAACGGCGGTGGATGTGTAGTTTTGAAAATTTTCAAATCCGGCATTTATTTTTGAAAAATGAAAAAAAAATCTTAAAACAATTTCCGCTCTTCCCCGTCGTTTTTGGGTCACAGCTGCCCGTCAGACGGGCTTCATCCCGTCGTCCTGGGCCACAGCTGCCCGCTGGTCTGGGCCACAGCCTCATGTCGGGGAGCTCCACCCCGCCAACCCTAGGCCACGGTTACACTATTGTTGAGAGAGCTCCTCCCCGCCGACTTGGGCCACGACCGTGCCCCCTGGCTCGCCTCCCCTCGGACAGCCGACGACATCCTCGCCTCGTGCTATGGAATGGCGGCGGCGACGGGCTACAGAATGGCGGCGGCTTTGTGCCCTTCCCCGCGGGCTCGCCAGTCCGGATGCCACGAGACAGATGAAGATCTTTGTTTTGAATCTTTGTTCTGACTCGCGAGGACCGTGTGTTGATTTCAATCAAGTTCGGGGTCCTTTTTTTTAAAAAACATCACGGTGAATTGACGGAAACAGCCGCCTCCCTGTTTAGTTCCCCAAAAATTCCTAAAATTTTCGCATTGTAGACCGTGCCACCTCTCACAGAACACGTTTCCCAATGCAAATTTCACCACTTTCATCAAAAGTTTCACCAACTAAACGTAGAAAAATAGATTTGTCCAAACACAAACATTAATTTCACCAACTATATTTGTACGATTAATTTGTTGTCAAAAAAATATTGTGCAACGCGCAGAAAAATTGCACAAACATTAATTCCACAAGAAGCAGAAATATTATGATAAAAAATAATTTAGAATGGACGGAGTATAACTCACGCGTTTTGTCCAAACACAGGCACTTCTGGTCTTCTTTTCTTTTCCCAACTGGCTACCAACGTTTTGTCCTGCATCGAAGAATGCCAAGCTGTGTCTACATCGCGGCAGATAACAATGACCCTGTACCTGCCGTCCTGCCCTGCTTGTCTTCGCGTGCTTACCGTTCCTGTCAGCTTGCGCGAGGGAACTTCGACGATATACGGCGTGCAGCGTGCTCATTTTTGTTGCACGGAACCAGCAACGCTGATCATATCAGACCATATGGAGATTCCAAAATACAGTAGTGGTCGCCGTCTTGCCGGTGTCCAGTGACAGTGTGTCATTTTGTCTCCATCAAACAAGCCTCAAATTTCAAAAGTTTTTAAGACCCTAGCAAATGGCCTGCACTTTCGTAACACGATCAGAGTTCGTACGTCTTGCCGTCGCTACTCGCTAGCCGTTGCACATTCTTTCCCTATTTGCAGTCAATTTTCAAGCCTCCTTGCGTGTTTCCAGAGACGTTAAAAGTTTTGAACTCCCATAACTGGAAGATTCGCAAGATCAACATCGGAATTGACTGAAATTTACAAGTTTTGAACTACAGGCATAGAGAGCTCTTTCCCATGAGGGAAACAACAAAGAATTACAGAGGTCATGGTCATTAAAAGTTGGGAAAAGTCTATTTTTCAACCTCCAACTATTGCACAAGTCTGATTTTCAACCTGCAACTATAAAACCGGACAAAGAGGGTCATTGAACTGTCAAAACCGGACAATTTTGGCCCTTTGGGTGGTTTTGAAGAGTGGTTTTGCATTTATAAAAATTTTAAAAGTCTAGATTTAATGCATAAATTCATAACTATTTCATTTCAAATCAGAAAAATATCAAATCAGTGCCAAATTTTTTCTAAAAATGTAACCTATCTATTGCTATTCTATTTGGCATTATTTGAAACTTAGTTGTCTGTGTTCCTTGTATTTTATTACAAGCAATAAAATACTAGAATAGCAACAAATATTATGTAAATAACACTAAATAGAGTACCAACAAATGGCCTACATTTTCAGAAAACTGTTGGTATCAGCTTCATTTTTTTTAAAGATTTGAAACGAATTAGTTATGGATTTTGACCAAATCAAAAAGAGCTGAAATTTCTAGAAAATGCAAAACCACCGTCAAAACCACCCTAAGGGCCAAATTTGCCCGGTTTTAACAGTTCGACGGCCTTTTTTGTCCGGTTTCGTAGTTGAAGGTTGAAAATCAGACTTCTGTTATAGTTGGAGGTTGAAAATTAGACTTTTCCCTTAAAAGTTTAAACTTCACCGTGTGAAATGAAGATTCGTTAGCAGTTTGCATTCCTCATCATCTCGCTGCAGGTATGTCAGAGATGTTACCAGGTACGGTCGATGACGAAGAGAAAGAGTTCAGCACCTGGTTTCGCATCAGAGACTGCAAGTTGAATCCTAGGTGAGCTTCTGACAGCTCCGGTAGCGGCGCGCTGCCATCCAGGAACTGCACGATCTGCCGGATGCCAGGGCGAGCCCCGGGCAACGGGTGCGAGCACAGCAGGCTTAGCTTCATCACCATGCTCGCTTCCTGCACGGCGAAGTCACCCCGGAGGCGCGGGTCGACGGCGTCGGTGACCGTCCCCCGGCGCCACCGCTCGGCCACCCAATCCACGAGCAGGTGGTGGTCGCCGTGCTCGTCCTGCACGACCGGCCGCCGACCGCAGGCGACCTCGAGCATGAACACGCCGAAGGCGAACACGTCGGAGGCCTTGGATGCCCGGCCGGTGTGCCCGAGCTCCGGTGCGAGGTACCCCATCGTCCCAACCACGTGCGTGGTGTGTGGGTCAGTGCCGTGGTCGTACAGTCTCGCCAGGCCGAAGTCGCCCAACCTCCCGTTCATCCCGGCGTCGAGGAGCACGTTGCTCGCCTTGATGTCCCGGTGCAAGACCACTTGCTCCCAATCTTCGTGGAGGTACAGTACGGCGCACGCGACGCCTTTGATGATTCTGAACCTTTGACCCCAGTTGAGAACAAGATCGTTTTGATGGTGCAGGAACTTGTCGAGACTGCCATTCGGCATGTAATCGTAGACCAGCAAGAGCTCGCCCTGTCGCCGGCAGTAGCCAAGTAGCTGGACGAGGTTCCGGTGCCGGAGCTGGCCGATGGTCACCACCTCGGCGACGAACTCCTTCATCCCCTGCCTCGACTCATGGGACACCTTCTTCACGGCGACCTCCACCCCGGACACGGGGAGCACTCCCCTGTACACCCTCCCGAACCCGCCGATGCCGAGCAGGCGCTCGTCGCGGAAACCTTTGGTGGCGTGGTGCAAATCCTTGTACGAGAATCGGTGCGGGCCGAACGTGGCCTCCCAGTCCTCTTTGAGCTCTGCGTACTTGTGCCACCGCCGGCGGATCATGAGGGTGATGATGGCCAGTGCCAGCACGAATGCAGCTGACGCTATCGGCAGAACGATCTTGAGTGTCTTGGACGGATCAGGCTTGGGGATCGTCGCCGGCAAGGCTGGCAGCTTGGAGATGTTCAGCGGCGGGGCTGGGCCACCGTCCATCTTGAAGCTCCAAGCCAGCACGTAGTGGCGGCTGGCGACGACGCCGGTGGACGACGAGAAGCCGACGAAGGCTTCGCCGCCGTCGATGATCGCCGAGAGGTTCACCGTGGTGGAGAGAAGCGGCTTCTTCGGCTTAGGCAGCTCGAGGGGAGCCATGGTGACGTTGACCAGCGAGGTGCGCGCGTCGAAGTCCACCCACACCTGCGCCGCCGTGCGGTTCAGCAGGCTCATGTTCCGGAACACGCCGGTGGAGTCGTCGTAGTAGCCCGCGTTGTCAGCGGCCTGGGACACGAGGCCGTTCACGTTGACCCCGACGTGGTTGTCGCTCATGTCCCCGAACTCGGCGTTGAAGATGGTGTCGAGCTCGATGGCCAGGAAGTGGTTGGTGGCGTTGCCGTTGTTGGCCGCGTTGGCCAGGCCCATGTACTGGCTCTGCAGCGCCGCCGAGAAGTCCGTGCTCCTGGCCACGACGAAGGCCAGGCCGGGGCTGCTGAGGTCGTCGTACTCGCTGGCGATGCCGAACACGTAGGCAGCCGAGAAGGACCGCATCACGGCGGCGGCGCCGCGGTGGAACCGCAGAGGGGAAGGGTAGAAGGCGTGGCCCTTGAGCTGGGTCGTGCCGTTCGTCAGCCGGAGGAGGCCGTCCGCGGTGACCGCGGCCGTGCCGTCGAGCGTGAGGTTCGCGCTGGCGAAGCCGTCAAAGGTGAACTCGTCAGCCGCCGTGGCCGCCGGCACCAGGCGAAGGCGATGGAGAGTCAGGAAGAGGATGAGCAATGGAGCGCGGCGCATGATTGGCGTGCGGTAGCGCTGTTGCCCCCAATTGTTCACTGAACTTACTCGATAACATGCTATAAGAGCTAGGAGTAATGGAACGATCAGTGTGATTAGACCATGGTTTATCTAAGCCCTTCTGATAAACAATCTATACGGAAGACGATTGGTGTGCTGTCAGCTGTGCTATATATTTGGACTCTGGACGCGTTGTTGAGATGCCAAGGACTTGCCGGGATCAGCGACGAAGTCTACACAACTCACTTCCGGTTGACCTGCAGAATTGCAAGAACACTCCTGATAACGGAGGATAATGCTAGGCCAAAACTAATGTAGCCATTGTTGATCGTTGTACGTTACCGATGAAAGATACTGCTCTGCTAACGAAATCATCTAGAACTCCGATCCACATCAACCTCGACTTTATTCTGTGCTAACCCGCGCGTCCCCTTCTCTCTCTCACACACACTTCAACTTGCGAAACTTGCGTGTCTTTGCAAATTATGCCTAAAATGCCGAAACGTTTCCTGGAAATTGACTTGTGGGTCAACGTTGACTTGTCAATCTTGCTTATACTACAGTCTGATGAAATGCCTTGCTTTTTGGATAAAGTGTAACTTCCCACTCTGTGCATATGGCCACTAAATACAAACATGTAAATATGTGAATCTAGAATTGTGAGTTGACGTGCATGCACATTATTCTATTATCTTAATACTTAAGTGTTAAAAGAACCCATCACGTTCTCTGAGAGGATCTAGAAATTCTCACGTTAATCTAAAAAAGAGAAGAATATGCATCGTTGGATTTTTTCGTACTAACTTCAGGAATCCTTGTGAAATATTTTAAATTTCATAATTTCTTTTTGGCATTGCGTGATGAATACATTTGAAATAATATTTTTATTTCCCAATAGAATATGGTAAGCTATTTGAGACTTTTGTCTTAATGGATCGTGGAGTCTTTTTTTTTAATGTCACGCGAGAGATATATTAGGTTACGTGACATAAAAATATGATCAATGCGATTCTACAAATCACATGAAAGCAAGTTAATATAATTAAAATATGTTGTACCACGAGAAAATACTTTTCACTATATCTTCCAAACAAGATCTCACTAACACCGGTTGTTAATCCAAACAATATATGTCACCGACATAGCTCATGTGGTATATATGAAAACAATCTTGTTGTGACAGGGAGCAAGCTCGCTACTAACGGTGATATTTTTCGCCACAGCGGTTTTCATCCATTTGCCAACAATGGTACTACCTCCACAACCCTTGAGCTAATTCGCGAGATGAATCTAATGAGGCCTATGACCTCATGATTAGAGGATGGTTAGTTGCAAATCATGGATTAATTAGCTCATTATATTCGTCGTGTAAAGTTGCACTTATTTGTGAATTTTTTTTACAAATAGACTTTATTTAGTACTTCATGCATGTAAGATTCTCTAGCTGAAAAAATTTTCACCCAGGAAACCAAACATGTTACTAAATACTGGGTTGACCTGAAGTAGAATGCTCTGGTGTATTATTGTGTTAAATTATCTATTCTAGCACAATAGCATGGTTTTCGTGGATAATAATGAGCTTCACCCAAGAAATAGATTGCAATGCCAGTGCTATTTTGGCTTGAACTCGTTATTCTCATTTTTTAAAAGAAACATATGTGCAGTGCAGATCATCAGGTTGTTGCTCCGCCTGAAATGAGATTTGGCTCGGGGCTGTTTCAGCTAGCAGTGTGACTGCACAGCAGCAATATAGTGGCGGAGCCACTAGTATGGCCAGCCATGGCGGCTGCCACACCTGCTCTCATGCATATACTTGATGATAATATTATTCATGAAGCGCTTTGAAGCCTTAAAACATCGAAGAATAAATCTTTCTCGAACATCTTGCCACACTTAGTGCTTCTATAGTATTTTCACCCAACTACCCACTTACCAATGTTTGGAATTTTCATACAATTTGTGATTCACAAGATGATCTCTGGCATATTTATGTATATTTGATGACTATAGCTATAATTATTAGTAATAACTTCGCCATAGATAAATTTTGATCCTGGCTCCACCACAGCAGCAATACAACATTTTTTGATGAAGTCAAGTAATGCAATGATCACAAGGCCCTCTTTGGTTCTCTCATGCGAGTTAGTAACTATCTGCTGCCCCAGGAATTTAAAGCTTTGATCAAGGGTTTCTCAGCACTTGACTAAACATTATTTCCAAGTATCAACAATGTCACCAATTGAGACTTTGGATTTCTCAGCTGCTATTAAATGAACCTTGACCCTGCAGGAGTAAATTCAGTTGGTCTATGGTGTTATGCCCACATGAGGCCTTTGACTCAGCTTTTATTAGTGTTCTCATAAAGGATAATCAACTCTACAGGTAATCACTCATAGATTTTTTTTATTATCATGATCACTTTACAAAGCATAGCTCTAAACTCTAATGCGTTTGTGCAATATCTTGGCTTAGCATGCTTTAAGTAACTATCCTTAATTTCTGAAGCAATGGATTAGCTATCTTAGCACTCTAACCTGCTTGAAAAAAAAGACATATCCACATTTTTATTTCGGGTGTTAATATGACAAAAAAATCTAAACTAACAACCTTTCTAAGTTGTTTGTTGCAGCAAAAGCTACGATAAGGTGTCTACTGTAATCTGAATTTGAAAACAATGGCCACTAGTAATTACACTTCTCTGGCATGCTTTACTAATTTGTTACCATTAGTTATTTAAAAAAAGTCGCTGTTTATACTTCCTGGGCTTTTGGTCAGCCGAAGTACCATAGTAAACTCAGCTTATTCATGGCTTAGTTTATTCATGGACCATCATACATCCTTGCATATGTTGTATTCTTTGGTGAAAATGATCACCACTATTAATTATTGAATAATAGAATACAAACTCTTCTTTGTTGCTGGTTATACAATCACAGCCAAGTTCATGTCCTTGCTGCACATGGGTCTTTAACATTGCACAAAGACAATAAGTTTACTGGCCAACCTAGTTCTCTTAGTTATATGCAAACTGCTAACACTATAACTGAAGGACATGTCTTTGAGTCTAGTCACTTTCAGTTATGATCCTAAGCAACCTGCCATGATGTTGTAGCTAATTTTGGCTGCTAGTTTTGGTAGGACCAGTACTGTAACATCCTGCAATTTTATTACGGAATATTTAGTTATTAAAAATGAGGATTTAAAAATTTTTGGTGAATTGTTTGAGTGCTTGATGATTTAATTAAGGATGTCTTCTATTCTCTCCTAAAATCCTAGATTTATTTTTGAGCTAATTAAAAATTCTAGGAAATATAAAAATGCTAGTGTGAGAACTTTGGAGTTCATTTGGCTTTTATTTGGTTTTTACTTGAGTGAGATTCAAATTTGAATTCTAATTTGAATCTAAATAGCATAGGGTTAAAGGGGTTAAGGAAATAGAAAAGGGTTTCAAACTGTGCTGGGCCTTGAGTTCGCCTGAGAAGTCTGAAGGAGCCCCCTCAACCTTTCACCCCGTGCACCGAACCACCCTGCACTCTCCCGCCCTAGCGAAATCGCATCCCAGCAAGGCCCGCGCGCCATCCTCCTTTTCTCTCTCGCCGACAGCCGGGGCCCGCTCGTCAGGGTCCACGTCGACGTCGTCTTCCTCCTCCTTTTCCCCCTTTCCCCTCTCTGCAGCGCGCCGCGGCCAATCCCGCGCCCGCCAGCTCGGCGAGCTCGCCGTACGCGCCCGTGGAGAAGCCGTGGATGCGCGCCACCTTAGCGCTGCGCATCCGACCGCCCACAAGCCGCGCGCTCGCCCTTATAAGCACCGCCGCGGCTGCGCCCCTAGACCTAATCTGCCCTGGGGTTTTCCCCCGTTCCGCCGCCGCACCTGAAGAAGAAGAAGGGGGAGGAGAAGGAGGAGGGGAAGGCCGTCCGAGGGAGCACGCCGTGAAGCCGGAGGCCGCCCGCGGAGGACCTGTTCGCCGCGAAGCCGAGGACGCCGCCGTCTGCTTCCTCTGCTTCCCGCTCCGCTGCCGTTCCTCTCCTTCCCGCTTCACCGCCGCTCTGCACGTCGACCAGGGGTCACTCAGGTGAGCCCTCCCCTCTCTCGCTCATGTATGGAACCGGCCATCACGCTGAAGGAGAAAGGTTCCGCCTTGGACCCCGTGGATGCCCCTGCACGTGCCGCGCTGCCGCCGCAGACCGCCGTCGCTTGTGTCGCCGGCCATCGAGCCGTGCCTTATGCCTGCAGATGCCACTGCCATCGACAATGTGCGCGCGCTCACGCCTTGCCCTGATCCTTTTCCCTGTTTGCACGCCGGAGACCTCGACGCCCTGCTCGCCACGCCGCCGTGGCCTTCGCTGCGCGGGATGCTGTCATGCACGCGTGAGTAAAGGGAAAAGGTCGCACCTTTTTGGGCCTCTCCGTGCACGCCTCGCCGCCGACGCGCCCGCGCACCCACGCACGTCGTCACCTCGCCGCGGGAGCCAGCTTTTCGCCGCCGCTCGCGCCGGCCAGAGCTCCGCCATGGCCAAGCCGGCCCTGTGTTCACAGGCAAGGGGTAAAGCCCCATTTTTTGGGGTCATTTAGTTTCACCTGGTGCATGCGTGTGCGCGCCTGGCAGTTTGGCGCACCCACGCGCCAACTCCGGCGATCGACGTACCCCGCCGTCACGCCTGGCTCTGTGCCGTCGCCGTCGAGCTTTGCTCCGGCCAAAGGTCCGGCCTTTCTTGGCCTCGACAGCTGCGCATCGACTCTCGAGTCGAGCCATGCCACATGATGACCAGCCGCGGACCTACCTCGCCACCGGCGAGCCTTGCTCCGCCGCCACTCCTCTGCAGCATTACGCCGAGCACTTGGCAGCCACCCCCAAAACCCCTGGGGTTTTGTTTCACACGCGCGCCCTGCCACACCAGGCTGCCACGCGTGCAGCCGCTGGCTTAAAGCCGGGCACATGGCTGCCGTGTCAGCCGAAGAGCTAGCCTGCCGCCGGCTTTAAGCCCAGGAAGGGTCAGCTAGAGATAGTTAATAGCTAGCCTAAAGTCTGTAATATTGTAAGTGCATATTTTATTTTCAGAAAAGTAATTTCCCTTAGAAAATTCATAATAAATCCGTTTTAACTCCGAAAAATACAAAACCTTTTCCTGAAATCTTCTAAAAACTCAAACTCCGCGCTAGGCTAGAGTTTGCCTCCTTTTTGGGTCTTATTTGTTTTTCCTCTTGGAGTTAATTGCATTAGAAGCCGTGTTTATTTATTTAATTACGATTATAGGAGCAGCCGGAGCCGGAGAGCTGAACCAGGACTACGACGGCGACCTCGGCTACGACGACTACCCGCTCCCAGGTTCACGCCCGACCTACTTTGAATGCCCATTAGGCATTGCTTTAAAACTGCTAGCGCTTTACTTATGCATGATGATGGATATGATAAAACCTTGCACTGCCCCTTTTTAATACCTTGTCCTTGATTGACCTACTACTACTACTATATTTATGCGTGATTATGCACTGAGCTTCATTGTGCATGTGTTGGGATTATTTTGGTAGTATTCTTGGCGTGTGTGGGGAAAAACTGGCAGGAGAAGATGTATTTGGGTGATTTGGCGGGGGTGAGCTCAAGACAACCCGATCCGGGATCGGAGGCCAGGGTTCGTCTTCTCGGGTGATTCCCATTTGGTACCTATGGCGGGTACACGGTTTTAGGAGCACATGTGTAGGGGTTTTTGTGATGACTTGGAGGACAAGAGCTCGCCCCGGTCTGAAACCGAGTGGGTCGCTTTGTTACACGGGACTTTCGTACACACCACCTCGCCGAGAGTGGGGATAGGGCCGTTGCAACCCTAGCAAGTGCGATACCATACCTGCTAGTAGGATAGAGGGTATCATGGAGAGGGTATAGGGTGAAGTCCCTTCCCTTTGCGGCGCTCCCCGTGTGGCCACACGGGGGCATGTTCACAGTTTTGGGGTGGTCCTTTGCGAGGGGCCACATCGAGACCCGGATGCAGGATGGAATCGTAACTCCTAGGTGTTCGTTCGGTTGGGTAGGCTCGGTCGGCCGTACACCGTCTGGGTGCTATTCCGAGTTGGGTACTGGTGTACACGCTCTGCAGAGTTTAGATCTATACGTATAGCCGCGTCCTCGATTATGGACATGCCTTTTGTTTACTCTGACTCTTACATTTTGGGATTTCTACCTCCCCCTTATAGGATGTGAGTGTATGGTGTGCCGTGGTTGTACTCGGGGAGAGGGGAGTTGCTCCCTCTGCCTCGCGGATCCGGGTGCAACCATTGAGGTGCGAGGAGTGGGAGTTCTCGCACCGACCCTAGTTGGAGATAGGTTCTGGTGACGGTGATCTGGGTGACCAGGTGTAACCGTTTGTGGATGAGTGATATGGGAACTGGTGGGATTTTGGAGGTGATACTCTTTATATTGCTGCTGCTGCTGCTTAGGAAACCCAGCCTCTACCTTGTACCTTTCTTTACCTTTAGAAGTAGGCCACTTAAAGCTTGCATACGGTTGGTGACGTGGACCTATCCCAATCCTTGGGGATAGCCCCTGAGCTTGCAGGGTACGAGTCTGACTTCGACAACAATGCCGACGGATGGTACGACTGAGGGGCACGATGTTTCGCTCAAGGATGCCTGTGGGAGAGAAGAATAAAGATGGAGACACCTTCTGGAAGCTAGCTACCGCTGCGTAGGCTCTTATTCATGTTATTCCGCCAAGAGGTGTGTAATGATGTACTCCTTTATTCAGGACATGTAATAATATTAGTACTTTGATGCTTAATTTCGTTGTATGGATGTGATATTTATCTGTGATGAATGTCTGTGCGTGATAGCGTTTGATCCAGGGACTATCACAAGTGCAGGTTGATGGGTTTTTCCCCTTTTGAAAACCTGGGTCGTTACAAGTACCAGTTTGTATCAAGATGGCTAACTTAATCTCTCTTGCAAGCTTTTTAATCTCTTGTCCCATACATTTATTGATGGCTTAACATTTACAACTCGAAGAAAGCTACGTTTTTACTTTCAAGTTACTTGCCATGATTCACTTTGTTTGTAGCATAGTTGCAATTACTGGCCTGATTTCCATCTCTAACCGGTGATTCATTACAATATGATACTATGTTGTTTATTTTCTACAATTAATGCCTACTTCTCGTTTACCCAAGCTGGATTTTCAACTCACCTGGTTTATTGTAAAGTTGCAAGCCGATATCAGACTGCAGGTCAGTTTGTTTAATTGCATGCTGCAACAACCTTTGGTGCTCAATTCAACAGAGTTTGGCAAGTTGTTTATTTAGAAAACAAAATGATCATCAATTGAGGGTTTGTTCTTCTCTCCTGTGGATAAAGTTACAATCATTTCCGGAGATCATCAGATTGGTTTGCCCATCTCGGTCACACTGTTGCATTATTCTTGTGAACCCTCAGTTATTTGGTGATGGTCTCATCTAGTTCACTGGCAGTTTTATTTCTGGTTTATTGAAAATGGTACTTGTTACATGTGGACTGGATATAATCTCTAGAATGATGGATTTCTCTCTGATATTAATGATATAATTGAGCTGAAGTTCGTGGACAGCCTTATGGCTCTTCGGTTACCGCCTCACGGGTTTTCGCTTATTGGTTTATGGTTCTTCGATTACCATATTCAATTGTTTGGTATTCGCTGCGGGGTTCAGTGTTTGGTCAAGCGGGTAATCATGCAGTTGGATTAATGGGATTCGATGAAGCATTTCATGTCATCTCTTCGTGTGAAGGTTATCAGCTTACTCATCTCAAGGGATTTGTTGAAATGCAACCATAGTAGAGGAAAAATAATTCTGTTGGGCCCATTATTGTCATCACATTTTCGGGTATCACAGTCATAATGTAAGTATCTCTTATTTGTTTCTAAGTTCAAGCCCTTCATTCAAAAATGTTTTATGCTATCTCCATAATAACCAATCTTTTGCTACAATAAGCTTAGTATATAAGATGTGAGCTGTAACTAGCATGAGCAAAATGTACTTGTTTCAACTTACATGGTTACTGTGTACTATTCCAAGAGCCCTAGAGGAGCTAATCATGAAAACTCTTTTTTGCCCTTTAGGAATTCCTCTAACTTGCAACACTTCACTAATGTCAGCATTACTTTATCGATACAGGCTAACTCTGTTAATCATATGATTACTCTTGCACTATTCACACATCTAGCTACTTGAATTTTACCAATATGTCAATTCTATTTCGAGCTTTGATTCATTTTCAATGCAAGGCTTTATTCTCTATGAGATTATGTTCAAATCTAATAGTCGAAAGCAACCAAGAGTTGCTACATCGACTAAAGCTGAAAGTAAGTCCACAAAAGCTTTCGATCAAACTTTTGTCGACTTATCGGTTTATTTGTGTTGTTACTATACCACAGTTGGATGAGTCATGTGACTTTGGATCGAGGCATCCTTCCAAAAATGCAAGTTACATCTTATATGTTAAAATTTTTCTCTTGCAGGTTCTCACCATTGTAAGTATCTCTTCACCCGCTCAAGACTGACCCATATATACTAGACCTTCGCATTTGCTTTGTAGGTATATTGGTTTTCATCTCATGACTAAGTAAAAAAAACAGTGCATGCTATATTGGTTTTCATGGCACCATGATCTTCATCACACAATATACCCTATGGACATTTGGCTATCATCATCTATGGAAATCACCTCTATTGGCATTCATCAATCATTGGTCTCTCACTATAATGGTTCTCAACAAGCTCTATCTTTACCTCCGACCTTTATAAAAAACAAGCCTACCAATACATATATTTCGTGATGCCTCGGTCCTTTATATCTTGATTCATATTCTTATACAAGTTCTTGAATGGGCAAATCTTTACTACTATGTCACGTGCTATAGTATCAATCTCTTGGAAGGTTGATGATACGACCAACTATGAAATACATCTCTACATATGCATGCATTTCATTCATTTCATTTGCATCAAGGCATGCATCAAAAACATTGCATTGCATGAGTTATTCTCAGTTTTACTTTCCAAGTTGAGCCAAAGGCAACAACAAGTTGCGGCCATATCCCCAAAAGAGTGTGGTTACCGAGAAAAACCACGAGGCCAGGATGCAATGGGAAGTTGCGGCCATATCCCCAAAAGAGTGTGGTTACCCAGAAAAACCATGAGGCCAGGATGCAATGGGAAGTTGTGGCCATATCCCCAAAAGAGTGCGGTTACCCAGAAAAGCCACGAGGCCAGGATGCAACGGCAAGTTGCGGCATATTCCCAAAAACCATGGTTACCCAGAAAACCACGATGCCAGGAGGCAACATGATGTTGCGGCTATATCCAAAAAAAAAAATGAAAATTCCATTCTTATGCTAACTTTCATTTCAGCATACACTTGTTTTTCCCTCTAACCTTGCAGGATTTAAAATTACATGGTGGAAGCAAACAAAAGTTGTGAGATATAACAATAATCATCTAGTACCATATATTTAACACTACCTATATGATTTGAATCCAAGGATGCTTATGTGAAATGATAATTGCACCATTCTTTGTGCTATTATTGGTATTTCTTAACGTCACCACTATGGCGCCGGGTTAGCGTGAGCGTGTAAGAATCACCCGGGTATACTGACGGGTGCGAACGAATCCGCAAGCGCATGGATACACCATTGTAGCACTTCACCTCAGGAGTATTCCCAAGGGTATCGAATCCAAGGAACGATATGGGGGACTCTACGAGTGACTATCCAAGGGTACACAATCCTTGCTGAGGTAGGTGAGTGATGTGAAGTCTCCTGTAGGTTCTCGACTCTAGAGAGGAACAAGCTCGGATAAGATCTCGCTTCGGACACCGGCCCCTCCTGACTATAACAGTTGGTTCACAGCAAAGGGTTGCCTACACGCTATATCCGAACATGGGGGATTTCAGAGGGTCCAATGGCTGTCACTACCGCGGCCTACCCCAAGACAAACCGTGGGATACAGGGCATTCGAAGGATAACCAGCAGTCTAGACACCACGTCTACACCACCGACTACTACTATAGCACGACTACGTCTGACATCCTGTAGAAACACTATAGAACTCCATATAAATACGAAGTGACGAACCCGCGAGGTTGAGCTAGACCTTACTCGTCATTGAATCGATTCGCGCGAGGAGATATGATTGATACTTGGTCTAAATCAGATATGCATGAGCTTCACTATATTCTAATAGACAGGAAATCACACAAACGAGATGCAAACTTATGCAATGATAACAGAAGATCTAGGGTCGTTTTCATGAAGAACACGAGCCTCTAACTTATGAACAAACGCAAAAGTATGAATTACTCGTTCGTCAACTAGATCGAGGAAACACATTCATGAAGAACGCGAGCCTCTAAATGATGAACGAACGAAGAACTCAAGAACAACTCATTCATGTATGAGAGCCACTTTAGTCTAATAGAAAATACTGAAATACTCACTTTAGTTTAAATGAAGAACAGTATCGCTCACGAGGTACAAGGGGACGATGGATGATGAACGGATCATCACCACCTCACCTCTACTCATCCACACACTCCTCTCTACCTAGCACCACCTAGTCTAGATCCTCCACACACACACACTCATGGTGGGATGAGGTTTCACCTCCACCAAGAGAGAATGAGAGAGGGAGAAAGAGGCAAAGGTGAGAAATGGCTTCAAGTGTGCTCCACCTCTTCTTACCCCCTCTCCTCCTATTTATAGGCTTGAGCAACCGGCGTGAGAGCACCCAAACACCCCGGGAATGGCTTCTAGGACCAATGGGCAAGCACCACGTGGAAGCCCCTGAGTGGGCACCACAAGGTCGGTTCGGCCGACCTGTGGGGTCGGCCGACCCCCTGTGGGCCCCACTCGGGGTGTGCTTTCGCGTGGTGGCTGTTCTGTGGGTCCTGAGGTCAGTTCCCGGTGTCCACGTGGTTTGGAGGCGGTTTAGGCGCTCTGGTGGGCCATAGGATCCATGTGATGCCTGCATGGCGGCTTCCAATTCGCCGAGGCTTCCTCCCTTGGATTGGTGATGTCATGGATCCAGGGGATGCTTGCATGCAGCCCCTCATTGGCTGAGCCTAATTTGCTATGATCATGAGAGTGTCTTTTCTCTCCATTTCTTATGCTAAACACCTGCATTCAACTTAGCATAGCCACTTGTGGAAATTGTTAGTTTAAACCCCTATTTTAGTGTGGATGCTTAGTTCTTATGATAAAATGTAGGGATTGACGGCCCTAAATTAGGTACTTAACAGTCGTCAACAACTCCCCCACACTTGCCCTTTGCTCGTCCCGAGCGAAAGGGAAGATCACATTGGTTTAAACCAAAGGTATGAAACAAGCATAGCAGTTATTTCAGGTCATACCTTGCTCTTGTGAACTCTGTGCATTGGCTACAATGCCATCTTGGGTAGTTGATAAGAGGAATGACCATGAATCGAGTCTCTTAAGCACCTGTTGGTGAGCACTTGGGGTTTTCTTAATAATTTTTAAAGAAAAAGAACTGCTCTGCCCTCCTTCTTTGATTCTCTCGGATCGCTCAATGTGTATACGTCCTCACCAAGGCATTAGATTGCCTTTCTTCACCCTACTTCTAATAAAGGCTGTTTTTAGAGCTCAAGGTAGGATAAATGTAAAGCATACTTGTATCACATATATTGCAAAGTCAAAGACTAGATCCACAGAGAAAATCAAATCATACGATTAGATCAAGATGTGCACGTGTATGGGTACGGTGAATATGGTAAGGTGGATACTAGGCCCGGGATGGGTGCTAGATATTACCATACATATGTGATGAATGTTGGTTGATGGTGAGGTGGACACTAGCCCCGGAATGGATACTAGTTATCACCATCTAGATTATGGAACTCCTTTTTTCATGATTCTCCCTTTTGTATAAGAAATCTTTTGAGAGCATGGCTATCTCTATACTTCTTTTTTTTCAACACTGGACCTTCATGTGTCCATTTTTTTTACGATAGCCATGTCTCTTGTGTAGCAAAAAAAAACTAGGAGGGAGAGATCAACACATATGGAGCCTTATTTTCACGGAATGGATAAATAATACAATGCTAACTTCCAGGGTAGAGGCATAGCAAGGGGAATAAGGTGGCGTGCACAAGAATCTTGACCATGAAAGTAATGAAAAGAATTCTCGCAAGGGTCACAGAATTTGACAAAGCTCAATGCAATAACAAGCAGCATATGAGTATAAGGTTTTCAACTAGAAACATCATATGGCTTTGGTAGAACGGTGGCACATCAAAGAGGAGCTTTGCAAGAGCATTTTTTTCTTTTTTTCGAAAACAAAATTATCCCAAGGGCTAGAACCAACAGAGTTAAGATCATGTCATCAAGTCATATCTCACTTGTCAACTACTTAGATAAGCATGTTTTCCTTATGATGATATTGTTCACAAGCCTCAAGGTTATAAACGAGGAATAAAACTTACGCATGTCAACCCTAGGCATGGAGTAAGCATTTCCATAGATTTCTTAAGTTGATTTATGGAGAATTTATCAAGCATGAGCGTACGAACTCAGAAATTATGGTGAAATCAGGAAGAGATGCAAACCAGCGCTGGTTCTATGTGGACCAGACGGGGATTCCTGTGATGCGTACAAATGCGTGTCCCGTTCAGGTTCTCTAAGCGTGGTCGATCGTAAGCGCTTGTGTGAGCATAGTGTGGGTACAACAATGATCCGTCGTGTTCGCGTTTGGAGAGTGCAGCTCTCCCCCACACTGTTTTGTACCTGGGTGCAGTTCTTCGATACAAAAAAGCAAAAACAAAAATAGCTAACACACGAGTGACTCAACCGGGTTACATGACCGGTGGAGCCAAAATTATTCATTCAGGTTCACTAATGAAATAGATAGGCGCTTACACAACTGATAAAAATAAAGGAAATAAATGGAAGGGAAATAAATTAAGGGAAATAAATTAAATCTAACTAAGCGCCTATAAAGGGAAATAAAGGCGGGGCACGACCCTCTACTCAGCATCATAGAGGTCCTCGTGCCCCGTGGCCACGAAGAGGTGCCTCATCTTGGCGCACAGGCCACGACGAAGATCGCGGAGGTCATCCTTAAGATCAGCGAGATCCACCTTCTACTCCGCACTGATAGTCTTCAGCTTCTCGCACTCCCTGCCTAGTTCCTCCACTAGTGGGGTCATCCTGGCTGCAGTGGGAGTCTTAGGAGATTGCTCGGGCGCCCGAGTCCTCTCCCTCGACTTCCTGGATGCCCGTGGTGTGGAGCTGCTGCCCAACTCAAATTCTTCATTGGTTTCCTTCAAAGTCGGAGGTGCACGGCTGCTCTTCCTGCTGGTGCTATCTGGGCTAGCGAACCTAGGCTTCCCAGGCTAAGAGACTGGTGGACGCGATGATGGCATAGCAGGGGCCGAATGGCCTCTCACTCCGGAGGCTCCCGGAATGTCGAGCCGAGGTGGTGGAACCACCAGAGGCGGCGGAGTTGCTGTGGGCCGTGGCCGGACATCCACCTTCCTCTGGTAGGGGCTGCTGGCACGCCCCCGCGGTTTCCTCGCTTTCCCGGGCGAGGCAGATCAGTCGGAAGTGCGTGGAACCGGGGGTGTGAAGGGCGGAACAGCCATCCTCTTGAGCTCTGAAGTTCCGTCGATGGTAGCCCTCGGTCCTTGGTTCACAACCGGAGGACGAGAGGCGAGCGGTGGCACCTCGAAGATGCACGCGACCTCCGTAGGTGCCACCCCTGTGGGGGATGTAGCAATGGCAGGGACATCCCCCTCGACAGGTTAACCGGAGGAGGGTGCCGCGGCGAAAGGGACAAGGCTTTTGTCGGCCATGAGGATTGCCGCGACGGCGAGCGAGGGAGGCGAGCAGGGGAGGTAGGGGTTTGCGCGACGCAAAACTCCGTCACGCGGCGAGGAAAGGATTTCTGGAGGACGAAAGAGTGCACACGCGAAAAACGAGAGGCGGCGGTGGCCCTAGTGGGTCGGCCGAGCCCATCTGGGCTCCGTTGGGCCTCTGCTTCGGCGTGTGAGCTCTGGCGGGGTTCATGGTCTCTGGATCAGGTGGCCCACTAATTCTAAGGTCGGAGGCTTCAGTAAGGGCTAGAATGGAATTTCGGGCATAATGTTGCCTTCTACCCCAAACAACTTTACTTAAACCTCTTTATGCCTTAATAGCTCAACTTGGGGATTTTACCTGAACTTATACCTGGATGAAGAGTCATTGTCGCCCTCTTGCTCATATCGTCCATTTTCTCCTGATGATATCTTCCTACCTTGCCCTGTGGTCTTCCTTGCAGGTTTCTTTATGGTAGGATGTATTTTCTTTCCTGCATGGTTAGTGCATATGTACGATGCAAGTTGTATAAATGGTGAAATAGAGGTGATCCTCACAACCATCCTAAGGGGACTATGATGGGTAACCTTAGGAAGGAAGTGCAGCTAGCAAGGCTTTAGCGCTACGGACGAGAGAGGATAGAGGTGATGGAGTGAGCACAGGATCCGGGCCTAAGGCCCAGAGTGCTCTAAGAGTGAAGCTTTCACCTCTAGAAACATAACTCGAAAATGATCGGACCCCAGATTGAGCATGGGTCGAACGATCATTCGAGCGGTGAACCGAGAGTGACGAACTTGCTAGTTCATCCTCTCCTTGGGTTGACAAAGGACCTCACCCTCACCCTAGTGGGATGACACAAAAGTCAACCCAAGCTTCCAACGGAAGTGTAAAAGATAGGCATGTAACCACACTCCCGTAGGGCATCGATCAGGTAAAGAAGTGAAGAGTAGGATTTACATCCACTTGACTCGATCGGCATCGGTCTTAGCTAAACTTAAGATAATGAGATGGTTTGCTCAACTAAACCGGATATAAGTTCGCGCTTCCGCAAGCCAAAGATATGGAAGTTTTACTGCGCCAGGGCTCGTGTCTTAGCATAACCCTCAGCGTGGCGGCGCTTCGGATTGAGCCTTGACATGAAGCACGAAAAACATCCATCGTGACCTCCCCTGGAGAGTTGCGGGCAAGGTTGAAGCGATCGTCCCCGCCAGGAACGATTCTTCTTCCTCGACTACTACCCTCCTCCTTCCCTCGAGACTGAGTCTCGAATGCCGGGTTTTAAGAGAAGAAACGATAGGGGAATCTAGGGGCAGAATTTGCACTAAGTCCTCTTTCCCATAGATTCCTGCTAGTGAGGAGTGATATCTTCGACCAGAGCACAGAGAAGTTTGGCATGTTAGCTCGGGCTCTCTCGAGGATTGGCTTAGGCATTTCGACATTTTCTCGTTTGGCTACCTCGTCACTCGAGTCAGGTGGGGAGCTGAAATCTCAGATTTCTCCTAAAATTTCTAGTCCCTGTTCTGGCCCTAAGAGCACAAAAGCGCCTCCCGAAATGGCATCAAGCATCATGCCACAATCTCTTCGTAAACCAAACCGAAAATGCTGCAAAAGCACTGGGTCGGACAGACCAATGACTGGGCAAGCTTCAACCAAAGAGGCAAAACGATGCCATGCCATGCCTAAGGTTTCCTTCTCTCATTGTTTGAAACTGAGGATCGCCATTCTTAAGGAAACGACACGCCGTAGCGGAAAGAATCGAGTGCAAAAAGATGCTCTCAATTCCTCCCAGCGTAGGTGGTTGCAACCAAAACAACGGTACCAAGTTCTCGCTTCCCCGGAGAGGGAGAACGGAAATAGGTTCCTCTTAAGAACATCTTGTGTTGCCTCGGTTTTACCCTGGGTGGAACACAATTGCTCAAAGTCTCTTACGTGATCATAGGGATTCTCATGACTCATCCCAGAGAAGGGTTTTTCCTCAACTAGGTTCATGAGAGATGGGTGAACCATACAAGGTGTTAGAAGAGCGGGTTGTCTCCAGAGAGTTGATTCCATGGGTTCACTCATAATGGGCGGAAGGTGTGTACAAAGATAACCTTCCTGGGATAGCGGGGGTAAAGGTAGAAATAAAGAAAAACAAAAGATACGAGGATAGTCGGGTTCGTAGATTCTCGACAACCGTTCCCCGGCAACGGTGCCAAAAATGCTTGTTGGTATTTCTTAACATCACCACTATGGTGTTGGGTTAGCGTGAGCGTGTAAGAATCACCTGGGTATACTGACGGGTGCGAACGAATCCGCAAGCGCACGGATACACCGTTGTAGCACTTCACCTCAGGAGTATTCCCAAGGGTATCGAATCCAAGGAACGGTATGGGGGACTCTACGAGTGACTATCCAAGGTGAAGGATCGATTAGGCGAACCAGAGAGGGAGGGAGTGAATGGGAGCTGATAAAAATTCTTCTCGAAGGAGATGGGAACTTCAACCAGACGAACATGGCTTCCGAAACACTTCTCCGACTCAACTACCCAAGTTGGCCAAGAACACGCAGCCACTGGAGTGCTACTGGTCCTAGGAACCAACAACCACCTACGCCGACTCGAGAACGCAGCGGAACTAGCAACTCGAGCACCACTGGACTACACCGGTCAGGCCGGTGAGCAGCACCGGTCAGACCGGTCCCTGCTGGCAAAATCTGAGAACTTCCACAGAAGGCCTCTACACCGGTCAGGCCGGTGTAGCTCACCGGTCAGACCGGTCCAAGCCAGGAAATCCCAAATCTACCAAACAGACCTACCGAGCTCCAAACTGAACCAAACTCGAAACAGCAGCAACACGAGACAATAGGGAACTCACCAAGACATTCACCCGAGCAAAACTCAACCAAGAGTCTGCACCGGTCAGACCGGTGTGAGGCACCGGTCAGGCCGGTGTGACCTGAGCTCTCGGGATGAACAGCACCCGCGGGTCAACTCCCCCAAATCCAACTCCCGATCTCCCAAATCGCTTCACGGTTTTGCACAAGACTTTGGAGATAGTAGGAACACCACATGGGCACTCCATTACCAAGATTTGGTCCACCAAAACTCGCTAAACCGAGAGGAATCGAAGAAATCCCACCAAGAACGCCTCTAACCCTAGAGCCACGAAAACCCCAAAATCGAGCCCCTTTGCTCACGGATTTGGGAGGGGAATCAAAGGGAAAAGAACCACGAAGGGTTCAAGCATACATCCCCCACCAAATCCCAAAGAGAAAGGCCTCGAAATCGCTCCAAGAAAATCACCAAGAAAGGGCTCCGAAAATCACCAAAAAGGAGAAACGGGAAAGACACATCCAAGCCTTGAGGAACCACGTCGAATCATCTATACATACCAAAGAGGTTCATATAAGGTCTAGCTTGCCGCCCGATCATCCTTCCCTCTCACAAGATCTCACCATGAAGCTCTCAAGCTAGTCCTATAGAAATCCTAAGGAAAATAGGAAGGGAAAATAGGAAAACAAATGAGCTAGGGTTCCAAGAGATGGCTGCCATCCTCTCACCACTTGGGTTATATGGAGGCAACCTAAAGACTAAAAAACCCTTACTAGCTAACTAGGGATACATGCCCCTCAAGGGCGAATTTGGAAGTCTTTGTCTTCGCACTATCAGACGGATGCCCTGCGACCGCAAACTTGCTTAGCCTCGACGCAAGCCTTGCGATCCCGACGCGTGTCCTCCGCTTCGAAGATTCCGGACTGCGTCGTCGCACACCGGTCAGACCGGTGCTCCTCACCGGTCAGACCGGTACCCACCGGTCAGACCGGTCCGATGCTGCTGCACCTCCGTCTTTGGTTCTTCGGTCTTGGCTTTGTGGATCAACCAAGGAACCCAGTGGTTTTCTGGTGAACCACCGGAAACCCCGCGAACTCGGTGTAGCCTCCGCCAATCACCACTCATGACTCAGCTCCTACGTAGTCCCGGCTCGACCTTGGTTTTGAGGCTCAACCAAGAAACCGTCCATGACTTCATCTTGCCGTTCTTGTCACCATGCGGCCCGCACTTGACCCCGCTGGCCATCGGGTCCCTCGAACCAAGCCTACTTGTCTTCTCCACACCTGGAGGCCTCACCGGCAACGACCTTTCGCGCTTGTTCTTCACCTGCACCAACACCAGTCTAGCCGCAACCTGCACCTGCAATACTTAGCCAAGAATTAGTCCACACCACGTTGTCAATCACTCATCACACTAGGAAGCGACCATCCACCGGTCCTCGAACCACACATGGCTCTCAATCTCCCCCTTGATGAGTGCATTGACAACACACACGTTTTGGTAACAACAGAGAAAATGAAAAGAAAAGAAACGACTAAAAGAAACTCCAACAAGCAATCGAAAGCCAAAGAAAGGCAAAGAGCAAGATCACTTGAAGAAGACAAGTCTCGGACCCCTTAGGCAAGTGCAACGGCTCGACACATCCGAGACAAAAACCATGCTCAAGCAAAGAGCACAAACCATCAAACCAAAGCTCGAAAACCACAAAGAGCTCCCCCTGCACAGATGCATGCTCCCCCTGAACCAATGCAACTCCCCCTGGACGAATGCATGCAAACCACTTCACAAAACAGAGCAGCTGCTTCTTCTTTGTTCTGGACCGGTCAGACCGGTCAGCCACATCGGTCAGACCGGTGTGCTAGATTGCCCAGCACCTGAACCTCACACCGGTCAGACGGGTGTACCTCACCGGTCAGGCCGATGACCACCTGGGAAAAACTGGGAACTGCCCGAGCTCAAAACTAGCTCGAAACCACTTGGAAACCTCCTAAATGCATGCAGCAAGCCAAAACATGCTCAAACTTCTCCCCCTTGTTGACAATGCATGAATCAAGCCAAAAATGCAAAAAATGCAACCTAGAGCTTCTCAAATAGACAAAATTCAACAAAGGATGCTACACATGTCCAAATGAGTAAGTTAGATACTCTATAGCTTCGTAGTGACATCAACTACATGATCACCAAGTTTCACAACCATTGGGCGAAGCTAAGATAGAATTGAGCAATTTTGCGAAAATTTACCCTCTCATGAGCAAAGTCCTAAACATGAGCAAAACATGTCAAAATGGCAAAGCCACACAAACTTCATGCTAGGACAACCATTCTAATCATAAGACCATCATAAACACCCACAAGCACCTCATTTCATGTTAAAGCCACCGAGCCATGTGCCTACTTCTATATATGAGACTTCTCATTGGTATGCATCATGCAACGGTTTAGCACCCAAAGCAAATTAAAATTAGCACATATGACATGGGTGCACATTTTCCAAGCAATTTACATTTCATTTTCAGATTTGAAATTGGTACATGAAATGTCTTTGCGACAAAAAGGAACTTATGCCCCTCCACAAGATCAAGCATGGGGGCTAAACATTCATGATGGCAAATGAGCCTTTGGCCCCATATGATCAAAATGAGCCATCCAACCACAAATTAAGCATAGCCAAGCCACTAAAACATGTCAAGATCATATAAAGGCATTTACTCACAAGAGAGCATACATGTAACATTTTTGAAAAACATAGCCATCAACCATGGATATAAACCAAGATTATCAAGAGCTAAGCCAAACTAACCATAGCTTACCAAACTAGCTCACAAAGACATACATATCATTCCATGGTGAACAATGTATATAGGAGAAGCTTTTCCTACACAATGCATATGATACAAAATGCATGCAACCTAAGATACAAAGATGCATGTACATCAAGTTACATATGCCATGCCAAATGCAAGAAATGCACAAAGGAAAGCTATACATATGCTACAAAAGAGCTCCCACACACCAACTCAAGAAATCAGACAAACACCAAGTTCCCCTCCCCCCCGCAAACGAGTGAAAGTTGCTTGATCTAGGGGTTTGGTGAAAATGTCGGCTAGTTGGTCATGTGTGGGTACATGGATCAAAGCTATCTTCCCTTTCTCTACGTTGTCTCTCAGGAAATGATACCTCACTTCTATGTGCTTGGTTTTGGAGTGAAGAACTGGGTTCTTTGCTACACTTATGGCACTGGTGCTGTCACATTGAAGTGGGACATGGGTATACTCCTCACCAAAGTCACTCATGGTGTATGTGATCCAAAGGAGCTGAGAGCAACAACTAGCTGCGGCCACATACTCTGCCTCGGTAGTGGATTGAGCAACACTCAACTGTTTGCGGGAAGACCAAGACACCAAGGAAGAACCCAAGAACTGGCAAGTCCCAGAAGTGGACTTCCTATCCAACCGACACCTGGCAAAATCCGCGTCTGAAAAACCATGAAGAGCCAAAGAAGAAGACGCGGAGTACCAAAGGCCGAAGTCGGGAGTATGACGCAAATACCTGAAAATGCGCTTGACCGCTTGCCGATGCGAAGTCCTTGGAGATGCTTGAAAACGAGCGCACAGACATACCGAGAACTGGATGTCCGGCCTCGTCACCGTCAAGTAGAGGAGTGACCTGATCATGCTCCGGTACTCCTTCTGGTCCACATGCTCACCTTCCTCGTCCGCATCAAGAGCTGTAGTCGTACTCATAGGCGTCGCCATGGCCTTGGAGTCCTCCATCTTAAACTTCCTCACAATGTCCTTGGTGTACTTTGCTTGGTGCACAAATGTTCCTTCCTTTGATTGCTTGATCTGGAGCCCAAGGAAGAACTGCAACTCACCCATCATGCTCATCTCAAATTCCCTGCTCATGTCTTCTGCAAACCTTGCAACAAGAGAGTTAGACGAGCCACCAAAGACAATATCATCCACGTACACCTGCACAATCAGGATATCTTTGCCCTGCCTGAGGAGAAACAAGGTCTGATCGACCTTCCCCATCTCAAACCCTCTCTCAAATAGGAACCCCCTCAACCTACCATACCAAGCTCTAGGCGCCTGCTTCAACCCATACAGCGCCTTCCTCAACTTGTAAACCCGGTGGGGGTACTTCTCACTCTCAAACCCCGGTGGTTGCCTCACATACACCTCTTCCTCTAACACACCATTCAGGAAAGCACTCTTCACATCCATCTGGTACAACTTGAACCCTTTAGCCACGAAAAAGGCTAGAAGGATCCTGATCGCCTCCAAACGAGCTACAGGAGCGAAAGTCTCCTCTTAGTCGATCCCCTCTTTCTGACTATACCCTTGAGCAACAAGCCTTGACTTGTTCCTCACCACTTCTCCTTTCTCTCCCTCTTTGTTCTTCCACACCCATTTTGTCCCAATCGGCTTACACCCTGGGGGAGGGTCAACCAACACCCAAACTTGGTTCCTCTCAAAATTCTCCAACTCCTCATGCATCGAATTAACCCAATTATTATCAGATAGCGCATGTCCAATGTCTTTGGGCTCAAAGGTGGCAACAAAAGAAGCATGAGCGAAATGAGAATTGTTCCGAACCCTCGACCGTGTAGTACGTTCATTCATGTCGCCGATGATTCTCGAAGCTGGGTGATCCACTTGCACTCGCCGGGGAGGTTCTCGCCTTGATGCTACCTCCCCCTCAACAGCAGCTTCACCTTGATCTGGGTTTGTCATTGTAGGTGTGGGAGGGCCCGTTCTCGATCGTAGTCGAAGTAGTAGGTACATGCTCAGCCGCGGGCACCACACTGCCATCTTCGTCATCTCCATGTTCATGCTCCTCCTCCTGGAAAATCTCCTCGCCAAGTTCATCGTCACCTGCACACTCAAAAACAAGCTGACTACGTGGCTGTGTCTCGTCGAAGGTAACCTCGCAAGTCTCCACGATTTGGTTAGTTTCAAGATTGAGCACACGATATGCTCTAGAATGAGATGCATAACCAAAGAAAATGCCATCGACAGACCTAGCCTCGAACTTGTCCAACTCTTCCATTTCTTAAGAATGAAGCATTTACAACCAAAGACATGGAAGTGACTCACCTTGGGTGTGCCACCGTGCATCAACTCGTAACAGGTTTTCTTCTTGTGAACCCTAAGGTAAATCCTGTTTGACACATGGCACGCGGTATTGACCGCCTCAGCCTAGAACCTTCTCGGAGTCCTATGCTCGTCGAGTATCATCCGAGCCATCTCGCACAAGGTCCTGTTTTTCCTTTCCAGCACGCCATTCTGGGGAGGCGTATACGGACTCGAAAATTGGTGTTCAAGACCCAAGTCATGGCAAAAGGTTTCGAAGCGAGAGTTATTGAATTCCGAGCCATTGTCACTGCGGATCGCTCGTATGGCATCTCCGTGCCTCTCGTTTCTTAACCTCAAGACAAGATCTCGAACAAAACCAAACGTCTCCCCTTTCTCCTCAAGAAAGAACACCCACGCATACCGAGAGTAGTTGTCCACCACAACAAGGACATACCACTTCCCACCCGCAGATCGCACACGAGCTGGGTCAACAAGGTCCATATGGAGTAGCTCGCATGGACACTCAGTCATCACATCGGTGAGAGGTGGGTGAGAAAAGGCTACCATCTTGGCATGCCTACACGGCACACAAACCAACTCTTTCTCAAACCTCAACCGTGGCAATCCTCGGACCAAATTGAGTTTACTCAAGCGAGACAAAAGGTCAAAGCTCAAGTGACCCAACTTCCTATGCCACTTCCACAACTCACCCGAAGAACCAGCCAAAAAGCAATGCTCCACACCAGAAGACTGAGAGAAATCAGCTCGGAACACTTGACCCTCGGGAACGACCATGCAAACTAGGTCCCGTCGAGAATCTAAAATCCGAGAACCACCAGGCCGAAACAACACCTCAAAACCCTCATCCAACAACTGGGACACGGAAAGCAAATTGAACCCCAGCGATTGAACAAGAGCAACACGCCTGAGAGTGACCTTGTCACTTACCTTGATCTCACCTTCTGATAGCACACGCCCTCGCCCATTGTCCCCAAAGGTGATGTATGTCCTGGACACCACTGGGACGAGACTTGAGAACCACCCCTTGTCTCCGGTCATATGCCTCGAGCAACCGGAGTCAATCAACCAAACGTTCCTCAAGTCTCCCACCTGAAATTCAAACGCGAGCACGTGAGTGAACAAACGACTCAGCACTGGGGTTAGTACCAAAAGAGTAAAACCAGTGCCGAGCCATTTGCTCCAAAGTGGGGTTAGCACAAACCATATCATCACGCCTATCAAAGCTACCACCACGAACACCACCACGGTAACCACTACGAGGAAACCAACCCTCTCTAGCTGGAGGAGGACGAAAGCCACGAAAAGAAGACCGTGGACCGTTCCTCCTCTCCATCTCAAAGCTACGACTCCTCCCACCCCCGTATTGAGCACGAGGTGGAGAACGTCTAGCAAACTGACCACCTGCAGACTTTTCATACCAACCACCAGAACCACGACTACCTGAACCAAACTGAGCATCCTCACGAGCACGAAAACCAGACCGCTGTCTGTCCAGACCTGCACCGGTCTGACCGGTGTAGCGCACCGGTCTGACCAGTGTAGCCCGGCCAGCAGCACCACCTGCAACCTTCCGATCTCCCCAAGCTAGAACCGTCCTCACAATCGCCTTGGCCCTGGGCATCTGCACACGAGGCTCAGGTACACCATCAGAGGGGTGGTACCTATCCTTGTTAGCCCACTCTCTAGCCATTCTCTCCTCACGCTTCCTCTTGAAGCAAAACTCATCCTTGTGACCATCTCTCCCACAATACCCACAATGGAACTTCATGGGCTTAGGCTTGGGTTGGGGCTGCTCACTCGGTTTCTCACCCTTCTTCTCTCCTTCCTCACCTCCCTTTGGGCTCACAAACTTCACCGGTTTTTGGAGATCATTTGTTGGGTGAGGGAATATGGGTGGATTTGGAGTAGTGTCAAGTTTGTTTCTGAGATGGTTAGGCTTGGGCTCAAACTTGTTCATGTGTCTGTTTGGTGGTGGGATAGGAATCTCTCCAACTCTCTCAACTCCCTCACCACTGTTCTCTCCAAGCTTGTCAGCCCCAAGTGCCTGACCATCATAGCGTTTGAAAGCTGCTATCATGATACCAAGCTGAGGCTCCTGACCCGACAACCAACTCATACATTTCCTCAGCTCATCATTCTCATCCTGCAAGCGATCAACATAATGTGCAAGCTCCAAATTCTTAACCGCATGCAATTCACAAGTAGAGCAAGAAGTGGGAATAGGCTCTTTCAGCTTAGCCTCAAGCGAAACAGTGTAAGCATGCATCTCATCAACCTTTCCATGCAAAATAGGGTAAGAAGTACAAGCACCTAGCAAAGCAGATCTAGACTTAAGCTCAGCCACTTCAACCCTCAGCACATCTAGTTCATCACAAGTAGAGGCATGCTTATCCTTAAGAGCAGTAAGATCAGCTAGGTACACAGAGCAATCACAGCAATCAATCTCATTAGAAACCACAGGAGAAGCCTTAAGCGAATCAATCTCAAGCTTAGCATCTAGGTTCTGGGTTTCTAGCTCAGCCACACGGTTCCTAGCATCTTCTAGTGAGGCCCTAAGCTATTTCCTCATCTTCTTGGCCTCTCTAAGCATGTCATCGCGGTTATCAAGCAACTTGCCAAGACGCTCGTTCTCCTCACGCAAGAAGGGAAGCTCGTCACGTACCTCATCCTTGGAGTCGGAGTCCGAGTCGCTCTGGTGACTCTTCTTGCTGCCAGAGCTACGAGCCATGCCACAGAAGCCATCTCCCGCGAAGCAGCTCAACCCGTTCAAGTTCTTGGACGCCTTCTTGTTCTTGAGCCGATCACCTTCATCTTCGCTGCTACTCGAGCTCGAGGAAGAGTAGGCGGAGCTGGAGTCGACGTCACTCGCTCCGACCATCGCTCGAGCCTTCCTGCCGCGGCCGTCCTTCTTCCTCGACCGTCGCTCGTCCTTGTGCTTGTTCTTGTGCTTGTGATCGCGCCTTGATCGGTACTTGCCGTCCTTGCTCGACCGGTGCTTGTAGCCGTCCTTGTAGCCGTCCTTGTTCTCCATCTTCTCCGGACAGTCGGCGACGAAGTGTCCTGGCTTGCCGCACTGAAAGCATGTCCGTGGATTCCTCCTTGTGTTCACCCGGTTCTCGTGCAACCTCTCGAACCGCCTGGTCAGCAACGCCAGATCGTCCTCTCCAAGCACGTCGAACTCCTCATCTGGCAAAGACATCAAAGAAGACAGAGAGTACATCCTGGAGGATGCGTTAGCGTTAGACTTAGCTCCTTTGCCACCAACGAGAGCAAGACTATGAGAATCAGTCGGGCTCTCGATCTTGGCTGTCATACCACGGTCCAACTCAGCCGACTTGAGCTTCGAGAACAGCTCGTTCACGGTCAAGGTGTCATACTTCTCGGACTCAAGGATAGCCTCAACCTTCCCATCCCATACAAAACGATCCAACGAGTGCAAGAGCTTTACGGCTCTATCATGATCATCGTATGGGAGCACGGCCACATTGGCTCTCATGTTGTTCACCACGACCGTAAACCGCTGGAAAAGGGCATCGACGGACTCGTCGGGGAGATGAGTGAAGTTCTCGTATTCTCTCCGGTAAGTCGCGTACATCCGAGCCTGAACCTGAGCATTCCCAGCATGAGCATCCTTCAACTGCTCCCAAATCCTACAAGCTAAGTCCTCTGTCTGAACCCGATCGAATTCGGACTGACACAGAGCGCGAAACAAGTAGTCGACCGCCTTGTTGTTGGCGTCGAACATATCCCTCGATCCTGGAGCAAAGAAGTTAATTAGATGAACATAAGTTGTGTTCACCGTAACGTCCCAAAGGATCTGACCCTTTCCGCGGAGGAACACCGCCATCCGCCTCTGCCACATCTAGTAGTTCTTCCCATCGAAGTGCGAAGGACCCGAACCTCGTTCCTGGTACGCCATCTTTGGATCTTAGACTGGTAAGAGTCAATGAAGACCCGAACCGGCTCTGATACCAATTGAAGGATCGAATAGGCGAACCAGAGAGGGGGGGAGTGAATGGGAGCCGATAAAAATTCTTCTCAAAGGAGATGGGAACTCCAACAAGACGAACACGGCTTCCGAAACACTTCTCCGACTCAACTACCCAAGTTGGCCAAGAACACGCAGCCACTGGAGTGCTACTGGTCCTAGGAACCAACAACCACCTACACCGACTCGAGAACGCAGCGGAATTAGCAACTCGAGCACCACTGGACTACACCGGTCAGGCCGGTGAGCAGCACCGGTCAGACCGGTCCCTGCTGGCAAAATCTGAGAACTTCCACAGAAGGCCTCTACACCGGTCAGGCCGGTGTAGCTCACCGGTCAGACCGGTCCAAGCCAGGAAATCCCAAATCTACCGAGCTCCAAACTGAATCAAACTCGAAACAGTAGCAACACGAGACAACAGGGAACTCACCAAGACATTCACGCGAGCAAAACTCAACCAAGAGTCTGCACCGGTCAGACCGGTGTGAGGCACCGGTCAGGCCGGTGTGACCTGAGCTCTCGGAATGAACAACACCTGCGGGTCAACTCCCCCAAATCCAACTCCCGATCTCCCAAATCGCTCCACGGTTTTGCACAAGACTTTGGGGATAGTAGGAACACCTCATGGGCACTCCATAGCCAAGATTTGGTCCACCAAAACTCGCTAAACCAAGAGGAATCGAAGAAATCCCACCAAGAAGGCCTCTAACCCTAGAGCCACGAAAACCCCAAAATCGAGCCCCATTGCTCACGGATTTGGGAGGGGAATCAAAGGGAAAAGAACCACGAAGGGTTCAAGCATACATCCCCCACCAAATCCCAAAGAGAAAGGCCTCGAAATCGCTCTAAGAAAATCACTAAGAAAGGGCTCCGAAAATCACCAAAAAGGAGAAACGGGAAAGACACATCCAAGCCTTGAGGAACCACGCCGAATCATCTATACATACGAAAGAGGTTCATACAAGGTCTAGCTTGCCGCACGATCATCCTTCCCTCTCACAAGATCTCACCATGAAGCTCTCAAGCTAGTCCTATAGAAATCCTAAGGAAAATAGGAAGGGAAAATAGGAAAACAAATGAGCTAGGGTTCCAAGAGATGGCTGCCATCCTCTCAGCACTTGGGTTATATGGAGGCAACCTAAAGACTAAAAAACCCTTACTAGCTAACAAGAGATACATGCCCCTCAAGGGCGAATTTGGAAGTCTTTGTCTTCACACCATCGGACGGATGCCCAGCGACCGCAAACTTGCTTAGCCTCGACGCAAGCCTTGCGATCCCGACGCGTGTCCTCCGCTTCGAAGATTCCGGACTGCGTCGTCGCACACCGGTCAGACCGGTGCTCCTCACCGGTCAGACCGGTACCCACCGGTCAGACCGGTCTGATGCTACTGCACCTCCGTCTTCGGTTCTTCGGTCTTGGCTTTGTGGATCAACCAAGGAACCCAGTGGTTTTCTGGTGAACCACCAGAAACCCCGCGAACTCGGTGTAGCCTCCGCCAATCACCACTCATGACTCGGCTCCCACGTAGTCCCGGCTCGACCTTGGTTTTGAGGCTCAACCAAGAAACCGTCCATGACTTCATCTTGCCGTTCTTGCCACCATGCGGCCCGCACTTGACCCCACTGGCCACCGGGTCCCTCAAACCAAGCCTACTTGTCTTCTCCACACCTGGAGGCCTCACCGGCAATGACCTTTCGCGCTTGTTCTTCACCTGCACCAACACCAGTCTAGCCGCAACCTGCACCTGCAATACTTAGCCAAGAATTAGTCCACACCACGTTGTCAATCACTCATCACACCAGGAAGCGACCATCCACCGATCCTCGAACCACACATGGCTCTCACAAGGGTACACAATCCCTGCTGAGGTAGGTGAGTGATGTGAAGTCTCCTGTAGGTTCTCGACTCTAGAGAGGAACAAGCTCAGATAAGATCTCACTTCGGACACAGGCCCCTCCTGACTATAACAGTTGGTTCACGGCAAAGGGTTGCCTCACGGTTGTCACTACCGCGGCCTACCCCAAGACAAACCGTGGGATACAGGGCATTCGAAGGATAACCAGCAGTCTAGACACCACGTCTACACCACCGACTACTACTATAGCACGGCTACGTCTGACGTCCCGTAGAAACACTATAGCACTCAGTATAAATACGAAGCGACGAACCCGCGAGGTTGAGCTAGACCTTACTCGTCATTGAATCGATTCGCGTGAGGAGATATGATTGATACTTGGTCTAAATCAGATATGCATGAGCTTCACTATATTCTAATAGACAGGCAATCACACAAACGAGATGCAAACTTATGCGATTATAACAGAAGATCTAGGGTCGTGTTCGTGAAGAACACGAGCCTCTAACTTATGAACAAACGCAAAAGTATGAATTACTTGTTCGTCAACTAGATCGAGGAAACACATTCATGAAGAACGCGAGCCTCTAAATGATGAACGAACGAAGAACTCAAGAACAACTCATTCATGTATGAGAGCCACTTTAGTCAAATAGAAAATACTGAAATACTCACTTTAGTCTAAATGAAGAACAACATCGCTCACGAGGTACAAGGGGACGATGGATGATGAACGGATCATCACCACCTCACCTCTACTCATCCACACACTCCTCTTTACCTAGCACCACCTAGTCTAGATCCTTCACACACACACACTCATGGTGGGATGAGGTTTCACCTCCACCAAGAGAGAATGAGAGAGGGAGAAAGAGACAAAGGTGAGAAATGGCTTCAAGTGTGCTCCACCTCTTCTTACCCCCTCTCCTCCTATTTATAGGCTTGAGCAACCGGCGTGAGAGCACCCAAACACCCCGGGAATGGCTTCTAGGACCAATGGGCAAGCACCACGTGGAAGCCCCTGAGTGGGCGCCACAAGGTCGGTTCGGCCAACCTGTGGGGTCGGCCGACCCCCTGTGGGCCCCACTCGGGGTGTGCTTTCGCGTGGTGGCTGTTCTGTGGGTCCTGAGGTCGGTTCCCGGTGTCCACATCGTTTGGAGGCGGTTTAGGCGCTCTGGTGGGCCATAGGATCCATGTGATGCTTGCATGGCGGCTTCCGATTTGCCGAGGCTTCCTCCCTTGGATTGGTGATGTCATGGATCCAGGGGATGCTTGCATGCAGCCCCTCATTAGCTGAGCCTAACTTGCTAGGATCATGAGGGTGTCTTTTCTCTCCATTTCTTATGCTAAACACCTGCATTCAACTTAGCATAGCCACTTGTGGAAATTGTTAGTTTAAACCCCTATTCTAGTGTGGATGCTTAGTTCTTATGATAAAATGCAGGGATTGACGACCCTAAATTTGGTACTTAACAGCCGTTAACAGCTATATAAATACAACTCCTTTTAGGTGAAAGCTGTCGGGCCAACCTAACCCAAGTTGCAGATTCGACAAGGCTCGATGCTAGAGGGTCTCGGCCTCACCATCTTCCACAACTTCGTGTCTTTCGCTGCATCAGCTCAAGGGGTTGAACTCGGCGTCATCCTCAACTTCGCATCTTCTACTATGTCGGCTCGAGGGGCTCACCCTCAACTTCGAAATGTACTGCCATGTACCACGCCATCAACTTTGACAACATCTACATGTACCGCGCCCTCAACTTCGATGACATCATCTACTTCAAGTACGATTCAACCTCGACCACCTCGACTACTTCGACGACATCATGTACTTCATGTACAATTCAACCTCGACGACATCGACCACTTCGACTACTATACGCGAAGCTTCTCTCATGAACACCAGCCAAAAGGGGCTGGGGCTGCACTGGAGGACCAGTACATCATCATTGTCCGGTGCTCGTGAGAGAGTTTAAAGATGTTGTAGCTAGCATCAACAACGAGTACTTCAGCTACATTAGCTCTTGAAGCAAAAAGTGAAGTTGCACAAAGATCAAAACATGTCATTCAAGTCACTTGGAGGCAAAGAAACCGGAGTCGGTATATGTAAACCCAAGATTGTGCGTGCTCTTTTCTCCATGCCCTTTTTCCCATTGGGTTTTAGGGATGGCGTTTTTAGTGAGGCGCACTTGGGTAGTTTGCCAAGGGCGTTCCTTGCAACCAGAGTTGGAGTTGTATTTTGGACCTCGTTTAAACATGAGCAACTATTAGGTCTTGTTGTGCTGACCAAGACCGAATAGTTGAGGGGCTACTGTTGGGGGTGCGCCTTTGGAGGCCTAAGGCTAAGACCCCCTTATGTATAAAAGAGGCCAAAACAGAGGTCTGAGGGCGTCATTGTAAAAATCGAGGACCTATTTGTAATTTGAGACTTTACCAGTGGAGATAATGTAAAGACCCACCTCCTCCCTATACATAAAGAAAAAAGGCTTGGAGGAGGTGGCATATGGTCTTTTCCTCCTATCATTCTTTCATCCTAATATGTGTGTGAACTTTTGTCCCCAACATGTGGTCTAATGAAAGCATTCCCCGAGTTCCTCTTTGTTGTTGTCGCCCTCATCTTCACCATCTTGTTCTCATTGTATTGCTGCTGCCTCTTCCTCGTGGATTTCCCCCTATATGCATAACAGAACATATACCAAAATATTACTCTATGAAAAAATTTATAAAATTACCCTTCCAACGGGTACTCATTTATTTTAATCGGAGTCCATATGAGGGAGTTACGGCTGTTTCACTTCAGCTTTGCTTGCTATCCAGAAATTTTCAGGACGTGCAAGTGCAACCATCGGTGATTCGGCCATATCCGCTTGTAGGAACCTCTGATCGACTTGATTCTTGACTCGTTGGAAGCGTAACTTTACGAGGCTTCTAAATATCCAAAGGTATTATGTTTTTCTTCCCATGAGGCTGTGCAAAAATTGATACGAACAAAAACTTTGAAGATGTTGACGAGCTTGATCTTGTGATCTTGGGAGTATCGTGATTGCTTCCAATACCTATTGCTTGAACAAATAAATCTCCACGAGACATTAGTCTTAAAAACTTAATTGACACGTTGACTTACCTTGTTTATCATCTTTCGTGTAGGGTGTGGGCTCGATAGCGGATGATGGGCCACTAACAAAAGTTAGCACCTATCGCTAAAGGGTGAATCTTCATGTTTTGTTGGATGTGAATCTTGTTGGGGTGTCAATGTAGAGAACTCATTGAACGTCTTGTGTCTACCTTTTTCACCTACTTTCAAGGACACAAACAAGAAAACAAGTGCATATGCAATAATAAAAATTAGGGTTAGTCAAAAAGAAAGGTAGATCACCCAAGGGTTCGAGTTGCCGATCCCCGGCAACGGTGCCAGAAAAAGAGCTTGTTGATGGTTGAAACACATGTCGCGTTTCAATCCACAAGCGTACGGATCACGTGTGGTCTTTTTCACTCGGGGTAGCCCAAGATATCGAACCGTGGATCGGAAGCAAACCGCTAAGACTCCCTATCTTATCTAGCCAAACTAACCTAACATTAAGCCTTGATTGCATATAAGATAAACCTAATAAATATTCGAGTGAAGTGTATAGGTTGATCACATCCATAACAAAGGCAACCTAAAAGGATCAAGCAAGAGTAACTAGGGCCTATCATCAACTAGTTGTAGTTCTATCCAAAAGAGCAAGTGCAACATGCATCTCATCCAAAGCTATCTTTAAACTACTACCTTTCGGTCAAACCCTCGAAGGGCACCCGCCGTACTTGGAATCGACATCCTGTCACGATGCCCCCCTTTCTTCGCGAGTGAACCAAAGAGCACATTCATGAAGAACGTGTTGAACTCGTTGGTGGATCCGGCATGAACCCCTAGTGAAATAAAGCAAACCCAACAAAGCACAAGATCATAGAAGGAGGAATTGAGTCGCTAAAGATCGGATGACATGAAGTACTTTACTCACATAGTAGATGCGTTTAGGTCATCGCCACCGAATACATACCATCGAAGACCTCAACTAGCTCAAGAGCTCTGCCACAGCACAACCACGCAGGGCGTCCATGGCGGCTAGGGTCGGCCTTGGCCATCTCTTAGACAACTTCGAGGACTCGCGACGGCCGTCGTCTCCCTCCGGTGCTAGCTTCTAGGTTTCGGCGAGTTGTGATGAATGGATCTGGCGGCCGCCGAAGGCAGGGGATATAAATACACCGACGAGGCACTAGGTCAAAGGGGAGGCCGAACCGGGCCCGAAACAGGGTAGTCCGGTTAGCATGGGCCGGCCGGCCCAGGCCCTTTTTGGCCCGGTTCGGGCCCATCTTGCTCCACGTGGCTCATCTTGACATTTTGCATGTATGCCCCTTCATTTGTGTCATTTTGGCATCGTCAGCTCCGCGGTCAAGATAGGGGGTCTTCTCGCAAGAAGTTCAATCTTTACGTCTTGGTCCTCGGGGATGTTTCGTCGTAGCACCTTGGTCCTTGTCACCTTTGGAAGTGAATTCGTCTTACACTTGAACACGAATGGAACTCCTCATTTGCTCCTTTGAACTTGATGTGACTCTGTCCCTTTAGTCCATGTTCTCCTACAAACACACCACACTTCCAAATGCATGTACAAAGTTGAACTTGTTATATCATTAGTGTGCCTAGTGGAGGGTTAGTTCCATAATCGAGCTCAAACCAAAGTGTAACGAGTGCTTTTCGTTGACAGAAATCGACCGGCAACAAAGAGCCACCCGCGGGCGGGTTGTTTACAAAAGGGCTCCTCGCGCTAGTTGGGGAGCCCCGGAAGGAGTTACAACAGGGCTCCCCACGTCGGCCGGGGAGCCCCAAAAGGAGTTACAAAAGGGCTCCCCATGTTAACCGGGGGAGCCCCGAAAGGAGTCGCAAAAGGGCTCCCTGCGCTTGCCGGAGGAGCCCCGGGAGAAGAACCCATCATCAAGGGAGGGGGAAGCAGTAAAGCAGGTGAAGGCCGCAGTAGGTCAAAAAGGTGGAGGCATTCCTCCACGAAGTCTAAGAAGTCCTCCTCTGGGTGCCGTTGGGAGGCAGGAGAGGCGGAGTGACGCTCCACCCAAGCCGACCAGTCCCGGAGGAAAGAGCTGTTGATATACATCCCCCGAAAGATCAGCCCTTCTGTGAATATGTCAGTTTCTGGGAGCTGGCGGAAGCTCGAACGTCTGGGGAAACCCCGCTTGGAACGAGGAACGGTACGTGGTGGGAGGCTCCTCCGGGCGGGCACTTTGTGGCCACGGCGTAGCATCTGAAGACATACAAGCAGCACATTCATGGATGGAAGAAACTTAAGAAAGGGGTGAGACTTCATTTCCATTCCAAAAGGGAGAAAGTCCCGAGCAGACATGCCTCGGATACCACCCCAGTCTTTACAAAAGCTTAAAAGGGGCTTCCCCTTCGAAAAGGTAGCCGACAAAAGAAACTAGGAAAAAAATGCACTAAGGAGGAGGCGTTGGCAGGAAGGGTTCAAACCTAGGTGTCATCCCAGGAGTCCCCCCCTCCCGTCCCCGAAGAAACTCCGGCTGACGCCCTGTCCGCTCGCACGGCTGCCACCGCCTCCGCTCTTGCCGCCCCCATCCCGCGGGCCACATCCAGTCCGTGCGCCTCCCAGAGGTCGTGGAAGGCCTGAGAAGCCGCCCGCACATTCTTAACCTCCCAATGAAAGTCCAGGCTAGTGGTCGGGAGGCCAGCGACCACGTCCTTCACATGAGACAGGTGGGTACACCCAGCTCGGAAGAGGGAGAGAAACATGCCTCACCAGGTGGTTTGGGCGCTGACCCCAGCGAAAGCCTGAGCAGTTTTCGCCATGGTGGTAACCCCTGGCCCAACCAAGCCAGGAGAGCGAGGAGATCCTCCGGGGGGTTTGCCGGCAGCGTCATGACAACCCCAAGGTCCGCCAGCCTGATAGAAAGGGAGTTGACAGTCTCTGCCACCATCACAGCCACGCAGGACCAGGCCCTTCGGAGGGAGCAGAGCTCGTCCTCTGTTGTTTTCAGCACCTCCCTAGCCGAGGCAGACTCACCCTCCGCCTTCTCCCGGAGCCGTTCCGCTTCGCCTCGGAGGTCTTCCACCTTTTTCAGGGACCCCTCTGCCTCCTGCACATGACCTTCGACATTCTCCTTCTCCATCTTGGCTCTGGCCAGCGCCTCCTCTAGCTCCCGAATGCGGTCGGAAGTAGACGGCTCCCCGACGAGAGATTTGGCCAGGAGGGAGATCTGCCATAGAAAGAAGAAGGATAAGAAGATGAAGCAGCCAACCGCATGGGCGAAAGGTCCAAAAAATCACCTACCTACACACCGAGGCCGGCCAGCGCCTCCACCTTCAACTCGTGCAGAAGCCGCTCTGTCAGAGCACGGGAAGAAGCGACCGGCAAGCGATCTGCCAGCACCGCGAGAAGCGCCCTGACTTCCGGAGAGCCAACCAGATCTTTCAGGGAAGTCAGGTGTGGGGACCACCCTCTTTATATACATAAATATATACATATATAAGGGTGCCCGGTTGCCAATAGTACCATTCCCTGGATCGGCTGATGGTACCAGCACTTCTCACAAGAAGTATCAGATCGATATAGTGAAAAGCAAGAAAATATTATTTAAAGTGGTTTGAGGGTAAGAGAAGAATACTACCATAGGTGAAAACTCAAACCTAACTTGTAGTGGAGTCCTACGTAGAAGACCCATTACCTCAGGCATCTTGTCTGGAAACGTGAAACGAACCGGATTTCCGAGAATGGAAACCCGATTCCCTGCACCTCAGTGATAGTCCCAGGAGGCTATCACGTGCAAATCCCTGTCTCAGAAAGTATCAAAATCCATACAACAGAAGGAAATATAGAGAAGGTCCACATAAATAATATTATTATAATTAATCATCCGAGTACATCATTTCGGCACATGTTGGGTGCAAGTCCAACGGGACTGAATCAAACAGAGTAAACATCTACGCAGCGGAACTCATGTAGCGAAGTCGACACCATCTCCCATAGGCAGCTCGAGTGTAGAACGGGCCTCAGTCCTCCCATCCATCGTGCTCGAAGTCGTAGTCGGGCTCCTGGTCTGAAAGTCCGTCATCTACTCGATAAGAGAGTAGGTCATGTCAGCTTCCCGATAAAGATCATAAGCAAAAGAATAGTTCTAGTATGCATGGATATTCCTATATATGACTGTAGAAGGTTATGCAAGCAGTGGTAGCAACATCAAGGTATGCAGAAATGCCGAGAGGTCACCATCTCCGAGGAGATCCACACCTCCGAGGCCAACGCCTCCGGGGTCAACACCCCAACCAAGGAAAGAACACCAAAGCACTGGATCTCAACCGAGTCACAGCATCCCACTCTCATCTGCGATGTGGGGTCACCAACTCCTATCCCCACATCTCATCGGCACGAAGCCGGGCTCACACACACAGGGTAGAGAAGCAGCACAAGAAAAGACTAGCCATAGTAACATATCAAAGGGCTGTCAATACCAGTGGACACAGACTATAGCTATAGGTTTAACACTCTGCAGAGGTTGTACAACTGGACCCGTCGAGTAGGGCAGAATCGGATGCCTCTGATCCACATCCCTACCTAACGACCGAAGACCTAGCAGTGGATAGCACTCTCCTGCCTCTCCGAGCCTGACTCGTCCTGAACTGGGGCGCAAAACTTGCCAGCAGGGCCTCGAAGCTGTGAGACCATCCCCGGAGGAGCTGTGGCGATGTCTACTCAGGGGGGTATAACCCGTCCCCCTCACACGATCACACCGATCCGCCTACAGGCTGGATGCCATCCACCAACTAGTTCTTGGATCGAACCCCGCCCATAGCAAGGCGAACGGTTTGTACGAAAATAGCCCAAAGATACACGGTTAAACTGTCGATCGGTCCTTAATTGCAAGAGCGAGCACTTATCAACTCCATCCGAACGACACGCCACTAGGGCGGGAGGCCAGGTCGCATCTCCCCTAGACAGGCGTTCACAAGTAACCAAAGTGGCTCGCTCCCGCGGTAACACATCAAGAATACACACTCACCCGAAACACAGGCTAGAATACCGAGATATCCCAATCTCAGTCCAAACCAGAGGTCCATCCATAAGTAAGGGTAAAATATATGGATAGATAGAGCCGGGAATTAGCTAGGGGTCTGTAGCTAGTTCCAAAAGTAGGAAGATCAAGGAACAGGATAATACAAACCAAGGTATGGCTAAAAGATTGTCTTATGCATTTCAAAAGCATTTATAAGTAATAATTAAGCACTAGCAACTAAAGCAAGCATGGGATCTATATGATCGGGAGTGATATGACACTTGGTTGGCGTCCGTAGTCCTGGTCTGGGTTGAAGTCGGGGTCGTACTCCTCCTCCGGCTCGTAGCTCGGGTCTGCTCAGCATGAGATACAAGATGCTAAATTACCAGTAAGCAACTAAGCATAAAACTGAAGAAACCCAATTTTAAGAGCTCCAAAAAGATCCAAACTATCTACAAACAGCACTGTCTCATTTTTAGAAAAATAATGAAACTGATTTCATATTTTTCGGAGTTGTAAATAATTAGTTATGAATTTTCAAATATTAAAGGGTTTATAAAATAATTATCAAATTCTTTTATAAATTAGAAAAGGGTTTTTATTTTGAAAATACATGGTGATGTCAGCATGTCGTCATCATGATGTCAGCGACTCAGGTTAGTGGGCCGTTATTGGGCCGAAAGGGTTAGTGGGCCGAATTCGGCCCAGCGGACTCAGCCCAGAAGGCCCAGTAGGCAAAGTCCTTTGGTTATCCCTGGAAAACTTAAAACGCGCGAAAAAGGTAAAGGGCTGATGGACGGGCCTTATTAGGTTAAGGCCCAGATGACGGCCTGTCTAACGTTCACCAGCGAAAAAGTCCGGGGATGCTCCCCGAACTCGTCAGGCAGTGCGCCAGCACTCCCAGAGCTAAGCTGGGGTTCGCTGGCGCCCCCTGGGCGTTCACGCGCGTCCTGGCATGCGTCAGCGCGGGGCACGGCGGCAACGGCGAGCAGCGCCCGGCGACTGGAGTGCCCCCGGCGCGCATGCGAGTGACGCCTAGAGACCACTAGGGCCTGGTGGTTAGTCCGGCGTAGCCTCGGCCCTGGGGTTGAGTCCTCAGGCTTGCACGCGGTACGGCAGGCGGCACTCTCGGCGCGGCGCGACAGCGATGCAGCAACGGCGCGCGAGGCAACTGCATCAGCAGCTCGGCACAGTGCCCATGATCACGCGGTGGGGTGCGCCTGGTTCAGGTGCGCATGCGCACGCGCACGCGATTCAAGTGGTGGCGGAACTCAACTCGCGCACGCGAACGCACACGCAGCACGGCAGTGCCCTAGTGCGGCGCGGCGGAGACGGTGGCTTACGCGGTCAGTGGCCATAGGCCGGCCAGCACGTGCGAGGGTGCACGGTGGCGAAACGGGGCTTAGGATCCTGCACAAAAAGGGGCGTGGCACGAAGCCCGGGGTTCACAGGCGACGGCGGCGGCAGCCGAGGTTAGTGCGCGGCGCGGCGGCGGGCTCGGCATAACGCAAGGGTACGCTCCCAAGAGGTCAAGGGCTACGTAAGAAGAAGCGGTGATGTTCTCACATAGGGGCGAAGGTGTAGGAGTAGCAGGCTTGACGAAGATGGCGACGTGGCGAGGTACTCGGCGGCGCGACGCGACAGCTCTGCTCCGTTACTGGTCTTCTCGCGGACGGCCTTCTCCGCTGCACGAACGGCTCCGGCTTCGCGGCTTTAGCTTCGGCGGGACGGCGCGGCGGCGATGCGCGCCTCCTCTTCCTCCCTCCCCTCCTTCTCCTCCACTTCCCCTCTTCTTCTTCCCTACAGCGACGGAACAAAGGAAAGGGGGAGAGTCCCCAATTGGGTTTGACTTGCGAGAGGGGCTCGGCCTGGGGGTTTAGCAGGTCAGGCACGTCGAGGCGAGGGCAAAACGGGGCATGGCATGGCTTCTACTGGCTGCTGAGGTGCGGAGGCCGACGTGGCGGAGCGGGAGAGGCTGGCGGGTGTGCGAGCGCATCATAGGGAAAGGGTAGATGGGGAATTTGGCTCGGGCGGCGTGCACGGGGTGCGCCTGACTCGGCGTCCGTGCCAGCCGACTGGTCGGGGGCCTGTCCCCTCGGCCAGGCGCGGCGTAGCGCGCGCAGCGGCGAAAAGGGGCGCAGCCTGTGTGAAAGTGACGACTAGCTCCGCGAGGACGACGACCGAGTGACGGGGCTCACTGCTCAGCGACTCGGCGAAGGGGTAAGGCGCGGTGAGTTGGTGGGCCGTGTGGTTGGGCCGGCCTGCTGGGCTGCGTCGAAGCTGAGGGGGCGCGGGGTTTCGCAGGCCTCGAGTTGAAGGGGCGCGGTTGGACTTGGCGAAGTTAGCAGGCCCATGTTAGTTAGGGGTTTTGGAAAATGGGTTTGAATTTATATTTAAACTTTAGATTTGAATTTGAACTATTTAAAATTCAAGCACACTCAAATAAATCCAAATAAAATCCTTAAAATCCAAATCACATATTTGTACCATAATTTGAATTTATATTTTTATATTTGGGTTTTATTTATATAGAATTTAGGTGAGAGGCTAGCCTATGGTTTTAAATATGGTGGCACACATCAATTAAATAAAAATTTTAAAATTTTTCGGAAATTCATACTTTCAAATTTACGAGATGTTACAAAACGGGTCGGGCAGACCCTCCCCTGCGACGAAGCTCGTCCTGTCTTTCTTCTGGATAGAAGGGACAAGAGAAGCAAGAGTGAGCACCTAAAATAGGTACTCAGCAAATCCCAGTGTATAAGAAGTTAACCTATGTCTACATGCAAGATTTCCAACAGAAAGGAATCAGGTCTTGATTATTATAAAAGTAAATTAATGCAAGTGAAGTAAGTTTCAGAGAAAGGCAAAAAGTAAAACAAGTATAATAAGTAAGTAGGTTGGTCCTGGAGGGGGAACACATAGCCTCCCCTACCAGTCCCCGTGTTTTATTAAACTCAGTGACCACCGGGGTCCCACTGAGCTGGCATATGCCGTATCACTCTCTAAGGGCCACTGCCCTACCTCATCCTATCCATCCTCACCAAAGTAGTATCTAATTGTTGGGTACACAAAACTCCCAAACAGAGATAGGGTTACTTAATGAAAAAACACATAATTAAATCGTTCGCAATCATGTATATTAATTAGTTAGCTTCCCTTGGAACATTACAGATTCAACTTTCCAAAAAGGCGACCCCTTTACGATAGGGAGGTGGTCTCCTTTTATAGTGCTCAAAGACTAAATTTACACCCCAATCTTGCCCTACATCCTCAGCATCTCAGAAGAATATTCGGGGGCAAACTTGGGTTTTTATACTTGATGCGGATTTGATGCCGTAGTTGGCGGAGCGCGATTCACGCCGGAGACAGCGGAGCGGAGGATGTGCCGCGAAAACCGGAGGTAGTTCCGTGTTGCAACAGCTTTTGACTGAGTCATCGCAGCCAAATCTTCGAGGAGCCCCGAGCTTCGCAATCTTGTTCTTCTCAACACCGCATCCGTCGGGGATTCCTGGGCTTCGAAGCTTGGCCCCGAGACCAAGAAGCACCGGATCAGCGGGATCACCTCAGCGGAGCTCTGATCCTCACCCCCTGCTCACCTTGAGTGAACCCCCGGAGCTTCAGACTCTTCCCTACAAGAAAAAGCTCGAACCGGGTTAACCTTACGAATCCTGGTACGCGACGATCTTGTCGAAGCCCAGATTTCCTAGTCCTCCTGAAATAAGATCATTGAGATTAGATATTTTAAACAAGTAATTACTTCGGAGCCCCTGGTGACAATGGAAACATCCCGAAGCCCTGCACCCGTTTTCCGCGGGGGACACAACCTTTGCATTAATCCTTGCGTTCTTGTGTAGGTTAATTTTTTAGCATGGACGTTTGCGAAGCCCAAAGTTTAAGTTGGAATTTTGATAAGGGCCTAAGCCAAATGGTCTTTTCATTCTGGCAAACTCCCGGTGCCTAGAGGTGATGTTTTCTACCGTCCCAACACTAATCAACAGGAGCTTTGACCAAGAGTGCTCATAACCGAGAGCCACGACTATTCGAATAGATTATACTCTGTGCAGAGGCGTAAATTGTACCCATACGTCTGACCAGTCCATACTAAGGCCTTTGGCGGTACTGGCCACGAGAACTATACCCACTGGCGTCTTCATGTGGACTACATTCTCATCCACACTTAAATAACATTCTCTAGCTCCATCCACGTCTACGTTGGGGCCTAAGTAGGGTTCATTCCACCACCACCCGCCTCGCGGGTCCAAATCCTGGGAAAAGTGCATATATGCATATAAAATGTGGTATACAATACCACATTCTGGACGCCATAACATACCCGATGACCCGTGCCTGCCGGACCTGGGACTCTGCGAAGGTCCTACTCTGGCATATATGTTGCCCACCGTGGCCCCTTGGGATGGTTTAATAGGTTCAGTGGTGGGGTGGATTCAAGGCCGCACATAAACATGCATTCCCTATGCCTTTTTGGCTACGTATGGTCGTACTAAGTCACCAGAAAGACTTTCCTGTGAACCGATCCTTATACGACCAGAGTAAGCATGGACAGGATCCTCCACTGAGGCTGCCCCCATACTCCCATGTTTGTCCTTAAGGAGTCTAACACTCTTTAGTAGGTTCATTTTATTACTCTCCATCTACCTCTCCCTACCAACAGAGCTTCTTTCATGAGTGAATGTGAATAAGTAAAACTAAAGATGATGCTCAATCATCGACTGAGTCGAGATCGGGATCATCGAGTCCTCCAAGCAGAATGCATGTCAAGTTATTATCTTGGTTCTTTTCAATTTATAAAATAGTGGATAAAACATGATCAAGGGGGTGTTGCTCGGACTTACCTTTTTTCCTAAGCGGGGAGAATTATAGATTTGTCTAGACCTCTTCCATCTTTATCTCGGTTGTCACTTGATCTCCGCTTGATCTTCTGGCATTATCACACTCGATCTACTGTAACGTAGTTATACGTATAAAGAAAATCAATCAAACAATCATAACAAACACCAATCATGAGTTAGAGGGATGGAGATGTGTTCTAAGGGCTAGATAGAAAGATCCTGGGGTTAACGGGAGGATCGTGAGGTGATATGACTTAAACAGTCACATGAAATATGGACCGTTTAATAAGAAAACGAGTGCCTATCCTAATTTAGGCTGAGGAGAGTGAGATTTCATGTGGCTAAGACATGGTTGGGCTTCTATAGGCTCCTAGTATTTTTAGGGATTTTATGGGAATTTTTAGAGCTTTGGATAAGAAATAGTGGATTTTTGGGTACACTAAATGGAATTTCCTATAAGTTGAAATAAGAAAAATCAAATCTAATATCTAGAAATGTGCCAAGGTGAATTGGACAGTATTTCTAGGGTTATGGGCCTCTAAGATTGATGGTGAATTTTGGGGAATTTTTGGGAAATTCTAAGGTGGCTAACTAAAGCTTGGTGTACACTGGGTTGTGTGGTCGTATCAAAAAGGTGTGGGTGGTGTGGCTGACAGGCGTGGCAGCTGCTGCAGCTGACGTGGGGAACCATGTGGTGCTCCGCGAGCCCGTGTGGCACAAATGTGTCTGTGGTCCATGTGGACCGGATTCACACAAGGAGAGAAGAGTGGTGCGGACGGCGGGACTGATGTTGTTGCCCTGGGCCCGCATGTTAGCGGTGGGAGGCGGGACGACGTGGACGGGACCGGGCGGCCCTGCCCTAGTTCAACTCGGGCGTGGCGGCGGAAACAGAGAGCTCGTCGGAGCTTTTGCCGCCGGCCGGTAGGAGGGGTCCCCGGCGACGAGAAGTGGACCTAGGTGCTCAGCGTGACGCGGTGGAGCTAGGAGGGGTGAAGTGGGGGTTAGGGGAGGATCGTGGTGGCCGACGTACGTCGCCGGAGTGGCAGCGGCGCTTGGCCGTGCGCGAAAATAGCCCGGGAGGGTGTGTTGTGCCCAAAAGAGTGTGTGTGTGTGCGTGTATACGTGCTTGGTGAGGGTAGGGAGGTGGTCACCAAGGTGAGTGGTGGCTGGAGCACGGCCGGAGGCTCGCCGGGGCGGCGGCGGAGCCTCGGCACTGTCACGGCGAGACTGGAGAGGGGAAGAGGGGGAAGAGATGATGGGGCAGCATGACGGCTTACCTAGGGAGCATTTCGACGCGTCGGCCGGCCTAATTTCGGCAGCATAATGGACGGGGTTGGCCTTCGACGGCGATAGCGGGCGGCGGAGAGGGACGAGAAGTTGCTAGGCTGCCTACAGCGCTACGGCGAGAATTGGTTGCTCCAGGGTAGGGCTTCAGTGGCCTAGAGATTGTCGGGGCACTCCTTTGCCTTCTGCCGGGCTTGCTCTAACGAGAGAGGGACGGCGGCAGAGTGCTCCTGCTGGTGGAGCAGAGCTACGCCGAGGGGGAGGAAGGGAGAGGCTATGGTGGTGTAGCGTGCAATGTGAAGGTGTGAGGAGCTCGGTGAGGCTTGGAGTCCTATTTATAGGCTGGAGAGGGGAAGGGGAGCTCGAGCACGGCCGAGGTGAGGTGGCGCGGTGGTCTCGTGCGGCGGCGACACGCGTCATTAGGGATAAGGGTGAGGGAGGGCAAGATAGGATGGGGATAGGGGCGCGGTGGCTTCCGGTGGTGCGGGTGGGTACGGTGCTCGCCGTGGCTGCAATCTTGGGGCAATGGAGGGAGAGATTGAGCGGCTGTGCCAGCGGCGGTGCTCTGGAGCGCGCGGGGGTGGTGATCGTGGCGCGGGGAAGTAGGGGTGGGTGAGTGGTTGTGGGCGCGAGAAAGGCAGAGCCTTTTCCGCTTGGTGCAGGTGCGGCCGGGGCGCATGCTGGGAGAGGGCGTACGGTGGTGTGGTTACGGGTCGGGAGAGGGATGACCTGCGGTGGTGCTCTTGCGCGCGTGGGTGCATGCCGCGGCAGCGTAGGGGATAGGGAGGTGGGAAGGAAACGGGGGAGTGGAAAAGGTGTAGTCTTTTCCGCCTGATGCCGCCGCGTGTGGCGCGCTCCTCAACAGGGTTGTGGAAGGAGGAGGAGATCGGCGCGGGCATGCCGACGGCCGCCGCTCTACTACCCTTGCATGTGCGACCATTTCCGTACAGGAAGGAGGAGGAAGCAGGGGTCAAAAGGTGTGGCGGAGAGGGCTAGGGCGGGCGCGCGTGCGACCAGGACGGCGGGGGTGGTTCGATGGTGATTTCGGTCGCGCGGCGTTGCGGCGTGTCGGGGAAGAAGGGGGCAGGGAGGAATGGGGAGGAAGACGATGGCGACGTTAGCCAGGCGGGGGTAGGGAGGGCCGCCGACTGGGCCCGGCGGGTCGTGCGCGTGCGAGGGGAGAGGGGAGGCAGCCGGGCCGATTGAGCTGGTGGGCTAGATAGGATAGAGTTGGTCCACCAGAGATTTAAAAGGATTTTCTATTTATTTGAACTAAAGATTGAATTCAAATTTGAATTGTGATTTCAAATTTGACAGGACCAAGATGTGTGGAAAAATCTAGAGGGTCCTTAGAGACTAGTTAGAGTGAAAGTTGAGGTGAGAAGAGATGTTAGTCACACAAAAATGCACATGGATTCTAGGGGTTTTTTTAAAGTGCAATGCAGATAAGTTAAAATGCAGGGGCTATATGTAAATTTGCTATATGTTTTTAAGAAAAAAAAATTAGGGGCTATTTTTAAGAGTTTAGAAAAAACCGGGATGTTACATCAGGGGCGTCCCCGGAATGGTTCCGCAGAACAGACCCTTCCCCACTCCCGGCCCTCGAGCGTCGAGGGGAACACTTCCCCCATCGCCGCCCGGGTGTGCCTCCACAGCAGGGGACGAACCCCGCTCACCGAACCTCGAGAGGGTCCTGGGGTCTGCGAGGAAAGAAGGAGGGGGATTAAGTCATGAGAAGACATGCACTTACTCATCTCCTCAATGTCATCATCTGTATCCTCATCCGAGTCTAATTTCGGGTCGAAGTCTGGAAGCTCAAAGGCGGGCGCCGAAAAAGCTCCGTCGGTGGATGGAGTCGGAAGGGGGCGGCTCGACGAGTCTTCTCGCCGCACTCTCTGGGCCGGCCTCTCGGACTCCTCCTCATCGTCGTCATCGTCCTCCTCCTCTGGAGGCGCCCCGGATCCCGAAGTGGCATGGCTCGTCCCCCTCCTCCGCTTGTCCAACTTCTCCGGAGGGACAGGACGCTCCGACGGGCGTTCGGCCCCTCTGGCGACGCTCGCGGCTGGCGTCCGGCTGGGCTTGGAGGCAGCCGCGTCTCGGCAGCGGCGTTCACGGTCTCCTCGCTGTTGTGGCAGTTGACGCAGGTGGAGGTGGGCCGGTTCCAGCAGCTTCAACGGAGGAGGGCCGACGGTGGAGGTGTGGTGGTGGCGTGACCGGCGGTGGCTAGCTTGGATAGTTGCTAGTGGCGCCACGGTGGTGTGGCTGGCAACGGTCAAGCGACGGCGCACCAGCGACATCGTGGTGGCGTAGCTGGTTGCTCCGGGCTGCCTATCTCCGACTGCAGTGTGTCGGCTGTGCCGTGGTGGCATGGCCGATGACGGTGTGCGCAGGCGTTTGCCAGTGGCGCCGTGGTTGTGTCACTGGCTGCGTTCGTGCGACGGCTCACTAGCTGCACCTTGGCGGTGTGGATGGTGATGCCGACCGTCTCCTCCGCGGGGACGATGCGGGTGAAAACCCATCCCTTTTTGGGATGGTGTTGTTGGCGTCTGTGGCGTCATCTCCTTCTTGAAGGCGACGTCGAGCATCTACGGTGCGGGTCTACCTTCGGCGATGGTTTGCTTCTGTGGTGGCGCTTTCTTTCTTCCTTCTCTTGTTTGTTTTTCAATTCTCGAAAAGAAAATAAAAAATGAAAGAGAGAGCAGAGAAGAAGAGAGGTTTTAGTTCGTTGGCAGTAGTGTGTGGTGGCTCGTGTCGATGTCCCAATCCGACCGAGTGGAGTTGGCTCGTGTCATCACTGACTGGCGGAGTTGTCTGAGTTATTTAGAGCGGTGCGTGTTGATGTCCCAATCCAACCCACCGAGTCCTTTCAGTTGAGTTGTGCAGAGTTGGTTGATGTCCCAATCCAACCCTCCGGAGTTGTTTGCTCTGCGGACCGAAGTTGTTCGGGGGTTTCTACTCCTCTTGAGTTGTACGGTCTTTTGACCGGAGTTGTACGGTCCTCAGACCGGAGTTGTATGGTTTTCGGTCCCGGTTTTCCTTATAAACTGAGTCAACTCTCTTCTTCTGTTAAATCGCGGTCCGTCCAAAAAAAAAAGACTGTAACAAGATACTAGTCAGGTGCAAGTTCAATCCCCTCTAGAAAAGCCAAGGCAGCTACCGAAAAATGAGATGCTCCAAAACAGACTGGATGCAATGACAGTGATGTTTGAGGCTTCCAAGGTTACAAGTTTGGGACTTTGGGTAAGTTTAAAAGCTACAAAGCGGTGTTGGCCCTCCCAAAGACAGGCTCTGGTCAGTGCTTTCGTGTGAGCGTATACTAAACAAAGCATTAGTCCCTGAAATCATCGACGTTCTAGCGGCAATTTACTAATCTGATTAATAGTTACTCCTTATTACCCGGCAGCTGGGGCAGAGATGTGCCTCTAGTAGTATCTATATATATAGTCCGCCAGCCGCTTCACTCCTCTGACGGTTCACCTCATCGCCGTTCACCGGTGCAGGCAGCAGCAATGGCGACCAGGTATGCTTGCTCATTGCAACATGAAAGATATTGCTTGGTAAACAGAGCTTGTAAGATGCCTCGCTCTGACGGGCATCGACGCATCACCTGACCTCAGGGTTGCAGTGGTCACCGGAGGGAACAGAGGGATCGGGCTGGAGATCTGCAGGCAGCTCGCGAGCAGCGGCGTCGTCGTCGTGCTGACGGCGCGCGACGAGGGGAAGGGCTCCCGGGCCGTGGAGGAGCTGAAGAATTCCGGCCTGTCCGACGTGATCTTCCATCAGATGGACGTCGCGGACCGGTCGAGCATCACGCGGCTGGCGGAGTTCGTCAAGACCAAGTTCGGCAAGCTCGACATCTTGGTGAGCATGATCAAGTTCTAGTTTTCTTTTCTAGCGCAGCAGCTTCAGGGCGAACTGTTACACTCAGCCAGTCTCGCGGCTTGGGTTCTTCTTCAGGTGAACAACGCAGCAATTGGTGGGACAACCATCGATGCCGAAAGGTTAAAAGAAATTCAACAGCAGAATCCTGAGGCAAGTCTTCCGGCAAAATAGTCTGAATAATTCCTTACATTTTGCACAAAAAAACGCGTACGCGAAGATATGCTGTGCTGACATGTTTTCTGCAGGAAGATCTAAGAACTTTTGTGGATGGCTACTTGGGAAGTCTGCAACAAAGTTATGAGCTGGCCAAGGAGTGTCTGGATGTAAATTTCAATGGCACAAGGGACGTCACCGCTTGCCTGATCCCCCTCCTCCTGCTGTCCAATTCAGGAAGGATCGTGAATGTTTCTACAACAGTTGCGCAACTTAAGGTTAGCCTTCACCACCAAAGTAGGTGTAACTCTTGACTTGTTGCACAGCTATATATTCAAAGATGTATCTGCGAGAAAAGTGCTGGTAAACCAGACACTGAAAAGTTCGCAAAAGTATTTCGAACAAATTCATTACACGATCCTGAATCCTTGATGCTCTGCAAGTTTTATTTTCTCGAAGCAACAAAATGAATAACGTTCTCTGCAATGCCTTTTCTTTTCTCATCAGTTCATGTCAAACGAGGGGGTCATAGAGGTGCTTAGCGACATCGACAACCTGTCGGAGGAGAAGCTCGACGAAGTCACCTGCGGCTTCCTGACCGATTTCAAGGACGGGAGCCTGGCCGCCCGTGGCTGGCTGCCGGTGGTGTCTGCCTACGCGGCGTCCAAGGCGCTGGTGAACGCCTACTCGAGGCTGCTGGCCAGGAGGCACCCCTCGCTGGTGGTGTGCTGCGTCACCCCGGGCTTCGTGAGGACCGGCATGAACTACGGCATGGGGCTCATCTCCGCGGAGGAAGGGGCCAAGCCGCCCGTCGTGCTCGCCCTGCGGGACGACCCGGGTGACTCCGGACTCAACTTTGAGATGTTTGACGTGTGCGAGTTCTGAGTAGTGGGAGCAATGGGTGGGTGTGGTGGTGCTGGTATGTTGGGCGCGGCCTTGAGACACTCTGCTGGTTTTAATAAGCTTTTTCATATACCGTGTTGTATTTTAAATCTTGATTTTTAAAATTTTATGTTAAAGAATCACTTTCAGTCACATATTCATTTTTCTCATAGAATCAACTCGCATAAGAATCAGAATAAGATGAAGCTCTACTAAAGATAAGATGGATCAAACTTGATTCCTGATCAATATCGTGGTAGAACAGTCAGCATCGCTTGTTAGCCGATCAGGCGATCAATGGACTAGTGTGTTGCTTGGAGTCGGAGAGTCCCGTGCTTGGTGGTTAGTGCCTTAGTGGTTACCACGGCGAGCCGCCGGCCGACCATGACGGTGCCGCACCGGTGCCGGTCGCACGGCCACGTGCTTACTCCCTCCGTCCCAAAATAAATACAATTCCAGAATTTGAATTTTGTCTCACAAAGAATACAATTTTGACCTACCAAGCATAAAAGACAAGAGTCTCCGGAACCTTCGCGTACAAAAGATGAACAAATGTCTAGATATTTCTCACAAGAGACAGAGCAATTTGGTAATTTTACATCACATATTGGTTTGCGTGCCCAGTCCTAGAATTGTACTAGGAAAGTGCCCGTGCGTTGCTACGAGCATACCAAATTTCTTTTATGAGCATTAATTTTCACATACAAAATATTTGTGATGATATAAAAAATATAAGCATACGGTATGTTATTAAAATATTTATATTCTGTGTACATATTCTGAAGTATAAATTGTTGCAACTTTCACCTGTCTATTTGTACTGTCACCTAGTCGTAGGCGTTGAGGAGGTAGAGTCTCACTCTCAGCGACAACCTCTTCGACACCACGCATTGCTGGTTGCTGCCAGCACATCTCCATGGTTTCCCCCTCCTATCATAGAAAGTCGTTTCATATCACTAAGCATTCAATATTTTGCAAGCACCATAATGAGCAACAAGTGTTTTAGCACACATGTATGATCTGTTATGGAATGAATTTAATCTCTCTTTTCAAAAGATAATCTTATTTATAAATTGTTGAGACTTTGTGCTACTGTTACCCAACTCGTACGAAATGTATTCAGAGCTATTCCTTAAAAATCAAGTTTTTGTTAACCTTTGGAAGTTTCATCAACCTGTAAAAGTAAATGATAATACTATCCATTAGAAATACAAAATGTGTGGGTGTTCGCACTATAAAAATCTGAACATAAGCCCTTTTGGGGCCAAGCTTGATCCCAATGATCAGCACACTACAAATTCTCATGCTGAAAATGCAAAACACTCGAAAATCTGAGCTTTATACCTGGAACTTTGCAGAACCAGAACACCTAAGCACCATATTCCTATCAACTTATCAACTTTTATAGCTGCTTGTAGGTCTTGTATACGCAAAGGGAGCACTGCATCAGTAAATGGAGTTGCGAGTGGAACTGAATTGCATGCGTGCAAGCCAAAAATAACAATAAGGGCATTCATCATACATGTTGTGCATCATGAGCAACTCAAGTTCAGCATATCAAGATGATGTTGTTTTTATGAAAAATTGTGAGAATGCATCATTCACCTTTACTCAGAGTAGTACTTATCTTCTGATGGGCTAATGGTGGTTTTTTGTACCCATTCCATGCTTCGGACAGCATTTTGCAATAATGAGAATTCAAAGTTTGAATGAATAGAACAAGGAAGCTTCATAATATGAAACTTCAGATACCAATTCATTTATGTAGGCAATCTCACAAGAAACAAATGCAGTAGCTATGTAGCTACACCTTCCACTAATCATGGGTTATTCAGCTGCCACTCGCCCCGTAAGATTGGCAAAAGCACATCGAGCTTCTTTCCACATGTTCTGAAATGAATTAACTGCAAAAATAGAAAACAGATAATAAATGAATCATTTCTGAAAAAAGGTCACACATCACACCACAATTTGGTCATGTGTTACTATGGGGAATAAACATAATGTTCAACGCAATTAAAGGACATGAATGAGGTATATGTTGATTCCAATTACAATGTTTGTGAACTTTCAAGCCCAGATCAATTGCATAAAATTAGATGAATTAAGATCCACCAAAATCACAAATAACCATTGTTTAACATTCACTGAACCACACATCACTTTCTTCTTGAACCAATCAGGTAAACATGGAGGTACTCCTTACTTCCTTAGCAGGAACCGTACAACCAAAACATTATTATCTCCTGCATGCATTAAGGTGGTTAACACTTAACAAAGTGGCTTCAGACCTTTAGTCTATGCACATTTATCAGAAAGCAATGTTGCCAAAGCAAAATGTTTAAGATAACTGTGTTTCCTTTTCATCAGCCATGAGCATAAGGAGAGGAAACGCAGAATTGACATGCATGGCTCTGATTGGTAAGACTTTAAGATAAGAAAGAGATGACGACATAACCAACTGTTAGTGCAGATAAAAATCAAAAGTATATTTCCTGGCCACCTTCTAATAGATTGAGCACCAATAACAGTAGCGAGATCACAAATGCGGACGGTGCAGGTGGTGGATGGGCGGGTCTAGTTCTTACCAGCGAGATCATAGTGTGGTGAAGCATCCTCTTCCCTGACGCGGCACGGACCAAATGGTTGGTGCATATGTCCAACCAAGATGGTTCAGACTTCAGGGAGGCCAAGCACCACCAGTCCTTGGTCGGCTTGCTACTCCTCCAGATGACCACCCACCAGTCTCACACTAACGGTGATATTATCCTCTACAGCTCTTTGAATCTGCAAGACATGCCCAACCATGAGAGGATCGATGCTTGAGGGAGTTATATACCTATAGCTTCGCACCAAAAATAAAGGGAATTATAGCTATTAGCTGCATTAGTACAATTGTCCTGATAACACATGGGGCCATCTAAATTCTATAAACATAATAAGCATACACTGAAGTGTCTTGATGAAAGACATGATAGACTGGTTTCAAAGAGCCTTGTGTTCTGACATGCCTACAAAGACATTGGAGTGCTTAGAAGTATTGAGAGAAATGTAAGGAAATGCCTTCCACTGCCTCTCCCAAAATAAATAACATGAAGTCACCAGAACATGAACCCAAAATTTAAAGTTAACACACAAATTTCAGAAAACATAATGATCTAGACAGCTCACAGTCGACAAATCTCACCTGAAGACATTCAGTTAAATAGATGATGATTCAATTCCCCCAAGATGTTACATGCCGCTTCAAGTTGTTTATAAAGCTCCAATCTCACAACTTTATTCTTTGCCTGCATATCCCGGATTAAATCAGAAAATATCCGCAGCTCTTGGATTATTTCCATATAATCCTCCTTCTGATTGTCTTACTGCATAATAGAGAGACATACTTTTGTGACTTTGGAAGCTAATATGACAGCCAAAATGAAAATGGGATACAAAGGGGCTCCTGAATTTACATTTCAGACAATTTTAGAGTGGCCACGTCACTGATTCCAGTGTTGCGTTGCTCCCCCGCTGACAGCTGCCACCCTTGTGCTCGATGCTCGGCTTGTTGCGCGCTTGCGTTTTGTTGCGCGCTTGCGTCTTGTTGCGCGCTTGCGTCATCCCCGAGCAGCCTACCTCTTTTAAGCAGAAGACATAAATCTTTCACTTACTACTAGCCTGCAATGAGTGAAACAAAGTGGGGTCAGATACGTAGCTTTATCAATATTCAAGATTGATAAGGTTTTTATTTATACAATATCAAACGACATGCTAATTTCATGAATTAGATTTGTAAGTGTTTGCAAAGCAGTAAAGTGAAATGGAAATAATTACAACAAAAAGTTTGCACACAAGGTAGTACATACAATAGTAAGTAGGAACGCTTGCTTGTTGATGAAAAGAAGATGACACATCGCCGGCAGGCACAAGCTCATCTGTAAATCCTGGACATATTCCATTGACGTGTGTTTCTGAACAACCAAACAAAAATATGGTTGGGTCACAATTTTTCATGAATAAATAGCCAATAAGTAGAGAGCATATACATCTGTAACTGCTAATGTCCTGCAAACAATTCCCACGCAGCAACCATCTGATAATCTAATTTCTCCAGGTTTTAGAAAAACTTTTGGATCTTCAGTACTCTTCTCTCAGGTTTTAGAAAAAAAGCCAACTATGAATTGGGAACGACCGAACGAGTACATAATAATATACAACTATTAAGTGTTACATTGAACATAGACGCAATAAAAATCAATTACCAGTTTATCACTACCTCCATGGAATTCTGCCAAACACATAATGTGCAGTAGCTTGTCCCCTTGCCGTACCTACGAGAGAACATGCGCAGGGTGTCATAGACTTGGATCAGGGAAGGCATATTTGGTTCTAGCTGCAGGTTGTGACTAAATCCAAAGCCCCTGCCCAATTTAATCACCCTCGCCCCTCCATCAGATTCACATCACATATTACAAGAGAGAGAACGGAAAAGTAGAATAAAAATCCCTTCAGTACCTTGCCTGTTTCTTGCGCATGGTACTAATCAATCACCCGCTGTAAAGAAGAAGGGAGAGATTAGAGGAGGCCATGAGAGGGGATGACGCGGATCGGAGTGAGAATACGACTGTGTTTTGCCTCACCTGGGATCGAAGGCAGAGGCGATGGCAAGATTCCTTCGGCTGCTGCGCGGACGACCAGGACGTCGCGTCCGGGGGTGATCCAATCTGATCGGATTGCGGCTGACGGGATGGCGCAGCGTCGGTGCGGAGAGCGCAACGAGAAGTAACAGACCTGGTGATACCTCGCCGTGGATACCTCGCCGCCGTCAGATCCTGACCCCTGGTGATGAAGTTAGGGTTCCTGACGACCCGACACGAAGACAAACGATCCCGACTACGGTGGCGTCGAGGGCCAGGGGGCGGGGGTGTCGTCGTTGGCAGCTGCTGCGGCGGCGATTGTTTTGGACCGAGATGGGAATGGGGAGGCGGCGACAGCGTAATCGAATGCGGGTTAAGGACTTAGGGTCTGGGCGGCGGCGGCGCAGAAGGGCGAGGAGAGGAGGGTGCGCGAAAAAAGCGAGGAGGCGCGTCGGAGGGAGGTCGGGGGATGAGGGCATCTCGGTGCGGACGTGCGGTTCCCAAAGATGGACGGACGGAGAGGGGATGAGGGCACGTACAACGCCCGTCTTTTTGTCGTCTGCGTGGTGTCCGTTTTTCAGAAAACCCCTCACCTACGGCTGCAGACGAGCACGCCGTCGCCTCAGGAAAGGACAGCGCGGGCTCGTGCTCCGAAGTCTTATCGCCCCGGCCAGCAGCGTTGTACGGTCCAGCAACGGTGTGCGTCGATCCCGTGTGGCGGGAGCCGCGGCAAATCCTTCCTTTCCCGCGTATGTCTTCCATATGCTTCTGATTCTCCTCCCAACTCTCCAATTCTTCCCAACCTGCTCCTGGCTGGATGCGTCGCCGGCCTCAGGCACCGCCGTGCCGCCCGCGGAGGTCATGTCGAGCTCGATTCCACCGTCCTCAAGCCCTGCCGCGCGCCGCCCGCCGGAGGTCCTGACGAGCTCGATCCCACCGTCCCTGTCGCGCCGCCCGCCAGAGCTACTACCCTACTACTCCCTCCGTCCCTAAATATAAGCATTTGTTGACTTTTTCCGTCTCTGTTTGACTGTTCGTCTTATTCAAAAAGTTTATGAAAATATTATTTATTTTGTTATGACATGTTTTATCATCGTATATATTTTAAGTATATCATAATTGTTTTTCTATTTTCACAAATTTTTTGAATAAGACGAACGGTCAAACGCGTATCACGGAAATCGGAGAATGCTTATATTTAGGGACGGAGGGAGTAGAATACAAGGGGCATGGCGATGGACGTCGTCGAGTGTGGCGCGTTGACAGGGTACACGCGCCAGATCTACCACCTCGACTGTCGACTCGCTGTCGCCATTCTTACCCGTCTTCGTGTGGGCGGACTCGGGACCGGACGGTGGACCACCGGTAGAACCACGACGGGCTCGGCAAGCTCCTCATCTGATCTGATCGAAAACACAGGTACAGAAACAGCTGCACCCCCTCCATGGTGCATCTTGGTGAATGCAGATGAATATAAGTATGCATTGCTCGGCCTGATTGATTTTTCCTTGCGCGTCAGATTGTCTCCGCAGCTGCGCTTCGCTGTTGGCATTTCGAGCAGCTGCTCTGTACCCTGTTACTGCTCGGTTTTGCTCGTTTTGCAGGTAAGCAGCAACAGCAAAGGCTGGACCTTTGTTTATCGATCTGCAATAGCATCATCTGCTGCTTGGCTCCTCTGCAGCTTGGCTTAGTGTTGTGATCCAAAGCATCGATCTTCTCTTTGGTCTGTATACTGCTTTGTTTTGCTCAAACAAAAAGTTCTTGTGAACTGCCATGGCCTCTGAAATCTTGTGTGACATGTGTTGTGCAATGTAATGACCTCAGAAGCTTCTGCTAAATGTGTGAAATGTGAATGCTTGCGTATGTTCTTTTCAATTCTGTGAAACGAAAAAAAGAATGTATGCATTGCTGCTATGTGAAAGGCTGCTTGCATTCCTACCATTAGTATAAAAGGGCAAGGAAGAATGTTGAGTGTACATTGTAATGATATTGCACCTTCAAAATTAGAGCTACATTGTAATGGTATTGCAGCTTTACAATATCATATCATGTACTCGGAATGCATATTCATATAAATATATATTATATTAATGTTTTTTAAAATATTTTATGTGAATTAATTTAACATCATGCATTATATCTTAATTGAGCACCAAAATAGCTACAAAGATCAAATATGCACAAGATCATCATGATTTATGTGTCAAATGATGAATTAAATGACTTGTAGACAATCAAATAGACAACTCATTGTACAAGCTGTCTATTTAACTGTCTATATATGTCAAATACACAACAGCCGTCTAAACTGTTGCACATGCCCTGAGGGGGTGGAACGGACGGAGGATGTGGGCCCTCGGCAGACCCGCGCGAGTGGAAGGAGGGAGGACGGGAATTTTGTCCACTCTTATATTTTTTTAAAATATACACATTACAACGTAGACGCTCACAACACGTACGCACACTCACCCTTATAAATACACTTACGCAAATCCTACCCTTATGAGCACTTCCGAAGGACTGAGCACCAGCAAATCTGGAGATTCTCGAAGTCACCACTGACGCTTCGTCGTCGACGCGAGCGTCACTTACCACTTAATGCATAACGCCGGAAAATCTCGAAATAAATCTAGAAAAAGGTGCGAGCATCAGGATTTGAGTAACGTTCCACCAGACCGTTCTACTATTAGACTACAAATCCATTCGCACTCTTGATACTTTTTAAGAAGTAGAGGTCGGAAATTCAATTTGGCATCAGTGTGCGCGGCGTCGGTCTCAGGGATCGTTGGATCCCCACAGAACGGTTCCCACCGATATAGACCTACAGCCTAGGAAGTAGGCTTGTCAGAGAGTAACAGGGTTGGAGGGGTGAGAGATCCGAATATTTTATTTGTCTCGTCTCCCATCCGGCCTCTGCCACTTTCAGGTCCCATTTTCTTTTTCAAAATTCAAACCATCAAATATGAAAGGGGCTTTTTACATATGCACATTTTCTTTATTTTTTGCATTGTACAAAATAGAACCAGCCCTATTTAGTTTTGTGTATGCTCATGCTTTTGAGGATAATTTGTACCATTTTTTAGATGAGAGAATCTATGTCTTGCATTTTGTACATGTCATGTGAATAAATGAAAAATTATGTAAAATTTTGTGATAATTTTTTGAAATTTCTGGTGGTAAGAAATAAGAATGATGAGAAGAAAATGTTAAAAAGAAAACGTTATGAAGTTTCCGTGGCCCTTCTTATTAAAACAGTATAGTTAGTGATAAAATTTATGTTTCGTGGTCCTTCTTATTAAAAATGTTTTAGTCATAAAATTTATGATTCTCTTTATTTAAAAAAGGATAACCTTTTCCTCTCTCCGATGGACTTGCAGCACCTTGGCAAAAATTAATGTCCCTTCATCTTCTCTTTCTACAACGTGGCGTTTTCTCCTTGAATCAATCTGAACACCGGCACATTTCTCAACACCTCCGCCGGGACGAACGGCGCACCAATGGCCTGCGCGCGGGGGCTCCTATCTCCCTACCGGAAGATGGATAAGAAGAGAAACTTCGAGCCCACCGTCGGCCCAACTTCTCCCACCTTCTTCTTCCTCACCCCCTTCTTCTCCACAACGACACCTGCCGCCGCCGTCCCCGCCACCTCGTCCTCCACCCCGGCCGGCGGCTCCCCGCCGCCGCGCCGCCCGCCCGCGACCCAGCGCTGCCGGCGAGCCCGCCCTTCCTAACCCGGCGCGACTCGCCGCCCCCGCCGCCGGTCACCGGCCCACCGCCGGTCCGACCCCGCCGGGCCGGCGGCGCGTCCGCCCCGCCTCGCCTCCGCCCCCGGCCGATCCGCCGCCGCCGCTGGTCCTCCGGCTCCCCCACCTCCTCCTTCATTCTAGGTCCGCCGGACATGAGGCCTCGGACCCCCACACACCAACCCCCCGGACCCGACCCCGAAAGGCCGCCGCCTCGACCCCCACCCCGGCCGGCGGCGACCTCGCCGCCGGCCGCTCCCCCCACCTCCCGCCCCTACTCGCCGGCGGAGACAACCATGGCAGCGGCGCGCGCGCGAACCCTAACCCCGTGGCCGAACTCGTGGGGAAGAAGGAGATCGTGCGGCTCACAGGAGCCGCACGAATCTCAAACATCGGAAGGCCATTCGGCTTCCTAACTTCCGGAAGATAGATAGGATCCCCGCCCGCGCGCTCTCGGACTTTGAGTGGGCTACGGTCCGTGCACTATGGGCCGCTCTTTCACACGATTTCCACGCTTTCCGGGAGGCCCGCTGCGGCGCATCCAAAATGTCCGACTCGGAGAACTCACGTGGGGCCCAGGAGTCCAGTTCGTACTCAGTTTTCGGCGACGGCGAGACGTTGGCGCACTGGCGCATAAAAGGCAAACCCCGTGCCTTCTCCACACGTACCGAAAAAACAACAACCAAAAGAGCGGCGCTGCGTGCCCTAGTTCAGAAAAGGAGAGCCGCCGGCCGCCGCCCACCGATCAAGCCAAGATGGACGAGGAGATGGTCTCCACGTTCATGGAGATCACGGCCTGCGAGTCGCAGGCGTACGCCGTGCAGTACCTCGGCTCGTGCCGCTGGAACCTTGACGAAGCGATCAATCTATACTTCAACTCCGGCGGCGGCGGCGGTGGAGCCGGCCCTTCGGCCGTGTCTGCCCCGATCCCGCCCGAGGAGGAGGTGGCGATGAAGGAGGACGACGACGGCGTGCGCGCTCCTATCCCCTCGCGCGTTGAAACATTGTACGGGGACGATGCGTTCTACTACGGCAACCACGACGCCCGCTACATCGGGTTCGGGGAGGAGCCGTATCCAGCGCCGCCGGTGCCGGTGTTTCATCATGCGCAAGCACTGAGTGAGATGGAAGGCACATTCGCGGCGGACCTCAGCAAGATAGCAGCTACCGGGTGGGGAGAACCGGAACCCGGCGATGGCGGACACGTCGGAGCGGAAGACGTCGACGGCGGCGGCGAGTCCCACGAAGACGCGGAGCAAGAAGATAACAACAGCAGCAGCAAGGAAGACGACAGTGACAAAGACGACGACGACGACAACATGATCTACAGTGACAATGAGGTCGCCGACTACGGGCTCGAGATGGACGAAGACGATACGTCGTACTTCGACTCTATACAGGTGGAAGACGTTACGGCGGATGCCGGGGAGCAACCACGGCCGGCTCAGCAGCAGAAGGACTCGCTGGACGCTCTGTTCGAGCCTCCGCGGGACCTGATGTTCAACGGAACTTTCCACGACGCCAAGGTATGCGCGGCGAGGGAGGACCGGTTCCTGCTGGTCAACCTGCAGGCCCTCGACTTCCAGTCGATGCTGTACAACCGGGACCTGTGGTCGGTCGAGCAGGTCAGGAACGCCGTGAAGGAAAGCTTCGTGCTCTTCCTGGCTCAGAAGAAAGACAGCGCCGACGACGACTACATGGACCCTTGCTCCAAGGTGTCTTCGTTCTACAGGCTCGAGGACGACCAGCTGCCCGCCGTGCTGATCCTGGATCCGATCACGGGGCAGCTGCTGAACAAGTGGAGCGGCCTCGTGACGCCCGACGAGTTCGTGGAGCATGTTGATGCCTACACGAAGGAGAAGCCGAGCACGATGACCATGCCCAAGTTCGCCAATAGAACACCCGCGCCTCCTGCGGTCGCAGACGGCGAGCAACCGCCATCTTCATCTGCATCGGCCGCTGCAGCCGTCGTCGAGCAAGAACCGGCGGTGGAGGAGAAGTCTAAACCTACTGCTACTGAAGCCGGCGAGCAAGAGCCGGAAATCCCTGAGAACGCTGCACCTGCCGGAGCCAGCTGCAGCGAGCAAGAACCTGTGCCGGCGGCGGCGCCCGAGGCCGAGCCGCCTGCCGAGATGATGGTCGATGACGACGACGAGCCCAAGGAAGGCGAGAAGATGTACAAGCTGAGGATACGGTTCCCCGACGGCACCATGGTGGCCAAGGAGTTCGGCTGCAAGCGGAGGGTCGCGTCGCTCTTCGCGTTCTGCAGCTCGGCCGTGCGCGGCGGAGGGGAGGCGGCGACAGAGCAGAAGGCGTTCCGGGTCATGAGGTTCGCCGGCCGTGGCTTCGAGGAGGTGCAGGGCGGCGACGGCGGCGCGACGTTTGAGGATCTGGGCCTCAACTGCGCGACCGTGTCGGTTGTTTTCGATGCGTAGCTTTTTTTTACTCTTTAGAAGGGAAATAATAATAATCGATGGTGAATCTCATGTAGAAAACTTTGGTTCTTCAATTAGTCTGCCCAAATGCATTGGCAGTACAATGATTTATTTTCTGCTACATTTGTTTTCACTGCTCTTCTTTATGAACTCATGAAGAATACTTATCTACCAAGTTGGTGTTTGCTCTGAGTTCTGCCATTTGTTTTTTTAAAAAACTGTTTGCTCTTAGGAAATGAGTAAATTCCCCGCTATGCATGTTTTTTTTTTGACAAGAACACATATATTATATTAAAGCAATAATCTTATAACTAGGCCCTTAACAAAGGAGCTAATTAAATCAAGATCCCTATAGGACGCAGATCCAGCACCAGAAAGCAGATCGCCGGCGGTCGGCTGCAAAGGCGTCAACACGTACGCTTGGAGCCAGAGCGGAAGGGTCTCGCCGAGCGTAGGCTTGAGGTGGTTGAGGACGACGTCATGGCGAAACATCACTGGCGAACCGAAGATGTTGTTGAAGAAGTCGTCGGTTGGTAGAAGGTCGCCGTCCCAGAGCCGGTGGGTGGCTCACTGTCGGACCGATAACGGACTTGATGCAGATCGATTCAACACTGCTTGGGGTCGGATGGTGGCGGAGGCGAAGGCGGTGAAGGCGAAAATCTGAGCCAAGAGGGGGGAGGGGCAACAAGAGGTAGTCCCAGACACCAGATCCACCCAAGAAAGGTTTCGGTCCACTGGAGGCTCACTCAAATTGACCTTATCACCGGCCAGATCAGAGGCGGCGCGCGGGAAATCCCCAGCAGCAGAGGAAGAAGAGCGAGGGGAGAGCTGCTGAAGAAGGCGGCGGGGAGGAGTTTATTTTATTCACATGCACCTGTAAGTTGACGACAGCGGCAGCGAGGAGGACGCCGAGGAAGAGCTCGGCGACAACGATGCCGGCGGTGACGGCGAAAGAAGGTCGGAATAAAGCCATAACGGCAACAAGCACAAAGGCACAAACTAGTACTATGTATAGGTAGCTAACTACTAGATCTACTAAACGGAGGGACTCCCTGCCCTTCTCGCTGCTGGCGAAGCCGCTGGAGGGGAGGAAGGGAGGAGCCCGAGGGAGCGGCAGAAGGAGCTAGGTGAAGAGAAGAGAAGGCTTCGGAGGAAAGGGCACTTGAGAGTTCCTTCTGAAAAGAACCTTTGTGTTTGTGGTGACCCCCGCTATGCATGTTAGTTGCCCTGACTTCGTATGACAATATTGGTCTTACGAGCAGGCTGGGAGTAGCACAGAACGCAGGATCAGAAACTGCGGTGTTGCTGATCTTGTTGGAAGAGTTTAACTTTTTCCAAGGACCGAGCAGATTTTTTCCAAAGGACTGAGGAGAGACGTTGATAGTCGAGAGGTTGGCAAACTCAACTTTGAGAACAAATGCAATGCGCTAATGCATGATGCTACCCTGGCCTTGAGACAAGATACCTCGGTCAGGACCCAGGAATCTGCCTTCGTGCTGCCTGTTCTAAAACGTCAGAGCTGAAAGGTCAAGCAACCCAAATCATGGCCTGCTTTAGTTCTGCTGACCCGGCTTCCTCCCGTCAACACAAGTTTGGCAAATTACACGGCCATCAGTATATAAACGAACCACCTGTCTGTCTGCAAGTGCAACCAATTGTTTCAAGCCTATACACCGCGCATCTCTACTCGACTACCACTGCTCTGCTCCTGTGCCGGATCAGCCGAAGATCATGGAAGGATCCGTCCCCAAGCCATCAGAGAAGAGGTGTGGGAAGAACACAACATGATCAGTTTGATCAGTGATCAGCAGCAGCTGCTGAGAACCGCATCTTTACTCCCTTCTTTCTTCTGGGCAGGGTCGCCCTTGTCACCGGCGGGAACCGGGGCATGGGGTTCGAGATATGCCGGCAGCTTGCGTCCAGCGGCCTCGCCGTCGTCCTGACGGCGCGGGACGAGAAGAGGGGCGCCGAGGCGGTCGACAGGCTCCGCGGCCTCGGGCTGCCGGACGTCGTGTTCCACCAGCTGGAGATCACGGATCCCGACAGCGCCGCTCGCTTGGCTGATTTCGTCAGGAACAAGTTCGGCAAGCTCGACGTGCTGGTACGCATGCGCATCTCTCTCTCTCTCTCTCTCTCTCTCTCGACTTTCCCCTGCCACGGACACATGAATCACTAGTCTCCCGTTCCTGTTACTTCTGACGGCCATCTATCTTTGGTGTGCGAGTATGATTAATCGATTCTGCAGGTCAACAACGCAGGAACCCTGGGGGTCACGATGGAGGTTGGCGACGACGCAGCCGTCAAGGAAATAATGGTACGAGTGTAATTGGACTAGCACGTTACCGTCAGTAGTTTGGTGATGTTAAGCACTGACGCAGTTTGGTTGCATCAAAACAGAGTTCAGGCAAGGACCAGAACGAGATTGCAGAATGGCTCAAGCAGCGGACCACGCAGAGCACTCAGCAAGGAGAGGAGTGCATGAGAATCAACTACCACGGCACCAAGAACGTCACCGAGGCGCTGCTCCCACTCGTCCAATCCTCCGCCGATGGAAGGATCGTCAATGTCACCTAATCGTTTGGGCTGCTCAGGGTACGTGCCTGCCTGAATCATATCCCTGATACAGGTCATGACACCTCGGAGAGATAAAATCTACGAAACCATTCCAATCTGATCGCGTCCGGCTCTTCTATCGGTCCAGTTTTTCAGCGGCGAGGAGCTCCGGCGGGAGCTGAGCGGCGGCATCGACACGCTGACGAAGCGGCGGCTGGACGAGCTGTCGGCGCTGTTCGTGGAGGATCTGAAGCGCGGCGAGCTGAGGCGCCGCGGGTGGCCGGCCGACCCGGTGTACGCGGCGTACCAGGCGTCCAAGGCGCTCGTGTGCGCCTACACGCGGATCCTCGCGAGGGAGAACACCGAGCTGCGGGTCAACTGCGTCCACCCGGGCTACGTCGAGACCGAGATGAACTGCAACACGGGCAACCTGACGGCCGCGGAAGGCGCCAGCGTCTCCGTCGCGGTCGCTCTCGCCGAGCAAGGCGGCGTGACCGGGGCTTACTTCGACCGCACCGAGATAGCATCTTTTGTGTAAAATATCTTGCTTTTATTTAGTGTGACTTTGTAGCGCGACAAGAAACAAATACTCCTAAAGTTAAAATAAGACCACCAATCTATAAAGTACAAATCAAATAGACAGCATAGATCATTATATTTACTAGCAATTATGCCCGTACGTTACAACGGGAGAAAATATTGCTCGTCTCGACGTCATTTGTCTCGGTCATGCCATCACCTCGCCACTCCGACAGCTCGGCGACTTTATCATCCACTGTCGTTCGCATCTCCCGAACCTCACAGTCGTCTACCACAATTTCACCGCCGTCTGTTCGACCTTGCCTTTCTCGGATATTTCGTCGTTTAAATAGGCCACACGTCACCCCGACCTCACCCACTATCGTCCACCTCCAACTGTGTCATCACGATGTCACCACTCCTCTGGCACCTCCCAACCTGGCTATCGTTCCAGTTGCATCCGCACCACTGTAACCTTGTCGAACCTTGTCATTATCTACCTCGATCTCGCATTTCGTGGTCATGTCATCGTCCCCATCGCGCACGCATCATACCCCGACGTCACACGCTATCGTCTGCGCCTTACAGCCTCGTCTTCGTCCGCCCTAGCCGCAATAGTTCATCCCCACCTCCTCGGCCTCACCATCACGATTGCGCCACCTTGACCTTGCCCACCGCTATCCACCCAGGCTCGCTTTGTGTGGCCGCATCGTCATCCCCAATGCCCACACATCTCCCTATCATAAATGGAATGAGATGACATATCAAACGTTCGATGCACTACCGTTTGATGACTCACCTATCAATGACATGGAAATTTTGGATAAAAAATGTGAGGAATTTGCTTTTGCAAAAATAACGACAACGCTGCAAGAAACAATGACACTTTAATATTATGTGTGTATGTGTATATTCTTTTGTAAATAATGATAAGTACCTTTCCATAAAACTATAATGCATGTTGTCCTATTTATGTTATTTCTATACAATTAAAAAGTAATAATAGCAATCTCATTGACGAGGCATGCGCAAAAATGGAAAAAAAGTTTTGAAAGTTATGAGTTTCAAGAGACTGCAATGGCTTAAATGTAAATAAAAATTGAATTTGTAAGGGACTAACATGAACATGAAATATTTTATATAAAGAAGAGGCTTTCGGCTCGTTTATCAATGAAATCTAATGCAACGTTTTGATATTTGGTTCTGTTTGATTTATATACATGTTATGTTATATATGATCTTTCCTAACTCGAGCAAATTTTTTTTTTGTGTTGTCAATGTATGTTGCAACGCTGCGGTGGTGGCCCGGACCTGCAGCTTCTAGGCTTCTGGCCTAATCTAGAATCTGTTTCCAAAATGCTAAAATCCATCATTTAAGATGGGCCGGCTTCGTGTTAGGGTGTGCGTGCAAGCGTAGGTGGACCCGGTAGATATTCTGGCTAGCACGAGAAGGAGGAGCGTTCCGTTTAGTTGGTGAAATTTTTGGTGAAAGTGGTAAATTTTTTGCATTGGGAAACGTGTTCTGTGAGAGGTGGTACGGTCTGTAATGCGAAAATTTTTTAGAACTTTTGAGAACTAAACAGAGTTGTTTTTCCGTAGCCTGCTAAACACCAGTTCGGTCGGTCTTTTATAGCCCGGTTCACAGTAGTTTTGAACGGTTCCTCCCCGGTTTTTTCCGATTATGGTAACGACGGACGAAAATTTGGGGCACAAGCCGTTCTTGCTTTACCATGAAAAAAACGCCAGTGGGAAAGACAAAAGTCCACACGTGATCAAAACGGTGATTTAAAAAAAAAACATGTGTAGCCGTCTTTATTACATTATGATTTTGCTCTTGGAGTTTCGATTCGTGAAAACATGCAAGGCTCACAGAGGTTCTTTCATCTCCTTCTATCTTGAAATTTGGATTAATTAATTAAAATAAATAAACGTTTGAATAACCCCAAATAAAACGAATAACACTTCATCTAGATGGTGTTCCACGCATAAAGAGGCTGCACGGTGCACCACGTAGCCATGAGCCGAGTCCAGAGCAAATTGCTTCGATCACGCACCACGAACGAACGCGTGGAGAGGAGAAGGGCACGCGGAGCTCTGCCTCGTACACGTGCACGGTGCATCTATCGGCGGCGTGAGTAGATCGTGGGACCAGGCTGTCAACCAGCTCTCGCGTGCGGCCGTCCGCTCAGTCTTATCTTTCTCGCGGGGCTGGTCCGTCCGCTCTCTCATCTCATCTCTCTCTGTGCATCTCCTCACTCTCTCCGTGCCAAGATGGCCGCCGGCGAGCTTCGCGCTTGAGCATAGCGCCCACGATGGCACACGAGGTAGCCTGCTCCGCCGTCGAGCGTCGAGTTCGCCGTAGCCACCGATGTCCTTCTCAAGAAGCAGCCTGAGGTCGTGTGCGGCGCGAGGTCAACGGGCGGCAGCACTCCGAGCATCGGTCCGGCCCGTGCGTGTACGACACTATGCTCGGCGGCCGTGCCCTTCTTCTCCTTCCTGCCGGACATCCGACGGGTCGACAGCCTCAACGGTGTCGTCCACACGGACGCCATGGCCACCGCCGTCAATGGCGTGGCCTCTCCAGGTTCGATGGGTGGATAGTACAAGGCTACGGGACGGAGCGGGAGGCGAAAACACACAAGAGGAATCACGAGCAGAGGCGCAACATCGGCGGCCCAACGTCTCTAGCAGCCTCGTTGTCTATGTGACTATGTCAATGGACGTTCTTCGCATTCGATTTGGATTTTGGATGCTTTTGCTTTTCCCAACTCTATTACAGTTGATGTCTGTTTTATTTCGAAGTTCCAATCGTGTTTTGGTTTGTTGATTCTGTGGCGTGTGAGGGAGGGAGGAACCGAGGAAGGTGTGCAGGCAGCAGACGGGATCGAACTGGACTCTGGGACTGGGAGAGACGAGAGACGAACGGAGGGAGCCAGGGAGGAAGGCGTGCAACGAACGACAAAGCCCTCTGACAAAGGGTCTCAACTGTAAGGACGGACGAAAATTTGGGCAGAAACCGTTCATGCTTTAATATTAGGTAGAGATATATTATACTAGTCAGCTCATGTTGTATGGTCTACCCATATTAAATGAGTCTAATAAATAATAAATATTAACTTTTTTTATGGTGCACAATACTGAGGTGGTAGTATGGAGTTTAACCAATTTTTCATATGAGTAAAATTGTAATTTGCACGAATCATGTTATTTGGGTTTTTTTCTTCTTCTCTTCCCCGCTTAGTTAAGAAAGAGTTGATAAAATTCAACAATGTCATTATATAATTTATTTCAATTGTCAGATCCTTTACACGAGCTTTTCCGAACAATTGTATAAACGTAAAAAACTATAAAACCAGTAGGTCGGGATCATGTGACTTGTGAGAGTGAGAGTTTATTTTCGAGAGGTGTGAGAGTGAAACAGGCAAAAGGGTTGTGTGGATTTTTTTTATTTTACGATTTTGCAAAAAAATATGATCTCTACAAAACTTTGCAAAACTAACACTATACCGATGTTTGAAATGGTGTTTGGGTGCTACAGTGTCCAAACTGCCATTTCATATGGCGGTTAGGTTCTGTAGCATCGGGTGTAGTAGTTACAGCCATTTGAAACGACAGTAACTCCTTTCACATTTTCAAAAAAATCATAACTAATTCATATGAACTCGAGATCTACAATTTTTGTGTAAAGCATTTCTCCATCCAAGATCATATGAATTCGTTATGATTTTTTTGTGAGAACATGAAGAGAGTTACCGCCGTTCCAAACGACAGTAGAACCCAACTGCTTTTTGAAACGGCCGTTGGAGATGCTACCCAGCCGCCATTTCATTTAGAGGTATAGAGTTAGTTTCAAAACGGAAGTCATGTCTTTTTTTTTGTAAAATCGTAAAATACACAATAAAAAAATTCGGATTGTGGTAAGTGATACTGGGCTTTGGGCTTTGGCGATGGGAGAAGCCGTGGAGCTGGGCTGGTCCAAACCAATCCCTTCTTCATTTTCCTTGTATTTGTTGCGTTATTTGGAATTTTATTTTTTATATTTTTTAATTATTTTGCAAAATTATACGACCATCTCAAAATTTATCAAATTTGACTACCGAATGCTATGGCGCACGGCGGCCGTCGTGGCCCACGGCATTTCCACGTCCAATCGCCGTGGGCTACGGCGCTTGGGCGCCACCACCGTAGCCCACGACGGTTAGGCCAAACGCCGTAGCGCACGACGGTCGGGGACGGCGTTTGCCGGCGCCGCACGGCGGCAGGCAGCGGCCATGCAAACGCCGTGGGCCATGGCGGTTGCATCCCAACCGCCGTGGGCCACGGCGGTTGGTTTTTTTTAATATTTAGAAGAGAAAACACACACATTTGCAATGGCATGTACGGCTGTTGGTATTTGTTAAGCCTACAGAAATATTATGATGGATAATCCGCAAGCGAACGGATACCGGTGAGCACTTCACCCGGGAAGAGGGTTTTAAATATCGAATCCACAGGGAGAAGGGTAGAGAGAGTGGTCTGAGGTATATAACTAATCCCTGAGCAGTTATCAAGGACTTGATAGAAAGAGAGATAAGGAAAACTTAAGGATGTCTAGTTCTTATTCGCACAAGCTATGTTTATATTGTTCTTATGGGGGATTGTCTGAAGACACACTTAGGAAAGGGAATCTCCCGACAATCTATGGGGGGAGTCCTACGGTTTCTATAGACGGGAGGTGGACTGCAAAGGACAGACGGGAACGAGGTCACTTCCCGCTTCTACCACACGATCCGGAATATAGAAGGTATTCACAAGCTAGCTAGTCTAAGCACCACGCTTACACTAAACATGCAACTTTAACTCAAGAGCGGCAGGAATTAAAATACTTATAAAAGAGTTATGAACCGTAAGAACAATAATAACAATGTTACTCACTTGAATAAGAAGTTGATCTCTCCACAAGGTCTCAAGATCAGGCTCCAATGGAGTCGATCCCAGAGGAAGAAGATGAAAAGGAGACACCGACAGGTCCGGGCCTTCCTTCAACTCCGCCTCTACCGCACTCTAATTCTCTCGAACAAGATTAGCTAGATCTGAATTGATCATGGCTCTAATCTCTCAACTTGATACTAACTCTCCAACTCTAATTCTAACCTAGAGCTTCTATCTCAGGTAGGCATTGATGATCTGGTAGAATGAATTGCTCTTCACCCTGGGGTCAGGGGGTCTGTTTATATAGTCCTGAGAAGGTGCCTTGCCGTCATAGGATCAAACCGACCTAATATACGGTTTAGATTGCTTCTCATAGGCGGTGGAAGAACCTTCCAGAAGGGGAGCTGAGGTGGCGCCAGGGGGGCCAGTCGGCCCCACCACCAGGCCGGTCGGCCTGGTATGGGCCCCCCTCGTGGTCTGCCTTGGCCAGGAAGGTCTTTGCCCCTTCCAGATGCTTCTTTCTTTCAAGCCAAGTCATGTTGAGTTCGGGAGTGTTCTGGAGCCTTCTAGACTTGTTTCTTTTCTTGTTTTTCTGGATAGTAACTGTAATTTTATGAATTCACCAAAACTCGTGGAAATTGTTAGTGTAAACCCTAATAAGGTGATCTAATTATATTTTAGTCCTTTTTCCAGTAAATATTAGGGGAAATATTTATAGATAAAATGTGTCAACAAACTCCCCCACACTTAGGCTTTTACTCGTCCTCGATAAAAGGATGGTCTAACAACCGTAGACACAAGGAATTAACATAATCATACTCCTTAGTTATACCTGCACTCATGGGATATCTGAGCATGAAACCGTTAGAAACAGATTACCTTTATTTCTCAAATCAAATAAATGGAGAGCTTTTGAATAAGTTTGAAAAGAAAATATAGCCTTACTTACTCCTTTGTGATACTCTCAAATCTCTCAAAAATATATCATATCCTCACCAGAGCATTTAAAGTATATGTGGAGTAAAGATGTAGCAAACTCACCTTGCATATATTGCCGAGTCAAAACCGGATCCATGGAGAGGTATGTCATGAGTCATAGATCAAGATATGTGCGTGTGTCAACTTTAAAACCACTGCTCTGGCTTTTTAGAATCCTCTATCTTTTCCCTTTTTTCAATAAGGTATTCAGCTATTTTGTGGAGAGGTGGGTTCTACTCACCCTCGGACACGCATCCATTATTACTCTCTCACTTTTATTAGAGAAGTGGGCCCTACTCACCCTCGGATACATGTCCATTTTTCTTCTCTTATTTATGCCTTTTTCTTTCTCAGAGAGGGGGGTTCTTCTGACCTGTAGAACACTTGTCTATTTTCTCCTCTCTCTCACTTTTCTCTCCACTCTGAATTTTTTTTGCCGATCTTTGGCTTTTTTATAGCTGTACCTTTTTCACGATAAAATTTATGGGAGATAGGGATCAAAAAAATTTAGAGCATGGATACTTTAGTGAAAGCAGTGTACGTGATCTTGATCTTAGACTTAGACAAAACTTCAACATGGGTCGTAGATTTGACAAAGCTCAATACAAGTAAGCACCAATTAAATTAATTTTATTTTCAATGATTACTAAGGCTCTGCTGGGAAATATTATTGATCACAAAGGAGAAGCATAACTAATGATTTTAATCTTTTTGAAATAAAGAACTCTCCAGAGACAAGATAAAAGAAAGATGGTTCTCATTATTCTAACCTTATTCTAAGCATCCCAAAAGCAACAAATATTTCTAGGAGAACAAATATGCAAAACTTTATCCCTTAGGTTAACAAGACATCTTTTGGAAAGCATATCATAACGGGGCATCTTTGTTTTAATTCGAAATGGAAAGCAATTTGAAAAATTTAAAAAGTTCAGGAAGCCAACCGAGTGGTGGACGAAACGTGGCCGAAGTGGTCCCCATAGGCTGCCGACCGGCCCAGGGAGGAGGCCGATCGGCCTCCCCCTGCCGTGGTTCGGGGTGCGTTTCGTCGTGCGAGTCGATGGTTCCGTTCTTTTTTTCTGTTTTTCTTGATTTTGGTCGTGAAAGATGCCGTTTGGTCATCGATTTTTCTCCCCCACACTTGTTTTCTGTTATCTTGCATACACAGCATGGTGGAGACAAAAACATATCCAGAAAATATAGATAGGGAATATGACTCAACTTGTGGATCACTTCATTGATAAGAGAGAGAGCACTTTATTACACAACTCCTACTATTTAAGCAAACTAACTAAATCGAACTAGCTAAGACTAATGTGCTCTCTAACTATGGTGCTTACAAAGGGCCCTTGCCCTTCTTCGGGTCGCGGCTAGCGTCTCCCTCTTCGTCCCTACGCTTCTTTGTTTTTAGCAGATGGAGGACGGTTTTGGTGAGGGAGCTATTTACACAATGGATCTCCTTGCAAGTCTCTGCAAGAGATGCTACTTCCTGCGCGAGCTCAGCTACGGTCTTTCTAGTCTTCTGCTTCTGTGGCATCCGCTGGCTGGCCTCGTTGACAGGAATCCTTTTAATCTGCGATTCCTTAGCGCGGATTTCGTCAATGACGACACGGCCTGGAGGAGCAGTAGTGTACTTGTGCACCCTCGTGTTGCCGTGCATGTCCATGCTCACCTTGGTGAGTCGCTCACCATCTCTAGGCTCCTGCCGGTCCATGTAGCTTGGAACACGGATCGGTTCCTTCAGGGCTGCTTCGCGGCGGCGATCGTACGGCTGAGCGTACATCACCTGCTTGCGTCCTTCAGGCGGTGGCGGCGAACGTGGATGATTAGGTGGAACAGGTGGGAGAGGGATGCGATTAGGTGGTATGATGGCAAGCGGCTTTGCTTCCTTCACAAAGAGGGTGATCGCCTTGGCTTCTTTGTTGTAGGGAACAAGCTGTTTGTTGGCCATGGCTACTACTTGGGAGGTTTAGATGAGAAAAAGGAGAGGTCTGCCCTTGGTTATATATCGGTCGTGAACTTGCACGAGGGGTTGACCTAGGCTGGAATGACGGCGGGATATCTCGAAAAAGATCCCCGAAAGTAGTTTTTCCAAATCTAAACATCTAAGAGATAGCGTGGGCGAAAGCTGGCAGTGAGAGGAGGTGGATAGGGGCCGATCGGCCTAGTGAGGAGGCTGATCGGCCTCCCACCGTGTCGCCTCGTGACGCTTTTCGACGTGGGGTGCTCTAACCGTGTGCTGATCCTGAAAAACCCTAAGCTGGCCCATTAGCGACTAAAATTAATATTCTTAGGTAAATAAAAGAATTCTATCACATCTAAATCCTCAGACTCTTTATTGGGCTCTAAAAATATTTTAAGGTGTTGACCATTTACCTTGAATAACGTACCTTCGTTGTCTTGAAGAGTGACGGCCCCGTGTGACGATGAACTCACCACCTTGTATGGCCCGTCCCACTTGCTTCGTAGCTTCCCGTGCCCAAAGAGTCGTACCCTGGAATTAAAAAGTAATACCTGATCACCTGGGTTGAATTCCTTCTTCGTGATTCTCCTGTCGTGCCATCTTTTGGTTCTTTCCTTGTAGATCTTGGCACTGTGGTATGCCTTCTCTCTCCATTCTTCTAACTCGGACAGTTGCATTTTCCGTTTTGTTCCGGCTGCTTCAAAGTCCATGTTCCATCTCTTGATTGCCCAATGAGCCTTGAATTCTAGTTCAACTGGCAAGTGACATGTTTTCCCGTATACCAGTGGGTAGGGAGACATTCCAATGGGAGTCTTATAGGTTGTCCGATAAGCCCAGAGTGCTTCAGGTAGCTTGTCCTTCCATTTTATTCCCATTTGGTCCACCGTCTTCTGTAGAATGTTCTTGATCTGCTTATTTGACGTCTCTGCTTGACCACTTGTTTGCGGGTGGTAAGGAGTAGCGACATTGTGTTGGATCCCACGGTCCGAGAGGTATTTCTCGAAGCGCTTATCGATAAAATGGGATCATCCATCACTTATCACTAGCCTTGGCGTACCGAATCTTGGAAGTATTGTCTCTTCAAACATCCTTATTGAGCTCTTGTGGTCAGCAGATCTGCATGGCAGGGCTTCAACCCACTTGGAGACATAGTCAACTGCCACCAAGATGTACTCGTATTTTCCGGACTTTGGGAATGGTCCCATGTAGTCAATTCCCCAGACATCAAAGAGCTCGATCTGAAGGTTGGTCGTCAGTGGCATGGCATTTCTGGAATTGATGTTTCCGTGCCTCTGACAGGAGTTGCACCTTCGTATGAAATCTTTTGTGTCTTGATACATGGTTGGCCAGAAAAATCCGCTTTGCCAGATCTTTGCATGTGTGCGGAAAGCTCCATAATGACCTCCATATGGTGATGAGTGGCACTTCTCGATGATCTTCATTCCTTCTTCTGCCGGTACACACCTCCTGAGTAACCCGTCAGAGCATACTCGAAAGAGGTATGGTTCATCTCACAGGTGATGGCGACTCTCATAAATGAGCTTTTTCTTGTCGGCCCCTGGTCGTACATACCCTGCAACCATAAAACTAACAATATCTGCATACCAGGGGTCGGACCGGGTGATCCGATAGAGCATGTCGTCCCTCATCGCGTCATTGATGGGTAGTTCCTGCGGTTTCTCAAAATACATTCTAGACAAATGATCGGCAACAGAATTCTCTACTCCCTTCTTATCTTTTATTTCTAAGTCAAACTCTTGGAGCAGCAAAATCCATCTTATTAATCTAGGTTTAGCATCTTTCTTAGTGAGCAAATATTTTAAAGCAGCATGATCAGTGTAAACAATAATTTTGCTCCTACTAAGTAAGATCTAAACTTGTCAATGGCATAAACAACAGCTAGCCGTTCTTTTTCAGTTGTGGCATAAATAAGTTGAGGTCCCGTCAAAGTTTTACTAGCATAAGCAATGGCATGATGTTTCTTGTCTTTTGTTTGCCCCAAAACAGCCCCCACAGCATAGTCACTTGCATCGCACATAATTTCAAAAGGTAAAGACCAATCAGGGGGTTGAATAATGGGTGCAGAAATGAGAGCATTTTTCAGAGTTTCAAAAGATTTAAGACAAGCATCATCAAAGTCAAAGGGAACATCCTTGGCAAGCAGGTTTGTAAGAGGTCTAGCAATATGAGAAAAATTCTTTATAAACCTTCTATAAAAACCAGCATGGCCAAGAAAACTTCTAATTCCTTTGATATTAACAGGTGGAGGTAGTTGTTCAATTACTTCTATCTTAGCTTTATCTACCTCAATTCCTCTTTCAGAAACTAGATGGCCTAGCATTATTCCTTCTCTAACTATGAAATGACATTTTTCCTAATTAAGGACTAAGTGCTTTTCTTCACATCTTTGCAAAACCTTATCTAAGTTTTCTAGACAATCATCAAAAGTTTTTCCATATACAGAAAAATCATCCATGAAAACTTCCATGATCTCTTCAATCATATCAGAGATTATAGACATCATGCATCTTTGAAAAGAAGCTGGAGCATTACATAGTCCAAAAGACATTCTACGATAAGCATAAGTTCCATAAGGACATGTAAAAGTGGTTTTGCTCTGGTCACTGGGATGGATCGGGATTTGGTGATACCCAGAATATCCATCAAGAAAGCAAAAGAAAGAGTGATTTGCCAACCGTTCTAACATTTCATCAATGAAGGGCAGTGGAAAGTGATCTTTCCTTGTGGCTTTATTGAGTTTCCTATAATCTATGCACATACGCCAACCAGTGACAGTTCTCTGAGGAATTAATTCGTTCCTCTCATTTTTCACAACTGTCATGCCTCCCTTCTTAGGCACGACTTGCACAGGGCTCACCCACTCACTATGTGGCACAGGATATATAATCCTGGCGTGTAAAAGTTTCAGAACTTCTTTCTTCACTACCTCTCTCATCGCATTGTTGAGTCTTCGTTGGGGTTCTCTAGATGGTAGGACATCAGGATCTGTAGGAATGCGATGTGTGCAAAGGGCAGGACTGATGCCCTTAAGGTCTTGGAGTGAGTAGCCAAAGGCTGAGCGATGTTGTTCTAAGATAGTTATCAGCCTATGAGTCTCTTCCTGAGTGAGTTTATCATTAATGATCACAGGAGACTCAGGATCATTGTGCAAAAAGGCATATCTAAGACCAGGTGGTAATGGTTTAAGTTCAATGGGAGGTCTCGAGGTTTCCTCGAATTCATCGAGGGGTTCAGATTCTGTAGGATTTTCTTCTTCCTCTTCGATGAAGAATTCAGTGACATCTTCTTGATTGGATTCTACGAAATGTTCTAGAGATGCTTCATTCACCTCTTCCATTGGGTCTGGTTCTGGACTAGGTTCGGTCTTAGTATGGATCGAATGTGCGAAGTGTAAGGGAACTTTAATAGTTTTGCCTAGGCAAATATCAAGTTTCCCCGTGTGTCCTTCTTTAAGGAGTCTTTCCAAAGGATGGCCTATTAAAAGGTCAAACTCCTTAATATCGAAAATGTAGAAGCTTAGGTGAATTGGCATGTCGTTTACCGAAACGGGTATGACATAAAGAATTCCTGAACTCTGAATAATTTGTCTTGATGAGCACTTTAATAATTTCATTGTGGGAGATAATGGCATGTTTTTAATAAACTGATAGAAAAAGGATAAGGCCATTATATTGATCCCCACAACTGGATTATAAAGGGCATCAAAGGGGGTTCCATTGATTATACATTGAATTGGTATAGAAGATGAATCCACCTCGATGTCAGCTGGGAGGAGATTACCTCTGGACCACGTCAGAGGAAAGCTCTGACTCTTCTAACCATTCCCCACTCATGATGGATGCAAGCTCCACAGTGTGCTTTCTTGAGAAGGTTTGCTCAAAAGGGTCTATCTCTTCATGTGAAGATGATTTGTACTTTTGAGGCCTCTTCTCTTTATGATAATTCGAGGTGTTTCCATAATCGGAAAATAAATCATCCTCGATATCATTAATAAAATTAGGTAGAGGAATTTCTTCCTGTGGTGATTCTATCGGTTGGATAGCTATAGGTTGAGATGATTCTAGCATAGGTTCTGGTGTAGCTATCTCTGGAATATCTTCTTCTAAAGTTTTCTCTTCTAATGGATCATCATTGGTGCTGGCTAGAATGTTATCTAGGATAGTTCTAGCTTCACTGGATGTAAGGTGTATGAATGATCCATGCGAGGTATTTAAGTAGGCTCTAGATTCCTTATTAAGACCAATATAGAAATGTTGAAGGAGAATATGGTCTTGAAGGCCTAGATCTGGTCCGGATTTGTAAAGGAGTTCAAAACGTTCCCAGGATGAACTCATAGACTCACTATCCTCCTGTTTGAAGGATATGATCTTGGTTCTGAGGTTGACTACTCTGGATAAAGGGTAGAAATCCATGCAGAAATCCGCACGGAGAGTTCCCCAATCGCCTTTCTTCTTCTCTTTGGTTTTGTCATACCATTGGCGAGCTTTTCCTTTCAATGTGAATAGAAAAAGCTTCCAACGGATGGTCTCGTCAGACATACCCTCAATATGAAGGTAGTCACAAGTTTGTTTGAACTGTTGGAGATGATGATAAGGGTCTTCGTCTTCTATTCCTAAGAAAGTGTTGGTTTGGACCATCTCTATTAACCGTGGGCGCAGCTCATAGGCATCAGATAGGATTGGCTTCGATGATGGTATGGGCCTAAGGCTGAGCTCTGAGGGTGCCGAAAAGTCTTTAATGAGGGTAGTATCCATAAGGACAGTAGAAAAGATAAAATCTAAAACTAAAAAGGAAAAGATAAAAGTATACGTACAAGATATAGTTATACTCACGAGTTCTCTCTGAACCGTTCTCCCCGGCAACGGCGCCAGAAATGCTTGTTGGTATTTGTTAAGCCTACAGAAATATTATGATGGATAATCCGCAATCGAACGGATACTGGTGAGCACTTCACCCTGGAAGAGGGTTTTAAATATCGAATCCTCAGGGAGAAGGGTAGAGAGAGTGGTCTGAGGTATATAACTAATCCCTGAGCAGTTATCAAGGACTTGATAGAAAGAGAGATAAGGAAAACTTAAGGATGTCTAGTTCTTATTCGCACAAGCGATGTTTATATTATTCTTATGGGGGATTGTCTGAAGACACACTTAGGAAAGGGAATCTCCCGACAATCTATGGGGGGAGTCCTACGGTTTCTATAGACGAGAGGTGGACTGCAAAGGACAGACGGGAACGAGGTCACTTCCCGCTTCTACCACACGATCCGGAATATAGAAGGTATTCACAAGCTAGCTAGTCTAAGCACCACGCTTACACTAAACATGCAACTTTAACTCAAGAGCGACAGGAATTAAAGTACTCATAAAAGAGTTATGAATCGTAAGAACAATAATAACAATGTTACTCACTTGAATAAGAAGTTGATCTCTCCACAAGGTCTCAAGATCAGGCTCCAATGGAGTCGATCCCAGAGGAAGAAGATGAAAAGGAGACACCGACAGGTCCGGGCCTTCCTTCAACTCTGCCTCTACCGCACTCTAATTCTCTCGAACAAGATTAGTTAGATCTGAATAAATCATGGCTCTAATCTCTCAACTTGATACTAACTCTCCAACTCTAATTCTAACCTAGAGCTTCTATCTCAGGTAGGCATTGATTATCTGGTAGAATGAATTGCTCTCCACCCTGGGGTCAGGGGGTCTGTTTATATAGTCCTGAGGAGGTGCCTTGCCGCCGTAGGATCAAACCGACCTAATATACGGTTTAGATTGCTTCTCATAGGCGGTGGAAGAACCTTCCAGAAGGGGAGCTGAGGTGGCGCCAGGGGGGCGGTCGGCCTGGTGTGGGCCCCCCTCGGGGTCTGCCTTGGCCAGGAAGGTCTTTGCCCCTTCCAGATGCTTCTTTCTTGCAAGCCAAGTCATGTTGAGTTCGGGAGTGTTCTGGAGCCTTCTAGACTTGTTTCTTTTCTTGTTTTTCTAGATAGTCCCTGTAATTTTATAAATTCACCAAAACTCGTGAAAATTGTCAGTGTAAACCCTAATAAGGTGATCTAATTATATTTTAGTCCTTTTTCTAGTAAATGTGAGGGGAAATATTTATAGATAAAATGTGTCAACAACGACGCTCGTAAAACCCTAACAAAGCGCCTTAAGTACTGATAACATGCCTTAGGGAATTTAGAAATTTGATTACAACAGGTGTAATTAATCTAGTTGTACGAGAACTGCCCGGAGAGCAAAGACCCGCCGGAGTCTTGCGACGGCATGTAGTAGTACCCATGTGGGGGTGGAGGTGGTGAAGGTGGAGGGGAGCTGTTCTTCTTGTGGCATTCACAAGTGCAGGTTGAACATTTGCAGCATCGAACGTCTCTAGCGCTAGACGATCGATCAGGGGAAGCCAATGCCTCCGACAGCTCCCGCTTCAGGTTGTAGATGACGACGTCCTCGAGGTAGTCGATGTACTCTTGATTGGGGCGAATAGCTGGTGGATCCACCCATTGCGAGAAACCGCAGTTCTCTGTTTGGGTGGAATACTGCAAAAGGCAAGAAAACGTTAGCAAATCAAAGAAAGATGATGAACAAATTTATGGACATTGCTTACCCATGCATGTGGGCAGTGCCAGAAGCGACGATCGGAGTTGTTCCATCCCTCGTACACTTGCATCATGCAAAACTCACCGTGTGAACACCTACGCCACAGCACCATTTGCTTCGGTGCGTAGCTTCTAACTTCACGCATCGATCTGAAGTCATTTTTGCCTTTTAATGGGAAATTGGCTACGAAATCAGGAGATTGCTGATGCCACAACATAGGATCGAAACCGTGTTCATCCCCACTCCAGGAAGTCATTGTTGAATGTTGTGAGAAGAAGGCAATGGAGTGAATGGTGCTACATATAGGAAGAAGAAGGAGGCTGGGTGGGTGGTGGGCCCTTTGATCCGTGGGAAGAGAAACGAAGCAGTGACTCGGAGAAAACACACCCTAGTACTAGGGCACTGCCGCATTGTGGGCCAGTCGATCCGTGGGAGGAGAACACTCAGTGACTCGGAGGAAACACAACGACTCTGCATATGACTGTGACTCTAACGAAACACACGTAACGGAGAAAACACACTCTAATGCAGTTCGATTAAAGTTCTTAAGGATACAAACCGAGGACCCTAGATCACGATGTCATGAAATCCCGAATTATTTGATACAGTCTGACTAATACTCTAGGTCTACTGAGTACAACGGGGATATTTCCCCTTCTTGATGGCATCAGGCCCGCTTCCTCGAGTAGCTCTTGTCGAACTCAGACTGCTCGGTATCTAGCCACTGCATGAAATCACAAAGAGGAGGTAGAGTCTTTTTTGAAAGACATGTCACCAAATAATAAAACAAAAATGACAAATGAATAATCGAGAAATGTTGTAAGTCCTTACTTTGGCTCTAAGGTTGCGATCGAAAGGCTGGATCGGGTCGTGCGCATAGTTGGCGCACATGAAGAACCTCATCCCGTAGGCGTACCCAAGAATCTTGCACCTAACAAGCTTGCAGTTGTCACCGCAAAAGCACATAGGAGTGTTGGTCCCCTTTGGCACCTTGACGTTGTCCTTCCTCGTGGTGAGGAACTCCAAGTCCAACTCAGGACCTGAGGAGGCCATTGCAAACCTGCAAAACATGATGAGAACAATTATTACAATCATAGGCAAAATTATAAATTACAATCATAAACAAAATTATACAAATGAATCAACATAATTAAGACGACATGAAATAGCAGTTCAATTATTCAAATACAATACCATGCATAAGTTCGTACAGGAAATATTAGTTCGAACATTACAAATTTCAAAATTAAATGTCCTAACGTTACAAACAATTATGATCATCTGAATCCTGCATTGTTGCTACGCCCACGTCCACGTCCACATCCTGATGGGGGTTGGGAGAGTCCTGAAGGTGCTGATGAGCCCACATTGGCTATAGCTGGTGCGTTGCAAGCATAATTTGCAGCTGTGCACCTCTTGTACGTGTGGCCCGTGTTGTGGTACATGTAGCATATCACTACTGCAGGTCCAGCTTCTGCTTCATCCATGTTGTTTCTAATACTCTTCTTCTTCCTTCTTCCAACACCTTGGCACATCTCAGGATCTAGATTTGGTTTGTGCACATCATTTTCTTTGGGGTTCTCAGTAAAATTACCCTACACGAGGTAACCCTGGATTGTTCGGTTCCAAATATTCTGAATAGTTTGCTTGTCGTAGTACCATGGCACGTACCTACGGTAGCTGAAAATTTGAAGTTCATAACATACGGCGATCACATGGGAGCAGGGGGTGTGTAGTAGCTGCGACTTCCGGCATGAACATCTGCATATTTGGTTGCCAAGGTCACACACTTGTTGTGTCTTTTCACGCGCTGGGCCTAGGCACATTTTCCCTTTGCACTCAACCTCATATCTCCACATAATTTCATTCTCAGCGGACTGGTACAAAGGCTGCGCTGTGACCATGTGCAGAAGTGCTTTTTTCTGAGCCTTGTCCAAATACTCAGTCATTCTGGTGCAGTATGTCATTTAAGTGTTCCTCAGAACCTCATCCGCTACCTTGCTCCTTTCGTAAAAATATTGCATTATACGATACATGAAGAACTCAATGATGCCAACTAAAGGAAGAGGTCTTGACCCACGAAGCACACAGTTATAGACCTCAGCAAAATTAGTGGTCTTTATCCCATGTCTTGCTCTGCCCTCGTCAAACATGATACACCACTTTTTCTTAGGCTCATTCTGAATCCACTCGCTGAAGGTCTTCACAGCACGCCCTCTTCTGCGCCTAACTTGAGGGCCATCTAATCCCACATCCTCGAGAGAAATTGGCTCCTCTCCAGGTTCAGGATTCACTGGCCTCTTTGCTATCTCCTCTGATGCCTTCTTTGTCAGGTCATCTAATTTCTTCCAGATGGCATCGAACTTCTTCTGCTGAGTCTGCTCACACAACCGCTCAAACAATTTAGACAGGGCCTTGTTCTTGAACTGGCTGTGGAAGTTTGCTTTCATATGCCTAGTGCACCACCTGCTCTTAACATCGGGCCACAATGGAACTCTGTATCGCTCTTGGTTGCCATCTTTCATGCCATTCATTGCTTGCAAAATACCTTTGTGCCTATCGTGTATGACACACATTCTGCACATCTTGCACCACCATGTTCTTCAACCTCTCAAGAAACCAGTACCAACTGTCACCATTCTCCCCCTCCACAAATGCAATGGCCAAAGGAAGCAACTGATTGTTACTATCAGCTGCCACAGCTGTCAGAATTGTTCCTTTGTATTTACCAGTGAGAAAAGTGCCATCTATGCAAATGATCGGTCGACACAGTTTGAAAGCCTCAATGCAGGCACCCAAAGCCAAGAATGATCGCTGAAGCACAAGCTTGCCTGGTTTCTCCTCACAAGGATAGTCCTTGATATCATAGTAGCTACCAGGATTCATCTGAACAATTGTATGCAGCAAACTAGGCAAATTGTGGTAGGATGCTTCATAAGTACCCCATCTATGCTCCAATACCTTCTTCTTTGCTTGGTATGCCTTGCCGTAACTGATGGTGTTCCCGAATTTTTTCTCAATTGCACCGATAATAACCTTCGGCTCATAAGAAGTACATTTCACAATGGTAGGGTACATGTGGCTTGCAACAAAATTGGCTGAAATGTTTCAGTGCTTTGCATCAATCCGATCAAGAGTACAACTGTGAGGCTCCACTTCTTTCACCTCTAAGTAATAATCCCACTTCCCCTTATATGCATACACTCGAAAAGCACAATCCTCCTTCTTGCAATGCACATTATATATCCCCGGAGAGTTTTTCACTACCCTGAACTCCCTTTGCAGAGTCAAGGTGGACCACTGCTTGACTGTATCCTTCACATGTGCAGTACTGGGGTACATGACGCCTACTTTAACCTCATTCTCCGTGTACTCCCAGGGCACATTCTCACCACGATTAACAGTGCACTGTGAGAAATCATAATTCTGCCAATCCCAGGGCAAATGATCCTCAGACTGATCATAATCATCATCATAATTATCATCTGAAGAGTCCTCTTCTAATGCACGTTCATCAGCTTCTAACTCTCTCTCATAATGTCTCATCACCTCAGGGTTTCTTTCTCCCTCATCAACAAAACTAGTGACAACATAACCTCTAGATGTCTCATCACCTTCAGAATCCCCTTCTTCGTCCACTTGTTGTTCCCTTCTTCATCACCTTCTTCGTCTTCTTGTTGTTCCCCTTCATCATCACCTTCCCTCTCATCCACATTCTCAGCTTCCTCATGTACTTGACTGCTAGACCCACCCTTCAGGAAAACTTGGACAAACAAAATCATGGGCAAACCAACTCGGCATGCATTTCTAATATAACTCCTCCATTGTCGAGTTCCTTCAAGTGGCTTGAGCTCCCAATACTCATGTTCACTTCTGTTGATTAGTACCATCACCGACATGCATTGATGCTCTAAATCTACTGCAAATGACTTGACTAGCCACTTGGTTATACCCTCCCAAGTTCTTTCTGCTGCTCTTTTAACATTTTGCTCAATTAAGCTAAAATTTGACAAGTCAACTTCTTGTGGACCATATATAATTTCTCCAGATCCATAATACAATTTGACTGTGTCTGTCTCCGACATGTCTGATTCATAATAAAAACCAATAACTACTATCAAATACTACATCCAGGGACTAACAAACAAAAAGACTAATATCTAAACTAACAGTAAATATGTTACGTAATTTAGTCTAAGAGTGGCAAACATGTAAACTATAATCTAAACCATAACTACAGATCTATACTCCAGAAATCTTTACCATACAGAAATCTACAGAATTAATAGTAATTATATCTAAGTAAAAATACTAAAAGAGTTCAAATCAGCGAAATACCTGCAATGAAGTGAAGTAGCAGAACTTCGCTGCTCCGCCCCCTCCACCTCACTCTCTTCTCCTTCTAAACACTAAACCCTACGAAAATGAACTATTTAATACTACATATCTAAAAAAAATCTAAATAATCAATACTAATTACGATTTCATTACATCTAAGTACAGGTGCTAAAAGGGTTGAAATCAACGAAATACTTACAATGAAGCGAAGGACCAGCAGAGCTTCGCTGCTCCGCCTCCTCACTCTCTTCTCCTTCCCAACCCTCTCTTTCTTTTTTCCGAATTATTATGACAATTTCGGGCAAATTTTCGGCTCTTATAGGGCCTGACGACCTGCCGTCGTGGACCACGGCGGTCGCAAATCCCTACCGCCGTGGCCCACGGCGGTTGGGCCTGCCGCCGTGGCCCACGGCGAATAGAGGTCAAGCGCCGTGGGCCACTGCGGCTGGTCTTCCCACCCGTTGTGCCCGTGGCAGTTGGCCTAACCGTCGTAGCCCACGGCGGTTGGACGTGGAACCGCCATGGGCCACGGCGGCCGCCGTGCGCCATGGCGTTCGGTGGTCAAATTTGATAAATTTTGAGACGGTCGTATAATTTTGCAAAATGATTAAAAAATATAAAAAAATCCGTTATTTGACAGCACGTGAAAAGTTGAAGGACAATCCTCTATCCAAACACCGGTCCACAAACATCGTTGTAAACTTTTAACCAATCAGCCATGACTTCGTTGTAATAACCAATCAGCCATGACTTCAACCAACATATTGTGTCACTTGGTGCGTAAAATTATGAGTATGACGACAGGAGTGACATCACTGAGACCCGGCGAGACGGGAGAGAGAGGGGCGAAGACTGAAGAGCCTGGTACGTTAGACATTGCAATCATCAGCCTTTTTTTGTTTTATTTTTCTACCAATCTGGGTCCATTTTTTGAAAATTTTCTCCCAAAATCGATTTGTGAACATCTTTCACGAAAAAGGTAAAAAAAAGTAGATCACAATTCACACAACTCTTACTCTCCACAAAGTCTCTCACTCTCACCTGCACAATATCAACTCTCGATTTCCAAAATGGAAGGAAGCGTATGCTGCCAATATGAAAAAATAATGAGCATTCCAGCACCTAATTCCTTTTTACGGAATAGTATATACAATTTCTAAATAAAAATTAAAGCATAAACGACATAAAGATTGATACTAATATTTTGGTTATGAAAAAATAGTTTCATAATATATAGTTTTAAATTTATAGCTATATAATTCTGTAGATATAGTAGTCGAAATATCACGTGTCCGAACTCCTAGAGGACTTACAGTATATAACTACGTGGAACCTCTTGATTTGTGTGCATCCTAAAACTTTGAGACACCTATTTCTCTGTTTTTTCAGGGTTGCGACACAGCGACAGGAGGGAATAGAGTGAGAAATATGCAGGCAACTTGCTTCCAAAGGAGGCACTAATTACACTGAAATTTAAATAAAATGGGTCAATCATGATGGTGAATACACCCACTCTCGAAAAATAAAACTCTTTAGCAGGCTTATAGAGACAAGCTAAATTACCTATATAAAGGTTTTCTAAAAAATATATACCTATATAAAGATATAAAACAACTAAATCACGTAGTCAACGAACATATGTATGTTTGGAAACATAACAAACATGTACTCCGTAGGTGTTTAATGGTAAGACAGTTGACTTGTGGCTAGGCATTTGAAAAACCACCCAATGCCCTGATTTTCAGTAATTTTCCCAAATAATGTTTTTTGAAATGGAAAGATGAAAAATACTCTCCATTTCCAAGAAAAGAAAAGGACCACACTCCAGACTCCACACAGAACGTACCTTTCTGTCAGGCCGTTAGACTCTTCATCGTCCGAGCAACTCCCAACCTGCATAGCCGCATAGGTAGATTCCCAAATCACCCCTAATCCCCTCCAAATCCAGTTCAAATCACCTCAAATCGATCGCAGCCAAATTGGACGCGGTGGTGATTACTGATTAGGGCTGCAACTGCGGGTGACGGCCAGTAGGAGCAGTGGCAATGGCTCAGCTGTGGCGGTAAGCGGCGGTCCGGGCGCATCCGGCGGCCAGTTGACTTGAGCGCGAGGAGCCGTACGCGGTTAGGCAAGGGAGCCGGCGGTGAGAGTGGGAGGATACGTAGGCGATCTGGCCAGGCCTCGCTCCCTGCGGCTTGGATGTGCAAAGAGTCCTTGGGATCCATCTGGACCTGATTGGTTTCTTTCCTTCTCTAATTATAATCTCAGCTTTGCCTATAGGGTATTTGTTGTTTGGATGTTACCAAAGCTCAAATCCAAATATTTCCTCCTCTCATTGACCATCTCTCCAGGGGCGGGTCTAGGTTCAGAGCAAGGGAGGTGCTGACTAAAAGAGTAAATGTAAACCATACTGTTAGATTTTTTTTTTCTTTTATCATACCTATACAAGTTTTAATCAAATTATTGTCTATGGACCAGTTCTCCAGGGGCAGCCGTTCGTTACACATGGACGGGATCACACAAAGCCTACCAGAAAAAGAGTGAGTTGTATTTCCCTTCTTGAATTACAGACAATTTTTGATTAAGGATAAAGAATCCAGCCTCAGCTATCAAAGTTTGAAAGCCTCCAGCCACATTTAATTATAGATATGCTTGACAATGTGTATTGAATTGAATTGATTTGCATTTACAGAATATACAAGGGTACCGTGATGACTCTAGTAGAGTTTAAAATTCACTCTTTGTGTAGTATACATACAATTTTGTATGTGTACTCACGATATTTGATAATGCCATAATTCTCTGTTTTTCCCCTCAGGGTTGCCTTGGTTACAGGAGGCAACAAAGGAATTGGGCTGGAAATATGCAAGCAACTGGCTCGTAGTGGAGTCACGGTGGTCTTGACAGCGAGGGATGAGAGGAGGGGCATTGAAGCAGTTGGTGCCCTTGGAGCACTCGGGCTATCCAACGTCGTGTTTCATCAACTAGAGGTTAGCGATCCATCGAGCGCTGCACGTTCAGCTGATTTTATCAAGGAGAAGTTTGGCAAGCTGGATATACTGGTGAGTGGTGAGTTTTAAACTTTAGCTTTCTGCTATCTATGCATGGCTCATGGATGTACTAGTCAAAAGGGTGCTATGCCTGCTAGCCTACTCCAGTGGCCTGTAACTGTAATACACTGCGGTAACAAATGGTATATTAAAGAAATGCAATGAGGAATATTATATTGTGTACTAAGCCCAGTGTCTACTTTTAGTTCCATAATAGAGACTTTGTGAATCTCCAAAATGATAGTAGGACAGCTGGACACAAACTCGTAATCTGGATTTTTAACCATCAGAATACAGCCGTTTCAATTCATATGCTTCTTGCACCTTTTAAATGTCCAAGATGCATATGCTATTTAATGATACTGAGCCTGCATTTAGTTACAGATTACAAGCATATGGCAACTACTCTCAGATCACAATTGTGATTACCTTCTTGTCACTGTACTGCATAAAAGGTCGCTTATAGGTAATTATAAAGAAAAGGTGCTATATATAGCCTTAGCAATTTTGATGGGGTAAAGCAACTTTAAGGGGGCTACATTGCATTTGCTAAAGTAGATCCTCAATTAGAGTATGATGACCAGTGAACACCACAATTTGTTGTCCAGAACTGTAGAAGCACAATTACTTTCAGTAAAGATATGAATTGGAACTTATACGTCAGCAGTATCAGAAACTGCATGTTCTTGAAGAAATGTCCAGTGAAGTGAAAAGATTGAGTGAATTGATGATGGTACAGGAGCTCCTTGAATTGGACTAATATCATTTACTGCCTTGAAACTGAACGAAACTGTCACTGAGTTCTGGCAGGACTATATTGGCTTGCAAGACACTTTCATTTTTGAACTTAGTTTAATCTACTGTATAGAATTACGATTTGTCATTTGAAGGCCGAAAATAGTTTATGGATTAATGTGGTTAGTTCGTGTGAGATGTTATCAGAGAAGCAGATTAGTGCTTACTTTGATTTGTGGCAAGGGAAAGCAGTGGAATATTGGTCTCATTTCATCAAGCAGCTCATTCATGGTTCTTCTTTTTACTTATTCCTAAATCTACTCCAAATTTTGCAAAGGAAAATTCCACATCATATATGGCCAACAACTGACAGATATGAGTTCTGTAAGACATTTTTGTCAGTCCAATCGTAATACTTCGTTTAGTCTGTACTCTCTTTGTTGCAGTGTCTTTTCATATTTCTCGCTCAACTTTTGCAAATGCCAAATCTGTAGAGAAGGTTATCATAGAATGACCGATCATTTCCAGTGAACTTTTGCTACCTAAACATGATTTATCTTTAAAACATCACTTCTCGTATCCTGCAAAGTGAAGAAGAGACAAATATAATAAACTTACTTGGAAATATGACTCCTGTTGTAGTGCAAACTGAATAGAAGGTACTGTAACGACTTCAGATTATTAAAAATTCTATGCAACCCAGCGGAGGAGTGGAAATTAAATCTTTGAAGGAAAAATGCTTCTTGAATTAATCTATTTAAGATGAAATACTATAAAATACATTCACAATCAAAACAAGAGAACCGATACCAAGTTGTGCCTAGAGGTTTGCTGTATGCTTAAACTAACAACAATATGTTTATAACTTGAAATAATATTCTGGAAATAATAACTTGAAATAATATTCTTGAAATAATAACTTGAAATATTTTTAAAAAAATTACTGATCTGTTTAAGCAATACTTAAATAATATTCCCTGACAAAGAGCCATTTTACTGAACTGGGGCTGGGAGAACTTTACCCATGGGAACTGGGGCTGTCGACAGTGAAAATAGCAACATGATTGGTTTGAACAATGGACAAGAGACAATAAGACCTTCAAAAAATGGTCTCTTATATATAGAATAAGCTCCATCTTCAGCTAAAACAGAACCATCTTGATCACAGCAAAAAGACTCCCTGATTTCTTGCATTTAATCTAGGAGGATAAACACACGGCAGATTGACAACACCTAGGTTCGCCCTCCCTTGGAGGCTCTGCACTCTTTTAGGATTATCTTTCTGCTTAATCAAACCAATTGTACCGGCTCAGTATTTATAGAGCCGTCCCTAACAAACTTGCTAACAAAACTCTCAAATAAACCCCTAAACAAAAAGGATCTAAAAGGTTAATCCTAGCCACTAATGGACGCCGTGGGCTTCTTCTTCTCATGGCGGCCAAACTTGACACCGAAGAAACGGTCCATAACAGGCGCCCACCTGCATCATTGGAAAGCGTCGAAGAATACCCTGAAGAAGAGGACATCAATTCATATGCTCCCACGTGCTTTCACCCAGCTATTTACACTCCAGTACTCATCGACACACAAGGTTAAATAAAAGAAATCTGAATTTGGCTGGGAAACCAATAAGTTCAGCTCGCAACGAGATACACAGCCATCATCGGGCAGAACAGAACAGCATTGGCCATATTACGGTATAGGCGAGCTGACATTTGAAAGCCGAAAGTAGCTTCAGGATTGATGCAGTTAGTTCATGTGAGATGTTATCAGAGACTCAATGATCAGCAAAGCGACATAATTAAGATGTGATGATCATGAATTTCTGTGTTTTCTCAGTAACTGAAGATTCATGTGCTGATTTCATCTTGCGTCATCGGTCTTCTTTCGCAGGTCAACAATGCCGGAACTGTTGGGACGACAACAGAAATCGGCAACCCAGAAACCTTTTGGCATGAGGTAACTTCCCAACAATACACTTATCATCTAACCTTGTTTCTTCAAAATTGTAATATACATATTTTCCAGGAAAACAGAAGTTTTGCTAAAAGAGAGCACCTAGTATCTGTTTCTTATTATTTTTCGTCTAGAAAATAGCCCACACCGTTTAAAGGAGACTTTTTTTTTTTTTGCATGAAACCAGCTTGCAAGCATTGATCCTGTGGGAAGGCTCGATTGGATCAGAAAGCGCACCACGGAGCCTTATGAGAAAGCAGAAGAATGCTTAAGGACGAACTATCATGGGATCAAATTTGTCACAAAAGCACTGCTTCCTCTCCTCCTATCTTCGTCCCATGGAAGGATTGTTAACATGTCATCTCGTTATGGACGACTGAGGGTAAACTTCCTTATGGACTATTGAGGGTTAACTTCCTTTAGAAAAATGACAAGTAGCCATCTTTACAACAGAATAAAGTACAGTATCTACATTCGCATCAACGACTGAATCCCATCGCAAAGCAAATTGCAAAACACTAATCTGTCCATCTTGCTCTAGTTTTTCAGTGGTGACGAACTTAAACAAGAGCTCAACAACGTCGACAACCTATCTGAAGAAAGACTGGATGAGCTGTCAGAATTGTTCCTCAAGGACTTCAAGGATGGCCAACTAAAGCCACGTGGATGGCCAACAGATGGAGGGTACAGTGCCTATAGAGTGTCCAAGGCTCTTATGAATGCTTATTCCAGGATCCTTGCCAAGGAGCATCCATCACTCTGCATCAATTGTGTGCATCCTGGCTATGTCCAGACGGACATGAACTTTAAAGACGGAGATTTGACGGTCGAGGAGGGCGCAAGAGGACCTCTTATGATGGCCCAATTGCCAAAGGGAGGAATGACTGGCGCGTACATATACTGCACAGAGGTCGCATCCTTCATGTAATGCGTGCAAGCTACTCACACCATTTTGTATGAGAAAAGGGTGCTGAGTAGGCAGTAACATTAAAATTTATTGCAGCTTTGCATTTCCTCCAGAGTTTATATTACATTTCTGTATAAGAAAAGAGTTATTAAGAAGGTTCTCTTGACTCTTGACTATTCTTTACATGGTTACTACTTTACTATACCTGGTGGCTTCTGTCGGTTGTCTGTGCAAAATCAAGGTTGTTATTGTGTATTGGAAGAAAACTTCCCTTTGGAGAGAATGCTTTGGCTTTTTAAAAAAAAATCGTTAGACTTGTCAGATTTTTATCCACTTTTGACTATCCAATGCATGGCTCTATACTGGTTGATTTTGTCAGTTGTTTATGCAAAATCAAAGGTCGCTACTGTCTACTGATAGAAAAGACGCTTACTTTCCTTTGGAGATAATGCTTTTGACATTTTTTTAATTCATTGGACTTGTCTCGGATTTTTCATCTACTCTGACTATTCAATACATGGCTGCTACTTTGCTATATTTGGTGGCTTTTCTGTTGTTTATACAAAAAAAAACAAAGTTGCTACTGTCTGCTTGGAGAAAAGACTTACTTTCGTTTGGAGATCATGGGTTGTCATTTTTTTTTAATTTCTCAGTCTTGTCTCAGATTTTCATTCAGGTCCTCACCTTTTCAAGCTGCAAATTTGAAGCATTAAATTGGTCCTGAATTTCCAGATAGAGCCTGGACCAGACCGACTACCTATTTTGGTAGGCCATCATCACGTTAGGCCTTTCCGTCAATCCCCTTCCCAAGAGGATTTGGAGGGGATTTTAACTTGCGGCTTGTTCGATACGAGTGGATTAAAGTGAAATGAGAGGTATCGAAGGAGAAATTGTTAGTTCATTTTAGACTCACTCTCATTCATTTCACTTCAATATTCTTCTACTCAAACAAGAGTTCATTTTAGATTCGATTCCCTTCGTTCAACTTCAATATTCTTCTACCCAAACAATGCAAGTTCGCAAGGGATTTATCCTCCCAATCCCTTCAGATCCCCTCCAAATCGTCTTCAACAGGAAGTGAATTGTGTAGACTTCGTCGCCGATCCCGGCCAGTCCTGGCATCTCGACGCGTACGTCCAAAGTCCAAATAGCACAGCTGACAGCAGACTAATCCTCTACCATGATCGCCCTTATTAGCATGTTAATAAGTAAGCTCAGTGAAAAATGTGTGTGTGTGTGGTGGTGGTGGTGGTGGTGGTGTGTGTGTGTGTGTTGCGTGGGTGGGGTGGGGTGGGGTGGGGGGGGGGGTGTGTTCCGTTGCATCTTCTCTTCCTGACTGTACAGCAGCCGACCAGTTCACCTTCGCCGGCGCAAACCTCACGCTCCACACAGCACGGCCCTACGGCCGCACTGTCACCGCGAACGGCCTCCTCCTGATGACGAACGGCACGATCCTGCTCAAGGGTCACGCCTTCTACCCTGCCCCTCTGCGATTCCGCCGCGACGCGACGTGTTCGACATCGCCAGCGAGTACACCGACCTGAGCAGCCCCGGCCTGGCCTTCGTCGTGGCCAGGAGCACGGACTTCTCCACGGCGCTGCAGAGCCAGTACATGGGCACATGGCGAACGCGGCCGTAACAACGGCAACGCCACCAACCACTTCCTTGCCGTCGAGCTCGACACCATCGTCAACGCTGAGTTCGGGGATATGAGCGACGACAACCACATCGGGGTCAACGTGAACGGCCTCATGTCCCAGGCAGCCGATCGACAACGCGGGCTACAGGCTTCTACGACGACGCTTCCGGCGCGTTTCCGGAACATGAGCCTGCTCAACCGCTCGGCGGCGAAGGTGCGGGTGGGCTTCGACGCGCGCTCCTAGCTGGTCAACGTCACCACGGCTCCCCTCGAGCTGCCCAAGCCGAAGAAGCCGCTGCTCTCGATTTTTTTTAATATTTTTTTATTTCATTTTGCAAAATTATACCACCGTTTTCAAATTTAACAAAAATATACCACCAACACGGTGGGCCACGGCGGTTGCAGACTAACCGCCGTGGCTCACGGCGGCAGGCCGTCCAAACGCCGTAGCCCACTGCGGTGGGACTACCGCCAACGGTCGGATGGCGGCTGTGGGCCCGCGGCAACTTACCGCCGTGGCGAACGGCGGCTGGCGCACCTATATAAAGGGTGACGGCGGCCGCCGTCCTCCTACCTCATACCGCCGCAGCCTCCTCTCCCTCTTCTCTCTCAAGTACATTTTTTCTCTTTATTTAATTAGTTTAATTAGTGTAATTAGTGTAGAAAATTAGTTTTTAGTTTAGAAAATTTAGAAATTAGTTTATGAAATTTAGAAATTTAGAAAAGTATTTTAGTAATTTAGAAAATTACTTTATCTTGTTTAGACATTCTAGAAAATTACTTTATCTGTTCTAGAAAATGTAGAAAATGTAGAAAAATAGTTTCTATGTTTTAGAAAACATAGAAAATTACTTTATCTTGTTTAGAAATTCTTAGAAAATTACTTTATCTATTCTAGAAAATGTTGAAATTGTAGAAAAATACTTTATCTAGTTTAGAAATTCTAGAAAATTACTTTATCTGTTCTAGAAAATGTAGAAAATGTAGAAAAAATAGTTTTCATATTTTATAAATTATAGGAAATTACTTTATCTTGTTTAGAAATTCTAAAAAATTATTTTATATGTTGTAGAAAATGTAGAAAATGCAGAAAAATAGTTTCTATGTTTTACAAATTGTAGAAAATTACTTCATCTTGTTTAGAAATTTTAGAAAATTATTTTATCTGTTCTAGAAAATGTTGAAATTGTAGACAATTACTTTATCTAGTTTAAAAATTCTAAAAAAATACTTTATATGACCTAGAAAATATAGAAAAATAGTTTTCATGTTGTAGAAATTGTAGAAATTTACTTTATCTTGTTTATATGACCTGCAGTGCTGTAATATTTGAACTACTATTTCATTTGAATCATGATACTGTAATATCTGAATTGGATCTTATTGTGATTGTGTTGTTAATAATTGAACCAATATTCCTCAATTTCCTTTTTTACTTTCATAAAGTAAAAAAAAACTAAATGACCTTAACCACCGTGGGCCACGGCGGCTGGTCCAAACCGCCGTACGCCACAGCGGCTAGGCCAAACCGCCGTGGCCCACGGTAGTTAGGTCTAACTGTTGGCGTTTCTCAACCTCAACACTAGGCGCCGTGGTTGCGTGAGTGTGTAAGAAACTCTCGGGTACACTGACGAGTGCGAACTAATCCGCAAGCGCACGGATACACTATTGTAGCACTTCCCCTAGGAGAATGAGTATTCCCTTAGGGTATCATTCCTTAGGACGGAGAGTAACCAGAGAGGGTCTATCCAAGGACACCAGCTTCCGCTGGGGTAGGTAGGGATATGGAAGCACTTCCTTAAGGGACTTAGCTCTCGAGACGGATCTGTACGCTATTAGTCCTCCCCGTGGGGCGACAGCACATCCTAACTTTTTAGGGAGAGGCCAATGTACTGACATCGAGCCCAACTCGGTACACAGGCATAGAGAGTTGCAAAGGGTCCAACAGGTTGTCACCACTGCGGCCTACCTCTATCGTTACGCGAACGCACGTGGTCTTCGCAGGAATACCAGAGCCCAAACACCATGTCTGTACCCCAGATAACTACTATAGTGCGGTTACGTCTGTCGACCCACTAACTACACTATAGCAACCCGTATAAATACGGAACCACGAACCAGAGAAAGAACAAAATCAAATCATACTATTCATCGAGCTACGGAGCAGAAAGGAAGCTATGGATGGAAACAAACGAGATACGGCAGACTCACTTAGCTAAACAAGATCAGAGCATGCAAACAGGTATATGGACTACTGAGCTAGCTCTAAAGGATCGAAGCCTTGTGTCACGAAGAACACAAGCCTCTAACTTAAGAATGAGCTAAGAAATCAAGAACAAATCAAGCATGCATGATGTCTACTATAGTCTAAATAAGAAATGCTGAAATACTCACTTTGATCTAAATGAAGAACAAGCATCCACGAGGACATCAACTCACTCCTCACCCCTACTCTACCTCTCAACTAATCCTAATCTAGATCTCTTCTCAACACCATTCTACCACATAGAGGTGAGAATCACCTCACATGGGCAGAATTAGAGAGAGGGAGAGAGTTACACAAGAGAGAAGTGGAACTTGAGAGCTTGGTGGTGTGTGTGAAATGGAGCCCCTCCCCTCCTATTTATAGACAAGGGAGTGGCTTGCTCCGGGGCTCCAAGTGCTCCAAAACACCCCGGGATGCAGCCAAGGACCAATGAGCCAGCACCACGTGGAGGGGGGGAGATCAACCGACCCTAGGTCGGTTCGGCCGATCCTAGGGTCGGCCGAAGCTCCCGGCCTGCCATCTGGCGTGTGCTTCCTCTGGCTCGCTTCCATGTGGGCCCTAGTGCCTCTCCTCCGTGCATGGCACGCTTCCTGGCGGTTTAGTTGGCAAAGTGGGCCCATGGATCCATGTGATGCTGACGTGGCAGCGTATGATTCGTCGAGAGTTTTTCACATGGATTGGTGACATCATGGATCCAGGAGAATCCATGTGGCAGCCCCTGATTGGCCAGCATTTGAGTGCCTTGGATTGGAGTGGAGTGAAAGTGCATGGATTCCTCTCATTTCTTATGCTAAATACCTGCATTCAAATAAACATCGACACTGGTGGAAAGTATTAGTTTAAGCTCCTATTCTAGTGTGGATGTGCAAATCATGTTCCAATTTGCAGGAGTTGACGACCATAAAAATGGTACTTAACAGCCGTCAATAACACCCCCACACTTGACCTTTGCTCGTCCCGAGTGAAGGGGAAACAGAGCCAAGTGGCTCATGAATACCAAAGAGTAAGATAAACATAAGAGATATTCCAAGTCATACCTTGCTCCTGTGAACCTCTGTGGAGTGGCTATCATGTCCCCTTGGGTGATTGAAAAGTAGAACAGCTGTGAACCAAGTCACTTATGCACCGATGATAAACACCTTGGGGTTTTGCAAGTTTTTTTTATAAACAAAACTCTTGGTGGCTTCCTCATTTGATTCTCTCAGATCGCTCAATGTGTATATGTCCTCACTAAGGCATTTGTCTTTCTTCATCCTACTTCTAATGATGGCTATATGTGTAGCTCAGGGTAGGATAAAGAGAAAACATACTTGCATCACATATATTGCAAAGTCAAAAACTGGATCCACAGAGAAAATCAAATCATACCATCAGATCAAGATGTGCACCGGTATGGCTATGGTGGGTATGGTAAGGTAGATACTAGGCTCGGAATGGGTGCTAGATATTACCATACATATATGATGAGAACTATGGGTTGATGGTAAGGTGGACACTAGCCCGGAATGGACACTAGTTATTACCATCAAGATTATGGAACTCCTTTTTGCATGACCATCTCTCTCTCTTTTTTCTCCTTTATTTTGGACATGGGCTATCCTTTCTTTCTCTTTCTTCTTCTTCTTTTTCATCAACACACCTTGAGCATGTGTATTTTTTTTCATAGCCCATGTTTTTTTTTCAAGGATACTTTTAGAGAGAGAGGTCACACCACATATGGAGCTTTTATTTTTATGGAATGGATGAATGATATAATGCTAACTTCTAGTGTAGAAGCATAGCAAGGGGAAAAAAGGTAGGGTGCACATGAATCTTGATCATGAAAGTAATGAAAAGAATTCTCACAAGGGTCACAGAATTTGACAAGGCTCAATGCAATAACAAGCAGCATATGAATCTAAGGTTTTCACCTACGAAGATCATAAGGCTTTAATGGGACAGAGGCATATCAAAGAGGAGCCTTTCCAACAGGTTTTGAGTTTTCAAAATAAATAACCCAAGAGAGCTAGTCATCAGAGCAATAGATCATATCATCTAGTCATATCATACTCGTCAATTACTTAGGTGAACATGCTTGTCCTTAATATGTTTATGGTTCACAAGCATCGGGTCGGTAACAAGGAATAAAACGTATGTGAGTCTACTCAGGCATCAAGCAAGCTGGGTGATCTTTAGCATCATCATTCGAGTTTTAGTTTAGAGATAGACAGATATAGCTTATAAAACTCAGGAATGAAAGAGAATGAGATGTCGAGATGCAAACCGGCGCTATGCATGGGAGTTGAACTGTGAGAGGCTCTCCACAGGAGTGAACTCGTGTGGGTCCTGTTCAGGTTCTCTGTAGGTGATCGATCGGCTAGCGCGGAGTGCTCACAGTGGGTACGTGCGAAAACGTCGTGCCTGCATTGGGAGAGTCGTGGCTCTTCCCCCACACTGTCTTGAACCTAGATGTCCTCTAAATCAAAGACCAAAGTAATGACACGAGGGTGGCTAAACCGGGTTACATGACCGGTGAGCCACTTTATTCAAATCTAAAATGTTCTAAAAATAAAAGATTAGGCATTTACACACGTGGAAAGAAATAAATGAAGTGAAGGGAAATAAAGGGAAACAAACCTAGACCAAGACTAGCGCCTAATAACTAAAGTTGGGGCTAATCTCCACTACTCGGTATCATAGAGGGCCGCATGCCCCGTAGCCGAGAACATCCTCCTCATCTTCGCACAGAGGCCACGGCGAAGGTCGTGCACATCGTCTCTCAGCTCGGCCAGATCCAACTTCTGCTCTGAGTAAGCAGCCCTGAGCTTCTCGTTGCTGGCCTCCAATTCCTTCATCAGCGGGGTCAGCTTGGCCACTGAGGAGAGCTTAGGGAGCTGTTCGGTTGCTCGAGTCCTCTCCCGGGATCTCCTAGTGTAGGGCGGCGGTGACAAACCGTCGTCCAGGCCAAGGTCTTCATCCTCTTCTGGCGGGACTGGAGCTGGGCGTGCCTTAGGGGTCTTCTCCTTGGGCAGTGCTAGTTTCATGGTCACCGACGGCTGCGGCAAAGGAGCGGACTGCGCTGAGCTCGTCTGCCCTCCAGCTAGCGACGATCTAGGTGTGCTAGGTGGAGCGAACGGCAAACCCTTGGGGCGAAGCTGAGCCATGGTTGGCCTGCCGTAGGGGCTGGCCGCCCGCCTCATGTACCTCTTTCCAGGCGAGGCAGATCGCCTGGACGGTGGTGTGCCTGGAACCCTCCCGCCTGGCAGGATGGTGGCGAGCGGAGGAACATCTAGGACTCCGGCCACCATCGCAAGGTCAGCAGCGGGGGCGGCAGCAATGGAGGGGTTGCCTCCTGCCCCAGGACCGGTGGACGAGGTGGAGCCGTCGAAGGGGACGACACTCCTTCCGACCATGGATGCGGTGGTGAGTTGAGGATGGTGAGGTGGAGGAGATGGATTCATGATGTGAAAACTCGTCGGGCGGCAGGGAGAAGGTTTCTGGGGGAGAATGAGGCGCACACGCGAAAGAAGAAGGAAGGCGGCTGAACCAGGGTTCGGCCGACCGTAGGTGGGCCCCTCTAGCCTTCCCCCTTCTCGTGTGGGCTCCAGCAGGTCTCAGGACCAAAGGCCCAGGTGGATTCCCTGAGATGGAAAGGTTGGCTTAGGCTTAAGGCTAGGATAAGGTTGAGGTTGAGTAATCAACCTCTACTATATAACAACCTTGGCCAAGCCATAACATAACCGTAGAAAATCTGGGGGAGCTCACCTTGGCAACATACCTGGTCCGTCAAAATCTGATGGGGATCATGAAGTGTTCACCGTGTCGCCACGATGGTGTTGCCTTCATGTGGTCCTTTGCTTACTCCTTTTTATCTTGGCAATTTCTTTCTCTTGCATAATCAATGTCCACAAGATACCCGAAGGATAATTCTTCCTGGGGAAAAGAGATGAGTCCCAAGAGTACTCAGGATGCGGGTGCCTTGCGATCTCCTGTCTCAACTCATGACCATCTCCTTGCAGATAATGTTGATATGACGATAAGCTCTGATCTGCAAGGGTAGCGCATATACGAACTCGAGCCCAAAAAGGGCATATCGAAACTGAGAGCAGACAGGATCATCCCAGAGACGCCGAGGTATCTCTGAGGTGGTCACAGGACTCGAGAACTATAGCACTAAGGTCTCGAAACTCGGAGATGAAAGGATCGAGCACTGAGGCTAGTGCTTCATCAACAGATACCAATCTCCAAGTGAACTCAAGCTCAGAAAGACACTCGACCTTCAAAGAGGATAGAGCGTGGATTTCCAAAGGACGGTGTATGATCAGGAACTAGAGTTCGGATGAAGAACGAGATTTAACTCGCTCTTACCATAGGCAGAGGGTTCGATGTTCTCATCGGAGCGATGGGAACATCCCGAGGTCTGACCTAAGCTTCCTATGGGAGGTTATGGATACGCCGGAAAGTGTAACTCCCATTGGGCATCGATCGAGTCAGGCGTAAGATACGAAGTTCAATCTTCTCCTGATTGATCAGCATTGATCGATGTGCTTGAGATAAAAAGGTGAATGTACTCCAGTCGATCGGTAAATGATCGTGCTCCTTCGATCTGATGGATGAATCCAATGGATTATAAAGCAGAGACCGATGTCTTGGTTTATATGAAACTTCAGTACAAGGCACTTTAGCTCAAACCTCAAAGTAGGAACACGATAAACCTCTCATACTCTCCTTAGGAGGTAGTAGTGAGGATCGAGCAAATCATCCTGGCCGGGAATAATCGTTCTTTCTGAACTACTTTCTCCGTCCTCCCACGAGACAAAGTCTCGGGGAGAAGGTCTAAGAAGATGCACGAGAGGGGAACCCAAGGGTAGATCCCGCGTCACGAAATCTTTCCCATAGACTCCTGCTATTCAGGAATGGCATCTTCAGCCAGAGCTCAGAAAGAGTGGATATGAAATCTCGGACTTGGCTGATGATGGATCTAGGTGGCTCAATGTTTCCTCGGGTGGGTGCCTCATTGACCGGGATGCAAGGGGGGCTGAAATCCTGGAGATTCTCCATGATCTCTTTTCCCTCGACAGCATCTAGGTGCACAAAGGATCCTCCGGAGAGAGCATTAAGCCTCATGGCATCATCCTTCCGCAATCCAAAGCAGAAGTGCTGGAGCAACATCCAATCGGGAATGTAGAGGACCGGGCAATCTTCCACCGCGGAGGCGAAACGATTCCATGCCATTCCTAGTGATTCCTCCTCACATTGCTTGAAACAGAGAATCTTGGTCCTTAGCGAGGTGACACATCGTATCGGGAAGAATTAGGAGCAGAAAGCCGCTCTCAACCTTTCCCAAGTAAGGTAGTCTCTACCAAAACAACGGTGCCAATCCCGTGATTTCCCGGAGAGGGATAGCGGGAAGAACTCTCTTTTCCGAGCATCCGGTGATTCTCCGGTTTTACCCTGAGTTTCAATCAGACACTCGTAGTCTCTCACATGATCAAAGGGGTTCTCATGACTGAAGCCCGAGAAGGATAGGTCCTGAATTAGCTTCATGAGAGAGGGGCGAAGCTAACAACCAGATGTAAGAATGGGTCTTGACGAAAATGGCTCTGAGGGATCACTCCTCGAAGGTGGAAGGTGTTTACAAGGATAACCTTCCATGGGTAGCAGGGGTAAAGGTAAAAGTAAAGAAAACAAAAGGGATATCTCAAAAAGGGTAATGGAGGTGAAGGTAGAAGAAAAAGGAAAAAGATAAATACGAGGATAGACGGGCTCGAAGGTTAACAACAGTCGTCCCCGGCAACAGCGCCAGAAATGCTTGTTGGCATTTCTTAACCTCAACACTAGGCGCCGTGGTGGCGTGAGCGTGTAAGAAACTCCCGGGTACACTGATGAGTGCGAACTAATCCGCAAGCGCACGGATACACCGTTGTAGCACTTCCCCTAGGAGAATGAGTATTCCCTAAGGGTATCGTTCCCTAGGATGGAGAGTTACCAGAGAGGGTCTATCCAAGGACACCAGCTTCCGCTGGGGTAGGTAGGGATATGAGAAGCACTTCCTTAAGGGACTTAGCTCTCGAGACGGATCTGTACGCTATTAGTCCTCCCCGTGGGGCGACAGCACATCCTAACTTTTTAGGGAGAGGCCAATGTACTGACATCGAGCCCAACTCGGTACGCAGGCGCAGAGGGTTGCAAAGGGTCCAACAGGTTGTCACCACTGCGGCCTACCTCTATCATTACGCGAACGCACGTGGTCTTCGCAGGAATAGCAGAGCCCAGACAAAACGTCTGTACCCCCAGATAACGACTATAGTGCGGTTACGTCTGTCGACCCGCTAACTACACTATAGCAACCCGTATAAATATGAAACCACGAACCAGAGAAAGAACGGAATCAAATCATACTATTCATCAAGCTACGGAGCAGAAAGGAAGCTATGGATGCAAACAAACGAGATACGACAGACTCACTTAGCTAAACAGGATCAGAGCATGCAAACAGGTATATGGACTACTGAGCTAGCTCTAAAGGATCAAAGTCTTGTGTCACGAAGAACACAAGCCTCTAACTTATGAACGAGCTAAGAACACAAGAACAAATCAAACATGCATGATGTCCACTATAGTCTAAATAAGAAATGCTGAAATACTCACTTTGATCTAAATAAAGAACAAGCATTCACGAGAACATCAACTCACTCCTCACCCCTACTCTACCTCTCAACTAATCCTAATCTAGATCTCTTCTCAACACCATTCTACCACATAGAGGTGAGAATCACCTCACATGGGCAGAATTAGAGAGAGGGAGAGAGAGCTACACAAGAGAGAAGTGGAACTTGAGAGCTTGGTGGTGTGTGTGAAATGGAGCCCCTCCCCTCCTATTTATAGACAAGGGAGTGGCTTGCTCCGGGGCTCCAAGTGCTCCAAAACACCCCGGGATGCAGCCAAGGACCAATGAGCAAGCACCACGTGGAGGGGGAGATCAACCGACCCTAGGTCGGTTCGGCTGATCCTAGGGTCGGCCGAAGCTCCCGGCCTGCCATCTGGCGTGTGCTTCCTCTGGCTCGCTTCCATGTGGGCCCTAGTGCCTCTCCTCCGTGCATGGCACGCTTCCTGACGGTTTAGTTGGCAAAGTGGGCCCATAGATCCATGTGATGCTGATGTGGCAGCGTATGTTTCGTCGAGAGTTCTTCACATGGATTGGTGACATCATGGATCCAGGAGAATCCATGTGGCAGCCCCTGATTGGCCAGCATTTGAGTGCCTTGGATTGGAGTGGAGTGAAAGTGCATTAATTCCTCTCATTTCTTATGCTAAATACCTGCACTGAAATAAATATCGACACTGGTGGAAAGTATTAGTTTAAGCTCCTATTCTAGTGTGGATGTGCAAATCATGTTCCAATTTGCAGGAGTTGACGGCCATAAAAATAGCACTTAATAGCAGTCAACACTAACCGCCGTGGACGCCCTCCAACCGCCGTGGACCACGGCGGTTACAGGCTAACCGCCATGGCGTACGACGGTTAGTCTCCGCCGCTGTACGCCACGGCGGTTAGTCTGCAACCGCTGTGGCCCACGGTGTTGGTGGTATATTTTTGTTAAATTTCAAAATGGTGGTATAATTTTGCAAAATGGTATAAAAATATATATAAAAAAATCCGTTGCTCTCCATCCCCCCATCCACCACGGTGGGTGAACCTCTCGGCGATCATCGACGGCGGATGTGGGCCTATGTGGGCTGAAGGAAGTAAAAGCATTTGGCCCAAACTCACGAACGCGCTTACAAGTAAGTATAGTCGCAACGCACAACCCAGTAGCAAACCCATAGTTGTCTTTATAGATGTCCTAAGAAAAGTGCACTCGATTTTCCTACCTGTCTACCTTATTCTCCTCGGGATTTCGAGCTTTAGCTGAATAGATCTTATTTTAATCAGTTGATAGCAATAGATCCAATATTTGTAGAAGTGGTTAGGGGTAAGGGTTCACACAATTCATGTAATGATACGGATGTTGGGGTTGGGGGGTAATAGATTATATCTGCAGTGTGGTCTCTTACTTTTTCCAAACAATATCTGAAATCGATAGTTTTGCAATTGAGATGCCTCTGCTATTTCTATCCATAATTTAGAATCATTCAGGAAGCCTAATGCTCATGGTGCTCTCCTCGATGGGGACGATGATGATGAGGAGGAGGAGGAGGACGACGGCGACGACGACGACGACGACGATGATGATGATGATGATGATGATGGCGACGACGATGATGGCGACGACGACGAGGAGGAGGAGGATGATGATGACGAAGAGGTATACTTTTTTTTCAATCTATATGCCAGAGTACCAATTTTTTTACCTGAACTCACTAGGTTGTATTTAGTTTTATCTGCGGATTTTATCACTTATTCATATAATTGCATACCTATAATGTTTATTCAGTTGCTGGTGATCGACAGTGCATCTAGGCTCTTAATTATTTTGGTGATAATGACAATACAATTTGGATGAATTAATGCTTTCAATGAGATGTGTGCAGGTTTTAAAAGGAGTAAATTTGTATTTAATCAAAAGAAGCCCCTCATACCTTCTATTCGGTGTTGAAGCTCAAATGGAGTTTTAATTTGATTTATCTTTCGAATTTGAGTATGGAAAACACCGTACTATAAAAGGGGATGCGAATTGACCGTCTCGAGATGCTAAAAGTGCTTTGAAAGGTGAACCAAGAAACCCAATAGAGCTATCGAACCTTCACATACACAAACCCTTTGTTATCCCAAAACTTCAGGTTTTGTCGGTAGTACCGGCCCTAAGCCGGTAGTACCGATAAGCTCTCACTATCTGGTTTTACTGAGGTCCTCGATAGTTCCGGCCCCAGGTCGGTACTGCCGATAAAGTTGTTCTGTTTCAGTTTTCAGGAACCCTCGGTAGTACCGATAAACTTCGTTCACAACACAGTAAATGCTAGTTTTGGGGGATGGATATTTATACCCCCACACCTCCCCCTTCATTTGCTGCTGACCTAACTCGAGACAAACACACCCAAGAGCATTCACTCCTCTTCTCCACTCCTCCCTAGAGCCAAGCCTTGATTCCTTTGAGCTAGGGCTTGAGTAAGGAAGTGATTCAAGGTGTGAGATTGAAAAGCTTTGAGTGACCCATCCATCTCCTTCATCTCAAGAGCACTTGAAACATCTCCAGGCATCGATTCGCGTTTGTTACTCTTGAAGCTTCCTTCTAGACGGTTAGGCGTCGCCCGTTGAGTGCCCTCTTTGTGTGGAGCACCTGGGATCGTTTGTATTTCTCTCTCCTTTGTGAAGAATTCTTAGTGAGCACCAATCTTCCTTTGTGGGAATTGGGTGAGGCAAGAGGCTCTTGGTGATAGCCCTCCCTTTGTGGGATCCTCAACGGAGACGTAGCTTCCTTGGTGGAAGTGAACTTCGGATTAAACCATTTGTCTCTTGCTTGTTTGAGTTCTTCTCAATTTGCTAACCCTAGAAGCTTGTTTTGGCCCGATCTCTATATTTGTTGTGTTACTATCCGTATCTTTGGTTGCAGGAGGTTCTTAGCATCTAAACTCAACTCTTAATTCAAGTAGAATTGCTAGAATCGTCTTCGCTTTTAAATTTCGTTTTTGTCAACTATGCTAGGTCGGTAGTTCCGCCCCTGTGCCGGTACTTTCGAGCCCCTCGGAAGTTCTGACACAGTGTCAGAAGTTCCGGACCTGTGATTTAACCGCTACAATTGTTTCAGAAATTTGAAGTGATCCTATTCTATATTTGTTGTGTTACTATACGTATCTTTGGTTGCAGGAGGTTCTTAGCATCTAAACTCAACTTTTGATTCAAGTAGAATTGCTAGAATCGTCTTCGCTTTTAAATTTCGTTTTAGTCAACTCTGCCAGGTCGGTAGTTCCACCCCTGTGCCGGTACTTCCGAGCCCCTCGGAAGTTCCGACACAGTGTCGGAACTTCCGACCTGTGATTTAATCGCTGCAATTATTTCAAAAATTTGAAGTGATCCTATTCACCCCTCCTTTAGACATCACAAGGTCCTTTCAGTGATGCAATAATGCAAGGCCCAAATGAAGGTGAACGAGAATGCAAGAAGCCAAGCTTGTTAGAAAGCTTTGAGTGCCGGGGAGAAGAAACTAAGGCCGGAGGAACAAAGAGCGCTCTTTAGCTGGTAATGGTTACACTGTAAACCCACTCGTTGATTGCTCCAAGGACTTCAAGGATGGCCAACTAAAAGCCTCGTGGATGGCCAACAGATGGAGGGTACAGTGCATATGGAGTGTCCAAGGCTCTTAGGAATGCTTATTCCAAGATACTTTCCAAGGAACATCCATCACTCTGTATCAATTGTGTGCATAAACTTTTTAAGAACAAAGATTTGCCGTAATTTTTATTAGGAAGGAGATTTCAAGGAGATTCCAGAATCCTTGCCGTAACTTTGACATAAACTTTATTTCAAGATAGAGATTTGACGGTCGAGAAGTGGGCGAGAGGACCTCTTATGATGGTCCTATTGCCAAAGACATGAATGACTAGCGCGTACATATACTGCAGGTCGCAAGTCGCATCCTTCATGTAATGCGCGTGCAAGCTACTCGCACCATTTTGTAAAGAAAATAATGCTGAGTAGGCAGTAGCACTAAAATTTCATGCAGCTTTGCATTTCCTCTGGAGTTGATCTTACACTTGTGTATAAGAAAAGAATTACTCCCTCCGTATCGAAATACTTGTCGCTGTTGACTTTTTCTTTCAACTTTGACCATTCGTCTTATTCAAAAAATTATCTCAAATGTCTAAAAGGATAAGTCAAGCTTAAAATACCTACAATAATAAAGCATGTACTAAGCAAAGTAAATAATACTTGAATAATTTCTTGAATAAAACGAATGGTCAAAGTTGTGAAAAAAAATCAATAACGACAAATATTTTGATACGGAGGAAGTATTAAAGAAGGTTCCTAAATATTTGACAGTTTTGCACGACACGTGATTACAGGGACCAGGGTGATCAATTATTCTTGAACTAGGAATACCAATGGCGCGTACCTGTGACGGTTGGAGACTCGGCTACCACATTGGTTTCTTAGACCAGGCCTCCTTCGTAAGCTAGAATTCTTTCTAGCAAGTACCACTAGCACCTGTGACGGAAGCGGTGGCGTCGTCCCGGCCCCGCATGGTGTTGTTCAACGGGAATAATTTTTGTTCTTTCAGGTCATCAAAGGAAAACTCGGTTCAATGGAAAGCATGTATTGGTCAAGAAGATGAAAGCGATACTGCCTGTGACGAGAGGGGTGACCTCAAAGAGACAAGCAGAGCCTCGAAACATGTAGACTCCCGGCGCCTATATATGTGGACTACTGGACTGGACCCTCCAAGTTCAGTGACCCAACTCGCGTCCCATATATCCACTCTGCAATCTCTACTACTCACCTGGCTTTTTACACAATGTTGCCCAAGAATATAATCAGCTGTCCGTTATTACACATGGAAGGAAATACAAGCAACCAATCTGTTAAGGAGTAAGCAACGTCTAATTCATCTATGATTTTTTTTCACATGCCCATTTGTGATCTTGATGTGTCTTTTTTTTAATATAGGGTCGCTGTGGTTACAGGACACTGGTGGAAAAACAAACTTTGTTCCACGACTTTAGTCCCGGTTGAAATTTGGACCCGGGACTAAAGCCTTTCCGTCGACGTGGTCCGAAATGGCCTTGGACGCCCCCAACCCTTTAGTCCCGCTTGGTATTACCAACCGAGACTAAAGACTAGACGTCCAGCAGCTACAAGCTTCAATTATTAGTACCAAACTTTAGTCCCGGGTGGTGTTTCCACCCGAGACTAAAGGGATACCCTTTAGTCCCGGGTGGGAACACCACCCGGAACTAAATCTTCGGCACCCACCGCGTCCTCTCTTTTTCTTCCCATCTTCCTTATATTTTTCTCCTCTCCTCCACTAGCAGCCATTCCTCTCTTTCTTTTTCTATCTTCTTTACCTTATCTTCTCCTCTTGGTTGGCAGGGGAGGAGCGAGAGCGGCGGCCGGCGGGAGCGGGCGTCGTCCGGTGGCGCGGCGGCCGTGCGGGAGCGGTCGCGGCGACCTGCTCCGGCCGGCGCGTGGCGCGGAGGGACGCGCGCGGCGCAGCTGCTCCGGCCGGCGCGGGGCACGGCGGCCTCCGGCGCCCGGTGGCACGGAGGGCCGCGCCGGCGAACTGCTCCGACCGGCACTGGGCACGGCGGCCTCCGGCGTCCGGCGGCGCGGCTGCTCCGGCCGGCGCGAGGCGCGGAGGGGCGCACGCGGCAACTTGCTCCGGCCGACGCGGGGCACGGCGGCGCGCGGCGGGTTGAGCGGCCGGAGCAGGGCACGGCCATGAGGTTTTAAGATTTGTCGATTTTTGTTTCTAATTTTGTGTGTTGTGAATCTTGTGTGCGAATGCGAAATCAACATGTTGTGTTATGAATCTTTTGTGTGAATGAAGTTGAACTCGTGTTATGTACATCTTGTATGAATTGATTTGTATGGATTCGAGAGATATAACTTCGGGTGAAGAACTTGTATGATTTTTTATGTGTGCAAATTGAGTTCGTGTTCGAGGAGTGTTCGAGGAGGTGAAAATGGAGCTTCAGAACTGTAGGCATGGCGGACGGATTGAGAGGAAGCAGAGCAGCAGGCAGGTGGGGGCGTGGACGCGCTCCTGCTGTTTTTTGTTTTTTTTAACCCTTTAGTCCTGGGTCGTAGGTTCCCTTTGTTCCCAGTTCGCTCACCCGGGATCAAATGGAGACCCTTTTGTCTCTAACAGTTTGTCCCGGGTGGACCTTAGAGAAATAAGGGTCTTCCCACCCGGGACCAAAGGCTGCTTTTCCACAGTGGGAGGGAACAGAGGAATTGGGCTGGAGATATGTAGGCAACTCGCTTCCAATGGAGTCACGGTGGTATTGACAGCAAGGGATGAGAAGAGGGGCGCCGAAGCAGTCAGCATCCTTGGCACGCTTGGGCTGTCCAACGTCCTGGCTCATCAACTGGACGTCAGCGATCCGTCTAGCGCTGTACGTTTAGCTGATTTCATCAAGGAGAAGTTTGGCAAGCTTCATATATTGGTATGGGCGTGTTCTTATACTGCAATCTATGCGTAATATAGTTCGTACATATGCTGGTATGTAGAGAGCTTGTGATGGGGATTTAATTTCAAATTTGAGGTTTTTTTCGGTACACAATACCACTCTTTGATAGTACGGTGGTATTGTCGGTTTTTTATTGTGGTTAAAATGGTAATTTGGTAAATGAATATTATTTAAAAAAAACATACCGCCGACGAGTACAATAAAAACATACCGCGTACAATACTTAAATCATTTCATATATCCAATTTCATATATTACAACAAAAATATTTTTCATTTCCAATAATACCCATATGCTACCAATACCACCTATGAATACCACCCGTACCACACAAAAAAAACCGGTGGTACAGAATTAATCTCAACCGTCTGATTCTTACAAATAGATCATTTCCTATTACATACGAGTTCTTTTAAAGTGGTGGTACAGGGTGGTATTATGTACCAAAAAGACCTCTTTAATTTCTGGTTTTAGCTTGCATTAATTGTGCTTGTCGATTTTACCCTTTTACAGGTCAACAATGCAGCAATTGATGGAACGACAAGTGAGATTGGCGACCTGAAAACTTTTCAGCAAGAGGTTAGTTTTAACCCAGTAACTTCTCAGCATGCAATCCTCAAACAGAGTTTTAGTGTACAAATTTATACAAAGAAAAAGGACAAAGTTTCACTATCTAAAGAATAGTATGTTTTTCCACTATCAGAAAAAATCTAACTGAAAAAGAAATATTTTTTGGGTGTCTGCAAACAGGTGGCAGGCATGGAACTCAAGGAGAGGGTTGATAGAATGAGAAAGCACATGACGGAACCTTACAAACAAGCAGAAGAGTGCTTAAGGACCAACTATCATGGGACCAAAGCTGTCACAAAAGCATTGCTTCCTCTCCTACAGTCCTCATCCCATGGAAGAATTGTTAACATATCATCTCGATATGGACTACTCAGGGTAACTACCTACAAGAACTGACATACTTACAACTCATCTATCTGTTGGGATAAATGGCAGCAGCAATATACCAATTAATCCCTCATCTTGTGATGACCAATGAGGATAACATCTACCAACAGATATGCAGCGGAATAATATAAATCACATGTACAAAGACACAAAGATTTACGTGGGAAACCTCCTCAAGGTGAGGAGTAAAACCCACGGGACGGACCACTCCAAGCTTCCACTATAATCAACAAATGGTTACAAGGAGTCTTCTTTAGGACCTCTAGAGGATTACACCAGCAGCAACACATTCACCATAATGCAACTAGGTATTTGTAACAACAACAACAACCACTTAGCAAGAGGAACTACTCTGAAATAGAGAATACACAGTCTGTCCCCTTCGGTAATCAGTCCGTATCTCACAAACTACAGATCCCCTGTGCACAAATTTTGGTAGGATTGTGATTCCACGAGTCCTCAGACCACTGACAAAATTTCAGATCAATCGGACACCGTTTGACCACCCAAACAGATCATCTACCGAAACTGCTCTGTGCTGAAACTGCAGTCACTCGAACTGACAAAACCAACCCCAAATCTGATGCTCTGCTAAACCAAACCTCAAACCAACTAACCAGATCAAAGTACTCTAAGTGTAGAATGAGCTCACCAAGTTTGGCGCGAATCCAAGCACGTTTGAGCCTCCAATCACAAGTTTGAGTCAGATCTGCCCGCAGCCACCAAATCTGGACATATTTGCTTCTCCTTCTTCTTCCTCTCTTCTCTTGGTTGTGTTGTGTGTGTGCTGCTCCCTCTCACTCTCTCAAGTGGCATCCAGCACCTGGGAAAGATGAGGGCTAGGGTTTTCTAGCTTGCACTCCCTCTCAAGGAGCAATCTCAACCATTGATTCAAGCACTAGATCAATGGTGCGCAAGCACTTGGGTTTGTGGGCTGTTTTCTTTAGTTGCTGGGCTCCAAATCATCCTCCATATGGAGGGATAGCCCAACAAACTCCCCCTCCCGACATCATGGAGGGTCTCACTGCCTTCCGGCAGTCATGCCAGCAATCTGGCAGCAAACTTTGAGCTTTTGCTTCGTCACCACCTTGGTCAACATATCAGCCCCATTATCATTATTGTGGACTTTCTCAAGCTGCATTTGCTTAGAATTCAACACATCTCGAATCCAATGATAACGCACATCAATATGTTTTAACCTTGCATGAAAACTTGAATTCTTACTCAAGTGTAGAGCACTTTGATTGTCACAAAACAGCACATACTTGCCTTGATGAAATCCAAGTTCACAGATGAACTTTTTCAACCACAATAGCTCTTTGCTTGCCTCTGCTGCTGCAATGAATTCAGCTTCAGTTGTAAACAATGCAACACATTTTTGCAACTTGCTTTGCCATGACATAGCTCCCCCTGCATAGGTAACCAAATACCCTGAAGTAGACTTCATGCTGTCAACATCCCCGGCCAAATCTGCATCTGTGTATGCAACCAACACAGGCTCACTTCTCCCAAAACAAAGTTTTAGATTAGTGCTGCCCCGGAGATACCTCAAAATCCACTTCACGGCTTCCCAATGCGGTCTTCCTGGATTAGACATAAATCTGCTTACAGTACTAACTGCATGAGCGATGTCAGGCTTTGTACACACCATGGCATACATCAAACTTCCAACTGCTGATGCATAAGGAACATGCTGCATTTCCTTCTTCTTCTCATCAGTAGTTGGGCATTGCTTCTTGCTTAACTTGAAATGAGCTGCAAGTGGACAGCTCACAGTTATTGCATTGTCCATTTTGAATTTGCAAAGTACTTTCTCAATATACTTCTCCTGAGACAAGTATAACTTGTTGGAGTTTCTGTCTCTCTCAATTCTCATCCCGAGAATTTGCTTTGCTGGCCCTAAGTCTTTCATGGCAAAAGACTTGCTCAACTATTTCTTCAGCGCTGCAATCCTAGAGACATTCCTGCCAACAATCAAGATATCATCAACATAGAGCAACAATATGATAAAATCATCACCTGAGAATCTTTGATAGAAAACACAATGGTCTGAGCTACTCTTCTTGTAGCCTTGCTCCCCCGTAACTAAATCACATTTCAAATACCATTGTCTTGGTGCTTGTTTAAGGCCATAAAGACTCTTTTTCAGTTTGCACACATAGTCTTCTTCGCCTTTCACTAGAAACCCCTCAGGCTGCTCCATGTAGATCTCTTCCTCCAAATCACCATGAAGGAAAGCTGTCTTCACATCTATTTGCTCAACCTCCAAGTTCAGGCTAGCTGCCAAGCCAAGGATCACTCTAATTGATGTCATTTTCACCACCGGAGAAAAGATTTCACCGAAATCAACACCTTTCTTTTGACTGAATCCTTTCACAACAAGCCTGGCCTTGTACCTTGGATGTGGCATGTGCTCTTCTTGTTTGATTCTATAGACCCACTTATTTTTCAAAGCTCTCTTGCCCTTAGGCAACTTCACCAACTCATAAGTATGATTCTTATGCAATGAATCCATTTCTTCTTGCATAGCCTTCATCCACTCATTCTTGTGCTCATCTTTCATTGCATTTGCAAAACACTCAGGTTCTGAACCATCAGATAGCAACACCATATACTGATCTGAAGGATACCTGGTGGAAGGAACTCGATCTCTACTAGATCTTCTGAGTAGAGGTGTTGGTGGATCTTCTGGTACTGGTGGTTGCTGATCCGGATCATCAATTTCAGCATCAAACTCTTACTGTTGGGGAGCATTTTTATCACATGTACCATGCACATCATTTGCAACATCATTTCCAACATGTACTGGAGCTGGAGCTGCAGAAACTGGGTCTAAATCAACTAATGGATCTTGCTGAGAGATCTGCACCTTTGTCTTCATAATATCCTCAATTGTTTGATCTTCAACAAAGACAACATCACGACTTCTCACAATCTTCTTTGCAATTGGATCAAATAGTTTATAGTCAAACTCATCTAATCCATAGCCAAGGAAGATACATTGTCGTGTCTTAGCATCAAGTTTCAACCTTTCATCTTGAGGAATATGAACAAAGGCCTTGCGCCCAAACACTTTTAGGTGATCATAAGAGACGTCCTTGTTATACCAAACCCTGTTAGGAACATCTCCCTTCAAAGGATAAGATGGTGAGAGGTTAATAAGATAAACTGCAGTCATCAAAGCCTCACCCCAATAATTCTTAGGTAGCTTTGCATGTGACAGCATGCATCTCACTCTCTCCACAATTGTCATGTTCATCCTCTCAGCAATACCATTCAGTTGTGGTGTCTTTGGAGGTGTGAATTGGTGCCTAATCTCTTGCTCTTTGCAATATGCATCAAATGGCCCAATATACTCGCCTCCATTATCAGTGTGAATGCACTTGATCTTCTTCTCAGTTTCTCTCTCAACTGAGGTTTGGAATTGCTTGAATACATCTAGCACCTGATCTTTGATCTTCAAGGGAAAAGCCCAAACTTTTCTGGAGAAATCATAAAAGAAAGTGACAAAGTACTTAGCACCACCCATTGACCTTACCGACATTTTGCAAACATCAGAATGCACCAAGTCCAGTAACTCTGGCTTCTTGTGAGGAGGTAGACCCTTGAAAGCAACCCTGTGTTGCTTCCCAGCTAGGCAATCTGCACACTTCTTCAAATGTACACCTTTCATCCCTTTCAAGAGATTTTTCTTCACTAGCACAGTCATCCCCTTCTCACTCATGTGCCCAAGTCTCTTGTGCCATAGAACACAAGTGTCTTCTTTCTCTAATGCATTGACAGACACACTAGAGAGGTTAGCAGAAACATGATACAAAAGTGAAACTCGGTTACCTTTTGCAACTACCATGCCGCCCTTGGTGAGCATGTACTGTCCATCTCCAAATCTGCTAGAATACCCATCTTCATCAAGCAATCCAACTGAAAAAATGTTGAGCCGAAGTGCCTCAACATGCCGCACAGACTTGAGGACCAATTTAGTACCATTTGCAGTCTCCAAATGCACATCTTCCTTTCCAATGATGGCTGCCCTATCATTGTTACCCATCTTCACAACACCAAAATCACCTGCTGTATAGTTTGTGAAGTACTCCCTGTGAGATGTAGCATGTATGGTAGCACCGCTGTCCGGTATCCAAATTATCTCATCACCATTCACATGATTGATGGCTGCATCATCAGAAGCTATAGTGATCTGCTCAATAGTGGAATAAGAACAACCCTCATTATCTTCATTTTCAGCAGCAATGACAATCATCATCTCCTCAACTGCTGAAGTAATACGGCCAGCATCACTGTCACTATCACTATCTTGCTTCTGAGCTTCCTTCTTTTTCTTACCTTTCTCTTTTTTCCATTTGCGGCATTGCCACTTTTTGTGTCCCTTATCATGGCAGTAATAACACACAATTTCAGTGTTTCTTCCCCTCGACTTACTTCTACTTTCAGTTGCACCTTTCTTCGGACCTCGGCTCTTGCTTCTCCCACGTGACTCAGTGACTAGCACCTCAGATTGAGAGGAGCAAGTTCCCTTTTCAGCAATCCTTCTGGTTTCTTCATTTAACACCTTTGTCTTGACAAGGTTCCAAGTAACAATACCATTAGGAGCTGAATTGCACAAAGTGACTTTCAAAGTCTCCCAAGTGTCCGGCAGTGAGCCAAGTAGCAGCAAGGCTCGAACCTCATCCTCAAATGTGATTCCCATGGAAGATAGCTAATTAATAGTGCCTTGAAATGCATTCACATGATCAGCCACAGGAGCACCCTCTCGGTACCTCAGATTCATCAATTGCTTGATCAAGAACATCTTGTTAGTACCTTCTTTTCGGGCATACAACTCCTCTAATTTCTGCCATAAGGTACGTGCATGTGTCTCCTCACTGATATGGTTCAAAACATTGTCATCAACCCATTGGCGAATGAACCCACAAGCTTGACGATGAAGAACCCGCCATTCATCTTCAGATTTATCATCTGGTTTTGCCTCTGCAAACACTGGCTTCCAATACTCCTTGACATAGAGTAAATCATCCATCTTACCCTTCCAAGCTTGGTAATTTGTACCATTCAATGAGATCATTCTGCTGGTATTTGTTTCCATCTTCAACACAAGGCAAATCAGCAAGTTAATCAAGTTGAATACAAGCTGAAATTAAACTGAACCAAATGCTCTGATACCACTCTGTTGGGATAAATGGTAGCAACAATATACCAATTAATCCTTCATCTTGTGATGACCAATGAGGATAACGTCTACCAACAGATATGCAGCAGAATAATATAAATCACATGCACAAAGACACAAAGATTTACGTGGGAAACCTCCTCAAGGTGAGGAGTAAAACTCGCGGGACGGACCACTCCAAGCTTCCACTATAATCAATAAATGGTTACAAGGAGTCTTCTCTAGGACCTCTAGAGGATTACACCAGCAGCAACACATTCACCATAATGCAACTAGGCATTTGTAACAACAACAACAACCACTTAGCAAGAGGAACTACTCTGAAACAGAGAATACACAGTCTGTCCCCTTCGGTAATCAGTCCGTATCTCACAAACTACAGATCCCCTGTGCACAAATTTTGGTAGGATTGTGATTCCACGAGTCCTCAGACCACTGACAAAATTTCAGATCAATCGGACACCGTTTGACCACCCAAACAGATCATCTACCGAAACTGCTCTGTGCTGAAACTGCAGTCACCCGAACTGACAAAACCAACCCCAAATCTGATGCTCTGCTGAACCAAACCTCAAACCAACTGACCAGATCGAAGTACTCTAAGTGTAGAACGAGCTCACCAAGTTTGGCGCGAATCCAAGCACGTTTGAACCTCTAATCACAAGTTTGAGTCAGATCTGCCCGCAGCCACCAAATCTGGACAGATTTGCTTCTCCTCCTTCTTCCTCTCTTCTCTTGGTTGTGTTGTGTGTGTGCTGCTCCCTCTCACTCTCTCAAGTGGCGTCCAGCACCTGGGAAAGATGAGGGCTAGGGTTTTCTAGCTTGCACTCCCTCTCAAGGAGCAATCTCAACCATTGATTCAAGCACTAGATCAATGGTGCACAAGCACTTGGGCTTGTGGGCTATTTTCTTTAGTTGCTGGGCTCCAAATCATCCTCCATGTGGAGGGATAGCCCAACACTATCTTCAAAATATAATCAAATTCATCATTTTTATTTGTTGACGAGGATAATAAGCTCAAAACATTGCAAAATAGAACAATAATACCGTTTCCATCCTTGCTCCAGTTTTTTAGTGGAGAGGAACTCAAACAGGAGCTCAACAACATCGACAGCTTGTCTGAACAGAGACTGGATGAGTTGTCCGAATCGTTCCTCAGGGACTTCAAGGATGCGCAAGGGGAGCTCTCGTGATGGCGCTGGCGCCCAAGGGAGGCATGACTGGTGGGTTCTTGAACCGCACGGAGGTCGCGCCATTCCTGTAATATGCTTACAGGCTTACAGCTACGTGGATCATTACCGGCAGTAATAGTAGTAATCAATAGGAAAGGGTGCCATAGTGTTGGTGTGGTGCTACAGTTCTTGTAACTTTATTGTGTATGCAATGGAAAGAAATGGAGTAGGAATTGAGCAAAATGTTCCCCATTTCCATCATCATGAATCCAGATGAGCCTCATATAGTACAGAATAAACGATTCAACATGCATGTGTTACAATTCCAGACTGACAAAAAAAATACAAGCTGTCAGAGGCAGAACAGGTGAAGAACATATATATTGGCAAACAATAATGCAATAATGCAAGAAACCTGCTGGTGATGCAATAATGCAAGGCCCAAATGAAGGTGAATGAGAATGCAAGAAGCCAAACTTGTCAGAAAGCTTTGAGTGCCGGGGAGAAGAAACTAAGGCTGGAGAAACAAAGAGCTCTCTTTAGTTGGTAATGGTTTCACTCTAAACCCACTCGTTGATTGCTCCAAGGACTTCAAGGATGGCCAACAGATGGAGGGTACAATGCATATAGAGTGTCCAAGGCTCTTAGGAATGCTTATTCCAGGATCCTTGCCAAGGAGCATTCATCATCATGAATCCAGATGAGTCTCATATAGTACAGAATAAACGATTCAACATGCATGTGTTACAATCCCAGACTGACAAAAAACCAAGCTGTCAGAGGCAGAACAAGTGAAGAACATATATTAGCAAACTACTAGCTGAAAATTGCAGAGATCGCGTATATAGATATATGTTTCTATTTTTCTTTGCTTCACAGGTAACGAAGATGTTCTATGCCGCTTGTGTGTGGGGGGCGCTTCCTACTCTGCCGCCCCTGCATCCTCCGCCGGTGCCTCCTCCGGCGGCGCAGCGTCGGCGGCCTCGTTCTTCTTGGTCTGCGCCGTCTGGATGAGGTGGTTGTAGCTGCCCTTCTCCTTGAACAGCTGCGAGAAGTGGATCTTGCAGTAGAGGATGCCGTTGAGCGCGGCGTAGGAGGAGGTGGTCAGGATGCAGCCCCCGTGCGAGCACTTGAAGCAGCTCTTGTGGTACGACTCGCCTTCCAACGTCATCTGAACAAGAAGGTCAGGAGTACGTGCTAAGATTTGGTGACTGATTTTGATCGGGTGATTAAACTTTGTCATCTGAACAACAAGATCTTTGACAGGCTGATATCATGTACTAGCTTTGTCAGAGTTACTGAACAGCGTTTCTTTATACCTTTTCTAATGGATACACAGTTTTTTGGCATGCTGCGCATTTATCTTGAGTTCCAGAGAATGCAGATGATAGCTTGCTCGGTGCTTTCGCCTGCATAAAAAAGTTCGATTTCGTAGCGTAAATACTATTCAACTATTACTGATGATGAGACTAGAACTTGTGAAATTTGAATAATCTCAGTGTAAGCAGAATTTTCTGAACCGTACCTGGTCGCTCTTGATTGAAGATCCACCACCTGAATGACACAGAAAAAAAAATCAGAATGCTTGAGAAAAAGGTACTCAGTTATGGCATTTGGTTGGATTTTTTCTGATTTCTATTACGGCATCACCTTGGAATTTCTTGGAGAATGTCCCCGTCTCCTTGAAGAGCTGCTCAAAATGGGTCTTGCAGTACAGGACACCATCCATGGAGGAGTAGCTGCTAATCTATAGGGGGATGCAAACGCGCATTTGTTTGTAAATAATACAAACGAAACGAACCGATTCATTCCCAATGCACGCAATGGCAATGTAGGACAGATCGAGTTTCGGCCGCATGTGTGTGTGCAAACGACGTACCGAGAGGGTGCCCTTGCAGTGGCTGCACTTGAAGCATGTCTTGTGGTAGGAGACCCCGTCGGCGGTGAGGAGGTCGATGAAGTGCACCGTCTTGTCGCAGGTTTTGCACTTGTCCTGCGTGCCGGTGAAAGACATGGCGACCGAGCTCTGTCTGCCAAGACTATGGCAAAGCCTCTCTCTCCCCGGCTCCTATGCCTGGCTTATTGCCTTCCCCTCTCGTTTCAGGCACCCGCGTCCCCGGCCGGCTGGCGACGGACGAGCAAACGAACGACGCGGGCCGATTGGGAGACGAAGCAAACGTTGACGTCTCGCGAACAAGATGGAGATGGACGCTTTAAAAGGACAGGAACAGAGTAGGGCGTGAGCCTCGGAGCAAAAATAGGAGGTGCGAGAGCTGTAAACCGCACGGACGGACACGGTCAAGCGAGGCTTTTGGGTTCCTTTTTTTTAGCTTGGAGAGAGACTAGAGAGAAGGGTGGTGATGATGCCAAGCGGCTGTTGGTTGCAGGGGGTGTGCGAGCCACGAAGACGACGTGGTGAGATGTTCGTCCAATCGTCCGTTCCCGCCAGCCGGTCGCGCGTGTAGTATTCTGTATTCGTGTTCGGCAGTCCGTTTCTTTATTTTGCGGCACAATGGGAGAATGTTGTTGGGCCGAGCGTATGAAATGGCCCTAACAGCCCGGTAAGCTTGTATGAGCCGCTAACAGAATATTTTCTTAATGGCCAAATAGGTAATGACGTCCCAACTCTTGGCAAAATGTCAAGTTCGTCCCTGAATTTTTGCAAAGACCAGTTTACTCTCTGAACTTCTGTGATTCGAGACAGTTATGTCCTCCATCCACTTTTGTCGTCGATGTCGTTATGTGCTAGCTGACGGACCTTTGTCCGCCCTTGTATCACAGCATAGCCTCCCTAGGACGCGGCCTGCATCTTATTCGCCTCCACCGATGCGGCCACAGACGTCGCCCACCGGCCACCGGCGCTGCCCATTGTCGAGCTTGTCCCCGCGGCTCTCTCTTTGTCCGCCGGATCTGCCACAACCTTCTGAAGAAAGGACGAGGAGGACAACAACCACCTGCAGGAAGTAAGCATATTGCAATAAAATGGATGCCTCATCTCCATCTCTCGAAGCCTGTGATCTGATTTCTCATCATGGCTAGTTCTTCCCTCTATCCCCAGTCTTGACGTGCTCCTATGCCTGCTGCCACGAGCCATCGGCGATCGATTCAGAGGGGAAACGAAGGTATGGCGGCGGTGGATGGGAAGAGGGTGAGGGGGCAACGAAAGGAGAGCGGACATCAGCTCTTTGGGCGGGCGGTGGGAGCAGCAGCTCTAGGGCGGGCGGAGCTCTAGGGAGGACGGCGGGCGGGCGGAGCTCTAGGGAGGACGGCGGGCGAGCGGTGGGAGCAGCAGCTCTAGGGCGCGCGCTGCGGGGAAGATGGTCGGAGCTCGTGCGGTGCTGCTGCCGGCCTGAAGCGGATAAGAATAAGATGGATGGTTGTCATAGCTCGCTTGTGCGGTGCGTCACCAGGAACAAGGGCAAACATGTCTTTTGCTACAATTTGTCACGGTTTAGCTAACGGCTGAAACGAACCGGATTTACAAGAATGGAAATCCGATCCCTGCACCTCAGTGATAGTCCCAGGAGGCTATCACGTGCAAATCCCTGTCTCAGATAGTAACAATTCCATACAAAACAGAAGGAAATATAGAAGATCCACATAAGTAATAATATTATAATCAATCATCTGAGTACATCATTACGGCACAAGCCGGGTACAAGTCCGACAAGACTGAACAAACAGAGTAAACATCTACGCAGCGGAACTCATGTAGCGAAGTAGACACCATCTCCCATAGGCAGCTCGAGTGCAGAACAAGCCTCGGTCTTCCCATCCGTCGTTCTCGAAGTCGTAGTCGGGCTCCTGGTCTGAAAGTCCGTCATCTACTCGATAAGCGAGTAGGTCATGTCAGCTTCCCTACAAAGAGCATAAACAAAGGAATAATTCTAGCATACATGGATAAACCTATGTATGGCTGTAGAAGGTTATGCAAGCAGCGGTGGCAACATCAAGGTAGCAGAAATGCAGAGAGGTCACCATCTCCGAGGAGATCCACACCTCCGAGGCCAACGCCTCCGGGGTCAACGCCCCAACCAAGGAAATAACATCAAAACACTAGATCTCAACCGAGACACAGCATCCCACTCTCATCTACGATGTGGGGTCACCAACTCCTATCCCCACATCTCAACGGCACGAAGCTGGGCTCACACACATAGGGGGAGAAAGCAGCACAAGAAGAGACTACCTAGAGTAACAGATCAAAGGGTTGTCCGTACCAGTGGACACGGACTATAGCTATAGGTTTAACACTCTGCAGAGGTTGTATAAATGGACCCGCCGGATAGGGCAGAAACGGATGCATCTGTTCCACATCCCTACATAACGACCGGAGACCTAGCAGTGGATAGCACTCTCCTGCCTCTCCGAGCCTGACTCGTCCTGAACTGAGGTGCGAAACTTGCCAGCAGGGCCTCGAAGCTGTGAGACCATGCCCGGAGGAGCCCAGGCGACGTCTACTCGGGGGTATAACCCGTCCCCCTCACACGATCACACTGATCCGCCTACAAGCTGAATGCCATCCACCAACTAGTTCTCGGACCGAACCCCGCCCATACGTGAGCAAACGATTTGTACGAAAATAGCCCAAAGAAACATGATTACACTGTCGAACGGTCCTTAATTGCGGAGAGCGAGCACTCATCAACTCCATCCGAACGACACGCCGCTAGGGCGAGAGGCCAGGTCGCATCTCCCCTAGACAGGCGTTCATAAGTAAAAAAAAAGTGGCTCGCTCCCGCGGTAACACGTCAAGGATACACACACCCAAAACACACGTCAGAATACCGAGATATCCCAATCTCAGTTCAAACCAGAGATCCATCCACATCAAAGTGTAAAATATATGGATAGTAGTATCAGGAACTAGCTAGGGGTCTGTAGCTAGTTCCAAAGGTAGGAAGTTCAAGGTACAGGATAAACCAATCCAAGGCATGGCTAAAAAGATTGTTTATGCAATTCAAAAGTATCCATAAATAATAATTAAGTGCTAGCAACTAAAAGCATGCATGTGATCTATATGGTCGGGAGTGACATGACACCTGGTTGGCATCCGTAGTCCTGGTCCTGGTTGTAGTCAGGGTCGTACTCCTCCGGCTCGTAGCTCGGGTCTGCTCAGCACGAGATACGAGACGCTAAATTACCGACAAACATCTAGGCATAAATCCGAGGAAACCCAATTTTAAAAGATCCAAAAAGACCCAAACTATCTACAAACAGCACCGTCTCGATTTTAGAAAAATAATGAATCTGGTTTCATATTTTTCGGAGTTATATATAATTAGTTATGAATTTTCAAAGGTTAAAGGATTTATAAAATAATTATCAAAATCATTTATAATACGGAAAAGGGTTTTTATTTTTAAAATAGCAGGATGACGTCAGTATGAGGTCAGCATGATGTCAGCATCCCAGGTTAGTGGGTCGTTAATGGGCCGAAAGTGTTAGTGGGCCGAAATCGGCCCAATGGACTCACCCTAATAGGGCCCAATAGGCTAAGTCCGGTGATGCCCCCAGAAAACATAAAAACAAGCGGAAAAAGAAAAGGGTCGGCAGCTGGGCCTTAATGGGCTAAGGCCCAAGCGTCGGCCTGGCTAACGTTTAACACGCGGGAAAGTCTGGTGAAGCTCCCCGGACACGACAGGTGGTGCGCCAGCACTCCCAGAACTACGCTGGGGTTCGCTGGTGCCCCCTGGGCACGTGCGCGTGCTTTGGTGCGCGTCGGTGCGGAGCGTGACGGCGACGGCGAGCAGCGCCCGGTGGCTGGGGTGCCTCCGGCGACAAATCAAGCGCACGGGGTGAAGCTCTAGGGTTCCACGACGAGTTCGGTGCGGCCACAGCCCTGGGGTCGGGCACGTGTGGATGGCGCACGGCGCGACATGATGACGAGCTCAGCGCGGCGCGGCATGCGGCGGCGACAGCGCGACGCACGGTGGTGATGGCGACTCACGAGGCACCCTGGAGTCTGCGCTGGGGTGCACAAGTTCCAGGAGAGCGCGCGCGGACGCAAGACTTACGCGGAGCAGCAGCGGTTAGTGCACGCACACGTGCGCGCGCATGGCACAGAGATGGCCGGCGGCGACATGGTGGCGGCGGTGGCGCGCGAAGCGACGGCGAGCACCTGCACAGAAACAAACGGCACGAAGGTCGGGCACAAGGACGCATCGACACGACGATCAAGACGGCGAGATCCGGTGCGGCGTTGGGGTGCGCCACGGCGGCGAACCCGCGGACGGGCACGACACGAAGGTCGGCCGGCACAACACTGGGGTGCGCTCCCATCACACAGGCAGACCAAGGGGGGAAGGTGAGAGAGGAACGACTGGGTTAGCTCACGTTGGGTCGGCGGTGTAGGTGTGGCCAGGTCGACGGAGACGACGGCGCGGCGGAGATGTTCGCGGCACGGCGGCTCCTCTGCTTCCTCTTCCGCGACGGTGTCCCGGCGCGGCGCGGCTTCACACGAGCGGCGACTGTCGACCATATACCCCTGGGTACCCATACATGGAAGACTACGAACTCATACCATAGATCCGTGTAATCCTACTAGGACTCGTACCATGTAATCCTACTAGGACTCCTATCTTGTAACCGACTATGAGAGATATGGGTACCCACGGGTCCCCACCGACCAGGGTCTCAACCGTCCCCGACAGGTGGGTCCGACCTACCAGACGACCCGCTGACCTGACACGCAGGCCCAAGGACGTAAAGATACTTGGTGTACAAGACAAGACAGTCCAACTCGGATAAGGTTTCCCTGTTGTAACCAACTAGGATAGATGGAAACCAACTTGTAGTCCAAGGTCGTCGGCCAATATAAGGCGGCCTGGGGCGCCTTCCTTGGGGGCAGATCTCTCTGGCATAATTCCACCACCAAACTGGACATAGGGTTTTACTCTCCGGAGGCCCGAACCAGTATAAATCGCCGTGTTCCTCGTGTCTCGCCGAGATTTCTGTGTGCATCCCGTGCATAACCACCTACGCTCTTAGATCCCGATCCTCTCCATTAACCTGCAAACCTCTAGGGCAGTCCCCTAACGGATCTGTCCAGGTCTCACCCCCTGACAGTTGGTGCGCTAGGTAGGGGTGATCGGGAGCTCGCTATGCAGCATGGTGGTCGGACCTAGCGTCATCCTCGGCGACGGCATGAAGAACTTCCTCGACAGCGACCTCCTCGCCGCCGCCCTCCGATCTAATCGCGAGGTCGACGTCTTCGTTCTTCGGATGGCGCGCGAGAAAATTTTTCGCGATCCACCCACCCAAGCCCTACGACCGCGTCGCCGACAGCAGATTCGTCATCAACTTCTTCGTCGACCTATTTTCCAAGTCGGCGTGATCTGATCCGCTCAGCTCCAGGCCTCGTTGATCCGACAATACGGCAAATGTCTACACGTCGTCGTCCTTGTACACTGCATGCCCGGCCTCCAGACGTGGTGCACTACATGCATGCGGCCCACAAAAGTCAATCTACTACAAGACGTATACAGGGAAGTCTTTCCTTTTATTATTATTATTATTACTTCTTATCCGATCCCAAGAGTTCTTGCGTTTGATTGGCTAGCAAGGATTAATTCTAATCTGTTATTTCTTTTATGTGATGCGTATGCATGCATGGTCATCCATGTGATGTGGTCAACTCATCGAGCACCGTCGTCAGACCGACCAAGTGCCCACGTCCTGCTGTTCCTACAGTCGGCACCACCGTCGACCACGATGCATTTGCATGCGGCCAGCTGCATGCGGCGTGCAATTGACGTGAAGGTCGCAACACACCTGTCGTGTTTGCTTGGTGATCATGGTGCTACATACCAAAATCAAGGTTGGCGGCGGGTTCGTGTGTGTTGATTCTATGCCGGCCTACATGCGGCTGACAAAAACCGATCTACAAATCCATCTACGTGAACAGGGAAGCTATTTCCTTTTCTCCTTTTCTTTTCTCTTTACTATTTCCTGTCCGATCTGTGCTCTTCGGTTGAGTTGGTCAACGAGATTGATTCTAATTATTATTATTTTTATTATGTGATGCATGCACGACCCTTGATCATCAACCCGTGTATGTGGCTAACATCCTGCGGCACCCAATCGTGGACCTCATTCAAGATAACGGTGATGACGAGGTGGCCGCCGTGCCTGGAGGCAACCTCGACAAGACAACATCATGTCCGCCGTCGACCTGGTTGACGTGTCGTCGACCTCTTCGACGTCTCGAGCACCGCATGGCTTCGGCCACGACGACGACTACAACGGCTTCAACTCGACTACTCCGATTCGGCTTGCCTCGGCGACCTACTACGTCATCACACGCACGCCGATGATCTCTTCGACGTCTTCACAGTTCGGCGCAGCTTCGGCTCTTTTGATCTTCAACGACTCATCGCCGACCTCTTCGGCGTCTCGAGCTCGTCACTTCGACCTCGGCCACAACTCAACTCACAAGCTAAGTGCAATTTGCAATTAATATTCTTACGGCGATCATCTTGATCTCCGTGACTTTCGCCAACCTGCTTTACATACTTTTTCTTGCTTTATTTTCCCTCCCCCTTCGACATGCTCGGGGGCTTGGTCTAAAAGTCGGGCCCAACACGCTCGGGGGCTTGGCTTTGCCAATCTAAGGGTCGTTAGACCTGGGGGTTTAATTTACTTATGTGCATTCTTCCTTTAAATGTCTTTTACTCATTATACGTATGCTTAAGTCGTGTGGTTGTGATACCTTGGGTCCAAGGCCCCCATGCCATACTACGACGGATATCTGCTTCAAGGTCTCCTGACCGAGTAACGACCTCCGGGTCTATCGCATCGCCTCCATGAGGTCGATAAGGCCCCGCTGCCTCCTAGGTCGCAACGACCCACAGTGATAAAATATCACACCGACGACTCCGTGCTTAATGGCTCCACTGCCCGTTGGCGGTCTCCGGGCCAAGTAGCTCCTCCTTGAGGTCGCTAAGGCCCTGCTGCCTCCCAGGTCACCACGACCCATAGTGATAAAATATCACACCGACGGCTCCGTGCTTAATGGCTCCACTGCCCGTTGGCGGCCTCTGGGCCAAGTAGCTCCTCCCCGAGGTGGCTAAGGCCCCATTGCCTCCTAGGTCGCAACGACCCACAGTGATAAAATATCACACCAACGGCCCCGTGCTTAATGGCTCTACTGCCCGTTGGCGGCCTCCGGGCCAAGTAGCTCCTCCTTGAGGTCGCTAAGGCCCTGCTGCCTTCTAGGCCGCCTAGACCTAAATTTTTCAGGCTGACGACCTGCGTTGTGCCACTACACAACGACCGTGACGACCCAGGTCGTCGCGGGTTATATGTCGTTTTTTGATGCCTCCATGAGGTCGGCGTGCTATCATAGCTCTGCTGGGACCTTGGTAGCCATACCATTGCAGCCCGAGCGCCTCTACAACTACTCGGACACACCATTTGTCATACAAATGTGTATATAAAAGGCTTCAATGGCTGTAAGGACCTTGGCCTTTGGCCGTCCTCGTCCTCTTTCAGGTCGCCAGACCTCCCGGCGTCGCCTTCTTCAGGTCGATTGACCTCCCGGCGTCGCCGTCGTCGCCTTTTTCAGGTCGCCAGACCTCCCAGCGTCGCCGTCGTCGCCCACTTCAGGTCGCCAGACCTCCCGGCGTCTCCGTCGTCACCTACTTCAGGTCGCCAGACCTCCCAGCGTCTCCGTCGTCGCCCACTTCAGGTCGCTTGACCTCCCGGCGTCTCCGTCGTCGCCTACTTCAGGTCGCTTGACCTCCCGGCGTCTCCGTCGTCACCTACTTCAGGTCGCCAGACCTCCCAGCGTCTCTGTCGTCGCCCACTTCAGGTCGCTTGACCTCCCGGCGTCTCCGTCGTCGCCTACTTCAGGTCGCTTGACCTCTCGGCGTCTCCGTCGTCACCTACTTCAGGTCGCCAGACCTCCCGGCGTCTCCGTCGTTGACTACTTCAGGTCACTGTTCGCCCGAGGGAGGCATTGGCGTGACTTTCCCCTACCTGACTGCAAGATTCCGAAGTATTTTGTCCTATTGGGTTGGTTTCTCAGAGCACAGTCCTGTTCCCTGAGCAGAAGGCTGTAGGTTCGGATATTTATTTCTTCTTCTTCTTCGGAGCATCAAACCGGCCATTCTGGTCGCTCTACTGCTCGGGGGCTACTACACTAGTGCGTCTCACGACGCCCTATTTTCCTAAGGTCGCCTCGACCTAATGGAATCTTGCTTCCACTACTTCTCTACTCGACCTACCTGCAGTGGGCATGGCAACCTTCCTGAAGGTCGCGCAGTTACTTCATCATACCTGATCAGGTCAGGTCGGCGGGTTCTTCGAGATCTCCACCTCGTCTTCACTTCGACCTTCTGGTTCTTCGTCCCAGGAGCTCGATGTTCAACTTCGTGCGCGCATCAGAGGGGTTTTTCTTTTTTGATCCCCGTGCACCCTTCACGACCTCGATGGTGCTGCGCCTTCGCTACTCTTCGACACAACCTCGCCTCGGCCGCTATGCCTACACGTCGATCGGGGGCTTGAGAGACATGGGTACCCACAGGTCCTATGACAGAACCGTCCAAATTAAATCCCATTTAACACACATAACCCATCCACTTGGTCATTATGCGTTAAAGAGGAATTAACTTGTCGATATCTGCCGGGTCAAGCCCGGTAAATCACTTACAACAAAGGATCAAAAGATTGTACATCAAAACTCACACGCAGGCGAGTCTAGAGATAAACAAGTCTTAATTTATTACATCATGACCAACATAGGTTCATTATTACAAACCAAGTCTTTTGCATAAAGTAAACGAGTTCAGAGTTCGAAACACTACGGAAAATCAACTACTACGAGGTAGGTAACATCACTAGAGGCCATTAGTGATGCCACTAGGCACTGTCGTCCCCCCACTCAACTTCCCAACTGGGTGGGAGAGAACCAGGCAATGGAAACCCATCACCATACACATCATTACCTGAAAAACATCATCAAAGCAAGGCTGAGTATACTAATACTCAGCAAGACTTAACCGTCGGGTGATGAGACCATCACCAACTCGCTAGACATGCAAGCTTTATGGCAGGTGGGTTCCTTTTTGCTGAAAAGCAACAAAGAGTATGTCCTTACTTTCAAGTTTTAGCTCAAGATTCTAGTTCTTTATCCATTACTAGGTAAGCAACTACACAATCATGAGTTGTGCAAATAATTAAGCATACAACAATATTCTTCTGAATTCCATCATTAAGGGACATAGAGTGTATGGTTAAGCACTCTCGGGTAATGGTGAGAGGCCGACGATCGATCGATTAATAACCTTGCAAGGTGGACCTAAACACACGGGAGAATGCATACCCCATCATCCGACCACAGCCCCTACAGGGCGGGGTACACACCAACCAGGCGGTTCCCAATCATCCTCGGTTCAGGAACAATGTCCACAGTCCATGGTAGAGTTGGTCAGGTCACGGACTTACATCTTTTGCCGCCCAGATCCACACATGCACCACTACCTAGAACCTGGGGACTACTCCCGATGTAGTGGTAGAGAGTTCCCTTACCGGATCAAAAAGGTACTAGGCTTACCGGTCCCACTCCCGGCAAATGCTTAGTACGTTCAAACGCTTAACCACAGACCTACTTGGCCAGAGCCGATCCCATGCTCTTACCACATGAGCGGGTAGGTTCAACAATCTTATGATTCCAACATAAGAAACCTATAGCTCGCGAGTGACGAACATCACTCGACTTCTACCGGGTCCTTAGAGCATGGCAACTAGCGACCTAGCATACTAGTAATTTGGTCATAGGAACCTAGGATCATGCATCTAGGGTTTCAAATCAACTCCTGGACGTAAATGCACAATCATAACAAAGAGAGTTGCATAAGTTAAAAACATAGGTTATGCTCCGAGGCTTGCCTTCACTAGTACAGTCAGTAGGGAAGTCCTCCAAAGCTGAGTTCGGGTCTTGCTGCACTTCTACGGTGTTCACTTCTCCCTCAGCTGGTTCTCCTTCAGCATCCAGCACCAGCTCGCAGTTCCCGTCCGGAAGTTCTACACGATATGCATATGCATGACTTTAATTATTCAAGTTTAGGGAGTGAAGTGCTTCTGAAATTTCAGAGACAAACATGGGGTGTATTGTTGGGCACATTCACCTGGATAAGATTTTATCCAACTTTTCTTTACACTAGAAAAGTGGGTAATTAGGTGAAGGTTATTATTCTTATTTGATGGTGATTGTGTGCACATTTAAGGTATTTAATTTATTATACTTCACCAAAGTAAGGGTGCTGTTTAGGGTGTATTTTGGTGAAGCTTATTAATTGAATTTAAATTATATCCCAAAGTAATATTGGTTAATCTTTTTATTTCATTCATAAAGTTTGATTTACTTAGAAATTTATTTCTGGATGTTCCACACATCAATAATCCGAGATAAAATTCACACAAGCACATGACATAGTAACCAGGTTACTGACCAAAAATTACTTTAAACTAAGCTATAGATTGCACATGAAAAATCTATGAAGCACTAGCTAGCATAAACTTAACATTTTTGTACAAACAGATATATATACAATCTAGGGTCAGGATTTCACACAGAGCCATACCATGACATATCTGAGCTACTCAAAAATTACTAGGGTCATAAACATAGCATAACATGCTGTATCAAAATAACTCACATTTAAGCCATAAATTAATTTGAACTATTTAGACATGTCAAAAGCTATCCATATATTTATCATGGGTACATCTAGTCATACTCATGCTACTGCAAAAAGGTTAACCCTACTTTCTGAAACAGAAATTACATATTAAACAGGAACATTTAAACTGCCATATATCAAAATAAATTCATAACTGCAAAACTACCATAGATCTATATGCCATTTTTCTACACAGGATCAAGAATGGCCATACTAGCAACATATCCAAAATTCACATACAGAGCAGTTATAGATGTCAAATTATTTCAAATCTAACCAAACTGATCATTTCAAAATTATTCAAAATCTACAAGGAAATTTACAAACTTCCTTTCTAGAAAAGTTGCTTCTATTCACAAGGATCACAGAACAGTTGAGTTTGTATTTTTCCGATTTTTATTCGATTTATTATGGATTTTCCAAGACACAGGATATTCAAACTAAAACTGAAGAATCTTTTTACATATAGCCCCCTAGACTTTTGCACAGATGACCCTAACAAGATTTAGATATTCACACGGATGCCCTCGGCGGCGCAGGGGGTCTCGCCGGCGGCGAGGGGCTGCCGGACCTGGCCGTGTGAGTGGCGGGGAGTGCATGTGTGCTCACCCTCTATCGATTGGCGGCGGCGGCTTGGTCGGGGACACTCCGGCGATGGCTGGTAGCGAGGCCGAGGCAGAGCAGCCGCGGCGGCCGCAATGCCGGTGAAGGCACAGTTCCTCCGGCCAAGGCGCGTGTTCGGGGAGCTTCTCTGGGTCACTGGTGAGGTGCAGGGGCCATGTGTTGTCGACGGGAAAGGGTAGGAGGGGGAGCTCGTCGTGGGGACGGCAATGGCGGGCGGCGGAGCAGGGACTCTCGCGCGAGCGCGCCTCGGCCTTCCATTTATACACAGGCGGAGGCAAGAGGGGGTGCTGTGCTGCCCGAGCTACATGCGTGCCACCTCGCGGGCCAGCTGGCCAGCAGCTTCACGGGCGCGGCGTCATGGCGGCACGGCGGAGCGGCGCGTGCGCGGCTAGCCGGCATAGGGTGCTCATGTGCCCTGCGAAGTCGAGGTTCGGCGACAGGCGAGTGAGAACAACGGCGCGGCGACGTGCCTTGGACGGCCAGCTGCACGGGCGAGGCGTGGCTGCGCGGCGGCGCTTGCGGCGGCGCGTGTCGACGGCTTTCGCGGCGGATCGACGGCGCAGGCGACGCAGAGGCGTGCCAGCTGTCCCGGAGACGCCACGTCGGACTAACCATTCACGGGGTATAGGTGGGGCCTAGTGGCGCCGCCGTACGGGCGGGCGCAAACGCCGGGGCGCGGCGCGACGGCGACGCGGGAGCACGCGCTCTGGCGTCCAGAGGCAAAAACAGTTCGGCTTAGGGGGTTTTGACCGGTTCAAACAATTCAAACTTGAATACAAGTTCAAAATCGGTCAATGTAGAAGTTGTAGAGGAGGTATAGCTCTAGAACTTTTGCAAAGGTTGACCGGTGATTGGATCAAAGGATTGAGCAGGAGAAGGGCTTGAACTTTGAGATTTTCTCGGCGCCATAAACAGTGCATTCTGCACTTCAAACTAGTTTTTGAAGCTTTTCCACTCAAAATTTGAAATGCCACTAATTAGATGAAATGTGTCCCATCAAATTCTGAGCAACTTTTAGTTTGGTAGATTTTTGAGTATTTAAGAAAAATTTGAAGATCTATTTGAGACATCAAAACAAGATCATAAGGGTATAGGGTTTTGATCCCCTTTGACTAGGTTTGACCAAGGTGATTAGGGTTTAGCCTTAAGAGTTGACCACAATTAGCAACTTACAATTATAGTTAGCAACTTGTGATCATGATTAGCACTTGAACATGTGATTAAGCAACATAACATCAGGGATGTTACAGGTCCCCACCGACCAGGGTCTCAGCCGTCCCCGACAGGTGGGTCCGACCTACCAGACGACCTGCCGACCTGACACACGGGCCCAAGGACGTAAAGATACTTGGTGTACAAGACAAGACAGTCCAGCTCGGATAAGCTTTCCCTGTTGTAACCAACTAGGATAGATGGAAACCAACTTGTAGTCCAAGGTCGCCAGCCAATATAAGGCGGCCTGGGGCGCCTTCCTTGGGGGCAGATCTCTCTGGCATAATTCCACCACCAATCTAGACGTAGGGTTTTACTCTTCGGAGGCCCGAACCAGTATAAATCGCCGTGTTCCTCGTGTCTCGCCGAGATTTCCGTGTGCATCCCGTGCATAACCACCTACACTCTTAGATCCTGATCTTCTCCATTAACCTGCAAACCTCTAGGGCAGCCCCCTAACGGATCTGTCCAGGTCTCACCCCCTGACAGACTAGGAACCCGCCCCCTGGACTATATAAAGGAGGGTCGGGTACCTAGGAGGAGAGGACAACACCTTAAGGTGAATCCCCCAACCCCTCCGGGGAACACCCAAGCACAGGGCGCCATACATGATACTCCAAACAGGATGTAGGGTCCGCTACTCCGGCGGCCCGAACCTGTATAAATCTGTGTCCCGTGTCCTCGCGCGTACCTTCGAGTTCAAGGTCTGGCGATCCTCCACCGCACAATCTACTACCTCGGGTACCCCCTTGGTAGGCTCAGTGGCCAAAACACTGACAACTGACGCGCCAGGTAGGGGCGATCGTGAAGATCATCAGGTGAATTCGAAGAACCTTACCATCAAAATCAATCTCGGCGTAATTATCAACATACGTCAGCATCAAGCAAGGCAGTTGGATTTCTTGCGTAGCAAGGAGCCAATCTTTATCACATCAGAGATTTCGACGCGGCTACGCTCGACAACCGGCGGATTCACCACTGTCATCATCGATCCGTGACAAAGCAGAGGGTGTGTTTAGATTCCAAAAAGTTTGCCAAAAACATCCCATCATCTATCACATCACCTCACATCACCTCTCACTATTCATCTGCATTTACACCAATTCTTCCTCAATTCAACCAATTCATCTGGATCTAAACACACCCAGAGTCGAACTACGCTGTTTTCCTTTTTGCGTTACTGTGCCGCAGTTGAGTTCAAAACGGATCGGAAGCTGACCTCCTGCGCAGGCCCACAACAACTTGGATTCGCTGTCTACAGCAAGGAAGCCATGTGCATCGAGAGACGAGAGCAGAGCACGGCAGTTACATACTTACATTGCTTGCACGGAAAATATTTATCTTGTGGTGCACACGTGAAGACTATGGTGCATTGGTTTTACGCTATAAGCACACCAAAAACTACCAAATGCTCCCACAAGATTTCAAGACCATCGCTTGGTGTACACAGAAAAGTACGCGGGAACTACCACATCGATGCTCGGCAATAACTTGCCGCCAACTACATCGTCCCGCGTACAACTACTACCTCGACTCCTCGAGTTCAACTACTTCAACTCTCGGCAACGCCACCTCGTCGTCGACTACTGCGCCTATGCCGTGCATCCGGACGCGCCGCCTCGTCGTTCGATTTCTCCTCGATCGGTCGCACTGGCTCTCGCCGTGCGCCCAGTCACTCTGTCTCGCGGCTCGACTACTCGTCGTCCTGTTGCACTGGCTCTACTGCGCCTATGCCATGCATCCGGACGCGTCGCCTCGCTGCTCGACTTCTCCTCGGTCGGTCGCACTGGCTCTCGCCGTGCGCCCGGTCACTCTGTCTCGCGGCTCGACTACTTATCGTCTGGTTGCACCGGCTTCACTGCGCCTATGCCGTGCATCCGGACGGGTCGTCTCGCCGCTCGAGTTCTCGTCGGTCGGTCGCACTAGCTCTCGCCGTGTGGTCGGTCACTCCATCTCGCGGCTCGACTACTCATTGTCTGGTTGCACCGGCTCTACTTCGACTACGTCGTGCACCGCCTCGACATCGTCTTGCGGCCACACTAACTCATCGTGGACTACTTCGGCTACTCTTCTTGGCTAGTTTCTACTAGAAAACTAGTCGAGAACGGCTTCTACGCCCCCCACAACTAGTCGGACCCGCTTCCGACTAGTCGACTTCGTCAACACTCGTCCACGAGTTCATTCAAAATCCGCTCCGGCGGTACAAGCCGACTTCGGTCACATGTCCAGACCGCTCCTGCGGTATCAGTAAGTCATTTATTTTAAATGATTACTTTTTTCTTCTTCTTTGGCTTGTTTTGCGCATGCAGGACAACACGCCAAGGATTACTTATTGGTGTACGCTTCTCAACGGATTTTTTCACAAGAGCTACACTATGCCGACTACTCTTGGGACATATCAACAAGTCACCATGAGCTCACTCTATCAACTCGGGGGGCTATCCCAAGGAGGCAACTTCTAAAGTCCGCTCTGCGCGAAAATCTAAAGTCGACTTACTTAAGTCGCATCTCTAAGTCGACTACTCTAGTCGCATCATAAAAGTCGATTTCTAAAATCGCATTTTCAAAGTCCGCTCCACGCGGCAATCTCAAAGTCCACTCCGCGTGGCAATTTAAAGTCGACTCTGGTCGCACCTTCGCCCGCTTCGGCGGCATACTGCGTGTGTAAGCTTCGATGGAACCTAGTTGTAAGTGGCTCTCACGTCCTGGCAACGATGGTACCTAGCTGCACGCGGTCTTCACTCTTCGTACCATGGGTCTAAAACGCATGGCCCTAAGTACTCTCGCTCTGCCCAACTTACCCTGTGTCTCCCTGTTATCGTGCCGATCCATACTCTAGGCCTCCCTGTTACCATCAGATCCTTACTCCGGGTTCCAGCTTTTATGCCGATCCCAGGCTGTAAGTGATTCTCAGGTCCAGGCGATTACCTAGCTGTATCCGGTTTTCTGATCCAAGCGACTACTCAGCTGTAAGCAGCTTTTGGGTTTGAGCTACACTCTCTCCAGGCGGCTTCGGCTACGACTACTCGTAGGGGATCATGACAATCCTCTCCAGGCGGCTTCGGCTGCGACAACTCGTAGGGGGTCACGATAACCCTCTCCAGACGACTCCGTGTCGTATAGAGCAATAAGTGGCACATGATGTCCTTGTTCTACTTAATCAAGAGGCTGCAGCCTAGAGTAACACCCTTCATAGTAGGGTCTCAGTGGAACTCCAACACATTGAGTTCACCACACTGTCCCCTACGGTCTTACTCTTTCTTCGGAACATTCTTGCGAGTACTCTCTCACTAGGCTCATAGCCTCAGAGGTACTTAAGACATTGTAAACTATGTACAATGTGCTTATTTCACAACAAAGTCTTCTTTTACGCTGCTACAGCTAAGGTGTTCAACTCGTTGTGATTAAGCTAACGTTCTTCGGAATATCCTTGCGAGTACTCTCTCACTAGGCTCATAGCCTCAGAGGTACTTAAGATACTATTACTCAATAGTGTATCCAGACATTGTAAACCCTGCACAATGTGCTTGCGAGTACTCTCTCACTAGGCTCATAGCCTCAGAGGTACTTAAGATACTATTACTCAATAGTGTATTCGGACATTGTTCTCGACGCAATGTGTTTTTCCAGACGGCTCCGGAGGCAAAACAATCCGTTTTTCTGTTTTTTAATTTGTTTTTTGCCTTTCGGAACGTGCTTTTTTGGCTTTTCAGCTTTGTGTTTCGGGTTTCATTCCTGGCTCGAAGTACTCAAAGTCCGCTCCGCGCGGCACAAAGTCGACTTACTCAAGTCGCATTCTAAAGTCTGCTCCGCGCAACACAAAGTCGACTTACTCAAGTCGCATCTCTAAGTCGACTACTCTAGTCGCATCACAAAGTCGACTACTCTAGTCGCATTCTAAAGTCCGCTCCATGCGGCAATCTAAAAGTTGACTTCGGTCGCATCTAAAGTCCACTCTGACGGCATAAAGTCGACTACGGTCGCATCTAAAGTCCGCTCTGACGGCAACATTACCACTCGAAGATGACTCGAGTAGTCTATGATACTACTCAAGTACATCGGCTTCACGCTAAGTTACGACTCAGAGACAACTTCAGCATGCTCCGTCCGTTCTTCAGCTCGGGGGCTCAACTCCAATTACTACTCGATGTGGCTCATATAGCTCACTTGGTCCGTAATCTCGGGGGCTGGACGCTACAAGAGTACTCGAATGATGGCTTTTGTGAACTGAAGACCCTTGGATTGATCATCTAATCACTTCAAGGCTCGGGGGCTACTATGCTACAACCATCAACCTCTTTTTTCAAGACGGAAGATGCAGATTCTAGATTGACCCTCAGCTTGATTCTTCGATTCAAACTTAGGCTCGGGGGCTACACTCCATAAGGAGTGCGATTTTTGCAAATCGCACCTCCATATAGATCAAGACTTCAAGACAAGATGGGTATTTTTTAGAGACTTCCTGGGTTAGAACTCGGGGACGCCTGGGAACTACTCGGGGATGATTCAAAAGTACTCATAGATAAACTAGAGCACATTCCACCCTTTCGGAAATTCAAGTACTATTGAAGACTTCGGCTAGCAGTACTCGAGACGATCAGAAACTACTCGACGAAGCTTCAAGACTACTCGAACTCGCTGCTCAAGACTACAAAGTGCTCGGGGGCTTGTCGACCATATACCTTTGGGTACCCATACATGGAAGACTACGAACTCATACCTTAGATCCGTGTAATCCTACTAGGACTCGTATCATGTAATCCTACTAGGACTCCTATCTTGTAACCGACTAGGAACCCGCCCCCTGAACTATATAAAGGAGGGTCGGGTACCTAGGAGGAGAGGCCAACACCTCAAGGTGAATCCCCCAACCCCTCCGGGGAACACCCAAGCGCAGGGCGCCATACATGATACTCCAAACAGGACGTAGGGTCCGCTACTCCGGCGGCCCGAACCTGTATAAATCTGTGTCCCGTGTCCTCGCGCGTACCTTCGAGTTCCAGGTTTGGCGATCCTCCACCGCATAATCTACTACCTCGGGTACCCCCTTGGTAGGCTCAGTGGCCAAAACACTGACAGCGACGTCTTCTGGCCTCCAGCACGAGCAGCTCCGGCTCCCAGCGGCGTCGGCTGCCTCTGCTTCTCCTCTCCTCCTCCTCCTACTCCTCCTCCTCCTCCTCGGTTCCCTCCTTCTCTTCTCCTCTCTCGGCGCGGAACAGGGGATGGAAAGGGGAGAAATCCCCAAGTGGCGAACGAAAGCCAATTGAGGCTTGGCTGCTGGGGCATAAGCGCGGGGGGTCAAGGGGAACAAGGGACCGGCACGAGATGCGGCTATCCCCTCCTTGCCTTGGCGGCAAAGGCGCATCGCGGTGGGGAGAAAAGGTTGGCTTGGCGCGCGGGCAAAAGGCGATGGCAAAGAAGTGATTCAGAGGCTGTGCGCGCGTGGGGTCCTCCTGGGTGTGCATGCCGGCTCGGCGGAGCGGCTGTCCCGTCGGGCGTGTGTGCACGGCCGCGGCGCGGCATCACTAGTGCGGCGGCACCGAGTCAAACAGGCAGGGGAAGAAGACGACCGGGGCGGGGCCCACTAGTCAGCGAAAGAAGGGGAGAGGACGGCGCGGCGGTGCAGCTGGGCTTCGCTCATGGGCCGGTTTGCTGGGCTCGGCTGGCGGTTGAGAAAGGTGAGGGAGGTTCGGTGTTCTTGGGCCAGGATTAGAAGGGGCTCCGTTAGACTTGAGCGAAGTTAGCAGGCCCATGTTAGTTAAGGGTTTTGGAAAATAAGTTTGAATTTATATTTAAACTTTAGATTTGAATTTGAACTATTTCAAATTCAAGCACACTCAAATAAATTCAAATAAAATCCATAAAAATCCAACTCACATAATTATACCATAATTTGAATTTATATTTTTATAATATGGTTTTATTTATATAGAGTTTGAGAGGGAAGCTAGCATTTGGTTCCAAAATTTGGGAGCACTCAACAATAAATAAAAAGTTTTAAATTTTTCAGAATTTCACACCATTCAAATTTACGGGATGTTACAACGGCATTCAGGGCAAAAACAGATGGCGGATGTAACTGATGCGGATCACAAAAGTTCAGGGACTAAACTGGCATTTTCAAAAATTCAGAGACGAACTTGACCTTTTGCTAAGAGTTCAATGACGTCATTGCCTATTTTGCCTTTCTTAATCGGCTGAGCATGGTGTGGTATGAACAAACGTATTGAGAAACAGAGTATCGCGAAGCAGTTATATCTAAAACTAGGTGATTCCCCGCGTGTTACTGTGGGATTTGATAGAACTTTTCGATCATAGTATGACACACGAATAATTTCTCTATTTCAGCTTTGTCGATCTCATGTATTTCTCCTCGGACTTCTGAGATGATCTGTAAGTTCGTGTTACTGGCCCTGCTGAGGGTCTTTCGATTAATGAAAAGTAGGTGGACCCCCCTCCCCCGCGAATTGTTTCGAAAAAACTTCTGTTTGATAGTGGTACCTCACACCTTGCTGTGAGACTTATTTTAAGATGAATTTTGAAAGTAGAAAATTAAGATGATTGTAAGGCAATATTCTTTTGCATGCAAATGACATTATAAATGAAAACATATTCATTTTATTGATAGAGAATTACTCTTAAATTATTGACCCTCCATGTATTCTACTGTGAGAATTTTGTAACGTGGTACTCGCAAAGACTTATAAATTGTATGCATGGATGTTATTAGTCACAGAAAATCAGTATGAGAAATAAATAGATAGTCATGATGGATGGTGACGTGACGCTGACGTAGATAGCTTACATGTTGAAAGAAATGGAGTTATGATTTTTAGTGGGGTGCTCCTCTCTCTCTATATATATAGATGATACACTATTGAGAAACAGTTTGGTTAACTGGGTTTCAAACAGTACAAAACCTAACTTGTAAATGGAGACAAACTTTACAAAAAAAAAAGGGTGACACTACGCATCAGGTTAATCTTGCATAGACGTCCATAAACACAAGGTATGCATTTATTCATCCATATATGGTAAAAAAACAAAACTACTTAATTCGTTTGACTTTTTTATCTCAAATTTGATCGCTCGTCTTCTTAAAAATATATATATAGATGTAATCAAATTTAAATCATTCTTGAATAACTTTTATTAATAAAGTAAATCACAACAAAAGATATAATATATTCAATATTTTTTTGAATAATACGAACGGTCCAACTTGAGATAAAAAAAAGTGAAATGAATTATAATTTTGAACGGCTTATCATTCTCATGCTATCATTGTCCGGAGAATACTGAGTTAGTCAAAAAAGAGTGCTACGTCAAGAGAAGAGATATCACATCTACCTGAAAGACTGAAAGTATAAGAACTTTCAACCTGCAGACTGTGGGCAAAGATTTCTACGTTTGTCGTAATTTAATCCTCGTACAAGAACTTTCCATGATTAAAACGGCCTACCAGTTATTAGTACAGGAAATTGCTTGTGTTCTACCAGCAAGGTGATTAACAGCCACGTTTGCATTTCATAACCGACAGTTGGGGGGCTCTATGCGTAACTGTAAGTAACAGTTATGTAACTTTCTAGGAACCTTTTGGGTCGTCGTCGTTGAAAAAAAAAGTTCGGGACGGGTAAAACTGAACTGTCTGGCTACTAGTACCTGGTCACTGTTCTGTGACCCGGCGGCGAGAGGTACACACCACCCGGTATTTTGGAAGTACGCCAAGGTAGTCGGTATATAGACAATGGTGAAATCATTTTCTTTGACATGGAGAAATAAAGCAAGGCTAGCTGCAAGAGAAATGTATACTGGAGTCGGTAGAATCACCGGCCAGCGACTGGAAGCAGCAGGTACTAATTCCTTCCATGCATCAAACTGTGTGCTTGTTAACAAAACCTCTCGGTCCGTTTCAAATTACGTTTACTATAGTGGACATTTGGTTCACCGTGACGTTTTGCATGCATGCTATCCTCATACATGATCCAGCATAGTGTTAATTTAGGCTATGTTTTTTTCTAAAAAAAAATTGCAACATGCATGATTCCACATTTTGACGTATAGTCTATCACTCTATCTTCATAGGTGATTGTTGTTACTATTTTTTAAAATGGCGCTAACCGTAAAGAAATATGGAGTAGATGAGATGAAAAACAGATTACTCCCTCCTAGTCACATCATCAGCTCGATCTTCCAGAACGCAGCATGCATGCATGGTCCGTTCAGTTTCCACATTCCAGTACGAGTCTTCGAGATACAAAACCGAACAACTTGGCTGACTTGAGATGCTCCATGCTTGATAGTACGATTCGCTCCTCTTCATCTCCTTAACAACTCCAATTATGGGAGTGTTTAGGTAGAGCCGCCTGCAATTCCAAAGTCCGAGTGGTACTGCAGCGGTCAGCGTCGCATGCGGTTGTTACTTACCTACCCAACCGCCCGGTTCCGGTACTAGGCAAACCCCCAGTATACACACATGCATATTCCAAGTTGATCTAGAGATTTAACAGGAGACCTGCATTTCTTTTTGGCTTTCTCTAGTATCCTTCAGAAGCAAAATGCGATGGTTTGAGGCACTGGCATTTTCATGGAGTTGTGCAGTGTGTTAACTCCAGGAGCATTGATACCTCACGACCTGCAAAACTAATCACAACACAGGGAACACACAAAAAGAAGTCAGATGGAACAAGCAAAGTGTCACAGCCAGATCGACATGGGCCAGGGATAGCTTCAAACTTCACAGCACGGTCGTCCTGGTGGTCCAGAAGGCAGCTTGCAGCACGGCTTGAGATACATGGAGTTGCTGATTTCGGAGGCAATGCTGCATTGCATTGCTGCTGCATGCTACAGCAACAGAGTCCTACTCGATCCCTCCTAAACCCTCGCCCGCGGGAGAGTATCCTCTGCAGTTCAGTCCTTGCAGTTGAGTGGCTGACATGTAGTAGGCTCCACCACGGTGGAGTCTACATGTCAGTGACCCAACTGCAGAGGATCTCATTCGCCCGCCTGTCCATCTCAATCTCACACATCGCCATGGGTCTCGGCGTCTCGCGATGGGTATGGAGTGCAGTGCTAGCTGGGCCACACGACGGACGATGGAGATCGTCGCCAATAATTGGTGCTTTGATCGAGCACGTCGCAACACTTAGAAAAAAAATCACTCGGTTCGGTTCTTCTCTTCAATGAGTGTGGTTCGAGACCGTACGTACATACCTCGGTGAGACAGCACGCAACCTCCTCAAGTTTGTCGCTCGTTTTAGTTGTGCGCCACCAATCATCGGCTACAGTTGTCGCGAAAGAACCGCCGGCCGGCTGCGTAATGAGCTTTGCCTGTCGCTACATTTCAGGCGAGGCGAACTGCTCCGATCGAGCCCGGACACGATCTTTCTGCTTCATTTTGACGGAATCCGGAAGAGGTGCATCCCATTCATCGTCATCGTCCGATTAAAAAGTACAGAGTTTGTACCGAAGGAAGTAAAAGCAAAACACTGTGATTGCTGTAACTGATCAAAGAAGGCAATCGCAGCTTGACTGCCACCTACTGACGCAACTGGTCAGTGCCATGGATCGGATCATCGACTAGAGTTTGCCTGCACTGACATGTAGACATGTACAAGTTTCAGCGCTCTATTACCAAGGGTGACACATCATCAAAGGAGTTTTAAAACTACTTCATCCGTTTTAAATTGTAGATCATTTTTGCATTTTAAGATTCATATTTTTTTATGCATCTAAATATGTGTGTGTGTGTCTAATAGATACATAATAATAGCTATGAATCTAGATTTGTCAAAATGACCTACAGTTTGGAACGAAGGAAGTATAAATGAAACAACATCTTCCAATACACAAGTTCATTTCACGATTTCATAATTGCGTCTGATTATAATGAATGTGATTGGATGAAGTTGAGATGAATGAGGTGAAACTCTCTAGCCCCAGATACTAGTTTCAACAATGCAAGTTTCATGGTCTTGGATACAATGTACCCAAAGTTTAATCTAGATTAAATGCATTTCTTCCTCTTCATAAAGTCCCTTGTGACGTCTTATATTTAATAATATCAAAACCCTTATGAAATTCCCACTGGGCCGGGACTGTCTAAAGACTAGAATTTTATTTGTTTCGTTACTTCATTTGTTCTTTGAGTAGTAGTATTTGAAGCCTGATGATGCAACTACGTAATAAGTATCAGCCATATGCATCATTAAATATAGGGGCTGAAAATGGTACCGAACAAGTATGTATATAGACTGATAATCATTCTGCGTCGTCTAATAATAGTGGTCAACTTGGACAAATTTAAGATTATTTTCTCCCTTGCTCATGACAGGCATGCAACTAGTTAATCTGCACAGTCATGAGCAACGCAATAGCACCTTGTCCACATGCTTATATTAAGGTTAAGTGGTTAACCCACCAATCAGCAAATTAATCCAACGGCCGGCTTCAGAATCTGTCGTCTTTATTAGATTTTCCTACACACTTGCTCTGATGCATCTCTGCATGCAGCAGTTAATTTCTTTTAAACAATAGTTACATGCATGGACTAGCAATTTTCCGTAGAGAATGCCCATTTGGTTTACCGAAGCGTGGCACCTAATCCACGAGCTTATTGTTAACTTCAACTCAAGCACCAGTCAGCAGATCCAACATCTTCGTGATTCGTCGCTTTCCCCTGTCAAAACCTTGCATGCCGGGGAGGAAAGATGCGTGCGTGACTGCGTGGGTCTCGATCTCAAGTCTCAACCGACGACGACAGTAGCGTTCCGCTGTGTTGTCTTGTTATACAACTTGGAACACGCACGACGCATTTGCAAATCTCTTTTCTCTTTCCTTATTGTGCTCGTGATCTCACTCTGCATACAGAAAAAGATTCCGGTAATACTTTCGTTCTTAAATAGATGACGTTTATGACAAATTAATTAGTTCACAAGTGAACTAATTTGCTTGTCCTAGATGTTATACATTAAAGAACGGAAGGGTATGTTTTGCTCGTTGTCTGCATATGTACATATAAGAAAATGTCATGCCTCTTTTTGTAGCCGGCAGAAAATGTGTTCCATATAAGACTAGCAAGCAATTCTGGTCGTTAAGAGTATCGTCCTCGGAAGAACTCGCACGGTTCGTCTCCTGAGCCGTCTGCGTAGGGCGACTCAGGAGGCGGCCGCCCCGCCGCCACTAGCCCCTCCCTTCTCGACGCCCGCTCGCCCGCCGCCGTTGCCCAGCTGCTGCCCGCGGTGGCGGCGGGCCCCAGAACCACAGCAGCACCTCCCCCTCCTCCCCCAACTCGCCTTCCCCTTCCTCCCTCATCCCGTTTTGCTCTAGATCCAGATCCAAAATCGCCCCCGATTCAAAATCCGGTGGTCTCCGGCCGCGTCCCCGCACTGCCTAGGCAAGCCTCTCCTCTCAAGCTCGCTGGCCCTTGGCCTCCCTGCGCTGGCTCTTGGTCGGGGGTATGCGCCGGCGAGGTGTTGGGTGGGGAGGGTGTGGGGCGCCGGATGGCGACGATGGGTGGGATCCTCGACGGTCTCCCGTCGCTCCCCATCTGTCGGTGGCTGGCGCCTCCCGGCCGGCGCCGCTGCTGGACCCGGTCACGCTTCCTCAGGCCCCCGGTCGCCCGGCGAGGTGGCTTCGGCCTCTTCAATGCGGCCATGGAGCCGGGGCCGCGACTTGTGCGGACGTGTGCCCCGTCATGGGTGCGTGCGTCCCTCGAGCCCCCTCGGTCGCCTTTGTTGGTGGCCTCAAGATCTGGATGCGGCACTGCTTCTTCCACCTCGTCTCCTCGACGACGGTTCTTGGGCATCCTCGACCGCCTCTGCTTGCTCCCCTCCCACTCTGACCAACCCGCGTCCTTCGGACATGCGACTGTGCTTCGGTCATCGGTGAGGGGTGGTGGTGCCTGGATCCTTGGGCATCAGTGTTCGTGCAGCGAGACCGTCGCGCTCGGTGCGCGGGGGGATGGTTCATCTCCGCACGACTTTGATCTCCCGTGCAACGAAAGTCCGCACGGTTCAGTCTCCTTCGGCGACCTCTGTCTTGCTCTGATGTTGTACTGCCTCTGCTAGCTCTTGCTTTGTCTTCGCCTATTCTTGCTTGGTCGGTCTTGGTCGCTAATTTTCGGATGCGCACCCCTCTGGGGATTCCTCCCCCCAGTGCGTGTTGTTGTGCTCTGAATTTGTTGGCCTCCTGTTTTCTTGCGGGCGATCATGATCAACCTTTGGCGCAGAGTATCGGTCGGTTCTCCAGCTTGTGGTGAGGAGTGATTCAGGTCAAGGTCCATCCTTGCCCGTCGCCAGCCTCCATTGCTGTGAACTGGGCTTCCTATGGTGCTTGGCGCAGTGTATGCTAAGATGGTGTGGTTGCCAAGCAGGATCGATGCGGGGTGATTCTACTCGGTGCTTCTCGGTTCTCGTCGTCTGGAGCTTGGTTCGGCTAGGCATTCGGTGCCCTCTCCTTTCTTGTTTTTGTTTTTGGGTTAGTGGATTTGTGCTGCGATTTGGAATTTTTTGTGGTTCCCTTTCTTTTTCTTCCTGTCTATGTATCCTGATCACCATTCTTGGCAACAAGGGTGTATGCCAGATCTTGTATCTCACTTTGAAGAAATGAAAATCGTTCAGGTGGGCTTTCTTAGCCCCCCGTTGACTCTTAAAAAAAAAAGAGTATCGTCCTCGTCCAGATTGTGACAGTATACTGCACATGTTCATTTCTAAAGATCCCTCATGCTGATATTCATTTGCATGTCATGCAAAAGTGTATTATACAAAACTACAAAAATTAAGAGGAGTAGCTCAACATGCTCCAAGACGATTGCTCCATGCAAATTTTGAAGAATAGGTGTTCAGTATACGGACAAAATTCTGTGAATGATTTGGGCTGGCGTCAGTACGAACGTAAGTATATATGTATGTATTTAGCTTCAGCGGCAGTATATTTTCATCAGTGTGGTATTCGGCATTGCCAAGCATGAGTTCAGTTAGCTCTTGTCCTGGACGATCTGGTCATGCATCGACTGGTCTGTCTGTATGTGTTCGTTGTCTTAGAGTATGCTACTTTGATACGGACACTGTACCCTACATCTACGTCAAGGACTCGCTGGCCCATTAGCTGCCTGCCAACGCCGGATCCATGGAACGGATCCTGCTGGAGTTCGCGTGTCTGTTTCAGATGTTGTTGCAAATATGAACCTCCCCGGGCGGTTGACTCTGTAATCTTACATAAAATTAGAACAGAGGGAAAAAAAAAAGAAACTCGCGCTTCAGTCGCTCCACCACACCAATATCTCAGTCTTTCGCACAAATGTTGTCACAGATCGATTCACGTTTTGTTTAGTGTTCAAGATAAGAGGTTCAAGATACATATTGGTTTAGTCGGCTTTCAGTTTGTTGGGAATTTAAGACAAGCAGGACCGAGTTAAAGATCGAGTTCTTGTCTTGACAAAAACATATGGTCCTCATACTCGATCGGAGTACAATAATATTTGCGGCATGCTCATAGATTAACTAGAGATATTTGTATGGAAACAAGGAATCTGAAGTGTGATGTGCAAACGGTATTGGACCATTGGTCTCGTCAGAGAAGTCCACAACTAACCTGGAGTTAAGTATGAGAAGTGGCAGTTCAGAAATGATGACAATGAAGCTTAGTGTACCACGAATTGGCTGCAAGTAGTACCGTTCATCTCTATAGTTATCTGTAGCCGCATCTTTGAAACAGTGTAACGATCAAACTCTACTCTGCAGTTGTACTTGTTCTCAAAAAAAATTGAAGAAGAAGAAAGCTTAGCTCCAGTACTATGTGAGAGGGCACTTCGCAAACTATCTAGCAATCATACGGGCGAAACTTCTGCAGAGTGGGGATGGGCTTTGCTCCCAGGAGCAATCATGCAGTAGTGGCGGCTACTGTACATGTTGTTAACAGGCGATAGTGGAAGGTAGTGGTCATATACAATTCCAAAGTAGTTGAATTATTATGTATAGAAACTATTATTTAACTCTACTTGTGGGGACCAAATGGTTTAGTTGTTGTGCTTCTTCCATTGTTTACCTTTGCTACTGCCGGTGATAAACTGAAACATGTTTGAGTGGTTGATATATGCCATTAATTAGTGTAAAAAAAGTACTAAGCATGGTCCAAAACTCATCAGCCACTATTCATTTTTTGTCTTCTTTGGTTTGTGCAGATAAGAACAAGTTATAGGTGGACAACAGGCGGTACTGTCAGACGGGTACAAAGCACATAACCAGCAGTACACTTTCAACTATAGCCCACCATCAGCTCCTCCTTTCACCGGAAAATGTCCGCGTACGTGGTGGCGGCACGACGTGCTACACGTTCCACTGCTAGCGGGGCACACGGGAATCTACCTCGGAAAGCGTTACGCGCTAGAAAATGGAGGGAGACCGTTACCGCGCCTTCCATCAAGTAGAAAAATCCAATGCATGGGCGGGGCCACCACTACCGGAAACCGGCTTGTTGCCCTGAGCACCGTCTTTGCCGTGAGCAAAAAATCGTGATCACTGCACGGGTCACGGCAAAGGGTCACGGCAAAGAGTCTTTTTGCCGTGAGTAAAAAAAATAGCTCACAGCAAACACTTCGCTCACGGCAAAAAATGACTTTGTCGTGAACGGCTCACAGCAAAGTAGCCAAAAAAAGCTCACGGCAAAGAAGGACTTTGCCGTGAGCCTTTTTTTTAGCTCACGGCAAAATGAGCTTTGCATAAACTCAAATCAAATTTGAAGAAGTAAATTAATTCAAATCAAAAAACTTTCAATTACAAAGTTTCATTACTTCTCAAGATGAACAATTTTTATTAGGGTCATTTCTTCACTTGACAAAGTTGAAATAATTTTGTTCACAAATCCTATATGTCTTATATAGTTTCATGAAACTAGATGAGAGATGTATAAGATTTGTGAAGAGTATTACTACCACAACGTCGGATGATCAAATGACCAAAATAAAAGTTGTCGGTCTTGAGAACTTATGTAACTTTGTAGTTCAACCATTTCTAATTTGAATTACTGTCGTCAACGAAAAGTACGTCTGGATTTCTCAAATTTGAAAAATTGAATTTTTGAAACGACATCAAATGGAGAAATATTGTAAATGAAAGTTGTATATCTTGACAAGTTATGAAACGTTGTTGTTTACAACTTTTGAATTTCAACGAAAATATTGTCAACAAAAAACTAAGTTGAATGTTTAAATTTTGAAATTCAAATTTTGTAAATTACCTCGAATGGAGAAACTCATAATACGAAAGTTATGTATCTCAAAAAGTTATGAAACTTTGTATTTTACAACTTTTTAATTTGAAGTCGTTTGCTATATTTAAATAATTAAATACATTTCATGTATTTTTTTAAAAAAATCACTTGTTGCCGTGGGCCCAATGCAAATGCTCACGGGTCACGGCAGAGCCTACATGGGCCAGCCGACCCATCTACGGCCAAACCCTAATAGATAAGCGCCCCCTGCCTCACATCCCTCCCACGCCCACGCAGCCGCCTTCCCTCCTCCCCGGTCTCAAATCCCTCTCCATTCTCTTCTGGCGGATCTGCCTCCTCCCTCCTCTCCGGCCACCGCCGGCGCGCCCAACACTCCCGGCAGATCCACCTCCTCCCTCCTCTCCGGCCACCGCCGGGCCCTCCTGCCTCCCCTCCCCCCTCCGTTCGCCCCTCACCGGCAGTGAGGAGCAGCGGCGGGGCGAGGTGCGGCGGCGGCGCATAAGGAGGAGCTCGGCGTGGCGATCTGCGGCTGGAGGAGATGGGCGGCCGGAGGAGATCTGTGGCGAGCTCCTTCCCCTCGGTGGCCGGATCTATGACGACGCCGGCGTGGCCTGCTTCTCCCAGCGCGGCGTCGCCACCTCCTCCATCAGATCCGGCGGCGTCCTCCTTCAGGCGCGGCGGCCTCCACCCCCAAGCGCGGCGGCGGCGGTGGTGGTGGTGGAAGCCAGCGGGCCGGTGGTCTGCTTCTCCCAGATGGCCGAACGGTGGTGGTGGTGGTGGTGGCAGCCGGCGGGCCGGACGACTTCTCCTTCCCTGGTGCGACCTCGAGGCCGGACGGCGGCGGATCTGAGGCCTCCAGGTTCTCTCTCCCTCTCTCTCTCGACTCTCCCATCGCGGCCGTGTCGGCGGTGGCGTCCTGGTGATGGCATGGGGCGCCCGGGTGGTGGTGGTGGCATATGGCGGCCGGGTGGTGGTCTGGTCGTCGGTGGAGGGCCATGGCGGCCGGCCGGTGGGCCGACGATGGAGGGCCATGGTGGCCGGCCGGTGGGCCTTTTTTTATTTCTTTTCACAAACCTTTGCCAAGAGCTAGATAGTACTCACGGCAAACCTTTGTCGTGAGTACTTCTTTGAGCTCACGACAAAGCGCTCTTTGCCGGCAGAATTTTGCCGTGAGCGCTTTGCCGGCAGTTGCTCACGACAAATCCTTTGCTGTGAGTGAACCGGGCTTTGCCGTGAGGAACCGGCTCACGGCAAAGAGCCCGATTCCGGTAGTACACGCTAGCTAGCTGCCCCCCTGCTGCGTGCGGCGGCCTACATGCATCATCACCACGGCATGACCTCCCCAAATCTCCCCCCACCCCCACGCAAGATGTCGCCGACGTGTCTGCACACTCTCTAATATTGTAGAGTTGTTAAGATCTCAGAGGGCGTGGATGGCTGTGCTGTGCAGCAGCCGCGCAGGTCAATCATCTCAAACTTTCATGTTCCATGCCCATCCATATGCATGCATCTACGTAACGGTGAGCACTGTGCGTACGCACCGCGCGCTTTACCTTACCGGTCTGTGGTTTAGTTGGCATAAAAAAGAAATAATTAAAGTGTTTTTCTGATTGCAGTGATCATCATTTCGGAAGCCGGAAGGGATTAAGAAACTACACGGGGTAGCTAGCATACAAACACTAGTGCACGACCGGCTCGTGCCGCACTTTTCTATTTGACCAGCTGGGCAGGCCCCATGCGGGCACGGACGGGCGACGGACACGTACACACACCATCCGATCCCCACATTTGTTTGGACCCCAGGCAGCAGCCAAGATTATTTGCTGGGCGCAGAGATGTTAAGATAAATCCCATTTTCCCTAACTCCTGTGACAGTCAGGCAGAGACAAACCGAAGCATCACCCACGCGCGCATGCGTGCCGTGAGCCCGTGACACGGTCACACGGACCAGCGGATTCAGTGACGGCACCGGCTGGGAACGGGGCGCCGCTCATGAGTTGGCCGGCCGCGCGACTCGATCGCTAGGCTAGGCTAGCTGGAGCCCGGCCGGGCGCAGCGGCTGTCCATCGACCGGTCTCCCCCCACTACTACGTTCCCATGCATTGACCCGGCCAGCGCGCGCCCCCGCGCGTCGGTGACGGACGCGCGCGCGCACGGGAGGAGAGGACACCCCGCCCGCAGCATCCGCGTGCGGCTCGGACGGGGAAAAGGAAAACGCTCGAGTCGAAACCCCCGTGATCTCGTGGACGCTTCGTCCGCGCACCCGCGTTCGTGGTGGCTGCGTCCGCGCGGTGGTGGTGGCGGGCAGCTGGTGCGTGCGAACACGTACCGGCGTACGGCTCCGCCGCCCCCGGCCGTGCGCGCGTCGGCGGTTCCGCTTGCCCCCGCCCACCACCTAAAACACGGACGGGAGCCGCCGGCGCCGAGGACTTGGGGGCGCGCCGCGCGCGCTTACGGGCACCGCCGCTTAATGTTAATGGGGGTGGTGGAGCGCACCGGCGCGGCCGCGCGGGTACGTACACGGCGGAGTTGGCCAGGGAACGGAAACGGGGGTGGGCGCGCGGCGACGTGCCGAGCCCAACGGTCCGATTTGAAACCAAATCTCGCAGCTCCAGCCATCAGCTGGCAATGCAATTGCGGAGCGTTGAAATAATCAGGAGGGACGGACGTAGTAACCGCCCGGGCGGGGCTGCAATTTGTGCCTTCTTTTGGACTTGGTGCACGCCCGCGTTGAATGCGTGGCACAGGACGAGTCGCCGTTTGTGTGAGGGAGTCGTTTCTGCTAAGTCCTAGGATTGTAGGCTGTTCTTCCACCTCCTGTTACATTACATTCTTGGCTTCTGCCTGAAGCAACTCCATCGACCTCTTTCCGCTGTAAAGGAAAGGGAAGGGAAGGGGAGGCAAAAAGTCAGATAAATACTATTTTGCTTTTTAGACCCTGCCGCGCGCGCTTTTTACGAGCAAATGAGGGGGGAATTGCAAAAGCGCGAAGAAGAGAAAAACGAAGGATAATCCAAGATGTTTCTGGGCTAAATATAAGCGCTAGTACAGGTGTCTTCCCATTTACAGTGCCTGTACAGGTGTCTTCCCATTTACAGTACCTGTACAGGTGTCTCCCCGTTTATTACACAATGGATGGATGCCGATTGTTACCGTTTGATATGGGAGCGTAGTAGCTGCCAGTCGTGCAGAAAGCGACCCACGTCCAGTATGGAGAAAATTTTAGCCGTGGGGAGAAAGTGACGGCCTCCGGGAGTCGTCGTCGTCGTCATCGTCACAGGCGCACCCAAGATCGAGCGGCTCCCCCGCGCGCGTCGTCTCCAGGCTCTCCAAACTGCGACGTCACCTCTACTCGCAATTTTTTCAAATGCCATGGAGTGTAGTATCGGCTAGTACTTACTTATTCCGCACTTCGAACAAAGGCCGTCATCTCTCCCAGCCTGGCCTGGGGTTAGTACCGAGCGTTTGAGCCTGATCTGATCTCGTGTTCGTGACTTCGTGTGCCGCCAGAGCCCCGTGAGGCCGTGACTAATTCCAATTTCCCCAAGGCCTTTCTTGCATCGCACGCTTCAAGGCTTTAGTAATGCCTCGGCTAGCTGTGAGAAGAGTACTGAAGGGCCGATGCAGAAATTCAGAGAACGTTAATTGATTATTAATTAATTAAAATCGTCCTACCAACGTCTCGATTTGTTTCCGTAATGCGACAGGCGAGTAACAACGCCAGAAAATCTTGCTGTGATGACAGCGCCTTTTGTTTACTATCTCGCATGCCAATTGAAAATATGGTTGGAATTATTATTTCAAAAAACAGAAAAGAAAATGGTTGGAGAGAGAGCAGAGCACGGGGGTGGCGTTGTGTTGTTGCGCCTTGTTCGTTTGGCTTATCAGCCACCGGCCTGCAGTACTGCACGTCTTTCGTGCCTATAAAAAGTCCTACCAACTGCGCGTCCTGTTGACAGACACACCCCAGAGCGCTCCAGCTCCATTCCGAAGGCGTGTAGCCGAAGCCCCTCTCTCCTGTAGCGGCAGCTGCTGATCTCCTTCCCTCTCCTCCTGCTCGGAGTGCGCGGTGGGCATTCTCCGGCAATGGGGTGCAAGGCGTGCGACAAGCCCAAGCCCAACTACCGCAAGGGCCTCTGGTCGCCGGAGGAGGACCAGAAGCTCCGCGACTACATCGTCCGCCACGGCCACGGATGCTGGAGCGCACTCCCCGCCAAAGCCGGTAAGACCACCAACAACCCACCGCCGCCGCCGCCGCGCGCGTCTGCATTCCTGCCGAGCGCGAGGGGGGCGTAATTGGGGAGGTTTCAGGTGCATTGCACCCGGAATTGAGAGTCGGGGCATGAGCATGAGCCTGAGTGGCAATTGGCAGTTGCAATTCTCAATTCTGGGTATTGGTGGTGTTGGGGTGAGGGCGAGAAGAGAACAGAGAAGCAATTTCCTCTGGCCGGCTCACTCCCCACTGGCCGTCTCTGAAAAAGAAAGCTCTGTCGCCTGACGTTTTGTCACATGCAGCAGTGTTGCTAATTTCATCTTATCATCATAAACAAATGCGCATTAGTCTCGGAATTGAGCCTTTTCTCTCGCCATTTCAGGGCTCCACCGGAACGGCAAGAGCTGCAGGCTGCGGTGGATCAACTACCTGCGTCCGGGGCTGAAGCACGGCATGTTCTCGCCGGAGGAGGAGGAGACGGTGATGAGCCTCCACGCCACGCTCGGCAACAAGTAAGTTCGCGCACTGCAGCCTCACCCGCGCCCTTCTCCTTCACCCACGCTCACGCAAATGATTGAGACGACACACAGTTCTCCACGTTGCCCTGCCTGCCGCGCCCCTCGCTTTTGCTGGCATAACTTTCGTCCGCACTGCTACGTAGTACAAGTAGCTGCCGGCTCTCCCTATCCTCCGGTTTGCCCCTGTCCCTGCTCGGCGGCAGCGGCCGAGCTGGCGGCCGCTTCTGGAGCACGCGGAGGAAGAAAACAGTGGGATTGTGGGAATGGAAAGGGAAAACCGGTGACGATGGGGGGACGGGCCCTTTCCCCCCCCTAGTGGAGTCGATGCTGACGCGCACGCTCCACGACGCTGCACATTCGAATTTCGGAGGAGATCTTTTCTCTTCCTCTCTTCTTCTTCTTCTCCTTCTCCCGCTCCGAGAGCGAGCGCACGTTGCGATGATTGGAACGGCTTTTCTTTGGCGTAATACTAGTTGTTGTTTATTTTATTGCGAGAAAAAGTGTGGACCGCTTCGGTGGCGCAACGCAACGGGGACAAGTTGGGCCGCCCAAAAATAATGCGAGCTGTAATTGAAAGACGCTAAATGCCATACAGTCAGTCAGTGTGCGGAGTTGCGTCCGGCAGCAAGCTATCTCAATTCTCAAACCCATTTCTCTTCTCATTTTTTTTCATTTTTGATTGAATTCCTTTACTATCCGTTTTGTTTTATTGGTTGTACAGGACTACAGGGAGTCGGAGTAGACACACCGTCCCCTTTTGATTCCGTAGCACAGGACGAATGAACGATAACATGCCGTCGGCGCGGCTACTTGGACCAATCCGTGTTGGCCTGCAGGTTTAATGAAAACAGCTGCTTCGACAAATCCGAACTGGCACGTAGCAGCAGCTAGCTCTAGTAGTAGGCTCACGAGAAGATTAGATTCTTTTATTGGGGTGGGCCTCGCAATTATGCCCACCAAAAAAATCAAAGGCCCGGTGGACCACGTGAATAGACTACGTACACGCTTGTCGCTTTCAACCCGAGTGACACATTTTTCCTTTAGGCCATCGGCACGGCGAGGGGGAAACGGCTGAAGCCTCCTCACTCAGCTCAGCTAGCGCTCCGTAATGCGAAAGCTGGGTGTTTCCACTACACTAACCCCTCCCTCCACCGACAGAAAACGGGGAGGTTTGAGTGAACCGCAAGGCGCTGTGCGTGACTCTTCTTTTCCAACGAGACGACACGAGCGGCTTGGCTTTGGTTTTTTGTTGACGCTGATTTTTGTGTGGCTCCGCTGCAGGTGGTCGAGGATCGCACGGCACCTGCCTGGCAGGACCGACAACGAGGTCAAGAACTACTGGAACTCGTACCTCAAGAAGCGGGTCGAGGGCAAGGAGGCACCCAGCAGCAGCACGCCCGCGACGACCAGCTCCGGCGCCGCCGATTCGGAGGACTCGTCCCAGTGCGCCAAGCCCGCCGGGGCGGACGGCGCCGCCGCGGCGCCGGCGGACTCCGGCTCGTCGGAGCCGCGCGAGTCGTCGTCGGCCGACTCGAGCTGCCTCACGGGCCCGCCGGCTGCCGCCTGCAGGCAGGCCCACGCGCCCGTGGCGCCGCCGCCCAAGGTGATGTTCGCGGACTGGCTCGACATGGACATGGACTACTGCCTCGTTGCTGGTGGTGGCCCGGTCGCGGCGGCAGCGGCAGCGGCACCTGGTCTGGACGCTGCGTGCGCGGTTGGTGCGAGCCCCAGCACGGGCGGCCACCACCAGGGGATGATGAGCCAGGGGTCCTCCGTGCAGGTGGATGGGCCACCCGGTGTCGTCGACGACGTGTCGCTGCTGCACGGGTTCGGTGACAGCGGAGGCGCCGGCTGCTGGGAGTTCCAGGAGCACTTCGACGCCATCGATCAGATCAGCACCACCGGCTTCTGCGACCTGCTCTCCATGAGCGACTACTTCGACCTCAACTAGGCTCGACTCGACACGAGTTGGTGGCGATCGTTGGTGGCGAAGGGATTTGCGCTTTTTTTCTCTCTCTCTCTCTTTAAACTTTTTGTTTAGAGGTTTCGGTGAAAGGCTTGTTTTGTGATTGTAAATTATTGTCATATATAGTAGTACGTGTAGAGGAATTTATATTAAAAGCAGATAAAGTCAAGAGCTACGGCGATTTGTTGCTACCGTGTAAATTAAAATATGGTGGTGTTTGTTGCGGTTTGCTTTGGAGAGGACAGCACCGACGGAAGGAAAGGAAGAAAAATTTAGGAATAGAAGAATGTTAGAAGAGCTGCACGCTTGCATGTAGCTATTGGCCTGCACAATTTGTGCCTTGTTAATTCGAAAATGGGACGTCAACATTTTGTGACTTTTTTGTTCTCTTCCTTTTTTTCCGAGTGATGGGAGCTTATTTCTTAGCAATAATCATTTTTTTAATCATGATCACACGGAAACATATACATAAATCTCACTTTTCAGGGGCCCGCTTTTTGAAGTGACTAGTTTTCTTTTCCCTCCTCCATTTCGTCGGCGTCTGAACTATAATATCATATAGTACATATTATATTGTAATACTCTTATCATAAAAAAATATGCGTACAAAGCCAATGATGTATGCTTTTGTGTACAAAAAGTGAGAATGATCTAAAAGATCACTACTGGGATGTAGAAAATGGATAATCACACATTGATTAATGTGAAGAGGTGGGGTGTGTTAGGTCGTTTGATTTTGCTTTGGGTTTATGAATGATCTTAATCTCTCCCTTTAACTTATATGTTGTCAATCTAGCATCTACAACTTATTGTTTTAGTATCAAATTATACATGAGCACGCGAGAAGTCGGATTAAACAATATTGAAATGTTGAAAGCAGCTACATTAGATACCATCGTATGATGCTACTGTGTAACATCATATGGACAAATGGCTCTATGATGGTATATAGCATTACATGAGAGTTGTAGTGCAAAAGAAGATGTAAGGAGATTGTGTGCTTGTGAAATGGTGAAAAGGAAGATAAAAGAAGTTTTTGCCAAGGGTGGGTGCTACCACTAAATGCCTACATCTCATTCTTTTACTAATAGTTGAAAAAGGAATATGCATAGGTTTTTGCCACGATAGGTGCTACTGCTAAACACCTCCATGTTGTTTTTCAATTTTCTAATAATGACTAACTATCCGTCATTGCTCAATTGAAAAACATTCTCCCGCGACAGGAAGGATATTTGTTCCCTACGACGTTGAATTACTTTGTTTTCAATAACTTATGGATTGAGCCTAAAAATCATTTAATGCCAAAAAACAATCATGAGCAAAAAATATATTCAACATTTAATTTCCTATCACAATATTACAATGATCAAATGTACAATGATGAGACATTGTTACTTCTTAAGCATCAATTGCAATCTTCAACCCTAGGAGCTCATGCAATCTTTATCAGATGGCTAGCTATCCAAAGCTCATATAGCACACTAGCACAGTCACTAAAGCCTATATGCATTAACAAAATTAGCTCCTTACGTACTCCGCGAAACAATGCTATCCTACCATAATCGAGCACCTTGCCATGCAGATTTATGCTTTGCCACCATGGCAGAGATATATATCAAAATCGAGGTCTCCGCCCAAAGTAAACCACACAATTTGTAAGAACAATCTCATCAACCAAATCAACATCTTAGCATTGAGATCATCTTAATATTGCCAAAATCCTAGAATATGAAGTACTTACATGGGTTGACCACTAAAGCAAGTTATTTTATTTCCACCTACATCGAAAGACACTATAGTGAACCAAATGAGTAGAAACTATTACTTTGTGGTAGAGAGAATGGAAAGGAGTTGTCTGATTTGTTTATTGTGTCTTGTTGGTTCAACTATAAGGACATTCCATATTCTCCTGTCTCACTCGAAAGCACTTCCTTCAAAAAGAAGCACTTACCAAAAAAATTAGGTTTTAAGGTTGTGTGCAACTAGCTAACTACCGCTGACAAACCTCTGGTTGCATGAGAGTTTTTTAATTTCTTGCATTTTCATAATTGAAAAAAAGAAGAATGATTCCTAAGATGTTGCTAATAGGTAATTAGGAGTCTACATTGTTTTAATGGTTAACGGATGTGGTTGCACTTCCCGCTAAGGGCATGTTTAACAATGAAGATGGTTGTTGTATGAAAAATATTAAATTTTGCACATAGGTAGCAAAACATACAACTTCTTCTATAGTGACCAAGCACATTCAACAGCATTGACTCTGCAAATAATGAATATTGCACATAGATAGCAAAACATGCAACTTCTACAATGATTTGTTTGTTAGCTTATATATATATAGTTTGATTCATACATGGGCAAAAAAACATGATGATCAAATATATATTTTGATCTTTGTAGAATATTTTGTTGATAGTTTCATAGAATGCAACGTGCATAAAAATACAACCAATCAGAAGGGCTGCAGTGTAACCTTTTTGTTTCGCTTCATGCACTTCTTTTTTTCTAACTAAAGGACCTCACTTGATTTCCATGTCTATTAAGAATCATGTTGTAAAATGAGATGACATCTACAAACCGTCGTCTCTACTCTCCACCCATCAATGCATTGACTCTCATCTCTCCTATGATCATATCTTCTCTCGGTCCCAAAACTCTCTTGGATCTACATGATGGACGGGAGCAAACAAACTGGACGTAACATCTGCAGGGTGTTGCAAGAAGTGGCTGGCTGATGGGTGGCGTAGACGGCGTGACAAGTTGTGGCAATCAATGATGTCGGGGACGGTCATTAGGGCCCCGTAACTAAGGGGATAATCACCCTCGTTGAACGCAACAGCGTACGGACCAAATCCCCCACAAACCACCTCAGGGTACGCGGCGGGCCCACGGCCTGCCAAGGCCCAACAGCAGCCCAAGGCTCTTCGTCGAGGGGGTCCGCCGGCGCCCCCAACTTCCCGCCTCGCTCGAGGGTCTCGGCCCCTCGAGCAGGTTTCCGCCCCGCTCGAGGGTTTCAGCTCCTCGAGCGGGTTTCGCCTCGCTCGAGGGTCTCGTCCCCTCGAGCAAGCGACCGACTCCGTCTCGATCGGGGGCCACCTCTCGATCTGTGGCGCCCCGTTCCGCTTCTCCTCTGACAACGGCATTTAATGCCCGGATCCGTGGCGGGACGCCCAAGTCAAAAGCGAATCCTCCTCCATGCCGTGCGGCTGACACAGCCTGGGCGACTGACACCGCCACAGTGCAACCTACCCCGCCGCTGTGCGGCCACTCCTGGCCCTGTGCGGGCACGGCGCGATACTGTGCAGACAGGCCGGCGTCATTCCGCGGTATTGTGCTACCTGCCCCCGTCCTTCCCCTGCGGCAAGACCCTCGAACAGGCATGGGGGCACCCTCGAAAGGTGTACGACCGGCGAGCGGACGCACGCGCAGACTGGCGCCGCCGTACGGGCGACGTGCGCCGCATCTCCTCCACCAACTCCGGCGCTGTGCGGCCATCCCTGGTGCTGTGCGGCCATCCCCGGCGCTGTGCCGCCATCCTTGCCACTGTGCGACAGGTCGCACAACGCTGTGCGGACAGGCCGATGACATCCAGCGGCCCTGTGCCACCAACTCCCGTCCTCCCTCCGACGACCGGGCCCTCGATTCAGCAGGGGCGACCCCTCGAAGCCGCGACTAGACAGGCGACAGGAGCCACCACGCCGCCCGCAGAAGCCGGAGATCGCCACCAACTCACGTCAGGAGCCGGGACGTGCGGGGACAAGACCGCCGGCGCCAAACCTGCTAGTACGTAGCCATTGTGCCGGCTGCTGTGCAGCATTACTGTAACAGCCCTCCCTTGGCCTGTAAAAGGGAGAGGCAGACGCCCCTATGCAAGAGAGAAGAACGACGCCCATTCACACACACTTCCTCGCAGCACTCCACTCCATTTTCCGATATTGGCACTTGCCTCAATCGCTTAGCTGAGACTTGGGGGAATTTCCTCCTCTCCCGCATTGCTTGTAGCCCCCCTCTACAGGCACCACCGGTGCAAGTTAATACAGTGCGCAAGCACACCCTGCTGGACGTACGGCCGCGTGGCCGGAACCAGGATAATCCCCGTCTCCCATTAGCTTAGCACCGACCATCGAGAAGCCAATCTCAGCGCAAATTACTAGTTGGTGCCGTGCTAATCCGGACACCGACAGTTGGCGCGCCAGGTAGGGGTTGCGCTGTGATCATCCACCCGTCTTCTCGATGGAGACCATCACCGAGCACACGTCGGAGAGGCCCGCCTGGGGTGAATCTGACTCGTTCTCGGCCGGATTCGAGATCTGGTTCGGGAGCATCCAATACCAGGCGACTGGCAATGGCTACCATTTGTGTATCCTCAACAGGGACGCACTTAAGGCGGTGTCGCCCGGAACGGCGGCTGCGCCGATGCCTGCGGCGTTCCCGCCGCAACCCCGACGCCGCAAGCGTTCGGGAAGGCGCTCGCGATTAGCGCGCACGGAGCGACGCCAGGCGGCGGACGCTGGCTCCCCCCAGCAGGTTGAAGCCGGCGAGCGCCCACCTGTCGCCGGAGGACAAGGAGATGCGCCCCCACCAGCAGGCACGACAACGCGCCCCGTCGGAAAGGCTACGGCCGCGCGGCCGTAGTTCCTCCACGGGCTACAGAGCGCGACCATGGCGTACTCTTCATCAGTCGGCACCAACCTAGCCGCGTACGAGGACCTCACGGACCATCACTTCATGTCCATCCGGAACCTCATCGCCACCTCGCCCGATGAATCCTACCGCGACACCGATAGCGAGGAGCGCGACTATGGGTGCGGGGGGCCGGAGTGGGACTACTCCGGGCTACGGGACCCCGACGCTCTCAGGCGGTTTCAGGCCGCGGCAGACTACTGCCTTACTTGCTCCGACGACTCCAGTGAGGGGGATTACGATCCCACCCGCGAATGCTTCATCGTCGTCATCGGTGAGGGCGAAGACGCGGGAGGCGGAGCGGGTGACGCAACGGTTCGCAACAACGTGGCGGTAGGCCCGCCCGCGGGGACACCACCGCCACCCGACGTGACGCGCACCGCGCAGATGGCCCCGAGAGTTGGAGGCGAAGCTGAACGCAGAGCGCGAGCAGCTGAAGGCCACGCTCGAAAGAGACAGGGCCGGCCCCTCGTCGCAGGGGGCACGCGCCGCGGGACGCATAGCCCGGGAGCGCATCAACACCGACGCTGACGTGGATGAAATGCCGAACTTGGCGAGAGCCAGCCAGAAGCTCGTGGCCGCGGCGACTTTGATTCGGGCCATGCCCGAGCTATCGAAGCCCGAGGAACATAATCTGCACCGCGAGGCGCAGGCCCTCATCGAGCAGGCTGCGGTGCAGCAAGTCGAAAGCTCCGCGTCCCGCATGCGCCATCAGTCTAGCGTAAAGGCTGGTGGTGGCGGCAGGGACCGAGAAGCATCGATCCACACTCCGCACCGGGCACCCACCGTCCATGAAGGTAACCGGAGGACTCCCGTCAAGGACCGGATTCGAGGCACGCATGGCACGGCCGACGACGGCGACGCCCGCAACATCTTGAATAAGAAGAAGCAGGACACTGCGACAGCGCGCGGCTACCACCCTCGGTGTGGCGGCCGTTACGACAGCCAGGAGGACAAGAGCCCGTCGCCGGAGCCGCCGGGCACGCGTGTGTTCGGCCGAGCGATCCGCACGGCTTCAATCCCCCCGCGCTTCTGCTAGCCGACGACCGTGAACAAGTACTCGGGGGAGACGGACCCCCGGGTGTGGCTCAACGACTACCGCTTAACGTGCCAGCTGGGCGGCGCCACCGACGACACCATGATCATCCGTAACTTGCCACTGCACCTGGCAGATTCTGCGCGGACATGGCTCGAGCACCTGCCCGCGAACCAGATCCACGACTGGGACGACCTGGTCAGGACGTTCGTGGGCAACTTCCAGGGCACATGCGTGTACCCTGGGAACTCCTGGGATCTCCGAAGCTGTACCCAGAAGGCTGGTGAGTCCTTGAGGGACTTCATCCGCCGCTTCTCCAAGCGCTGCACCGAGCTCCCGAGCGTCAGAGAGTCCGAGGTCGTGCACGCCTTCTTGGAAGGCACGACTTGCCGGGACCTTGTGCGTGAGTTGGGGCGGAACCCTCCCATCAGCGTCAATGAGCTGTTCGACATCGCCACCAGCTACGCCTCCGGAGAAGAGGCAGTGGGGGCGATTTTCGACGGCAAGAAGGGCAAGCGAGCGGAGGACGCGCCCGCGGAGGGCAGCAAACCCAAGGAGGCCTCGAAGAAGCACAAGCAGGGCAAGAAGGGCAAGAAGCCCATGGAGCAGGACGAGGGCCCGGGGGAAGTCAACGCGGTCGATGCCGCCAACAAGGGGGCTCGAGGCCCCCCTCGAGGTGGAGTGTTTGACGACATGCTGAAGAAGCCCTGCCCGTACCACAAGACCCCTGTCGCTCACACCCTCGAGCAGTGCGACATGCTCAGGAAGTACTACAATTGAGTCGCCGCGAAGGAGGACAACACCAAGAAGGATGCGGGCAACGGGGGCAAGGACGGCTTCCCGGAGGTGGAGAACGTGTTCTTCATCTTCGGGGGGCCCACGGTCGATATGACATCACGACAGCACAGGCGTGAACGTTGAGAGGTCTACTCCATTCCCCAGCTGTGCCGTCGTACCTCGACTGGTCGGAGGAGACGATCTCCTTTGGCCGCGAAGATCACCCGGATCACATCCCCAATCCGGGACAGTACCCGCTTGTCGTCGATCCCATCATCGGCAACACGCGGTTCTCCAAGGTGTTGATGGACGGAGGCAGCAGCCTCAACATCATGTACTCCTCCACCTTGGAGCTCATGGGGATCGGCCTGGACAAGCTGCGGCCCAGCAAGTCGCCATTCCATGGCGTTGCGCCGGGCAAGCGAGTCCAACCTCTCGGGCAGATCGACCTGCCTGTCTGCTTCGGCACGTCGAGCAACTTCCGCAAGGAGGTCCTCACCTTCGAGGTGGTGGGGTTTCGGGGAGTGTACCAAGCCATCCTTGGCCGGCCCTGCTACGCCAAGTTCATGGCGGTCCCGGACTACACCTACTTGAAGCTCAAGATGCCGGGGCCGAAAGGTGTCATCACGGTGGGCCCGTCGTTCGAGCACGCATTCGAGTGCGACGTCGAGTGCGTCGAGCGCGCCGAGGCACTTGCGCATGACGAGGCCCTCGTGGCGGACCTGGAGAAGCTGGCCAACGAGGCCCTCGACTCCACCAACAAGCACGCCGGCAGCTTCGAGGCCGCGGAGCACACCAAGGCTGTACCCCTCGACCCCAGTGCCCCCGAGGGCCATGCGCTGAGGGTCAGCTCCACCCTCGACCCGAAATAGGAAGTGGTGCTCGTCGACTTTCTCCGCGCCAACACTGACATCTTTGCGTGGAGTCACGCGGACATGCCGGGCATTCCGAGGGAGGTCGCCGAGCACTCACTTGATATCCTGCCCAACTCCAAGCCGGTGTCTCAGCGTCTGCGACGATTTGACGAGGAGAAGTGCCGGGCGATCAGAGAGTGAAAGGATCAATGCAAGTGGCCTAGAGGGGGGGGTGAATAGGCCTACAAAATAAATTCAGACTTTTCTGCTGTTTACTGCCAGACTGCAGAGCTTCTGCGAAAAATCGCAGAACCTCTGCGTTCTACAGTCAGAACAACAGCAGCTACGGATAAAACAATGGAAAATAGATCTGTAGCCTTAGAGATGTTAGTGGGAAGGTAAAACAGAGATATAAGCACAAACACCCTTTACCAAGCTGACCAACTAGTAGATCGAAGGCAAACCCTAGATAAGCATGCTATAACAAGGCAAAACAAGATAATTAAGCATAAACAAGTTAAAGCACACGAGAGACGAGATTTACCCCGTGGTTCAGCTCACCACAAAGGTTAGCCTACATCCACATTGTTGAGGTAAGCCACAAAGGCTTTGGGATCTCTCTAGATCCACTCCTCTCTCACACCTATCACCAAAGCAATAGATGGAGGGTTCCACTAGTCACAAAGGGGTAATACAAACAACTTGGGGCAGCCACACAAAGCTTGGACGCTCCCAAGTAACCTCTAGCCGTCTAGGAGCAAGGCTCCAAGAGTAATAGATCCACCAAGAGAGCTAGGGTTTCACCAAGTGCACAAGAACACAAGAGAGGGAATTCTTTTTGCTTTTCTCACTAGGAATCACTCTCAACTTGAATGCAAGGATGGGATTTGGCTTCAAGTTGGTGGGAGTCAGTGCTTGAGTGAGAGAGAAGCTAAGATCACTGTTGGGGCGCAGGAGGAACCGCAGGAGACCATTGGGGAAGAAGGAGATTAAATACCCCCTCAGATCTGAACTGTAACGACTCTGTTCCAAGTCGCAGACCTTCTGCGAAAATATGCAGAACATCTGCGAACAACATATCTGACAGTCTGACAGAGAGAACAACAGAGGCTTCTGCGAAAATATGCAGAACCTCTGCAATCTGCAGAGAAGCAACAACAGATTGACAGATCTTTTGTGGATGGGTTTAGGATTGTTGGATAAGGTTTTTATGCACTTGGTTAGACCCAAACCACTATTAGAATCCCCCTTGATAGTACGGCTTGTCCTAAACTCAATTTCAAAATATAAAATGAATTTAAACCTTCATTTGAGCCTAGGGAAGCCTTCCTTTAAATTGAGGGGTCACCTTTAACACTTTTGCATCCCTTGACAATATTCAACCTGCAGCTCATACTCAAAAGCTTATTAGTCCTTTAATTGTGTGGTCAACATCACCAAAACCCACTTAGGGCTTGATTGCACTTACAGAGAGGAGCTACGCAAGCTCTTGGAGGCCGGATTCATCAAGGAGGTATTCCATCCCGTGTGGCTAGCTAATCCTGTACTAGTTAAGAAAAAGAATGGGAAGTGGCGGATGTGCATAGATTACACCGGTTTAAATAAAGCATGTCCCAAAGTTCCTTTTCCTTTGCCACGAATTGATCAGATAGTTGATTCCACTGCAGGGTGTGAATTACTATGCTTCCTTGATGCGTATTCCAGTTACCACCAAATCAAGATGAAGGAGTCCGACCAGCTCGCAACCTCTTTCATCACGCCATTTGGTATGTTTTGCTATGTGACGATGCCATTTAATCTCCGAAATGCCGGGGCGACATACCGGCGATGTATGCTCCACGTCTTCGGGGATCACATCAGGCGGACCGTTGAGGCATACGTCGACGATATCGTAGTAAAATCCAGAAAGGCAGACGCACTGGTGAATGATTTGCGCATTGCGTTCGATTGCCTCCGGGCAAACGGGATTAAGTTGAATCCTGAAAAATGCGTCTTCGGGGTGCCGCGTGGCATGCTGTTGGGTTTCATTGTCTCCCAGCGAGGCATAGAGCCCAACCCGGAGAAGGTGTCGGCCCTCGAACAGATGGGGCCGATACACGATCTAAAGGGAGTATAGAGGGTCCTGGGTTGTCTCGCAGCTCTGAGTCGCTTCATCTCACGCCTCGGTGAGAAAGGCTTACCCCTGTACCGACTTCTGCGAAAGAGCGAGCGTTTCTCCTGGACCGCCGAGGCCCAGGAGGCCCTCGACAAGCTGAAGGCAACACTCGCCCGCGCTCCGGTGTTGACGCCGCCCCAGGAAGGCGAACCCCTTTATCTCTACGTCGCCGCCACAACCCAAGTGGTTAGCACGGTCATCGTTGTGGAGACAACGGAGGAGGGTCACGTCTTGCCTGTCCAAAGGCCCGTCTACTACATTAGCGAAGTGTTGTCAGAAACCAAGACGCGATACCCTCAGATCCAGAAGCTGCTCTATGCGGTGGTGCTCGCGCGGCGCAAGCTACGGCACTACTTCGAGACCCATCATGTCACCGTGGTCTCCTCTTTCCCTTTGGGGGAGATTGTCCACAATCAGGATGTCTCGGGTAGAATAGCTAAATGGTTCGTGGAGCTCATGGGTGAATCCCTCACCTACGCGCCACGAAAGGCGATAAAATCCCAGGTCTTGGCGGATTTCGTGGCTGAGTGGACCGACATTCAGCTGCCCACACCTCAGATCCAAGCTGAGTGCTGAACCATGTACTCCGATGGTTCAGTAATGAAAACGGGCGCGGGCGCGGGCCTGCTCTTTGTTTCGCCCCTCGGAGAACATATGCGGAGAACATGGCGGAGTATGAGGCCCTCCTCAGCGGCCTGCGCATCGCCATCGAGCTCGGCATCAAGCACCTTGACATACAGGGAGATTCTCAGTCGGTCATAGACCAAGTGATGAAGGACGCAAGCTGCCACGATGAAAACATGGAGGCATACTGCGCCGCGGTGCGCAAGCTTGAGGACAAGTTCTCCAGCTTCGAGCTTAATCACATCGCGCGCAAGTACAACGAGGAGGCAGACGAGCTGGCCAAGATCGCTTCAGGGCGGATCACCGTCCCCCCGAACGTTTTTGCATGCGACCTCACCAAACCCTCCGTCAACCTCGACCAACCCATTGAAGTCTCTGGCAAGGCCTCGGGGGCTGGCCCCTCGAAAGCCACGGGCACCGAGCCCATGGACGAGAACCCCTCGAACGGGGAACTCGAGACCTCAGACCTCGAAGGGTCCCAGGCGGACGAAGCCGAGGCGATAGAGATCGACGAGCTCCCGCCACCTCCACAGGACTGGCGCGATGAATATCTCGCCTGGCTATACTGAGGGGAGCTGCCCCCAGATCGAACCGAGGCAAGACGAATCGCTAGGAAGGCCAAGTCCTTCGTCGTCATCGACGGCGAGCTGTACAAGCGCAGCGCCTCGGGGATCATGCAGCGGTGCATCTCCATCCCTGAGGGCCGGGAGTTGATTCAAGACGTCCACGCGGGCGAGTGCGGCCACCACGCCGCTCCGCGCACCCTCGTAGGCAAGGCATTCCGCCAACGCTTCTACTGGCCGACGGCGGTCGCCGACGCCAACGAGGTCGTATGCAACTGCGAAGAGTGCCAGTACTACGCGCGCAAGACCCACCTCCCGGCTCACGCGCTGCAAACCATCCCCATCACGTGGCCTTTTGCCGTGTGGGGACTGGACATGGTCGGGCCCTTACGCAAGGCGCCCGGGGGCTTCGCCCACATACTGGTGGCCATTGACAAATTCTCGAAGTGGATCGAGGTCCGCCCCATCAGCAGCCTCTGGTCTGAGCAGGCCGTGCTGTTCTTCACGGACATCGTCCACCAGTTTGGAGTACCCAACTGCATCATAACAGACAATGGCACTCAGTTCATCGGCAAGAAGTTCCTTGAATTCTGCGACAGCTACCACATCCGCGTGGATTGGTCGGCCGTAGCACACCCACATACTAATGGCCAAGTAGAGCATGCCAACGACATGATTTTGCAAGGCCTAAAACCAAGGATCTTCAACAAGCTCAATCAATTTGGCCGGAAGTGGATCCATGAGCTGCCGTCGATCGTCTGGAGCCTCAGGAACACCCCGAGCAGAGCCACGGGTCTCACCCCGTTCTTCCTGGTCTATGGTGCCGAGGTCGTCCTCCCCACAGATTTGGATTACGGGTCCCCGAGGGTCAAAGCCAACCAGGAGGAGCAGAACCAGCAAGATCGCGAAGACGTGCTGGACTGCATCGATGAGGCCCGCGATGTGGCGGTCCTGCACTCCCAAAAGTACCAACAATCCCTGTGGTGTTACCAAGCGCACAAGGTCTGGCCTCGAGACTTCAACGAGGGAGACTTGGTGCTCAGACTTCAACAGAAGAACGAGGGCCGTCACAAGCTAACACCGCCGTGGGAAGGGCCATACATCATCGCCAAGGTCCTCAAGCCCGGCACGTACAAGCTTGCGAACGAGAAGGGCGAGATCTTCACCAACACTTGGAACATCCAACAGCTACGTCGCTTTTACCCCTAAAAAGTTCCAGGTCGTTTTGTACATATCTGGCGCCCATGTCAGTTGTATATACACTAAGGTTGTGAATAAAGATGAAGGAGACTCGGCTTTCCTCTGAAAACCAAGTCCCCCTCGGGGGCTACTATGGGGGGAACCCCCCTGAACGGTCCCATTTTTTTCGCAAAACGCCTTTTTTCTTTCGAAAAATGCTAAGTAAGGTCAGGCCTCGAACACTTAGAGGAACGGAAGCAGGGCGCGGGTAACTAAGGTTAGAGTCGGACGAGCCCGGGATCGCCTACGCCTCCAGCAGGACACGGCCTCCCCCTCTCACCACTTTATCCTCGAGTCACTCGCGAGGGCGATCGACCCCTGCCGAAGTTTCTCTGAGCTACGAGGATGGCACGAACAGCATACAAAAACAAGTCGCGCATAAGTTTACAAACTTAAAAGACGATTTGTTCATTTACATGAGCCACCTGGCTCGAATCCCAGTTACGACCTAAGGGCTTCTATGCCCGGCTACTTTCAGGGCTCAAGGGGCCTGCGGCGACAGCATCTGGGAAGAGGTCTTCCTCGAACATGTCGGCGAGGTCAGCGGCAGCATCAGCGGCAGCAACATCGGCTTGGTCCATGGCAGCGTTCACCCCATCGTCGTCAAGGTCGTCCGCGACGACGTACCCTGTGGCCAACACTGCATGATCGACGATATAATGCGTCGACACCACACCGAGGGTCTTCTGGATGCCGAGACGGAGAGCGCCCTTCACGCGTTCGACGACACGGCCGCTCAGAGCCCTGAGGCGGCTCACCAGCGAGCTCCCCGGCGAGCCGGCACCCCCCTCGATGTCCGGGCACGCTTCGAGGGCTGCCCGCTCCAGGGTCTCGAACTCCTGCTGAGATGAGGTGTAGGCTGCTTGGAGTGCCTCCGCCTGTGTCACAGACTCCTCCAGAGCTTTCTGCAACCCTGGGACAAGGAAAGGTGCGTCAAGAGCGGATCTTGACTAGCCCAAAACAACTAAGGACTCGGGGGCTACGACTTACCCTCGGTCTGCTTCTTCATCGTCTTGAGCTCTGTACGCATGGTCCTGGCCTCTTGCTACAGCTGCAGGATCGAGGCGTCCTTCTCCCCAACGGCGGCTTGCAGGGTCTTGACGGTAGCGCCCTCCCAGGCCAGAGCTCTGGTGAGCAGCTCGGCTGTCACCTGCCGAAGCTGGACTTGGGTGTTCGCCGCCGCCACCTCCGCATTCCGTTGCTGGAGCATAGTCCTAGCCTCCTCAAGAGCTGCGCGCTCTTGCTGAAGCTGGGACTGCGCCTCTTCACGTGTCGTGCGCTCCTGCTGAAGAGCAGACCTAGCACCCTCGAGCGCCGCGCGCTCTCGTTGAAGCTGGGTCCGCGCCTCCTCGCACGCAGCACGCTCCTGTTGGAGCTGATCCTCGACCCCGGTAAGCGCCTCGCTCTTCTCCTGCAGAGCAGCGCCCAGCTTCTCGACCTCCTGGGTCTTCTGCTCGGCTTGGGTCTGCCAGGACCTCGCTCCCTCGAAGGTTGCGCGATCCTGCTGGAGTTGGGCCTGCGCCTCGGTGAGGGCCGTCTCCTTCTGCGCTAGCAAGGATTGAACCTCGGTGTGCGCCGCGCGCGCCTTCCGAAGCTCCTCGTTCGCCGCCGTTAGCGCCTCTTCCTTCCTCTGGAGCGCGACCTTCAACCCCTCGGCCTCTTTGGCCCTCTACGCCGCCACGGCCTGCTGGGAGTCACGTTCCTCCTCCGCGCGGAGAAGGTTGTACTCAAGCTAGCCGTTGTCCATCTGTAGAGCCTCCACCATCGCGTCCAGACCGTGGCGCTGTGTTCTATACCAGTCGAGGTCAGAGCACAACTGGGCGACGTGGGTGATCCTCTCACCCGCCTGCCTCTGCAGCTCCTATAGATGGAGAAGGGGAGAAGAAAGAAAGTCAAACGAAAGACACACGAACAAGGAAAAGAGAACCAAGCGGCCCCCGAACGAGCGCACTTATCCGAAAGACTTGGAACGACCTACCCCCATGGAGCTGGAGGGCGTCGGCAGGGGCGTTCTGTAGGGAGGCGCCAAGGCCGCCGAATTCCCGCCACAGCTCCCTCTCGGCCTTCGCCTCTTCCACCAGGCTTGATTGGACCCCGGGGAGGTGAAGCCCCTGCTCCCACTGCGATACTCCAACGCTGGACGATGGGGCCGCAGCACCAGACGTTGACGCCCCGGCGCCGGTAGCACCACGCAACCGTCAGGCCGCACCACCAAGACATCGAGCACGGGCCCGGGGGCTGGCGCGGCCGCCACCACCACCTGACCCCCAGCAGGGGTCTAATCACCATCAGCAGGAGTTGTGCCCTTCGCACGGCCCTCTGTTCCCCGGCTCGGGGCGCGGGCCTGCTCCTGCCCCCGCTGGGTCCCTCGGACCACAGCCGCGCGAAGGGCCTCCGCCGCCACCTCCTCACGTCGCTACGGCCCCGTAGCCGCAGCCCCCGACCGTGACGCCTCGCTCGTCACGGTAGCCGCCGTCGCCCGCGGCCTCCTCGTCGAACGAGGCCTCGTCGTGCGCGGCACATCCTGCGCCCCCACCTTGAGCGCCTTTACGGGCGCGAGACCGGGGACAGCGGCCGCCACGCTAATGAAAGCAGAAGGGAAAGATCAGCGAACAAATCTGCGATATCAAGAACACGGAGAGCAGAATACAACTCACCGTAGGCCGGAGATACGCCGCTTGCGCTTCCTTGAGAGATCAGGGGGCGCCACCCCCAGCCCGGCAGGCACCCTCGACGACACCCTCTCGTCGCGGGGCATCGTATCCACCTTAGGGGTAGGCTCCGCGAGGACCTCCTCGTCCCTCGGTGATGGGGGCGGCGAGCTCTCCCATCTGTCGGAGATGGTCCGCTCCCTGTCACTGTCCTCCTCGTCTGAATCTGTGTTTATCGGCTCCGGCGGGGGGGAGAGGCCCTGCTGCTCATGCAACAGGTACTCCTCGTTGTACCTGTCGAGGCGCTCCTGCCTCCTCGTCTTCCTCACCCTCGCCTGGTCCGCCAAGTCCTTCTGCCTTTGCTGTCTGGAGCGGTTGGCGGCATGTGACCTTGGCGTCGGCGGATCCGAGGTGGGGACGTTGACGTGCACCCCCTGTCACCAGCAATTACCATTATAACGAGCACAGAGGTGAAGCGGGCGAATTGAGTAACCGAGTCTCACCAGATTGCCGCGGTTCGGATCAGAGAGCATCGCGAACGACCATAGGTCATCGTCGTTGTGCGGCACCGCCTTGAGGTTCACCGCGCGCCTCGCCCTCGCGGCCGCGTACGCGGGGGCGAGCGGCTCCTCTAGCAGCCGCGAGCGCGCCAGGGCCGCGGGAACGGCGTCATTCCCCATCTCGAAGATGGGGAGCTCCCTCTCCATGAGGGGGATCACCCGCCTGAGGTGGAAGTTCGCAATGACGGCCGCCACGTTCAGCCCGGCGTCCGCCAACTAGCGCAGGGCGTCAGTAAGAGGCTCGAGCTTCTTCTGCCTCGCCGTGGGCGACACCCCATGCGCCCATGAGACCTACCTCTCCGTCAACACCTTTCCGGTGTACGGCGGGAGCCCGGCCCCATTCTTGCGCAGATAGAACCACCCCTTCTCCCAGTCGGAGTTGTTCGTCGTCATCGAGCAGAGCAGGTATAACTCCTTCCAAGAATCGCGCGCCGCGAACGTGAGACCGCCGGCGCGGACGGCCCGGCGCGTCCTCCTCTCTCCCGTGGCGAGCGTGTGGAGCTCACCTCAGAAGAGATGGACCCACAGATCCCAGTGCGCCGGGATTCCTAAGAATCCCTCGCAGACGGTGATGAAGGAAGCCGCCTGCGAGATGGTGTTGGGGGTGAAGTTATGGAGCTCCACCCCGTAGTGGTAGCACAACCCCGCATGAACTTGCTCGCGGGGGGTGTTGAATCCGCGCTTGTGTAGCCGCATGAAGGTCACGACGTAGCCCGGCGGCGGAGATGGCTCCCGGTGCGACGCCGGTGGGATGATCCACGCCGGGTTCGCCTCATCGCCAGCCGGCGCCAGCTGACCGCCGGCGACCAGCCCCTCCATGGACTGTCGATCCACCGACGACCGGGGCCACGGGTGCGCCTCCAACACTCTGAGGGCAGCCATGGACGGAGGACGCGAAGCGGATGCTGGGAGACGAAACGGAGCGGGTGTGCGCGCGCAGATCTGGGGCGGCGAAGCGCGCAACAACGAAGAAAGCGAAGAGGAAGGGGCGCTCGCGAATGGCTAAGGTAAGGAGCTCCTCCCCGCGTCCTCTGCTTTTATAGAGTAGGATGAGGGCGGAGCACCCGGTGATGCGGCGGGCAGCGGTAATTAATGCGGTAGGTGCCGCCCGTCACTGACGGTAGGGCCCCACCGCCCCAAGCGGCCGCCCGCACGCGCGTGCGCCATAATTACTACACGGTAATCCAACGGTCGCCACGTCCCGTCTTTTCACCGTCGCACGTCGCCCACGTCGATTCGCCTGAAAAGGCGCGCCCACTTCGCCCGCTCACGCCACGTCGGCCACGACCGAGCAGGTGCGGCAGCCGGCCGCCCTGTGGCCGAGTCTCAAATACCAAGGGTTTCCTTCTTGTGTAAGGAAAGCCCCTGGGGCCCTCGAACCAGGGATTCGAGGCCCAACCCCTCGAAGGGGTACGACAGGCGTCCCAATCCAAGGTAGTTAAGGTCGCAAGGCAACGATTTGTCGAACATGCCCTCGAGAACGAACTCGGGGAGGCCCAGGGCTTAGGCTCTCAGGTCATTACTGATCAGCGGCTCGAGGCCCAGCCCACCGAGGGTACGACAGGCGCCGCAGATGCCCCCCATCTTTGGGAAGTACTGATCAGTGATTCAAAGCTTAGCTCGACGACGATTCGACAAGCGCCACAGATCCGCAAAGACGGGAGCGCACGGCGCACCCGCAAAAGCCCTACTGATCAGGGGTACGGAGCCTGACCCTCGACGGGTTCGAACAGGCACCTCAGATCGACAGAGTCAGGAACGATTAGGGCACGCGCGATCGAGCCTGTCCCCTTATGCGAAGTTCGGGGGCGTCCCACATATCGTGTTCAAGGCCAGGACAAAGGCAGCCAATCGAGGGATCCCATCGAGGGAGTGCTTCCGCGCCCTCGGCCCCTATCGAACGGGACCGAGCCCTTCTTGGCAAACCTTTGCAAGCGCTTACATGGACGTGTCTCCGGACCACGAGCCGACCCCTATCGAACGGGCCACGGACGCCCACTTGAACTATCCGTTAACAGCTCATCGAGGCAACCGTCGCTCGTCGCCCACTCGAGGGTAGCACGGATTGCCTCACCCCTCCACCCTGCGGAAGGGCAGCGAGGGTCGTAATAACAAAGCCGAGAGTTTCACCTGTGTGACACCCTAAAATTCCATCACTAAAATTTGCTTAAGCAACATAGTGTTTTAGGGTTAGTCTTAAGGACTTAATAAATTTGCTAATTAATTTGAGCTCTAAAGTAATTAAATTTAAATTAAATAATTTAGAGTCAACAAGTGCTTGTGCATCATTATTTGGCTTTGCATGGTGTTTTGAGTGCTAGTGTGAAGTTTTAAAAGTTTATAAAATAATTTGAAAGTTTGAAAAGTTTTGAGTTTGAATTTGAGTTTAAAAAGGTTTGAATAAAAGAGTTTGAAAAAGAAAAACAAAAAAACAAACCTCAGCTTCTCCCCTCCCTTCCTCCCTTTCGGCCCGTCCCGGCCCAACACCCGCCGCGGCCCACCTTTTCCCCTCTCCCTCCGCCGCACTCGCTGACGCGCCAGCCCCACCAGTCAGCCTCGTCTTCTTCCCCCAGCGCCCCCCTCCTCTGCTTTGCTCTGTCGCGCCCGCCGGAATCACCGCGGCCGTTACGGCTTGATTACTGCCCCTTCCTTCAAAACCCCACCATCAGAGCGTAATGGATCATCAGGGCCACCTTTTCCCCCCCATAAACCTTCTTTCCGTTTCCCTAAAACGAATCAATCCCTTGATTTGCGCCGGCCACTGATGGCAAGCTCGCCGGCCGCCGCTCCTCCTTCCCGCTTCTTCTTCCCCCCCTCTGGTCTATTTATGCGGCTGCAGAGGCTCTGCGAAGCCCCTTTGCACACGCCCTCTCGCTCCCGTTTCCCGCACACACTTGCACGCGCCGCCGTTGAAGTTCTCCCTTCGCCGCCGTGCCATTGCCGCCGTCAGGATCTTCCGTCGCCGGTGAAGGGTCCCTCTCTCTCTTCTCCCTCTCTTGTGATGCGCTCGTTGCTCATCGAGCTCTTCTTGCTCCAGGTCTCTGCCCTCGTCGCCTTGCGGTGCTGCGCCTCTGTTTCTTCACCGGAGCACCACCGCCGACGAACTCCGCCATCACTTCGTCCTCGCCGTCTATCTCCTCGGCCGTAGCTTTGCTGTAGGGTAAGAAGGCCACCGCCCCTTCTTTTTCCTTTAACCCGTGCACCAGGTTGTGACGCCGCTGTATGCAGTGGTCACCGGCCGCTTCGCCGGCCATGGCGTCCTTGCCGTCGGTCGGGTCACCCTTCTTTACCCGTGGTCGAGTTCGCCGTCGTCCTAGCTTTGTGTCGAGCCGCTTAGCATGCCAAACCAGGGCCTGTGGTGCGATCTCGCTCGTCGCCGCCGCACGCCGGCAAGCCACTGTCCGCCACCGGCCACAGCATCCCGTCGCCGTCGCCTGTGACATCTCCCCGATCCCCTGATCTTGTGCGCATGCTCCTTAGCTTTGCATAGAGCCCATCCGCACTCAAATCCGTGCACGGGAGGCGGTGTTTGGTCATCGTCGGCGAAGTTCCGGCAAGATCGCCGCTCGGCGCCGCCGCACGTCGCGCCCCGCCGCTTGCCTTTCACGGAGGCCGTTCGATCTTGAATCAACGACCCAGATCCGCGCCCGTTGAGTCAAAACGACCATGTACCGGTCAACCCTGAGCCGGGCTTTGCCACTTTGCGAAAAAGCCCATGTACTCTTTAATATCACAACCATACCCTTCCACCATCAAAGATCATCTCAACCAGGTCCAGTTTTTAATGGTTTAGCCCCTGGTTTCCTAAGTTTTTACCTCCCGCAGTCCACCCTACATCTTTTGCTCATAAGCCCTTCTGTTTTTATATGAAATTATGTTTCTAGTCCCTGGTTTCTTTCAAATAAGCCCTGTGAGCCTAGTTTTCTTACAGAAAAGTCTCTGTGTTTTGTTTTAATCATATCTTTCATGTTTTAGCTCCGTTTTTCGCGTATAATATATCGAAATGATCGTATCAGTGAGCAGAACCTTTTTATCCACGTGTTCTTAGTATATAGAACTATTTGGTTTATTGTTTTATTTATTGATTATTTGTTCATGCTTGTGCGTAGATATCGTGCCTGTTTCGACTGAGCACCCTGTTGGAGAGGATCAAGAAGAGTCTTTCTTCGAAGAGGAGGATCCTCAGTTTGTAGAGAAAGGCAAGTGGACTTCTCCCTCTGCATATTCTTCTTGGACCTATATAACTGCATGTCTAAATAATATTTACTTTTATATGTTGTTATGCATAAACTTGATGGGAAATCACCTTTTTTAAGGACATGACTAGAGTTTCACCCCTATCACCTTGATCAACTCTTTTTAATAAATTTTTTGGGTAGATGAATGCTTAGTTGCTATACATGGGCTGGTTACAAGTGGTTTTATGATAAAGACTTTCATGCTTATGAAATGTTGGCTATGTTTAAAGATAAGATCATATGTTTTAATTGGAACATGGAGAACCACCCAAGAAAACAGTACAACCACAGTCCATATGGCTCTGGCTTAGCCAATTAATTAGGCGTGCGAATGTTCTGTCAGCCTTTCCCGAAAGGGGCACAGGGGGCCGGAGTTGTAGGGGTATAGCCCGGTTCTTTTGGAGTAGCAGCCTTTGTTAAGGTGCTGACCACTAGGGAGGGTTATGGTCTGCTCCGCTGCTGTAACTGTCGTAGGTTGTTGGTCTTTTGCATTGCCTTTGTAAAGGCTTCGTAGTGAACCCCTAGCCACTCACCTCGGAAGTGTTTAAGGGTCTAGCTAACCCGGGTAACATGGGGAACACGAGCTGTGGTGAAAGTGTACAACCTCTGCAGAGTTAAAACTGATCGATCAGCCGTGCTCACGGTCAAGAGCGGCTTGGACCCTCACATGATAATTGAACTTAAAGATGAATTCAAATTGTGGTTACCTTATGGTTTTGAGATATGGTTACAAATGCTTAATCTTTGGGGATGGTATAAACTTACATCTAGTAATAGGCTTGCTAATAAAACTTGACCAACATTAAAATGCTAACCGCTGCAAAACCTTAGTCTGTCCTTGTTAGCCTTGCATGTTTTCCCCCACTTGCTGAGCTCCAACCATAAGAGTGCTCACCCTTGCTTACCGCTGTTCAGATGAGAACAACGGTGAGGAGTACTGGAGCGACTTTGAGGAGTTCTGAGGCATGCGATCCCCCAGTCACGTGCCTGTGGAAGATGAAGATGAAGTCATCCGTTTAGTTATCGTTTGTTTTATTGGACCTTCGTGTCCACTGCCTGAGTGTAATAATGGATATTGTAATGGTTAACTCTTGTACGTTTGATTACAGTTATGGTATTACACTCTTTTGTCTATCGTATGTGTGTAAACTTGATCCTGGCGCACATATGAGATGCATTTGGTTTCATTTTGGAAATCGGATGTGACAAAGTGGTATCAAAGCAGTAATGACTGTAGGACGCAGCCTTAAGTTAGAAATGGTCGGAAATCAAGGATTCATGATCTAGAAGCCATGTCATCATTCAAAATTTACTTAATTATGTATAAAAACTAATTTATTCAGTTTTCTTTTATTTAAATGCTATCATTTTGTTTTATCTATGCTGAGTCTCCTTTTTGCTTATCAGATGGCCAGAACAAAGAACACTGCACGCAAGAGCACTGGTGGCCATGTCCCCACTAGTCGGTTGGCACCCCGCTACCCAGTGAATGAGCCAGAGCAGCAGCCTGAGGTTCAGGTGGAGGTTCAGGTAGAGGATGAGGTTGAAGAGGACCCAGAGGAGAGGATACTCGAGGATGACGCCGAAGATCACTGTGGGATACCGCAGCTGTACGACGGCACCTACTTGGAGGTGGATGCCGATGGCGATGTGGTGATACCTCCAGCTGCCCCTGCACCTGATGCTCCTGCACAAGTGCTGCTGGAGGAGATCCAGATGACTCTGGAGATGACAGCAGTGACAACAATAGTGAAAACAGCAGCAATGGAGATGGCAGAGATGATGGTGATGATGGCAGCAATGGCAATGACGAGACTGAAGATGCTAACAGTGCTGCGAATGTTAATCAGATGGATGAAGATCCTCGCTTCCATGGAGCGACATATGACTATCATCATGCTGAGGATGTTGAGGGACAGTTTGTGGACTTACTGGAGGAGACCCTGCAGTATCTCGACTTCACCGCGAGGCCTCTCTACGTCACCAGGCACTACACAGAGCCTGGGATGGAGGATTACTACACCACGAAGGTTCACATTCGTGTGCCTCTTCGTGGAGGTGTTGGGCACCGTGTTCACTCTTCTCACTCTAGCTCAGCTCCTATGACAGAGGAGGCTGCTTCAGTGAACGATGCAGCGAGGAGAGCTCTGTGGTCCATCAGTAACAGATACCGTGAGCAGCTACATGAGTCTGACTTCCGCCATGTCCTTAGCCGTTCTCGAGCCAGTGCCAACACTGTTGTTCTCGTGGGAAATAACAGAGATTGTCGTGTGGACATCCTGGCCGGTGTTGCTTCAGCACTCAACACGGACTTGGAAGGTTCTTATGATGAGGTGGACCGTCTCCATGATCAGCTCCAGAGGGCACAGGCACGGATTGCACAGCTGGAAGCACAGGTTGCTGGGCGACGTCCTCCTGAGCAAGAAGCACCCTTCTGTCCTCTGGAGTCTCCGCCTCGCAAGAGGACTCGATATGGTACCGATGAAGCTACGACCAGCGTGCGGCAGGAGTAGAGATTAGAAGACCTACCTTTTATCTTGTCATCGATAGAACGTTCCTGTGAGGACGATTCTTGTAATAATGTTGTTGCTTGAAAACTTGGTTGTTTCGTTTCTTTGTTTGAGTGTGTTGTTTTGTGGAGTGATGGCCACAAAGCAACGAGAACAAAATTATTTAGTAATAAAGGGTTGGTTTGTCCTTATCTGTGATGTTTCTATATCAAGTTTGGATGAAACAAAATCTGCTCACGCAGCTCTTTGACTGAGCAGTCAAGTTTGAATTTTATTTTGAGAACTCCGTTTGATGTGAAACTAGTTGGGTTAGATCACAAATTTTATGAGTAAATTTCTGGTAAATTTTCAGCAGTAATGAATAAGTATTCACGGAGTTATGAACAAAACTTGAGGGATGTCAGAATCTGTAAAACTCTGCTGACACAGTGATCTTGTTTATTTTATATCACAAGTTGTATAACTTCAATTGAGAGCAAACCAGTTGGGTTGGCTTTGAAATTTCATACTGCATATGCTGATTTATTTTCACAATTTTTGGATAACATCACTGGAAATTACATGTGATTTGTTGAGGCTAACAGAATCTGTTCAAGTTAAAATTCAAGCATCCTTATCCATTGAGTCTACTCTTTATGCATCACTTATCTGAAATACATTTATCTAACAATCAGATGGTACAAACCAGGTCAGGAGGAGGTCAAGACGTCCCGCCAGTGATTCGTGCTCATATAGCTAACCAACAAGCTCAAGCACCACCACCCCCACCCCCACTACTTAACCAAATGGATCCGGCTATGCTGCAGTTCCTTACTGCTCAAACCCAGCTGTTGCAGAACCTCACTGCTACAGTCCAAAACCTTCAAGCTCAGCAACAAAATCAGCAAGCACCACCTCCCCCGCCTCACCCATAGCCGAGGGATAAACATAAGGAGTTTATGAGCCACAACCCTCCCACCTACTCTCACTCAACTGATCCGCTGGATGCTGATGATTGGTTGAAGACAGTTACCAAGAAGCTTGAAATTGTTCAATGTACTGACAGAGAGATGGTTCTGTATGCTGCTGGTAGACTGACTGGGCAGGCTGGTGATTGGTGGGATGCATATTCAACTACACATCCTAACAGGAACAACATTACTTGGCAGGAATTCCAGGACAATTTCCGTACCTATCACATTCCTTTGGGAGTGATCAAGCTTAAGCAAAAGGAATTCCTGGCACTGAAACAAGGGAACATGTCTGTCACTGAGTACCTTGACAAGTTCACTCATCTGTCTCGTTATGCTCGGATGAAGTCAATACAGATCCCAAGAGGTAGGAAAGGTTTCTGGATGGCTTGATTGGGCCACTAAACTATCAGCTACAAAGCCATACATTTCCGGATTTCCAGACACTGCTGAATAAAGCTATTGGACTGGAGAGTAAGAGGAAGGAACTGGGCGAGCAGAAACGCAAGTTCCAGTCTCATGGGCAATCTAGCAGTAACACTCGTCCTTGCTACAGTTCACAGCAAGGCTCATATCATCATCGTTCTGGTGGTCAAGGAGGAAAATATCCACAGAATTTGCAGCTGCAGCGTTCGTTTCAACCACAACGCTTCAACCCTCAGACACCATGAACTCCTACTCCTAAGCAGAATCGCTCTAACAATGGTTCTGGGGCACCTGTCAGAAACACCACTCCTGTTCAGCCCAGTGGATGTTTCAAGTGTGGAGAGCTGGGGCATTATGCTAACAATTGTCCCAAAAGAGGAATGCAGACCCCTCAGAAAGATAATGGTCAGAGGCCTGGACAGTCGTCTTCTCAGCCTCGCACTCCACAAGCTCTTAACAATAGAGACCAGCAGAACTATATGCGTGGCCGAGTGAATCATGTATCTGTCAAGCAAGCCCAGAATGACTCCGGCGTGGTACTGGGTACGTTTCCCGTCAACTCTATACCTGTTACAGTTTTGTTTGATTCGGGAGCATCACATTCTTTCGTAACTGATCAATTTGTGACAAAACATAACATATCTATGAGTCCTATGAAGATACCATTAATAGTTAGTTCCCCGGGAGGAGAAATGAAAACTGGTTATATATGCCCACGAGTGAATATTAAAATCATGGGAGTAGACTTTCTGGCTAACCTGGTAGTCTTAAAGTCATGGGGAATAGATGTGATCTTAGGAATGGATTGGTTACGGAGTTGTGATGGAGTTATTCAGTGCCGAAAGAAATCAGTATTGTTAACTAGTCCACAAGGAGAAAGAATAGAATATGTGGGTACCCCCTCATCCAATAGTGGCACTGTGAATTCAGTTGAAGGCAAGGCCTTGGAAGATATAAAAGTAGTAAATGAGTTTCTTCATGTGTTTCCAGATGATCTGCCAGGTATGCCACCTGATCGTGACATTGAATTCAGTATTGAACTTATACCTTGTACTGCTCCTATATCAAAAAGACCATATAGAATGGATGTTAAAGATTTAGCTGAACTAAAGAAACAAATAGAGGAATTACTCAGTAAAGGGTTTATTCGTCCTAGTTCTTCACCATAGGGAGCCCCCACACTCTTCGTGGATAAAAAGGATGGGTCTAGGAGGTTGTGTATAGATTATCGATCTCTTAATGAGGTTACCATCAAGAACAAATACCCTTTACCCCGGATCGAGGATTTGTTCGATCAAATGAGAGGAGCAAAAGTTTTCTCCAAGATAGATCTCCGATCGGGTTACCATCAGTTGAAAATCCGACTGGAGGATATTCCAAAGACGGCATTTACGTCTAGGTACGGGTTGTATGAGTTCACTGTGATATCATTTGGCTTGACCAACGCTCCAGCATACTTCATGTATTTGATGAACAAAGTGTTTATGGAATATCTTGATAAGTTTGTTGTGGTATTCATTGATGATATTCTGGTGTTTTCTCGGAGTGAGGAAGAACATGAAGAGCACTTGAGACTTGTGTTGCAGAAGCTTCGGGAACATCAACTGTATGCCAAGTTTAGCAAGTGTGATTTCTGGTTAAAGGAGGTCTCCTTTCTTGGACACATTATCACTGATGGTGGAATTGCAGTGGATCCAAGCAAGGTCCGGGATGTGTTGAACTGGAGTCCGCCTAAGAATGTACCGGAGATCAGAAGTTTCCTTGGACTTGCAGGATACTATCGCAGATTCATCGAGGGATTCTCGAAGATTGTGAAACCCCTTACAACTTTATTAGAGAAGGGTAAATAATTTAAGTGGGATGACAAGTGTCAAGCTAGTTTTGAGGAATTGAAGAAAAGATTGACCACAGCTCCTGTGTTGATAATGCCGGATATATACAAAGGGTTTGATGTGTATTGCGATGCTTCTCGGCAAGGATTAGGTTGTGTGCTGATGCAGGAAGGAAAAGTCGTAGCATATGCTTCGAGATAGTTAAGGAAACATGAGCAGAACTATCCTACGCATGATCTCGAGTTGGCTGCAGTTGTGCATGCTCTTAAAATCTGGAGGTATTATATGATTGGAAATAAGTGTCAGATTTTCACCGATGATAAGAGTCTGAAGTACATCTTTACACAGAAGGATCTTAACCTAAGGCAACGAAGATGGTTAGAATTAATCAAGGATTATGATCTGGATATTCAGTATCACCCTGGTAAAGCAAATGTTGTAGCAGACGCATTGAGTCGGAAGAATTAGGCCAATATGCTGATAGGTCGCTTGTTACCTCAAGAGTTATGTTGGGAAATGGCACAACTTAACTTGGGAATAGTTGCTCAGAATGAAACCTTAACATTGGAAATTGAGTCGACTCTTGAGCAGGAGATTAGAAAAGGGCAATTGACTGATGAAACGATTATGGAATACAAGAAGTTGATAAAGTTGGGTAAAGTTCCAGAATTCAGGGAAGATGAACAAGGAACTGTGTGGTTCAAGAACAGAATTTGTGTACCCGAGATTAAAGAGCTGCGAGAAACCATATTGAAGGAAGCACACGATTCAGCTTACTCTATTCATCCTGGAAGTACTAAGATGTATCAAGATTTAAAACAAAGGTATTGGTGGTATGGGATGAAAAAGGATGTAGCAGCTCATGTAGCTTTGTGTGACACATGTCAAAGAGTGAAACCTGAGTATCAAAGACCAGCAGGGTTGCTTCAACCTTTGAAGATACCTGAGTGGAAATGGGAAGAGATTAGCATGGATTTCATTGTGGGTCTACCTCGTACACGTGATGGGTATGACTCCATATGGGTTATTGTGGATCGGTTAACCAAGGTAGCACACTTTATACCAGTAAAGACGACATATACTGGAGTCAAGTTGGCAGAGCTATATAATTCAAGAATAGTGTGTTTACATGGAGTTCCGAAGAAGATAGTGTCAGATCAAGGCACTCAGTTCACTTCACGGTTTTGGCAGAAGTTACATGAATCAATGGATACAAAGCTAAATTTCAGTTCAGCATATCACCCTCAAACGGATGGACAAACAGAAAGAACAAATCAGATCCTTGAGGATATGTTAAGGGCTTGTGCTTTGAAGCATGGAGGTAGCTGGGACAAGAGTTTGCCTTATGCAGAGTTTGCTTATAACAATAGCTATCAGTCTAGCATTAAAATGGCTCCTTTTGAAGCTTTGTATGGAAAAAAGTGCAGAACACCCTTGTTTTGGAATCAGACTGGAGAGAGTCAGCTCTTTGGACCGGATAGCATAAGAGAAGCAGAAAGCCAAGTTGAAATAATTCGAGAAAATCTCAAAGCTGCACAATCGCGACAGAAGAGTTATGCTGATCCTCGTAGAAGAGAAGTGGTATTGGAAGTGGGTGATTATGCATATCTTCGAGTGTCACCTATCCGAGGTATGCGAAGGTTTAATGTCAGAGGGAAGTTGTCACCTCGTTTTATCGGACCTTTTAAGATCTTGGAAAGGAGAGGAGAAGTAGCTTACCAGCTGGAGCTGCCAGCACAGTTGTCAGGAGTACATGATGTGTTTCATGTATCACAGTTAAAGAAGTGCACAAGTGAGGTCAGAATAGAGCCAGTACAACTGGAAGACGTTGAAATGGAGAAAGATTTGACTTATAAAGAATACCCTGTCAAAATCTTGGATACCTCAGAAAGGGTTACCCGGAGCAAAGTCATCAGAATGTGTAAAGTACAGTGGAGTCACCATACAAAGGAAGAGACAACCTGGGAAAGAGAGGGTGAACTCATGGAAGACTTTCCTCAGCTGTTCTCTAATCCTTCTGAATCTCGGGACGAGATTCTCTTTAAGGGGGTAGGATTTGTGACACCCTAAAATTCCATCACTAAAATTTGCTTAAGCAACATAGTGTTTTAGGGTTAGTCTTAAGGACTTAATTAATTTGCTAATTAATTTGAGCTCTAAAGTAATTAAATTTAAATTAAATAATTTCGAGTCAACAAGTGCTTGTGCATCATTATTTGGCTTTGCATGGTGTTTTGAGTGCTAGTGTGAAGTTTTAAAAATTTATAAAATAATTTGAAAGTTTGAAAAGTTTTGAGTTTGAATTTGAGTTTAAAAAGGTTTGAATAAAAGAGTTTGAAAAAGAAAAACAAACCTCAGCTTCTCCCCTCCCTTCCTCCCTTTCGGCCCGTCCCGGCCCAACACCCGCCGCGGCCCACCTTTTCCCCTCTCCCTCCCCCGCGCTCACTGACGCGCCAGCCCCACCAGTCAGCCTTGTCTTCTTCCCCCAGCGCCCCCCTCCTCTACTTTGCTCTGCCGCGCCCGCCGGAATCACCGCGGCCGTTACGGCTTGATTACTGCCCCTTCCTTCAAAACCCCACCATCAGAGCGTAATGGATCATCAGGGCCACCTTTTCCCCCCATAAACCTTCTTTCCGTTTCCCTAAAACGAATCAATCCCTTGATTTGCGCCGGCCACTGATGGCAAGCTCGCCGGCCGCCGCTCCTCCTTCCCGCTTCTTCTTCCCCCCCTCTGGTCTATTTATGCGGCTGCAGAGGCTCTGCGAAGCCCCTTTGCACACACCCCCTCGCTCCCGTTTCCCACACACGCTTGCACGCGCCGCTGTTGAAGTTCTCCCTGCGCCGCCGTGCCATTGCCGCCGTTGGGATCTTCCATCGTCGGTGAAGGGTCCCTCTCTCTCTTCTCCCTCTCTTGTGATGCGCCCGTTGCTCATCGAGCTCTTCTTGCTCCAGGTCTCCGCCCTCATCGCCTTGCGGTGCTGCGCCTCTGTTTCTTCACCGGAGCGCCGCCGCCGACGAACTCCACCATCACTTCGTCCTCGCCGTCTATCTCCTCGGCCGTAGCTTTGCTGCAGGGTAAGAAGGCCACCGCCCCTTCTTTTTCCTTTAACCCGTGCACCAGGTTGCGTCGCCGCTGTATGCAGTGGTCGCCGGCCGCTTCGCCGGCCATGGCGTCCTCGCCGTCGGCCGGGTCACCCTTCTTTACCCGTGGTCGAGTTCGCCGTCGTCCTAGCTTTGTGTAGAGCCGCTTAGCATGCCAAACCAGGGCTTGTGGTGCGATCTCGCTCGTCGCCGCCGCACGCCGACAAGCCACTGTCCGCCACCGGCCACAGCATCCCGTCGCCGTTGCCTGTAACGTCTCCCCGATCCCCTGATCTTGTGCGCATGCTCCTTAGCTTTGCATAGAGCCCATCCGCACTCAAATCTGTGCACGGGAGGCGGTGTTTGGTCATTGCCGGCGAAGTTCTGGCGAGATCGCCGCTCGGCGCCGCCGCACGTCGCGCGCCGCCGCTTGCCTTTCACGGAGGCCGTTCGATCTTGAATCAACGACTCAGATCCGCGCCCGCTGAGTCAAAACGACCACGTACCGGTCAACCCTGAGCCGGGCTTTGCCACTTTGCGCAAAAGCCCCTGTACTCTTTAATATCACAACCATACCCTTCCACCATCAAAGATCATCTCAACCAGGTCCTGTTTTTAATAGTTTAGCCCCTGGTTTCCTAAGTTTTTACCTCCCGCAGTCCATCCTACATCTTTTGCTCATAAGCCCTTCTGTTTTTGTATGAAATTATGTTTCTAGTCCCTGGTTTCTTTCAAATAAGCCCTGTGAGCCTAGTTTTCTTAGAGAAAAGTCTCTGTGTTTTGTTTTAATTATATCTTTCATGTTTTAGCTCCGTTTTTCGCGTATAATATATCGAAATGATCGTATCAGTGAGTAGAACCTTTTTATCAATGTGTTCTTAGTATATAGAACTATTTGGTGTATTGTTTTATTTATTTATTATTTGTTCATGCTTGTGCGTAGATATCGTGTCTGTTTCGACTGAGCACCCTGTTGGAGAGGATCAAGAAGAGTCTTTCTTCGAAGAGGAGGATCCTCAGTTTGTAGAGGAAGGCAAGTGGACTTCTCCCTCTGCATATTCTTCTTGAACCTATATAACTGCATGTCTAAATAATATTTACTTTTATATGTTGTTATGCATAAACTTGATGGGAAATCACCTTTTTAAGGACATGACTAGAGTTTCACCCCTATCACTTTGATCAACTCTTTTTAATAAATGTTTTGGGTAGATGAATGCTTAGTTGCTATACATGGGCTGGTTACAAATGGTTTTATGATAAAGATTTTCATGCTTATGAAATATTGGCTATGTTTAAAGATAAGATCATATGTTTTAATTGGAACATGGAGAACCACCCAAGAAAACAGTACAACCACAGTCCATATGGCTCTGGCTTAGCCAATTAATTAGGCGTGTGAATGTTCTGTCAGCCTTTCCCGAAAGGGGCACAGGGGGCCGGAGTTGTAGGGGTATAGCCCGGTTCTTTTGGAGTAGCAGCCTTTGTTAAGGTGCTGACCACTAGGGAGGGTTATGGTCCGCTCCGCTGCTGTAACTGTCATAGGTTGTTGGTCTTTTGCATTGCCTTTGTAAAGGCTTCGTAGTGAACCTCTAGCCACTCACCTCGGAAGTGTTTAAGGGTCTAGTTAACCCAGGTAACATGGGGAACACGAGCTGTGGTGAAAGTGTACAACCTCTGCAGAGTTAAAACTGATCGATCAGCCGTGCTCACGGTCAAGAGCGGCTTGGACCCTCACATGATAATTGAACTTAAAGATGAATTCAAATTGTGGTTACCTTATGGTTTTGAGATATGGTTACAAATGCTTAATCTTTGGGGATGGTATAAACTTACATCTAGTAATAGGCTTGCTAATAAAAATTGACCAACATTAAAATGCTAACCGCTGCAAAACCTTAGTCTGTCCTTGTTAGCCTTGCATGTTTTCCCCCACTTGCTGAGCTCCAACCAAAAGAGTGCTCACCCTTGCTTACCGCTGTTCAGATGAGAACAACGGTGAGGAGTACTGGAGCGACTTTGAGGAGTTCTGAGGCATGCGATCCCCCAGTCACGTGCCTGTGGAAGATGAAGATGAAGTCATCCGTTTAGTTATCATTTGTTTTATTGGACCTTCGTGTCCACTGCCTGAGTGTAATAATGGATAATGTAATGGTTAACTCTTGTACGTTTGATTACAGTTATGGTATTACACTCTTTTGTCTATCGTATGTGTGTAAACTTGATCCTGGCGCACATATGAGATGCATTTGGTTTCATTTCGGAAATCGGATGTGACAACCTGATCGTCCCTGATCGGGCCAGGGCTCGGGGGCTCCTCGCACCACAACCGCCCCAATGATCACCACATTAATCTGTGAAGGGTTAAAGCCCCACGCAAATGGGCAACTTGCCCGAAAACGCCTTGGGTCAACTCGTTGCTTCCCCACCTGCGTAGATTGCCGATGCCGGCTGAGATATCGCCGAGGCCGGCTGAAACAAACGCAAGACGAGCCCGTTACCCAACGCTTTTAACCCCTGCATGAGTGCTCGCACTCCTGCAGGGCTTCAGGGGCTTACACCCGCGGGTGCGCTAGCGCGCCCCCACAGGAAAAACATGCACGATCAAAGGGGAGGAGACTCGCACATAGCACCCGAGGACGACATCTTTGCCGGAATGGTCCCCACTCCCTCAAAGGCTCGGGGGCTACTGTCGGGGACGGTCATTAGGGTCCTCGTAACTAAGGGGATAATCATCCTCGTTGAACGCAACAGCGTACGGACCAAATCCCCACAAACCACCTCAGGGTACGCGGCGGGCCCACGGCCTGCCAAGGCCCAACAGCAGCCCAAGGCTCTTCGTCGAGGGGGTCCGCCGGCGCCCCCAACTTCCCGCCTCGCTCGAGGGTCTCGGCCTCTCGAGCAGGTTTCCGCCTCGCTCGAGGGTCTCAGCCCCTTGAGCGGGTTTCCGCCTCGCTCGAGGGACGACCGACTCCGTCTTGATCGGGGCCACCTCTCGATCTGTGGCGCCCCGCTCCGCTTCTCCTTTGACAACGACATTTAATGCCCGGATCCGCGGCGGGACGCCCAAGTCAAAAGCGAATCCGCTTCCATGCCGCGCGACTGACACAACCTGGGCGACTGACACTGCCACAGTGCAACCTACCTCGCCGCTGTGCGGCCACTCCTGGCCCTGTGCGGGCGCGGCGCGGCACTGTGCGGACAGGTCGGCATCATTCCGCGGCATTGTGCTACCTGTCCCCGTCCTTCCCCTGCGGCAAGACCCTCGAACAGGCATGGGGGCACCCTCGAAAGGTGTACGACCGGCGAGCAGACGCACGCGCAGACCGGCGCCACCGTACGGGCGACGTGCGCCGCGTCTCCTCCACCAACTCCGGCGTTGCGCGGCTATCCCTGATGCTGTGTGACCATCCCCAGCGTTGTGCCGCCATCCTTGCCACTGTGCGACAGGTCGCACAACGCTGTGCGGACAGGCCGATGACATCCAGCGGCCTTGTGCCGCCAACTCCCATCCTACCTCCGGCGATCGGGCCCTCGATTCAGCAGGGGCGACCCCTCGAAGCTGTTACTAAACAGGCGACAGGAGCCACCACGCCGCCCGCAGAAGCCGGAGATCGCCACCAACTCGCGTCAGGAGCCGGGACGTGCGAGGACAAGACCGCCGGCGCCATACCTGCTAGTACGCGGACACTGTGCCGGCTTCTGTGCAGCATTACTGTAACTGCCCTCCCTTGGCCTGTAAAAGGGAGAGGCAGACACCCCTGCGCAAGAGAGAAGAACGACGCCCATTCATACACACTCGCTCGCAGCACTCCACTCCATTTTCCGATATTGGCACTTGCCTCAATCACTTAGCTGGGACTTGGGGGAATTTTCTCCTCTCCCGCATTGCTTGTAGCCCCCCTCTACAGGTACCACCGGTGCAAGTTAATACAGTGCGCAGCACACCCTGCTGGACGTACGGTCGCGTGGCCGGAACCAGGATAATCCCTGTCTCCCATTAGCTTAGCACCGACCATCGAGAAGCCGATCTCAATGTAAATTACTAATTGGTGCCGGTGCTAATCCGGACACCGACAAATGAGATTTTGAGGCCATCCCTGCATGCCGTAGTAGATCGAGATGTGTCATCGACCGATGCTATAACGGGAGAAGGAACGATGAGTATGACATGAGAGCACAAACTGTTACCGTCGATGATAGAGTTCTCTCCACTCATTTAATTATGTATAATAAAGCAAATTTGCTTACCTGACGACACATAAACGACTTCATAAATATTGTTGCACATGTCTAAAATAATACTTAAGTTAGATCCCAAATTTGATGTCAAGATTACCCGACTACTCCCTCCGTCCCCAAAAGATTGTTGTTATTGGTTTCTGTGTCACAACTAACTTTGTAGAAAATACTTGCAACATTTGTATTTCCAAATAAATTTGTTATAAAACTAGATTCAAATATCTATCTAACTATATTAATTTTTTATCATAAATATTAATATATGTTTTTATATATTTAGTCAAAGTTGTTTATTGGGAAGCGAAAATAACAGTCTTTTAGGACGGAGGGAGAAAGCTTTAGGGCTTGTTTAGTTCGGAAATTTTTTTAGAGACTCCTTTTAAGGCCTATTAGAAGTAATAAATGTAGATTAATTACAAAATTAATTACATGGATGGATGAGAAATTCTGAGATGAATCCATTAAGCAATTAATTCATCATTAGAGATTGTTTACTGTAGCACGATGTTGTCTAATCATAGCATACTTAGGCTCATTAGAATCGTCTTGCGGTTTGAGGGGGCGGGGTTATGGAATGAGTTTTTGTCATTAATTCACGTTTAATACTCCTGATTAGTGTCTGCAAATTGATGTAATAGGTAGTTTGGAAAAATTTTGAGAACTAACAACCCTATTAGTCATCCATAGTTGTGCGATGAGAGTATGTGCACCTCACCTCAGGCGTTCTATACCAAATAAGTACTAGGTGATACCTACGCGTTGCTGCGAGAATTCTATAGAAATTTGAAATTCTTTCGCAAATGACATTATACATGAAAATATGTTCATTTTGTTGAGAGAACGACTTTTAAATGTGATCCACATGTATTTTTACTATAAAAAATTTGTAGCGTGGTACTTACAAAGACTATAAATTGCATGTATGAAAGCTATTAATCCATAAAATCGGTGAAAGTCATAAATAGATGGTCTTAGTGGATGGTAACATGTCATGTGATCTAGTGAGTTACTAAATGAGATGAATAACTTGCATGTTGAGAAAAACAAAATTAAAACACATATAGTTGTGCTAGCTTCTTCTAGATAATGGAGTGTTACATGTGGTCTCTCTATTTATCATTTAGATCAGTATAAAATGTATTGCTTGTAAGATACATGAGTGCCGCATGTGCACGTTACTAAGTAAGTTATATAATTTTCTTTTATGGCACCCAAGCAAAGGTTATAACAGACGTTCGGGGTGTTTCTGCAACTTTCCTACACAACGGAACTGAGGAAATTGCCAGGGCCATTCTCGTAATTCCTCCTCCACTAATCCTAACCCACCGTTGCCCTAGCTTCGACGATCCGGCGACGCTCCCCTCCTCTCGGCTCTCGCTCCTTCCCCACCAGGCACCCACGAACCCTCGTGGAGGGGCAAAAAAGGGGTTCGAATTTGCTCCTGATACAAGCGCCAGGCTCCTAGATTCCTCCTCCGAAATCATCTTCCCGATCCGATCTGCCAGTTCCCCTCCGATCCGGTTTCCCGCAGCCGATTCCTACGAAGATCTGAGTCCTCCTCGCGACCATGGATCAGCGCGCCAGGTACCCTCCGGGCATGGGCAACGGCCGCGGCGGGAACCCCAACTACTACGGCCGCGGCCCGCCGCCGCAACAACCGCACCAGCACCAGCACCAGCAGACGTCGGGGGCGTACCACCATCAGCAGTACGCGCAGAGGCAGCAGCACCACCACCACAACTACAATCAGCACCAGCAACAGCAGCAGCAGCATAATCACCAGCAGCAGCAGCAGCAGCAGTGGCTGCGGCGGAACCAGATCGCCCGCGAGGCCGCTGGCGCGGCCGGTACCAGCGAGCCGAAGGCCCTGGCGCCATCCACGGCCGCCGATGGCGTGGATTCGAGGTGAGACGATTTGAACTTAGGGCTTTGGTGATAGGTTGTGTTGCCCTGACGCGTGCTGCTCTTTAGTTGGATGGACTTTATTCCCCTTGCAAAATCGAACCGAATGCAGCTTGACTCTTGCTATCTTTTCGCGAACCATGATAATTAATTCATTCGGTAGTTTTGTGGTTCGTAATGCCCTAGCACGTGTCTGATACTCTGACGCCACATACATTGGGATGATTAAAACTAGGGTTTGCTGCATTTCAAGTTTGTGACTAAACTAGGTCTGTAGTATGACCATGTACCGTTAGCTACTGATATTTCCCAATTGTTTGATTTATTTATTGTTGATGTCGACATGATTATTAGTAGTCACTCTTGTGGAGATAGTTGTTCAGCAACTATGCTTGTCTCTGTGCAGTTCACAAGACTGGAAAGCCCAATTGAAGCTGCCGCCTCAAGATACACGCTACAGGACAGAGGTAATGTGGCATTTCAAATTCCCTCTTGCTCTTTCACAACTAATTTGGATGCTAAGTGTTCCCTCCATCCCTTGTAGGTTGTTTTGGTTTTTTAGGTGCATAGTTTTTGCTATGCACTTAGATGTCGTGTATGTCTAGATGCATAATAATATCTATAGACCTAGAAAAGCCAAAACGACCTACAATTCGAAACAGAGGGAGTATCACCCTAAAAGTAGAAAACATTCAGTTCTCTTGTGCACTTTGCCATGTTGTTGGTTGTTATTCTAGGAAAGAAATTGATGCAGGCTCCATTTTTTTGTTATCCCAGTAAGATTCATTGCAGGACTTAGTTTTTGTCCATTGTACTGTTTAGAAAAAATATAGCACAGTTTATTTTAGTTTTTAATGCCTTACATTACACAGTCACAGTGGAATAGTGATTCTGATTCCAGAAATTTATGAGGGGCCTGAATTCGAGAAGTATTCTATGACATCCCAGAGTTACCTCCAAAGACACACACACACATGTCACATGGCTGGTTGATAGTACCTATTTTATTACTAGGATCAGCTTAAATTCATCATATGTATTGGTGCTGATACCAAGGAAATATGATTCAACCATGCAATGGTATATTGGCAATAGGAAATGTTCTTGATTATGCATTTGCACGGAATGTTTTGCTGCCTAGATTTTTACAGAGTGAGTAACACAGTTTTGAAGTTCTCTTGGACATTACATATCTTTTTTAGTTTTTTTCCAAAAGGGAAAAAAAGTTGTGACCAGCTATGATTGGATTTTCATGTTCTTATATCCCCCCTTCTTGCTTTAGCATCTACACTGTTGGTTTTTTTTATGGAGCCTTATGTTGCTACCACTCTGTGCACTGATTTATTAGCTTCTTCTCCTTTTCTTTTAAATTTTGTTCAGGATGTTACAGCCACTAAGGGAAATGAGTTTGAAGACTACTTTCTCAAGCGTGAACTTCTAATGGGGATATACGAGAAGGGATTCGAAAGACCCTCTCCTATCCAAGAGGAAAGCATTCCTATTGCTTTAACTGGTAGTGACATTCTCGCAAGAGCGAAGAATGGAACTGGCAAGACTGCTGCATTTTGTATTCCTGCACTGGAAAAGATTGATCAAGATAAAAATGCTATTCAAGGTCTGTTCTAGACTCTCGAACTAAAATTGATGTCAAACGACTTTTATATGGTCTTAAAGGTTTACCTTTGCCCATGTGTAATAGTCAGGTGTACACTTAAGTTTGTGCACAGTTGCATTGTTCTTTTATTTTCATTATTCAGGTCTCTTTTTATGTGTGTGGCTGTTCTTTGATATTTAGATGCAATTTTTATTTCATATTTTTCAGCCATGGTTTATGAGAATGCTTGAATAACGCCTCTGTGTGATTTGCAGTTGTTATATTGGTTCCCACAAGAGAATTGGCTCTACAGACATCACAAGTTTGCAAGGAGCTTGGTAAGCATTTGAAGATCCAAGTTATGGTTACCACTGGAGGAACCAGCTTGAAGGATGATATTGTTCGTCTATACCAACCTGTACATTTACTTGTTGGAACACCTGGGCGTATTTTGGATCTTACAAAGAAAGGTGTTTGCATTTTGAAGGACTGTTCGATGCTTATTTTGGATGAGGTAATTTATTTGAAGCTTTGTCTAAATGCTATTGTATTGCTACTTACATAAATGGCCAGTTTTTATAGTCTTGTTCTACATGTTTCTCAGAGATGTATCTTACCAATTTAATCAATTATAATGTCTAAAATAACCTTTCTCGAAAGGAGAGTTCTTACCTATTAGATTATACTTCAAGCTCTGTTTAAATGCTATGTATTTCTACTCTTGTAAATGACACAGTTTTACCATTCTTGTGCAGCATGTTATTCAGCACTGTATCTTGCCACTTATATATTTCATTAGTTAAAAGTACCCTTACAGAAGAAGAGTTCTTACCTAATAGATTATTCAATGTCATGCTTTTCATTAACAACCAACACCAATGAGTAGTGACCACCAAAACAAAAAAATTATAAAAAATCAGCGAACCTTTGTTGTAGTTGCACCCTAAATATTTCACCTAGTCTTTGATTCTTCCTGCCCCTATCTGGACCTGGATTCCACCCTGAACTTGCTATCTAGCTGTCTTTTGCAGTTCAACGTGGGTTTTTTTTTTATAAAGAAAAATCTGACAGGTGAACACTGAAATATTAGATCTAACTGAGTAGCAGGGGTCAGTGTGAGCTGCAAGATGGGTGGTGCGGTCTTTCTTGGAACCAAGTTGTGCATTGTGTCCATCACTTGGACTTTGTCAACTTTGTTGCATAAGTTTGGGGGGGGGGGGGGCGGGCAGGGGCCTGCCCCCCCCTAATGCTCAAAAAAACAACAAATTACCATTATAAAAATCAAAAAAATTAGTGCAAAATCAGTAAAATTAGTCGATTTTGGCTTAAAAATTGGTTATTTGGCCCCCTTTATGGTTAATTGGCCCCCCCCCAATGTTTGAATCCTGGCTATGCCCCTGTTAGAATCAAGTATGAAGCTATGGGTCTTGAATACAAAAACAGTATCTAGTAACTTGAAAAAATTTTAGTACCCTGTTGTGCCCCATTTAAGTTGCCAATAAACTTATTTTTAGACTTCTGTTGTTTGATTGTTTCATTATTGGGATTCGGTCCTTAGGTCTTGGCCTTTCCCCAAAATAATACTCTTCTTATTTTCCAGGCAGACAAGCTTCTTTCTCCTGAGTTTCAACCTTCTGTGGAACAGTTGATTCGCTACCTCCCTGCTAGCCGACAGATTTTGATGTTTTCAGCAACATTCCCTGTGACTGTTAAGGAGTTCAAGGACAAATATCTGCCTAAACCTTACGTGATTAACCTTATGGATGAACTTACACTGAAGGGAATTACACAGTTCTACGCATTTGTTGAAGAAAGACAGAAAGTTCACTGTCTTAACACCCTCTTTTCCAAGGTTTTGCTGATGAACACATATATCATTTAATGATGTTTATTTGACTAGTCATTTTGTTCCCTCATAAGTCATATAACTTACATGTCATTCAATTCTTGATTGTTTTGGTACAGCTTCAAATCAACCAGTCAATAATATTCTGTAACTCTGTAAATCGAGTCGAACTATTGGCGAAGAAGATCACAGAGCTTGGTTATTCTTGCTTCTATATTCACGCAAAGATGCTGCAAGACCACCGTAATAGAGTTTTCCATGATTTTCGTAACGGGGCATGCAGGAACCTTGTTTGTACTGGTATGCTGTTAATTTTCTTCAGGACATGCTCTCACATAGACTCCCCCCCCCCCTTATATGCAAGCTTGTTGGTAGTTCAATGCCAGTTTTAATCATTCACTTCCCTCCCTGCCATCAGATGCCATTTGGTAGCATAATTCTGAACCATCACATCCTCTTTGGTTCGTCCATAGGCACACAATCCACACTAACAAGCAAAAAACAATGAGAAATAACCATCGATACCTCTACTGAATGGCACGATATAACAAGACTTTCTTCTTTCAAAGCAATTCGGGGTGGAGAGGGGAAACATTACCCTCTCTTTCTCTTACTATATATAGTCTTCGTTTCCTCAATGATAAATATTTTAAAAGGCTATAGAAAAGCATAGTGAAATGGAGGGAGTGCAAAAAGATCGCAAACCTTTTTACTAATTTAGTTCACGCAGTGAAAGATGAAATGCCAAATCTTTTCCATGTTTGTCAATTCTGTATTGACATATTTTTGTTCTATTAATTGGTTGTTATAATGCTAATGTGTAAGATTATCAAGAAATAGATGAATGCCATGCATTCTGTTAAACCAAATGCAAAGGAGTGTTCATAGAGTCTTCTACTAGCTTTTGGACTTAACTAGCATGTAGTTAGTTTCGTGTACTACTTGTTCCGTTCTAAACATTTCTGTCCTTTTTGTTTTGCAGATCTTTTTACGAGGGGAATTGATATTCAGGCTGTCAATGTCGTTATCAATTTTGATTTCCCCAAGACTTCCGAAACCTATCTACACAGGGTAGGATTGAACAAACTGTGCCTTTAATTTTTGTTTTCATAGCCGGACATTTGAGTATGGCATGAAAGTTGCTTAGGAGTTATGACTGACCATCTGTTTTAGGCACTTTTGAGGCTTTAAAATAAAAAATGCTTGCCACTTATTATGTTAACGGCTTAGAGAGAGGTTCGGGTGCTCCAGGACAATGTGTATCATTGGATGCACATCGGACGGTGTATCTCGGGTCTGTGAAGATGCACTCCCACCTTATGGAAATCCAACCCGCAGTCCAACTATGCCCCCCGAGATGCACCATCCGATGTGCATCCAACGCTGCACATTGTCCGGGTGCACGGGAGGGTGCGGGAGCACCCACCAAACCTCTCTCTAACAGCTTATCCTTGCTGATACTTAGGAACCAAATATATGAGATATGACTGTTGCATTTTACTTTTGGCGTCCATTTCTGATAATTTTAATGCTCGTTTTGGCTTACCAGGTTGGTAGATCTGGGAGATTCGGTCACCTTGGTCTGGCTGTGAATTTGATCACCTATGAAGATCGGTTTAACCTGTATGCAGACTTTCCACTGCAAGTTTGTTGGCCTCTTCTATTCCACACTTTGTTCTGACTATCATTTCTTGGAACAGGTATAGGATTGAGCAAGAGCTTGGCACTGAAATAAAATCAATTCCTCCTCAGATAGACCAGGCTATATATTGCCAATAACCTGACAGTTTTCACTTTCAATCATTTCTCCGGGAGTAATAAGGAGACAACTTTTGTAAATACCAGCTCATCAGGTAAACCTTTTTTTCTCTTAAAAAGAATTGGGTTTGTCGTGTGTCTCCATGATCCATGAGTACCTGGTACTTCTTTTAGCATAACTTCACAAAGGCCTCAGTGACGCTGTTTCAACCTATCTTTTTGCATGCTCCATAGACTGGTTCAATGATTTTGTTGCCAGAACATTTAAAATTGTGTAAAATCTTATGATGTACTCCCTCCGTTTCAAATTACTTGTCGTTTTGGCTTTTCTAGATACATTCTTTTTGTTATGTATCTAGACATAAATATATATATCTAGGTGCATAACAAAAGGAATGTATCTAGAAAAGTCAAAATGACAAGTAATTTGGGACGGAGGGAGTACTTCACAATAGTTGTATAATGCTAACATTTTTGTATTTATAGAAGTGGATGTGGAAGTATGGAACTAGGTGCTTTTTATTGCCGGCTAGGATGTTTTGACCTGTGGTACTACATGTTATTAGTTTTGCTTTAAATTTTTGGCCGACATGATACTTGGCAACTGAGTTCAGACCTAATCTCCAAGCAGCCACTAACCTTTTTAACTTCTTTACGCATTTAATGGCTTGTCATTTGCATAGCGGCGGACCTACACATTGTTGTAGATTATTTATTCATGGATTTAAAATTGTCAAAACTAAATTTAAACTTGAAAATCATAACATTCTTCCCGATAATTGTATTGCTGGAGGCAATTTTAAAGCATGGTATCCATTTGGTCATCAGAACTTGCAAGATTTCAGTTGGTTATGGTTTATGTGTCTTGTGTGTCAAGTGTGTGGGAAGAGCCACAGTAATCCAAAACCTTAGTTGACCCTCAATTATGTGTGCAGGTTTTATGGTGTGAATCCCTGTGGCGCATCGAGACAATTTTATGTTGGTGGATGGCGTGAGACGAGGCATCCAACTTTTCTGAAAACCTTGTTATGCTGACACTATTATGGCTATCTGAGGGCGAACGTCCTCCCACATTTAGGCACAGAGTAGTGTATATTGCTAGGTGCCTGTTCCTAGGGCTGTCGTGGACTAGTTTTTTTGTATTTTTTCTTATTTTTCGTCAATCAGTGTCGTTAGGTGTTTCTCACAGGACATTTTAACCCTGTTGCTGGTTCTGGCCTTTTGTGGCCTGTGGTTGCGAGCGTGTTGCTCAAGTCCAACTTGGGGCAATGTGCTGTTTGATGGGTAATTGGGTGTGAGTGTGACGAGTCGGCCATTGAACTTGAGGCGTGAAGTCTGAAAGTAGTCTCCTCAAGGTGAGGGTCGTGAAGTGGAATACAAGTTTGGAAATAATCTGTGGTATGCTGCATCATGCATGCAGTCTTTCCCTTGCAGCCATGCCATTTGGCTTGGTGCAATATAGTCGTCATTTAAATTCTGCAGGCCTTAATTGAGCATGTAATTGTTGGATATAACGTTCTTCACCTGTCTGTCTGAATTGACGTGTCAGGCACAAGCACAAGCACCTTGGCACCTTGCCCTGGTTATTATGGTACTAAACTGTTTCTTGATGTTACTATCATAATAAAGATACTTCGGTACTCACCGTTGCCTTTGGACCTATTTCCGTTATGGTTATAATTACTGGGCCAGGGGTGCTCTGCAGCTCTGGTTTCTGGAATCTAGAATAAGTTTGTTTATTTTGTTCATTTTGAACAAGGTGGCCACCTGGTTGCCCTTGTTCTAGGCATTATTTGAAATGGTTAATGTGAGTTACCTTAATATAATCTCTTATTGTTTATAAATATAACTTTGGTTCGTCACTGTGTGACATAATGGCCGGTTCGATTCCTCTTAGCTGTGCAGGTCCATATGATTCAGAATTCTCAACACACTGGTGCCTACTGTACTGCCAAGAACACAAGGGGAGCATAATCATACTACGCAATAGGTGATGTTGCTTTCGTGTATCGTGCATTGATTCATCTTCCCTATCTGGACGAGCCATTTTCTCGCCATGGCTTTAGCCTGGTGAGCTGAAAGTGGTAAATCGGTCTCTCCCCTCTCGTGACGAGCCTTTCTTTGGCTGCAGTCCGTGCAGCATGGGGGTGGTAGTGGTCAAGCACGCTATGTTGGAAATATTCAATTACCCGCTTGAATCCCATGGAAGCAAGAAATAGCATGCACATAGCATCAGTATGCTTTCCTCATTTCTCCTATTGATTTTTCAGTTCCATGCTTGTCTGACATGCCTCTTTTTTAGACAATTTTCTGTCTGTCACCGTGTATGAGAGCAGCAGCAGGTAGGGCCTTGGCTTTCACAGTTTGATGAGGTTAATTTGCATTTGGACTACCACATGCAACGAATGAGCAACCAAAAGAGCTACCGAATTGTGCTCTGCCATAGGAATAGGACAGGGGGATTCGATCCTTCATGACGAGCACTAGTTGCGCTCACCCGAGCACAGGAGGACTACAGGAACAGGAGGAGATTCTGAACTCTCCGAGGACTTCATCAAGGCCAGTTCTCGAGTTCCATTAATACGTGTAATCTCATTGGGAAAGAAGTTAAAGCTTGTTGCATGATTGAGCCAGAAAACTCGCAGCACTCCTGGCTCTCCTCTGGACCATCTACTACGGAGTATCCTTTTGAGAGAGAGGGAGTGAAAATGCTACAGTGTGACAGTGTCCATGCTGCGTAGCCCTGCACGCACACAAGTACTTTTGTACCGCAAACAGATTTAAAAGTGTACTGTAGCACTACCACTGTATGCGGCTATGTTTATTTCGTCAAATTTGCACTACAATTCACTATTTACTCATCACATTAAGTTACATCTCCTCTCACATTACACGTAATATAATGTTGGTCCGTGTAAATTTGATGAACTAACGCGCACAGCGGAGAAAAAGAAACCGAGCTACGCGAGACGAGCATAGGCGCGGTCCTGTTCCGACGAGCCCGCGAGCACCTGTCCGGGCTGCGTCATGATGGCGGTGCCCCTCGCCACCCTGCCGCTGGCCACTGCAGCAGGCCGGCCCAGCAGCAGCAGCAGCGGTGCCAGCCGACGCAGCGAGACAGGAACTCTCTGAACTCCGCATTTACTCCGTCACCCCTTGCTCAAAATCCGAGCTACACACTCGTAGGCCAGGCCCCCTCATTGAAGGCCATTCGCCCATTCCATGCCCTTTACGTCTCCGCGTCGTCGCGCGTCGTCGCGTCGGCCTTGCGCGTCGTCGCGTTGCGCTATACCGCTGCTCGTTGGCTCATCATCGTCCGCTGTGGACGTGAGGTGCGGTGTCTCATCTGGCGCTATATAGTTCGGTGAAAATTTTCGAAAAACTTTTGTGATCCTCTTTTAAAGTTTATTATTAGTATTAAATATAGATTAATTATAAAATTAATTATACTTATTGACGGGAAATCACAAGATGAATTTATTAAGACTAATTAATCTGTCATTAGAGATTGGTTATTGTAGCACGACGTTGTCTAATCATGCTGTAATTAGGTTCGTTAGATTCGTCTCAAAAAATTAGGAGAGTTTTGAAATAGATTTTGTCAATAATTCACATTTAATACTCCTAATTAGTATCCGAAAGTTGTAATTGAAGAAATTTTTCGAACTAAACACGTAAGTGTAGTTTTAAAAGCATGTTTGTAAGGGAAACATACTTCCTAAACAATAATTATTTAGAAAAAGAGGGAGTAAATCAGAAATAAAAACTTGAGACGTGGAATGTTACTTTGAGAAATTATGGAACGAAGAGGGTATCTCTTCTCTATATATTCCTATAGAAGATGAAACACGTTCCACAAGTATGATCGAAACAATATTCCCAAAACGAGGAACGTGCCAGACCAGCCAGCCTAGCACTCGATATCACTTGATAAAAATGAGAAAAAACACTTGTTATCAAATCTTAACTCGACGACAATCTAGATATGGTTACTAAATTACTAAAACAAGAATATCTTTGGAGGTTTGGACATGGAGCTTTGATCAGTGGCGAAGCTAGAGCGAGAACGAGGGGATGCACAACTTTAGTACTACATTTTTTTTCCAGACAAAGGTATAAGTATGGGCTAATGCAGGATTTTTTTTTGCCAACAAAAAGAAACACCAATGATCTGTTTAATTTTTTATATATTTTTTGAGAAATATAAGCAAAATTAAAAAAAGGTGTATATGGGTTTCTAATAAGCCTAGATAAATTTTATCTTAAATCTTTATTTTGCATGTTCCATAAACCCGAGCAGAGTATGTATAGGTTTGTCCTAAATCTACACAGAGTGGGTACAGGCAATTTTTAGATGCTAAGGATTATTTTTCATTTAATTGGAAGAAAATTAGTAATTAAAGCATCATGCAATCAAGGGATGATGGTGGAGGTGGCTTTGGCGCAATTAGTAATTAAATCATCATGCTATCAAGTTGGCTCCCGGTTTGGTAGAAGATTTGCACCCTAACTTCTTGATCGAGACACTCAGCAAGCAACAATCTGTAAATTTGGGTGCTTTGTTTGGGAAACAATACAGAGGTCCGAGACTCATTTTAGATAATGTGAGAGTTTTATTTTTGAAAGATAATAGGAGAACTAGAACCACAAAAACTAACATTAGTACATGTCAAGTGCAATCAAGGGGTGATGGTCGAGCTGGCTTTGGCGCAATCGGGGTACGGAGTGGTATTGTGAAGGAGAGTGCAGGAGTTGAAGATTAATTAGTCCATGACTCAAGGTTTTGGGTCTCAATAGGCAATTCGTAAGGCATCAAGCTACTGGTTGTAGCTAGACGATCACGGGTTTGATGACCTGTTTGTGCTTTCACACGCCACGTTGGGCTGCTGGGGGGTGCATGATTTTGAGCTGAGAGGGGTGCAAATTGGTAAAATCAAGATGGTTAGCACTGATTTTATTTTTTCTTGTGGGTGCATTTGCACCCCCCACGAACTATATAGGTCCGCCCCTGGCTTTGATTCGTTACATTGCAAAGTGTTGTCGTAGTATCGTTTGCCTCTTCTCTTGATATTCATGTTCCGACTACAGCGGATCGCGTTCCACTCGATTTTGAGATATTGTTTCTGAAAGGACCTTGTGATGCCTAGAGGGGGTGAATAGGATCACTTCGAATTTTTGAAATAAATGCAGCGGTTAAAACACAGGTCGGTACTACCGGCGCTGTGTCGGTACTACCGGCGCTGTGTCGGTACTACCGAGGGGCTCGGTACTACCGGCACAGGGGTGGTACTACCGACCAGCCAGAGATGTCTAAAACGAAATTCGAAAACTAAATCGATTCTAGCAATTCTACTTGAATCAATAGTTGAGTTTAGATGCTAAGAACCTCCTGCAACCAAATATATGAGTTGGAACACAACAAATATATAGATCGGGTCAAAACAAACTTCTAGGGTTAGAGAAAGGAGAAGAACTCAAACAAGCAATTGACAAGAGGTTTAATCCGAAGTTCACTTCCACAAAGGAAGCTACGTCTCCGTTGAGGATCCCACAAAGGGAGGGCTATCACCAAGAGCCTCTTGCCTCACCCAATCCCCACAAAGGAAGATTGGTGCCCACTAAGAATTCTCCACCAAGGAGGGGTAATACAAATGATCCCGGATGCTCCACACGGAGAGGGCACTCAACGGGCGACGCCTAACCGTCTAGAAGCAAGCTTCAAGAGTAACAAACGCGAATCGATGCCCGAAGATGCTTCAAGTGCTCTTGAGATGAAGGAAATGGATGGGTCACTCAAAGCTTCTCAATCTCACACCAAGAATCTCTTCCTCACTCAATCCCTAGCTCAAAGGATTGGCTCTAGGGAGGAGTGGGGAAGGGGAGTGAATGCTCTTGGGTGTGTTTGTCTCGGGTTAGGTCAACAACAAATGAAGGGGGTGAAGAGGGGGTATAAATACTCACCCTCCAAAACTAGCCGTTACTGTGCTGAAATGAGTTTTATCGGTACTATCAACCTCAGGTCGGTACTACCGAGAGGCTCCGAAAAAAGAAACAGAACAGCTTTCTCGGTAGTACCGACATGGGGTCGGAACTACCGAGGGCCCCTAAAAAGGAACCAGAACGCCTTTCTCGGTAGTACCGGCGTGGGGTCGGTACTACCGAGGGGTTCGAGAAAACCAGACAGAAACCCTTTATCAGTACTACCGACCCAGGGCTAGTACTACCGACAAAGGGCAGAACAGGGAGGAAACAAAGGTATGTGTACGTGTAGGCTTTGTGTCTCTCTTGATTTTCTTGATTCACCTTTCTAAGCACTTTTAGCATCTCTAGACGGTCAAATCGCATCCCTCTTTATCGTACGGTGTTTCCTATACTCAAATTCGAAATATAAATCAATTTAAACCTCCAATTGAGCTTCAACACCGAATAGAAGGTATGAGGGCCTTGTTTTGATTAAATACGAATTTTATCCTTTTAATCCCTGCACACATGTCATTGAAAGCATTAAATCATCCAAATTATATTGTCATTATCACCAAAATAATTAGGAGCCTAGATGCACTTTCAATCTCCCCCTTTTTGGTGATTGATGACAACACAACTTGGTTATATAAAAGAGATGTGTGTATGCAATGAGTTAGGTAAAGACTCCCCCTAAATGTGTGCAATGTCAACTATGAGAGGCCTCAAATGCCTTTTGCACAAAATTTAGCAAGAGCCCCCCCTAAATCTTTGCATTCAACACATGGTGCATAAGTGTGATAAACAAAATCCCGTGATGTATATGACAAGATATATCACAACAATAAAGTGAGAAATAACATCCAACACATATCCATAGCATCACACATAGATAAATAGGTTCTTACATCACACTAGCATTCATAAGTCTTACAAATTTAAATAGGTTCACTTGGCACATCACCATCCATCACACCACACAAATAAGTTCATACATGTCCATAAGCCTAAGATAGATAGATAGATGTCCATAAGCCTAAGATAGATAGATAGATAGATAAGTAGGATACATCACATCTCACATGAACCATAAGTGAGCTCACTCCCCCTTTGGCATCAAGTGCAAAAAAGAGGAGGCCCTTCAATCGTCGTCGTCATGTGGAGAGTGGACAGCCGGAGGAGAGTCTTCTTCGTCGGTCTCGCCGCCACCAAAGTCCTCATCATCAATATCAGCCGGAGGCTCTCCATACATCATAGAGGCCTCACCATACGCCTCCCAAGGATTGTAGAAGACCGGTGGGGGAGGAAAGTCCATGGGCTCACGAACGGGAGAGTGCTCAATGTCAGCTCGTGCAAGCAAGGCCTTCTGACGGGTCTCTAACTTAATGAGCTACTCCTCTGTATGCTGCCTGTGGGCACGGATCTCTTGAGCATTGTGCCTTCCCACATTGAAGCAAGCAAAGAGTCCCTGATATAGAAAGTTGAGAACGTTCTTCTTCTTGCTACCAGATGGAGGAAGACCCTTAGAGCTAGAAGGCCCCTGAGAAGATGATGGTGCATCATAGGAGGATGGACCAGCTGAGGAGGGTCCTGCAGAGGAGTGTGGCCTCGGAGGGGCATGCTTGCCCAACTTGAGTAGACGCTCAATGTTACCCTTGTTTGGCCTATAGAAGGTGTGAACCTTGTCTGCCATGATATCCACTCCAGTAACCTCACATATCATCTTGAAAATCCACGGAGCATACTTGCAAGACATGTTGGCGGACACGGAGTTCACTATGATCTCCTCCCATATGAAATCAAACACACTGAAAGGCTCTTGACCGGGAGTCATCTTCACTAGCAAGTTCTTGGAGATATTGGAGATGTTGTAATTGTCACCCATCTCAGGACTCAAAGTGTAACGGAAGAATTGGTTCAACATCCTATAGAGGGGTTTCATTCCATAAGTAGTCCCAAACTCAATGTTGCCATAGGCACTGTCATACATGAAAGCCATCTCACTGTCAAGAGAAATATCACCACCATGAATTTTCTCATAACCAAGATCCTGTGGGCTAAAACCAAGTATCTCCGCAAACCTCTCATAGGTGACAGAGAGGGGCTTTCCCTGAATAGTCCAATAAAAGGTCTTGGTCTCACGCTTGACATAGAGATTGGCATAGAATTGAGCGACCACCTCCTCATTCCAATCAAGATTCATAGCCATGATGTGATCCATACCCTTAGAAAAGCAAACATCAATAGCCTCATTCACATCCGGTATCCTAAGTGACCTCAAATGATCCCAATGAATAGACTTCATATCAACTGTGAGATTTGCCTTAGATAGGATGACCGTCTCATACCAATTCGCATGAAACTTAAACCAAAAACGAATGTCTAGGGTATACTCCTTTTGGTATTGAGCGGGGTCATCGTACCTTTCCTCGTAAACATCATGAGTGCCCTTGGTGTAGTCCACCATACACACAATTCCTGTGTGAGGAGGTTTGCAAGGCCTCAAGGTGAATCCCTCTAGAGAGTCCAAAGATATGTCCTCATAATCATCACAGTGATCATCCGGTTCATGCGCATGCTTGGTACGGGCTTGATGACCTTGGTCGGTGGAGCGACGAGGAGCAGTGGGAGGATTAGTGCGACCACGACCACGAGGGCGTTGAGAGTCCTTTGCAACCTTCCTCTTCCTTTGAGCAATGGGCACATCATCATCGGATTGCTCTTCCGCCACTTGCTTGCCTACACGTGCCATCTGTGAGATAAAGATTACTGGAATGAGATGACATGAAAGGTTGGTTGAAACTGAGATGGGTGATATGTCTTGAATTGAGTCACTACTGTGGCAATTGTCGGTACTTTCGGACCAGGGCTGGTAGTACTGAGGGGGCCGGTACTTCCGAGACCGTGTCGGTAGTACCGATAACTACCGTGTCGTGACAAAAATCCAAGACACAAGAGATTCCTCCAACTATAGTTTCTAAGATCATAGGCATGAGTTCTAGGACTAGTATGGAGATGATTCCCTAAGGCATTGGTCCTAGAAAAAACGGCATTGAGAGATCGGGATTTGAGATTTTGAATCAGTACCTTGAGTTCTTCCCACGCGAAAATCGAAGAGAAGTTGGGGAGGAAATGAATCCCCGCGAGGTGGAGAATCCAAATATCCCTAAGGCTTCAAGATTCCACGGTTGGATATCGAGACCCCCTCACGGATTTGAGTTGGGAGAAGGAGAGGGGGTGCAACGGTTCAAAAGAAAGAACCCTAGGGTTCTGTCTGTCCCGCGGGGTATTTATACCTACGAGTTGATTATCAGTAGTACCGGAGCAAGGTTGGTACTACCGAGCCCCAGATAAGATTTAGACAGAAGAAGCTTATCGGTAGTACCGGCATGGGGTCGGTACTACCGGGGGTCTGAAAAATCCTGCCAGTGAGCCTTTATCGGTAGTACCGGCCTTGTGTCGGTACTACTGGGTGTTTTCGAAAATCCAACAGTAAGGCTTTCTCGGTAGTTCCGGCCTTGTGTCGGTACTACCGACGGTCTTATATGATTCGAGAGAGATTTAGAGTTTTAGAGTGTGAGCTGAAGGAGATAGAGAGAGAAGGCTATAGACATGTAGAACAGCCATAGTATTTGGTGATTAAGCACAATCAATCAATCAAAGCAATAATCACCAAAGACTATGGGAAAAACCAATTTTGTAAGACTCACACAAAAATAAGAAAATAAAATATTTTTCTCTCTATCTAGGCAACAAACAATTGTGTGCAACAAGTCAAGCCAAGTTACGAGAATCCAAGATATTTAGCTCACTCCTCAAAGCACAAAACCTTTGCTCATCTAGAGGCTTAGTGAAGATATCGGCAAGTTGCCTCTCTGTGCTTACATGACGTAGAGCAATATCTCCCTTAGCCTCATGATCCCTTAAGAAATGATGTCGAATATCTATGTGCTTTGTTCTAGATTGTTGCACTGGATTGTTTGCTAGCTTGATGGCACTCTCATTGTCACACAAGAGTGGAATCTTACTAAACACACAACCGTAATCACTCAACGTTTGTTTCATCCACAAAAGTTGTGCACAACAAGCACCGACCGCAACATATTCGGCTTCGGTCGTGGATAAAGCAACCGAATTTTGTTTCTTAGAACTCCATGACACCAAAGACCTATCAAGAAATTGGCAAGTCCCCGTTGTGCTCTTTCGATCTACTTTGCAACCGGCATAGTCCGAATCAGAATATCCAAGTAAATCAAAAGTGGAGCCCTTGGGATACCATAAGCCTAGGTTGGGAGTGTGAACCAAATATCTAAAGATTCTCTTAACAGCCATTAGATGACACTCCTTAGGATTAGCTTGAAATCTTGCACGCATGCACACACTAAGCATTATATCGGGTCTAGATGCACAAAGGTAAAGGAGGGAGCCAATCATGGAGCGAAATACATTTTGGTCGACCGACTTCCCTTCTTTATTGAGATCAAGATGTCCATTTAATGCCATGGGAGTCTTGATGGGTTTTGAATCGGCCATGTCAAACCTCTTGAACATATCCTTCACATACTTGGTTTGACACAAGAAAGTCCCTTCCTTCAATTGCTTGATTTGAAACCCAAGGAAGAACTTCAATTCACCCATCATAGACATCTCAAATCTCTTGGTCATGATCCTACTAAACTCTGCACAAAACTTGTCATTAGTAGACCCAAAGATAATGTCATCAATATAAATTTGACAAACAAAGATATCTTTTCCCGTTCTTTGAATGAATAGAGTAGAATCAGCTTTGCCTATCTCAAAGCCGTTCTTGAGAAGAAAATTCTTAAGGCATTCATACCATGCTCTACGAGCTTGCTTAAGCCCATAGAGCGCCTTATGGAGCTTGTACACATGGTTGGGGAAGTTTGGATCTTCAAAGCCCGGTGGTTGTTCAACATATACTTCTTCTTGGAGAGGTCCATTCAAGAAGACGCTCTTCACATCCATTTGATGAAGCTTGAAGTCATGATGAGTAGTATAGGCCAAGAGTATACGAATTGACTCAAGCCTTACTACTGGAGCATAAGTCTCTCCAAAGTCCAAGCCTTCAACTTGAGTATAGCCTTTGCCCACGACCCTTGCCTTGTTCTTTGTGACGACACCAAATTCATCTTGCTTGTTCCTAAAAACCCATTTGGTGCCGATCACATTTTGCTTGGGTCTTGGTACCAACTCTCAAACTTTATTCCTCTTGAAGTTGTTCAACTCTTCCTTCATAGCAATAATCCAATTCGGGTCCTCAAGAGCTTGATCCACACTAAGAGGTTCCAAAGAGGAAACAAACGAGTAAAACGCACAAAAGTTTGACAATCTTGAGCGAGTTGTTACCCCTCTTTGTATGCTCCCAAGGATCTTGTCAACGGGGTGATCCTGTTGAACCATTTGATGAACTCTTGAATGTGGTGCTTAAGGTTGACGTTGGATAAGTCCATCATTATCATCTTGAGCTTGAGGTGCTTGTTCATGAGCTTCACCACCTTGTTCTTCCCTTTGACCAAAGCCACTTCCATGATCGTCACCATGAGCTTGACTTTCATCTAGATGAACTTGAGAACTAGGTGGTTCCACTCTTGTTGATCATGGCGGATCTTGGTTGCTTGTGTCAACCGGAGTTTGAACTTGAACTTCCTGAGGCATCACTTCACTGGTGCCCATTCTAAAGATGGATACACTTGGAGGTTCTTCATCATCTATAAGGTTTTCACTAACTTGCTCTCCTTGAGAGCCGTTGGATTCATCAAATTTCACGTCTATCGTGGTCTCAACACAACCGGAGGTCTTGTTGAAAACACGATAGGCATGTTCGTTAGTTCCATAACCAATGAGAAAACCTTCATCAACCTTGGATGCAAAGTTTGAGGCTTTGGGTTTCTTGTTAAGTATGAAACACTTACACCCAAAGACCCTAAAGTAGTGCGCACTAGGTTTCTTACCGGTGATGATCTCGTAAGGAGTCTTGTTCAAGTACTTGTGGAGGTAGAAGTAGTTGGCGCCATGGCACGCGGTGTTGATGGCATCCGCCCAAAATGAGTCCGGAGTCTTGTACTCATCAAGCATTGTTCTTACCGCTTCAATCAATGTACGGTTCTTCCTCTCAACAACACCATTTTGTTGAGGAGTGTATGGAGCGGAGAGTTCATGCTTGATGCCTTCTTCATCAAGGAATTCTTCAACTTGAGTGTTCCTAAACTCCGAGCCATTGTCACTTCTTATGTTCTTGACCTTTAGCTCGAACTCATTTTGAACTCTTCTTATGAACTTCTTGACCACTCCCTTTGCTTCACTTTTATCTTGCAAAAAGAATACCTAAGTGAAACGGGAAAAGTCATCAACAATTACTAAACCATATTTGTTATCACCGATACTTATGTAGGCAATTGGTCCAAACAAATCCATGTGTAGTAGCTTCAACGGTCTTGATGTTGAAAGGATGTTCTTGGTGGGATGATGCGCTCCAACTTGCTTTCCCACTTGACATGCACTACATAACCTAACTTTCTCAAAAACAACATTTGTTAGTCCTAGGATGTGCTCGTCCTTTTGAAGTTTGGCCAAGTTCCTCATGCCAATATGGGCTAGACGGCGATGCCATAGCCAACCCATGTCGGATTTTGCCACTAAGCAAGCCTTAGGTTCCACCTTTACTTTTGTGAAGTCCACATAGTAAAGCTTTCCCCTTAGATGACCCACAAAGACAATAGAGGAATCCTCACTTCTAGAGACGGTCACACCCTCTTTGATAAAGAGATAATTGTAGCCTTTCTCACAAAGTTGTGAAACCGACAACAAGTTGTACCCCAAACCTTGAACATGATAAACATCTTCAATTGAATTTGTTGTTGAGATAGCAATTTTACCTAGACCAATCACATCTCCTTGACCATTATCTCCATAGATGATAGTTTCCGTAGGGGTGTCATAATGCTCAAGGGATGCAAACAAGCCTTCATCTCTGGTCATATGATTAGTGGCTCCACTATCAATCAACCATGCGGTTCCACCGGAGGAGTAGGCCTACAAAACAAGTTTAAGCTTTTGGTTTAGGTACCCAAAATGATTTGGGTCCTTGGAGGTTATAAGCATAAACTTTTGGAACCCACACACTTTTCCTCATAGCCTTCTTGGCATAGGCTCCAACATACTTGACCACCATTTTACCATTGTGGTCCAAGGTCACAACATAGTCACACGTGTAGTTGGGAGAAGGCTTGTGTTCCACCACATTCTTCGGTGCCTTTGATGGAGAATTAACCCCACCATTTCCTTTTGTGATGTTCACAACCTTTGGCTTCTCTTTTGTTGTGGTAGAGGTGGTTACTCCATGGGCAATATCCATAATAGTGTTGAGGTAGCCACCCTTGTTCCACAAGGGGATCTCATGCCCTTTCACCACCCTTCTACCATTGACCTTGTTGTCCTTGTAGTGCCCAAGTCCTCTTGTGTCAATTGCCTTGGGAATGGACTTGGCACACAACTTGCCTTGGTTGATCAACATGTTCAACTGGACAATCTCCTTATCCTTGCTCTTAGTTGTTTCTTCTAGCCTTGCAAGGTTAGTCTTAAGAGCATTTCTATCAACATTAGAACATATGGAGCAACCTTTTCTAGTGGAGGCATTAGAGTCAAAGTTTGCTTTAGGGTCGGCCTTGGTGCTTTCCCAAAGAGCACTATAGTTTGCTTCAAGATTTTTGTATTTATCCGTCAAGCATTAAAAGCTTGTTTGAAGCTCACTATGAGTGGCCTTTAGGGAAGCTAAAGATTCATTTGCCAAAGAGTAGTCCTTTAGCATCCTGTTGTTAGAGTCATTGGCCAAGGCCAAGCCTACGGTCAACTTCTCCACCTTAGCTTTCTCCTCGACAAGGGTTTTCTCTAGAGCAAGATTTCTTTCCTTTTCATGGATAAGCAAGTCTTCTTGCTCATGGAGAATCTCCTTCTTTTCTTCTAATTTGTCCAAAAGCTTTTTAATTTCTTTATGACCCTTTTTACCAAATTGCTTTATCATGTTGGCCTTCATTTCTTTTTTCTCATCTAGGTTGTCTATATCACTACTAGGTGTGGATGATGATGAGGTGAGACAGGATGAGGTGGTTGACTCTTGTACCCTCATCATCGGAGAAGTTGTTGAAGAGGCGTGGTGAAGATGCTCCTTGTGCCATGGCAAGTGTTGCCACGCCTTTCTTCTTTGGTTCTTCATCTTCATCACTTAAGTCCCATTGTTGACCCACGTGAGCACACCCTTGGTACTTGTTCTTGTACTCTTTGCTCTTCTCCTTGTACTTCTTCTCTTCCTCATTCTTGTCCTTGTTCTTGGGACACTCGGCAATGAAGTGTCCATACTCTCCACACTCATAGCATTTTCTTTGTGACTTATTCTTTCTATCATCACCACCTTTCCTTAATGCCTTGAACTTCAAGAACTTCTTGTACTTCCTTATGGCAAAGGCGGTTTCTTCATCTGTGCTTCCTTCTTCACTTGAATCTTCATTCTTAGTCTTGGGCTTTACTTCCACCACTTCACTAGAGCTAGCATTAAGGGCTAGACCCTTGTTCACCTTCAAGCTAAGAGACTTCTCCACGTCTTGATCAACTAGCTCTTGATGCAAGATTTCACCAAGAAGTTGATTGGGGGTCAAGTTGTAGTAGTTTGGGTCTCTCCTTATCATGGTTGCTAGGTTTGGGTTCTTCGGTGTGAAGGCTCTTAGCAACTTCTTTGTGACCTTTTCATCTTCCCAATCATTGCTTCCTAGTGCTCTAATGTCCGAGACAAGGAGCATTAGGCGATCATACATTTGCCTCACGATTTCTCCATCCTTCATGATGAATAGCTCAAGCTCTCCGTGGATCAAGTCAATCTTGCCTCTTCTCACATGATCGGTACCCTCATGTGCTTCCTTGAGTGTGTCCCAAATCACCTTGGCAATTTGGATGTTCCGGACTTTGTTGAACTCTTGAGCACACAAGGATCCCGTGATGACTCTTGTTGCTTGAACATTGCGGTGGAGGTCTTGTTCATGCTCGATTGTCATAGCTTCACCTTCAGCAGGAATTATCACACCTACACACACAATCTTCTAAAGAGAAGGGTGAAGCCCGTAAAGGTGCATTTGCATATCATAAGTCCATTTGGGATAGTCTTTCCTATACCTGAGCATTTTTTGCCCGGCCCGCTGGCCCGGCCCGGGCCCGGCCCGCGCCAGGCCCGCCCACGGATCTTACTGGACGGGCGTGGGCAGAGATCTTGAAGCCCGCGAAAATTTTTTTTGGCCCGAGCCCGGCTCGAAATGCTGTTTTTAGTTACTTTACACTATAAAATGCGTGGGCGGCCCGCCCAAGCCCGGGCCCGCCCGAGCCCGGCCCGAAAACTGAGGCCCGACACGTCCCATGGGACGGTCATGGGCAGGATTTTCTCAGCTTGAAAAACCCAGGTTTTTTTTCGGCCCGAACCCGGCCCGACCCGTGGAATGCTCAGGTCTAGTCTTTCCTATCAAAGTGGGGAGGCTTTCCCAAATGTACGAAATAGAATTTTTCATTAGGATTGTTGCCCGAAATATATCTGTAGTGGAAGGGTACTTCATAGTAGCCGGAATGAGAGTGCTTTGCTTGCTCCTTCTTGAGGAGCTTCTTGGCCATCTTCTTTGCTTTCTTCTTCTTCTTGGCTTTCCTTCTTTTATTTGCCACTTTCTTTGCGTCATCGTCACCATCCTTGACGTCTTCATCACTTGTATCGGAGTCCGAGTCGGAGTCGGAGGAGGAGTCATCGGAGCTCGCGATGTTGGATGATGTACAGCTTGGGGCCTTCCCCATAGCCTCTAGAGCTGCAGCTTGGTCTTGAGCAGCCTTGAGCTCTCTCTCTTGAGCTTCCTTGGCGGCGAGTTCTTGAGCGGAGAGGTCACCACCACTCCTCGACATCTTGATCCCATTGCGGTTAAGCCTAAATCAAGGGATTAGGATCTGATACCAATTGAAAGGACCTTGTGATGACTAGAGGGGGGTGAATAGAATCACTTTGAATTTCTGAAATAAATGCAACGGTTAAAACACAGGTCGGTACTATTGGCGCTGTGTCGGTACTACCGGCACAGGGGCGGTACTACCGACCAGCCAGAGATGTCTAAAACGAAATTCGAAAACTAAATCGATTCTAGCAATTCTACTTGAATCAAGAGTTGAGTTTAGATGCTAAGAACCTCCTGCAACCAAAGATATGAGTTGGAACACAAGAAATATATAGATCGGGTCAAAACACACTTGTAGGGTTAGAGAAAGGAGAAGAACTCAAACAAGCAATTGACAAGAGGTTTAATCCAAAGTTCACTTCCACAAAGGAAACTACGTCTCCATTGAGGATCCCACAAAGAGAGGGCTATCACCAAGAGCCTTTTGCCCTCACTCAATCCCCACAAAGGAAGATTGGTGCCCACTAAGAATTCTCCAGCAAGGAGGGGCAATACAAACGATCCCGGGTGCTCCACACGGAGAGAGCACTCAACGGGCGAAACCTAACCGTCTAGAAGCAAGCTTTAAGAGTAACAAATGTGCATCGATGCCCGGAGATGCTTCAAGTGCTCTTGAGATGAAGAAGACGGATGGGTCACTTAAATCTTCTCAATCTCACACCAAGAATCTCTTCCTCACTCAATCCCTAGCTCAAAGGATCAAAGGATTGGCTTTAGGGAGGAGTGGGGAAGGGGAGTGAATGCTCTTGGGTGTGTTTGTCTCGGGTTAGGTCAGCAGCAAATGAAGAGGGTGAAGAGGGAGTATAAATACCCACCCTCCAAAACTAGCCGTTACTGTGCTAAAACGAGTTTTATTGGTACTACCGACCTCAGGTCGGTACTACCGAGGGGCTCCGAAAAAAAGAAACAGAACAGTTTTCTTGGTAGTACCGACATGGGGTTGGAACTACCGAGGGCCCCTAAAAAAGGAACCAGAACGCCTTTCTCGGTAGTACCGGCGTGGGGTCGGTACTACCGAGGGGTTCGAGAAAACCAGACAGAAACCCTTTATCGGTACTACCGACCTAGGGCCGGTACTACCGACAAAAGGTAGAACAGGGAGGAAACAAAGGTATGTGTACGTGTAGGCTTTGTGTCTCTCTTGATTTTCTTGATTCGCTTTTCTAAGCACTTTTAGCATCTCTAGACGGTCAAATTGCATCCCTCTTTATAGTACGGTGTTTCCTATACTCAAATTCGAAATATAAATCAATTTAAACCTCCAATTGAGCTTCAACACCGAATAGAAGGTATGAGGGGCTTCTTTTGATTAAATATGAATTTATCCTTTTAATCCCTGCACACATCTCATTGAAAGCATTAAATCATCCAAATTGTATTGTCATTATCACCAAAATAATTAGGAGCCTAGATGCACTTTCAGTTTCCCGTCGTTCCCGTTCTTCGTTCGAGATGAAGTTCTCAGAACGTGAAACGTGGTCACGCTTCCAGGCTGTTAAGGTCTGGCGTGTGTTATGTTCACCCATTGTGCATGGCGTTGTATACCGATCAATGGGAAGACAACTATTTTGTGTTCTCTTAGGTCAGGTACATTGGTGTCGTCGATACATAATCTTGAGATGACCCAATAGACAACTTGTACAATAAGTTGTCTTTTAATTTTTTTTGTTGAAGATATGTAATTTCTTAATTTGTGTCGGCGGCACCGCCAACCGAGTGCAGGAAGGGTGATTAGGCAAGGGCAAGGCGAGGGTGGTAATGACGACAGCGGTGGGATGCAGGGAGTGACGGGAGAGGCATAGATGACGGGAGTTGTGGGCGAGCTTGGTTCCCACCGGAGGTCCATGCTGACCACCATCCAGCACGGAGCTCCGACAAGATCCTAGCCCCCACGCTAGACGGGTGGATGCACAACAAGACGACAAGCGGCGGTGGGAGGTGGAAGGTGGATTTCTATTCCTTTTTCAAATAAATACTAATTACTATCTATTGAGATAATTATTTTTTATGAGAAAATAAGATGCGTTGCTACTTTTCTTATCCTCACTTTGCTTGATGCGCTAGCTAGTTAGTTTCTGGGTGTTGGCAGCCTTGTTTGGATAGGCAAATGTGAAATGTGGTGGAGTGAATAATGAGTGAATAATGAAAATTTGGTTGTTTAATTTGGAAAAAGTGGTGAAGATGTGATAAGAGAATAGTGCATTGGGTTGCGTGATGTGACAGAGGATGTGATGGATGAAATGAATAGTGGATATTTGATTGTTTAGTTTGAAAAAAATGAGGATGGTGTGATAAGATGAACAATGGATTGAGGTGGAAATTTGATGAGCCAGTGTGAGTGCATGAACAATATTTTTGATGAATTGCCTGCTTCAGAGTTTGTTTCTTTTAAGGTAGTGTTCAGTTCGTCAAATTTGCGCAGATGAATAGTGCTGAAATAATGTATTATTTTTTTAAGACGTGCAAAGCACGTTTTTCATCCACAGGAGAGAATTGAAGTACAAAGAAGCAACTCTGGGAGAGACCCAAAGCGCTAAACACAAGAGCAACACAACAAGCTACAGGAAGAAGAAGAACCCCACGACACCACCACACCAAACAAGAAACTTGAACTAAGGGGAGGCGGGCCTGCTGACAACTTGGACACCAAGAACACATGCACGTCACCGGACGCCTAACATCTAGAGGCCTTCGAAGGTCGAGCGAGAATGCCGAGCAGGACGATGCCACCAAGGAGGGAACGACGAGTACGTCGCTATCATCTGTCTTTCTGGAAAGGAGCAGACAAGTGAAACACCTTGCAGACCAAATGGCATTGGGGCCGCAGCAACAACGCCTCCGGCGAGGTAAGGTACGCTAACAAGCGCAGCCGTTGTTGGCCCGACACAGGTCAGGCGAGGCTTTCGCCAAGCCCAAAGCCAACTACGCGCAGCCAACCTTGAAGGCATGGATGGCAGACGAGCCGATGGAGAAGCAGCGTGCGGTCCAAAGCGCGGGAGGAACTGAGGATCAATAGCAGGTCGGCAAAGCTCACCTGACGACCCAAAAGCAAGGATGAAGAAGACAAGAGGGAGGGGAAGCAGGGCCCAGAGCCTGCGGCGAGGAGGCGATGCGCCGGGAAGGGGCGCTGGGAGAGGAGACCCAGCGAGCCAGCACCCAGCGACCGCGGTGTGGTGGTGCGAGAGAGGGGGGAAGGTGGGATGTATTATGGATGAAAGGCATGTTCTTTTGGTCACAAATAAATAGTAAAAACACTATTTACTCATCACATTCATCACATCTTCTCTCACAAGAAACACTATTCCAACACTACTTATTTACAACTTCACTAATTTTTTTCACCCAAAAGAACGGGCAAGAAAAGTTATGAAAGCGTAATTGAGTGCATGATATGAGAGAAGATGTGATGAGATGTAACGATGGATAGTGAATTGGAATCTAATTGAAAGAAAAAACAGACCCGGTTGGTTTCCTAGCTCCCGCCACCGTGCGTTGGTGTTGCATTTGAAGAAGAAAGAGCTTGGCTGGTCTATTCTCGACTTATTTCGACTTCTTACATAATATTTGTCTCTCACAACAAATTAATTGTACAAATCGAGATAATCCAGCCCCGAACGCGCTCAAAGAGGCTGCTCCGCTCAGCTCCGATTTTGTTTCGCTCGGTCCTCACAGGCTTCCGGTTTCTAAGCTTCTGATGATAGTGCGTGACGATATTGGCGTCCTTGTCATCCTCTTCGCCCCTCTAGTTGTCTTAAGTCTCACCGTTGTGTGGTGGTGGTGTGAGGCTCTTCTTTTCTCTCTAGTGTTGTTCCGGTTGTTAGGTCGCTCTGTTGGTCTTTGTACCTGTGTTTCTCTCTGCTATGTGGTGTTTTGGTTCTTATAAAATTACTTTATTGATCTTTTTCTCCTCTCTTAATAAAAAATGTGCAAATTAAAAAAAAGTACTCGCACACGAAAGACCTTGTCGCCTTCACTCAGCTCACCCAGCGCCATATCCAATCAGCCAGCTCATGGGCACAGCCCGATACGCAACAAAACCACCTCTGGCTCCACTCCGTCGTCTCGTCGCAGGCAGCAGGTGAAAATCTCCCTCTCTTCACGCCACACCACCTCCTCTACTCCGCCGTCTCGTCGCGGGCAGCAGCCAGCAGGTGAAAATCTCCGGCATTAAAAAGCACTCCCCGGCGATCCTCCTCGGCCGCAAACAAAACCCTTCCTCGTCATCCGCGCCATCCCTTCCCCCTGTCTCGCCCAAATCTTCTTCATTACCACCACCCTCTCCCGGTCTCCCATCCTTTCACATCACACTCACAGAGCGCTTGTGTCTGTGTGCGCCGCGCCGTCTCTTGTGCTTGGCGTCAACGCGCCCGTGTGGTGTGGGGGAGGCGGGGACACCGAGCGCGCGGGAGAGCCAGCGGCTCGGCGCGGGCGCGCGGCGGCCGATGGGGAGGGCGCCGTGCTGCGACAGGACGAAGGGGCTCAAGAAGGGGCCATGGACGCCGGAGGAGGACAAGCTCCTCGTCGACTACATCCAGGCCAACGGCCACGGCAGCTGGCGCATGCTCCCCAAGCTCGCAGGTCAGGATCGCAGATCAATCCAATCTCTCTCTTCCTCCAGTTCTTCGCAGTTCCCCTTCGTCTTCTTCCGAGTTCTGCTGTGTTCTGCCTAGCTCGTCGTCTAGCTGCTGGCCCTTGTCGGCGAAATGCTTGGTTTATCCCGTGAAATTCCTCGCCGGTTTCACGATGCACATTGGGGATTTCATCGTCGATGATCGATGGTTCTCCCTCCCTCGTCTTGCATGATCTCATCTAACCGCTTGCGTTTGTGCGCCGGTTGCAGGGCTGAACCGCTGCGGCAAGAGCTGCCGGCTGCGGTGGACCAACTACCTCCGGCCGGACATCAAGCGCGGGCCCTTCAGCCCCGAGGAGCAGAAGTCCATCGTCCAGCTCCACGCCATCGTCGGCAACAAGTAAGACCACGCGCCGTGCCCCCCGTCCCCTTCGATCTGGCAGAGATGACCAGACCAGCACGTTCCCCCTCTGATCACGCACGCATCCACTCCTCACCTCGCGCTCGCACGGCCCGGCCGGTGCAGCGCGCCACTGTTGCCAAAAGCATAGCCGCATTGAATGATGCCGGCCGGCCGCCTCTGTCCACCGCGTCGCGTCCAAACCCGGTCGCCCTGAGCTTGCCGGATGTGGGGCGGAGTCGCTCGTATTTACTGGAGCCTGCCCTTGTTCCTGCCATGGTAATTGGTGGTGGTGGTGGTGCCGCCACTGCGGTGGGACTCGCAAGTAGTGGTATTGATTGGCTCTTTCCGGTGAACCTCAGGTGGTCCATGATCGCGGCGCAGCTGCCGGGGCGGACGGACAACGAGATCAAGAACTACTGGAACACGCACCTCAAGAAGCAGCTGCGCCGGATGGGGCTCGACGAGCCGCCGCCGGGACCGGCCGCCGGCAGCCCCGCCGCGCGCCACATGGCGCAGTGGGAGACGGCGCGGCTCGAGGCGGAGGCGCGCCTCTCCGTCCTGGCCTCGTCCTGCTCCTCCGGCGCCACGGCGACCACCGCCGCCACCACCACCTCCGCCTCCTCCTCGTCCACCTTCGCCGCGGGCGGCGAGAAGGCGTCCTCCAAGCCCGCGGACATCTTCCTCCGCCTGTGGAGCTCGGACATCGGGGACTCCTTCCGCCGAAAGACGGCGGCCACGCCGGCGCCCGTCAGGAGGAAGGACGACGTGGTGATGATCAAGAAGGAGGCGCTGGCGCTGCCCGCGCCCGGCGACGACTCCTCGGCGGCGTCCAACGAGATGGAGGTGGCGGAGGCGCTGGAGGAGTACCAGACGTTCCTCGACTTCGCCGGCGAGGAGCTGGGGCTATTCCACGGCCGGTACGGTGGGTTCTCGCTGTTCCCGCCGCTCGAGGTGCTCGAGGCGTCCCTGGACACGGCGTTCTAGTGAAGACGACGTAGCAAGCAACACGTATGTACACGTGTGCACGTATGGCAACCGGCAGTGGCAATACATCTACGCCTTGCTATACGACTCCACATGAGCGCATGTATGTATATACGCATGTCTCGCGTATCGTGTACGCGTGGTAGCAACGTGTTACGTGTGGGTCGACGCATCAGGGATTTTTTGGGGTTAGGGCAGCAGGTGCGTGGTTTATATTAGTAGCTTGTTAACTGGGTTGGTTAGGGTAGGACATCAAGGTGTATTATTGCTTGTATTGGGTATTCTCTGGGTGTGGCCGTGTGGGTCGTCACTAGAGATGCTTTAATACATCTAGTGATGTTCTTCAGTTAGATTTTGGAGATGCCTTTTGCACTCGAAGTACACTACTGTACCTTTTGTTCTGAGATTAGTTTCGAACTTTCAATCAACTTACTCTAATTCGTGCGCCTGCGCAACTTCCCTGAATATTGAAAACTCTGAACTCTGCTGGCAACATGATGAGTGAAAGAAAACTGTGGCAAAAAAAAAATCAATCAAATGATCTTGATCAGATCAGAAGACTATAAGAGAACTGTTGGTTAATACTTCCTCTATTTCAAACTGTATGTCGTTTTGACGGTCGTCTTTTACATATATTTTACTATATATATAGACATGCATTTATCTGTATGCATATCCACGTCTGTAGAGAAGTTACACATCTTTTCCAAAGATGCGGCTTTGCCAAAGCATGTCGGAACTCCATTGGGGTGTCGTCTATCGTCACCACAAGGCCTCTGTTACAAATCCTCAAACTGATCATAGAAAAATTAGAGGTACCGTTCTTCAAGGAAGTGATTAATCTCATGACCTGGAGTATTTGGATCACTAGAAAAAAAAAATGAGTGGATGTTTAATGGAGTTGACCCTACGGTTCAAGCATGCAAAAGGAAAATTCATGTTTGAATTCTCCTTAGATCTCGTCCGGATTTCATCCCTGCTATGACTAATTGGCTCCAACCTTTGAGGCTGTTCGGCTTATCTCGACTTGACTTATCTAGGCTTATTTTGACTTATCTTCTCTCACATGATACTATTCAATCTACCAGCCGAGTACTATTCAATGTACCAGTCGAGTACTATTCATTTTACCAGCCGAACAACCTTTGTAGTTCCTTTGATTTTCATTTTTTTCCTTTCTTTGTTCCTCCTTTCTTTTAATTTATTTGTATTTGTAACCTTGTGATCAAATTAATATAATCAGTAGAGGCTTTGCCCCTCCCGTTCTCTCAAAAAAAAATTGTCAAATGATCTTTATTTGAAAGATACTACATTTGCGCAACCTCTTAACTTCTTGAGCAGCTCCTAAACAGCTAGATAACACATATGCCATCATAACTCCATCCTCTTTTGACAGGGCTATTTGCAAAATTAAGTTTTTCTCTTTCGATAATCCTATTTGAATTGCCATATTGAGTTTAACACATAATAAGACCGTTGGATTCCCGTGGAGAGTAACCTCTATTAAAAAATAATCTAAGATGTATGTATATGATAATGAGGAGTATGGCATGATTCATCACAGCAAGTTCATTCTGGTCATTATGCCAAGATAAAATAGATCTATCCAAAGAGAACATTCATTCTTCTTGGCCATTAAAATACGTGTATTCTATTTGCTTGAAAATATAGGTTCATTTTACTTTTGTCACAACTTAATTTTTTGAACGAATGCAACTTAATTTTTCAAAACCAAGTTCGATAAAGTTTATTAAAAATATATTAATAGCTACGATACCAAATAGATGTACCACTAAGGTAATTATATTGGATTTGATACTACAGTTTGATGCTATTCATGTTTGTGCATTTCTCATATGTTTTTTTTAAAGCAATTTGTTCGGCTGGTTAACGGCTGATTTGTTAGAGAAAAATACCGTGTCGGTGAAGCTTTTGAAAACTTGCAATGTGTAACTTTGCCGGAAGTAATAACTGTAAAAAAGAAAGAAAAAACAGGAGGGAGACATGAGACATTGTACGGGAGTCCGTTGGTCCAATCTTGTGCATGCGGCCGGCCACTGGATGACCAGGTCGGCTGATGATGCAACCACATGAGAAAGCCCGGGGCCATCACCAGTTTTTTGTTGGGAACCCTTCCCCTGTCACCACTGTCGCGCCATACCTGCATGTTCTTCAGGGAATTCGATCATTGCGTCGACCCCTAGCGTGCCATATCCGTAGGAGTAGTATGCTGCTGCATTTTTCACCAGTCTACGGATGCTACAGTACTGACGCGAATAATGCCCGCTCTCTCTAGATCGATCCAGGGTCACTCTGTAGTCTCTACCGTACCCTGTAGTCTGCCCATGCATGGCACAGACATAAGGCCGGCCTGAAATTTGATTTGAAGAGATAAATTATGCACAAAAACGAGGTTTCTCAAATCGTGAAACGGATTCAGCGTAGGGTACTGCTTCAGCTTCACCGCCATATCTGTTTGAGCACATTTCAAACAGAGCATATATTCAGGCAAGAATTCCACCAGTAGGTCCAGTACGTTGCTGCATCGCCAAGTAACATGGGCCGTGCTGCTGTTTTACCGTCATGCTGGTCCAGCGGAAGAACATGGATATGCATGTGTGCTGCTGGCCTGGGGCTAGTGTTAGTGTAGGGGGGCGCCCAACGATTCAGGATCTGTGCTAGGCGAAGGCTAGCTGAATGCAACGTACAATACGATCACCATTCACCAGGGTTAACTGTTCTAGTAGCAAACATATTCAGAGACAATTACAGCAAGAACAAGAGGCCAGCAGGCATGTAACAATACATGTAAACTAGAATTTTCCTTTAGAAAATGGAGGTATCTCCAGCCTCTGCAATACATGTATATAGATCATAGTCTCATGGAAATTGACCACGATATTGCTACAATCATACTGTTTTCCTATCTCTTTTTGCAATTTTTTTTTGGTGGATCGTCCTTACTCATGCAGTAATACCGTGTGGGCTTGTACTAGTCCGCAAGGGGCCCCCCGCGAACGCTTGTCTTTGACTTGTTTCTGCAATGAACGGGTTCGCGCGCGGAGGAGAGGGGGGGCCAGTCAGGCCAAGGCCAATGCAGCGAGAGAGAATTCATTGCCGGGTTCAGGCAAACGGCCAAAACGGGAGCAGTGAAAAGGTTCCCAAACACCTGCGGCCGCCCATGGCTTCGTGGCAGCAGAACGAGAACATAAAAGATGCAGCGTCTCAGCTCATGCTCGCCCGCCCCCCTGCGCCACGGCTAATGATTTCCTCTCGGAGATATTAAATGTCACGGCGGCTGCGATCGTCGTGGTCCTTTTTTCGCTTCGTGTCATCCTCATGATTATTTGCCTGAGAAACAAACAATTCCATAATTTCATGAGGATTTGCCTGATGAGAAAAAAAGTTGCAAATACCATGTACTCTCATCGATCTCCTGTTAGTATTCAATAAATTTGATGCATTACTAGAGAAACATGCTTCCGTCCCGGACAGATTTTCACATTAGTACCGATTATTTTGGCACCTGGTACTAATCTATACACAAACTGGTACTAATGTATGATGGGAAGAGAGAGCCCAAATACGCTCTCGCATGACCCACATTAGTACCGATTTGTAATACACTAATGTGTCACATTAGTACCGGTGTGTATTACAAACTGGTACTAATGTGAGGTCAGCACATTAGTACCGGGGTAGGACACCACCGGTACTCACGTGAGACACAATAGTACGGGAGGGGATTAAAGCCCGATACTAATGGCTCCCTCCGTGATCTCCGCGTCCCTCGGCCTTAACTCCCACACGTCCCGACCCTCTATCCCTATGCGCCTCTGCCTTTTATTTTCTATTTCCCAGCGGATCCTCTTCCTTTCTTCTCTCTTCCGCTTCCTTCTTCTCTTCTATCTGCTTCATTCTCTCACAATCTCACACTTTCTCTTTTCATGCGTGCAGCCAGGGAGGAGCTGCCGGCGTGGGATCCGCGAGCGCGCGGAGCGGCGGTGGCCAGGGGCAGCACAAGAGCGGGAGGTCGGCCGCAGGCCGCCGTCACGCACAGGCGGAGGCCGCCGAGCGCGCACAGGTGTGGCCGCCGGCCAGGGGCGGCGCGGGAGCGGCGACCGGTCGCAGGCAGCCGACGCGCGGGCGGAGGCCGCCGAGCGCGTGCGGGAGTGGCGGCCGGCAGCAGGCCGCCGGTGCACAGGCGGAGGCCGCAGGGAGGAGATTGATCTCTGATTTGTGTTTTGGGAAATCTCTGGTTTATGTTTTGTGAATCTCTGTAGTTAAATCTGTGATTCTTATTGTTTTTATGAATACGTATAGTTCTTGTGAATGTGAAAATTGGATGAGAAATATATGTGAAATTTGTGATTGAATGTGAAATATGTGAAAGTTGTGAAATAAGAAAAAGAAAATAGTGATCGAGGGTGGGACGGTGTGAAGGACCGAATTGGGCGACCAGAGAGGGGGGGAGTGAATGGGAGCCGATAAAAATTCTTCCCGAAGGTCGAACTCGGCCTATACCCCGACTGTCACTCCAAACACTCGCGCACACAAAGGAAGCTCTAAACAAGACACACACAAGTCTAGAAGAGCAAGAGACAAGCCTAGAAACAAAGAGCGGAAGCACCAAAGCAAGAATAAAAGCACTTGGCAAATTCTGGAAACGCCAGGCGCGGACCGTCCGGCTGGTACGGGCGGACTGTCCGCTAGTGTACGGCGGACTGTCCGCCAGTCGTCCCCGGACTGTTCGAAGTAAGCAGCAGAACCACCAGAGATGCAAGCCGAAATTCGGACTGTCCGCCAAGGCCACGCGGACTGTCCGCCAGTGTCGTGGACGGTCCGTCCCCCTCGCTGGAAACCCAGACAAACTTCGAGCCACCCCAGACAAAAACTTGAGCCACGCGGACAGTCCGCACAGACTACGCGGACAGTCCGCGAACTGCCAGCAAACCAAAAACTCGGAGCCAACAGATCGAAACGAACCACGCGAAGAACAAACGAAGAACACGAAGAACAGCTGCGCTATCTATACCTCGCGGACAGTCCTCATGGGACTCGCGGACAGTCCGCATGGGACTCGCGGACGGTCCACCAGGCTCGGACAGAGCTGCTCGAGCTCGAACTAGCGAAGTCAACTCTCCCAATCCATCACCGGATCTCTCAAATGCCAAAAGCTCTTGAGACAAGATTTGGGGGAGATGATAAGCAACACTAGAGGAAGCTATGCCCCAAAAATCTCGACCTCTAAGCCACTAAATCGCCGAGAATCGCGGATCACATGAACTCCATCAAGAACACGGGCACCAACCAAAAACGCACGAATCGAAGGCTCTCCACAACGTTTGAGGGGTCAAGATGACACACAAAGATGCGCAAGGCATCCACCCATGATCCCCTCAAAGAAATCCGTGAAGAAACGCCCCCAAAATCACGAATCGAGCGAAGAACGAAACTCCCCAAAAACAACCTCAAAAATGACACGAAAATCACAGAGGACTAGGAGATCACCGGGACGCCGAATGCTTCCATACATCCAGAGGTCAGAGTCTGTACAAGAGTCTAGCCTAAGGAAACCAGAGGGAAAAGAAGCAGTTCAGAGAAATCTACCGGGGGAGAAAGCCCTAGGGTCCAAGAGAGATGTCATCCACCTCTCCGCTATTTATACGAAGTTCATCGGGGGGAGGTAAATGACCACGCTACCCCTACTGCTTGAAATGAAGATACAACCCCTCAGGGGCATTTTGGTCAAGACTTCATCAGACGGACACGCTTCCACCGCGGCTTCGCTTCACCTCGACGCAAACTCCGCGATCACGTCACGTGCCCCCCGCCTCGAAGCTTCTCGAAGCTCCCGGATCACCGTCTCCGTTGCCTTGGGCCTCCGGGCTTCGTTTTGTGGCCCAAACTAAGAAACCGTCCACCTAATGGTTTTGTGGGCAAACCACCAAACCCCGTGTGCAAACTTCGGGCTTCAACCGCTACCTTGCACCGGCCCATGGTCACGACTTCAGCCAGCCAGTCTTGCACCGCACGACTCGCACTTGGCCTCATTGGCCACCGGGTCCATCGAACCAAGCCTACTCGCCTCTCCATCACCCGGAGGCCGCCACGGCTAAGGCCTTTCGCGCTTGTTCTTCACCTGCACCGACACGAGTTAAGCCGCAACCTGTACCTGCACACTTAGCCAAGCATCAGTCCACACAACGTTGTCAATCACTCATCACTAAGGAGCGACACTCCACTGGCCCTCGGACACACCTGGTCCTCAATCTCCCCCTTGATGAGTGCATTGACAACACCCATAGTAACCATTATAGAGAAAAAGAAAAGAAAACAGCAAACCTCCAAGCAGGTGATCCAAAGGCAAAGAACAAGCGAAAACAAGATCACCCGCCAATCCAAGTCTCGGCCCCCTAAGACAAGGGCTACGGCTCGACACAGCCGAGAGAAAACAAATCTCACAAGAAGCACATCACAAAGCACAAAACTCAGGCAAACCAAAGAAGCTCCCCCAGCACAGATGCAAACTCCCCCTGAGCAAATGCAACCTCCTCTTCTCAAATTTTCTCCTCACATGCAACATCTCACAAATGCATACCAATTTCCACAAAAACTCCTAATGCATGGAAATTCTCCCCAAATGCATGTATATTCTCCCCTATGTTGACAATGCATGAATCAAGGTATATGATGCTCTTCCCCTTATTTTCATGAAAAAATGCATGTCAAAGCACATATACAGTCTACTAAGCTTCTCAAATATACAAAAAGCACAACAAAATGTTACAAATGAGACATAGAGCAAGCAAAGTAGACATGGTGTATCTAGCATATTGCCATCAAGAAGGTAGAGACATATAAGCATGTGACATGGCCAAAAGCAATTTTAAGCAATTTTCACAAAGAAATAGTCATCTCATGAGCAAGACTCTCTCTATACCAATTTGAACATAAATACACTAGATCATCCAAAGTTTATGCAAGATCATAAATTCTCATCACAAAATCATTATAAACACCCACAAGCTACTCAAGTCATGTTAAAGCCACCAAGCCATGTGTCTACTTTTTAAAATGAGACTTCTCATGGTAGACAAGCATGCTACGGTTTAGCACCCAAGAGATGAATATCAAACCATAAAAACATGATTAGGAGCTCATTTTTCAAGCATAAGGCAATTCATACACCAATTTCATTTTAGAGTTTAAACATGATACATGAAGTGCCTTTGCGGCAAAAAGAAGCTTATGCTCCTCCCCAAGCAAGCAAAAGGGCTAAACATTTACAATGACAGAGGATCTTTGACCCCAAGCAAAGAGAATATGATCCTCTAGCACAAACTGAGCATGATATAAGCATTTAAGTACAAATTGAGTATAGACAAATATCTACTCATGAGAGTGGCAGTTTTATCATTTTCACAACCAAAATGCTATCTCATCATACATATATGGCAAAACCAACAAGAGCATAGCATTCACATCCACAAGCTACCAATCATGCACATATCTCATCCATAGCGCATCAGTGATCAATGTATATAAGAGAAGCTCATTCCTAGCTCAAGTGATCCAAAGATGGCTATCCTACCAGGTTTTGTATAGAAAGTAAAATGCATGAAGGAAATGCAACAAAATGAACATATGACATATAATACATGAGAAGCTCCAAGATCCAAGCTAGAAAGAAAAGCACACCCCAAACTCACCCCGCAAGCGAGTGAAAGTGGCTTGGTCAAGTGGTTTGGTGAAAATGTCAGCTAGCTGGTCTTGGGTAGGAACATAGGACAAAGATATGTTTCACTTTTCCACATTGTCTCTCAGGAAGTGTTACCTCACTTCTATGTGTTTCGTTTTGGAGTGGAGGACAGGATTTTTGGCTACGCTTATGGCACTGGTGCTGTCACAGAAAAGTGGAACCTGGGAGCACTCCTCACCAAAGTCACTCATGGTGTAGGTCATCCAAAGCAGCTGAGAACAACAACTAGCAGCAGCTACATACTCAGCCTCGGTTGTGGACTGGGCTACACTTGATTGCTTGCGAGATGACCAAGAGACCAAAGAAGAACTCAGGAACTGACAACACCCAGAAGTGGACTTGCGATCCAATCGACACCCAACGAAATCCGCATCAGAAAACCCATGAAGCCTGAGTGTCGAGGAGGCAGAGTACCAAAGACCAAACTCAGGAGTGTAGTTCAAGTACCTGAAGATCCGCTTGACGGCCTGCCGATGTGAAGTCCTCGGTGAAGCCTGAAAACGAGCGCACAGACACACACTAAACTGTCTGTCAGGCCTCGTCGCCGTCAAGTAGAGGAGGGTGCCGATCATGCTCTGGTACTCCTTCTGGTCCACGGGTTCGCCATCCTCGTCTGCATCCAAAGCCGTAGTCGTACTCATTAGTGTAGTCAGCGGCTCGGAGTCGTTCATGCCAAACTTCTTCACCATGTCCATGGTGTACTTCGCCTGATGTACAAAGGTCCCGTCCTTGCACTGCTTGATCTGGAGACCCAAGAAAAACTGCAGCTCGCCCATCATGGACATCTCAAATTCCCTACTCATGTCATCTGCAAATCTGGCAACAAGATCATGAGAAGAGCCACCAAAGATTATGTCATCCACGTATATCTGAATAATCAAAAGGTCATTCTCATGCTTAAGGAGAAACAGGGTCTTATCAACTGTGCCCATCACAAACCCCTTACTCAGCAAAAAGCCTCTCAACTTGCCATACCAAGCTCTAGGTGTCTGTTTCAACCCATAGAGCGCTCTCTGGAGTTTGTATACACGGTGTGGGTATTTTTCACTCTCAAACCCCGGGGGTTGCCTCAAATACACTTCTTCCTCTATCACCCCATTCAAGAAAGCACTCTTGACATCCATTTGGTACAACTTGAACCCTTTAGCCACAGCAAAGGCTAGAAGGATCCTAATTGCCTCCAAACAGGCTACAGGAGCAAATGTCTCCTCATAGTCTATCCCCTCCTTCTGGTTGAAACCTTGCGCCACCAACCTCGACTTGTTTCTCACAACCATCCCATTCTCACTCTCTTTGTTCTTCTACACCCACTTGGTACCTATGGGACGACAATTTGGCGGTGGATCGACTAATACCCAGACTTGGTTTCTCTCAAAGTTTTCCAACTCCTCATGCATGGAATTCACCCAATTCTCATCAGACAAAGCGTGTCGAATATCTTTGGGCTCGAAAGAAGCAGCAAAAGCAGAGTGAGCGAAATGAGAAGTATTCCTTGACCTCGACCGTGTAGTGCGTTCATGAAGGTCACAAATGATGGTCGTCGGTGGGTGATCAACTTGTACTCGCCGGGGAGCCTTTCGCTTGGACACAACCTCCCCCTCAGCAGCAGCCTCCACTCGAACAGCCTCAGTCGTAGTGGGTGTAGGGGATGGTCCGTCCTCGATCGTCGTCGTAGTAGTGGAAGTGGTACGTACACGATCAGCCGCTAGAGCATCACCACCATCATCGTCGTCGTCTCCATCTCCGTCCTCCTCATCCTCAAAGATCCTCGCTCCAATCTCCTCATCACCTGCACACTCAAAAGCAGAAGAGCTACATGGCTGTGTCTCGTCGAAGGTAACCTCGCAAGTCTCCATGATTCGGTTAGTGTCAAGGTTGAGCGCACGATATGCTCTAGAATGAATCGCATAACCAAGGAAAATCCCATCCGAACATCGAGACTCAAACTTATCCAACTTGCCCTTCTTCAGAATGAAACACTTGCAACCCAAGGCTCTAAAGTGACTCACCTTGGCTTGTCGTCCATGCATCAGCTCATAAGAGGTCTTCTTCTTAAAGGCACGAAGGAAGATGCGATTTGAGACATAGCAAGCGGTATTGACCGCCTCGGCCCAGAAACGCCTAGGAGTCCTATGCTCATCGAGCATCGTCCTGTCCATCTCACAAAGGGTCCAGTTCTTCCTCTCCACTACGCCATTCTGGCAAGCGACGTATGGAGAAGAGTACTGATGATCAAGACCAAGATCACTGCAAAAGGCATCAAAATGAGAGTTCTTAAATTCCGTGCCATTGTCACTACGTATAGCTCGAATGGCATCACCATGTCTCTCATTCTTCAACCTCAAGATCAGGTCTCGAACAAAGCCAAATGTCTCACTCTTATCCTCCAAAAAGAAAACCCAAGAGTACCTCGAAAAATCATCGACAACCACAAGAACATACTACTTCCCACCAGCAGAGCGAACAAGAGCTGGCCCAACCAAATCCATGTGCAACAGCTCACAAGGTCGCTCGGTCATGACAGAAGTCAGAGGGGCGTGAGAAGCGGCAACCATCTTTCCATGCCGACAAGAAGCACAAACCAAATCCTTCTCGAATTTCAACTTAGGCAATCCTCGGACAAGATCAAGACCACTCAAGCGGGAAAGCAACTCAAAGCTCAAGTGTCCCAACCTCCTATGCCATTTCCAAAGCTCAGCCGAAACAACAGCAACAAAGCATCGAGGAGGACCAACAGACTGTGAAAAGTCAGCACGAAAGATTTGACCCTCGGGGACGATCGTACAGACAAGATCGCCTCGAGAATCAAGCACACGAGAAGCACCCGACTTGAAGCGAACCTCAAAACCTTCGTCAAGTAATTGAGATACTGACAACAGGTTGAAACCAAGTGACTTGACCAGGGCTACACTTCTTAAGGTCACCTTGCTACTCACCTTCACCATACCTTCAGCAAACACTCGTCCTCTCCCATTGTCCCCGAAAGTGATGTACTCCCTCGTACTCACTGGGGTGAGGCTGGAGAACCACCCACGATCTCCGGTCATGTGTCGTGAGCAACCGGAGTCGATCAACCAAAAGTTCTCCAAGCCTCCCACCTCTTCCTCGGAGTCGGAGTTCGAGTCCGAGCTGTGCCTCCCACCCTTCTTGGAGTGCGCCATGCCGCAAAAGCCTCCTTGTGCGACGAAGCTCAGACCGGTGAAGTTCTTGCCCGTGTGCTGCTTGTCCTTGCGCTTCTCTTGTTCTTCCTCGCTGCTCGAGTCGGAGGAAGCATCGCTTGATGTCGAGTCGATGTCGCTCGCTCCAGCCACCATTGCTCGAGCGGTCTTCTTCTTGTGCCTTCTCTCGCCCCTGTCCTTGTGCTTGTCCTTGTAGTCGTTCCGGAAGCGGTGCTTGTTGTAGTCGTACTTGGGTTTGCCCTTGCAGTTGTTCTTGATCTCCATGGCTTCAGGGCATTCGGCGATGAAGTGTCCATGCTTCCCGCACCGATAGCACATCCCCGAGCTCCGCCTTGCATTCTTGCGGTTCTCGTACATCCGCCCAAACCTCTTGCTCAACAAGGCGAGATCATCCTCGCTCAGCACCTCAAAGTCCTCATCTGGCAAGGACACAAGACAAGACAAAGAAAAGCCAACAGAGTTAGCATTAGTCCTCGATCCTGAGACGAGAGCCAAACTATGAGGATCAGTGGGGCTCTCGCTCTTGGCTCTCAAGCCACGATCAACCTCTGAAGACTTGAGCTTGGAGAACAGCTCATCCAACGATAGCGTGTCATACGCGCTCGACTCCTCAATGGCCTCGATCTTGGCTTCCCACACAGACCTATCCAGGGCATGCAAATGCTTGATAGCTTGATCATGATCCGTGTATGGGAGCACTGTCACATTGGCCCTCATGTTGTTGACTATGCAAGTGAAGCGTTGAAACATAGCATCGGTCGACTCACCAGGGAGATGAGTGAAGTTCTCGTACTTTCTGCGGTAAGTGGTAAACATACGGGCTTGCACTTGGGCATTGCCAACATGAGCATTCTTCAACTTGAGTCAAATCTTTCCGGCCACATCCTCTCCGTACACTCGATCAAACTCCGAGGCACAAAGAGCACGGAACAAGTAATCAATGGCCTTGCTGTTGGCCTCAAACATATCCCGCGATCCTGGAAGTAGAAAACTATCTGGGATGACATAATGAGGATTCTGAGTGACCTCCCAGATAAGAGTTCCCTTCCCTCGCAAAAACGCGCCCATGCGCCTCTCTCACATCGGGTAATTCTTGCCATCAAAGTGCGGAGGACCCGACCCCTTGCCGTAATCGCCCATCTTTGGATCTTAGACTGGTTAGAATCAAGAAGATCCGTAACCGGCTCTGATACCAATTGAAGGACCGAATTGGGCGACCAGAGAGGGGGGAGTGAATGGGAGCTGATAAAAATTATTCCCGAAGGTCGAACACGGCCTATACCCCGATTGCCACTCCAAACACTCGCGCACACAAAGGAAGCTCCAAACAAGACAAACACAAGTCTAGAAGAACAAGAGACAAGCCTAGGAACAAAGAGTGGAAGCACCAAAGCAAGAATCAAAGCACTTGGCAAATTCTGGAAACGCCAGGCGCGGACCGTCCGGCTGGTACGGGCGGACTGTCCGCTAGTGTACGGCGGACTGTCCGCCAGTCGTCCCCAGACTGTCCGAAGTAAGCAGCAGAACCACCAGAGATGCAAGCTGAAATTCGGACTATCCACCAAGGCCACGCGGACTGTCCGCCAGTGTCGCAGACGGTCCGTGAGGGCAGCGCGGACGGTCCGTCCCCCTCGCTGGAAACCCCAAACAAACTTCGAGCCACCCCAGACAAAAACTTGAGCCACGCGGACAGTCCGCACAGACTACGCGGACAGTCCGCGAACTGCCTGCAAACCAAAAGCTCGGAGCCAACAGATCGAAATGAACCACGCGAAGAACAAACGAAGAACAGCTGCGCTATCTATACCTCGCGGACAGTCCGCATGGGACTCGCGGACGGTCCACCACGCTCGGACAGAGCTGCTCGAGCTCGAACTCGCGAAGTCAACTCTCCCAATCCATCACCGGATCTCCCAAACGCCAAAAGCTCTTGAGACAAGATTTGGGGGAGATGATAAGCAACACTACAGGAAGCTATGCCCCAAAAATCTCGACCTCTAAGCCACTAAATCGCCGGGAATCGCGGATCACACGAACTCCACCAAGAACTCGGGCACCAACCAAAAACACACGAATCGAAGGCTCTCCACAGCGTTTGAGGGGTCAAGATCACACACAAAGATGCGCAAGGCATCCACCCATGATCCCCTCAAAGAAATCCGTGAAGAAACGCCCCTAAAATCACGAATCGAGCGAAGAACGAAACTCCCCAAAAACAGCCTAAAAAATGACACGAAAATCACAGAGGACTAGGAGATCACCGGGACGCCGAATGCTTCCATACATCCAGAGGTCAGAGTCTGTACAAGAGTCTAGCCTAAGGAATCCAGAGGGGAAAGAAGCAGTTCAGAGAAATCTACCGGAGGAGAAATCCCTAGGGTCCAAGAGAGAGAGATGCCATCCACCTCTCCGCTATTTATATGAAGTTCATCGGAGGGAGGTAAATGACCACGCTACCCCTACTGCTTGAAATGAAGATACAACCCCTCAGGGGCATTTTGGTCAAGACTTCATCGGACGACACACGCTTCCACCGCGGCTTCGCTTCACCTCGACGCAAACCCCGCGATCACACCACGTGCCCCTCGCTTCGAAGCTTCCCGAAGCTCCCGGATCACCGTTTCCGTTGCCTCGGACCTCCGGGCTTGGTTTTGTGGCCCAAACTAAGAAACCGTCCACCTGATGGTTTTGTGGGCAAACAACCAAACCCCGCGTGAAAGCTTCGAGCTTCGACCGCTACCTTACACCGACCCATGTTCACGACTTCAGCCTGCCAGTCTTGCACCGCACGGCTCGCACTTGACCCCATCGGCCACCGGGTCCATCGAACCAAGCCTACTCGCCTCTCCATCACCCGGAGGCCGCGATGGCTAAGGCCTTTCGCGCTTGTTCTTCACCTGCACCGACACGAGTCAAGCCGCAACCTGTACCTGCACACTTAGCCAAGCATCAGTCCACACAACGTTGTCAATCACTCATCACTAAGGAGCGACCCTCCACTGCTCCTCGGACACACCTGGTCCTCACGGTGGCGGACGGAGCGGAGCGGGCTGACAGGGACAGACAGAGGGGAGACACTAGTACCGGTTATTTGACCCGGTACTAATATTCTCTCCACATTAGTACCGAAAGAACAATACCGGTTTGGAAACTGATACTAAAGAGGTGTTACGGACCGGTAAAAAAGCTCTTTCCCTGTAGTGATGTACGATGTTATATATACAATTCCATGCATGATCATGCATAATAACACCACCTATAACTCCACGCAACATCACCCTTTGATCTACAAAAGTATGAACGATAGCTTACATGCATTACATCGTAATCCATATGCTCAATAATACATTTATCATATCACAACAAAGCATATCGAGAGTGCAGAATACAAGCATTATTCACAAACTAAACGCTAGTATCATATTTTTTTAAATAGGGAATATATTTCAATATTCCAGCCTCTGCATAAAACTATGCATATAGCTATTTCTTATTACAAACACGGACGTCACAAAAAGAACAAGAAGATCGGTCTCTGGAACAAAATCAAACATCACGTAAAAGCAATTTGTTACTAAAAGACCATCCATTGGATGCAAAGATCTTCATCGACGTGGTCTCAAGCACATGGCACCCCCGAATAATTTGAGGTTGCTCGTCCTCTTTCTCCAGCAACGCCCAAAAACGGATCCAATGAGTCCCTCGGAAGATAACCTGCGTAGGAGTAACAACTCGAGTATTGTTAAAAACCATATCATTTCTACTTAACCAAATTACTCAACATAAAGCAGATGCTCCAACCAGAATTTTGTATATAAGTTTCTTATTAATCCCATTTAACCACCCAGTAAATATATGTGCCCAATAACAGCTTGTATTATATTTTGATGGTCATGTTTTGTTAGCGACTAATAATGATATTTGTTAGACCAACTCCAGCAATGTTTCTCATCTTCATCCCGCTTGAGGACAGGAAAGAGAAGGATTCCTTCTCCCAAAAGAAGATGGACTCCGGCAGATGAACCGCATCCCCTCCTGCATGGGCGAGGTAGTTGGCTCCCGCGCCGCCTCAGATGCTTCTCCCTGCCTCCTACCCCTCCACCGCGTCTCTCCGCCTCCCGGGGTGGTGCGGGCGAGCACGGAAGCCGAGGCGCTGCCCGCCGCCGGAGCCGGCCGCGAGCCCTACACAGATCGAGCGAAGCACATATCCGCCTCTGTGTCGAGGAGCTCGAGCCCGGCTGCCGCGCGGGCGTGGGAGGCCAGCAGCTCGACCACGGCCGTCGCGCGGGCACGGGAGGGGGAGCTCAACCCCGGCCGGCGCGCGGGCGCGGGAGGTGAGGTCGAGCTCGACGGCGACCTCCTGCTCCGCCTCCGCCTCCGCGCGCGCCGGATCTGGCCGGCGGGGCACGCGCGCCGGAGCTCCTGCTCCGCCTCCGCGCCGGCCCCTACTTGAGGGTGCGGCCATGGAGGCCGCGCGCCCGTCGAGAGGGAGGGAGTAGGGGAGGGTGCCGTCAGCCTGGAGAGGGAGGAAGCTGGAGAGGGGTGCCGCCGCCGACCTGGGGAGGGAAGGAGCAGGGGAGGTGGTGGTGCTGGGAAGTGGAGCGTCGCCGCAGGTGGAGAAGGAGAGGGGGAGGTGGAGGGACCCGCAGCGGTTGGGAAGGGGAGATGAGAGAGAATCCCTGTGGGAAGGGAACGGGGAGGCTAGTACCTCAAAATGAAGATGGGGTTGAGGAGATTGTTGGAGCTGCTACAGTTGCCCCTCGATTCCTCATTTTGAGGTTGAGGAATAGGATGAGGGTACTGCTGGAGTTAGTCTTACTCTCTCGGTCCCTCCATTCCAAATGTAGGGAGTTTGGATTTTTCTGGACAGAATTTTGATATGTATCTAAGAATAATATATATTTACGTGTATAGAAAATTAAAAAGACCTACGTACAATTTGAAATGGAGAGAGTACATCATACCCATGATCTCATATTAACCCTTCCGGCCATTATTGGCGTTAGCATAATATCCCATTTAGCTACATGTCATATTCACGAGTAAACATGTGATGACTAAATGCGTGGCATGATGGCCATCTAGCTACACCAATTGATAACATTGTTGTATTCAAACATGTTATCGATAAAATGGATATGGTGTTAAATAGCGTTCGGTTGGTATTGTGTGAGGTGAAAACTTTGGGTTCTCTGTCAAAGTTTATTAGAAGTATTAAACGTAGATTAGTTACAAAAAATAATTACACAAATAGACCAGAAATTGCGAGACGAATTCATTAAGTCTAATTAATTCGTCATGAGAGATTAGTTACTGTAGCACAACGTTGTTTAATCATGACATAATTAGGCACAAGGTAGGGGTTGTGGAATAAATTTTATCATTAATCCACATTTAATACTTCTAATTAGTGTCCGGAGATTGATGTGATGATTAGCTGGTGAAATTTTGAAAACTAAACAGAACCTAAGCCGAAACAGCCGAAATAAACCAAACCGAAACAAGCCGAACAGCTGAGATGTCCTGTCGAGTGCTAAGTGCTAACAAACAGCAGGGTGAGTTGAACGAAGCCCGTGTTTGGATAGAGAGTATTTTTTTTCCACCAAAAGGAATCTTTCAGGCATGGAGGACTAAATGAAATTTATTTACAAAACATTTTCACAGATGAGTGCAACTTTGCACGACGAATCTAATAAACATAATTAATTTATGATTTGCTACAGTAATACTACAGTAGCCATCTTCTAATTACGCGGTCAAAGACCTCATTAAATTCGTCTCGGAAATTTATCTAAAGTTGTGAAGATAGTTTTGTAAACTGACTTTATTTAATACCTTTAATTTACGGTCAAAATTGTATTTAATAGGGGTGAAATTTTTTTCAACCCCATGCAAACACGGGCGAAACAACACCAGCGCACGCAAGCGGGGTTGCGGAATCGACTGTCATCTCCCTCCCCCACTCTCCTGTTGGAACGGAACGCGAGCGCGGTCCAGACAGGAGGCTCCAGCTACAGGCCGTCTCAGAGCCGAGCTCGTGGCCTCGCAGCCGGCCGGAGCAGCCGACGGGTGACGGCCACCCATAAATGCTGCTCTGGGCATCACGCATTGAATGTTGAGAGAGGATATGGTGGGGAGAGAGAGAAGGCCAAGCTAGGGCCACGCATGGCCTTGACGGTTGACGCAGTGGCCGGCGACGCATCAGCTGGGGACAAGCATGCATCGGGAGATCAGAGCAGGCCGCCGAACAGCGCGACGCGAGGGAGGCGAGCGAGGAGAAGAGATTTTTGCAGAAGCAGCAGCACCGCAGCAGCGAGGGGAGCATTGATTGCATGTGAATGTGCACTGCTTCTGCCACCCACGTCAAGACGGGGGGTTCGAGAGCGCCGAGCGCGCGCACGAACGCCACGCTCTGGCCGCCGATTTGACTGGACGGAGCGGCGCGGGCGTGGGCGGCGAGAGCGGCGAGGCCGAGCGGCCGGCCAACCAGACTGAAACAGCGAGTCGGGCAGGAGCGTCGATCGTCGTTCCCCGAGCGAGCGATCGATCCTCCTCGGCAGCACCACCAACGGCGGGGAGAGGGAGTACGCGCGCGGACCCGACCCCTCTCGTGCCCGTCTGGCCGGAAGGAAGAGGAAGACAGAGCAGCGCAGGTCAATAACTGCGTCCGGGAAAAGGTGGCTGCCGCTGCGCCAGGGAGAGGGAGAGGCCGTGTTTAAATGTGTTGCAAAAAATTTTCAGAAAAGAGAATCTCGCATGCATGGAGTACTAAATGAAGTCTATTTGCAAAACCTTTTCACACATAGGTGTAACTTTACGTGATGAATCTAATAAGCATAATTAATTTAATAATTTACTACAGTAATGCTACAGTACTATCTTCTAATCATGTGGTCAAAGCCCTTATTAGACTCCTCTCGGAAATTTACCTAGGGGTGCGAAGGTAGTTTTGTAAACTGTATTTATTTAACACCCTTAATTATTGGTCAAAGTTGCATTTAATACCTAAATTTTTTTAGGTAAACAAGACTCCCCGATACGGTGCGTCAGATTACATTTAATGGTTGTCCTTCCATCTCACAAACTCTTCGTCTAGAAAATTTGTACTCCCTCGGTGTCAAAATACTTGTCACGGCTAACATTTTTTCTGCAGCTTTAGCGGGTCGTCTTATTCAAAAAATTATGTAAGTAATATATATTTTGTTTGATACATGCTTTAATATGATATACGTATTTTAAATTTGACCTACTCTTTTACATATTTAAAATAATTTTTGAATAAGACGAATGATCAAAGTTGCGAGAAAAAGTTAACGACGACAAATATTTTGATACGGAGGAGTATAACAAATAATCCTGCTATACCTGACATGTTCTCCAACCAAACAACACAAAAAAGATCAATCCATTACCAAACGAACGGCTTTCCGGTGTTTGGATCTACTAATATGATGATCAGAATTGATATAAGTTTTTGAGAAACTAGCACAGATGTACGTGCAACACACACGTGTTTATATACTAAATAAATATAATATTAAGAACTTATGTATAAGAATTTTTTTACAAAAATAAATTTAGTGTCATATCTTCTCGTGTTTTTTTCTTTTCTTCTACTGTGTGCATCTTAATTATGGAGAGGCCGAGAATGATCTTAGTTCGATTGTATCATCTCGATGTAATTGTCTAACATTAACAAAATTCCCCTTATCTAAAAAATAAAATAAAATCACAATTTCAAAAGTTATTTGATGTGGATGGCTTGCACGTTGCTGTATGCCGTCAGCTCACCCGACGAGCCGATGGTTGTGACATGCAGCGTCCACTTCGACCGTACCAGGTTTTGGAATCGCAGAGTTCCGCTATGAAGCTATCAGTTGAGAAAAATAATAGAATATTTTTATAAAGAAAAAACAAGGACCAAATTCATTGTCTTATTACTGAAATAGAGATACGAGGAAACACACAGCGGCGAACCCCTCGTCCGCTCGGGTCACCCCCGCCTAGGGCGACTTGGGCGGCGCCTCCTCCCTTCCCGGCGAGCACCCCCTCCAAACGACGTCCCCTCCCTGGCGCCGCCGGAGGAGCCGACCGGGAGCCCGCGTGGGCCCCAAGGACGGCGGCGGCGGGGCCCCTTTTCTCGGCGGCGCGCCATCCGGGGCGGCGGAGCGGCGCCCTGCCGGGCTCGTCATGGGCAGCGGCGGGGCGTCTGAGCCGGGGCCCCCGCGGCCGAATCTGGCTGCCCCCAGGCCGGATCTGCTCCGTGCGGCCGTGGGGACCTCGGTGGTGGCGGCGGCTGTGTGGCAGCACCGGCCGCGGGGGGGGGCGGGGCGGATTCCCTGCGCCTCGGGACCCAGACCCGCCCCCCCACGACCGGAGCTGTGACGAGCGGCGACGGGGGGCGCCGGTCGAGGCGGCGGCGTCTTCCGGCACGGCGGCGACGGGGCTGTGCGCCGGTAGGGCCTCCAGGCGACGTTGCGCTGGGTTGCTGCGCCCGCGCTCCCCCGGAGGGCGGAACGACGCCATGGTGGCGTGGCTCGGCCCCTCGGCGCGGCACCGAGGTGGTGCGACGGCCGTCTACCCTGCTGTGAGCTGCGGCGCCGCGGTGGTGCTGCCTCACCTGCGTCAGTGGTGGGCGGCGGGAGTTTGGCTGCTGGTGCCTCGCGTTGCTGCTAACGCCAGGAAGGGCCGCGTACGGCGACTGCGTTGGCGGTGGTCGGAGGTTTTGCTGGCCCGGCGCATCGTCGGGGAGTAGGGACGGCGGCAGCGAGATGAAGCTTCGGCGGCGGGTGGTGGAGTGCTGCGACACGGACATTCTCCGTCGGATGTGGCTGCAGGGGTGGTGTCGGCTTGCCGCGGCGAACGGTTGCAGCCGGATTTGTTGCTACGGGCGAAAGCCCTCACCAGATTCATTCTGACAGGATAGCGGCGGCGCCCTCGGGCGTCGCTCTCCCTACTGAGGGCGCCATCTTTAAGTGACAATCCTGCTGCAAGACGTCTCTGGGTGAAAACCCGGTCCAGCTTCTGGACGAGCGACGGCGGCGCCTGCGGGCGTCGTAACCTCCTTGGAGGCGTCGTTTCAGAGACACCGCTTGTTTCGTCGGCATGCCCGGTCCGCTTCTCGTGGTTGCTCCGACCGGTGGTGATGAATCTGTCGTGTGCCATGTGTTAAGGGGGCTGCCTACCTCAAGCCTTGACGTCGGCTCTCTTGTTGGCGACCGAAGGTCTTCTCTTGGCTGCTGCTTCGACTGCTCGCAGCGTTCCACGACGCCTGGTGTTGCTAGCAATCTCCAGTGCGGTGCGGGACAGCGTCGAAGGACGGCGCTTGCAGCAATGGCAGCCAGAAAGGACTTGGCCTGCAGCGGATCGCGGCGGGACTTTCAGCATGGATGAAACCTCCCGGTGCGGTACAACGTCGGAAGACGGCGCGGGCGACACCTTCGGCCTCCTGCTTGACGGCGGCGACTTGCGCGAGGGGGAAGCAACAACATGATTTCGAGTCACGGCAGGGGTCTGCGGCTTGATGAGGCTTCCGGGGGCAGTGCATCGCTTCTTGCTTCTTCGACGGCTATTCTTGAGACGAGTCCGGAGCGTGAGCCGTGCGGCGGGTTGGAGGTCCCCACGTACGAGAGAGAGGTGTGCTGAGTGGCGGGTTGGTGGTCCTCGCACACGCGAGAGTGGGCGGCTTCGGACTCGGAGGTTTTCATGTCGTCGGGTGGCCGGTTTCGGTGCAACAGCGCCGCGGCGTTGGGCCCTGCACGGCGGCGGCCCTTTCGGTGTGGCGTTGCCTGCCCCTCGGCTCCTCTATCAGCGGTGGTTATCTCCTCAAGTGTCTCGTTACTTGCACAAGTGCGGTCGGGTGGGTGGAGCTGCAGACTTGCTTTGTCTCTCTTGTCGTCGTTGGTGTGTAGCGTCCTTTCGGCTGTGTTGATGTCCCAATCCAACCGGCCAGAGTTTTTAGTTGAGCGGTAACCTGTGTTGACGTCCCAATCCAACCGGGCGAGTCTTTCTTTTTGCTTTCTTTTATGTTTCCTGCCTATGATCTCCCAGGATTAGGGATGAAAACGGATCGGATACGGACGGATACTGCGGATACAGATACAGATAATTTTTCTTTCTCGGACTGAATTCTCGGATCGAATACGGATACGGAGAGTATATTTTTTGTCGAATAGTGATATTCATAATATTTGGATCATAGAAATTCAACTTTGAATTTCCGGATACTAATGCGGTACGGATAGTTACGGATATTAAATGTTCGGATTCGAATACGATCTTACCATTTGAGTGTCTAACCCTTTCGGTCGGTCGGTTGGACGGATAATATCCGTACTACTTTCATCCCTTCCCAGGATCATAGTCTTGTATTTTTTTCTGCTATATCAATGAAACACGCACTATCTTGTGCGGTTCGTTCAAAAAATTACTGAAATAGAGTATGTAATAATACACTGCTATGTGGTAGTACTGTACTTCGTTTGATAAAATTTGCAAATTTAATTGCCACTTTCAAAAGAAGAATGATGAGCTATTAACATGTTTAGCCCGTGCAGACATAAGACATCTTTACTCTCGGATCCAATTGAGTTACCGCAAAAGGGAGACGTGAGTTATGCTATGCAGCTTTATCTATTTATTTAGCTTCTGCAGCTTCATCTTTTTTTTTTTGAGGACTTGCAGCTTCATCTAAAGCAGCTTCATCGCCTATGTGGGTGGGCCGGTGCGGAGAGTGCAGTGCAAAGCCCAATGAACGACCCATCGGCACCTGCCATCGGAACACAAACCTTGTCGAATTCCCTTGCCGAGTTTGCGTCGTTTCTGGGGAGTCCGGAGCCAGCACGTGTGTACGTGTCTACGTGCTGACTTTGGAGTTTAGACACACCCTGCGGCTCTTAGTTGGACGCGGGTCTGGATAAGGTCACCCACGCCATAAGAAAAACAATTATATTTGTTATATGTGGGTATGAGAGGTGGGTAAAACGAGGTTGGGTGAGAAAAATAATTTGTTTTTGGCAGAAACGCTCTCCAAATTGTAATTCTTTGGTCCTTTCATAGTACTTCCACCCTATCCACTCCTAAAAACATATGACGGGTGGGTTCGGCGTGAGGTGTAAGGCGGACCCGAATTGGATGAGAATTGTTTTCAATTGTCTTCGCTCCTTATAGTATAGAAAAATACTTCCTCAGTTTCATATTATTTGTGATTATGGTTTTTCTAGATACCTTCCTTTTGCTATACACTTAGATATATAATTATGTCTAAACACATAAAAATGTATATAAAAAAATCAAAACGACAAGCCTAGTGAGAGAGTACTCGCAAGGATGTTCCGAAGAACAAGTAAGACCGTAGGGGACAGTGTGATGAACTCATCATTGCTGTAGCAGCAACTTGTATGAGAGTTTCACTAAGACACTACCAGAAGGGTGTTACTCTAGGCCGAAACCTCTTATTAAGAAGTAGAGACATGGACAGCATGTGCCACTTATTGTTCTACACGACACGGGGTCGTCTGGAGAGAGTTATCATGACTCCCTACGAGGTCGCAGAATGAGACTGCCTGGAGAGGGTTGATGAAGCCCCCTACGAGTGCTCGCAGCTGAAAGCCACGAGAAGATACAGCCGAAACTGTTTGGAGAGGATTGTCATGATCCCCTACGAGTGGTGACAACCGTAGCTGTCTGTTGAGTGGTTGCAACCGAAGCTGCCTGGAGAGGGTTGGTGAAGCCCCCTATGAGTTGTTTACAACCGTAGCTGTCTGGAGAGGGTTGTTGAGACCCCCTACGGGTAGAAGCGACAAAGCTGGTCGATGTTCCAAGAGTTGTCGAACTCCTCGCCTTCAAGAGTTTGAAGACGATATGAGCCTGGGCCAGTAACCTTTGCAATAGAGAAAGGACCTTCCCATAGCGAGTTCAGTTTGTGTAGCTCTGTCGTAGTCTGGATGTGACGAAGGACTAAGTCACCAACGTTGAAGGAGCATTCATTAACGTTGCGGTCATGGTAACGGCGAATCTTCTCAAGGTATCGAGCGGATTGAACAAGTGCGTTGCAGCGAGTTTCCTCGAGACTGTCGACATCTATTTGTCTTGTTTCTTCAGCTACGTCTTCTTCGTACTGATCAACCGTCGGAGAACGCCACATGACATCAGCAGGCAAAACGGCTTCAGAGCCGTAGACCAAGAAGTAAGGTGACTGCCCTGTGGGGGTAGTAGGCTGAGTGTGTAGCCCCCAGAGTGCATTGGGTAGTTCCTTGATCCATTTGCCGCCCTTGGTATTTGCTGCATCATACAGTCGCTTCTTGAGAGCATCGAGTATCATCCCATTGGTGCGTTTCACTTGACCGTTGGCACGTGGGTGAGCAACGGAGACGTACCGGACGTCAATTCCACTGTTCTCGCAGTACTCCCAGAACTGGTGATTGTTGAAATTCGAACCCAGGTCTGTGATAATGCGGTTGGGAAACCCATAGCGATGTACAATTTCATCCAAGAAGTCGAGGACTCTATCAGCCTTGGGACAGGTAACAGGCTTGACCTCAATCCACTTGGTAAACTTGTCGATAGCCACCAGAACTCTGTTGAATTCTCCTAGCGCATTTGGGAGAGGACCAATCATATCCAGCCCCCAGCAAGCGAAAGGCCTAGTTGGTGGTACCGTGATGAGTTTGTAGGCTGGAACGTGTTGTTGCTTGGCGAAGAATTGGCATCCGTGGCACTTCTTGACTAGTTCTTCTGCATCAGCAAGAGCTGTAGGCCAGTAGAAAGCACGTCTGAACACTTTTCCCACCAAGATGCGGGAAGAAGCGTGATTGCCACAGATTCTTTTGTGTGTCTCCTCCAAGATTTCCTTGCCTTCTTCGCGAGGAACGCACTTCATGAGTACATCAGAGCTTGCGCCTCGCTTGTAGAGTTGATCTCCGACTAGAGCATAAGCCTTGACACGGCATGAGATGCGCTCGGCTTCTGACTTGTCTTCAGGAATCAACTGATGTTTAATGTAGTCGATGAAAGGAGTTCTCCAGTCTACATCAATCATAAGCACTTCTCGATCAGGTTGAACTGAAGTAGTCTTAGGTGCAGATGATTGCTCCGGAATTGATGGTTTATGTAGTTCATGGACGAAGATTCCAGCTGGCACTTGAGCTCGTGTAGATCCCAGCTTTGACAAAACATCCGCAGCAACATTATTGTTGCGGACCACATGATGGAACTCGAGACCATGGAATTTGTTCTCGAGTTTGCGTACCTCCTGACAGTACGCATCCATGTTTTTAGCATTACGATCCCAAGAATTGTTGACTTGATTGATGACCACCAAAGAACCACTATAAACAAGTAGTCGTGTAATGCCGAGAGAGACTGCAAGGCGAAGACCATGCAGTAGTACTTCATATTCAGCTTCATTGTTTGAGACCTTCCAAAAGATCTGCAAAACATATTTGAGTTGCTCGCCCTTGGGAGAAATCAGAAGTGCCCCGGCACCAGCGCCTTCCAACCTGAGGGAACCATCAAAGTACATGACCCAATGTTCTGGACGCTCAATTGGAGTTGAGACTTGATTTTCCCTCCACTCAGCCATGAAATCAACCAAGGCTTGAGACTTGATAGTGGTATGAGACTTGAACTCGAGCGATAGAGCGCCAAGCTCTACAGCCCATTTAGAAATCCTTCCTGTGGAGTCCCGATTGTGCAATATCTCGCCAAGCGGGTAACTAGTAACCACAGAAATCTTGTACTCGTCGAAGTAGTGGCGGAGCTTCCGTGAAGTAATCAGAACCGCATCGAGTAGCTTCTGTACTGGAGGGTAGTGAGCCTTGGATTCTGATAGTACTTCACTGACGAAATATACCGGCCTCTGGACAGGGTAGCCATGGCCTTCCTTCTGCCGCTCAACGACAATAGCAGTGCTGACGACATTAGTAGTCGCAGCGATGTAGAGCAAGAGCTCTTCATTGGGCAGAGGAGCTGTGAGGACTGGAGGCTTGGATAAGAACTCTTTAAGCTGAGAAAGGGCTTGATCAGCTTCAGTTGTCCATGTAAACTTCTCTTGCCGCTTGAGTAGTTTGAAGAAAGGTAGACCCCGTTCTCCAAGTCGCGAGATGAAGCGATTGAGTGACGCCATACAACCAGTAAGCTTCTGGACATCTTTGATAGTAGTCGGAGCTTGCATATTAGAGATGGCAGTAATCTTCTCGGGGTTTGCTTTGATGCCACGATGGCTGATGATGAACCCGAGTAGTTTTCCAGATGATACGCCAAAGACGCATTTGTTTGGATTGAGCTTCCATTGGTACTCCCGTAGCGAAGCAAAAGTTTCATCAAGATCCGCGATAAGCATGTCTGGATCTCTAGTCTTTACAACGACGTCATCCACGTATACTTCCATGTTCTTGTGAAGCTGCCTCTTGAAGCACGCTTGGATAGCCCTTTGATATGTAGCACCAGCATTTTTCAACCCGAAGGACATTGTTGTGTAACAATAAGCACCAAACGGGGTAATGATTGCGGTCTTCTCTTGATCAGATTCCTTGATTGCAATTTGATGATATCCGGAGTAGCAATCCAGGAAACAGAGTAGAGCACAGCCCGCCGTAGAGTCAATGACTTGATCAATCCGCGGCAATCCAAAAGGATTCTTGGGACAATGCTTGTTGAGATCAGTTTAGTCAACACACATCCTCCAATCATTAGAGTTCTTCTTTCTGATGAGCACAGGGTTAGCAAGCCGTTGCGGGTGAAAGACTTCCCGGATGAATCCAGCCACGAGTAGTTTGGCAAGCTCTTTCTTGATAGTAGCCCTGCGGTCATCAGCAAAGCGACGAAGGTGTTGTCTTTTGGGGGTAGTATTAGGATCGACGTTGAGTGAGTGCTCAATCAACCTCCTGGGCACACCTGGCATGTCAGATGGCTTCCACGCAAAGATATCACGGTTAGCCCGAAGGAAGTTGACGAGCGCGTCTTCCTATTTAGGATCAAGCTGTGCACTGATCATGGTTGTCTTGCTGCTGTCACCAGTACCAAGGTCAATGGCTTTGAGCAGAACATCACCAGTCGGTGCAGGCTTGTTATTGTTGTCTGTCTTCTCAGGAACCTCCAGCTCGCTCGGAGCAAGCTTTTTGGCTGCAGCGAAGACTTCTATCATAGCATTGGGTACTTGAGTTGTCGAAGCAAGTTCTACGGCTTCAGTGTCGCAGTCGTAAGAACGCTTCAAATCCCCTTGCAATGAGAGAACTCCTTTGGGGCTCGGCATCTTGAGTACAAGGTACACGTAGTGTGGAATAGCCATGAACTTGGCCAAGGCAGGTCTGCCGAGGATGGCATGATAAGAAGTCTCGAAGTCAGCAACCTCGAACTTGATGTACTCGGTGCGGTAGTGATCCTTAGTCCCAAAGGTTACGGGTAGTACAACTGAACCCAAAGGAACAGCTGCGTTGCCCGGGATGATACCATAGAACGGCGAGTTGGTCTTGGTAAGCATATTGGTGATATCTAGGCCCATCTTCTTCAAGGTCTTGGCAAACAGGACATTGAGACCGCTGCCGCCATCAATAAGAACCTTAGTGAGTCTGGAGCCTGCCACCACTGGATTCAGAATGAGAGGGTTTCGTCCTGGCTCAGAGAAACTAGTCCATTGATCCGCCCTTGAGAAGGTAATGGGGGTTTTAGACCACTTTACAAAAGTGGGAGCTGCTGGTTGGATGGACATAATCTCCCTGAGTGCGAGCTTCTGCATGCGCTTGGTTAGAATCCCACCAAATATGACATTGACAGTATTGGAGGGGTGCTGAAACCCAATGTCTTTGTCGGTATTAGCCTTCTTCCCCTTGTGTTTACGAAACCTTGGGTTTGGGTGTGTTGGCTCAGGTGTATTCTTCAGCGCATGACGAAGTTGATAACACTGCTCTGTAGTATGATCGCCCTCTGGGTGCCATGAGCATTTCTGCTTGGTCAATATTGCCCAGTGAGAATCATCTTCAGTCTTAGCAGTAGTTTCCATGGCTGCAACAGTGTTGTCGGGCTTGCGCTTGCGATTAGGATTGCTCGAGTAGTTATTACCCTGGCGGTTGCCCTGCTGTTGCTTGCCACTGTTGCTTCCACCAGCATTGTTGTTGTTCTGGTTGTTGCGAAGATGCTTGAACCGATTACGAGCCTTGTCTTCGTCGTCCACCCAGTGAGTGATCATCTCCTTGAGCTTGGTGATGTTGCATGGGCGAGCGCGACCGAAGTCTTGGAAAAGCCTGTCGTCATAAAAACCAGCCTGAAAGGTGTTTATGACTTCTTTCTCGGTGACATCAACAACAGTAGCCTGTTTCTCAAAGAAGCGACGCATGTACTCGTGAAGAGTCTCGCCTTGTTTTTGCTTGATCAGGGCAAGGTCCATCCGAGTACCATGACGGCCCAGAGAACCCGCCAAGTTGCTGGTGAAACGGTGCTTGAGTTGTCCCCAGTTGTCAATGAAGCCGCGTTTGAGGGACTCAAACCATGTGAGAGACTCTTGCTCCAAGACGAAAGGGAAATAGATACACTTGGTATCATCATTGCCTCCGGCATTAGTGATAGACAAAGCATAACAGCGCAACCACTGCCTTGGATCTTGCTTGCCATCATATTTAGAGATACTGTATGGCTTGAATTTCTCCGGAAGAAACATAGCTTGAAGTCGAGCAGAGAAAGCAGGAAAAGAATCAGAGTCCGCATCCTTTTGCTTCTCATGCTCAGCGCGTCTGGCGTTGATTGTTGTGCGAGCATCGTAGCGAGAGTCTCCCGACTTGCTGTTGACGCTGCCATCATCGCCCCTGCCACTTGTTGCTAGCTTCCGAACGAGTGCGTTGAGGAGTGAGAGTGGTACGATGAGCACCTCCACTACTGCCATGGTGACTAGGAGCACTGGTGTTTTGACGTAGCATAGTATAGACTAGTTCAGCCAGCTTCGCGACTTCAGTAGCTGCCCTGTCACGAGGCATGGAGCGATCGAGTAGATTGATCACGTTGATAGCTTCCTCTGGAGTGCGATATTCACGAGTAGCTACCGCATCCAGAGCCTCTTGAAGATTACGGGTAGGTAGAGCTCCCGCGAGTTCCCGACGAAGGGTTGCACGATCAGCATTGCATTGACGACGTGCAGTCTTGGCCTCCGCAGTTTCATCAGCAGGAGCATTGGCAGAGAATTCATCATCAGATACATCATCCGGAAAGTGATAATTGGCACGATGCCCTTGCGGAGTAGTTGCATCAACAACGAAAACTTCTCGATGCGATGAATAAGTACCCGTACTCTGAATGAGCTCAGTATTAGTGTCATAATCAACAAGCTTGGCACCTTCCTGGAAGGGTAAGTTGTCGATACAAACGATAAAGCGCTCCTAATCATCCAGTGTGAGATCAGCAGGCACATGCTCAGGCCAGTAGACGAATCTACCCTGAGGTGTCGATGTGATCACCAGTCCTTGAGCAGGGCCAGACAATTGTTGTACTTCAGCAGAATCCGAACCGTAGTCGAACTCGAACTCAGATGAATCCGAATAGTGGTCGAGGTTGACGTCCGAATCCGAAGAGTACTCGAGCACGATCTTCGGGCCAGGGCACATGAGGCGCTTCAATGCGGCTTGGTAAGCAGCACTGACATGGCGATGATCGAAGAGAGGTGGTGCTGGAATGTTATCCAAGCTGAGCGCAAGCTGTGAAGCTGAAGAAAGCAACTCAGGCTGGATAGGAGACGAAGTCGAGTTGTACTCGGACTTCGACTCGAGTTCTGAGCGGGTCAGAGATCGAAATTTCGTCGAAATTTTCGACGAAATCTTCCATCGAAGCTTGCGTAAGCGTCGAGGACTTGAGCTTTGACTCCGGAGTTGATGCCAAGAAACGCAGGAACGATCCGGCGCCGTCAACAACGCAAACCCAAGAGCCAAAAACGAAGGAGTCGCCTTGCTGGAAAGCGACGGTCGGCTTGATGGTGACGAGAGCCATCGAGTTCGCCAGTGGATCAACGACGAGATCCCCTACCTGGCGCGCCAGCTGTCAGTGTTTTAGACACCGAGCCTACGACGGGGTACCCGAAGTAGTAGATTGTGCGGTGGGACTCGCCGAGATCAGGAACACGATGGTGAGACACGGGGCACGCAATTAGATAGGTTCGGGCCGCAATGTGCGTAACACCCTACGTCATGTATGTTGCGTGGCTTTGTATTGATTGCGTATGTTTTGAGAGGGGTCCCTGCCTCGCCTTATATACCACGGGAGGCATGGTTACAAGTCGGATTGGTACAAGGGTACTATTCGAGTAGGACTCGGAGTAGCCTATACAGGGTATGGAAAGCTATCCTAGTCTTAGTACAAGTCCTTATCCGTCTTGTCTTGCCTTGTGGTCCACGGTACCAGCACCGTGGCCCACTAGTCGAGTAGTCCAAGTGTGTAGGAACTCATCTCCCGGGTATGACCCACATGTGTTAGTGGGTCCAGGGATACCCGGTCGACAGTGTGAGTAATTTCTTCTCCACTTTTGAGACAGATGTCTCGGACGAGATTAGAGTTTGGGGGTCAGGCTCCACTAGCTTCTCCATTACGGACTTTGAAGTCATATTTTTTTAGCTGCAACTTTTGAGTTTTTCTAAAAAATTATTGCCTTTTCTTATGAAAAGTCAACAATAGCTTTTAGAAGATGTGTTTAGCTTTTTGAACTCAGAAGGATACAGAAATCTCATAAAACTGAACTTTCTAGCTACAAACTCAGTTTTTCTAGACTTCCAATTTTAATTTCGGAAGCTACACGACAATATCATTGTTTGTTTGACCTTTTCACTTTTCACACTGATTAGATTATGATTGAGACTTAGGTCATGCTTGGATCCTCTTGCTAAATTTTAGTTGCTAAAGTTTAGATCCAATCGAATCTAACTAAAAAATTGCTAAACTTTAGTCGGAGACTGAAAAGTTCTGTAATGTTTAGTCAGTCAAGAGTTGCTAAATTTGCTAAACATGTCGAAATATCAAAATACCCCCAGAGACTTCCCCAAAACTACCCACTACCACATAACATTGGTGGAACGTGTAAGAAAGGGTAGGCTGGATAAATATCGGATTTAGCTGGTGGATCCAAACACATCTTGCTAAAGGTAGACTATTTTAGTTTTCTAAAGTTTAGTTGACTAAATTTAGCAACTAAACTTTAGGTGAGGTTGATCCAAGCAGGACCTTAATGGTGATGAAAATTTTGAGTGTGGAAGTTTAGAAAATACTAGTGTAATATAATGAGCTCTTTTTCGGTACACAATACCACTCTTTGGTAGTACGGTGGTATTGTCGGTTTTTTGCTATGGGTAAAATGGTAATTTGGTGAATGAATATTATTCGGAAAAAACATACCACCGACGAGTACAACAAAAACATACCGCGTGCAATACCTAAATCATTTCATATATCCAATTTCATATATTACAATAAAAATATTTTCTATTTCCAATAATACCCATATGCTACCAATACCACCTATGAATACCACCCGTACCACACAAAAAAAACCGGTGGTACAGAATTAATCTCAAACGTTCGATCCTTACAAATAGATCCTTTTTTATTACATACGAGTCCTTTTAAAGTGGTGTTACATGGTGATATTGTGTACCAAAAAAGACCTCAATATAATCGGTCACTTTTTAAAATACTAGTGTAATATTATATCATTTGACACTTTTAAAATGATATGTTTCATCTTACACGTGGAAATTACACTTTTTTTTTAATTTGTCATTTCTCCGTGCACATTGATGCAAGTTCCTGTACTAACTTCTACTGTATGGTTTGGTCTCGTCAGCGGCTGGTGACAATACGAAACCTTAGGCACTGTGCTTTCAGCAACAGGAACACATCAGTCGCATGGCATCGGAATCATGACGACGAGCACTCTGTGTATCCCAGCTACTGAACTACAGTCACACTGCGAGCACTGTAATGCTACATGTTTACAGATCGACTTGCAGTACAACATATAATTGCAAGCTACAGAAAATTTACGGATAAAAAGGGATATGATTCGGGAAAGAATCTGCGTTTGCTTGTGTCTTTTACCGTCAAATTGTTTCGGGAAAGAAGAATCTTGCGTTTGCTTGTGTCTCTTACAGCCACATTATCTGCTACAGGTCGTAATCAAGTAGTTCTGTTGGACAGCAGTGCTTTGGGCCCTTAAAAGACATTGAAAACAATACAATAGTGCAATAGTACTTACTCCCTCCGTCCCGCAAAGACCGTTCATATAACTTTCAAAATTTGTCCCATAAAAAGTGTTCCTCGTATTAAATGCTCTTCTCATTAAACTAACACCAAGTACCAAGAAAATACTGTATTGAGAAACACATGGAGCCAATAAAATACTTATTTAATGTCTCTTTTCAAGTTCTAATGCATGATTAATTAGGGGTAACAAGATCATTTGTCACAACTACTAGTATGTCCTAAATTTTCTAAATGAACAGTCTTTGTGGAACGGAGGGAGTACTCCGTATTAAAATATATGTTGCTATTGACTTTCGATCATGATGTTTGACTATTTATCTTATTTAAAAAACTATGTAAGTATAATTTATTTTGTTTGCGGCTTCCTTTATCATCGTTGGTATTTTAAGCATAATTATCTTTTTTATATTTATAATAAATTTTTAAATAAGATGAATAGTTAATGGTAGCAAGAAAAAGTAAACAACAAAAAATATTTTGATTTCTATTTGGAGAAAGTAGTGCCACGACCGAGTAGATGTGGCGGGCCGACGCGCGAGGAGGACCGCAAGGCTTGTTCCGGTGCGGGAGCCCGTGAACCAACCGCGTCTGGCCGTGGCGCCGTTGCTCGGTGGCGGCCAGAGCGAGCGTCTATAAGGAATCAGATGCTCGTAGCCTAAGAGGGGGAGGGGGTGAATTAGGCAACTTAAAACCTTAACCTATGGCTTATCACTATTTGCATCAAACATAAACTAGAACATACTATCTAGATGTGCAACTAGGTTGTTCTAGTGTGAAACTCCCATCCCAAAACAAGTTTTGCATCCTATAGCCAATCCTAACAAGATACTACTCTAGGTAAGTAAAGGCAAACAAGGATTGCATGAATATAATGCGGAAACGTAAAGGGGGATGAGAGGAAGCAAACTCTTGACATGCGATTTATCCCGTGGTATCGGTAGGCACTAAGCCACCCCTAGTCCACGTTGTTGAAGCACTCTACACAAGAGTATTGCTTCCCGGTCACCAAGTCTCTCCCAAGAGCACCACTTGACTTGCCACTAAGGCTCGCCACGAAGGCACTCGCCAAGCTCCCTTGGTCACCTTGATGCCGCCTCCACTAAGGAGCTTCTCCACCAAGGGAAGGGGGTCTCCACGTCCCCCGCACACAAGTGTCCTCGCCGCTCCACACCAAGCCGGAGGGTCGAAGACGTTTGCGGGAGAGCCACCTAGGCTCCAAGGCTTCCGACGCACCTCGTACAACTTGATCCACTCGAGAAACACCTCACAAGGTAGGCACACCTTGCACTCACTTAGCTCTAAGCTAAACCTAACACGAAGCACACACAAAGCATGTGCAAGTCTATGGATGATCAATTTAGCACTTGGATGGCTTGGATATGATCTTCTATGAGTCTTGAACTCCTCTGCACTTCCACACACCCCAGCCACTCCAAATGGGTGAGTGGAGGGGGTATAAATAGCCCAAGGCGTCCAAAGAGTCGTTGGCTAAAAGCTGCTGAAATTAGTACCGTCGGATGAACCGCCGCTACACTTTTCCCAGGCGTCGGTTCATCCGGTACCCTCCACGTCACATGACCGTTGCTTCCCTGTTGACACAAATCATCCGACGCATACACCGACGGTCTTCTTGCCTAGCCGTCGGTTCATCCGGTGCTGATAGGTTTGCTTCCAAAACCTCTCTGGTAGCATCTTCGAAGCCATCGGATGAAACGTTGCTCAAACCTTGTATCCATCGGTTCATCCGGTGTTGAAGACTTCGCGACAAAAACCTCTCTGGTAGCAAACACACGGCCGCCGGATGAACGGTTGCTACACCGTCGGTTCATCCGGTGCTACCAATCTTGCTGCTGCTCATCCTGGAAATCATCCGGCTCATGTAAAACAGGGGGCGTCGGTTTATCCGGTGGTGCATGCTGACTTGGGTCTTCCTCCGCAGTGTACCACTTCATCCGGTGATTGCACCGACGCCGCTTCCAAGGGTACCGTCGGTTCATCCGACGGTGGCATTTCTTTTCTTTTTCTTCCGCGGTTTTGACCCTTGAAAAATATACTATCTTCTCATTTTGACATATGGTATTTTTGCATCCTTGGGACCTAGAAGTGTCTACAAAGACATGCTAGACAATATGGTTAGTCCCATTGATCATGTTGTCATTAATCACCAAAATTAAGCTTGAACAAATGGCACATGAGGCCATGTTCGCTACAGCGTCGACGCACGGCCCAAGGCGGTCATGGACCGGCCTGGGGTGTTGGGTGGTTGGACGGGACGCCGCCGCTAGGGTAAGGGGAATCTCGACTGTCGGCTGCATCAGCACATCACGGTAGGAGGCGTGGGAGGTAGCGCAGTGTGGAGGGGAGTTGTCGCCGTCGAGGGACGGCGAGTCGTCCCTCCACCGGAGTCTTCCCTCGTCCGCAAGAGTGTGAAGCCTGCTATCGTCGCCACAGAAGACGCCTTCACTGAGGAAGAAGCGGGAAAGGAGTAAACCGTGTTAAACAATATTATGTAAGGAGTCTATGACATGTGGGCCCAAGGCCAAGTACTGTAAACGTTTAAAGGGAGAGAATGAGAGAGGAAAGACATGTCTGTAAACTCTAAACACTGAATCGATTGATTCCTGGGGTTCGGCGTTCCTCGTCGTCCTCGATCCCTACCTCTGTGATCTCTCTGTGTGTGCTCACGTCGACGGCGATCACCGGCGGCCAAGGGTCCATTACAGTTGGTATCAGAGACTATCATTCCTCGGCGCGCATCCTCTGCCAATTCGCATACTCCGTCGGTCGAAATCGGAAACAGGGTGGGCAGGTTGAGATCGATCGATGTGCCGCGCAGAACCGGCCACGGATCTGATTTCCTGTTAGTCCCACGCTAACCCGAGTCGATTTGCGGGCGAATTGGGGTGGAGCACCCGACTATCTTCAAGATTCACGCCTTTCCAGTACTACGGGCACCAGGTGTTCGAAGAATTGGCAGTGAGATTCACGACGGTGAGGGTTGCTCGACAAGAGTCTATCATATCTGTGTGAGCAGAACCTCCAATCTGAAATGCAAAGAAAAGTCATGACAAGGTTGATGGGGCTTCAGTTCAAGGTAGTGTACAGGAAGGGCAAGAAGAATTGTGCAGCAGATGCTTTGTCCAGAATGGTGCATTTACATGCTTTACAAGCAGTACCTGAAGTCAAGCCTATGTGGGTGCAAGAGGTGACAAATTCTTATGATATAGATCCAAAGGCCTAAGAAATGCTCACAAGATTGGCCATTCAGAGCCCTGATGAACATGGGTTTTCTCTATCCCAAGGCATCATTAGATTTAAGGATAAAGTGAGGATTGCTAGTAACTCAGCTCTACAAACCAGATTGATAGCTGCATTACACTCTAGTGCAATTGAGGGGCATTCAGGTAGCAAAGCTACCTACTACAGAGTCAAACAGCTGTTTCAGTGGAAAGGCATGAAGCTGGATGTGGAAAACTTTGTTAAACAATGTCAGTGTGCCAACAAGCCAAACATGAGAATATTCATCCAGAAGGATTACTGCAGCCACTCCCCATTCCTCAGGGAGCCTGGCAGGACTTATCAATGGATTTTGTAGAGGGTTTGCCTCTCTCTGACAATAGCAATGCAATCCTGGTGATAGTGGATAGGCTAACTAAGTACATCCATTTTATTCCCATGAAACATCCTTTTACAGCACAAGGGGTAGCTAAAGTATTCCTGGATCAGGTGGTCAAGCTTCATGGCCTACCAAAATCAATAGTCTCAGTCAGAGATAAGATCTTTACAAGTACTTTCTGGACTAATCTATTTGCTCTGATGAAGACTAAACTCTTGAAGAGTACAACTTATCATCCTCAGACTGACGGCCAAACTGAGCGCGTCAATCAATGTCTTGAGATGTATCTTCGATGTGCAGTGCATGACTCACCCAAACAATGGAAAGCTTGGTTAGCTTTAGCTGAATTGTGGTATAATTCAACATTTCACACTTCCTTGGGTTGTTCACCATTTAAAGCCCTGTATGGTTATGAAGCTAACCTGGGAATGGGCATGCCTTTGGAAGGGCAAGGCAACAATGAAGCAGTTGACATTTTACAAGAAAGAGGAGCTCAATTGGCCAATCTAAAGCAGCATCTTACAACAACACAAAATAGAATGAAAAGTCAAGCTGACAAAAGAAGAACTGATAGGCAGTTTCAGGTGGGGGAACAAGTGTTGCTGAAACTACAACCTTATACTCAGAATTCTCTAGTGAATCGACCATATCCCAAACTAGCCTACAAATTCTATGGACCATTCACAGTGACAGACAAGTTTGGCCCTACAACCTACAAACTGGCTTTGCCATAATCAAGCATGATACATACGGTCTTTCATGTGTCACAACTCAAGCCTTTTACACCTAACTACACTCCTGTGTTTTCAGAGCTCCCTCCAGTCATTGATCTTAGACCTGAGCATTTTGAGCCCGGCCCGACCCGACCCGGCCCGCTGGCCTGGCCCGACCCGGCCCGCGCTAGGCCCGCCCACGGACTTTACTGGACGGGCGTGGGCAGAGATCTTGAAGCCCGCGAAAAAAAATCTAGGCCCGAACCCGGCCCGAAATACTGTTTTTAGCTGTTTTACACTACAAAAAGCGCGGGCAGCCCGCCCAAGCCCCGGCCCGACCCGAGCCCGGCCCGAAAACTGAGGCCCGACAAGTCCCATGGGACGGTCATAGGCAGGATTTTCTCGACCCGAAAAACCCGGGTTTTTTTTCGACCCGGCCCGAACCCGGCCCGGCCCGTGAAATGCTCAGGTCTAATTGATCTGACATCACAAGAGTTAGTTCCAGAAGAAATCTTGCAACGTCGATTGGTGAAGAAAGGAGGTCGTGCAATTTCTCAAGTGCTGGTGAAGTGATCCAACATTCCGGCGACTTCAGCAACCTAGGAAGATTAGTACGTGGTACGCAGGCGCTTTCTAGCTGCAATTGCTTGGGGACAAGCAATATCTGAAGAGGGGGGAGGTGTGAAGCCTGCTACCGTCACCACGGAAGACGCCTTCACTGAGGAAGAAGCGGGAAAGGAGTAAACCGTGTTAAACAATATTATGTAAGGAGTCTATGACATGTGGGCCCAAGGCCAGGTACTGTAAATGTTTAAGGGGAGAGAACGAGAGAGGAAAGACATGTCTGTAAACTCTAAACACTGAATCGATTGATTCCTGGGGTTCGGCGTTCCTCGTCGTCCTCGATCCCTACCTCTGTGATCTCTCTGTGTGCTCACGTCGACGGCTATCCCCGGCGGCCAAGGGTCCATTACAAAGAGGTGCCGCCCGGGAAGAAGGGCGCTGCATTGGGTGTCCGCAAGAGGTGCCGCTCGGGAAGAAGGGCGCCGCGTCGGTGGAGAGGGGGGGAGGGAGAGGGCTGGGAAGAGGCAGGGGTCGGTGAGTTGGTCGCCGGTGCCGAAGTAGCGCAGGGTGCCAGATAATAATAAGTCACAGTTACACGCAGAACTAGCCCATCACCTCACAAGCGACCGTCTGCATATCAACATCATCTCACCGGTATCGTCGGAGGGCAGCTATCCTTCACGCACGCCAGCACGTCCTTGTACTCTCTGTGCACAGTGAAGCTATCGTACACCTTGCCGTCGCTGGACCGCTTGTACTCGTAGAGAAGGGACGTGTAGTTGAAGGCCGTGAGCTTGACGAAGCCGTAATCCATCTCCCTGTATATGCTCCAAGCCGGGACCTCTGTGGTGAAGTTGCTCAGGTGGCTACCGCCGCCTCCGACGACGACGTGGATGGTGCCGTTCATGGTGCCCGAGTAGTGAGACTTCTCCGAGCTCATGCATTTTTCCTGCGAAAATTAGCATTATTAGCACATGTATTTCCGCACGAAAACTAAACTTTTGTACAGGAGGAATAATAGATTCTACTACCTCATAGACTGGGCATGTCCTCTCGTAGTTGTGGACATGGCCGTAGAACGCCATGTCCACCCTGTACTTCTGCCAGAGCTTCTGGAGGCTTTGCCGGGACGTTGGCTCAGCGAACGCCCCGTCAACGCCGTAGAAGTAACCGGAAGAGTAACCGAGAACGCGATGAGCGATGAATATCAGCCATGGCTGCTTCTTCCTATCGACCGTGGCGAAGCAGTTCTCGATGAACTTGTACTGCTCCGTGCCTTCCCGCCAGTCGTGCTCGCTGTCCGCGATGCAGAACCGGAACATGCCATAATCTGTCGAGTACCTGTTGAGCAAGAGCAGAGTGTTTTGTGCGTGGCAAACATCAATTACCGCTGCTTACAATCAGGCAATGTAATGCACATGAACTAGTTGTTACTGAACTAAAGGATGCAGTTATATTTACCAGTAGTTTGCTCTGTTTTCTGTTGGGGTATAGTACATGGTCTCAGCTAACACACCACACTCCCCTCCAGAGTCTGTTCCATTGAAGAAAGACCCACTGTTGGGCCAATCTCGTTCATGATTCCCGCTGCATCAGGCAACAAAAAACTATATAAAATACCGAAGATTTCTGTAAGTTTCCAAGGGCACTAGATTGCAGAACAAGATTTACAAACCTTGCAATCATGTAAGGAATCCGTGAAGTGATCGCCTCGACTTGCTGTGTGAACTGATCCCATTGTGAAATGTATCCATTGGCGTAGCTAATATCACCAATGTGAAACATTATGTCTATGTTGTCGAGGTCCTTGATCAGTGTATCGGTAGTGTTAAGTGATCCAGGCTGGTAGTTGCTGTACTCATTGCTACCATCCCTCTCAGCCTTTCCCATATCTCCAAAAATGACAACTCGCTGCAGTGACTTCTGACCAGGAGAAGGAGGTGCTCTGAAGGAAGAAAACTTGCCCCATGTGACATTTCCATCAAAAAGCATATGCCCAATTTTGTAGTAGTACCTAGTTGGAAAAAATATAATTATTACTCAGAATATCAGTATTTCAAACTTAAACAACTTCTGTAGGACTTGATGAGGCAAGAATTTACTCTTTATTTGGCCACAAGTCTATCAGGAAAGCTGTGTGTATGAAACCAGGATCTCTCCAACCAACAGAACGAGCAGGTTCCCCTTCACAATACAGTGAGAGTGTGAGACACTACAACTAAGAAATGGAAACTAGTTTTGAGTTTACAGAATTTCATCGAAGTTTACATTGTTTCCTGATACAAGATTTATCTGAATCCTGCATTTATATTGCATTGTTATCATGTACAAATAACCTTGGCAATAATAATTGGATAAATTCAAATTAAATCCCCACAGCAAGTTAACAAAGATAGGATTAGGCTCCAGATTATTTTTAAGATTTGAATTTTGCATTTTCCTTTGTTGACAATGTTCCATTTGTGACACTATGTAAAATGTTTTATAGTAGCCATACCACATATGCTTTCACGATCAAAAGTGACGGTGCCAGCTGCAGTGCGTACAGAGGGTCTCCCTTTCATGCCCCACTCAACAAACGGATATGCCTCACTGATGTCATAGCCACTTGTCCATGTGACAGTCATCTAACATAACACAAAGAATAAATTTTGAGTCTCTCTGTGGTTGGACCTTTCAACCTAATTTATGATGCATATCAAATTAAAAAAATTAAGCTAGAATTACTGGTATAGGCCATAGCGGAGAGAACATAGAACAACCAACCTCATTCCAGGATTTTCCCTGTGCTAGGCGTGGATAAAGTGGAGCTTTTGGGTTCGCAAACGCAATTGCATTTGATATGGCGATAAGTTTTGGCTGTAAAAGATATAGATGAAGCCAGAGTCATTGCTTTTCCAATATATGATCGTATATGTATAGGATAACACCACAATGTCTTATTCAGTAACTGACATTTGAGAGTCCACCAGTGAACAGTGCAAATGAAAAGTCTTGCCGCTGGTTTATCAGCTGAAACTTCAGGGTTCCTTTCCCAGAATTGCCATAATCTGAAGAGTAATTCGCAAACTGATACTGAAACCAGCATAAAATGATTTTAATCCTGGTGTTCATCATAAGAATGTGAAGGTTACTAACTGTTTCATCTGACCTTTATTGGTGCCGAGCATATGACAGGACCTGGGCCTGATCCATGAGATCCAGGGCATGTGGATGCACTGCAGGAAAGTGCAGTTACATTTCGCGTCAGCTTCTCAGCATAAAACTCACATAATAAAAATGAATATCTTGTAATTCAAAATTTAGTGTTTGGAAGCTATACTTGAAGTTTGAAGGAGAGAATATGCCAATCCAATCATCGCCACTTGGATGGGGAGCAACAAAATCTAAAGTGACCCAAGCTGTATCTTCGCCCTGTATTGATAACAATGTCAGACTTCTTTTGTTCATCCAGCAAAGAACTAAATAGTAGTATTTCAGTCTACTGATAAGTTCCGCAAGTGTATTTTTGAATGTTGGCGTGTTCCTATTGTGTTAATGTACTACAATACATTTTTATACTTCTTGTCCCCTAAAAAAGAAAAGAATGTTATGTGCATGTAAGGTTGTTCATTTTTCTACATAGATCAAGCACATGCACATACGTGAACACACTAGACAATGACGTGGATGTGAATCGTGGACACTAGTTTGAAACCTGGTAAACAAAGGCATACGTGCCTCCCAATGGACACTAAGATGTGGTTACCATCATATATGTATAACCCATGTAAAATTTTAAACCTCAACTCACGAAAAAGGCCGCCCATCTTAAATCAGAGAACATTATACAACATTTGTACGGGAACTGTAAAAAAGGTTAATATTTAAAATACAATTATAACTATCACATGCTAAACAATATGTAATGTCTCATTGACAGGTAGTGTGAAACCAGAATGATAGACGTTCTGCAAGCTGCATATAGGTGAGTCCAGATATGTTATTCCATTATTATTATCAGAATGTGTGGGAACGCACGTCCATGTGACTGCATTTGAATGAACGAGTATGGACAAACAAGAATCAGGGAGAGGTGCAATTATGCAGCTCAATTTTGGTCAACGATATCGTCTGAGTTGGGATGTCCACCACCAAATTTCGGCTACACATGGGTTATCAATTTCCTGAACTCTGAATCTATAGCAATGATGTTGTTAGTCCAAAATTCCATCTCCAGAGAAGATGCCTCTGTCCAGAAATACCTTGCCCTAAAGCATGGGAATTGAGAACTAATACAGTGACCCAAAACAGAGGGTCAGCGCCATGCCAGTATCGAGAATTAGACACCTTGCTTAGCCTAGTTTAGACGGTCAGAAAAGGACAGCTGCTTAGCAGCACCCCGGGCTTGGCGTTCACAATATTGATAAAGATGTTGTCTACTAATGCTATCAATCTGTAAGTCACAATATTCATATTTGTCGACTAATTATCTTTCTCATTTTTAGACAATGACTATGTATATTGGATATTGTCGGGTAGTAAGGTTGGGCTCCCTTAAGTACTATAAGTTATTTTCGTTGCAACTGCCACAATGTATGAATGATAAAGACATTAAAATGAATTAATAAAAGAGACAGAACTTACTCTCTCCGTCCCAAAAAAAATGATGTTCTAAGATTTTTCAGACAGATTAACGATGAATTGAAAAGACGCATGTACCCTTAGTTTAGTTTGCATATAGAAAATGGAGAAAATATGTTTCAATTTAAGGATGCATACTACCAGAGGATCAACGTACTAGATTATGCATGCATAAGGTAAATATCTCAGAACATCATTATTTTTGGACAAATTTTAAATGCCAAAACATCGTTCTTTTAGGGACGGAAGGAGTATGTCTTAATTGGAGATTTCTGGGCTCACGCAGCGTCTTGCTAACTAGTGGAATCTTTCCCTAACTGCAGGTCCACAATGTCACTTCCTTACCGTGAAACCTAAGCTTTACTGCGTGCTTCATTTCTCTACTAGTAGAATGTAGAAGCAGACAACCATTTAGGAATATCTAGGCTTTTTGTTTAATTGCAGTTGTTCAAATCAATTTGGAACAAGCTAGAGGCAATAGTACAAAAATCTCTATTATTCATTTCTTATATTTAATTATAAACTCTTATCTCCAACAATTTACTAAAAGTATGAACACAGTTTTTAAAAACCAAAGTATGAACACATGGAGAGGCGATATGCCGATATCTACATGCGGCGGGAATATTCGCTGAGAGTTTCTGACGGCACTACCGGGCGGATGTGACATGCGCCAATGGACAATTTGTCAGCCTGCAGAATTGCAGATCCATCTTTGACTCCACATAATTGACTTAATGACGCGGACAGAAAGCTTGCCTCTCGCTCTCAAGTCTCAACTCCGTGCCCCTCGGCAGCGGGTGACTGGAAACTACTATAGTCGCCGCCGCTCTGGCTTGAGATCAAGTGTACTCAAAGGAAGGCCGCATTGCTCCGCGCTAACGAAATCCTCTTGAAAGCTAAGGATCGAGCATGTATGACCGTTTCCGAAAGATATATAATTTTTTTTTGTTAGATAGATGGGGCCAAGAACTAGTACATTTGCCAGATGGTTTCCATACGATTGCTCCTCTAAGTATGATTGGCTTGGACTCTGTTTCATCTTTTGATGAAATGCGAAGAAGCCATATGGATCGCAGGCGACAGGCGGCGGAACTTGCAAGAACACGTAGTCCAAGCACGCCGGGACAGCACAGCACAAGCAAAAAAAAAAAGCATCCGGATCAAGGAGGACACAGAGGCATACCTGCGTGCCGAGCAGCGCCGGCGAGGCCCGCACCGCGGCGGACGCGTCGAGCGCGACGCGCGCGCGGTGGATGGCGATGCGCGACAGCGGCTGCACGCCGGCGTGCCCCGCGGCGGCGGCGGCGAGGAGCAGCAGCCAGGCCAGCCGCGCCACGCCTCCCGGCTCCATAATGGGAGTAGTAGTATCTTCCTCTGCTCTCTAGCTACTAGTAGGACGGAGCGTGGAACAAGAGCACCGGGGCGGCTTGCCGGCCGTTTTATCAGGGGCCAATGCGCGTGGCGGCGCCGTGGCGTGCGAGATGGCCCACGAGAGGAGACAAAGGAGTTGACTCGGATGGGGGCTGCACGTCCCCCGCCAGTATGTATAGTTTTTGATAAAATAGCCAAATAATCCGAGATAGATGTACTCTCTCCGTCTCAAAATAAGTGCACCTCTCGCACTTTGAGAAGTCAAACATTTTGAAGTTTGATCAAATCTATATTAAAAAATATTAATGATTATAATATTAAATAAATATCATTAGATTAACCACGTTATATATTTTCATGACAAACTTGTTTACAAACACAAATGTTAATATTATTTTTTATATATTCAATCAAACTTAAAACTTGTTGACTCCTCGAAATGCGAGATGAGCACTTGTTTTGGGACAGAGGGAGTAGCCTCTTGGGAATTTTCATATTTGCGAGCTCTGTTATAAGGGGAAGTAGGAGTTTGCTGACAAATCTTATGTTTTGTCAACTTAAAAAAAAGTATGTCAAGTAGTTAATCTCTAACAATTTAGCATAATTCACTTCCAAACACAGATCTAACTTACATTTTTAAAGCAAAACAGATATAAATTACATTTTTTAGAAGGAAAATGTATTGATCTTAGCACATTACACCGGCTTTTTTACAAACAGGACCCCAAAGAAAAGAAAAATTATAAAGAAGTTCAAAACTCCTGTTCATCTTCCTCGACGCCTTCAGAGATCTGTTCATCACCGCCGCCGAAGCCGCTTCCCAATCGTCACCGGGCACCAAAGACAATCTCCACAAGGTGGAGGCCGCAGAGGAGGGCTTACTTCTAGACGAATCAGCCGAGTACACTGCCTCCCAGGCGCATCGGCCAACTCCGGTACCCACGACACATCCTTCGATTACACCGCCGGCAACCCGAGCAAAGCTCAGATTTTCATCAAAGATCATCTTCCTCGAGATTAACAGGGTCAACAACATCATCACCTGAAGAAGACGATGATGTGCCGGCCCTCGACTCCTGGACAGGTCTTCCCAGCCTCTCCGTTGACGTCAGAGTAGATCGTCATCGTAGAACGGAAGAAACTGGGAGAAATTATTCCTCTGCAACACCGTCGCTTCCGCATCGCCGGCGCCGCCAGGAAAACCAAGCCGCAGACCACGCTCCACCGGCAAAACCTAACTCCATCGCCAAGCATCGGCGATGAGCAAACCCTAGATCTAGACGGACTCGATTAGGACTCGATCTACTAAATGTCACACCTGTTTTTCCAAAGAAAACTAAGTGTAATTCTATATGCATGCCAGGATCAAGTTTCATGCATATAATTGACATAAGTGAATAACAGTACGGTATCACGTAAAGAAAGAGAAAGATTATCAGAGTATTACGCTAAATCCTGGAAATGAAGGTACCAAACTTCCACAAGCAGTCGACTGGGGGTTGCGTACGCCTAGCACCAGCAACATCTTCACAACGACTTCATAGCAGCTTCCTCTTTCTAAGCAACATTGTTTATAGCAAGAGTGAGCACATGTCGTACTCAGCAAGTGTGGGGAAAGTATGAATGCAAAAGCTTAACAAGGAAAGGCTGATAGGTTGACTGCATTAAGCAATTTTAGTTGGTCAAATTTTATTAGCACGTAATTACTAGGATATAAGTATATACCAACCCACACTAACATAAATGAGAGACATGGGTACCCCTGGGTCCCCACCACCCAGTGTCCCAGAGGTCCCTGACAAGTGGACCCGACCTGCCAGAAGCCCCGCCGACCTTCAAGTGGGTCCAGCGACCTTATCCACAACTCCAACAACTCCGGACGACCTTATCAAGATCTCGGAAGATCTGCAGTACTTGGCGTGCAAGTCAAGGCATTAGGACGCGGCGCGTTGTCGCCTGTAGGTCCGAGTATCACGGGATACTCCTTGTAATCCGGAAGGATAGCTTCCCAGATTTTAACCGACCCAAATATGGGTCCACCGATCTTGAATGGAAACCCTAGTCCGTCCACCATATAAGGCGGCCTTGGGCTCCATTCGAGGGAACACCTTCATCTCTCTCGCATAATCCACCACCACAACTGGACGTAGGGTTTTACTCTCCGGAGGCCTGAACCAGTCTAAACCCTTGTGCCCTTGTCTTCCTCGCCATACTCGCCCCGTTCCGAGTTCGTCACGTGAACTACCACCTACGCTCTTAGTTCTCGATCCACTCCTTAACCTGCAAACTGCTTGGGTAGCCCCCTAGCAGATCTGTCCAGGTCTCACCCCCTGACAGTTGGCGCGCCAGGTAGGGGCGATCGGGAACTCGCTGTGCAGCATGGTGGCCCGATCTGGTGTTGTCTTCCCGGCAAGCTTGGCGGACATCCTCGCCAACCCTGTGGAGATCTGCTTTGGATCCTTCACGACGACCTCTCCTGTTCCGGCAGCCGTAGCTCCTCCAGCGGCCGCGGGGCAGGTCGCGACGGCGCCTGTCGCCACCCCCGTTTTCGATCTAGCATCGGAGACCCACCCGCCCAGACCCTATGACCTCGTTCAGGGGATGGAGCACGTCATCGACATGACGAAGGAGACCTTGGAGATCTGCGAGCGAGCTCAATGCTCGGCGCAGCTGGCACTACGCCATGATACCTTCCCCTTCGGCCTGCAGTCTTCGCCTGGCCTTCGCCTCAGCCAGCTGCCTACGCCTTCCCAGATCCAATCTGGGCGGAGGCCATCTGGCGACCTAAGGCCTGCACCTCGCGCCCGACGCGACCTTCTCAATGTGCCTTGCACCTACCATAAGGGTGCGAAGCACACTCTCCGCGGGTGCTGCCTGCGGAAGAAGATTGACCAAGAGCACCCCTGCCGTGCTACACGACCTCCCCAGTCTCCGGACTGTGGCGAATTCCAGAAGGTCCGGGTCCGCGTCTCCCCCAACGACTCAGACATCGTCTTCCGCCAGGTGCTTGTCGTCTCCGAGAACGAGCCACCCCGTCACGGTGCGACGAACTCCGAGGAGGCGACGTGCATCCAGGGCAACACCATGCGTGTCCAGCGACGTGCGGAAGAGCAGCGCCACGCAGTCCCTCCTTGTGCTCGAGACCTGCGTGTCGAGTTCGAGGAAGCAAGGATCCCGACGTTCAGCAGCCCCCAGGCCAATCTGGGCGCTGCCATCACGCGACTCCAGCAAGCTCAGCTGACGCCAGAGGTTGAGGAGGCCATCGCCTACCTCCGGGTCGCCAACGCCTTGGTGGAGCAAAAGGGCGCGGCCTCCAAGTCCACCGCGTCTTCATCGACGCATCACTCACGCAGTCGATCTCATCGACCTCCACGTAGCCACCTTCCTCCTATTAGGGAGGAGGTCGCCCTGCACAACCCCGAGCAGCCCAACGCCGCCAACGTCGGCGACCTTCACGTCAACCTCAACGCCAACAGGTGCACCCGCGACGTCCGCGGCTACGTCGACCAGCGCCACCGTGAGCGTGAGGAGCGGGAGCTACGTCATCGCGCGGAGTACGATCGCGAGTACGCCCCCCTGGCGCCGTCCATCGCATCATGGAGTGCGAGCAGAGTGATCGCCACGACATCGAGAACCGGCAACGCGCCATGTACGAAGAGAAGTACGGTAACCCGGAGGTCGCTTACGGCAACCGGGATCGGCAACCACGTTCCGAGGTCGTCGTCCTGGAGCGCAGCGTTCACTCCGGTCCCAGGGACGCCGCCCCAGCCGGAGGCACCGGCGATGACCTAGCCGCCACCGCCTTTCCCGCGCTGGCTCCTCGACTTAGGTCGGTGGACTTCCCCGAGAACTTCAAGCCCAACATTAAGTAGTACGATGGGCGCTCCGACCCCAACATCTGGCTGTCGATCTACTACGTCGCCGTCAAGGCGGCTGGCGGCAGCTTCGATCACACGGCGGCCTACTTCCCACTGGTGATGGGCGAGGCCCCCTCGCTATGGCTCAACAGCCTCCCGGCAGGCAGCATCAAGTCCTGGGTCGACCTGTCCCAGGCCTTCACCTCTAACTTCCAGGCGACTTATGATCGTCCTGGGAACGCCTTCAACCTCGGGTGGGTCGTCATGAAGCCCAAGGAGCGGCTCCGCGACTACAACAACCGGTTCTTCGAGAATCGGAACAAGTGTGTCGGTGTCAGAGACGACCAGATCATCGAAAGCTACAAGAAAGGCATCAAAGACCGCAAGCTCTTTGAGAAGATCCACGAGTCTAGTGCCACCACCGTCAAAGCCCTCATGGACGTCGTCAACAAGCTTATCGACACTGCTCTAAAGACCCCTTCCCTCTTTCGTGCATCGACCAGGTCGTGGACTCCACGGCCGGAAGCGTCCTCCTATGCTTTCTTGACTGCTACTCAGGGTATCACCAGATAGCCCTGAAGGTCTCCGACCAAGACAAGATGACATTCATAACACCGCACGACATCTACTGCTACACGACCATGACCTTCGGTCTCAAGAACGCCGACACGACCTACCAGAAAGCCATCCAGAAGTGTCTGCAGTCTCAGATCGGCAAAAACGTAGAAGCCTACATCGACGATGTGGTCGTCAAGACCACCCAAGAGGATAAGCTCGTAGCTGACCTCGCGGAGACCTTCGCTAACCTTCGCCACTATCGCTGGAAGCTCAATCCAGAGAAGTACGTCTTCGGTGTCCCGTCCGGCAAGCTCCTGGGCTTCATGGTCAGCAACTAGGGCATCGAGGCGAACCCCACCAAGGTGGATGCCATCCTCAAGATGAAGCGACCTATTGGGAAGAAGGACGTCATGAAGCTCACCGGCATGATGGCGGCCCTAGGTCGATTCATCAGCAAACTTGGAGAGAAAGGCCTGCCCTTCTTCAAGCTGCTAAAGAAGGCGGACAAGTTCGTCTGGACAGAGGAGGCAGACCAAGCCCTGGAGCAACTCAAGACCTTCCTTACGTCACCCCCGGTGATGGTGCCCCCGGCACCGAAGGAAACGCTATTACTCTACATCTCAGTGACCACCCTGGTGGTCAGTTCGGTTCTGGTGGCAGAGCGACCTGAAGAGGGCAAACCCTACCCTATCCAGCGACCTATCTACTACGTCAGCGAGGTCTTATCAGATAGCAAGACTAGATACACCCAGCCACAGAAGATGCTTTATGCCCTCCTCGTCACCTCGCGCAAGCTCCGGCACTACTTCCAGTCGCACAAGATCAAGGTCATCTCGGCTTTCCCCCTTGGCGAGATCCTGCGCAGCCGCGACACCACTAGACGCATCGTCAAGTGGTCCATCGAGCTAGGCGAGTTCGACCGAGAGTTCTGCCCAAGGCAGGCCATCAAGTCCCAGGTCATCGCTGACTTCGTCTCGGAGTGGACAGAGATCCAGCAGCCTCCACCATCGGAAAGACCTGAGCATTGGAAGATGTACTTCGACGGTTCCCTAAACCTCGAAGGAGCCGAGGCAGGTGTGCTCTTTGTCTCCCCCCAAGGCGACCACCTCAAGTACGTCCTGCAGATCCACTACAAAGTGTCCAACAACGTCGCCAAGTACAAAGCCCTCATCCAATGTTTTTCTAGACGCAAGACGAAAATAGACGACGGGCTGACGACTAGCGTCTAGGCAGTTTAGACGACGTCTAGACATTTTAGACATATTAGACGCATTAGACGTGTTGGACGTATTAAATGCCGTCTAGACATTCTAGTCACACTAGACATCATAGTTTACAAGCCACTATAGATCTTGTATCGACTGATAATATAAATATATTTCAACACAAATATTCCATAATTAAATATTTGATTGAAAATGTCAAATGACATGCAGAGACATATTTCATACTAGTTCGTAGTTCTCATAAGCATCTAATCATCATACCTCACTCATAAACGTAAAAGCATGGTAATTGCTATGCTAAGTAATAAAGAGTAAATAGATACATAGCTGATAGAAATGCAAGTTCGTGATGACTAAGTGCAGCATCTAATCATCATTCTACCCCACTGGATCATAATCCGTAGGGAGCACTTCCTCTTGGTCAGATTCGAACCCAATTTCTTCCTCCTCAATCCGTTCATCTTCAGGGTCAGTCATATCTTCGTCAAAGGCCCCAGTTGGCTTTATATAGCAGGTAACCCTAAAAGTTTGGCTTTCCTTGGGCGCGCGCGATCGATTGAAATTCTGAGTCCAACGTTGAAACGTTCTCATACTCAAAACGCGCGTCTAGGCGTGTGTTTAACCGAGTAAACGCGTCTAAAACTCATCTAGCAGCATCGTCTAGACCGTTGTTGACCGTCTAAGACCGTCTAGACGAGATTTTCGTCTAGAGCAGTGACTAGGGGGTAAACTCGACGCCATCCCCACGTCTTGCGTCTAGACGTCATCTAGACGCATTAAACACGCGTCTAGAAAAACACTGCCCTCATCCATGGGCTACACATCGCCATCTCCCTCGGTATCAAGCATCTTATAGCATACAGCGATTCCAAGGTCGTCATCGACCAAGTCAGCAAGGACTCCGACACTAAGAAGGACACGATGGATGCCTACTGCGCCGAGGTGCGCAAGCTCGAAGGCCACTTCGAGGGGGTCGAGTTCCATCACGTCTGTCGCAGCAATAACGTTGCAGCTGACGTCCTCTCCAAGCTAGGCTCCAAGCGGGCGCTGGTTCCGGCCAGCGTATTTGTCCAAGACCTACGCAAACCTACCATCAAGCTCCTCTCAGACCTAGAGCCACCAGCCGATGACGTGACCCCGCCTGGCGGCCGCGATGTCCTCATGACTGAGGCTGAAGACGATTGGCGCCTTGATATCCTTGCCTTCATCCTTGAGCATCGGGTCCCTGAGGAGAAGGCAGAGCGCGAGAAGATCATGAGGCGTAGCGCCAACTATGTCGTCATTGGCACATAGCTCTATCGGAGGTCCGCCTCCAACGGCGTACTAATGAAATGCATCCTGCGATCTGAGGGCCTCAGGCTTTTAGAGGAAATCCATGACGGCGAGTGCGGTAACCACGCCGCTTCTGCTAACTTGGTGGGCAAAGCCTTCAGGTCTGGCTTCTACTGGCCTATCACCATGGCCGACGCTCAGGACCTTGTCTGGCGATGCACGGGGTGCCAGTTCTTCGCCAAGCAGCAGCACATGCCGGCCCAGGCCCTGCAGACCATCCCTCCATCCTGGCCCTTCGCAGTGTGGGGCCTTGACTTCGTGGGACCCTTCAAGACCGCCCCAGGCGGGTACAAGCACATCATTGTGGCGGTAGACAAGTTCACCAAGTGGATCGAGGTTAGGCTCGTATCTAGCGTCACATCAAAGGAGACGGCCAAGATCATCGAGGAGATCACCTACCGCTTCGGGTTCACCAACAGGATCGTCACCGACCTTGGCACAGCTTTCACAAGGGCTGACTTCTGGGATTTCTGCCAAGACAGCCTGATCGACATATACTACTCCTCGGTGGCGCACCCACGGTGCAACAGCTAGGTCGAGCGTGTTAACGACATGGTACTGCAGGCCATCAAGGACCGCATCTTCGACGATGCATCGCCCTACGCAACCAGGTGGCTCGCAGAGCTCCCTCGTGTCATCTGGGGTCTCCGGACTCAGGTCAGCTCGGCCACAGGGTACTCCCCATTCTTCCTGGTCTACGGGTCAGAGGCCATCCTCCCCACCGACGTCGTCTTCAGGGCTCCTCGCATCCAGCACATCAACAAGGGAGAAGTGGAGCAGACGCGCAAGGTCGACCTTGACAGCCTCGAAGAGCATCGTGTGGCTGTGCTCATGCGCCACACCCGCCACGAGCAGCAGCTACGTCGCTACCACGATCGCAACATGCGGGAACGTTCCTTCAACGTTGGCGACCTAGTCCTACGGCGGATTCAGAACACCAAGGACATGCACAAGCTCTCAGCTCCTTGGGAAGGCCCCTTCATAATCAAGGAGGTCATTGGACCGGCGACCTATCGCCTCCAGTGGGCCGATGGCCAGGGTGTCCCGAACCCCTGGAACATCGAGCACTTATGTCGCTTCTACCCTTAGGAGCCTTGTATCAGAATAAAAAGCTATGTACTCTATCCTTTTGCAATTCATAGTCAATAAATATAAAGATTCCCCTTCGAAAATCTTACTGTCGACCTACTTTTTGGGTCTCTCTTTACTTTTTGTTTATCCCTCCCCCTCGACACGCTCAGGGGCTTGGTCTAAAACCAGGCCCGATACGCTCGGGGGCTTGGCTTTGCCAATCTAAGGATCGTATGACCTGAGGGGTTTTACCTTATGCAAAACGTTTTCTCTTGCTACAGCTCTCATACTTTTTATGCGTATTTCTTAAGTCGTGTGGTTGCAAGGTCTTGGGTCCAAGCCCCCCCTTCGCGCGCCGTTTGCACTTAAGCCTCCACGTTGCGCCGTGCAGTCGGTAAGCCGTTCCTCCACCGAGTTGGGTTAGCAGAGGGGCCAGGTCTTGCAACTCCATTACTTTTGGGGTCTCATAACGAGTATTTTTGCCCAACAAGGGATCACGCTCTTTAATTCAAACGACCTTTTCATTCGTGCAAGTTTATTTACATTGTCAAAAAGGTCCATGACCTATCTACATTAACAGTCTAATGCACCCTGAGTTACAATTTTAGAGTTCCAACTTGTTGACGACCTCCTCCGCGGCGGCCTGGACGTCTTCGGAGCCTACCAGCGTCGCCAGGTTGATTTTCTCCGTGACCTTCCACAGGTCAAATGCTGGCTCGTGGAACTTCACTGTGGCTAGGGCTGCGGCCGCGACGAGCTTGTCAGTGTCCAGCAGCAAGGTCTTCATCCGACCTTCCGCTTCCTCCAGGCGAGCAACGAGCTCCTTGGGCTCCCCGTCCGCCTGAGGGACATAGACGTCCATCAAGTACTCGGCGGCCTCCTTAAGGTCGTCCAACTACTTCTCAAGATCTGCAGTCATTTCTTGATGATCAATGAGGGTCTGTATGGCCCGGGAGAGGTCGATCTCCAGGTCTCGACGTACCCCACACTCATACACAGCTTTTCGAGAAAAGTAGTGATACTCACTGTCCTGAGCCGCCTTGGTCTTCTCCTTGAGGTTCTTGACTTGGTCCTTCGACTGTTGGAGTTCCTTCTTCAAGGCGGCCTCCTTCTTTTTAGCCTCTGGAATTAACATCGAATCAAGGTCGGCATGCATCACAACCTTCATAAATTAAGGTCGGGGTAAAACTCGGACATACCTTCCGTGAGGATCTTGAAGTCATCCTCAAAGTCTTTCGCCTTCTCCTTAGCGGTATCAAGCTCCTTCCTCAGAGCGGCCATCGCCCTGTCCTTCAGGACCATGTCGTCCTTGAGGTGCTTGATCTCCGCCACAGCTTCGATCTTGGCCCGCAGTACGGCCTCCCGCGCCGCGATGACATCCGAGTGCATCTTGGCGCCCTCCTTCACCAGGTCTGCCCTGGCCTGTGCTCGACCAGCGAGCGACTGCATCAAAAGTATGTTAAACTCCACAAGTCGTCAGAAAAAAATCGAAGAACAAGCTCCTAGGGAAAAGCAGAACTTACTGCAAGTACCCTCCCAATCGTCGATTGCGCCGCCTTGAACTCATCAATGTCTCGGCGGTCAGCAACGACGTCGTCCTTCGACGGAGTGCCAGCGTAGAGGCACCTGTCGCCTTCCTTGCTGGGTTCGCTCCCTCCTCCAGCCTCTGCCTCCTGCGTTGGTGGCGGGTCCGATGCGGGCAGCCTCTGTTGAAGACCTTCGCCTTACTGCAAGTCATCAGTGGCGACCTTTGTCGCCACCGATGTCGTCGTCCCCATGGCCCCAGGGGCCTGGCTCGTGACGTCTCCGGCCGACGTCGCCGTTGACTGCTCCACCAGTGCCTTCCCTACCTTGTGCCCAAAGGCCTCTTGGCCTGAGGCATTCTTGCCACTCTCGGATGTAGCAGGGGTCCCCCTGTCAAAAAGCAGAGTTTGTCAGCAACGACGTATACAAAGCATGCAAGATCGAGCACAAAAGCTTAAAGTTTGATGACTTACCCGCCACCAAGCTTCATCCTGGGCTTTATTGGCCTGGGCGGAGCCTTCCTCTACTTCTTCCGCGACCCTTGGTCGCTTGCCCCTTCAGCGCTTGGCTTTGGGCGCTCTTCCACCACAACCCCAAGGGGCATCTCCATCACCTGCTCGCCCGGCGTATCGCCCGACCTCGCATTGTCGCCACGCGACCTCACATCGTCAGTGTTCATCCCGACCTCGGCGCTGGCGGTCGTTGACTCCGACGGTGTGGTGGCATCCTTCCTCTTCTTCTTCTTCTCCGCTATCTGGGTGGCGGCGATGTTGACGGTTCAAAACCGTGTTGAAGTTCACCGCAAGCGTACGGGTGACTTGGTGCCTTTTCACCAAGGAGGGTCCCTAAGGTTTGTCAATCCAAGGATCGGAAGCAAACTGCTAAGGTTCTCTACCTTATCTAATCAATCTAACCTAACATGAAGCATTGATTGCATAAAAGAGGTAAACCTAAAGAGATATTCATGGAGTGTATAGGTTGATCACACCCAAGAACATCGGCTAAGCAAAAGCTCTACCGAAGGGGTAACTAGGCCTAGAACCTTCTAGTTGAAGCTCCGGCAAACGAGCAACGAATCGAGCATCTCATCTACTAGCATCCTTAAACTCCTACCTCCGGCTTACCTCCCGAAGACATCCACTCTTTCGGGGGTATCATCCTGTCACGGTGAACCCTTAATCAAGCGGGGAATCTAGGGGCACGCTCAAACATGAACGTGTCTACGAACCATGAAGGGTCCACATGCTAAACCTATTCGCCATGATTACATAGAGCATGCTATATAGTCTAAACATGTATTAGACTAAGGATTAAATCACATTCACGATAGGTAAAAAGCATAAACGGAGACATGGAATCGCTAATAGATCGGAAAACACGATGAACATTGCTCACATAATAATGGATGCATTTGGATCATCACCACCGAGTACATACCATTGATGACCTTAACTAGCTCCGGAACTCTGCCATGGCACAACCACGCAGGGCGACCATGGCAGCTAGGGTTGGCCTAGGCCATCCCCTAGACAACTTCGAGGACTCCGCCGCCGTCGTCTCCCTCCGGTGCTCACTTCTAGGTTTCGCCGAGTTCTGGTGAATGGATGTGGCAGCCGTCGGAGGCAGGGGATATAAATGAGCCGAGGAGCGTGTAGGTCAAAGGGCGTCGCGAACCAGGCCCGAAACACCCTAGGCCGGCCGGCCCATGCCGACCGGCCCAGGCTCTTTTCAGCCCGGTTCGGGCCCATCTTCCTCCATGATGCTTCTTGCACTTTCTTGAATATTTGCCGAACTCCATGTGGGTCCTTGACATCGTTTTCCCTGCGGTTTGGATAAGGGTACTTGGCGCACGAACTCCCGCATCTTCTGTTTAGGTCCTCGGAGTTTCACGGCTTCATGCTTCGGTCCTCGGGTCATTTGGAGTCATGTTCACTTCGTGTCTTGACTTGTGCCGGGCTTCGTGATCTTCTCATAAAGTGCTCGATGAACTTTACCCAGAAGTCCTCATTTAGGTACTTAATTCCTGCGTAAACAACATACTCCAAAAACCACATCCAAGTGTGAACTTGTTACATCATTGGTATGCCTAGTGGCGGGTTAGTTATAAATCAAAGCTCAAACCTAAGTGTAACAAGTGCTCTTGGTTGACGGAAATCGACCGTCAACATACCCCCATGCTTAAACCTTGCGCGTCCTCGAGTAAGCCTTCAATGGATATCATTATTGCCCTTCAATGTTCATACCCTGCACTTGTTCATACATGAGAAAATATAATGCTCTCCAAGTTTATATTTGTTAAAGTTTCATAATGTAACTAGCTTTCATCTCTATGGAGGGTAGATATTATTTAAGCTCTTCCCACAAGTAATTAATTAAGGATGGGCGTGGGTCTGTTCGACCCGATGGTTAGCTGATCCGCTCTTGGAAAATGAGTACGTTGGGGCACTAGTTCGACGTGAGAGAAAAATAAAGGGGCGACGGTTCGACCCGCGGAATTGACTTCCAAGTCCTGCCGGCCACGCGTTACGCCCGCTGCCTGCCTATGCACTTGCAGTGAAGTGAGTCCATACCGCTCTCCCTCTGGTAGCCTTCTAGCTCTGAACCACCATGCGCAATCGTGACGCCGCCGAGCTTGCCTCCGCGGCGCGCGCAGAAGCAAGTCGGCAAGGAGCTCGAACATCCGCCGCCATGGTGCACGAGGCAGTGAGGTTCGCACGGGCCAGTATGGCGCTTGGCACCATCGACCTACAATGCGCCCGCCGAGCTCGAGGTCGTAAGGACCATGGAAAACGCCGTCAACGACACCGCTGTGGTGTCGGCATCCGTGCTTTCAGAGGTCAATGTAGTCGCCGACGCCGCGGTGGCCTTGGCATCACCAATCTCGTCATCGTCCAAGAAGATGTTGTCGCTGGTGAACGCTTGTCTAGGAGTAGCAAGACGCCGGGCAACGAGGAGCAGAAGGAAGCCGAAGCGGTTGACCTTGGGATGCTACATGAGCTAGAGAGCGAGAACTAGAAGGTGTTTAGGAGTCCGCAGTGCAGACCAGGGTCTCCTTCCTCAATTAACATTCACACGCCAGCTCGAGCCGGCCCTTTGTAATGTTCTGTGATTTTTAGAACACAGCTTAAAACGACACCACATATATGCAGGGTGGTAGGGGCTCGCGTGCTGCTGCAGCCTAGTTGTGCAGGATGGATCGATCCATGAAGCACCGTGTGGAAGCGTGATAGAACAAATGGATGGACCGGTTCTCCATCATAAATCATGTGGATCGATGGAGCGAGTATGGTTCGCTCCATGGATCAACCATCCCCATCTATATAATTAATCATGCTCTCAAATTTTAAACAAATCTTAGAAATTTTGAAAATAAAGAGCAGGATGAGGAAAAATTGCTTTACCAAGATCAATAATTTAAACCTCCTTGCATCTTGCTCATGAACTCTCATCTCATCTTGTCTGTCAAGCCTACTTGTTCTACTCCTTTGCTCTCTCAAATATTTGGTGGAAGGTTTTATGTGGAGCAATGGGAAAGTTTAGTCCTACCAAGATATTATAGTCGAGATATTATCAAAACAAGACAAGCTTCTCATGGTCTTACCGAGACTCATCAAAAAGGTCATTGGAAAAATAATATTCTCAAGGAGGGGAGAGATGAACACACACTTTTAGATAGGTGGACATGTGCAAATGGTAAAGAGTGATCCCGAGGCACAAACGAAGTCCTCGTTACCGGATTGCACATGGTTGGAAAGATGAGTATGGGTCCTGATCTTGAATCCTCTTGAAAACTCGAAAAGCACAAAACATAGCTAGAGAACCGGGGAGCTTATTTATTATATATATTTTCTTTCTTTCTTTTATCATACTCCTTTTTTTCTTTATCATCATTTTTTTCTTTTTTCTTTCATCATACTTTTTTTATTACTCCTCTTGAACTCTAGACTATACTAGCACTTCCTTGGCAACCCCCCATGCTTAGACGTTTGCTCGTCCTCGGGCCAAAGAGGTGATAAATATGCCAAGGTAGAAATTGAAGTTCTCATATTTTCTTAGAGAGAGATACTCGAAAAATCTTGTAATCTTCCTCGAAATATTCATCCATACTCATATATTGGGTTGTGGTCAAGGAGGTATACACAAAAAGATATTTTGGGTTTGTGGGTGGATATCCGGCGAAGTTTATGAAATTCCCGATGTGGAAACTCACAATGCATGGATAGAAAAGGTTAGCAAAAAGATAGATACGCAAAAACGGAATAACCAGTTACTTAGTCTCGAGACAGAGAAATCAAGCCTTGAATCAATGCATCCAAAAATAAATCTTGTAAACTAAGGTTTTTGCACTCAATTGAATATAAGGCTTTGGATAGGTAGAGCAAAATGCAAGTGGTATTAAAGACAAAGTTAGCATATCTTTTAAGAACAAAAATAAATGATCTTTGATTCATTCAAAAATGAGAGCAACAAAAAATACTATGGGTCTCAAGTTATCATAACCTCCACAAAAGATTTGGCTAGCATTAATTTAATTTTCAGATCATATTTAAGAGAGCACTAGCTTAATCATATACAAATCAAGCACAAAAATAAGCAAAGTGGCAACAATCATCATATATCCATAAGTAAGAGCATACAAGATATCATTGAGCACAAGGTGATGGTGATTATTGTTGAAAAGAAAAACAAATCTAGGTTGTACTCCTAGTAGCCATGTTATTCTATAGAGAGATATACAAAGGTTGCATCTAAGGTTGTGGAAGCATATACATATGTGCAGTCATGTAGAAAGACAAGGACAAAGAGAGGGTTGAGGAATTGTTACCGTCCTTTGATGCTTGTAGTGTAGTGCGGCCTCTCCCATGCTTAAGCATTGTGCTTAACATAGAAGAAGAAAATTAGCATCCCATGGCAACCGTGATCCTTGTACTCCATGCGGTCTTCTCATGCTCACCAAGTCCTCCCCTGTGCTTAGCATGTTGCTAGGCATGGAAGATGATGAACCATCTTGTAATTCTTGAAGTCCTACCACCGTGTGTGGAGATCACCGTCATGCCTTGATTGTCCTTCAACGTCCTCCCTTCGTCATAAGCCTTGGTCCCAATCGTTTCTCAACTCGTCTTCACCTCCTTCCATGTTGTCTTTATCGCTGCTTCAACTTTCACAAATTTTTCTTCAACTTCTAGAACAGAACATGTACTGAACCATTGCTCCATTGCAAAGTGCTTGAAGTTATCTTTCCAACGAGTGGTCATTCATCCCAATCGGACTTCGAACAAAGGAGTTGTGCCCTTTTTACTCCGTGAGTGCAAACTGTCTCGGGCTGATTTCAGAACGTGTGACACCCAAAGATTTGGTTGTAACTCCTTGCACGGGTCTCCTAAAATATTGAATCTTGATGCGTTGGAAAGAAGACATAATGGATCCCCTGAATATCCAATTTTCCTCTTTTGTACACTTCTGAATGTGTGCTTAATCTTGATGAAAACAGCAGCGCTTCTTTCGAGATTTTGGAGGTGTTGATGATCTTGATTTCAGCTTTTTATTGCGAACTTATGGGAGTGATTCACAATGCCTGCAAAACAATTCTAAAGCACAAAGTACTCCCGAGGTGATGGTAGGGAATACTCACTCTATGCTGACAAACCAAAGACATCCCCTAAGATCTTAACTTGTGGCATAGTTAATCTAGTGAAAGAAAAATTAAGAACCTAATGGGTGTACGTGTGTGCAAGTGTGCATGCAAATGATAGGATGGTATAAAAATAAAACAATGTTTACACCAAATTCTAAGCTTCATGCTTACAAAGTGGTTGCCAAACTTTTCCATTGCCATAAAGATTTATTAACCAAGGTTAAAACACCATGTTATCCCAAGATTAGTAATTCCTTATAGTGCAAGAAAAGTAGGGCGCATTGCAAAGTTTTCAAACCAACCAATGCAATATGATAGCAAGGTATATAAAACTGAATGATGGTGGTCTTCAACCATGTCTAAACACCACGTTTACACAAGAACGCAAGAGAAAAATGCTATACCAAGCACTTAACATAGATACGAAAGCATTCATCACAAAGTTTCACAAAAAGACCAAGCTATCATAAAGTGAAAGATGACAATGAGGGAGATACAAAATGCAAATGCAAAGAGTTAGCACAAGCAAATGTTAGCAAGGTTTGAAAGATTTCCGATAAGGTCCATAATAAGCAAAGGACAAAGTTTGGCTTCACTTCATACGAAGTAAGCATTGTCAACAAGGAAATCACACATTGAAAAGAATCAATCAACCAAACTAACAATCTTTAAGGGTAGGTTATGGGTATCCTATATTTTGGCTCAAACAAGAATTTTGAATAGAGGGAGTCAAGTATAGAAATTCTATCTAAGGTGGTGCTAAGAGTCTTTTTATGAAAAACAAACCTATAGTTTTGGAAAGGCTAAAGGTGAGAAAGATTTTCTCAATGGAGGGCTAGTCAAAGTTTTTAGTTAGAACAAGGGATAGAGGTGGGCTTGGACAACCGGAATGGCGCGAGCCAATCAACACAAGTCAACCCTACCCTTGTTGGCTACGGTTTTTGGTGGGGGCTATAGGAAGGTTTAGGTTGGTTAGACAAAAAGTTAGATCAAAACATGCAATGCAATGCAATGCAATGCAATGCAATGTGGATGAACAAAATGACATGATATGGTGGTTGTCTAAAACAAATGCAAGAGTTAGCCTAAATTAACTAACCACAAGCTTAGAATCAAAGGATGGTGCCAACTTCATATTACTCTCTAAAAACACACAAAAGAAAAGGACTCCAAACACTAATAGGCACACTAAAGGGTCTACAAGTTTTCCAAGATTAAGAACAGAGTGCTCTCTCAATAGCAATTAAATCAAATAACATGGTGTTGTGGTATCTATTAGAGCAATGGTATAATGTTACTTGATATTTCAGTTTAAGATCACAATGTAGACAGTCATATATATATATATATATATATATATGATGGTTGGTTGCATGTACTTAGCATCTTGTGCAGCGGTTAGGTGCATGCGGGGTTAAAATTTATTTGAATGCGGCGTAGGTATCATCGACGACAAGCAGCAGATGCTGTGCAGATTTTTAACGCTTATTAATGAGTAATATATATAAACTAATCTTTACCGAGTTTATTTTATTATTTGGCACACTTCAATCAAGGAGTATATAATCATATGTTTTTCCCTAAAGGTGTATGTAACGTAAGGATAATTAGCTTTCTTAAGCATACATTGAGAGTATATAGGCATACGTCTGTCTACTACACATATATATAGGTACGAGTACATACATGTTTTTTCAGAAGGTATGCGTACATACATGCATGTTTACAGGGAGTATGCGTACATACATGCAAGTTTTTCAGAAGGTATGCGTACATACATGCATGTTTACAGGGAGTATGAGTGCATACATATTAATTTAGCATATTTTCATGGAGGTATAAGCAACAAGCAGAAGCAGTATGAATGCATACATCTTCGCATGCATGACCCTATGTATACAAAGCCCGTGCATGCACGAAAATGAAATCTCAGACACCAGAGACCAGAGCAGCCTTCTTGCGCAAATTGGATGATCAAGTGATACTTAACCTGGAAAAAATCGTAAAATAAAAAAGTATCAAGTCATACTACAATCTGAAAAAATCAAAAAAGTATGACTTCATACTAGAATCTGAAAAAAGTATCAAGTGATACTATAATCTGAAAAGGTATTAGTGATTGTGTATTGGAATTTTTCTCACCCGGTCAGGATGATACATGCTATGCCGAAGCCCGCAGGTGCAGCTGATTGAAGGATATGATGAAGATTAAAACGGAAACGGGATGAGGAATCAAAAAGAGCGTTGCGATTATATTAATTGGATCTGCACTCACATTGTCTTCATAAATAAAAGGATTATTACTTCGAGTCCTTGATTTTTCACCGGTGTGGATTTTACTCGCCGCATAAAAAGCTCCAGTGGTAGCTGCAGCCGCCGCCGCCGCCACATCGTCGGCAGCTTCTCGATCAGCGGCCCTGCACGTGATGGCGGTGATTTGCATCTCAGTAGAGAAGGTTGAAGACAAATCCAGATTAAAATAAATAGAATAACGAGTAGTAGGAGATCCGAAAGTATGGTATAAAAAACATACCATACCAAGTTACAAACACACGTACATACAAGCCCCGGAGTAGAGCGCTGGTGGCCGCCGCCGAATAATGGCTGCTTGCGGAAAGGTGCGACCGCCGTGGCAGCTTTGCGAAGAATATTTATCGGTGGTTCACGTGATCCGAAACTTTCGGTGGGTGATACGTATATCCGGAGATACCATACGCGGTATACGTCTTATCGGATGTATACCTTCCGATTTCTAACCCGATAAGGAACGGAAGCAGCCTCTCTCTCGTGGATAGAAGGCAGGAGTAGTTACACGCGCGTATATATAAACAAAAGAAAACGGGTTGCCTCCCGCAAAGCGCTTCATTTAGAGTCATAGAGCTCGACTTTCTTACGTACCTGAAAGGATCTTGTGATGCCTAGAGGGGGGTGAATAGGATCACTTAAAATTTTCCTGAAAAACTTGGTAGTGGATTAGAGACCGGACGACCCGACCTAAAGTTCGGATGATCCGGCTGGGACCGGGTCACTCGAAATTAGGGTCGTGTAATCCGACAACAGGACAAATAATAAGCGAAACTTGAAGATAAAACTTGATCTAACAATTCTACTTGAAGTAAAAGCTCTACAAAGATACAAAGAGCTTCCTGCAAGAGATTATTAGTCAACCAACCGCACAAATATAGAGATCGATCCAAAACAAGCAACTAGGGTTAGAAAAGGGAGATGGACTCAAAGAGCAAGAGACAAGCGAATTAATCCGAAGTTCACTTCCATCAAGCAAGCTTCAAAAGTAACAAACGCGAATCGATGAACCAAAGCCGCCACAAGTGCTTCTTGAGATGAACACACGAAGAGCTCTCACAAAGGGGCTTAATCTCACACCTCAAATGCTCTCACACCCAAACCCTAGGAGAAATCCTTGTTAGGAATGCTTGGAAGGGAGTTGGAAGAGAGGAATTGAAGTTTGAAGGTGTGTCAATGGTGGAGTAGGCGGAACCAAATGAAGGAGAGGGTAAAGGGGTATAAATACCCAACCTCAAAAACTAGCTGTTAGGGTTCCCTGCGCGCCCTACCCGGATGATCCAAACTTTAGGTCGGATCATCCGACCGGCACCTGAGAACGACCGGAAGATCCACCAGGATCACCCGAGGATGGCCGGGTCATCCGGCTCAAAAGCCGGATCATCCGGATCCACCCTGGAAAGTGTTCGTTAGTGTTTTTTTTGTCTCTCATGGGTAGTTAGATCTCAAGTAAAGCACATGTGACAACCTTAATCCAACAATTTGCATCCCTCTTAATAGTACGGTGATTCCTAAACTCAAATTTGAAATGAAATTTAAATTAAATCACCGATTTGAGCTTCAACACCGAACAGAATGTGATGAGGGACTTCCTTTGATCAAACAAAATAAATATTTTTTTCTTAATTCCTGCACACATCTCATTAAAAGGTTAAACCATCCAAATTGTAATTGGCATTATCACCAAAATTAATTAGGGGCTCTAGATGAACTTTCAATCTCCCCCTTTTTGGTGATTAATGACAACATAATTTGGTTAGGATAAAAAGATGTGTGTATCCAATAAAATATAGGAAAGCTCCCCCTAAATGTGTGCCTTGTCAACAAAGGAGGCCTTAAATGCCTTGACATACATTTAGTGAAAGCTCCCTCTATTTGCTTGCATACAACAACAATGTGCAAAGGTGTGATAAATAACTCGTGATGCATATGACAAGATATATCACAACAATAAAGTGTGAAATAACAATTCACCAACCAAATATAGTCATCACACATAGATAATTAAGTCTTACAACACACTAGCATGCACATAAATCTTACATGAATAAAAGTTTTCACTTGTCACACACCACACATGACTCCATCACATAGTTCATTACATGTCCATAACTAAACATTAAGATAGATAGATAAAAGATAGGGGCCTCCAACACAAATTCATCCACTCCCCCTTTGGCAACAAGCACCAAAAAGGGAGAGCTAGTCGTCATCCTCCTCGGTGACCTCCTCATCATTCTCTTCCTCGTCAACATCACCATCATCTTCGGTGTCAACATCATCACCTACTTCATCTTCTTCGATGTCACCATCATCATCATGATCACGCTCACGGCCACCATGGTCCTCTTCTTCAATCTCATCAACCGAAACAAAAGAGGCTAGATCTTCCCAAGGATTGTCAATCGGAGAGGGAGGATCAAAAACTTTAGGCTCATGGACCGGAGAGTGTGGCATGTCAAGTTTAGCATAAATTTCTTTTTGCCTCTTCTCTTGCTTGTAGATCTCATCGGTCATCCACTTCCTAGTTTCCTCATGTCTTCTAGCATTTTGGCGATTTAAGTTGAAACAAGCAAAGATGCCTTGAGCAATAAAATCCAATCTTCCTTTCTTTGCCTTAGGCACTCCATAAGTGTGAGTGGCACCATGAGGATTAAGAGGAGCAAAAGATGGACCTTGAGAAGAAGATGGTGCTTGAGAAGATGAGGCACCCGCATCACGGGGGCCTACACTAGGTTCTACAACAGGATAAACGCCCGGAAAGGGTCCCCTAGGAGCAATGCCCGTAGAATGAGATCCAATTTTCATCATTTGCTCAAGTTTCCCTTTCTTTGTCTTGTAGGTGTCATGAACCTTGTCAATCTTGATATTGAGACCGGTCACGTGTTGAATCATGTGAAAAATGTACGGAGCATAGTGACAACTAGAAGTCTCATGAGAGTAAGTAATGATCTCTCTCCATAAGAAATCACACACATTGAACCTCCTTCGAGATGGAGCCATTTGATAAAGCAAATTCTTGGCTCTATGGGAGATGTTTTCGGAATCACCACCTCTAGGTGTGAGAGTAAACCTAAAGAGTTGGTTGAGCATCTTGTAGAATGGAGAGAGTCCTGTGCCATGCCCAAACACAATTTTACCATAGGCCTTGTCATACATGAAGTGCATCTTGCTCACCTCAAGTTCCTTGCCATCATGCAAATGAACAAGATCACGATCAATCTCTGACATGCTGCGACCATTCAAGATAGTCTCCTTGACTCCACCAAGATGAAAAAGAGAAGCAAATTCATGCATCTTGATAGAGAACTTGCTACACCGGTCAGACCGATGGCCTGCGCCGGTCAGACCGGTGACACCGGTCAGGCCGGTGGCTACAGCAGCCGCACAGCAAACGTTCCAGGAAGCCTCAGTGACTCCTCTAGGCCCTGGAACAAAAACCACCTCCGAAACACAACCTGGAAGGAAGAAGAACCCCTCACAAAACCTAGCAAAATAACTCCAAACACGCCAAGAACTGACCAGCAGGACCACAGGACAAAACCACACGGACAAGGCTGTTCCCCGAGACAAATCCCACCAAGGGCTAGCACCGGTCAGACCGGTCAAGAGCACCGGTCAGACCGGTCGCGCCTAGGCAGCTCGGGATGAACAGCGCCCGCGAGTCAACTCCCCCAAATCCAACTCCCGATCTCCCGATTCGCTCAACGGATTCGCACAAGACTTTGGGGATAGTAGGAACACCTCATGGGCACTCCATGGCCAAGATTTGGTTCACCAAAACTCGTTGAATCAAGAGGAATCGAAGGATTTCCGCTAAGAACACCACGAACCCTAGAACCACGAAAACCCCAAAATTGAGCCCCTTTACTCACAAATTTGGGAGGGGAATCAAAGGGAAAAGAACCACGAGGGGTTCATGCATACATCCTCCACCAAATCCCAAAGAGAAAGGTCTCAAAACCGCCACAAGAAATTCCCCAAGAAAAGCCTCTGAAAATCACCAAAAAGGAGAAACGGGAAAGACACAACCAAGCCTTGAGGAACCACGCCGAATCATCTATACATACCAAAGAGATTCATACAAGGTCTAGCTTGCCGCCCGATCATCCTTCCCTCTCACAAGATCTCACCATGAAGCTCTCAAGCTAGTCCTACAAAAATCCTAAGGAAAATAGGAAAACCAAATGAGCTAGGGTTCCAAGAGATGGCTGCCATCCTCTCACCCCTTGGGTTATATGGAGGCGACCGAAAGACTAAAATACCCTTACTAGCTAACTAGGGATACATGCCCCTCAAGGGCGAAATCGGAAATCTTTGTCTTCGCACCATCGGACGGATACCCAGCGCCCGCAAACTTGCTTAGCCTCGACGCAAGCCTTGCGATCCCGACGCGTGTCCTCCGCTTCGAAGATTCCGGACTACGTCGTCGCACACCGGTCAGACCGATGCTCCTCACCTGTCAGACCGGTACCCACCGGTCAGACCGGTCAGACCCACCGGTCAGACCGGTCTGGAGCTGCTGCACCTCCGTCTTCGGTTCTTCGGTCTTGGCTTTGTGGATCAATCAAGGAACCAAGTGGTTTTCTGGTGAACCACTGGAAACCCCGCGAACTCGGTGTAGCCTCCGCCAATCACCACTCATGACTCGGCTCCCACGTAGTCCCGGCTCGACCTTGGTTTTGAGGCTCAACCAAGAAACCGTCCATGACTTCATCTTGCCGTTCTTGCCACCATGCGGCCCGCACTTGACCCCGCTGGCCACCGGGTCCCTCGAACCAAGCCTACTTGTCTTCTCCACACCTGGAGGCCACACCGGCAATGACCTTTCGCGCTTGTTCTTCACCTGCACCAACACCAGTCAAGCCGCAACCTGCACCTGAAATACTTAGCCAAGAATCAGTCCACACCACGTTGTCAATCACTCATCACACCAGGAAGCGACCATCCACCGGTCCTCGAACCACACATGGCTCTCAATCTCCCCCTTGATGAGTGCATTGACAACACACACGTTTTGGTAACCAAGAGAAAAGAAAAAGAAAAGAAACGACTAAAAGAAACTCCAACAAGCGATCGAAAGCCAAAGAAAAGGCAAAGAGCAAGATCACTTGAAGAAGACAAGTCTCGGACCCCTTAGGCAAGGGCAACGGCTCGACACTTCCGAGACAAAACATGCTCAAGCAAAGAGCACAAACCATCAAACCAAAGCTCAAAAATCACAAAGAGCTCCCCCTGCACACATGCAAGCTCCCCCTGAACCAATGCAACTCCCCCTGGACGAATGCATGCGAACCACTTCACGAAACAGAGCAGCTGCAACAGCTCAGCTCTGACCGGTCAGACCGGTTGACACCACCGGTCAGACCGGTGCTCAACATGCGAACAGGACCAGCACTCTGACCGGTCAGACCGGTGACCTCAACCGGTTAGACCGGTGCACAACAGAGCCCAGAAATGGCTCGAAACCACCTGAAAACCTTCTAGATGCATCCAGTAGGCCAAAGCATGCTCAAACTTCTCCCCCTTGTTGACAATGCATGAATCAAGCCAAAAATGTAAAAAATGCAACCTAGAGCTTCTCAAATAGACAAAATTCAACATAGGATGCTACACATGTCCAAATGAGCAAGTTAGATACTCTATAGCTTCGTAATGACATCAACTTCATGATCACCAAGTTTCACAACCATTGGACGAAGCTAAGATAGAATTGAGCAATTTTGCGAAAATTTACCCTCTCATGAGCAAAGTCCTAAACATGATCAAAACATATCAAAATGGCAAAGCCACACAAACTTCATGCTAGGACAACCATTCTAAGCATAAGACCATCATAAACACCCACAAGCACCTCATGTCATGTCAAAGCCACTGAGCCATGTGCCTACTTCTATGTATGAGACTTCTCATTGGTAAGCAACATGCAACGGTTTAGCACCCAAAGCTATAAAAAATAAGCACATATGACATGGGAGCACATTTTTCAAGCAATTTACATTTCATTTTCAGATTCATATTTGGTACATGAAATGTCTTTGCGACAAAAAGGAACTTATGCCCCTCCACAAGATAAAGCATGGGGGCTAAACATTCATGATGGCAAATGAGCCTTTGGCCCCATATGATCAAAATTAGCTATCCAACCACAAATTAAGCATAGCCAAGCCACTAAAACATGTCAAGATCATATAAAGGCATTTACTCACAAGAGAGCGTGCATATGACATTTTTCAAAAACATAGCCATCAACCATGGATATAAACCAAGATTATCAAGAGCTAAGCCAAACTAACCATAGCTTACCAAACTAGCTCACAAAGACATATATATCATTCCATGGTGAACAATGTATATAAGAGAAGCCTTTCCTAAACGATGCATATGATACAAAATGCATGCAACCTAAGATACAAAGATGCCTATACATCATGTTACATATGCCATGCAAAGCAAGAAATGCACAAAGGAAAGCTATACATATGCTACAAAGGAGCTTCCACACACAAAGCTCAAGAAATCAAACACACACCAAGCTCCCCCCGCAAACGAGTGAAAGTTGCTTGATCTAGGGGTTTGGTGAAAATATCGGCTAGCTGGTCATGTGTGGGTACATGGATCAAGGCGATTTTTCCTTTCTCTACGTTGTCTCTCAGAAAATGATACCTCACTTCTATGTGCTTGGTTTTGGAATGGAGCACTGGGTTCTTTGCAACGCTTATGGCACTGGTGCTATCACATTGAAGTGGGACATGGGTATACTCTTCACCAAAGTCACTCATGGTGTATGTGATCCAAAGGAGCTGAGAGCAACAACTAGCTGCGGCCACATACTCTGCCTCGGTAGTGGATTGAGCAACACTTGACTGTTTGCGGAAAGACCAAGACACCAAAGAAGAACCCAAGAACTGGCAAGTCCCGGAAGTGGACTTCCTATCCAACCGACACTCGGCAAAATCCGCGTCCGAAAATCCATGAAGAGCCAAAGAAGAATACGCGGAGTACCAAAGGCCAAAGTCGGGAGTATGTCGCAAATACCTGAATATGCACTTGACTGCTTGCCGATGCGAAGTCCTCGGAGACGCTTGAAAACGAGCGCACAGACATACCGAGAATTGGATGTCCGGCCTCGTCGCCGTCAAGTAGAGGAGTGACCCGATCATGCTCCGGTACTCCTTCTGGTCCACGTGTTCACCTTCCTCGTCCGCATCAAGAGCTGTAGTCGTACTCATAGGCGTCGCCATGGCCTTGGAGTCCTCCATCTTGAACTTCCTCACAATGTCCTTGGTGTACTTAGCTTGGTGCACAAATGTTCCTTCCTTTGATTGCTTGATTTGTAGCCCGAGGAAGAACTGCAACTCGCCCATCATGCTCATCTCAAATTCCCTGCTCATGTCTTCTGCAAACCTTGCAACAAGAGAGTTAGACGAGCTACCAAAGACAATATCATCCACGTATACTTGCACAATCAGGATATCTCTGCCCTGCCTGAGGAGAAACAAGGTCTGATCGACCTTCCCCATCTCAAAGAGCGTGTTCGGCTGGTCTTGAGCTGATCTTGAGCTGGCTGGTGCCGGCTGGTTTCCTCTCTGCCGGCACTGTGCATTCCACCAGCACCAGGCGGCATTTGGACCAGCCGAACACAGCCAAACCCTCTCTCAAACAGGAACCCCCTCAACCTACCCTACCAAGCTCTAGGCGCCTGCTTCAACCCATATAGCGCCTTCCTCAACTTGTACACCCGGTGGGGGTACTTCTCACTCTCAAACCCCGGTGGTTGCCTCACATACACCTCTTCCTCCAACACACCGTTCAGGAAAGCACTCTTCACATCCATCTGGTACAACTTGAACCCTTTAGCCACGGAAAAGGCTAGAAGGATCCTGATCGCCTCCAAACGAGCTACAGGAGCGAAAGTCTCCTCGTAGTCGATCCCCTCTTTCTGACTATACCCCTGAGCAATAAGTCTTGACTTGTTCCTCACCACTTCTCCTTTCTCTCCCTCTTTATTTTTCCACACCCATTTTGTCCCAATCGGCTTACACCCTGGGGGAGGGTCAACCAACACCCAAACTTGGTTCCTCTCAAAATTCTCCAACTCCTCATGCATCGAATTAACCCAATTATGATCAGATAGCGCGTGTCCAATGTCTTTGGGCTCAAAGGTGGCAACAAAAGCAGCATGAGCGAAATGAGAATTGTTCCGAACCCTCGACCGTGTAGTGCGTTCATTCATGTCGCTGATGATTCTCGAAGCTGGGTGATCCACTTGCACTCACCGGGGAGGTTCTCGCCTTGATGCTACCTCTCCCTCAATAGCAGCTTCGCCTTGATCTGGGTTTGTCGTTGTAGGTGTGGGAGAGGGCCCGTTCTCGATCGTCGTCGAAGTAGTAGGTACATGTTCAGCCGCGGGCACCACACCGCCATCTTCATCATCTCCATGTTCATGCTCCTCCTCCTGAAAGATCTCCTCGCCAAGTTCGTCGTCACCTGCACACTAAAAAACAAGCTGACTACGTGACTGTGTCTCGTTGAAGGTTACCTCGCAAGTCTCCACGATTTGGTTAGTTTCAAGATTGAGCACACGAAATGCTCTAGAATGAGATGCATAACCAAAGAAAATGCCATCGACGGACCTAGCCTCGAACTTGTCCAACTTCTTCCCTTTCTTCAGAATGAAGCATTTACAACCAAAGACATGGAAGTGACTCACCTTGGGTGTGCGACCGTGCATCAACTCGTAACAGGTTTTCTTCTTGTGAACCCTGAGGTAGATCCTGTTCGACACATAGCACGCGGTATTGACCACCTCAGCCCAGAACCTTCTCGGAGTCCTATGCTCGTCGAGCATCGTCCGAGCCATCTCGCACAAGGTCCTATTTTTCCTTTCCACCACGCCATTCTGGGGAGGCGTATACGGACTCGAAAACTGGTGTTCAAGACCCAAGTCATGGCAAAAGGTTTCGAAGCGAGAGTTTTTGAATTCCGAGCCATTGTCACTGCGGATCGCTCGTATGGTATCTCCGTGCCTCTCGTTTCTTAACCTCAAGACAAGATCTCGAACAAAACCAAACGTCTTCCCTTTCTCCTCAAGAAAGAACACCCACGCATACCGAGAGTAGTCGTCCACCACAACAAGGACATACCACTTCCCACCCGCAGATCGCACACGAGCTGGGCCAACAAGGTCCATATGGAGCAGCTCGCATGGACGCTCAGTCATCACATCGGTGAGAGGCGGGTGAGAAGAGGCTACCATCTTGGCATGCCTACACGGCGCACAAACCAACTCTTTCTCAAACCTCAACCGTGGCAATCCTCGGACCAAATTGAGTTTACTCAAGCGAGACAAAAGATCAAAGCTCAAGTGACCCAACTTCCTATGCCACTTCCACAACTCACTCGAAGAACCAGCCAAAAAGCAACGCTCCACACCAGAAGACTGAGAGAAATCAGCTCGGAACACTTGACCCTCGGGAACGACCATGCAAACATGGTCCCCTCGAGAATCTAAAATCCGAGAACCACCAGGCCAAAACAACACCTCAGAGCCCTCATCCAACAACTGGGACACGGAAAGCAAATTGAACCCCAGCGATTGAACAAGAGCAACACGCCTGAGAGTGACCTTGTCACTTACCTTGATCTCACCTTCTGATAGTACACGCCCTCCCCCATTGTCCCCAAAAGTGATGTATGTCTTGGACACATCCGGGATGAGACTTGAGAACCACCCCTTGTCTCCGGTCATATGCCTCGAGCAGCCGGAGTCAATCAACCAAACGTTCCTCAAGTCTCCCACCTGAAATTCAAAAGCGAGCACGTGAGTGAACAAATGACTCAGCACTGGGGTTAGTACCAAAAGAGTAAAACCAGTACCGAGCCATTTGCTCCAAAGTGGGGTTAGCACAAACCATATTATCACGCCTATCAAAGCTACCACCACGAATACCACCACGGTAACCACTACGAGGGAACCAACCCTCTCTAGCTGGAGGAGAACGAAAGCCACGAAAAGAAGACCGTGGACCGTTCCTCCTCTCCATCTCAAAGCTACGACTCCTCCCACCCCCGTATTGAGCACGAGGTGGAGAACGCCTAGCAAACTGACCACCTGCAAACTTTCCAGACCAACCACCAGAACCACGACCACCAGAACCAAACCGAGCATCCTCACGAGCACGAAAACCAGACCGCTATCTGTCCAGACCTGCACCGGTCTGACCGGTGTAGCGCACCGGTCTGACCGGTGTAGCTCGGCCAGCAGCACCACCTACTACCTTCCGGTCTCCCCAAGCCGGAACCGTCCTCACAATCACCTTGGCCCTGGGCATCTGCATACGAGGCTCAGGTACACCATTTGAGGGGTGGTACCTGTCCTTGTTAGCCCACTCTCTAGCCATTCTCTCCTCACGCTTCCTCTTGAAGCAAAACTCATCCTTGTGACCATCTCTCCCACAATACCCACAATGGAATTTCATGGGCTGTGGCTTAGGCTTAGGCTTGGGTTGTGGCTGCTCACTCAGCTTCTCACCCTTCTTCTCTTCCTCACCTCCCTTTGGGCTCACAAACTTCACTGGTTTTTGGAAATCATTTGTTGGGTGAGGGAATATGGGTGGATCTGGGGTTGTGTCAAGTTTATTTCTCAGTGGGTTGGGCTTAGGAGCATAGGCATTTTTGTGGAAGGTTTTTGGTGGAGCTTGGATATCACCAATCTTCTCTCCTCCCTCACCACTAGACTATCCAACTTTCTCCGAGCCAAGCGCTTGCCCATCATAGCGCTTGTATGCCTCAATCATCATCCTAAGCTGCGGTTCATGACCCGACAACCAATCCATCATTTTTCTCAAGTCATCGTTCTCATCCTGCAAGCGATCCACATAATGTGCAAGTTCCAGATTTTTCAAAGCATGCAATTCACAAGTAGAGCAAGAAGTGGGAATAGGCTCTTTCAACTTAGCCTCAAGCGAAACAGTGTAAGCATGCATCTCATCAATCTTTCCATGCAAAACAGGGCAAGAAGTACAAGCACCTAGCAAAGCAGGTCTAGACTTAAGCTCAGCCACTTCAACTCTAAGCACATTTAGTTCATCACAAGTAGAAGCATGCTTATCCTTAAGAGCAGTAAGATCAGCTAGGTACATAGAGCAATCACAGCAATCAATCTCATCAGAAACCACAGGAGAAGCCTTAAGCGAATCAATCTCAAACTTAGCATCTAGGTTCTGGGTTTCTAGCTCAGCCACACGGTTCCTAGCATCTTCCAGTGAGGCCCTAAGCTCTTTCCTCATCTTCTTGGCCTCTCTAAGCATGTGATCGCGATTATCAAGCAAGTCAACCAACTCCTCATTCTCCTTGCGCAAAGAAGAGAGTTCATCACATACCTCATCCTCGGAGTCGGAGTCCGAGTCGCTCTGGTGACTCTTCTTGCTGCCGGAGCTACGAGCCATGCCGCAGAAGCCATCTCCCACGAAGCAGCTCAACCCGCTCAAGTTCTTGGACGACTTCTTGTTCTTGCGCCGATCACCTTCATCTTCGCTGTTACTCGAGCTCGAGGAAGAGTAGGCGGAGCTGGAGTCGACATCGCTCGCTCCGACCATCCCTCGGGCCTTCCTGCCGCGACCGTCCTTCTTCCTCGACCGTCGCTCGTCCTTGTGCTTGTTCTTGTGCTTGTGATCACGCCTTGATCGGTACTTGCCGTCCTTGCTCGACCGGTGCCTGTAGCCGTCCTTGTAGCCGTCCTTGATCTCCATCTTCTCCGGGCAGTCGGCGACGAAGTGTCCTGGCTTGCCACACTGAAAACACGTCCGTGCTGGCCTCCTCGAGTTCACCCGGTTCTCGTGCAGCCTCTCGAACCGCCTGGTCAGCAACGCTAGCTCGTCCTCTCCAAGCACGTCGAACTCATCGTCTGGCAAAGACATCAAAGAAGACAGAGAGTACATCCTGGAGGATGCGTTAGCATTAGACTTAACTCCTTTGCCACCAACGAGAGCAAGACTATGAGAATCAGTCGGGCTCTCGATCTTGGCAGTCATACCACGGTCCAACTCAGCCGACTTGAGCTTCGAGAACAGCTCGTTCACGGTCAAGGTGTCATTCTTCTCGGACTCAAGGATAGCCTCAAACTTCCCGTCCCATACGGTACGATCCAACGAGTGCAAGAGCTTCACGGCTCTGTCAAGATCATCGTATGGGATCACGGCCACATTGGCTCTCATGTTGTTCACCACGACTGCAAAACGCTGGAAAAGGGCATCGACGGACTCACCCGGGAGATGAGTGAAGTTCTCGTACTCTCTCCGGTAGGTCGCGTACATCCTAGCCTGAACCTGAGCATTCCCAGCATGAGCATCCTTCAACTGCTCTCAAATCCTACAAGCTAAGTCCTCTGTCTGAACCCGATCGAATTCGGGCTGACACAGAGCACGAAACAAGTAGTCGACCGCCTTGTTGTTGGCTTCGAACATATCCCGCGATACTGGAGCAAGGAAGTTAATCGGAAGAACATAAGCTGTGTTCACCGTAACGTCCCAAAGGATCTGACCCTTTCCGCGGAGGAACGCTGCCATCAGCCTCTGCCACATCTAGTAGTTCTTCCCATCGAAGTGCGGAGGACCCGAACCTCATTCCTGGTACGCCATCTTTGGATCTTAGACTGGTAAGAGTCAATGAAGACCCGAACCGGCTCTGATCCCAATTGAAGGACCGATTAGGCGAACCAGAGAGGGGGGAGTGAATCGGAGCCGATAAAAATTCTTCTCGAAGGAGATGGGAACTCCAACAAGACGAACACGGCTTCCGAAACATTTCTCCTACTCAACTACCCAAGTTGGTCAAGACCACGCAGCCACTGGAGTGCTACTGGTCCTAGGAACCAACACACAACCTTCCGAGCCAAAACTCACCAACACACACAGCGGAAACTTGCACGGCTTGCTGCCTGTGCTACACCGGTCAGACCGATGGCTTGCGCCGGTCAGACCGGTGACACCGGTCAGACCGGTGGACAGCACCGGTCAGGCCGGTGGCTACAGCAGTCGCACAGCAAACGTTCTAGGAAGCCTCAGTGACTCCTCTAGGCCCTAGAACAAAAACCACCTCCGAAACACAACCTGGAAGGAAGAAGAACCCCTCACAAAACCTAACAAAACAACTCCAAACACGCCAAGAACTGACCAGCAGGACCACGGGACAAAACTACACGGACAAGGCTGTTCCCCGAGACAAATCCCACCAAGGGCTAGCACCGGTCAGACCGGTCAAGAGCACCGGTCAGACCGGTCGCGCCTGGGCAGCTCGGGATGAACAGCGCCCGCGAGTCAACTCCCCCAAATCCAACTCCTGATCTCCCGATTCGCTCCACGGATTCGCACAAGACTTTGGGGATAGTAGGAACACCTCATGGGCACTCCAAGGCCAAGATTTGGTCCACCAAAACTCGTTGAATCAAGAGGAATCGAAGGATTTCCGCCAAGAACACCACGAACCCTAGAACCACGAAAATCCCAAAATTGAGCCCTTTTACTCACGGATTTGGGTGGGGAATCAAAGGGAAAAGAACCACGAGGGGTTCATGCATACATCCTCCACCAAATCCCAAAGAGAAAGGTCTCAAAACCGCCACAAGAAATTCCCCAAGAAAAGCCTCCGAAAATCACCAAAAAGGAGAAACGGGAAAGACACAACCAAGCCTTGAGGAACCACGCCGAATCATCTATACATACCAAAGAGGTTCATACAAGGTCTAGCTTGCCGCCCGATCATCCTTCCCTCTCACAAGATCTCACCATGAAGCTCTCAAGCTAGTCCTACAAAAATCCTAAGGAAAATAGGAAGGAAAATAGGAAAACCAAATGAGCTAGGGTTCCAAGAGATGGCTGCCATCCTCTCACCCCTTGGGTTATATGGAGGCAACCGAAAGACTAAAATACCCTTACTAGCTAACTAGGTATACATGCCCCTCAAGGGTGAAATCAGAAATCTTTGTCTTCGCACCATCGGACGGATACCCAGCGACCGCAAACTTGCTTAGCCTCGACGCAAGCCTTGCGATCCCGACGCGTGTCCTCCGCTTCGAAGATTCCGGACTGCGTCGTCGCACACCGGTCAGACCGGTGCTCCTTACCGGTCAGACCGGTACCCACCGGTCAGACCGATCAGACCCACCGGTCAGACCGGTCTGGAGCTGCTGCACCTCCGTCTTCGGTTCTTCGGTCTTGGCTTTGTGGATCAACCAAGGAACCCAGTGGTTTTCTTGTGAACCACCGGAAACCCCGCGAACTCGGTGTAGCCTCCGCCAATCACCACTCATGACTCGGCTCCCACGTAGTCCCGGCTCGACCTTGGTTTTGAGGCTCAACCAAGAAACCGTCCATGACTTCATCTTGCCGTTCTTACCACCATGCGGCCCGCACTTGACCCCGCTGGCCACCGGGTCCCTCGAACCAAGCCTACTTGTCTTCTCCACACCTGGAGGCCACACCGGCAACGACCTTTCGCGCTTGTTCTTCACCTGCACCAACACCAGTCAAGCCGCAATCTGCACCTGCAATACTTAGCCAAGAATCAGTCCACACCACGTTGTCAATCACTCATCACACCAGGAAGCGACCATCCACCGGTCCTTGAACCACACATGGCTCTCAAGGTACTAGATGAAGCATTGGACCAAAGAAAATCTCTTAGAACAAACTGCATTGAGAGATCGGGGAAAAGTATTTGAAATTTGAAATACCTTCGATTTCCCCGTGCAAACGATGAGTACTCCGGGAGGAAGATTTGAGGAAGAATTGGAGATGAATCAGTAGAGCTCGAATGCTAGCAGCACGTGCTCAATGAGCAGGCAGTGGACGAGGCTCTCCCTGTCACCACAACGCGGCGGCGCGGGCGGAGCGTCCCAGGCAGGTCGCGCGACGACCAGCAGCCGCGGGGTGCAGCGTCCCAAACGGACTGCAGGGCGCGAAGATGCAGAGCGGGGCGGCGTGTCGCTCGGGGGCACAAGCCTGGCGCACGTGACCTGAGGGGAGACGACGTGAGGCCAGGTGAAGCGCGGCGCGAAACAGGGGCCAGGCGCACGCGAGGATCCAGGGGCGGGTCTGGCGCGCGCGACGCGGGACAGGCGGGCACGCGAGCCTAGAGAGAGAGGGTGGCAGCGGATAAAAAGATTTAGGGTCAAGATCCACCGGTGCAGAGTTTTTTTAACTAGAAAGCGCTGGCCGGATGATCAGGTGCACGAGCCGGATGACCCGGCGGCCACCCGAGCGAGACCGGGACAAGCGCCCGGGTGAGCCGGTGGGCACCGGAGGATCCGGTCAAACATCCGGATGACCCGAGCGGAGGCTGAGCGGGACCGGGACAAAGGATCGGGTGATCCGGCCTATACCAGATGACCCGAAAACTGCATCGGAAGACCCGTTTTTCTAGAGCAGGAGTCCAAAAGATTTTCTAGATGAAACATGAAGAGAGATTTTGATGGATATAGCTATGGACAAATAATAGATTCTTAACCACAAGTGACTAGCCACAACCAACATGCATAACAATAGTCACTTGAGCCAAGATTTGATCCAAGGATCATAAAATCCAATCTTTTGCAAGACTCACACAAAGAAAGAAAAAAAATAAAACTTTTTCAACCTATCTAGGCAACAATCAAGTATGTGCAACAAGTCAAGTCAAGTTACGAGAATCCAAGATATTTAGTTCACTTCTCAAAGCACAAAACCTTTGCTCATCTAGAGGCTTAGTGAAGATATCAGCAAGTTGCCTCTCTGTGCTCACATGACGTAGAGCAATATCTCCCTTAGCCTCATGATCCCTTAAGAAATGATGTCGAGTATCTATGTGCTTTGTTCTAGAGTGTTGCACCAGATTGTTTGCTAGCTTGATGGCACTCTCATTGTCACACAAGAGTGGAATCTTACTAAACACACAACCGTAATCACTCAACGTTTGCTTCATCCACAAGAGTTGTGCACAACATGCACCGGCCGCCACATACTCAGCTTCGGCCGTGGACAAAGCAACCAAATTTTGTTTCTTAGAACTCCATGACACCAAAGACCTACCAAGAAATTGGCAAGTCCCCGTTGTACTCTTTCGATCTACTTTGCAACCGGCATAGTCCGAATCGGAATAGCCAAGTAAATCAAAAGTGGAGCCCTTGGGATACCATAAGCCAAGGTTAGGAGTGTAGCCTTGCTACCGGAGCATAAGTCCCTCCAAAGTCCAAGCCTTCAACTTGAGTGTAGCCTTTGCCCACAAGCCTTGCCTTGTTCTTTGTGACGACACCAAATTCATCTTGCTTGTTCCTAAAAACCCATTTGGTGCCGATCACATTTTGCTTGGGTCTTGGTACCAACTCCCAAACTTCATTCCTCTTGAAGTTGTTCAACTCTTCCTCCATAGCAATAATCCAATCCGGATCCTCAAGAGCTTGATCCATACTAAGAGGTTCCAAAGAGGAAACAAACGAGTAAAATGCACAAAAGTTTGACAATCTTGAGCGCGTTGTTACTCCTCTTTGGATGCTCCCAAGGATATTGTCAACAGGGTGATCCCGTTGAACCATTTGATGAACTCTTGGATGTGATGCTTGAGATTGACGTTGAATAGGTCCATCATCATCATCTTGATTTTGAGGTGCTTGTTCATGAGCTTCACCACCGTGTTCTTCCCTTTGATCAAAGCCACTTCCATGATCGTCACCATGAACTTGATTTTCATCTTGATGAACTTGAGAACTAGGTGGTTCAACTCTTGTTGATGATGGTGGATCTTGGTTACTTGTGTCAACCGGAGCTTGAACTTGAACTTCCCTTGGCATCACTTCACCAATGCCCATTCTAAAGATAGATATACTTGGAGGTTCTTCATCATCTACAAGGTTTTCACTAACTTGCTCTCCTTGAGAGCCGTTGGATTCATCAAATTTCACGTCTACCGTGGTCTCAACACAACCAGTGGTTTTGTTGAAAAACACGATAGGCATGTTCGTTAGTTCCATAACCAATGAGAAAACCTTCATCAACCTTGGATGCAAACTTTGAGGCTTTGGGTTTCTTGTTAAGTATGAAACACTTACACCCAAAGGCCCTAAAGTAGTGCACACTAGGTTTCTTACCGGCGATGATCTCGTAGGAAGTCTTGTTCAAGTACTTGTGGAGGTAGAGGCGGTTGGCGGCATGGCATGCGGTGTTGATGGCATCCGCCCAAAATGAGTCCAGAGTCTTGTACTCATCAAGCATTGTTCTTGCCGCTCCAATCAACGTACGGTTCTTCCTCTCAACAATGTCATTTTGTTGAGGAGTGTATGGAGCGGAGAGTTCATGCTTGATGCCTTCTTCGTCAAGGAATTCTTCAACTTGAGTGTTCATAAACTCTGAGCCATTGTCACTTCTTATGTTCTTGACCTTAAGCTCGAACTCATTTTGAACTCTTCTTATAAACTTCTTGACCACTCCCTTTGCTTCACTTTTATCTTGCAAAAAGAATACCCAAGTGAAACGGGAAAAATCATCAACAATTACTAAACCATATTTGTTACCACCGATGCTTATGTAGGGAATTGGTCCAAACAAGTCCATGTGTAGTAGCTTCAACGGTCCTGATGTTGAAAGGATATTCTTGGCGGGATGATGAGCTCCAACTTGCTTTCCCGCTTGACATGCACTACATAACCTATCTTTCTCAAAAACAACATTTGTTAGTCCTAGGATGTGCTCATCCTTTTGAAGTTTGGCCAAGTTCCTCATGCCAACATGGGCTAGTCGGCGATGCCATAGCCAACCTATGTCGGATTTTGCCACTAAGAAATCCTTAGGGTCCACCTTTACTTTTGTGAAATCCACATAGTAAAGCTTTCCCCTTAGGTGACCCGCAAAGACAATAGAGGAATCCTCACTTCTCGAGACGGTCACACCCTCTTTGGTAAAGAGACAATTGTAGCCTTTCTCACAAAGTTGTGAAACCGACAACAAGTTGTACCCTGAACCTTGAACATGGAAACATCTTCAATTGAATTTGTTGTTGAGATAGAAATTTTACCTAGACCGATAACATCTCCTTGACCATTATCTCCATAGATGATAGTTTCTGTAGGGGTGTCATAATGCTCAAGGGATGCAAACAAGCCTTCATCTCCGGTCATTTGATTAGTGGCTCCACTATCAATCAACCATGCGGTTCCACCGGAGGTGTAGGCCTACAAAACAAGTTTAAGCATTTGGTTTAGGTACCTAAAAAGATTTGGGTCCTTGGAGGTTAGAAGTATAAACTTTTGGAACCCACACACTCTTCCTCATAGCCTTCATGGCGTAGGCTCCAACATACTTGACCACCATTTTACCATTGTGGTCCAAGGTCACAACATAGTCACAAGTGTAGTTGGGAGAAGGCTTATGTTCCACCCCATTCTTCGATGCCTTTGATGGAGACTTAACCCCACCATTTCCTTTTGTGATGTTCACAACCTTTGGCTTGTCTTGTGTTGTGGTAGAGGTGGTTACTCCATGGGCAATATCCATAATAGTGTTGAGGTAGCCTCCCTTGTTCCACAAGGGGATCTCATGCCCTTTCACCACCCTTCTACCGTTGACCTTGTTGTCCTTGTAGTGTCCAAGTCCTCTTGTGTCAATTGCCTTGGGTATAGACTTGGCACCCAACTTACCTTGCTTGATCAACATGTTCAACCGGGCAATTTCCTTATCCTTGCTCTTAGTTGTTTCCTCTAGCCTTGCAAGGTTAGTCTTAAGAGCATTTATATCAACATTAGAGCATATAGAGCAACCTTTGCTAGTGGAGGCATTAGAGTCAAAGTTTGCTTTAGGGTCGGCTTTGGTGCTTTCCCAAAGAGCACTATAGTTTGCTTCAAGATTTTTGTATTTATCCGTCAAGCATGAGAAGCTTGTTTGAAGCTCATTATAAGTGGCCTTTAGGGAAGCTACAGATTCATTTGCCAAAGAGTAGTCCTTTAGCATCCTCTTGTTAGAGTCATTGGCCAAGTACAAGCCTACGGTCAACTTCTCCACCTTAGCTTTCTCCTCGGCAAGGGTTTTCTCTAGAGCAAGGTTTCTTTCCTTTTCATGGATAAGCAAGTCTTCTTGCTCATGGAGAATCTCCTTCTTTTCCTCTAATTTATCCAAAAGCTTTTTAATTTCTTTATGACCCTTTTTACCAAATTGCTTTATCATGTTGGCCTCCATTTCCTTTTCCTCATCTAGGTTGTCTATATCATTACTAGGTGTGGATGATGATGAGATGAGAGAGGATGAGGTGGTTAACTCTTGTACCTTGCTCCCTCTTGCCATGAGGCAAAAGTGAGAGTTGTCCTCATCATCGGAGAAGTTGTTGAAGAGGCGTGGTGAAGATGCTCCTTGTGCCATGGCAAATGTTGCCTTGCCTTTCTTCTTTGGTTCTTCATCTTCATCACTTGAGTCCCATTGTTGACCCACGTGAGCACGCCCGTGGTACTTGTTCTTGTACTCTTTGCTCTTCTCCTTGTATTTCTTCTCTTCCTCATTCTTGTCCTTGTTCTTGTCCTTGGGACACTCGGCAATGAAGTGTCCGTACTCTCCACACTCATAGCATTTCCTTTGTGACTTCTTTCTATCATCACTATCTTTCCTTGATGCCTTGAACTTCAAGAACTTCTTATACTTTCTTATGGCAAAGGTGGTTTCTTCATCTGTGCTTCCTTCTTCACTAGAATCTTCATTCTTAGTCTTGGAAGTCTTGGGCTTTACTTCCACCACTTCACTAGAGCTAGCATTGAGGGCTAGACTCTTGTTCACCCTCAAACTAAGAGACTTCTCCACGTCTTGATCAACTAGCTCTTGATGCAAGATTTCACCAAGAAGGTGATTGGGAGTCAAGTTGTAGTAGTTTGGGTCTCTCCTTATCATGGTTGCTAGGTTTGGGTTCTTCGGTCGAACTCAGCCTATACCCCGATTGCCACTCCAAGTACTCGCACACACCAAAGAAGCTCTAGACTAGGCACACACGCTTACAAGTCCTAGAGACAAGCCTCGAAACAAACCGCGGAAGCACAAGACAAGAAACACAGCACTTAGCCAAATCTGCGAAGGCTAGGTGCGGACTGTCCGTGCAGTACGGGCGGACCGTCCACAAGGGTACGGCGGACTGTCCTCATGGCCTGCTCGGACTATCCGAAAAAGCCTCCCGAACCACCAGAGACGCACCCCGAAAAATCGGACTGTCGGCGAGGGACCCGCGGACTGTCCGCACCTTCACAGACTGTCCGCCACTTCAGTTCGGACCGTCCGCAAACTCCGTGCAACCAAAACCACTTGTGGCACCGGATCAAAACACGAACACGGAAGAACTCGCGAAGAACACGAAAAACACCTGTACTGTTCAGGGCCTCGCGGACCGTCCGCACGAGGCTCGCGGACTGTCCGCGGGTTGCGAACAGAGCAGAAAACAGCCCGACCCACGAAGTTAACCCTCCAAATCCATCACCGGATCTCCCAAACGGCTAGAGCTCTTGAGACAAGACTTTGGGGAGATGTGAAGCGTCACTAAATGAAGCTATGCCCCAAAAATCTCGACCTCTAACCCCCTAAATCACCGGGAATCGCGGATCACACGAACAACCAACAAGAACTCGGGCTCCGGCCAAAAACTCACAAATCGAAGGCTTTCCCCGGTGTTTGAGGGGTCAAGATCACACACAAAGATGCGCAAGGCATCCACCCTTGATCCCCTCAAAGAAATCCAAAGGAAAACGCCCTCAAATCCCCGAATCGAGCGAAGAACGAAACTCCCCAAAAATAGCCCCGAAAATGACACGAAAATCACAGAGGACTAGGAGATCACTGCAACGCCGAATGCTTCCATACATCCAGAGGTCAGAGTCTATACAAGAATCTAGCCTAAGGAAAGCAGAGGAAAAAGAAGCAGTTCAGAGCGATCTACCGGGGGAGGAAACCCTAGAGTCCAAGAGAGAGAGATGCCATCCACCTCTCCGCTATTTATACGAAGTCCATCGGAGGGAGGTAAATGACCACGCTACCCCTACAACTTGAAATGAAGATACAACCCCTCAGGGGCATTTTGGTCAAGTCTTCATCGAGCGGACACGCTTCCACCGCGGCCTTGCTTAGCATCGACGCAAGCCCCGCGATCACGCCACGTGCCTCCCGCCTCGAAGCTTCCCGAAGCTCCCGGATCACCGTCTCCGTCACCTCGGGCCTCCGGACTTGGTTTTGCGGCCCAAACCAAGAAACCGTCCACCAATGGTTTTGTGGGTAAACCAACAAACCCCGCGTGCAAGCTTCGGGCTCGATCCGCTACCTTGCACCGGCCCATGTTCACGACTTCAGCCCGCCTGTCTTGCACCGCACGGCTCGCACTTGACCCCATCAGCCATCGGGTCCATCGAACCAAGCCTACTTGCCTCTCCATCACCCGGAGGCCGCCACGGCTAAGGCCTTTCGCGCTTGTTCTTCACCTGCACCAACACAAGTCAAACCGCAACCTGTACCTGCACACTTAGCCAAGCATCAGTCTACACAACATTGTCAATCACTCATCACTAAGGAGCGACCCTCCACTGGTCCTCGGACACACCTGGTCCTTAATCTCCCCCTTGATGAGTGCATTGATATCACCCATAGTAACCATCATAGATAAAAAGAAAAGAAAACAACCACGGACACAAACCTCCAAAGCAAGTGATCCAAAGCCAAAGAACAAGCGACAACAAGATCACTCGCCAAACCAAGTCTCGGCCCCCTAAGACAATGGCAAAGGCTCGACACAACCGAGACAAAACAAAGCTCACAAAGAGCACATGACAAAGCACTAAACTCAGGCAAACCAAAGGAGCTGCCCCTGCACATATGCAAACTCCCCCTGAGCAAATGCAACCTCTTCTTCTCAATTTTTCTCCTCGTATGCAACATCTTACAAATGCATACCAATTTTCCACAAAAATCTTTCAATGCATGAAAATTCTCCCAGCACACAACTTCTGCCCCTATCATACATAACTCTCCCCCTTGTTGACAATGCATGAATCAAGGTATATGAAACTCGTCCCCTTGTTTTCATGAAAAAATGCATGTCAAAGCATATATACAGTCTATCAAGCTTCTCAAATATACAAAGAGCACAACAAAATGCTACACATGAGACATAGAGCAAGCAAAGTAGACATGGTGTAGTTAGCACATTGTCATCAAGAAGGTAGAGACATATAAGCATGTGACATGGCCCAAAGCAATTTTAACCAAAATTTTTACAAATAAACATTCATCTCATGAGCAAGAACCTATCCATAGCAATTTGAGCACAAATACACTAGATCATCCAAAATTTATGCAATATCACACATTCTCAGCACTAGATCATCATAAACGCCCACAAGCTACTCAAGTCATGTTAAAGCCACCGAGCCATGTGTCTACTTCTTAAAATGAGACTTCTCATGGTAGACAACATGCTACGGTTTAGCACCCAAGATATAAATATCAAAACATAAAGACATGATTAGGAGCTTATTTTTCAAGCATGAGGCAATTCATACACCTATTTCATTTGCAAACTTAAACATGGTACATGAAATGCCTTTGCGGCAAAAAGAAGCTTATGCTCCTCCCAAAGTGAACAAATGGGCTAAACATTTACAATGACAAAAAGGTCTTTGACCCCAAGCAAAGAGAATATGATCCTCAAGCACAAACTAAGCATGATATAAGCATTTGAGCACAAATTAAGCATAGACAAGCATCTACTCATGAGAGAGGCAATTTTATCATTTTCACAAACATGAAGCTATCTCAACATAAGTATATGGCAAAACCATCAAGAGCATAGCATTCACATCACCATTTGCCAAACATGCACATATCACACATATAGCACATCAGTGATCAATGTATATAGGAGAAGCTCATTCTTAGTACAAGAGATCCAAAGATGGCTATCCTACCAGGTTTTGTACAGAAAATAAAATGCATGCATGGAATGCACCAAACTGAAACCTATATCACATATATACATGAGAAGCTCCAAGACCCAACTAGAAAGGAAAGCACACCCCAAGTTCACCCCGCAAGCGAGTGAAAGTGACTTGGTCAAGTGGTTTGGTGAATATGTCAGCTAGTTGATCTTGGGTAGGCACATAGAACAAAGATATGTTTCCCTTCTCAACATTGTCCCTCAGAAAGTGGTATCTCACTTCTATGTGTTTCGTTTTGGAGTGAAGGACTAGGTTTTTGGCTACACTTATGGCACTGGTGCTGTCACAAAAGAGTGGAACCTGGGAACACTCCTCACCAAAGTCGCTCATAGTGTAGGTCATCCAAAGCAGCTGGGAACAACAACTAGCAGCAGCTACATACTCGGCCTCTGTAGTGGACTGGGCTACACTGGATTGCTTGCGAGATGACCAAGAGACCAAAGAAGAACCAAGGAACTGACAACACCCAGAGGTAGACTTGCGGTCCAATCGACACCCAGCAAAATCAGCATCAGAGTACCCGTGAAGTCTGAGTGTCGAGGAGGCAGAATACCAAAGACCAAACTCAGGAGTGTAGTTGAAGTACCTGAAAATCCGCTTGACGGCCTGCCGATGTGAAGTCCTCGGTGAAGCCTGAAAACGAGCGCACAGACACACACTGAACTGTATGTCCGGCCTCATCGCCGTCAAGTAGAGGAGGGAGCCGATCATGCTCCGGTACTCCTTCTGGTCCACGGGTTCACCGTCCTCGTCCGCGTCCAAAGCCGTAGTGGTACCCATCAGTGTAGTCAGCGACTTGGAGTCGTTCATGCCAAACTTCTTCACCATGTCCCTGGTGTACTTCACCTGATGTACAAATGTCCCGTTCTTGCACTGCTTAATCTGGAGTCCTAAGAAAAACTGCAGCTCTCCCATCATGGACATCTCAAATTCCCTGCTCATGTCATCTGCAAATCTGGCAACAAGATCATGAGAAGAGCCACCAAAGATTGTCATCCACGTAAATCTGAACAATCAAAAGGTCATTCCCATGCTTAAGGAGAAACAGGGTCTTATCAACGGTGCCCATCACAAACCCCTTACTCATCAAAAACCCTCTCAACCTGCCATACCAAGCTCTAGGTGCCTGTTTCAACCCATAGAGCGCTCTCTGGAGTTTGTATACACGGTGTGGGTATTTTTCACTCTCAAACCCCGGGGGTTGCCTCACATACACTTCTTCCTCTATCACCCCATTCAAGAAAGCACTCTTCACGTCCATTTGGTACAACTTGAATCCTTTAGCCACGACAAAGGCTAGAAGGATCCTAATTGCCTCCAAACGGGCCACAGGGGCAAATGTCTCCTCATAGTCTATGTCCTCATTCTGGTTGAACCCCTGAGCCACCAACCTTGACTTGTTTCTCACAACCATCCCATTCTCACCCTCTTTGTTCTTCCACACCCACTTGGTACCTATGGGACGGCAATTTGGTGGTGGATCGACTAACACCCAGACTTGGTTTCTCTCAAAGTTTTCCAACTCCTCATGCATGGAATTCACCCAATTCTCATCAGACAAAGCGTGTCGAATATCTTTGGGCTCAAACGACACAACAAAAGCAGAGTGAGCGAAATGAGAAGTGTTTCTTGACCTTGACCGTGTAGTGCGTTCATGAAGGTCACCTATGATCGTCGTCGGTGGGTGATCCACCTGTACACTCCAGGGAGTCTCTCGCCTGGACACAATCTCCCCCTCAGCAGCAGCCTCCTCTCGAACAGCCTCAGTCGTAGTGGGTGTAGGGGATGGTCCATCCTCGATCATCGTTGTAGTAGTGGAAGTAGCGTGTACACGATCAGCCACGGGAGCATCACCACCATCATCGTCTTCATCTCCATCTCCATCCTTCTCATCCTCAAAGATCCTCGCTCCAATCTCCTCGTCACCTGCACACTCAAAAGCAGAAGAGCTACATGGCTGTGTCTCGTCGAAGGTTACCTTGCAAGTCTCCGTGATTCGGTTAGCGTCAAGGTTGAGCACACAATATGCTCTAGAATGAATCGCATAACCAAGGAAAATACCATCCGAACATCTAGACTCAAACTTATCCAACTTGCCCTTCTTCAGAATGAAACACTTGCAACCAAAAGCTCTAAAGTGACTCACCTTGGGTTGTCGCCCATGCATCAGCTCATAAGAGGTCTTCTTCTTAAAGGCACGAAGGAAGATGCGATTTGAGACATAGCAAGCGGTATTGACCGCCTCGGCCCAGAAACGCCTAGGAGTCCTATGCTCATCGAGCATCGTCTTGGCCATCTCACAAAGGGTCCGGTTCTTCCTCTCCACTACACCATTCTGACAAGCGACGTATGGAGAAGAGTACTGATGATCGAGACCAAGATCATTGCAAAAGGTATTGAAATGAGAGTTTTTAAACTCCGTGCCATTGTCACTACGTATAGCTCGAATGGCATCACCATGTCTCTCATTCTCCATCCTCAAGATCAAGTCCCGAACAAAGCCAAATGTCTCGCTCTTATCCTCCAAAAAGAAAACCCAAGAGTACCTCGAAAAATCATCAACCACAACAAGAACATACCACTTCCCACCCGCAGAGCGAACACGAGCTGGCCCAACCAAATCCATGTGCAACAGCTCACAAGGTCGCTCGGTCATGACAGCAGTCAGAGGGGCATGAGAAGTAGCAACCATCTTTCCATGCCGACAAGAAGCACAAACCAAATCCTTCTCGAATTTCAACTTAGGCAATCCTCGGACAAGATCAAGACCACTCAAGCGGGAAAGCAACTCAAAGCTCAAGTGTCCCAACCTCCTATGCCATTTCCAAAGCTCGGCCGAAATGCTAGCAACAAAGCATCGAGGAGGACCAACAGTGTCGGTGTCCGGATTAACACCGGCACTAACTAGTAATTTGCGCTGGGATCGGCTTCTCGATGGTCGGTCCTAAGCTAATGGGAGACGGGGATTATCCTGGTTCCGTCCACACGGTCGTACGTCCAGTAGAGTGTGCTTTCGCACTATATTAACTTGCACAGGAGGTGCCTGTATAGGGGGCTACTAGCAAGGTGGGAGAGGATGAAATCCCCCTAAGTCCCAGCTAGATGATTGAGGCAGGTGCCAATATCGGGAATGGAGTGGAGTGTTGTGAGCGAGCGAGTGTGCGTGAATGAGCGTCCCCTCTCTGGGGTGTCTGCCTCTCCCTTTTATAGGCCAAGGGAGGGCAGTTACAGGAATGCTGCACAGCAGCTGGCACAGTGGATGCGTACTAACAGGTATGGCACCGGCGGTCTCGTCCGCGCACGTCTTGGCTCCTGGCGCGAGTTGGTGGTGACCTCCGGCTTCTGCGGGTGGCGTGGCGGTTCCTGCCGCTTGTCCCGCCTTGACTTCGAGGGGTCGCCCTTGCTGAATAGAGGGTCCAGCCGCAGTGGGAAGGACGGGAGTCGGCGGCATAGGGCTGCGGGATGTTACCGACTTCTCCGCATAGCGCTGCACGTCCAGTCGCACGGCAGCAGGGATAGCAGCACAGTGCTGGGGATGGCCGCACAGCGCCAGGGATGGCCGCACAGCGCCGGAGTTGGTGGAGGAGACGCGGCGCACGCTGCTCGTACGGCGGCACCGGTCAGCACGTGCGTCTGCTCGTCGCCCATACACTTTTCGAGGGTGCCCCCATGCCCGTTCGAGGGTCTCGCCGTAGGGGAAGGACGGGAGCAGGTAGCACAGCATCACGGAATGACGCCGGCATGTCCACACAGGGCCACGCGGCGCCTGCATAGGGGCAGGGATGGCTACATAGTGGCGGGTTAGGCCGCACAGTGATGGTGTCAGGTGTGCAGATCGTGTCAGCCGCGCGTCATGGGAGGAGATATGCTTTTGACTTCGGCGCCCCGGCGTGGAGCCAGGCATTTAATGTCGTTGTCAGGCGGAGCAGAAGGGTGGGGTGCTGTTTGTCAAGGGATGGCCTCGAGCGAGGCGGAAATGGTTGCTCGCTCGAGGGGGGTGAGCCCCTTGAGCGAGGCGGGAACCTGCTCGAGGGACCGAGACCCTCGAGCGAGGCGGAAACTCGCTCGAGGGACCGAAGCCCTCGAGCGAGGTGGAAATCCCCCGGGACCCTCGAGCGAGGCGGGAACTCGCTCCGAGGGACTGAGACCCTCGAGCGAGGCGGACAAGCAGGCCTTCTCGACGAAGGCCGTTGCTGGGCCGTAGCAGGCCATAGGCCCGTGGTGTCCCGTGACTGTTGGTTTGGGAGATTAGTCCATAAGTAGTTTTCGTTTAACAAGGGTGATTATCCCCTTAGTTAGGGGACCCCTAGTGACCGTCCCCGACAGTAGCCCCCCGAGCCTTTGCGGGAAAGGGAACTATTCTAGCAAAGGATATCGACCTCGGGTGCCGTGTGCGAGTCTCTTCCCCTTCGATCGTGCACGTTTTCCTGTGGGGGCGCGCTAGCGCACCTACGGGTGTAAGCCCCCGAAGCCCTACAGGAGTGCGTGCACTCGTGCAGGGGTTAAATACATCGGGTGACGTGGCTTGCCTTGCGTTTGTTTCAGTCGGCCTCAGCGATATTTCAGCCGGCATCAGCGATCTACGCAGGTGGGGAGGCATCGTGCTGATCCAATACGTTTTTGGGCAGGCTAACCACTTTCGTGGGGCTTAACCCTTGGCAGGTTGATGTGGTGATCGTTGGGGCAGTCGTGGTGCGAGGAGCCCCCGAGCCCTGGCCCAATCAGGGGCGATCGGGTAAAAACTCTCGGCTTTGTTATTACGACCCTCGTTGCCCTTCCGCAGGGTAGAGGGGTGAGGCAATCTGTGCTACCCTCAAGCGGGCGGTGAGCGACGGTTGCCATGGTGAGCTGTTAGCGGATAGTTCAAGTGGGCGTCCGTGCCCCGTTCGATAGGGGTCGGCTCGTGGTCCGGAGACACGTCCATGTAAGCGCTCGCAAAGGTTTGCCAAGTGTTGAAATTTCTTAATGCAATCACCTAAGAACGAGTTTAGAACCCATCCTGGTAACAGCGCCAGAAATGCTGGTTGGTAATTCTTAACGTTACAGGAGTCCGCAAGCGCACAGAAGTACCATTGTAGCATTTCCCCAAAGGAGTACTCCAAAGGGTATCGAATCCAAGGAAGGCATTGGCGGAATGACATGATCAACTCTATCGCAATGAGTATAGATCATAGACGGAAATAAACCAGACACTCAAGTGCAGGGGTAAAATATGATAGTAGGGGTAGTGTGATCACACACACACACTCACTCTCTCTCTCTAAAGGATCCTAGGCATAGGAGGTGACATACGAGTTAGTTCTAGGTTCTTATGTACTATACACATAAAGCTGGTAGGAACAAGTTAGATACACTAGCGTTGAAGAACATTGACTTAAGCACCCAGGTACCACGGGAAGATAACCTCCCGCGTTGCTTCCGCACAACTCCGGTTGTTATATTTTAGACTCCTACAGCTTATCCGAACATGGGGGATTTTAGAGGACCAACGGCTGTCACTTCCGCGGCCTACCCCAAGACAAACCGTGGGATAAACTCATAAGTAAGGTAGCTACGCAACCCAAGCACCATGCTTACGTTGTTAGCCGGACTTGACCGGCCCGAGCTATTGTGACCCAGGTCAAGCCACCAGATAAACCAGCCAATTACACCGAGTACCGTAGCTTAAGCATAGACTTCATACAACGCAATCATGTCATCTAATTAGATCAAACCAGGTTAGGTACACAAACGGATTCATGTTTTCCTATATCTGTTCAACTGGATCAAAGGGTCATGTTCGCGATGAACACGAGCCTCTAACTTATGAACAAACACCAGAAACATGTGAAAGTCACCCGTCAAGTGGATCGAAAGGCCTTGTTCATCAAGAACAGGAGCCTCTAAATGATGAACAGATGAAGAACACATAAACAAATCACTCATGCATACTAACACAACTTTATATGAAATAGATAAATAACTGAAGTAGATCAAAGTCATACAAATGAAATAAGATACAAGAGAACTCATACCTAGATCCCAAAGTAGACTTGGAACCTGAATTAGAACTACTCAAGCCTACCTCCTAGCCTTGAGACTAAAAGTGAGAGAGGTGTTGCAAGTGTGGATGGTTCATAAGTGAGCCCCCTCTCCTTCTATTTATAGGCCCGGGCACCGGCGAGGAATGGATGCAAACACCCCGGGAGTGGCACCTAGGACCAATAGGGGAGCACCACGTGGAAGCCCCTGAGTGGCGGCCTCAAGGTCGGTTCGACCGACCCACTCGGGGTGTGCTTCCTCCTAGAGGTTGTCCTGTGGGTCCTTAGGTCGGTTCCCGCTGTCCACCCTGTTTTGGCGCGAATTGCATGCCTTTGTGGGCCCATGGATCCATGTGATGTCCACGTGTCACACTCTGATTCGTCGGGGGTTGCTTCACTTGGATTGCTTGCATGGCATATATGCATGGCTCCCTAGTTGGCAGGTGTGCATGCATGGCATCCTTGTTGGCAGCCCACCTAGGATGAGGTGATGTGGCATGGACCATAGAAGGTGAGTTTGTCACTCTTTTCCTGCTTATTTTCCTGCAATCAAATAATCTCCAAGGACAAGTGGAACTACATTATTCTTAACTAAATACGTGTATGAAATGCCTTATGCTCCTTTATTCATGAGTATATTGACGACTAAAGTAGGTACTTAACAGCCGTCAACAACTCCCCCAAGCTAGCCTCTTGCTCGTCCTGAGCAAGAGATTAAGGACTTAGGTTGGTTGATCAGGAGTTGCTACGATGTTGTATTCCTAATGTATAACAAGATATAACTAGGTACTCTATCAAGAGTTGAAGAAGTTGGCATTGATCTTACCTTACACTCGATTGATATGGGGCATGTAGCTTCACCTGTCTTGGGCGGTTGAAAGATAGAATGGTTGTATAAAGATTACTAATCACATGTACCTTGATCAGTTATCAATCCGGAGGTTTTGCCGGTTTTTCAAAAAGAAATCAAAGTTCCTCAAATGATACTCTCGGATCGCTCAATGTGTATGATTCCTCACCAAGGCTTCGATTTGCCTTCTTTCACTACCTACTCCTAATAAGCTGATATGTGGAGCTGTAGGTAGGGAAAACATGTGGCATACCTGTTTCTCATGTATTGTCGAGTCAAAAATCGGATCCTTGGGAGAACAAGTCCTATACCCTGATCAAGATGTGCAAAAGTGTGTGTGTGGTGGATGGATAATGAACTCCTATTTGCATGATTTTACTCTCCCCCTTTTCGAAATTTTCGAGACTTGGGCTATGTCTCTTTATTCTTTCTTTTTTTATGCATGCCCTTGAGCATGTTTCTCTCTTTTTTTTCTTCTTTTTTTTACATAGCCCATAGTCCTTGCTGAATATTTTTGGAGGGAGAGTAATCATGGAACATGCACAAAGCTTTATTTTGTGGAATGGATGGGAAATGGATGAAATAATGGTTGCTAACTTCCAGTGTAGAAGTTTCGCATATGGTGGTGTGTACGTGATCTTGATCATAGGAGTATGACAAGTTTACTCGCCGAGGGTCACAACAATTCAACAAGACTCAATGAAGAAATCAAGTAGCATATGTGGAGGTTAACAGAAGCTAAGATCAACATATGGCCTTGGATAGGAATTTCTTATCATTGAGGAACTTATCATTTTAACATTTTTCAAAAGAAAACTCCATATTTCAAACATCACTTAGTACTAGCTCATAGCAACTCTATTGTACCATATCATACCTCGCAACAACTTAGGCAAAGATCATGCTTTTTGCTACCCACAACTTTCAAGCTCAGGTTCGATCATAGTAGCCAACAAACTCAAAACTTGGATAGGGTACTAAGTTGTAAACAAGGCATACAAGAGGAATAAACAGAGCAACTATTCATCATTTCAACCATGGAGAATAAGAACACTCATACCGCGCATATGAAAACAAACTAATTTAAGAAAGCAAATAAATATTTTTGGTCTTTTTAACTTTTTCAGATTTTTATGTGTTTTTAGCATATGGGGTTCTGAAAACAATAGAAGATACAAGTTACCTCAGAATGGGGGTCCTCCCCCAAGCTAGCTTCAGGCTCACTGCTGTGGAGGGTGGTATCCCAACCACGCGTAGTAAGCCCTCTGCTCCTCCAGCTGTCGCAACTGTCTCTGCTCCATGGTGTGAATCCTCTCGCCCGTCATACGCTGCCAGTCCCGAGTGGACTCAGCCTGCTGGTGCATTGTCTCCTCCATGGTACCGACACGGATGTTGAGCTCGCTCATCTGCTGAGTGAGGGTGGCCCCACGAGATGACGAGCGCAACCCGGACGATGAGGACGAGTCCCCGTAGGTAGCACCGGTGGGCCGAACCCACTCACCACTCCCTGCACTAGCCCAGGTCGAGCTACTCGCACCCGGCTGACTCATGGGTTGGTCCCAACCGGGGCCATATCCGGGTGTAACTCCAGACATGTGCCCGGCTGAGGCCCATGCGCCAGACAACGGTGGTGTAGGCTGAGGTTGTGGCTGAGGTGATGGTTGTGGCGGCGGATGTTATGGCGGTTGCTGTGCTGTTGCTGCCCTCCTCGATGCACTCCTAGTGACCCTGTCTCCAGAAACACTAGAACGACGAGGTTCCTCAAGAGAAACGGTCAGTGGCCCTTCGGCGTACAAACGGAAATCCGGGTTAGGTAACCGAATCTGGTTTGCGTGGCCAGAGTAAAAGAAAACCAAGGAATCATCCAGGCCCTTTTTAAGAGTATGTCCTTGAATCAGATACGCCTCATCTATCATGGCCCGGGGAGAATCAATGTAGGGAACATTAGCCCCTAGTGAAATCCCAAGACCTGAAGTGATACGTGTGATCAGGGACATACATTCAATAGAACCCGTCATCCTAAAATTTGTCAACCACTGCCGAATCATAGCTTGCACTAGGGCGATTTTGATTCGTCTGACCACAGCGTATAATATCCTCATCTCGTCTGTGCGCACGGTTCGAACATCATCCCTTGGAAAGAGAGTGATGGCGAGCCACTTGTGCCACAGTCGGAGAGTGGGATGCGTGATATCGTTGCACCGAGGTGCTAACTTACTACGGACAGGCCGACCAGAAATCTCTTCCCAAAAACTATCTCGAATAAAATCGTTGCAAGCTTGATCGAGAGAAATAGCACAACGATGATGAAAACCAAGAGCATGACTAAGATCATGCCATGAGACTCGATACGACGTTCCATGGAAACAAAACGTAATACCGGTCTCATCCTCCCGAAGAGTACAGAGGAACTGGATGGTGAGAGGCCTAGAACCGACCTCCCACACCGGAACAAAGTTCTCCCAACCAAGAGCATGCCAAATGGAATCGTACTCAGAGTCCATACCTGTTTTCTCGAGAAGGGCCGAGTCGAACTCCTTGGTGTTGGCGAAGACTCGATCCTTGATGAGAGCATAGGCCTGTCTCTCCCGGTTGTCCCTTAAGTCGATGAAGGCGGCATCGGTGTTGATCACCCCTTCGGCTCGTGGTGTGGGTAGCTCCTCCTCTTCCTCTTCTTCACGGTCGGTTGACATTGGACTTGGTGTAGCTCCGGAGTGGTGAGACGAGCCCTCTCCGTCTCTAGAACGGCGTGAGCGGGTCACCTTCCGGTACGCACCGGTAATCCAACTCATCTTGCACAACAATGGGACAACACGAGCAACTCGGTGATGGGTTAGTGAAATCGAAATGAAATCCTTCTGAGCTTGCTCCACCAATACTCAATATTCAGCGACAATTTGGAGAGAGTGCTTGACACTTCAACCTTGAGCAAGAAATCCAAGAAAACCAAAGAGCAAGAGAAAAGAGGGAGAGAGGGTGATGAAAATGAATGAATGGGTGCAGAAACCCCTCAATCCCCCTTCTATTTATAGGCAACCGAGCCAGGCACTAGGGTAGAGGAAAAGGGCAACGGCTAGGAGACGTTGGAAGAGGCGGGGCCCACTTGACCGTTGGCCAGGGTCGGCCGACCCCTAGGGTCGGTCGACCCCCTGCCGGGCCCGCCTGCTTCCAGCTTTTTGCAACGGCTCTCTAACGGCTACCTGATGTCCTGCCCAGATGTCTAGGTCTAGATTTGCCCAAAATGTTGCTCGAAAAATTTTTCTATGACTTTCCACTCAAGCATTTATTTTCAGAATTTTTATTTGAAAAGGGAAATTTGCTAGAAAAAAATCTAGCATGCAGATGCAAGGTTGGAAAATTCAAATATGCATTTGGAAAAATCAAATAAACTTTTGGAAGGGAAGTATGAGATAAATACCAATTTTACCTTTTGGCAAAAAGGACTCATCTTTTTAAGTCTGAAAGCGAGACTTTTCTCGGCGATCAATTCCACTCGTTACCCCATTCCCGAGAAATAGATGGAGATGACCTCTGTACTTCCCGTCACACCTTCCTTGTTTTCTTAGGCTTTGTTGGAGTGGTGGGAAGTCGCGGGGGCTGTGGCTCCGTCCATGCCCCTGATTGCTCATTTTTGCCCTGCAGTGTATAGCATTTCTCTTTTGTTGCCTGAAATCGGAACATCAAGTTCCTCTTCCCAATGCGGAATCAGATCGTTCCAGCTCCCACATTGATCCTTGCATTGGCGTCACTCAGGAACGGTCTCCCAAGAATGAGAGGCATTCCCTCATCATCTTGCATATCAAGAACCACGAAATCCGCAAAGATGTATGAACCTTGGATGAATACCAATAAGTTCTCTACTATCCCCTCTGGATGTCGGATCGATGCATCAGCAAGTTGGACGGCCGTCGCAGTTGGAGTTAGAGCTGGATACCCCAATTGTTCAAACATGACCTTTGACATAAGGTTAACACTTGCACCAAGGTCACAGAGAGCATGCTTAATCTTCTGGTAATATATCTTGCAGGTGATAGCCGGATAACCAGGATCTTTCTTGTGTGTGATTGTTGAAGATTCCCATGGGTCAAGTATTTGTTGTATAGGTCTCCCTGCATAGTTAGTGGTTTGTGCCCGCCCAGAATGCTTACCCCATCTGGTGGACACTACACAAACATTTTCACATGAAGATACGGGTTGCCCCGGAATCTTCCCGTCTTCAGCAGAGGGAACCAAAGCTGCTAATTGAGCCAACTGAGTTTCTATCATCTTATTAAAGCTCAACTGGTTTTTAAGAGCAGATGAAAGGCTATCAATTTTAACATTAAGGCTCTCGAAAGCCTTATCATAGGCAGCTATTTTCTTATTAAAGCCTTCATTAATCTTAGCTTGCCCAAAGACTAGATCTTTCAAGGAAGGTTGGTTTGGGTTGAAAGAATTATCATGATTACCTCCTTGATAATAAGGGCGTGATTGATTCCACGTTTGACCTCCTTGTGGACGATAACCGTTGTTGTTGCCGTTCATGTACATCACATCCTCCTGAGTAGTAGGGCAGTAATTCCCTGAATGCCCAGTATTACCACAGACTTCGCAAGTCATGCGAGCATCCATAGCTTGAGTAGTGGTGGCCATGGCGGCCTTCTCATTGGCTAGATCATCCATTCTCTTCATCATTAGGTCCATCTTGGCGTGCAACATATTCGCTTCCTTGACGGTATGTGTACCCCTTTGACATGGCTGGAGTCGATCATCACTCCACCCTTGATTGGTAACCATCTTCTCAATCAGTGTAGTAGCTTCAGTGATAGTAAGAGAGAAGAAAGCCCCTCCAGCTGCAGCATCAATATGGCCCCAAGCTGTCGGAGTCATCCCATTATAGAAACTCTGAAGAATAAGCCATTTGTCCATCCCATGATGAGGACACGCCAAGATGTACTCCTGGAGTCTCTCCCAAGCTTCTGGGATAGTCTCATTTGCCGCTTGCTGGAAACTTGAAATTCGCCCCCGAAGGACATTGGTTTTGCCCAACGGAAAGAACTTCGCGAGGAATGCTGCGGAGCACTTTGCCCAAGTGTTAATCTCTGCACGGTTAGCATAGAACCACTGCTTTGCCTTTCCCAAGAGGGAGAAGGGAAATAGTCACAGACGAATAGCATCTTCCTCCACTCCTCGTATAGTGAAGGTACTGCATAGTTCCAGGAACTGCTGCAGATGGGCGCTCACGTCTTCATTAGGCTTGCCACAGAATGGGCTAGCCTGCACCATCGTAATTAAGCCAGTCTTGATATCGAAGTTTCCATTCCCAATGTTGATCACAGGGCCTGTCGGCACCTGGTCAGCAGAGGGAGCGCAGTACTCGCGGAGAGTCTTCTCGATAGGGTTGGCCATGGAAGTTGATGCAGATGGCACAAAGGAAGCTGGATCGACTTCCGAATGTTCACGCGAAGGAGAGCCGAAATGATTTCGTGCCTTCCTTACGAGTGACTCAGGATCTTCAGTAAAATTTGACGGAAAGTCGAAACCAGTCATGCACTACCTGTCTTCATCATCAATAGACAAAGAAGACAATCCAAGTTAGCCTGCATTGAGAACTGTTTTATTCCTGTCATGATTATAAACATATGCAAAGTGTTGATATGTCATCCTTAAGCCTTCCCCGGCAACGGCGCCAGAAATGCTTGTTGACATTTCTTAACGCAATCACCTAAGAACGAGTTTGGAACCCATCCTGGTAACAGCGCCAGAAATACTGGTTGGTAATTCTTAACGTTACAGGAGTCCGCAAGCGCACGGAAGTACCATTGTAGCATTTCCCCAAAAGAGTACTCCAAAGGGTATCGAATCCAAGGAAGGCATTGGCGGAATGACAAGATCAACTCTATTGCAATGAGTATAGATCATAGACGGAAATAAACCAGACACTCAAGTGCAGGGGTAAAATATGATAATAGGGGTAGTGTGATCACACACACACTCACTCTCTCTCTAAAGGGTCCTAGGCATAGGAGGTGACATACGAGTTAGTTCTAGGTTCTTATGTACTATACACATAAAGCTGGTAGGAACGAGTTAGATACACTAGCGTTGAAGAACATTGACTTAAGCACACAGGTACCACGGGGAGATAACCTCCCGCGTTGCTTCCGCACAACTCTGGTTGTTATATTTTAGACTCCTACAGCTTATCCGAACGTGGGGGATTTCAGAGGACCAACGGCTGTCACTACCGCGGCCTACCCCAAGACAAACCGTGGGATAAACTCATAAGTAAGGTAGCTACGGAACCCAAGCACCATGCTTACGTTGTTAGTCGGACTTGACCGGCCTGGGCTATTGTGACCCAGGTCAAGCCACCAGATAAACCAGCCAATTACACCGAGTACCGTAGCTTAAGCACAGACTTCATACAACGCAATCATGTCATCTAATTAGATCAAACCAGGTTAGGTACACAAACAGATTCGTGTTTTCCTATGTCTGTTCAACTGGATCAAAGGGTCATGTTCGCGATGAACACGAGCCTCTAACTTATGAACAAACACCAGAAACATGTGAAAGTCACCCATCAAGTGGATCGAAAGGCCTTGTTCATCAAGAACAGGAGCCTCTAAATGATGAACAGATGAAGAACACATGAACAAATCACTCATGCATACTAACACAACTTTATATGAAATAGATAAATAACTGAAGTAGATCAAAGTCATACAAATGAAATAAGATATAAGAGAACTCATACCTAGATCCCAAAGTAGACTTGGAACCTGAATTAGAACTACTCAAGCCTACCTCCTAGCCTTGAGACTAAAAGTGAGAGAGGTGTTGCAAGTGTGGATGGTTCATAAGTGAGCCCCCTCTCCTTCTATTTATAGGCCCGGGCACCGGCGAGGAATGGATGCAAACACCCCGGGAGTGGCACCTAGGACCAATAGGGGAGCACCACATGGAAGCCCCTGAGTGGCGGCCTCAAGGTCGGTTCGGCCGACCCCAGGGGTCGGCCGACCCCCTGTGGGCCCCACTCGGGGTGTGCTTCCTCCTGGAGGTTGTCCTGTGGGTCCTTAGGTCGATTCCCGGTGTCCACCCTGTTTTGGCGTGAATTGCATGCCTTTGTGGGCCCATGGATCCATGTGATGTCCACGTGTCACACTCTGATTCATCAGGGGTTGCTTCACTTGGATTGCTTGCATGGCATGCATGCATGTCTCCCTAGTTGGCAGGTGTGCATGCATGGCATCCTTGTTGGCAGCCCACCTAGGATGAGGTGATGTGGCATGGACCATAGAAGGTGAGTTTGTCACTCTTTTCCTGCTTATTTTCCTGCAATCAAATAATCTCCAAGGACAAGTGGAACTACATTATTATTAACTAAATACGTGTAAGAAATGCCTTATGCTCCTTTATTCATGAGTATATTGATGGCTAAAGTAGGTACTTAACAGCCGTCAACACCAAGCAGGGCTCGGTCCCGTTCGATGGGGGCCGAGGGCGCGGAAGCACTCCCTCAATGGGATCCCTTGATTGGCTGCCTTTGTCTTAGCCTTGAACACAATATGTGGGGCGCCCCCGAACTTCGCATTCGGGGACAGGCTCGATTGCGCGCACCCCGATCGTTCCTGACTCTGTCGATCTGAGGCGCATGTTCGAACCCGTCGAGGGTCAGGCCCTGTACCTCTGATCAGTAGGGCGTTCGCGGGGGGCGTCGGGCGCTCCCATCTTGGTAGATCTGTGGCACTTGTCAAATTGCCATTGAGCTAAGCTTCAAACCACTGATTAGTACTTCCCCAAGTCAGGGGCTTCTGCGGTGCCCGCCGTACCCTTAGCGGGCCGGGCCTCGAGCCGCTGATCAGTAGTGACCCGTGAGCCTAAGCCCTGGTCCCCTTCTCGAGGGGACGTTCGACAGATCGTGGCTCTGTGACCATGACCGCCTCGGATCGGGGCGCCCGTCGTATCCCTTTGAGGGATCGGGCCTCGAATCCCCGGTTCGAGGGCACTTGGGGCTTTCCTTATATAAGAAGGAATCCCCTGGCGTTTTGAAATTCAGCCGCTGGGCGGTTGGCTGCCGCGCCCAACCGGTCGTGGCTGACGTGGCGTGGGGCAGGCGAGGTGGGCGCGCCTTTTCAGGCGAAGCGACATGGGCGACGTGTGACGGCGAAAAGACGGGGCGTGGCGACCCTTGGATTACCGTGCAGTAATTATGGCGCACGCGCGCGCGTGTGGCGACTTCGGGGTGGTAGGGCCCTGCCGTCAGTGACGGGCGGCACCCATCGCATTAACTTCCGCCATCCGCCGCGCCCCCGGGCACTCCGCCCTCTTCCTACTCTATAAAAGCAGGGGACACGGGGAGGAGCTCCTTACCTTAGCCATTCGCAAGCACCCCTTCCTCTTCGCCTTCTCCATCGCTGCGCGCTCCGCTGCTCCGGATCTACTTGCGCACACCCTACTCCGCTTCATCCCCTATCATCCCTCCTGCTCCCACCATGTCTGCGATCAGAGTGTTGGAGGCTGACCTGTGGCCCCGGTCGTTGGTGGACTGGCAGTCCATGGAGGGGCTGGTTGCCGGCGGTCAGCTGGCACCGACCGGCGATGAGGCGAACCCGGCGTGTATCATCCCACCGGCGTCGCACCGGGAGCCGTCTCCGCCGCCGGGCTACATCGTGAGCTTCATGCGGCTGCACGAGCACGGATTTAACGCCCCCGCAAGCAAGTTCATGCGGGGTTGTGCTACCACTACGGGGAGGAGCTTCACAACTTTGCCCCCAATGCCATCTCGCAGGCGGCTTCCTTCGTCGCCGTCTGTGAGGGATTCCTAGGAATCCCAGCGCACTGGGAGCTGTGGATCCATCTCTTCCGCGGCGAGCTCCACACGCTCGCCATGGGGGAGAGGAGGACGCGCCGGGCCGTCCGCGCCGGCGATCTCACGTTCTCGGCGCGCAACTCCCGGAAGGAGCTATACCTGCTCTGCTCGATGACGACGAACAACTCCGACTGGGAGAAGGGGTGGTTCTATCTGCACAACGACGACGACGACTGGCTCCCGCCGTACACCGGGAAGGTGTTGATGGAGAGGCCGATTTCGTGGGCCCACGAGGTGTCACCCGCGTCGAAGCAAAAGAAGCTCGAGCCCCTCACCGACACCCTGCGCCAGTTGGCGGATGCCGGGCTGACCATGGTGGTCGTCATTGCAAACTTCCACCTCCGGCGGGTGATCCCTCTCATGGAGAGGGAGCTCCCTATCTTCGAGATGGGGAACGACGCCGACCCCGCGGCCCTGGCGCGCTCGCAGCTGCTAAAGGAGCCGCTCACCCCAGCGTACGCGGCCGCAAGGGTGAGGCGCGTGGTGAACCTCAAGACGGTGTCGCACAGCGACGACGACCTGTGGTTGTTCGCGATGCTCCCAGACGGCAATCTAGTGAGACTCAATTCCTCGATTCACCCGTTTCATCCCCGTGCTCGATCTAATGGTAACTACCGGTGACAGGGGGTCCACGTCAACGTCCCCACCTCAGATCCGCCGACGCCCAGGTCGCATGCTGCCAACCGCTCCAGGCAGCAGAGGCAGAAGGACTTGGCGGACCGGGCGAAGAAGAAGAAGACGAGGAGGCAGGAGCGTCTTGACAGGTACAACGAGGAGTACCTGGTGCTGGAGCAGCAGGGTGTCTCCCCCTGCCGGAGTCGGTAAACACGTCTTCGGATGAGGAGGACAGCGATGGGGAGCGGACCATCTCCGACAGATGGGAGAGCTCGCCGCCCCCATCGCCGAGGGACAAGGAGGTCCTCGCGGAGCCCGCCCTTGAGGCGGATATGGCGCCCCTCGATGAGGGGGTGTCGTCGGGGATGCCAGCCGGGTCAGGGGTGGCGCCCCTAGATCTCTCAAGGAAGCGCAAGCGGCGCATCTCCGGCATACGGTGAGTTGTATCCCGCTCTCCGTGTTCTTGATATCGCAGATTGGTTTGCTGATCTTTCCCCTCTGCTTTCATTAGCGTGGCGGCCGCCATCCCTGATCTCACACCCGTGAAGGCACTCAAGGTGGGGGCACAGGATGCACCACGCACGACTGGTCCTTGTTCGACGAGGAGGTCGCGGGCGACGGCGGCTACGATGATGAGCGAGGCGTCACAGTCGGGGGCTGCGGCTACGAGGCCGCAGCGATGAGAGGAGGCGGCGGCGGAGGACCTTCACACGGCTGTGGTTCGAGGGACCCAGTGGGGGCGGGAGCAGGCCCGCGCCGCGAGCCAGGGAACAGAGAACCGTGGCGAGGCCAGGGCTCCTGCCGATGGTGATTCGACCCCTGCTGGGGGTCAGGTGATGCTGGCGGCCGCGCCAGCCCCCGGGCCCGCGCCCGAGGTACTGGTGGTGCGGCCCGATGGTTGCGTGGTGCCGGCGTCTGGTGCCGGGGCGTCGACGTCTGGCGTCGTGGCCCCAACGTCCAGTGCCGGTGCGCTGCAGTGGGAGCAGAGGCTCCAGCTTCCCGGGGTTCCACCGAGCCTGGTGGAAGAGGCGAGGTCGGAGAGGGAGCTGTGGCGGGAGTTCGGTGGCGTTGGCGCTTCCCTACAGACTGCTCTCGCCGATGCGCTCCAGCTCCACAGGGGCAGGTCGCTCTAGGTCTTTCGGGTAAGTGCGCTTGTTCGAGGGCCACTCGGTTCTCTTTTTTTGTTTACGTGCCTTTCGTTTGACTTTCTTTCTTCTTTCTCCCCTTCCCCATTCGCAGGAGCTGCAGAGGCAGGCGGGTGAGAGGTTCACCCACATCGCCGAGCTGAGCTCTGACCCCGACTGGTACCGGACGCAGTACGATGCCCTGGACGTAATGGTGGAGGCTCTGCGGATGGACAACGGCTGGCTCGAGTACCAACTTCCTCCACGCGGAGGAGGAACGTGACTCCCAGCGGGCTGTTGCGGCGCAGAGGGCCAAGGAGGCCGAGGGGTTGAAGGTCGCGCTCCAGAGGAAGGAGGAGGCACTGACAGCGGCGAATGAGGAGCTGCGGAAGGCGCGCGCGGCACACGCTGAGGTCCAGTCTTCACTGGCGCAGAACCAGACGGCCCTCACCGAGGCGCAGGCCCAACTCCAGCAGGATCGCGCAACCCTCGAGGGAGCAAGGTCCTGGCAGACCCAGGCCGAGCAGAAGACCCAGGAGGTCGAGAAGCTGGGCGCTGCTCTGCAGGAGAAGAGCGAGGCGCTTACCGGGGTCGAGGGTCAGCTTCAACAAGAGCGCGCAGCGCTCGAGGATGCTAGGTTTGCTCTCCAGCAGGAGCGCATAGCGCGTGAAGAGGCACAGTCCTAGCTTTGGCAAGAGCGCGCAGCTCTCGAGGAGGCCAGGACTACGCTCCAACAGCGGGATGCAGAGGTGGCGGCGGCGAACACCCAAGTCCAGCTTCGGCAGGTGGCGGCCGAGCTGCTCACCAGAGCTCTGGTCCGGGAGGGCGCTACCGTCGAGACCCTGCAGGCCGCCGTTGGGGAGAAGGACGCCTCGATCCTGCAGCTACAGCAAGAGGCTGGGGCCGTGCATGCAGAGCTCGAGACGGTGAAGAAGCAGACCGACGGTAAGTCGTAGCCCCCGAGTCCTTAGTTGTCTTGGGCTTGCCAAGATCCGCTCTTGACGCACCTTTCCTTGTCCCAGGGCTGCGGAAAGCTTTGGGGAGTCTGTGACGCAGGCGGAGGCGCTTCAAGCAGCCTACACCTCCTCTCAGCAGGAGTTCGAGGCCCTGGAGCGGGCAGCCCTCGAAGCGTGCCGGGACATCGAGGGGGGTGCCGGCTCATCGGGGAGCTCACTGGCGAGCCGCCTCAGGGCTCTGAGTGGTCGTGTCGTCGAGCGCGTGAAGGGCGCTCTCTGTCTTGGCGTCCAGAAGACCCTCGGCGTGGTGTCGACGCACTATATTGTCGATCACGCAGCGTTGGCCACAGGGTATGTCGTCGTGGACGACCTTGACGATGATGGGGTGAATGCTACCATGGACCAAGCCGATGCTGCCGCCGACCTTGCCGACATGTTCGAGGAAGACCTCTTCCCGGACGCTGCCGCCGCAGGCCCCCTCGAGCCCTGAAAGTAGCCAGGCATAGAAGCCCTTAGGTCGTGACTGGGATTAGAGCCAGGTGGCTTATGTAAATGAACAAATCATCTTTTAAGTTCGCAAACTTATGCGTGACTTGTTTTTATGAATGCTGTTGCGCCTTCCTCGTAACTTAGGTAAATTTCGGCTGGGACCGATCGTTTTCACGAGTAACCTGAGGGTAAAGTGGTGAGAGAGAGAGGTCGGATCCTGCTGGAGGCGTAGGCGGTCCCGGACTCATCCGGCTTTAACCTCCTGGTTATTCGTGCCCTGCTTTTGTTTGCCTAAGCATCCGAGGCCTGACACACCTAGCACTTTCGAAAGAAAAGGTGTTTTGCGAAAAAATAGGACCGTTTGGGGGGGTGCCCCCCATAGTAGCCCCCGAGGGGGACTTGGTTTTCAGAGGAAAGCCGAGTCTCCCTTGTCTTTATTCACAACCTTAGTGTATATACAGCTGGCTTGGGCGCCAGATATGTACAAAATGACTTGGAACTTTTTAAGGATAGAAGTGACGTAGCTATTGGATGTTCCAAGTGTTGGTGAAGATCTCGCCCTTCTCGTTCGCAAGCTTGTACGTGCCAGGCTTGAGGACCTTGGCGATGATGTATGGCCCTTCCCACGGCGGTGTTAGCTTGTGACGGCCCTCGTTCTTGTGTCGAAGTCTGAGCACCAAGTCTCCCTCGTTGAAGTCTCGAGGCTGGACCTTGTGCGCTTGGTAACGCCGCAGGGATTGTTGGTATTTTTGGGAGTGTAGGACCGCCACATCACGAGCCTCATCGATGCAGTCCAGCGCGTCTTCGCGATCTTGCTGGTTCTGCTCTTCCTGGTAGGCTTTGACCCTCGGGGACCCGTAGTCCAAATCCGTGGGGATGACGGCCTCAGCGCCATAGACCAGGAAGAATGGGGTGAGACCCGTGGCTCTGCTAGAGGTGTTCCTGAGGCTCCAAACGACCGACGGCAGCTCTTGGATCCATTTTCGGCCAAACTGATTGAGCTTGTTGAAGATCCTTGGCTTTTGGCCTTGCAAAATCATGCTGTTGGCATGCTCTACTTGGCCATTAGTCTGTGGATGTGCCACGGCCGATCAATCCACGCGGATGTGGTAGCTGTCGCAGAATTCTAGGAACTTCTTGCTGGTGAACTGAGTGCCGTTGTCGTTATGATGGAGTTGGGTACCCCAAACCAGTGGACAATGTCCGTGAAGAACAGCACGGCCTGCTCAGACCTGAGGCTGCTGATGGGGCGGACCTCAATCCACTTCGAGAACTTATCAATAGCCACCAATATGTGGGTGAAGCCCCCGAGCACCTTCCGCAAGGGCCCGACCAGGTCCAGTCCCCACACGAAAAAGGGCCACGTGATGGGATGGTCTGCAGCGCGTGAGCCGGGAGATGGGTCTTGCACGCGTAGTATTGTCACCCTTCGCAGGTGCGTACGACCTCGTTGGCATCAGCGACCGCCGTTGGCCAGTAGAAGCGCTGACGAAACGCCTTGCCTACGAGGGTGCGCGGAGTGGCGTGGTGGCCGCACTCACCCGCGTGGACATCTTGAATCAACTCCTGGCCCTTAGGGATGGAGATGCACCGCTGCATGATCCCCAAGACGCTGCGCTTGTATAGCTCGCCGTCAATGACGATGAAGGACTTGGCCTTCCTGGCGATACGTCTTGCCTCGGTTCGATCCGGGGGCAGCTCCCCCGGTCTAACTAGGCAAGATACTCGTCGCGCCAGTCCCGCGGAGGGGGCGGGAGCTCGTCGATCTCCATCGCTTCAGCTTCGTCTGCCTGGGACTCTTCGAGGTCCGAGGCCTCGAGTTCCTCGTTCGAGGGGTCCTCGTCCATGGGCTCGGTGCCCGTGGCCTTCGAGGGGCCAGCCCCCGAGGCCTTACCAGAGGCTTTAGCGGGTTTGTCGAGGTCGACGGAGGGCTTTGTGAGGTCGCGAGCGAAAACATTCAGGGGAACGGTGATCCACCCCGAAGCGATCTTGTCCAGCTCGTCCGCTTCATCGTTGTACTTGCGCGCGATGTGATTGAGCTTGAAGCCAAAGAACTTGTCCTCGAGCTTACGCACCGCAGCGCAGTATGCCTCCATCTTCTCGTCGTGGCAGCTCGCGTCCTTCATCACCTAATCAATGACCAACTGAGAGTCTCCCTGTATGTCAAAGCGCTTGATGCCGAGCTCGATGGCGATGCGCAAGCCGCTGAGGAGGGCCTCGTACTCCGCCATGTTGTTCGACGCGGGGAAGTGCAAGTGTACCAGATACCTCATGTGCTCTCCAAGGGGCGAAACGAAGAGCAGGCCCGCGCTTGCGCCTGTTTTCATCACTGAACCATCAAAGTACATGGTCCAGCACTCAGCCTGGATCTGAGGAGTGGGTAGTTGAATGTCGGTCCACTCAGCTACGAAATCCGCCAAGATCTGTGATTTTATCACCTTTCGTGGTGCGTAGGTGAGGGCTTCACCCATGAGCTCCACGGACCATTTAGCTATCCTACCCGAGACATCCTGATTGTGGACAATCTCCCCCAAAGGGAAAGAAGATACCACGGTGACAGGATGGGCCTCGAAATAGTGCCGCAGCTTACGCCGCGCGAGCACCACCGCATAGAGTAGCTTCTGGATCTGGGGGTATCGCGTCTTGGTTTCCGACAACACTTCGCTAATGTAGTAGACAGGCATCTGGACAGGCAGGGCGTGACCCTCCTCCGTTCTCTCCACAACGATGACCGTGCTGACCACTTGGGTCGTGGTGGCGACGTAGAGGTAAAGGTGTTCGCCTTCCTGGGGCGGCGTCAATATCGGAGCGTGGGCGAGCGTTGCCTTCAGCTTATTGAGGGCCTCCTGGGACTCGTCGGTCCAAGAGAAATGCTCGGTTTTTCGCAGAAGTCGGTATAGGGGTAAGCCCTTCTCACCGAGACGTGAGATAAAGCGACTCAGGGCCGCGAGGCAGCCTAGGACCCTCTCGTACTCCCTTCAGATCGCGTATTGGCCCCATCCGCTCGAGGGCTGACACCTTCTCCGGGTTGGGCTCTATGCCTCGCTGGGAGACAATGAAACCCAAGAGCATGCCACGCGGCACCCCGAAGACGTATTTTTCGGGATTTAACTTAACCCTGTTTGCCCGGAGGCAATCGAACGCAATGCGCAAATCATTCACCTGGTCGTCCGCCTTTCGGGATTTTAGTACGATGTCGTCAACATATGCCTCAACGGTCCGCCCGATGTGATCCCTAAATACATGGAGCATACATCGCTGGTAAGTCGCCCCGACGTTTCGGATACCAAGTGGCATTGTCACATAGCAAAACATACCGAACGGTGTGATAAAAGAGGTCGCGAGCTGGTCGGACTCTTTCATCTTGATTTGGTGGTAACCGGAATACGCATCAAGGAAGCATAGTAATTCACACCCCGCAGTGGAATCAACTATCTGATCAATCCGTGGCAAAGGAAAAGGAACTTTGGGACATGCTTTATTTAAGCTGGTGTAATCTATGCAAATCCGCCACTTCCCATTCTTTTTCTTAACTAGTACAGGATTAGCTAGCCACACGGGATGGAATACCTCCTTGATGAATCCGACCTCCAAGAGCTTGCGCAGCTCCTCTCCGATCGCCCGGCGCTTCTCCTCGTCAAATCGTCGCAGACGTTGAGACACCGGCTTGGAGTTGGGCAGGATATCAAGTGAGTGCTCAGCGACCTCCCTCGGAATGCCCGGCATGTCCGCGGGACTCCACGTAAAGATGTCAGCGTTGGCGCGGAGAAAGTCGATGAGCACCACTTCCTATTTCGGGTCGAGGGTGGAGCTGACCCTCAACACCTTTCCCTCGGGGGCACTGGGGTCGAGGGGTACAACCTTGGTGTGCTCCGCGGCCTCGAAGCTACCGGCGTGCTTGTTGGTGGAGTCGAGGGCCTCGTTGGCCAGCTTCTCCAGGTCCGCCACGAGGGCCTCGTCATGCGCAAGCGCCTCGGCACGCTCAACGCACTCGACATCGCACTCGAATGCGTGCTCGAACGATGGGCCCACCGTGATGACACCTTTGGGCCTCGGCATATTGAGCTTCAGGTAAGTGTAGTTCGGGACCGCCATGAACTTGGCGTAGCAGGGCCAGCCAAGGATGGCGTGGTACGCTCCCCGAAACCCCACCACCTCGAAGGTGAGGACCTCCATGCGGAAGTTGCTCAGTGTGCCGAAGGAGACAGGTAGGTCGATCTGCCCGAGAGGCTAGACTCGCTTGCCCGACGCAACGCCATGGAATGGCGACTTGCTGGGCCGCAGCTTGTCCAGACCGATCCCCATGAGCTCCAAGGTGGAGGAGTACATGATGTTAAGGCTGCTGCCTCCGTCCATCAACACCTTGGAGAACCGCGTGTTGCCGATGATGGGATCGACGACAAGCGGGTACTGTCCCAGATTGAGGATGTGATCCGAGTGGTCTTCGCGGCCAAAGGAGATTGTCTCCTCTGACCAGTCGAGGTACAATGGCACAGTCGGGTGAATGGCGTAGACCTCTCGACGTTCACGCCTGCGCTGCCGCGACGTCATATCGACCGTGGGCCCCCCGAAGATGAAGAACACGTTCTCCACCTACGGGAAGCCGTCCTTGCCCCCGTCGCCTGCATCCTTCTTGGCGCTGTCCTCCTTCGCGGTGACTCGATTGTAGTACTTCCTGAGCATGTCACACTGCTCAAGGGTGTGGGCGACAGGGGTCTTGTGGTTCGGGCAGGGCTTCTTCAGCATGTCGTCGAACACTCCGCCTCGAGGGGGGCCTCGAGCCCCCTTGTTGGCGGCATCGACCGCGTTGAATTCCTCGGAGCCCTCGCCCTACTCCATGGGCTTCTTGCCCTTCTTGCCTTGCTTCTGCTTCTTCGAGGCCTCCTTGGGCTTGCTGCCCTCCGCGGGCGCATCCTCTGCTCGCTTGCCCTTCTTGCCATCGAAGATCACCCCCACCGCCTCCTCTCCGGAAGCGTAGCTGGTGGCGATGTCGAATAGCTTGTTGACGCTGGTGGGAGGGTTCCTCCACAACTCGCGCATGAGGTCCCAGCAAGTCGTGCCCGCCAAGAAGGCGTGCACGACCTCGGACTCACCGATGCTCGGGAGCTCGGTGCAGCGCTTGGAGAAGCGGCGGATGAAGTCCCTCAAGGACTCACCGGCCTTCTGGGAGCAGCCTCTGAGGTCCCAAGAGTTCCCAGGGTGCACATACGTGCCCTGGAAGTTGCCCACGAATGTCCTGACTAGGTCGTTCTAGTCGTGGATCTGGTTCGCGGGTAGGTGCTCGAGCCACGTCCGCGCAGAATCTTCCAGGTGCAGCGGCAAGTTGCGGATGATCATGACATCGACGGTGGCGCCGCTCAGCTGGCACGCTAGGCAGTAGTCGTTGAGCCATACCCGGGGGTTCGTCTCCCCTGAGTACTTGTTCACGGTCATCGGTTGGCGTTAGCGCGGGGGGATCGAAGCCGTGCGGATCGCTCGACCGAACACGCGCGTGCCCGGCGGCTCCGGCGACGGGCTCTTGTCCTCCTGGCTGTTGTAACGGCCGCCACGTCGAGGGTGGTAGCCGCGTGTCGTCGCGGCGTCTTGCTTCTTCTTGTTCAGGATGTTGCGAGCGTCGCCATCGTCGGCCGCGCCGCGCGTATCCCGAATCCGGTCCTTGGCAGGAGTCCTCTGGTTGCCTTCGTGGACGGTAGGTGCCCGGTGCGGAGTGTGGACGGGTGCCTCCTGGTCCCTGCCGCCTCCACCAACCTTTACGCTAGACTGATGACGCATGCGGGATGCGGAGCTTTCGGCCTGCTCGATGAGGGCCTGCGCCTCGTGGTGCAGGTTACGTCCCTCGGGCATCGATGGCTCGGGCATGGCCCGAATCAAAGTCGCCGCAGCCACGAGCTTCTGGCTGGCCCTTGCCAAGTTTGGCAGGTCATCCACGTCAGTGTCGGTGTTGATGCGCTCACGGGCTATGCGTCCCGCAGCGCGCGCCCCCTGTGACGAGGGGCCGGCCCTGTCTCTTTCGAGTGTGGCCTTCAGCTGCTGCAGCTGCTCGCACTCTGCATTCAGCTTCACATCCAACTCTCGGAGCTGGGCCACCTGCGCGGTGCACGTCGCATCGAGTGGCGGTGGAGTCCCCGCGGGCGGGCCTACCGCCACATTGTTGCAAACCGCTACGTCACCCGCTTCGCCTCCTGCGTCTTCGCCCTCACCGATGACGACGATGAAGCATTTGCGGGTGGGATCGTAACCCCCCTCGCTGGAGTCGTCAGAGCAGGTGACGCAGTAGTCTGCCGCGGCCTGAAACCGCCTGAGAGCGTCGGGGTCCCGTAGCCCGGAGTAGTCCCACTCTGGCACCCCGCACCCATACTCGCGCTCCTCGCTGTCGGTGTCGCGGTAGGATTCGTCGGGCGAGGTGGCGATGAGGTTCCAGATGGACATGAAGTGATGCTCCAGGAGTTCCTCGTACGCGGCCAGGTTGGTGTCGACCGATGAAGAGTACGCCATGGTCGCGCTTTGCAGCCCGTGGAGGAACTGCGACCACGTGGCCATAGTCTCTCCGACTGGGCGCATCGTCACTGTTGCTGGCGGGGGCATATCTCCTTGTCCTGCAGCGGCAGGCGGGCGCTCACCGGCATCAACCCGCTGGGGGGAGCCAGCGTCCGCCGCTTGGCGTCACTCCGTATGCGCTCGTCGTGAGCGCCTTCCCGAACGCTTGCGGCGCCGGGGTTGCGGCGGGAACGCCGTAGGCATTGGCACAGCTGCCGTAACGGGCGGTGCTGCCTTAAGTGCGTCCCTATTGAGGATACACATATGGTAGCCATTGCCAGTCGCCTGATAGTGGATGCCCCCGAACCAGATCTCGAATCCGGTCGGGAACGAGTCGGATTCACCCCAGGCGGGCCTCTCCGACGTGTGCTCGGTGACGGTCACCATCGAGAAGACGGGTGGATGATCACAGCGCAGCCCCCGACCTGGCGCGCCAACTGTCGGTGTCCGGATTAACACCGGCACCAACTAGTAATTTGCGCTGGGATCGACTTCTCGATGGTCGGTGCTAAGCTAATGGGAGACGGGGATTATCCTGGTTCCGGCCACGCGGCCGTACGTCCAGCAGAGTGTGCTTTCACACTATATTAACTTGCACCAGAGGTGCCTGTAGAGGGGGGCTACAAGCAAGGCGGGAGAGGAGGAAATTCTCGCAAGTCCCAGCTAGATGATTGAGGCAGGTGCCAATATCAGGAATGGAGTGGAGTACTGTGAGCGAGCGAGTGTGCGTGAATGAGCATCGCCTCTCTGGGGCGTCTGCCTCTCCCTTTTATAGGCCAAGGGAGGGCAGTTACAGGAATGCTGCACAGCAGCCGGCACAGTGGCTGCGTACTAACAGGTATGGCACCAGCGGTCTCGTCCCCGCACGTCTTGGCTCCTGGCGCGAGTTGGTGGTGACCTCCGGCTTCTGCGGGTGGCGTGGCGGTTCCTGCCGCTTGTCCCGCCTTGACTTCGAGGGGTCGCCCTTGCTGAATCGAGGGTCCAGCCGTAGAGGGAAGGACGGGAGCAGGTAGCACAGCATCACGGAATGACGTCGGCCTGTCCGCACAGGGCCGCGCGGCGCCTGCACAGGAGCAAGGATGGCTACATAGTGGCGGGTTAGGCCGCACAGTGACGGTGTTAGGTGTGCAGATCGTGTCAGCTGCGCGTCGTGGGAGGAGATATGCTTTTGACTTCAGCGCCCCGGCGTGGAGCCGGGCATTTAATGCCGTTGTCAGGTGGAGCAGAAGAGCGGGGTGCCGTTTGTCAAGGGATGGCCTCGAGCGAGATGGAAATAATTGGTCGCTCGAGGGGGGCAAACCCCTCGAGCGAGGCGGAAACTCGCTCGAGGGACCGGAGCCCTCGAGCGAGGGGGAAATCCGCTCGAGGGACCGGGACCCTCGAGCGAGGCGGACAAGCGGGCCTTCTCGATGAAGGCCGTTGCAGGGCCGTAGCTGGCCGTGGGCCCGTGGTGTCCCGTGACTATTGGGTTGGGAGATTAGTCCATAAGTAGTTTTCGTTTAACAAGGGTGATTATCTCCTTAGTTAGGGGACCCCTAATGACCGTCCCCGACAAACAAACTGAGAAAAATTGGCACAGAAGATTTGACCCTCGGGGACGATCGTACAGACAAGATCGCCTTGAGAATCAAGCACACGAGTAGCGCCCAACTTAAAATGAACCTCAAAACCTTCATACAGTAACTGGGATACTGACAACAGGTTAAAACCAAGTAACTTGACCAAAGCCACACTTCTTAAGGTCACCTTGCTACTCACCTTCACCATACCTTCAGCAAGCACTCGTCCTCTCCCATTGTCCCCAAAAGTGATGTACTCCCTCGTACTCACCGAGGTGAGGCTGGAGAACCACCAACGATCTCCGGTCATGTGTCGTGAGCAACCGGAGTCGATCAACCAAAAGTCCTCCAAGTCTCCCACCTGCAATCAGAAATGAGAACGAGAATGAGCAAGCAACTCAACACTGGGGTTAGTCCCAAAAGAGTCAAACCAGTGTCGAGCCATTTGCTCAAAAGAAGGATTAGCAAAATCCATCCTACCAAAACCTCTAGGCGGAGCCCTCTCACGCCTACCACCAAAGGACCTGTTGTAACGACCCAGGTTTTCGGAGGGAAAACTTGTCACCCTGTACCTTGCGATAGTCCCTGGATCAGACGCTATCACGTACAGAATTCCATCACAGATAAATAACACAACCATACAACAGAAATAAGCATCCAAAAGTATTACTTTTATTACAAATCCATTAAAGGAGTACATCATTACACGCCTCTTGGCGGAATAACATGAATAAGAGCCTACGCAGCGGTAGCTAGCTTCCAGAAGATGTCTCCAGCTTCATTCTTCTCTCCCACTAGCATCCTTGAGCGTAGCATCGCGCCCTTCAATCGTATCATCCATCGGTGTTGTTGTCGAAGTCTAACTCGTACCCTGCAAGCTCAGGGGCTATCCCCAAGGATCAGGATAGGTCCACGTCACCAACCGTATGCAAGCTTTGAGTGGCCTACCTCTAAAGGTATAAAAAGGTTCAAGGTAAAGGCTAATGTTTTCCTAAGTGGCAGCAGCAACATATAAAGAGTAACATCTCCAAATCCCACTATTTCCCAAGTCTCTCATCCACAAATGGTTACACCTGGACACCCAGATCACCGTCACCAAGTCCTATCTCCATCTAGGGTCGATGCGAGAACTCCCACTCCTCGCACCTCAATGATTGCACCCGGATCCGCGAGGCAGAGGGAGCAACTCCCCTCTCCCCGAATGCAACCACGGCTCACCAGACACTCACATCCTATAGGGGGAGGTAGAAATCCCAAAACGTAAGAGTCAGAGTAAACAACGGGCATGTCCATAACCGAGGACGCGGCTATATGTATAGATCTAAACTCTGCAGAGCGTGTACACCTGTACCCAACTCGGAATGGCACCCGGTGGTGATCAGCCAACCAAGCCCATCCTACCGGACGAACACCTAGGAGTTACGATTCCACCCTGCATCCGGGTCTCGATGCAGTACCCCGCAGAAGACCGCCCCCGAACTATGAACATGCCCCCGTGTGGCCACACGGGGAGCGACTGCAAAGGGAAAGGGTCCTCCCCCACTTCCCTCCCACTGATACCCTCTATCCTACTAGCAGGTATGGAATCGCACTTGCCAGGGTCGACCCGGCCCTATCCCCACTCTCGGCGAGGTGGTGTGTACGAAAGTCCCGTGAAAACAAAGCGACCCACTCGGTTTCAGACCGAGGCGAGCTCCTATCCTCCAAGTCATCACAAAAACCCCAACACCTGTGCTCCTAAAACCGTGTACCCGCCATAGGTACGAAACGGGAAACTCCCGAGAAGACGAATCCTGGCCCTCGATCCCGGATCGGGTTGTCTTGAGCTCACCCCCGCCAAGTCACCCAAAACACCTTCTCCTGCAAGTTTTTCCCCACACACGCCAAGAATACTACCACATAGTCCCAACACATGCACAGCGAAGCTCAGTGTATAATCACGCATAAATATATATAGTAGTTGTAGGGCAATCAAGGACAGGGTATATAAAGAAGGCAGTGCAAGGTTCAATTTATATCCATCATCATGCATAAAGTAAAGCGCTAGCGGTTCTATAAGCAATGCCTAATAGGAGTTCAAAATCGGTCGGCCGTGAACCTGCGTGAGGGTAGTCGTCGAAGGCGAAGTCGTCATCGTAGTCCTGGGTCGGCTCTCAGCCTCTGGTAGCTCCTAGATTCGCGAATATAAATAAATACCGGAGTTAATTGCATTTAACACCAAATGAAGAAGCAATAAGAGCCGAAAGGGAGCAAACACCTAACAAATGGGTAAATCATGATTTTAGAAAGATTATGAAAGTGGTTTCATATTTTTCAGAGCTCGTATGAATTAGTTATGAATTTTCGAAGGTTAAAACCATTTCTGAAATTAAATTGCGCATCCACAATATATATATCTATAAGCCAGCTATAGGCTAGCTCTTCCTAGATCTAGGTTGGCCCTAAACTAGCTACAGGGTGGCTACAGCGGCTTACGTGGCTGCCACGCTGCTAGCTAAAAGCTAGCTGTAGCCGAGGTGGCAGCCCACGTGGCGGCTGATGAGGACAGCCTCACGGGATCCCGGGGAGATCCAGTGCAGCACAGGTTCGTGTGGGTGATGGTGTGGCTCAGCTGTGATTGGCCGGCACAAAAGATCTGGAAGATCTGGTGCGGTTGCGGGGGTGTGTGGCTGCCTGTGCAACAAAATCCCCCTTTCAGGGTTGGGACGGCCGCCAGGTGCTCGAGGTTTTGCCCCAAACGGACGGTGGGATGGCGAGGCACGGCCGGCGGTGAGATTTCCGGCGGCCGGCGGGAAAGAACGACGGCGAGGCTCGAGATGTCCTGGGGAGGCATCTAGGGCAGCAGAAGGCTCGACCTTGGCCGGCTACAGGGCACGGCGGGCCTCCTGTCGGCAGGACAGAGAGCGGAGGCTTAAACGAGACGGCGGTGCGAGTGTGCGCGCAGATGTCGGCGTGCTAGCCCGCGTGCCAGAGCGTGAGTGCACACTGGGTGTGTGCACGGTTGCAAGGGTTGGCCTTAGCAGGGACACGCGCAGCGGTGAAAGGCGGAGCGACGGTGTGGTGGCGTGGATTGGCTCACGAGCATGCGCCGGCGGCGAGTTTCTGCTCGAGTGCGCGCTTGAGTGCGTGCACGGGTTGGTTGGCCAAGGGCAAAGCCTTGGCTTGCAGAGGTCGGGCCACGGCTGCCGCACAGCCATGTCGGTGTGTGGCGCCCTGGCGCACGCCGGCGCGGCGGTGCGGTTTGGGTGACGTGCATCGACGGCGAGCGCGTACGCTGGGCTTGGCGACGATGCACGGCTAGGTGAGCGGTGGGGACAGGAAAGGGGACTCGGCCTTTGGCCAGTGTTGGCAAAGGTGCGCGGCGGCGGCGAGAGGCAGAGCGGTGGCGCGGCCAGAGAGCAGGTGCGCCGGCGTGCCAGCTCATGAGCAAGGGCACGGTGCGTGCCGGGTGTGCAAGGTTGCAAGGCCTAGCCTTTGGCCGAGGCGAGCGTGTTCGGTGTGCGGCAAGGCAAGGCAAGACGACGAGCTCTACGGTGGCCATCAAGAGGAACATGGCGGCGAAACAAAAGGCAAGGGAGAGTCTGGCAGAGACGCGCGCGCGGAACGTCGGCAGCAGCACCTACAAGCGAAGATGCACAGCTCGATGGTTGGCTCACATGGCAACAGCGTTTTGTACGGTGGCGCAGAGCAGAGCGACCAGAATGCGACCAGAACAGGGCAAGGTGCGGGTTCATCTTCCCTCGGCGTGAAGGCCGGGTTCACAGAAGAGAAGGAGAGGTCGGCCTCACCTGGTGACCCTGGTCGGAGCGAAGAGCGGCGGTGGAGAGGCACGGAGCAGGGTCGGCGGCGGACCGGGAAGCAGAGCAGGCACGGCTTGAAGCAGAGGAGCAGAGCGGGGTCATCACGGCCCTCGACTTGAGCAGCTCCGGCTCCACGGCGGCGGCGTCGACGTCTTCGCACGGGCGGCTCCGTCTTCTCTCCTCCCTTCCTTCTCCTCCCCCCTTCTTCTCTTCTCTGGTGGAGGTCAGGGGAAAGCCCCAAGAGCGGCGGTGGATCCTGGGAAGAAGAGGGTGCGGTGCGGCTCTATATACGAGAGGGCTAGGGAACTCGGGACAGCTGCGGACGGCGGGGATCCTCGACGTCCGTGCTAGGGCCACACGGCACGCATCAATGTTGAGAGGCGGGGCGGGGCAGCGGCAGTGCGGCGTCGCTGTCGCGCATGCGTCAGCGGGAGGAAGGGGAAAGGTGCACAGGGTTGAGGAGTGCGGCTGACAGGTGGGACCCTCAAGGCAGCGACACAAGCGGATGGGGTAGGTGGGAGCTGGGCCGGTTGGCAGGCCAGCGGCCTTGGCGGGCTTGGCTGGGCTGGAAGAGGTTTTAAACGAGCCGGCGAGGTTTAGGCGGGCCGGCGAATGAGCGAACCTGGGCTGGAGTAAGGGGTGGTCCGGTGGACTTCAATGGTGAAGAGATGAGGCCCAGCAGAGGTGTAAAGGACTTTCCTATTTTCCTTAACTCCTATTCCTTAAACTAATTCAATTCAAATTTGAGTTCTAAATTCAAATTTGAACCACACACAAATAAGATCCAAATAAAATCAAATAAACTCCAAAAAGATCACACTAACATTTATAATTCCTAAAAATTATTATTTAGCTCAAATTAAATCTAGGAATTTAGGGAAGGCTCAAAGAAGACGTCCTTAATATTTTAATCATGCACTCAATTCCAACCAAAAATTTTAAAATCCACATTTTTGTAAAAACTAACATTCCGGAAAACTCCGGGATGTTACACCTGTCAAGTCTCACTGGAGGAGTACGCGCACCACGAGGGGGAAAATGTGGCCGTAGTCCATCTGAGACCCAAAGCTCCGATCGTGCCTCCCAATCTCGTAACGGTCACGAGAAGGAGCACATCGACCCAACTCACCACGCCCAAACCAAACACACCTATCCCTCTGAGGAAACACACCTCCACCTAAACGAGTGGGAACTGTACGCACATACACCTCACCTCTAGGTAGAGGCCCTCTACGAGGCTCAGGCACACCACGAGAAAGGTGGTACCTGTCCTTGTTTGCCATCTCCCTAACAAACCTCTCATCCCTCTTCCTCCTGAAACAGAACTCAGCCTTATGCCCATCCCTCCCACAATACTCACAATGGAAGCGGATCGACTGTGGCTTAGGCGGTGCCTTTTTTTGGACTTCTCAACATCTTTCTCTCCTGACTTCCCACCAAAGACACTCCCCTGGGTGCTCACAAACTTGACGGGTTTCTGGTAGTTTTCAGATTTGTGGGGGGACACTGGAGGATCTGGGGTTATGTCTAGCTTGTTTCTGAGATGGTTTGGCTTGGGTACAAATTTGTTCATGAGTGTGGTATGCAGTGGAATAGGAATCTCTCCAGCTTTCTCTTCTCCCTCACCACTCTTCTCACCACACTTGTCAGCCCCAACGCCTGACCATCAAACCTCTTAAACTAAGCCAACATCAAACTCAATTGTGGCTCATGCCCAGACAACACCCCATCATTTTTCTCAATTCATCATTCTCATCCTGCAGATGATCAACATAGTGTGTAAGTTCCATGTTTTTCAAAGCATGCATTTCACAGGTAGAGCATAATGTAGGAAGAGGAGCTTTCAATGCAGCATCAAGAGAAACGATTCTAGTGTGAGATTCATCTAGCCTAGCATGCAACACAGGACATGAAGTGCAGGCACCTAACAAAGCTGGCCTAGATTTCAGTTCATCACACTCAATCCTAACCACATCTAGTTCCTCCAAAGTAGAGGCATGCTTCTCCTTGAGAGCAGTCAAATCAGCAAGAAACACATTGCAATCACTACAATCAATCTCATCGGACACAACAGGAGCGGATTTCAAAGAGCCTATCTCATTTCTAGCATCAACCAATAAGGACTCAAGCTCAACTATCTTGTCCTTAGCATCACCCAACAGAAATCTAAATTCTCTCTTCTCCTTGTTAGTCTTCCTAAGCACATCATCACGGTTATCAAGCAACTCATTCAGCCTAGCATTCTCCTCTAGCGAGAAGTTGGGATCATGTCGTACCTCTTCCTCGGAGTCGGAGTTCAAATCTGAGCTGTGCTTCCCACCCTTCTTGGAGTGCGCCATGCCACAAAAGCCTCCTTATGCGACGAAGCTCAGGCCGGTGAAGTTCTTGCCCGTGTGCCGCTTGGCCTTGCGCCTTTCTTGCTCTTCCTCGCTGCTCGAGTCGGAGGAAGCATCACTTGATGTGGAGTCGATGTCACTCGCTCCGGCAACCATCGCTCGAGTCGTCTTCTTCTTGTAGCCGCCACTCTTCTTCGGCCTTCTCTCGCCCTTGTCCTTGCGCTTGTCTTTGTAGTTGTTCCGGGAGCGGTGCTTGTTGTAGTCATGCTTGGGCTTGCCCTTGTAGTCGTTCTTGATCTACATGGCTTCAGGGCATTCGGCGATGAAGTGCCCGTGCTTCCCGCACCGATAGCACATCCCCGAGCTCCGCCTTGCATTCTTGCGGTTCTCGTACATCCGCCCAAACCTCTTGCTCAACAAGGCGAGATCATCCTCGCTCAGCACCTCAAAGTCCTCATCTGGTAAGGACACAAGACAAGACAAAGAGAAACCAACAGAGTTAGCATTAGTCCTCGATCCTGAGACAAGAGCCAAACTATGAGGATCAGTGGGGCTCTTGCTCTTGGCTCTCAAGCCACGATCAACCTCTGAAGACCTGAGCTTGGAGAACAACTCATCAAGCGACAGCGTGTCATACACGCTCGACTCCTCAATGGCCTCGACCTTGGCACTCCACACAGACCTATCAAGGGCATGCAAAAGCTTGATAGCTTGATCATGATCCGTGTATGGGAGCACTGTCACATTGGCCCTCATGTTGTTGACCATGCTAGTGAAGCGCTGAAACATAGCATCAGTCGACTCACCGGGGAGATGACTGAAGTTCTCGTACTCTCTTCGGTAAGTGGAAAACAAATAGGCTTCCACTTGGGCATTGCCAACATGAGCATTTCTTAACTTAAGCCAAATCTTTCCGGCCACATTCTCTCCGTACACTCGCTCGAACTCCGAGGCATAGAGAGCACGGAACAAGTAATCAACGACCTTGCTGTTGGCCTCACACATGTCCCGCGATCCTGGAAGCAGAAAACTGTCTGGGATGACATAATGAGGATTCTGAGTGACCTCCCAGATCAAAGTTCCCTTCCCTCGCAAAAACGCGCTCATACGCCTCTCTCACATCAGGTAATTCTTGCCATCAAAGTGCGAAGGACCCGACCCCTTGCCATAATCGCCCATCTTTGGATCTTAGACTGGTTAGAATCAAGAAGATCCGTAACCGGCTCGGATACCAATTGAAGGACCGAATAGGCGACCAGAGAGGGGGAGTGAATGGGAGCTGATAAAAATTCTTTCCGAAGGTCGAACTCAGCCTATACCCCGATTGCCACTCCAATTACTCGCACACACCAAAGAAGCTCTAGACTAGGCACACACAAGCCTACAAGTCCTAGAGACAAGCCTTGAAACAAACCGCGGAAGCACAAGACAAGAAACACAGCACTTAGCCAAATCTGCGAAGGCTAGGCGCGGACTGTCCATGCAATACGGGCGGACCGTCCGCAAGGGTACGGCGGACTGTCCGCACGGCCTGCTCAGACTGTCCGAAAAAGCCTCCCGAACCACCAGAGACTCACCCCGAAAAATCGGACTGTTCGCGAGGGACCCGCGGACTGTCCGCACCTTCACAGACTGTCCGCCACTTCAGTTCGGACCGTCCGCAAACTTCGTGCAACCAAAACCACTTGTGGCACCGGATCAAAACACGAACACGAAAGAACTCACGAAGAACACAAAGAACACCTGCACTGTTCAGGGCCTCGCGGACCGTCCGCACGAGGCTCGCGGACTGTCCGCGGGTTGCGAACAGAGCAGAAAACAGCCCGACCCGCGAAGTCAACCCTCCAAATCCATCACTGGATCTCCCAAACGGCTAGAGCTCTTGAGACAAGACTTTGGGGAGATGTGAAGCGTCACTAGATGAAGCTATGCTCCAAAAATCTCGACCTCTAACCCCCTAAATCACCGGGAATCGCGGATCACACGAACAACCAACAAGAACTCGTGCTCCCGCCAAAAACTCACGAATCGAAGGCTTTCCCCGGCGTTTGAGGGGTCAAGATCACACACAAAGATGCGCAAGGCATCCACCCATGATCCCCTCAAAGAAATCCGAATCGAGTGAAGAACGAAACTCCCCAAAAATAGCCTCGAAAATGACACGAAAATCACAGAGGACTAGGAGATCATCGCAACGTCGAATGCTTCCATACATCCAGAGGTCAGAGTCTATACAAGAATCTAGCCTAAGGAAAGCAGAGGAAAAAGAAGCAATTCAGAGCGATCTACCGGGGGAGGAAACCCTAGAGTCCAAGAGAGAGAGATGCCATCCACCTCTTCACTATTTATACGAAGTCCATCGGACGGAGGGAAATGACCACGCTACCCCTACAACTTGAAATGAAGACACAACCCCTCAGGGGCATTTTGGTCAAGTCTTCATCGAGCGGACATGCTTCTACCGCGGCCTTGCTTAGCATCGACGCAAGCCCCGCGATCACCCCACGTGCCTCCCGCCTCGAAGCTTCCCGAAGCTCCGGGATCACCGTTTCCGTCGCCTCGGGCCTCCGGACTTGGTTTTGCGGCCCAAACTAAGAAACCGTCCACCGATGGTTTTGTGGGTAAACCAACAAACCCCACGTGCAAGCTTCGGGCTCGATCCGCTACCTTGCACCGGCCCATGTTCACGACTTCAGCCCGCCAGTCTTGCACCGCACGGCTCGCACTTGACCCCATCGGCCACCGGGTCCATCAAACCAAGCCTACTTGCCTCTCCATCACCCGGAGGCCGCCACGGCTAAGGCCTTTCGCGCTTGTTCTTCACCTGCACTGACATGAGTCAAACCGCAATCTGTACCTGCACACTTAGCCAAACATCAGTCTACACAATGTTGTCAATCACTCATCACTAAGGAGCGACCCTCCACTGGTCCTCGGACACACCTGGTCCTCAGGTGTGAAGGCTCTTAGCAACTTCTTTGTGACCTTTTCATCTTCCCAATCATTGCTGCCTAGTGCTCTAATGTCCGAGACAAGGAGCATTAGCCTATCATACATTTGCCTCACGGTTTCTCCATCCTTCATGATGAATAGCTCAAGCTCTTCGTGGATCAAATCAATCTTGCCTCTTCTCACATGATCGGTACCCTCATGTGCTTCCTTGAGTGTGTCCCAAATCACCTTGGCAATTTGGATGTTCCAGACTTTGTTGAACTCTTGAGCACACAAGGATCCTGTGATGACTCTTGTTGCTTGAACGTTGCAGTGGAGGTCTTGTTCATGCTCTATTGTGAGAGCTTCACCTTTGGCGGGGATTGTCACACCTACATACACAATCTTCCAAAGAGAGGGGTGAAGCCCGTAAAGGTGTATTTGCATATCATAAGCCCATTTGGGATAGTCTTTCCTATCAAAGTGGGGAGGCTTTCCCAAATGTACGAAATAGAATTTGTCGTTAGGATTGTTGCACGGAATGTGTCCGTAGTGGAAATGCACTTCATAGTAGCCAGAATGAGAGTGCTTCGTTTGCTCCTTCTTGATCATCTTCTTGAGGAGCTTCTTGGCCATCTTCTTTGCCTTCTTCTTCTTTTTGGCTTTCCTTCTTTTCTTCGCCGCTTTCTTTGCATCATCGTCACCATCCTTGACGTCTTCATCACTTGAATCGGAGTCCGAGTCGGAGTCGGAGGAGGAATCATCGGAGCTCGCGACGTTGGATGGTGTACGGTTTGGGGCCTTCCCCATTGCCTCTAGGGCTGCAGCTTGGTCTTGAGCGGCCTTGAGCTCTCTCTCTTGAGCTTCCTTGGTGGAGAGTTCTTGAGTGGAGAGGTCACCACCACTCCACGACATCTTGATCCCTTAGCGGTTAAGCCTAAATCAAGAGATTAGGCTCTGATACCAATTGAAAGGATCTTGTGATGCCTAGAGGGGAGTGAATAGGATCACTTAAAATTTTCCTGAAAAACATGGCAGCGGATTAGAGACCGGATGACCCGACCTAAAGTTCGGATGATCCGGTTGGGACCGGGTCACCCGAAATCAGGGTCGTGTAATCCGACAACAGGACAAATAATAAGCGAAACTTGAAGATAAAACTTGATCTAACAATTCTACTTGAAGTAAAAGCTTTACCAAGATACAAAGAGCTTCCTGCAAGAGATTATTAGTCAACCAACCACACAAATATAGAGATCGATCCAAAACAAGCAACTAGGGTTAGAAAAGGGAGATGAACTCAAAGAACAAGAGACAAGCGAATTAATCCGAAGTTCACTTCCACCAAGGAAGCTACGTCTCCGTTGAGGTTCCCACAAAAGGAGGGCTATCACGAAGAGCCACTTGCCTCACCCAATCCCCACAAAGGAAGATTGGTGCTCACTAAAAAATCTCCACAAAGGAGAGGGTAATACAAACGTTCTCGGGTGCTCCACACAAAGAGGGCACTCAACGGGCGACGTCTAACCGTCTAGAAGCAAGCTTCAAGAGTAATAAACGCGAATCGATGAACCAAAGCCGCCACAAGTGCTTCTTGAGATGAACACACAAAGAGATCTCACAAAGGGGCTTAATCTCACTCCTCAAATGCTCTCACACCCAAACCCTAGGAGAAATCCTTGCTAGGAATGCTTGGAAGGGAGTTGGGAGAGAGGGATTGAAGCTTGAAGGTGTGTCAATGGCGGAGTAGGCGGAACCAAATGAAGGAGAGGGTGAAGGGGTATAAATACCCAACCTCAAAAACTAGCCGTTAGGATTCCCTGCGCGCCCTGCCCGGATGATCCGAACTTTAGGTCGGATCATCCGACCGGCACCTGAGAACGACCGGAAGATCCACCCGGATCACCCGAGGATGTCCGGGTCATCCGGCCCAAAAGCCGGATCATCCGGATCCACCCTGGAAAGTGTTCATGAGTGTTTTTTTGTGTCTCTCATGGGTAGTTAGATCTCAAGTAAAGCACATGTGACAACCTTAATCCAACAATTTGCATCCCTCTTAATAGTACGGTGATTCCTAAACTCAAATTCGAAATGAAATTTAAATTAAATCGCCGATTTGAGCTTCAACAACGAATAGAATGTGATGAGGGACTTCCTTTGATCAAACTAAATAAATATTCTTTTCTTAATTCCGGCACACATCTCATTAAAAGGTTAAACCATCCAAATTGTAATTGACATTATCACCAAAATTAATTAGGGGCCCTAGATGCACTTTCAGTACCTTCTTGTTGTCACGAAGCCATGGTCCTTCATGTAAGATTTGAAGATGTCCATGCAGCTCTGATCCACTCTCCATGCTCGACATGATCATCCATACCCGATGAGAGGCTTGCCCGATCGTCTCTTGCATCATCATCCTTGACATCGTTTTCCCTGCGGTTTGGATAAGGGTACTTGGCGCACGAACTCCTGCATCTTCTGTTTAGGTCCTCAGAGTTTCACGGCTTCATGCTTCGGTCCTCGGGTCATTTGGAGTTATGTTCACTTCGTGTCTTGACTTGTGCCGGGCTTTGTGATCTTCTCATAAAGTGCTCGATGAACTTTACCCGGAAGTCCTCATTTAGGTACTTAATTCCTGTGTAAACAACATACTCCAAAAACCACATGCCTAGTGGCGGATTAGTTACAAATCAAAGCTCAAACCTAAGTGTGACAAGTGCTCTTGGTTGACGGAAATTGACCGTCAACAGGCGACCACTTTGGCGGCCTTGGACGCCGGTATCTTGCCGGCGACCTGCCGCGAGCGCCAGGTCGTTGGCGCAGACGTCCCTACGGCGGGATCTTCGTCATCACTACCTCCCACCAACGAGTCGGAGAGGTAGTCGTCGATGTACTGCTGCGGAGGCGCCTAGATTTCCTCCGCAGCTCGGACCTTGAAGCTTCGCTCACCCTCATCGGGGAGGGGATCTGGGAACCAATACACGCCTTCACGGCCCTGCATCAGACGACCTTCGTCACAAACCAGCAAATATCCACACAAGCAAGTAATTAAGGTCGATTTGGCACCAGATGACTTACAGCTTCGGTGGAGCGCTTCAGGCACAGTGCCTTGGGGCATGTACGGTTGCGGATCTGCCCGGCGAACAGTTCCTTCACACGCGCCACCATCACCTCCTTGGAGACCTTGGGCTGTGCCACCCGGGTGGGGTCGGCCTGGCCCCAATACTCATAGGTCGGGTGGACCTGATCTTGGATCGGCTGCAGAAGCCTTCGGCTGAAGCTGATGGCTACAGCGCTGCCCATCAGCCCCCCCCCCACGCCGCCTTCAACTGCGCCAGGTCTTCCAGCAACGGCTTGATGGCGTCAATCTCCCGCGACGTCAGCTAGTTGTTCCACTCCAGCACCAAGGACCGGAGCGAACCCCGACCTTGTCGCCAGCGCCGGCTTTGGGTTGTCGATGTAGAACCACCCTTGCCTCCAGCCTTGGGTGTTGTCCGGCAACACCATCTCGATGAACACCAGCTTCATGTGGCGGCGAAGCATGAAGCTGATGCACCCGATGACCTCGGATTTCCCCGTCTTCTTCAGCTCGAAGAAGTATCGCCACAAGCCGAAGTGTGGCGGTATCCCCAAGTACGCCTCGCAGAGGTGCGTGAAGGAGGAAACAGTGGTGATGGCGTTGGGGACGAGATGTACCAGGTCGATCCGGTAGTAGTGGAGGAGCCCGCGGAAGAAGTCGCCCATGGGGACTCCGAATCCGCGCTCGACATGCGCGATGAAGGCCACGGTCTCCCCGGTCCCCTCGGTGGGGAAGGCTTCACCGTACAGTATGCTGATGACTCAGGTCATGTCAGCCTTTGGTGTCTGGTGTCTTCTGCAAGATTCTGGAGTTTTTGTCCTATTGGCTCAGTTGGTTTGACAGAGCATCATGCTGATCCAACAGAAGGCCATAGGTTCTCTTCTTCTTTCTTCTTCGGAGCATCAAACCGGCCATTCTGGTCGCTTTACTGCTCGGGGGCTACTACACTAGTGCGTCTTGCGACGCCCTATTTCCCCTAGGTCGCATCGACCTACTAGAAGCCTGCTTCCACTACTCCTCTGCTCGACCTACCTGCGGTTGTCAGGGCGACCTTTCTGAAGGTCGCGGAATCTATTTTGTTACCTAATCCAGGTCAGGTCGGCGGTTCTTCAAGATCGGTGTCTTGTCTTCACTTCGACCTTCTGGCCTTACGTTCCAGGAGCTCGATGTTTGTCTTTGTGCATGCATTGGAGGGGTTCTTTTTTTGGATCCCCGTGCACCCTACGCGACTTCGACAGTGCCGCGCCTTCGCCAATCTTCGGCACGACCTCACCTCGGCCGCTACGCCTACACGTCGATCGGGGGCTTGAGAGACATGGGTACCCCTGGGTCCCCACCGGTCAGTGTCCCAGAGGTCCCTGACAAGTGGACCTGACTTGCCAAAAGCCACGCCGACCTTCAAGTGGGTCCAGCGACCTTATCCACAACTCCGACGACTCCGGGCGACCTTATCAAGATCCCGGAAGATCCGCAGTACTTGGCGTGCAAGTCAAGGCATTAGGACGCGGCGCGCCGTCGCCTGTAGGTCCGAGTATCACAGGATACTCCTTGTAATCCGGAAGGATAGCTTCCCAAATTGTAACCGACCCAGATATGGGTCCACCGACCTTGAATGGAAACCCTAGTCTGTCCCCCATATAAGGCGGCCTAGGGCTCCATTCGAGGGGACACCTTCATCTCTCTCGCATAATCCACCACCACAACTGGACGTAGGGTTTTACTCTCCGGAGGCCTGAACCAGTCTAAACCCTTGTGCCCTTGTCTTCCTCGCCATACTCGCCCCGTTCCGAGTTCGCCACATGAACTACCACCTACGCTCTTAGTTCTCGATCCACTCCTTAACCTGCAAACTACTTGGGTAGCCCCCTAGTAGATCTGTCCAGGTCTCACCCCCTGACAATAAACATAGGCCATAAGCATATGGCTAACATAACCAGAAACCACGATTTAAATCCATCTTCAAGTTCAATTATCATGTTAGGGTCCAGGCCGCTCTTGAGAGGTTGTACACTTTCACCACAAGTCGCGTAAAAGTTCAGAAGAACTTTGGACCCAACCATGTTGTGCAAAAGTAGGCACAATACCACACTTCCTAGGTGTGATTGCATAGGGACGCTACGAGGCCTTTACAAAGAGTCCTCTCATGTGTATTAGTCCATAGCAGCATGCCATAGAGGCTATCTTTCGTACCACACTTCTACTCACGGACGGTCAGCCATAGAGTACTTTCGTTCCAATACCTATCTGGAATAGAAGAGCCATAAAAGCATTCCTCCATACCCAAGCTACCATGCGAGTAATGGCCACACAAGACTTCCCTAATTACTCAGCCAAGACCAGAGCCATATAGTCCTTGTGGTTGCACTGTTGTCCTAGGTGGTTCTCCATGTTCCAATTAAGCATTGTGATCTTGTATTAACCAGAGATATATAGCATAAAGGTAAAGCAAGTTCATCATTAAGTTCATTAAAACCACCATAACCCAAGTAGAGCAACTAAACATAGCTACCCAACAAAAAGATAAACCCAGGTTGATAAGGAATGATAATAAAGACTAGGATAATCCTTAATAGGACCCATCAATATTAATGCAAAGCAATGCAATGAGTGATCAAATAATTATTGGGACAGAAGAACAAGGACACACTTACCTTTATCCAGTTTAATGTTGTTGCTCAGAATGTCTTCACCTTCAAGCTCTTCACTGCTCTCGAACGACGTTCAATCTACTCGTATCAATCATCGGGCACAAGCATACAAAGCGAACAGACAAGCAACTAAGAACAATGCACCAATCAAAAGAAAAGTTTTAAAAGAACGCACTAAAGGATAGGCTCGATTGTATGGATCACTGAAGCACATAGACCGTGCTGAGAAAAGGAAATGCTTGGTTAGCTTTATGAAAGACACTAGGTTTGAGCATGAACTAGGATCAAAAGATCTAGAGCTTGAAAGAAAATTAGCTCTACAACAGAGACACACTCAGACAGAGCTTGATAAAGAACGACTAACGATCGATTTGCATATATGAGAGAACAAAACCATGAGATGTGTTTATTTTAATTAACAAAATGATATGTAAAGGATATTTCATAAAGAAAATACCCTAAGTTGGAATTAATGCAATATTATATTTTTATTTGCAAAGACCGAAGTAAAGAAACTAGTCAAGTTTTATTTATAAAGATTCATATATAGATTATACCAATTAAATATTTAACTTAGAAAAGGTAAACTATATGAATCTTCTAAACGTAACTTTATGATTCAAGTGGATCATATTATTATTGAAAACATCATGGCATTGGTATTAATCAAATTAATATTTATTATAAAAGCCGACGGAAAAGCCTAATCAACTTTTAATTAGAAAAGTTAATTAAATATTAATCAGATTAACATTTGGTTTATGAAAAACCGAGGTAAAGATCTAATTAGATTGTATTTACAAAAGCATGTAAAATAATCATTAATCAAATTAACATTGATAACAAAAATAGGTGTATACCACTATATTGCTTTTATTTAGAAAAGGCGTGTTTAATAAGCATTAATCAAAATTAATATCAAATTAATTTTTAGAAAACATGCATAAATAAAACTCACCACTAACATGTACTTTATCTCATTACGAACCTAACGCAACTTGAACGGATAAAAACGGATCTAAATGGAAACTATGGATTAAACAAGATGATAAGGACCTATATGTGTTAACTAAAGATTTCAGGGACTACCAGAGAAGATTCCTGAGACACATGAAACAGTGCTCGCGAAAAGGATAAACTTTAGGGTTAGATCTGAAAAGATGTAAGGCTAGGGTTAAATTGAAAGGATCTAATCTATAAGGGGGCTTTACGCAAGAGCTACAAGACTCAAGGAACTACTCTAAGGATAACAGGAAACCCTAGGGGCCTTACTGTAAAACGAGAAGAGCTTCTTCTTCCTCCTCTGGCCGGCGGATAGGGAGGCTCTGATGGTTTCAATCACCGGCGGCTCTGACCTCTAGGAGCTCGGGTGGCTGGCACATGAGATAGAGGAGAGACAGGGGAGCTCGATTGTGTTCTCACTAGCGGAAGGAGAGGTCGGCGGCGGCCGGATTAGCTGGCAGACACAACGACGGCCAGCGGATCAGCCTCCAGGCCGTGGTAGCGCTCCGGTGAGTCTCCGGTGACGGGAAGAAGCGCGGCGGCTTCGACGCAGCACGGGGAAGCTCCAGGAGGGGTTGCCTTCGTCCGACGGGCGCTCCAGTGCGGCAGGAACGAAGGGAAGCGGCCGGAATCCGGCGCCGGGCGGAGAACAGGGGCGCCGGCTCGGGTTTCGCTCGATGGAGCTCTTTCGGCGACAGGACAGGGACGTCCACCGGCGGCGGACGTGCAGTTCGACAGGACGGAGCTCCTGGTGGCGATGTCCTGCTCCGGCTGCGCTCCCTTACGCCAAGTCGAGCGGCGGCCGGTGCTCAGGTCCTTCGGCGTACGGGTGATGTTCTGGCGAGCGTCAGGCGACGAGGATGGCCGGCAGCTGAGCGGCTCAACGCGAAGATGCTCGTGGTGGCTTCGGGTCGCTCCGTCGGCGCTCCATCGCTGCGAATCGAGCGACAAGGCCGGCGGTGACGCTCGGCTCTGGCAGCTGCTAGCGGCGGCGCTGGGCAGGAGCGATGGAAGGCACGGGAGGCGGCGGAGGGAGCAGCTAGGGCGCGCGGGGTCGCGCGCTCACCCCTTTATACGCGCGCGGACTGAGGTTCGCCATGGCGCGCACACCAAGAAGGCTGCGGCGGCGGTGCTCAAGTTCCTGGCCGCGGGCTTAGGTGGGCCTGGTCGGGCCTGCGGTTGGGCCGGAGCGGGTTGACGCGGGTCGGGCCCACGGGTTCGGCCCAGAAGGAAAGGATATGATTTATTTTTTAATTTTCAGAAATTATTTTCTCGTGTAAAGAAAAATCCAGAAATCCTAAAAATTCCAGGAAAATTCCTAAAGATAGTTTGAGACACGAACAATCCAAATAAAATATTTGGAGCTCATGAAAAAACTTTTAGAGCCTTCTAATAAATAGAATAAACTCAAGAAAAATGAGAATAAATTCCAGAAAAAGTCGGAAAATTCTCAAAAGGGTTTGGTCTGCACCTAAGCATGTTTTTAAAACATTTTACACTCATGAACACCAAGATGCATCGGCATGAATGCAACACACATAATCATTTTTTTAATTCAGAAAATCAAATAATGCCTTTTTTCTATACCATATTTCCTGTAAAGAAAATAAATATTGGAAAATTTTTAAAATTATGAGAAAAATGTTATTTAATTATTCTCTCTATTCACATCCTGAAATTGAAAATTTCAGGGTGTGACACTAAAGGGATGGACCCCCGCTCCGCTTGCCACCGGCTAGAGGGCCGGGAATGAGAGAGAATGGGGGCAGAGGTGGACGGCGGCGGTGGCGCAGAGACCCAGCGGCGGTGCTATCCACCCGAGTCGCCCCTCGGGGCGACGCAGGGGACGGGGGGCGACGGTTCACACCCTGAATAAATTACATTAGGAACCCTGAGAGAGACACAGAATTATGTTTATGCTCTTCTGACTTTTCAAAACTTACATCAGGAATCCTGAAACATAAACAAAATTATTTTTATACCCTTCCACCTCTTCTGATGCGTACGCATGCGTCGCGGATATGAGAACTATTGGAGAGATGTTTTTTTGTGTTTTTGCATGAGATAGGGAACTGTTGGAGATGCTCTAAGGTGAGGAGCATCTCCAAAGGACTACATATTTTTATTAGTTATATATTTAACTTTCTATCAAAAAGATTCCTTTATATATTTAGTTGCTCGTTTCAATATCTATTTTCTACTCTCTACTGCCTCCATCCCATGAAGAATGCAATTCTAGTTTTTTTAGAACAAATTAGTGGTGGCATAAAAAGACTTTAATACTCTTATTTGTTGGCCATATGCCGTAAGTTTGCCATGCAAATCAGATTTCAACACTTAATTAGGCAGGTAATTAGATCTATTTTTTGGGATTGTACTCTTTGTGAATTTTTCTCAAAAGTTAGAATTACACTTTTCATAGGACGGGAGTAAATCCCAACAGCTAGTTTCCTTCCTAAACATTCGCACTCTCTATCTAGTCCAACATTCTCTTTATTTTGTACTACAACTAGGTTCATGCCCGTGCGTTGCTACGGGCATCTAATTATCTATAGCGTAATACACAAAACATACAATAAAAATTTCTCAATTGAAGACATCACATCCGAAGAATGAGTTGAAGTTGAGCGCACAGTTTGATCTATTATAATCTGGTAATTTGAGTAAGTGACTATGACAAAGACACTCAAAATGACACACTCCATCTACTCAATATTGATGCCTGTGATGCGCCAAAGATAGTATTTTATAATGCTTGGTAGACGCTTTCTCCAAGCATTTGCTACATGCGCCACAAGATCAACGAAGAAATTACATCGCAGGCACCCTATGCAGGAAATATTGAACTGTAGATTGATCTGAAGCACCAATTCTGCTACAACCAGAGTACAACACGTAGAAAATCACATGTACTTTATGTAATTTAATTTTCAATAAAATAATTAAGAGCTACTCCCTCGAAGGTGTATATTGTTTTACCATCCATTGATTTCAAACTAACCAAGGTGTGAGTAACTACAAAACTAAAAAGAAATTTAACAACTTTTCCGCACAACATTGGAGATGATGTAGGCTAAATTTTGACGATGCGATATTATTCTACTTCCTTGCTTCCATCAAAATTTTTAATCTCATCAGCATGCCACCATAAAACTGAATTGTACTGTGCAGTAGTGCTGTCTATTTTCGTGAGTTATCTTCAGCAGTAGACACTCCAGACGCCATGCTTACTCTGACTGCTTGCATTGAGGAGCCAAAGTTATCAATATTTATTATCATAGTACACCTCTGCTGTGTGCATACTGAATTGTGACGAATCTTTATTTTTTTAAGTAAAAAAAAATTGTGGAGGTTCTCATGAGCTTGTATGATCCAATGACAATACAGAACAATAAATTTATATTTTAAATTAAACCATATTAGATACCCTTTACAAAATGATGGGACTACCAACTCATGAGCCCAAATAATATAGTTCCAGTTACCTATTCATTTTAAAGAGAAACAATGTATATTCAGCTCCAGTCGCCGGCATAGAATGAGTAACTCATGAGCCTAAATAATATGCTAAGAACAAACTTTTCGATTATGCAAGAAACTCTTCATATTTTATCTTTATATATTCAGGTACAATTAAATAATACAGGACATTATTTGACTCTGGACATCATTCTCACTAATCGTAGCTCTGTACAAAAAAATCACAGTAAATACCATAGCATAAAATAGACTTTTGTGTACCTGAATTATTGAATTGACACAAACTATGTCGAGTTGAAACACCATACCATGAATAGTATAATAGAGTATTTAATTTTACCTAAAGAGAAAGCGAGAAACATTAAATGTCATCATTTCTTTTCCAAATACGCATTAATATGTAAGATACACATGAATAATAAATATCATATTACCTTACCTACAATGTCAAAACCTCCTAGTTGCTGGCCCCTGTATGGCCTGATGTATTCTTTGTCGGTGTCACTTCTCTTCAGTTTAACTTGGCATTGGATTCTCAGTAGTAGTACCAGTTTTTCAAACCATCGTATGGTATGTAGTGTTAGGATGCACTTGCTTCTAAAAGAAACAGAGGTTAGGTAGCATGTCTGATAATCTTTATTCTTTTGGTGAATGATGAACCAACCAAAGCCAATGGAAAAGCAGCTGAAGAGTGGTTTGCGTTTAGCCCAAGCGAGTTCCTCTGAATTGAAGCAGGCCCCATGTATTCTGGAATGGTTTGGTCTGGTGTACTGCGTGATGGTGATGGCGATGTATCCTCATCCATCAGCACAAGTACCAGGTGATGACCAACTTGCGTGTTCAGACAGATTTGAGACTGATTAGCAGATGATTGGGTCGACTAATTATGAGACTGATTAGCATTGGGATTTCTGGTGGAGATTAAATTAGATTTTTGTGGATTATACATGCATGTTTAGGCTGCCTTTTAATGCGAAAAAAATTACAACTTGTTTATTTGTTCTCCACTTCATTCTTTTTAGGAGTAGAGATAATCGGTCGGGTAGGTTGGTCAGACAACGCCTACGCTCCCCGTCTTCGGCACATATATATAAAAAACACACGCGCTAACACTTGTTTATTTCAGAATCTTTGTACACGCACGCATGCGTGTCTACTTCTGTGTTGATGTGTATAGTTTCACCGGTTCCTTTTCGTGTAGTGTAGCCCTACAAAGTAACCCAACTACGATGATGCTTCTCAGTGCCTGCTCAAAAAGGCAGCACATGATTCCAGTTCCAGGTTTTGCTAAGGAATAATGGGGGCCCATTGGTGCACACCTGTTAACCTGATTCCAAATTTGTTCTTTCAGATGTTCTTGTACTAAATTGGAGATGATCGATAATTTTTTTATTTGAAAAATAGCTGATGAATTTCTTGGAGCAATATCACAGAACTACGAAGAGACAAAGAATATTGATCTAGAGCTGCCAACCAGAGAACCCAAAATAAAAGCTATACAGATAGGTCTTGATACATACCTGTTCACAAAATTGATCTTGTAAGAAACAACCAACGTTCCTGTCGGCGGCTTACAGAAGCAGCAGCAAGTCTCGGCAGATCAGGTGAGCCATTGCTTTAGCTTCCGTTGTCCTCTCCACTTCTCTGGTCACAGCAGCTATGAAAGCGAGTGGTCTCGCCGATCTGTCGGAGGCTCTCTAGGTGAAAATCTTGCCGATCTGCCGATTATCGCCAGTTCACCACAGATAGCTGTTAGTAGCCTGTTACTACACTTGGAAGAATGCTATGCTTAAAAGAGAATCCATTGAGGAATTACTACAACAACGACAACACAACAACTTATGTCTAGCCAAATGCAATTCGATCATACTGAATATTGACACTGTACAGCAAGCTCCCAAATTTGTAACCAATCCATTTTTATTGAATGTCTTCTCTTGATATATTATATGTAAGGCTTCTTTTCAAAAGGAGGTTGAGATATATTGCTTGTCGGCACACGTGGAAAGATTCATATTTATCGACTTGGTAAAAAGGTGTACATGTCTCAAGTCAATCCTGTGAAGCAAAAGCATTAATTTACTGCAAACTCTGTTTTGAAGCTAACTGTTTCAGATGTTATCCCTTTTGCTTTCTGTCGGCGGATTACAGAGGGGAAAGCACAAGAGTGAGCAAGCAGAAGTACCTAGCGGCCATCACAATGGTACAGCTGGATAATGATTTCTCCAGTGCAACAACCAACCAACCTCAACACATAAATGTGCTCTAGAACCAAAAAATGAACTATTATCTGAATGCGGCCAACGCCCCGCGGGGCTCGTCCGGCGCGCCGGAGCCAGGTTGGGAGGACGACGCAACTGCGGGAGCCGAGCCGGAGAGCGGCACGATCCCCGCGACCTCCGCGTCCCCCCCCCCCCTCCCTCGTTCGGCCGGTCGCCCTCCTCCTGGTGGGGAATCCCGTCTGCAGACACGGTTCTGCAGACGACGTGCAAACGTATTTGAGTCAAAAAAAAGCCTGGGATGCTTGGCTGGTCTGTACGTTTGGTAAAAAAATGAAGAGCCATGCAAGACGTCACGCCCCAGCCTTTTGTGCACCATATCTCCGTACTCTGGCAGGTCAGACTACTGCCTGTACTCATGCAGAAACTTGTCAGAGCCTTCCTGCCACCTTGACTATGTTTAGCCATTTAATCAGTCACACCTACACACCTTTGCACGAGGTTATTTTCGAGATATATATATATATAGATAACCTCTCTATTTTTGCACCTGGAATCCGCACTTTAGCAAGGCAAATTGGCTTGCTAAGTTTGGCAGCTGTGAGGGTAAGTTTGGCAGGTCAAAATGAGAGCCAGATATCAACTCTATTGCACCACGATTTTCTTATCTACTTGCCGAATTTTAGCTTGGAGAGTCATATAGTTCTATCTCTATTAGAATTGCTCTAATCTCTCTCTCTCCACCTCTTTGCCATCAATTTAGGTTGGCGTTGCTAGAATTTTGTTTCTTTATATTCTTTATTTATTTTAGGATTTTGCAAAAATATATGGTCTCTACAAAATTTTGCAAACTAACCCTATACCTCCAAATGAAATGGCAGTTGGGTGCTACAGTGCCCAAATCGCGATTTCATACGGCGGTTGGGTACTGCAGTGTTCCTTTCACGTTTTCAAAAACATCATAACTAATTCATATGAACCCAGATGGAGAAAAAACTTTATAAGAAAGTTATAAATCTCAATAATATCTACAACTTTGCATTTCAAATTTCTCTCATCTTCATGCCCAAATAATCGACATAACGCTCAGATCTAATATTCAAATTTTAGATCTAAACATTGTGTCGAATCTTTGTGCATGAAGATGACTCTAAATGAGAAAATTTTGAACTGCGAAGTCGTAGATCTCGTCGAGATCTACAACTTTCGTATAAATCTTTTTTCCATTCAAGCTCATATAAAAATTTTGTGTAAAGTTTTTCTCTATTCGAGTTTATATGAATCAGTTATGATTTTTTCTTTAACGTGAAGGGAGTTACCGCCGTTTCAAACAGCCGTAGAACCCAACCATAGCGGTTGGAGGTGCTACAGTACCCAACCGTCATTTCATTTGGTGGTATAGGGTTGGTTTTGTAAAACTTTGTGGAGGTCATACATTTTCTTAAAATAAAAAGTAAAAAAAAATCGGGCTGCTGGGTTCTTCCAATGAGTCCAACGGGCCGAGGTCATCTAAAAAGCTCACGGGTATAAGCGTGGGCCGACGTCATCTAAAAAGCTCACGGGTATAAGCGTGGGCCGGACTGCCGGACTGTATCAAATCAATGATGTCTCTTTAGGGAGGGCTCGGCCTCAATCCAGCCCAGCTCGTAGCCTGCGAAGTATAGATGGCCATTTAGCACGAGGCCCATGGGCCAGCCCATAGCACGATTTTTTGGTCCGACACGAGCACGGGCCCAGCACGATTTTTTCGGGCCCGGGTCGGCACGAGCACGACGTTGGGCTGGGCTGGGCTTCATTCTCAGCCCATAGTGCCGGCCCAGCACGGCACGAAATCAGCCGGCCTGACGCGGCCCACGGACTAGCACGACGGCCCAACAGCCCAACTAACCCATCTAGCACGACGGTATATAAACCGGTGGCTTCTTCTCCCAAACCCTAGCTGCCTCCCTTCCTTTGTCCCGCCGCCGCCCCTCCTGGCCTCCTCTGTCCCACCACCAGGGGGAGCCAGCGCCGCCCGCCGGGGCAAGCCGCGGCCGGGGGAGCCAGCGCCCGCCCGCCGGGGCAAGCCGCGTCGCCGGTCGTGGTGACACAGCACCGCGCTGTGGGTCGCGGCCGGCGGAGCTGGAGGTGCGAGGGCGCGGCGTGTCGCCGTGCGTAGTGAAGAAGCCGAGCAGGGGCCGCCAGCCGTCGCGATGGAGGCGGAGCAAGGGCCGCCAGTGCCTGCGCCGGTGGAAGTGGAGCAGGGGCCGCTGGTGCCCGCGCCGGCGCCGCCCATGCCGCCGCCGGTGCCGGTTCTTCCACCGCTAGCGACCTCCTCGGCACCCTCTGCCGCCGCCAGCGACCTCCGCCCCACCTTCCTCCGCCATCGGCCACCTCCTCCACCGCCGGACAGCGATCTCCCTCCTCCGCACCCTCCTGATGTCGTGCTGCGGGCTGGCACGCGGCCCATCGGCACGATGGGCCGTAGTCGTGCCTCGGGCCGGCCCAGCACGAGAAATTAGCCTCAGGCTAGTGCTGGGCTGTGATCTCAGCTCATAGTGCCGCCCAGCACGAGCACGAAGTCCTTCGGGCCACGTCGTGCATGGGCCACGTCGTGCTTGGGCTGGGCTGGGCTGGGCGGGCCAAATGGCCATCTATACTGCGAAGAACATTAGGTTTGTTGTACTGCCTCCCGCCTAACGGTGCGGCCTGCCAAAAATCTAGGAGTATTTTCCGGCGCCGGCGCCGCCCGCGGGCGCCCCGCGGCGCTGCTAGCCTGCTACCGCCTCTGCTAGCTGCTGCGTACCACCGCCGGCACCGGGACGCAGGGGCGCAGGGCGAGTCCCCGATCGATGTGGTCGTGTGATTCGCCAGACCGCGCGCGCAGCCTCGCACTTTCCGGCGCGAGGTGCTCGGCTCGATGCACTGCAAAAAACTGTTTCACGTTCCTTCAAAAAAGACTAGTAAATCTGCAAAAAAAAAAAAACCCTCTTCACACAAAGAGCAATAACCCCGTCGGTAGAATCGTTGAAGCCTCTTGATCATCCACAGGATGCGATTTCTGTACTAGCGCATGCTTCAAGGTTTTAACATGGAGCAGTGTTCGTGTGCAGCGTCTGAAGTTCTGAATCTGAACTCAAGGGGAATGGAATGGAACGGAACAAAGCTGCGATCCGCAATGAACCGCGTGAGTCTTATTTTTTAGTGCATGCGAGTGTTGCTCCTCACAATACTACGAACAGTACGTAATTGTACTATGCACTAGCAGAGGTTTCTGTCCCAAAGATAGCGCCATTTTGCAACATGGAGATGGAGGTAGGCTTTACAGAGAATATATAAACAGGGGGCACAATTACATGATTACATTTCCTTTTGAGGAACACAATTACATGACATACGAGTAAGCAGCACCATATACTTGCAACGCACAAAAGAAGCAAATAACTTAAGCATGTGTTCAAATTGCATAAACTTCAGACGTTTTCCTTATGCTCCAAAGCACCCAAGGAATTTCTTTGGAGCTATCCCGGTGGCGCGGTACTTCGCCGCCACCTCCTCGGCCTTGAGGACTTCTTCACCGCGCTGGGCCATAACCATCGCTCTCTTCTCTTCAGCCTGCCTATGGATGGTTGCATTCTTGTTCTTCATCTTCTCAGCATATTCGGCCTTCTTCCTTTCTAGTTCTTCCTGAACATTAGAACCAAGAGGTTAGATGTAATTTTTTTTTCTTAAGTAAATCCATGACACGTCGAATATAATGTTCTGCTTATTCACCAATAGTTTCTTCTTCTGAAATGCAACAAGAACACACTAAAGACTAATCACTTTTTTTTGCGAATGACTAATCACTTCTTTTAATGATCAAAGCAAGCAATTTTGAAGACCTAGGTATAATATATTAGTGCTGAGCAGGATTGACTTGACCTGCCGCCGGTAAAAAACAAGATGTAACAAGGAAGATAAAAACGACAGCTTACTTCCTTCTTTTTCAGCTGAGCTTCTACGACTGCCTTCTTTGTGTTCTCCCACGAAAGAATAACGTATTGTTTCTTAGCAGCCCTGTAAGATAGGTATTACCGTATTAGTTAGTCGAATCCAAAGTCACAGTTTTCTGACTATTTCTTCATATGTACTACTAGTACATACAGTGTTTCTGATGAAATCCAAAGTCACAGTTTTCTGACTATTTCTTCATATGTACTACTAGTCACAGTTCCCTTTTATTGAATTAAATAGGATCTACCACACCATTGTTATCTCAAAAGAGGGAGTCTTTAGGTGCCATCAATGAGAAATTTTATATAGCATTTCCCAAGAATGGGTATGTTTTTTTTAGAACAATTTTCCTCAAAGAAATACAAAGAATAATAGAAAAAGTACTCTTTTTTCTGCTGAAACTAAAGATGCCGGTGAATATGGTAATCCCACCAACAAACACAAAACTGACTATGTGAGGAAAAGAAATTTGAAAACATACTTGTGCTCTGCTTTCGCCTTCTCGTTGTCTTCCCATGCTTTAATCAAAGAGGTCTTCTTTTCCGCTTCCACCTTCGCGAGAGCAATGTCTAAATGTAGATTACTTTAAATTAGTTGATTTTCTTTATTGACTCAAGGGAAGGATAAGAAGGATCCAAAAAAATTACCTCTGTCATTTGAGTTCCTTGTTGTGTTCTTCTCAGCAGAAGTTTTATCAGACACCTCTGGAAATAACAAAAATGCATGGACAATTGGCACATTACTCAGAATGTAGAACAAATAACTTGACTGAACATATCGCCATAAGGAAATCAAGCAATAGCGTTCAAAAGATCATGTAGATCTAAGCTTCATGCACCTTTTCTAAAGTGTTAGAACAAGTCATACATAATTGAGAATTGCTACAGCCTCATACACGTTTACTAATCATCATTTATTTTGTTTCACAAAGCTGGATTATTAAGTTCCAACTTCCAACTTGGCGTTGAAGTAAAGCTCTCTGAAGGAAACTATTACCGACACGGCATCCTATTGCCTGCACTTGATAGCCTCAAACATGATACAGTACATAATTAGCAAACTTGTCAATCTATCTTATAGAGTACCTTGCAAGTCATGGGCCAGTATTTCACTATTTTGAAGTTTGGAGTGGGATTGGATGCTACGGCATTGGCAGGATATTTTTGTTCAACAACCAGCAGGTCTGCAACTCGTGAGGCAAATCAGTTTCTGAAATCACACGCACTCATGAAGCTATCTATATTCTGGTCAGTTCCGGACAATTGCTGAATTGTATTAGTAATCGTGGTGTAGGATTAGGATTAGAAAAGGTTTTTTTTGGAAACCAGACCTTGCAAGTAGTTTGAAGAGATTAGCTAATAACATTTTTTTTTGGATTTCAGATCGATATAAAGGACTATAATCTGCAGGCCAGAAGTTTCTGAAATGACAAGCACACCTGAGCAATTATGGTCAGTTCCGTTATGCCGACAATCGCTGAATTATTGCAGTAGGTAATCGTGATGTAGGATCAGGAAAAGGCAGCATCAGAGAAAAGGCCTTTTTAGAGACCAAAACTTCAACGAATCACTTTGAAGAGATTAACTAATGACAGCTTTTTTAAGCGGACCGATTCAAGGACTACAATCTGCAGATCAGAAGTTTCTTGGCTAAACAACCTGATATCTGCAACGATTCTGAAAATTCAGGAAGGAACTGAAACTCGCATGTCTGCTAGACTGCGCTACTACTGCCACCATAAAGCTAAGACAGAGTGAAAGGAAGAACTCACTGCCGTCGACGACGACGAGGGCCTTGGAGTCACCGGCCGCCGGCCCGGGCGCCGGGACGACGGCCTTCCCCTCCGCCACGTCCTTCGCGGCCTCCGCCGGCGCCGCCGCCTCCGCCTTCTTCGGGCCCTCCGCTGCCATCGACCCCCAGCTCACAGCTCACACACAGGCGAACCCGCGCACGCGGCCGAATTTTCTCGACTTGCTTCCGCCGCTGCCAGGCGTGTACGTGGCCGCACGCTGGCGCGCTCCCGGAGTCCCGGGTAATATATACACAGCGTCGTCCCTCGTGCGCCGGCCGGGCCTAGCTGGCGTGGAGCAGACTAGCGAGAGAGGTTCAGAGCTCCTCGGCAAAAAAAAAAAAAAAAAAAGCTTCGCGAGCGGGGCGCGCGAAAGTAAACGCAAGTTGGATGTAGGGCGTAGGACACCCGCTGGTACGCCCGGCTGCGCAACGGTCTCGACCGCTCGTTCCAAAGCAGCCAGCTTTTTCTGTTCTTCATCGGAGACTGGAAATTCTCGATCAGTATCAGCCGCGTTTTCTCTGAATCTCTGTAACTTCTTAGGCTGATGCGATGGTGTGTGCATTTGTCACCGCGCGACGGACGTACCGGATGCCAGTTTGCCGAGTTCTTCAGGTGGTGTGGCTAGTTGTTCAGGACTGAAAAATCGATGCAGCGTTCAGACAGGCGCAGTGAATTGATTCCTCTGGTTCCTTCAAAAGGATCTGTTTCCACTGTGTTTTTTAAATTCTCATTATGTTACCATCTTTAGAAATCTGAGGTGCGAATGGTTGTCGGCGCTAATCGAGCTTGGATCCAATGCTAATCCTCAATCTGTGTCAATCATAAGCCACCTTTCCTCTGTTGTATTTCAGGCACGACATGCTGATAAGCTGTAAAACAGCCGCACAACGATGACCACTTTTTTCTACATTTTATTTACGCACCAAATCTCTGTCACGATGCACCTTGCCTTATCATTTACGATGGCCACCTTTTTCTATATTTTATTTACGTATATTATGCATTGCAAACTCCGGTAACATCTTCTGTCGCGCTGTGCCTTCGCTCTAATGAGCGAGTGTATCGAACATGACCTCATATGCCGTTTGTTCAAAGTTTAATTTTGGTGATTAATGACAACATGATCAATGGGACTAACCATATTGTCTAGCATGTCTTTGTAGACACTTCTAGGTCTCAAAGATGCAAAAATATCACATGCCAAAATGAGAAGATATTATATTTTTCAAAGGTCAAAACCAAGAAAGAGAAAGAGAAGAAAAGGCACCGTCGGATGAACCGACGGTACCTTGGAAGCAGCGTCGATGCAAGCACAGGATGAAGCGGTACACTGCGTGAAGACTAGAGTTTACTTGATGATCACCGGATCAACCGACGCCCCCATTTCTAGATGCGCCGGATGAATCAAGAAATCAAGCAAGCAGAAATCAACACCACCGGATGAACCGACGGTGTAGCAGCGGTTCATCCGGCGGCCGTGTGTTTGCTAACATAGACGTTCTGGAGCGAAACCCTTAAGCACCGGATGAACCGATGGTCACCAGGACACAAGCAACGGTTCATCCGGCGACCACGAAGAAGCTACCAGTAAGGTTTTGGGAAGAAATCCTCTAGCACCGGATGAACCGACGGCATGAGGAAGAGCCGTCGGTGTAAGCATCGGAGGAAGTGTGTCAGCAGGGAAGCAACAGTCATGTGACGTGGACGGCACCGGATGAACCGACACCTGGAAAAGTGTAGCGGCGGTTCATCCGACGGTACCAATTTCAGCAGCTTTTAGCTAACGGCTCTTTGGACGTCTTGGGCTATTTATACCCCCTCCACTCACCCATTTGGAGTTGTTGGATTGTGTGGAAGTGCAGAGGAGTTCAAGACACATTGAAGATCATATCCAATCCATCCAAATGCTAAATTGCTCATCTATAGACTTGCACATGCTTTGTGTGTGCTTAGTGCTAGGCTTAGCTTAGGACTGAGTGAGTGCAAGGTGTGCCTACCTTGTGAGGTGATTCTCGAGTGAATCAAGTTGTACGAGATGTGCCGGAAGTCTTGGAGCCTAGGTGGCTCTCCGGCAAACGTCTTCGACCCTCTGGCTTGGTGTGGAGCGGCGAGGACACTTTGTGCGGGGGACGTGGAGACACCCTTCCTTGGTGGAGAAACTCCTTAGTGGAGGCGGCATCAAGGTGACCAAGGGAGCTTGGCGAGTGCCTTCGTGACGAGCCTTTGTGGCAAGTCAAGTGGTGCTCTTGGGAGAGACTTAGTGACTGGGAAGCAATACTCTTATGTAGAGTGCTTCAACAACGTGGACTAGGGTGGCTTAGTGCCTACCGATACCACGGGATAAATCGCGTGTCAAGAGTTTGCTTCCTCTCATCCCCTTTACGTTTCCGCATTACATTCTTGCAATCCTTGTTTGCCTTTACTTTTCTAGAGTAGTATCTTGCTAGGATTGGATATAGGCTGCAAAACTTGTTTTGGGATGGGAGTTTCACACTAGAACAACCTTAGTTGCACATCTAGATAGCTTATTCTAGTTTATGTTTGATGCAAATAGTGAAAGCCATAGGATAAGTTTTTAAGTTGCCTAATTCACCCCCTCCCCCTCTTAGGCTACGAGCATCCGATTTCTTACAAGTGGTATCAGAGCCGGGACTCACTTCCTTCACAAGGATACGCCAATTCGATTGGCAATTTGTGAAAACTGGCTCATTGGATCGGTTAGGCTTCACCGCCTAATGAGTTGCTCTTTAGAGGATGAAAGAGGTGGATACCTTAGGTTTGGCTCCACATTTCAATGGCACGAGCTACTCTCGTTGGAAGGTCCTCATGGAAGCTTATTTACAAGCTAAGGATCTTGATGTTTGGAGGGTCACCGATGAGGGTGTTAGAAATGGTACTAGGAAGGAAAAATAATTTGATGTTATTGCAAAGAGCATCATTTTATCCTCTCTAGATGTAGGTGTTTTCAATAGAGACTTTACTAGTGAAAATACTCATGTGCTATGGAATACCATCAAGGAACAAAATGAGGGTTCAAAAGAAGTAGCTAATAAACGCTACGGTTGTCTCCTTGAGCAATTCAATAGTTTTAAGCAACTTGAGAATGAAAATGCCGAATCTATGTACTCATGCCTAAATGTTCTTGTCAATGAGATTAATGCTTTAAGTGTGAAGAACATCACGGACATGAACATAAACCGCAAGATCCTTCAAAGTCTCCGGAAGCCCGATTATGACTTGGTGAAAGCTATCAACTATGAGAAGAAACTTGAAGAGTTGAAGCCTTCTCAAATCTTGAGCAAGATCATGGCACATGAATTTCAAATCATGCCCAAGTCCAATAAAGCTTCCAAGGATGAGCTCAAAACAAAGGAAGAACCACAAGTTGAGCTCAAGGCAACACCCCAAGAACCATCTTCTCCAACAACAAGTCAAGCACTTTGAAGCCAACAAGAGAAGAAGTTGAGAAGGATGGCAATTCATGGAAGCTCAAGTGAAGATGATGATGGTGATGACGATGAAGGCTCCTCAAGTGATGAAGAGGTCGAATCGATGGTTGCCACGTACGTGAAGAAGATCTTCAAATATGTGAAGAAAGTCAACATGTACGGCTACAACATCCACTTGAGAGAAGGACGTCATCATCAACACATCAAGTTTTCCAAGATCAAGCGCAAGCCCAAGAAGAAGGTGGTCAAGGAGAGGAAGTCAAAGCAAGAAGCACTCACCGCCCTTCGTGAGTGGATAAGTGGTGGAGAATCAAGTTCTTGTAGCTCAAGTGATGAATCAAGTAAGAACTTCACCACCCGCTTCATGCAAGGTCCCCTATCGTCATCACACATGTGCCTTATGGCCCAAGGTATGGAAAGTAATATGAGTGATGATGAATCCGACACCACCTCAATTGATGATCTTGTTGAGCTAGTAAATGAGCAAAAAGGGATGCTAGAAAAACAAGTTAATGAAATTAAAGAACTTAATGCTCTCAATGATCTTAGTGCTACCCTTGCTACAAATTATGAACATTTGTTGTGCAAATTCAAATTGCTTAGCAAGGATAATGAAGATCTAAAATCTAAGGTAGAGAGCATTAAGATTAAAACTAGTGATTCCTTTGAGCTTGATGAATCATCTATCCCTTGTGCAATTCCTATACCCAAGGTAGATGCTTCAACTTCTTGCATTGATTTAATTGATGAATCTTGCTCACCATCTTGCAATGAGAATGTTGTGATTATGAGGATGAAGAATGATGAGCTCAAGCAAGAAGTAAAATAGCTCCGAGAGAGGTTGGTTGACTTGATGGGCAAGGACAAGAACAATGAGGAACAAGTAGAAGCCTCTCAAGACATGAAAAGCAATGTCCAACCTTCTCAAGATAACTGTGATCACATGGTGAAGAAGCTTGAGAAGGGTTCAACCGTGACGTGCAACAAGTGTCATGAAGAAGGGCACAAGTTCTACAAATACCCTCAATTTGTCAAGAAGATGGACAAAGGTGAGAAGAAGAAGATGAACACCACCATCAAGAGCTCTCTCATCTACACCAAGCCCAACCGCAAGAACAAGACCAAGAGCAACTCCTATGTCATCAAGAAGAAGGCTAATGGCAAGGTGGTTGCACACAAGGTTGGGAAGATAAAGGAGTGGGGTTGGAACCAACCCATTTGGGTGCCCAAGGAAGTCATCACCAACATGAAGGGGCCTCAAGTGGTTTGGGTTCCTAAGGCCACGTGAAGGCCACAAGCACGGGGACTTGGGAGGCTTGGCACAAAGAAAAAGTGAAGATTCAAGTCTAAGAAGCCAAGCTTGCAAGATCGGACATGTGTTGCCCAAGCTCCCCGGTTAAGGTAATGGAAACTAACTCATCTCATGTATCTTTGTAGCTCCATTGCCTTGTTTAGGTTGCATTTGTTGCTATACCTAGTTATTTACATATGGTAGGTTGCTTGTGTCATGTGCTAACTTATGAGCAACCTACATGGTTTGATTAGTGTGTAGGAAAGCTACACTTGTTTCTTTCATGATGCATATTTTCATATATATCTCTTTGCATCATGAGCAAGCTATAGGGTTAGCTTCCTGTTTGTTGTCATAAACAAAGTGCATTCATTTGGTTGGTGATTCAAACACTAAATGCACACATTTAGGGGGAGCTCATCCTATGGTTTGTTTGTGGGACTAACATCATTTCAAGCTTATCTTGTGTAGTCCCTTGGTGACGCGTTCCAGTGCGGTATTTCATTCTAAGAGAATGCTATCTCACTCTAAATGTGATCTAACATCTCTAAGAGAGTGAATATAGCAATATGAGCTTCATGTTATTGAGTCATGTCCTTACGAGCTTACGTCTCTATATAAGTTTAAAGGCAATGTACTCATACATTCATAATCCTTGTGGTACCCCAAATGTCTTATTTGCAAGCTTTTTTCAAAGTGATGTCATCTCCAAGTGATATCATTTCCAAACGGCTCATTTCAATGTGGTGCCAACAAGGTAGAAAGGAAGAACCCCCCTGGAGGTATGCAATGCTCAAAATCTACAAGTGGTAATGTTACAAGAACTCTCTTATCTTATGTCTTGTCTTTTAAGCTACCTCCTTACATGATATGCTCTAAGCTTCCTTTTCTTACAAGCATTTGTAGTTGTGCACTTGATTTTCACACTATCTTTTTGTGCACACACTTAGGGGGAGCTTAGTTTATATCATGCTAGTCTCATGAGCTTGTGATCCACCTTAGTTATTCACACATGTGGTATCTTCATTGATATCATACATATGGATCATGGTTCATGCGGCTTTTTCCCTTGTATTTAACATTTCTCCTTGAGCTATGATTGCTAGGACTTGCTAAATTTCCTTTGGAGACCCTTTTGTTTTGGACAATTTTTGGAGATTTTATTCCAAAGGGGAGAATTTAGAGCCAAAGCAAGCCAATGTTTCCAAAGGGGAAGTAGCAAGCTATATGTGAAGAGAAGATCATGAAAGAGGGAGAACACAATCTAGGGGGAGTTGGATGATGGTAAGCATCCAATGTTTCCAAAGGGGAAGTAGCAAGCTATATGTGAAGAGAAGATCATGAAAGAGGGAGAACACAATCTTGGGGGAGTTGGATGATGGTAAGCATCTAAGCAAGTGTAAGTGGTTCAATTTTGTCAATTTTTTGCAAATTTATGCTTGCTTTGATTGTGTTGTCATAAATCACCAAAAAGGGAGAGATTGTAGCGAACATGGCCTCATATGCCATTTGTTCAAAGCTTAATTTTGGTGATTAATGACAACATGATCAATGGGACTAACCATATTGTCTAGCATGTCTTTGTAGACACTTCTAGGTCCCAAGGATGCAAAAATACCACAAGCCAAAATGAGAAGATATTATATTTTTCAAAGGTCAAAACCAAGAAAGAGAAAGAGAAGAAAAGGCACCGTCGGATGAACCGACGGTATCTTGGAAGCAGCGTCGGTGCAAGCACAGGATGAAGCGGTACACTGTGTGAAGACTAGAGTTTACTTGATGATCACCGGATCAACCGACGCCCCCATTTCTAGATGCGCCGGATGAATCAAGAAATCAAGCAAGCAGAAATCAACACCACCGAATGAACCGACGGTGTAGCAGCGGTTCATCCGGCGGCCGTGTGTTTGCTAACAGAGACGTTCTGGAGTGAAACCCTTAAGCACCGGATGAACCGATGGTCACCAGGACACAAGCAACGGTTCATCCGGCGACCACGAAGAAGCTACCAGTAAAGTTTTGGGAAGAAATCCTCTAGCACCGGATGAACCGACGACATGAGGAAAGAGCCGTCGGTGTAAGCATCGGAGGAAGTTTGTCAGCAGGGAAGTAACGGTCATGTGACGTGGAGGGCACCGGATGAACCGACGCCTGGAAAAGTGTAGTGGCGGTTCATCCGACGGTACCAATTTCAGCAGCTTTTAGCCAACGGCTCTTTGGACGCCTTGAGCTATTTATACCTCCTCCACTCACCCATTTGGAGTTGTTGGATTGTGTGGAAGTGCAGAGGACTTCAAGACACATTGAAGATCATATCCAATCCATCCAAGTGCTAAATTGCTCATCCATAGACTTGCACATGCTTTGTGTGTGCTTAGTGCTAGGCTTAGCTTAGGGCTGAGTGAGTGCAAGGTGTGCCTACCTTGTGAGGTGATTCTCGAGTGAATCAAGTTGTACGAGGTGTGCCGGAAGCCTTGGAGCCTAGGTGGCTCTCCGGCAAACGTCTTCGACCCTCTGGCTTGGTGTGGAGCGGCGAGGACACTTTGTGCGGGGGACGTGGAGACCCCCTTCCTTGGTGGAGAAGCTCCTTAGTGGAGGCGGCATCAAGGTGACCAAGGGAGCTTGGCGAGTGCCTTCGTGGCGAGCCTTTGTGGCAAGTCAAGTGGTGCTCTTGGGAGAGACTTGGTGACTGGGAAGCAATACTCTTATGTAGAGTGCTTCAACAACGTGGACTAGGGGTGGCTTAGTGCCTACCGATACCACGGGATAAATCGCGTGTCAAGAGTTTGCTTTCTCTCATCTCCTTTACGTTTCCGCATTACATTCTTACGATCCTTGTTTGCCTTTATTTTCCTAGAGTAGTATCTTGCTAGGATTGGCTATAGGTTGCAAAATTTGTATTGGGATGGGAGTTTCACATTAGAACAACCTTAGTTGCACATCTAGATAGCTTGTTCTAGTTTATGTTTGATGCAAATAGTGAAAGCCATATGATAAGTTTTTAAGTTGTCTAATTCACCAACTCTCCCTCTTAGGCTACGAGCATCCGATTCGTTACAGGGAGTTTTCTTCAGAGCCCCTTTTACCTTTGATAAAGACTTCCATTTCCTATATAATTTTTTTCAAACAATCTTCCATTTCCTATATGATCATGAGTCATGGCAATACGGAGGATATCTGGCAATGAGCTACTAGTTGGGTTGTCGCTGCCGCATCTATTATATTATTCAAAGTGCCCGTTCCTTTAAATTGTGCTTAATCCGTCGGATCGTCACGCTGCTTCACTGGCCGCATAACACAGGCAGGATTTGAGATTCTGACAACGTCAAAGTGATTACATGACAACATTCATTTATAAACAACATTATATATGAAAGCATGTTATTTTGTTTAGAGTAAACTATTCTTAAATGATTGATCCTACATGTATTTCACCTCTACATGCTAATAGTCACAGAAAATCGCTTGAATACATAAATAGATGGTTTTGTGGATGATGACATGGTGTGTAGTGGATGGTGACATGACATATAGTGGATGGTGACGTGAAATGCTTGCATGTTGAGAGAAATCTATCCATGACTTGTAGTGGGTCTCACCTATATAGTTGTTATAGATTGCATACCACACTGACATCTGGTGCAGCTGCTAAATTTGATACCAAACCAAATAGTGGCCAAAATGCTGATTTGCCAAAGATTTGGCATGCCAAAATTTTTGCAACCGACTAGGACGCTATCCATTATCTGTAGGCAGAAATGGACGTGCCTTATCGCGAATCCCAATTCACAATCACGGCACTATCTAGTGTCTTAAATAGCTGGTGCATCATACAATCCTGAATGACAAATATGCCCCCACCATCTTATCTGATCACAATTACATAAAAAACATAACGCCACTATGCTTCCCCATGGATTACAGCAGCAACCGCTGCAACTAGATGGAAATTGAGACAATAGGTAACTCAATTATGATACTGAACTTGTATATAACGTTTCTCATTTCCTGTTAGGTGGTTTCAGTGGTTGCATCTGAACCAGGAAAGTACAGAATCAGCACAAGTTTTAATAGAAACCAGCAAAACAATAGGGAGAGTACCCATTCAAACTGGATATTCAGTCTTGCGTATATTAATATATACTGATTTTTTGAAGTACCATAAAATGTATATACACACACAATGAAGATGTAATATCTTCTTATTGTGACAATTCCAGTATCTTCTTTTCTTTTAATAAAGTGACATATCCCTATGGTAACGCACTAACGCCCAATCCTGTTATCTGTATCTGCTGTACACTTCATTCCAACTAGCTTTCTGGGATTGGAGCATAACCCTGTGGTTCTTCCAGGCGCACCGGAGCTATAGCAGCTACCACGACAGAAGCACCAAACAGGACGACAACCAGTGCTGTGAAGTTCACCAAGAATGCCTCTGTACCATACTTGTCGAGGCCTCCGCTCTCCAGGAAAGTGAGCTTCTCCAGAAAGCCGAGAGATGCGTTAGCCAGCGCTAAGATGTAGGCGAACAGCCCAAATAGTACGTGCCAAGGAAGGACGCTCTTCCTCAAGTTTGGTGAGGCGCCAGGGAAGAAGAATGTAACAAATCCGAATATCCACTGTGATAGATAAGGAAAACATAAGGACATTTAAAAACTAGCATAAACATATATTCTTGGGAGACTTAAACTAAAATTTAACTTTGCAGTTCAGTAATTGTTTTATTCTATCTTTTAGCTCTGAAAACCAATTCAGTTCCTCATAATGGTTGGTTGTTAACCTAGCTAAAGAGAACAATTATGAAGCCCACCAGTTACTGACAACATATGCTAAGTTTTATATTCCAAAAATAGCATGTCTAGGGTTGATATCGATTCAATAACCAGTAAATTCATAATAAGGGAAATATCGTATCAATTCATAGTCACAGAAGGAATCCAAGGTTTGCAAGTATGTGCAAATATTACCTGAATACCATATAAAGTAATTGTTCCGATCCCAATCCAAGAGTGCAGACTGTAAAGGTTGGCGATCCCACTTTCATTGTGATTTTTGAAAGCAAAGTATATTCCAAGCGCACCAAGGACAAGTGCAATCCCATGGAGAATCAGATGGATCAGCTTAGCCGTGTCATGCTTCAATGTAGGAAATGCCTTGTATACCATTATAGCTGCCAAAATGAATGATTTATTACTAAACTGGAAATTTTGTTCTTGTCCAGAGGCTTGGAGACATTCTTATCATTACCTTCACTGCCCATGATAATATATCCAATCAGCATAAGAACAGGATGAACCTGAAATATCTCAACATCAGAAATATTCAACATGTGACGAATTTTTAATCGCTAATGTAAAGTTAGTCAATATTAAGAGCATTAACATGTAATTAGGTGATGACTGATGACAGAAGCATGTGGCAAGTTGACATTTAAAATATAGGTGCTTTTAAGTGTGCTCCATTTCTGATTATATATAGTCAGCATCAAACCATCATTTCAGAGTTCTCTTTCTTCCCATCAGATGGCTTAATGACCATCATCACCCAAATCCTAACCGAAACCAAATCAAGTGAAACAATGCTAGTGCCTCCCAATAAACAAGGAACCTTCTACTGACTAGTGTACCTCTTGTGGTCACCCCTTCAGAACACACTAACTCGTAACTTGCAAGCAACTTCCTTGGAAACTCTGATGCTCCTCTCAAAGTCTGAAAAAGTGTGGGTCCTATACACCTACCTCACGGCCCTCTACATCCAATCAGAAATTAATATTTTGTGATTATTAAGTGAAATACACTCAGGCTGATTAATCGCATATTCACATCCCATCCCGAATAGATTGGCACACTTTGATAATTTACAGAAGCTATGACTGAAGCACATACGCAGACAGAGTCAGTTCATCACCAGGTACCGCGAAACAGAGCCTTCATATGAGGAACGATTAACAATCAGTTAAGCTCCCCAAAACCAGTTGGAAATCACCAAACTGAGTTTACAGCAATTGGGTTAAACATATTCATCAGTACTTTCCAATTTCTGCACTTTTGTTCGTCCAAAAAAAAAGTTCGTTCAAATTTCTGCACTTTTTAGCTCGTGAAGCTGCCTAGACTCGCTCGACGCCACATCAAATCTTCCTGATACAGGACAAGAAACAAGCAACGCCTTATCCAATCCAAGAGCACAGTCCTTTCGAGAAAAGAAAAAACCAGGATCACAGCACGGGGGGAAGGCATCACTCACGTTGAAGATGAGGTTCTTGTTGGTGGCCTCGATGGCTAGCCCGCCGCGGAAGTGGATGGCCCAGACCAGCACCATGGCCGCCGCCGCGACGGCCAGCACGTGCGCCACGTACGTGAAGGGCGCCGCCCGCACGCCCAGCGCCATCGCTCCCCCCGACCCTTTTCCTCGCCCCCCGCCTGCTTGTTCCCGGCCTCGCGCACGGTGGCCTCTCTGCGCCGCGGCTGATTGCCAACGGGCAACGGCAACGGCGACGCGATGAGTGGAGGGAGAAGAATGCGAATGCGTGAGCGTGGTGTCCCCGCTCCGTCCCCTATAAATGGCAGGAAATGAGGATTTTTTTGAGTTTATTTTTAGTTCTCCAATATCCAATTGAGGAAATTTTTTAAAAAAAATCAGTTCGGCGTCTGGTTTTATCTCCTCCTGTGTCTTCTTGTTCACATCGACCTTCCAATCCCAAATCGATCATGCACACTGCACAGACACGAGGAGATACCCACCTGGCCATGGCATATCAGAACAGTGTGCCCTTCAGCCCTTGGGCCCAACACGAGAAAGCGACGGCGAACCGGGGAGCGTGGAACGATTAACACCGAGCAGCCGGCGACCGGGAAGGTTGTTGAAATTTGTGAACCCAAGACCGGAGGATGCCATGGTGTGGTGCTTATCTGCGTAGTCTAATTCTTTCTGTGCGATGTGTGCCCTTGCCTTCGTGAGTCGTGACCCCGTTGGAGTATCTCTGACCCTGATGGCGATTGACGGGGTAAAATTGGCATCACCTGCCTGGGCCTCGAGCGTTCTGGAGATTGATTTGACGGGTAGTTAGTAAAATATTCTTGAACTAAACAAGGACTGAGTGAGGAGATTTGCCGGATGACAGGAACGGCCTTTCCGCCTCGTCTCCTGGGGGTTTGAGGAGTGTTGCGCTGGCAATGGACACCCATGGGCGGCGTCTCCTATCTAACTTTGCGGCGCCTTGTTGACGGTTGTCCCAGTTGTGAGGAACAAGGTCATGGCGCGCCCGAAGATAATTATATTAAAAGTGTATTCACAAATTTATCAGATCAGGGCATTTGGTCTAGTGGTATGATTCTCGCTGAGGTCCTGTTCTTTTGCTTAGAAAGGAACAGTAAAAAGTACTATTTACATGTCACATCCATCTCATCTTCTCTCACAAAAAATACTATTCCAGCACTATTTATTTGCAACTTCACTATTCATTTTCAACCAAAAGAACGGGCACTGAGTTCACAAATTGACTTTTTTAAAAAAAAAATCGATCTGCTTTTTCCTATCGCAAGTAAGTTGATGCATTGCTGCAAATAAAATTACGATCCGGTGACTGCGTACGCACAAAAAATAAGACGCACTGTCTTTTCGTGGTAAGTGAGTTCACAAATTGATGTGCCAATTGATCTTCTTTTCCTTTTTTTTAAAATTCAATCTGTTTTTTCTACTGCAAGTAAATTGACGCACTGCTGCAAATAAAATTGCGATCTGGTAACTGTGTGTAGTACGTACAGATTGATCTGATTTTTTAATTCCATCATTTTTTTCCTATCGCAAGTAAATTGATGCGTTGCTGCAAGTAAATTGCGGTAAGTTGACTGTGCGTACGCACAAAAAAAATTTAAATCCTTTTTTACCCTTCCCTTCGTGGCAAGTTCACAATTTGGCATGCAAAATTTCATCTGTGTTTTGACAATTCTATTCAGAAATAGATTCTGAATGGTCGTGCGTACGCACAAAAATTCCTAGTCCTACTATGCTAGTTGCTAGCCTATCCTTACAGTATATCTGAACTCTTCCTCGCATACAGAGAAGGAGCGAAAAAAAACTGGAACACCCTCTAGCTTGATTTGCTATCGTTGGCGCCAAGGGAACTGCTGCTCGGCTCCTCCATCTGCTGCGCCGCGCCGCTGGCCGCACCCGTCTGCGCCGTCGGCTGCGAGCCGCCCGCCTCTCCTGCCAACCCAATGCTCTCCGTTTCATCTTCTTGCATCTCACTCTCGGCCACGGGGGCCGCCAGCGCCAGCGTCTTCTTGTCGTGAGGAGGAGCCGGCGCGCGCGGGCCCTGGTGGCGCGGCCACTTCGGGAACGGGCCGCGGCCTCCTCCTCGTCCTCCTCGGAATTGGAACGGCCGGGGGCCCGGGAACCGCCGCTGCGGCGGCCCTTGGAAGCTGAACTGGGGGCGGTGCTGCGGCGGCGGCCGTCCTCGGAAGCGGAACGCGGGCGGACCTTGCTCATGGAACGGGATCGGCGCCGGCGGGCGGTCATCCAGCACGTCCGGAGGCAGGTCGCCTCTGTCCACGAGGTACTCCGCGGCGAGGCGGCCGGCTGCCATCAGAACCTGCTCCTTCTCTCTCGGCGTCATCTGATGCTCGGGCGGCGCCGGCGGGTGGTGGGGCGGGCCCCTCCCGTAGCAGAAGCCACCGCCATTGCCATATGGCCCGTACCTGCCGGGCGGGGCGCTTGCACGCGGGTAGTAGCCGCCGGGATGCATCGGACTGCTTTAGCTTGATCGACGAGCGTAAATAATAACAGATTACAGATGCGGAAGCCCGGGAGACGAACGCGACACAATCGAACTTGACGCGTGGAGGTTGGAGGGTGATGCCTAACTTTAAAGGGCAAGGAACCACGAGTCCGCGTCGGATTTTGGTGATGATCGGTGTCGTGGGCAGCGCAGACGGAGAAGTCCGAGTACGAGCAGGTGTCGACTTGATTTCTGAGATCGAGCCAATGGTTTTCAAAAAGGAGAGAGCAAGAGATCTGCCAATTTTGAGATATTATTGATAACTCACCAAAAATAAAAAGGCAGAAAATGGAACCAGCAGCGGCTTGGGTTGGTTGTGCCGTTTCGTAAAGAAAACAGTCAAAAGCCCCCGCTAACGAAACCTTAGCTACAATTTAGTCATTGTCCATGTTCAGATATACTAAGTAAAGCATTAAACTCGATCTAAATCATGAACTAAGTAATATATCATTACTACATGTTTATTGTATCACCACATTATCAAACCATGACCTAATTAGACTTAATTAGTTTTATAATTAACATATATTTAATACTTCTAATTAGCCTTCAACGTGACGAGGTTAAACTTTAATCCCTAGTATAGAAACGGTGAGACTATATATCGAATAAGAGCAAGCCTGTGAACTTTCAGTCTGTGATTTTGTCATGCTTAAACATGGGATAAATAAAGGACTTTTCAGGATGCACACCTGAGGGGATATGTGATGCAACATTCCGTCCTTACCAGGACTGCTAAAAATAATATCACAGATGGACGGGTAGTAGTGTGAAAATATATTCATTCCATCTAATCTACCACAACGTTCATCATGGTTTAAGTTCTTGTTGAGACAGCAGCTCATGGATTATCTTCACCAATTAAAACATAAAAACTGTACATGTTGTGGGCACACTCTCTCCAAATAAGCTAAGTGCCTTCTTCCCGGTATCTTTTCCGGAAGCCACATCCAACACCAGGACTGCTTTGATGTCTCCAGACTAGCTTGCTTTGCTTTTCCTTCCCATATGTTGCAAATGAAAGTTTCTGCAAAAGATTATCCAGAGTAACTTAGCTGCGTCTCAGTTCCCAGAAGCTAGCATACAAAAGAGGGGGGAAACAGCAGTATATGCAGTATGTACATTCATAATTGTTTTACAGAACGTGGCATTGGATCTGTAAATTTTTATTGCATAAAAATTTCTGGGTAAAAAATGAAATTAGTACTATATAAGTTACATGTATTGTGGAATGTGGACACCAAATGCAGCAAAGGTTTATCAGAACGTACCTGTCTCGCCCTCTTGTCAAGAGGAGTCCATGTAGGCTCAATGGACGGTACTATGCTCTTTTCATGAGTTATTCTTGGCTGTGCCTTGAAACCGGTTCTTACGCTATGGCTCTGTGCTTTAGTTCCTCTGCCTTTGCCATGCCTCTGAGCCCCATTTGAAGGGCTCTGATCCCTCAAAGGAGTGTTTATATTTCTTCGATATCTGAAAGATTCAGTATTTGCAGGGTTCTGGTCCCTCAAAGGAGTGTCTGTATTTCTTTGGTAACTGAAAGATTCAATAGGAGGAGCACTCGCAATTCTATATGAGCTATCCCTCATTCTTGAATTTGGCATTGCTGCTGAAGAATTGCATCTAGGTCGCTCTTGGCGTGCTATTCTATTTTCATTCATTTGCCTTAGATAATCCATTTCCCACGCTGAGCCTTGTGATGCTCCCTGATAACCAAAATCATGTTTCAGAAAAGAAAGGGAACTTGCTGGACCCTGCATTGTTTCTTGTCTTGGTTCATGATACCTGCTGACCAGATCGTTTCTGCGAGAACTTGTGGCCAAATCCCCATGCAAATGACCTGTCCATGTTTGATCTATACCACACGAAACATCCCACTCACCAGGGTCGTTACTGATCTCCAGTGCGGATGGAAATGTTGGATGGCTGGAAGTTCTGCAGAATGATGATCTGCTGGTGGGAAAGGAGCTTCTGATTGGCTGTTTGGCTCCCAATTCAGGTTGCCAAGAGAAATCACATGCGTCCACCATACTGCTAGTCCTTCCACTGTATGTTCTGAAGTTTTGAGACAACTCACTGATGAAGCCATCATCTATCATCTGATTCCTAGCAGCTGCATCCACATCATGCTTTCTTGGCTGATAAGAGACACCTTCCCTCCCCATATTCAAACTTTGATCTACAATAAAGACTTCTGGGAGCTCAGGCATCATATCCTCTATGGGAGAGAATTTCCTTAACTTAGATGCTGAGAACACCTTGTCATGTTCTACATAATCACCACACGATTGATCACGAGGATTAGGGCAGGCAGGATCCTTGATTGCTACTGAAAAGTCTTGCACGGCGTGCCTTTTCTTTTTCCTTGGGGACTGCAATAATGCACTGCTGATATCTGAATCTATGGAAGAGCAATCAGTCATTACAGACCTTGATTCACCAAGCTCACCAAATTTGCACAAAGCACTTAAGAGATAAATGCTCTGTGGTGGCAAACCACACTTTTCAATAGCCTGAGTGCGTTGCTCATGTGACCATCCAAGGAAATCCACAAGACAGGCAGAAGAAAGTATCATGTGGGCAGACTGAGGAATAATAGAAGGGAATGCTGTGAGAAATGATTCGGCCAGACTTTCGGATTCAGGTATATCTGGAGAAGGAGCTTGATTCTTCCTAACCACATTCCTGATGCAATTGAGAATGATTTGATCTGTTGATTTGGGTGCTTGTGAGAAAAATAGCTGCAAGTTCATGTCCAGGCTAGCAGCTGAAGCATATAGAGAATCAGATGCCTCCATTACTGCAGAAAGGAAGTGGTTTTCAACCTCGAAGACCTGCAAAGTGGAATAGACAAACCGTTCTGTTACAATATACCAAAGTTAGCACAAAAGAATAAGACAAACAAGCATTCACAAGCTGTCAATGGTATGGCATGACCGCTTTATTACAGAAAATTAAGTACTTCGACAAGAGCGAAACCAATTACCATTATGCAGCCACTGAAACAGAAGCTAAGTGACATCAGAATGTTGGTAGCAATATCTTCAATAAAATTTGTTATACCGGATGCATCCGCTGATATTGTTAATTCACTAGACCCAAAGGTTCTGGTATCATACCATAGTAAACAAACTGAGGCACTAAGTATTAGGTCCACAGGAAGATCAACATCTCGTTCTACAATCTGCATTCCTCCTTTCTCCAAAGCTAGTATCTGCTGATAAGATGATCTTCGAGAGAACAGCATATGCTTTCCATGATTTCCAGTATTAACAACAATCACCACATCTGGGGCAGACAATCTTCCTAAGTTGGTGCTGTCAGTTTTCACAGTACGAGGGAGGTCACTACCTGATTGGTTGTCTTGGGGAGATTTTATCACATTGGCAGATACAGAAGAAGTGGAGCTACTCTTCTCAACTGCATGCACATTTTTTTGTGAATTGACAGTGACTATTTGGTTCAAGGTATTGAGCTGTTCAGCTGCAGGCACAAAGTTGTGTGAATTGACAATATTCTTTTCATCCAGATTTCCCTGATTGTGAAGTTGACCATCCACATGAACTTTTTTTGATAGATCAGTGATGAGGTGATTGCTCAGCTTTTCATGGAGATGTTGCTGTTGATTTGTTGCTGGTATAAAGTTTAACGAATCAAAAATACGCATTTTGTTCATCTTCTCCTGCAAGTCTTTCTGAAGTGTATGCAAAACAGCATCCTGCAATAATCAGGGAAGGAACACTTAAGCACTTCGGTGTTAACAGAAACATTTGCTGCCCCATTAGTCATTTGAGGTCTTCAATGTGGAATGTGGACCCTCAAAAAGACTTGAACATTTCAAAATGCAATGCATACCATTTTCATTATCCAGCATGGAAAATCCATGTTCATCAAAATTAGGAATCATGTATACAAAATTGTGTAAGCTGGAAATACAGTTTTGCATGTTCTCTGTTACACATTTGAACAAATTTTGGTGAGTGATACATAGGAAAAAAGATCTATTTTAACCTCCATCTTTGGTCTAAGAATTTATGGAATTCCTAGAGAGGAAAGAGATACTCTAAGCTTTATATGTAATAAATAAGTTTTATTAAGAAAATTAACTTGAATGGGTAACAGATATGACTACAAGTAATAAAACTAGACCCACATTTCATGTTAGAATGCATGTGCGCTTTTACAGAAAACAGCTTTAAGTTATGAACACCAGGATCAGAATGGATATAAAGATTGAATCAGTTCGAGCGCAAAAGAGTGATTGATACCAATGTGAATTTCAGATCCTTGTCCTTGTGATTGTCCTCGACAAGAGCAACTGGAAAATCTTCACCCTCGACTGTGACATAGAGGAAATGCAGTGGTGGCAAACCATCTAATTTAGGAGCCAGGGATAACAAGGCAGATGATTTGTTTTTTCCTCCATACTCCAGTATCATGCAAAACTCACTGAACGGGAATGATGCCGGAATGTTCCTTCAGGATGGAAAAGAAATGAGTGATATGATATTTAAGAATAGATATGCTAAAATTATAAAGCACACAAAAACAGTTTACAGAAAATGATAAGATACTTTTTGGACAAACTTTTTTAGGTGTTTTCTGTATCATGTAGATATGATCTTGATGTGATTTTGTAAGGTGTTACACCATGCAGTATCTGTATGTGCATCAAAAGTTTCAAGGGCTGAAGTGTTTTGTTTTCTGATTCCAGTTATTAACAGAAAGAATAAAAGGTTACAGAAAGAAACAATAAGTAAGCAGGCAAACTACTTACAGAAGCTATGCTTCTAGGCTTGTATTATGTACAATCCAATAAATAAAATTAGATATGCTTCTAGGCTTGTATTATGTACAAAATCCAATAAATAAAATTAGATTGGCAAACAAGCAGAAAAAGTTGATCAATTCATACACTTACACTCACCAACCTTGAAGTTCTGTACAGTTAAAAATGATGTGAAACATTCAGCTAGTCTCAAAGATTCTTCGTGTCACAATAGACTGAATTAATTGTAACATTTTTTAATGGACTAGTAGCTGAACATGTGTACTGTAATGCTGAAATGACAACTAACTGCATCCTGCCAGAAATTATACATTGTTTGGATCAATCTCTAGTGTATACAATACAACAGTTGGAGAAATAACTTCACCAGTTATAATAAATTAATAATATCACTCATGATCCTACCGAAACTAGGCCTTTATAGGTTATAATGAAGATTAAGTGGCTAACTGCAAGAACCAACTTATATGTTTCTATAGTTGATTTTATTTGTACTAACAAAACTGAAGAGACCAGGAAACAGTGCAGATAATAATTGGCTTAAATGCAGCCTAATTTCAATTCCTGTGAACTTACTTGTTATCTAGCAGAATGCAGTCTGATTTCCATAATTCTTCTAGCATCCAAGTTGCAGAAGGGTATGTTCCAACCTCAGCGGATGTCATCTTCATGGCAGTTAGCTTTTGGCCCAATGGCAACCAGAAAGTTCCATCAGAAACTATAAGTATCTTTTGACCAATTCGGGTATTAGATCTAAGGATTGCCTCAATGTCAGACAATGACGGGTGAGACTCAAGCAATTGCTTTTCAGCTTTCAGCCGTGCTTCACCAATGCAGCGTTGAATATTTCTTAATGTCTCAGGGGTATTTTGAAAGCTTTCAGTCAAATTGCCTATATACAGATAGGCAGCATGCAGACCAAAGAAACATAGGTAATATGCAACCTGCTTCAGTGCATACAGTACGATAAGATCCATTTTATCTTCATCTTTACAGTGATTATACAAACCTTCTGAACCTTCTCCAGTTATCAGTTCAAGAAGCTTTTGCTTTGAAATGCTTAAACCTTGCCCATCTGAGAAAAATTGTCTAAGATATGTACTTTCTTGCAGAGCAGATGTATAATTTACATGGATGCCTTTAATAAGGCCTCGGATAAGATCTGAGAGGCTGACAGGATGAATTTCTACGAGTTTGTCAACTTTTGGTCTGACTGAAAAAGGAACTGCTTGTTGTTTTGAAGGGGGGATGTCTAAAGTAGACACATTCTCATTATTCCTTACTTTATTAGTGACATTCTTGACATTCAAGTAGTAGTTTCCAACATTGGATTGTGACATTGATTCAAACAAGGTTGATGCCTTTTCCGAAGATTTCTCCATGTGGCTGTGACCTGTAACATCACTTTCTTGTTTATACTTCTGAGCTGTTTCCAACTTAGCTGATGGATGATGAGATATAGGCTTAGGAACATCAATCTTATTCTGCTTGTCTTCATGTTGAAGCTTTGAACTTATCTGATAATCCTCCAGAAAATCAATGCCAAGAGCTGGCACCTGTTGACAACTAATTTGCAGCTCAGAACTTATACCACAAGGTTTTACCTCCTCAACCATGACCGCATGAGTAGAGCAGCTCTCTCGGGTGCATGGCCCTTCCGACAAAAGATGCCAATCCAAATAAATTCCATCTGCTGCAGATAGAGGAAGTGGTTTCAAGGAGCATAGTACTTCTTCTATAGGGAGGAGCATAGATCTCACTGCTTTATCATCAGTTAAAATAGGCGTAGGTAGTGATTTGAATTTATCATCAACTAGAGCCAACTCAGAGCTAACCACCGATTCGTAAAACCGCCTTGCTTGATCAAGATCATCTTTGAATATTTCATCAGATGTATTCATCTCAGCCTTCTCTGACTGAACAAGCATCTTGAAGGCGTCATCAGAAGGTAAGTCGATGATCTCTACTTCCTCCAAGAGAATGGAGCAAGGCAAGTCTGAACAGGTACCGTCAGGTTTGAGAGGGTATAATGCTGACTTTTTCTCGAGTAAAATATTATCATTGATCCTCACAACATCCATTTCTGCTACATCCTTTGCTGTAATTGGATTATCTGCTTGATACTCCACATGTGGGGCATCTTCACAAACAAAGGCCAACATGTCCATATCGCATGATCTCAAGAACTCAGTTGAGTCAAATGATGGAAGACAAACTTGTGCTCCACCATTTAAGTTTTCAGCAACATTAAGAAATATATTGGATATCACTGCCTTTGCTGGGCACTCATCAAGCTCCCAAGAATTCCTACTAACCTCCAATTGAGGTATTATTAAGCCATGCTCTAGTCCTGCAATTTCCAAGAAGTATCCATCTCTTGCATAAGGACAGTCTTCATCATCGTCATGTTTTACAGGAATTTTTTCTACTTGATAAATAGATTCTGCAACTTCAGCCGGATATAATATTGTTGTCTCAGTGTCAATATCAATGAAATCCTGTGAGAAATTGGAAGTGTCGAGTCTATGAGACTTAAAAAATGTACAGTAAGAATGCGATAATTTTTCAGAATCACAAGGAAATCAATTCGGCAAATGGACATCTAATCACCAGGTGTCTACTCTTGAAACCACAGCCGCAAAACTAAGAAAACCCTGTGTTATATTATGATGCATACATTATGAAATAGGCAACCATGAAATTTTATTTGAAAACAGTAGACCTTAATGATCGCAGTTAACATATGCATGTCAAGAGCCTGTAGATCTAAGCACAATATTTTCACTCATCTCTCAGAACAGAATTGCAGCTCCAAACATAAATGTATATTAGTGATCCTAATTAAGATGTGGGCTGTGGCATGCCAAGCGCTTGTGGATCTATCTAAGCACAATATGCTCATTCATTTCTCACAACTAAATTGCACCTCCAGAGACAAATGTGGAATACAAGAGTAAATAGCTTAAAATTTAGATGGGATAATGTAGAGCACCAGATGGATCTTCATGTCTGGGCTACCAAGCGAAAAGGTGACACCACCATCCGGGTCTTCATCATCAAACAATGCATTTTTCCTCTGCAAAATGTTTGATGACACAAAACAATAGAATTTGAGCCAGAGCAGGAAACTGCATAACAGTATAGGCAATACCGCTGAAATACATCTTACCGGCAGGACATTGATCTCTACAACCTCAAAGTTGAGCTCCTTCAACAGCTCCCATTTCTAACACCAATACGATGCACAAATTACACATAAATCTCCTATGAAACAATCACCAGCATTAAAAGAATAAGCAGAAACTTCGATCACCTTCTCAAGTGCGGAGGCCCCCAAACTGGATCCCTCTTCCTTCTCGCCCTTCTCGTGGATCATCTCGTCCAATCCCTAATTAACACACACACACACATACACACACACACAACTTTCAAAAATGTCTCCACGGGGGAGCAAGCGAACAGCAAATCCGAAAATGTACGGAATCCAAACATGAAGCTTCACTTGCCTTGGGGATTTCGAAAGCAACAGGATCCGTCGAGCTAAAACCTTCCCCATACACACCCCTACCGTAGAGACAATCGTCCAATCCCTGCGTGAAAACTCCCGAGTTACATGGAAGCACGAAATTCCACACACGGACGCACGGAATTCACCAAAACCACTCAAATCGCCAGTTCATCACCAATCTGAGCTGCCCTCACTAAACCCCTAGTCCCCTACGAGGCTACGAGCAGAGAACGAGAACCACGAAAGCGCGGCGGGCTCACCTCCTCGGCTGCGGAGATATCCGGCACAGGCAAGGGCTGCGGGATGGAGGCGGCGAGGATCTCTGAGAGCGCGGAGCCGACGGGGAGCGAATCGAGATCATTCCCGGCGACGCTCGCCACGGGGAGGAAATCGGCGGGGAAGGGGGACGGGTCGGGGAGGTCAGGATAGGGAGGAAGAGTCGGGACGGGGAGGGAGTGGAGGGGTAAGGACGCTAGGGCTAAATCTCGGTCGGAGGAGGCGGCCGCCGACGGCGACGGCGCGAAGTAGTCGGCGGCGAGGAAGCGGGTCCGCATGGTGAGGTGCCGCGGCGGGGAAGAGGAGTGGGTGGGGTTTTGCCGTTGAGGGGTTTGGAGCAAAAGCAACAGGCTCAGACGGTGTGAATTCCAAGTTTCAAAATTCGAATTCGAACACGACGAGGTTGATTGAGGAACTTCGTGTGATGAGATGGTGGGCCGAACTGCTTTTTTTTTTTTGATGCATCGCACTACTTAAGCATCAGTAATATACTAATATTGGTACAAACTCCATTAGGAGGAAACAAAAGCCAAACATGTCTTCCTTGATCCTCATAAATCGAACTTCTCGCTAGCCGGTGAGCATCAAAATTCTACGACCTGCTTTCATGCACCACTTCTGTCTTGTCGAAACTTGCCATGCTCGCCTTCAGCTCCCTGATCACCTGGCCGTAGCGACCCATTCCAGGCCCTACCATGCTCTTCACAGCAGCAGCACAGTCAGTTGCAATGCGAACTCTCCTCGATAAGAGGTTGGTCGCAAGAGCCACACCTTCTCTGCACACCATCACCTCCGCTGTCTCTAGGTCAGAGATGCCATTCACCACCAAAGCCGAAGCTAGGGCTGGACGCCGAGCCAGCTTGGCTCGGCTCGGCTTGATCTGGCTCGTTAAGGTAACGAGCCAGCTCGGCTCGGCTTGTTAACAAAACGAGCAAAAAGGTTGGCTCGGCTTGGCTCGTTGGTAGCTTGAGTTAGCTCGTTAGGCTTGCGAGCTGTATGTAAATTTGAAATTAACATCTAAGTATATGTAATTTTTTTAAAAAAATAAGAATTATAAAGTTGTAAATGATAAAATTAGTTGCACATGGAGCACTTAGAAAAGTTTAGCATAGCTTCAATAGCTCGGCTCAACTTTGATAGCTCGGTTTTCTATGTTGAAATTAGAACTTTCTAGCTCGTTTGGCTCACGAGTAGCTTGCGAGCTGGCTCGAGCCAGCTCGTTAACAAAACGAGCAAAAACAATTGCTCGGCTCGTTAAAAAATTGATCGAGCCGAGTCGAGCCAAGCTATGAACGAGTCGAGTCAGCTCACGAGTTTCTGGCTCACGGTCCAGCCCTAGCCGAAGCCCCCATGAAAACTCCGGCCTCGTCCCTTGCCACCACCGCCATTGCCGCCACATCTAAATTTTTCGAGAGTGCAGCGTCTACATTTACCTTCAGAAAACCTTGCTGAGGCGGTGTCCATCGAGGCTTTACGCCCGGCGCACATGATGCCTGAACACCATCTTTCTTCCCCGGTTTCGTGGCCGTCTCCAGGTCCGATACAAAGTGTTCAATGAAGCTATGGGTGGACAGCGGGCTCTGGAAAATATTTTCATGAATTACCTTCCTCCGTGCATGCCAAATTACCCACATCGTGACAAGAAGTCTCACCAGCTTGTCGTGGGAGAGACTCGTCATCGCTTCATGCAGCCATCCGCGTGCACACTCTTGTTGTGCCTGGCTGATAAAATCAACAAGTTCATCGCACTGCAGCGCCCAGACACATCTCGCCATATTGCACTCAAGTAGCGAGTAATTCCACGAGTCCTGCTGACCACAGATCGTACAACTGCTTGTCGGTGCCATATTCCTACGGTGTCGGACATCGCCTGTTGGGATCGAGTGTCTTGCAAGCCTCCACAAAAAGACACGTACCTTCGCCGGTACCTTGACTGACCACAACTCTGTCCATTCTCTACGTGTAGCGACGATGTTTGAGTGCCCCAAGTTGTGTTCGATCCAGTCCGACCTCCGCTCCTGGTTGGTAATCAACATCCTGTAGGCCGATCTGACTGAGAACACCCCAGTCTTTTCATAGTGCCAGGCCCAAAAATCCTCCTGCCGTTGGCTCGACAGGGGAATGCTTCTGATCAACTCCCCATCCATCGGCAGAAAATGTGCTTCCACCGCCTGTAAGTTCCATGTTAGCGACACCGGATCGATCAACTCACTAACCTTGTCCGGTGGGTCACCGCTAGTGCAGCGGATCGGTCGCAACAGACCATCTCGTGGAAGCCAATTCATCCTCCACACATCTGTGTCTTCCCCCGTCCCAATCCTGCGGATTAAACCTTGCTTGAGCACCTCTTTGCCATCCATCACGGCACGCCAGATTCTGGACGGGGTTGAGCTCAATTCCGCTTCCAAAAAATCAGAATTCGGAAAGTAGGCAGCCTTGAGGACTCTTGCACTCAACGAACCTGGTCCCTGTAGTATATGCCACGCCTGTCGTGCCAACAGTGCAAGATTGAAAATTTCTATGTCTCTGAAGCCCAAGCCGCCCATGTATTTGGGCTTGGTCATCTCCTCCCATGCTACCCAGCATGTACGTCTCTTCCCCTCCTTGCTTCCCCACCAGAAACTTCGGAGTAAACCATCAATGTGCTGGCATAGGCCCCGTGGCAGTCTGAAGCATGACATTGAGAATGTTGGAACGGCTTGCGCCACCGCCTTTATCAAGACTTCCTTACCACCAGCAGATAGAGTTTGTTCCAGCCAACCTTGAACCCGCTTCCACACCATGTCCTTTAAATAGTTGAAAGCCCCATTTGTTGATGCACCAACATCCGAAGGCATGCCCAAGTACTTTTCACTGAGAGCTTCACTATGGACCTGAAGGGAGTCCATGATTGCCACACGCGTACTTCCACTCACTCCTTTGGCGAAGTGAATAGACGATTTATCCATATTGATCCGCTGGCCCGAGGCTTGACAATAAACCAAGGTTTTGCTAGGCGCTAGGCGAAATCTAGGCGCTGACCCCTAGCCTAGAGACTAGTCGAGCCTAGGCTAGCCTAGGCGACGCTAGGCGTTTTTCTAGGCGTTTTGCCAATTTGTATATCAATATATATAATATATACATTTATAGCACAAAGCATGAATAATTTAGTAGATAACAAATAGGAAGGACCAGTACACATACCTTAGGTCCTTTGTTCTTACTCCTTAGTTGTAGTTGCTCACTGAATTTCCTGCAGCATTCTCTTGGTTCTTCATCTTCTCAGCTTCACGTTCTTGCAGCAAACTCTTGGTTCTTGCATATTCTTCTTCCAGCAATCTCCCTCTCAGGTCAAACATAGTTGGAGGTTCAAATCCAGGCCCAAATTGTCCAATTGCTTCACACATTAGCTTGAAGTCATCGTTGTCACATGCATTGAATGGTATTGCTGCCAATGATCACAAAAAAAGGCAATTAGTGTTCAGTTCAGCAGCATTACAGCAAGGAAATCTGATGAAATTGAATTCTGAAATAAAAAACAGCAAGGAAATTACCATGGTTAAAGGCCCATCTTGCAACATATTTGTGAGCCTCATGTAACCTTTCTTTCCAAAGTTCCTTGTTCAGCTTCTGTTGAGTCAAAGATTCAGACCTGGTTGCTGTAAGATCAATGGCTTTTGTCCATTTGTCCATGGGGCCTAACTTGTGAGGCTCTGAACTTCCAACACAAGTGACCTCCTCTGACCCTCCAACCCTAGACACATGAACTTCCTCTCTAAGTTCTAGCTCACGAACAGTCTTCTCCTCCCTCTTCCTTTTTGCTTCATCTAGTGCTTTCTTGCACTTCTCTTGAGCCTCCTTTAATTTCTCTTTGGTGCTCTTCGTGCCCCGGCATTTCTTTGCATTCTTTCCTTCATGAGCGATATGCTGCTTCAACCTATAAACCCCTCCAAACATGACATGATCACAGAGTATGCACTTGACCTGGTCCTTGTTGTTTGGATTAACAAGAACCCCATACTCCCATCCCACATCATTTGAATTCCTTCTCAAGACATTTCCTCCCTCTGCTCCACTTTCAACAGATTGAGCCTCTGATCCAGTCATCTTTGTAACCAGGGAAGGACAAGGATACAGTTTCAGTAGAATGCAATGCAATCAGTCACCAATTTCAGATGAAATACTAAAACAAAGTACAGAAATTCTTCAGTTTATCACAGATTCATTGATATATACATTGAATCAGTCAACAAATTCATAGATACAATGATTGCATTAACATGTTTATCACAGATTCATTGATATATACATTCAATCTGGCAGGAATTCTCAGATTTTAGAAAGAAAACAGAGGGAAGGAAACAGAGGAGAGAAAGGAGCAGGGGAGGACATTCAGAGTTACAGACCTTGGGGGGAGGAGCAGGGGACGAAGTTGCAGGCGGGGAGGAGAGGAGCACCAGCCACGTCGCCGTCCGGGAAGAGCTCGAGCCGCGCCGCCGGCGAGGACCTACTCGAGTCGCGTCGTCGGTGAGAAGCTGCTCGAGCCGCGTCGCCGGCGGGGCCGAGCAGGAGCCGCGTCGCCGGCGGGGAGGAGCACGAGCCGCGATGGGGAAAAGCAGCAGCGCGCGGCTTTTCTCTCCCCTTCTCCCCCTTATCCTCTCCAGCGCGCGGCTTTTCCCGCGCCGAAACTCTGCGCGCGCGCGCTCTTCCCCGCGCGCCGAAATTTCCCCGCGCGCGGCCCCGCGGCGCCATTATTCCCCCGCGCGCGCTCGCGTCGGCCGCCTAGCTCGCCTCCGCGCCGCCTAGGATGCCTGGTCGCCGCCGAATCGGAGAGGAATCGCTTCAAGTCGCCGCCTAGGCGCTCCGCTCTGCCTAGATCGCCGATTACCCCCATAGTCGTGGCGCCGGGCCATAGCCTAGCGATTAGGCGCGCCTAGTCTCATCCTAATCGACGATTTTCAAAACCCTGCAATAAACATTTAGTATGTCCTTCACCTCATCCGCACTCTCCCTGTTTGCTTGAAAGAACAGCAGGCTGTCATCTGCGAACAAGAGGTGGCTAACCATCGGAGCCGAGGCAGCCACTGTGATTCCAGTGAGGTTCGATGACCGACTTCTAGATTTCAAAAGGCACGAAAAGCCCTCTGCTGCTAACAAGAACAAATAGGGTGAGATTGGATCTCCCTGGCGGACCCCCCTGGAAGGTATAAACACTCCTGCCGCTCCCCATTAAAAAGTACTAAGAAAGAAACTGAAGTTACCAATCTCATAATCGTGTCAACCCACAAACGATGGAAGCCAAGCCGGATCATAACAGCTTTAAGGTATTCCCATTCGACTCTGTCATAAGCCTTCCTCATATCCATCTTAAGCGCGCAGAAACGGCTCTCACGAGCTCTTTTCTTCTTCATAAAATGCATGCACTCATATGCTGTAATAATATTGTCTGATCATTCTCCCTGGCACAAAGGCTGATTGTTCCTCCGAAATAATTTCAGGAAGTACTTCTTTTAACCTGTTGGCCATCACCTTGGATGCAATCTTATAAACCACATTACACAGACTTATCGGCCTAAATTGGCCAAGCTCCTCCGCACTCTCCACTTTCGGTATGAGCACAATACATGTGCTATTGATGACTGCTGGATCATCCTCCCCTCGCAATACCCTAAGCACAACTGTCGTTACTTCATCCCCACACAAATCCCAATGGCGTTGGAAAAATGTGTTGGCATGCCATCCGGCCTTGGTGCTTTAGTCGGAAACATCTGAAAGAGAGCCTTTTTTATTTCCTCCTTCTCAAAAGGCGCTAAAAGGCCTTCATTCATCTCCGCTATTACCTTAATTGGGACCGTGCTCAAGACACGCTCCATATCAGTTGTGCCCTCTGACTGGTACAACACCTTGTAAAAATCTGTTGCCATGAGCCCCATCTCCTCCTCTTTCTCAATGATCTGGCCATCTGGCTTTCTCAGCTTGGCGATCTTATTTTTCCTCCTCCGCTGGCTCGCCCTAAGATGGAAAAAGCGAGTATTTTTGTCACCTTGAGAGAGCCACATTATTCTAGATCGTTGTTTCCACATAATTTCTTCTCTATGGTTGAGCTCCATTATTCTCTCCACAACCTTGATCTCTGCATGTGACGGACCACCCACACGCATGGGATCCGATCTTAGGTGATCAAGTTCCTCAGTTAACGACTTCAACTCCTGTCAAACATGGCCAAAAATCTGGGAGTCCCACGCGATCAGGCTCCCAGCAACCGATGTGAGCTTTTCATGCAATTCTTTTAGGGTGTGCGCCACCCCCACATTCTACCACGTCTCCTTTAGCTTAGCCGTAAAGTCCTCATGCGACTCCCACATCAACTCGTACCGAAACATCTTGTTCCTCGTCTTCCTTCGCCCTCGCTTTGTCTCCCGTTCCCATCGCAAAAGGATGGGGTCATGATCTGAAGCTGCCGCAGTGAGGTGCGAAACCCGTGCAAAAGGGAAGCGAGAGCACCAGTCCCCTGTCGCCAGCGCCCGGTCCAGACGCACTCGGCAATATGAGCCTCCTGCTAGCTTCTTCTCGTATGTCCATTTGCGCCCCTCAAAACCGAGGTCATAAAGTCCACACACATCAACCATCTCACGGAAGCCTGCAATTTGTGCCTGGCTCCTTTCTTGCACCCCTGAGTGCTCATCTCTATGCAGGACTTCATTGAAACCACCAATACAAACCCAAGGTAGATGTGCGGATGCCTTAATGAACTTCAACATATCCCATGTTTTATGTCGCTCAGGGACCTGAGCTTCCCCATAAACGCATGTCAGCCTCCACGGCTCCTTCCCCGACTCAGTCACAATCGCATCAATATGGTACTGTGAGTACGGTAAAATTTTCACTCTCGTTTTATTATTCCAGAAAATTCCAAGACCACCACTGCGGCCAAAACTACTAACAGCAAAAGAATTATCAAAACCAAGAGTATTCTTTAAAGACTCTACCCGGTCTTTGTGGATTTGAGTTTCAAGGACACAAAGCACCGTCGGGGCAAATTTCTTCGCGAGGTCGCGAAGCTCCTTGACTGTCGCAGCATTGCCCAAGCCGCGACAGTTCCAACTTAGGCAACTCATTGCTCCTGGCGGCGCTCCGGAATGGAGCCCGCCACTTCCTTTGATTTCTCCGATGACGTAGCCTTCTTGTACTTCTTCTTGTCTCTCGGCGGGACATATGCTGGTGGGGGCGGAGGAACCATGTCACCCCCAGCCACCCCGTCCCCCTCCTCGAGGTTCAGCTGCTTGCGCACGCCATTAACGCCCGCCTCAGAAGCGACTTGAGATAGCTTCTTCGCCGGGCTGCTCGCGGTATCTGCAAGGTCATCCTTCTCCACACTCATCCCCGCCTCCTACGACGAGCGCTTGCGGGGGCCTGAGATGTCCCCTGTCTCCGTCCGTTCCGCACGTTTCGCCCTCCAGAACGTCTCCCGCGGGCCTGACGCTCGTCCGGCACGAGCACCCCCGCGTCCCCTTCCTGTAGCACGTCCGGCACGCTCGTCTCTCTGGTCGGTCTGCCCACCGAAAGGCTGACTCCGCACCCTAGGAGTGCCCGGACGCCATGTAGACTCCTCTGCTAACATCCAGCTCCCGAACTGCAGTTCCTCCTCCTTGAATTCCCCAGTGCCGCACTCAAGATGGCCATGTCCCATCAATCCACAGTGAGAATAGTGCCTGGGTATCTTCTCATATTTGATTTGGAGAATCAGGCTCTCCTTTCCCTCCGGTGTCAAAGTGACAAAACGGACCAAAGGATTATGGGCTTCCAGATTGACTCTAACTCTGTGAAAATCTCCATTAGCAGTAGGAACAACCCTCATCTCCACCATCACCTCTTCCCCAATCCTCCTCGCCAGCAACTTCAGAATAGACTGTTCTGCATAGATGGGGAATCTTATGGATTTGCACCCAAGCCAGAACTTTATGGGGGGTAGTAGCCGGCACAGCCGTCGACCCATCAAATTCTTCCAACATGCACAACCGCGGAAAATCCACGACCCTCCCTCCATGATCCTCTTCCAATCACCCAGACAGAAGACTTGTACTATGAACAAGTTCTTTCCACACGCCTGAAAAGTAAAATCTCGCGCCAGGTTCCACGCCGAATGCATGGTATTGATCAGCGACGCCTCGCTAAAAGACTTGACCGTCAGGAGCCTCGCCGCCACCATCCACTTGATGGACGGCAAGTTCTTGTTCTCCTTCTTCTTCAGAACCACCCCTTCCCTCTCCGCCTCGGTGAGTTGGAGTTTCTGGAGCAGTTCGGCCACTCCAGCCTCCTTCGCAGATCCAGATCGCGATGGTTCCGTCGCCATGCCCGCTCCGATCTCTCTTCCTGCAAATCGGATTAGGAAACCTTGCCAAGGCCGGGTAGTCGAGCAAGCTCAATCCCTTGGTCAGCCCGAGCAGGATCCCCAATTAATCGCAGGAGGAGTGCAGCGTCACGAAATCCTCCCGCGACGGCCGCCGGGGAGTCGCTCAAACCCTACTAGAGGGAACAGTATTGTTCTCGTCAGTCCCTCTGGACTTGGTGGGCTGAACTGCTGTGGGTGGGTGTTGTTGAAGGACCCAAATGCCTAAAGCCCAGTAGATAGCGTGAAGTAAACTTATTTCTGCTCGAAATCCAATGCAAAGCCCGTTAGCCCAGTAGCCTGAGAATTATTGTCCTTTTCCTTCAACGAACGCTGGAGGCCAACGTCCGGTGGAGAAGGTGGCTGCCGGTGGCTGGCAAGACAGCAACAACGAGGCCTCGGTTTTCTCGCGAGTAGTAGCTCTCTGTAGTACTTATCCACTTTTCCTCTTCCTTCTCCCTCCGCCTGATTTTGGGGAAAGAAATTTTTAGAAGTGTCCCCAATATATAATTTTGAGGAAGAATATTTTAGCAGTCTCTTGGAGTTAACACGATCATATGGAGTATTTTCTTGCTTGCAGCACAACTCATACAAAGAAATTTCTTAACCATGATTATTTGTACATTTTCAACACAGAAGTCAATATGATTATTTTGCACTTTTCAAAATACTCCGCCCTTGAATACGTTTAGGACAAGCTACTTAGTTCATTTTTAAATTAATTCACTTGTTCTAAATGCCATATATTTTAGAATGAATGTAAAGAAAACACAAACAAACTGATTAAAATTTCATTTTTAAGAAAACAATGAACTGGTTAAATTTTCTGAAACCCCCATCGCAGCAGAACACTCGCTCAGAGCCGTTGATCACCGTCTTCTACTGTTCATCTGTGCCTGCAGGCAATTCTGACCGCGACGCAGACCACCTCCGTCCCGGCCATCCCCGCCGCGCCGCCGCCGCCGCGGCCGACCTACTCCCTCTCCTGCTCGGCGCCGCCGCTTCCCCGTGACCCGGACATACCCAGCAACATTTCCCAGACCCTCGACCTCGTGCTCTCCCCCAACGTCTCCTCCACCTCCACCTGCTCCGCCATCCCCGACCCGCCGCCGCTCCCCGCCGCCGCCAACGCCTCCTCAACCTGCCCCGCCTACTTCCGCTTCATCCATGAGGATCTCCACCCATGGCGCGCCGCGGGGGGCATCACCCGCGCCATGGTCGACCGCGCGCGCGCCACCGCCGCCTCGTCGTCATCCGGGGCCGCGCCTACATCGAGCGCATCGCGCCGGCGTTCCAGACGCGCGACCTCTTCACGATATGGGGCATCCTGCAGCTGCTCCGGCGCTACCCCGGCCGCGTCCCTGACCTCGACCTCATGTTCGACTGCGTCGACTGGCCCGTTGTGCACGCTGACCAGTATGAGGGAGAGAACGCCACCGTATTGCCCCCGGTCTTCAGGTACTGTGGTGACAACGAGACACTCGACGTTGTCTTCCCAGACTGGTCTTTCTGGGGCTGGTAAGCAACTGATCCTAGCTTCTTTTTCCCCACCACAAATTAGTTATGTTTCTTCCGTGCATTGGCATGTTTATATCAGTATTCACTGCATTTCTTGTTGATAATTGTGACTAATGACTAACGAGAACCAATTGCAAACGATCAGTTGCATTTGTGGTGTTGGTATTTTTAGGGGGCTAGCCTATTGAAATTGCTGTTGATCTGTTCTTTTGTGTTTTGATGTTCAGATAAAGGCACCACCACTTAATTCCTCGAATTTCACTGCTTATGGGCTTGTACACTGTCTGTGATGACAGGCCTGAGATCAACATAAAACCATGGGATGCTCTGCTGAAGGAATTGAGCAGTGGCAATAAGAGAGTGAAATGGATGGATAGAGAGCCTTATGCTTACTGGAAAGGGAATCCAGATGTTGCAGCTACAAGGCAGGAGCTTGTTAAATGTAATGTCTCCAGGGAGCATGAATGGAACGCACGGATTTACAAACAGGTACTTTGCTTTGCCTTATTATGTTACATTGAAATTTCTTATACTTGGAGAAATTATAATGGCCCATTCTCTTCTCACAAATTGACTCACATCAAATTGTTCGATTCCATCCCTCAAAATGTTTAAACCTTGATAATTACTGGATAATTACCTTTTTAATGAAAGAGTTCTGGTAATGGGGATTCATCAATGATTAGCTAGTTCGTTTTTGTTATCATTTAGGATTGGCTCAAAGAGATCAAGGCAGGATACAAACAGTCAGATTTGGCTAGTCAATGCACCCATAGGTTTGTTTCCTTTCCTTACGGACAAGTTAAAAATTTATGCTGTTCTGTCAGTAATGCTGACCTTCTTTCTTTGTATGATAGGTACAAGATTTATATTGAAGGATCAGCATGGTCAGTCAGCGAGAAGTATATTCTAGCTTGTGATTCAATGACACTAGTGGTTATACCAAAATACTATGATTTCTATTCAAGAGTGCTGATGCCCATGCAACATTATTGGCCAGTTCGTGATGACAATAAATGTATCTCAATCAAGTATGCTGTTGACTGGGGCAATTCTCACAAACAGAAGGTGCTTCCTTTTATATGCCTTTTACATATCAGTAATGGCGTTTTTTCTACCCTATACCATAACATTTGCTTATTTATCTGAATTGAAACACATTGCTTGTAAGATGCACACCTTTACCGTCACCTATATTAATCAAATCATTGTGGAGTTATTTCAACATTATTTATTTGTTTATATTTTGTGCTTGCTTTGATATATGCTTTGGTTAAAACATTAAACTTTTTGTTATGGCATGTTAACACAAAGGATACGTGTTGGTCTTGTACACTGCTCCATTTGGTTCTATTGAAAATATTACAAGCTCAAAACTTGCTGGCAAAAGCTTCCTATATGGAATACTTGCCTATTGTCTATTCCAATTCTACATGATTTTCACAAGTAATGATCATATTGGAGTAAAGCACATCCCTTTCTTCTATAGAGAATACTTTTATGTTCATCTGTAAAGGTTATGTATTTTTTTATATAAACAATAACCATGTCCATGTATGTCCACTTCATATTTAGGCACAGAGAATAGGAAAGCAAGCAAGCAACTTCATTCAAAAAGAGCTCAGTATGGACTATGTATACGACTATATGTTTCACCTCTTAACTGAGTACGCCAAGCTCCTAAGGTTCAAGCCAACCAAACCACCTGAAGCTGTTGAGGTCTGTTCCGAGTCTTTGGCTTGCCAAGCTATTGGAAATGAGAAGAAGTTCATGAAGGATTCCATGGTGAGGTCTGCCAGCGATGCTGGTCCATGCGACCTACAGCCGCCTTTCAGTCCTGAGGAATTTAAAGCGCTGCAACGCAGAAGAGAGAAGTCAATGAAGCATATCGAAACATGGGAGCAGAAAGCTTCCAAGCCCGTGGCCGTGAATAGCAAGCCATGAGGGCTTGATGCATTCCATCCCCAAAGAGGTTCATATAAAATGCGCGGTACATAGCCAATTTTTGTAATGGCAATAATTACAGGCATTTTGTTACATGGTGAGGATTCAATCAAATGTGTTAAACCTAGAGTAGTCACATGTGGTTTTAGTTCTTCTCTTCTTCATTGTACTTTAACTAGCTAATTTGGCCGCACTTTGCTACATGCAACAAAGATTGAATTGAAGTTAAAATAATAATCCTCTTTTCTTGCTCATCAACGCAAGGTTTCAAATAGTACGGGGCGGCTGCGCGATGAAATCGGAACGAGATCCTCTGGCGTTGCCCTCGCAGCGGCAGACCGACGTTCGGCCGATCTGAGACATCGGTTGGACACACATAAACTAAAAAAAAGTTTATTACCTTGAACCCACATATCAGCCCATTACCAGCAAGTAAACGGCCCAGTTGCTTGCATAGGAGCGTCGGCAGGGGGCCCCGTCGCCGCCGCCACCGCGCCGCCATCGATGCCGCTGGGTGCTGCAACTCTTTCCTCGCCGTCCAACACCGTCGAGTGCCTCGTCTCGCTCTTCACCGCCATCGATGTCGGGATGCTATCCGCGTCCAGCTCCCAACACGGCTAGCGGTGGCGGCGCTCCGACGGCGAGCTCGAAATCGAGCACGGCAACTCCGCTGAACCTGGAAAAGGGCGGAAGCATGATGAGAAGGGTCTTACGTAGACTCTATTTGAGTAGTGGGTCAGCGAAGATGGTGGCCGAAGAGTGGTCGTCGGCGACTCGGTGTGTGGGTGACTGACGACGGCCCGCGGCACCCGGTGGACGAGGAAACTTCAACCTCCAGGCGCAGGGGCCACGAACGACAGTGTGGAGTGTCATAGGGTGGATATGGGTGAGTGAGGGAGCTACGGGTGGAGGCGATTTGATTTTGGTGGAGGGAGTAGGGAGGATTTGACCGGCTTGTGGAGCTCTGCTCTGTTCGGTTTTCTTGGGCTGAAGGAAGAAGAAGACAGAGAGTGAGAAAGGGAGCCAGCTGGTTTGGAGAGGATAAGGCCGGCGAGCGATGGCTGGGCGCGCCGGGCAGCAGCGGAAGGATGGCGAGCAGTGGCACGAGGACGGGCGAGTAGTGACGACGCGACGAGAGTGGCATGGGCACGGCATGGGCGGGCGTCGCCGTTGACGGGCGGTGTTGACGGCTTGGATGCGAAGCAAGGCAGCGGAGCTGGACGCGGATAGCATCCCGACGTCAATGACGGTGAAGAGCGAGACGAGGCACACGGCGGTGTTGGACGGCGAGGAAAGAGCTGCAGCACCCAGCGGCATTGGATGGCGGCGCGGGGGATATTTAACTTTTTACCATTACAGTGAGTGGCGCCTCTCCGTATAGTATCTTCCCGGATGGCGATACATTTTTACCAGCGGAGAGAGAAAATGCATACAGATTTGCCACTTTTGCTCGCGTGGCACGCCAGCTCCGCAGTCCAACTCTGTTCCAGGTCAGCAACGCATGAGAAATGACCAGACTGCCCCTCTCTTTCCTTCATCTGCTCCCTTTTCTCCCTTCTACTGTCACTGATGTGTGGGACCCGTACGTCATAATCATCTTCAACCTCCCTCCCACCAACGCGGACGGCTCAACCACCACCACCACCAGCGGACTTTGGCGGACGGCGGTGGTGTTGACGTCGACGGCCGCGCCAAGCTTGCGGACTTTGGCGGCGTCAGGGCGCTTGGCTCCGTGCTGGCCCTCAGCGGCATGTCGGCGTTCATCTTCAACCTCACCAGTAGCAGCCCATGTGCCCATGCCCACACGACGGCCGCAGTTCATCTCCGCCACGGACGGCCGGCCACCGGGGGGCGAGCTCGGCGGTCAGCGCGAGGCCGAACTCCTCCATAGCAGGACCCGCGGTCCGCGACGGGCCTCGCGGCGGGGGGTGGCGGTTCTGGCGGAGGAGCCCCGCGGCCGGCGCGGGCACCTCGATGTCCGAGAGCCGGACCGCCTGCCCGCGGGGGAGGACTGCGCGCCCTCCTGGACAGAGACGCCGGGGTCGGGCTTGTCCTCGGAGGCGATCTGCTGGCATCCGTCGTCGATGATGAGGAACCGCGGCGGCGCGCCACCCTTGGACAGGCTGCCGGAGCAGGGGAAGACGGTCAGGAACAGAGCAGGGATCGCCGGCGGCGGCCGTAGACAGGGTAGGAGGCTCCCTCGCCAGGCGGAGGGGCAGTGGCGGCCGGAGCCAAGGAGGGGCGGTGGCGGCCGGAGGTCCTCGCCGGCCGGGACGACGCACGGCGGATGTGAGAAAGAAGTCACGATGAAGAAGAAGAAAGAGGGGGCATTAGAGGTCATTTGGCACTCGGTGTGGGAACGGATCCAACGTGGATGGATGAGTTGGCGTGCCACGTGAGCAAATGTGGTATTTTTGTAGCATCTTTCGTAGATCCGTGGTAAAAGTGTAGTGGCAACCGGGAAGATGAGAATCGGAGAGGCGCCACCCACTATAATGGTAAAAAGTTAAATATCCCGCGGCGCGGCGACGACGAGATGGCCCCTGCCGACGCTCCTATACAGGCAACTGGGCCGTTTACTTGCTGGTAATGGGCTGATACGTGGGCCTCAAGGTAATGAACTTTTTTAGTTTATGTGTGCGCCGTCAGATGCCCAACCGATGTCTCAGATCGGCCGAACGTCGCTCTGCCGCTGCGAGCGCAACCGCAGAGGATCTCGTTCCAAATCTGATCCATTTTTGTCAGTTTCCATAAAAACACGAGGTTTTAGAGCAACTCAAGCAGATGGAGTAAATTTGATTCCCTATATAAAGTTATTAGGGGTGGAGTAAAAATATTTTCATCCCTAAAACACAATTTGCTCCAGCAGTCTCCCTATACTCCTTCCCAATAGAGTAGGGGGTGGAGGAGAGGTCCCCTCTATAAAGGGGATGGAGAGGGATTTTTAGTCAATGGAGAAAAAAATGGGAGGTTATAGGGAATCTGCTGGAGGAGGTTTTTAGGATTTCATCCCCTATATCACTACTTTTTGCTAGTGGGGAGGGGATAGGGAAGCTGCTGAAGTTGATCTTAGAGCAACTCTAGCAACTTGAGTAAATTTGATCACCTATATAAAGTTATTGAGGGTGGAGTAAAAATATTTGCATCCCTAAAACACAATTTGCTCCAGCAGTTTCCCTATTTTCCTTCCCACGGATAGGGGTGGAGGAGAGATACCCTTTATTTTGGGGATGGAGAGGGATTTGTAAGTCAATGGAGGAAAAAAAGAGGTTATAGGGAATCTGTTGGAGGAGATTTTTTGACATTTCATCTTCTATATAACTATTTTTTTTCTATTGGAGAGGGGACATGAACAGCTAGAGTTGCTCTTAGCAAGGTTTTAAACGATGCAGCAGGGAAATTCCCAATGCAGTACAAACCCTACGGCCTACGGGGGAGAAGTGGATGGAGGACCTGATGGAGTCATCGGAGGCCCGCCTTCCCGCGAATGCTATCTCATCCGGCGACGGCGTCTTCGTGAAGCAGCGTAGCTGTGCCGATCCCGCCGAATCCTGCAGCAAGGAGACGATCCACGCCTCCCTGGCCGCCGGTAATTGATTCTCGTTTCCTCCACTCATCTCCGTTCGTCTTTGACGCGTGCCTTGTTTACTGCCGCTGCATGCTGTTTAACGCCACTGGCCTCTACAAATTCTTTTTTTGAAATAATGACCACTACAGATTCTGTGAGAAAAAGGACTGGGGAGGGCGAAGCCTTTGCCGAAAAGTAATTCTGACGCAGCTGCTGCTCTTGCAGAGAACGAGAACTGTACAAAAAACAACGCTCCTGAAGAGAAGAAGAGACCCGAGGTGAGCCACATCAGTGACTCTCTGGAGAGGGAAACGAGCACCACGAGAAATTTCGCCAAGCGAAAGGTATTGCAGAGTGTTGTTTGGCACTGTTTCTTACATTTGATATCAGATCTTACTGCTTGAAACTAAAACAAATCAATTTCTGAATGCGATGGACAATATTTGCTCCGGAACACATCTATGAGAGTATGATATAGTGGCCAAGTCCACTATTTGACAAAAATTACAAAAAAGGCATACCCAACCCCCACATTAATTTTTGTGCCTCTTTGGTGAAACTCTTACAGCGATCAATATATGAAAAATCATTTATGTTTAAAAATTAACGCTGATGTTGTTAAAATCATCACATAGAATACTTGTATAATGTGTAATTATACTTTGTACCTCCTTAAGAAATTGCTAGTTAAAGTCTGGATGTCCTGAACGACTTATATTTTGGATCAAAGGGAGTATTTGATTTGATTTGATATGAGTGCTAGTTCCAGATGCATTTAAATGATTGTTGTAAGGATAAACTACGCTGTTGGAGTATCTATTGTGTTCAGTTTACCATCATCCATGCTCCAAAGAATGATCTCTACTTTAAAATATTATGTTTTTGAGCATTCTTATGTTAATGCAACTGCTATTATCATTTGTTTAGTTTTTATCTGTCTTTCTATATTATAACATTCTCACATTTGTACTTTCTCCCTATTAGGCTCAAAGTATGAAAGCAAAAAACTGGGCATGTGTAAATTTTTCACCTTTAAGTGGTAAATCTGTATTGAGGTTCCTGCGCAAGCTGGGAAAGATATACAAAACAGTTTGTGGACTGTGAGCGAATTCTTTGACAAACCTGAGATGAAGAAAGACAAGGCAAAATTTCTACTTGTAATTCTGCCAGAGACCAGAATATCTGATGGTATTTAAGTTGTTATTTTGTTCAGATGCAACTCTTTTTATTCTTCCTTCTTTTGGTGACAGTTTCATGTGAATTTTTGCAGACTTTGTTAGAGATGTGTGTAAGCGTGTTGGGCATGCACATCATTGTTGTTTGCCTCTACATGATATGATGTTGAACAATAAATATCTGGAGGATGTTGCTAATGAAATAAAGAAGGTAATCTTTTCTTTTTTCTGTTCGGTGTGATTTTAGTTTTTTGCTGTTATGGAATTCTAATGCTTGGTGTTTTTTAATCAGGTCGTAGAGTACAATTCACTTTCTTATTCTAGTGAGGATATGAGTGAAGATGAGGACTATGGTTTGGACAAGGAGGAGTCGGAAGATGATGGCTCTGACTCTGAGGAGACGGAAATTACGGACAACACACTTTCTGGTGTTGTGCGTGGTGACCTTCAGGTAATGCTTGCTGTTTAGTTCTTTTTCGAGTCATAAAAGGACGTTGGGTTAGAAGTTTACATGGTATGTGAAGTTTTAAGTAGTGGATATATAAAACCTCATTATACCACCTGATGATGTTTCTCCAAGACAAATATGCATACCATTTGCTGTGCCTCCAATCTGAATATTGACAACAAACTTTTAGAAATCATGTTTTGTCCACGGACAGTATTACTTGCCCTACCTAGCTATTGTTGCTGAATTAGCTTATTTACTTGAATTAAAACCATAAGACTATTAATTACAAAAGTGAATAAAGTTTGTGTTCTGAAGTAGAACCTTCGTGCAAGCGTTTGACAAGTGTTATTGGAACTGTATTAATTAATATGTGATGCTTTTTATTGGCAATTCTAACTGTTAATGCAGCCCTTATCATTCATATAATTTTGTTTGCCAGTCCTACTATTATATTATACTATATTATGGAATCATCTCTTATGGATCTTTTCCTATTAGGTTGGAGGACACGTGAAAATCTGGGGATGCGTATCTTTTTCACGTATGAATGGTAATAAAGCCTACAAGTTCTTTCAAAAGCTCAAATATACATGCATGCACATTGGAATGGTAAATTGCTGCACTATTTCTGACTAAGGCATTCACATAATTTCATAGGACTCATCTTTCTTTGACTATCAACATTATAGGGTTTTAATCCATTGCCAAGTGCATTCCTCCGCAAAATCTCTGCTTGTCCTACGGATATAGAAAACACTCTGTGGCAAGCGCGTGACTGGATGCCAGACATTAGAGTCTCTGATGGTATGTGAGTGTGTTTCTTCTGGGGGATCAGATGTGACTTTGATTTTCCTTTTGTTGGTGAGTCACATGTGCTACTTTGCAGACAAAGTTCAAGAGGTGTGCAAGAATATGGGGGTTGTATATCAATGTTGTTTGCCCGAGTTTGCTAGGACGCAAAGCAAGAACTATCTGCTGGAGGCTGCTCATGAAATAAAGTCCAAGGTTACTTTTTCTTCTTTTGTTGATGTGGTTTTTTGTTGTACAAAATTCTCATGTTTGGAGTTTCTCTGTCAGGTTGTAGGGCACAGAACACGTCCTCTACGCAAGGCCATACCATTTGTAACAGAAGCCACAATCATTTTTGGTGCTGACATCTCACATTGCACACTAGGAGAGGGTTACATATCCATTGCATCTGTATGTCTTAACATCTCTGGGAATATCTTGCTGTCTGGTTTGGTCATGGAATGGTCTTCTAAAACTGACTTGTACCTGTGTGCAATAATGTTTTGTGGATTCATGTAGTTGGTGGCATCAATGAACTGGCCTGAAGTCAGTAAGTATAGAACTGTGGTCAATTATCAACCCTGTAGTGAAGTGGTTATAAATGGTGACATGGTCAGGTAATTGTTCTATCTACAACTATGTCACATGTTCCATTTGGGTAGCTAACATTTTTGTACAGGGAACTTCTGGTTGCCTTCAAACAAAATACAAAAAAAAGACCTCAGAAGATAATCTTCTTCAGGTAGTACTTCTACCTGTTCCATCTTTTGTACCAGATGAATTTATTGACAACATTGTTACCTTGCACAGACATGGCATATTTGGAAGTCTCAGCAGCATGCTGAGTGTTGAAATAGGTGCTATTAGAAAGGTGGGCAGATATTTGCCTTCCTGTATGTGCTTTCGTTTGACTTTGCTCATTTTGTCATTTTGATGGTTTCGTATTCCCTTGATAGGCTTGTGCCTCTTTAGAGTACGGATATGTACCAGCAATCACATTCGTGGTTGTTGCATGTCAAGGCATGAGTGAGATGACCAATACAAGCGAGAACATTCTTCCTGGTTAGGATGAGCATGTTACCGTTTCTTTTTATTTCTAAAAATACACATGCCACTTGTAGCTTTGGATGACTAAGTGTTCTATTTTCCCATAGGAATAGGAGTTGGAGAAGGTGAGCCAGATCCTACAATGTTTGAGTTCTCCTGTAACCATGCTGCCCTTGAGGTACTCTGTATATTTTGCTGTAGCCTCTCAATAGTATTTTTTGCAGTATTGGTTGGTTGACTGAAATTATATTCCTTTTCAGGGGACTAGCATGCTGGCCCATTATCGTGTTATTCATGATGACAACGGTTTTACAGTTGATGAAATCAAGTATATATGCAACAATCTCTTCACTCCGTAAGTTCAACTTGCTCTTGAATTGTTGTGACCAACTATTAATCATTCAAGTTTAATTCTGACCAGCATCTATTATTATTGGCAATGCAGCCATGATCGCTGGGCCTACCCACAAATGTCCATGGGTGAGTTCTTCCATACAACTGAACTGTTGATTATTCTTGTATTTGTGTGACTTACACTATCAGCTACTCCATCCGTTCCAAATTGTAGGTCGTTTTTAACTTTTCTAGGTTTATAGATATTATTATACACCTAGACATACCCAAGAAAACGCTAGGCCTCCGCGTAGCGCCTAGGCTGAGTAAATGTAAATTAAACGCGATTAAACGTTTGTGAATTTATTATTATTTTCCATAATATATACTATTTTTTCCATAATATGCATATGTATGAAAGAATAAATGAGAAATGAAGAGGAACACCCCAACAGCCCAGCACAGCCCACTTTCTTAGCGGCCCACTAGCCCATCTAAAGACCTAGCACCCCATCAGATGCTACGTCAGCAGGCCAGCACCAGCAGCTGCCGTCTTCCTCACGCAGCCGGCCTTCCCACCTCCCTCTCTCCCCGCGGCGGGCGCCAGGTTGCGGCCTCTTCCTCTCTTCCCGAGGTTCAACACGCGTGGGAATGAGCCCGCCGCGTTCGATTCCTCGCCGCCGGGCCCTGATCCGCCGCTAGGGAGGGTGGAGGAGACCTTCCAGCGGCTGAATCGAGGTGAGGGCCGCCAAAATTGAACTGAGGGCAGTCCAAATCCCATCTCCCCCATTGTTTTCTTCACCATCCATAGGTTCCACTGTTCACCCACGTTTAATTGGGCGTTTATGGCCTAAACGACGTGTTGGGCGTGGTGGCTATAGATAGACCAACCATCACGCTGCTCGCGCGGGACGGAGCACGGAGGTGGGCCGCGGGACGGAGCGCGTGGGGAAGCGTCGTAAGTTTTTTTTTTGTTTTTTCTTTTTATTTATTCCGAGTTTTCTATTTTTTCCTTTTTTCCTTTTCTTTTTTATTTTTATTTTTATGGAATTCTTTTTATGTTTTTCTTTTTTCTTCTCCTTTTTCCTTTTTTTATGTTTCCTTCCTAATGTTATTTTTACGTTTCATTTTTTATTTCTTTCTTTTTATTCTATTTCTTTTAAATTTTTTTCTTGTTTACCTTTTATTTTTATTTATTTATTTTCTATTTTCTTTTTTATTTATTTTCTATTTCCATCTTTTTTTATATATTCTTACTTTTTGATATTTTTTCTCTCCATTAATATTTGTTTGTTCGAGATGAGATGTAAATTTATTCTGACTATAATAATAAGTTGTTTTGGCTATATTATCTTGTTCGGGCTATTATTTTCTCTGTAATGACCCTTGTTTTGATTTGTTCTAACACTACATTTGTTTTTGTTCGAGATGACATACAAACTTATTTTTGACTATAATAGGATCTTGTTCAATTGTTCTTATTTGTTCTGACACTTTATTTTGCTTAATCGATGTGACATACAAACTTGTTCTGGCTATAATAATAACGTATTCCGTTTATAATAATAACTTGTTCTGACCTTTGTTCTGACACTATATATTTTTTGTTCGGGATGACACACAATTTTGTTCTGGCTGTAATAGGATCTTATTCTGACAGTTGTTCACGTTTGTTCTCACATTTCATTTGTTTTGTTCTGGTGATAATAGAATATATAACCATAATTAAAAAATACGAATAAAAAAGTTTGTCAAAATATAGTCAAGTGGGATCTTGTTTCGAAGTTTTTATTGTCAGAAATCCAATGGTGCAATCAGAATTTAATTTTGACACTCGGTTTATCATTTATAGTTTTTTTAAGTTCAAAAACTTTGCATGTGAGGATGACATCACATTTTTTGTCTTATTCGCATGCATGCAATAGAAAATCTAGTTGGTACCCCGCAATGCGCGCGAACTCACCCAGTCATCCTCCCTGCATGCCTGTGGACCGGCGTGATGATTTGTCTAATCATCACCGAAGTGATGAGTAGACGCGCCCCGTGTTGGGGTCTGTTTAGCGCTTAAGTGTGATTAAACATATGATTAAAAACGATTTCTCTAACATTGGACATAACCTATATCTATATATGTATCTAGATGCATAATAATACCAAGAATCTAGAAAAAAAAGGTAAACCGACTTACAATTTGAAACGGAGGGAGTAATTAGAAGTGTTATGCTTGCCAATTGTTTTTGTTATAAAACACGTCGTCAATGATTGGATCTTCTCCCTCTCACGTCTCTCATGACAAGCACAATAACAAGTAGACAAGGCACAATATAGGTAGAAGTTCTCTTTATTCCTCAAATTCATATCTTACAATAGGGGTGCTCCTATGTATATATACTCCGAACTAAGCCTAGAGTTTTGGTAAGAGCTCACAAGCAACCGGACAAGGACTAGGACTTCCAGTCCCTCCTTTCCATCCATACGGAGTCCGGTTGTTTTACAACACTCCCCCTTGGGCGATTACTGTGAATGCATATGCCTCATCAAAAACTCCATCCGAAAACCCAATGGGAAAAAACAGTTCTTGGAGAAAAGAGTACATATCAACCGCATTTTGTATTGCACATGTTGCCTCGTCAAAAACCTTATGTGAGAAACCTTCAAGTAAAAACTCACAAAGGGAAAAAAGAGTACAACATAAAACCTTCTTGGTTATACAATATTATATAGTTACTATTCTTCATAAATAGTAATCAATCTTCAAGATTTATACATGAACTTCATGATTCTTACAACAAAGATCTACATGATCTGAGTAAACGAGTGGTACACCTTCATGGTAAATTCAATAATTAATCATCAAGTTGATTCCTTCTAGGTACAACTTAAGAGATTTCAGATCTAAATATGATTAAACATATGCTCCCCCTCATAACGACATCCTTTGAACTTTAGTGTTCAAAATGTCTGAGTCACATTCTTCATAAATGTGCATTAGTCCTTCGAAGATTAAACTTGTAATTCTTCTAGATTATATTAGGAGCAATGCTTCAAGCATTAGTAACCACTTTATTTGACTATGCAACACAAAATAAAATTTTATCCTTTCAGAGGAATTTGGGGATAATAATTTACTAAAATTCATATCTTATAGATATTACATTTCAAACTTCAATGTTTGATTAATAACAACTATATATAAGTGGATATTAAGTTAACACCAATGATCTATTCGGTAGATCTTCTAAAGTTAGCTTATTCCATACTTCCACTTAAGATAATCAGTCTTTAGTTGACATTTGAGGGGATAAATCAAATTGCCAATCACCAATATATATACCTTCTATGGTATGTGAGGATATATGTTATCAATGCTAGCTAGATACATATGCACTTACATGTGCTTCCATGGTACATTCAGGACCATATAATTCCTCACTATATTCTTAACTCAATCACTTGGGTCCGTGTGAATTTTCATTCATATCTTCAAGATTATTGGTATTCATTCAAGAATTGACTGATTAGTCATTCGTTGACTATATCCTTCAAGGATTTTTCTAATTCTTCGAGAATAATATTTCTCTTATGTGAGAAATTCCCTCATGCAATCTATGAGGAATTGCTCTTCTAGAGACTACTAATATTCATTCAGGAATATTATCAACCTTAGACATTCAATACTTAGTATGAGATTTAATTTCTATTCATTTTTATTTTTATTCCTTCGAGGAATGATGAGTCCTAGATTTTCAGAATCCATCCATTAACTGCATAATATTTATTCATTCCATATACCAGATAAGTAGCAGAATATTCATTCATACATAATGGGAGTTCACTAGTCTTTTGTAAGACTTATCAACCATTGATTTTTCACCATATCATTATTTCATAATGATTTATCCAACTTGAACTTCCAGGTTCAAATATTTTCTTCATGGTTCAACCTCAATTGTATTCTTCAATTTGACCCAAACATCATTGCTTCATGCAACTCTGCCATGGACTTTATTTATGAATCCATATTCTCGTTAGAGAAATATTTACAATAATAGAGGTGATATGTTGTCGACATTCATTCTTTTCTCTCCCATATCTTCAGGACAAGACTATGATATAGTCAACTAGTATCTGCTATCCCAACACAAAATACTAAGCACGCTTTATAGTGTTAGGCATTCATCTTCAAGATGATCATTTCTTAGTTTGTGAGACATTCGACCATAATGGTCTTCTTTCCAGAATTCTACGGAGATTTCAATAAATTATTTGACAATTTCATTTAATCCAAAACCAACAGGCGTCCCCGTAGATTTTAAATTAATGATAAAATCATTTGCCATAGTGAGTATATTATTAAATACCCGGGATATACCACGCATAGCATTCTGTTTACTACAAGTAAACTTAACTTCTGATTAATAACTTCAGGTTGTATCTCCTCATTCCAGATTCCCATATGTGAGTACTCATTATGTGCACGTTCTCACTGGGATAAAACCCTTCATGAAATTTCACTTCAAGTGTATTTTCAAAGTCAGGTGGTGCCATTCATAGGCTTCCTCACATTTTAATTCACCAGCATTATACTTCGCTTCGTGCGACGATGACTGAGTGCGTATTTCTATTCCCGCTTCAAGCTTCTAGGAATATTATGAAGATTATTATTTCATTCAATACAAGGCATTTTCATATGGGCTTTCTCTCCCCCTAATGCCGGTATTAGATCTTTATAAATAACATACTTTCAATGATATCTCAATGAGCTTAATGTAATGGAAATGTGGTTCCATATTTCTCCAACTTCAAGTTGATGCCCACTCGTATGCTAAGATGGTGAAATAAAATTTAACGCACTTTGTTATAAACTTTAAGGTTATTTGTTATGCAGTGAGCTAGATTTTATTAAGTCTACAGAACTATTATCTTTATCTAGCTTCTTTATTTATTTAGCCCAAAATTTTCATCTAAATACTCATACCATTTACTTCAAGTAAATTTGATAATTAAACTTCAAGTTTAAAAATTTATGCAAAATATAATCTACATGGAAAAACTTCTGGAAAAATTAATTGCTTTTACATTCAGGATTTCTCCATTTGCTTTTGAATCCATAATTCAAAATTATTTCCACACTATGGACTAACATATCCATTTCTTTTTATCATTTTTTTCGCAAGCCCATTCTAATCAGGCAAACCAATTTCTAATTGGATAAATTTCTTATCAGATCTATTCTAGATCAATTCGCTCCCCCTGATCTTAGCCTTCATAATTAAAGATCAGTTAATGACTACTAATCATTTTGCACATATGTACATATAATATACTGATTTCTCAGCATGCTAGCCGGTCGATAGACTGATATGATGTCTTCCTGACCATCCTATCAGAATGGGAACTACTTCTCAATAGAAGAAGTTTTGAATGAGCACAACATGCAGAGTAGTGCAATGATAGGAAAACATAATGGCTGCAAGCCAATGTTTAAACGAAATATTGATGTGATGCCCATGAAAAGACTTTTGATTAATGTGGTGATGTGCATGTCATCACATTAGTGTGGAATAATATAATTACTAACTTTGTCATTCTAAGTGACATAGTAATATTAGGATTATAAAGCTACACAGAGCTACATGCTTAGTCATTACAGTGACTATGGCTGCGGGCCAACTTGCGAGTTGATTGTCAATCAATCTAACAGGATGAGGCTCTGAACCAACAATCTTACAGGATTAGGAAAATACCTATTATAATTTTCAATTTGATCCACATTCTTCATGTCTCTAGCCCTAATTTCTTCCCCTTTTCATACCATAATTGCTATTTCAGGTGATCCTATGCTTCAAGCATGATCTATGAATTACTTCAAATATTTCATAGTATTAAATTATACTGCTAGTATAAATAGGATATGGTATGAAATCCATTTAGATGTACTATTCAGTGTACACCAATGTGGTTTGGGTAGAATAAACTTCAAGTTATTAGAGGGCTCATGTATTCAGTACATGATTGAGTAATATACAATTTCATGGCTAAATTGAATCTTCCGAGTTCAATTTAAAAGAATGTATGTTACCAGTTAATGCGCTTCATAGAAATTTAATTTCTATTATACCTGCATGGTAGCAATGCACAATAACTATAACCATCATGGTTTACTTGAGACTTTAGTGGACAAAATACTTTCAAAAGATTATCAAATAGACAATTTAAAGCAATTATTTACAATATTCAGTTTGTAATTCTTTTATATATTCCACGAGATTAAAATAATTACTACGGGTAAAAATTGCTACAAGCAAGTGGGCATAAGATAAGGTAAGAAAAACATATTCAGAGGTAAGAAACACCAATTAATTCAATTTGCCCTTCTAATCTGGGAAAGATTCATAAACTAATGCTAAACTTCCAGTCTTAAAGCAAAAGATAAGTGCTTATTCTTTAAAACCAAATTCTTCAGAAATATAACTTAATAATGTAACTTATGTAGAAATATATATTAACTTATGGTTTTGGGTGAGTAAGAGACTTCAAAGCTCAATGCATCTCCCCCTGAGCCCAACATCACTTCTGTAATATACAATATTTCCCTCACAATTTCGTGATTTATACAACTTCTTGCTGCATAGAATTTTTCTATATTGAGTTTATATGTATTTTCATGAAATACAAAAATGCTTACATGGCAAAATAATATGATTCTTCAAGAAAATATATTATTTCTGCATAACTTCATGTTATGTATGAACTCAAATAGATGACTTACTTCTTAAGAATTTACTACTATTGCAAATTCATAATGTCATGTTGGGAAGTTGGATAAAATACCTTTCAGAATTATATAGCATTTCTTCTAGAAATTACATGGTGTTAGGCTTAAAATCAATATTATATTTCTTCCAGAAATAATGAACTTCATATCACATCCTACATTATTCATGCATTTGCTACAAGCACACTTCATGTGTTTAAATGCATAAAAGCAAATGCAAAATTAATTAATGTTGGTTAATCTATTCAGTACATTATTTCCCAGAATATTCCTAGCAAAAATATTTACCCATTCACACAATTGCTAGGAAAAAAATAATATGATACTCTCAAAGGGTATTATGTCTAAGGTTCTTCAGGATTGAGAGATGTCATAAACCTAAAACCATTTTCTATGATTAAAGGTGATTTTCTAGCCACTTCAGAGATAATGGTTTAATTTTCAGAATTACATACCCATTAAACATGCTAGAAAAGTAAAGATATGAGCCTCGTAGGGGGTTTCAAAACTTAGAGAGCTCATATGCCATTTATGACTATTATACCATAAAAACATCATAAAAATCAATTTACAAATAAAATTGAATTCTTAACATGCCGCAAAAAAAGGTGCTAGTTTCACAAAATCAAGGTTTAAACTTCAAGTTATGCTTGGTATGTAATGAAAGCTAGTTTATCCGCAAAATTTTAATACTACAAGTGGATGTTTGACTTCGAATTGCATGCCTTCGGTCCTTTCGGGTTGTTAAACATCTTTTTTTTCACCTTAGTTCACATCTCTCTTGCTGCGGGAAGAACGAGAAGGTGCTCTGTGGTGGTCCGGCTGCGCGCGGCTTCTAGTGCCAGCGCTACGTTGTGATGGCGGGGTTCATTGAAATTGTGGAGGCATACTGCAGGCATGGGAGCGGCGCGTGCATATGCACAACAATCAGATGGCCGCTACCAGTGCCACTTGTCCTTAGTTTGAAGATTATGCGGACGACTAATCCAACGTCGGGTCGGACTCCACCACGAGTGGAATTCAGTTCGGCCGTCACCAAAGCGACGATGGGCCTCTACAAGAGGGACACGCTCGTGGAGATGCGGCGGTGGACTGCAAGTCCTACATGGCAACGAGGGCCGTATGATGATTACGGGTGGGTTTTGACTTCGAGCATATTTCAGTTTCAGAAAGCGGTTCGACTTCAAGCGATGGGATTGGGCGGCGCACGGCCTTCTGCTGCTGCTGGCAGTAATCGTCTTCTGGCGATGGCAATCAACATCTGGTGGCGGCTGTGTTTGCTGCTGGCGGATGCAGCAATCAGACTGGCTGCAAGCGTGCTCTGGCCTGAATACTTCGTGCATATAGGATGTATATGCATGCGTAGCTTCCTTGCTCGCATGCTTAAACTCGCATACAAAACAATCGAGGTAAACTTGCTTTTCCTTCTATGCGGTTCGTAGGAACATGCACGTCCATACACTTCCATACACTGTGAGCTAAAGTCCAAAGGTCATGTACAGATGAACCTTGGTCGATCAAATAGCCTTCGTGGCCGATCAAACAACTACCAGGCCAATAACCAATCATAAAAAAAACTTTTTATGCCCGAAGATAAACATGATTGCATTAATCGTGCAAAAATAAATTTGCATCTACTACTCGGTAGATTAGGTTTTAGCAGATTAATCCGTCTAACACGAAGGTTAGACTTACAGATCTAATCTACTAAAGACTATAACACAATTCATACCTTTGTGTTATTTGATGCCAATTGATCTACTCCACTTGCCGCGTAGGGCAGTTATCAGTAGATACATACCGCGTATGGCATTAGACATAGTCGTAGACCTGCCTGCTTGATGGAGAGTTAGTGTTGATCCGTTCGCTAACGACGTAGATGTAGTCGACGTCGTCGAAGTAGTCGATGGCGAGAACGACGACGAGATCACCAGCGTCGAGCTTGATGGCGACTCCTCCGACGTAGTCTACGAAGAGCGGTCGTGCTGATAACGTGTTATAAAACACGTCGTCAACGATTGGATCTTCTCCCTCTCACGTCTCTCATGACAAGCACAATAACAAGTAGACAAGGCACAATATATGTAGAAGTTCTCTTTATTCCTCAAATCCATATCTTACAATAGGGGTGCTCCTATGTATATATACTCCGAACTAAACCTAGAGTTTTGGTAAGAGCTCACAAGCAACCGGACAAGAACTACGACTTCCAATCCCTCCTTTCCATCCATACGGAGTCCGGTTATTTTACGACAGTTTTCTTATAACCATTGTCTTTCTTTGTGTGACTCGTACAATGTTTCTTTGTACTGACATAGTTTCTTTTTGTTTGTCCCACCTACCTTCTTTGCATCTCGTGGCATCACGTGCTCGCAACCATGTTGAAGAACAGATGACGTCGGGACGGGTGATCGATGACCCTTCAATGCTTCGTTTTAAAAAATATGAAATCTTCTGCTAAAATAAACCCTTTCCGGGAGATGAGATGGTCCATGTGTTCGGCCAATAATAATATATGGTGACCTAGTTTCTTGTGCTCAGCCCTAGGGTCGTTGTAAACTTATCCTCCTGCCACGAATGTTACTTCCTGGATTGTTAGGTGATCATATTCTTGTTGCTAGCAGAGCGAACATTGCTCTGCCTGGTAATGTTTGTACTTTAATTTAAACCCACCCAGCGAGATAATTAAAAAATTTACCTTCAGAATTTGCTATTGTTGGGCGTTGGGTAGTCAGTGCTCACTTCATCAACACCGTCGAACATTGAGGTCACCTGAGATGCAATCAGACGTGGGTGGATTTCGAAATCCAAAGCCATTTTCTTTATTTGGATATCCATGGACGTCCAAACTGTGCATAGATTTTTGAATTCACGTGTCAACATTTTTTGATGTTCAGGTGGAGTCGCGCATTTAGATTTCAGACATGATGCATAGTACAGATTTCGGACATGATGCATAATATTGCATAATAGCATGACCAAACACGATATAAGATTCCTTCAAGATTAACAAATGCACTTTGAGCAAGCCACAAATAACTCTGAATCTCTTTTAGCGCTATGAATAATGCGGAAATGGTGCTTCAATATGGTCATGCTTTGACGACGGTGACAAGATGGAAAAACTAGATAACACTGCTCCGCGCAATTCACAAACCATCCAACATTGCATACAACCCACAGTCTCGAAGAAACAATTCTGTTTATATGTGCAAAAGCAATTCCAACAATTAGTCAAAATCTTTCAAGTCCAAGAGGCTAAACCTCATGTCGATGGCAAGCTGATAGCAGCTAGTTTTTTGGGAACTATAAGTTATTAGCTGGGTACATTTATATAATACGAATCACAAAAATTACACTAGGCACCCATATGCTATGATAAATAGACCTGGAGTTGTACAATGATAGCAAACACACAGAGAACACGTACAATTTTGTTCAGTTCTTGAAAGAAAAGCCAAACAAGATAACACACACTCATCTTTTCATGAGGAGACCTAGTAGTATTCCCATGATAGCAACCACCAGTACTAAAACTAATGAGAAGCCACCGTGCTGCCTGCTGATGTCTCGCCTCAGAAGATCCTGTTAAAATCCCACCAATAAATTATTATTAGACTAGGCCTGTAGTGCTACCGAGATTGATCCAAGAGTATTCCTGTTGCAGAAAGCAGCACAGTAATACTCCCTCAGTCCATTATTGTGGGCATATTATGGTATGATGAAGGAAGTTTTGAAAGCATATTTTGACCTTTAATTTCTCTTGCACTATATTTTGTCAACTGCTATTGAATCAAAACCTTGTCAAGAGCACTTTGAAATATGGATCTATTGATACTAGACAAGCATATAATTTGACTCAATTGTTGGCCAAAACTTAATACGCTTTATAAAAAAAGATGGAGGTCTCAGCAATTGGCACTGGATGTGGAGGATTAAGCCACATCACCTGGGGCTGAGCTGACGTGGCTCAATCTCAGCCCTCAGTTGCTGTATCTAATGACAGATTGCGTATGGGCAGCAATCACTATACTGCAGATAGATATGTAGTTCACTTGCTGAAACCATGAAAGAAAGGATAAAGGGAATACAGAGAGAATAAGCGCCGGAGCAAAAATAAAGGCAAACTATATGCAGTCCATGTAAAACATATGTACTAAGGAAGCAATGAACAATCTTGTATTGAATATTTGTAGAGAAATGCACGACACGTATACCACAAATTTGTCTATCAAATATCTGAATGTAGATCCTACAGTTAAAGTAAAAAAAAAAGGCCCTCAAGTATATTGACTGTTTGCTTAATAAGCAAAAACCCACTCACCAATTCTTGTCGAAGCTTGTTGTTCAGTTCAACAGCAGAATTCTTCTCCTCCATCAGTTTGGAAATCAAAGCAAATGGCTACAAAAGATACAAATAACCATGTCAGGATTGTAGTCGTGTAATATTTTGCACTGTCCTGTGCGGTTAGTTAAAAAAAAAAGCACGTCAAGGCTCAATATATCACACTTGCATCCAGGAGACCAAGTTAGGTCTCGATTACTTTGTTATGTAACAAAACTTTGCTGAAATGCTGAATAATTCGGTGGAGGTAGAATGCTGATACTATAGAATAACACAGCCAATTAGGGTCTGTTTACATCTAAATTATAGTTTAATACAGATAAGGGTCACTAATTAATGAACAAAACATTATTCAGTAAAGCACATTAGTATTATAGGCAGACCACACAAATCAAACAACCGCATATGTCGATTGTGAGGATAAGATTCATCAAATACAATCAAGCCTTCTGTCAGTTGTCTAAGTATCAACTAAGTACTGTTATAGACTTTATCTGAATGCTATTACACATTTACACATGTTAGTCATAGACTTAATTGTATCCACATAATAGTAAATTAGACACCATAATAATAGTATATGCCATTTGGAAACAAGTAAATTAGAAAAAAAAATCCATGTCAACATCTTCAATAAGGATGCTCTAAGATGAACTTAGACACCATATCTACGTTCCATTCAGTGGCTGACCAATATGGGAATGAGCTCAAGTGATATTATAGAACAGCATCTAAGTGAATGGCTTGTTGATACTATAAAATTGTTTGAAGAACGTAGATGCACTAATCAAGTTTTATATAATTTTTTTTTCTGTTTCTTTAGGTTCTTTTGTTTCCTGCAAAGAAAGGCCGACTCTCAGCTCAAGAAGGTGGATAGTGGATAGAATTGATGATTGCTGCAAAAGGGTATCGGTGAGACAGTTACAGAAGAGTATAACTGCAGCTACTCTATCAGACAGTCAACAGTTTGGCGCAGATCACTAATAGGCATGGCTGTTAACTATAGAACAATTCCTCCAAGATCATAGCCATACCTCTTGATAACTCAAACTGCCTGGAGAACCATCCTCAAATCCCTCGCTTTGGGTGGATGGCGTGATATAAACCACCTTCAATTTCACTTCATCAACCACATTGCCTGATTGTTTGGTAAACTACAAAAATCCCACACATAAGATATTTTTTTAGCGCTGGAGCATCTGGTACCATTCGCTGACTATTATATATAATATATAACGGAAAACTGCCACAAAATCAAAACAATGAGACAGAAAAGAGCCAACATAAATACTGAACCATAAAACACACTAAAACTGTGAGTTACCATGTCTCCGGTGACTTCCGTTGGCACAATCTCCTTGGCCACGATGGCGCTCTGCACAAGGAATTTGTCCTTGCATTGCATATACGGTGGCGCCTCCCTCTGCGCTTGCATTGTAACTGAATCCAAATTCACGGCGCATACAAGATGTTAGCATATAGGCAGTTGCGTCGGAACAATTTAGTGATTCACCAAATTACCAAGAACGTCAGCCGTGGACCGGGGTGCAACAATGCCATTGTTTGGCCGAACGCAGTACTTCTTCGGGCTCGTTGTCTTGACCTACGGTCGCAATGTTGCACAAATTCAGTCACAACGGTACCATTTTCGCGTAATTACAAGGAAATCCACGCGTAGCATCCGTTTCACCTTGAAGGCGACCTGCTTGTCTGTCTTGTTCGTCAGCTGCAGCGTGCACGAGATCTGCTTATTCAATTCGACTGCATGGTTTGAGAGAGAGAAAGGAACGGAGAGACATCAGGAAGCGAAGGAAAACAGGACGATCGCGGATTTACCTCAAAATCAAGACCAACCATCGAAGAAACATCCAAACGAACCCACAAAGGAGAGGGGGAAAAGAATCGGGAACCCGAGAAAACACCACATGGAAAATTATGGAATGGACGCTGCTGGCCGCCGCGCATCAAAATCCTCCCGTACACCGCGCGTCGAAATTCCCCACCGGAGCCCCATCGAAACCACCGCGAATAACGACAGCAATTCCAAGGGAATCGAAAGAACCCGCGAGGAAGGAAACAGGAAACGTACATGGGAACCGGAGCTCGATGGGGTCGATCCCGAGCAGCTCCCCGGCCTCGGCGCTCATCCTGGGCAAAGAAGCGACCCGCGCCGGTGGGAGCGGCGAGGTGGGGATTGAAACAACCCCGCGGATTCTTGATGGATGCCACGCACGGCACCTCCCCTCCTCCCCCTCCTCTGTTTTTTCTCCGGCTATCTATATTCTTGGAGCAGAGGAGGAAGCGGAGGAGGAAAAACGGGGAACTCGGGGAGCCGGGATTTTGGAAGGGGCGAGAAGACGGGTGAAAAAAAAAGGGAAATTTCAGAGCCCCGCCGCCGGCACCGGCGACGTGGCGACGCGGAATATTCGTGTGAACCCACCACCACACGGCCGCACGGGTGAGGCGGGAGGCTGCGCGCCGGTCGCTTTCTCGCGCACTGCCCTGCCCCTGCTCGCTCGTTTTTTCTCCGGAGGTGGAAGGAGGAGAAGGGTCAGGAGGCGGTTGCGGCGTTTACATCCGAGGCCGTTTCGCGTCCGCATCGCATCGCATCGCATCGCCTCGCCTGGTGGTGGTATACATGCAAGCGGGGCGGTCTGCGGCTGCCCGCCCCGCGTCCGCACGAGCCGCGATTACTGACGCGGGCATATGCAGCAGTTGGCATAGAACCGCTTTGTTTTTGCGGACGTTGCGGCTACCCGCGTGCGTCCGCCAGTCCCAACATACGATGATGCCCAACATACGATGCTGCACCTGTCGGATGTTGCCTCGCCGCCGGTCTCGCCGCCTCGGCACAGGGTCGGGCGTGAGGACAGGGAGGCTCAGCTCGCGGTGGTCTTGCCGGCGAGGACGTGATGTCGAGGGATGCGCATAGGCGGCATGCCGAGAGCGGTGCCATCGAGTCCGTGACGAGCCGACGATTGATGCGAGCGGTCTCGGTGTGGAAGGAGACGACGGCGACGTTTGAACCCCGCGCGCTGGGCGGCGCGCAGGAGCGGCAGGATCTCATCGGCGAGTGCCTCGTGCTTGATCCCTAGGTCCACTTTGTCGTTGGCTCGTTGCCACCGTCAGGTCCCTTGAGGCGGAGCAGGAGGTCGCAGCTGGGGTGGCAGCGCTTGGCGTCATGGCGAAGAGATTGTCATCTTGTCAATCCCGAATGAGTGTTTGTCAGCGGCGTCGTCAGTGATGAAGAGGAAGAACCAACAACCTAGATACGGAGTTTTAGATTTCATTTTTCATCCCCTTTTACAGCTGCAGCATGCCATACAAGCAGCCAGATCTTGCCGCTGGCGTTTATTTCCGTGTATACACCAATCCAATCCACGCATCGCTCATGTCCCAAGCCATTATACAGCAAATTTAGCTCGACCGCTCGTTCATGTCGCACGCCGCAAGAGATAGGGGCGCCGGGCGCACGGACAGAGACACAGTCGGCGAGTTGTTTTTCCCTCCCCTGTTTCCCTCTCTTGTTCTTCACTTCTTTCCCGCCCACAAGCTTCCCCGTGCCGCGTCCCGCTCCCGCCTCGCTCCTCTCCTCCCCCGCGCCACGGCTCCTCCCACCTCCATCAGCCTTGCGCGGAATCGGAATCCTACTCGGACCCGCCCCCTCGTCGCTGCCATGGACAACGGCACATCGAGCCTGCCCCTCCCCCAGCCGCCGCCGCAGGTCTACCTCCGCCGCCCCGTGCCGCCGGCACCGGCTCCTCCCAGGGTCCACCTGTTCCGCGCTCCGGCTTCCATCCCGTCTTCTCCTCCAAGCCCCGCGCCGCCGCGGCGAAGCCCCCGATTGGCTTGCGGCGCCGTTGGGTCCCGCGGGTAGAGCCGCGTCGTCCGCTTCAGGAAAGCAGGTTCGCGGCGCGGGTCGAGCCAGCGGGTTCGCGGCAAAACCCGCCCCGCTTGCATGTATAGGTGGTGGTGCTCGTGCTCGACCCGAGCCTGCCTGGATTCGAGTCCGATTCGATCGGCTGCCACCTCACTCCAGTCTCCGGCTGCTCGAATCGGCGGCCACCGGCCGGCGTCAACAGCTGCTGGCTGCTGCCGATCACGGTCACGGCACGTTCCTGCTGTGGATTGCTACGTCAGTATTGAGACAAATCAAGTACTTGTACTGGTACGGTGTGTGCCTGTTCTGTGCACGAACCGACATGAGAGCTTGACTTTTTGCTTCCTGCTTTTCTGGTGGGGACTTGGCCGCCAGAAAATAGACAAGCAGCAGCGAAGATCCCGTCACCACACGGGAGGTGGCAAAGAACAAAGAACAAGGTAAAGCCAACAAGGAGTACCACCTGACGCTTTTGGGTGTCGCGACAAACCATCCTAGATGTGCACATACTGAAATAAAGAAAGGAACGGATGATCCGATCCTCATTTGGTAGTTCTGTTTTTTATGGCAGGTAAAAGTAAGACACAATGTAAATTAGGTATTAATAGGAGGTAGGGAGGCAAATGAGAGATCAGTTGGAGTGCACATATAGGGCCCGTTTGGTACCGCTTCATGAGCGGCTTCACGAGCAGCTTCACAACTTCAATAGCCAAACGGCCAGCTCTCTGCTTAGCTCTCTGGTCAGCTTCTCTGAAAACCCGCTCTCACAGAGTCTCGCACGCGGTGAAGCTGCAAAAACGTGGCTCTCCTCCGCTCATGAAGTTGTTTTCTAAAAAACAGCTCTACTGGTGAAGCTGAGCTGTGCCAAACAGAGCCATAGGAGTAGGAGTGCACAATGTAAATGAGAGATCCTCAATAAGAGTTCAAATTTGAGAGATGGGCTGAAGATGTTGTACATCTCCAAAATGAACATCCCCCTCGCATGTTGATGCTCCAGGGTTCAGCTAGCAAAAAAAATAGTATGTTGTTTTTCAATTTACTTTGCATTCAATTTAGTATACGATCTTATATTGGTTTTGCACAAATTAGAAAAGAAGATTCATTTTTCCATTATGTTTTTAGCTAGAAATGTATCATTCTGTTACACCATAAAAGTTACTACCGCGAAATTTATAAACTCGGTCATCAACGTGGTTTAAGATCCCCGACGAGTGGAGATTCTGAACAATATGTAAGAAGTGAGTCCTAACTCAACTTGTTAGGGTGGAAGATGTGGTTGTGCATCCTAATCACTCGGGGCGAGTCCCCTCTAGCTTCAATTTGGGTGCTCATTTTCACTTGTTAATGAATGCTGAACAGAAGCGGTCGTCTCATTCTTGCCCGGTCTACGTTGTGCGCTATTCCAGTACACATCTCTATGGCCACGAAGATCGCACCATGGGTCATCCGTGCTATCGAGAAGTTGGTACATGGATTCTTGTGGTGCGGATCGGAGGTGGCTGCGGGAGGGAAGTGTGCTGTGGCTTGGGTGAATGCGGCTTGCCCTACCCTTTATGGCGGCCTTGGCATCCCCAACCTGCATCTCATGGGCTTCGCGTTACGGCTACGGTGGCTCTGGTTGGCCAGGGTTGACTCCGACAAGACTTGGTCGGGTTACCACTTCCGGGCAGATCGGTCGTCTTAGGAATTTTTTGATGCTTCAGTCACAGTGCAAGTTGGAGATGGGTCGCGCGCCTTATTCTGGATGGATCGCTGGATCAATGGGTGCTCAATCCTTCAGCTAGCACCTCAGCTCTAGAACGTGGTCCCGGCGAGAATTCGCAAATCACGCTCGGTCCGGGATGCCCTTTCCGGCTGACGGTGGATCCGGGATATTACCTTCGCACGCACTGTCCCCGTGGTCGTCCAATACCTTCGTCTCTGGGACCTCGTCCAGGACTTCCAGTTATCCAACCAGCCGGACAAGTTCATCTGGAAATGGTCGTCTACCGGGGAGTTCTCTTCTAGCTTGGCTTACCGAGCGCTGTTCTTCGGTAGGATCCCGCTAGCCGGAGCTGAGCGCATTTGGAAGGTGCAGGCTCCTGGGCGGTGTCGCTTCTTTGGCTGGCTTGTGCTGCATGGTCGTTGTTGGACTTCGAACCGGTTACGTCGGCATGGTCTACGTGACTCGGATGATTGTGCTCTTTGTGCACAAGCGGTCGAAACCTTGGATCACCTCCTCCTTGGATGTGTCCACAGTCGGGAAACCTGGTTCAGGGTACTCCGTTACTTCGGTTTGGATCGGCTGACGCCGCAGGAGGAGGTGCCTTACTTCACATGGTGGCTTCATGGTAGGAAGCAGGTTCACAAGACTCAGCGCAAAGGCTTCGACTCCTTGGCTCTTTTGGTCGTCTGGTCGCTTTGGAAAGAGAGGAATAGACGTGTGCATGACAGGGCGGCGCTCCAGCCGGTCGCTCTGGCACTGCTGATCCTGGAGGAAGCCCGGAGGTGGTCACGTGCCGGTTTCGCTGGGATTGGTTTGCTTGGTCGTCGTACGTTGCCCCCCCCCCCCCCATTTAGGTAGTCTCGTGTTGGTAGCTGTTCTTCCTCTTGTTTGGGGCTTGTTGTCGCGTCGTTTTGTACCGTTTTTTGTAAACAGGTCTTTCTCTTCTCCTTAATGAAATACGTGCTACGCACGTCTTAAAAAACACTTATTAATGAAAAAGCTGCCTAGTTCCTCTTAGGTTGATTCTTTTTTTACGTAGTAGCCTCATCGTCCAAGTCAAATTAAGGTTGAACTAGACCTGTCAGTCAGAAAAAGACTGTGATCTACAGCGAAACCCCGCTAGCCGTGCTGTTTAGCGAAATCGTCAAGATGGACGTGCTGAAGTTGTCCAAGCCACGCCTACACCAGTACGTACGTACAGCACACAAGATCAGCAGAACTAGGCATCAGAAACTTCGCCAAGAGAAAAATGTGTAGAGCAGAGCAGCCAGCCGCTGGTCACGGTCCAACAGCGCGACGCACGGACGCTTCTTGCTAAAAAAAGTCCTGGTCCAGTCCGCCGCGACGACGGTAATGTGCGGACGGAACACGCGGACCAGGCGCTTCCATTTTCTTCTTTCCGTCCGGATTTGCTCCCGTCATGCTGCCTAGACCGGCTTTGTTTGTATACGCTGCCGTCGCTGTTCATTTGCCGCCCGTTAGCCTGTACTTGGTCCCGATGGCTGACAGACAAAGCGAGACGGGGAGCTCCTGTAGCTTCAGTGCTGGACAAACTTTAAATTCATCAGGCTCAACTAATAGCTTGAATTAAATTCAATATTTCAAAAATTACATTCAATATTTTTAAAAAACTAAATCAATATTTAGAAAATACTTTATTTAATATTTTTCACAACATTCAACATTTTTCATCATCTATTTCAATATTTGAGCAAACAAGATTCAACATTTGAGTTAACAAGATTCAACATTTGAAGAATAATCAACATAAAAAATTGAAGGTGACTAAACGGAGAGGGCTCTCCATTTAGTCTTACATGGAGAGCCTTCCGAGGTTACTTCCTGCAGCACAAAATTACTTCTTTCAACAGAAAAATCACACACGAGGAAGTAATTTTTAGTCATACATGAAGAGCCCTCCGAGGTTATTTCCTGCGACACAAAATTACTTCCCTCAACATAAAAAACGCACAGGAAGAAGTAACTTTTTGTCACGGGAAGTAACTTATGTGTCGCGGGAAGTAACTTTTTGTCACGGGAAGTAACTTTTTTGTCGCGGGAAGTAACTTATATGTCGCGGGAAGTAACTTATGTGTCGCAGGAAGTAACCTCGGAGGGCTCTCAATTTAACACTAAATGAAGAGCCCTCTCCGTTTAGCATTTGGGTAAAAAATTTTATCATCTTCAACCTTCCAGACAGCCGGCGACGGACTGCGGAGCTCGCGGTGGCCGTGCCTGGGGACGGCGGGCGCGCGGTGTGCGGCGCGCGCGGGGGCGTCGACGGCGGCGGCCATGAAGATGGGCAGCTAGCGTTGGGAGCAGATCCATCCATGGATTGATATTATTTTACACGGATCTCAAACAAACCAAATAACAAACTAACTACTCGCATGCGTGATCCAGTCTCTGCCGTGCTGAGGAGCTAGGCAGCTAGCGGGCGACGATGCCCCGAGCGCGCAGGAATCAGGCTGGGCCTTAATCTTATTTGGGCTCAAGCCCATGAGCATTCTTTTCCTGAGTTCGGGTGGGTGGGCTGCGAATGGACAGGCCTCTTTTTGCACACCCATCATCACTCACTCTACACACACCTGACCCACCGCGAAAGGAATGCAAATGTGAAATGTGTGAATTAACAAGCAACGGTGGTTATTTCACACATGACACGTCTGTGAAAATGTGTGAATTAACACACAACATGGGTATGGATTTGGGTACGGGTTCTGGATACCCAGTGGCAACGTACTTAATTCGCAAAGAAAAAAAATGGTGGTTAGCCAAGCCACGGACGGAGGCACGCGTACGTACCTACTCCCTCCGTCCCCGAAAGATCGTCGCCAGACAACAAACAGAGAAACCAAGACGGAGAGGAAAAGACTCTGCTACCCCTAAAGCGTCACGCGTCGTCCTTTTCCAGTGCAGAGCGAAGAGCGCTGCCTCGGCCTCCGCGTCTGCTCCGCCATGCCGCACCCGCCCCGCCGCCGCTCCGCCACGCCATGTTGCGCCCCCAGTGCAGGCTCCCGCCCGCCGCCGCTCGGCTCCGCCACGCCGCGGGGACAACGGCCACGACATCAGGTGCCTCGTCGGGGTCGCCGCGGAGGAGGTGGCCGAGGCGGGCGAGGATGCGCACGATGCGGCCGTCGTCGGAGTCCTCGCCGCGGTCCGCGGAGGAAGACAATGCAGGCGAAGGGGCGGAGGCCGAGCACCTGCGCCAGATCCGCCATGCTTCGTCCTCGGAGCTCTGCGGGCCCGCAGGTCGACGGCGGAGGCTCATGGCGTGGCGCCTCAACCTGCCGCGGCGCCGCCGATGGCTGGAGGCGCGACACTGAAGCCTCGCCGCCTCGGCACCGGAGCCTAGCGGCCTCGGCGCAGCCCGTTCTCCGGCTCCCGTGGCACTGCGCAGGAGGATGTAGAGGCGGATGCCGGAGCTAGCTAGCATGAGCTTGCGCGGTTGGGGATGAAGCTGGCCGAGGTCGATTAGTGGTAGCTTCAGGTCGCCCGCTCGCCCGCCGGCCGCAGGTCGCCCGCTCCCGCTCTGCTGCAACTGCTCGTTCGCCGGCCGCAAGGTTGGGGATGAGTTTGGGATTTTGTTTTTTTTTTGAAAAAACTAGTGCCCGTGCATGTGGTTGTGTGAGGAAATATGTGGTTGGAAGGTCATGAAGACAGATGTGCGCTGTACAGCTAGGCTGCTAGGGGCTAGCCAGGCAGAGGCCACAGGCCACGGACGACGATCTTTCGGGGACAACGAACTGTAGCTAAAATGACCGTCTTTAGGGGACGGATGGAGTACAAGGCTACCCGGGCGATGGACCCACCGGTCAGGCGTGACCCCACGAACGCGCTTCGGGATCAGACCGCAGCAGCAGGCAGACCCGGCCGGAGGGGATCAGTAGTCACGTCACGGGAGGCAAGCCGGGCAGAAGCCTCATGATTCATGGGCACGCTGCAGGCAGGGGGCTTGTTCTCGCTCCGACATACTCCGCCGCAATAATGCGTCGCTGGAACGGATCATACACACGCGCGCGCACGCACGTCGTACACAGAAATCACGGCGCCCACACGTCGTGTCAAAGGGAAAGCACGCACACGCAGGCACGGAAGGCGCGCTTGGGCGGCGGCTGCGTGTGCTCGCTCGCTCTCGGGCTAGAGCCCAAAATTGGGTTGCAAAATTCTGAAATTTTGCACAGATTTTGGGTTGAAAAGCACTGTTCCGAACTGAAAAGCACTGTAACACTTTTTATTTGTTTGTGGTAAATATTGTCCTACCATGGTCTAATTAGGCTCAAAAGATTCGTCTCGCAAAGTACATCCAAACTGTGTAATTAGTTTTTGATTTCATCTACATTTAGTATTCCATGCATATGTCGACAATTTTGATGTGATGTTTGATGTGATGAGAAATCTTTTTTTCATAGTGAATTTTGGAGGAAATCTGACTTCTAAACAGGGCCCTCGTTGTTTGGGCCGCCTCCCCGGCCGCCGGCCGGGAGCGACGCGGCGCGCGCGTACGTACGTTTGGTCCAGGGAGACAGAAAAAAAAACAGAAAAAGCAGCGGGCTCTATGCATGGTCTCTGGATGGGTGCGTGTGGGTTGTTGATCCGCCCGGCCGCCCGGTCGGGTAAAGGGCAATGAAATGAGCTTGATTTTGGCACGTTTGAATGGACTGCTTTGCAGGTTCGAATTGAATGTACATCGTCAGTTAACCCGAGCACAAATGTGCTAGTTTTGATGATGTGAAAGTAATAAGAGTATATAATCACGACTATTAACCAATCCTTAATTGGTACTAATACTTTATAGGAGAGGGAACATGCAACAGCTAAAGCAACGGAGATTATTATATTGTTTTGGGCTCCGATCCCTCCCTTGTGTTTTTCAAATGTAATAGATCCTGACGTCAAATTCATTTGGAAGAACAAGGCACCACCGAGAGTCCAGTTTTTTTGCTTGGTTACTCAAAGCCGCATACAGTGCCGAGCCAACAACCTCCTGAAGAAGAATATAGTCCAAGAGTCCACCTGCGAGGTGTGTGGAGCGGCCGAGGAGACGCGACACACATCATCTTTCAATGCCCCTTTCGCTCAGGACTTTTGGCGGGCACTTCGCTTCACTGTGCCGGCAGACATTAGAGCGGCGACGCTGGACGAACTCCCATGTCCAGATCACGTCCCTGGGGCGCAGTTCGCCACACTGGTGCTCATGTGCTGCTGGCAACTCTGGAAATAGAGGAACGTGATTGTCTTTTGAGGTGAAAGCTTGACGATGCGGCAAGTGCTGATGAACTGCAAATCAGATGCAGCGTTGTGGTGTTGTAGAATGAAGCCCATGGAAGCGTCGGTGTGTGATTCTTTGTGTAATTTGTTTACTACGGCAATGTAAACCATCATGCGGGCCGTTAGGGGCCAGCAATGAAATGAATCAGGTGGGGGGGGGGGGATTCTCTCCCCCTCCGTTGACCTTTCAAAAATAATAATAATCAAGATCCGGATATTTCTTGATTCAATTTAGTTTGTTTTTTTTGTTTCTCCGTACACACAAATGGATCGAGTCTTAATATAAGTTCAAATTCTGCAATATGATAGCAGACATCATACGATATGTTAAAAAAATATATCATGATTTTTATCATTTTTTATCCTTTAGATGCAAAATTATATCGAAACTAATGATGAAAAATTCATACATTATTTTTTTCATATAGGTTATGATGTTGACGTTCACTACCACCCTGCGAAGTTTCAAATTATCAAATTGCGTATGGAGAACAAATATGAAAATTTGCATTATGGGGTAAGTTGAACCAGATAATATAGTTTTTTAGGTTGGGGTTACATTGAACCAAAATGTAGTTTAAGGGTATATGGCCTTTTACTATGCTTGATTGAAGGGAGTAATTTGGACTTGTTCCTTCTAAGTTTGGTCAAGTTTGTAGGGAAGAGTATTAATACCTACCACATCAAATGAGTAAACTAAGAAAATATATTTCAAAATGGATTGATTATATATGCTCATATAACATTGTAAATATTATTGTTTTTTTTCTACAAACTTTATCAACCTTAGGTTAGCTTAGATCAAACTGAGAATCATATTTAAGGATGGTGGTAGTAAATGTCTGGCAACAAAGATAGCAATGAGAACTTCTTCCTTGTATACACTATTAGATGACAAACTTGACTTGACAAATACCACCACAAAAGGTGCTTATTAGTTACTAGGATATTATCTGCAAGCAAGGGTTCAAGAAAGTATTTTAGTTGAAAAGCCTTTATCTAGAGGACATTTATTAATAACAGATCAAATTTATCTCATTATTCATTTTTGAATAAAATACATGTAACATAAAAATTATATATTTTAGAATCAAATAGTATATGCCATAAATTCTTCAACCAACCCTATTTTGTCAATCTTGAGTACTAGATTCCTTTCAATAGCCTCGTAAGATAAAAAGAACTGTGATGTAGTGTTTGGATTGCTATTGTATAATGTGTCCATCCAGACAAGACTATATCTTTTTTTTTTCTCATTATAAAGTAAAGTGTAAAAGCATAAATTTTCAACAATAGATGATATTTTTTCAGAATTTACATTATAAATTACTCCAACTGGTAGAATATAATTCAAATGTCCAACGTACATTTTTAATATGATAGTATATATATGGGTTTTACATTTATATTCATAGAAAAACCATTTCTTTAAGTTGTGAACTTATACATAACTTTTGTTCTGGTTAACTAAACAGTTAAAGAGTCATTGGACAATTTAATTCAATTCTCCCTCTGGATTTTGATCTCCCTAGGGGAACAATGCATCAAGAAAATGAATCATATGCATGAGTAGACACAATTACCAAATTAATATTTTGCATTACTTTTAGATTAACCATAAATTAAGCTCATATATTGGGTATTTCTAATTAATTATGATGAAAACTAAAATTATTATTTCTAAATTGTTAGTTCTTTAAAGTATACACTTGCGAAGAATCTCAGTCCTAGTTACCTAAATAGTACAAACCACTTGTGTTTAATAAAGTTAAGATTCAATGACCTATGTGTCATTATTTTTAGCCCTTATTTTAAATTAATTAAAAATATTCTTATCAATATAAATTAAATTGCACGGAGAATATACAATAACTATGCAAGTTGACAAGAACATTAACCTCAAATGCATGCAAACATGAAACCGAAACAAATCACACCCATCCATCCATGCATGTGACGATCGAAGAGGAAGGAACACAAACGGCACTGTCGTTGCTAGATTTACAATATGCTCAGCTAGTTGTCCACAGTAAAAAAAAACTAAAAACATGCTCTTGAACAGACACAACCATGGGATCGGAGGAGGCACAACGACTTCTCTACAGGCGAATAGGGGCGGTCCAGGAACAAAAACGAGAAAGAGAAAACAGGAAATGAAAGGGATCGAGAATAGATCTAGAACACAAAATCTGTGTACCTAGAGGATCATAAGGTAGAGGCCTGCTAGGTGCTCAAATTTGATTCTCCATTTCTACCCCCCCACACTGGAAAGTACTCTAATTAAACGACACGCGATATTGGGATCAAGATCTGAGACGAGAATTAACCCTAGAACGCGGCACAATGGCGATGGCCACTGCGTGCCCGCCAGAACTTGTTGGCTAGTTGTAGCTAGCATGCATGCCTGACCAGCTAGAACGGAGTGATGCCCATGTTGGCAGCTGCAGCTGCTGCCGCTGCCGCTGCCGCATATAGACCATCCTTGAGAAGCATGTCTTCAGCGCTATCCTGCAAATCACAGCCCAGGAAACAGATAAAAGATATGATAATGGGTTCTTACAAATTACTAAACATCAAGATAGAGAGAAGCATATGGAATATACTAATGCTACTCTTGATGCTCTGAATTTTGTCAGGTGAGGTTTTCAAGGCATGTAATACAGCTAGGTTAGGGTTCCAGCTATAGTGTCGGCTGTAATACCTGAGTCTTGAAGGTCTTCTTGAGGCCCTGGTCCGGCATGAGGCCGAAATGGATGTGTGGAAAATGTGCCCACTGGTTTGCAAGCAAAACAACACAAACAAATTAAAGGACAGGAAATAAAGCCAAAGCAAAGTAATCTGCAGGTTTTGCATTAGTAAAGCACAGCGTACAGCCTGATGAAGCAAATGCAAAACGAACGCTAGCTGCAATATGCTGTGCGGGTGGGGCTAAAGGCTCCCAGAGGCACAGAGCCACACAGATGTGTGCCCGGCCAGGCATGCATCTGCTCACGCGCGCAAGCAGCCGGCGCCGGACACAAACTGTCGCTGTGTCCATGCATGCTGACATTATTGTAAAGTGATGGGTCAAATCACTAGACACGCAGACACGTACAGCCAGCTATCCCCGAGTAGTTGTTACTGCTAGAGTACTTCTGGGAGGAAGAAGAGAATTACATTCTTCGCGGCTGCGCTGAACGCCTCGCGGTGGGTGATGTCCGGGTTGCCGGCCTTGATGCGCTGGATCTCGTCCCTGTAGTGTACACATCAACCAGCAGCACATTATTTACCAGAGCTTGAAAGACGAGAGCAAGGCGATGCTATATAGGCTCCCCAAAAAAAAAAGCAATATGCTATAGACCGAGCTAACTGTAAAAAAGAAATACGAATGCATTTTTATACGCATGCAGGATTTTTATTTGTTGCGAGATCTTACTTGATGAAGCGGTTGTACGCCGACGGGACTCTCTGCCGCTTCTCCGGAGCTGCAAGAGTTAGATTTGTAGGGTAGATTGGAGTCAGCATGCATCCGTATGTAGGAAACATGGATGAATGGGTGAGCTTATCTCGCTAGCAACTACTCCACTATACATTCTGACTGTTTGCAACTGAAGAGCAAAGGATGGGCATGCACCCCCCTGCCACAACAAGACATGATTGTATGTCCCGTTATCCGCCGATCCCGGCCGATAACGGCTCATTTTCACCCCCATACACGCTTCACACGGTGAAATTACAGTAGTAGCTTGTTCATCGAGTTTTATTTTTTTTTCAAGCTTATTAAAAGGTTATTACTGCTAGTATATTCCAGTAGACTGCACGGATACTGTTTAGGTGAGGTGATGTGCTACATAGTCATCCTCTTGTGTTCGAAATTCCCTGTCTGCTGATAACAACCCAAAGAACTGTATAAAACTACCAAGGAGAAGGGGGCGATTGGGCGAAGTTGTGCTCCCAGGAACAGTGCGGTGCACGGCTTCCCGAGCTCACCCCCTGCACACTCTGTTTGCCTTGACTAGTGATATAAGCAAGTACCCTTGGTTTGGGAAAGTAACGTGGAAGTACCAAGAGATTACTAGAGGGAGAAGAACAGCAAGGATCCAAATTAAGGGAAGGAAAGAAACGAGAGTAGTCCTTACGCCTGTTCACTGACGGCGTGCTCTTCGTCAGCGGCTCGGGCTCCTGCTGCTGCACAGGCGGCTTCGCAGGCGGCATCGGCGTGGCCGGCAGGTTGCTGCCGCAGCTGCTGTTGCTGCGGCCCGTGGTGGCGCTGCTCAGGTTAGCGCTCGACTGGTCCATCAGGATGCTCGGCGCCTGGAGCGCGAACTCGTCCTGCGCGCGAGAACAAGAAGTCACATAAACTCACTGATCTCAGTATGTAGTATGAACAACACTACTGCTAGCTTTTTGAGAACTAATTAATTATAAACAAGCTAGCCGGGATCGGAGGAGGAAGCATGCACTAGGTTAAAGTAATTCGAATCGTGCTGACTGTTGTGAATTGAAATGGATTTTGTCCATACCAAGAGTCCATGCGGGGATGTGGGGGAGAGCAAGGATTGGCCGAAGCTGAGCTGACTGGCCGCCGGCGGCGCCGCGGGCGGGAGCAGGAGGCCCCGGAGGTTGACGGAGAGCAGGTTGGCGCAGTGGCCGCAGCGCACCGTCACCGTCTTGAAGAGGCTGCTGCACGGCACGCCGACCTGGTCCGCATCAGAGACCGGCCAGAGATCGTATATATTACATCGTCAGCACAGGATGAATGAATGAATGGATGATTTTAGTAAGAAAGAAGAAAGTATTAAACACAAGCAAAGCAGCCAGAGAAGAACTGAAGAAGGGGGGAGAGAGCTAGTAGCGGTGTCGGTAGGTGAAGCAAGGGTGGGGCGCGCTCTCGCTCGGCGCCACCACCGCGCGCACGTACGGCGAGGATGGTGTCGCAGCAGTTGCAGTGCACGTAGCAGAGCTGCTCGGTGGGGGACGGCGCGAGGTGGTCCAGCGGGAAGGCGGCCGACGACGAGGAGGACGAGGACGACATCATGATATAGATTCCGACCACCGAAATGTGGCAGCTCCGGCACCTGAGGCGCTGGCGCTGTCGAGACGACGAGATATATCGCTCGTCGTCGATTCTTGCTCGATCTGGCTAGTGGCTAGGGCAGGCAGCGGCGGATCGCGGCCGGGGAAAGCAAGGTCGTCGTCGCGGAGTGAGAGATCTCGCGGAGGGAGGAGGAAGAGGAGGCCGGGTGCGAATGAAGGGGAGATGGCCGGAGGGGAGGAGTCGAAAGGGGAATTTTATACGGCGGTCGAGGAGGGGGAGGGGAGGCAGGAGCCAGGGATATCCTTTTGGTCCCCCCCGGCCCTTTGATTTGATGAGTGAGTGTGATTTGATGGGTAGCCGCGCGCGGCCTGGGCTATGGCTGCTGGCTGTGGGCTAAACTCGCGAGCGAATTGATTTGATGGACCTGCCCGATTCGAGAAAGCCTCGGGGTCTGTCGTTGTTGTTCCTGATTTGAAAGTCCCAGCAGCCGGATCGATCGTCGATCGACGCAGCAGCAGCAGCTACTAGCAACCAAAACTTCCTCCGATCCATCTTGCTAGTTGTTGCTACTGCATGTGGATCTTGCCGGGAGCGGCGAGGGAAAGGCTGGGACGATCGAGCAGGGCGAGCGAGGTGGCCGGTATGGGTGGGGTGTGTGGACCGCGCGCGGCGGACAGCGTGGTGGATACATGGCCCTGGGCAAAGGGAAAGCGCGCGCGGGCAGGCAGGAAAGCGAGAGCCGTTGGTATATGGGACGCGGGCCGGGGGGCCAAAGCAACACGCCAAGCGCTAGCTCACCTCCGGCCGCCTGTACATCTCCGCGCGCGCACCGCAGCTGGTAGCGGTCGGCATCTCGAGACTGTTGCCGACTGGAAAAAGCGGGACGGGCGCGCGGTGGTGGGGTTCGCCCGGGCCCCCGGCCCGACTGTGCCGCGATGCGCCCGGTCGTCTCCCTCTCCCCTCCCCGCCCGCCCGGGCTCTCCGGTGGCCGGCCGGCTAGCGGCCGCAGCCGGCCGGGGGCCGATCGGCCGCGACCCCCTGCGCGCGGGGGATACACGGAACAAAGTGATCGAGGAATACGTTAGTACGTAGTACGTGTCCTCCATTAATACACCTGGACGACGCGACTTGTGTGTCGATCGCTGCATGATGCATGCGCAGGCAGGCACGTTGCGTTGGATCGAGCGGCTGATCGATTTGACCGGTCCGGCGAGCGGTGCCCCAGGCAGCAGGGGGCGCGTGCGTTTCTCTTTCTTCGCATGATCGCATCGCACGACCCGGCCGGCCGGGAGCGAGCGTTCTCTCGCGAGACGACGACGTACAAAAGCGTGGCTGGCCCCGGCCGGGCCGGGTCTGGCTCGCGATTCTCCCGGGCATGGGTGTGGACCCGGAGGCTTCAATGGGGCCGGGACCAGGTACGTACGGCTACGTAAAGCGCCTATATATGGTGTATAGGAAGGAGTACTAGACTGTTAGCCCGTCATCTGTCTCTCCGAGACATTACGGCTGATGTTGCGTATCGTACGTACGTGTGTGGCCGTGCGTGTGCGGGTCATCTGGTCGGGTAGGGGAATCTACCCATCTCTAGCTAGATCCATGCGAACGCACAACGGTACGACCGGACCAAAAAATTGGTCCATCTCAAGCAACTACAGTGTTTGAATTATATCTGAAAAAATATCTCCGACTACAACTCCCTCCCTCCGTTTCATACAAAGTTAGATGGCAAATAGAATATGATTTACATCGTTATATTTGAGATCGAGTGCTGTAACCGAACAAGTACATCGGTGTTTTCTTATATGTGGTGTAATGCATTTTTTCATACAACATTATTGACACGGCTTTACAAACAACATATATACTGGTTTGATTTTTAAGTTGTATTAGTAACTCTAAAAATCCAATGCATTAATAAATAGATATCTGGTAGATGTGACCTAAGAGATTGTGATGTGTACAAATGTAGTACTTGCTCGGTTTTGTGAAATACGATACTGCTGTAAGAGCAATTAAATGTCAAAATATATCTTTTGAAGTTTATTTCTCTATATATGGTTGACCTTTAAAAAATCTCTATGGTTCTTCGATAAGACAGAGCAGATCAATGATGATCCATATAGATTTTTGTCTGAACAATAATATAAAAGAGAGTACGAACGAGATTGCGATGTTGACAACGGATTGTATACGGGACCATGTGGATCTATAGTACCGTACCCCTGACGAGTTTATTTTCCTGTAGGTGTGGGTGTGGTCGTCAGTTTCCCGCGTCCTCTCACAAGCTAGCAACAAGCCACCAGCTAGCTAGAGATCGAGCAAACCGCCGTGGTGTTTCACTGCACGGATGACCAATGATAAGAGACCAGCCGATCCGATCGGTCGTCGATCGACCGATCCCGACAGCGCCAACCACATCCTAGCTACGACTGACATGCATCATATCCCGGTTCCACATACAAGCACGGCGCGACGACGAGCCATCGATCGATCGGAGCAGGGGACGGGTGGGCACTGTATGGCGGCGCAGGCCGTCACATGCGCGCGCGCATGTATGTGTGCGCCCGCGCGCGTAAGTGCATGCGCACGGCAGCCGCCGTGTTCACGGCGGCCTGGCTTGGCTCAGGCGGCACTATGCACGCCATGCGTGGTGGTGCAGGATGGCCGCTGGTGATCCCCGTGACACATGTTCAGTCCCGGTACGGCCGCCGCGCGCGCGCGTCTCCATCAGCAAAAGATTTCCGCCCCTGCAGGACCGGCCGGCAGGGGCGCGCGCGCGCGGCGCCAGCGAGCTAGGAACAGGACGTCGTGGTGGTGGGATCGATCGATGGACCATTGCTTGCATTGCCACGGATGTGGCTGTCGTAAGTCGCAGTACTTGGCACGCGACGCGCGTCGTTTTCACCGTGCGCATTTCCACGGCTGGCCGGCCGGCCGGGGTGCGCATATATCGATCCCACTCACGCACATGACAAGCTAAGCACCTCCGGGCCGGCTCTGATGGTCGACCGATCCCCATCTATGGAAAGCGACCGAGAGGAGGTATGTATACTAAGCTTAATTCGCTCACTTGAAAACTGAGAAAATGTTAGTGCACAGGCCAATGGTTAATTCTAATGACCAACACATTTCTTGTACAAACAATCGCTATGTAATATTTATATGTATTATTAAGTAAAACTCTCCTTACGATTTGAATTTGTTCGTATTAACTAGAACGTCAATGTCTCTTAATTGGACTGCTGAGGTCCAAGTTTGCTTGCATGAGACGATTCACTTTGTCGCTGGGTTAATAAAGGAATACTGAGTGCAGAACACACTTAAAGTGTCTGCAACTGTAGCAGTGTCATCTGTGAACAGTTGTTTCAAAAGAAAATGCAATCGATGAACAGTGCAGTATCGAAACAGCATAATGGAGCACCAAGTTTATCTACAGCCCAGCACTTCAAGGCAAATTTTACGGGCACCCCCTACATACATATATACGAAGCAAGGTAAATCATCTTTGTAATAAGTTTGTGACGGAGTAATAATGTCCAATTACTGTTTTTTTCGAATTACACGGTACATCGGAGATACTCACAACGCATGCACACTCATCCCTATGAACACACGCGCGCAAACCCTAACCCTATGAGCATCTTCGAAGACTGGGCCGACAAATCCTCAAGATTGACGAAGTTACCACAGGCGTCTCGCTGTCGACAGGAACATCGCCTACCACTGAAAGTACAAACACCGTTAAATCCTGATAAATTCGCTCCCATAGGGAGTCGAACCCAGGACCTGAGGTACTACCGAGGTTCGTGTAACAAATAGGCTACAAGCCCTTTCGCATGTCCAATTAATGATGACTACTAGCAGCAATATAGTATTTATTTTGATTGTGTCCAGCTACAGAGGAAAATAAATCATTCTTTAATTTGTAGAATATCAGTGCTCCCTACTTGATAGGAACTATGGTCTAATTATACTTCATTTTAGATTTATCATAAGTCAAACTGTATGACTTTTGACTAGATTTTTTTTAAAAAAAACTTAGACAATAATGCACTATCAAGGTACATTTTATGGTGGATTAAACGGAACTAAATTTATGATGAAGATGTTGATGTTTTTCTTCTATAAACTTGATCAAAATCAGAAAAATATGAGTTAAAGACAAATCTAAAATGATATATTATTTTAAAAACTAGACCCGTTGGGGTGAATAGCTCCACAGTTTTTCATTAAGAAAAAAAATAATTGTTAGGTATTCAAAGAAAATTCAAACACCGCAATAGAAAGAATGGAGACATGGAAAGGTACATACTATATTTCTGAAAAGATCGATCTCCTTTACACGGAGGCTAGGAGCTCCTTTTATAGTACCCGAAGGTCACTTTTCACTAAAAAAATCATGTGGTCCATAATAGAATCCTCATGATGACGTTCTCGGATTTCATCACAAATCACACTGATCCATGACAAACAGTCAGTTTTCTTCATAAACTCGCACTGTTGGATATGAAGCCCGATATGAAGCCCAAACACTATGATGTTGTATTAAAAAAAATTCAGGTAACATGTGAAAAGAAATATAGATCATCATGATTAATAAAATAAAAAATTTTGGGAAAAAATAGAGTGATGTGTGAAAAAAATCAAGAAAATGGGAAAAGAATAAAAATTGCAAGAGTCAAGATTCACACTGTGTACCTCCTACTTCAACTAAAGCACTCTTACCAATACACTACATACCACTTTGTGTTTTTTCCTTTACATTCAATATTTTTGTAGTCCATTTTTCCACTTCCACTCCTTGGCCGGCCGCGCCCCAGTCCCTCCAGGCCACGTTAGGCAGCAGCCGCCCTCCACCGCTCCACGCAGCTGCCACTCCCCAGCCGACCGTGCCAGGCAGCAGCAGCCCTTCAGACTAAAAGAAAAAAAAATTTGCACGCAGAGACGGGATTCGAACCCAGGTCTCCCATGTCTTACCACTACACTACAACTTCAATTGTTAAGAAGTTTGATATTATATTATTTATACTATCTGGTAAAGATAAAAACCACCACGTAGATTCTGATGAAGAACACATGAACAGACTGGAATTCATCATTTTTCTTTCTGATCCGGAACTAAATTTTCTAATTGGTATTTCTCCGTCATAAGATCTCCAAATTTGATGATTCTTTTTCTATTTTTTTTATAAAGTCAAGATGTTTTACTTAGTGGCATTTGTTTGTATGTCAATTACTATTTCTTGATTGCTTTTCATACGGCATATCTTTTCCAACTAAAAAGAGAATATAAAACAGGTTTTTTCATAATAATTGCTAAAGTAACTTAATATTCTCTAATGTTATGGTCAACATGAAATGGTGTCAAAAATTGTGGTGCATACAAGTCCAGTCATGTTAATAGTTGTTCAAATCTCAAAGTTTGTTTTCAGTTGTAGGAAACTTTGTGAGAGTTGTGTCAATTTGTGAACAATGTATACTCCTTTTTCATGGAACCTAATGAAAATTTTATGTCAAGTTTAAACATCTATAAAATGATTCCATGTCAATTTTTAGAATTTTTGGAGATGTTTTTAGTTTTATTATCATTATTTTATGATAAGGTTGCAAGTAGAAGTTTGAACTTTCCTTATAAGTTAGTTGATTTTCTCATCAATCTCCAAGATATGGGATAGAATAGAGCACATGAGCCTAAATATATTTTTTTTGAATTTTTTTATATCTTATTAGAGGTACATATAGGTCAATTTGGAATTACTTTCGGTAAACAATTTAGAAATTCATTTAAATGATAGAAAATAACAAATCTACTTGAAAATTCTTGAAACTCGTACATGACAATTTATATGTTGTCTGTTACATGTGAAAAATATATTGGAGGCATATAAGATAACGATTTTGCGACTTACTTCACAAGGGTGTATTCATTAGTGATTTAAAAAATAAAAAAATATTTTTATGCACAACAAATGGTAATGTGAATCCCCATATGTTAATGGAAGAGTAAATGTAAGGTTATTTCCAGAATTGAGGTGTACATGAGAAAGAAAATAATTTAGGGTATACAAACTTCAAAGTTTAAGTTTAGTTGTATGAAACAATGTGAGAGACTTATATAGTTTTTGAACAATGTATACTCCAATTTTCGTATTATGAAACTTTTATGTCAAGTTTTTATATCCATAAAATGATTCTATGCCAATTTACATAATTTTTGGAGACATTTTTTGTATTATTATCATTATCATATAATAAGACGGCTAGTAGAACTTTGAATTTTTCCTATAAGACAATTGAATTTTGCTTCAATCTCCAAGATGTGGGCTAGAATGGAACATAGGCACCTAAATATAGTTTTTTAATCTTAGTAGAGGTACATATAGGTGAATTAGGAATTAATTTTGGTAAACACGCCGAAATTCTTTTAAATAATAGAAAACAACAAATCTACTTGAAAATTCTTGAAACTCCTAGGTGACAACTTATAGGCATTGGGAGGAGGTTGAGATCCCTGCACAAGTGTGTGGCACAAAGCAAAGCTGACTCTAACGGTCTATCCTGTGATGATCATGGTTCTTGAAGTATTGCAAGAATGAAGCTTCCATGCTCGTTTGTGGAATCTTTTCCTACAGACTTCAGAGTCGGTGCCTCATAGTATTCCATGGCCCATGGATTTTCCATTCCACGAGATTCATCGTGGATGATCAATGTTGGTTTCCGATCAAGGCCGAAAACAACATAATGCGGGTCAGTGGGAAAAGGCTCAAACTCGGTCGAGAGTGATGATTGTTCGTCTCTACAAAAGTGAAGGGTTTCCTCCAAGTCATACACTTTGGGGACAAAAAATTCTGAAACCTCAAAGAGAATGGGCTTGGATGATACGAACAGAAGCACATGCATCACTTCATCGAGTGTATTCTGCTCGGGAGCAAGCTTCGCCGAATGATTTTCTAAGCAAGAGATAGAGCTGGCAAAAGCGGCTTCCCTGAGCTTTTCATCTAGGCTCCCTTGAGATGGAACAAGAAGTTTCTCTAATAGGTAGGCTAGGAGAAGATCGAGATCAAGGATATCAAAGATGTGGAAGTCTAGGTTCACCTTGATCTTACCCAGCGTGAGCGGCACGACACGTGCGACCCCCCGACATTTAAGGATGTGTCCCAAGGGACAACTTTTGAGAAACTCGTCAGATGGTGCTAGCAAAATATCACCCAAAAGAGCATGCGCTAGGTGCCATGGCATCACATTAACCTCCATGTTGGGGTCAAGATGTGCTTCTATGGTGATTCCTCTTATAGAGCAAGGAACGATCATAGAAGGAGAATTAATCCAAATTTCTTCAGAAAAGAGTCTCACTCTATTTGACCATACCTCTTTCTTGTCATCCTCAAGATGTGTTTTGTGAGGAGGATCGAGAGGAGAGAGAGGTTCTGTAGGCCAATGGGATGGTCCTACCAAGGGATTTCTACATTGATTGGCATGGACATAAGAGAGCTCTTCCCTTGGGTCATCCTCCTTGTCAATGAAGAGTTTAGCATCCTCTTTGAAGGACACCTTAGGGGGCTCAAAGTCCGAAACATCCCACACTTCCTCAATCAACTCCTGATAGGGGAAATGCTCTAGAAGAGGATTTGAAAAGGCATCTTCCCCAAGAGTCATATCGAGGGTTCCTAGCACGGGTGCATCTAGGAACAATTTTTCGACGCGGTGCACGATCAAAATATCAAAGTCATCAACTTCAAATATATGAAAATCAAGGGCAACCTCAATGTTCCTATGCCGTATAGGAACTTTGTGCATAATCCCAACCCCTTCTATGATATAATGAGAGGCAAACCGGAAGGTTTTGTTGGTTGGGTTCAAGGTGTTCTCTCCTAGGTAGGCGGGCGCAAAAGATGCGGACATGATGTTTGCTCCTACCTTGGGATTATAAAGGACCTCTTCCTCATTTCCTTGGATATGGCATTGAATAGGTAGAGAGGGGGAGCAAATCTGAATTTCTTCAGAAGAAATTTCCCCTTCATCTAACCATTCGCCGCACATGACAGATGTCAACTCACTAACGGTCTCTCTAAGGAAAACATTATGGAGGGATTCTGAATGGTTGATTGGAATGAGAGGTCTCTCGTGGCAAAAGTGATTCGAGGTATTCAAATGATCTTTGAATAAAAACTCCTCAAATTCACAAGAGAATTCTAGAGGTTGAATCTCTTCTTCCTCTATGGCTTCAGGTTCAGGAGAGGGTTTGGAGGTTGAGTCTGGACAGGTACAGGCTCAACCAACAGAACTTCCTCGGGAGTCGACTCTTCTGCAAGGAGGGGTTTGGTGAAGGAGGTGCTTTCAAGAATGCGATCTAAGAGCGCTTCTTCAGTGGGTGTTTTGTGATTGAAGGACCCTCCAACAGTGACATCGAGTTGTAGGGCAGACTTTATGCTAAGCCCTAACCAAAATTGTTGTAACAATACATGGCTAGGTATAGACAAGTCTGGGTTAGTATGGGTTAGCTGTGAAAATCTGATCCAGGCTGCACCGTACCTATGGTTTCCTTCTCGTGTTGATGAAAGTCGAGGATTTCGCTTCGCAGGGCGGTAACACGGGTCACGGGGAAAAAGGCAAGACAAAAGCTATATCGAAGCTTTTCCCAATCTCCGTTAACCTTACCCATGTTATGGGTGTACCATGGCTCCGCTCTCTCTACGAGAGAGAAAGGAAACAACTTCCACCATAATGTATCTTGTGCCATGCCTGCAATCGTCAGGCACGAACACAACTGCTCGAACTCTCGTAGGTGGTGGTATGGGTTTTCATCGATAGAACCTGAGAAGGATTGATCCCGAACCATGGCTAAGAAGCCAGGGCGGAGCTCGTAACTAGAGGTTGTGATGGGTTTGGATGAAGGAATTGGCTCTAGGATCTCGCCCTTGGGAGCGGACAATTGATTGATAGGCATATGTTTGAGTTGGTGGATAGAAAGGATTTCCATGGTATAAGGATAAAATAAAAGAAAGGTAAAAAAAGGATACATAGGTAGACTAGGTTCGTAGACAACTACAGCAACCTCTCCTCGGCAACGACGCCAGAAATGCTTGTTGGTATTTCTTAACGTCACGACAAATCCGCAAGCGTACAGAAAATATTGTTGTAGCACTTCACCCGGTGAGTAGGGTATCATTATTTATATTTTCCCAAAGGAACGGAGGTGGAGTGATCTACTAGCTAGTCTAGGCCCAGGAGAAGAAAGATAGAGAAAAAGGTAGCCTGGGTAGCGTGGAAATCTACAGGATAGGCACAGAGGAAGAAGATATTCCGGCTACTACTCGCCTGCTTCAGGCACCGGTTTACCTCTGGTCTGCCAGAAGCCTCCGGCTATTAGCTCTACGCCCTAACACCACGTGGGGGAATACAAGTATGTACGAGGCTGTCACCACCCATACACCTACCCCTCAGACTGTTGACTAGGTGTGCAAACAAAGGAGATATATAGCCTAGACACCACGTCTATGCTAGCTACCTCGACCCTGACCACGGCCAGACTCCACTGATAGCTAGAGTCCTAAGGCTAGAGCCCTCACCTCGAGAGACGAGCAATGATCCCGCAAATGAATAATAACGAGAATATAACTTAGCAAAGTACTCACCACCGTAGAAGACTCGGGTGCTCGCTCAAGTGCTCGCACCCGCCGAAGTACAAGCGGTGGGAGGCCGACAACTCCGGCTCTCCTCCGGACTTCCACTCCACACGCTCCTCTACTCTAATACAATATGGAGCCTCTCCTCTACTCTACTTCTCTCTTGAATGGTTGTGGCTGAATCAATGGGTAGAGGGAAGGTGGAGGCCCCTTTTATAGTGAGGAGGTGCCTCGGGGGAGTGGAGGACCTCTTGGTTACTTTCCATGTGGAGGAACCACCATCTTGAGATCTTGATTCATGCCATATCACCTAGAACCGCCTTTGTTATGGCGGTGGAAGACTCCTTGCAAAAGATGGGCTTGATCGGGCTCGGTGGTGGTTTGGCCGAACCACTACTGGCACCGTTCGGGCCCAGTTTTGGTCAGCGAACTCCTTTTGGGCTCCTCATGTTGTTCCAGGGTGGCCTAGCTATACTTGAGTGGGTTTTCCTTGCTTTTTAGTCTTGAGGGTCCATGTGCTTCACCCTGTTTAGCCAAGTGTAGAGTGGGCCTGGATACCGTTCACCACCGCCTTTGGATGGTGGCCCCTTGGTTATGCCTTGTCTCATGTACACAAGTTTTGGATAGTTTTGGCCCGGATAAGCTTTGATTGTGGGCCTTCTCTCTTGGGTAGAGTGGACCTTTGCGTAAGTGTCATTTTTGTCTTCTCTTTTGGGCCCATTCCACCTTTGTTCTCTGAAATCTCACAATCACCAAAACTTGTGGAAATAGTTAATGTCAAACCTCTATGCTAAAGGAAATGAGGTATGGTTGATGGTAAAATACTTGTTGTAAGGACCATCAACAATCTTTATATTTCTGCAATCCTAGGAGACATTCTTTGGTACCCAAAACTTGTTGGGTCCTATAAGGTTAGTCACAAGATGCTTAGGAACCCAAATAGTCCTGATGCTAGTTTGAGGTGAATTAACCACTCTTATAGCACAAGTACTATTTTTATCTTCCCTAAGTTTATTGAAATCATAATGAACAAGGTTTGATTTAGGATTGTTACCATTTGGACAATCCTTGCCCATGTGACCCTTTTGATGACATGTATAGCAAAGACGACAGTTGTCCTTGCTAGACCTCTCATTTTCTTATTCTTGCTTGCTTGTGGACCTTGTACTTGGAGAAGAGTCTTTCTTCACTTTGTTGCAACAAAGTGGTGCTGACCTGGCCACCACCGGTCTGACTAGTGACACACACCGGTCTGACCGATCATGGTCAGTACCACTGCTAGCTATAGCCTTTGGACACACATTTGCCATGTGTCCCTTCTCTCTGTAGCACACTCTCCCCTTGTTGTGGCTTCCATGCTTCTTGGAGAGTGATTCTTCGGTCTTGAGCTTGGTGGGACAACGTGAAGCATAGTGTCCCATATTTAAGCACTCATAGCACTTGATATGCTCAAATCTTCCTTTCTTGTGAGCCTTGCTCTTGCTTGTCATGATGGGTTGTTGAGGAGTTGAGTTAATGACGGTTGATCCCTTCTCAAGCTTCTTCACCATGTTTTCACGGTTATCTTGAGAAGGTCGCACTTCGCTCTTCCTCTTCAACTCATACAAGTTTACTTTAAGCTTCTTGACCTCTTGCTTGAGTTCATCATTTTCTTGGGCAATGAGGTCATCACAAGATTCTACAAATACATGCTCAATGCTAGATTATCTTGCTTGAGAACAACAAGGTTTAGTGCAAGACAATTCAATAGTAACTTGTGAGCATGTGCAAGTGTGTGAGAGAGGTTGCAAGAATTTTACCGAAGATAAAACAACCTCATGAGCAATTTCTAGTGAAGCATAAGAGTCTACAAGCTTCTCATGAGAACACTCAAGTTCTTTATGTTTTGCTTGTAGAGCCATATGCTCGCTAGTGGGCTTCTCAAGTTTAGTTTCAAGTATGTCATTGGCTTTAGCAAAATCATATTGTTTATCCAATGTCTCATACTCACAAACCAAGGAGGCACGCTCTGATTGGATAATCTCAAGTTGCTTTTCCACCGTGCTTAAAATTTCCTCCTTTTGAGTCTTTTCTTCCTTGGTCTTCTTCTTTTTCTTCTTCTCTTTCTTAGCCATCAAACATGTAACTCCACCATAGTAAGTGCTTGAAGATTCTTTTGTAGTTGGAATCCTGCCAAGGATATTCATGAATGTCATCCTTCTGTTGGCACCGGTCTGACCAGTCAGCACCACCGGTCTGGCTGGTCCCAGCAGAGGGACAGAGACTTCACTTCTTTGGCCATCTCTTTGCCTTGGAAGTGACTCTTGAGGCTCATGGATTGTTCCTGTGCTAGTTGAGCCCTCTTCTAGAGTCTTCTTCTTGATTTGCTCTTGATCAATCCATTTGGGCTTTTCAAATGTTGTTCGGAGAAGCTCCCAAATGGTGTGTGCATCTATCTCATTTTCTTCATAGATCACATCATGCACATCATCACTCAAAGTACTACAAATTTAGGTAGCGACTCGAGAGTTGCGTTGCCGATATTCTAGATCCTCTAGAGATAATTTTGACGAGTCAATGTTGTCTTCTCTAAGATGAGGAGGAAGAATACTAGCAACAACGACTTTCTTGACAAATGGACCCATGGTCCTAATCTCATTGAGTACATAGGTGGACCAACAAGCATAGTTTGAGCCATCTATCGCTAGTGGCCCAAGGGATACCTCACGAGTTGTCAACATCGTTGAACTCCAAGCGGTTAAGCTTGAATCGGAGCACTCAGCTTTGATACCAATTGAAAGGACCTTGATGTCGCCTAGAGGGGGGTGAATAGGCGAGACGACCGAATTAAACTTTTCTTCCCTGAAAACTTGAACTACCAGGCTCCACCGATCAGAATGGTAAGGCTGACCGGTCAGACCGGTCCTGGCTCTACTTCACAAGAGGGCACCGTTCAGACCGTTGCCCAGCACCGGTCAGACCGGTGTAGCACGGAGCACTTGCAAAAACAGCTTCAAGCTCCTCTTGACATCTAGCACAAACCAAACTTGGTGAGTGACCTTGGTAGATGATCACAAGCAGGGTAATGACCCCTGCACACACAAATAGCACACTGTTGGCGGTCGATTTCCGTCAACCTAGCCACATGTTTACCTTCTATGTTGGTATTAATTTGTTATTCACACTAACGATCCTAACCCTCATTATATGTCAAGTTCGCACTCGTGCATGGTATTTGGAGTTTATTGTTTACACAGGAATCAAGAGCCTAAATGAGGACTTTCAGGTAAAGTTCATCAAGGGTTTTACAAGGTGATCATGAACACCGGGACAAGTCAAGATACAAGATGAACATGACTCCAAATGAACCAAGGACTAAAGCGTGAAGCCAAGAAGTGTTGAGGACCTAGACGGAAGATGCGGGAGTTCGTACACCAAGCACCCTTATCTAAACCGCGAGGAAAATGACGTCAAGGACCCACATGCAACTTGGCAAAAAGTCAGGAAGTCGCAAGAAGCGTCTGGAAGAAAGACGGGGCCGAACTGGGCCCAGGCCGGCCGACCCAGCCCATTCTAGGCTCGGTTCGGCGCCCCCTTTGACCTAGGTGATCCTCGGGCTATTTATAGTCCCCGTGCCTCGAGCCACGCATCAAACAATTCGTCATCCACCACCGAGGAGCAGAGAAGAGAGGGACACCCTTCCGGAGAGGAGAGGGTCGAGATGGTTGACTAGGGTTTCCCTAGCCGACGTGGGAACCTTGCATGAAAGACCACGTCGAAGTTCTAGAAGCTAGGATCAAGATCAAGGTAGGATCCTGATGGTGATCTTGTCCATGTATTATACTTCATGTTGAATTTGCAAGATTGAATCCAATTTCTAGCGATCAAGTGCTTTCACTACGATTTTGTCTTCGCTTGGGTTTTCTTATTCTCCAATCTATTCCGGATAGATTGCTTAGGATGTTCTTGTAGCCATGGTGGCTAGAGGTGCATACCTGACCTACCGAGTGTTTTCAACTCGTTCCTCATGAACGTGCTCTTAGGTTCACCTACACAATAAGCGGGACATCGTGACAGGATGTTGATCACATGTACGGTAGGTGCCTTTGAGGGTTGGAATGGAAGCCATGATTTAAAGAGGCTTTTAATGAGATTCGTTTGCTTTATTCTTCTTGGTTTTGGAACTTCAACAAAAGACCCGATCCAATCTCTAGATTGGTTTTACCTCCGCTCTCTTTCTCTTGCTACCTCCGGTGTTTAGTAGATTAGATGTGTTTTCATGACTCTTCCATAGATTAGATGCAAAAACCCTTTTCAAGATCAAAGTGTTTTCCGCTTATTAGATTGGATCTTGCGTTACACATTGTTCCACGGATTCGATACCTTGGGATCACCACTCAAGGGAAGAAGGGTCCCTTGACTACGATGAGGGATTTGTCCGCTTGCAAGTCCAATAGAACTTTGCAACGATAATCAACCGTCAACAAGCCCCTTTTTCTGGCGCCGTTGCCGGGGAACAAGTAATCAAGATTCAATCTAGTATTGTGTTTGTGAATATTTTCAGTTTTTTCTCTTGATTTTCTTTTGCATCTCTTAATTTTGATCATCCTCAATAAAAAATAAAAAAAATCAATCTAATCTAGGGTTTTGCTAAACCCTAGTTTTCAATTAGTTTTTGTATATATTTGGCTAACCCTAATGGGAGGTGGACGGCTACATCTCCAACAAAAAAAGCATATATTTTGTGGATGGTCTAGAAAAATTTTGCAGGCAAAGGTGACGTGCAACACGAAGATCTAAAAGCGGTGGACGGACATTGTCGGAACCTCCAAGAGAAACTCCACCCCAAGATCAAAAGGAGATCAACCTCATCCGCCACTCATCCTAGGGAGATCGTTCCTCAAGACCGTCGAGCAACAATCGATGTCAGCAAGGGGGAGATCAAGTGATGGCGAGAGGAGTGCATTCAAGTTAACCACGATTCAAGGTATGTAACGTGGTCAATATAATATACATTCTACCTCATCGTTACATCGGAAGAGAGGAGCCAAAGGAGAATGAACCAGAGACACAAAAGTTGTTGCATCCGTCAAAGACCAAGAATCAACGCCCGCAGGTGAAGACCAAAAAGATGACTAAGCCGAAGAATAAACCTACACCAAAGCCAAGGATGGTGTAGAAGTGGGGTCCCCAAGATTGCAACACCCACAAAGAGCATTGATCCGAAGTGAAGAAGAGAAGAAGTCTAGCTATAGACTATAAACAAAGCGCTTTGCGGGAGGCAACCCGTTCGTCGAGTCAAGAATAAGCTACCGGGAGGACAACCTGATCAAGAACAAAGCTACCGGGAGGGCAACCCGGAAGATTTCCGAATTTCAAGTAAGTAAGTCTTAGAATTTACTACGCAAGATATTTTATTAACTCTTAAGTGGTTGAACAAGTTTCGGAGAACCTTTTATTTGCTCGGTCGTTTTATTTGGATTTTTCGATCTTAAACCAATGACATGAGCCATCCCATGATTTATTTGCCTCTTTTCGAGAAACTCGTACAAAAAATTCAGATCCTATCCAAGCCTTTCATCCTCTCCATGATGTTAAGGGTGGGTAGTTTTTCATGATAAGAACACACAAGTAGAGCCTTGCCATGTTCCTCAATGTTTTTTAATCTTTGACGCATGGTCGGACTTGTGTGAACCTAGGAAACTTGATTTTTGGTTTCTTTCAACTTGACATCCATCGGTTTCTCTAGATTTAATTTTTTCTAAGCCCCATTGAATTTATTTTTATTCAAAATCTCTCTCTCATGTTTGGCCAAAATTAGAATCTAAACCTTTGCCCCCACGGTCAAGTCGGAGGAGCTTGCTATCAATTAATGAAAGCAATCGATCCCGGTGCAACCAAAATAAATTTTACAATTGTTTCGGATGCCTAAAATCTCCTCTAATGATATATTTGGACTCATCACTAGCGCTGAGTTAATTTTTAAAATTTTCAAAATTAGAGGAGTAATTAGCATCTAAACATGATCAAGGGGAGGTTTTTGAAGCTTGATTAACATATAGTGCTCCATGATGCACCTTGGGAAAGCATCAATCGTTTGGCATTTTGGGCACATGCAAAGGACAAGCATGGGGGAAGCAAGGGCTTTGTTTTGCAGGAAATTATTGGAAGCACACGAGGCAAGGGAACAAAGAAGTGACACAAAGCAAAATAATGGAGGTGGAACCCTAAATTACGCAAGCAAAGGAGTGGTTGTGAACGTTTGGGCGATGGAATCTCATGTGTCACGTGGTAAGTATTTTATCCATTTGTTAATTCGTGTTCTTGAGTTCATAGCCCATAAGTTCCAGAAACAACCTAGAAAAAAATTGAGTCCCATAGGGTTGTAGGATCTTGTCATGTAATCGCCGATCCTTTTGCTTTCAATCTATTGTCCATGTTGATGATGCTTTGATGATTAAGGTTAGCTACCTTGCTTTCGGGGTTGCTCCCGTAGATCACGTCAACATATCATGTCACACCTCAATAGATTGGTAGCTTCACCATGATAGGCGGTTGCATGTTCAAGTATTCATAAACCCTTTGGGCAAACATCACTCCTATCTTGTGCACCTCACACTTCACCCTAACAATATCACACTCCACCCTCCATATACTTTCTTTGTGTGTTTTTCCATCGGCAAGAAACCCCCGGGGGAGTTGTTTGTGACTTTGTGCAGCAAGGCAAGATGAGAGAGATCATGAACATCATCCTCGGAAGGAAGACACGATCATCATCGTCGGAGTCATCATCGAGCTCTTTGAGGAGGCACTCGGTCTCCGAGTCTCCCCGAAGCATGGAGGAAGACGTGGCACCACTGAGGAGTGGCACGATGCCCCTTGGTGGCTTAAGGAGTACACGAAGCTCATCCATGCGGTACACCAAACCGCAAGGACACACGGAGAAGCCACTCGTTCCACCACGACGCTCAACTCGTTCATCCACTCCACCACCATACACTCCGAGGCAGTCCAATGGATTCATCATGAAGATGGAGGAGGAGGAGGAGGAGAGGCTTGTTCGTCTTGAGAGGAGGCTTGTGCCAAATGTTGACTTCGATGACGCCCTCCAAGTATAGGATTCTACTCGGATATCAAATCTTGAGCAACCTTGAATGGGTGCAATTCTTTAATGGAGTGGGTGTGACTACTCACAAGGAGCTTGCCTTGGAAATTCTTATACATTGGCACCGGTCATTAATGAAGGGGTGTCATGCCTCTCATTCCGCCTTGAAGATAAAGAGCAACTAGTTCCTTATGGCGATATTGGAGAACTACTCGATTACAAGAAGGAAGCCCCGGAGCAAGTTGATGTCCAAGAAAATATGTTAGAAGAATTTTTGGGGAATGATTTCGGGAGAAGATAACAAGGAACCCAAAATTTCTCCTTGTCGGGATTTCTTTGGGATCGAGTACATGAAGCAAGGAAAATTTATTAGTGGAGATGAGAGGAGAAGGTACAAGTTGACAAAGATTAATGTTCCTCTTCCCAACATGAGGTTGAGATTGAATGAAGACTAAATTGGTTAGAGGAAGGATTTCTTGTACCGGTAAAGAAGATTAAGAACAAGGTAAGTCAACATGTCAATTAAAATTTTAAGACTAATGTTTTGTGGAGATTTGTTTGTTCAAGCAATAGGTATTGGAAGCAATCACGATGCCCCCGAAATCACAAGATCAAGCTCTTCAACATCTTCGAAGTCTGTTCGCATCAAGTTTTGCACACCCTCATGGGAAGAACAACAGGATATCTTTGGATATTTAGAATCCCTATGAAGTTACGCTTCCAATGAGTCAAGAATCAAATCGATCAGAGGTTCCTACAAGCGGATATGGCCGAATCACCGATGATTGCACGTCCTGAAAATTTCTGGACAGCAAGCAAAGCTGAAGTGAAACAACCATAACTCCCTCATTTGGACTCCGATTAAGATGGATGAGTACCCGTTGGAAAAGTAATTTTATAAATTTTTCAATAGAATCATATTTTGGTATATGTTCTGTTATGTATACAGGGGGAAATCCAAAGAAGAGGCAGCTGCAATATGATGAGAACAAGATGGCGAAGGTAAGGACGACAACAACGAAGAGGAGCTTAGGGAATGCTTCCATTAGACCACTCATGAAGAAATTCAGAGGCTTGGAACAAAACAAAGACCCCTAGAGCATTGGCAAATGAAGACATGAGTTGGCGGCATCCGACGTAAGGAGATGTTTGAAGAAGACCACAATGGACTACACACATGGATCCAAGGGCCCACTCAGTACCCAAGAGAGGCAAGCCTGACGAATCACGAATCGCCACGTGGACATCACATGGATCCAAGGGCCCACTCAGTACCCAAAGCGCTAGGAAACTTGGCATGCACGGAGGACAAGCATCAGGGCCCACATGGCAGCCACCTTGAGAAAGCACAACGCAGAAGGCCTCCCGGGGGGTTCGGCCGACCCTAGGATCGGCCGAACCGACCTAGGGTCGGTTGATCCCCGCCTTCCACGTGCTGCTGCCTGATTGGTCACCTGCTGTGATCCCGGGTGTTTTGGGGTACTTTGAGCCTCCGAGCAAGCCACTCCCTCCTCTATAAATAGGAGGGGAGGGGCTCTCATTTGGAATACACACTTCTCCTCCTCCTCTTCATTTTGGCTTGGAGCCTCTCTCTTTAGGAGAGGAGAGTTCTTTGTATAGGATTAGTGCTAGGAAGTGAGGTGGGAGGCTTGAGGCCATGTCATGATTCATGACATCTTCCTCAAGAACGATCCTCAGCGGTGCCTTTGTTCTTCAACTAGACTAAAGTGAGTATTTCGATATTTCCTATTTAGACTAAAGTCGTATGCATGCTTAGTTGTTTTGTTCTTGTGTTCTTCGTTTGTTCTTGATTTAGAGGCTTGTGTTCTTCGAACACAACCCTTTCAATCCAGTAGACTTAGATCATAAGTTTGCATCTAGTTTGCCAGCTTGTCTATTAGAGTAAAGTGAAGCTCCTGCATGTTTCTAGTTAGATCAAAGTGCATTCGTGATCTTGCATGAGTGATAGAGCATACCTTGAGCTAGTGCCAGTATCTCCCTCACGGATTCATAGTAATAGTAAGTGGTGTAGACGTGGTGTCTAGACCATAAGCTATCCTTTGAAGACCACGTACGATCGTAGCATAGAGGAGGTAGGCCGCAGTGGTGACAGCCTGTTGGACCCTTTGTCAACCCTCTACGCCGTGTACCGAGTTGGGCTCGCTCCAGCACATTGACCTAGGATGTGCCTGGTGCCTGAAGTGAGTGTTATACCTGAGAGACCGTAACTAGACTTTGCGCTCGGTCAAGGCAGATCCTTTCTACCTATCCTATCAATCGGTGTTGTGTCCTTGGATCATCTATACTAGAGTAGGAGATAGTACACACCGTTCCTTGGATTCGATACCCTTGGAATACTCTCCTTCCTTGGGGAAGTGCTACAGCGGTATTTCTGTGCGCTTGCGGTATACCCAGTGTCTCTTACACGCTCCCGCTAACCGGTGCCATAGTGGTGACGTTAAGAAACGCCAACAAGCATTTCTGGCGCCGTTGCCGGGGAACGGTTGTTGTATCTATCTTCGAACCTAGTGGTCCTCGTATTTATCTTTTTCGTTTTCTTCTACCTTCACCCCCGTTACCCATCGAGTTATCCTTTTTGTTTCTTTTGTTCTACCTTCACCCCCGTTACCCTTTGAGATGCCTTCTTGTCAAAGCCTCTCTACCCCTAGGGGCGAGTTCGTCTTAGAGCAACCATCAACTTCCTCATCTTGCTACGAGCTTCGTCCCGACTTTATAGCCATGGTTCGGAATCGACCTTTCTCTAGAGCGATCAGTGATGATCCTAATGTTCATTTAAAGGAGTTCGAGGGCTTGTGTTCGTGCTTGGTAATTCCAGGCATGACACAAGAAACTTTGAGGTGGAAATTGTTCCCGTTCTCTCTCGTAGATAGAGCGGAGTAATGGTACACCCACACAACAGAGCATGTGAATAATTGGGGAGAACTACGAGAAAACTTTTGTGACTCGTTCTCCCTTTATGAACGCATAGAGCTCTTGCCGTGTGAACTCCTTGACTTTGAGCAATTAGAGGGTGAGTCCATAGGTGCAGCTTGGGCTAGGTTCCTACGTCTTATGACATCCAGCCCAGACATGTCTATACCCGATGATATAGCGACGTATACCTTTTATACTCGTATAGACATGGCATCTGCACAAGAGCTCAACCTTTTAGCTGGAGGTTCGTTCGAAGACCAAACTCTAGTGGAAAGAAGAGAGATCCTAGAATTCTTCTTAGAAACTTCTTCTTCCCATATTATTTACAATGAACCCCATCTAGAGTCTGAGTTGGTCCATGAGAGTCTCTCAATAGCCGAATCTGAGCTTTCATTCTCTGAATTCCTTGATTCCTCTGTTGATCCCTCTCCCGAACCACGAACATCAAAGGAAGAAGAAATTCAACCTTCGGAGTTCTCTTCCCGATTTGAGGGTGACCCTTCTCAAAACATCAGAAATACCTCGGATCACTCTTGGCACAAGAAGCCTACGACATCGTTTGACCTTTATGAGGTCCTCGATGAAGTTTGGAATCATGGGACGATAGTGGACTGGTCACCTCAAAAGCGTACATCCGAAGCAATTCGGGTTGGCTCGACTTCCACGATCATCCATTGTTCCATGAGAGGAAACACCGTAGATGCTGTCCATGACCCTACTACTGGGGCTTGCATCATACCAGAGAACCTTTTGGATACTCTGGTGGGTGACGTGCCCTTGATCCCGACTGATAGACTTTTCCATAGCCCCAGGTGGCGCTGTGTTTTTCCATGTAAAGGGATTGCTAGGGATGTGCCGATCACCATTGATGACTTAGAGGTGCGGTTAGATTTCCACATCTATGACATCATGGATTTTGATCTTCTCCTAGGTTTCCCCTTAGAAAAACTTCTTGATAAATCCCAAGGAAACCGGAAGAAGAGCTTAGGGAAACCGTTTCTGTCCATGCTGAACCATCTAGAAATCCTATGACAGAACCTTTCCCTAGACCTATGGTATCTCCATCGCCTCCCGACCCTCCTGACGAAGCATTTCCTGAGGAGGCCATGAAGAAGGAATGGCCAGAGGGAGCGATATGCTTTTCTGAAGCATTTTGGGATGGTACACCCTCTCTGGTTATTCCTTGTTCTGTTAGAGGGATTGCCATAGAGGCCCATTGTGACCCCATCATGGAGGTTAACATCATGCCATGACACTTAGCGGAAACTCTTTTAGGCAAAGTTCCGCAAGCACCATCCGACATGCTCCTCGAGATTTGCCCCTTAGGGCATGTTCTTGAATGTCGGGGGATTGCAAGTGCCGTGCCACTCATCATAGACGGGATTGAGGCTGGCTTAGACTTTCACATCTTTGATGTCCTCGATCCTGATCTACTCCTAGGCTCCCCGCTTGAGAAATTCTTTGAGGAATCCATAGGGAGCCTAGATGATAAGCTTAGGGGAGTCGCTTCTGCCACTGCTACCCCTTGTCCGGGACATCCTATGGCAAAGCCTCTTACCCAGCGAAACCCGCTCGAGAAGACGACGAGTATATCTCCGTTCGTGTCATCCAAGCTTGTTCTCATTGAGGGTGTAGAGCCTTCTACACCTCATGAGTACGACTCGGAAGACTCATTTCACCTTTGTGAAGGCGAACGACCGTCACCACTCTCGACCGAGTTTCAGCCTCTTCCCTCTGGCCCGTATCATGTTGCTTTCGATCATGATTGAGAGTCAACATCGAGCTTCCGCGATGACTCTCTTGAGATGGAGAATTCATGGGCCATGGAATCTTTCGAGGCACTGACTCTGGAGTCCAGAGGAAAGGATTCCACGCACGAGCATGGTGGCTTCATTCTTGATTCACCATACAGACTATGCTCGCATCATGTCCCGCTAGAGTCAGACTTGCTTAGTGCGCTGAGCACACATGAGGGCTGCAATCACCTTATGGTCCTCTTTTGTAGAAAGTTCAGAAGGTTGGTTGTAGATGTATATGTCTATCATAAGCATATCAGATTTCGTGTGTGTACTGTGGCACTAACCTCGCAGCTAAAGCTTCACTAATACATCAAGGATTGGTGGTGAGACGGGAATGACACCACCAACGATAGCTGCAAGATGAAGTTCCCATGGTCGAGCTTATGACCTTAAATAAACAAAGCACTACCAGGAGATAGCCTGGATTAGGTTAGGTTTTATTTCCCTTTTCAAATAAAAGCAAGATCCAGTAGACTTAGATCATAAGTTTGCATCTAGTTTGCCAGCTTGTCTATTAGAGTAAAGTGAAGCTCCTGCATGTTTCTAGTTAGATCAAAGTGCATTCGTGATCTTGCATGAGTGATAGAGCATACCTTGAGCTAGTGCTAGTATCTCCCTCACGGATTCATAGTAATAGTAAGTGGTGTAGACGTGGTGTCTAGACCATAAGCTATCCTTTGAAGACCACGTACGATCGTAGCATAGAGGAGGTAGGCCGCAGTGGTGACAGCCTGTTGGACCCTTTGTCAACCCTCTACGCCGTGTACCGAGTTGGGCTCGCTCCAGCACATTGACCTAGGATGTGCCTGGTGCCTGAAGTGAGTGTTATACCTGAGAGACCGTAACTAGACTTTGCGCTCGGTCAAGGCAGATCCTTTCTACCTATCCTATCAATCGGTGTTGTGTCCTTGGATCATCTATACTAGAGTAGGAGATAGTACACACCGTTCCTTGGATTCGATACCCTTGGAATACTCTCCTTCCTTGGGGAAGTGCTACAGCGGTATTTCTGTGCGCTTGCGGTATACCCAGTGTCTCTTACACGCTCCCGCTAACCGGTGCCATAGTGGTGACGTTAAGAAACGCCAACAAGCATTTCTGGCGCCGTTGCCGGGGAACGGTTGTTGTATCTATCTTCGAACCTAGTGGTCCTCGTATTTATCTTTTTCGTTTTCTTCTACCTTCACCCCCGTTACCCATCGAGTTATCCTTTTTGTTTCTTTTGTTCTACCTTCACCCCCGTTACCCTTTGAGATGCCTTCTTGTCAAAGCCTCTCTACCCCTAGGGGCGAGTTCGTCTTAGAGCAACCATCAACTTCCTCATCTTGCTACGAGCTTCGTCCCGACTTTATAGCCATGGTTCGGAATCGACCTTTCTCTAGAGCGATCAGTGATGATCCTAATGTTCATTTAAAGGAGTTCGAGGGCTTGTGTTCGTGCTTGGTAATTCCAGGCATGACACAAGAAACTTTGAGGTGGAAATTGTTCCCGTTCTCTCTCGTAGATAGAGCGGAGTAATGGTACACCCACACAACAGAGCATGTGAATAATTGGGGAGAACTACGAGAAAACTTTTGTGACTCGTTCTCCCTTTATGAACGCATAGAGCTCTTGCCGTGTGAACTCCTTGACTTTGAGCAATTAGAGGGTGAGTCCATAGGTGCAGCTTGGGCTAGGTTCCTACGTCTTATGACATCCAGCCCAGACATGTCTATACCCGATGATATAGCGACGTATACCTTTTATACTCGTATAGACATGGCATCTGCACAAGAGCTCAACCTTTTAGCTGGAGGTTCGTTCGAAGACCAAACTCTAGTGGAAAGAAGAGAGATCCTAGAATTCTTCTTAGAAACTTCTTCTTCCCATATTATTTACAATGAACCCCATCTAGAGTCTGAGTTGGTCCATGAGAGTCTCTCAATAGCCGAATCTGAGCTTTCATTCTCTGAATTCCTTGATTCCTCTGTTGATCCCTCTCCCGAACCACGAACATCGAAGGAAGAAGAAATTCAACCTTCGGAGTTCTCTTCCCGATTTGAGGGTGACCCTTCTCAAAATATCAGAAATACCTCGGATCACTCTTGGCACGAGAAGCCTACGACATCGTTGGACCTTTATGAGGTCCTTGATGAAGTTTGGAATCATGGGACGATAGTGGACTGGTCACCTCAAAAGCGTACATCCGAAGCAATTCGGGTCGGCTCGACTTCCACGATCATCCATTGTTCCATGAGAGGAAACACCGTAGATGCTGTCCATGACCCTACTGCTGGGGCTTGCATCATACCAGAGACCCTTTTGGATACTCTAGTGGGTGACGTGCCCTTGATCCCGACTGATAGACTTTTCCATAGCCCCAGGTGGCGCTGTGTTTTTCCATGTAAAGGGATTGCTAGGGATGTGCCGATCACCATTGATGACTTAGAGGTGCGGTTAGATTTCCACATCTATGACATCATGGATTTTGATCTTCTCCTAGGTTTCCCCTTAGAAAAACTTCTTGATAAATCCCAAGGAAACCGGAAGAAGAGCTTAGGGAAGCCGTTTCTGTCCATGCTGAACCATCTAGACATCCTATGATAGAACCTTTCCCTAGACCTATGGTATCTCCTTCGCCTCCCAACCCTCCTGACGAAGCATTTCCTGAGGAGGCCATGAAGAAGGAATGGCCAGAGGGAGCGATATGCTTTTCCGAAGCATTTTGGGATGGTACACCCTCTCTGGTTATTCCTTGTTCTGTTAGAGGGATTGCCGTAGAGGCCCAATGTGACCCCATCATGGAGGTTAACATCATGCCATGGCACTTAGCGGAAACTCTTTTAGGCAAAGTTCCGCTAGCACCATCCGACATGCTCCTCGAGACTTGCCCCTTAGGGCATGTTCTTGAATGTCAGGGGATTGCAAGTGCCATGCCACTCATCATAGACGGGATTGAGGCTGGCTTAGACTTTCACATCTTTGATGTCCTCGATCCTGATCTACTCCTAGGCTCCCCGCTTGAGAAATTCTTTGAGGAATCCATAGGGAGCCTAGATGATAAGCTTAGGGGAGTCGCTTCTGCCACTGCTACCCCTTGTCCGGGACATCCTATGGCAAAGCCTCTTACCTAGCGAAACCCGCTCGAGAAGACGACGAGTATATCTCCGTTCGTGTCATCCAAGCTTGTTCTCATTGAGGGTGTAGAGCCTTCTACACCTCATGAGTACGACTCGGAAGACTCATTTCACCTTTGTGAAGGCGAACGACCGTCACCACTCTCGACCGAGTTTCAGCCTCTTCCCTCTGGCCCGTATCATGTTGCTTTCGATCATGATTGAGAGTCAACATCGAGCTTCCGCGATGACTCTCTTGAGATGGAGAATTCATGGGCCATGGAATCTTTCGAGGCACTGACTCTGGAGTCCAGAGGAAAGGATTCCACGCACGAGCATGGTGGCTTCATTCTTGATTCACCATACAGACTATGCTCGCATCATGTCCCGCTAGAGTCAGACTTGCTTAGTGCGCTGAGCACACATGAGGGCTGCAATCACCTTATGGTCCTCTTTTGTAGAAAGTTCAGAAGGTTGGTTGTAGATGTATATGTCTATCATAAGCATATCAGATTTCGTGTGTGTACTGTGGCACTAACCTCGCAGCTAAAGCTTCACTAATACATCAAGGATTGGTGGTGAGACGGGAATGACACCACCAACGATAGCTGCAAGATGAAGTTCCCATGGTCGAGCTTATGACCTTAAATAAACAAAGCACTACCAGGAGATAGCCTGGATTAGGTTAGGTTTTATTTCCCTTTTCAAATAAAAGCAAGAACTTGTTTTTTAGGATAAGTTGTCCTTCGGGTATTTTTAGTCACTAACCTTTCAGGAGGAGATTGAAAAGAAGAATGGACAGGTGATGCCTACAAACATGTGAGCTGCATCAAATGCAACACCTGAGGTAAGCTCTGGTGAGGGAACATTTACAAAAGGAAGCTTGATCTCCGCACACTTGAGTTTTGTTGCCTAGCAATGCAAACTTCAAGTGTGGGGGAGGTATGTGAGCATCTTGAGTAAAGTTCCTCCTCTACCAAATCTTATCATGGTGTGGAGATGGTGTCAGCTCTTGCATCTTGCCCACTAGCTAGGTAAGTCCTGCTTTTGACATTAAACAAAGACCTTCCGGGAGGTTCCCGAGGTTCACCGTCTTATGCTCATGCTTATGTCCCTTGTTGATGATAGCTTGATCATGCTTTCATGCTTCCCTTATCTGTGTTCATATGCTCTGGTTTGAATGTTTGTCGACAAATGTTCATAGACTGTTTTAAATTAAGCATGGTGCTTAGGTTAAAAATGTCTTCTTCAGTCAAAATGAGACATGGTGTCGAGTTTTGATTGATGAACCTTAGAGTTATATTTTCATATATCTTGGTTGCATATATACTGACTAACCCCTGCAGAAAATTGTCAAATTTGAATGGGAAAGTCGTTGAGCTAAACTCAATTGGGAAGGTAAGTTGAGGTGTTAGATTCATGTTGCACATCATGCAAAGGTGGTACATATGACCTCTCAAAGGTCCAAGGTAAGTAATTCCCCTTCGTATATAATGTGTAACCTTGGTCTAACCCTTCTTGAGTAAATGACATGGTGACAATAAAATAAAAAAACCTAAAAATATTTGAATTTGAATAAAGGCTCTATGGTTCTCGAACCAGTAGAGTCCCTCTTTTGTTTTCACTTTTTAGTTTGAAGAACAAGCACCAGGTTCAAGCACTAGTGTGGGGGACTTCTCTCGAACTCATCATCGACATATCCACTCGAGAACTCCCACACAAAAGTTGCACAACATCGACTACACCTTCATGACAAGGACAAGGTAAACTAGAGTGAGTCGGCTGCCTTATGGTCAGCCGAATCACCACTAGTCTCCCTTGATCTCTTATCCTTCCGAAGCGATGGTATGTGCACCCTCTATCTCACTCTGCTTTATCCATGAGTTTGAATGAATTTCAATTTATATCCTTTACATCAAACTCAGCAATTTGTACTATGCTTGCTCTACATGGTTCCTGTGGTTGGCTTGCATATGTTTTATTCCTTACTCATCATCTTATGCTTGTGAACAAATATCATTAGAGAACTCATGCTTATCTAAGTAGTTGGTGTTTGTGATATGGTTTGATGATATGATCTTTGCTATGAATGTTTGAGTGCTTGGGAATTTTATTTGAAAATCATGAAAACCCTTTGCAAAGCTCCTCTTTGATATGCCACCGTCCTACTAGAGCCATATGATGTTTTAGTTGAAAACATTCTACTCATATGCTGCTTGTCATTGCATTGAGCTTTGTCAAATCCTGTGACCCTTGTGAGAATTCTTTTCATTACCTTCATGATCAAGATTCATGTGCACACCCACCATTTTTCCCCTTGCTATGCTTCTACACTGGAAGTTAGCATTGTATCATTCATCCATTTCGATTAAAAAAAGCTCCATATGTGGTGTGACATCTCTCTCCAAAAGTATCCTTCAAAAGAGACATGGGCTATGAAAAAAAAGAAAAAGAAAAGAGAAACACATGCTCAAAGCATGATGAAAAAAAAAGAAAAAAAGAAAGAATAGCCCATGTCCCAAATAAAGGAGAAAGAGGAGAGAGATGAGATCATGCAAAAAGGAGTTCCATATCAGAGATGGTAATAACTAGTATCCATTCCGGAGCTAGTGTCCACCTTACCATCTACCAACATTCATCATATATGTATGGTAATATCTAGCACCCATTCCGGGCCTAGTATCCACCTTACCGTACTCACCATACTCATACACGTGCACATCTTGATCTGATTGTGTGATTTGATTTTCTCTATGGATCCAGTCTTTGACTTTGCAATATATGTGGTACAAGTATGCCTTATCCTTTATCCTACCCTGAGCTCCACATATAGCCATGATTAGAAGTAGGATGAAGAAAGGCAATCTAATGCCTTGGTGAGGACATATACACATCTGAGCGATATGAGAGAATCAAATGAGGAGCTAAGCAAGGTTTGTTTTGAAAATTTATTACAAAACCCCAAGTTACTTGACATGATGAGCAGGAGTGATTTGATTCATGACCGTTCCATTCCTCAACTGCCCAAGATAGCATGATAGACACATCAGAGTTCACAAGTACAAGGTATGGTTTGGAATATCTCTTATGCTTGCTTCATACCTTTGGATATCATGTCTCACCTTGACCTGACTCCCTTTACTCGGGACGAGCAAAGGTCAAGTGTGGGGGTGTTGTTGACGGTCGAAAAGTGCTGCTTTTACACCGTCAATACCTGCATAAAATTAATGTAAAAGGGTCATCAACACTAGAATAGGGCTTAAACTAACCATTTCCACAAGTGTTGGTGATTATGCAAATGCAGGTAATTAGCACTAGAAAGAGGAGTACAAGCACGAGTCTTTGATCCAAGTACCTCAAGCTCAGCCAATGAGGGGATGCCACATAGGATTCCCCTGGATCACTGACGTCATCAATCCAAGAGAGGCAAGCCCGACGAATCACGAATCACCACGTGGACATCACATGGATCCAAGGGCCCACTCAGTACCCAAATCACCAGGAAACTTGGCATGCACGGAGGACAAGCATCAGGGCCCACATGGCAGCCACCCTGAGAAAGCACAACGCAGAAGGCCTCCCGAGGGGTTCGGCCGACCCTAGGATCGACCGAACCGACCTAGGGTCGGTTGTTCCCCACCTTCCATGTGCTGCTACCTGATTGGTCACCTGCTGTGATCCCGAGTGTTTTGGGGCACTTTGAGCCTCTGAGCAAGCCACTCCCTCCTCTATAAATAGGAGGGGAGGGGCTCTCATTTGGAATACACACTTCTCCTCCTCCTCTTCATTTTGGCTTGGAGCCTCTCTCTTTAGGAGAGGAGAGCTCTTTGTATAGGATTAGTGCTAGGAAGTGAGGTGGGAGGCTTGAGGCCATGTCATGATTCATGACATCTTCCTCAAGAACGATCCTCAGCGGTGCCTTTGTTCTTCAACTAGACTAAATTGAGTATTTCGATATTTCCTATTTAGACTAAAGTCGTATGCATGCTTAGTTGCTTTGTTCTTGTGTTCTTCGTTTGTTCTTGATTTAGAGGCTTGTGTTCTTCGAACACAACCCTTTCGATCCAGTAGACTTAGATCATAAGTTTGCATCTAGTTTGCCAGCTTGTCTATTAGAGTAAAGTGAAGCTCCTGCATGTTTCTAGTTAGATCAAAGTGCATTCGTGATCTTGCATGAGTGATAGAGCATACCTTGAGCTAGTGCCAGTATCTCCCTCATGTATTTGTAGTAATAGTAAGTGGTGTAGACATGGTGTCTGAACCATAAGCTATCCTTCGAAGACCACGTACGATCGTAGCGTAGAGGTAGGCCGCAGTGGTGATAGCCTGTTGGACCCTTTGTCAACCCTCTACGTCGCGTACCGAGTTGGGCTCGCTCCAGCACATTGACCTAGGATGTGCCTGGTGCCCGAAGTGAGTGTTATACCTGAGAGACCGTAATTAGACTCTGCGCTCGGTCAAGGCAGATCCTTTCTACCTATCCTATCAATCGGTGTTGTGTCCTTGGATCATCTATACTAGAGTAGGAGATAGTACACGCCGTTCCTTGGATTCGATACCCTTGGAATACTCTCCTTCCTTGGGAAAGTGCTACAGCGGTATTTCCGTGCGCTTGTGGTATACCCGGTGTCTCTTACATGCTCCCGCTAACCGGTGCCATAGTGGTGACGTTAAGAAACGCCAACACGCGGGGACGGCGGCCGGGAGCAGGGTCGACGGCGGCGTGCGGTCGGGTCGACGGCGGCCGGGAGCTCCGGAGGGCGTGGCGTGGAGGGGAGGAGCCGGGGATGGCTCGGATCGACGAGCGCGTCGTGGAGGGGAGGAGCCGGTCGGGGACGCCGGGGCGGAGCGGATCGATGGCGCTGGGCGCGGGGAAGACGGCGGCGCGCGCCGGCTGGGCGTGGGGACGATGGCCGGGCGCGGGCAGGGACGACGGGGTGCGACGACGGCGGGGTACGACGGGGACGACGACGACATCAACGACGGCGGGGTGCGACCTGGGACGACGGCGGGGGAGATGACGACGGAGGCAGGGGCAACGGCGGGGGACGACGACGGCCAGCGCAGAAAGCAGGGGCGACGGCGGAGAGTGATGTGGAGGAGTTGGGGAGAAGAGGAGTGGATCCGTGGATATATATGACCCCCCCTCTTTAGTCTCGGGTCGTAAAGACCCGGGAGCAAAGAGCATTTAGTCCCGGGTGGCGTTACGACCCGAGACAAAAGGCCCCCCTTTTGTCTCGAGTCGTAATTCCACCCGGGACTAAATGCCCCTTTCGCGCAGGAGGCCCCCAGGGCAAAATTTCGCCCTCTTGTCCTGGGTGGTGTTACCACCCGAGACTAAAGGCTCCCTTTAGTCTAGGGTCGTAACGCCACCTGGGACTAAAGTGTAATTTTTGGCGGGAAGTGTCCCCCCCCATTTCTTTCCTCATTTTCACATTCTATCTCTTTGAAATTAAAAAATATAGTAACTTTTACTATTTCAACCATGCAAAATTATATTTAGTTAGGATCTAATAAAGTCTACTTTGCTATGAGAAAATATATTTTAGAGTTTGAAACATTCACTTTCAATTTTCATTTGCAATATTGATGTGCATCACCACTTAAATTCAATTAAACCGAAGAAATAATAAACAAATTCAGAAAAATCTAAAGAGCTCTACTTTGCTTTGCAAAAATATGTTTTAGAGTTTGAAATATTCAATTTCAATTTTCATTTGCAATATTGATGTGCATCAGAACTGAAATTCAATTAAATTGAAATAAATACTGAATTTATTCAAAAAATCTCAAACTTGGTGGTTCGTTCATTCTCATAAGACATATGCAAGCATTCCGACACATTTGGGACCAAAATACAACACATTAGCATAAGTTTGAGACCAATGCAATAACAGAGTCGATCAAATTAGCATTACACAATTGATTGAACAATAATTATTACAGGACGACATTAATCTCAAGCATGTAAGTACGGTGTCTCTTCACGTCCAAGCAATATGCTTGGGTCAACTTCGACAGCGAACGGAGGCATGCCATCAAACTGATCATAATCATTGAATTGATCTGTTTTGTCCTCGACTCACACGATTACTCTTTTACCTGGAAGAACTATGTGACACTTTGCCTCTTGTGGTCCTGCTTCTTGGGGATTTTTATTCTTCGGTATGCTACTCATATCCTTGACATAGAAAACCTGATGCACATCTTTGGCAAGCACAAATGGATCATCTTTGAACCCAATCTTGGTAAGGTCCACTATTGTCATTCCATATTCATCTTTCTTTACGCCATTCAGGTTTACCCATTGGCAAAAAAACAGAGGGACGTTCATCGCTCCGTACTCAAGCTCCTATATCTCTTCTATGATACCATAATAGCAGGTCTTGCCCCCATCTTTTCCGATGACGTCCATACGGACACCACTATTTTGGTTTATGCTTTTGCGATCTTGAGCTCTCGTGTAAAAATTGTAACCATTCATATCGTAAGCTTGAAATCTTGTAATTGTGCTACAAGGTCCCCTAGCTAACAAAGCTAGTTGTGGATGAATCGTTGAGTTACCGATGAGTTGTTCACTCAACCATGAGACAAATATTTCCAAGTGACGGCGTGCAATCCAGACTGGGGATTTGGTTGGATTTTGAGAAGCAATAATCTGCTCGTGTTCTGTCCTATACGGAGTCACCAGTGATGATTGTTGCAGGACTGTTAGGTGTGCTTTATGGAACAAATCAGTATTATTACTCAAACTTGATTTCCTTCCGATGGTGCCCTTTCCCTGTAGCCTCCCCTCGTGTCGTGATACTGGAAGCCCAATCGAGTCAATTATGTCGACAAAATCAACGCAAAACTCAATGACCTCCTCAGTTCCATATCCCTTGGCAATGCTTCCTTCCGGACGGGCACAGTTAAGAACATATTTCTTGAGGATCGACATGAACCTCTCAAAAGGCCACATGTTGTGAAGGTATACTGGACCGAGAATAGTAATTTCTTTCACAAGGTGTACCAGGAGGTGCGTCATAACATCGAGGAAGGAAGGTGGAAATGCCAACTCAAAGCCGACAAGACATTGAACCGCATCATTCTGTAGCTTTCCTAGCTTGGCTGGATCGATTGCCTTCTGTGAAATTGCATTGAGAAATGCACAAAGCTTTACGACCAATAATCGTACATTCTCTGATAGAACACCCCTCAACGCAACTGGAAGCAACTGTGTCATCAACATGTGACAGTCGTGGGCCTTTAGATTTGTGAACTTCTTCTCTTTCATATTTATGATCCCCTTTAAATTCGACGAGTAGCCAGATGGAACCTTAAAACTGTTCAGGCAATCAAACACGCTTTCCTTCTCTTTCTTGGTGAGAGTGTAACTAGCAGGACCAAAGTAATCAACATCATCATCATCCTCTTCTGGATCAGTTTCATCATCACCCTCCTGCGGAACTTTGGGAATCTTATGAAATTCTTTCAGGTCCTCTTGTGCTTCGTTGGTATCCTTCGGGTTACCGTAACAGCCCATGAAGCCTAGCACATTCATGCAAAGATTCTTCGTAAGGTGCATCACGTCAATTGCGTGTCGAACCTCAAGGCTACGCTAATAAGGTAGCTCCCAAAATATAGATTTCTTCTTCCACATTAGTGCACGCCCATTGGCGTCAGTTGGAACAGGTTCACTACCGGCACCCTTTCCAAAGACTACCCTTAGATCATTTACCATCTCAAATACGGCATCTTCATTAAAATGGGGTGGCTTCGTACGATGGTCAGCCTTCCCTTTCCAATGCATCCCTTTCTTCCGTAAGGGGTGATTAGTTGGAAGGAAACAACGGTGACCATTATACACGACCTTCTTACAGTTTTTGAGATGAATACCTTGTGTTCTATGTAAAAAGTGCGTGCATGCCCGATATCCCTTGTTTGTCTGCCCTGAAAGGTTACTTAGGGCAGGCCAATCATTGATGGTTATGAACAACAATGCTCGTAGATCGAAGTTCTCTTACCTATCCTCATCCCACACACGTACGCCCTCTTCTCGCCATAGCAGTAATAGTTCATCGACCAACGGTCTTAGGTACACATCAATGTCGTTGCCGGGTTGTTTTGGACATTGGATGAGCATCGGCATCATAATGAACTTTCGCTTCATGCACATCCAACCTGGAAGGTTGAACATGCATAGGGTCACAGGCCAAGTGCTATGACCACTGCTAAACTCCGCGAATGGATTGAAACCATCCGTACTTAAACCAAACCTTATGTTCCTTTCCCCGTCCTCAGAAAATGTCTTGAGTTCTCTATCAATCTTTCTCCACTGAGACCCATCAGCCGGATGTCTCAGCAGGTTGTCTTGCTTACGTTCCTCGGCGTGCCATCTCATCAACTTAGCATGTGCTTTGTTCTGGAACAAACGCTTCAAACATGGTATTATAGGAAAATACCACATAAGCTTCGCTGGAACTCTCTTCGTTTTGTCACGGTGCCCCTGGAGATCACCAGCATCTTCATCTCGCCGAATCTTATAACGCAGCACTTTGCACACAGGACAAGCATCCAAATTCTCGTAATCCTTACCCCGATATAGGATGCAATCATTAGGGCATGCATGGAACTTCTGTACCTCCAACCCAAGAGGGCACACAGTCTGTTTTGCTTCATATGTGGTGGATGGTAATTCATTATTCTCGGGAAGCTTGTCCTTCACAATTTTTAGCATCCCTTCAAATGCCTTATCAGACACACCATGTTTTTCCTTCCATTGCAGCATTTCTAGTGTAGTACCAAGCTTTTTGTGACCTGGCTTGCAATCTGGGTATAACGGTTTTCTGTGATCTTCGATCATACGCTGGAACTTTGCCTTTTCTTTTTCGTTTTCACAGTCCCTATGTGCATCCTGTAGAACCTGACTGAGACCATCGGTAGGCCCGTCAGTATGTGCTGGTAACTCTTCTTCGTCAGCATCTTCCATTAAAGTATCTGCAAAAGCTTGACCTACGGCCCAGTCCGGAATACCCTCCTCCTCTTCTTCGTCGTCTTCCATCACAACCCCTCTTTCACCGTGCTTGGTCCAAACCACATAGTTCGGCATGAATCCGTATTTCAACAAGTGGAGGTGAAGTGTGCTCGGGTCATGGTAGTCTCTTTCGTTTCTGCAATCAAAGCATGGACAACACATGAACCCACTCGCATCCTTGTTTTTTCGCCACTTCAAGAAAACCATGCATGCCGGTAATGTACTCCGCTGACCGTCTGTCAGCATTGTACATCCATTGCTGGTTCATCTGCATCGTGAAAAAATAACTTCATTATTTATTCTATATAAAAATTAAATACAGTTCCTGAACATGTTGATGATTTGAAGACAATACGCGAATTCAGAGATGTGTTCAAAGCAGTGGTTCAAAATCTAGAAGCTGACATAGTGCACTACCTCCGGTACCGACGGAGCAAGCTGATCAAACATGATGTCGACATTCTCTCTCTCACTCTCTGAATAAGGTGTCTACTAAGAGCTACTGTATATGCTGAAGCTAACCTCTTGAGAGGTGTCACTCAAAACATTATGCTTGAACAGCTTGCTCCTATCGGTACCGGAGGCGGTGCACTATATGTCTGAATTTCCAGATGTTGCAGCAAATAACATTTTAAATCTTTCGAATAAAAATACACAAAATACTTAATAAACATGAATATAATAAAATTTCTATTGTCTCTAATAATCTCTAAAAGATAAAACAATGGAAGTAGGTAGTACTATACCTTTTCTAATGACTCTGATCATCTACGAACTACAGCCTCACCACACCATCATATACACGCACATCGCTCTCCCACTTACAGTTCCAAATCAACTAGATACAGCCCTACATCTCCTACCTAGCTACAGTCCTACGTCACCGATCCACGTATAGCCCCAGCTCGCCGGTGACGTAGCTAGGTAGGAGATGTAGGGATGTAGCTTGGTGATGTAAGGCCACTGGTAGAGAACCAACCGACTGTATACGAAAAAAAGAAAAAAAAAGAGAATGCCTAAATGTATTCTAAATTAAAACAAGAAATACTTAACAAAAATGACTGAAATAGGTAGGTAATATATTTTCATTTGGTAATGACCATTTTTTTAATAAACTAACTTCTAATAAATTAAGCTAAATGTAAAATTAAATGCATCTCTCATCTAAAAGTTAAAATCAATTATCTCTATAGCAAAAACTATAAAATTAGAGGATAAATCCCTATGTGAAACTATGCTTAAAAAATATGTGAAACTAAATACAATGTTAGCTAAATCTAAAACATCTGAAAACATCATCTCTTAGCTCCTCCTACCACCTAAAAATTTAAATCCATATTTTCTCCATTTCTAACCATAAAAACGAAATTTAATCATAACAAATGAAGGAAGGATGAAGAATCAAACCTTAGCAACACTTTGGAGGAGAGAAATCTTCACAAATTGATGACGAAAAAATTGGACATCACCTCCCTAGGAGAGAGGCGCCATGGAGAAGAACTTAGCTCTCGGGTGAATGTTAGCTCGGGCAGAGGAAGAAGAAGGGAGGCAGGGATATATAGGCGCCACCCTTTAGTCCCGGGTGGTATTACCACCTTGGACTAAAGATGAGCCTTTAGTCTCGGGTGGTAATACCACCCGGGACAAAAACTTTAGTCCCGGGTGGTGTTGCGACCCGAGACGAAAGGCTCACCCTTTAGTCTCGGGTCGTAACACCACCCGGGACTAAAGTCTGGCGCCAATAATTGCGACTCAGAGCCGTTGGATGCCAGGCCTTTAGTCCTGGGTGGTATTACCACCCGAGACTCTGGGGGGGGGGGCGGCGCAAACAGCCTTCCAAGGCCACGTCGCCCCAATAGCATTTGTCCCGGCTCCAAAGTTGAACCGAGACAAATGCTTGGGAACAAAGGTCGTTTTCCACCAGTGAGAAGAAAAATAATAATGATGCCTTCAACTTCGGTTTGATTTTCCCTCTTTCCTTTTCTTTATTTTCAGCTTTTATGCAAATTTGTGTGCGCGTAGCATTTTCTGTTTTTATTTATTTTCAGCATGTGTGTTAGTAGTAGTGTTTGCTTTAAATCAACATGAATAAAGTTTGCCACCATGATTATCACCTTTAGTGAGGATAATAAGTTAATGCCATGTTGATATATGATGAAAGTTACCGCTTTGCTCATCTTTGTACTTGTTTTATGCATGTTTAAGCTAGTGCTCTCTCTTAATATGAATCTGAAATTTAATTAAATGCTAGCCTAATCTTGTGTGGAGGTTATGATAACTCAAGTCCCATAGTTCTTTTTCGTTGCTCTCAATTTTGAATGAATCAAAGAACCTTTTTATTCTCAAAAAGTTATGCTAACCTCGTCATGAGTACCGCTTGCATTTTGCTCTACCCATCCAAAGCCCAAACTTACTTGAGTGCAAAACATTAGTATATACAAGATTTATTTTTGGGTGCATTAATTCAAGGCCTGATTTCTCTGGCCTGAGACTAAGAAGTTGGTCATTCCGTTTTTGCGTATTGTTCTTTATGCTAGCCTCTTCTATCCGTGCATTGTGAGTTTCCACATTGGGAATTTCGCAAACCTCGCCGGATATCCAACCGAAACCCAAATATATCTTTTTGTGTTCCCCTCCTTGACCACAACCCAATATATGAGTATGGATGAATATTTTGTGGAAGATTACAAGGAAGGTGCTTCAAGTGAGTAAGGGAGAATTCCAAAAGGATCCCTAGAAGATTTTTTGAGTATCTCTCTCTAAGAAAATATGAGAGCTTCAACATCCACCTTGGCATATTTATCACCTCTTTTGCCCGAGGACGAGCAAACATCTAAGGATGGGGGGGTTGCCAAGGAAGTGCTAGTATAGTCTAGAGTTCAAGGGGAGCAAATAAAAAAAGAAAAAAAGGAAAGAAAAAGTATGATGAGAAAAAGAAAGAAAGAAGAAAGAAAGCAATATATATATATAAATATATATATATATATATATATATATATATATATATATATATATATATATATATATATATATATATATATAAAGCTCTCCGGTTCTCTAGCTTTGTTTAGTGCTTTTTGAGTTTTCAAGAGGATTCAAGATCAAGACCCATACTCATCTTTCCAACCATGTGCAATCTGATAACGAGGACTTCGTTTGTGCCTCGGGATCACTCTTCCATTTGCACATGTCCACCTATCTAGAAGTGTGTGTTCATCTCTCCCCCCTCCTTGATAACATTATTTTTCCAATGACCTTTTTGACGAGTCTCGATAAGACCATGAGAAGCTAGTCTTGTTTTAATAATATCTCAACTATAACATCTTGGTAGGACTAAACTTTCCTATAGCTCCATATAAAGCTTTCCACCATATACTTTGAGAGAGGAAAGGAGTAGAACAAGTAGGCTTGAGTGACAAGTAAGATGAGAGTACATGAGCAAAGTGCAAGATGGTTATTTTTGATCTTGGTAAAGCAATTTTTCTCTTTATCTCATTCTTTATTTTTCAAAATTTCTGAGATTTGTTTAAAAGTTTGAGAGCATGATCAAGTACTTGTGGAAAGAGCTTGAATCATATCTACCCTCCATAAAGATAAAAGTTAGTACACTATGGAACTTTAATGAATAGAAATTTAGAGAGCATTATGTTTTCTCATGTATGATCAAGTGCAGGGTGTGAACATTGAAAGGAAACACTGATATCCATTGAAGGCTTACTCGAGGACGAGCAAGGTTTAAGCATGGGGGGATGTTGGCGGTCGATTTCCGTCAACCTAGCCACATGTTTACCTTCTATGTTGGTATTAATTTGTTATTCACACTAACGATCCTAACCCTCATTATATGTCAAGTTCGCACTCGTGCATGGTATTTGGAGTTTATTGTTTACACAGGAATCAGAGCCTAAATGAGGACTTCCGGGTAAAGTTCATCAAGGGTTTTACAAGGTGATCATGAACCCCGGGACAAGTTAAGATACAAGATGAACATGACTCCAAATGAACCAAGGACTAAAGCATGAAGCCGAGAAGTGCTGAGGACCTAGACGGAAGATGCGGGAGTTCATACGCCAAGCACCCTTATCTAAACCGTGAGGAAAATAACGTCAAGGACCCACATGCAACTCGGCAAAAAGTTAGGAAGTCGCGAGAAGCGTCTGGAAGAAAGACGGGGGGCCAGCTGGCCCAGCCCATTCCGGGCCCGGTTGGCGCCCCCTTTGACCTAGGTGATCCTCGGGCTATATATAGTCCCCGTGCCTCGAGCCACGCATCAAGCAATTCGTCATCCACCGCCGAGGAGCAGAGAAGAGAGGGACACCCTTCCGGAGAGGAGAGGGTCGAGATGGTTGACTAGGGTTTCCCTAGCCGACGTGGGAACCTTGCATGGAAGATGACGTCAGAGTTCTAGAAGCTAGGATCAAGATCAAGGTAGGATCCCGGTGGTGATCTTGTCCATGTATTATACTTCATGTTGAATTTGCAAGATTGAATCCGATTTCTAGCGACCAAGTGCTTTCACTACGATTTTGTCTTTGCTTGGGTTTTCTTATTCTCCAATCTATTCTGGATAGATTGCTTAGGATGTTCTTGTAGCCATGGCGGCTAGAGGTGCATACCTGACCTACCGAGCGTTTTCAACTCGTTCCTCGTGAACGTGCTCTTAGGTTCACCTACACAATAAGCGGGACATCATGACAGGATGTTGATCACGTGTACGGTAGGTGCCTTTGAGGGTTGGAACGGAAGCCACGATTTAAAGAGGCTTTTAATGAGATTCGTTTGCTTTATTCTTCTTGGTTTTGGAACTTCAACAAAAGACCCGATCAAATCTCTAGATTGGTTTTACCTCCCCTCTCTTTCTCTTGCTACCTTCAGTGTTTAGTAGATTAGATGTGTTTTCATGACTCTTCCATAGATTAGATGTAAAAACCCTTTTCAAGATCAAAGTGTTTTCCGCTTATTAGATTGGGTCTTGCGTTACACATTGTTCCACAGATTCGATACCTTGGGATCACCACTCAAGGGAAGAAGGGTCCCTTGACTACGACGAGGGATTTGTCCGCTTGCAAGTCCAAATGAACTTTGCAACGATAACCAACCGTCAACACACACCCAAGTAGATCGAAGCGAAAACAAATCAAATATGCTAGAAAAACAACTTAGTGATGCAAACCACAATGAGACACAAGGATTTGTTTCCCGAAGTTCACCTCCCACTTAGGAAAGGCTATGTCTCCGTTGAGGAGCTTGTAAGGGATTCGAGTTCTCAACTAACTCTTTCCCACAACAAGCCGGGTCTTTTTCAATCACTTTCCCCGATTCCACTAAGGCGATCTTATCCACGAAGAGGCAAGATCACAGCCCTCACAAACTTGTCACTACTCACCACAACTTGGGAGCTAGCCGTTGACTCCTAGTCGTCTAGGAGGCAAACCTCCAAGAGTAACAAATGCTTCAATGCTTGTAGATGCAGAACCAAAGTGCTCAAGCTATGGGAATGCTCTTGTTAGCTAACAAAGGCTCTCTTGTGCTCACTCTCTCAACCCAACTCAAAGTATATGGCTTGAATCCACAAATCTCACAAAAAGAGATTGGGGAGAGCCACTAAGGCTTTAGGCTTGCAAAGAATGGCTTAGAAGCTCAGCAAGTTCACCAAGAACAGCAGCTCTTCACTAAACAGGGCGTGGGGTACTTATATCCTTCAAAGGAGAAAACTAGTCGTTAGCTGTCGAGTGGCACCGGTCAGACCAGTGCCCCACACCGGTCAGACCGGTGTTTGAAAAACTAGCTGTTGGGTCGGCTGCACCGGTCAGACCAGTGCCCTTGACCGGTCAGACCGGTCAGGCCTGAGACACACCCTCAAAACCCTTTATTTCACTCCAACACTTCACCAAAGAGATGAAGTGGCTCAAGTTAGGTTAGGAGGTGTTGTTAGCACACTCTAAGGCTCTCAAGGCTATTTCTCACAAAGGTTTTCTAAGAGCACTTGACTTGGTCATAAAGCTAATGTTGCATCCCTCTTGATAGTACGTCATACTTATACTCAAGAATAAATAAAAACACCATGTCAACCTCTTGAGCTTGAATGTCTTCAATCTTGCCATACTTGAACAATTTCCACTTGAGGGCTTTCCACTTAGCCAATGACTTGAGCACATCCGTACTTGAGCTAGTGACTTAGGATTTTTTCCATTTAGCACAAGAATGCTTACTTGAATCTTTAAGTCACTCCTTATTGCCAAACATAACATATAGATGAGTTGCATTGCTTCCCTCGGTTAAGACTTGGATATGATACTTCAAGAGCCCACAGATACTAGTTACTTCACCTTAGCAAAACACTAATGGTAGCCACGCTAGACCATAAGATTGCTTAGTACCTCGCTCTAGTCATCTCGGTTGATCTATTCATCACTTACCTAATCCACGTTGAGTTCGGCTTTGCTTCATCAAGAGTTAATCTTCATTTAAATACCGCTTCAAATGCTTGTCCTTGATTGACAATGAATATGCAAGCTTCCAATTGAGGATCATCAAATATATACTCATCCTTGTATCCTTTTGCAATCACCACATGAAGCCTTGCATTAATTATTTTGAAATACCATTTCTCATAAAATAATCCCTTTCATTTGTGCCTAAGCTATTATGTGCATTGGAGACCTAGTAAATCAATCTTGAAACAAACTCCAATATCTTGTTTCAGTCTAGCTTGTCATTTATCAATATTTGTATAACGGATCAATACTTGCTTGCTTTCATTCATGTGAGCCATACAACTTTCACCAAATAGAGTGAAACATAATTACATCATGAATATTACATTTGAAACCTGCTCACACTCTTAAACAAACAAGTTACTCCTTTAATCGCTTTGTCATTCAATTCACCAAAATCCACTTAGGGGTCTAGATGCACTTTCAATCCTTCCTTCTCTTCTCTCTCCTTGTTGCAGCAGTGTGGACTTGGACGGCGGCTAGATCCTCGCCGGAGATGGCCAGATCCGTATAGTGGAAGGCCGAACTCCATGTGCGTGGACGTCGAATCTGCGCGTTCCCAGGCTCGAATGCCGTCGAAGCAAGGCTGCTCCGCCCAGCTTGGCCGGCGGCGGCAACGGCCGTAGTTGGCTTCGCGGCAGCTCCTGACGTCCCTTGGTGGGAGAGGAGACCGAGATGCAACTCCGATTGCGACGAGCAGTGACGACCCCAGCGAAGATGGTCGCTTCCTTTCCCCATCACGACCACCTCATCGTCCTCCTCGTCGACGTCGATGTGTCAGCGTGCCTCGGCACCGCGGCCGCGCATCAACCTTGTCGATCTCTGCCCTGCTTCAAGGTACGATGACGCTCCATCCTCTAGATCGACGATTAGGACACATTGTGGTGACCTGAACATATGTTAGATCTCACATTAGCATGGAGTTCAGGCTGACAATTGATGTGTGATAAGTGTTCTGTTGGCTAGAAATACCTTGGTTGCTAAATAATGAAAACGCATGCACGATAGTTTCTCTAGAAAAAAGGTCAAATGAGATGTGTGATGTTTGTCGAAATATCAGTTCTTGTGCACATAAAATCATTACACATGAAAATCATGATATTGGTTACAATGTTTCACTTTTCGCTACCTTAAAATGAAGTTACCTCTGTCCACCAATCCAAAATTTGTAACATTGACTTGTCCACATCTTTCTTCAGCTTGAAAAGCAACCTGAGTCACAACTAAAGTTCATCATAGAGGCATGGTTGCAGGTATAACTTTATTACTGCCCATAGCCAAGTTTAGTTTTATCACAACTCCTGTTGCAGTGTTGCCCTCACATTAGTGCTTTAATTTTCAATGTGCAGATTGTCGAATGCAAAAAGTATTGAAGTGGAGTTACGCCTACAGATTTTACCTGTCAGTGCACGAGCATGCCAAAAAATAGTTCTTTGAATATCTGCAAGGTTAGCAGCTCATCTTTCACTGATTCCATGGATTGAATAACAGATTGGCTAAAGATTTGCATTTTATTTTCAGGAATTTATTAACTTCACCCCTCAATACATTGCTGACATGGATATCCCAATTAAAAGGTCAGTGAAGACCCATGCTCAATTATTCTATTCTGCACTTTCTCATTTTTGTTACTGATCACTACTGAATATTTACGGCGTGCCATGGATTTTTTACACTACTGCTCATATCTAATGTTTCTAGTTTCAAAAGTTCCAAATCTTACTTTGTATAATTATCTAGAACATTAGTTCTTGCTGACCAACAAATGGATGACTTGTCAATGCAATTGCAGGAATCAGAACATAAAATGATAAGGGACCAAGAGAAGATGAAGTAATATGCTGAGTTCGAGGTCAAACTGGAGCTTTTGCCATGATGGCTTTGATGCTAGATGAAAATATATGTGTCGTGTGGTACCTATATGTTGTTTCTGGTGCTGTGTGATGATGAATGTGCCATTGTGAATCTCTTGTGATGCTAGATGAAAGCATGCATGTGATCTGGGCTCTGTAACTTCTTGTAATTATGTGTATCATAGGATGTAATGTGTATTATTGTAAGTGAGCTTAAATTTGGCAAATTATGGTGGGCTGAATTTTTAGTGAAAAAATTGGTCCAATTTAGATCTGACGAGGCCACGGACCAAGGCCCACCAAGGCCCCTAAAAACGCAGTACGGACCCACGTTCGGCATGCTTCGGCGGCTAACACAACGAGTGTTACGCTTGCCAAGTACTTGAGGGCCTGTACGACATGCTTCCTCCATGAGCCAGAAGGCAGGCGGTCCACGGCCGCTCGCACCCTCTCCCTCGAGTGCTTGAGGGCCCGTACGACTTGTTAGCGTCATGGGCCGGGAAGCAGGCGGCCCACGGCCATCTGTGCCATCCCTTCCGAGTACTTGACGGCCTGTACGACAAGTCTTCACCTCCGCCTCCGACTACTCACTCGCACGAGTAGTCTCCGCCACCCGTCTACGACTACTCGTTCGCACGAGTAGTTTCCGTCGCCGGCCCGCGCAGACTTCGCAGGGAAGGCACGGAGTGCGTGGGCCCCTCCGGATCGAGATCCCGGGATTCCCGCGCACACCTCCCCGCGCGACGCCACGTGTCTGCACCAACACAGCGGTCTGCCCGGACCCGTCCGATTCGGTGTCAGGGGACGGATTCGTCGAACCCTGGCACGAATGGCACAGTAGCCGTCGTACTGCTAACGGCGTAAGGAACGCTGAGTAAACGCACGGTGCAGTACACGCTACACCCTAAGCATCGGAAGGCGTGGCATAGATTACCTACTCGCACGAGTGGTTTTCCGCCTCTGACCAGTCCAAGACTTGGCCGCCAAGGCCACAGGTACAAGGGCCCTGTTGATATCCCATGATACCCAGGTGCACGACTCACCACGTGCCAGCCTCCCCACGCCAGTCCGTCTTGACCAGGTCGATCTGGTGTCAGAAGGCGGATCCTCCTGACCACTCCTCAGCAGGGGCGGTACGTATCGTACTACGGACGGCACGGGAAACACTGTGCCACGAACGGCACAGTGCAAGCCATCACCTATTCCTCGATCGTCATGGCACAGACTACTCCATTTCCACAGTACCCGGAAAAGACAAGCCCCTGATCCACTGACGGGATCAGGATACGAACCCTGCCTCCTGTACCCGACTAACTACTCGGAGAAGGGTGCAGGGGGGCCCGGGGTGGCTACTTGGCTCGCACGACTCAGGAAAAGCCTACACCGTCACCTGGAGCACCATAACAGTGCTTCACTGCTACTGCTGACAGCCTAGCATAGAAGAAGGACGCCCTGGACTGTAGACCAGCTTACACCTTCGATGTAACCCCCCTGAGCCTCTCCTTTGCGACTATAAAAGGGGAGGACAGGGGCGCCCACAAGACACGTTCGTTTCCACCCCCACACGCACTTAGTATCGATATCTCATCTCATACAAATCCACAAACGTTCACACACTCACGTACGCAGACCCCTGCTACAAGAACCACCTACACACCAGGGACTTGGGCTCGAAACCTTCTCCCGACTTGTTTGTACCCCCTACTACAAACTCCCGAGCATAAAGAACACATTCTCTCAGACTGGACGTAGGGTATTACTCTCCGGAGGCCCGAACCAGTATAATCTCGAGTGTCTGTTGTGCTACCGTGCGGATCAGTACACGCGTTCTTATAAATTTACTTGCCAGCGGTAATAAACCCCGACAAGATCCATCATTGAATTGTGCATGTGGTGATGACGTCATCAGTGCCACGTCACCTACCATGTTGTTGTCATGTCATCATCTGTCGTATTGACATGTCATTGTCTGCCACGTCTTCATTTGCCATGTCAGCGTCGCTGTCCACATCATCAACCACCTCAGCAGCCAACTCATCGTCCACGTCATCTATGAGTGAAGTGGCAAATTAATCCATGAGGGTCAACTTCGTCATAGATTTTGGGCTTTGTACCGGGTTCAGTGGGCTTTAGACAATTCTATGACGTCTTAAGAACGTCATGGATCACGTTAATCTATGACAGAAACTTAATGACGTCACGAGGGATGATCCGTGACGCTCAATACATGACCTTATCAAATTTCGTCATAAACACCATTTGATGACGAAATTTTGATAATCCGTGACCAAAAGTGATAGTCATGGACCACAATATTTTTGTAGTGATATAGGTCTATTTATGCTTCATTCTTCTGAAGGTGGGAGAAAAGATCAAACTGATTATTGATCAAAATTAGGGTTTGAAACTTAGGTAATTAACTTCTTCTGCTTAACCCAAGAAGAAATTTGATTGATTTTTGAGAAATCGAATTCGGTTAATATAGGGTAAATTAAGATAGCAATTCTTGAGCGTATGAAGTAGGAAACTCTCAAGTCCTATTGATAATACATAGAAAGGGCCTGTTATCTCTATCAAGATGATTCTAATTCGTCGGATATTATTTATTCTAGTATCTGGAACACGAAATACATGGAGTGAATCAAGAAAAAATGGAACTATGATTCATACTCACTATTTAAACCTCGCAACCAAATTGAAAAAATTCAAGTAGTTCTTAATAAAAAAAGAAATTTTCTTCCTTCCAATTTTGCTACATCCTGAAAATACCCCTGTCTACCAAGCATCTTTGAAGAATATGTGTGTACATAAATGTCCAAAGTGATCACACCATTCGCGTGATCACCCTCTATATTTACAAAAATGCCCTTGCATACTCAAGCTTCTCACGTTTTCCTCTTTCTTATCGATCACGCTATTGATCAGATCAACTCCGAACATCACAAATTCGTCCAGAATTACGTCAGCTTCCCTTCTGTCTACTTCACATGAAACGACGTTGTTGGGTATTTAGAGGAGGGAGGGGACCATCCCCCTATGTGCCAAGCGGGCCACCCTAAAAACAGGGGAAGTGTTGTCGTCGTGGGCCCACCACCAAGGGCAATCAAGACGACTATACAGGCCAGTCCTGGGGGAGGAAGACCCCCGGAGGGACCACTCCGAAAAACCTCCCCGAAACGGAAGAGTCTGATGAAGAGAGGAGCGGAAGGCCTCCGAGGGACGGGGAACCATAGAAGCGACCACAAGGACACGTGTCGGGGGACCCCATCCACACTGCCGACGCACATGGGAGGTGTCGTACTACAGGGAATATACTAGACTCTTCCGTGGGCCGGGATCTACCCCGTGTCCGTACCAGAGCCGTACCGAGGGTAAAACAGATATTGTACCTGAGAGGATCCTCGAGGCCTATAAAAGGGGAGCCATCCCTATTCAGATTCAGATTATTACACATTCAATCTACTAGTCACTCAGTCCCCTAGTAGCTCTCCTGGGCCAGTCGTACGGCTCAAGAGCCCTACCCTTTACTGTTTGGGCTCCGTAACCACCAACAGACGTCATCTTCGAAAATGCTGACGTCGCTTCTGGCAATCCTCATCTTGTTTCCTGTTTTCTCGAACTTCGGTGGCCGTCGACCCCAATCCTTGGCCTTAAAACCCATCTTGACATGTTTTGTTTGTCTTTCACCCACGCACCTGCAAACATGAAAGAAAAGGACTTCCTCCGGGAAACTTCACTCCCCGTAGTGTTATACAAATTTTCGTATTTTGATGATCTTTTATTGAAATGACATCACTTTGCCTTATTCAGCTAAGAAAGGGAAAACTTTCACCTTCGAGCTCCATGTGTTTTTAGGAAATGTTAGAAAACACCCTTCTACAAACTTCGCCTACCAAGATTCGCAAAAGTTTGATCACAACGTTCACATTTGTCCATGTCATTTCGAGAGTATGAGTCACCCTTAACTTGCCGGAAAAAAGCTCGCGGCAATACGAGAAAAATGCACATATATGTTCGTAATCGTAGCTCGCTTCATTCGGCCGGTCTTGAGGTATTGTAGCCAAGCAGTATACGATCGTTATTCCCGAGAGGCGCGGCAGCCGTGGCAGCAGGAGCAGGAGCAGTGCACTGCCGCACTGCACAGGGGCACAGGGCGGCAGCAGACGCCGCAGAGAGGTAGGGGGGGCGGACGGAGAGGAGGAAGACGATCGAGCTGACCTGAGCTGCAGGGGCGACCAGGAGCCACGCGCCGGGAGGGAACCAAGGAAAAAACCTAAAGAAAGCGAGGGCGAAAGGGACGTGTGCATGAGCCAGGTTGCTTTCACGCGCTAATCTCAGTCACTGCTCACAGCCCATTTTGGTTTGTCTTCTCTCATCGGAATCGCCGGCTGGCCGGGCCGGGCTTGTCTACAAAACGAGAAACGCGAGCACACAGGTTCATCTATCGGCAAGGCAGCTAGCCTGCTGCCGGCAGATTGATCGGTGAGAATGAAGGCATAGTAGAACTCGTCATTGCATGTGTATATATACGCGTGTACATGCCATGCGTATGCACACCTGTTTGCTGGACTACTCTGCATTTCCATGTGACGCGTGCAGCCTTTTGCAGGTTTTTGTTGGCTCGCTCGATCATCTCGATCAGCTAGTTGCTCGCTCCTCCCCGCCAATTCGCCATTGAGGTGCTCAGAGACAGAGAAGCTGCCCGGCCGGTGGCTACATACTGTACTGGGTCGGATAGTGGTCGCAACAGTTGCCCTAGCTACATGGCCGGCAGTCGGCAGCTAGCTAGCTACACTATTCTACAACGTATTGCTCACATCTCCAACTGAGTGCTCTTGTAGACGGACGCGATAGATACCTTTGCCGCGATGAAAAGCTCATGCGACGGGTGCATTGAAGGCGGTGAATGTACAGGCCACAGATCGACAGACAAAGAATGAGAGAGAGAAGGCATGGAGGGCATGCGATTAGAAGGCTTTTGCAGTACTTTTTGGTGATTTGACCTCACACTATCCCATCACAGACCTCGCTCGCCGCTCGGCAACCAAAGAGCCAGCGGCAGCAGCAGCGCACAGGACAGAGATCCTCTATGCACACTGCTGCATGCCCGCGCTTTCTCTTTTTTTCTCGCCATCACCGTGCTACGCTTTTGATTCCTCAAATTCCGCCCGCCCTATACTTTCCCTGCCGACTGTCCACTGCCGAGTTGGTCTCCCGGGACGTGTACGGAGACACAGGGGATTCTTTAGCATGCCGCCGGGCTTAACAGAGCCGCGCGCTGTGCTTGGGTTGCTAGCTGCTGGCAACTGCCGAGGTCCAAGGCTACACATCCCTGCTGCTCGGCGTGGCGTCGCAGCAGATGCTTATTAATCGGCGCTGTGATATGATCGATCGCGAGGATTAAGCACGGGTCTTTGAATTCTTTTTTGGTGTGTGTGAAGACACCTATGCATGTTTACACATAAGAAGCATACAATACCGAAAATCACCTTAATAGAAAACCCTTATTTGATGCGCCATGTTTACATCCACTTGTGTCGTGTGACATACAAATAGACATGGAACAAGTAGGACTACTACTTTACCGCTTTACGTAGAAAAATTTTCAGGACGATATATAAGTTGTGGTTCTTAAGGTTACCACTTAACACAAAAGAAAGTTCGAAAGAACGATAGATCTTTAGAAGGCATGCATATGCCTTGATTGCTACTACGGAAATACTCCCTCTTTCCCTAAATAAATGTTGCTCAGAAAGCGTGTGTTTGTGTGGCAAAGACGGCTTCCCGAGTAACATTTATTTAGAGAGGGAGGGAGTATTTGCCAAGTATTGGCTTAGCAATAGGATACATGGTTAATTTCTTGCTCTTCTTCTCATTTTTATTGCCAATCCTTTGATTGGGTGTTGCAATAAATTCATATGCACTAGTAATACACATGCGAACCCAACAACTCAATACGCCCGATCTATGATTAGGTGATTAGAATTTAGTCCACTTTTATTTGTAGTCTCCTCTTGCCCTCTATACACTATGTTTTTTTAAAATATGGGACATAAATAAAAACACCATCATCCTCAAAGTTCAATTCAATGTGCCACCAAATATGTCCATATTCCTCACTCGCCAATCGCCACCATCTTCTCTACCATAGTATCAAATCTCCTCCGGCCACCTCCACTTTCTTAACCCCACAGTCCCACTCCTTCCACCTCCACCCTTTTCGATGGCTTCGGTGCTATTTTACACTTCGATCTTTCCACGTTAACTAGGTTAAGCACCAAGCCACTCGCTGCCACTACCCATTGCAATCCTACTTGCGATCCACCTTCAGTTGTCGAGCCTTTGATCCACGGTCTCCACATAACATTATTGAACCTAGATTTTTTTTAGAAAAGATAATTGTTTCCGTCCTCTCCAACCACACATAGCTAAGACTGTATACCATCCTCATCTAAAAGGCTGAGAAAAAAAAGGAATTACTAGTGCCAAGGAATAATGTTGTTGCCTAAGAAGATAGACCTTTGTATCAGAGTTGAAATAATTTGGTGGTTAGTAAATGTGATGATAATTTTGGTAATTTAGCAAACTGAAATTGACGTCTTGTAAGATGGACCTTCGAAGTAAATATAACTTGTGAATCTACATAACATATATAAATGCACCCCACTAAGGGGTTATTAATTCTATTTCTCTCAGCATGTAAGCTATCCATCTTGTCTAGGAATCCACTGCATCATATGACACATCACCGTCCACTAGGATTATCTATTTATGATTTCCAGCGATCTTTGGGACTTATAGCATCCATGCTACAAAATTCTCATGGCAGGAATACATGAATGATCAATCATTTAAGAGTCTTTCTCTCAACAAAATAAACTTGTTTTCATATATGATATCGTTTGAAAAAAATGTTACCCTGCAATCATCTTAGTGTTTGTACTTTTTTTTGAACATTTAGTGTTTGTACTTTCAAATTTGACTTTAAAATTTTGTTTAAGAAATTTTCGCAGCAACGCACGGGATATCACCTAGTTACAAACTATTAAAGGAGCCTTTTCAGGGTTACGAGATCATAGGGTTCGGAAATGGGTGGGTCCTGCATGTCCATGTATATTTTTCTTTATTGATGCGATAAGAAACTTGGATGTAATTAATAATACACTAGAGGCGAGGCTGGTTGACCACAGGCATGCATGCTCTTAGATTTGGCTGATCCACAGATCCAGAAGTACCATGTTATATCACATCATGGAGGTCACTTTACACTGGAGCTGTTCGTTGTTGTCTTCGCGTTTCCATGCATCCAAAGGTGTTGCTTTACTCATGCATGTGGAACTGGCCCCCATCCATAACCCATTGCTCTCTGTTTCCACAGGCAAGCTGCCAAGCAAAGGCAATATAAAAATCACATGAAGCTGCCAAAAGCAAGGAAGCACCCACATGGAAGAGTGGAAGACCATCCAGCATCCCTAACTCATTTCTCCCAATCCTGTCCTCCAAGTAACATCATCCATATGCCCTCGTGGATGAATGGATGCTAATCCGGACTGCTGCTGCTTTTTATTTCTCCATTTTTACACAAAAAAGCCGGGTGGGTGCTGGGCACTAGAGCTCCACGGACACCACGCAAACCAAGAGATATGCCCTTGCGCTGGTCGTCCATCTTTATTCCTTTCTCAGCTAGTGCCCACACCTGTTGTTCGTGGGCGGGGGGGGGGGGGGGGGTCACTAGGGATAAACCTTCTCAGCTAATAGCTACAGAAATTTTGTGATCACCTGCCTGATCATGCATCCATGCTCGTCTCTACGTACACCAATTAGCAAGGTAAAATATCTGAGAAAACAACAACGGCATCTACGTTAAGCTAGCCTAGGGAGAGCACGAGCCGCTACTCAGTTTCTGTTTCTATTGAACATACTCCGAATGTCTCATGAAGAGTGCAATCTTAATTTTTTCTAAGACAGATTAGTAGTGGCATAAAAAGACTTTAATATCCTCATTTGTTTGCCAAATTAATGTAATAAGTTTTGACATGCAAATCAGATCTGAAATCTTAATTAGGAAGATAATTAGATCTATTTTCTAGAATTGCATTCTTTATAATTTTTTTTTCAAAAGCTAGTATTACACTTTTTATGAGACGGGGGGAGTAGTGATTATAAAAATCGATGTACTAGCAAAAGGGCGCCGTTTCTCATTTCCTGCATAGATGATCTTGCCTGATCACACTCATGTGATGTTCGCCTCTCCTACTAAAAAAACTTCTGATTGCATATGCGCCGATCAGTTTAATCCAAAAACATAAACCAATGAGCAAAAGTGAACAATTTATTTACACTTCAACACAATGTGCAATGGAATGTAACTCTTACTAGGACCCTGGCCCGTTTGGAATGTGTAGATATCGCTAGAGCAAACGCGAGCCCAGGAACCGAACCCTCTTCAATCCCGATCGTTTCGCTGGGAGATCGACTCTGGGATTTGCAGAACATTGCAGGCGGGGGAGCTAGCAGTACTGGTGAAGCTCCTGCAAATCGCAGAAATAATTTTTTTGAGGCAACATGTTTTCTTTCCTTTGGGGGCATTCAAAAATTATTACAGCAGGATGACAGAGAGCAGATTTGCAGGCCGGCTCTGGAAATTACAGGATGGCCTGGTCAGGCAGAGTATAGCCGCTAGCTCCGGTTGTGACAATTTTTCTCTCTCTCTCGATCTGATGAGCTAGGCGTGGCCTGAGCAGCCGCATGCATGTACTCCTACGCTTGCCTCTGCAACAGCGATGGGCTGGTGCCACTGCCGGAGCTAGGCCCGTGTTTGGTTGGGTTGGAAAAAAATTTCATGCAAAGGAAATCTTGCACGCATGGAGTACCAAATGAAGTTTATTTGCAAAACTTTTTCACAGATAAGTGCAACTTTGCACGACGAATCTAATAAGCATAATTAATTAACGATTTGCTACATTAATGCTACAGTAACCATTCTCTAATCATACGGTCACAGACCTCATTAGGTTCGTCTCGCGATTTTGTTCGGGGTTGTGAAGATAATTTTAAAACTGACTTTATTTAATACTCTTAATTAGTGGTCAAAGTAGCATTTAATAGATTCCATGCCCTTACCGCCGGCCGGCCGGCCGCTAGCTCTCTCGCCTGTCTCTCGAGCGTGCCGCAGCTTGCTGGTCCCCGTCGCTACGCGACCGTGCCAGAGTCACACGCTTCGCAGCTACTCTCTTCATTCAATTGTTCTCGGAGAGGAGAAACGGACAAAAGAAAAGCTCGGCGCGTCCCGGGCCGGGGACCGACGCGACTGTTGAAGCTGGTGTGCGCGCATGTGGCGCGCCGCATGCACAGCACACGCACAGGGGTGCCGCGCGCTCATGTTCCCATCGCCATGTAGATCATATCGATGCAGCAGGCATGGCATGGGCGCGTTGCGACGCGAGCGTGGCGCGCGGCATGCAGCTAGAGCATGCGTTAAATTAAAATGACCCCTCCTGCATCGATCAGGAGTCTTTTTTTTTATATATAACAAACAACTTTATAGCTTAGCAGCACGAGGCTGCTATGTGAGTAAGTTTCCCGCACATTACATGATCATCAAGAGCATCTCTAAAAGGGCAGCTCTAGATGTGAGAAGCATTATGACAAGTGACTTCACCTGGAGTTACATATGTGAGTTATGTCAAGCTTGGGAGGTTAGGACATGAGCAGTTCTATTGAGGTTTCTAGACGATATCTTGTAGACCCTGTAGCATCTTCTTTCACTTGCTTTCCTAAAGGTTTGAGTGTAAATCTTGACATCCCATCTTGGAATTTGTTCCGCAAAAGTAGAGTTAAGGTAGGTGACAAGTTGCTGGCTGTCGGAGAGAAATGTCGCCTCAGAGATATTTAACCTGCTAACAATAATAGATGCTAAAGCAAAAGTTGTTGCTTCCGCTGTGAAGACAGAGGACACAAAGGGTAAAATAGCTTTTATATAGACATTAAAATTATGAAAGAACCATGAGTTGAGAAGGAAAACGCTGTGCATTGTGGTTAGTCATAATATTTTGATTAGGGGGGATGGAGGCATCAGTGTAAATTCTCAGACCTTCCAACATAGCAGGCAATGTTATTCTGAAAAGAGGAGTCTGAGGCATATCACTGAAGAATTGTTGATAGGTTTGAAGGGGATTGTGATCCTCTGCATCATTATTCCTTCTAGGTTCCTGCATATTATTATGGGTCATGAAGAGGTAGGTGCACCTCATTATGATGAGTCAAGGTAGAGGTCTGTTCATCAATTTGAGGATGATTGTGATCCTGTAAGACACTTCTAGTGACCTAAAAATCAGCATTAGTAGCATGGTGGACCTGCCAAACAGTCCAGGTCTTATTATTGAATCTTTTATCATTTCTTGCCTTCCAAAAATACCATAAAATATATAGAATTTTAATCATTTGGTCATCAGTTGTATGTGGCGTGATAATGGTAGTTAGAATGGCTTGGACACCATAATCTTCTTGGGGAAGTGAAGTGGTGTTGATGGAGGGGGTCCAAACTGCTCGAGGAAGGTTGCAAAGAAAGAATAAATGAGCATCATTTTCAATAGAGTTACAGTCGGAGCATAACTTACTGATGTTATCGGAGTATATAAGCACCTGCCCTCCTTCCTGTTGCTAATGCTCTTCTAATTAATCTCCATGTGTGAAGGTTTTAAGATTGAGGGAACATGCATGTTTCTCCATACACGTTGCATAATTTGCATAGCCTGGGGAGAGACACTTCTTGCATAATTTGTACTGGAAGTCGACGGCTTGGGAATAAAATTAGAGATCTCATAAAACTACCGCGCGCGCGCGCCAGGCGCCACCACGCACTGCCTCTGTGTAAATCTCGAACCGAGTCAACCAATTGGCTCGGAGTAGGAGCGGTAGCAGGGAGCTGATCGAAACGGCGTAGCTAGGCTGCTTCAAGCTGCTGCTTGCGCTGAGCCGCTCGCTCGATCAGAAGTCAGAACGCAGCAGCGAGGGCCAAGGCCACACAGCCAATTGAGTAAACAAACGCAGTAGAGTAGTGTAGGATCTAGGGATCCAGAGAAAAGAAAGGTGGCCGCGCGCCATGCGTGCATAAGCACTAGCCCTAGCCGTATGATCCGCTAGCTCGCAAGGTCAACTTAGCTGCAAGCCGACCAGGAACCTACGGATGCAGGAGCCGTTAATTCCTAGCTTGCATGTGTAGCTAGCAGACGGTAGAAGCTACAGATAATTTATTAAAAGGAGAGCTTCGATTCGTTATGATCAGATGAGACTTCTGACTGCAGGCCAGAGCCTGATCGGGATTCAGAAGTGAGTTGACAGTGTGGCGCTGGTGCTGAAGTAGGTGTGGTCGATCGGGTTGAACGTTGGAGATTCCAATCCCCGGCCGACTCCGGCGCCACTCCGCGAAACACGATTAAAGCAGCCTACGAGTAGCTATCGATCGAAAGCTCGCGAAGGCCGTCCGTACGACCTACGAACAAGAGGCTACGGCGTACCGGGGCGTCCATCAGTGCACTCCATCAAGCTCCAATCAGCAACAAGCATGTAAACTCGATCGGCGACTTGCAAGTTCCATGAGACAACTTTAAAACCTCGTATATTTATATGCAGTGCGAGTCAGAGCACTACAGGAAAAACAACTATCTGTACCGGGTCTAAAACCCTATTAGTACCGGTTTTGGAACCGGTACAGGCCAGGTGGTACTAATGTGAAGGCACATTAGTACCGGTTCTCTTTACCCGGTACTAATGTCGCATTAGTACCGGTTGGGGAGACCACCCGGTACTAATGTGGCCTCCCCCGGTGACGTGACGGCCTCCACATTAGTACCGGTTGGTATAGCCAACCGGTACTAATGTACTTTTTCTTAATTTTCTATTTTCATTTCGTTTTAGTTTTTTCGTATTTGAACGTATTTAGACGTATTTGTTTGATTCGTTTATACTAATCAAATACGCAGCGTTATAAAGTCGTTTGTGCATATATAAAGTGACATCATATATATATACATACACGGAATCAAATGTTAGAAGTGTAACGTCATCGTTTTAAGCCCCTCCTCGTCGCTGATGTGCTCTCGTAGTGACCCTAGAAGAAGCTCCTACTTTCTCGACGTTTTTCTTCTTGTCCTTAGAAGAAGTTGCTTCTTTGCCGTCCTCCTTCTTCTTGTCCTTAGAAGAAGTTGCTTCTTTCTCGTCCTCCTTCTTATTGTCCTTAGCAGAAGTTGCTTCTTTGTCGACGTCTTTGTCCTTGTCCTTAGAAGAAGATCCTTCTTTATCGACATTTTTGTTCTTGTTCTTGTCGGTGCTTTGCTGAGCTTCATTAGCAATGCTAGCAGTGTCTTCTTTGCTCACTGTTACCATTGAGTCACCGGCATGAAACTCTCCTGCGAGATTAATCACCTCGTCTAGAATAAATCCGCAGAGTTGTTCTTGAATTAACCGGATTCTTTGCGTCTCGAGTAATCCTTCCTTAATGTTAGAAATCTACAAAAGAAGTTATTCATTGTTAGAAAAAAGAATATGAACAATAAGAACTAGGGATATGTTTGTCTGCATTTTTGTGTACGCACCTTCTCAGTGAAGGGGCCCAAGCTACCACTTGCAAAGTGACGGATGAACTTACATACATAGAATCCGCATAGATTGGTACCGGGTGGCTGTTTTAGGCACTGCACATATGTGAAAATAAAAGTTAAGATATATTTGTTAACTTGTATTGAAAAAGATCAGCAAAGAAAACACGTACCAGGAAATCATGGTAGAATTGAAGTTTCTCTTTCAGGCCCCCCCCACTTTACACGGAACATATCCCATGCAACATTCAACAATTCTACTAGAGGTTTGTACCATTCACTATATCCGCCAATAGAGTCAAAGACGTGGGCAAGACATAAATCAGGTACAATAATAATGAGAATCCAGTGGAAGCTGTCAATACATTTTAGGGAAGAATCAGTTAATTGAAATATTGAATGTATTTTGAAAAAGATAAACAGTTGAGGAAACCCGTTGCTCACTGGCAGTTGTATGGAATAAGTATGTAGTCCTTGAAGCGTTGAAGGTCCAGAAATGTGAATAAGGTCTCCACAGTAGGCGCAGGGAAATCATGGACAAGCGTCTCGCTTAGCATTTGAGGATCCACGAAGCCGATGCCGTGCACTCCAAGCCTCCGGCAAGCTTGCATCTCCATGCTGCATGATACAAAATAAAGAAGTTCAGGTACGGTCTAAAATGGCTAGAGCGGTGATTCTAAGATTATGGTACAACAAATACTTACAGAACCCAGCAAGTGACGAAGGAGACGTCCACTGCATCCATATTGAATAGGAACCAGAACTCCTTCATGGGAATAGGGAAAGTGGTGCGACCTCAAAAAATGATGGTCTTCAATTCTAACTTCGATAAATTCAACCCCTCGTCCCGCCGTCGGCATGTGCCATTTGTGCAGAGCATACATCCTAGTTGGAAGGTCCTGCAACAGTCGCTCCCAGAGAAGCGGCATCCTAGGCACATAATCACGTCTACCTGACCCTGGGTGCTTTTCAATTTGAGCAATGCCTAGAATTTGAGCAGGTGTCAGTTTTGCGTCCAAACCGAATTCAAGCAATCCACGCTCTGCATCTGAGAGCACCCGTAGGTCCGGGACAGATTGCTTTGATTGGGTCCCTAGTTGTGGAACAGTTTTCCCAACTTTCTGAGCCTTATTGGCTTTATGGAATTTGAGCGCCGTGCGATCGTAGTCAGACAACGTAGGTCGCTCCAGCTTTTTCCTTTTTTTCTTTCTCCATTTTTTTCGTGAAGCGGTGAAATTTGTACATGTCAAATGGTTTCTCAGGTGCAGACGTCTTCTTTTTGAATATTTGTCTGTCCAGCTCCTCTCACACTGACGCATCTAGTTCCTCTTGCGTCTTCTCGTAAGATAATTTCACTGGAGGTGGCTTCTCCTTGGGTATCCTCTACTTCTTTGGAGGAGGAGGAGGAGGATGTCCTCGTCTGGAACCCTGCTTCTTTGGAGGAGGCGAAGGATGTCCTTGTTTCGAACCCTGCTTCTTTGGAGGAGAAGGAGGAGGAGGAGTAGCATGTTCCGGACTGCCCCTGTCAGTTGCATCATGTTCTGGACTGCTGCTGCTTTCCCTTCTAGCTGGGGAAGGTGGTACCTGATCTTGGACTGCGGTTGTGTTCTCTTCCTTTATCGCTATGAGATCCTTGGGCCACAAAATCCAAGTGTGCAATGCTTCCCCTAGAGTATTTGCATCATCAGCTCCCGGGAACTCCAAGTCGAGGTCATCCCAGGTATCAACCACTCGATCCAGAAAGACTTTGGCGCACCCGTGACTGGAATAATCGACGTTCAAAAATAATTCCCCTGGCTGCGGTACCTCAGCCACACCGTACGCCACCAGAATCCTCTTGTTTCTGACTTGAAAAAAAATGTCACATGCGGACCTCGTAGTGATGTCGTCCACGGGGTAGCGGCGTTGTTCTAACGGGGCAGCTGCTTCCGTGGCGGTTGGAGATGCTTCTGTGGAAGCGACGCTACTTTTACGCTTGTTGGATGGGCTGACTTCATCATGATGCGGCCCTGAAGCTGCAGGTGCTTGCTGACTTGATTGCTTGCTAAGAGCAAGCGCCACACGCTCGTCGATGATGTCTTCCATTTTTTTCTCATTCATAAAGACCCGTTGTTGCAGCTCTCGTATCTGTCGTGCATGTTGTTCCTTAGTTCTTTGATGACTTCTGTAGGAATCAAGGTGCTCCTGAAATGCATATTTCCATGGAATAACACCTTTGCCTCTGCAACGTCCAGGGTGTTCTCTTGTACCTAGTGCCATAGTAAGCTCGTCATTCTCTCGATCAGGCACGAAAGTTCCTTCTGCCACTTGCCGTATTAACTCAACAAGCCTTGCAGCTGTCTCTCTTATTTGATCGCCCGGCAACAAAGATCCATCTTCGGGATTGAGCTTGCCACCATGTGCAAAATAATAATGCTTTGCCCGCTCGGCCCACTCTAAAGTTGCGGGTACGATTCCTCTAACTACTAGTTCTTGTTCCTCCCGATCCCATTTGGGAATGGCCTTCTTGTAACCTCCGGGCCCGAGCGTATGAAATTCTTTTTTCTTCCGTGCATTTGCGGTGTTGGTTTCAATCATCTTGATGGTGTCTGCCGATTCCTTGTGCCGCACAAATGCATCCCAGTGATCTCTTAACTTCCCCAATCCCTTCTGTTGGAAATCAGGTGTAATCCCCTTCTTAATGTAGTCTTTGGTCAGACGCTTCTTGTAGGACTGGAAGACAATTGCACCCTTTTGCATCGCCCAATAACGCACGGTTGCCAGCCGGTCTTCATTCAAGTTCGGAAATGCAAAGTGAGCTAACACTTGTTTCCAAATCATGTCCTTGTCCGTGTCTGCGACCACATCTTCCCGCACGACCGGTTCCTGTTGAGCATTCTCATCATCACCTTCCAATACTTCAGGTAACAGAGCTGGAGGAGCATCAGAAGCTTTCCAATACGGAATGCTTATTGGGATGTGATCCCTGACAAGAGCTCCAATGTGGTCCACCAATTTGGTCACGATATGTTCCGGAGCCACAGGTTTCCCAGCATCATCGACTTCTGTTATGATGAAGCGACCCTCTAGGGGCTTCTTCGGCCCGCGTTTCCCTTAACGCTTCTTGGAGCTCGAAGATGAAGGAACCTGGAGAATGAAAAAAAGTACTATTCATATATGAAAACTCCTGAAGAAAAGTCAGGATGCAAATCTTGAGGGCCATCATTATACCTCTTGTTGTTGCACATCGTTGCTTTCCTGGGCAATTGGTTGCTCTTCTACATGTTGTTGCCCATCACCTTCCATGTTGAGGAAGCTGTCAGCATCGCTGTTGAGTACTTCTTCGTTCTGAGGCTGCTCGGGCGCAGATTGACCAATTATATTTAAGATCATTTCCTCATCTTCTTGTTCCCACTCTATTCGAACCATCGTAAATGAATTTCTGTGTATATAAAACAATTTTTGAGAACACAAAAGAATTTCTGAGTACATAAATGAATTTCTGTGTATATAAAAGAATTTCTTTGTATATAAAAGAATTTCTGAGAACATAAAATAATTTCTAAGTACATAAATGAATTTATGCGAGACTAGCTAAGTGTCGGGCGGGAATCGACCCGGTCGGGCGGGGTTTCTGAGCGAGTCGGGCGAGAATCGAGCGTGTCGAGCGATACTAGCTAAGTGTCGGGCGGGGTCGAGCGAGCGAGTCGGGCGAGAATAGAGCGTCTCGAGCGAGCGAGTAGGGCGAGAATAGAGCGTGTTGAGCGAGCGAGTCGGGCGAGAATAGAGCGTGTCGAGCGAGCGAGTCGGGCGACAATAGAGCGTGTCAAGCGAGCTAGTCGGGCGAGAATAGAGCGTGTGAAGCGAGCGAGTCGGGCGAGAATACAGCGTGTCGAGCGATACTAGCTAAGTGTCGAGCGATAAATATTTCATCTCTAAATACATATTTCTTATCTTAATAAATACACATTTCATCTAAAATCACTAATTAAAACTAAAATAACTAAAGAAATCTAAAGTCACTAATTACATCTAAAATCACTAATTAAAACTAAATCACTAATTAAAACTAAATCACTAATTACAACAAAAAATAATTAAATTTAAAAAAAGGGTGCTGACGTCAGCCGCTGCGGGCTAACGTCAGCACCCAAATTGTGCTCATCGTGCTGCCGGCGTGCAACGTGGCGAGGGCGAGGGCGCGGCATCGTCGGAGGGGTCGGCGGCAGCGTGGAGAGGGCGCAGTAGGCCGGGATGGCGGCGGCGTGTCGACAGCAGGACGGCGCAGCGGCGGCGCAGGGGCGGGGCCGGCCTGGCGCGGCGGTGCGCTCTGCAGCAGGGGCCGAGATGGCGCGCGGGCCGGCGAGGGCGGACGGCGGCCGGGCGCGGCAGAGGAGGGGTGACGGCCGGTTGAAGGGACGACGGCGCTTGGCGCGGGGACGACACGGCGGCCGGGAGGTTCGCGGCCGGGCGCGGAGGAGGAGATCACCGGACGGCGGCCGGGGGGCGGCAGGGATGGCGGCAGGGCGCGGTACCGGACGGTGGCGGGGTGCGGCGGACGGCGGCAGGGCGCAGCAGGACGGCACGGCGGCGATTAAGGGAGAGAAGAGGGGAAGAAGAAGAGAGGGGAAGAAGAAGGGGGGCTTATATACCAACGCCCCACATTAGTACCGGGGCTCAACGCCGCCCGGTACTAATGTGCGCATTAGTACCGGTGTCAGAGAAAGCCCGGTACTAATATGCGTACACTTAGGCGCCAAAACGAAATGCACATTACTACCGGGTCCTATCTAGACCAGTACTAATGTGCTTTTCCTTTTGTTCTTTTTAAATTTCCAAATCTTTTTCAAATTGCTGTTAAATTTATTATAAATCATATGAACACAGTGAAATTACCAAACAAATCCTATTATACTTAATTTAGTTATACATTATTGAATGTGAAGTTAGATCTGAAAATTATCAAATTTTTTTACTTAACTTAGTAATAAGTTGTTTTGGTCAAAAATCTTATGTTGAATTTAAAAATCGAACCAAAATAACATTTTGCCATGCAAAAATTTATATAAGTAGTAAATGTCGTGTTATAATCATGTTTAGCTCGATCTAGTATTGCTTGTGTATATTTTCACGTTAAATTGTTTATTTAATACTAAATGATGTATATAAAACTAAAATAAATATTATTTTCACCGATAAATATTACAATACTTTGTTACAGGATCATAAGTTAATAAAACTTATTATACATCATCATCATTATCTAACGGAACGTTAATAACCTTCCTCTTCATGAACGTCCCCTGCTTGTGATCGTGGCGTAAATATGGAGCGTTCTCTTGTGCTAACAGGATGCTTGGGTCAACCTTGACTGAAAATGGAGGAAGATCATCGAATTGGTCATAATCATCTGAAATGTCAGTCTTGTCCTCAACTCCAATGATTTTTCTTTTTCCTGGTAGAACTATGTGACGCTTCGGCTCGTCAGCAACCGACTTCTCGGTACCCTTCTTTATCGGTGGTTTGCTCGACATGTCTTTCACGTAGAAAACTTGTGTCACATCATTGGCTAGGACGAATGGTTCGTCTTTGTATCCAATCTTGTTGAGATCCACAACTGTCATCCCAAATTTGTCTGTTGTTAAACCTCCTTCGGTATTGTTGACCCACTGGCACTTGAGAAGAGGGACTTTTAAAGCTCCGTAGTCCAATTCCCATATCTCTTCAATGAAACCATAGTATGTTTGTACGTTCCCTTCTTTGTCTACTGCATCCATACGAACACCACTGTTTTGGTTTACGCTCTTCTTGTCTTGGGCTCTCGTGTAGAATGTGTAGCCGTTTATCTCATATCCTTGGAATGTATCTACTGTGATAGATGGCCTCCTAGCCAACCATAGCAGTATCTCATCAATAGTTTTATCACCTCTCACTTTTTTCCACAGCCAGGACGCGAAGTTATCAATGTGGTGTCGTGTAATCCAGGGTTCAGACTTCCCTTCATTTGCAGCACGAAGAATGGACTTGTGCTCTTCCAAGTATGGAGCCACATGTGATGATTGATGCAGGACAGTATAATGTGCTTGATCATATATATGACATTGCATCCATGTCCATCTGAGTTTTTTTCCCTATTGTGCCCTTTCCTCTGAGCCTCCCCTCATGGCGTGATACAGGAAGTCCAATCGGACACATGTCATCCATAAAGTCGACACAAAACTCTATGACCTCCTCTATAGCATATCCCTTTGTGATGCTTCCTTCGGGGCGTGCACGATTGCGAACATACTTCTTAAAATCAGACATCAGCCTCTCAAAAGGGAACATGTTGTGCAGATATACAGGCCCGAGGATAATAACCTCTTGAACCAGATGGACCAAAAGGTGGGTCATGATATTAAAGAATGAAGGTGGAAAGATCATCTCAAAACTGACGAGGCATTGCACGACATCATTCTGTATCTTCACTAGAGTTTCTGGACGGATTGCCTTCTAACAAAGCTGGTTGAGGAATGCACACAACTTAGTGATTGTTAATCTCACATTCTCTGGCAGAATACCCCTTAGTGCAACAGGCAGCAGTTGTGTCATCAACACGTGGCAGTCATGAGCCTTCAGATTTATGAATTTCTTCTCTTTCATATTTATTATTCGTTGTATGTTTGAGGAGTAGCCCGTTGGGACCTTCATACTATTCAAGCAATCGAACATTCTCTGCTTCTCTTCCTTGCTTAGGGTGTAACTAGCAGGAGCCAAGTAATTACCTTTTTCTCTCTTTTTGGGATATAGGCCTTTTCGTTGGTTCATAGCTTTCAGATCCCTACGTGCTTCAATTGTATCTTTTGTCTTTCCATATACACCTAGGTGGCCAAGTAAGTTCACGCAGAAATTCTTCGTCACATGCATCACATCAATTGCATTGCGAACCTCAAGAATTTTCCAATAAGGTAGCTCCCAAAATATCGACTTCTTCTTCCACATAGGTGCATGTCCAACGGCATCCTTTGGGACTTGTACACTACCAGAACCCTTGCCAAACACTACCTTCCAATCTTTCACCATGGCGAATACGAGTTTACCACCATGGTGAATGTGCTTCTTATGTTTTTCTCCGACACCTTCAAAGTGTTTTTCTTTTTCTCTTAACGGGTGTTTAGGAGGAAGAAAGCGACGATGGCCCAAATACACTACCTTTTTACTGTGTTTTAGATACACGCAGCAAGTATCATCTAGACAGTGCGTGCATGCTCCGTATCCCTTGTTTGATTGTCTTGATAGATTACCAAGTGCCGGCCAATCATTGATGGTGACGAACAACAATGCTCGTAGATTGAAGGTCTCCTGTTTGTCCTCATCCCACACGGGTACACCTTCTTTCTTCCATAATGTCTTAAGATCCTCAATCAATGGTCTTAGATACACATCGATGTCATTGCCTGGCTGCTTTGGGCCTTGGATGATTATTGGCATCATAATGAACTTCCGCTTCAAGCACAACCAGGGAGGAAGGTTGAACATACATAAGGTGACAGGCCAAGTGCTATGACCGCTACTAAACTCACCGAATGGATTGAATCCATCCGTACTTAAACCAAACCGAATGTTCCTTGGATCCCCTGCAAATTCTTTACATTCTTCAGATCTGTCAATTAGTCTCCACTGGGACCCATCAGCGGGGTGCCTGATATGGTCATCTTGTTTGCGTTCTTCTTTGTGCCAACACATCAACTTTGCGTTGGTCTTGCACCTAAATAAACGCTTCAGTCGTGGTATCACTGGAAAATACCACATTACCTTCGCAAGAATTTTCTTCTTCTTCTGCCCACCCTGAGCTTCATTAGCCTCATTGTGTGGGATCTTATAACGCTGCGCTTCGCACACAGGACAAGCCTCCAAATTTTCATATTCATCACCTCGGTAGAGGATACAGTCATTAGGACATGCATGTATCTTTTCTACCTCCAAACCTAGAGGCCAGACAACCTTTTTAGCTTCGTACGTGGACTCCGGCAATTCATTCCCCTCGGGAAGCATGTCCTTGACGATCATCATCAACTCATCGAATCCCTTGTCTGAAAGTCCATGTTTAGCCTTCCATTGCAACATTTCCAAAGTGGTACCCAACTTCTTCTGCCCCTCTTTGCAACCTGGGAACAACGGTTTCTTGTGATCTTCCAACATATGTTCAAACTTCTTTGACTCCTTCACCTTTTCGCAATCTCCCTTTGCATCGTGCAACACCCGACCTAGATCGTCGAGAGGTTCATCTGCAGTTGTTGGAGCTTCTTGAGTCTCTTGCATGTGATCCTCTCCCATTGGATCATCTGCAGAGGCACCTTCTTGAGTCCAATCTGGAATACGATCATCTTCCTCTTCATCGTCTTCCATTATAACCCCCCTTTCCCCATGCTTTGTCGAAACAAAATAATTTGGCATGAATCCCCATTTGTATAGGTGATCGTGAAGACTCTTTATCGATGAGAAATCCTTCTCATTTTTGCACATTTTGCATGGACAAATAATGAAACCAGATAGCTGCTTGTTTGCTTCCGCGACATCTAGAAATCCACGCAACCCATTAATGTATTCACTGGAAATTCTCTTGTCGGGGTACATCCATTGCCGATTCATCTATAAAGCACCACCAAACAATTTTTAAGTATTTCGTAACAAAAGTCATACACAAATTTGAAGTCTTCATTTACAATCCACGTTATACAATATGACAAACTTAAATAGAGAAACTTAAGTCAATGTCTTACATAAATTTAAAGTACGACATATGAAACACTACTAATACATGATACAATACGAGAAACTTTAGCCATTCTTGTGACGTGACGATGAAGGTTTAGCTTTCTTGGAATTGCCCTGTGGTTTAGTACTAATCGGTGGATCTCCAACAACAGGGTCTGCTGGTGGAGCATAAATGCCACCAAAAGGTGGTTCCTGCCCCGCTGCAACAGCATCTATATGTTTTCCTTGCAAATAACGAAGCATTCCTCTAGCCAACGTGCTCATTTTCTTCGGTTTATCAGGAGGTCCTACTTTGGTTTTCTCCTGACCGTGTGAAGAATGACGATCACCACTACCGTCATCTCCATTCCCTCCGGCAGCAGTAGACATCTATACTAATGACAATAAATTATTTGACCCATCTAGGAAATTCTAGCATTTCTAATAATTCTAAAAACTATTTCTACTAATTCTAAAACAAATTCTATCATTCCTAGCCTTTCTAGCATTTTGAGTAATTTTAAAATTATTTAAATATTTAATTATGTCTTATGCTCAAATAAAAAATTATTTCGAAAAAATCAATTCTAAAACTATGTCTAGTAATTCTAAAATCAATTCTAGCTTTCCTAGCCTTTCTAGTAATTCTAATACTATTTATATATTTAATTATGACATATGCTCAAATAAATAATTATTATTAAAAAAATAAATTGTCACATACAACATCTCATCCAACTAACACGGCACATCCTTTGCAATCAACTATATAAAACGTATAAACAATGCATATAAATAGAAAAAAACCTCATTCCTAGCTCATTATAAAGTGCCAAAATACTCCAATTTCAACCGATAAAACTCAACAAAATAAGCATGAATCAAGGAAGGATGAAGTAACTAACCTCTAGACCACTTCAATGAGTCAAATCGTCGAGAAATCGTCGCAAATCGGGCAAAAACTCCCCTAGGGCGCCATGGATGAGTGAGAGCTCGAGTTGGAGAGTGGAGGGGGGAGTGGCTCGGGGAGGAAGAAGGAGCTGGCTTTTTATGCGGGGGACATTAGTACCAGTTCCTGGCAGGAGCCGGTACTAATGTCGCTACATTAGTACCGGGCCTGGACAGAAGCCGGTACTAATGTGGCTGCCGCACATTAGTACCGGCTCCTGTCCAGGACCGGTAATAATGTTGCACATTAGTACCGGCTCCATCCAGGAGCCGGTACTAATGTATCACACTTGCGGACGGCTACAGGACCCCCCTTCGGAGCCGGTACTAATGTACACATTAGTACCGGTTCCAATAGAAACCGGTACTAATGTGTTTTTTTTGGCTGGGACAAAAGGTCCATTCCCTAGTAGTGGAGGTTCATATCAGCTCAAATAGATCATTGTACAATAGCCCAGCGCAGTCCTGCCGCCCCACCCCCAGGTGCAATTCTGGATCCGCCCCTATTATACCATAAGCTGGTACAAGTATTATGTGACACTAACTCGTCTTTAAGTAAATCAATACAACTCGTTTTCAACTACTGTATAAAACTAATACAGGGTTCAACTAAGTCAGTTTGGGCTATGTGAACCCAACCCCCTGCCTGCAGACTTCGGTCGGATCAGGCCAATCCACAATCAAGAGAAGCCCACTAACACTGGTAGAGAGGCGACCTTTCCGGCTTTTTGTCCCGGTTCAACTTTGGAGCCGGGACAGAAGGGTTTGGAGCGACGTGGCCTCTAAAGGCCGTTTGTGCCGCCTCCCCTTTAGTCTCGGGTGGTAAAACCACCCGGGACTAAAGGCCTGGTCTCCAACATCTCTCTGACCGTAATTATTGGTGCAGGCCTTTTGTCCCGGGTGGTGTTACCACCCGAGACTAAAGGGGTGCCCTTTTGTCTCGGGTGGTACACCACTCGGGACAAAAGCTTTTGTCCCCGGTGGGCTTACCACCCGAGACAAAAGGATTCTCTTTAGTTCAGGGTGGTTTTTCCAACCGGGACAAAAGGTTGTGCCTCTATAAAATCACCAGCTCCTTCTTCATTCTCCTCTTCCCGAGCCATTTTTCACCACCCGAGAGCTCAAGCTCCTCTCCCATGGCGCCTCAAGCCTAGGGAGGTGCTGCCCAAATTTTTCCTCAAGCCTCTATTTGATTCTTCTCTGCCCAAGGTTTGATTCTTCATCCTCCATTCATTTGTTGTGATTAAATTTTGTTTTATGATTTAGAGATGAAGAAAATAGAAATTTTGATTTCTAAGTTGGAGGAGCTAAGAGATGAGGTTTTAATATACTTTAGATTTACTAACAAGTAGTTATATAGCTACTAACATTGTATCTTCTTTCATTCATTTTTACTAAGAATTTTGTTGTTTTTATATAAAAAAATTGAATTTTATTTTTTATGTAGAATGAGACATAGAATAAATTTAACTTTTAGCTAGCTTTATTTATTATTAGAGAAAATAGAATTTATCTTTTTAGTTATTATAAAATGAGACCTAGGGATAGTGTCTTATTTTGTTTTTATATAGAATAAATTTAAGCATTCTCTTATTTTCCTTTTTTTTTATATACAGCCGGTTGGTTCTCTACCAGTGGTCTTACATCCTAGCTAGCTACAGCACTACATCACCGGCGGGCTGTAGTTGTACACGACATAGCTCGGTGATGTAGGGCTCTAGCTAGGTAGGAGATGTAGGGTTGTATCTTAGTGATGTAGAACTGTAAGTGGGAGAGCGAGGTGCGTGTATATGATGATGAGGTGAGGCTGTAGTTCCTAGATGATCAAGGTCATTTATTGTGATTATCTACTTTATTTATTTTTACTAAAAATTGAATTATATTTTTTATGTAGAATGAGACATATAAATGTTGTAGAATTTGTGAATACAATTTTTGTTTTATATAAATATTGTAGAAATTGTGAATAAATTTTTTTGTTAAAGTATAGCTGGATTAGTAATTAAAAATAGCTAAATTAGAGATGATGTACAATTTGTACCATAAGAGTTGATACAAATGGATTGTTTTATATATATATTGCAGAGATTGTAGTAGTTTTGGAAAACTATGACAAGTTATTCTGGTCGCGGTGGTCACCGTGGAGGTCGTCGTGGAGGCGGTCGTGGAATCGTTTTTGATGACCGGCCACCTTTGGCTCATCCTCCAGGCATACACTTCACCCATGGTATGATTGACTTACCTACTGGTGATCGAAGCCAGGAACCTCGTCCCAACATAGTAATATTCTTTCCTTGTTAAATTTGATGTTTACGTACTACACGCGGATAATAATCTTATATTCATACAATGCAGGTTCCCAATCATTTGAAGTGGCTCACACGTGTTGTTCAAAAATTAGGTGGTACCCCTCCTGTTACACAATGCGCGGTTGTCGGTCCAAACAATTGCATATAATTAAAAATCTCATTTGACATACCTGTTCGAGGACAACTTCGCTCCTCGCTATCTTCAGAACCCATCCAAATGGTATCAATTGTTGGGTGGGGTACCCCTGTTTTGATAGGACTTTTGAAAGGACCGCCGTGCAGGTATGCTTAGAACAACTTAACGCTAATGGGTACTTTGTGCCGAATTACTCTTATTTTCTAATCAAGGCACTCGAGGAGGGAGAAAGTGTGATCACGACCGCAGAGAGACTTTGTCGGCTGAATGAACATGACATGGTATGGAGCATCATTTAATGTTTTTTAATCTTCTTATTTAACATGTTTTTATGATCCGTAATAACATTATTCTTAACTATAGGATATCTTTGGTCAAACTATTGCGGCAATGAGCTTTCATGCATTCTAGAGCAAGTGATGGATGTTGTGGGATTTTCTTACAGATATTCAAATGCTACACGCACAAGAGATTGGAAGTATCAGGCTCATCTTTCATTTTACATGCCATATCAGTTTTCCTCACCACTGTTTGAAATTTATGAAAGTCAATGTGATCGTAATTGTAAAGCGATAGAGAGTGCACAGATCCATTCTCTAGCATATTTTGATGAAGTTCTCGACTTCAAGATCGGAGACTTCAACTGTATGGACTATCTAAGGAAGAAAAATGAAGTATGAAATATGTGTCGTGCATGGATGCACCCCTCTATCTTTGTTAAGACCTTAAGTATTGATGTATGAACAATTTTTATATATTTTGAACTTTTTTATGTTTGTTAAGACCTTAATTAAGTACTGATGTATGAACTTTTTTATATTTTTTGTTAAGACCTTAAGTATTGATGTTAGGAGACTAATTTTTTGGAAGCCGAATCATAATTTTTGGAGACCTTAATATATATTAAACTATAAAAACAAAACTGTTTGGGGGACGTGGCCTCTAAAGTGCCCCACACCCTTTAGTCTCAGGTGGTAAACCCACCCGGGACTAAAGCTGGTTGACGGTCGATTTTGGTACAACTAGCTATGAGTTTACCGTCAACATGTGCACATATTTGATATCCTAACTAACTGTACTAACCCTCTTGATGTAACAAGTTCAACACGAGCATGTGTTTTTGGAGTATGTTGTTTACGCAAGATTTTAGCGCTTAAAGGACACTTCCGGGCAAAGTTCATGAAGCACTTTATGAGAAGATAATGAAGTCCGGCACAAGTCAAGACTCAAAGTGAACATGACTCCAAATGCTCTAAAGGTCATCATGAGATTTGGAGATTTACCCACGAGATCAACTCAACTTGGGAGATATTCGCGCAGCCCAGAACAGCATGATCTTCCAATGTAGATTCGGCGACACAAACAGACTCTAATGGCAAAATGTTGAATACTAAAGTTGTGGGCCTTGTCGAGAGCTTCGATTTGAACATATAGAAAGCCCAATTCGGATCAAGAAGCTAGGAGATATGGCCCCCGAAATGCCAGCTGCGCAGACAAGTTCGAAATCAGATAGATTATCTTCCGAGGCTGATTTGGGGATCGTATCTTCGTTTCTGAGGAAGGCAATGAATACCAAAGTTGAAGATAATTTCGTGCCATACAATTTAGACATCGAATTTGCATTATTTGGAGTCCGTACATGGGAGATATGACATCGGGAAGGAAGGGCTGCGAATCAGGAAAATCTGGACGAGACTGATTTTATGGAAACCAAGTTTGCATCTCTCCCAAGCAAGATCTCGTGCAAGGCAAGGTGGAGCACGCCCCAAGGCTCCCCAAGGACATAAATACAACCCTCTAGGCGCCTAAGGGGGGGTGTTGGATCAATTCATTCATCGGAGAGCCGCCGAATTGAGGGACACACACCGAAGGAAGCCTACGGCCGCCGCGAGTCCTCGACGTTGCCTAGGAGATGGCTTAGGCTAGACCCTAGCCGCCATGGTTGGCCCTGCGTGGTGAAGCCATGGTGGAGTTCCGGAGCCAAGCCTTGGATTCATCAAGGCATATGTACTTTTGACGGTGATATCAATTTAATCTTGTCTCTACTTTTGATCTACTATGATGCATGCCTTCTCTCATTCATATGCGTAGCTAGCATATGAACTTCGTAGAAGTAGATTTAATCGTGGTGGTTAGTCTATGTCTTGCGGATATATCGTAGTAGTGCACGGGAAGTCGGTGGTTGATTACCCTCGTGTGGTGACAGCATGCGGGAGGGAAAATGCTGAACGAACGTGTAATGTTGAGTTTGATCTTTGGCGAGTATCGTGAGAGTCGTTGCGCGGCCACGAAGAGGAGGAGCTTCGAGTAAAGAGCACTTGGTGGACGTTTGAGGTAAAGCTTTGGGGAACCTTAGGCGTCAACACGCACCTTGCAAGGGCGTTCACGGGAAAGTACTAGGGTTATCTCTTTGTCATGGTATGAGTACTAGATTAGTTTATCACTTTGACCGGAGTTGCAACTAGGAGACGGTGGGCTCGTGCTACCTTTGGTCATGTTACCTTATGGCTACCAAATGTGATCCATACATCCATCCTATGTTTGTATGTTAACCCCTTTATGCAATCTATGTTACATGTTAGGTTAGGTTCGATAGATTAGATGGAAAACCTTAGTCGGTTCGCTTCTGATCCACGGATTGATAAACCTTGGGGGAATACTCTAAGGGAAGAGCTACAATGATCCGTGCGCTTGCGGTTCGAAACTTGATGTGTTATTTAACCGTCAACAAAGCCCTGGCCTCCAATGGCTCTCTGGCCGAGCAATGATTGGTGTCGGCTTTTTTCCTGGGTGGTGTTCCTACTCGTGACATTTGTCTCGGTTGGTTTTACCAACCGGGACAAAAGGTCATGTGTATATAAAATTGTCAGCTCCTCTTCCTTCTTCCCTGCCCGACCATTCTTCACCTGAGAGCTCAAGCTAGCTCATCTCCCATAGTGCCTCGAGCCTAGGGAGGTGCTGCCCAAATTTTTCCTCATCAATTTGTGGAGATTTCTCACCTCCAATGTGTTGCTAAGGTATTATTCTTCATCCTTCATTTATTTGTTGTGATTAAATTTTGTTTTATGATTTAGAGAAGGAGAAAATAGAAATTTTGATTTAAGAGCTAAGAGATGAGGTTTTTAGTATACTTTAGATTTAGTAATAAGTAGTTATCATTTGTTGTGATTATCTTCTTTCATTCATTTGTACTAAGATTTTTTTTGTTTTTATATAAATTTAACTTTTAGCTAGCTTTATTTATTATTAGAGAAAATATAATTTATCAATTTAGTTATTAGAAAATGAGACCTAGGGATATCGTATAGTTTTTATACTTAAATGTTATGCCACAATTAAAAAATGAAGTGTTGTAGAATTATCATGGATATTAAATACTCAAAAATCTGCTACAGTTATAATTTTCACTTTATATGATGCAGATGAACCGGCAATAGATGTACAACGCCGACAGACGGTCAAAGGAGTACATTACCGGCATGCATGCTTTTCTCGAAGTGACGAAAACGAACAAGAATACGAGGGGATTCATTTGTTGTCCATGCTCTGATTGCAGAAACGAAAAAGACTAATCTGACTCGAGAACACTTCACCTCCACTTGTTGAAATATGGATTTATGCTGAACTATGTGGTTTGGAGCAAGCACGGTGAAAGAGGGGTTGTGATGGAAGACAACGAAGAAGAGGAGGTGGATATTCCGGACTGGGCCGCAGGGCAAGCTTTTGCATATACTTTGATGGAAGATGCTGACGAAGAAGAGTTACCAGCAGATGTTGACGGCCCTGCTGATGATCTTGGTCATGTTCTACAGGATGCACATAGGGATTGCGAAAACAAAAAAGAAAAGGCAAAGTTGCAGCGTATGATAGAAGATCACAGAAAACTGTTATACCCAAATTGCAAGCCAAGTCACAAAAAGCTTGGTACTACACTAGAAATGCTGCAATGGAAGGCAAAACATGGTGTGTCTGATAAGGCATTTGAAGGGATGCTAAAAATTGTGAAGGACAAGCTTCCCGAGAATAATGAATTATTGTCCACCACATATGAAGCGAAACAGACTGTGTGCCCTCTTGGGTTGGAGGTACAGAAGTTCCATGCCTATCCTAATGATTGCATCCTATATCGAGGCAAGGATTACGAGAATTTGGATGCTTGTCCTGTGTGCGAAGCGCTACGTTATAAGATTCGACGAGATGAAGATCCTGGTGGTGATCTCCAAGGGCACCGTGACAAGACGAAGAGAGTTCTAGCGAAGGTTATGTGGTATTTTCGTATAATACCAAGTTTGAAGTGTTTGTTTAGGAACAAAGCAAATGCTAAGATGATGAGATGGCACAAAGAGGAACGTAAGGAAGACAACATGGTGAGACATCCGGCTGATGGGTCTCAGTGGAGAAAGATTAATAGAGAATTCAAAGACTTTGATGAAGATGTAAGGAACATAAGATTTCGTTTAAGTATGGATGGTTTCAATCCATTCGGCGAGTTTAGCAGTGGTCATAGCACTTGGCATGTGACCCTATGCATGTTCAACCTTCCTGGTTGGATGTGCATGAAGTAAAAGTTCATTACGATGTCGGTGCTCATCCAAGGTCCAAAACAACCCGGCAACGACATTGATGTGTATCTAAGACCATTGGTCGATGAACTATTACTACTATGGAAGAAGGAAGGTGTACGTGTGTGGGATGAGAATAAGCAAGAGAGCTTCAACCTACGAGCATTGTTGTTCGTTACCAGCAATGATTGGCCTGCTCTAGGTAACCTTTCAAGCCAGACAAACAAGGGATATCGGGCATGCACGCATTGTTTACATAAAACACAAGGTATTCCTCTCAAAAATTGTAAGAAGGTCGTGTATATGGGTCACCGTTGTTATCTTCCAACTAATCACCGCTTAAGGAAGAAAGGGATGCATTGGAAAGGGAAGGTTGATCATCGTACGAAGCCACCCCATTATAATGGAGACACCATATTTGAGATGGTAAAGGATCTAAGGGTAGTTTTTGGAAAGGGTGCCGGTAGTGAACTTGTTCCAACTGACGCCAACGGGCGTGCACAAATGTGGAAGAAGAAATCTATATTTTAGGAGCTACCTTATTGGCAAATCCTTGAGGTCCGACACACAATTGACGTGATGCACCTTACTTAAAGTGCATCTAGGCTCCTAATTATTTTGGTGATAATGACAATACAATTTGGATGGATTAATGCTTTATATGAGATGTGTGCAGGCTTAAAGAGAATAATATTTGTGTTTGATCAAAGGAAGCCCCTCATACCTTCAATTCGGTGTTGAAGCACAAATGGTGTTTTAATTGAATTTATCTTTTGAATTTGAGTATAGGAAACACCGTACTATAAAGAGAGACGTGATTGATAGATCAAAGTTAGTTACAAGTGCTTAAATTGAAATCTAACAACCTTTGAGAGACACTTTGCACTCACGATCACTAGTTTTCCACCTTTACTGGGCAGGGCGGGTGACCCGTTTTGGTACTGGTAGGTAGCGGGTGACCCGCCCCCTAGGGTCGGGTGACCCAGGGGTGGCAGGCGGGTGACCCGCCCTATGGGGCCGGGTGACCCGGCCTGGCCGCAGGGAACCCCTAACGGCTAGTTCGGGTGAAGGGGGTATAAATACCCCTTCTCCCTCCTTTCTAGGGTTCCGCCTCCTCCACCATTGGAACACCTCCCAAGCTTGCTTCTCTCTCTCCCAACTCCCTTGCAAGCACTCCTAGCAAGGATTCAACCTAGGGTTTGGGTGTGAGAGACACTTGAGGTGTGAGATTAAGCCCCTTCATGAGAGCTCTTCGCTTGTTCATCTCAAGAAGAACTTGTGGCGGCTTTGGTTCATCAGTTCGCGTTTATTACTCTTGAAGCTTGCTTCTAGATGGTTAGGCGTCGCTCATTGAGTGCCCTCTTTGTGTGGAGCACCCGGGAATGTTTGTATTACCCTATCCTTTGTGGAGATTTCTTAGTGAGCACCAATCTTCCTTTGTGGGGATTGGGTGAGGCAAGTGGCTCTTCGTGATAGCCCTCCCTTTGCGGGAACCTCAACGGAGACGTAGCTTCCTCGGTGGAAGTGAACTTCGGATTAAATCTTTGTCTCTTGCTTGTTCGTGTTCATCCTCTCCTCTCTAACCCTAGAAGCTTAATTTGTCCCGATCTACCTTTGTGTGTTGTTGCTTTGTATATCATCTTGTGTAGGTTGTCTACAACATCCTTGGTGAACTTTTGATTCAAAGAGTTTTGGTAAAATCACTTTATTCTTGTGCAATTCATTTACGTTTTCCTGTCGTAGGGTGACCCCCCCCGAGTGACCCGTCCATAGGGTGCGGGTGACCCGGTATTTGATCCGCTGCTCAGTTTTTCAGGAAAATTTGAAGTGATCCTATTCACCCCCCCTCTAGGCATCACAAGATCCTTTCAATTGGTATCAGAGTCTAATCCCTTGATTTAGGCTTAACCGCTAAGGGATCAAGATGTCGGGGAGTGGTGTGGAACTCTCCGCTCAAGAACTCGCCGCTAAGGAAGCTCAAGAGAGAGAGCTCAAGGCCGCTCAAGACCGAGCTGCTCTAGGGGATATGGAGAAGGCCCCAAGCCGTACACCATCCAACATCAGGAACTCCGATGATTCCTCCTCCGACTCCGACTCGGATTCTGATTCAAGTGATGAGGACACCAAGGATGGTGGTGAAGATGCGGAGAAGAAGGCGGCAAAGAAAAGAAGGAAGGCCAAGAAGAAGAAGAAGGCAAAGAAGATGGCCAAGAAGCTCCTCAAGAAGATGATCAAGAAGGAGCAAGCAAAGCACTCTCATTCCGACTACTATGAAGTGCCCTTCCACTACGGACACATTCCGGGCAACAATCCTAACGACAAATTCTATTATGTACATTTGGGAAAGACTATCCCAAATGGGCTTATGATATGCAAATGCACCTTTACGGGCTTCACCCTTCTCTTTGGAAGATTGTGTGTGTAGGTGTGACAATGCCCGCCGAAGGTGAAGCTCTCACAATAGAGCATGAACAAGACCTCCACCGCAATGTACAAGCAACAAGAGTCATCACGGGATCCTTATGTGCTCAAGAGTTCAACAAAGTCCGGAACATCCAAATTGCCAAGGTGATTTGGGACACACTCAAAGAAGCACATGAGGGTACCGATCATGTGAGAAGAGGCAAGATTGATTTGATTCACGGAGAGCTTGAGTTATTCATCATGAAGGATGGAGAACCCGTGAGGCAAATGTATGATAGGCTAATGCTCCTTGTTTCGGACATTAGAGCACTAGGAAGCAATGATTGGGAAGATGAAAAGGTCACAAAGAAGTTGCTAAGAGTTTTCACCTCGAAGAACCCAAACTTAGCAACAATGATAAGAAGAGACCCAAACTACTACAACTTGACTCCCAATCAACTTCTTGGTGAAATCTTGCATCAAGAACTAGTTGATCAAGACGTGGAGAAGTCACTTAGCTTGAAAGTGAAAAAGAGTCTAGCCCTCAATGCTAGCTCTAGTGAAGTGGTGGAAGTGAAGCCCAAGACTTCCAAGGCGAAGAATGAAGATTCAAGTGAAGAAGGAAGCATGGATGAAGAAACCGCCTTTGCCATAAGGAAGTACAAGAAGTTGTTGAAGTTCAAGGCATCAAGGAAAGGTGGTGATGATAGAAAGATGAAGTCTCAAAGAAAATGCTATGAATGTGGAGAGTATGGACATTTCATTGTCGAGTGTCCCAAGAACAACAACAAGAATGAAGAAGAGAAGAAGTACAAGGAGAAGAGCAAAGAATACAAGAACAAGTACCAAGGGCGTGCTCACGTGGGTCAACAATGGGACTCAAGTGATGAGGATGAAGAACCAAAGAAGCAAGGCATGGCAACACTTGCCATGGCACAAGGAGCATCTTCACCATGCCTCTTCAACAACTTCTCTAATTATGAGGACAACTCTCATTTTTGCCTCATCGCAAGAGGGAGCAAGGTACAAGAGTCAACCACCTCATACTCTCTCACCTCATCATCATCCTCACCTTGTAATGATATAGACAACCTAGATGAGGAAAAAGAAATGGAGGCCAACATGATAAAACAATTTGGTAAAAAGGGCTATAAAGAAATTAAAAGGCTTTTGGACAAATTAGAGGAAAAGAAGGAGATTCTCCATGAGAAAGAAGACTTGCTTATCCTTGAAAAGGAAAGAAACCTTGCTCTAGAGAAAACCCTTGCCGAGGAGAAAGCTAAGGTGGAGAAGTTGACCATGGACTTGTCCTTGGGCAATGACTCCAACAAGAGGATGTCAAAGGATTACACTTTGGCAAATGAATCTTTAGCTTCCCTAAAGGCCACTCATAGTGAGCTTCAAACAAGCTTCTCACGCTTGACGGATAAATACAAAAATCTTGAAGCAAACTATAGTGCTCTTTGGGAAAGCACCAAGGTCAATCCTAAGGCAAACTTTGACTCTAATGCCTCCACTAGCAAAGGTTGCTCTATATGCTCTAATGTTGATATAAGTGCTCTTAAGACTAACCTTGCAAGGCTAGAGGAAACAACTAAGAGCAAGGATAAGGAAATTGCCCGGTTAAACATGTTAATCAACCAAGGTAAGTTGGGTGCCAAGTCCATACCCAAGACAATTGACACAAGAGGACTTGGGCACTACAAGGACAACAAGGTCAATGGTAGAAGGATAGTGAAAGAGCATGAGATCCCCTTGTGGAACAAGGGAGGCTATCTCAACATTATTATGGATATTGCCCATGGAGTAACCACCTCTACCACAACACAAGACAAGCCAAAGGTTGTGAACATCACAAAAGGAAATGGTGGGGTTAATTCTCCATTAAAGGCATCAAAGAATGTGGTGGAACACAAGCCTTCTCCCAACTACACTTGTGACTATGTTGTGACCTTGGACCACAATGGTAAAATGGTGGTCAAGTATGTTGGAGCCTACGCCATGAAGGCCATGAGGAAGAGTGTGTGGGTTCCAAAAGTTTATACTTCTAACCTCCAAGGACCCAAATCTTTTTGGGTACCTAAACCAAAAGCTTAAACTTGTTTTGTAGGTCTACACCTCCGGTGGACCCGCATGGTTGATTGATAGTGGAGCCACTAATCATATGATCGGAGATGAAGGCTTGTTTGCATCCCTTGAGCATTACGATACACCTACGGAAACTATCATCTATGGAGATAATGGTCAAGGAGATGTTATTGGTCTAGGTAAAATTGCTATCTCAACAACAAATTCAATTGAAGATGTTTATCAAGTTCAAGGTTTAGGGTACAACTTGTTGTCGGTTTCGCAACTTTGTGAGAAAGGCTACAATTGTCTCTTTACCAAAGAGGGTGTGACCATCTCTAGAAGGAAGGATTCCTCTATTGTCTTTGTGGGTCATCTAAGGGGAAAGTTTTATTATGTGGATTTCACAAAAGTAAAGGTGGACCCTAAGGCTTGCTTAGTGGCAAAATCCGACATGGGTTGGCTATGGCATCGCCGACTAGCCCATGTTGGCGTGAGGAACTTGGCCAAACTTCGAAAGGACGAGCACATCCTAGGACTAACAAATGTTGTTTTTGAGAAAGATAGGTTGTGTAGTGTTTGTCAAGCGGGAAAGCAAGTTGGAGCGCATCATCCCGCCAAGAACATCCTATCATCATCGAGACCGTTGAAGCTATTACACATGGACTTGTTTGGACCAATTGCCTACATAAGCATCGGTGGTAACAAATATGGTTTAGTAATTGTTGATGACTTTTCCCGTTTCACTTGGGTATTCTTTTTGCAAGATAAAAGTGAAACAAAGGGAGTGGTCAAGAAGTTCATAAGAAGAGTTCAAAATGAGTTCGAGCTTAAGGTCAAGAACATAAGAAGTGACAATGGCTCGGAGTTTAGGAACACTCAAGTTGAAGAATTCCTTGATGAAGAAGGCATCAAGCATGAACTCTCCGCTCCATACACTCCATAACAAAATGGTGTTGTTGTGAGGAAGAACCGTATGTTGATTGAAGCGGTAAGAACAATGCTTGATGAGTACAAGACTCCGTACTCATTTTGGGCAGATGCCATCAACATCGCGTGCCATGCTGCCAACCGCCTTTACCTCCACAAGTACTTGAACAAGACTCCCTACGAGATCATCACCGGTAAGAAACCTAGTGTGCACTACTTTAGAGTCTTTGGGTGTAAGTGTTTCATACTTAATAAGAAACCCAAAGCTTCAAAGTTTGCATCCAAGGTTGATGAAGGTTTTCTCATGGGTTATGGAACTAACGAACATGCCTATCGTGTCTTCAACAAAATCACCAGTTGTGTTGAGACCACGGTAGATGTGAAATTTGATGAATCCAACGGCTCTCAAGGAGAGCAAGTTAGTGAAAATCTTGTAGATGATGAAGAACCTCCAAGTATATTCATCTTTAGAATGGGCACCGGTGAAGTGATGCCAAGAGAAGTTCAAGTTCAAGCTTCGGTTGACACAAACAACCAAGATCTATCATCATCAACAAGAGTGGAACCACCTAGTTCTCAAGTTCATCAAGATGAAAGTCAAGCTCATGGTGACGATCATGGAAGTGGCTTTGATCAAAGGGAAGAACAAGGCGGTGAAGCTCATGAACAAGTACCTCAAGTTGAAGATGATGATGAAGGACCTATTCAACATCAATCTCAAGCACCACATCCAAGAGTTCATCAAATGGTGCAGCGGGATCATCCCGTTGACAACATCCTTGGGAGCATCCAAAGAGGGGTAACAACTCGCTCAAGATTGTCAAACTTTTGTGCATTTTACTCGTTTGTTTCCTCTTTGGAACCTCTTAGTGTGGATCAAGCTCTTGAGGACCCGGATTGGATTATTGCTATGGAGGAAGAGTTGAACAACTTCAAGAGGAATGAAGTTTGGGAGTTGGTGCCAAGACCCAAGCAAAATGTGATCGGCACCAAATGAGTTTTTAGGAACAAACAAGATGAATTTGGTGTTGTCACAAAGAACAAGGCAAGGCTCGTGGGCAAAGGCTATACTCAAGTTGAAGGCTTGGACTTTGGAGAGACTTATGCTCCGGTAGCAAGGCTTGAGTCAATTCGTATACTCTTGGCATATGCTACTCATCATGACTTCAAGCTTCATCAAATGGATGTGAAGAGCGCATTCTCGAATGGACCTCTCCAAGAAGAAGTTTATGTTGATCAACCACCGGGCTTTGAAGATCCAAACTTCCCCAACCATGTGTACAAGCTCCATAAGGCGCTCTATGGGCTCAAGCAAGCTCCTAGAGCATGGTATGAATGCCTTAAGGATTTTCTTCTCAAGAACGGTTTTGAGATAGGCAAAGCCGATTCTACTCTCTTCATTCAAAGAAGTGGAAAAGATATCTTGGTTTACCAAATTTATGTTGATGACATTATCTTTGGGTCTACTAATGATAAGTTTTGTGAAGAGTTTAGTAGGATCATGACCAAGAGATTCGAGATGTCTATGATGGGCGAATTGAAGTTCTTCCTTGGATTTCAAATCAAGCAATTGAAGGAAGGAAGTTTTGAATGATTATTTGTTGCTAGCCACTTGTAGTCAAGGGTTCATTACATGTTCACAGGCTATATCTATCAAAATCTCAATCAAAATTCTTTATCCCAAAGTCAAGGAGATCTTTCAGGACAACCACGGGTCACCCGAACCCTCTTGGCGGGTCACCCGTTTCTTCTCTGGTGGATGGCGGGTCACCCTCCCTCTCATGATGGGTCACCCGACTTTTTCTAGGACTTAGTTTTTTTCTTGCTCTCCAAGTAGGGGCGGGTCACCCGGCCATCAGGGGCGGGTCACCCGTTTCGGTTCTGTGTTCCGCCGGGTCACCCGGCCCCTATGGCCGGGTCACCCGCACCTCTCAGTCCTTAAAAAACCTTCGACCAGGGCGGGTCACCCAGGCCCCTATGCCGGGTCACCCGTTTTGGCACTGTGTGCCGCCGGGTCACCCGGCCCCTATGGCCGGGTCACCCGGCCCTGCGGCCAGCGGTATAAATAGGGTCGCGGCCGACGCCCCTCCTTCAGTTCTTCTTTCTTCCTCTTCTCCAAACCGCCGCCGCCCCCCAAGAAGCTCTAAGGTGATTTTTGCGCCCCTCCATCCGTTTCTCGAGTTCTTGGGTGCATTGGATCGAGCTCATCTTCAAGTTCAACATCTCCCTCGATCTCTTTGAAAATCTCGCGGGAAACCAACGGTAAACTTTTCCAAAAATCCCTTTTCCCCGATCTCTCAATGTGGTTCATTCTAGGAGATTTCCTTCGGTCAAAAGCTTCATCTAGTACCCTAGAACTCATGCCTAAAATCTTGTTTCAATTCGTGAACTCCTCCAATCGCAATGAGCAATTAGGGTTCATCCCGCTTGGGGCGGGTGACCCGGCCTCCCGCAGGGTGCCCCCTTTTGCTTGTTTCCGCTACCTAATCTTAATCTTTCTTTGCATATCTTGCTCAGATGGGTCGAGACAAAGTTCAAGGCAAGGGCAAGGAGATTCAAAGCGACCAAGACTCTTCAAGTGAAGATCATGACCGTGCCTCCGATAATGATTTCTCTCATCCCGTTCACTCAAAGAGGCCTATGCCCCAAGATCCTCCGGCTCGTGCTCATGGTCGTGGTCGCGGAGATAGTGGCAACCCCATGCTAAGGAAGAGGATATTGACAAGTGGTCCTAAGGGTAGTGGTGCTAGAATGAAGAAGGCAAGCACCGGGGATGAAGGGGGAAGATATGATGATGATATTGACATATCCGTTTATGTGAGGATGGTTGTCCCCGTTCATCGACCGGAACGAACAAGAAAAGACCCCAAGTTGGTTGATTATTCCAAGCATGCCAATGACATCTCACCTCTCCGGTTCCAAGATCCATGGAAACTTCCACGGAACTTCTTTAGTGATGATCGTTTTTGGCGTGCTCATCAAGCCGATTGGTATGAATCCGTCATCATCACTAAGAAGACTATTACTACGGATATGAAATGGATTGATTGGCAACACATACATGATCTCACCCCTCCACTTGGACAAATTGCTCAAGCGGTCTATCTTCGTTGTCATGACCAAGGTATATCTCATCTTATGATGCTTTCTTGCAATTGGTGTGAAGAAGTCGTAGCCCAATTCTATGCCACACTCTATGTTGATGATGATGAGAATGTCATGCACTTTTCACTTGGAGGCAAGAGACTTAAGATCACTTTGGTTGAGTTTGCTTCACTCTTTAGGCTTCGTGGTGCAAAAGACAACAATACCTTCAACAATCTTGTTTGTTTGCATGATAGTGATGAACTTGATGTGAGCAAAATGGAGTTTATGTATGACAAGGCCTATGGAGATATTCATTATGGACATCCTAGTGGTCTCGCCCCTTACTACAAGATGATGAATCTTCTTTTCCGTAACACTTTGTGTCATAGGGGTGGTAATTCTGATAAAAACTCCAAGTATGCACGGAACCTGTTATTTCAAATGGCTCCTAACCAACCTCAATTCAATGCTTTTCATTTTCTTTGGAGTGAAATAATTGCATGCTCTCATCAAGGTTCAGCGTGTCATTATGCTCCTTATGTCTTTCACATGGTCAAGCATGCAACTAAGCTTAATCTTCAATGGGACATTGAGCACAAAAGGTATAACACTCCAAAAGGGAAACTCGAGGAGTCTTTTCATCTTGGCAAGTATTGCACTCGGATTGATGCTAAAGGTCCCCTTCCGGGTGCCTATCCCGTGGAAGGTTTAAGTGCTCCCGGTGCTTCATCTTCACAAGCTCCACCTCCAAGTCACTCCTATGGACAGTTACCAAAAGAAGGTCCTTCTCATTTTCATGCTGCTCCTAAGCAAAAGAAGGGTAAATTGGATTTTCTTGCCAAAGGTCTATTTGCTTGCTTCAACATAGGTCGTCAAAATGCACGTGAGCGTGAAAAGGATAGAAAGTGGCATGCCGAGTAGTATCATAGGGCTGAAAAGGAAAGAAAGGCCATCTTTGCAAAATTGGATACGCCACACTCTCCCGTTCGTGAGCCTAGGACATTTGATCCTCCATCTCCGGTTGCAAATCCTTGGGAAGATCTTGTTTCTTGGGTTGAAGAAGAAGATGATGAGGCCACCGAAGACGAAGGGTGACTCCCCTTTTTGGTGTTTGTTGCCAAAGGGGGAGTGAATTTGTTGATGTTGATGAATGGAAGCCCCCACACTTATCCTTTTATCTATCTTTATCTATCTTTGGACTTGTTATTTATGTAATGGCTTATGAACTTGTAATGAACTATGTGTGGTGTGATGCATGGTGTGCCAAGTGAGAACTTCTATTTATGTAAGACTTATTTGTGGTACTCTATTATGCTAGTGTGATGTAATGAACCTTAATTATCGTGTGTGATGCATGTGTTAGTTGATGATATGTTATTTCTCACTTTATTGTTGTGATATATTTTGTCGTATGCATCACGATATATTGCTTATGTCACTCGTGCACCATGTGTTGAATGCAAAGATCTAGTGAAAGCTCTTGTTATTTGTGTGCAAAGGCATTTGAGGCCACTTCTAGTTGAATGATGCACACATTTAGGGGGAGCCTTTCACTATATTGTTGCATAGACACATCTCTTTTATTTAACCAAATTGTGTTGTCATCAATCACCAAAAAGGGGGAGATTGAAAGTGCATCTAGGCTCCTAATTATTTTGGTGATAATGACAATACAATTTGGATGGATTAATGCTTTATATGAGATGTGTGCAGGCTTAAAGAGAATAATATTTGTGTTTGATCAAAGGAAACCCCTCATACCTTCTATTCGGTGTTGAAGCTCAAATGGTGTTTTAATTGAATTTATCTTTTGAATTTGAGTATAGGAAACACCATACTATAAAGAGGGACATGATTGATAGATCAAAGTTAGTTACAAGTGCTTAAATTGAAATCTAACAACCATTGAGAGACACTTTGCACTCACGAGCACTAGTTTTCCACCTTTACTGGGCAGGGTGGGTGACCCGTCCCCTGGGGGCGGGTGACCTGTTTTGGTACTGGTAGGTAGCGGGTGACCTACCCCCTAGGGCCGGGTGACCCGGGGGTGGCAGGCGGGTGACCCGCCCTATGGGGCCGGGTGACCCGGCCTGGCCGCAGGGAACCCCTAACGGCTAGTTCGGGTCAAGGGGGTATAAATACCCCTTCTCCCTCCTTTCTAGGGTTCCGCCTCCTCCACCATTGGAACACCTTCCAAGCTTGCTTCTCTCTCTTCCAACTCCCTTCCAAGCACTCCTAGCAAGGATTCAACCTAGGGTTTGGGTGTGAGAGACACTTGAGGTGTGAGATTAAGCCCCTTCACGAGAGCTCTTCGCTTGTTCATCTCATGGCGGCTTTGGTTCATCGATTCGCGTTTATTACTCTTGAAGCTTGCTTCTAGACGGTTAAGCGTCACCCGTTGAGTGCCCTCTTTGTGTGGAGTACCCGAGAACGTTTGTATTAACCTCTCCTTTGTGGAGATTTCTTAGTGAGCATCAATCTTCCTTTGTGGGGATTGGGTGAGGCAAGTGGCTCTTCGTGATAGCCCTCCCTTTGTGGGAGCCTCAACGGAGACGTAGCTTCCTCGGTGGAAGTGAACTTCGAATTAAATCTTTGTCTCTTGTTTGTTCGTGTTCATCCTCTCCTCTCTAACCCTAGAAGCTTAATTTGTCCCGATCTACCTTTGTGTGTTGTTGCTTTGTATATCATCTTGTGTAGGTTGCCTACAACGTCCTTGGCGAACTTTTGATTCAAAGAGTTTCGATAAAATCACTTTATTCTTGAGCAATTCATTTTCGTTTTCCTGTCGTAGGGTGACCCGCCCTGTTAGTCAGGGTGACCCCCCCGGGTGACCTGGCCATAGGGTGCGGGTGACCCAGTATTTGATCCGCTGCTCATTTTTTCAGGAAAATTTGAAGTGATCCTATTCACCCCCCCCCCTCTAGGCATTACAAGGTCCTTTCACTTACGAAGAATCTTTGCGTGAATGTGTTAGGTTTCATGGGTTGTTACGGTAACTCGAAGGATACATTGGAAGCACGACGGGACCTGAAAGATTTTCATAAGAATGAAAAAGTTCCGCAAGAGGATGATGATGATGATGATTACTTAGGTCCTGCTAGTTACACTCTCACCAAGAAAGAGAAGGATAGCATGTTTGATTGCTTGAACAGTTTGAAGGTTCCTTCTGGCTACTCGTCAAATTTAAAGGGGATCATTATTATGAAAGACAATCAGTTCACAAATCTAAAGGCCCACGATTGCCACATGTTGATGACACAGTTTCTTCCAGTTGCGTTGAGGGGTGTTCTATTCGAGAATGTACGATTATTGCTCGTAAAGGTTTGTGCATTTTTGAATGCAATTTCATAAAAGGCAGTCGATCCAGCCAAGTTAGGAAAGCTACAGAATGATGCGGTTCAATGTCTTGTTGGCTTTGAGTTGGCATTTCCACCTTCCTTTCTCGATGTTATGACGCACCTCCTGGTACACCTTGTGAAAGAAATTACTATTCTTGGTCCAGTATACCTTCACAACATGTGGCCTTTTTAGAGGTTCATGTCAATCCTCAAGAAATATGTTCTTAACCGTGCCCGTCCGGAAGGAAGCATTGGCAAGAGATATGGACCTGAGGAGGTCAGTGAGATTTGCGTTGATTTTGTCAACTCAATTGACTCGATTGGGCTTCCAGTATCACGACACAAGGGGAGGCTACAGGGAAAGGGAACCATCAGAAGGAAATCAAGTTTGAGCGATAATACTGATTTGTTCCATAAAGCACACCTAACTGTTCTGCAACAATCATCCATGGTGACTCCTTATAGGATGAAACACGAGCAGATTATTGCTTCTCAAAATCCAACCAAATCCGAACTCTGGATTACATGCCTTCACTTGGAAACATTTCCCTGATGGTTGAGTGAACAACTTGTCGGTAACTCAATGATTCATCCACAACTCGCTTTGTTAGCAAGGGGACCTTGTAGCACAATTGTAAAATTTCAAGCTTACGATATAAATGGTTATAGGTTTTACACAAGAGCTCAAGATCAAAAAAGCACGAACCAAAATAGTGGTGTCCGTATGGATGTGATCGATAATGCTGGGTGCAAGACCTCCTATTATGGTATCATAGAAGAGATATGGGAGCTTGAGTACGGGGCGCTGAACATCCCTCTGTTTCTTTGCCAATGGGTAAGATTGACTGGCGTAAGGAAAGATGAATATGGAATGACAATAGTGGACCTGACCAAGATTGGGTTCAAAGATGATCCATTCGTCCTTACCAAAGATGTGCATCAAGTTTTTTATGTCAAGGATATGACTAGCATACCGAAGAATAAAAATACCCAAGAAGGACCACAAGAGCCAAAGCGTCACATAGTTCTTCTGGGTAAAAGAGTAATCGTGGGAGTCGAGGACAAAACAAATCAGTCTGATGATTATGATCAGTTTGATGGCATGCCTCCGTTCGTTGTCGAAGTTGACCCAAGCATATTGCTTGGACATGAAGAGACATCGTACTTACGTGCTTGAGATTAATGTCGTACTGTAATGATTAATGATCAAATCGATTGTGTAATGCTAATGTGATCAACTCTTTTTATAAAGCTTGAATATGTCATGTGAGATTGAACCACCAAGTTTGAGATTTTCTGAGTTGGTTTAGTATTTTTTCGGTTTAATTGAATTTCTGTGCGACATCACCTAGTAATTAAATGTTGAACTGAGACCACCCCTGAAACGATCCGGAATGGTGCCAAACTTGACCACAAGGTCTCTTGTGCCTTAGGAGTCCAATTTATCTGGAAGCCGAATCATAATTCTTGAGTTATCAATGTGTAATTCACAATATTTAAGCTCCTGTAGCACAAAGAAAAAACCTATAATACATTTAGTCATCAGAAAAATCTAAGATCTTGCATGAGCTAATATTTTGGGTGTAAATGACAACCAAAAAAATTTCAGACCATTTCGACATAGGTGGAGTACACGTGCTTCACAAAGTTATATGGAACCTTTTATCGAACCATCTGTATACACTTAAGTTCTTAACAATTCTAAAGTCCATGCACTTTACAGTGTTGTATTGGTCTCAAATTTTTTTATAAAGCTTGAATATGTCATGTGAGATTGAACCACCAAGTTTGAGATTTTTCTGAGTTGCTTTAGTATTGTTTTTGGTTTAATTGAATTTTACTACGAATGCACATCAATATTGCAAATGAAAATTGAAAGTGAATGTTTACAACTCTAAAATATAATTTTGCATAGCAAAGTAGAGTTTATTAGATTTTAACTAAATATAATTTTGCATGGCTGAATTATTGAAAGTTACTATTTTTTTAAAGTTGCAAAGAGAAAGAATGAGAAAATGATGAAACAAATAGGGAAAATTAACTTCCCGCCCAAAAATACCCTTTAGTTCCGGGTGGTATTACAACCTGAGACTAAAGGGGGGCCTTTAGTCTCGGGTGATAAGACCACCCGGGACTAAAGGGCGAAATTTCCCCTTTGGGGGGCTCCCGCGCGAAAAGCACCTTTAGTCCCGGGTGGCCTTACGACCCGAGACTAAAGGCCCCCTTTTGTCTCGGGTCGTAAGGCCACCCGAGACTAAAGGCCTTTAGTCTCGGTTCGTAAGGCCAACCGAGAAGAAAGGGTGGGGAGGTATATATGGAGTGTCCCCTTCCTGCTGCTCCCCACACTTGCCACTACACCGCGCCGTGCCGCCCCTCCTCCTCCGATCCGTCCTCGTCGTCGTCGTCGATATCCACGGCCGGGTCCCCCGCCGTCATCTCGGCGCTGCGCCCTCCCGTGTCGCTGCTGCCTCCTCGACCTCCCGCGCACAACATCTCTCGGCGCGGGCCACTCCACAGCGCTGCCCCGGTCCGCCGCCCCCTCCTCTGTCGTCGTCGTCTCCGCGGCCGGGTCCCCCGCCGTCGTCTCGGCGCCGCGCCCTCCCTCCTCGACCTCTCGCGCCAGCCCCTGCCTCCTCGACCGACGTGCGCGCCGTCCCCGCCGCCTCCGTCGACCCCGCCGTGTCCTCCGATCCGGATCCACACCCGCCACGCCTGATTCCAGCGTCGTCGTCGTTCCTCTACCCCACCGTCGTCGTGTGCCCGCCCGGCCTCTGCGTCCCCGTCTCGGGCCCGCGCCGCCGTCGCTGCCGTACGTGTCGTCGTGTCCCCCGCCGCCCGGACGGCTACTTCCCGGCCGGCGGCCGGCTCTTCCCGCTCGCCCGTCGCTGCCTCTTCCCGGCCGGCCGGCCGGCCGGCTGCAGGCCCACAATCCTCTACAGCGTCGGCCACCGGCGCCGTGGGCCTCTGCTTCGGCGCGCGTGGCAGGGGAGGGGGTTACTTGCTAACGCAAGCCCATGAATGGCTTGTGTCAACAAGTTTTTTTTAATTTTTTTAATGGACATAAATTCCATTAATTTATTACATTATTTAATGTATTTAGTGCATTTTAGTGTATTTCGTACATTTTAGTGCATTTTTTATTTGTTATCTAATTTAGTGTATTACTTTATTTTAGTGCAACACTGTCCTCCGACCCCTCTGCCCCGCCGTCCTCCGACTCCTCCGCTCTGCCGTCCTCCGACCACTGCGCCCCGCCGTCCTCCGACCCCTCTGCTCCGCTGTCTTCCGACCTCGCCGTCCTCGGAACCCTCCGCCCTGCCGTCCTCTGACACCTCAAACCTGCTGGCGCCGCCTACAGCCAGCTTCGGTAGGCGTCGTCGCGAAATTCGTAGAAATTCGTAGAAATTCTTAATAATTGTTGTTTATTCATAGAAATTCGTAGAAAATCATGTTATTCATAGAAATTCTCAGTATATGCATAGAAATTCGTATAAAATCATGTTATTCATATAAATTCGTAGAAAATCAGGTTATTCATAGAAATTCTGAGCAATTGTTGTTTATTCATAGAAATTTGTAGAAAATCATGTTATTCATAGAAATTCTCAGCAATTGTTGTTTATTCATAGAAATTCGTAGAAAATCATGTTTATTCATAGAAATTCGTAGAAAATCATGTTATTCATAGAAATTCTGAGCAATGGTTGTTTATTCGTAGAAATTCGTAGAAAATCATGTTATTCATAGAAATCCTCAGCAATTGTTGTTTATTCATAGAAATTCATAGAAAATCATGTTTATTCATAGAAATACATAGAAATTCTCAGCAATTGTTGTTTATTCATAGAAATTCGTAGAAAATCATGTTTATTCATAGAAATTCGTAGAAAATCATGTTATTCATAGAAATTCTCATCAATTGTTGTTTATTCATATAAATTCGTAGAAAACCATATTATTCATAGAAATTCTCAGTAATTGTTGTTTATTCATATAAATTCATAGAAATTCATAGAAATCATGTTATTCATAGAAATTCTGAGCAATTATTGTTTATTCATAGAAGTTCGTGTTATGGATAACAATGAGGACTATGAGCAGATTATGGAGAACCTTATTGCTGGTGGTTCAAATACCAATTTTCCAACTTACACCGACGAGGAGCGTCGCCACGCGGACGGGTTCCTGAACATAACCGAGGAAGCCGACGCCCATGCCAAGCACGACAACACCCACGCCGAGCAAATCGACGCCCACGCCGAGCACGATAACAATGAGGACCTTCGCATGGTTAATGCAGAAGGTTCCAACGAGGTATATATATCATGCATTAAGTTCATGATGCATTCGTTCTCAACGAACCCCGCGTAAATAACAAATCTACTACTTGTAGGCTTCATGCTCGAGCACAAAAAAAGACAAAGAGAGGGCGTACAAAAGTAATCCGTGATGACGTGATGTATCATATCACGGCAGTCAACGAGCTTGGCCAGCCATGGGAGCCAAAGAAGATCAGGGACAAGTAGGTGTCCCAATGCGGGGCTCTTGTAAGGGACAACGTGCCCCTCAAGTATAGAGAATGGAAGGGGAAAGAAGATAATCTATGGGTGGTTCCGGATGCACTAAAAATATGTTATGGCATGATATCCTAACACACTTCACACTTCCACCGGGCGTCCAACCAGACTTCGTGAAGCAGTGGACTCTCCAGAAGATGGCAACTCAATTGCAGAGTTTCAAGAAGCAGCTGCATAAAGATTACATCAAGAAGAACCAAACTCCAAATTGGGATGATTATCCGAAGCTCAAGGATCACTGGTAGTCCTTTGTGGATTACACGAATTCTGGAGATTTTGCCAAGAAGAGCGCACGAGCGAAGAAATGTGCCAGTGAGAAGACAGAATACAACCATCGTCTTGGTCGAGGTGGTTACGCGGTTGCAATACCCAAGTAGCGGAAGATGGAAGAAGACCTGCTCAACAAAGGTACCGTACCAGCGGTGTTTGACTGGTGCGAACGATCGAAGAATTGGTATTATGGCTGCGGTGGATGATTGAACCCTGATGATGGTTCCCTTGAATTCCCACCCACGTTAAGGGAGAAGGCACTTGAGATTATGAAAAAAGTTAAAGATATCAAAGCGGGCTGACTGATTGTTGACAGAGAGAATGATGAGCTCACTTATGCACTCGGGAATCCGGAACACCCAGGACATTGCAGGGGCTACGGGGTTGTACGGTGGAAGTTACTTTCAAGGGATACGAAGATACCAATAGAAGCCGCAAAAGAAGAAGAGAGCGTGAACAGGCGCAGTGGCGCGAGATGATGGAGGAAAAACTTAAACAACATGAAGAACGTATGAATGCAAAGATTGAACAACGAGTGGCCGCCGCGGTAGCTGAGATTGCCCATTTTGGAGCACTGCCTCAAGTACTGGTGGATCCCATCATTAGCCCTTCTGCTCGCAAAAGTAGTTGTGCTTCCACAGAGGCCCCCGAAGAACAAAGGGCAATCCCCGAAGATGTTCAAGTAGAGGACAACGAACGGTACCCTGTGGATGAACTCTGTCAGCGCACCGCATGTGAGCTGCACAAGCCGTTCGGCAGCATCATATTGAAGGTATAAATATGATCAATACATGAAATTTATTATCTCAACCTTTGATGCATGCATGTCTCAGACATTTAATAACTTCATCATTTCCGTACATATATATAGGTGGTGTACGGAAGTGCTTTTGCACATCTCCCAGGACGTAGGAGCCACGACATGCAGATTCCACTTGGCTACGCCTCAGTAGGTGTGGAGGAGGTTGTTGACCCACAATTTAACAACATAGAGCTAGACATCCCAGGAGGTGACGGCGAAATGACACTCCAGGATGCACTTCATGGTATCGTATTGTGGCCCAAACGTTACATCATAATACCTAACATGCCGCCACCGATACCTGTGAGTGTTGTCGAGCACCAGCCACTATCTCCCGGGCCATCACCGAGATCGTCACTGAGTCATCATCACTCACCGTCTCCACAACATGCGAATTCTGCTGGTGCGAGCGATAATGACGATGACCTCCCTCATCATCAATCACCACGAAAGGAACCTTCCCCAAAGCAGGCTCCCAAGAGGTCCCGACCACAATCTACCAAGTCTATGCCCCGCCAAATCCGAATCCCGCGACGAAGAAAGGGAAAAAGCAGCATGTTAAAAGAAAGCTACCATATGACATGACAGAATCTGAAAATGAGGCGGAGTGTCAAAAACAAGTAAATGTTTTTTTTCAGAAAGCAACTTCGGAAGGTAGACAGAGGCGGCTCTAAGAAAAGAAGAAAGTAGATCCGGTGAAACTCAGAGCTTTCATACAAAGGCAGGAAGAAGAAAAGAGACGGGTAGAGTTGAAAAGTGATTATGACCACTCCCTGCAGAAGTCCCTACATAAGAAGAGACGAGGAGGGTCACCAAATAGTTATATCGACAAAGTATCAGGGTCGACAATGCCACAAGATTATAGGAAGAAGCAGAAGCCAACAGAAGCATCGACATCGGCGAAAGAGCCTTCAACAGAGAAGCCAACAGAAGCATCGACGTCGGCGAAAGAGACTTCAACGAAGAAGCCAACATAAGCATCAACGTCGGCACTACAGACTTACATCCCCTCCGGCCTCACTGCACATGAACGAGCTCTTGCAGTTATGCCTACAGAACAATTAGCGGCAGTCATTCAAATGCAAGAAGCAACAGGGCTCCCAATAGATACTCTTTTCAGCGGCAGAGAATCACCTCCTCAGGATAAAAACTTCGTACCTAGATGGCACTTCCAGCTAGGAAAATCTCTTGTCAGGCCAGAGTTGGTGAAGAAACTGCCTACTCAGATGCGTAGATTTCATGACTTTTACATGAAGATGTCTAAAGGGAGCCTGGAGATGATTGGCATGCTTATTAGACCAAATGGTTTTGCTGGTGAAGGCGAGAAGTTGGTCTGGCTAGAATTCAAGGATATTTATGAAATTTACCATCTCGACTCCCTAAATACCGATCTTATCATCGCCTGGTGCCTGTAAGTGACGGTGCAATTCATATGCTAATTAATAAATTAATGGATCCGCTAATTAACTTTGTCTTTCATTTTCTGTAGTCTGGAACTTACTACGATGCGAAAGAAGGGTTATCACCGAATAGGTTTCGTGGACCCATCATTAGTTTTTCAAGACCAAGTAAGGCAATGCTCAAAAACAACATTCACAACAATCCTTAGGACTTTGAATCGGCTGCATTTCAAGGATTTGATACTACTACCTTACAACTTCGAGTATGTGTGATTACCATCTTATTAAAGGTTTGCATTTCTAATTATCCTAGTTAATATTATTTAGGTCTCATCTTTTGAGCATGCATGTATATACAGTTTCCACTAGATTCTTCTAATAATTGAAGTCGACAAGAGCAATGTCATGATCTTTGATTTGTTGAAAAGAAACCCTGACAAATACCAAGACCTTCAAGATATGTTTCAAGAGTATAATTTATCCAATATGTTTCCTTTTATGCAATGGTGTGCTTTTACTAACACTAGCTCTAACTTTCATTATTGTTCGCCAGAGCTTGGGAAAAATTCATTGTTATGAACCCTGGACCGTGGAAACCTAAACTTAGATTCTATACATATTTTCTGGTACGTAAACCAAAAAACAACTTCAGCTTGGGCAAATTATAAAAGGAATAACACTAATATTTCATAATTGTTTTCTCCAATTTAGTGTATGAGACAGGAACAAGGGAACAATTTATGTGCATACTATGTGTGTGAGTACATCCACAATTTCTGCACTGCAGACCCAGGAGATTATACTGTAAGTATTATTGTAAATCTATTAATAATACATCATTTTCTAACCGCTTCTATATATAATTCTTGGGTGTTATATATTAACGTATTTGCACATTACAGAACTCTATGATTAGGGACGCAATCATTGAGAAGGATCGTCTCTTGGTGATTCAAGAAGGTCTCGTGGGATTCTTGATGGACGAGGTGATTAGTCCAAAGAGAAGACATTATTATGACGGTCATCCAATTGACAAATGTTAATTAGTACCTCCGGTGGAACTTGAGACTAGAATTAGAATGAAACAATATTTTGATGTATATATACTAGTTTCAAAAAATACTATCTCTGCTTTCGATGTAATATATTGTGTAAATATAGCTATTCATAAGTTTATTCTCTTGATATAGTACGTATAGTAGACACGTATAATTAGTGCAAACATTTATACATACACGTATAGTACACATAAGTACGTTAGATATACGCGTATAACAATATTAGAATAATTGGAAATGAAAATAAAAAAACCGGGGACCCTGTAGTCCCGGGTGGTATTACCACCCGAGACTAAAGGGGGTGCGCTCAGGGGCAGGCGTGCCCCCTTTAGTCTCGGTTGGTTATACCAACCGGGACTAAAGGCACCCTTTAGTCCTGGTTGCCTACCCGGTAACAAGGGGGGCTTTCCTCTCTAATGATTAGTCCCGGTTGGGCCTTAGAGAGATAACACTCTTCCCAACCGGAACTAAAGGTCGTGTCTTCACCAGTGTAATGTAACACACAAACAACCCCAGCGGCATCTAGGTATCCTATGTGGCTTCTGGAATTTTATCCCTATGTGGCTTCCAATATTTGAGATTCGTGCACACAATAATACTCGTTAGATCTCCACCCCTCAACCCTAGTGTCGACCGGGCATCCCTGGGCTACCAACACATTGTGGGCCATACCCGGGAGATGAGTTCCTATACACCTGGACTACTCGACTAAGTGGGCCACGGTGCTGGTACCGTGGACCACAAGGCAAGACAAGATGGACAAGGACTTGTACTAAGACTAGGATAGCTTTCCATACCCTATATAGGCTACTCTGAGTCCTACTCGAATAGTACTCTTGTACCAATCCGACTTGTAACCCTGCCTCCCGTGGCATATAAGGCGAGGCAGGGACCCCTCTCAAAAGAGACGCAATCAATACAGAGCCACGCAGCATACAGGACGTAGGGTATTACGCACATTGCGGCCCGAACCTGTCTAATTGTGTGCCCTGTGTCTCACCATCGTGTTCCTGATCTCGGTGAGCCCGACCGCACAATCTACTACTTCGGGTACCCCGTCGTAGCCTCGGTGTCTAAAACACTGACAGCTGGCGCGCCAGGTAGGGGATCTCGTCGTTGATCCACTGGCGAACTCGATAGCTCTCGTCATAATCAAGCCAACCGTCGCTTTCCAGCAAGGCGACACTTTCGTCTTTGGCTCTTGGGTTTGCGTTGCTGACGGCGCCGGATCGTTCCTACGTTTCTTGGCATCAACTCCGGAGTCAAAGCTCAAGTCCTCGACGCTTACGCAAGCTTCGACGGAAGAATTCGTCGAAAATTTCAGCGAAATTTCGATCTCTGACCCGCTCAGTGAACTCGAGTCGGAGTCCGAGTACAACTCGACTTCGTCTCCTATTCAGTCTGAGTTGCTCCCTTCGGCTTCACAGCTTGCACTCAGCCTGGATAGCATCCCAGCACCACCTCTCTTCGGTCATCGCCATGTCAATGCCGCTTACCAAGCCGCATTGAAGCGCCTCATGTGCCCTGGCCCGAAGATCGTGCTCGAGTACTCTTCGGATTCGGACGTCAACCTCGACTACTATTTGGACTCATCTGAGTTCGAGTTCAACTACGATTTGGAATTTGCTGAAGTACAACAACTGTCTGGCCCTGCTCAGGGACTGGTGATCACATCGACACCTGAGGGTAGATTCGTCTACTGGCCTGAGCATATGCCTGCTGATCTCACCTTGGATGATCAGGAGCGCTTTATCGCTTGTCTCGACAACTTACCCTTCCAGGAAGGTGCCAAGCTTGTTGATTATGACACTGATACTGAGCTCATTCAGAGTACGGGTACTTATTCGTCGCATCGAGAAGTGTTCGTCATTGATGGAACTACTCCACAAGGGCATCGTGCCAATTATCACTTTCCGGATGATGTATCTGATGATGAACTCTCTGCTAATGCTCCTGCTGATGAAACCGCGAAGGCCAAGACTGCACGTCGCCAACGCAATGCTGATCGTGTAACCCTTCGTCGGGAACTCGCGGAAGCTCTACCTACCCGTAATCTTCAAGAGGCTCTGGATGCGGTAGCTGCTCGTGAATATCGCACTCCAGAGGAAGCTATCAACGCGATCAATCTACTCGGTCGCTCTATGCCTCGTGACAGGGCGGCTGCTGAAGTCGCAAAGCTGGCTGAACTAGCCTACACTATGCTACGTCAAAATACCAGTGTTCCTAGTCACCATGGCAGCAGTGGAGGTGCTCATCGTACCACTCCCACTCCTCAACGTACACGTCCGGAAGCTAGCAACAAGGGCAGAGGCGATGATGGTAGTGTCAATAGCAAGTCGGGAGACTCTCGCTACGATGCTCATACAACTATCATCGCCAGACGCACTGAGCGTGAGAAGCAAAAGGATAATGATTCTGACTCTTTTCCTGCCTTCTCTGCTCAACTTCAAGCTCTGTTTCTTCCGGAGATATTCAAGCCTTACGACATCTCTAAATATGATGGCAAGCAAGATCCTAGGCAGTGGTTGCGTTGTTATGCTCTGTCCATATCCAATGCCAGAGGCAATGATGATACCAAGTGTATCTATTTCCCTTTTGTCCTAGAGCAAGAGCCCCTCACATGGTTTGAGTCTCTCAAACGTGGCTCCATCGACAACTGGGGACAACTCAAGCACCGCTTCACCAGCAACTTCGTGGGTTCTCTGGGCTGTCATGGTACTCGGATAGACCTTGCCCTGATCAAGCAAAAAAGGCGAGACTCTTCGCGAGTACATGCGCTGCTTCTTTGAGAAAAGGGCTACTGTTGTTGATGTTACCGAGAAAGAAGTCATTGATACCTTCCAGGATGGTTTCTATGATGATAGGCTTTTCCAAGACTTCAGTCGCGCTCGCCCAGCCAACATCACCAAGCTCAAGGAGATGATCACTCACTGAGCGGACGAGGAAGACAAGGCTCGGAATCGGTTCAAACATCTTCGCAACAACCAGAACAACAACAACAATAACAATGCTGGAGGAAGCAGTAGTGGCAAGCAACAGCAGGGCAACCGCCAGGGTAATAACTACTCGAGCAATCCTAATCGCAAGCGCAAGCCCGATAACACTGTTGCTGTCATGGAATCTACCGCCAAGCCTGAAGATGATCCTCACTGGGCAACATTGACCAAGCAGAAATGCCCATGGCACCCAGAGGGCGATCATACTACAGAGCAGTGTTACAAACTTCGACGTGCATTTAAGAACACACCCGAACCAACGCACCCAAACCCGCGATTTCGCAAACACAAGGGGAAGAAGGCTAACACCGACAAAGACACTGGGTTTCAGCACCCCTCCAACACTGTCAATGTCATATATGGTGGGATTCCAACCAAGCGCATGCAGAAGCTAGCACTCAGGGAGATCATGTCCATCCAACCAGCAGCTCCCACTTTTCTCAAGTGGTCTGAAACCTCCATTACCTTTTCGAGGGCGGATCAATGGAGTAGTTTCTCTGAGCCAGGACGATATCCTCTCGTTCTGGATCCAGTGGTGGCAGGCTCCAGGCTTACCAAGGTTCTCATTGATGGTGGCAGCGGTCTCAATGTCCTGTTTGCCAAAACTCTGAAGAAGATGGGTCTGGATATCACCAATATGCTTACCAAGACCAACTCACCATTTTATGGTATCATCCTGGGCAACGCAGCTGTTCCTTTGGGTTCAGTTGTACTACCTGTTACCTTTGGGACTAAGGATCACTATCGCACCGAGTACAAAAAGTTTGAGGTTGCTGACTTCGAGACTTCTTACCATGCCATCCTCGGTAGGCCTGGTCTCGCTAAGTTCATGGCTATTCCGCACTATGTGTACTTGGTTCTCAAGATGCCGAGCCCCAAAGGAGTTCTTTCATTGCAAGGGGATCTGAAGAGTTCTTACGACTGCGATACAGAAGCTGTAGAACTTGCCTCGACTACTCAAGTACCCAATGCGATGATAGAAGTCTTCACTGCCGCTAAAAAGCTTGCTCCGAGCGAGCTGGAGGTTCCTGAGAAGACTGACAACAACAACAAGCCTGCACCGTCTGGTGATATCCTGCTCAAAGCCATTGACGTCGGTACTGGTGACAGCAGCAAGACGACTATGATCAGTGCACAGCTTGATCCTAAATATGAAGACATGCTCGTCAACTTCCTTCGGGCTAACCATGATATCTTTGCGTGGAAGCCATCTGACATGCCAGGTGTGCCCAGGAGGTTGATCGAGCATTCACTCAACGTCGATCCTAATGCTACCCCCAAGAGACAACATCTTCGTCGCTTTGCTGATGACCGCAGGGCTGCTATCAAGAAAGAGCTCGCTAAACTACTCGCGGTTGGCTTCATCCGGGAAGTCTTTCACCCGCAATGGCTTGCTAACCCTGTGCTTGTCAGGAAGAAGAACTCTAACGACTGGCGGATGTGTGTCGACTACACTGATCTCAACAAGCATTACCCCAAGGATCCTTTCGGGTTGCCGCGCATTGATCAAGTCGTTGATTCTACGGCGGGCTGTGCTCTACTTTGTTTTCTGGATTGCTACTCTGGCTATCATCAAATTGCAATCAAGGAATCTGATCAAGAGAAGACCACATTCATTACCCCGTTTGGTGCTTATTGTTATACAACAATGTCCTTCAGGTTGAAAAATGTTGGTGCTACATATCAAAGGGCTATCCAAGCGTGCTTCAAGAAGCAGCATCACAAGAACGTGGAAGCATACGTGGATGACGTCATTGTAAAGACTAGGGATCCAGACATGCTTATCACAGATCTTGAGGAAACTTTCGCTTCGCTACGCGAGTACCAATGGAAGCTCAACCCCAACAAATGCGTCTTTGGCGTATCATCTGGAAAACTACTCGGGTTCATCATCAGCCATCGTGGCATCGAAGCAAATCCCGAGAAGATTACTGCCATCTCCAACATGCAAGCTCTGACTACTATCAAAGATGTCCAGAAGCTTACTAGTTGTATGGCATCACTCAATCGCTTCATCTCGCGACTTGGAGAACGGGGTCTACCTTTCTTCAAGTTACTCAAGCGGCAAGAGAAGTTTACGTGGACAACTGAAGCTGATCAAGCTCTTTCTCAGCTCAAGGAGTTCTTTTCTAAGCCTCCAGTCCTCACAGCTCCTCTGCCCAATGAAGAGCTCTTGCTCTACAATGCTACGACTACTAATGTCGTCAGTACTGCTATTGTCATTGAGCGGTAGGAAGAAGGCCATGGCTACCCTATCCAGAGGCCTGTCTATTTCGTCAGTGAAGTACTGTCAGAGTCCAAGGCTCGCTACCCTTCGGTACAGAAGCTACTCTATGCGGTTCTGATTACTTCACGAAAGCTCCGCCACTACTTCGACGAATACAAGATTTCTGTGGTCACTAGCTACCCGCTTGGCGAGATATTGCACAACCGGGACTCCACAGGAAGGATTTCTAAATGGGCCATAGAGCTTGGCGCTCTATCGCTCGAGTTCAAACCTCGCACTGCTATCAAGTCTTAGGCCTTGGTTGATTTCATGGCTGAGTGGCGAGAAAATCAAGTCTCAACTCCAATTGAGCGTCCAGAACACTGGGTCATGTACTTTGACGGTTCCCTCAAGTTGGAAGGTGCAGGTGCCGGGGTACTTCTGATTTCTCCCAAGGGCGAACAACTCAAATATGTTTTGCAGATCTTCTGGAAGGTCTCAAACAACGAAGCTGAATATGAAGCTCTACTGCATGGTCTTCGCCTTGCAGTCTCTCTTGGCATTACACGACTACTTGTTTATGGTGATTCTTTGGTGGTCATCAATCAAGTCAATGATTCTTGGGATCGTAATGCTGAGAATATGGATGCGTACTGTCAGGAGGTACGCAAACTCGAGAACAAATTCCATGGTCTCGAGTTCCATCATGTGATCCGCGATAACAATGTTGCTGCGGATGTCTTGTCGAAGCTGGGATCTACACGAGCTCAAGTGCCAGCTGGAATCTTCGTCCATGAACTCCACAAACCATCAATTCCGGAGCAATCATCTGCACCCACGACTACTTCAGTTCAACCTAATCGAGAAGTGCTTATGATTGATGTGGACTGGAGAACCCCTTTCATCGACTACATTAAACATCAGTTGATTCCTGAAGACAAGACAGAAGCCGAGCGCATCTCACACCGCGTCAAGGTTTATGTTCTAGTCAGAGATCAACTGTATAAGTGAGGCGCAAGTTCTGATGTACTCATGAAGTGCGTTTCTCGCGAAGAAGGCAAGAAAATCTTGGAGGAGACACACAAAGGAATTTGTGGCAATCACGCTTCTTCCCGCACCTTGGTGGGAAAAGTGTTCAGACATGCTTTCTACTGGCCTACAGCTCTTGCTAATGCAGAGGAACTAGTCAAGAAGTGCCAAGGATGCCAATTCTTCGCCAAGCAACAACACGTTCCTGCCTACAAGCTCATCACGATACCACCAACTTGGCCTTTCGCTTGCTGGGGGCTGGATATGATTGGCCCTCTCCCAAATGCGCCAGGGGAATTCAACAGAGTTTTGGTGGCTATCGACAAGTTTACCAAGTGGATTGAGGTCAAGCCTGTTACCTGCCCCAAGGCTGATAGAGTCCTCGACTTCTTGGATGAAATCGTATATCGCTATGGGTTCCCTAATCGCATCATCACAGACCTAGGTTCGAATTTCAACAATCACCAGTTCTGAGAGTACTACGAGAGTAGTGGAATTGATGTCCGGTACATCTCTGTCGCTCACCCACGTGCCAACGGCCAAGTGGAACGCGCCAATGGGATGATACTCGATGCTCTCAAGAAGCGACTGTATGATGCAGCAAATACCAAGGGCGGCAAGTGGATCAAGGAACTACCCAATGCACTGTGGGGGCTACGTACTCAGCCTACTACCCCCACAGGGCAGTCACCTTACTTCCTGGTCTATGGCTCTGAAGCCGTTTTGCCTACTGATGTCATGTGGCGTTCTCCGACGGTTGACCAGTACGAAGAAGGCGTAGCTGAAGAAACAAGACAGATAGATGTTAACAGTCTCGAGGAAGCTCGCTGCAACACACTCGTTCAATCCGCTCGATACCTTGAGAAGATTCGCCGCTACCATGACCGCAACGTTAAGGAACGCTCGTTCAACGTTGGTGATTTAGTCCTTCGTCGCATCCAGAATACGACAGGGCTACACAAACTCAACTCGCCATGGGAAGGTCCTTTCTCTGTTGCAAAGGTTACTGGCCCAGGCTCATATCGTCTCCAAACTCTTGAAGGCGAGGAAGTCGACAACTCTTGGAACATCGACCAGCTTTGTCGCTTCTACCCGTAGGGGGTCTCAACAACCCTCTCCAGACGGCTTCGGCTCTAAACAACTCGTATTGGGTTTCATCAACCCTTTCCAGGAAGCTTTGGTTGCAACCACTCAATAGACAGCTACGGTTGTCACCACTCGTAGGGGATCAAGATAATCCTCTCCAGACAGTTTCGGCTGTATCTTCTCGTGGCTTTCAGCTGCGAGCACCCGCAGGGGGCTTCATCAACCCTCTCCAGGCAGTCTCATTCTGCGACCTCGTAGGGAGTCATGATAACTCTCTCCAGACGATCCTGTATCGTGTAGAACAATAAGTGGCACATGCTGTCCATGTCTCTACTTTTCAAAAAGAGGCTTCGGCCTAGAGTAACACCCTTCTGGTAGGGTCTTAGTGGAACTCTCATACAAGTTGCTGCTACAGCAAGGATGAGTTCATCACACTGTCCCCTACGGTCTTACTCGTTCTTCGGAACATCCTTGCGAGTACTCTCTCACTAGGCTCATAGCCTCAGAGGTACTTAAGACATTATAAACATTGTACAATGTATTCAGTAATAAAGTTACTACTCTATACCGACTTATTACTGTCCTTTACTTATTCATAACAAAGCCTTATTTCACGCTGCTACAGCTAAGGTGTTCAACTCGTTATGAATAAGTTCTTTTCGAGTACTCTCTCACTAGGCTAGTTAACCTCAGAGGTACTTAAGACATTGTAAACTCTGTACAATGTGTTTAGTTGTCACACCCAAATTTAGAGGCAAATTCGAATGCTCATATTATATGTGTGCTAGGATCAAGTTTCACACATATAACGACTCAGTGATTGTAACGCCCTGGGTTTTCAAAAATAGAAAACCCAGCATTCTGTCTCGTGATAGTCCCTGGATCAGACGCTATCACGCACGAGCATTCATCACAGATAAATATCACAGTCATACAACGAAATCAGAGTACAAAACAGAGTATACACATCCGAACTCAAATCGGTATACGATTTAAGTACAAGCCCCTTGGGCTAAACGACAAGTAGAAACTCTACGCAGCGGTAGCTAAGGCTCCAGGGCTTCATCCTCGATCTTCACCACAGGCATCCTTGAGCGAAGCGACGAACCCTTCCTCCTTGGACTCTTCTTTGATGGACTTTTGCTCCAAGTCCAGTCCTGCACACTCACAATCTATCCCCAAGGATTGGGATAGGTTCACATCACCAACCGTATGCAAGCTTTAAGTGGCCTAATGCTAAAGGTATAAAAAGGTAATAAGGTAAGAGCTGGTGTTTCCTAAGCAGCAGCAGCAGCATCTCATAAAGAATAGAATAATATCTCCATAATCCCACCAATTCCCATATCTCTCATCCGCAAACGGATACACCTGGTCACCCAGATCACCGTCACCACCACCTAACTCCGTCTAGGGTCGGTGCGAGAACTCCCACTCCTCGCACCTCAATGATTGCACTCGGATCCCCGAGGCAGAGGGAGCAACTCTCCTCTCCCCGAGTACAACCACGGCTCACCAATACACTCTCATCCTAAAAGGGGGGAGGTAGAAATCCCAAAACGTAAGAGTCGGAGAAACAACGGGCATGTCCATAACCGAGGACACGGCTATACGTATAGATCTAAACTCTGCAGAGCGTGTACACCAGTACCCAACTCGGAATGGCACCTGACGGTAGCAAGTCGACCGAGCCCATCCTACCGAACGAACACCTAGGAGTTACGATTCCATCCTGCATCTGGGTCTCGTTGCGGTCCTTCGCAAAGGACCACCCCAGAACTGTGAAAATGCCCCACGGGGAGCACCCAAAGGGAAGGGACTTCACCCTAACCCTCTCACTGATACCCTCTATCCTACTGGCAGGTATGGTATCGCACTTGCTAGGGTCGAACGGCCCTATCCCCACTCTCGGCGAGGTGGTGTGTACGAAAGTCCCGTGTAACAGGCGACCCACTCGGTTTCAGACCGGGGCGAGCTCCTATCCTCCAAGTCATCACAAAAATCCCCAACACCTGTGCTCCTAAAACAATGCACTCGCCATAGGCACCAAATTGGGCAACGTCCGAGAAGACGATCCCTGGCCCCCGATCCCAGATCGGGTTGTCTTGAGCTCACCCCCGCCAAAATATCCCAAAACACCTTCTCCTGCCAGTTTTTCCCCACACACGTCAAGAAACTACCACAATAATCCCAACATATGCACAGCAAGCTCAGCGTATCATCACGCATAATAAGGTAGTAGTAGTAGGTCAATCAAGGACAAGTATGTAAAAGAGACTATGCACGGGTTCATCTCATCCATCACTATGCAGTAAAATAGAGCACTAGCAGTTCTAATAGCCATGCCTAATGGGCATTCAAAGACTGGTCGGGCGTGAACACCTGTGTGCAAGTAGTCGTCGTAGTTTCTGTAGCCGTACTTGATCTTCTGGCTCGCCTCCTTAGCTCCGGGAAATCCTAGATTCGGAAATATAAATAAATAACAGAGCTAAATGCAAATAAACTCCAAAGAGAAGCAATAAAGAACCAAATAACTCCAAAAGCTAGTCTAACGGGTGCTTCAACATTTTAGAAGAATAAAGAAATTGATTTCATATATTTCTAAGCTAGAATCAATTTATTATCGATTTTCAAATAAAGAAACATTTCTCGGATTTAATTGATTGCGATAAAGCACACAAAATATAAGTCAGCAAGTTAGAGAACTAAAGGCTAGGTTTTGGGTTGGTCTGCAAACTCAGTTGACTAGTCAACGATCTTTGTTGACCAAGTCAAACAGAAAAGGGTCAACAGTCAACCGGACCCCACAATTCACCATGTGGGCCCCGTAGGTTAGATGGGACCAGGCTGGACAGTTAGCAGTCCCGCATGCTAGCTGGTCTCCCACGATAAGTCTGTGGACCCCTTTGGTCAGATCAGAGAGACAACGCATGGTAGATGAGCTAGAAGCAAAGTGGTGTGGTCTGAGAAACTTGACTCCAGCTGGATCATGACAAAGATGTGACGATGATGGATTTACCCTTGGTAAGGCTGATGGTTTAGCTAGAGCACATGTCGTGCACGATGAAGGCGCGACACGACCACGGCGAAAGGTAGGTCGGAACTCGAAGATTGAGAACAGGCATCTAGTTCACAGATTAAGGCTCAATGGATAAGGGGACAAGAGCTGCTGCAATCAAGCAACACACTCACCAGATCGATAAAGAGCTAAAGATGGATAACACAAACATGGCTTATGGGAAACAGACATGGTTGCGACAGCTCATTTGATGGCAGACTGCATACAACTAGCAGTACACCACACAGGTTGTACCGGTGTAGCTAGCGGTCTCACTTTTGCTAGTTTTCTTGCATCTGACTGCAGCGACATGCATGGGTTTAGAAAACAGCACAAGGCGATCATAAGGCAGCATCAGCAAGAGGGAAAACCTCCAGTGGCTGCAGCGCACAAGACCATGTGTGATGGCACAAACTGGACAGATTGGAAGAGAGGCGACGGTTAGAGAGAGGTAGCTCGGCGTTACAGGTTCAGCGGGTTGGAACCTCTGGCACATAACTCGGCAACGAGTGTGCGCAGCCAAGGAAGATTACATCTCATGGTCAGACGTGGTATGGCTTGGAAACAAAACAAGAGATGGCAGCTTGCTAGCCTCTGCTCAGGCTGCAGCTTCACGTTGTGGATCAGAAAAACCACCAGCTAGCATTGCAGGGGAGCCACTAGAGCATACACACGACGTGGTAGAAACTCAAGAGGTTCGGCCGATGGTTAGAGACTGGATGGGTCTTTGGCCGGCTCGACAAGGCGTGCTGGCTTATCATCGAGCAGGTTGTGGGCATAACAAAAGTCCCCCGGTTGTGTGTGCAGAGTGCTCGATCAAATGCCACGAGGGCATGCGCCTCACGGATGCACACTGTTGTCCTGGTTTACGGCCTGTGCGAGACAAGGTAGGGTGGCAGTGCGAGCTGTGCGCGCGCGAACGCCGGTTTGCGAACAAGGCGTCTCGGGTTCGATCGGGGCGTGCATCACGCCGGTTTGGTTGGTGCGCGCACGTGCGTCCGACCGCCAGGCAAAGCCCCGGCCGAGCACGGAGGCGAGGACAAGATCGGCGACGATGTTGGAGCAGGGTCCCAGTCAGTGAGGAACGAGACGGTAGCGCAGAGCTGCGTGTTGGCACCGACGTGCCGGCTCGTGAGCGAGTTCTCGGTTCAGGATCGCAGCCCCAAAGGTAAGGCCATGCCTTCCCCGGGTGGTGGTGTGCGTGCATGTGATCACATTGAAAACCAAGGCCTGGAGGTGAGGCCTTGGGCTTCACTTAGCACGACGAACGAGTGTGTGCAGGTTCGTGGGAGATCAAGATCGTGACACGGCGGGACGGCGTGTGGACAAGAGGTCATGGCACAGCTAGGGACGGCGGCTTGGAAGAGGAAGAGATCATGGCCATCTTGTTAGCTTTTGCACTGGCCGCAGCTTTGTTGCTATCGAGATGCTAACAGACTTGGGGTTGAAGGCGGAAGAGGTGGTACGGCTGGCTTCGGTGTCTAGGAAAAGACCTGCAGGGTCTTAGTTACTGGATGGTGCTTTACTAGATCAGGCAAGCCTTCAGGTTGGTTAAGTGAATATGCTTAAGTCCAGCTGAAGGTTAAGGAACAAGATGGACGGATAGCTTGGTCGCGGCTGGCGTGTTGCTCGCCGGCCGCAACCGCGTGCGTGAGCAAGGCAGAACAGAGCTACAAGCGGCACGGTGGCCAGATCGTTTCTTTGTGAGGCAAACACACAGACGGTTTAGCCGTAAACTCGAACATGTGGTGGGCTCGAGTTAGGATCAGGGGCTTTTAGGCAGCAGAGCTAGGGCAGCAGCACAGCACTCTCATGGGGCGTGCTGGCAACAGCTGTGGGGGCTGGTTGGCCAAGCATGGCTGCAGAACAGTGGCGGCTTGCTGCAGGACAGCATGCAGCAAGATCGTAATTTGGACGAAGGCAGCTCGCCACACACAAGAAAGCATGGCTAAGGGTCATGGTAAACTTTTGTACACACACGGCTTTCATGAGCACCAGCCGCTCTGGTGGACTTCTCGCTCATGGGGAGGAAAAAGGAAAAACTGGGCTGCTACAGACTGTTTCAACAAGGTCTAGCACTTGATCACGGATTTCACAGCCTGGATCGGAAAGCCACAAATGCGCCTTGACAGGGGGCAAAAAAGGACCACGAAGTTGCTTGGCTCAAGCACATGGCTCGGAACAAAACCGGAGCTGACACGATGGACAGTTTCATATACGGGTCATAGCTCCTGGGTTTGGTCAAGGAATGTCACAAACTAACTTGTCACTGGTAGAGCAAGAACACACGGTTTATTAGAGCACCATCAGGCCAAATTATGGCTAAGTTTGGCTTAGGATGGTGATGGTTTGGGCATCATGAACATAGCTGCAGCTTGACGGTCAAACAAATAGGCAAACCGCCAGGATGCAGGCTAGATGCGCATGCGGCGGAGCACATGACGGTGGAAGGGTCAGGGACAGAGGTCAAGCAGGGCGCATGCGCAGACGACGGCAGCGGCACCTGCAGGCGTAAGGCTCGACTCGAAGGTCGGCACACAAGCGACGGCGTTTGCGCGGCGGCGCAGAGCAGTGCAGCCATGGGTAAAGGCCGGGCAAAACCACGGCTTGGTCACAGAGCAAACAAACGGCACGAAGGCCGGCACAGAGACAACGAGTTGGGAACCAGGCATCACCTGAGGGCTTGCTGTCGTTGTGCAGGTATATCGACGAGCGGTTTGTCTTGCGGTCAGACATCATCGTACCCCGCACACGTCGGCTTCGGCTACTTGGGTTCTTGGTAGGGAACGTGCAAAGGCAGCAACTTCAGCCCCGCCGTCTTGGCCCCATGGTGTGCGGTCGTCGAGGGCACATCACACAAGCAAAGCAAGGCATTAGCTCTGATGGACAAAGGATCGGCCGAAACAGGAGGAAGGGAAAAGGGGCTGCTGGATCGAGCATCTCACCTCTCTGGCAAAACGTCGAGCAGGTGTAGGTCGGGGTAGGGAACAACTTGGTTGGCTCATTCTATCAAGCAGGTTTGGTGCGTGCTCTTGGACACGGTTTGGGGGCTGCAGCTTGGAGACGGCAAGGCTGCCGGGTTCAGACCTGCAGGGAAACAGATAACGGTGCGAAGACCGGATTCAAGGATAGAAGAAAGGCGGCGACTTGGCCGTCAAGCGGCTCGCCGTACATGGGACAGGGGATGAATGGTGCGGCTGCACTCACCATTGGTTTGAGCAGAGGCAAGGTGAAGTCCGGCGAGGCCGGGTCGGCATGACGAGGTTCGGCGGCGCTTCACGGCGTGCTCCTGGTGAAGAGGACCAGCAGCGGTGGGCTCGACCTCCGGCGTGTGGCTGCGCCGGGCGACGGTGGTGAAGGCGCTGATGAAGAGGACGCCGTGCTGGACGGGGAGCAACGGACGCAGGGCGACGGGCGTGGTGCTCCAGAACCGTGTCGGTGAGGACTTGGTCCTCAGCTCCGGCAGCTCCTGGTTCCCGCGGCCTCCGGAGGACGAAGGCGAACGGCGAGCGAGCAGGAAGCTGAGGTCGCGGCCCCAAGCAGCGACGTCGTCTTCCTCTGCGCGGGCCGCTGCAGCTCCTTGGCGGCGCGCCGGCTCTGGCTTCAGGGGCCGGCGGCGAGGGCGGCCCCGAGACGGCCTCACGGCGCGGGTCTCCTCAGCGGGCGCTCCTCTTCCCCTTCCCTTCTCCTTCCCCTCCTCTTCTCCTTTCTCTCGCGGCGGACAGGGGCAAAATCCCCATGGTGGCGGCGGACAGGGAGACAGCTGGGGGATGGGGGTCTTATAGGGTGGTGCCCTAGGGTTTGGAGGCAGGCGGACGGTGGGGATTCCTCGGCGTCCGTGCCCAGGGGCACGCGGCATGCATCAGGCGGGCGCAGGCGACCACGGTGCGGGGCGCGGCTGTCCCCATCGCGGCGTGCGTCACCCGTCTGTGCAGGAGGAGGAAGAAAACAGAGATGGGCGGCTGACGTGTGGGGTCCACTTGGCGGTGACTCAAATGAGTGGTAGGTGGGAGGCAGGCTGGTGGGCTGAAAGGGCCTGATGGGCCGCGGGCTAGGTGTTTTAGGGCGAACCATGGGAGAGAGCTTGGGGTGCTCTAGAGGACTTAGCGACCTGGGTTAAGGCCCAAACTACAAAGGGTGTTTTTCCTATTTCTCCTACTTATAAACCTATGATTCAAATTCGAATTTAGAATTCAAATTTAAATCCCACACAAATAAAATCCAAACAAAATTCATTAAACCCCAAAGTTCTCACACTAGCATTTTATAATTCCTAAATTTATTATTTAGCTCAAAATAAATCTAGGAATTTTAGGGAAGGATAAAAGAAGACATCCTTATATTTTAATTAAGCACCCAATTTCAAATCGAAATTTTGAAACCCATATTTTTGCAAACATAAACATTCCGAAAAAATCCGGGATGTTACAGTGATAACCAAAACACAATGCCATAACGTAAAGAGAGTATTAAACTTTATTACAGACCATAATGTCTCATAAACGAACTAATTATTTAACGAGTAGCAACGCAGCGGATGGGGTCAACACCACAGGCAGCTGACTGGTGGCACGCCCGCCTAGAATTCGTCGAAGTCTACAGGGAAATCTTCAAATCTCTCCAAATCTGAACAGCATCCGGATTGTGTCGTTGCAATAATGAAAACAAGCGTGAGCACATGTCGTACTCAGCAAGCGGAAACATAACATAACATGCAAGGCTTTATAGTGGAGGCTGATAGGGTTAAGCATTCAGCATTTTAGTTGGTCAAATTTTATTAGCAAGATAATGACTATCAAGTGTAAGTATATACCAAACCCATAATTATCATAAGAGAATAAACAACACAAATAAAGATAGATGCATCAAGTTAATCATTGACTTCCATAGATTAATCATGTGAGGGTCCAGGCCGCTCGTGACCGTGAGCACGGCTAATCGATTAGTTTTACACTCTGCAGAGGTTTTACACTTTCACCACAAGTCGCGTAAAAGTTCTAGGAACTTTAAACCCAACCACGCGATGCCGGCCAAGCATCATACCACACTGCCTAGGTGTGATTGCATAGGGATGCTACGAGGCCTTTACAAAGTTTCCCCAGTGTGAAGCAACCCGCGAAGGTTCCGAGCCGCCGCAAAGCATAAAGTCCCCTAGTAGGACCGTGTCTTAGCAAAGCACACTCCCTACCAGAGCGAGTCTATACCTCAACTAACGCTCCCCCTTGCCCTTATCAGGTAAGATTACCCCAATACTAAAGTCACTAATTAATTAGCCAAGGCAGAGCCATGTACCCTTGTGGTTGCACTGTTTTCCTGGGTGGTCGCTCCATGTTCCATTTAAATAAGGTGTTCTTGTATTAATGAAGGTATATCATAAATAAATCAAGTTTCATAAAGTTTCATTAATACCATCCACCAATTTAAGCATAGCGAGAACTACCCAACAATTAAAGTAAATACCCAGGTTGATCAAGGTATAGGGATAAAAATAATCTAGTCATGTCCTTAAAAAGGATCCCATCAATTTAATGCAAGCAAAAGTAAGAACAGTGAATTAAATGCATGTTGTATAGGTAAACAGGTATGCATCAAGGTAGACTTGCCTTCAACAAATCCTTGTTGCTGTTCAGACACTTGAGCTTCTTGATCTTCAAATCCTTCAGCCCAAACGTTCTCTACGCATCACATCAAGGACATACAAGCACAAAATGAAATAAAATAAGAAACAATCACCAAACAGTAAGATCAAAGCAAAACAGGGGCAAAAAGCTATTCTACTCTTCGATACGATCGTTTGGACATAAAGAACACGAAAAACGGAGTTAAAACGGAAAAGATATGGCTAGGAGAAGGTGCAGGGGTATAACTGTGAAGAATCTAAGGTTGCAGGGGCCTAACTGAAAGAAACCGAGGGCTAAAACGTAAAGAAACTTGAAAACAGAAGGGTTTGGTTGAAAAACTATAGATCTGGACCTCAGGCACTAATTCTATAAAGCTCAAGGGTTAAAACAGAAGAAAACGGACTAAACTGTAAAGATCTTTGAACGGTGGAAGGACCGGCTTGCAATTTTGAAAAGGACAGGCGTGTTTTTGAAAGATTGCACGGTCAAGCGGGTTAGACCGGTTTGACCGGTACGTTGACTCGAGCCGGATCGATCTTGGCCGCTGGATCTGGTTTGGACGGCTGAGGAGCTACACGTGCGAAGGGCAGTGGCGCAAAGGACGGCGAACGGCGGCGCAGCGGGGTTTCTCCGGCGAGCTTGCCTGAAACCGAGCTAGGGTGCACGGCTGGCGATGAGAAGCGGCCGGGAAGAGAGCGGGGATGACGGTGAACACATCTCGGGCTTCAGGGACAGCAGATGGCCGGCGACAGCGACGCAAGGCTCTACGCAGCGGCGGCGGCGCAAAACTCGACTCCGGCGAGCCCGGTCTCGCGCTGTAGAGCTCCTGGGCGTGCACAAGCGGCTTCGGGGTGTTGCTCACCTCCTTGGGGTTCTCTGGGGCAGCTCCTGGTCGACGGAACGGCGGCGGACCGGCGGATCGACTTCGGCGGCGACGCTAGGGTTCCGGCGCGGCACTGCGGCTGAAGCTTGAGGCGGCGGGATTGGTTTGGGGGAGGAGGCGCGGCGCTGCGCGGCTTAAAAAGGGTCGGGCGGACTCATCATGGAGGAGCAGGACGACTCGGAGCGGGGCCGTGCTCCACCGGGACTCGGGCGGCGCTGCGGAGGAGTCCGGATCGACGCCGGGAAGATGATGACAGGTGGGCCCCTTTCGTCAGCGACTGCGGAGCGAAGCGGGAGAGGGCGGGGTTACACGGGCCGGTGCTGGGCCGTCTTTAGCTGGTCTAGAAGCAAGGGCGGACGGCGGGAAAAGAGCAGGGGCCTTGAGCAGACATGGCGAGCTGGGCTGCCTCCGAGCTGGGCCAAAAGGAAAAACGGACGGGGAGGAAAAGAAGGGGCGCCGTCGGACTTTTTTGAACTTGGCCGAAAAAGAAAAACAGGCCAGATTGGGTAGGAGGTTTAAGAATTAAAAAGAAGGCTTTTGAATTTTTAAAACCACTCAAACACTATGAATTCAAACTCAAATTTGAATTCAACCAAACAAAAACAATGCTCAGCATGAATGCAACATTAAACTCCTATATTTATTTTATTTTTAAAAATATATTAAATGCCTAAAAATTCACACACACCTTATATTCCTTAAACTCAAAGCATTGTTTCTATGCAAATTTTTATTAAAACAAATTTTTGCCAAATTAGGGTGTTACATTAGTTCAAGTCGCTACTCTACATCGACTTGTTACTATCGTTAGCCTATTTCATGACAAAGCCTTCTTTTACGCTGCTACATCTAAGGTGTTCAACTCGTCATGATTAAGCTAACGTTCTTCAGAACATGTATACACTTGAGTACTTCTACTCGTGTATCGTATCTCTTTTTGCAGCCACACACTCAATACCAACTCGAGTACTTGGCCAACACATAAGCATACAAGGGATCTAGATAATTGACTTACTCAAGTTTTCAATTATATTACATAAACACTTGTTCGGGATTACACTTGCTTTTCCCTAGTGTTTCTACTCTACAGGTACATCTAACGGAGATCGATGAACTTGGAGACTGCTTCCGCGATTGGAGAAGTCTGTTGCATCAATTCGTTGAGCCGGTCATCGGTGTAATCTCCAGATCTGCCGTTCATGATGACTGTAAGGTCTGCCTCGGTATAGAAGGACTTGATGAAGCTCAAGACTTGATTCGGGATCGAGCAGGCCAGCCTTTGGGCATACTCCAGAATCTTCTTCGGCGTGTCTTTCAACCTCTCCACAAGTGGTCGAGGCTGAACTCCAGCGACTCTAGGCTCGAAAAGATTCGCCACTGGCTCGGCTGCTTCTGTCAAGGCCTTCAACTCTGAGCGCAAGCCTTCGGCTTCTTCGATCTTGGTCTTGAGCGACTGCATGCAAGTCAACAAATCATTCCAGCCCGCTAGGCGGATCTCCATTTCACGCTCAAGTTCGAAGCACCGCACCTCATAGTCCTCCTTAAGATCCATGTGAGCTGATTCTTCGCGGTTAAAGGCCAGCTGCCAGTCCAGCGCCTTGTTCTTGAACTTGTCCACCTCTTCAGTCAGCTCTGCAGGGGATCAAGGCTACTTATCAGATGCAGTGTGCAAGGACAAAAGTACTCAACGATGATTTCAGAAAGGGAGATTACCTTTATTCTTCAGGCGCAGAGACTTGTTTTTACCAACAACGTCATCCTTCTTAGCCGTCAGCTTCTGGATCTCGTTGTGGTACTCGGCGGCATTGGCATCAAGCTTCTCTTGCAGCTTCAGAGATAAAGCTTTCTGCTGTTTAAGTTCTTCTCTGAGCCGCGTGACTTCTTCAATGTCAGCCGCGTGTTGCTCAAGCAGGCGAGTCTTGCGTTTCGACTGCTTGACTACTTCCTGCAAGGGCGAAAACAACTTAAGAGTCAGAGACAAGATATCTGTGACTACAAGTACTCTACAAGAGATTAAACAACTTACCGCGAGGAGTTTTTCTACACCACGGAACATCTCAGCATGCGCGTGCAAGTTGTCCTCGTCCAGGCATGAGTCGTCGTACGGCATCAAGTTTTCGGCCATGGACTGAGTACTTGTACTTACTGCAGAGTACTTCGCAGCGCTACGCAGAGGAGCCGGGTCTTCAATAAGTGGCTCATGCGGCACTATGCGGTTCTCTGGGTTGTCCTCCAGTGCCAGTTGTGCATCAATACGATGCACGGGGGCTTCAGCAGCTAGGACTTCTTCGTGGCGCAGCACGGCTTCTGGGTCAACCTCCAGGCCCTCATTTACCACGGCTTCAATATCTTCGAGTTGTTGAGCCCTAGGCCTGGAAGTTGCCTCCACCGCCGCCTTGACCACATCGCTCCAGAGGATGCGCAGTGCCTGTGCAGCTTCAGCTTCTGCGGGTACTTCTTGGCGCTCTGGAAGTATATCTTCTTGTTGCTCTTGAGGAGTTTGATCTCCTCCAGCAGCACCACTTCCAGAGGCGCCCCACTTCACATCAGTGGATTTTCTGCATCAATAAGTTGGTCAGCGAAAGCAGAGTTCATAATATTAATAAGTACTCAAGTACTTGGGTACTTACAGAGTAGCTCGAGGCACCGAGATTTTCGGCCCCAGCATGTCGAAGAAAGAGGGCGTCGCCGGCACCTCTGGCACACTCGCCACCGGCGGCACACTTTCTGGTACCGTGGCTTCTTGAAGCTCATGCGCCACCGTCTCCACGGCTGATGCTGGAACCACATCGGGTTCTGTTATTCTTTGGGGGCTGCTCGAGAGTACATTGGCTGCACTCTCGATAACCTGCGCAAGTAAAAGTCAAGACATTACAGCAGAGAACAAGTACTCAATATGACATCGACTACTTAAAGGTTTTCCAACACTTACTGTAATGGAGGGGAGGCCTGTCATCTTCTTTACGGCCCGCTTCCCCACCGTGGTCCTCTTCTTCCGCGGCGGTAGAGTCACATCATCTGCAAGAGATGATGCCGGTCTTTTTGATGATCCTGCGGTGAGACCACTAGGGATGGGCGCCCCAGAGTACCCGTAGCGGCTCTTCTCTTCAAAGCGCTGTTGAAGTGTTAGGCCGTCATCGTCGCTTGAGGAGGCGTCCTCCACCAAGACTTCTTCTTCTTCCCCTTGAGCAGATCGACTACTCTCGGGGGCTTGAGCTTCCGCTCTTGTTGCCTCTTCCTCCGGCGCTTGTAGCGGATCCTCAGGACAAGGAGGAGGGTCGGACACAAACTTCAAGACATCCTCCTATGAAACAAGACAAATATTAGCTACACGACTACTTATAATAAGTACTCGGGGGCTAGTACTTGGAAACTTACCATACGCGGAGGATTGTCGGCACTATATTCACGGACGGCTGCAGGAATTCCGTGAAGATTCTTGAAGATCTTCTGCAGCCTTTCCATCACGAGATCATCACTGATCTCGTCAGCAGATAGCCTGGAGCCATCTTCCGCTCCAGTGTACTCGAACCCAAGATGCTCCCGCTGCATCAAGGGTTGTACCCGTCGCTTCATGAAGCTGAAGGTTACTCTCTCAACAGTCACGCCTTGCGCCTTCTTCTGCGCAATCTTCGCCAGCAGCTCTGGGATCTGAATGCACTCCTGCATCGTTGGTTCATCCTTCCAGAGCCTATCATACACTGGCGCGAACATGCTGGGCTTCGGCAGCTGAGGCGGGGCGTTCTCGATGTAGAACCATTTGTTCTTCCAGTCTTGATTTGAGTCAATCAAGTCGTACTTGAAGTACAACTCTTGTGCCTTCTGGCGCATCTAGACACCAGCTCCACCAACTACAACTGGGAAGTTGACGTTGGGCTGCGGCTTCAAGCAGAAGATCTTCCTGAACAGAGCCCAATGTGGGCGGATTCCAAGGAAAGCTTCGCAGAAGTGCACGTACACTACAATCTGGAAGATGCTGTTGGGGTTGAGGTGTACGTGCTCCAGCTTGAAGAAGTCGAGGAAGCCGCGGAAGAAATCTGATGACGGCAGCGTCAACCACGCTCGACGAAGTGCCCGAACATCGGGATCTCATCCGGGCTCTTCTCCATCGGCCACGCATCCCCGGCGGCAGAGCTCCAACCGGCAATCGCTTTCTCGCGCAGCAACCCACCAGCTTCGAGGGTCTGGATATCTTCTTCCCTCATCTTGGACTTTTTCCAAGAGACGGCCTGGCTCGGGGGCTTCGTGATTACCACCGTCTTGTATTTCGGCTCCGGCAACTGATTTTTGCCGCGGCCGGACTTCCTCTTCTGGCCCTTGGACGGCGCTGGCTTCATTCTGTCAAGCACGAGAGTCTTCTTTCGCATCGACTCGAGGGCTGCGAGGGGGTGGAGGTGCAAACTCTTGGCAGTATGGGCGCTCGAACTCTGCGGCGGCTATGGATGCTAAGGATTTCTGGATCTAAGGGCGAATGGAAGCGGTGAAACCCTAAGGGATACCCCTTCGGGTATTTATAAAACCAAAACCCTAACGGTTCGACCTGGTGACCCTTCGTATTCAACAGATTGGTTTCACACAGGCAAAATATTGGCTAAGTCAGAGGACTAAAATTCAAGACCTGCTCGGCTCCATCTCGGGGGCTCGACTACTCGAAGGAATTGGATTTCACCCAGCTACAGTTCACTGATTTTAGGCCACTATTCTACAGTCAGATTGGACCTTTCAATTCGAGAAAGTACTCGACTCAAGGCTCGGGGGCTCCGTGCCACATGTCCTTCAGTTTTTCTCAGGATTTTACGGGATTTTTTGACGAAGACTACAGATTGACCCTCAGCTTGAATTGTCAATTCGAACTAAGGCTCGAGGGCTACATCCATATAGGATGCGATTTTTTGCAAATCGCATTTCTATATTATTTCTTCGGATTTTCTGCGGATTTTTTCGGAGCAAGATCAAAGAGTTCAAGATTGACCCTCAGCTTGAATCCTGGATTCGACCTAAGGCTCGGGGGCTACATTCCATATGGAATGCGATTTCAGTAATCGTATTTTCATATGGATCTTTGATGCAAAGATTTCAAGAACGAAGCGGGTATTATAGAAGACCTTCAAGGGAAGTACTCGGGGACGCTTGGGAACAACTCGAGAAGACTTCAAGACTACTCGTGGAGTTAGCTGGAGTACCTTCCAGACTCGTGATGATTCAAGTACTATTGAAGATTGAACCTTGTAGAACTCGGGGACGCTTGGGAACTACTCGTGGAGACCTTCAAGACTACTTAGAGCATCGCACTCGACTAAAAAGTACTCGGGGGCTTGTCGACCGGGCATCCCTAGGCCTACCAACACATTGTGGGCCATACCCGGGAGATGAGTTCCTATACACCTGGACTACTCGACTAAGTGGGCCACGGTGCTGGTACCGTGGACCACAAGGCAAGATAAGACGGACAAGGACTTGTACTAAGATTAGGATAGCTTTCCATACCCTTTATAGACTACTCCGAGTCCTACTCGAATAGTACTCTTGTACCAATCCGACTTGTAACCCTGCCTCCCGTGGCATATAAGGCGAGGCAGGGACCCCTCTCAAAAGAGACGCAATCAATACAGAGCCGCGCAGCATACAGGACGTAGGGTATTACGCACATTGCGGCCCGAACCTGTCTAATTGTGTGCCCCGTGTCTCACCATCGTGTTCCTAATCTCGGTGAGCCCCACCGCACAATCTACTACTTCGGGTACCCCGTCGTAGGCTCGGTGTCTAAAACACTGACACCTAGCTCCTCATCTCCTTTCTCTACCACACTGCCGCCGTCGGCCCCGCACGTGCGCCGCTCTGCACTGCGCTCCAAGGGGAGCTCCACCCAGGTTCCGGAGCCGCGTGCCTCGGCCATGGGCGAGCACCCCTGTGGCCCCAGGCGAGCTCCGTCGTGGTAGTGACCTGCAAGCCGCCGCTCCCGACGAAGAAGATGAACTTTTTTATTTTTAAAAAATGTTGATTTTTTGTTTTCCAAATGTTGAATTTTGTTTTCTCAAATGTTGAAACAGAGGATGAAAAATGTTGAATGTTTGTTAAAAATGTTGAATGTTGAACAAAGTATGTACAAATGTTGATTTCTTCTTAAGAAAATGTTGAATGTAATTTTTGAAATGTTGAATGTAATTAGGCTTTGGGTCTGATGGGATTTAAAGTTGTTGTTTATCCATCACATGAAAACCACATAGGAGGAGCCCTCGGTGGCATCTATATGAAACGCTGCTGGTCCATCTGTATTTTTTCTCTGCATCTGCGCAACTATGGGTGCGGTTACGTGTTAGGGAACGCGATATTACTACAATTGTTGAGCGTAGTGTTCTCCAGCGCTAAAGCGTGTTGATGTAAATCGTTCTTCTATCTTAACACAGAGATGCACAATTATCTTGCCTATTTCAAATAAAAATTAAAAACATTACTTTTTTTGAGAATAAAAACATTACTTTTTTAGCAGAATTAAAAAACATTACTTTTTTAGCAGAATTAAAAAACATTACTTTTTTAGAATTATTAAAAAAACATTACTACCATTACTACCGGACGCACGCACAGCCCACCACTTCAGCCCGATAATCAGCGCGGGCGAATCTACAAAATTAGCCCACCTAAGGCCTAAATATCACACTGAGTCACTGACAGCCCAATATCCGCAGAAACGATGATGGATCTCCATTCTCCACGTCCGGGGCCCGACGGCGACGGCTCCGCAGGCGCCGGGCGGTTTACGTGTTCGCGCGCGAGCCACCCACTCGTCCCGTCGTCCGTCGCCTTCTTCCCCTGTTCGGACTGTTCCTTCCCCACGAGGCCACGACCCCACCTCACCCTCTTCTTCCCCGCTCCACCTCGTGGCCACGCGGCACCGCTCCTCGCCTCTAACCCGGAACCCGCCGCCGCCGCCATGACTCTCGCATCCACCTCCCCTCTAACCGCCGCCTCCGCCGCCGCAGCGCGTCCCACGAAACTCCCTTCGTTCTCCCGCTGCCCCCCTCGCCGCCTGCTGCTGCGCGTCTCCTGCCAGGCGGCGGCGCCCGACCGCCCGGCCTGCGGGAGCGGCAATGCGTCGAACGCCTCGCCGCAGACGCAGCAGCCGAGGTGGCGCGCCGCTGTCTCCGCCGCGCTCGCGGCGGCCGTGGTCGCCGCAGCGATGCCGGCCTACGCCGACCTCAACAGGTTCGAGGCCGAGCAGCGGGGCGAGTTCGGCATTGGCTCCGCCGCGCAGTTCGGCTCGGCCGACCTCAAGTAGGCTGCCAACTCTGCTTCTGTCTTCTTCATTGCTCGTTCAATCCATTTTTTGTTAAATTGCGTTTGCTGAGTTGATGGTTTTGCAGGAAGGCCGTCCATGTTAACGAGAACTTCAGGTGGGTTCTTAATTTCGCTTGGTCAAGATAGAATTCCTCAATTCTTCCATGCCAAATTATAATGTAGCTGATAGATTTAGTGAAAATTCCATCAAAAGGAATCCTGTTTTTCAATTTCAATGTTTTCAACATAAAGCTTAATTTCTGCCTGCTTGGATCTGAATGCAAATTTTGTTCTCTGGAAGTGTAGGCAGTAGGCATTAGCACACTGCCTCACTCCACACAGCTTCACTAGTTCCAGGGTATAATGAATTAATGATAATAATCGTGTACCACCAAAATTGTTAAGCATGCTGTTATTGTGGCCGGAAGGTCAGATTGTGTCGGTATGCATTCTGACCGTTCCTTTAACTCGTATACTAGATGGAAACCTCTTGTTCTAACAAATACATCTATGAACAAAATTTCGAACAAATATGCTGCAGAATTTGTATAAGTACACCGGAACTAAACAATGTTCTTAGAGAATAGTTATTTTTTATATGGATAACTAAAGAAATAGTAATTGCCAAAAAAAACCCTAAAGAAATAGTAGATTTGTGATCCCTAGTCTCTTCTTTCCCTGATTCATTATTTATTGGTATAGGAGGGCTAACTTCACATCTGCTGACATGAGAGAGTCAGATTTTAGTGGTTCCACATTCAATGGAGCCTATCTTGAAAAGGCTGTTGCTTATAAAGCAAATTTCACTGGTGAGTGAAACAACAGCTTTTCATTATGTGGATAGGTTTCATTCGTTGTCTATATTCTTGTACATGACGTGTGTAGTGTGATTGATGCACATAATTACCTTTATTTAGTGGCCAGTGGTCCTCTGATGTGCCTTAACAGGAAAGCTACTCTACCAGAGATATCATAGAGACCCTCTTATCTGCTACAATGCTACATTAGCAAGCTCCTCACTACCATCACAGTACAAAATCAGAACATGATGCATTTTTTTTTCAAGCTGACTCATCACAGTACTATTTATTTTATAGTATGTTAGTAGTTCTCGGCTTCTGGCGTTCACTTAAGAGTTAAGATGGGGGTTGACTGCAAAGTCAAACCTGGCTATCTGGTTCTCTGTGTGCACAATGCTTTGTCTAGGAGATTTTGATTTAACATCAGCAGCCTCCCTTAATGTTAATGAAATTACAGAAATGGGCTTTGTATCTGAATCTTTTGTATACTAGTGATGTGTATTTTACTGTGTTTTAGAGTATGACCTTGAAACAAGTTTGTATTTTTATGCAGTTATTTTTAATTTATTTTCACAGTGCTATTGTTTTTTTCCTTTTCAGGTGCTGATTTGAGTGATACACTAATGGACCGCATGGTAAAACCTTAATTAGTACTTTTGAGCTTTAGCTCTGTCATGTTCTTGTAGCATGTCAATATTTTGCCTAAATGCATGTCATATCTTATGTTTATTGAAATATATGGTCCATATTTCCATTGATTGTAGGCGTAGATGGAGCATACACAGCTAATTTCTAGGTCAGCATTAAATGCTGTCCCTACGTTTTCTCCTTTTCCATAGCAATAAATTATGATGGCTTGATGCGACAGGGCTCACGGCGCAAAGGCCACTGGCCGGAGTGCTCCCACTTAGTGTTCGAACCTGGGTGCCGCACCTTCATGCTCCCGGGGAATCCCTTGGAGTTATCCAATCACCCAAAAAAAATCCTGCTTGATTTTTAAGGTTAATAAAAGATATCAAAACAGGACCCGAATCGGTCAATAATGACATGTTATCTCCACTTTTATTCTAATACTAATATATGCTGCATTCACATCCTCTGCTTCAAGTATCCTTTCAGTAAATCCTTGAAAACAGAGTGAGATCAGAGTTTCAGGTGTTGTAGAATGTGCAGAAAGTACAGGATTTTAACATGGGGATGTTAAAAAAGAATGCAATGAAGCATAATTCTTGGTCTGAGTATGTGTACTTTTTTCAGAAAATTATATGTAGCAGAGCTACCCACATAATTATCTTGGAAAAAACTTGACCACAGGGATTCAGGGAGAGATGCACCCTCGGCTCTGTCAGGGGACTACCCAACCTCTTAGGTATTCACACGACCTGTGAGCACCAAGGTTCACCTGGGTGGCCAGCCTCTCAACTGTAGAGGCTCCACCAAGTGATCTAGTGTCTAGTACTCCACAAAATACATTAGAGAAAAGCAGTAGGCAATATTCTGCTCCCAGATTTCTCCCTTGGAGGCATTTTGCTCCAGCAAGGCTCCAGGTGCTGCTTCCTCCAAGAGATCAAACTTGGATTTGCAGAATGGTGGCCAATGCGTTTTAGAAGATTCACCTGTTTATTTCTTTCCTTTTACTACCTAACCACTAGTATGAGAAGCTTCTTGTTGCCCTGTATTTGTCATCCTGAGGTCAAAACTCTTTTGAGCAATTAGTCCATTGTTAAGCAGCAAGCCCAGTATTGCTCAAAAAAAAAAAAAAAGCAGCAAGCCCAGTGTCCGGTGGATGGGAGAGTTGCCAGGATGCAATCATTGATCACTATTGATGATCAGTGAGCAGTTTCTGTGTTCGAGCTCCTTTTACACATTGTCAGGAATTATTATTTTAAAAATCTTTTTCCTTTAGCCATTGAACCATCCAAATTATGGTTTTGTAAGGAAAGCCAGATGAAGAACCAGGTGTAGTAATAGAATCTCATATTTCTTCTGGTGTTATGTACTTAATGCTTGCGTCGTTACTTGTTAGACATGTAAATGTTGATTTTCAGATAGTCCAATATACCATGGCAATTAGTGGAGTCTACTCCGGTTCTGAATTTGCTATAGGAAGTTGTCTAAATACATAATTACTCGGCAGACTTGCAGTTCAAACAAGATTTGAGACATTGTATACTGTTGACAGGTTCTCAATGAAGCCAACCTTACAAATGCTGTTCTTGTACGGTCAGTCCTCACACGTAGTGATCTTGGAGGAGCGATTATTGAAGGTGCTGACTTCAGTGATGCTGTTATTGACCTACCACAGAAACAGGTATATGGTTTCATAAATGGCAATGACATCACTATCACATAGTGATGCTGCTATTCTTGTTGACGGTCAGGTTCCATGGTCAATGTTTGTGTGAGCTCTTAATTTCTGATACTACTTTTGCAGGCATTATGCAAATATGCAAATGGGACCAACCCCATAACAGGGGTAAGCACCCGAAAAAGCCTAGGATGTGGCAACAGCCGTCGAAATGCATATGGGAGCCCTTCATCCCCTCTTTTGAGCGCCCCACCACAGAAACTTCTTGACCGTGATGGTTTCTGTGATTCGGGCACCGGTATGTGCGATGCTAAGTAAGAGAGGATTAATCAAACATGGAAACTGGTCACTGGATGCTGTATATACATTGGAGATTGAGTGAGAGCAGGAAATTGCAGAGAAATCAGTCGTTTTTCTTCTCTTGCAACTGTTGTAAGGTTGCAGCAGGATCAGAAACTTAGGGATGTAGATGAAATATGGGCAGTGAGCAGTGAACAGCGTATATAGCATTGTGTGTATATCAAACAGATCATACCATGTGTCCCTTGCTTGAAAGAAGATCCCCTCTGTTTTTTTCTGAAGCCAATGCATCCAACAGCAGAAGTTCAACAACACGGGAGTGTCTCGGTAAACAAACTTTCCACTCCATTTCACAAACATTGCTGATACATCGATCGGCAGCGACCAGAGCTGCCGTTCTGGATGATGGACCGCACAAATAGACGCCCATCGACAGCTTGACTATTTTGTACAAATTGTCAAGTCAGTTACTGAAGCTCCTTTGCTTCAGCTTTCAGCTAGCTACCTTATTAACATCAGATCCTGTGAGACCTGATGTCAAACAATATAAATAACCACTTCGGTTACATGATTATTATATCTTCACGTGCCATGACATATTGACATGTATTGCCTGCTATATATTTGTACACTAAATCAGATTTTGGTAGGTGTATATGAATTGTATACGGCATCCAATGGATTCATTCGTGTACGTTCTGTGGCAGCTATTTCCACAGGTTATCAGCCTCGCCGCCGCCGCCATTGGCAGACGTGGAGGCGTAGTCCAGTGCTTCTTGTGGCTGCTTGTGCTCAGCGTGGAACATCTGAGCCGGATTGGAGCAACCGGCCTCTTTCGGAGCGCCGTCGCCGTGGCTGAACAGCTGGGACGCGACGAACTTGTCGAGCAGCCTCCAGTCGGTGACCGAGTCGTCATCGTCGCCGGCGGCGGTCATGTAAGCGGCGGGGTCCATCAGCAGCGGCGGTTGCAACGCGGCGTACTTGGAAGCCTCGTCGGAGGACTGGGCGATGAAGGCGGGAGGTTTGGGGCTCTCGAGCTGGGGCAGCTGCTGCAAGAAGGCGTCCTGGCTGGGCAGGAGATGGTGGTACTCCAGCTCCGGCTTGCAGTGGTAGAGCTGCTGCCCGGCGCCGTACGCCGCCGCGGTCGGGTGGTGGTGCATCAGCAGCTGCCTCGGCGACGGCGAGCCGAGGTCCGGCGGCGGCATGAAACCGGCGAGGTGGTCGTCGAACCAGCACGGCGCGCCGTCAGCCATCCTCCGCACGGTCGCCACCCGCTTCTTGAACACCCGGCACACCACCCATCCTTCCTCCTGAACCATTCACCATTCAGGGCAAGCAGAAAGCAACAAGTGGTGTCAGCTGAATGGCATCGCCTCGCTCGCTCGATCAAGATTCAAGACATGAATGAAGAGGGGCTCGCTCAGCAGGGTAAGGCCGCAGGCTTCATTAATTTACGTACAGGGGTGGTGCCGTTCTCGGTGGTCTCGAGGCGGTACTCGTGCATGATCCAGTCGGACTTGTGGCCGTTGGGCGCGCGGCCGCGGTAGAAGACGAGCGTCTTCCTCATCCCGACGAGGCAGTTCTTGGTGTAGATGGGCTTGTCGCGCCCCGTGGCCTTCCAGAAGCCGGCGGTGGTGGCACGGTTGGTGCGGGTGCCCGTCGGGTACTTCTTGTCCTTGTGGCTGAAGAAGTACCATTCGTTCTGCTCCTCCATCCCGATCTTGCACTTCTCTGCACATTCCAAATGGCAAATGCGATGTGTTTTTCTTTTAGTCTCTGCTGCATGAACTGCTAATACTGTCAGAAGATTGTATATTTCTTTACCTTGGAGGTCCCAAGGCTCAATTTTGTACAGATCGACGTCTTTTATGACGTCGAGGTCGATCTTGTTCGACGCCACCTTCTTCCTCAGGTAGTAGTCGACGAGTTCCTCGTCGGTGGGGTGGAACCGGAATCCAGGGGGGACATGGGACAAAGCAGCGTCCATCCTGTTCCGCTGATGCCCAGTAACTGCACTGGGTCACATAGTAAAAGTTCAGTACAAGGGTTCATCAGCAATTTAAGCATGACAATCTGTTAATCTCAAAGCCACGTAAAAGGTTGCCTACTCGATCATACGCCTTATTAGTCATCGTAAATGTATACGGCACAAAAACTATATGATCATGTACACGACCATTTCCATATACTGACACCAGTAGGAAGCACGCTTATCAGGATTGAACACACATCTAACTGTTTTTTTTTCAATTCTCTGAGCATTATATATCCAGAGAATGAATTCCATACTTTTGCTTTGTTCTTTAAAATTATCTGCTACTCAAGATCCACATTTGGTTTTGCTTGAACATGTATTGAGCGTACATGCATGTTCCGAGTGCAGGAACGATATATCCAGATGGATCAGACGTTTTATTTATACATGTTTTTTTCCACCAGGACGATGATATTTTCAGGAAAAGTGAGCAATCATGGCAGTAGATAAAAAGGACCATACTTTCATCATGTATACGATTACCAGATTAATTCATTGGATCGTTCGGTTCCTTTTGTGCCAAGGAAGCTAGCATAGTGCACATGCGGACCTTTCTGCTGAAAGAAATGTATAGTACTACTACATGATCTAAAAAAAACATGAATATGCATCACTAAAACAAAATTTCTTTGACCCGTATGATGATATATTATACGGCAAATAAGTTAATAAGAAAAAGGTTATTAGGAGCGTTCATTCTTTTACGTGTTTGGAAAAATTATTAGCATGGTATACCCAAATATACCTACATATATATAGCTTCCCATTGTGCGAAAAATCCACACATTTACAGTACAGAAAATAGAAAGAGTCTGATTTGACATAAAATAACCTACTGATATGTATATGTCATCATAAACTGAAAATGAGAAAAACAAAAGAGAAAGAAACTTGAAACAGTGTGGAAGTTTGTAGAGATTTTACAAGAAAAACGAAATTTCAAACAGGAACAGGGAAATAAACTTCTGGCGTTAAAATTTAAATTCCAGGTGTTTCCGTATATATTTGGTCAATTCTTCATGCATGGATCTCAATCGATTATCTAAACCCTAGCTAATCTTATGCAAAAGTGTAATACTAGACCTCAGTAATAATACCTTATTCGGCTATGGTGTATGAGTTTGGATTTGGAATATCATGCACATATATACACACACAGACACAGCGATGTCTATCCACAAACTAGGCAAAGGAAGTAAGACGAAAAGAGAAGAACATTGATGGGAAGATGATAAAACAGATCGAAGCCTCTCTTACAGTAGTGTGCCGCGCGCAGGAAGAGCTAGGTTCAAGCCTCGCCAAAGCTTTGTGCGCCAAATCCTCGTTCGCGGCCGGCTCAGCGAGTCCTCCGAGATCAAATCACCAGAGCGCAGCACAGGTAGCACACACAGTCCCAAACTCACAACGAACTCCTCCGAGATGCTACTTCACCCAGCTAGCAGGCAGCAGCCACCTTGCCGCGAACTAAGCTTCTTGTAAAACCTTCGACCCTGGGCTGAGATGGATCGTCAGCCGCGCGCACGGCCTTCAACAAGTCAGTACAAACACGACGAAGAAGCTGGAGAAGAAGAGAGGAGGAGGACATGTATATGAGCTAGACACGGGGGGCTAGCTCTTGCTTACCACCAGTCTGTAGCCTGCCTTCACTTTATATACCAGCACGCACGAGGGCGTCAGGCCAGCAGCAAAGCCAAGCCAGCACGCCCGATCGATCACTTTCACCGCCCAGACCAGAGGGAGGGTGGGGGAGGAGAATGAGAGATCGATGGAGAGGGAGAGATGGACGACACGGCGCGCGGAGGGGAGGGGTTGACGCGGACCGGTGGGGCGGACGGAGGGTGTGCGCGGAAAGCGCGGATGGATTGCGGGCAAAGTCTGGGGCGCGCAGAAATCCTGGGATCCCTGGATCTGCCTCTGCCCTTTCCCGATTGGCCGCCCGCGTCTCCCCCTTTCCCCCACTGTAACCGCCACCACCTCCACCCGCCACCAACAGCGACTACCGCGCCCGCCCGCGTTGTTGGCTAGGACGACAGCACCCTCTTCCTCGTCGTCGTCACCTCGCCTGCGCGTCCCTCTCCCTCCTTCTCGCAAGGGGGAGAGAGAGACGGGCAGAGACGCCGGCCGGCCGGCCGGGACTCCGGGAACGCGGTGGGATCGATGGAGTGGAGTGAAATGTAACGGGGGACGCGGAGTTGCGCCCACATATATATGGCCGTATATGGGGCGGTGGCGCTGGAGAGAGTGGAGACCTGGAGGGGGTGCCACTGAAGCTTAGCTGGAGGCGAAGCACGCCCACCACTACTTGCTAGTAGTGCTCTTCATCCTCAACTCCGGCTGGCTCTGCAGAATATGCCACATGCACCAAGCAGTCGTAGCACTGAACGATCGACGGTTCCTTAGGGTGGGTGTAGCTAGGGCACACGCCCTGCCGATCGAGGCCAAGCTTCTGTCTAGTAGTGTAGTTTTCAATCCCATCCTGACCACGGTCGCTCTGCCTGCACACGATCGATCCACTTCTGATCCGACCGACCTAGTAGTATATTACTTTGATTGCGACCCTTCTCCGAATGGAAAATCCAGTGCAAAGGAAGCCAAACATCTTATCCCTATGTGCATGATAGTATAGCCTTTTAATCAGATCTGTTCCGCAATTTTATTATAGTTATCAAGTACAATGCTGGTATGATCAATGCTGCAATCCATGCATATAGCGTCTGATGGTGCGAGTAATTCTACCAGGACCCAGGTCCATTGTGTGATGTTGCCTGGGTAGTAATTAATCAGTACTGAAATAATAGCAATCCAACCCAGTTGGTGAAAACTCACAGCTAGCGCGCATGCCGGCCGCAGCCACCTACCATGGCAGTCGCCATTCGATGACTATAACCAGGGTAGCTATATCAGGGACGGAGGCAGCGAGGGGGCGGAGGAGGCTCCAGCCCTCCTACTACATGCACAATAAATGAATTTTTTTTTAGTATCTAGAGGTAGAAGAAGGTGTTGAGCCCCTCTACATCTGAATCCTGATCCGTCACTGGCTATATATGAATAAAATTGAAACTATAAAAGAATATAAGTCGTCGTGTGACAGAACAAAAGAAGAGAGAGACCTGAGCTAGAAGCATGCCCTTATACTATATACTACGTTAGCTAAAAGGATACATATATATAAACAATGTCTATTAGCGAGGCGAATCGAAGAGAAGCCGTGCGCATGCCGAGGCCGGCAGGGAGAGTCGTCAAGCCGTGGCGGCGGGTGGTCCGGCGTGGGCTCGACCTGATCATGAGCTAACCCTTGCTTTCCCCCATCTTTCCGTGGATAGCGCTTCCTTCCTCCAGCTTCTCCTTCAATACTGCTGCGATCTGCTACTAGTATAGTATAGTAGTGCTGAGCAGCTGCTGATGAACAGTGGGCTCCACACCCGCACGAGGCGCGCCGATTGTCCCCTTTAATTTGCAGAACGGGAAAGCCGGCTTCTCGAAGATTCCGGTCCTACTAATCGATCCGTCGTCGATCGGTAAGTTTTTATTTGCCAAATTAAACAGATCGATCGACCGTGGGCTCTACAGATTTGATGAGCAAAAGCTAATATTAACGCGCGCATGTGTGTCGATCGATCGTTGGGAATGGTCCTGATGATATGAACATTACAGCAAAGCTAACATCAAAACGATGGACTACTAGTACTACCTAGACATATAGGTGATTGGGCGCAGCAGTTCTTGGTGTGGGAACCCCTAGCAAGATAGCACTTGATGCAAATCTTTGTGGGCATGCATAGATCATCGATCGATCGAAGCATAGTGTGGTCCTCAATATTTGTCATGCACGCGCTTTGTTCGCACGCAAAATATGAAACAATTAGGATGGATCGTCTGGATGTATGGCTGGAAAGAGAGGTTTTGTTGCACATGCATGTTTCTTCTCTCAGCAAGTTGGATGTGGGGCAACTCACACGCGCGCCTTTGTGGTATGTGTGTGTAGTAGTATGCATGTACTCACGTGCACGACTGTTGCTCTACTGTTCAAGCCACAATCCAATGCTTGGATATGCAGCAAGATCTTTGTGTAGGACTTAATGTAAGCCCTTACTATACACATGTATAGTATTTGTTAGCAGATCCAAATGTGACCTAGTCAAAATGTTTCAAATTGTTTATTGCTGGAACCGCACCCACTACTGGAAAACGAAATTTCCCGGTGTGCGCCAAAACCGATAGGCAAATGCAAAATACCGACAGGGAAAAGGAAAAAACAATTTGAATAACCAATAGGGACAGCGAAAAAAAATTACCCGTCGGTTTTCTATTTCCCCATCGGTTTTCATATTTCTCCGTCGGTTGGTCACCCACAGGGAAAATGCTATCCGTCAGGTTTTAATTAACTTCCCACTCACCTATATAAATGTGTGCGTGCAAATGTTTACCATACCCTTATATTAAGAGCACCATCGTACCTCCGAGAACACTAAACTGCATATCTTGAGAAATGAGATTGACGAAACCACCACAAGATTAATGAAGTATCATAGATGTGTTAGCTATTGATGGACACCTCGAGTTAGCTGAAAAAATGTGCACCAAACCTAGCTGGATCGGCATGTTCTTCCTCCATAAATCAAAGAACCTAACTTCACGCCTACTGCCTACATATATTCTACCAAATTTAATTGGACTTTGTAAAGTTCAATGGACTTCTTTACACTATTTTCAGTCCAGTCCTTACTGAAGACAATATTACACCACAACTTAATCATTAAAAAGGTTTTGTATTATTGATCATTAGATAAATGATTAAGTTACTCCCTCCGTCCCAAAATAGATGCAATTCTAGGACCGGGTACACAAATCAATGTGGGGTGTAAAATAACCAAACTACCTCTTGTCTTTTATGAGAAAGATCTAGATATGAACTTGTCTTTTGTGTGAGAACTTTCTAGAGTATCTTGTCTTTTGTGGTTGGTTGGTCAAAGTTGCATTCTTTGTGAGACAAATTTCAAACTCTAGAATTCTATTTATTTTGGGACGGAGGGAGTATCACAGCATGTAAAGGAGTGAAAAAAAATCAGCTGATTAAACTAAAAAACTTCATTATTCCTCATGACATTTATTTATTTTAGATGCTACTTAATAACCAAATTTATTGCTATTTCCCAATATTTACACACATCGATGGTTTTACAGTTTACACTCACGTGTTGTGCACGGAGATGCATGCGTGCAGTGTCGCATGCACACGTACGATATTATTCTTGAACCAAAAAAAAAAAGCGCAGACATATAATGCTGTCCTTCACTACACATATTATTCCATCATATGCTAAACAAGTATACCAGCTGCATGACTAGCTAGCTGTAGATCGAGATGGGGCCGGTACTTGCAAGTTGACGGATTAATTAACAAACTAACTCATGTTCTCTGGGTCGACACGTACACACGGGCTCGCTCGACTGTGCGAGGATCGACATGATGGCGATGTCGGGAGCAGACGCCGCCGACCGCGAGTACCTTTTGGGAATCCCATATGCATTGACGGACAAGGGATCGAGCGGATTTATATACATATATATAAATAAATCAAACGCACGCGCGCCTGGCTGGTCTGACGGCGACCGAGACTGATCCATCGACCGATCGAAGAGGCGCAACATATTACATATATATATGATATATGTGACCACTACAATTACAAGTTGCATTAATCCTCGGAGGAAGCATTTGGGTGGACGCTAGCTAGCGATTGGCGCTGCATCTTGTATATATGTATACTATGTATATATCTGTGGTCGATCTCTTGGAGAGAAGTGAAGCAAAAGGGTCGGATCGTATCGATCGGTCGTCTCGTCTGTGGATGTGGGTGTATATTGCGCGCCACACGCATGGAATAATCTGCTTGCTGTGTTTACGCGATCATCTTGTGCACTGTTATAATTAATTTGGATCGATCTGCCGATGTTTAATTTATTTTTTCTTTAATATTAAGACAGTAGCCAGCTTTGATCGTGCCTCTCTAGTACGATGTATACTTGTGGCTGCAATTCCGGCCACATGCGGTGACAGCGGTGTGCTGTCAGAGACTTCGCATTCGAACGAAACGCCCAACCAGCAACGGACGGCAGGTGCAAAAGGTGTAGCCGCAAGCGTGAGGCGGCGCCGGTCGGCCAAGAATTCTACCACACCCATCGTGCTACTACTAGTTCCAAATTTAGACTAGGCTAGCCTACCAATAGTAGGTAGAGACGACCATCATGTTTCTCTCCACCCTTTTTTTTTTGCAATGTTCGGGCTTCGTCGTTTGAAAAATGCAGCATTTTCATATAAATTTTGCAGACATTAGTACAAGAGATGTAGAACCCATTGGTATCACCAGTTTACCACCCCTTCACATGGACTAGACCATGTAGCTTTGAACTTGTGGTTTGCATGTCGGATGGACGACTAGATCATTATTGCATGCTCATCGCCAATTTGTCATGTTATAGTCGTGTGCGTTCTGCATTTTGTGTTTGTTGGTTGATCCTTGTCAAGGTTGTTTGCTTTTCTCTTGTGGTGGTAACAATAAGTGCAATTCTTTTAGTGGAACAATGACTGCCCAAATATAAATTTTGGTAGTAAAATCTTTTATGATATTTATTAAACTATCAAGTTGTACATTTAAATTTGAAATTCAAATCTAGTTGTTTCAGTTATTTAGCATATAATCATCTTATTGTCATTAGACTAAGTGTTGGTTAAAGCTTGATTTTTAAGGCACTGTTATTGTCTATGAAAAACCAAAATGTGCATGGAGAGCATTCTCAAAAATCTAATTGCAGCCAAACATCTTAGTAATCCAAAGATTAATAGACAATATTTTTTTAAAAGGCAAGAGATTCGTCGCAAGATTTATTATAAAGATGATTTATTGTCATGTCATATTAAAATATTTATAACAATTTCTGCTGTAAATGCAGATATAAAATCGAAAACACAGTTCACTAGCATGACTTGATCGAGTGGTTGTCCACTTGTCCTTCATGTTCATATATTGATTCATCGACATGATAAGATTATTGCATTGCCATCGATGGATCAACGTCTGCCTTTCTTTCCCGTCCTGGAAACGTACGTGGGGCACATCTTATCCACTTGCATGCAGAATTATAGAAAGGCCGCCCATATGGAGAGCGAGCTGTAACTTTCTTCTACATCGAGTGCCACTCGCTGTAACTTTCTTCGTCAGGTAAGAAAGGAGATCATATCAGGCGCTGCATGCAGCACCGCCGGCCGCACTCGTGTAGTCGTGTTGGTTTGGAGTAGTAAAATTTTTGGCTTCGTTGACGTGGTAGCAAGAAGCAAAATATCTTAACTTTGCGGTGTCCGCGTCGCGGTAAAAAGGGCGACGCGATCTCCTCGAATAATTCTGTGCTACTCCTACTATCTTCAAAACATCCATCAGTGTGGAGAGAGGTGGTTAAGCCCAATGATGCTATGGCATCATGGTAACTCCAAAGCAAAGCCGCGGGTAGTTACCGGGGGGCAAATCACCCCTGGTCGGGCCGCCACAAATCATTACTAGCGATCTACTACTTCATGCCGACGTGGCGCTCCCGGGTTGGTCGCCGCGGGCCCCGGCCGGCCAATGGGAACGACCTTGCGGGCTGGCCAATCCTCCTCGGGCCCCACCTGAGCTGCGCTGCACGCACCCACCACCTGCTCGGTGTACACCATCATGGCGTGGCAGCATACGGCTCTACGCCACCAACTACTGTACACATACCGCATACACTACGTGTACGCACATGTAAAACTGGCAGAGGAAAAGCGCAGAAAAAAGGCTGCGGAACCCGCGTGGCCGCAGATATTTACGGATCTACCTCCGGGCCCGCCACGCAGTGACTCCGTTGCCTCCATATGACTTCCAGGTCCCACATGTCATGGAGAGGAGATAACACGTACTCCGTACAGCAGAGCCCAGGGGACAGGAGTGTGCAGCCGTGCAGGTATGCGGCCAATGCGTGCAGAGGGGCAGTGTGCTCTCATGTGGGTTCTGAACTTCTGATTTCTAGAGTACGTCTCTGCACTGCAGCCTGGCACGTATTTCTACAGCCTTTTTTCTGCCTGCGCCGAGTGTATTTCTACAGCTTGCAGTACAGGCTTTTTTTGCAAATAAAATGGTGGTCCTATACATACTCCATGGAAGAACAGGCTGCAGATGGATGAAGCCAGCTAGGTTTTGTTCTTTTACCTGCTAGGCTGCTACCAGCTGCTGCTGCTGCTCCAAGTGTTTCTGTGTGGCTGCCATTGGTCACTTGGGAGAGCAGCGAGCTGCTTGCAAAAAAGATGGCGTTTGGTACGCGTGTCTGTGGAGTGTGTAGTCATGTTGTATAGCTAGCTTAGGGTGGTGTATTACATGCGTCTAGTGTACAATGCTTGCTCGATCAGTATGCATACTAGACTAGTGCGCGCATTATATTTCCCTATCACCAGGATTGTATTTTAGCTAATCCGTTGTGCCTTTTTGTGGTCCTGTACGTGACTTCCCCATTTGGGCGTGTCTTACATTAATCTGGCAGACATTGACATGATACGGTCCAATAGGGCAGCGTCAGGCAGGCCAAAGGTACGGTAATGAGTGATCGTCCAACAGCAACTGATGTATGCAGCATCATATGGACCTGGAGAGTAGGAGAGAGAGTTCGGACTTCAGAGTTGGTTTGGTCGTGAGTTACTCAGCTCTCCATCCTCCAGCAGGTGATGTGATGAGCTAGCCTGAAAGATCGATGTTTGGCGTAGGGCTGGCTGCCACTAGATACGATGTGTACACTATGGTAATATACAGATGGGGAGGTATTGTCGTCGTCATTGTAAAGATGAAGTTGGTAAGGGTGAAATAATGTTGGTATTCATCATTGCAGGAACAACAGCTGTCGATGGCGTACTGAGAGTCTGTTTAGTTCTCAAACAAAAAAAAGTAGGATTTCTTTGGAGGCCTATTAGGAGGATTAAATATAGACTAATTACAAAACTAATTACATGAATGGACGGGAAATCGCGAGACGAATCCATTAAGCATAATTAATCCGTCATTAGAGATTGTTTGCTGTAGCACGGTGTTGTCTAATCATGGCATAATTAGGCTCGTTAGATTCGGGTTATGGAATGAGTTTTGTCATTAATCCACATTTAATACTCCTAATCAGTGTCCGAAGATTGATGTGACGGGTAGTTGAGAAAAAATTTGGGAACTAAACAGGCCCTGAGGTCGAGGGATTAAAAACTTCTGTTATATATAGTTTGCTATCGCTGTCAAAATTATTGGAAGCAGCCGGTGAAATCTGCAGGTTTGATAACTACTAGAAACAACTGGAACCGCCTTTTTTCACCTAACAACCTTGTACAATGCACACTCATCTACTGTAGCTAATCTTAGTAATGATGAAATTGACTTTAGTTGATCATCATCATCAGGCGTTCTTTTTTTTTTTGAAGGGAAAATTCATCAAATGATTAAGAGAACCAAAACAATTCGTGGGCTTTATCCCTAACAGCCCACTTTTTATACTAGGCCCAGTTGTCAGTGTGTGTGTGTGCAACAGTGCAAGTAAACTGGTCAGGAAGGATGCTGCAACTACTCTATCTGAAAACAAAGGATATGCATTTGCTTCGAAAAACAACGAAGGATGCATATGCAACTAAACCATGTATCCTTTCCATTTGAGTTTACTCGTAACATTCTGAACCGGTGTCGCCAGAGAAATTTTCTTTAGCGTAAACAGAAACTAACTACAGAAAGTGGTGACCGAATGAAAATCTCAGTGAGAGCAGATTCATTCGCGATCACACACACAATCGGATGGAGCTGGAGGCAAGGCGCAGATAAATGATGGGGGGCGAAAGACGCCATGAACGACGCTGATTTACTTGTCTTCTTCGAAATAACTGAGCCGCGACGCCGACGTTGAGTGCGACGGCGACCAGGGATCAGAGAAGAGAGAAGGCAGCTGACGCGGCATGCCCACCGGGGGCACACCCAAGCAGAATCACGAGGTCGCGTCGCGGTCAGACGATCACTTGGTCAAGGAAGCTGCGATGATTTTTCGTTCAGCAACTTGGGACCAGCAAATTGGCAAGGGTCAATGTTATGTTATTAACCGCAAAAGAAACTAATTGGAGGAAGCTCTCTATGATTGGGATTTCTGTAACTGAAAGGGAAATGTCGTATCATTAGTGGTATTCTGAGTTCAGACTCAAACGGTTTCAGAGATATTATAAGTTACTCCTGCATAATGGAGAGCATCGACTGTGAGAAAGCTCAGATGTGAAGGCAGAAGGCACGGCTGCAATTGGCGCACCCGTTGCTCTTGCTGCACAGAAAAGGCCAAGCAAGAGTACGGCCTGTTACATCCAACAGAGGCCTTACGGGAAGGATCACTGACTGAATCCGACCTGAACATGTGATTCCAACGGCATTCAGAGGGCAATGCAAGCGCACTGTCGAATAATTTAGCACGAACATGATGTAATTCTTGCACTACGTGTGGTGGTGCTTTCATCGTCCTGTTATATGCGTCCTTTATCAACCAATAATCTTAGCATTGTTAGTTGCCAAGGGCCAAAACAAAACTCTAATGCACCGCTTGAAACAGAGCACAGATTGCTGGCCTTCCAAGCTCCTTAGGGTCAGGTGTGCAAATTAATGGATGCCTGACAGGGAACAGGTCACTAGCCGGCACAGAAAGACTGAACAAAGTGTATGATAATGCTCTCAGCAGCGGATTACTAGGGGAGATTTTGAGGCTTCTCCGCTAAACAACAGGTCACTGTTGGGAACAGGTGAGTTGGAATCATAGGTGTGATCTGTGCAGATCTCTGCGCTGCAGCTGTGGCATCGTTCTGGCCGGAATCATTCTGTGACGGCGACGACCGAATATGCATGGATCCTCGTTGATCCGGCTCAGATCTTTTCCCAGCTCTGCTTTGTGCTTACTATTACTCAAGGTTCTGAAGCACCTTTTTTTTTTAAAAAAAAATGTGTGGTACTCTGGGTGATCAATGAACGTTAGTTGTAACCAGGTACCAATAATGACTACCGGTCAATGCTTTGTCAGGAAAAAAAAATGTCAGTGTGTATGCAAAGAATATACCTTCCACAACGGATGGTGTATATATGATGCTTTGGTTTCAGACCTACACTACATTTCTGGAACAAAATAACATACGATCTTTATAACAAGGAAACAACCATATCCTATCTATTTTATTTTATCTTGGAAGATTAAGAAGCACTTACATGGTTTGCACTAGTCAAATTTGTAGCTCTTTGAGTAAAGAAAGTAGTACGGAAGTATTGTACTAGCCACATGTCCAAGGTCTCCCGGTAGAAATTGAGACTTTTTCTGGGAGGCAACCGCCAGTTTGGCAATTTGAAAATTGAGTACTCGAGCATGGCTTATGAAGAAATCAAAGAAGCTGACCGGCTCTCTCCATTCTCCTGATTTCTGGGCGTTCTTGCAGGTTTTGCTCAGGGGAGGCCGCAGCTGCCGCTAGGTACCTGCTTTGACTTTATATAATTCAGACATCTGCTCATAGTTCAGGGGCGGTTCTCACGCCCAAATTTTGTCCAGAAGATACCACCTACAAGATGGTGCTACTTCTTCGTCGTCATTATTTAAGACTATGAAAAAATATTTTCCATCAAAGTGAGTACTGGTACAGTGAGTTTGTACGTAAGGTCCTTTCGAGGTACTTAGGGCCAGGCGATTATTACCTATTACTTTTTCAAGAGAACTCAATCAACGTCACTTTCATTCATCAACTGGCATCCAAACAAAATATGACAGTGGTATTACACGCTTGCACGCATGTTATCGCGCCTTGGTGCTGCCACTTTCATTCATCAACTTGCATTTGGACCCATTGGGAAACTATATATTGTTATAAATAACAAGACTCGTACATCGACTCACATAACATAATTTTTGGATTTTCAATGATGTGTAGAAGGCGAGAGAAATATGGATTTTTGATGATGCGGAGAAGGAAGAGGGAAAGAGGAATGTTTCGCAAACTATCTTGCTCTTAAGCTAAAATTTTGAACTATGAGACTACATTTAGCACCATTGGAGCATTTCTTGTTGTATATGCACAAATTCAGGAAATAACGATCTCCTGCGAAACAACTTAAAAGATAACTAATTGCAAGAGTCGTCTATTAAATCATCGTAGTATGTCACTATACGCAACAACGCATAAGACGAAAAAAAGGGTTTCAGTGGGTCGACCTTAAATAATTTTTACATAAAGGAAACTAATTGCATATATGGGCCCTTCAATCTCTTAAATCCGCGCCCGTAATCCTCCTCGTCAGGTTCGTTCAAACCAATGACTTAGGATAAGCAAGCACTCCACCAATCCATACAGCTCCGCCCCGATCGATCGCATCTCCATATGACGCGAGGCACACCATTTGCAGGTTGTCTTCTCCCTCCTACGCTTGTTTAATCAACTTGCGCTTTGTTTCGTGGTTTCCACACCTCTTATCTACGCGAAAGTAAAAGCCGCCGCCGTCCGCGTCATCCAAACGAACCGATCCCGATCGGCCGACTTGTTTACCATATCTCCGTGCTCTTTCACGGCAAGTACGGTCAGAGTACGGCTCTAAAAAGTATCGGATGGCTCGGCGTTGTCGCGCCCCCATTGCGTCGCTCGCCAGCTGCCCTTCCCATTTTTGATTTGGGGCAGTTGGGCAGCTTCCTTTTCTGATGCGGCTACGAGCACTTTGGGATGATTTTACGCGCGGTTAAATGGTGGATGCATTGCATGCTGCGTAGGATGTCACACCACGCGCGGCGTCAGGGAGAGAGAGGTTTATTTTCTATTGTGAAGTGGTTGGGGGCTCTTAGGTCAGTCGCGAACTGCCAACTGATAGTGCGTGTGCTCCCTTGTCTGATCATGTTCTCTCTTCCCAAATCGTTAGCACTTGGCAATTTGCATATTGCGTAGGATCGATCGAGTTGTTTAGAGTTTGGACTGGAAGAAGGGGGAGAGCTGACCTTTTTTCGATCGATCGGTAGGGGTAGGGCCGCACGTGCTGGATCGAGATGCTGCCGATTCAATTCCACACTAGCTGACGGTTAGCGAAGCAACAGCTGCAGCTGCAGAACGCTCTGATCGATCGATCGGCCGTTGGAACCGAACAGAGCAGACCTTAGGCACGTCAGGCATTTCTGTTGCGATTCCGCCGAATGATGATTTCGACGGCGACTGGCCGGCCAGCGGCGTCCTCACCACGGAGTTTGTTTGCGTCAAATCAAATCGTGTTAAATTAGAACGTCGGGTGCCGTACGGTTCGTCCTCTCGGTGATTCCTTCGAATTGTAAGCCTTTGACGGAGATTGCGTCTGCCTACCGCGGGACAACTACAATTCAGATAAAGAAAGCCTACTCCGCCGGCGTTGCGCCGTTGCTGCGGCACTAAGCTGGCGCTGCTCGTCTCGTCCGTCAAGCAATCGCTGTTGCTTTTGGACGCAAGGAACGACGGAAAGCAAGACACGGCACTCCCGGGCGGCCGACCTCCGTACCGTGCCGTACTGCTGGTCTACTAATAATCTCCGCTGATGAGGCTGCTTGTGGTGGAGTGAAAAGCAGAGAGGGGGACATGCAGCAGGTCAGGCTCTCTCTCTCTCTCTCTATCCATTTCAAAGCGAGCTTTCTTGGACCATCCAAAAGGTTGAAATTAGAGCGAGTTTTTCTCAACTTTCTGTTTATTTTTTTTTCTTTTCAAAGATGCCATTTACACGTTTTCAGTTTCTTGATTGACTCAGACCGTTTCTCACGTGGAACATGGGGGGCAGATTTCAAACTGATCGCACCGTCATGGAGTTGACAAAAGCAGCATAGATAATCTGCGAAAACTCTCCCGTGTTCCCGGACTATATTGGTTTTGGACTATATGAATGAATAAATGGTGAATAATGTACTTGTCATGGAAGCGTGGAACTCAAATGTTTGGTGTGAGGTATCACACGACTTATATAATAAACCAATTAGTCGGAAGGGGAACTTAGACACTCCCTCCGTTCTTAATTACTCCTAATTTTACTTCAAATTCGTTTGTTTTTTTACTTCAAATTTTATCGCTTATTTATTCAAAAAATGTATACAAATATAAAAAAAATTGAGTCATTCTTGAAAAACTTTTATTAATAAAACAAGTCACAACAAAATATATAATATTGTGCATAAACTTTTGAATAAGATGACCAACCAAATTTAAGATAAAAAAGTCAAAACGAATTATAATTTTGGAACAGAGGGAGTAATTCTCATTGATTTTGCAACACCTATCGGTTCTATTTTGCAGAAATGGCACTAAATTGAGTGGCAACTTAGTTAGATTATCTTAAAACTTTTCATTGCTAAATTAAACTTTAACTAGCTTCCAATAGAGCACTGAATGCCAAAAATATCAAATTCCTGACAGAACCTTTTGATTTTACCTGATCTGATCCGTGCAGAGACAAGAGACAACCAACCCTCACACCGGGTACTGAGAAACTTCCATGTTTTGGCATTGACCTTCTCCACATCTCGCCCTTCTCTCCCGATCAAAAGAGCGAAAAGAAAACAGCGTGATCAGAGTATCTGACACTTCCCAGGTGTACTTGATGGCATCGCTGCCCAAAATGTGCTTCTAGCTGTAACATCCAAGGCGAATCCCTTCTTCCACCGCAACCGGAGGCAAGCACACACACCACCAAGGCATCAGACAGAGGTAGAACAGCGCAAATCTTCCTGTCAGCCGCCGTGCATCACGAACCCGGCGGACACGGCCGCGCTGCTGGGATCTCCATGTCGAGATCGCCGGCAATGTGGCGACCACGGAGGCGCGAGGCCGCAGTTCCGCACCGGGAATCAGGCACGCCGCACGCCCAAGTGTACATCCCGGCTGGTCAGTGGGCATGCTGCTCCTTTTTTTTTTTTTGTCCCGGCAAGATGCACGCGCCGGTTCCGTGCACACCCGTCGGGCGTTGCCCGGGAAGACCTGGAACGGCGGCGGATGCCGTGCGGGCACGCCGCCCTCTTGTCCGGTGGTGTGGCTGCCGATCTCGGTAGTAGAGCTGCAGGTTTGAGGCTTGTCAGTGTGCTCGTCCCCTTGTGCCGACCTTTGCCAAGCGTCTCTGTCCGTCGTTTGGATCAATATTGACGTGCTGCAGACTTGTATAGTTGTAGGCGCGTACGTACGCACGCGCACGCCGTAACTCGCAAGACGTTTTCCGTGAGAGTTACAGCTACGCCTATACCCTTGCCTCTTCAACGTGTTCTGTACTGTTCAACGCTTCAAGTCCAACTACTGTACGTATGCACCACATGAAAAAGGGGGTTTTGTTCAGGAGTACGAAATGGCCCTGAAGAAACATACGCTACATGAACGTTTCTGTTCATGAGTAAAAGGGCGTGGACTCATGGAACCCGTTAGACTATCCACAGCAAACACACTCATCCGCATAGGCAAAAGTCTGTTATGAGCAAAAGAGAGAGACCGGGCCGGACACTCAAAACGTGGGTCTTCGCAGCAACATCACCCATCCCCGTCACCCAAACCAGCGCGCGGCTCCGACGGTTGACTCCCACGGTTTACACGGCGAGCGTCGTCGGCGGCGCGGCCCCTCTCGCATCGAGCGTCCGGCGGCGGCGCATCCGCGTTTTCAGGTCAGGTCCCCATGTCGCATGCTTGCAGATGATGCATTCCATCGTCGTCAACCTGTACCTTGGATCATTTGTCCCCTTTGCTGCAGTAGGTGCACCAAATCCTATAAATCTGTGCCCAATCCATGAATACAAGAAGAAATAACATAAGGCCTCACCTGCAGCTTGATTCTGCTGAAGCGTTGCGCACCGTGCCGGCGGCCGGCGGCGTGTGGCGGCCTGAACTACCCCGCTGCCTTGCACTATGCCTCGGTGGAGACGATGCCCTTCCCCGACCTTCCTCCGCAAGCCCAGTGCGTGTAGCCTTCGTTCCCAGCTCCTCGGCGCGACGGTCGAAGCTTCCGCAGCAGCGGCGCGGCAGCGATTCCGGATCTAGCGAGCAGGGGCGACCGGGCGAGGCAGCACGGGGGCGGGCGTGGGGAGGAGAAGGATCTGACGGTTGAAAAAGTGAATGAGGGAGAGGAGAGAGAAACTCTGAATTTGGAGGATCGGAGGGTGCCGAACCCATAATGAAGGTGTCTTTGCGGTGTCTGCTGGACCGCGTACAGTGTCAAGGGGTCGCTCATTTTGGGGTTGGAGGGCCGGATGGGTGAACTGCTGTGGACAGTCTTAACCAAGTCAAGTAGAACTTCGCAGCACGCAGCAGCCGCTCGCGGAGAGAGATCAGAAGGTGGAGTCATGGCGAGGTGGGACCGGATCCGCGTCCTGCGCTTTGCTCCGTTCGAATTATCGATAAGGGCCAACGCAATTTCACTTTGGAGTATGCATAAAAAAATCCTGACAAAAATGTACTTGGAAGATTCATCCAGGGTATGCAACTTGCCCTGCTTGCGTGCCGAATAAATTTATTCTCTACACAAATTTAAGCTGCAAGTTGCACGCCTTTGGTGACACGGATCCATCCGTGCACTTTACTGTTGCACGCTCTTCTTTTTTGTTGCCATTCGATTGGACCTAACCTTTTTTTTTGATGTGCTCATCATGGGTGCTTTTACAACCACCGATGAGGACGTCGTTAATTCTTCACAAAAAAACAAAAACAAATGCCGCAAGTTTTATCAGAGCGAAATTAAAAGATGCAACAAACAACCGTCCAAAACCGCGTCCATTGTGAGAGCCGTGAGATGGTGCATTGCGCCGTCCATTTGACTGATCTTGAAGATATGGCAGATGTATTGTACAAGAGCATCGTCATATGTGGAGCCAAATAAAAAAAATCGACCGTGGAATTCCATTAAGAATGCACGAAATTTGGCAAAATGCTCATTGGAACACGTTAGCATTGCTGATTTTATTCCACTTATACATATGAAAAGAATGAGACCTCTGACTCTGTAGGCCATAGAATGGGCGGGACCCTGGCGAGAAAGAAAAACTAAACCAACCGATTGAGGTTGAGCCGTCCCGCTTGCAAGCACGCTGCGCACCGTGTGCATCACACCGTCCAAAACCACCACCAACGACCGGGACCGACGGGAGGGAGTGTGCCCGGGAGCTCGCCACCTCGAAGCGAATCTCGCCATGTTCCACCCAAATAAACCGCGCTCCCCGCTGGAATCACGCACGCCCCCAAAGGCCAAAAACGATCGAAATCACTCGCACCCCCCACACGCCCCGAGCGCGCGCGGTCGTCGGTCGGCTCGCACCCCACGCGGCCCCGCCGCCCGCGCCGCGCCCACACGCTCGCTCCCAGGCGGCCAGGGAGCTCCGGCCTCCGGCCTCCTATAAGACAAGCCGCGCTGTCGCGCTCCCTTCGCCATTAGCCCATTCGGACGTCGCTTCGTTCCACTCCTAACGACAGAAACACAGCAACAAAGCGGAGGGCGGGAGGCGGCTTTAATCCCACGGGCGAGTGCGCTCTCTTTTCCCTAGCTTCATCTAGCTCCCCGCGGTGCGATGCAGACGAGGCGGCATGGCGGGTTCCGGCTCGGCCGGAAGCTGCTCAGCGTCTGGCGCTGGGCGCTCTGCCGCCGCCGCCGCCGCCGCCGCCGCGGCAGCCGCGGGTACCTCCGCCTCCAGCCGTGCCAAGCGGGAGGAAGAGACCGCAACAACGACAGCAGAAGGTCCCCGCTGGCGGTCTGCGCCAAGAAGCAGGACGAACAACAGTTCGTGGCGCAGCGCGACGCCGACGCCGACTACGACGCGGCCTCCTCCTCGCCGCGGATGCTCATGACGTGGGGCCGGTCGCTGGCGCGGCGGATGAGGCTGCACCTCCACCGGCGCGGCGGCGGCGGCGCCGCCGCCAAGGACCGGCTGCTGGAGGACGCCGCGGGCGCCGCGGAGGCGACGACGCCCAAGGGGCAGGTGGCGGTGTACGTGGGCGGCGCGGAGCCCGGCGGGGAGTCGATGCGGTACGTGGTCCCCGTGGTGTACTTCAACCACCCGCTCTTCGGGGAGCTGCTGCGGGAGGCCGAGGAGGAGTTCGGATTCGAGCACCCCGGCGGGATCACCATCCCGTGCGCCGCGTCACGGTTCGAGCGCGCCGCCGCCGTGGCCGCCGCGGGCGGGAAGAAGGTTCCCGGATGGTGGTAGCAGCACGTGGCCACCGCACCACGGTGGCCGGCCGGCGGGTGTACATACACGCACACATGCCCCTCAGGAGAGGAGGAGGATCCTGATGAGCCGATCCCCCCATGGGGATTACTGATGATCCTCCTGCTATTTTTTCTTCTTCTTCTTCTCGTTAGTTTTGACTTTTTTTTTCCTTCTCCTGGTTCCTTGTCCCGTTTCCTGGTGTGGATTCAGCATGTGCATGGGATGCGAGGGGCATTAGTTTTAGTTTTGAGAGATGATGATGAAAATTAAAAGGCTATTGTTTTAGCTAGGGGCAGCAGAAAAATGGTCTGATTCCAACACAACTTTTTTTGATGCAAACGACGGAGGGGATGAGCGTCCCCACCTGAAAATTTACCATAGATACCGGCAAGCCGGGAAATGGACGGTGAAGCACCGAAACAAGCGTTGGGGCCCTAGGGCCAAATATTACAGACCGGGAGTAGTAGGGAACTTAAGCCATGGTAAACAAAGAACTCCAAGCATCAGCGACTGTTCGAACTTTGCGGGGTAGCCGCTCCCGCCAAAGCAAGCAGTCTTCTTTGCATCCTTGCACTGTCCTGAGCAGGCTTGGCGAGTGCCCCCGGAACACTACATCATGACGGTGCTTCCAGAGGCGCCAACAACAGAGCAGCAGGAACGTTGAGAGCATGGGTCCTGGGACCCCGGCGGGTGGAGATGTGTTCCAGATGTCCCGTGGGGATGGCGTCGAAGTAGCTCCCCATCCTAGCTTTACCCAAAACTGGCAGGCAAACGGGCACGCGGAGAACAGATGTTCCGCGTCTTCATCAGCTTGATGACAGATCTCACAGGTGCCGGAGTCGAGAATGTGTTTTCTTTGCAGGTTCCTCTTGCATTGTAGTTTGTCTTGGACCATAAGCCAGCCGAAGAACTTGGCGCGAGGTGTGGCGTGACTACGCCAGATGAACCGAAACAAGGCAGATTCTTTGCCGGAGAAGACAGAAGCCCTGTACACCTGACCAACTTGAAGCAGGTGGTCACCGGAAGCGAAGCATGTGGAGCGCGTGTCCTCTTCATCCGTCAGCCGTAGCTCGTCAATCAGTTCCGAAACCGCAGCCAACTCCTGCGAAGCACGGGAGCTCAATCGCGGGACCAAAGAGTGGGTGAGCCCCTGGTGAACCGCCGTCCACACAGTGAGCCCAGGTTTGGAGACATGACTGTAGAGCGCCGGGAAAGCAGCAGCCATGGATGCGCCGTCCTCCCAGTTGTCATGCCAGAAATCCGTGGTCCGGCCATCGCCTAACTGGACCTTGGTGATGCATCTGTATGCCGGCAGAAGATCCCGCAGAGCTTGCCAGTGAGTGCCCACCACGCTGCCCTCCAAAGAGTGGAGCTGGATGCGAGCTCTAGCCCAGACCGCCCAAGCCGACCCTTCTGGGTGGTGGAGGCGGTGTATCAGTTTGAGGAGGAGGCAAGCGTTGTGTGTTTGTAGCTGACGGATGCCAAGACCACCGTCCTCCTTCATCTTGCAGGCTATGTCCCAGGCGGCAAGACATTTGGCTCCAGTGACATTGTCGGACCCTGACCAGAGGAAGGCGCAGCGGCGGGCATCGAGTTGTTTGATGACCCCGGGCGGTAGCAGCAGCGCCCCCATGGTGTAGGTCGGCAAGCCATCGAGTACCGAGTTGATCAGAACAGCTCTCCCAGCCGGACTCAGGAGCGTAGCCTGCCAACCGGCGAGGTATTTGTCCACCTTGGCGATCAGAGGTGCAAAAGCTGAGAGCGGCAGTTTGATGTTGGACAGCGGGAGGCCAAGGTACACCTGGGGGAACACATATTGCCGGCAGCCGAGGATCCGAATTAACCGAGGCAACAGGCGTGGAGGCACGTGCATCGGCACTGCTGTGCTCTTTGAGCACGTGCATCGGCACCGCTGTGCTCTTTGAGAAGTTTATCTTCAGGCCAGTAGCGTTGGCAAAGTCCTCGAGCAGCTGTTTCAATCTCCGCACATCAGAGACTTCTGCGCGCACGAGAATCAGAGTATCATCAGCATATTGCAAGACGGGACAAGGTTCTTCGGCGATGGAGTGCCGGACTGTTCCATCTTGTTTCAACAGGCGTTGCAGGACGTCGGCAACAAGCAGGAACAGATATGGAGAGAGGGCATCACCTTGGCGAAGTCCTTTTTTACAGGTGATCCATGGGCCGGGGCAACCGTTGACCATCACAGCAGACCGGGAGGAGGTGAAGAGATGTTTCATCCAGTGATTCCAGGTATCAGGGAAACCTCGAGCACCCAGGATGTATAGCAGGCTGTCCCATGATACTGAGTCAAATGCTTTGGCAAAGTCAAGCTTGAGAACCAGAGTAGGCTTTCGCCGTTCGTGGAAACACTGGACCAATTCCGTGGCATACACAAAGTTTTCCGAGATCGAACGCCCTTTGAGGAAGCCTGTTTGGTCCATGTCGATGAGCTTGGGGATTTCTCGCTGTAATCTTGTTGTCAATATCTTGGTGAGTATCTTGATAGGGCAATTTTGCAAAGACACTGGCCGGAACGCACTTGGAGCTGTCGCCCCAGACATCTTAGGCAACAGGACGATATGTGCTCGATTAATCCTTTCCAGGTCCACCCGGCCGCAGAAGAAGGCGTCCAGGAATCGCATGACATCCTGCTGGACATCCTCCCAGGCCGCTCGGTAGAAGGCCGGCCCGACTCCATCCGGTCCCGGGGCGCTGTGAGGGTTCATGCTCCTGACCGCAGCGTGTGCCTCCGACATGCTGAACGCCTGAATCAGACTGTCGGCCGCAACTCGTGGTTGATCTTCAAAGAGGGCATGCACATCAAAGGACCATTCTGGGAGCTCGGCTCGGCCAAGGATCCCAGTGTAGTATGCCGTGAGCGCTGCAGTTTTGCCTTCATGGGAGGTGTGAGTGACATCACCCTCCTGAATGGCCTTGATTTGATTCCGGCGCAGGCGCACCGACGCCTTGGCTTGGAAGTACCGGGTGTTGGCATCCCCTTCCTTCACTGCTTTCACTTTGCCGCGTTGCTTCCACCAGGCAGCCCGTTCACTGATGAACAGGGAGAGGCGTTCTTGGCAGAGTTGGCGCAGGCAAAACTCTCCTGTGGACAGAGAACGCATTTCTTCGAACATATCGAGCAAATTAATAACAAAAAGGCAATTGTGGTAGATGTGTGTGTGGTGGGGGGGGATTTGTGCTTACTCTTCCAAACCTTTGCCGCGTGCCTTAAAGCCTTGATCCGAGCCACCAGCTGAGCAGCTGCGTCAGGCTTTTCAGGGCCGAGAGTCCAGGCAGACATGACCTTAGGGAGAAAGTTTGGGTGAAGGAGCCAGGAGCGATCTAGCCGGAAGACGGAAGATTTTGGGATGTTGGTGGAGATGGAGACTACTAGAGGAACGTGATCCGAGGTAGCGCGGGTGAGCGAGGTGAGGGTGGTGTTTGGGAAAGAATCACTGAAGGCGATGTTCAAGAAAGCCCTATCTAGCCGAGCAAGAGTGGGATTTGCACGTTTGTTGCTCCAGGTGAAGAGGCGATCTAGGAGCGGTAGCTCGATCAGGGATAGCCCATGAAGAGCATTGTTGAAAGCAGTGGCTAGGGCGTGATTGAAGAGATTGTTATTTTTCTCGTGAGAGTAACGGGTGAGATTAAAATCGCCCAGGAGGAGCCACGGTCCATGAATATGCGGGGCGAGTTCATTCAGCTCGTGGAAGAAGACGTCGGTATCACGATGATCACTAGGGGCGTAAACGTTGGTGACAGTGAAGGAGTGTTCAGACGAGGTGGAGGACAGGACAGTGGCGAGTGAGTGTTTCCTGAGGATGTAGTTATCGAGAAGGAGAAAGGCGGGGTTCCAGGCCGTCAGGATTCCACCCCGGGACTCGTCAGCTGGCACTTCAGCGAACGCAGAGAGTTGAGTGGGAAGAAAGGAGGGAAGGCGAGAGGCAGGGATCGAGGGGAGCTTCGTTTCCTGTAAGCAAGCAACATGGGGGCACGCCAGCGAGGTGGAATCGCGGACGAGATCACATTTATCAGAACGGCCGAGGCCGCGAACATTCCAGGAGAGCACAGCCAAATCGAGGCGTTTTTGATTCATGATGGCGGGGGAACAACAACAAAGCACTCCCGAAGGAGCGCAGACCTACACGAAACGAGATACAGGGGCGCCTGGCCCAGGAGGATACAGGGGTTGGGGGGAATAGAAGGAGAAGGAAGAACACTGAAAAAAGTGGAACGCCTCATGCCTAACACGAACAGAGGACCCAAGGGCGCACCCGGGTCACAGTAGCCAGGAGCAGTCTTCATGGAGTCGCGTCGACGGCAGCCGCCACCGCAACAGCACGCCTCCCGCGGCAGTCGAGCCCAAAGATCCATATCTCTGGGCTACTGTGACCCGTTATGAAAGTCCACGTTACGAAAGCATCAATCAAGTTTGTACGTCAGCTGTGATGTGGTGATTCAATTCTCTTGCTTCCTGGAACTAACCCCAAAGATCCATATCTTTGTTTCTTTTCCTTTTTAACATATGTTGAAGTGATTTGTATGCACTGAAAAGGGAATACCCTGGAGGCTGGAGCCCATGAAACGATCTCCTTGTTGTTACTAGTAATAAGTTGCCGTCCCCGGTGTTCGATCAGCTAGAGACCATCCCAAAACTCTTCTGCAGGCCAAGAACTGCTCCACCGATAAAAGGGAAGCTGCAGATCAGCGTACCAGTACTACTGATTCTCCGTACTACAACCAACAACCCAACCGGTCGGAATGTGTTGCAATGCAAGCAACCTCGGCGGATCACCTGGCCCTCCATCTGCCGAACAGACCACAAAGGCTCAGCCGAAACAGTGCGCTGCCTTTGTCTGATGCTGCAACGCCGCCGTGGGGCCCGTAGCTAGCATCTGCGGGCGCTAAGCTGCTGTTGCCTGCTGCACCCCCGATATGCGATCACGGTTGTGTAACTCGTTTGTTTCTTTTCGGATTCTATAAGAGGGGGGTTGGTATCCGTAGTTCTCCACTCCTTGATTCCATATCATGGCTTAATGATACAAAAATGTCAGAGCTGTTAGTTAGCGCTTCTTCATCAGATGAGGTGACCCCATGCCATGGCATCCGTCCTTGATTTCTTGATATCGCTAGTGTATTCTGCATTGAGCTAGGACAGGTGCTTAGATTAGTTCGCTGTGTCCATCTCCGTATGTCAAGACTGAATTCCAATTCCAAGTGGCGGCATGCGAAATATGCAATCAATCAAGCACGCTGGTGTCCATCTCTGGATTTTTTTTAGATAATGGAACAAAGAGGTTCCGGCCTCTACACTATCACACAAGGATAGTGTACACAGCGGTTTAGTACAGACCAGGAGCTCTTAGGCTCAAAAACATGCAAAAGTGCAACTAGGAAACCAAAGGGAAATCTCCGAAAAAGAAGAACAACTAAGCTGTAATTCTATTCGAAAACTTCCACCCGAACTTTGCAAAAACTTCCATGACAACCGTCTCCAAAAGCCGACAAGCATTCTTCAAGTTTGCTCTTGCATCCTTGTCTTTAAACAGCAGCGACCAAGTGCGTGTCCAATGTGTAGCCCTGAAGATTACCTGCATGAAAGTGTTAGGCTTAGAGCGATTAAAAACCATATCATTTCTATTCAACCAAATAGCCCAACACAAGGCTGTTAAGCCCACACAAATCTGCCCTTTAAGTCCCGACCGAATGCCATGGAGCCAAGAGCCGAACATGTTTGAGATGCTAGATGGTGGTTGAATTCCAAATGTGATGTAGATAATATTCCAAATAAACCGAGCGAAGTGGCAATCAATGAAAAGGTGCTCAATAGTCTCATGGGAGCTACAGGAACAACAATTTAAATTTCCTTTCCAATTTCGCTTTGCTAGATTATCCTTGGTTAGAGTAACTTCATTCTTCATGTACCACAGAAAGATTTTGATCTTGAGTGGTACCTTGATCTTCCAAATTGGACACTTGCGGGGTATAATACCATCACTAATCAATGCCATATACATTGTTTCTGTGGAAAAGGTACCACTTTTATGTAAGTTCCAAATGAAAACATCTTTGTCATCGGTGAGACTAGTTGTTAAAACTTTCTCCACCAGTGCATACCATGTTTGTAAATTATGTCCAACTAGCGCCCGTCGGAAAGACACATTCAAAGGTGTAGTACTTAGTACATCAGCCACCGTTGCATTTTTCTTTCTCACTAGATGATAGAGGTTAGGATAAGCTAATTTAAGAGGTTGATCTCCTGCCCAAGAATCCTCCCAAAAGCTAACTTCAGTTCCCCTATTCACCTTGAACCGACCACATTGAAGAAATTGGTCTTTCACCTCCATAAGTCCAGCCCAAAAATGGGAATCTCCCGGTTTCCTTTTAACTTGGGTTAATGTTTTATTTGACAAATATTTTCTCCTTAGGAGATTTTGCCAAATACCTTCTTCATTAATTAGCTTGAATAACCATTTGCTTAAAAGACATCTATTCTGAATTTCTAAATTTTGGATGCCTAAACCCCCACAATCTTTTGGTCTACACAGGATGCTCCACTTAGTGAGCCTATATTTCTTTTTGTGTTCATCACATTGCCAATAAAATCTTGAGCAGTAGTAATCTAATTTTCTAAGAACCCCTTTTGGCAATTCAAAGAAAGACAACATGTACATCGCTAAGCTAGTTAGCACAGAGTTAATTAGAACTAGTCTACCACCCACAGAGAGCAATTTTCCTTTCCAACTACTAAGCTTTTTCTGAAATTTTTCCTCAATTATTATCCAATCCTTGTTTGATAACTTCCTATGGTGCATCGGAATTCCAAGGTATTTGAAAGGAGTGTTGCCTGTCTTACAGCCAAAGAGACGTGCATAGTCATGTTCAAAATTTTTTGCAGCTCCATAACAGTACAGCTCGCTCTTATGGAAATTTATTTTAAGCCCTGATAATTGCTCAAAAGTGCTTAAAACTAGTTTAAGATTCTTGGCGTGATCAAGATCATGTTCCATGAAGAGGATTGTATCGTCGACATATTGGAGAATAGATAGACCTCCATCAACTAAATGGGGTACCACTCCATTAAAGTCTCCATTGTTCTTTGCTCTCTCGATGAGGGTGGCTAGCATATCAGCAACTAAGTTGAAAAGGATCGGAGACAGAGGGTCACCTTGTCTAAGTCCTTTCTTGGTCTGAAAATAGTGTCCAATATCATCATTTACTTTAATACCGACACTACCACCTTTAACAATTTGGTTGACCCAATTGCACCATTGTGGTGAAAAACCTTTCATTCGTAATGCTTGTTGTAAAAAAGACCAATTGACCTTGTCATAGGCTTTTTCAAAGTCGAGTTTTAAAACGACTCCATCAAGCTTTTTCCTATGCATCTCATGTAGAGTTTCATGTAATATTACCACTCCCTCCATGATGTTCCTTCCCGTCATGAAAGCGGTTTGGGATGGTTTAATGACTTTTTGTGCTACTAGAGCTACCCGGTTTGTCATTACCTTGGTGAAAATTTTGAAACTTACGTTAAGCAAGCATATGGGTCTAAATTGTTGAATTTGTTTAGCCTCCTTTTGCTTAGGGGGTAGTGTAATAATCCCAAAGTTAAGGCTAAATAAAGGAAGATGTCCCTTGTGAAACTCATGGAAGAGAGATAATAGGTCGTCTTTGATAACATCCCAAAATACCTGATAAAACTCGGCTGGAAAGCCATCAGGCCCTGGAGCCTTGTTATGTTCCATTTGGAAGATTGCCTTCTTGACCTCTTCCTCCATAAAGGATGAGACAAGAATTTCATTTTCCAATTCAGTTACTTGAGGGATATCATCTCTTTCCGATTCAATCATGGTAAAACTATTCCGCTCAGATGCACCAAAGAGTCTCTTATAATAGTTAGTGATAAAACGTTTTAGGTTTTCATCACCCTCTATTATGCCCTCTTCTTGTTCTAATTGGAATATCCTTGTTCTCCTGTGTTTTCCATTTGCTACCAGTTGGAAGTATTTGGTATTACAGTCGCCTTGCAACAACTTAGTTGTCTTGGCTCTTTGATACCACTTTAACTCTTCTTCCCTCAAAAGATGAGTAAGGCGTTGCTTTAGACATTGTTTTAAATCAATTTCCTGAGCACCAAGCATTTGTGTTTCAGCTTTCTTGTCTAATTCATCAGCTTTCTTGATTATCTCCTCTTTTTCTTTCTTGTATGTCCCACTAGTGTTTTTCGCCCAACCCCTTAGGAATTGTCAAAGTTTTTGAATTTTGAACTGCCATTTTTGTAGAGGTGATGTACCTCGGGATTCATTTTGCCAAATTTGTGTCACCTTTTCCGAAAAGCCCTCTCTCAGAAACCAACCAAGCTCAAATTTAAAAAGTGGTTGTTTGTTAGAGTGGGTTCCATTCCCCGTGCTCATAAGCAACGGAGTATGGTCAGAGATTTCTCTATTTAGAGCTCGTACCGTTGCCAGTGGAAACTTTGCCTCCCATTCCGTAGAGACCAAGATACGGTCAAGCGTCTCAAAGGTGGGTTCGGCACGAGAATTTGCCCATGTGAATTTACGATTTGATAGGTCCAATTCCCGAAGATCCAAGCTGTCTATGACAGCGTTGAATAGGAAATGCCATCTATCGTTATATCTGTTATTGTTTTTTTCTTGCCGGTTTCGGATGATGTTAAAATCACCTCCAACAAGAACAGGCAAGTCCTCTTTGGCACAGGTCTGTACTAGTTCAGCTAGAAAAGGTTCTTTATACTCATCTTGAGCAGCCCCATAGACTGCCACAAGAACCCATCTAAAGCCATCATCTTTGTTCCGGAGATGGAATTTCACATAGAAGTCACCTTCGTCAATGCTGCCTACGTCAAACACCTCCAAATTAATACCTAGCAAGATTCCGCCAGATCTACCATGAGGTGCTGACCAATGCCAAAGAAAATCTTGGCCAGCGCACATGTTGTTAAGTGTGCTTTGTGGGAAATCATTCTTCCCGGTTTCTAGTAAGGCAATGAAGTCTAGCTTCTCCTCCCTACTAGTGTCTGAGAAAAACCTAAATTTAGCCAAGTCACTAAGACCTCTGCTATTCCAAAAGATTCATTTCACCTTGCACCATTTGAATGTTTCTTAACTATCCTGACCTTAGGACTACCCTTTTTCCTCGATGAGCATCTTGATTTATTTTTCTTGAAAACAGTTTGAAAATCACAACTTAGGTGATCACTGTCCTCATTCATAACCTCCTCCATAAGATCACCACATAAGTGACCAAGAGCAAGGTTTTCAATGTCATGATCCTCATCCTCCACAATTTCATTTTGACCATTATCCGAATCTGAATTGTCTAAACATAAATCTGGTTGTGTATCCATACGGTGTAAATCAAGTTTCTTTAAAAGCACTACTGACTCCTTAATTTGTTTGGGGCTAGATCCTAGAGCTACACCCAAGCTACAAATCTTAGAAGAAATGGTATCATCAGAAAAAGAACAGAGGGACAGGTTGTTACCTTCAGTGTCAAGGTTCTTCCAAGCCGTACGTTTCTTGGCCTTCTCCATAGCATGCTGATCGATCACACCGGCCAACCTTGGACTTGCACGAGTAGGCGACGCAGCCGCCTAGTGCGTTTCCCGTCTCTACTCTAGTGTTGTTGTGAACTTGTGTGGCGAGGAGTGAGCAGACTGTCTCTGAGGAGGTCTGAACCCTCCATGGAGCAATTTTCCAGCGGCGTTAATCGTCTTGCATCAGAAACAGAGGAAGATATATTCTTCTGGATTCTGTAAACTCTGTCCACAATTTCAACGACTCTCTCTCTCAACGAGTGGCTCGCTCTTCGGCCAGCATTGACAGGTTGACAATTTTTTAACTTGTGGAGTAATTGTAGAACAGGGGAAGATTCTTCAGGACTCTGAAACTGTGTCCACAATCTATCACGACGGCTCAACGAGTGCTTTGCTCTTTGGCGGTTGACATTTTTTGAAGCTACGGAGTTATTATAGAGCACATGCACGGTCCTATTACGATCGGCTAAGCGAGGAGGGTAGGGCAACGGTCATTTTCGGTTTCTCCATTGCTTTGTCGTCATGCACCGGTGTTCTGTTCGCACTTGCAAAGTCATACAGCAAGGACATGCTCCTCGACGTCGAAGCAGACCGAGCAACAACAACGCTCCTTGACGTCATCTCTGTCGACAATGCAGCTTGTTGCCTGCGTATCTAGCTGCCTCGGGATATAGCAGGAATCGCCATTCCATCGTCCAGTTCAGAAACAAAGAGGTTGGTGACGCCGTGACGGTCAGATTAAGCGCATCCAGTCCATTGCTACTGACCCAGAAGCTGCTATAGCCAGTTCATACTACATTCAGAGTAGCGATCCATATACATGGTTCCAAGTTTTATAACCTGCATTGATGCGAATAAATGGCTAGAGGGGCATCATGGAAATTTCAGGCTGGGAAAATGATTGTGCAGGTGCAGGAGTTCCTCACCGATTGAATGAGCGTAGATTGACCTGGGAACGCCAGGAAACCTGCTCTGTTGCAGCAGTGGAGGAGGAATATATTAGCTTGCTCTCACATGGTCATGTGATTATTGAGAAGCATATTAAAGTTGACAATGACAAACTAGAGGGCCAAATTCCGCAAGCTGCTCGTTCCCTTCGTTGACAGGACAGGTTTAGCCGTACTGGATCTGATACGTGCGTGCATCAACTGACTACAGAGCAGGTTAGGTGCCTGCTGCTGATACAGTGATACGTGAATGCTGAATGTACAGTGAGATAGGGATGATAGTGGCTCAAGACTTCGCTGAACGTCATTTTCCCCCAGCCAGGGGGTACTTCATCGACTCAAGAAGCCCAGCCCAGAGCCTTCTCCTTTCAGCAAGCTTGTTAAGGCTCTCTCCAACACAGCCCACCAGAGTCTTCGCTCCCCCCGCTATAGATAACAGGCCTGTTAGGCCCACAGACAAATGTCCACAACACAGCCCACACCCGAAAATGGAGTTGCTTTTCGTCGTGACGGTGTACAAGAATCTCTGATATGAGCAAGAGCAACAGTGAACACTGCCGCAGAAACTTCCAGAGAAAAGAGCTAGTGGTCAGTGGATCAAACGTCTTGTTAAGCCGTAGAAGAAGGCCACACGGCCACACGTCCGTAGTACATTGCAGAGAAACCGATCAAAAACTCGCACGCGAGTTTGCCTGTCCTAAGCACAAGCGGCTTCACCCATGCACTTGCAGGTCAGCTGCCTCGCGGCAGTCCTCCTCGTCCACGTTGGCGGTGGTGCCCCGGCGGCCAACGCCGCGCCGGGCACGTTCGTCTACGCCGGGTGCTCGCCGTCCAGGTACGCGCCCAACACCGCCTTCGAGAGCAACCTCAACTCCCTCCTCGCCTCCATGTCTTCCGCCGCGTCCTCCGGCACCACCTACAGCACCTTCACCTATGGCGCCGCCGCCCGGGAGGATGCGGTGGTGGCCGCCGCGGCCGACAATGTCGCGGGTCCGGCGCTGGCGCCGGCGTCGGCGTCGTCGGCCGCCTACGGCTTTTACCAGTGCCGCGACGACCTGCGCCCCGGCGAGTGCGCGTCGTGCGTGCGCGACACGGTGGCGCGGGTCGGCGCCGTGTGCGCGAACGCGCGCGCGGCGTCGCTGCAGTCGGACGGGTGCTTCGTGCGGTACGGCGCGCGCGGCCGCCTCGTCGCCGGCCGCCGCGATGATGCCGACGACGCCTCCGTGCCGCCGTACCGCCGGTGCAGCGCCGGCACGAGCGGCGACGCGGGGTTCCTGAGCGCCCGCGGCGCCGTGCTGGCGGAGCTGCAGCAGGGCGTGGCGGCCTCGTCGGGCGGGTACAAGGTGAGCGCCTCTGGCCCCGTCCACGGCGTCGCGCAGTGCGTCGGCGGCGTCACGGGGAGCGACTGCGCCGCGTGCGTGTCGCAGGCGGTGGCGCAGCTCGCGGGCACGTGCGGCGCGGCGCTCGCCGCCGACGTGTACATGGTGCAGTGTTCCGTGAGGTACTGGGCGAACAGCAACTACTACCGATCGTCGCAAGGTACGTCCGTGGATGCAAATGCAATTATCACAGTTTTTGTTAGAGTATAAGTGAATTGCTCACCTTCTCTTGTCGGTTTAAACTTTTTGGTTGAACTGGTTGGTGCATGCAATTCAATATGGTATCAAAGTTAGAGGTATCAAGGTCGAATTCTGGCGGGCGCGTTAATTAAATTAAGTACAGTCGCACTCTAATATCCACGTATGCGATCTGGGAAAGCCTGCACGTGAGGGAGAATGTTGGAGTATAAGTGAATTAAAGTGAATTGTCCACCTTCCCTCATCAGGTTAAGTTTTTGGGTTGAATTGGTTGGTACATACAACTCAATAGTGTTGACGTAAAGCACCGGAAAAATGGAAGAGACAAACTATACTACATTTCTATAAGCTGAAAAGGACAATATTTGAGGATTAGCAAATCTCTTTTAAATACGTGCAAAGATGCTATTTTCGCGTTCTTTTTTTATCAATAAATTTGGAGGCGCACGAACTCGAATCTGTTGGACTGGACATGTCGTTTGTCATCCAAAGTCCAGATCTTGAAAATACGAGAACGAGTAGGCTGTGCGCATTAGTCGCGGGCAGCACTATGGCTAGTGTGAGTGCGATCAGTGATGAGAATAGATTCTGAACTGGTAAACTTCCAAAGCTGATAAAGAGGACGGGGAATAGATGCCCGCGGCATAAACTTTGCGCCTTTTGGTCGGTGTTACGAGCAAGCACACTGCCACTAATCACTAGCTTAATTAGCTTACCGGGCGTTTGCGAGTCCTCCATATATGTTTCCCTTCCATTGTACAATTATCCAGATGCTAGTAATGACTGCGTGCATTCTGTCCGTTTCCGTTTCATAATACTTGTCGTTTTGATTTTTCTATATTCATTCATTTTATTATGTATCTTGGCATAAATATATTTAAGTGCATAATAAAAAAATGTATATAGAAAAACTAAAAAGACAAGTATTATAAAACGGAGGGAGTACTAGTATAAACTAGATTATGATCCAAGGGTAGGTGGGTAGACAGTGACGGATCCAGGAAAATATTTAGGAGGGGCTGAACCTAGTGCTACAGTAAAATTTGTTCCTCATACTATATTCCATTCAAGACCAAAATCTGCTATTTAGCTGTTAAATTACATACAAAACAAATAGCCCGGTCAAGGATGTGTGCGACAGGATATAGAAAAGAGGAAAAAAGACAGTTGGACTGTTAGGAATGGGCTGTTTTCTAGATAGAGTAAATGGGCTTGGTCGGTTGGGCTGGACTTCATTTCCTTCTTTGCCAGTTGGTGGCCCATCTTGCGCAGTAATTCATCTTCAACCTCTGGATCCTCCTCTCCAACGCTCCTCTTCGCTCCCATGGAAGATTTCTTTTAGGGGTGGGCTAAGGAGGGCTTCAGGGGTTTCCCGGCGGTAGGGGGGGCTTGAGCCCCACCTGCCCCACCGCTAGATCCGTCACTGTGGGTAGAAGATCATCATGAGTCCACTAAGGGACTACAATAATCTGAAATAAGCTAGCCTTGAGTAGCTTATTACAGATTATATGTGGTCCCAAAGTAATATGTTACCACCCATAATCTTACACAATCTAGGTGCTTAGCTTAGTTGAAATACTGAAATGAATTTTTTATTAGAAAATAGGGAATGTTTAGTTGAAATACTGAAATGAATTTTTAATCAGAAAATAGGGAATGTTTAGTTGAAATACTGAAATGAAAATTTTTAATCAGAAAATAGGGAAGTAGAAACATCGTTGGAAAGAAATGATGCGGCGCACGACCTTGCGTGGGTCTTTTGATACGACGTGCTACTACATTTTCACTTCTGTTTGATGACAGATAATTCAGGAGATGACTTTGGGAGGACCTTGGCAATAATAATCGGTATCATGGCCGGGCTAGCACTCCTCGTGGTGTTCATCTCCTTCCTCAGAAAAGCTTGTAACTAAGCCCTCCTGATTCAAGTATCTTTCTCTTTGTCGCCTGACATGAAAATCGGAAGAAGAAATGGAAGCTCGCTATCTCACAAAGCAGAGATCGATGGGTGGTTATAAGGAACCTTTTCCTGTTCAAATTGACCGTATTCACGCAGCTGCTTCGAACAGAGCAACAACAATCATCGCTGTTCGCTGCCCTTGAGCCGTGAGCTCGTGTTGCCTTCTCGCATTTTGTCGTCGACACAGATTCAGTTTCTTTTTTCATTCTTCAAATTGTCTGGACAACAGTTATGTTTCCGTTTGATCTTAAACCTAGCCTGCTTGCAAAGTCCTGCTACTACATCGGATTGTGGCCTTGCAAGTTGCAAAGGCATATTCATCCGTCTACTTTTATTCTGACTTCTGCACTGACGAAATATATACAGGCACAACACACACGACGATAAACAACAGAGGCACAATAAGGTAGATTTGGCAGCGCTTTGCAGATGGACTAGTGCTACAGCACCCTACATACACAACCATATACAGTAGTATTTCATACACATCCATTATAAGTTGGGCTTCAGCAGACCAAGTTAAGCAGTAATAGTCCGATTACGCAGCTCCGGAGAACCTGGGGAATATCAAGCGCTGTAACCCTGGACCAACGGGCTCCATCTCGCCGAGTTGTAGCTGCCACAGGCACTGATGCTCGCTTCCTTCATCGCGGTGGCAGGAGTGCCACTGTTGCATATGTTTGCGAATGCGCGCATGTGCTTCATACCATACTGAGTGAGCGACCCGCAATGGGATTCGAAGATTTGCACCTGAAGAAGCACACTGGAAAGAGTCAGTATGAACAACGGCAACCAAGATTCATACCATGATTTATAGTCTCTAAGGAAACGAAGATGCTTGAGTCATGGGAGTCTCTTGACTTACCATTCGCTTCAAACAATCCCAATCATCGACGAGTGGCTGGCCAGGAGATCTAACGGCTCCAAGCGTGGAAGGCCCATTCTCGAAGCCAAAGAGAAGCTTTCCGATAAAATCAATGCTGCTGTCGAGATGCTTCCGATGCGTTACTGTCCCAGTGATCTCCCTCAGAACTTCCAGCTTCTCTTTAGATTTTTCATTTAACAGCTCATACTGAAACCAAACCAACAAACTATGATCAGACTGAAACCAAACCAACAAACAATAAGTCCACCAAGTAAACCTTCAAAAGTAAACAGATCCTAAGGCAGCGTGAGCACAAAATAAACACAAAAGATAAAAGTAGAAGAGAAGTAAAAATGGCATACATGATACAGAGCCATGTCTTTTTTTTTTTTTTTTTTGAGGAAGATACAGAGCCATGTCACCTTAGTAAAAAAATGACCCCGATAATCCATGGAGGTAGCAGCTTAGTCACAGAAAGTGGTAGGATGTAAATAACAATCATTTGAAGATTTATAGACTGACACAGTTATGAACACATCCCTAATTTTTGTCTGTCGAAATAATTTGATATTTTGATGCATAAGAAACATCCAGGAGCAAATAAACTGTAGATAAATCAGTTCATTTTCAATTTTTCATATTTCATAAAGGAACAGAACAGGCTAATGAGTGACTGGTATAGCACAAGAACTTACCCTCTTCCACAGGAATAAAATATCCGCATCTCTCTGGTTGACCACAGACTTTTGGCCTTGCCAAAGTAGCTTATTTGTGATGTTAGCATTTTCAGGATCGAAACCTTGGTAAAGGTAGAGCTTCTTGTCCTTGAAGGACTTATCCCCATACTCCATGACATGAGAGCCTGCACCATAGTAGTTCGAACCCGAAGTACGCTCCTTCACCTGTGCATAACGATTTTTGACTAATTATGGGTTCATAAATACAAATGAAATGCCTAGAAGGCAAACTGAGACTCACCGCTTCGTACTGTTCCTTTATGGTTTCCTCCTTCAGATTGTGAGTCTCACTGTCAAGTAATTTCATTGTTATTTGTCACAATACTCAGTGAACACTTCAAATTACGTAAATATGCTTCAAGACTAAGAAACTAACTAACTAGTGATGTCACATGGAAAGGTCTCCATTTCACCATTTGCCCTGAATTAGTACCATATTTTGACCCAGAGTATAGTTCACTGTTTTTAAATTATGTATTTTAATGTACCAGTTCCATATAGTACTCAGCTAGTGTACCAATTCCATGTGGGTATATGCAACAGAGCCAAAAATGCACAAAATGCCATACAGGCATAGAGCCATAGTATTTCTCCACAGACTTTGCCTGTAACTCCCAAATCATGAAATTAAATTTCAGGCAAGATTTCGCCACTAAAACACAAGGTAGTTGTTATCAAAGTCAGCATCCATATTATATGAAGCCTACCTGTCTTCCATCCAAGAGACGCTATAAAGATCACCTAGGCAGGTAATGTACTCAGACGGAGGCGATGGAATCATTCCTGGACAGTATGTACCCCAGCTACTTTCTTCTGCATTGGATGCAGTAGTGACATAAATATTCAGGTCCTTCGGCATTAAGCCCTCAAATATACTGCCACTTTCGCATGCTTCAACATATATAACCTGTCGTGCTTCCAGTCAGACAAGCCAGATTTCCTAACAAATTTATGACAAACAATCTTACCATTTTTGCATAGCTGTTGGAAGCATGTTTTTCTCTTAACACCTTCATGAAGTCACCAGCGTAAATATATGGTAGATTCGGCATACCTGCAAATTGCAAACATCAATCTGTATGTCAGAAAAAATAATTTGATACAACATAGAAGCATATGCAATACCACATACCAAGAACACCAGGGCCTCCGTGATCCGAGTAATAGATAAAAACATGGTCATTCGGTTTGCTATTGATAACCTTCCTGCTTCCTCCGGTGACTGCATCTTTGTTGCCCAATAGAACTGCATAGAAGTTTTTAGCAGTGACTTGGTCCCCAGTGTAGTCCTGGTATTAGAAATAATGTTAACAGATATACAGCGCCAATATAATATTTATGCATGAACCCTAGTCTAGCAAATGCAACACAATTAAACAATAATGTAGCTTAAAAATGTAACAATGGTTAACAACTGGAAATAGAACACCTTAAAAACTAATGGTAAAAGAATAGTGCCTCATACCATGCTCTCTTTCTAGAGCAACTGGATATTTAATTGAAAAGCTACTGATAACCAGGTGTGAAAATGGCTCAACCTCTCAAGCTTGGTTGGAATCAAATGATGCAATTCAAGTACCTCACATTAGTCTAAAGTATGGGCATGCAATTATCCATCAATCTGCATTGATAAGAACATGCATGTTGCACCTGTAAGACTGCATTGGATTAGAACTACTTAACATATGCTATGGCCTGTGGAACACAATAATAAGCAACTTGTGGCGTATGAACCCTACGTTGTTCTCATTGTGCTGCGCCCATGCCAGAAAGATGATGTACAACTTCTTCAAAAAAAAAATGATGTACAACAGTACAATCCTAATTACTGGCTCATTTAAAAGGCAAGTTTGGGCACAAAATGATCCTAATGTTTCCATCATCTTACAGTAAGAAAAAAAAATAGGACACTCACTAAGTAGTACCTTTGGCACACCAGCATAAACATCTTCGCCCTCCGGATGGTTGATGATAACGCCCCGCCTTGGGTTGAGTACACTATGGGCAACGTCATCATACATAAACACCACAATGTTCTCCTCTTTTAGCCCTCCCTTCAGCAATATCTGGTATGCATGGCATATATCAGCCTGAAATACAACAGATCGCATCAAACCGTAAGCAGAGGCACCATGCCACCATGGAAAATAATCTCAAGCTGATATCTGATTCCTGCTAATAAGGAGAGAAAACAATATTAAAAAGCACTGACATTGCCAAATGAGCATGCATATTCAGAATGTGCATAATTACAATAGAAGTCACTGAGCAGATGTACAGGTACCAGCCATCAAATATTTTAGCTGTTCAATTGTTACCTAATGTTCTTGCAAAGTTATGCACCAATGATTTTATACAGTGGAAGATTTGTGTACCACTTCATCCTTGGCATAGAAATTTAGAAGCAAAATTTGCAAAACTCCAGATCCCTTCCTGTGTTTGGTTGGAGAGCCGCGGGAGCGGAGCGGAACCGATCCGCTCCCGCGGCTGTTTGGATGGGGAGCGGTGGGAGCGGAGCGGCTCCAGGAGGAATATGCTCGTCAGATGCGGGTCGGCTCCGTCCGTTGAATTTTGAGGGACGGAGCGGCTCTGCTCCCGTTTCTCCTCTCCGTCTCCCTCCCGTCTCTCCTCTCTCTCTCTCAGCTCGTGTGGGCTACTGGAGGCGGCGGCGGAGCTCGCGCCCACTCGCCCGCGCCCGGAGCCCGCCCGCGCCCACTCGCCTGCGCGCGGAGCTCGCGCCCAGATCATGGTCATTGGATAGGAATCTCGTAAGCAAAAAGCCCAATCACAAACCCAGCGGCTCAAGATCGAAGCAGGCAAGCAGCCATGGCCGTCGACATGCAGCTCTACCTGCTGCTCGCGTTCCTCCTTGCCGTCCCGCTCGTCTTCTTCACCGCCAGACGGCCAGCGCCCTGCGGCCACGGCGCGCCGGCGCGGCTCCCGCCGGGGCCATGGGCGCTGCGGGACCTCGCGCGGCGGCACGGCCCGCTCATGGCGCTCCGGCTCGGCGAGCTCCGCGCCGTGGTTGCCTCGTCCCCAGCCGCGGCGCGCGAGATCATGAAGGCTCACGACGCCGCGTTCGCGTCGAGGCCGCTGAGCCCCATGATGGAGCTGGGCTACCAGGGCGCCGACGGCGTCATCTTCGCGCCCTACGGCGAGGAGGCCGCCGCGCCCGGCGGAGCCCGCCCGCGGCAGAGCTTGCCCGCGAGGGAGCTCGGGCACCGGCCGGCAGATCTCGCCCGGCAGAGAAACAAGATAAGGCAGAGAAAAAAAAGAAAAGGAGTGAGAGAATGACAGGTGGGGTCCATTGGTGACAGGTGGGTCCACACTAACGGTGTTATGTTGTCCTCCATCCCAGATTTTCAGTTCCTCCATCCAAACAAAAGTTGGAACGAAATCATCTCCAACTCAGAAACACAAACCAAACTTGAGAGGAGTTGGAGTCGTCCACGAAACCAGAGTCGGCTCCGCTCCGCTCCAACCAAACGTTTTTGGGAACATACTTTTTTCCTTTCATGAAAAAGGACTCCTTGACAAAGACTGACTCCTAAAGAAGCAGACAGCCGTAGCTTGGATATCGATGTGCAGTGGACCCTGAACGGCTGAACCATTAGATGTCACTACTAGCCGCACTGTCTTATCATCATTAACAGCCTGTTTAGTTCCAAAAATTTTCCCAACTATCTGTCATATCAATCTTCCGACATTGATTAGGAGTATTAAATGTGAATTAATGACAAAACTCATTTCATAACTCCTACCTAATTTTTCGATACGAATCTAACGAGCCTAATTATGCCATGATTAGACAACGTTGTGCTACAGTAAACAATTTCTAATGACGGATTAATTAGGCTTAATGGATTCGTCTCGCGATTTCCCTTCCCTTCCATTCATGTAATTAGTTTTATAATTAGTCTATATTTAATCCTCCTAATAGGCGTGACTTCAGATTTTTTTCTTTGCCAACTAAACAGGCTCTGAACCCATGGGAAACCTCTAGGCCGAGCAGTTCTTCCCCCAGCTCCGCAGAACCCACAACTACCAACTCAAGATGTCGAAAGCACCCGAGATGCTGTACTGTACAAATTCGAAGCATCATTTGGCTCAGGACCCCACAAAATTCCACGGTTCCAGAGTAAGGGTGTGTTTAGTTCTCTGAATTGAGATGCAAAATTCTAGATTTTGCACGGATTTTGGGTTGAAAAGCACGGTTCCGAACTGAAAAGCACTGTAGTACTTTTCGTTTGTTTGTGGTAAATATTGTCTTACCATGGACTAACTAGGCTCAAAAGATTCGTCTCGCAAAGTACATCCAAACTGTGTAATTAGTTTTTGATTTCATCTACATTTAGTACTCCATGCATGTCGGCATTTTTATGTGATGTTTGATGTGATGGGAAATTTTCTTTTTGCTTAGTGATTTTTGGGGAAGTTGAACTTCTAAACACACCCTAATTTCCGAAGCGCCTTCTGAACCACGAAACAAAGGGTGTGTTTAGTTCCCTGAATTAGGATGCAAAATTCTGGATCTTACACGGATTTTGGGCTGAAAACACTGTTCCGAACCGAAAAGCACTGTAGCACTTTTCGTTTGTTTGTGGTAAATATTGTCCTACCATGGTCTAACTAGGCTCAAAAGATTCGTCTCGCAAAGTACATCCAAACTGTGTAATTAGTTTTTGATTTCATCTACATTTAGTACTCTATGCATGTGTCGACATTTTTGATGTGATGTTTGATGTGATTAGAGATGGCAATGGGTACCCGAAACCCAAGTACCTGACGGGTTTTACACGATAAGGAGACGGGTATGGAATTATATTTCTACCCGCGGGTACATAAATGGGCAACATCATGTACCCATCGGGTAAGCGAGTGTGGGTGTGGGTACATACTACCCATACCCGCATACCCGCGGGTAAAATAAATCCGTCTACAATATGTGATAAACGTGTAAAATTGTACATTGTTAGTGAAGGATAACTTAATATTGATAACTAGCAAAAAAATTTATGCTTTCTTAGACTATTAATTGGTTAACAATTATCATTTATCTTTTTTATTAATTAAATTCGTTGATGGATGCACTTTATCACGTGTTATGTTCTCAAATATATTAGTTTACAACGGGTATGCTATCGGGTATGGGTTACCCGACGGGTAAAAAAACCCGCACGGGTATGGGTATGGGTAAGAACTTAAACCCGTATGCGGGTATGAGTTTTTTAGCGGGTAGAGTTAGAGTTGGCAGATGCGAGTATGGAACGGCACTACCCGACGGATTTATACCCGTTGCCATTTCTAGATGTGATGGAAAATCTTCTTTTTGCATAGTAAATTTTGGGAAGTTGGACTTCTAAACATACCCAAACTGACGAACATGCAGTCATGTACTCATACACAGAAATAAAATTTCACTCCGTTTCCGTCCTTAAAGAATCCACGCGCGCAAGTGCACGGAAGTGAACGACCTCGGATACCGCGCTCACCTGGTGCCTGTAGTTGCCGTAGCCTGAGGAGCCGGCGACGAGGACCGCCCACCTCGTTCCGACGCCGTCATCGAGCCGCTCACCCCCGCGCGCCGCGGCCGGCTCCTCCCCAGGCATCCGAATCACGGGGTCCCACGCCCCCGCCGCCGCCGCCGCAGCCGCGGCCAGCGCCGCCACGAGCACCACGACGCACCACCGCGCCGCCATCGCCACCTGCGTGCCGCACTGCTAGAGTCCAGCGGCGAGCCTGCGGGAGGGTAGGAGTGTATAGCGTGACAGCGGCGCGGGGTTCTGGTGGGGAGAAGAAGTAGGTGCTGCGCGCATGCCCCCATGCATGGCGGTGCGCCCTGAATCGCGGACGCGTGGGGCGTGAGCTGGTGCGGCGGCTCGTCGGCTTGTGCGGCCAGGTGCAGCAGTTCCGGACTTCCGGTGCGGCAGCCGTTTCGATGCTTCGGCGTCAGCGGAAGTGGGAGGGAAGTAGTGGGGTGGCCGGGTTGGGCTGGACACCCTGGAGATTAGGAGTATTTTGTCTAAAAAATCGAGACAGACTTTGGGCCGTAGCACATATTGATCGGCCCATTAACTTGGTGAGTTCGTGTTGGGTTGGACCCAGGATTAATAGCCCAAACATTCATAAGAGTTAGGAAGCCCTTTAATAATAGGAAAAAGTCCTATTTACCACCCTGGACATTAGGCTGAGTCCATATTTCCTCCCCCAACCACAAAACTGGCTAAATCGCCTCCCTCCACTCTTGAAACCATTCACTTTACCTCCTTGGTCCGGTTTTAGATGGTTTTCAAAGCGGTTTTGTCTTTTTCTTTTTTCTTATTTGTCCTGAATTTTTGAAAAATCATAGAAAATCACAAAAGTATCATAAAATTGAAAATTAGTTTTTTTTACTCCACATACACAGTAAACATATAAAATAGTATGTGATTTAGATCTATGTTTTTTTTAATTAATCCGCATCTATGGTCACATAATGTTGAAATTTTTATGATGGGATAATTATTGTATGACTTAACTGTACTAAATATTCCATACTCGTTTCTATTTTTACATACTTTTACATATTTATAAAAACATTATAATAGGAATAAAAATTTATTACAATTCAATCATACAATAGTAAGACCACCATAAAAATCGCACCATGATTGGATCCTAGATGTTGTAGCTATGAATTAATTACCAAAAAGAATAGATCTAGAGCTAAGACAAAAACTTTGTATTAGAGCATACCATATTATATATTTACTATGTGGATATACTTCCGTGAAGTCCAAAAAATTGAATAATCCATTTTATGATTTTCTGGTAATTTGTTATGAGTTTTTAAAGATTAAAAAAGACAAAACCGCTTGAAAACCATCTAAAACCGGACCTAGGAGGCAAAGTGAACTGTTTCAAGAGTAGAGGGAGGTAATTTACCCGATTTTGTGGTTGAGGGAGGAAATACGGACTCAGCCTAATGTCCAAGGAGGTAAAATGGACTTTTTCCTTAATAATATCCCCGCTTTCCACCCACTTCGAGAGGAGTAAATACGCGTGTGGCAGCCCGTGTGATGTTCTTGGGCCCGGCCCAGCAGCTCGCCTGCGCTTTCGGGCTGCAGCTCAGCTTGTTTGTGTTGTTGGTCCGCCCGTGCTCCAGCCCGGTCACCATGGGCAAAAAAACACTCTCTCATGACTTCCAGAAGAAACACTCAAAATTGACGTATCTCCAGGGCCAGGCCGACCGAAGCGCTCCGCGTCCGGTCACGGCGCATGGGAAGCGACTCGCGTCACCTCCCACCGCTCCCTCCTCTCACCGCGTCATGGATAGGGCTGGAGCTCGCCCCGCGCTGCCATGGCCGGAGCACCGACCTCGCCAAAGCCCCGTCCACCCTTCCTTCACCTTCAGGTCTCCGCCGCCGCCACCGTCTGCGTGGCCCGCGTCGAGGTGCGGGAGGCCTCGCCCGCCGCCGTCGCGTCGAGGTGCGGGAGCCCGCGCCCGCCGCCGCCGCGTCGAGGTGCAAGAGGCCGCGCCCGCCGCCGCCGACGCCCCGTTGAGGTGTGGGAGGTCGCGCCTGCTGCCGCCGCGTTGAGGTGTGGGAGGCCGCGCTCGCCGCCGCCGCATCTCCATGGCCGGAAGGCCGAGCTCGCCTCGCGCCATGGCTAGGCCACCAAGTGCTTGATGAAATGTCCATGAGCCTTTTTTAGTGGTAAGACTACCACATCTTAGTGCAAGGTAGCCACACTTCTCAGCCCGGCTGCCAATTTGGTTGCAAACAACAGACGATGTTCGCAGCCGAGCTCCCGGGACACTCTCGCAAACACGATGTCTTGCACCGTCTGTACCAAATCATTTCAAATCTGAGCTAGTCGGGCCAGCCGAGTCGCGGTGGTACAGGATCACAAACACGCCCCCTTCTCTCCCGTTGTCATTGTGTGATGAGCCTACTCGTCTCATCGTCTACTCCGTGGCGGCGGAACCTTCGAGAACTCTTGAGAGTTGAGGATCCAACGCCACTGGGCTCCTCCCAGTTTTATAAAATCTCATCTTAATCCACATCAAACCCTCCAGACTTTTCCGCTAGCTGCTCCCTCCTCTCCGGCCCTCCCCAGCCGCCAAGCCTTCTAGAACCCTCCTCCCATAGCTCGATCCGATCGGACCCGGCGCCGGCCGCTGCCGCCATGGCCGACGAGGCGAAGGCGAAGGGTAATGCGGCGTTCTCGGCCGGCCGCTTCGAGGAGGCGGCGCGGCACTTCTCGGACGCCATCGCGCTCGCCCCGGGCAACCACGTCCTCTACTCCAACCGCTCCGCCGCGCTCGCCTCGCTCCACCGCTACTCCGACGCGCTCGCCGACGCGCAGAAGACGGTCGAGCTCAAGCCCGACTGGGCCAAGGGCTACTCGCGCCTCGGCGCCGCGCACCTCGGACTCGGCGACGCCGCCAGCGCCGTCGCCGCCTACGAGAAGGGGCTCGCGCTCGAACCCGCCAACGAGGGCCTCAGGGCGGGGCTCGAGGACGCCAAGAAGGCCGCCGCCGCCCCGCCGCGCCGCGGGCCGTCCGGGCCGGATGGCTTCGGCCAGATGTTCCAGGGCCCCGAGCTCTGGAGCAAGATCGCGGCCGACCCCACCACGCGCGCCTACCTTGACCAGCCCGACTTTATGCAGATGATGCGCGAGGTGCAGAGGAATCCCGGCAGCCTCAACATGTACCTCTCCGATCCCCGCATGATGCAGGTGCTCAGCCTCATGCTTAACATCAAGATCCAGAGACCCGAGGCCTCAGAGCCGTCGCAGTCTACTCCGCCACCGCAGCAGCAGACGCCGCCTCCTCAGACGAAGGCGAGGAAGCCGGAGCCAGAGCCAGAGCCCATGGATTTGACTGATGAGGAGAAGGAGCGGAAGGAGAGGAAAGCAGCTGCTCAGAAGGAGAAGGAGGCAGGTAACGCAGCTTACAAGAAAAAGGACTTTGAGACGGCCATCCAGCATTACACCAAAGCCTTGGAACTTGACGATGAGGATATCTCCTATCTGACTAACAGAGCGGCAGTCTACATTGAGATGGGAAAGGTGAGCCTATTCTATCTCACTTGTTTCATCAAAGTTAATTAAGGATCTGATTTTGAGCTCTCCATTGTTATATTCATTTTGCTTGGTTATGCATTGCACAAATCAGTAGTAGACAGTATCTTTTGAGGGACTAAGTGGGTGACCTGATAGGCTGATACTAGTGAAGTACTGAGTGGCTGTATTAATTGATTCATTGTATGCAACACTTCGAATTAAGAAAATTGTGACCTGATAGCAGTTGTGGTGTTGTTGCACACTGCTAGGTTTTTGGAGTAAGGAAGCGTTTGAACTGTTGCGATTTAGCTGTGTGACCTGTGCATGACAAATGTTACTATGTTAGCATATTTGGTTACGTCCTGTTTGGATCCTCTAGGGATTATGAGATAGGGAGGTGATTGAAAAACTCAATTGTCTGTGATTCCCTTAGTTTGGTAACAATCGCCTTCATAATAATTATATGAATTCTACATGCTAATTTGAATTAACTAATAAATTGGGTATCATCTTTTCAATATAAATTATTGTAAGCAATATCAATGTATTGTAAAAATGCAATATTCAGGGGGGTACAATAGTCATTTCCCAATATGTAATCTAGATGGGTAGATTCCTATAATCCATTATAGATTCTAGAATCCAACATGTTTTGGATCCATTAGTGATTATTTATAGCCGGATTATATAATCTCTATGGTTCCAAACGGGGCCTACGGCAGCATTGCGCCTTAAATCCAACTTTGAACTTCTGTCGTGATTTACCTGTGCGGACCTTTACATGAAATATGTTAGCATATTTGGTTACTTTGATAGTGTCTGGAACCTTGACTCACTTGTTGTAACTAAATTTATCCTCGGAAGATGTACTAATATTACTTTCTACCTGCAGTATGATGAATGCATTAAAGATTGCGACAAGGCTGTGGAGAGGGGAAGAGAACTTCGTGCTGATTTCAAGATGATCTCAAGGGCACTGACAAGAAAAGGAACTGCTCTAGTCAAACTTGCTAAGAACTCTAAGGATTTTGATATCGCCATCGAGACGTTTCAAAAGGCTCTAACTGAGCATCGGAACCCAGACACTCTTAAAAAGTTAAATGAGGCTGAGAGGGCAAAGAAGGAGTTGGAGCAACAAGAGTACTATGATCCAAAGTTAGCTGATGAGGAGAGAGAGAAAGGTATGATAAGCATTATAATGTCATCTCCAGTACCTGTTGGTGGTGGTATTTAAGTTTTGTAATTTGTCTTATGGCAGGTAATGAGTTCTTCAAGCAGCAGAAATACCCAGAAGCAATAAAGCATTACACGGAGGCTCTCAGGAGAAACCCGAAGGATCCTAAGGTAATTTATCTGCCTCTGTTTCTTATTATCTGCCTTTGTTATAGTGCACATGAACCATTTGGGATTGATGCTGGGGAATTAGCGCCTTGTCTTAAACCTTGAATATTGCTGGTTGAGAATAAGAATGATGATGATGACTAGAAGATAGGAGATGTATTCATTAGTTGATCTAAAAAGGCTTCTTGGTCTTATGAAGCTACTTAACTCTTACCATGTATATTTCAATGTGGAACATGCAATTGATTTAAATTATCTCTTTTAACTTTCCTCACGCTGAATTGCTGCTGTGCCATGCTTTCTTGCTTGTCGAATATTCATAGTTTCTTTCCTCTCATCTAATTGAACTTTCCTAGTTTGACTCCTTGAATTCAACATTTCAACTTGAACCATCTGCTGCTGGTTAGAACACTTAATTTGAACATTTTGCGAAATTACAACTCAGCAAGTTGCAGTCTTACCACATAAGCTGTACTGGTTGCTGTTAGTCACAGAATGATGTTTTTTTTTTTTTGAGAATGTCACAGAACGATGTTATGCATTCTTGCAATGTCTCGTGTGTTTATGCTTTTTGCTACTTACTACCTCCGTTCTTTAATATATGACGTTTAGGACAAGAAATTTAGTTCATTTTGAACTAATTTTCTTGTCCTAAACGTCATATATTTAAGAACTGAGGAAGTATTAGTTTATTCTGAATTGATCAATTAATTCCTGATCTATGTAATGACTTAATCAACAATATTTTCTTAATTGTTTTATATTGATTTGCAATGTTTTCAATCTTTGTTTGCATATCAGCTGATATGTATGTCACTCAGTCTGTAAAACTGCGACTGACACTCAGATATTATTCGTCTTCAGGCTTACAGCAACAGGGCTGCGTGCTACACCAAGTTAGGAGCCATGCCTGAAGGTCTTAAAGATGCAGAGAAATGTCTTGAACTAGACCCCACCTTCACGAAAGGGTACACACGGAAAGGTGCAATTCAATTCTTCATGAAAGAATACGACAAGGCCACGGAAACCTATCAGGCTGGCCTAAAGCTTGATCCGAATAACCAGGAACTGCTTGATGGTGTTAGGAGGTAAAGAAAGCGTTGCAATTACCAGTAACCAAAATATTTAGTGTATGTGTATCTTTACATAAGTTTACCAACCAGCTTTGTTGTTTGAACATTTGCAGGTGCGTTGAACAGATCAACAAGGCCAACAGAGGTGAAATAAGCCAGGACGAATTGCAAGAAAGACAGGTAACCATACTGGGATATGCTTTTGTGTTGTTTGGTATCTGCTGCTTCAGGGTCAGTGTTGTTGACTGGTCCTCATCCTGTTCTCGCAGAACAAAGCTATGCAAGACCCAGAAATCCAGAACATCCTTACAGATCCTATTATGCGACAGGTACCATGGAATCTGTGTGTGCTTTGTTGGAATCCTGGAGTCTATGTGGCTGACAGTGATGTAATGATTGCTGTTTCGCAGGTGCTAATCGATTTCCAGGAGAACCCCAGGGCAGCCCAGGAGCACATGAAGAACCCTGGAGTTATGCAGAAGATTCAGAAGCTTGTTAGCGCTGGAATTGTCCAAATGAGATAATAAGAACGATGCGGCTCTGTACACACCTGTTTGTGTCTTGTGCTGGTCTCGTTAATCCACATGCCCCGGGCCATATATCTTTGCAAAAATGTAACCATGGCAGAAGAATCAAATTATTGGGGAACTAGTTGTCTCGTGCCCTATTGGATTGTGTAAGGTGCAGTTGATATTGGATTATTCATGTTTGCGTTGCTGATTGTAAGGTGGCGGCATGTTTTCAGATCCTAAAGATTTTTCACTCTTGCTCCATGAACCAAGTTGGTGCTAGAGTAGAGTAGTGGCAGAATATTTCCTTCCAGCTTTATATATGCTCCCTTTGTACCAGCTTTATATACTTATTAAGACTTACTTCGGCAGGTTTGTACGGCAGATTCTTTGTGAGAGAGAAGTACCACGTGCTGATTTGTTCGGCAGATTTGTTATGAGAGAAAGTACTGCGCAACAAGCCGAGATAAGACGAGATAAGACAAGCCGAACGAAGTCTAAAAGGCTGCCTGGCCTTTGGGGTGGGGGTGGGTTTCCACCTACATGCGAATCATCGAAGGAGAAAGAATCACGTGGTTCCCTTCTGGTCGACGGAGCCTTTAAATACTATGAAGCCATCCTCGGTTCGGAGTTGCCAAGGACGGCCGTCTTGGATTTTAGCGATCTGGGGCTTCCGCGTCTGGATCTTGGTCGTCTGATCACTGAGGAGGAGGTGTGGGCAGCTATCCAAGACCTTTCCTTAGATAAGGCGCCGGGGCCAGATAGGTCGTTTCTATAGGTCGTCTGGGTCGGTCATCAAGGATGACGTGGTGAGAGCTTTCCAGGCAATTTTCGTGATGGACTGCCGGAGCTTTCATCACTTGAACGAAGCTCTGCTTACGCTTCTCCCAAAGGTGGATAACCCGGAGGGCTTAGGTGACTATCGCCCTTTCAGCCTCATGCACAATTTTGAGAAGATTTTTGCTAAGGTTCTGGCCAACCGTTTCGCACCGGCTCTACCATGCTTGATTTGGCAAATCAAAGCACTTTCATTAAGGGTCGTCAACTACAAGATAATTTTAGATATGTAATGGGAACGGCCAGAACCCTGTCGATAAGGAAGAGACCGAGCGTGCTTTTTAAGATTGACCTGGCCAAAGCTTTTGACTCGGTCAACTGGGTTTTCCTTCTCGAGCCGCTCTCTGCGGTCAGCTGTCCTCTGAGATGGACTAACTGGATCTCGGTCTTGCTTTCCACAGCCAGCACTAAAGTTCTCCTGAATGGAGTTCCCGGTCGTTGCATCTGCCATGGTCGTGGGCTCAGACAGGGCGACCCTCTCTCACCCATGCTCTTTGTCCTAGTCATGGAGTGCTTCAGCGCCATGATTAAACTCGCAGACTCGAGGGGTCTTTTTAGCCCTCTGCGCCCCCGCTCTAGTAAACAGCGGGTTGTTGACGGTCGATATTTGCCATTTTCAAGGCCGTCAACTCCTGCAAATTTGAGCATGAATTGCACATCCACACTAGAATATGTGCTTAAACTCATACTTTCCACCAGTGTCGATGTCTATTCGAATGCAGGTATTTAGCATAAGAAATGGGAGGAATCCATGCACTTTCACTCCACTCCAATCCAAGGCACTCAAATGCTGGCCAATCAGGGGCTGCCACATGGATTCTTCTGGATCCATGATGTCACCAATCCATGTGAAGGACTCTCGACGAATCATACGCTGCCACGTCAGCATCACATGGATCCATGGGCCTACTTTGCCAACTAAACCGCCAGGAAACGTGCCAAGCACGGAGGAGAGGCATTAGGGCCCACATGGAAGCGAGCCAGAGGAAGGACAAGCCAGAAGGCCGGCCAGGGGTTTCGGCCGACCCTAGGATCGGTCGAACCGACCTAGGGTCGGTTGATCCCCCCGTCCACGTGTCTCTTGCTCATTGGCTCTTGGCTACATTCCCGGGTGTTTAGGGGCACTTTGAGCCCCGGAGCAAGCCTCCTCCTTGTCTATAAATAGGAGGGGAGGGGCTCCATTTCTCACACACCACCAAGCTCTCAAGTTCCACTTCTCTCTTGTGTAGCTCTCTCTCCCTCTCTCCAATTCTGCCCATGAGAGGTGATTCTCACCTCTTTGTGGTAGAATGGTGATGAGGAGAGATCTAGATTAGGATTAGTTGAGAGGTAGAGTAGGGGTAAGGAGTGAGTTGATGTCCTCGTGGATGCTCGTTCTTCATTTAGATCAAAGTGAGTATTTCAGCATTTCTTATTTAGACTATAGTGGACATCATGCATGATTGATTTGTTCTTGTGTTCGTGGCTCGTTCATAAGTTAGAGGCTTGTGTTCTTCATGACACAAGGCTTCGATTCTTTAGAGCCAGAGCCGTAGTTCATTTACTTGTTTGCATGCTCTGATCCTGTTTAGTTAAGTAAGTCCGCTGTATCTCGTTTAGCTGCATTCATAGCTTCCTTTCTGCTCCCAGTTCAATGATATGATCTGATTCCGATCTTTCCCTTGTTCGTGGGACCGTATCTATACGGTTGCTATAGTGTAGTTGCGGGTCGACAGACGTAACCGCAATATAGTATTTATCTGGGGTACAGACGTGGTGTCTGGGCCCTGGTTTTCCTGCGAAGACCACGTACGATCGTAGCGTAGAGGTAGGCCGCAGTGGTGACAGCCTGTTGGACCCTTTGTCAACCCTCTTACGTCGCGTACCGAGTTGAGCTCGCTTGCCAGCACCTTGGAGTGTTGTCACCCCGCGGGGATGACTAAGACCTGACAGAATAACATCTTGAGAGCTAAGTCCCTTAAGGAAGTGCTTCTTGTATCCCGACCTATCCCAGCGAAAGCTGGTGTCCTTGGATAGACCCTCTCTGGTTACTCTCCGTCCTGAGGGAACGAAACCCGACGGGAATACTCATTCCCCTAGGGAGAAGTGCTACAACGGTGTATCCGTGCGCTTGCGGATTCGTTCGCACTCGTCAGTGTACCTGGGAGTTTCTTACACGCTCACGCTGCCACGGCGCCCAGTGTTGAGGTTAAGAAACGCCAACAAGCATTTCTGGCGCCGTTGCCGGGGACGGCTGTTGTTAACCTTCGAGCCCGTCTATCCTCGTATTTATCTTTTTCCTTTTTCTTCTACCTTCACCCCCGTTACCCTTTTTGAGATATCCCCTTTTATTTTCTTTACTTCTACCTCTACCCCCGCTACCCATGGAAGGTTATCCTTGTAAACACCTTCCACCTTCGAGGAGTGAACCCTCAGAGCCATCTTCGTCAAGATCCACTCTTATATCTGGCCTTTGGATTCGCCCCTCTCTCATGAAGCTAATTCAGGACCTATCCTTCTCGGGGTTAAGTCATGAGAACCCCTTTGATCATGTGAGAGACTACGAGTGTCTGATTGAAACTCAGGGTAAAACCGGAGAATCACCGATGCTCGAAAAAGAGAGTGTTTTCCACTATCCCTCTCCGGGGAAGCACGGGATTGGCACCATTGTTTTGGTAGAGACTACCTTACTTGGGAAAGGTTGAGAGCAGCTTTTTGCTCCCACTTCTTCCCAATACGACGTGTCATCTCGTTAAGGGCAAAGATTCTCTATTTCGAGCAATGTGAGGAGGAATCACTAGGAATGGCATGGAATCGTTTCGCCTCCGCGGTGGAAGATTACCCAGTCCTCTACATTCCCGACTGGATGTTGCTTCAGCACTTCTGGTTTGGATTGCGGAAGGATGATGCCATGAGACTTAATGCTCTCTCCGGAGGATCCTTTGTGCACCTAGATGCTGACGAGGGAAAAGAGATCCTGGATAATCTCCAAGATTTCAGCTCCCCTTGCATCCCAGTCAATGAGGCAACCACCAGAGGAAATGTTGAGCCACCTAGATCCATCGTCAGCCGAGTCCGAGGTTTCATATCCATTCTTTCTGAGCTCTGGCTGAAGATGTCATTCCTGAATAGCAGGAATCTAACGGAAAGATTTCATGGTGCGAGATCTACCCTTGGGTTCCCCTCTTGTGCATCTTCTTAGACCTTCTCCCCGAGACTTTGTCTCGTGGGAGGACGGAGAAAGTAGTCCGGAAAGAACGAACATTCCCATCCAGGATGACTTGTTCGATCCTCACTACTAACTCCTAAGGAGGGTATGAGAGGTCTATCGTGTTTCTATGTCAAGGTTTGAGCTGAAGTGCTTCGCACTGAAGTTTCGTATAAACCGAGACATCGGTCTCTGCTTTATAATCCATTGGATTCATCCATCAGACCGAAGGAACACGATCATTTACCGATCGAGTGGAGTGCATTCACCTTCTATCTCAAGCACATCGATCGATGCCGATCAGTCAGGAGAAGCTCGCACTTCGTATCTTATGCCTGACTTGATCGATGCCCAATGGGAGGTGCACTTTCCAGCTTATCCATAACCCCCATTGGAAGCTTAGGCCAGACTTCGAAATGTTTTCATCGCCCTGATGAGAACATTGAACCCTCTGCCTAAGGTAAGAGCGAGTTAAATCTTGCTCTTCGTCCGAACTCTGGTTCAAGATCGTACACCGGCCTCTGGAAGTCCATGCTCTATCCTCTTTGAAGGTCGAGTGTCTTTCTGAGCTTGAGTTCACTCGGAGATCGGTACCTATTGGTGAAGCACTAGCCTCAGTGCTCGATCTTTTCGTCTCCGAGTTCCGCGACCCCAGTGCTATAGTCCTCGAGTCCCATGACCACCCCAGGGAATGCCTCGGCCTCTCTGGGATGATCATGCTTGCCTTTAGCTTCGATACACCTTTTTGGGCTCGAGTTCGTATATGCACTACCCTTGCAGATCAGAGCTTATCCTCATATCCACATTATCTGCAAGGAGATGGTCGTAAGTTGAGACAGGAGATCACAAGACACCCGCATCCTGAGTACTCTTGGGACTCATCTCGTTTCCCCAGGAAGAATTATCCTTCGGGTATCTTGTGGACCGTGGTCATGCAGGGGAAAGAAGTTGCCAAGTTTCAGAGAAGTAGGCAAAGGACCACAGGAAGGCAGCACCATTGTGGTGACCCGAACGCTTCGTGACTACCGTCGGAGGTGTCTACACTTTTGACGAACCGAGTTTGTCGCCTAGGTGATATCCCCCAGATTCTCTATGGTTATATCATGGTTTGGCCAAGGTTGGTATATAGTGGAGGATGAATTTTCAACCTCAACCCTATCTCAGCCTTAAGCCTAAGCCAATCTTTCCATCTCGGGGAATCCACCTGGGCCGTCGATCCCGAGACTTGCTGGAGCCCACACGAGAAAGGGGAGGACCAGAGGAGCCCATAGGGGGCCGACCGAACCTAGGTTAGGCCGAAACCCTGGTGCCGCCTCTCCCCTTCTTCTTTCTCGTGTGTGTCTCATTCTCCTCCAGAAACCTTCTCCCTGCCGCCCGATGAGTTTTCGCATTGCGAAATCCATCTCCTCCACCTCACCATCCTCAGCATCACCGCATCCATGGCCGGCTACGGTTTCACTCAGCTCCGTATGGAGGCCTCGCCGCTCACTTCAGGCGGAGGGAGCCCCTCTCATCTCATTGACCTCAGCAACCTGGATGAGGCGATGGGGTCACCGGAGGCCATGACTCCCGAGAGAGGCAGGAGTGTAGAGAGCACTCGCAGGATGCGCACCGACTCCCCGGTGCAGTCGTCCCGGCGAGGCTCCTCCTCCCCGCCTTCTTTCCCGGTCAGGATGGCCACTGTGACAACCCGCCCAGGAAAATACCGTACTATCGCCTAAACCAATCCACTTTGGTCATTAAGCAATAATAAAGTATCATCCTGTTGTTAGTTGCCGGGTTAACGCCCGGTAAATCACTTGGAATTCACACAGAGGATCGAACATATGCATTAAAACTCACGCGAAGGCGAGTCCAGAGTACACACAAATTAAATCCCATTTATTACAAACCATTGTTCATGACATGAAGTAGAGGTTCAGAGTTCGAAAACAGCGGAAATAAATAAACTAGCGCAACGGTCAACATCACAGGAGGCCATCCGTGATGCCATCACTTGTCGTCATCCACCCATCCCTGCTCCCAGCTGGGTGAAATCTCACCAGATCAAACAACACCTGCAACAACATTTTTAAAGCAAGGCTGAGTATACTAATACTCAGCAAGACTTAACCGTCGGGTGATAACTACATCACCAAACTCTAGACATGAGAGGCTTTTTGGCCGATGGAGTTCTTTTGCTGAAAAGCAACGAAGAGTATGTCCTTACTTTCAATATTTTAGCACAAGTTCTAGTTGATTACCATTTCTAAGTGTGCCAACTAATTCAATCAAGAATTATACAAACAATTATTACAAGCAGTAATATTCACCAAGTTCCATCATTACGGGATATCATGGCCAGTTGATTAAGCAGTCTCAGATAACGGTGAGAGGCCGACAATCGATTGATTTAAACCTTGCAAGGTAAACCTAAACACACGGTAGGGTGCCCCCGTGAGGACAACCATCCAGGCGGTTCCCATCTTTCTTCGGGTCGGGATCAGACCTACAATCCTCGGTACTAGGCTTACTGGTACGTCATGCCGGACCGCCCAGAATCGCACAGGTACCCCACTGTTGCGGTTGCAGCAGGGGGACACATTATGTGTCCTAGGGGTAGTAGGGAAAAGTTCCCTTGCCGTGTCCATCAGGTACTAGGCTTACCGGTCCCATTCCCGACAAGTGCTTAGTACGTTCAAAAGCTTAGCCCACGAAAGCCACTGGACCGGAGCCCAAATCCCATGCTCTTACTACATGAGCAATCCGTTTATAAAGATCTTATGATTCCAACATAAGAACCTATTCTCGCGAGTGACGAACATCACTCAACATCTACCGGGTCCTATAGCATAGCAGCTATCGACCTAGCATACTAGGAAGAGGGCATAGGTACCTAGGGATCATGCATCTAGGGTTTCATTCAACTCCTGAAACGTAAATGCAATCATAGCAAAAGATAATTGCAACATTTTTAAAAAGACAGGGTTAATGATCCGGGGCTTGCCTTCGCTGGCAAGGTTGGCCTTGGGCCCTGCTGGACTTTGGTCCAGGTCTTGCTCTACAGTGACGTAGTGTACGTCTCTGTCAGCTCCTCCGTCTCCTCCTTCCGGCACAGGCGTACGGCTACCGTCGGGAAGATCTACACGAGGATGCAAATGCAAGATTTGATAGACGATTTTTAATTTAATTAATTACAAACAATAAATGACAACCATGGGGTGCATGGTTGACCACATTCATCTAGATAAGAAATACATTCAGCATACTCTTCCAAAAGGAACAATATGCGGTTCTTTATTATTTAATCTTTGTAATGGTGACTGTGTACACATTTAGTTAAATAAATTAATTTAAATTCCCCAAGACAGCAAGGGGTTGGTCTTTATCTTTTTAAAAGGATTTCCATTCTGCACATAGGGTTATTAGGGGTGTGGTTGATGATTTTCCCAATTCATTGAATATTAAACTTTTAATTTGCTTCCATAGCTTTTATTCATAAAATTAATTAATAAAATTCAGTAAGGTGTGTTATGAAGCACTATGGTCCTAAACAAGCCACTGCACAAACATGCACACTTGGGAGAGCTACGAAATTAATTATACCGAAAATAACAAGGGCTAGCTACTAAAGCAAGAAAAATACATACAAAAATAAATAAGTATCAAAATGATTCCCACTTTCTCACACATGGTCTATGGTTAAAAACTAACCTAGGAATGCAACATATACACCTAGAACTACCATAGATCTTGGGTTATGCATTTACAAAGAAAATCAAGCATATTTCAAGAATAAATATTTCTGACAAATATAAAATTGTGGTTAATTCACCAGAGATGCATTTTGGCATAAAAAGACAGCATGCTGAAGTTGGGCACAAAAATCTAATTATTTTTAGCTACAAAAATCATCTAGACAGATTCTACATAAATAGAAAACAAATCATATAAAAAGATTTACAACATAACTTTGTGCAATTTTTGGTACAGGAGTTAGACATGGCATAACACACAGTATATCCGAAATTCAGCTACAGAGGACTTGTAGATTTTGAGATACAACAGATCTAGGTTTTTCAGTTTCCTATTTTTCATGCAAAAACTGTCAGGAAAAACTTTTAATTTGCTTCCATAGCTTCCATAGCTTTTATTCATAAAATTAATTCATTGAATATTAAACTTTTAATTTGCTTCCATAGCTTTTATTCATAAAATTAATTAATAAAATTCAGTAAGGTGTGTTATGAAGCACTATGGTCCTAAACAAGCCACTGCACAAACATGCACACTTGGGAGAGCTACGAAATTAATTATACCGAAAATAACAAGGGCTAGCTACTAAAGCAAGAAAAATACATACAAAAATAAATAAGTATCAAAATGATTCCCACTTTCTCACACATGGTCTATGGTCAAAAACTAACCTAGGAATGCAACATATACACCTAGAACTACCATAGATCTTGGGTTATGCATTTACAAAGAAAATCAAGCATATTTCAAGAATAAATATTTTTGACAAATATAAAATTGTGGTTAATTCACCAGAGATGCATTTTGGCATAAAAAGACAGCATGCTGAAGTTGGGCACAAAAATCTAATTATCTTTAGCTACAAAAATCATCTAGACAGATTCTGCATAAATAGAAAACAAATCATATAAAAAGATTTACAACATAACTTTGTGCAATTTTTGGTACAGGAGTTAGGCATGGCATAACACACAGTATATCCGAAATTCAGCTACAGAGGACTTGTAGATTTTGAGATACAACAGATCTAGGTTTTTCAGTTTCCTATTTTTCATGCAAAAACTGTCAGGAAAAACTTTTAATTTGCTTCCATAGCTTCCATAGCTTTTATTCATAAAATTAATTCATTGAATATTAAACTTTTAATTTGCTTCCATAGCTTTTATTCATAAAATTAATTAATAAAATTCAGTAAGGTGTGTTATGAAGCACTATGGTCCTAAACAAGCCACTGCACAAACATGCACACTTGGGAGAGCTACGAAATTAATTATACCGAAAATAACAAGGGCTAGCTACTAAAGCAAGAAAAATACATACAAAAATAAATAAGTATCAAAATGATTCCCACTTTCTCACACATGGTCTATGGTCAAAAACTAACCTAGGAATGCAACATATACACCTAGAACTACCATAGATCTTGGGTTATGCATTTACAAAGAAAATCAAGCATATTTCAAGAATAAATATTTCTGACAAATATAAAATTGTGGTTAATTAACCAGAGATGCATTTTGGCATAAAAAGACAGCATGCTGAAGTTGGGCACAAAAATCTAATTATCTTTAGCTACAAAAATCATCTAGACAGATTCTGCATAAATAGAAAACAAGTCATACAAAAATATTTACAACATAACTTTGTACAATTTTTGGTACAGGAGTTAGACATGGCATAACACATAGCATATCTAAAATTCAGCTACAGAGGACTTGTAGATTTTGAGATACAACAGATCTAGGTTTTTCAGTTTCCTATTTTTCATGCAAAAACTATCAGGAAAAACTATGGTCATGCTTTACAAAAGTTGTAGGGCTTTTCACAAGGAATCCAACAAAATTGAGTTTGCATTTTTCTGATTTTTCTACAATTGTCTACGGATTTTACAAGTTCCAGCCAAACACCAAGCACTATGCCAGATCCACTTTACAACCAAGCCCCTGGACAGTTTTGAAGTTTCACAGATATGCCCCTAGATTGCAGATTGGACCCTAGAAAGACTGGAAGCCTTGCAATGCGGCCCCTAGACCTCGGCCGGCGGCGGCTCCGGCCGAATTCCGGCGGCCGGCGGCGCGGGTGGTTGGGGGAAGAGGTGGGGGAGGAGTTGTGGCTCACCAACGACCTGTTTGTGGCCGAAGAAGGGAGCGGGGCGGCTCCGGCGAGCTCAGACGGCGGCGCAGGGCGGCGCCGGCCGCTGCGGCTTCAAGTCCGGCGAGCTCGGCGGCAATGCGCGGCGGCTGGTGTCTCGGGAGGATGTGCTAGCGTGTGGGGAAGGGCTAGGGGTGGTTGGCCGGTTCGGGAAGCCAGTGGAGTGGTGAGCTCGGCGTGAGGCAGCAAAGGTGGGTGGCGGCCGGCACTAGCGTCCGGCGACGGCGTGCTCGCGCGAGGAGAAGGCGCGGCTCCTTAAATAGGCGAGTGAGCGGGGGAGGGAGACCTTGCCTTCGCCGCGAAGGATGCCTCGGCCATTAAGCCGCGGTACGGCGGCGGCATCGGCAGGCGCGCGCACGCAGGGGACGGACCGGCGGGTGCTGCGGTGCTGCCGGCGTGTGTGTGAGGGAGCGCCGCGTGGCAGGGCCTGGGTTCGCCTACGTCACGCGGTGCACGGCGCACGAACCGGCGTTCACGGGCCCTCCTCGGCGTGCGTACGGCGGTGTACGGCGGTACGATGGCGGACCGACATGGCGCGGGCAACGTCGCGGCGCGCGTTCGCGTTCCGGCCCGACACGTTTCGGTGCAGCCTCGTTTGACCAAGTTTTACTCGAATTTTTGCAACTAAAGTGCATCGAGGTGTTTATACCAAAGTTGTAGATCTCACTACCCTTTACAACTTTTACAATGGCTCATAGGGGTTTTGAGCAATGGATTTTGCATAAACTGCTCGCCAAGTTCCTGTTTTTCACGGCGCCGGTGAACAGTGCCGACTGGCGTTGACCACAGTTTTGCACCATTTTCCACTCCAAATTTCAAATGCCACCCAACATGAAAGTTGTGTCCCTCGAAAAACTGGACATCTTTTATATTGGGAGAATTTGAAGTGTTTAGGTGAAATTTAGAGAACGCGACAAAAGTTCTAGAAGGACTAGGTGTGTCAAGGGGTTTGACTAGGGTTTTAGCTAGGGTTTGACCAAGCTTTGACCAAAGGTTGCCCACAAGTGTGTGTGGACTTGATTAAGAGGATCATTAGTGATTGTTGACTAGGTTTTCGGGGTGATGACCCAGGTTGACCAAGGTTTGACCAATGTCAACAGTGTTTGACTCGGTTGATTCGGTCATTAGCACTAATGATGCTAATTAAAAACCTGGGGCGTCACAGCCACCATGGGGAACAAGACCACTGCCAAGCGCGTCTTGTTTGACGATCCCCCTGGGCCACCCTTGAAGCCAGGAGAGCGCTACATTGGGTCTGACTTCAACAGCTACGGAGAGGCCTTCTGCCATTCTTATGAGCAGGATGTGTGGGACGAGTTCCCGCTTCCACAGACCCGGTGCAAAATCTTCGGAGTGAAGACAGCCACTGGAGGCTATGGTACACCCTACCATAAGCCGCCTTAGTGGGAGCGAGTCCTCACCAAGATCATTGCAGACATCCGGGTAAATGGCGCCAAGAAGACCCCGACCCTAGCGAAGCTAGCAGACAGACTAGCTGAACTGTTCTTGGAACATGAGAAGCTAGTTGAGGAGCTGGCCAAGCAGAGGGACGAGTACCGTGAGCTCAGGCTTGAGTATCGCCAGCTGGAGGAGGACATGACCCAGAAGCTGCAGAGGTTGGCAGTAGCTGAGGGAGAGGAGCAGATCCTCTCCGAGTATTGGGGACTAGCCCCAGCTTTAGTTCATTAGGCGCTAGTCTAGGTCTAGGTTTGATTTCCCTTTGTTTCCCTTTATTCCATTTATTTCCTTTGCATGTGTGTAAGCGCGTAATCATTTTGTTTGAAACATTTGAATTTGAATAAAGTGGCTCACCGGTCATGTAACCCGGTTTAGCCACTCTTTGTGTCATTACTTTGGTCTCTTTGATTTAGAGGACATCTAGGTTCGAGACAGTGTGGAGGAAGAGCCATGACTCTCCCAATGCAGGCACGACGTTTCCGTACATACCCACTGCGAGCACTCCGCGCTAGCCGACCGATCACTACTGAGAACCTGAAAGGGACCCGCACGAGTTCACTCCTGTGGAGAGCCTCTAACGGTTCATCTCTCATGCATAGCACCGGTTTGCATCTCGACAACCCACTCTCTTTCATTCCTGAGTTTTATAAGCTATATATGTCTATCTCTAAACTAAAACTCGAATGATGATGCTAAAGATCACCTAGCTCATTTGTACCTGAGTAGACTTACATATGTTTTATTCCTTGTTATCTGCCTGATGCTTGTGAACCATAATCTTCTTAAGGACAAGCATGTTCACCTAAGTTATTGACAAGTATGATATGGCTGGATGATATGATCTATTGCTCTGATGACTAACTCTCTTGGGGAATTTATTTTTGAAAACTCAAAACCTCTTGGAAAGGCTCCTCTTTGATATGCCTCCGTCCCATTAGAGCCATATGATCTTTGTAGGTAAAAACCTTCGGTTCATATGCTGCTTGTTATTATTTTGAGCTTTGTCAAATTCTGTGACTCTTGTGAGAATTCTTTTCATTACTTTCATGATCAAGATTTATGTGCACCCCACCTATTTCCCCTTGCTATACTTCTACACTGGAAGTTAGCATTGTATCATTTATCCATTTCATAAAAATAAAGCTCCATATGTGGTGTGACATCTCTCTCCAGAAGTGTCCTTCAAAAAGAGACATGGGCTATGAAAAAAAATATATATATACATGCTCAAGGCATGATGAAAAAAAAGAAGAATAGCTCATGTCCGAAATAAAGGAGGAATAGGGGAGAGATGAGATCATGCAAAAAGGAGTTCCATATCATAGATGGTAATAACTAGTGTCCATTCCGGGGCTAGTGTCCACCTTACCATCAACCCGCAGTTCTCACCTTATATATGTATGGTAATATCTAGCACCCATTCCAGGCCTAGTATCCACCTTACCATACACACCATAGCCATACTGGTGCACATCTTGATCTGATAGTATGATTTGATTTTCTCTGTGTATCCAGTCTTTGACTTTGCAAAATATGTGATGCAAGTATGCTTTCTCTTTATCCTACCCTGAGCTCCACATATAGCCATCATTAGAAGTAGGATGAAGAAAGGCAAATGCCTTAGTGAGGACATACACACTTTGAGCGATTTGAGAGAATCAAATGAGAAAGCCACCAAGAGCTTTGTTTATGAAAATCTTGCAAAACCCCAAGGTGTTTATCATCAGGTGCATAAGTGACTTGATTCACAGTTGTTCTACTTTTCAATCACCCAAGGGAATATGATAGCCACTACACAGAGGTTCACAGGAGCAAGGTATGACTTGGAATATCTCTTATGTTTGTCTTACTCTTTGGTATTCACGACCCACTTGGTTTTGTTTCCCCTTCACTCGGGACGAGCAAATGTCAAGTGTGGGGGTGTTGTTGACGGTCGATATTTGCCATTTTCAAGGCCGTCAACTCCTGCAAATTTGAGCATGAATTGCACATCCACACTAAAATAGGTGCTTAAACTCATACTTTCCACCAGTGTCGATGTCTATTCGAATGCAGGTATTTAGCATAAGAAATGGGAGGAATCCATGCACTTTCACTCCACTCCAATCCAAGGCACTCAAATGCTGGCCAATCAGGGGCTGCCACATGGATTCTTCTGGATCCATGATGTCACCAATCCATGTGAAAGACTCTCGACGAATCATACGCTGCCAAGTCAGCATCACATGGATCCATAGGCCCACTTTGCCAACTAAACCGCCAGGAAACGTGCCAAGCACGGAGGAGAGGCATTAGGGACCACATGGAAGCGAGCCAGAGGAAGGACAAGCCAGAAGGCCGGCCAGGGGTTTCGGCCGACCCTAGGATCGGCCGAACCGACCTAGGGTCGGTTGATCCCCCCCCCCGTCCATGTGTCGCTTGCTCATTGGCTCTTGGCTGCATTCCCGGGTGTTTAGGGGCACTTTGAGCCCCGGAGCAAGCCTCCTCTTTGTCTATAAATAGGAGGGGAGGGGCTCCATTTCTCACACACCACCAAGCTCTCAAGTTCCACTTCTCTCTTGTGTAGCTCTCTCTCCCTCTCTCCAATTCTGCCCATGAGAGGTGATTCTCACCTCTTTGTGGTAGAATGGTGATGAGGAGAGATATAGATTAGGATTAGTTGAGAGGTAGAGTAGGGGTAAGGAGTGAGTTGTTATCCTCGTGGATGCTCGTTCTTCATTTAGATCAAAGTGAGTATTTCAGCATTTCTTATTTAGACTATAGTGGACATCATGCATGATTGATTTGTTTTTGTGTTCGTGGCTCGTTCATAAGTTAGAGGCTTGTGTTCTTCATGACACAAGGCTTCGATTCTTTAGAGCCAGAGCCGTAGTTCATTTACTTGTTTGCATGCTCTGATCCTGTTTAGTTAAGTAAGTCCGCTGTATCTCGTTTAGCTGCATCCATAGCTTCCTTTCTGCTCCCAGTTCAATGATATGATCCGATTCCGATCTTTCCCTTGTTCGTGGGACCGTATCTATACGGTTGCTATAGTGTAGTTGCGGGTCGACAGACGTAACCGCATTATAGTAGGCCCTGGTTTTCCTGCGAAGACCACGTACGATCGTAGCGTAGAGGTAGGCCGCAGTGGTGACAGCCTGTTGGACCCTTTGTCAACCCTCTTACGTCGCGTACCGAGTTGGGCTCGCTTGCTAGCACCTTGGAGTGTTGTCACCCCGCGGGGATGACTAAGACCTGACAGAATAACATCTTGAGAGCTAAGTCCCTTAAGGAAGTGCTTCTTGTATCCCGACCTATCCCAGCGAAAGCTGGTGTCCTTGGATAGACCCTCTCTAGTTACTCTTCGTCCTGAGGGAACGAAACCCAACGGGAATACTCATTCCCCTAGGGAGAAGTGCTACAACGGTGTATCCGTACGGTTGCGGATTCGTTCGCACTCGTCAGTGTACCCGGGAGTTTCTTACATGCTCATTCTGCCACGGTGCCCAGTGTTGAGGTTAAGAAACGCCAACACGAGTCTCGCTGTATGTGGATGATGTGGTCGTCTTTCTTTCCCCGGTCGTGCTAGATCTTGTGATGATCAGAGAGATCCTGGATCTCTTCCGCCGGGTGTCGGGTCTTGCTACTAATATTAATAAGAGCAAGGCCTTCCCGAATCGTTGTGATGAGAATCAGCTAAACGTAATCACTCACACGTTGGGCTGTCAGTGTACTGACTTCCCCTGTACCTACTTGGGGTCCCGCTCTCGCCTTGGCGGCTACCTAAATCTACCATGCAACCGGTCGTTGATAAGGTCGCTAAACAGCTACCTCTCTGGAAGGGAAGGATGCTGAACAGAAGTGATTGTCTCATTCTTGCCTGGTCTACACTCTGTGCCATCCATGTGCACATTTCTATGGCCAGAAAGATCGTGACCTGGGCCATTCGTTCTATTGAGAAGTTGGTATGTGGGTTCCTTTGTGCGGGTCTGAGGTGGTCGTGGGAGGAAAATGTGCAGTGGCTTGGGTTAATGCGGCTTGCCCAACACAATATGGCGGCCTTGGCATCCCTAACCTACAGCTAATGGGCTTCGCCTTACGGCTCCGTTGGCTATGGCTGGCCAGGGTTGATTCCGATAAGACTTGGTCGGGGTACTTTTTCCGGGCAGATCGGTCGTCTCAAGAATTCTTTGATGCTTCGGTTACAGTACAAGTGGGTGATGGGTCCCGCACTTTGTTCTGGTTGGATCGATGGCTCAATGGGTGCTCCATCGTCCAGTTGGCCCCGGAGCTTTGGAGCGTGGTTCCACCTAGAATTAGAAATTCCAGTACGGTACGGGATGCGCTCTCGGGCAGACGCTGGATTCGGGACATCACCTTGGCTCGCACTGTACCTGTGGTCGTCTAATACCTTCGTCTTTGAGACTATCTACACAGCTTCCATATGTCTGACGAGCCAGACAGGTTTATCTGAAAATGGTTGTCTACCAGGAAAATCTCCTCTAGCTCAGCATACCGGGCGCTGTTCTTAGGGATGAATGCATTGGAAGGTGCAGGCCCCAGGGAGATGTCATTTTTTTGGTTGTCTGGTGCTTCATGGTCGTTGCTGGACTTCAAACCGGTTGCGTTGGCATGGGATTCCCGACTCAGATATTTGTGCACTTTGTGCACAAGAGGTCGAAACTTTGGACCACCTACTCCTCGGGTGCGTCCATAGTCGGGAAACGTGGTTTAGAGTACTGTGTTACTTCAGCTTGGATCGACTGACACCGCATGAGGAGCCTTACTTCGTCTGGTAGCTAGCTATTAGAAAGCAGGTTCACAAGTCTGAGCGTAAAGGTTTCGACTCTCTGGCTATCCTGGTCGTCTGGTCGTTATGGAAAGAGAGGAATAGGTGTGTTCATGAGAAAGTAGCGCTCCAACCGGTGTTGCTGACACCACTTATCCTGGAGGAAGCACGGAGGTGGGCCCGAGCTGGTTTTGTCAGGATTGGCTCGCTTGGTCGTCGTAGGGTGTAGCCTTGAGTCTTGTGCTCTTGTGTGTTGAGTCTTGTACTCTTGTGTTCTCTCTTCTGTAAGGTTCTGGTATCCAGACATTTCTCCTCTTCTTAATAAAAATATGCTTTGCAACCTGCATCTCTGCATCTCTGTAGGCTGCCAGGTTGGGGACGTTTTCCTTTTTTTTTTTGAGCACCGCGTTGGGGACGTTTCCCTTTTCTGTTCAACGACGCGCCTGCGCCTAGCTAGCTAGACGGAAACGGCCCAAATCGCGAAGGTCCGCTTCTTTTTATTTCTTGGGTCGTCCATCTGAGACGGGCCGAGCTCGCTCACGCACGCACGGCAGGCTTCGGGGCGTCCGGGCCTGGGACCCTTCTATATCATCTTCCCGGAGGAAGATAGTTTTTTATGAAATTATAACTCAACAGGGATCTAAATAACAGCCCACTCAGTTCAACAAATCAAACACTAGCACCCACCAGGGTTTTTTTACCGACCGTAAGGGTCAAACCGCCACCCAGCGGTAACGGTTTACCGCTGCGGTTTGAGCGGTTACCGATTAAAACCGCTCAAATTCAAATTTTCAAACCAAATCTCCCATTCAACCAGTTTGAAACGGTTTACCGGACGGTTTGAGCGGTAAACCGCAGCGGTTTGAACGGTTACCGGTCTCTGGGTCAAAAAAACCGGCACAGTGAAGAATTTGGTATGTTTTCAAATTTGAATTTAAAAAATTGGAAAATATAAGAAAAATTCCTACAAATATTTCAAGGTGCGTAGAATCTAATGGTGTCAAAAATTTTCAAATATTAGTGCATTTAGTATTTTTTGCGGGCATTAATGCCCGCAAAATATACTAAACGAACGGATATTTGAAAAATTTTGACACCATTAGATTCGTGGCAACTTGAACTATTTTTGAGATTTTTTCATTTTTTGAATTCAAATTTGAAATTTTGAATTTAGGCGGTTACCAACTGGCCGGTACCGTTACCGTTCCGCAGCGGTAACCACCACGGTAACGGTCGGTAAAAAAAAAACCATGACACCCACACCTTTCTTCCACCTCCTGCGCCGCCGCCCGCCCTCCTCCCGAGCCGCCGCTGCCACCCGCCAGCCCGCGATGCCGCCTGCCATGGCCGGCCTCTCTTGCCGCCACCGCCAGCCCACTGAGGCCACCCGAGGCGTGGTGGAGGTGGAGCGCCCCCGGGCTCCGCCGTAATGAACGCTTTGCATGCGTGTCCATCGTGGCTGACTGGCCGTGGGCATGTGGCCGGTGTCGGTGGACTGGCCAGCCTTGTGCTGATCGGGGTGCGGCGCGACAGCGGGGGCATCGGCTCGCAGCCTCAGCTCGCACTGGTTGCGAATTGTACGACCTTACCGCAAGCAGAACTCTAGAGAACCATAAGGCCTCCTCCAATGAAAAGAGCTAGCTGAGTAACTCATAGGAACAGTAAAAACAGCACAGTGCTTATACAATGGCCTTTCGATGTATCTACTGTGAGAGAACTCGGTCTTGGGAACCGTCCGAGCTAGCGCGGGCACAAGCGCTATTGCAGAGAATCTTGTACTGTTCAGCGTTTAGATTAATATATCTGGTAGCTCAACGCTAGTCCGTTGGAGAGGGCCTAAGGGTCATGTTGCACATCAACGCCACGTACTGAAAATGATGATGGCAATCGTCACAAGTAAGGGGGCTGAAAGTTAATGGATAGATTTAGGTCACACGGTTAATAAAATGGTAATGCTCCTCTCCGGCCGTCTGGAGGGAGGGAGAAAATTCGGACGCGCCCCCGACCCGTGCGTCCCGCCACGACCTCTTATCAATCCTCCGCCACCACTCATTTTTTTCACGGTCCTTTCTCTCTCCTCTATCCTAGTCGCCACCGCGCAGCCTCATCCCCTGCAAGGTCGCAATCGCATCGGCGATTGCATCCACGCCGGCGACCGGCGACCCTGCTCCACCGGTGAGCGGGAGCGCGCGCCCGACCTCCTCCCCTGCTCGCCGGAGCGCGCGGGCGGCCTCCTCCCCTACTCCCCAGGAGCGCGCGGCGGCTCCTCCCCTGCTCCGCCGGGAGCGCGCGGCCGCTCGCGCCCTGCTCCACCAGCCGGCGAGCCGTGCGGCCGACCCCCGCGCGCGGCTCCCGCGACGGAGCTCGTGGCGGCGCCCGCGCGCTGCTCCCGCGACGGCGCGCACCGGGACGGAGCTCGCTGGTGTTGCGTTCCACCGCTCCCGGCGGCCAGGGACACAGCCCGAGTCCCCCCAGCGGTGAGGAGGCAGGGGCGCCGATGATGGTGAGGACGGCGGCGGGCCCTGACACGGTCACGGTGGCCTTGACGATGCGGCGGCGGTGAACGAGACGGGTGCGCGCACGGGCGGCGGCAGGGGACGAGCTCTCTCTCGCGCGCTTGCAGACGCCGAGGCCGACCTTCCCCGCGGCGGCCGGGGCCATGCTTCCTCGTGATGCCGAGGCCGAGGTGTCGGGGCACGGACGGGAGCAGTTTTCAGTGTATGTTGCAAGAGTATGTTTTGGGTGTTCCAAAGGTTTTGAGGGAATGTTGTAATTGTTTTATGTTGATGTTGCAAAAGCAGATCTCGATGTTGTAATGTTGTAAAAGTAGATCTCGATGTTGCAATATTGCAAAAGTAGATCGCGATGTTGCGGATGTTGTTTTCAAATGTTGCGGATGCTGTTTTTGAATGTTGCGGAATTCTTCTTCATGTTGCCCGTAACATGGTGGATGTTGGATGTTGCAAGCAACATAGCTCGCAACATGACCCCAACACGTTGATGTTTGGATGTTGGTCGCAACATGCTCGCCACAAGCTCGCAACATGATCACTAAATACTCGCAACATCACTGAATCGCTCGGGCAGGAGGGAGGGGGGCTCCGAGGTTGAATGTTGGTCGCAACATGGTTCGCAACATTTCAAAATCGTTCGCAACATGCTTTGCAACATCAAAACGCTTCGCAACACGATCCGACGACTGATATGTTTGATGATTCCAATCGTGTGGCTGTGACCTCGTCCGATGCTAGCGCCCGGAACGGACGTCCGGGCGCTAGCAGCTCCGTTAATAATATCATGCTCCTTCTACATTTGTTCATATTGTAACATGGTACTTACTGAGACATGGACGGATCTGGTGGTGGGACGGAGAGTAGGCTCGAGCCCTCATACCGTCCGGAATCTTATGGAGCCCCACTAAACTTTCTCTACAAATTTGAGACGAAGAAGAAGAGAAGAAAATGTTGGAGGAAGAAGAAGGAGAATAGAACCCCACTAAATCTCAATCTTAGATCCATTCCTGTATACACATGTACTCCCTCAGTTCTTAAAAACAAAATAGTTAGTTTATTTTTGAACTAATTTATTTATTCTAAATGTCATGTTTGTTTCAAATTATTTTTGAACTAATTTATTTGTTCTAAATGTCCTTTTATTATTATTTGGTACAAATATGACTCACGCATACTATAACATCCCGTAATTTTTACGAGATGTTTTAGTTTATGTAAATGAGGATTTCAAAATTTTTGGTGGAATTGAGTGCATGATTAAAAATTATAAGAATATCTTCTTTGAATTCTCCTTGTTGACGGTTCAAAACCGTGTTGAAGTTCACCGCAAGCCTACGGGTGACTTGGTGCCTTTTTCACCAAGGAGGGTTCCCCCCAAGGAATGTCAATCCAAGGATCGGAAGCAAACCACTAAGGATCTCTACCTAATCTATCGAACTATCCTCACATGAAGCGTAGATTGCATATAAGGTAACCTTTAAGAGATACGTGTATGATAGCTCAAGGTTGATCACATACACGAACATAGGCGAGGTAAAGCGCCACCAAGGGGACGACTAACCCTATCGCCTTCTAGTTGTAGTTCCGGCAAACGAGCAACAACCAAGCATCTCATCTAAAAGCATCCTTAAACTCCTACCTCCGGCCTACCTCCCGAAGACATCCGCTCGTTCGGGGGAAATCACCCTGTCACGATGCTCCCTTAATGAAGCGGGGGATCCACGAGCGTGCCCAAACATGGACAAACCTACAAACCATGAAGGGTCGACATATTAGATCTAATCACCATGATTACATAAAGCATGCTATGTAGTCTAACCTAAGATTAGACTAAGGGTCAAACATATTCATGAAAGGTAGAAAGTAAAGACGGAGACATGGAATCGCTTAAAGATCGGAAAGCAAGATTACAGTTGCTCACATAATAGAAGATGTGTTTGGGTCACCACCACCGAGTACATACCATTGATGACCTCAACTAGCTCCGGAACTCCACCATGGCACAACCACGCAGGGCGGCCATGGCGGCTAGGGTTGGCCTAGGCCATCCCCTAGACAACTTCGAGGACTCCGCCGCCGTCGTCTCCCACCGGTGCTCACTTCTAGGTTTCGCCGAAGGCAGGGGGTATAAATGAGCTGAGGAGCGTGCAGGTCAAAGGGAGGCCGAACCAGGCCCAGAACACCCTAGGCCGGTCGCGGCCCAGGCTTGTTTCGGCCCGGTTCGGGCCCATCTTCCTCCATGATGCTTCTCGTGCGTTCTTGAATATTTACCTAAGTCCATGTGGGTCCTTGACGTCGTTTTCCCAGCGGTTTGGATAAGGGTACTTGGCGTACGAACTCCCGCATCTTCTGTTTAGGTCCTTGGACTTTCACAGCTTCATGCTTCGGTCCTTGGGTCATTTGGAGTCATGTTCACTTCGTGTCTTGACTCGTGCCGGGCTTCGTGATCTTCTCACAAAGTGCTAGATGAACTCCACCCGGAAGTCCTCATTTAGGTACCTAATTCCTGCGTAAACAACACACTCCAAAAACCACATGCAAGTGCGAACTTGTTACATCATTAGTGTGCCTAGTGGCGGGTTAGTTATAAATCAAAGCTCAAACCAAAGTGTAACAAGTGCTCTTGGTTGACGGAAATTGACCATCAACATACCCCCATGCTTAAACCTTGCTCGTCCTCGAGTAAGCCTTTAATGGATGTCAGTATTGCCTTTCAATGTTCATACCCTGCACTTGTTCATACATGAGAAAACATAATGCTCTCCAAATTTATATATGTTATAGTTTCATAATGTAACTAGCTTTCATCTCTATGGAGGGTAGATATTATTTAAGCTCTTTCCACAAGTAATTGATCATGCTCTCAAATTTTAAACAAATCTCAGAAATTTTGAAAATAAAGAGTGGGATGAAGAAAACTTTGCTTTACCAAGATCAATAATAAACCTCCTTGCATCTTGCTCATGAACTCTCATCTCATCTTGTCTCTCAAGCCTACTTGTTCTACTCCTTTCCTCTCTCAAATATGGTGGAAGGCTTTATATGGAGCTATGGGAAAGTTTAGTCCTACCAAGATATTATAGCTGAGATATTATCAAAACAAGACAAGCTTCTCATGGACTTACCGAGACTTGTCAAAATGGTCATTGGAAAAATAATGTTACAAGGAGGGGGGAGAGATGAACACACACTTTTAGATAGGTGGACATGTGCAAATGGCAAAGAGTGATCCCGAGGCACAAACGAAGTCCTCGTTATCGGATTACACATGGTTGGAAAGATGAGTATGGGTCTTGATCTTGAATCCTTTTTTGAAAACTCAAAAAGCACTAAACATAGCTAGAGAACCGGGAAGCTTTATTTTATTATTATTTTTTCTTTCTTTCTTTTTCTCTTCATACTTTTTCTCTTTTTTTCATCATACTTTTTCTCTTTCTTTATTTTTTTCTTTTTCTTTTTTTATTTGCTCCCCTTGAACTCTAGACTATACTAGCACTTCCTTGGCACCCCCCATGCTTAGACGTTTGCTCGTCCTCGGGCAAAAGAGGTGATAAATGTGCCAAGGTGGGAATTGAAGCTCTCATATTTTCTTAGAGAGAGATACACGAAAAATCTCCTAGGGATCCTTTTGGAAGTCTCCCTTTCTCACTTGAAGCACCTTCCTTTTAATCTTCCTCAAAATATTCATCCATACTCATGGTCAAGGAGGTGAACACAAAAAAGATATATTTGGGTTTTGTGGTTGGATATTCGGCGAGGTTTGCAAAATTCCCGATGTGGAAACTCACAATGCACGGATAGAAAAGGCTAGCATAAAGAACGATAAGCAAAAACGGAATGACCAGCTTCTTAGTCTCGAGCCAGAGAAATCAAGCCTTGAATCAATGCACCCAAAAATAAATCTTGTATATACTAGTGTTTTGCACTCAAGTAAGTTTGGGCTTTGGATGGGTAGAGCAAAATGCAAGCGGTACTCATGACAAGGTTAGCATAACTTTTTGAGAATAAAAAGGTTCTTTGATTCATTCAAAGTTGAGAGCAACGAAAAAGAACTATGGGACTTAAGTTATCATAACCTCCACAAAAGATTAGGCTAGCATTAAATAAATTTCAGATTCATATTAAAAGAGAGAGTACTAGCTTAATCATATAAAAACTAAGCACAAGAATGATCAAAGCGGCAACAATCATCATATATCCATAAGTAAGAGCATACGAGATATCATCATGGTGAGCACAAGGTAACGGTGATTATTATTGAAAACAAAAACAAACGTTGGTTGTACTCCTAGTAGCCATGTTATTCTATAGAGAGATATACAAAGGTTGCATCTAAGGTTGTTGAAGGCATAAACATATGTACAAGCATATAGAAAGATGATGACAAAAAGAGGGTTGAGGATTTGTTACCGTCCTTTGATACTTGAAGTGTAGCGCGGCCTCCCCCATGCTTAAGCATTGTGCTTAACATGGAAGAAGAACCACGATCCTTGCTCCATGCGGTCTTCTCATGTCCACCAAATCCTTCCCTATGCTTAGCATGTTGCTAGGCATGGAAGATGATGAACCATCTTGAAGTCCTACCGCCATGTGTGGACCGTCATACTCTTCACTTTGTCTTGATTGTCCTCCAACATTCACCCTTTGTCACAAGTCTCCGTCCCAATCGAATTTATGGGAGTGATTCACAATGCCTGCAAAAATTTTAAAGCACAAAGTACCCCCGAGGTGACGGTCGGGAATACTCACTCTATGCCGACAAACCAAAGACATCCCCTAAGATCTTAACTTGTGGCATAGTTAATCTAGTGAAAAATTAAAAACCTAGTGGGTGTACGTGTGTGCAAGGGTGCATGCAAATGATAGGATGGTATAAAGACAAAACAATGTTTACACCAAATTCTAAGCTCCATGCTTACAAAGTGGTTGCCAAACTTCTCCCTTGCCATAAAGATTTATTAACCAAGGTCAAAACACTATGCTTATTCCAAGATTAACAATTCCTTATAGTGTAAGATAAGTAGGGCGCATTGCAAAGTTTATAAACCAACCAATGCAACAAGATAGCAAGGTATGCAAAACTGAATGATGGTGGTCTCCAATCATGTCTAAACACCATGTTTACACAAGATTGCAAAAAAATAGGAACAATGCCCTTAAGAAGCATTATCATAAACATGAAAGCATTCATCATAAAGTTTCACAAAAGACCAAGCTATCATAAAGTGGAAGGTGACAATGAGGGGGATACAAAATGCAAATGCAAAGAGTTAGCACAAGCAAATGTTAGCAAGGGTTGAAAAGATCAAACAACCAAACTAACAAGGTTTTAAGGGTAGGTTATGTGTATCCTATATTTTTGGCTCAAATAAGAATTTTGAAGAGAGGGAGTCAAGTCTAGAAATTCTATCTAAGGTGGTGCTAAGAGTCTTTTTATGGAAAACAAACCTATGGTTTTTAGGAAGGCTAAAGGTGTGGAAAATTTTCTCATAGGAGGGCTAGTCAAAGTTTTTAGTTAGAACAAGGGATAGAGGTGATCTTGGCCAACCGAATTGGTGCAAGCCAATCAACACAAGTCAACCCTACCCTTGTTGGCTACGGGTTTTCGGTGGGGCTATAAGAAGGCTTAGGTTGGTTGGGCAAAAAGTTAGATCAACACAAAGCATGCAATGCAAAACGACATGGATGAACAAAATGACATGATATGGTGGTTGTCTAAAACAAATGCAAGAGTTAGCCTAAATTAACTAGCCATGAGCTTAGAGTTAAAGGATGGTGACAACTTTATATTTCTCGCTAAAAAAGAAACAAAAGAAAACGACACTAAACACTAATTGACACACAAAAAGGTCTACAAGTTTTCCAAGATCAAGAACAAAGTGCTCCCTCAATAGCAATTAAATCAAACAACATGGTGTTGTGGTATTTATTAGAGCAATGGTACAATGTTACTTGATGTTTCAGTTTAAGATTACAATGTAGACGTTCATATATATGTATATATATAAACATAAACAAAAGAAAACGGGTTGCCTCCCGCAAAACGCTTCATTTAAAGTCATAGAGCTCGACTTTCTTACGTACCTTTTCATAGTCGCGAAGCCATGGTCCTTCATGTAAGATTTGAAGATGTCCATGCAGCTTTGATCCACTCTCCATGCTTGACACGATCATTTTACTTGATGAGAGGCTTGCCCGATCATTTCCTTGCATCATCATCACCTTCTCCTCCTTTGCTTCGGGGGAGGTGATGCACGAGCTTGCAATTCCCTTAGGGCATGGCTTCTCTTCTCTTTATTAAGGTTTAATGACCTGCATGGTTAGTGAAACTCGGGTTTTCTCCCGACACACGCTCTTTTAAGGTCACGAGCTTGACCAAGCACGAAGCAAGTCCAAGATTCGCAAAGTGTGAAACAAACATATGCACCATAACCACAATTTAAAATTTGGTGAACAAAACATGTTGTGATTAAAGGTAGCATAAGTTTCTTGCTCAGCGCTAAGGCTCTCATTAGGCATGGGTTCATTAGGCAAGTGAATCAAAGGTGTTCAAGCACAACATAGCCTCTTTATCATACTCAAGAAATTCTAGCCTATCAACATGATCATTAAAGGTGCAAGGCATATAATCAAAACATACTATTGGATATGAACATGAATATATCAAAAGAAATATATCATATCCAAAAGTACCTTTGAAAGATTAATGTGTACCTTAGCCTTCGAGCTTTTCATCGTGAGTGATCCTCCGGAGTTGAAAGCGGACAATCATTGATGATCGAAGGTGGCTCGCGTAGACTTTTCTCAATTTTTCCCTTTGTGCCACATGTCATCAAGGTTGCCTTGAGTGGGATCACTCCTCTTCTTCATTTGTGGGGCTTCACACATGTCTTAAATGTCTTCATGTGGTTCCATGATCCTTCATGTGAGAGCCCAAAAATATCTGCGCCATTGGATGTTGTCTTATGTGTGTAGTCCATTGTCATCTTCTTCAAACATCTTCTTGCGTCGGATGCCGCCAACTTGTGTCTTCATTTGCCAATGCTCCAGGGGTCTTTGTTTTGTTTCAAGCTTCTGAATTTCTTCATGAGTGGTCTAATAGAAGCATTTCCTAAGCTCCTCTTCGTTGTTGTCGTCCTCACCTTCGTCATCTTGTTCTCATCATATTGCAGCTGCCTCTTCTTTGGATTTCCCCCTGTATACATAACAGAACATATACCAAAATATAATTCTATTGAAAAATTTATAAAATTACCTTTCCAACGGGTACTCATCCATCTTAATCGGAGTCCAAATGAGGGAGTTATGGCTGTTTCACTTCAGCTTTGCTTGCTGCCCAGAAATTTTCAGGACGTGCAATCATCGGTGATTCGGCCATATCCGCTTGTAGGAACCTCCGATCGATTTGATTCTTAACTCGTTGGAAGCGTAACTTCGTGGGGCTTATAAATATCCAAAGATACCCTGTTGTTCTTCCCATGAGACTGTGCAAAAATTGATGCGAATAAAAACTTCGAAGATGTTGAAGAGCTTGATCTTGTGATTTCGGGGGCATCGTGATTGCTTCCAATACCTATTGATTGTACAAACAAATCTCCACAAAATATTAGTCTTAAAATTTTAATTGACACGTCGACTTACCTTGTTCACATGCTCTTGTGTAGGGTGTGGGCTCGATAGCGGATGATGGGCCACTAACCAAAGTTAGCACCTACCACTAAAGAGCAAATCTTGATGTTGCAATCATCTTGTTGGGGTGTGTATGTAGAGAACTCATCGAACGTCTTGTGTCTATCTTTTGACCTGCTTTCAAGGACACAAACAAGAAAACAAGGGTATATGCAACAATAAAAATTAGGGTTATTTAAATAGAAAGGTATATCACCCTAGGGTTCGTGTTGCCGATCCCCGGCAACAGCGCCAGAAAAAGGGCTTGTTGACGGGTCAAAACCGTGTTGAAGTTCACCGCAAGCCTACGGGTGACTTGGTGCCTTTTTCACCAAGGAGGGTTCCCCCCAAGGAATGTCAATCCAAGGATCGGAAGCAAACCACTAAGGATCTCTACCTAATCTATCGAACTATCCTCACATGAAGCGTAGATTGCATATAAGGTAACCTTTAAGAGATACGTGTATGATAGCTCAAGGTTGATCACATACACGAACATAGGCGAGGTAAAGCGCCACCAAGGGGACGACTAACCCTATCGCCTTCTAGTTGTAGTTCCGGCAAACGAGCAACAACCAAGCATCTCATCTAAAAGCATCCTTAAACTCCTACCTCCGGCCTACCTCCCGAAGACATTCGCTCGTTCGGGGGAAATCACCCTGTCACGATGCTCCCTTAATGAAGCGGGGGATCCACGGGCGTGCCCAAACATGGACAAGCCTACAAACCATGAAGGGTCGACATACTAGATCTAATCACCATGATTACATAAAGCATGCTATGTAGTCTAACCTAGGATTAGACTAAGGGTCAAACATATTCATGAAAGGTAGAAAGTAAAGACGGAGACATAGAATCACTTAAAGATCAGAAAGCAAGATTACAATTGCTCACATAATAGAAGATGTGTTTGGGTCACCACCACCGAGTACCTACCATTGATGACCTCAACTAGCTCCGGAACTCCACCATGGCACAACCACGCAGGGCGGCCATGGCGGCTAGGGTTGGCCTAGGCCATCCCCTAGACAACTTCGAGGACTCCGCCGCCGCCGTCTCCCTCCGGTGCTCACTTCTAGGTTTCGCCGAGTTCAGATGATTGGATGTGGTGGCCGTCGGAGGCAGGGGGTATAAATGAGCCGAGGAGCGTGTAGGTCAAAGGGGAGGTCGAAGTGGGCCCGGAACACCCTAGGCCGGTCGGCATGGGCCGGCCGACCCAGGCCTATTTCGGCCTAGTTCGGGCCCATCTTCCTCCACGATGCTTCTCGTGCTTTCTTGAATATTTGCCGAAGTCCATGTGGGTCCTTGACGTCGTTTTCCCGGCGGTTTGGATAAGGGTACTTGGCGTACGAACTCCCGCATCTTCTGTTTAGGTCCTTGGACTTTCACAGCTTCATGCTTCGGTCCTTGGGTCATTTGGAGTCATGTTCACTTCGTGTCTTGACTCGTGCCGGGCTTCATGATCTTCTCACAAAGTGCTAGATGAACTCCACCCGGAAGTCCTCATTTAGGTACCTAATTCCTGCGTAAACAACACACTCCAAAAACCACATGCAAGTGCGAACTTGTTACATCATTAGTGTGCCTAGTGGCGGGTTAGTTATAAATCAAAGCTCAAACCAAAGTGTAACAAGTGCTCTTGGTTGACGGAAATTGACCGTCAACACTCCTCTAATTCCTAGATTTATTTATGTCAAAATATAAATTTAGGAATTATAAATGCTAGAGTGATAACTTTGAAGTTTATTGGCTTTTATTTGGTTTTTATTCATTTGGAATTCAAATCTGAATTCAAATTCAGATTTGAATTATAGATATAGGAGTTTAGGGAAGTTAAGAAAATAGGAAAGACCTTTGATCTCAGCTGGGCCGAAACTTTACCTCAACCCAGTTTATGAAGTTCATCTTTACCCCTTAAGCTCACCGTTAAGGCCCAACGCTGCTCCCTGATCTTCGTCGCCGGCCCGCCTAAGCCGCAGGCCTGCTAGCCGGCCCGTCTCCCACCAACCACCCTTTCTCTGTGTCGCTGCCATGCGGGCCTCAGCCGTCAACCGGTTTCTCCTCACCTTTTCCCCTTTCCTCTGGCACCTGAGGCAAAAGTGCCGCGAGCTCGGGAGGGACCTCCCATGGCCGCCGCCCGAATGCCGTCCATGCTCCAGCCTCACATCCAGGCCGTCTGCGCGCACTTGCCCTCGCGGTTTCCTCTATAAAAGCCACCGCCGCATCCGCAGCTCCCAACCATAGCCGCCCCTGGGGTTTTCCCCATCTGTTTCACCTCTGCCATCGTGAGAAGAAGAAGGGGGAAGAAGGAGAAGGAGGCGGGGAGGCCGTCCGTGGGAGCTGCCGCCGTCCGCAGTGAAGCCAGAACCACCGTGCCAAGGACGCCAGGGAGCCGGAGCTGCTCAAGTCGAGGACCGCGGCGCCCCTGCTCTGATTCCTCTGCTTCAAGCCGTGCCACTCTGTTTCCCCTGCTCCGAGCCGTCCTCACCGCCATTCGCCACCTCGACCAGGGTCACCAGGTGAGCGCCGTCGTCCTTCTCTCTGCTGTGAAGCCCGGCCTTCACGCCGTGGGGAGGATGAACTCACCGTGTTTGCCCTGTTCTTGCCTGCTTGCGCTGCGCCGCCACGCAAACACCGACGCCTGTGTTGCCGGGCTTCGAGCCGTGCTGATCGCCTGCAGGTGCCGCTGCCGTCGGTCGTGCGCGTGCCTCTGCTTGCTCGCCCAACCTTTAGCCTTGTGCGTCGCTGCCTTGCTCGCCTCGATGTTCCGTCCTCGTGCATCGTGGTCAAGCCACTGGCTTACGCACGCGTGCACCCGCACGGGAAGGCAAGGCTTTGCCTTTGGCCAACCAAGCGACCGCCAACCTGTGCGCGCACCCGAGCGCGCACGCGAGCAGAGCCTCGCCGCCGGTGCCTGCGCGTGAGCAACTCCGCGCCGCCGTGGTGAGTTTTGCCCGTACCAACACCGCTGTGTCGCGTCGTAGCTCCGGGGCGCCGGATGACTGCGCGTGCACCGGGCTAACCCCGCCATTCTGGCACCGCACCTTGGCACCCTCGTGTGTCAAGAGCAAGTTTTTGAACCCGATCTGTAGCCGGTCGCCGACCCAAGCTTGGCCCTGATCAAAACGCGCCGCCGTGAAAGTGCATCTAGGCTCCTAATTATTTTGTGATAATGACAATACAATTTGGATGATTTAATGCTTTCAATGAGATGTGTGCAGGGATTAAAAGGATAAAATTCATGTTTGATCAAAAGAAGGCCCTCATTACTTCTATGCGGTGTTGAAGCTCAACTGGAGGTTTAAATTAATTTATATTTCGAATTTGAGAATAGGAAACACCGTACTATTAAGAGGGATGCGAATTGACCGTCTAGAGATGCTAAAAGTGCTTAGAAATGTGAATCAAGAAAACCAATAGAGACACAAAGCCTACACATACACATACCTGTTTTTCCCTCCCCGTCAGCCTTTTGTCGGTAGTACCGGCCCTAGGTCGGTAGTACCGAAAAAGGGTTTCTGTCTGGTTTTCTCGAACCCCTCGGTAGTACCGACCCCACGCCGGTACTACCGATAAAGACCTTCTGTTTTGTTTCCGGGGCTCCTCGGTAGTTCCGACCCCAGGTCGGTACTACCGATAAAGCGTTTCTATCTCCTTTCTCAGAGCCCCTCGGTAGTACCGACCTGAGGTCGGTAGTACCGATAAGTTGCGTTTCCAGAGCTGTAGCGGCTAGTTTTGGAGGGTGGGTATTTATACGCCCCCCCTTCACTCCCTTCTTTGGCTGCTGACCTAACTCGAGACAAACACACCCAAGAGCATTCACTCCCCTTCTCCACTCCTCCCTAGAGCTACTCCTTTGATCCTTTGAGCTAGGGCTTGAGTGAGGAAGAGATTATTGGTGTGAGATTGAGAAGCTTTGAGTGACCCATCCATCTTCTTCATCTCAAGAGCACTTGAAGCATCTCCGGGCATCGATTCGCGTTTGTTACTCTTGAAGCTTGCTTCTAGACGGTTAGGCGTCACCCGTTGAGTGCCATCTTCATGTGGAGCACCCGGGATCATTTGTATTACCCCTCCTTGGTGGAGAATTCTTAGTGAGCACCAATCTTCCTTTGTGGGGATTGGGTGAGGCAAGAGGCTCTTGGTGATAGCCCTCCCTTTATCGGATCCTCAACGGAGAAGTAGCTTGCTTTGTGGAAGTGAACTTCGGATTAAACCTCTTGTCAATTACTTGTTTGAGTTCTCTCATTTTTCTCTAGCCCTAGAAGTGTGTTTTGGCCCGATCTATATATTTGTTGTGTTCCAACTTGTATCTTTGGTTGCAGGAGGTTCTTAGCATCTAAACTCAACTCTTGATTCAAGTAGAATTGCTAGAATCGTTTTCATTTTCGAATTTCGTCTTAGTCATCTCTGCTAGGCCGGTAGTACCGCCCCTGTGCCGGTAGTACCCAGCCCCTCGGTAGAACCGACACAGCACCGGTAGTACCGACCTGTGATTTAACCGCTGCATTTGTTTCAGAAATTCGAAGTGATCCTATTCACCCCCCTCTAGGCATCACAAGGTCCTTTCAATTGGTATCAGAGCCTAATCCCTTGATTTAGGCTTAACCGCTAAGGGATCAAGATGTCGGAGAATGGTGATGATGTTGCCGCTCAAGAACTCGCCGCCAAGGAAGCTCAAGAGAGAGCTCAAGGCCGCTCAAGATCAAGCTGCAGCTCTAGAGCTAATGGGGAAGGCCCCAAGTCGTACACCATCCAACGTCGCAAGCTCCGACGATTCCGACTCCGATTCAAGTGACGAAGATGTCAAGGACGGTGACAATGACCCAAAGAAAGCGGCGAAGAAAAGATGGAAAGCCAAGAAGAAGAAGGCGGCAAAGAAGATGGCCAAGAAGCTCCTCAAGAAGATGATCAAGAAGAAGCAAGCAAAGTACTCCCACTCCGGCTACTACGAAGTGTCATTCCACTACGGACACATCTCGGGCAACAATCCTAACAAAAAATTCTATTCCGTACATTTGGGAAAGCCTCCCCACTTCGATGGGAAAGACTATCCCAAATGGGCCTATGATATGCAAATGCACCTTTACGGGCTTCACCCTTCTTTTTGGAAGATTGTGTGTGTAGGTGTGACAATACCCACCGAAGGTGAAGCCATGACGATCGAGCATGAACAAGACCTCCACCGCAAAGTTCAAGCAATAAGAGTCATCACATCATCCTTGTGTGCTCAAGAGTTCAACAAAGTCTGAAACATCCAAATTGCCAAGGTGATTTGGGATATACTCAAGGAGGCACATGAGGGTACCGATCATGTGAGAAGAGGCAAGATTGACTTGATTCACGGAGAGCTTGAGCTTTTCGTCATGAAGGATGGAGAGACCGTGAGGCAAATGTATGATAGGCTAATACTCCTTGTCTCGGACATCAAAGCACTAGGAAGCAATGATTGGGATGATGAGAAGGTCACAAAGAAGTTGCTAAGAGCATTCACACCGAAGAACCCAAACCTAGTAACTATGATAAGAAGAGACCCAAACTACCGCAACATGACTCCCAATCAACTTCTTGGTGAGATCTTGCATCAAGAGCTAGTTGATCAAGATGTGGAGAAGTCACTTACCTTGAAGGTAAACAAGAGTCTAGCCCTCAATGCTAGCTCTAGTGAAGTGGTGGAAGCAAAGCCCAAGACTTCTAAGACTAAGAATGAAGATTCAAGTGAAGAAGGAAGCACGGATGAAGAAACCGCCTTTGCCATAAGGAAGTACAAGAAGTTCTTGAAGTTCAAGGCATCAAGGAAAGGTGGTGATGATAGAAAGAAGAAGTCACAAAGAAAATACTATGAGTATGTAGAGTATGGACACATCATTGTCGAGTGTCCCAAGAACAAGAACAAGGACAAGAATGAGGAAGAGAAGAAGTACAAGGAGAAGAGCAAAGAGTATAAGAACAAGTACCAAGACGCGTGCTCACGTGGGTCAACAATGGGACTCAAGTGATGAAGATGAAGCACCAAAGAAGCAAGGCATGGCAACACTTGCCATGGCACAAGGAGCATCTTCACCACGCCTCTTCAACAACCTCTCCGACGCTGAGGACAACTCTCACTTTTGCCTCATGGCAAGAGGGAGCAAGGTACAAGAGTCAACCACCACATCCTCTCTCACCTCATCATCATCCACACCTAGTAATGACATAGACAACCTAGATGAGGAAAAAGAAATGGAGGTAAACATGATAAAGCAATTTGGTAAAAAAGGCCATAAAGAAATTAAAAAGCTTTTGGACAAATTAGAGGAAAAGAAGGAGATTCTCCATGAGCAAGAAGACTTGCTTATCCGTGAAAAGGAAAGAAACCTTGCTCTAGAGAAAACCCTTGCCGAAGAGAAAGCTAAGGTGGAGAAGTTGACCATAGGCTTGTCCTTGGCCAATGACTCTAACAAAAGGATGCTAAAGGACTACTCTTTGGCAAATGAATCTTTAGCTTCCCTAAAGGCCACTCATAGTGAACTTCAAACAAGCTTCTCATGCTTGTCGGAGAAATATACAAATCTTGAAGTAAACTATAGTGCTCTATGGGAAAGCACCAAGGCCAACTCTGAAGCAAACTTTGACTCTAATACCTCCACTAGTAAAGGTTGCTCTATATGCTCTAATGTTGATATAAATGCTCTTAAAACTAACCTTGCAAAGCTAGAAGAAACAACTAAGAGCAAGGAGAAGGAGATTGCCCGGTTGAACATGTCGATCAACCAAGGTAAGTTGGGTGCCAAGTCCATTCCCAAGGCTATTGACACAAGAGGACTTGGGCACTACAAAGACAACAAGGTCAATGGTAGGAGGATGGTGAAAGGGCATGAGATCCCGTTGTGGAACAAGGGTGGCTACCTCAACACTATTACGGATATTACCCACGAAGTAACCACCTCTACCACAACACAAGAGAAGCCAAAGGTTGTGAACATCACAAAAGGAAATGGTGGGGTTAAGTCTCCACCAAAGGCATCGAAGAATGTGGTGGAACACAAGCCTTCTCCCAACTACACGTGTGACTATGTTGTGACATTGGACCACAATGGTAAAATGGTGGTCAAGTATGTTGGAGCCTATGCCAAGAAGGCTATGAGGAAGAGTGTGTGGGTTCCAAAAGTTTATGCTTCTAACCTCAAAGGACCCAAATCTTTTTGGGTACCTAAACCAAAAGCTTAAACTTATTTTGTAGGCCTACTCCTCCGGTGGAACCGTATGGTTAATTGATAGTGGTGCCACTAATCATATGACCAGAGATGAAGGCTTGTTTGCATCTCTTGAGCATTATGACACCCCTACGGAAACTATCATATATGGAGATAATGGTCAAGGAGATGTAATTGGTCTAGGTAAAATTGCTATCTCAACAACAAATTCAATTGAAGATGTTTTCCATGTTCAAGGTTTGGGGTACAACTTGTTGTCGGTTTCACAACTTTGTGAGAAAGGCTACAATTGTCTCTTTACCAAAGAGGGTGTGACCGTCTCTAGAAGTGAGGATTCCTCTATTGTCTTTGCGGGTCACCTAAGGGGAAAGCTTTACTATGTGGACTTCACAAAAGTAAAGGTGGACCCTAAGGCTTGCTTAGTGGCAAAATCCGACATGGGTTGGTTATGGCATCGCCGACTAGCTCATGTTGGCATGAGGAACTTGGCCAAACTTCAAAAGGACGAGCACATCCTACGACTAACAAATGTTGTTTTTGAGAAAGATAGGTTATGTAGTGCATGTCAAGCGGGAAAACAAGTTGGAGCGCATCATCCCGCCAAGAACATCATTTCAACATCAAGACTGTTGAAGCTTCTACACATGGACTTGTTTGGACCAATTGCCTACATAAGCATCGGTGGTAACAAATATGGTTTAGTAATTGTTGATGACTTTTCCCGTTTCACTTGGGTATTCTTTTTGCAAGATAAAAGTGAAGCAAAGGGAGTAGTCAAGAAGTTCATAAGAAGGGTTCAAAATGAGTTCGAGCTAAAGGTCAAGAACATAAGAAGTGACAATGGCTCAGAGTTTAGGAACACTCAAGTTGAAGAATTCCTTGATGAAGAAGGCATCAAGCATGAACTCTCCGCTCCATACACTCCTCAACAAAATGGCGTTGTTGAGAGGAAGAACCGTACATTGATTGAAGCGGCAAGAACAATGCTTGATGAGTACAAGACTCCGGACTCATTTTGGGCGGATGCCATCAACACCGCGTGCCATGCCGCCAACCGCCTCTACCTTCACAAGTACTTGAACAAGACTCCCTACGAGATCATCACCGGTAAGAAACCTAGTGTGCACTACTTTAGGGTCTTTGGGTGTAAGTGTTTCATACTTAACAAGAAACCCAAAGCCTCAAAGTTTGCATCCAAGGTTGATGAAGGTTTTCTCATTGGTTATGGAACTAACGAACATGCCTATCGTGTTTTCAACAAGACCACCGGTTGTGTTGAGACCACAGTAGACGTGAAATTTGATGAATCCAATGGCTCTCAAGGAGAGCAAGTTAGTGAAAACCTTGTAGATGATGAAGAACCTCCAAGTATATCCATCTTTAGAATGGGCACCGGTGAAGTGATGCCAAGGGAAGTTCGAGTTCAAGCTCCGGTTGACACAAGCAATCAAGATCCAACATCATCAACAAGAGTTGAACCGCCTAGTTCTCAAGTTCATCGAGATGAAAGTCAAGCTCATGGTGACGATCATGGAAGTGGCTTTGATCAAAGGGAAGAACAAGGTGGTGAGGCTCATGAACAAATGCCTCAAGCTCAAGATGATGATGATGGACCTATTCAACGTCAATCTCAAGCACCACATCCAAGAGTTCATCAAATGGTCCAACAGGATCACCCCGTTGACAACATCCTTGGGAGTATCCAAAGAGGGGTAACAACTCGCTCAAGATTGTCAAACTTTTGTGCGTTTTACTCGTTTGTTTCTTCTTTGGAACCTCTTAGTGTGGAACAAGCTCTTGAGGATCCGGATTGGATTATTGCTATGGAGGAAGAGTTGAACAACTTCAAGAGGAATGAAGTTTGGGAGTTGGTGCCAAGACCCAAGCAAAACATGATCGACACCAAATGGGTTTTTAGGAACAAGCAAGATGAATTTGGTGTCATCACAAAGAACAAGGCAAGGCTCGTGAGCAAAGGCTATACTCAAGTTAAAGGTTTGGACTTCGGAGAGACTTATGCTTCGGTGGCTAGGCTTGAGTCAATACGTATACTCTTGGCCTATGCTACTCATCATGACTTCAAGCTTCATCAAATGGATGTGAAGAGCGCATTCTTGAATGGACCTCTCCAAGAAGAAGTTTATGTTGAACAACCACCAGGCTTTGAAGATCCAAACTTCCCCAACCATGTGTACAAGCTCCATAAGGCGCTCTATGGGCTCAAGCAAGCTCCTAGAGCATGATATGAATGCCTTAAGGATTTTCTTCTCAAGAACGGCTTTGAGATAGCCAAAACCGATTCTACTCACTTCATTCAAAGAACGGGAAAAGATATCTTTGTTTGCCAAATTTATGTTGATGACATTATCTTTGGGTCTACTAATGATAAGTTTTGTGAAGAGTTTAGTAGGATCATGACCAAGAGGTTCGAGATGTCTATGATGGGTGAATTGAAGTTCTTTCTTGGGTTTCAAATCAAGCAAATGAAGGAAGGGACTTTCTTATGTCAAACCAAGTATGTGAAGGATATGCTCAAGAGGTTTGACATGGCCGACTCAAAGCCCATCAAGACTCCCATGGCATTAAATGGACATCTTGATCTCAATGAAGAAGGGAAGTCGGTCGACCAAAAGGTATTTCGCTCCATGATTGACTCCCTCCTTTACCTTTGTGCATCTAGGCCCGATATAATGCTTAGTGTGTGCATGTGTGTAAGATTTCAAGCTAATCCTAAGGAGTGTCATCTAATGGCCGTTAAAAGAATCTTTAGATACTTGGTTCACACTCCTAACCTAGGCTTATGGTATCCCAAGGGCTCCACTTTTGATTTACTTGGCTATTCCGATTCGGACTATGCCGGTTGCAAAGTAGATCGAAAGAGCACAACAGGGACTTGCCAATTTCTTGGTAGGTCTTTGGTGTCTTAGAGTTCTAAGAAACAAAATTCGGTTGCTTTATCCACGGCCGAAGCCGAGTATGTTGCGGCCGGTGCTTGTTGTGCACAACTTTTGTGGATGAAGCAAACGTTGAGTGATTACGGTTGTGTGTTTAGTAAGATTCCACTCTTATGTGACAATGAGAGTGCCATCAAGCTAGCAAACAATCTGGTGCAATACTCTAGAACAAAGCACATAGATATTCGACATCATTTCTTAAGGGATCATGAGGCTAAGGGAGATATTGCTCTACGTCATGTAAGCATAGAGAGGCAACTTGCCGATATCTTCACTAAGCCTCTAGATGAGCAAAGGTTTTGTGCTTTGAGGAGTGAGCTAAATATCTTGGATTCTCGTAACTTGGCTTGACTTGTTGCACACAATTGTTTGTTGACTAGATAGAGAGAAAAATGATTTATTTTCTTAATTTTGTGTGAGTCTTACGAAATTGGTTCTTCCCATAGTTTTTGGTGATTATTGCTTTGATTGATTGATTGTGCCTAATCACCAAATACTATGGTTGTTCTACATGTCTATAGCCTATTCCCACTATCTACTTCAGCTCACACTCCAAATCTCTCTGAAATCTTTCAAGACCGTCGGTAGTACCGGCACAAGGCCGGAACTACCGAAAAAGCCTCTCTGTTGGATTTTCGAAAAACCCCGGTAGTACCGACCTGACCCCGGTACTACCGATAAAGGTTCTCTGGTAGAATTTTTTAAGACCCCCGGTAGTACCGACCTGACCCCGGTACTACCAATAAGCCTCTTCTGTCTAAATCCTATCTGGGGCTCGGTAGTACCGACCTGACCCCGGTACTACCGATAATCGACTCTCGGGTATAAATACCCCGCGCGACGGACAGAACCTAGGGTTCTTTTCTTTCCCAACCATTGCCGCCCCTAACCCCTCTCCAAGCTCAAATCCGTGAGGGATCTCAACATTCAACCGTGAAATCGTGAAGTCTTGGGGATATTCGGACTCTCCACCTCGTGGGGATTCACTTCCTCCCCAACTTCTCCTCGATCTTGCAAAGGGAGCACTCAAGGTATTGATTCAAAATCTCAAATCCCGATCTCTCAATGTCGTTGTTTCTAGGACCAATGCTTTAGGGAATCATCTCCATACTTGTCCTAGAACTCATGCCTATGATCTTAGAAACTTTAGTTGGGGGAATCTCTTGTTTCTTGGATTTGTGTCATGGTGCGGCGGTTATCGGTACTACTGACCCAGCACCGGAAGTACCGACCCTCTCGGTACTATCGACTCTGGTTCGGAAGTACCGACAGCTGCCACAGTAGTGACTGAATTCAAGGCTTTTCAACCATCTTAGTTTCAACCTATCCTTCATGTCATCTCATACTAGTAATCCTTATCTCACAGATGGCACGTGAAGGCAAGCAAGTGGCGGAAGAAGAATCCGATGATGATGTGCCCATTGCTCAAAGGAAGAGGAAGGTTGCTAAGGGCACTCAACGCCCTCGTGGTCGTGGTCGCACTAATCCTCCACCAGCTCCTCGTCGATCCACCGACCAAGGTCATCATGCCCGCACCAAGCATGCACATGAACCGGATGATCACTATGATGATTATGAGGATATCTCTTTGGACTCACTTGAGGGATTCACTTTGAGGCCTTGCAAGCTTCCTCGCGTAGGGATTGTGAGCATGGTGGACTACACCAAGGGGACTCATAACGTTTACAAGGAAAGGTACGATGACCCCGCTCAATACCAAAAGGAGTATACCATAGACATTCACTTTTGGCTCAAGTTTCATGCGGATTGGTATGAGTCGGTCATCCTATCTAAGGCAAATATCACTGTTGACATGAAGTCCATTCATTGGGATCATTTGAGGTCACTTAGGATACCGGCGGTGAATGAGGCTATTGATGTTTGCTTTGCTAAGGGTATGGATCGCATCATGGCTTTGAATATGGATTGGAATGAGGAAGTGGTCGCTCAATTCTATGCCAACCTCTATGTCAAGTGTGATACCAGGACCTTCTATTGGACTATTCAGGGAAAACCCCTCTCTGTCACCTATGAGAGGTTTGCACACATACATGGCTTTAGCCCACAGGATCTTGGTTATGAGAAAATTCATGGTGGTGATATTTCTCTTGACAGTGAGATGGCTTTCATGTATGACAGTGCCTATGACAACATTGAGTTTGGGACTACTCATGGAATGAAACCCCTCTACAGGATGTTGAACCAATTCTTCCGTTACACTTTGAGTCCTAAGATGGGTGACAACTACAACATCTCCAACATCTCCAAGAACTTGCTTGTGAAGATGGCTCCCGGTCAAGAGCCTTTCAGTGTGTTTGATTTCATTTGGGAGGAGATCATAGTGAACTCAGTATCCGCCAACATGTCTTGCAAATATGCTCCTTGGATCTTCAAGATGATTTGTGAGGTCACCGGAGTGGATATCATGTCGGACAAGGTTCACACCTTCTATAGGCCAAACAAGGGCAACATTGAGCATCTACTCAAGTTGGGCAAGCATGCCCCCCGAGGCCACACTCCTCTGCTGGTCCCTCCTCAGCTGGCCCATCCTCTTATGATGCACCATCATCTTCTCAGGGACCCTCTAGCTCTAAGGGTCTTCCTCCATCCGGTAGCAAGAAGAAGAGTGTTCTCAACTTTCTATCTCAGGGACTCTTTGCTTGCTTCAATGTGGGAAGACACAATGCCCAGGAGATCCGTGCCCATAGGCAGCATACAGAGGAGCAGCTCATCAAGTTAGAGACCCGTCAGAAGGCCTTGCTTGCATGAGCGGACATTGAGCACTCTCCCGTTCGTGAGCCCATGGACTTCCCTCCTCCACCGGTCTTCTACAACCCTTGGGAGGCGTATGGTGAGGCCTCTATGATGTATGGAGAGACTCCGACTGATATTGATGATGAAGACTTTGGTGGCGGCGAGACCGATGAAGAAGAAGACTCTCCTCCGGCCATTCACTCTCCACATGACGACGATGATTGAAGGGCCTCCTCTTTTTGGCGCTTGATGCCAAAGGGGGAGTGAGCTCACTTATGGTTCGTGTGAGATGTGATGTATCTTATCTATCTATGTATCTTAGGATTATGGACATGTATGAACTTATTTATGTGGTGTGATGGATGGTGATGTGCCAAGTGAACCTATTTAAATTTGTAAGACTTATGAATGCTAGTGTGATGTAAGAACCTATTTATCTATGTGTGATGCTATGTATGTGTGTTGGATGTTATTTCTCACTTTATTATTGTGATATATCTTGTTATATGCATCACGGGAATTTATTCATCACACTTATGCACCATGTGTTGAATGCAAAGATTTAGGGGGAGCTCTTGCTAAATTTTGTGCAAAAGGCATTTGAGGCCTCTCATAATTGACATTGCACACATTTAGGGGGAGTCTTTACCTACCTCATTGCATACACACATCTCTTTTATTTAATCAAGTTGTGTTGTCATCAATCACCAAAAAGGGGGAGATTGAAAGTGCATATAGGCTCCTAATTATTTTGGTGATAATGACAATACAATTTGGATGATTTAATGCTTTCAATGAGATGTGTGCAGGGATTAAAAGGATAAAATTCATGTTTAATCAAAAGAAGGCCCTCATTACTTCTATTCGGTGTTGAAGCTCAACTGGAGGTTTAAATTAATTTATATTTCGAATTTGAGTATAGGAAACACCGTACTATTAAGAGGGATGCAAATTGACCGTCTAGAGATGCTAAAAGTGCTTAGAAAGGTGAATCAAGAAAACCAAGAGAGACACAAAGCCTACACGTACACATCCTTTTTTCCCTCCCCGTCAGCCTTTTGTCGGTAGTACCGGCCCTGGGTCGGTAGTACCGAAAAAGGGTTTTTGTCTAGTTTTCTCGAACCCCTCGGTAGTACCGACCCCACGCCAGTACTACTGATAAAGACCTTCTGTTTGGTTTCCAGGGCTCCTCGGTAGTTCCGACCCCAGGTCGGTACTACCGATAAAGCGTTTCTGTCTCCTTTCTCAGAGCCCCTCGGTAGTACCGACCTGAGGTCGGTAGTACCGATAAGTTGCGTCTCCAGAGCTGTAACGGCTAGTTTTGGAGGGTGGGTATTTATACCCCCCTTCACTCCCTTCTTTGGCTGCTGACCTAACTCGGGACAAACACACCCAAGAGCATTCACTCCCTTCTCCACTCCTCCCTAGAGCTACTCCTTTGATCCTTTGAGCTAGGGCTTGAGTGAGGAAGAGATTCTTGGTGTGAGATTGAGAAGCTTTGAGTGACCCATCCATCTTCTTCATCTCAAGAGCACTTGAAGCATCTCCGGGCATCGATTCGCGTTTGTTACTCTTGAAGCTTGCTTCTAGACGGTTAGATGTCACTCGTTGAGTGCCATCTTCATGTGGAGCACCCGGGATCATTTGTATTACCCCTCCTTGGTGGAGAATTCTTAGTGAGCACCAATCTTCCTTTGTGGGGATTGGGTGAGGCAAGAGGCTCTTGGTGATAGCCCTCCCTTTATGGGATCCTCAACGGAGACGTAGCTTCCTTTGTGGAAGTGAACTTCAGATTAAACCTCTTGTCAATTACTTGTTTGAGTTCTCTCTTTTTTCTCTAACCCTAGAAGTGTGTTTTGGCCCGATCTATATATTTGTTGTGTTCCAACTTGTATCTTTAGTTGCAGGAGGTTCTTAGCATCTAAACTCAACTCTTGATTCAAGTAGAATTGCTAGAATCATTTTCATTTTCTAATTTCGTCTTAGTCATCTCTGCTAGGTCGGTAGTACCGCCCCTGTGCCGGTAGTACCGAGCCCCTCGGTAGAACCGACACAGCGTCGGTAGTACCGACCTGTGATTTAACCGCTGCATTTGTTTCTGAAATTCGAAGTGATCCTATTCACCCCCCCTCTAGGCATCACAAGGTCCTTTCATGCCGTCCCTGTCCGGTTCGCACCACCGGCGTGCGCGCTGGAGCAGTCTGTGCCGTTGTTCTGTTCTCCGACGCCGCCGTACGTGCTATCGACCTCAAGCCCAGGCCTTTTTCCACCCTAGGAGAAAGCCCTAGCCCTTCCTAGATCTCGCTGTCATCCTCTGTTTGCAGCCGCCACAGGAGCTCGCTGCCGGCCAAGGTTCGCCGCCGTGGAGTGCCTCTGGTGCATATCGCCGAGCACCTGGCGGCCACCCAACTCCCAACCTGGGGATTAATTTCACACCCCGGGCCACACCGCTGCAGCCACACCAAATCCCCGGGATCTTTTGCGTCCTACCAATCCCTGCTGGGCAACACCACCGACCACACATACCCCAACCGCACGGAAACCCTCCGGATCCCGTGCACCCGCCACACCAGCAGCCACGCGTGTAGCCACCTGGCCTACAGCTGGCTTATAGCCTGCTGCGTGGCTGCCACATGGCCTGCTGGCGCCAACCAATAGCTAGCCTTTAGCTAGTTTAGAGCCGGCTAGAGTTAGCTAGTAGCTAGCATAAAGTTAGTGCTATTGTGTATGCGTATTTTATTTTCAGAAATGTATTTTCCTTTAGAAAATTCATAATAAATCCGTTTTAACTCCGAAAAATATAAAACCTTTTCCTAAAGCCTTCTAAAATCTAAAACTCCGCGCTAGACTAGAGTTTGCCTCCTTTTTGAGTCTTAATTATTTTTCTTCTGGAGTTATTGCTTTAGCAGCCGTGTTTATTTATGTTTTGCGGATTTAGGAGCTGCCGGAGCCGGAGAGCTGACTCAGGACTTCGACGACGACCCCGCCTACGACGACTACCCGCTCGCAGGTTCACGCCCGGCCTACTTTGAACGCCCATTAGGCATTGCTCATAGAACTGCTAGCGCTTTACTTTATGCATAATGATGGTTATGATAAGCCTTGCACCGCCATCTTTATTTACCTTGTCCTTGATTGCCCTATTACTTCTACTATACTTATGCGTGTATATACGCTGAGCTTCGTTGTGCATGTGTATGGGAAATGTGGTTAGATTCTTGGCGTGTGTGGGGAAAAACTAGCAGGAGAACGTGTTTTTTGGGTGACTTGGCGGGGTGAGCTCAAGACAACCCGATCTGGGATCGGGGGCCGGGGGTTCGTCTTCTCAGGCGTTTTCCTTTTCGTGCCTATGGCGGGTACAATGTTTTCGGAGCAAAGGTGTTGGGGTTTTGTGATACTTTGGAGGATAGGAGCTCGCCCCGGTCTGAAACCGAGTGGGTCGCTTTGTTTCACGGGACTTATGTACACACCACCTTGACGAGAGTGGGGATAGGGCCGGGTCGGCCCTGGCAAGTGCGATTCCATACCTGCTAGTAGGATAGAGGGTATCAGTGGAAGGGAAGTAGGTGAGGGCCCCTTCCCTTTGCAGGCGCTCCCCGTGTGGCCACACGGGGGCATGTTCACAGTTCCGGGGTGGTCTCTTGCGGGGGATCGCATCGAGACCCGGATGCAGGGTGGAATCGTAACTCCTAGGTGTTCGTCCGGTTGGATAGGCTCGGTCGGCCGTACACCGTCCAGGTGCTATTCCGAGTTGGGTACAGGTGTACACGCCCTGCAGAGTTTTGATCTATACGTATAGCCGCGTCCTCAGATATGGACATGCCCGATGTTTACTCCGACTCTCATGTTTTGGGATTTCTACCTCCCCTTATAGGATTCGAGTGTGTGGTGAGCCGTGGTTGCATTCGGGGAGAGGAGAGTTGCCCCCTCTGCCTCACGAATCCGGGTGCAATCATTGAGGTGCGAGGAGTGGGAGTTCTCGCACCGACCCTAGATGGAGATAGGATTTGGTGACGGTGATCTGGGCGACCAGGTGTAACCGTTTGTGGATGAGAGACTTGGGAATTAGTGGGATTTTGGAGATTGCATTCTATTTATGTTGTTGCTGCTGCTTAGGAAAACCCAGCCCCTACCTTGTTCCTTTTTATACTATTAGAAGTAGGCCACTTAAAGCTTGCATATAGTTGGTGACGTGAATCTATCCCAATCCTTGGGGATAGCCACTGAGCTTGCAGGGTATGAGTCAGACTTCGACAACAACGCCGATGGATGGTACGACTGAAGGGCGCGTCGCTTCGCTCAAGGATGCCTGTGGGAGAGAAGAATAATACTGGAGACATCTTCTGGAAGCTAGCTACCGTTGCATAGGCTCTTATTCATGTTATTCCGCCAAGAGGCGTGTATTGATGTACTCCTTTAATAGACATGTAATACAATTAATACTTTTGATGCTTATTCCACTGTATGGTTGTGTTATTTATCTGTGATGGAAAAAACTGTACGTGATAGCGTCTGATCCAGAGACTATCGCAAAGGTACAGGATGACAGATTTTCCTCTCCGAAAACGCGGGTCGTTACACATACACATCTGGACTTAGCGTATCTAAGTGTATAACAAATATATAAATATAAAAATATAAAAAAAAACTTACAATTCGATATGGTGTGAGTAGGGTAGCCTAACATTCGTCACTTGCGCACCAAATTAAAATCGCACATATTCTTTCCTTCGGAAACAAAACGATAACCTCACACTCATTTTCAACTTTGCAAGTCGCCCCACAACCGTAGTATAGATCGCGGTGATGACTCGGTCGTTGTACGTGCTTGCCGAAATAATACGGCATGCTACAAATAAATTACAAGTTGGAGATTCGACTTGCCCGATTTTTTTTTTCATCATATCTCGAAGTTTGAAAATCAGCGTGCATGCAATCAAGGATACTATTAATTTATTAATGCGATACTAGAAATGGCCACCGCGCAGTAGTGCGCTGTGCGCACCACCACCTGGACTGTAGAATTCCAAACGGCCGCCTGGCCCTAGCTCGGCCCTAGCCCTAAATGGCCCGACCCTAAGCGGCCCGGCCCTATCAGGCACGATGGCAGCTTCGTGCCGTGCCGTGTCGTGCACCATGCCTGAGAGGGGCGCCGAAGCACGGCCCTATGGCCTGTTTTCGGGCCAGGCCGGCACGGCGGCACGAACGGGCCGATGGGCCGTGAGTCGGGCCGCGTCCGGCCCGACACTATCTGCGGAGCACGGCGCGCCCCCGGCGGCATCCGTCGGCGGCGGAGGTTGGCGCGGCGTGTGGAGGAAACGGCAGAGGCCGGCGCCTGGAGAGCACGGCGTGTGGCCGAGGCGGAGGCCGACGCGGCCGGAACTGCAGCCCCCGCGGCGCATCTGGACAGGGCGCCGGAGCTTCGTCCCTGCAGCGGCGCGAGGAAGCCGAGCCGCGGAGGTCGGCGCCGGCGGCGCGGCCGGAGTTCCGGCGCCCCGCGGTGCAGGCCCGCGCGACTTGATCTCCGGCCCTGCGGCGGCGCGGTGGTTTGGGGAGAGGAGCAGCGGCGGCGGGATCTGCAGAGAGGAGCAAGGGGCGGCGACAGGATCTGCAGAGAGGAGCCAGTGAGCGGCGGCGGGGTGGGAAGATGCAGAGGAGCCAGCAGGCGGCGGCCGGATGGGAAGATCGGGAGGAGGAGAGGGAGGTTAGAGTGGAGAGGAAAACTAGGGTTTCAGATATTTATATGAGATGGGGATTTTTATCGGGCCGCTGATCGGGCCGGCAAAAATCGGGCTGTGCCTCGGGCCGGCACTATGGGCCGGAGTGGCGGCCCAAGCACTATCAACCTATCGTGCCGGGCCGGCCCTAGGCACTATCAATCGTGCCTAGTGCCGGGCTAGGACCGTGATTTTTAGGGTCGTGCCTCGTGAAATTTTTTTTATATATATTTTTTCTGCTCTGATTTTCGAAAAATAAATGGACGAACCAAAAATTTCGAGAAATATACATCTGCCGCCAAACCCCACGGCGGCAGGTACCAGCCGCCGCGCCCCACGGCGTTAAGTCCCTGCCGCCGTGGGGTACGGCGGCAGGAGAGTACCTCTGGCGGCAGAGCCACGCGGCACGGCGCTAGGACCCTGCCGCCGAGCGCCACGGCGGCAGGCCCCTACCGCCGTGCCGCGTGGCGTTAGGACCTTTTTTTATTTTTTTTTAAAATTTTTCATTTTTAAAACACTTTTAACCTTCTTAAAAACAACAAACTGATGCAAGGGAATATCATAATCAACGAGTAGATGCAAATAGTTTATACAAAATCATGGTAAAAGTAGTACTACATCTAAATGCGTCGGTGCCTCTTCGGCCTAACAGTTCTAGCGCCAGCCCAGGTGTGGTCCCGGTCGTACGTCCAGGGGTCAGGTGCCCTGACCACCCGCGGTCGTAGCTGGTCGGGAGACGGTGTCGCCATGGCCGCCTGCGACGAGCCTGCAGCATCTGGTGTCCATCCGCCCGCCGGTGTCCCTCCTCCCGCCGGTGTCCCTCCCGCCGGTGTCCCTCCGCCGACCGGTGTCGCTCCGCCGGCCGCCGGGGTCGCTCCGCCCTGTGGCTGTGTCGGCTGAGTCCCAACCGGTGCCTGTGTCAACTGTGACGGGCCAAACTCCTCGGCCTGCTGCGGGGCATCCAGGGTCGCGAGAACGTCGCTGAACTCCATCTGATCCCAGCCTAGCTGGTCCTCGGTGGTCGCATCGAAAGCAGGCTGGAACATAGGCGGAGTGGCCGTGGACGAGGAAGGAATATCTGCCACCGCAAACTGAAAGGCCGGCGGTCTGAAACCTCCTGGCGGTAAGATCGGCGCTCTAGGTGTCGTCGTCTCCGGCTGTCGAGGCCCGGCTGTCGGAAAGAGCGGCCGTCGCCCTGTACGATTAGAATATAGTATAACCACAAACACACAATAATTGCGTGCATTACTTGAAAATAAGGTCCACTGAAAGTACCTGCGCCGGGGGGAACAAACGGCCGCTGCACGTAGGTGTGCGGACCCTGCGCCTGTGGCTGCTGCTGTGCCGTCGGAGCCGAGAAGCCGCCGGCAAAGGTGGAAGGCGCCTGCTGCGAAGCCGCTGTCGAGGCAGAGCTCGAGGACGACGCTGGGTGGCGCGGAAGGAGAGGAATCTCTACGGCCCCGGCGTAGTTCACGACGGCGGAGTACCTCATGGCAGCAGCGACGATCCTATCGTACGTGCTCTGGTGCTGCTGAGGCCCCCAGGTAAAGCACTGCTCCCTCGCGGCCGATGCGAGCCGCACGATCTCAGCAAGCACGTCGTGCTGCTCAGAAAATTAGAAACACATGTTATAATGAAAAGTCATATGAATGTCATATGTTTGCAGTATCGTAGCTTACCGCTGTGTCGGCGGTCTGGTCTCGGCGCACCGGGTACGTCGCGTCCGGCAGGATCCTGTCGTGGTCCGGGACAGGTGGCGGTGGCGGGGTAGCAGGCACGTACATCACCCGCGTCCGCGTCCTCGGGAGGTACCACTGAAGGTACGCTACCCAGGCCGCGCCGTCGTGAAGGCGGTGCTCGGTGACGACGTTCTGCTCGTGCGCCGCGGACGCCCAGTCGGCCACGTACGGCTGCAGCTTGTCGACGAACGACGTCGCCGCAGCCACACCCTTACGCGTCCACCTAGCATAGATGAAACATAAAATTATTGGCAACTGAATATTTGTAACGAAAAATAATTATAACTGCCAAATGGTAGCTCACCTGTGCGCTGTAGGCGGCAGACGTGGCGCAGCGGGTACTGGCGCCTCCTGGAAGAGGCCGAACTGCCTCATCACCCGGTGGACGGCGTACTCCTCAACGTAGACGTCGAAGACCAGTCGTCGCCGCGTCATCCAGTACGCCTGGTCTCGGGAGCACAGGGACGAGAGCCCCTGTGGTGCGCGGGCAGCGACCATGGCAGGAGCGTACGGCGTCCACCGGACCTGGCCATCGACCATCCGGTCGATCTGACCAACGAAGTCCTTGTACGCCTTCTTCGGCTGCTCACCAGCCCAAATGTGCTGCAAAGAACATGAAAAGTTAAGTGAATCGAACTAAAGAACTCATAACGCGAAGAAAACGATAAGGGAGGCCATTACCTTCCGGAGGCACCACAGAGAACCCATGGTGGGGAGGTCCGCTGGGTCGGTGTCTTCGGGCAGCGGCTAGTACTCCGAGAACTCGGCCTTGGGCCGACCGATGACGAACCGCTCGTGGATCCACATCTGCAGCAGGAGAGGGCACCCCAGGAGGATCCCCTCCCTACTCGCCGACCTCGACACTGCCGAACACAGCCCCCTGTAGGTAGCTGCCAGAACAGCGCTGCCCCAGCTGATCTGGGGCATCTGCTCGAGGGGTGCGTCGGCGATCCTCTGAGCCCAGGGGAGCAGGTTCCGCGACACCGAGTCTCCCGCTGACTCGCAGAATAGCACCCACCCGAACAGCCAGAGCAGGTAGACCTCCAAAAACCTGTCTGACGTCGGGTCGTCAGCATCGTCCGCCATGTAGTCAGCCTGCACACACACAAAGGTCCATCGTCACATTCATTTAAAATGCATACAAACGTTGAAAATAAGAGTTAGAATCACGTACGCTGAACTGCTGGATCCAAGTCCAGGTGGGCCCGTGGGTGTCGGCGAAGGGCACGTACGGCGCTGGCGCGCGATCGTTCCGAGGAACGTTCGCGAACCGAGCAAGGAAGTCAGCGTGCCACGTCGCGGGGATGTCGATCGGCCCCATCGCCTCGCCAGCACACGGTAGTCCTCCCAACATCGCGGCGTCCTCCAGACTGAGCGTCATCTCGCCGACGGGAAAGTGGAACGTGTGTGTCTCTGGTCGCCACCGGTCCATGAACGCGGCGATCAGCGGGGCGTCGTAGCTGAACCGCGTCAACCGCTCCGCCCGGGGAACCTCAGCTCGTAGCCTGTCCCCCTCGACCAACCGCGCAACAGAGAGAAGTCCTGCAGCGCGTAGCCTGAAAAAAATATTAATTTAGTTAACGTAATTACTATTGTAAAGAAACAGAAATAAATAATAAATATGAATTACGTACTTCGGAATCCACCGCTGGTGTATCGGCATCAACGTGCGGGTCGTCCGGCAACGTATGTTGCCGGGCGAACGTCCGAGAACAGCCGACACGTACGAGCGGTGGTGCCGGTCCACCGCCTCGTCGAACAACTCCGGCCGTACGTACTCCAGCGGTGCAGCCATAACTGCAAAAAAATAACATAATTGAATCAATTATTTGAATTATACTAATTAAAACGAATTTTGTGAATATAAATCATTTTCTACGATTTTTATTTCAATTTAATCTAATTATGTGAATTATAACCATTTTCTAGGAATTTTAATTGAATTGAAACGAATTATGTGAATTTTCCTCATTTTCTACGAATTTTATATCAATTTAATCTAATTACGTGAATTATAACCACATGCGGGGAAATTTAAATGACTTGAAACGAATTATGTGAATTTAAACCATTTTCTACGAATTTTACATCAATTTAATCTAATTATGTGAATTATAACCATTTTCTACAAGTTTAAAACCAATTTAAACGAATTATGTGAATTTAAACTATTTTCTACGAATTTTATATCAATTTAATCTAATTATGTGAATTATAACCATTTCCTAGAAGTTTTAAACCAATTTAAACGAATTATGTGAATTTAAATAATTTTCTACGATTTTTATATCAATTTAATCAATTTAAATAATTTTTTACGAATTTTATATCAATTTAAACGAATTATGCGAATTTAAATAATTTTCTACGAATTTTATATCAATTTAACTAACCTAAGTTAACTAAACTAAATTTCAAAACTAAACTAAACTAAGTTAACTAAACTAAATTTCTAAACTAAACTAACTAACTATACTAACTACAATAGACTAAATTTAGAAACATACCTCAGTCAGAAGTGTTCTGAAGGGTTGAAAGCCGAAGGTTTAGAGGAGGGAGGGAGGGAGGGAGGGGGCCGGCGGCGGCAGCGGTCGCCCCCTTATATAGGGGTGACGCTGCCGCCAAACCTCACGGCGCCAGGACCCTGCCGCCGTGGGGCACAGCGCTAGGGCTCCTGACGCAGTGGGCCGCGGCGCTAGGATTCCTGCCGCCGTGCCCCACGGCGGCAGGAATCTGGCCCCACCTGGCAGTAGAGCCGACCGTTGGGGCCACCCCTAACGCCGTGCCCTACGGCGGTAATAACTCCTGCCGCCGTGGGGTTTGGCGGCAGATGTATATTTGTCCAAATTTTTAGTTCGTCCATTTATTTTTCGAAAATCAGAGCAGAAAAAATATATAAAAAAAATTCTGCCTCGTGTCGCTTATCGGGCCTGACCCATTTGGAATACTATAGTCCTGGACCAGGACCACGCAACGCAGTCCACGCTTTGCTGCGCGCGCACGCTAGAGCCTAGAGCGTCGTCTACTCTCAGGCTCTCACCAGCGTCGCGAGCTCTCTGTTCTGGTGACGCATTTGCGAGATCCACGTTTCCCGGGAGATCAGGCGCTCCGTCGATCACGTGGTTGCTACTACCTCCTCCATGGCTCCATCCTCGCTCGTCGATCAGGAGGATGGCCTTGTCTCGCCACAATCACGTACAGGTGCCGTTAATTAGTTTTATTATGCAAGCCATAATCTCACATGGAGTTGGTACCTCGGAAGTCGGATGCTGTTCATGTTACCATAGTGCTACGAGACGACTCGCTGTGTAGTCCCCCGACAAACTGCATTGCTCAGCGGATTCTAATATCTTCCTCGATCGATCATATCTCGTGGCGTGGCTGCCATGCCCGAGACGAGTGGTTTCGTGGAGACTCGCTCCGCCGTGGACTGTGGTTAGGTTGCTTGATGCTAGCTAGCTCCATGAGGCCCATGACTGGCGTATGCTCCCATCAGAACATCTTTCTAGTAGCCTGATCGAGAGATCTGCAGCTGCGTGGCACCTGTCTCTCGAGTCTCGCTCGTCCATGAACGAAATAATTAACTATTTGCCATCTTTACAAGATGAATGACAGGTTATTTATCATCCTGGTCCACGTGCAGTGATTCAGATGATCCCACTTGTCAGTGAAAGAGTTTTTTTACATCACTTAAGAATAGTACATACTTAAATATCTCTCCAGGAACCATGATCTCCCTAGGTTTTTTTATGTCTCCCGTTGCGGCTGGCAGCAGCGATGTTTCTGCGATCGCACGCGACTAGTAATTAACAAATCCGTTCTTCCCGTAGCGGTGGAAGTGGAACTGGGACGCGCGCCCGATGCGGCCGGCCGGGCGTCTATCGATCGGAGCGCGCGCGGGTGGCAACGCGAGGAGAGCGCCCGACGCCGGCCACACTTCCGTCGGCTCGGCGTTGCCGCGCGCCAGTGGTGGTGCTGGTGGCCCGTGGCCAGGACGATCGAGAGAGGATGCCGTATTGGTCCGTGCTCGTCTGAACACACGGGACGTGCCGTTCGGCACGTTGCCCGTGTGCCTGCGGAGGTTTTGTGCAAGTGCATGCGGTTTGCTCCGTCCGAGCCTCCAAGTACGTACGTGATGCAGTGGAGTCCTGCAACTTGAGCCCGTGGTACCGTGTAGTACGTGTCATTGCTTATCAGTTCTGACTACAGATTTGCTGAGTTCGTTCGCAGATTCACACAATATAATACTGCTGTGGTGTATGTAGGTCAATATACAGCACAAAAATGCTATATATGGCGAAGACGATTAATTAACAAGCCGGAAATAAAGAGCGCGTTGACATCGAGTTCAGGTGGTGTACTACTCGTACTAGATGTTAACACGACTGACGTATCATCAGTGATCAGTTTCAACGCGGACACATGACCTAGTATATGATTTTCACGCGGACACGACCTGCGTCTTGAACGCCAGGCTGCACATCTTGAGCACCGCGAACGTGACGGCCATGGCGAGCCACCCTCCCAGGAGCACGCGTGCCCCGGACCGGACCACGCTGGCGCCGCCCAGGTACGCGCCCGCGGCGCCGAACCCCGCAAGGCCAAGGCTGCTGGACGCGCACACCGCCGCGACCCTGCCCGCCCACGGCCGCACGAACCCGCCCGACAGCAGCGGCAGCGCGCCGCCCGCAGCGAACGCCACCGCCGACGCCACCGCGGCCCGCGTCGGGCTCGGCAGGCCCTCCTCCTCTCCCTCCTCGCCGCCTTCGCCGCTCCCGTCGTCGCTGCTGCTGCCGCCCGCGCGGCCGCCGCCGCGCTCCGAGTGCGCCACCTGGATGTCGTACTGCGCGTACACGGACACGAACTCGCCGATGGCCATGCTGCAGGCGCCGGCCACGAGCCCCGCGAGGCCAGACACCAGCATCGCCCGCGCGCCGTCGTTGACGGCGCCCACGCCGATCATGAGCGACGCCACGGAGACGAGCCCGTCGTTGGCGCCGAGGACGGCCGCGCGGAGCCACTGCGCGCGGGCCAGGTAGTCGACGCGGCCGCCGGCGGTGCCCGACGACGACGACCCGTGCCCGGCCGGCGGCGCCTCGATGTCGCCCGCGACGGCGGCGACCCCTCCTCCGTGCTTCGGCGGCTTGGAGGGGAAATGCTGCGCGTCGGAGCTGACGTTGGGAGCCATGTGGAATGGGATCGGAGGCGCAATAAGCACAATGCTGAGATGGGAAGGAGAAGCAGCTGCCGCAGATGGATCGGAGAAGGTGGTAGTAGATGGAATGTGGAGGCCACACGCTCCGATCCGGTGGCGGTATTTATAGGGAGAAGGCGAGGGCTTTCGGGAGCAAGATCGCTTGTGCGAGCCACACGCCCTTTTACCATGAATGACTGGAAAAGAGCTGAGCCACACGCCAGGCGAGGGTTTGGATTCGATTTTTCCGGGCTCCGTTGAGCTGGGGGTGCGTGGCTCGTCGTCGTCGCAGCCGTCGGCGTGCAGATCGCCAGAGCGCGTGGCTCGTGGCTTCTTCCGAGTCCAACTGCCAGCGCTTTTTCTTCCGGGAGTAAAATACGAGAGGAAAGAAATGCCCCCAGTTTGTATGGAATAAAGCTACTCCGGCGTTGCTCCTTTACTAGCTTAGGCTGGGAGACAGGTGTTTGAGCGCTCGGTGCTCGCCGGTGGGCCGTGGACGGCGGCGGGTTCCCGGCCGTGTGCGCGTCGTGCCCACCGGCGTCAACGTGCCCAAGAACCCAAGATCTCAGCTCGTCATACGTGTGCAGATGCGATACGTTTTGAAGTAGTAGTAATGCTTGGCGTGTGTTCATGGAAATTGTTTGTGACGACACCTTGCGATGCCAAACAGTTCTCTAGTCTCTATATTTGGTGGGTACCAGATCAAAGCAGGCAGCATGATAGGATAGCCTCGATCATCTACTCCGTCATGTTTGGTACGCCGTCTTAGATTTTAGCATACCTGAGTGAACTTCAGATTCATTTGCAGTCGCAGATTGCAGTACGTCCATTCAGAGTTCCAGTGTCCATTAAGCATTTCAGCAGTTACCAATCAATAGCAGGATGTCCACTCCGATTGTCAGGGTGTCACCGTGCCACCACCATCATATCACAGTGGTTTCAGTTCCAAATGTTTTTTTTTGGGCTACCCTTTGATTGCAAAATCTCTTCACGCCGTAAGACTTCGTGAGCGCTGCATCCATTCTCACTCTCCAAATTGGATAGTAGTGTTCGCGAAGCTTACGGGAATCGACATCACAGCTTGTCTCGTGAACCATCTGTTATGTCATTGCAAACTGCATTCTTACTAGTAACAAGCAAACGGGACAGAAAACTTTAGGATACGAAAAAGATGCTCATTCTGAAGAGAGATGTTTCTTCGAAGGAAGTCACACGTCTAAAGAGAGAATTTAAGGTTCTTTTACTCGAACCTTCGGCATGGAATGAAAAAGGAACGACCCTAAACTAGAATAAGATCACGCGGGATATGAATGTAGAAGCTGAAAGACGGAAATCAACGTCCCGAGAAAGCTCATGACTCTTGCTTTTCTGGGCACACAACCTCGACTGAAAGGAAGAAGTCCAAATGTTCCATTCCCATTCGATCGTGAAGGAGAACAACATTATATAAGTATATGGCCTTTGCATTGGTACCTATAGGATAGCACAATCCAAAATTCTCAGACTATCAGGAATTCAGAAAGCAAGAACAAACAGCTCAAGGAAAAAAACGCAAGTCAAGAAACAACTTGATAAATTCATCTTATAGTAAATATAAAGACTTCAGATAGAGTCAATAAACAGTCGGTCTCATGATTGATAACTCCACTCGCCTGAACGCTGTGACCATCACGGGCTCCCAGCAACAGGCATCCAATTAGTTTTGCTTGTATACAAACACTATGAACAAAGGTTTAAGAATCAGAAGCAATTTCCACAAATAGAATCAATGGCAGCCTGGATATTCTATTTCAGAAGCAAGCGCCAGTTGATTAGTTATTTACACTGACAAAGTTACCAAAGCTCACCATATAATCACTCACCATATAATCAACTCTACAGTTTGGATTCTTCGCCGGTTTAAGAATATAGAATCAAGGGCGGTATTGACGCTAGGGTTGATCCAATGAATCCTGCAGCCTAGATCTGCTGCGTGCTAGCAGGTTCTCCTTTATTTCTCTAAAAGAATCGAGCTCCTCGAGTGCGTCAGATGTCCTGCGGGACATGAAGGAGCTTGTGCTTCCAGCTTCAATAGATTCAGCCCTTGATGTATGAGTTGAGTAGCTAGAATCTCGCAGTGGACGTGCAGACTTCAGCAGGTGGACAAGATAACCGACAGCAGCATCTTGTGATTTATGGGATGAAGAACCTGCCTGATCCCCAGCAGCGTCCTTCCCACTGCTACTCCTGTAAACAGCATGCGACAGAATCAGAAAGATTCACTCATGAGGATTGCAAAGGTTCCCAAGCAATATGATCACTTGACATACAGAGAGGCAGCCTATGTTGCTTCAGTACCACATTGGACAGCCAAGACAAAAAAAATCGGTTGACACATGGAGTGCAGAATGATCCAGAAAATATGAAGTGGAAACCAAAACATACCCTGGTCGGGAATCTGGATCGACATCATCAACAGCAAAAGGAAAATCCGCGTCATCAGTATCATCCTGCATAGACAATCTGCTTGAACTTCTTGAGAACCCGAGTCGTGGTGAACCACTAGAAGAGAAGACACCAGAGAATCTGCCAGATTCTTCCCTACTGTCCTTAATCTGCACAGAGACCAAAAGTGTTAAAGCTAATCAATTCAATGAACATGGAGTACAATTCAGGCACCGGGTGTGTAGCTTTGTAAGATGCACTAAATGATTATCTAATACACTTTGCTCAAAGTAATCTTTTGGACATGCATGATCTCCAATAAGTACCTTTAAGCACTATTTTCTACAAAAATATATTAGTAAAATCCAATAAAATTATTGAGATTGTAAAGTATGTTCCAGGACAAATATGCACATATGATTTTCATGTATCTATTAATATTTGCAACACATTTATAGTCACAGTTTCTCAAGTTTGAGTAATCGATTCCAAAATGTAGGTGTTTGAGACGTGAGGTAGTAGAAGAAATGCATGGAGAAAAGGATAAAAAAAATAGTTATGCTAAGTTAGAATTCAACGGGAAACTGAGTTACACTGGCAATAACAATAAAAATCAGGAATTAGATTCTTTTGATTCTTTAGTATGATATATCAAGAATTAAATCAGCTTCATACATTCCCATGGCAAAAGTTTGGCCATGACTTCAAACTCCTTTTACTATTATAGCAATAGCACCCTTTCTTAATAATATTCTAAAAATACAAAGCCAACAACAATTTATGTGCATGAGTATACATGGACTTTTATTTGGAGTCATAGGATGTAGCAAAGAACATGCAAAATAACACATCCACTGACAAAAGAATACCATTACTTTGTCCAATTTGTGATAGTTTAAATTCAATATGTCTCTAGTCCTTGCAAACCATGCAAGCTTGGCAAGCACTAGATCCCAACAAACTTCTTCGCCATGAAAGGGATCTTGTCCATAATTTTCTACTGAATTTGAGATGTTACTAACTAATGCACATAGATATCAAACTTGAATTCAGGATCAGTCTATTTCAACACTAAAATTTTATTCGTGGTGTTTATGGAATATTTCAAAAAATCTTTAACCTCACGATCATCTAGGGAGAGCAAACTAAAAGCCCATTTACATGAGACTAAGAGATACAAAAAAAACTAGTAAACAAGGCATGCTAATGGTTCTAGCAATCAATTCTGAACATGAACTGCAGGACCCAACTATATATAAAGGGCTTCATTGATCAATTCTTTAAGATACATCATGTTGCTGTGTACTGGCTTCCAGTATGAGCTATGAACATCATACTAAATAGCCATCAAACCAAATGCCAAAGATGAGCTTGCAACACCTTAGAAAATCATAGCTCTATGCTATACATGTGCTGGTGAGAATTTGATTAGGTGGTGTAAATATCAAAAAAAAAAAAATCAAATTTGGTGCAAGTGTGCAACTAGGCAGGGAATATCCAATACACAGGAAGATCAGTGTATCTAAGGAATCCTACTACACCATTTGCAAATACTGAGGGCATGTTTGGTTGCTGTCCATGTGAACTGTGCCAAAACATTGGCCAGCCAAAATTTGGCAGCCACCCATGAATCAGTCTCGCATGGGCACAAAATAAACTGCGCCTGGGCAAGCCTTAACACCATTTCGGTCCAAATGTTATCCTAGCCCATGTTCAATGACCAAATCGTGGTTAGGCTGCCGCAGGTGCTCATTCAAACACACCCTAAATCTGTGGAGGGTGAATACAGAGAACCCTAGTCTTTTCACATGGATCAAATTTTATAAAAAGTTAACAGGATCCTAAGTATGGGCAATCTCATGATGAGAGGAAGGCCTAATGATTCTTTAATTCTGTATTACTGTATTCACAAGTAGAAACTTGACAAATAAAAGATGGTTTCAAGCATACCAGGCCAAGCAATACAGACTGCTGGTTCATGGTGATTATATAGATATCCAAAGAAAGATGGCGAGATTTTTAGAGGACCTACCATCTACACTTGGTGGAACTTTTGGAAAGAAAGAAAGGAACATAAGTATCTTCAAAAATGGAGCAAAAAGTGCCCTTCAAATAGCAAATCGAGTTCATGACGACATAGGGCTAGTGGAGTGACCTTTGCCAATTTGACAAACAGTAGTCAACCCCTGCAAGCTGTGGGCTTGCCATCTCTTTCATGTCTAAAATCAGTACCGACCTTTCCAGATAAAGAAAATGCTACTATGATCAGCCCCCAACAGTTGTGAACTTGTAACAGCTCTTAATTTGAAGGCTCGATGAATGAACACACTAACAATAGAGAAGACTTGATTTTAACAATACCATTTCTGATTTTGCACAACTATTGTTATCTACAAGTCTTTGATCGAGGGCAAAGAAATGTGAACTGCAAGGTGTCATTCAGTTGTTCGGATATGATACTTTTTTACAGTCCTATGCTTTCATATAAACAAATAAACATTGTGAATTAATGTAAAGACAAAAGCAAGTAATCACCTTAGAACCAGATGGCAAGTTAGCATAGAGATCGCCCATCCGGATGCCATCCGCCCTCTTGAACGACCGATTGGCCTCGGTCGGGGACTCCTGCATCCCTGCCTCCCCTCGCACACTCTTGGGCGATGGTGGAGGAAACATGAAGGCTCGGGTGGGTTCCGACATGTTCCGATGGTGCACAGGGCCCCTGCCACCGCCCACCTGCGGTATGCTCATTGGCGCAGTCTCGCTGCTAAACCGCGAGTGCAGATATCCAAACGTGGGCGGCGAGGGCGTGGGGGACGCATAATGGGCCGGCGGCGGCGAGAATTTCGCCTGCTGGCCCGGCGTGTGCGGCCAGGGCGCAGGCGACGCCCAGCTGCTGGGGCGCCTCGAGGGCAGCGAAGAGGGCGAGCCGGCGGCCTCCGTGAGGGAGGACGGGAAGGCGCGCATGGGCTCGGCCGCCGGGCTGCCGACGTAATCCATGATGATCGCGGCGGGCGCGAGGGAGGTGACCTCGAAATTGAAGGCGGCGAGGCTCGGGCGGTACTGCACGGAGAGGACGAGGCGGCCGAGCTGGGTCTCGACGGGCGCGAAGCGGTTGGTGCGCATGGCCGCCTCCTCGGCGCGGGAGAAGGGCGCGGCGAAGGATCCGACGCGGTGGCCCATCTCGTAGTTGTACACCTGGCCGGACGCGCAGAGCGTGCGGAAGGCGCGGTACGCCGGGAGGAAGCGGAGCGCGGCGTAGAGCGACCGGAGCAGCGTGATGCAGCGCTTGTACGCCCGGTTGACCGCCAGCCCCTCACCCACCGCCGCCGCCGCGGCGGGGGAGGGCCAGGGCTCGCACGCCACCGTCCACCGCTCCACCACCACCTCCCCCTCCGCCCCGCCGGCGCCCGACGGGGCGAGGTACACGTCGACGACGAGTGGCTCCCCGGGGGACGGCTCCGGCAGGTGCTCCGCCACGGGCGGGGGCGGCGGCGAGTGGAGCGGCAGGTGGAACCACCGGTCCCGCCTCCGGAACGCCGCCGCCGCCGTGGCCGCGGGCGCCGACGCGTGCGGGCGCGGCGACCGCACGGCCAGGATGGCGTGCAGCGCCTTGTGCAGGAACTGCGGCACCATCAGCTCCGCGCCCGCGCGGCCCCCGCCGCCGCCGCCCCCACCGCCCGCACCCCCCGAATCCGACAGGCTCGCCATTGCCGATCCCGATACCGATCCCTCACCAACCCCGTAGTTGCAGCAGCACCAGCAGCGGTAGTCAAACTCGACCGCGAGCCGCCGCCGCCGCCGCTCTGCATGGCTGCATAAATCTGGCCCGCGCGGGTGGCCGGCCGATCGAATTGGGAAAGGAGAAACAGATCTGCGAGCGAGCGAGCGAGACGACGCGGGGGAGATGAGTTGAGTTGAGTTGTGTTCGTGGCCTCGTGGGGGTTGGGTTGCTGCCGAACTGGATCAGAAGGACGGGGGAAGTCGTGAGGGATTGGGGATGGATTCCGCCCCGGTTTTGAATCCGGCGGCTAACGGGTCGCTGTTGGTGCCGTCACGGCAGCACGATTCATCAGTATCCTGGCGCTCCAAATGATTTGGTGTCTTGTTGCGATTAGTGGCGAGGGATTTTGTATTTTTTTCTAGCCTCGCTGTCGCGGACCCAACGACAGCAACTCGCTGCGATCGCGTCGCGGGTTTGCACAAATTTGAGAAAGTTTTTGGATTGGTGAATTCGGAATTGAGGAATTTGGGCTACCGGTCGCGCACGTACGTTTGTTTGTGGTTATGGACTTGTTTTTGCCGGGATGGGAGGGAGGAGGAGGATGCTTCCAAGGGAGCGCACGGTCTGTGAGGAAGGAAAAAACCCACCGATTCGCTCGTTATCCGCGGCCGCGCTTGCGTTGGCGTGCGAAGAATCGCAAGACGGCAGGAATGCTTGCTTGTGCTCTCGTTGGACTTTTGGGCGGCATGGAATGGAGATGGAGTTGTTGAGTAAAGATCACGAAGGGTTATGAAATATATTTTGTTAATTTATGTTTAATATTTTTAATCAGAGTTTTGTTCCGGTGCTTAGTAGTAGCCGGTAGTACCTTGTACTAAAAATTTTCCCACCACTTTTTTAATTTTGAAATTAATTAATAAGTAAAAAGGGTATTATGGTAAAGATACCTTAGTCTATTGACGCTCTTTGTGGAATCAGCGGCTGTATTGTTGCAAAGACTCGCTAAGTTCCAGCCTTCCATTACACGACATATCACTAAAATCTTCTTTGGCAAGAGCAATTGCAATTCACATAACCTCAATTATAGATGTACGATTCTGTACCAAACAAAATGATTCTCCAAGCTAAAGATTCGATGAATGCCAATCTGGTGAAGGGCTCAAAGCTGAATCGAAGAGTTGGAGTACATGCCTTCCTCGTGGGCGACGTAGACGATGCCGTTGAGGCGGTGGATCTCGACGAGTTCAAGCGCAGTCACCTACGCCGGCTTGCGGATCTGACGATTCGATGCCTCTGCGCCTGCTTCTCCTCTAGCCGCGGGGACTCCGGCACCAACGCGCGGTCTAGCGCCCGCAGCACCGCCCGTCGCCACCGGTGGCCTCGTCCGGCCATCACGCACCTCCGTCGGCCTGCCGAGGTGGCGAATCCACTCCTCCATCGCGGGTACCTGCGCCTGCTTCTCCTCCAGCCGCGACAACTCGAGCACCAACGCGCGGTCGCCCGCAGCAGCTCCGCTCGCCGCCGGTGGCCTCGGCTGGCCTGCAAGCAGGACTACTAGCGCAGCTGCCGCGCCGGCCCCTGCTCCACCTGGCGTCGTCCCAGCCCCTGCTCCGCCTCGTGCCGTCCCGGACTTGCCGCGCCGACGCGGCACCCCGACAGTCCCCGCGGCGCAGATCGAGGTCGGCGTCGCCGCACGGTGGGGCTCCCCGTCAGTCCCCGCGGCACAGATCGAGGACGGCGTCGCCGCACCCTGGGGCTTGCCGCCGCCGCCCGTGTTGCTTCAGGTGCCGGCGGACCACCCCTCACGCCTCTGGCCAACTCGCCGGCGGCGGATATCGCGAGCCGGGCGAAATTAGGACCGTGCCGATGCAATCCTGCCGCAGAACAGGCAGGCGTGTTGGTCTAATTAGATAGGCGAAATTACCGAGCTACCCTTACTGAATTAATAAATAAAATAAATTAATTAAACTGATGGGCCCACCTAACTCGTACTACCCGGTACTACCCTATTGGTACTACCACCATGAGATTTGACCCGATGGATGGCTAGAAAAAAACAAACACCTTGAAATTTTCCTTTTAATTAACATCGACTATTCGATATGATGAGAATAAACTTTAATTTTGGGGAACAAACACCGCGGGAGTTTTGTGCAATAATCACAGCCCAAAGCAGCTGTTTGGAGGTTTTCTTTTCTCCACTCTTTCCATCCTGTGTTATCGTACAGTGGCGGTGTTGACTCCGTTTACTAGTAGCTCCAAACTTGCCTTCAAAGCACCAATTTTGCCAGCCTTTTCTGGCACAGCGACACTTGTTCTTCCGTTTGTTCCAGCTCATGTAGCCTACTGTAGTACTCCAGTTCTCCAAAATCCAAATATAGTACTCCGTTTTTTATATTAGGAAATGCCATATATAAAAGAAAAACCGAGGGAGTAGCTTAATGTTGCATCCATGGGAAATTGGAACCATTTCCAAACAGATACTATGTCATCAACTTCCTTAGAATTCAGGAATCTTGCATGAATTACTGCCGAACAATTCAATCCTACCTCTAACTCTAAGCTGGGACTATTGGAACTTACATCAGTTTTATTCTACGGTAAGAATAGCAGGTTGATTCCACCGGTGAATATTAAAGTTACGGTAAAGCATTCACATACGGCAGCTAACACCCAATCAGTCAGAAGACATTGTGCGTTTGGATAGGTTAACCAGAATCGTTATCTGGAGGCCACTAGCTCGACATGACAATTTCAATCTGTTTTTTTCTGTTAAATATTCTTTCCCACCTGTCCCAAGGCTCCCCCCTAGCTCCATTATACCACTAGAAAAAACAATTCCATGTCATCTCTGATAAGGAACGCCGGTTTTACAGCGATCATTATAATAGTGTCATAGAGCATATGGTCATTCAGAAATAACTTCATTTTCAGTTGCTTGCAGTTCAGCGATGCAAGGAAATCTTCGAGAAGTAGTTTGCCAAGGTTATCCTTCGTGCAAAGAGGTATATCTGTTGTAACTTTGCTGTATTTTACTTTCAACTGTTTGTATATATTCTTCATTAATCGGCCTGTTCGCTTGACTGGTTGCTGGTGCTGGTTTGTTCTGAGAGAAAAGTACTGCTGGCTGGTTGTTGGTGGCTGATTTTTTCTGAGAGAAAAGTACTGTTGGCTAGTGGCTGATAAGCCAGACGAACAGGGCGAATATATCTAATCAACAGGAGCTTCTCTCCTGTTTTATATTCTTCATTAATATATCTAGTTCGGTAAATTACGCGTATGAATAGTGTTGTAATAGCAAAAAAGTTGTCGCATTGGATCACGTGTTGTGAGACAAGATGTGACTTAATGTGACGGGTGGATAGAAAAATTTTTGATGAATTTGACCAACAAAACACGTATGCGCAGGTCTAACGTGCGCCTCATGATCGCATCAGATTATCAGAAACAGTCTGCTGTCGAATGTGTGGCAGAAGAAAGTTATTGCACTTCCATCAAAAGAATTAAAGAAAGTAATTGGACCTAATCAGACGCCGTGTTTCCGACGGGTAGCTTTTATCTTCCTTCTAAGCCTCCCATTTCGGTTCCTACTTTAGCTACGTGTTGGATTTGTTAATCGTTGGGTGATTATTCAGTCAAGCTGCTGCTTTTCCAATAATTAAAATGCATCTAATGCTCCTGGAAACTTTAGGCTACGTTAGGATATCAGGCTATAAACGATTACTTTATTCCATAATGCACTACTGCTCTGTTCATAAGCTCTGCATAGTCAAATCCTTTTGATAGGCACATGACACCTGACTGAACTGAAACCGGAGGAAGAAACTGACCAGATTTCAGTTCCGAGTGCATCTTATTTAGGAATAAATAGTACTAGGCGTGGCAACCATGTCATGGGGGACAGTTGTTTTCAACTTGAAGACGACCTGTTTATCGTAGACGTTTGGGTAAACCACCAATAGCAAGGCAAGGAGATACTGTCAGCTTAGACGTGTGGCAGTAGCAACCTAGACGGCTCGAAGATGGATGACTTGCGACCAGCTTGTGACACCCGCAGGCATGAAACACGACTTGTAACATTGGTCACTCTGAAGTCTGAAATCCTTTTGATAGGTTTTTTAATATATCGGCCTGTTCTTTTCATTCAACAGTACAAAAATATTATTACACATCATATTCATCATATCTTCTTTTAAAAAAATACTATTCTAATCCTATTCATTTGCAACTTCACCGTACGAACTCTGACAGTGCAATGAGAACGACACCACCAGCGCACCACCACCAAAGTCCGCTCGAACAGGAAGGATGGCCGAAAGCCGCCGTCAGGTCTGACTCGTGGGCCGAAAACATGTGAACAGATTCGCTCAAGGCCCATTCGCCCATCATAAGCATCTCACGTTTTCTTCGCGGCACGTCGGCACGCACCGCGCAGCTCATTTTCCACTCGGTCCGTCCTGTTTTAAATCGCAGTACTGAATTTTGAGGGAACATGATGGCACATAGTAGACATATTAAGATTGGATTTGTAGTTCAATGGTAGGACGGTCCAGTGGGACCAATGTTATCCTAAACGCTAAACGGTAAACAGTCGGTCACCCTTTGTTTAGGGCTTAGACCGTTTAAACGGTGTTTAGATGAAGTTAAACGGTCTAAACAGTTTTGCATAATAACAATAAAATATGCATATTTATGTACATAAAAGTCAAATATGCTAGGTGGACTATATATTTGCACATGTAAAAAACAAATATTCTACCAAATAATTTTTTAAAGTAATTTTATATTCTACAACACTTCATATACTTATAGTGTTAATTATTTTGATGTTAATTGCGGTAGTTGTAATCCTCTATTGAATAAATTATGAATTAAATGGTCATTTAGTGCATGTAATCATGATTAACTTAATTTTATTTAGACAATTTAGACGACTTTGAACGGTTTAAACAAGTTTAAACAGTTTAACTGTTTAATTCACCGTTTAAGGCCTAAACGACACGGTCGACCTCTGTTTACCATTTAAACGGTATTTAAACGAACTAAACGGCCGTTTAGACGAACAGTGAGTGAGACGCTACCTACCGGAGTTCAAATTCTAGTGCTCACACCTTTTCTTGGATTTATTCTGAGATTTTTCGGTGTTATGCATTAAGTGGTATAAGCGACGTTCCCGTCGACGACGAGACGCCACTGGTGACTTCGAGAATCTCCAGATCTGTCGGTGCTCAGACCTTCAGAGGTGCTCATAGAGGTAGGGTTCGCGTACGTGTGTTCATAGGGGTGAGTATGTGTGCGTGTTGTGAGCGTCTGCATTGTACTGTGTAATTCTAAAAAAGACAATATATTAATATTTTTAGTTATTTTCATAACCAAGAATATTCAATACGAAATCGATCATATGATACAATTAAAATTGCATAAAAATTAATGATGAAAATTTCACAATGTATTTTTCCAATATAGAACATTGTATTATAAGTCACTCGAAAAGGAAATGAACTCAAAACCCAATTTGTAAGTGAACAAATAAAAATACAAATTTCATTAGGGGGTAGGTTGGATTGGACCAACTACAATAGTAGAGGGAGTACATCGAACGTAAATTTTGATCAGGAGCGTGAAAGTGCATCTAGGCTTCTAATTATTTTGGTGATAATGACAATGATAATTTGAGTATTTGATGGTTTATCTAAGATGTGTGCAGGAATAAAAGAGATAAAAGTTCATATGTGAAATCAAGGACCACATTTTCTTTTATATGTGTTGAAGCTCAAATGACGATTTAAATTTCATTTATCTTTTGAATTTGAGTATAGGAAACACCGTACTATAAAGAGGGACGTGATTGATAGATCAAAGTTAGTTACAAGTGCTCAAATTGAGATCTAACAACCTTTGAGAGACACTTTGCACTCACGAACACATGTGTTTCACCTTTGCTGGGCAGGGCGGGTGACCCGTTTTGGCTCTGGTGAGTGGCGGGTGACCCGCCCCCTAGGGCCGGGTGACCCGGGGTTGTCAGGCGGGTGACCCGCCCTATGGGGCCGGGTGACCCGGCCTGTGCGTAGTAAGCCCATAACGGCTAGTTCGGGAGTAAGGGGTATTTATACCCCTTCTCCCTCCTTTCTAGGGTCCCGTCTTCTCCATCATTGGAACACCTCCTAAGCTTACTTCCCTCTCTCCCAACTCCCTTCCAAGCACTCCTAGCAAGGATTCAACCTAGGGTTTGGGTGTGAGAGACATTTGAGGTGTGAGATTAAGCCCCTTTGTGAGAGCTCTTCGTGTGTTCATCTCAAGAAGCACTTGTGGCGACTTTGGTTCATCGATTCGCGTTTATTACTCTTGAAGCTTGCTTCTAGATGGTTAGGCGTCGCCCGTTGAGTGCCCTCTTTGTGTGGAGCACTCGGGAACGTTTGTATTACCCTCTCCTTTGTGGAGATTTCTTAGTGAGCACCAATCTTCTTTTGTGGGGATTGGGTGAGGTAAGTGGCTCTTTGTGATAGCCCTCCCTTTGTGGGAACCTCAACGGAGACGTAGCTTCCTTGGTCGAAGTGAACTTCGGATTAAATCTTTGTCTCTTGCTCGTTCGTGTTCATCTCCTCCTCTCTAACCCTAGAAGCTTAATTTGTCCCGATCTACTTTTGTGTGTTGTTGCTTGGTATATCATCTTGTGTAGGTTGTCTACAACATCCTTGACGAACTTTTGATTCAAAGGGTTTCGGTAAAATCACTTCTTTCTTAAGTAATACAATTTCGTTTTCCTGTCGCAGGGTGACCCGCCCCCCGCGGGTGACCCGGCCATAGGGTGCGGGTGACCCGGTATTTGATCCGCTGCGCAGTTTGTCAGGAAAATTTGAAGTGATCCTATTCGCCCCCCTTTAGGCATCTCAAGGTCCTTTCAATTATTATCAGAGTCTAATCCCTTGATTTAGGCTTAACCGCTAAGGGATCAAGATGTCGGGGAGTGGTGTTAACCCCTCCGCTCAAGAACTCGCCACCAAGGAAGCTCAAGAGAGAGAGCTCAAGGCCGCTCAAGACCAAGCTGCAGCCCTAGAGGCAATGGGGAAGACCCCAAGCCGTACACCATCCAACGTCGCGAGCTCTGACGATTCCTCCTCCGACTCCGACTCGGACTCCGATTCAAGTGATGAAGACGTCAAGGATGGTGACGATGAAGCAAAGAAAGCGGCAAAGAAAAGAAGGAAAGCTAAGAAGAAGAAGAAGAAGAAGAAGAAGAAGAAGAAGAAGGAGAAGAAGAAGAAGAAGAAGGAAAAGAAGATGGCTAAGAAGCTCCTCAAGAAGATGATCAAGAAGGAGCAAGCAAAGCACTCTCATTCCGGCTACTATGAAGTGCCCTTCCACTACGGACACATTTCGGGCAACAATCCTAACGAAAAATTCTATTACATACATTTGGGAAAGCCTCCCCACTTCGATGGGAAAGACTATCCTAAATAGGCTTATGATATGCAAATGCACCTTTACGGGCTTCACCCTTCTCTTTGGAAGATTGTGTGTGTAGGTGTGAAAATTCCCGCCGAAGGTGAAGCTATGACAATCGAGCATGAATAAGACCTCCACCGTAATGTTCAAACAACAAGAGTCATCACGGGATCCTTGTGTGCTCAAGAGTTCAACAAAGTCCGGAACATCCAAATTGCCAAGGTGATTTGGGACACACTCAAGGAAGCACATGAGGGTACCGATCATGTGAGAAGAGGCAAGATTGACTTGATCCACGGAGAGCTTGAGCTATTCAGCATGAAGGATGGAGAAACCGTGAGGCAAATGTATAATCGCCTAATGCTCCTTGTCTCGGACATTAGAGCTCTAGGAAGCAATGATTGGGAAGATGAAAAGGTCACAAAGAAGTTGCTAAGAGCCTTCACCCCGAAGAACCCAAACCTAGCAACTATGATATGAAGAGACACAAACTACTACAACTTGACTCCCAATCAACTACTTGGTGAAATCTTGCATCAAGAGCTAGTTGATCAAGACGTGGAGAAGTCACTTAGCTTGAAGGTGAACAAGAGTCTAGCCCTCAATGCTAGCTCTAGTGAAGTGGTGGAAGTGAAGCCCAAGACTTCCAAGACTAGGAATGAAGATTCAAGTGAAGAAGGAAGCACGGATGAAGAAACTGCCTTTGCCATAAGGAAGTACAAGAAGTTCTTAAAGTTCAAGGCATCAAGGAAAGGTGGTGACGATAGAAAGAAGAAGTCACAAAGAAAATGCTATGAGTGTGGAGAGTATGGACACTTCATTGTCGAGTGTCCCAAGAACAAGAACAAGGACAAGAATGAGGAAGAGAAGAAGTACAAGGAGAAGAGCAAAGAGTACAAGAACAAGTACCAAGAGCGTGCTCACGTGGGTCAACAATGGGACTCAAGTGATGAGGATGAAGCACCAAAGAAGCAAGGCATGACAACACTTGCATGACACAAGGAGCATCTTCACCACGCCTCTTCAACTTCTCGGATGATGAGGACAACTCTCACTTTTGCCTCATGGCAAGGGGAGCAAGGTACAAGAGTCAACCACCTCATCCTCTCTCACCTCATCATCATCCACACCTAGTAATGATATAGACAACCTAGATAAGGAAAAAGAAATGGAGGCCAACATGATAAAACAATTTAGTAAAAAGGGCCATAAAGAAATTAAAAAGCTTTTGGACAAATTAGAGGAAAAGAAGGAGATTCTCCACGAGCAAGAAGACTTGCTTATCCGTGAAAAGGAAAAAAACCTTGCTCTAGAGAAAACCCTTGCCGAGGAGAAAACTAAGGTGGAGAAGTTGACCGTAGGCTTGTCCTTGGCCAATGACTCTAACAAGAGGATGCTAAAGGACTACACTTTGGCAAATGAATCTTTAGCTTCCCTAAAGGCCACTCAGTGAGATTCAAACAAGCTTCTCATGCTTGATGGATAAACACAAAAATCTTGAAGCAAACTATAGTGCTCTTTGGGAAAGCACCAAGGTCGACCCTAAAGCAAACTTTGACTCTAATGCCTCCACTAGCAAAGGTTGCTCTATATGTTCTAATGTTGATATAAATGCTCTTAAGACTAACCTTTCAAGGGTAAAGGAAACAACTAAGAGCAATGATAAGGAGATTGCCCGGTTGAACATGTTGATCAACCATGGTAAGTTGGGTGCCAAGTCCATACCCAAGGCAATTGACACAAGAGGACTTGGGCACTACAAGGATAACAAGGTCAATGGTAGAAGGGTGGTGAAAGGGCATGAGATCCCCTTGTGGAACAAGGGAGGCTACCTCAACACTATTATAGATATTGCCCATGGAGTAACTACCTCTACCACAACAAAAGACAAGCCAAAGGTTGTGAACATCACAAAATGAATTGTGGTGTTAATTCTCTATCAAAGGCATCGAAGAATGTGGTGGAACACAAGCCTTCTTCCAACTACACATGTGACTATGTTGTGACCTTGGACAACAATGGTAAAATGGTGGTCAAGTATGTTGGAGCCTACGCCATGAAGGCCATGAGGAAGAGTGTGTGGGTTCCAAAAGTTTATGCTTCTAATCTCCAAGGACCCAAATCCTTTTGGGTACCTAAACCAAAAGCTTAAACTTGTTTTGTAGGCCTACATCTCCAGTGGAACCGCATGGTTGATTGATAGTGGAGCCACTAATCATATGACCGGAGATGAAGGCTTGTTTGCATCCCTTGAGCATTATGACACCCCTACGGAAACTATCATCTATGGAGATAATGGTCAAGGAGATGTTATCGGTCTAGGTAAAATTGCTATCTCAACAACAAATTCAATTGAAGATGTTTATCATGTTCAAGGTTTAGGGTACAACTTGTTGTCGGTTTCACAACTTTGTGAGAAAGGCTACAATTGTCTCTTTACCAAAGATGGTGTGACCGTCTCTAGAAGTGAGGATTCCTCCATTGTCTTTGCGGGTCACCTAAGGGGAAAACTTTACTATGTGGATTTCACAAAAGTAAAGGTGGACCCTAAGGCTTGCTTAGTGGCAAAATCTGACATGGGTTGGCTATGGCATCGCCGACTAGCCCATGTTGGCATGAGGAACTTGGCCAAACTTCAAAAGGACGAGCACATCCTAGGACTAACAAATGTTATTTTTGAGAAAGATAGGTTATGTAGTGCATGTCAAGCGGGAAAACAAGTTGGAGCGCATCATCCCGCCAAGAACATCCTTTCAACATCAAGACCATTGAAGCTACTACACATGGACTTGTTTGGACCAATTGCCTACATAAGCATCGGTGGTAACAAATATAGTTTAGTAATTATTGATGACTTTTCCCGTTTCACTTAGGTATTCTTGTTGCAAGATAAAAGTGAAGCAAAGGGAGTGGTCAAGAAGTTCTTAAGAAGAGTTCAAAATGAGTTCGAGCTTAAGGTCAAGAACATAAGAAGTGACAATGGCTTAGAGTTTAGGAACACTCAAGTTGAAGAATTCCTTGATGAAGAAGGCATCAAGCATGAACTCTCCGCTCCATACACTCCTCAACAAAATGGCGTTTGTTGAGAGGAAGAACCGTATGTTGATTGAAGCGGCAAGAACAATGCTTGATGAGTACAAGACTCCAGACTCATTTTGGGCAGATGCCATCAACACCGCGTGCCATGCCGTCAACCGCCTCTACCTCCACAAGTACTTGAACAAGACTCCCTACGAGATCATCACCGGTAAGAAACCTAGTGTGCACTACTTTAGGATCTTTGGGTGTAAGTGTTTCATACTTAACAATAAACCCAAACCTCAAAGTTTGCATCCAAGGTTGATGAGGGTTTTCTCATTAGTTATGGAACTAACGAACATGCCTATCGTGTATTCAACAAGACCACCGGTTGTGTTGAAACCATGGTAGACGTGAAATTTGATGAATCCAACAGCTCTCAAGGAGAGCAAGTTAGTGAAAACCTTGTAGATGATGAAAAACCTCCAAGTATATCCATCTTTAGAATGAGCACCGGTGAAGTGATGCCAAGGGAAGTTCAAGTTCAAACTCCGGTTGACACAAGCAATCAAGATCCACCATCATCAACAAGAGTTGAACCACCTAGTTCTCAAGTTCATCAAGATGAATGTCAAGCTCATGGTGACGATCATGGAAGTGGTTTTGACCAAAGGGAAGAACAAGGTGGTGAAGCTCATGAACAAGCACCTCAAGTTGAAGATGATGATGATGGACCTATTCAACGTCAATCTCAAGCACCACATCCAAGAGTTCATCAAATGGTTCAACGGGATCACCCTGTTGACAACATCCTTGGGAGCATCCAAAGAGGGGTAACAACTCGCTCAAGATTGTCAATTTTTTGTGTGTTTTACTCGTTTGTTTCCCCTTTGGAACCTCTTAGTGTGGAACAAGCTCTTGAGGACACGGATTGGATTATTGCTATGGAGGAAGAGTTGAACAACTTCAAGAGGAATGAAGTTTGGGAGTTGGTACCAAGACCCAAGCAAAATGTGATCGGCACCAAATGGGTTTTTAGGAACAAGCAAGATGAATTTCGTGTCATCACAAAGAACAAGGCAAGGCTCGTGGGCAAAGGCTATACTCAAGTTGAAGGCTTGGACTTTGGAGAGACATATGCTCCGGTAGCAAGGCTTGAGTCAATTCGTATACTTTTGGCCTATGATACACATTATGACTTCAAGCTTCTTTAAATGGATGTGAAGAGCGCATTCTTGAATGGACCTCTCCAAAAAGAAGTTTATTTTGAACAACCACCGGGCTTTGAAGATCCAAACTTCCCCAATGAAGGACCGGAACAGCGAACCAGAGAGGGGGGAGTGAATGGGAGCCGATAAAAATTCTACTCAAGAATTCGGCCTGTGAACCCAATTTCACTCGGACACCTCCGCAAGCTTCTCTTGCCAAGTCCACATAGCCACTGGAGTGCTACTGAACCTAGGAGCAAGATCCAACCAACAACCACTCGAAACACGCAGCGGAAAACAACTCGAAACTGCTGCTAGCAACCAAAACCGGTCAGGCCGGTTTCTGAAACCGGTCAGACCGATTCTCTGGGACTTAGCCTCTCACAGGCAGGGGAAACCGGTCAGGCCGGTTTTGTCCATGAAATCCCCAAAAGACCTTCGAGGCCAAAACTGCCCCAAAACACCTCAAGAACCTCTCCACCTTTGAACAAGAAAAGCCATAGCCAGAACAAGACTCTCCTGCTCAAAATCCTCACGACAGCCCACTAGGGCTAAACCGGTCAGACCGGTTTGGGAAACCGGTCAGGCCGGTTTTGCCTGGACAGTCGGGAAGAACTCAGCCCGTGGGAAAAACCTAGCCTTCACCTCGATCGATCTCCCGGTTCGTTCCACGGATTCAAGTGAGACTTTGGGGATAGCTGGGGTACCTCGTGGGCAACCTTTGGCTAGAAGCTCGGTCCCCAAAACCTACTCAATCAAGAGGAATCGAAAGTCAACCCTCAAGAGCACCTTCCCATGGATTCCACCGAAAACCACCAAATTGAAGCCGTTTCGGAGGGTTTGTTGGAGCAAGATCACCAAGCAAAGAGGCACAAGGTCCTCATACATGACATCCAACAAGAATCCCTCAAAGAAACGCCCCCAAAACTTCCCCACGGAAAATCCAAGAAAAGGCTCCGAAAATCACCAAAAAGGGAAAACGGGAAGAACACAATCAAGCCTTGAGGAACCACGCCGAATCATCTATACATACCATGAAGGTTCATACAAGGTCTAGCTTCCGCCCGATCATCCTTCCCTCTCACAAGATCTCCCCATGAAGCTCTCAAGCTAGTCCTAGAAATCCTAAGGAAAATAGGAAGGAAAATAGCAAAGGGAAAATGAGCTAGGGTTCCAAGAGATAGCTGCCACCTCTCACCCCTTGGGTTATATGGAGGCAACCGAAAGACTAAAATACCCTTACTAGCTAACTAGGGACACATGCCCCTCAAGGGCGAAATCGGAAATCTTTGTCTTCGCACCATCACACGGATGCCCAGCGACCGCAAACTTGCTTAGCCTCGACGCAAGCCTTGCGATCCCGACACGTGTCCTCCGCTTCGAAGCTTCCGGCGCCCTGCGACCCCAAACCGGTGAGACCGGTTTCCCAAACCGGTCAGGTCGGTTTTGGCCTGACAGCCACGCCCGGTCTAAGGCCTCGGTTTTGTGGCTCCGCCGAGTAACCCGGTGGTTTTCTGGTGAACCACCGCAAACCCCGCGAACTTGATGTAGCCTCCGCCAATCACCACTCATGACTCGGCTCCCACGAAGTCCCGGCTCGACCTTGGTTTTGAGGCTCAACCAAGAAACCGTCCACCGACTTCATCCTGCTGTTCATGCCACCATGCGGCCCGCACTTGACCCCGCTGGCCACCGGGTCCCTCGAACCAAGCCTACTTGTCCTCTCCACACCTGGAGGCCTCACCAGCGATGACCTTTCGCGCTTGTTCACCACCTGCACCAACACCAGTCAAGCCGCAACCTGCACCTGCAATACTTAGCCAAGAATCAGTCCACACAACGTTGTCAATCACTCATCACACCAGGAAGCGACCATCCACCGGTCCTCGAACCACACATGGTCCTCAATCTCCCCCTTGATGAGTGCATTGACAACACACATTTGGTAACCAAAGAGAAAAGAAAAAGAAAAGAAACGACTGAAAGAAACTCGAACAAGCGATCGAAAGCCAAACAAAGGCAAAGAGCAAGATCACTTGAAAGAGGAAAGACTCGGTCCCCTTAGGCAAGGGCAACGGCTCGACACAACCGAGTCAAAAACACACTCAAGCAAAGAGCACAAACCACCAAAGCAACCACGAGCTCCCCCTGCACATATGCATACTCCCCCTGGACATGTGCCAACCCTGGGCACAAACCGGTAAGACCGGTTTCCCAAACCAGTCAGGCCGGTTCCACCAAACCGGTCAGGCCGGTTCCCAAAACCGGTCAGACCGGTTTAACTCAGCAGAAACACCCCCCCAAAAGCCAAAAATGCAAAATAAAAGCACAAGCTCCCCCTTGACTGTTGGGATAGGTTCTAGGGATGCAATGCAACTTTTCTCAACCAACGTTTCTCCCTCTTGTTGCCAATGCATGAATCAAGGCTCAAATTTGGAAAAGATGCAACTAGAGCTTCTCAAATAGACAAAATTCATCAAGAGATGCTACACATGATCAAATGAGCAAGTTAGATACTCTACAGCATCGTATGAACATCAACTACATGATCACCAAGTTTCACAACCATTGGATAAAGCTAAGAAAGAATTGAGCATTTTTGCGAAAAATCACCCTCTCATGAGCAAAGTCTTAAACATGAGCAAAACATGTCAAAATGGCAAAGCCACACAAACTTCATGCTAGGACAGCCATTCTAAGCATAAGACCATCATAAACACCCACAAGCACCTCATGTCATGTCAAAGCCACCGAGCCATGTGCTTACTTCTAAATATGAGACTTCTCATTGGTAAGCAACATGCAACGGTTTAGCACCCAAAAGTAAATAAATTAAGCATATATGACATGGGAGCACATTTTCCAAGTAATTTACATTTCATTTTCAGATTTGAATTGGTACATGAAATGTCTTTGCGACAAAAAGGAACTTATGCCCCTCCATAAGATGAAGCATAGGGGCTAAACATTCATGATGGCAAATGAGCCTTTGGCCCCATATGATCAAAATAAGCTATCCAACCACAAATTAAGCATAGCCAAGCCACAATAACATGTCAAGATCATATAAAGGCATTTACTCACAAGAGAGCATACATATGACGTTTTTCAAAAATATAGCTATCAACCATGGATATAAATCAAGATCATCAAGAGCTAAGCCACACTAAGCCATATCATACCAAACTAGCTCACGAGATCATATATAGCATAGCATGGTGAACAATGTATATAGGAGAAGCTTTCCTACACAAAGCATATTAAACAAAATGCATGCAAGCTATCATACAACGATGACTATACATCATGATACAAATGCAATGCAAATGCAAGAAATGCACAAAGGAAAGCTATACATATGCTACAAAGGAGCTCCCACACACCCAACTCAGGAAATCAAACAAACACCAAGTTCCCCCCGCAAACGAGTGAAAGTTGCTTGATCTAGGGGTTTGGTGAAAATGTCGGCTAGTTGGTCATGTGTGGGTACATGGATCAAGGCTATCTTCCCTTTCTCTACATTGTCTCTTAGGAAATGATACCTCACTTCTATGTGTTTGGTTTTGGAATGGAGCACTGGGTTCTTTGCAACGCTTATGGCACTGGTGCTGTCACATTGAAGTGGGACATGGGTATACTCCTCACCAAAGTCACTCATGGTGTATGTGATCCAAAGGAGCTGAGAGCAACAACTAGCTGCGGCCACATACTCTGCCTCGGTAGTCGATTGAGCAACACTCGACTGTTTGCGGGAAGATCAAGACACCAAAGAGGAACCCAAGAACTGGCAAGTCCCAGAAGTGGACTTCCTATCCAACCGACACCCGGCAAAATCTGCGTCCGAAAATCCATCAAGAGCCAAAGAAGAAGACGCAGAGTACCAAAGGCCAAAGTCGGGAGTATGTCGCAAATACCTGAATATGCGCTTGACTGCTTGCCGATGCAAAGTCCTCGGAGACGCTTGAAAACGAGCGCACAGACATACCGAGAATTGGATGTCCGGCCTCGTCGCCGTCAAGTAGAGGAGTGACCCGATCATGCTTCGGTACTCCTTCTGGTCCACGTGTTCACCTTCCTCATCCGCATCAAGTGCTGTAGTCGTACTCATAGGCGTCGCCATGGCCTTGGAGTCCTCCATCTTGAACTTCCTCACAATGTCCTTGGTGTACTTAGCTTGGCGCACAAATGTTCCTTACTTTGATTGCTTGATTTGTAGCCCGAGGAAGAACTGCAACTCGCCCATCATGCTCATCTCAAATTCCCTGCTCATGTCTTCTGCAAACCTTGCAACAAGAGAGTTAGACGAGCCACCAAAGACAATATCATCCACGTACACCTGCACAATCAGGATATCTCTGCCCTGCCTGAGGAGAAACAAGGTCTGATCGACCTTCCCCATCTCAAACCCTCTCTCAAACAGGAACCCCCTCAACCTACCGTACCAAGCTCTAGGCGCCTGCTTCAACCCATACAGCGCCTTCCTCAACTTGTACACCCGGTGGGGGTACTTCTCACTCTCAAACCCCGGTGGTTGCCTCATATACACCTCTTCCTCCAACACACCGTTCAGGAAAGCACTCTTCACATCCATCTGGTACAACTTGAACCCTTTAGCCACGGAAAAGGCTAGAAGGATCCTGATCGCCTCCAAACGAGCTACAGGAGCGAAAGTCTCCTCGTAGTCGATCCCCTCTTTCTGACTGTACCCCTGAGCAACAAGTCTTGACTTGTTCCTCACCACTTCTCCTTTCTCTCCCTCTTTATTTTTCCACACCCATTTTGTCCCAATCGGCTTACACCCTGGGGGAGGGTCAACCAACACCCAAACTTGGTTCCTCTCAAAATTCTCCAACTCCTCATGCATCGAGTTAACCCAATTGTGATCAGATAGCACGTGTCCAATGTCCTTGGGCTCAAAGGTGGCAACAAAAGCAGCATGAGCGAAATGAGAATTGTTCCGAACCCTCGACCGTGTAGTACATTCATTCATGTCGCCGATGATTCTCGAAGCTGGATGATCCACTTGCACTCGCCGGGGAGGTTCTCGCCTTGATGCTACCTCCCCCTCAATAGCAGCTTCGCCTTGATCTGGGTTTGTCGTTGTAGGTGTGGGAGAGGGCCCGTTCTCGATCGTCGTCGAAGTAGTAGGTACATGTTCAGCCGCGGGCACCACACCGCCATCTTCATCATCTCCATGTTCATGCTCCTCCTCCTGAAAGATCTCCTCGCCAAGTTCGTCGTCACCTGCACACTCAAAAACAAGCTGACTACGTGGCTATGTCTCGTCGAATGTCACCTCGCAAGTCTCCACGATTTGGTTAGTTTCAAGATTGAGCACACGAAATGCTCTAGAATGAGATGCGTAACCAAAGAAAATGCCATCGACAGACCTAGCCTCGAACTTGTCCAACTTCTTCCCTTTCTTCAGAATAAAGCATTTACAACCAAAGACATGAAAGTGACTCACCTTGGGTGTGCGACCGTGCATCAACTCGTAACAGGTTTTCTTCTTGTGAACCCTGAGGTAGATCCTGTTCGACACATAGCACGCGGTATTGACCGCCTCAGCCCAGAACCTTCTCGGAGTCCTATGCTCGTCGAGCATCGTCCGAGCCATCTCGCACAAGGTCCTGTTTTTCCTTTCCACCACGCCATTCTGGGGAGGCGTATACGGACTCAAAAACTGGTGTTCAAGACCCAAGTCATGGCAAAAGGTTTCGAAGCGAGAGTTTTTGAATTCCGAGCCATTGTCACTGCGGATCGCTCGTATGGCATCTCCGTGCCTCTTGTTTCTTAACCTCAAGACAAGATCTCGAACAAAACCAAACGTCTCCCCTTTCTCCTCAAGAAAGAACACCCACGCATACCGAGAGTAGTCGTCCACCACAACAAGGACATACCACTTCCCACCCGCAGATCGCACACGAGCTGGGCCAACAAGGTCCATATGGAGCAGCTCGCATGGACGCTCAGTCATCACATCAGTGAGAGGCGGGTGAGAAGAGGCTACCATCTTGGCATACCTACACGGCGCACAAACCAACTCTTTCTCAAACCTCAGCCGTGGCAATCCTCAGACCAAATTGAGTTTACTCAAGCGAGACAAAAGGTCAAAGCTCAAGTGACCCAACTACCTATGCCACTTCCACAACTCACTCGAAGAACCAGCCAAAAAGCAACGCTCCACACCAGAAGACTGAGAGAAATCAGCTCGGAACACTTGACCCTCGGGAACGACCATGCAAACTAGGTCCCCTCGAGAATCTAAAATCTGAGAACCACCGGGCCAAAACAACACCTCAAAACCCTCATCCAAAAGCTGGGACACGAAAAGCAAATTGAACCCGAGCAACACGCCTGAGAGTGACCTTGTCACTTACCTTGATCTCACCTTCTGATAGCACACGCCCTCGGCCATTGTCCCCAAAGGTGATGTATGTCTTGGACACCACCGGGAAGAGACTTGAGAACCACCCCTTGTCTCCGGTCATATGCCTCGAGCAACCGGAGTCAATCAACCAAACGTTCCTCAAGTCTCCCACCTGAAATTCAGAAGCGAGCACGTGAGTGAACAAACGACTCTGCACTGGGGTTAGTACCAAACGAGTAAAACCAGTGCCGAGCCATTTGCTCCAAAGTGGGGTTAGAACAAACCAAATCATCATGCCTATCAAAGCTACCACCACGAAAGCCTCCACGGGAACCACCATTAGGGAACCACCCCTGTCTCGCTGGAGAAGAACGAAAACCACGAAAGGAAGACCGTGGACCGTTCCTCCTCTCCATCTCAAAGCTACGACTCCTCCCACCATCGTATTGAGCACGAGGTGGAGAACGTCTAGCAAACTGACCACCACCAGACTCTCCATGCCAAACACCTGGACCACGACCAAAGAACCTGAACCGAGCCTCATCCCGAGCATGAAAACCAAACTAGTCACCCTGCTGTCTCCAAACCGGTCTGACTGATTCTGGAACCGGTCTGACCGGTTTCGCTGTTCGATCAGCCCAAACAGGTCTGACCGGTTTCCAAACCGGTCTGGCCGGTTTAACTCCTCCAGCAAGGTTCCTTCCACCCAGAGCACTCTTTTCTCCCTAAGCCGGAACTGTGCGAACAATGGCCTTACCCCTAGGCAGTGGCATACGAGACTCAGGCACACCATGAGATGAGTTGTACCTGTCCTTGTTTGCCCACTCCTTTGCCATTCTCTCCTCTCGCCTCTTCTTGAAGCAAAACTCCCCTTTGTGACCATCTCTCCCACAATAGTCACAATGAAACTGGATTGGTTTTGGCTTTGGTTTTGGTTGGGGTTGCTCACTCGGTTTCTCCTCACTTGCCTTCTCACCCTTCTTCTCTCCAATCTCACTCTCCTTGGAGCTCACAAACTTCACCGGTCTTTGGAAATCATTTGTTGGACGAGGAAATATGGGTGGATCTGGAGTAGTGTCAAGTTTGTTTCTGAGATGGTTAGGCTTGGGCTCAAACTTGTTCTTGTGTCTGTTTAGTGGTGGGATAGGGATCTCTTCAACTCTCTCAACTCCCTCACCACTGTTTTCTCTAAGCTTGTCAGCCCCAAGTGCCTGACCATCATAGCGTTAAAAGCCGCTATCATGATACCAAGCTGAGGCTCCTGACCCGACAAACAACTCATACATTTCCTCAGCTCATCATTCTTATCCTGCAAGCGATCAACATAATGTGCAAGCTCCAAATTCTTAACCTCATGCAATTCACAAGTAGAGCAAAAAGTGGGAATAGGCTCTTTCAACTTAGCCTCAAGCGAAACAGTGTAAGCATGTATCTCATCAATCTTTCCATGCAAAACAGGGCAAGAAGTGCAGGCACCTAGCAAAGCAGGTCTAGACTTAAGCTCAGCCACTTCAACCCTAAGCATATCTAGTTCATCACAAGTGGAAGCATGCTTATCCTTGAGACTAGTAAGATCAGCTAGGTACACAGAGCAATCAACACAATCAACATCATCAGAAACCACAGGAGAAGCCTTAAGCGAATCAATCTCAAGCTTAGCATCTAGGTTCTGGGTTTCTAGCTCAGCCACACGGTTCCTAGCATCTTCTAGTGAGGCCCTAAGCTCTTTCCTCATCTTCTTGGCCTCTCTAAGCATGTCATCACGATTATCAAGCAACTTGCCAAGACGCTCGTTCTCCTCTCGCAAGAAGGGAAGCTCGTCACGTACCTCATCCTCGGAGTCGGAGTCCGAGTCGCTCTAGTAACTCTTCTTGCTGCCAGAGCTAGGAGTCATGCCGCAGAAGCCATCTCGTGCGAAGCAACTCAGCCCGCTCAAGTTCCTGGATGACTTCTTGTTCTTGCGCCGATCACCTTCGTCTTCACTGCTACTCGAGCTCGAGGAAGAGTAGGCAGAGCTAGAGTCGACGTCGCTCGCTCAGACCATCGCTCGGGCCTTCCTGCCGCGGCCGTCCTTCTTCCTCGACTGTCGCTCGTCCTTGTGCTTGTTCTTGTGCTTGCGATCGCGCCTCGATCGGTACTTGGCGTCCTTGCTCGACCGGTGGCTGTAGCCGTCCTTGTTCTCCGTCTTCTCCGGGCAGTCGGCGACGAAGTGTCCTGGCTTGCCGCACTGAAAGCACGTCCGTGCTATCCTCCTCGTGTTCACCCAGTTCTCGTGCAGCCTCTCGAACGCCTGGTCAGCAACGCCAGCTCGTCCTCTCCAAGCACGTCGAACTCCTCGTCTGGCAAAGACATCAAAGAAGACAGAGAGTACATCCTGGAGGATGCGTTAGCGTTAGACTTAGCTCCTTTGCCACCAACGAGAGTGAGACTATGAGAATCAGTCGGGCTCTCGATCTTGGCTGTCATACCACGGTCCAACTCAGCCGACTTGAGCTTCGAGAACAACTCGTTCACAGTCAAGGTGTCATACTTCTCGGACTCAAGGATAGCCTCAACCTTCCCGTCCCATACGGTACGATCCAACGAGTGCAAGAGCTTCACGGCTCTATCATGATCATCGTATGGGAGCACGGCCACATTGGCTCTCATGTTGTTCACAACGACCGTAAACCGCTGGAAAAGGGCATCGACGGACTCGCCGGGGAGATGAGTGAAGTTCTCGTACTCTCTCCAGTAAGTCGCGTACATCTGAGCCTGAACCTGAGCATTCCCAGCATGTGCATCCTTCAACTACTCCCAAATCCTACAGGCTAAGTCCTCTGTCTGAACCCGATCGAATTCGGGCTAACACAGAGCACGAAACAAGTAGTCGACCGCCTTGTTGTTGGCTTCGAACATATCCCTCGATCCTGGAGCAAGGAAGTTAATCGGATGAACATAAGCTGTGTTCACCGTAACGTCCCAAAGGATCTGACCCTTACCACGGAGGAACGCCGCCATCCGCCTCTGCCACATCTGGTAGTTTTTGCCATCGAAGTGCGGAGGACCCGAACCCCGTTCCTGGTACGCCATCCTTGGATCTTAGACTGGTTAGGTAACCGGCTCTGATACCACTTGAAGGACCGGAACGGCGAACCAGAGATGGGGGAGTGAATGGGAGCCGATAAAAATTCTACTCAAGAATTCAGCCTATGAACCCAATTTCACTCGGACACCTCCGCAAGCTTCTCTTGCCAAGTCCACGTAGCCACTGGAGTGCTACTGAACCTAGGAGCAAGATCCAACCAACAGCCACTCGAAACACGCAGCGGAAAACAACTCGAAACTGCTGCTGGCAACCAAAACCGGTCAGGTCGGTTTCTGAAACCGGTCAGACCGATTCTCTGGGACTTAGCCTCTCACAGGCAGGGGAAACCGGTCAGGCCGGTTTGGCAAACCGGTCAGGCCGGTTTTGTCCAGGAAATCCCCAAAAGACCTTCGAGGCCAAAACTGCCCCAAAACACCTCAAGAACCTCTCCACCTTTGAACAAGAAAAGCCATAGCCAGAACAAGACTCTCCTGCTCAAAATCCTCACGACAGCCCACTGGGGCTAAACCGGTCAGACCGGTTTGGGAAACCGGTCAGGCCGGTTTTGCCTTGACAGTCGGGAAGAACTCAGCCCGCGGGAAAAACCTAGCCTTCACCTCGATCGATCTCCCGGTTCGTTCCACAGATTCAAGTGAGACTTTGGGGATAGCTGGGGTACCTCGTGGGCAACCTTTGGCTAGAAGCTCGGTCCCCAAAACCTACTCAATCAAGAGGAATCGAAAGTCAACCCTCAAGAGCACCTTCCCATGGATTCCACCGAAAACCACCAAATTAAAGCCGTTTCGGAGGGTTTGTTGGAGCAAGATCACCAAGCAAAGAGGCACAAGGTCCTCATACGTGACATCCAACAAGAATCCCTCAAAGAAACACCCCCAAAACTTCCCCACGGAAAATCCAAGAAAAGGCTCCGAAAATCACCAAAAAGGGAAAACGGGAAGAACACAATCAAGCCTTGAGGAACCACGCCGAATCATCTATACATACCATGAAGGTTCATACAAGGTCTAGCTTCCGCCCGATCATCCTTCCCTCTCACAAGATCTCCCCATGAAGCTCTCAAGCTAGTCCTAGAAATCCTAAGGAAAATAGGAAGGAAAATAGCAAAGGGAAAATGAGCTAGGGTTCCAAGAGATAGCTGCCATCCTCTCACCCCTTGGGTTATATGGAGGCAACCGAAAGACTAAAATACCCTTACTAGCTAACTAGGGATACATGCCCCTCAAGGGCGAAATCGGAAATCTTTGTCTTCGCACCATCCGATGGATGCCCAGCGACCGCAAACTTGCTTAGCCTCGACGCAAGCCTTGCGATCCCGACGCGTGTCCTCCGCTTCGAAGCTTCCGGCGCCCTGCGACCCCAAACCGGTCAGGCCGGTTTTGGCCTGACAGCCACGCCCGGTCTTCGGCCTCGGTTTTGTGGCTCAGCCGAGTAACCCGGTGGTTTTCTGGTGAACCACCGCAAACCCCGCGAACTTGATGTAGCCTCCACCAATCACCACTCATGACTCGGCTCTCACGAAGTCCCAGCTCGACCTTGGTTTTGAGGCTCAACCAAGAAACCGTCCACCGACTTCATCCTGCTATTCATGGCACCATGCGGCCCGCACTTGACCCCGCTGGCCACCGGGTCCCTCGAACCAAGCCAACTTGTCTTCTTCACACCTGGAGGCCTCACCGGCGACGACCTTTCACGCTTGTTCTTCACCTGCACCAACACCAGTCAAGCTGCAACCTGCACCTGCAATATTAGCTAAGAATCAGTACACACAACGTTGTCAATCACTCATCACACCAGGAAGCGACCATCCACCGGTCCTCGAACCACACATGGTCCTCACCCAACCATGTGTACAAGCTCCATAAGGCACTCTATGGGCTCAAGCAAGCTCCTAGAGCATGGTATGAATGCCTTAAGGATTTTCTTCTTAAGAACGGTTTTGAGATAGGCAAAGCCGATTCTACACTCTTCATTCAAAGAAGTGGAAAAGATATCTTTGTTTGTCAAATTTATGTTGATGACATTATCTTTGGGTCTACTAATGATAAATTTTGTGAAGAGTTTAGTAGGATCATGACCAAGAGATTCGAGATGTCTATGATGGGCGAGTTGAAGTTCTTTCTTGGATTTCAAATCAAGCAAATGAAAGAAGGAACTTTCTTGTGTCAAACTAAGTATGTGAAGGATATGCTTAAGAGGTTTGATATGGCGATTCTAAGCCCATCAAGACTCCTATGGCATTAAATGGACATCTTGATCTCAATGAGGAAGGGAAGTCGGTCGACCAAAAGGTATATCGCTCCATGATTGGCTCCCTCCTTTACCTTTGTGCATCTAGGCCCGATGTCATGCTTAGTGTGTGCATGTGTGCAAGATTTCAAGCTAATCCTAAGGAGTGTCATCTAATGGCCGTTAAGAGAATCTTTAGATATTTGGTACACACTCCTAACCTTGGCTTATGGTATCCCAAGGGCTCAACTTTTGATTTACTTGGCTATTTCGATTCGGGCTATGCTAGTTGCAAAGTAGATCGAAAGAGTACAACGGGGACTTGCCAATTTCTTGGTAGGTCTTTGGTGTCATGGAGCTCTAAGAAACAAAATTCGGTTGATTTGTCCACGGCCGAAGCCGAGTATGTGGCGGCCGGTGCGTGTTGTGCACAACTCTTGTGGATGAAGCAAACATTGAGTGATTACGGTTGTGTGTTTAGTAAGATTCCACTCTTGTGTGACAATGAGAGTGCCATCAAGCTAGCAAATAATCCGGTGCAACACTCTAGAATAAAGCACATAGATATTCGACATCATTTCTTAAGGGATCATGAGGCTAAGGGAGGTATTGCTCTACGTCATGTAAGCACAGAGAGGCAACTTGCCGATATCTTCACTAAGCCTCTAGATGAGCAATGGTTTTGTGTTTTGAGGAGTGAACTAAATATCTTGGATTCTCGTAACTTGGCTTGACATGTTGCACATACTTGATTGTTGCCTAGATAGGTTGAAAATGTTTTATTTTCTCTTTTTGTGTGAGTTTTTCAAAAGATTGGATTTTTGAGATCTTTTAGATCAAATCTTGATTCAAGTGGCTATAGTTTTGAATGATTGTTTGTTGCTAGCCACTTGTAGTCAAGGATTCATTACAAGTTCACAGGCATATCTATCAAAATCTCAATCAAAACTCTCTTTTCAAAAGTCAAGGAGACCTTTCAGGGCAGCCACGGGTCACCCGCACTCTCTTGGCGGGTCACCCGTTTCTTCACTGGTGGACGGCGGGTCACCCGCCCTCTCATGATGGGTCACCCTACCTTCTCGAGGACTTAGTTTTTCGTAGCTCTCCGGGTAGGGGCGGGTCACCCGGCCATCAGGGGCGGGTCACCCGTTTCGGTTTTGGAGGGAGCCGGGTCACCCGCCCCCTGTGGCCGGGTCACCCACACATCTCCGTCCAAAAAAAACACCCAGGGCGGGTCACCCAGGCCCCTAAGCCGGGTCACCCGTTTTGGCACAGTGTGCCGCCGGGTCACCCGGCCCCTATGCACGGGTCACCCGGCCCTGCGGCAGGTGGTATAAGTAGGGTGCGGCTGGCGCCCCCTCTCCATTCTCCTCTTTCTTTCTCTTCTCCATACCGCTGCCGCCCCCAAGGAGCTCCAAAGGCAATTTTTGCGCCCCCCTTCTGTTCCTCGAGCTCTTGGGTGCATTGGATCGAGCTCCTCTTCAAGTTCAACATCTCCCTCGATCCCTCCGCAAATCTCGCGGGAAAGCAACGGTAAACTTTTTCAAAAATCCTTTTTTCCCGATCTCTCAATGTGGTTCATTCTAGGAGATTTCCTTCAGTCAAAAGCTTCATCTAGTACCCTAGAACTCATGCCTAAAATCTTGTTTCGATTCATGAACTCCTCCACTCGCAACGAGTGATTAGGGTTCATCTCGCCTAAGGCGGGTGACCCACCCCCTAGGGGCGGGTGACCCGGCCTCCCGCGTGGTGCCCCCTTTTGCTTGTTTCTTCTACCCAATCTTAATCTTTCTTTGCATATCTTGCTCAGATGGGTCGAGACAAAGTTCAAGGCAAGGGCAAGGAGATTCAAAGCGATAAAGACGCTTCATGTGAAGATCATGACCGTGCCTCCGATGATGATTACTCTCAACCCGCTCACTCAAAGAGGTCCATGCCCCAAGATCCTCCAGCTCGTGCTCATGGTCGTGGTCGCGGAGATAGTGGCAACCCCATGCTAAGGAAGAAGGTGTTGACTAGTGGCCCTAAGGGTAGTGGTGCTCGAATGAAGAAAGAAAGCACTGGTGATGAAGGGGGAAGATATGATGATGATATTGACATATCTATCTATGAGAGGATGGTTGTCCCCATTCATCCACCGGAACGGACTAGCAAAGACCCCAAGTTGGTTGATTATTCCAAGCATGCCAATGACATCTCACCTCTCCTGTTCCAAGATCCATGGAAACTTCCACGAAACTTCTTTTGTGATGATCGTTTTTGGCGTGCTCATCAAGCCGATTGGTATGTATCTGTCATCATCACTAAGAAGACTATTACTACGGATATGAAATGGATTGATTGGCAACACTTACATGACCTTACCCATCCACTTGGAGAAATTGCTCACGCTGTCTACCTTCGTTGTCATATGCAAGGTATATCTCATCTTATGATGCTTTCTTGCAATTGGTGTGACGAGGTCGTAGCTCAATTCTATGCCACACTTTATGTTGATGATGATGAGAAACCTAGGAGAAGGTCAAAATTCACGATGTCATAGATGTGGAAATCTAATCGCATCTCTATGTCATCGATGGTGATTGGCACGTCCCTAGCAATCCCTTGACATGGAAAAACACAGCGCCACCTGGGACTATGGAAAAGTCTATCAGTCGGGATCAAGGGCATGTCACCCACTAGAGTATCCAAAAGGGTCTCTGGTATGATGCAAGCCCCAACAGCAGGGTCATGGACAGCATCTATGGTGTTTCCTCTCATGGAACAGTGGATGATCGTAGAAGCCGAGCTAACCCGAATTGCTTCGGATGTATGCTTCTGAGGTGACCAATCCACTATCGTCCCATGATTCCAAACTTCATCGAGGACCTCGTAAAGGTCCAACGATGCTGCAGGCTTCTCGTGCCAAGAGTGATCTGAGGTATTTTTGATGTTTTGAGAAGGATCATCCTCAAATCGGGAAGAGAACTCCGAAGGTTGAATTTCTTCTTCCTTCGATGTTCGTGGTTCGGGAGAGGGCTCAACAGAGGAATCAAGGAATTCAGAGAATGAAAGCTCAGATTCGACTATTGAGGGACTCTCATGGACCAACTCAGACTCCAGATGGGGTTCATTGTAAATGATATGGGAGGAAGAGGTTTCTAAGAAGAATTCTAGGATCTCTCTTCTTTCCACTAGAGTTTGGTTTTCGAACGAACCTCCAGCTAAAAGCTTGAGCTCTTGTGCAGATTCCATGTTTATACGAGTATAAAAGGTATACGTTGCTATATCAACAGGTATAGACATGTCTGGGCTAGATGCCATAAGACGTAGGAACCTAGCCCAAGCTGCACCTATGGACTCACCCTCTAATTGCTCAAAGTCAAGGAGTTCACACGACAAGAGCTCTATGCGTTCATAAAGGGAGAACGAGTCACAAAAGTTTTCTCGTAGTTCTCCCCAATTATTCACATGCTCTGTTGTGTGGGTGTACCATTGATCCGCTCTATCTACGAGAGAGAACGGGAACAATTTCCACCTCAAAGTTTCTTGTGTTATGTCTGGAATTACCAAGCACGAACACAAGTCCTCGAACTCCTCTAAATGAACATTAGGATCATCACTGATCGCTCCAGAGAAAGGTCGATTCCGAACCATGGCTATAAAGCCGGGACGAAGCTTGCAGCAAGATGAGGAAGTTGATGGTTGCTCTAAGACGAACTCGCCCCTAGGGGTAGAGAGGCTTTGACAAGAAGGCATCTCAAAAGGGTAGCGGGGGTAAAGGTAGAAGAAAAGAAACAAAAAGGATAACTGAATGGGTAACGGGGGTGAAGGTAGAAGAAAACGAAAAAGATAAATATGAGGACCACTAGGTTCGAAGATAGATATAGCAACCGTTCCCCGGCAACAGTGCCAGAAATGCTTGTTGGCGTTTCTTAACGTCACCACTAGTTGTACTCCTAGAGGGAGCGTATAAGAACAACCGGGTATACCGCAAGCACACGGAAATACCGCTATAGCACTTCCCTAAGGAAGGAGAGTATTCCAAGGGTATCGAATCCAAGGAACGATGTGCACTATCTCCTACTCTAGTATAGATGATCCAAGGACACAACACTGATTGATAGGATAGGTACAAAGGATCTGCCTCAACCAAGCGCAGAGTCTAGTTACGGTCTCTCAGGTATAGCACTCACTTCGGGCACCAAGCACAAGGCCAATGTGTTGGCTCGAGCCCAACTTGGTACGCGACGTAGAGGGTTGACAAAGGGTCCAACAGGCTGTCACCACTGCGGCCTACCTCTACGCTACGATCGTACATGGTCTTCGAAGGGTAGCTTATGGTCCAGACACCTCGTCTATACCACTTACTATTCCTATGAATCCGCGAGGGAGATACTGGCACTAGCTCAAGGTATGCTCTATCACTCATGCAAGATCACGAATGCACTTTGATCCAACTAGAGACATGCAGGAGCTTCACTTTACACTAATAGACAAGCTGGCAAACTAGATGCAAACTTATGATCTAAGTCTACTGGATCGAAAGGGTTGTGTTCGAAGAACACAAGCCTTAAAACCAAGAACAAACAAAGAACACAAGAACACCGCAACTAAGTATGCATACGACTTTAGTCTAAATAGGAAATATCGAAATACTCACTTTAGTCTAGTTGAAGAAAAAAGGCACCGCTGAGGATCGTTCTTAAGGAAGATGTCATGAATCATGACATGGCCTCAAGCCTCCCACCTCACTTCCTAGCACTAATCCTATACAAAGAGCTCTCCTCTCCTAAAGAGAGAGGCTCCAAGCCAAAATGAAGAGGAGGAGGAGAAGTGTGTGTTACAAAATGGAGCCCCTCCCCTCCTATTTATAGAGGAGGGAGTGGCTTACTCCGGGGCTCCAAGTGCTCCAAAACGCCCGGGATCGCGACAAGGGACCAATCAGGGGCCACCGCGTGGAAGGCCACGATGAACGGGCACTAAGGCGGTTCGGCTGATCCAAGGATCGGCTGACCCCCTAGCGGCGCCTTTCGCGGTGTGCTTTCTCCCAGTGACTGATATGTGGGTCCCATGATCTATCCTCCGTGCATGGTAAGTTTCATGGTGGTTTGGGTCCCTGGTGGGCCCTTGGATCCTTGTGCTGCACACATGGCGGTGTCTGATTCGTCGGGAGTTGCTTCACATGGATTGGTGAGGTGTCATGGACACATGGCATCCAATGTGGCACACGTCGCCACGTGGTCTGGTGTGGGTCCCACCGGGCCCACATGATATCAAGAGGGTGATCTTGTCTTGAGCATATCTTTTTCATCCGGACTCCAAAGTAGACAAATGATATATCCATTTCAATCGTCTCGACGAGCCCGTCGCAATGGTGCAGTCCAAATTGGCATTTGAGGATGTTTATGATGATGTCCTTTAATAGCCATTGGACTACTTGCTCTCAACTGTACCATTTGGCATGTATTTCGGTGCATTCTGCAACAAAAGCTAGAAACACCAACACTTGTGGAAATCATCAGTATCAAGCCCTATTCTAGTGTTGATGATCCTTTTACATTTATTTTATGCAGGTATTGATGGTGTAAAAGCAGCACTTTTCAACCGCTAACAACACCCCCACACTTGACCTTTGCTCGTCCCGAGTAAAGGGAGTCAGGTCAGGGTGAGACATGATATCCAAAGGTATGAAGCAAGCATAAGAGATATTCCAGACCATACCTTGTACTTGTGAACTCTGTGAAGTGTCTATCATGCTATCTTGGGTAGTTGAAGAATGGAATGATCATGAATCAAATCACTCCTGCTCATCATGCTAAGTAACTTGGGGTTTTGCAATAAATTTTCAAAACAAACCTTTGCTTAGCTCCTCATTTGATTCTCTCAAATCGCTCAATGTGTATATGTCCTCACCAAGGTGTTAGATTGCATTTCTTCATCCTACTTCTAATGATAGCTATATGTGGAGCTCAGGGTAGGATAAAGGATAAGGCATACTTGCATCACATATATTGCAAAGTCAAAAACTGGATCCACAGAGAAGATCAAATCATACAATCAGATCAAGATGTGCACGTGTATGGACATGGTGAGTATGGTAAGGTGGATACTAGGCCCGGAATGGGTGCTAGATATTACCATACGTATATGATGAATGTTGGTAGATGGTAAGGTGGCCACTAGCTCCGGAATGAACACAAGCTATTACCATCTAAGTTATGGAACTCCTTTTGCATGATCTCATCTCTCTCCTATTCCTCCTTTATTTTGGACATGGGCTATTCTTTCTTTTTCTTTTTTTCATCATGCCTTGAGCATGTATCTCTTTTTTTCATAGCCCATGTCTCTTTTTGAAGGACACTTTTGGAGAGAGATGTCACACCACATATGGAGCTTTATTTTTATGAATTGGATGAATGATACAATGCTAACTTCCAGTGTAGAAGCATAGCAAGGGGAAATAGGTGGTGTGCACATGAATCTTGATCATGAAAGTAATGAAAAGAATTCTCACAAGGGTCACAGAATTCGACAAAGCTCAATGCAATAACAAGCAGCATATGAGTAGAAGATTTTCAACTATATCATATGGCTCTAGTAGGACGGTAGCATATCAAAGAGGAGCTTTGCAAAGGGTTTTCATGATTTTCAAATAAAATTCCCAAGCACTCAAACATAAAGAGCGAAGATCATATTATCAAACCATATCACAAACGCCAACTACTTAGATGAGCATGAGTTCCCTAATGATATTTGTTCACAAGCATCAAGATGATGAGTAAGGGATAAAACATATGCAAGCCAACCACAGGAATCATGTAGAGCAAGCATAGCACACATTGCTGAGTTTGATGTAAAGGATATGAATTGAAATTCAAACAAACTCATGTATAAGGATAGAGTGAGATAGAGGGTGCACATACCATCGCTTATGAAGGATAAGAGATCAAGGGAGACTAGTGGTGATTCGACTGACCATAAGGCAGTCGACTCACTCTAGTTTACCATGCTCTTTTCATGAAGGCGTAGTCGATGTTGTGCAACGCCTGTGTGGGAGTTCTCGAGTGGATATGTCGATGATGAGCTCGAGAGAACTCCCCCACACTGGTGGTTGATCCTGGTGATGTTATTCAAGCAAAAAGTGGAAACAAAAGAGGTGGACTCTACTGGTTCGAGAACCATAGAGCCTTTATTCAAATTCAAATATTTTTGGTTTTTTTATTTTTATTGTCACCATGTCATTTGCTCGAAAGGGTTAGACTAAGATTATACTTCACAAACAAAGGGGAATATACTTACCTTGGACCCTTGAGAGGTCATATGTACCACCCTTGCATGTTGTGCAACATGAATCTGACACCTCAACTTACCTTCCCAGTTGAATTTAGCTCAATGACTTACCCATTCAAGATCAATTTTCTGCAGGGGTTAGTCAGCATATATGCAACCAAGATCTATGAAGATATAACTCTAAAGTTCATCAATCAAAACCCGACACCATGTCTTGTTTTGATTGAAGAAGACAATTTAACCTAAGCACCATGCTTAATTTAAAACAGTCTATGAATGTGTGGATTCCTAAACATTCAAACCAGAGCATATGAACAAAGATAAAGGATGCATGAAAGCATGATCAAGCTATCATCAATAAGGGACATAAGCATGAGCATAAGACGGTGAACCTCGAGAACCTCCCGGAAGGGCTTTGTTTAATGTCAAAAGCAGGACTTACCTAGCTAGTGGGCAAGATGCAAGAGCTGACATCATCACCACACCAGGATAGGATTTGGTAGAGGAGGAATTTTACTTAGGATGCTCACATACCTCCCCCACACTTGGAGTTTGTATTGCTAGGCAACAAAACTCAAGTGTGTGGTGATCAAGCTTCCTTTTGTAAACGTTCCCTCACCAAAGTGTATCTAGGTGTTGCAGCTGATGTGGCTCACATGTTCGTAGGCATCACCTGTCCATCTTTCTTTTCAATCTCCACCTGAAAGGTTAGTGACCAAAAATACCCGAAGGACAACTTATCCTAAAAACATGTTCTTACTTTTATTCGAAAAGGGAAATAAAACCTAAGCTAATCCAGGCTATCTCCTGGGAGTGCTTTGTTTATTTAAGGTCATAAACTCGACCATGGGAACTTCATCTTGCAGCTATCGTTGGTGGTGTCGTTCCCGTCTCACCACCAATCCTTGATGTATCAGTGAAGCTTTTAGCTGCAAGGTTAGTGCCACAGTGCACACACAAAATCTGTAATGCTTATGGTAAACATATGCATCTACAATCAACCTTCCAAACGTTTTGCAAAAGAGGACTAGAAGGTGGTTGTAGCCCTCGTATGTGCTCAGCGCACTAAGCATGGCTGACTCTAGAGGGACATGATGCGAGCATGGCATGTATGGTGAATCAAGAATGAAGCTACCATGCCCGTGCGTGGAATCCTTTCCTCTAGACTCCAGAGTCAGTGCCTCGAAAGGTTCCGTGGCCCAGGAATTCTCCATCTCAAGGGAGTCATCGTGGAAGCTCAATGTTGACTCTCGATCATGATCGAAAGCAACATGATGCGGGTCGGCGGGAAGAGGCTGAAACTCGGTCGAGAGTGGTGACGGTCGTTCGCCTTCACAAAGGTGAAAAGAGTCTTCCGAGTCGTACTCATGAGGAGTGGAACATTCTACAACCTTAATGAGAACGGACTCGGACGACGCATACAGAGATGTATGCGTCATCTTCTCGAGCGGGTTTTGCTGGGGAAGAGGCTTTGCCATTGGATGTCCCAGACAAGGGGTAGCAGTGGCAGAAGCGAATCCCCTAAGCTTATCATCTAGGCTCCCTAAAGATGTATCGAAGAGCTGCTCTAAAGGGGAGCCTAGGAGAAGATCAGGATCGAGGACATCAAAGATGTGAAAGTCTAAGCTAGCTTCGATCCTGTCTATGATGAGCGGCACGGCACTTGCGATCCCCCGACATTCAAGAACGTGCCCAAAGGGACAAGTCTCATGGAGCATGTCGGATGGTGCTAGCGGAACTTTTCCCAAAAGAGTTTCCGCTAAGTGCCATGGCATGATGTTAACCTCCATGATGGGGTCACAATGGGCCTCTACGGCAATCCCTCTAACAGAACAAGGAATAACCAGAGAGGGTGTACTATCCCAAAATGCTTCGGAAAAACATATCACTCCATCTGTCCATTCCTTCTTCATGGCCTCCTCGAGAAATGCTTCATCAGGAGGATCGGGAGGCGAAGGAGATACCGTAGGTCTAGGGAAAGGTTCTGTTAGAGGTTGTCTAGATGGTTCAGCATGGACAGAAACGGTCTCCCTAAGCTCTTCTTCTGGGTTTCCTTGAGATTTAGCAAGAAGTTTTTCTAAGGGGAAACCTAGGAGAAGGTCAAAATCCACGATGTCATAGACGTGGAAATCTAATCACACCTCTATGTCATCGATGGTGATTGGCACGTCCCTAGCAATCCCTTGACATGGAAAAACACAGCGCACTATCTCCTACTCTAGTATAGATGATCCAAGGACACAACACTGATTGATAGGATAGGTAGAAAGGATCTGCCTCGACCGAGCGCAGAGTCTAGTTACGGTCTCTCAGGTATAGCACTTACTTCGGGCACCAAGCACAAGGCCAATGTGTTGGCTCGAGCCCAACTCGGTACGCGACGTAGAGGGTTGACAAAGGGTCCAACAGGCTGTCACCACTGTGGCCTACCTCTACGCTACGATCGTACGTGGTCTTCGAAGGGTAGCTTATGGTCCAGACACCTCGTCTATACCACTTACTATTGCTACGAATCCGCGAGGGAGATACTAACACTAGCTCAAGGTATGCTCTATCACTCATGCAAGATCACGAATGCACTTTGATCTAACTAGAGACATGTAGGAGCTTCACTTTACTCTAATAGACAAGCTGGCAAACTAGATGCAAACTTATGATCTAAGTCTACTGGATCGAAAGGGGTTGTGTTCAAAGAACACAAGCCTCTAAACCAAGAACAAACAAAGAACACAAGAACACCGCAACTAAGCATGCATACGACTTTAGTCTAAATAGGAAATATCGAAATACTCACTTTAGTCTAGTTGAAGAACAAAGGCACCGCTGAGGATCATTTTTTAGGAAGATGTCATGAATCATGACATGGCCTCAAGCCTCCCACCTCACTTCCTAGCACTAATCCTATACAAAGAGCTCTCCTCTCCTAAAGAGAGAGGCTCCAAGCCAAAATGAAGAGTAGGAGGAGAAGTGTGTGTTCCAAAATGGAGCCCCTCCCCTCCTATTTATAGAGGAGGGAGTGGCTTGCTCCGGGGCTCCAAGTGCTCCAAAACGCCTGGGATCACGATAAGGGACCAATCAGGGGCCACCACGTGGAAGGCCACGATGAACGGGCACTAAGGCAGTTCGGCCGATCCAAGGATCGGCCAACCCCCTAGCGGCGCCTTTCGCGGTGTGCTTTCTCCCAGTGACTGATATGTGGGTCCCATGATCTATCCTCCGTGCATGGCAAGTTTCGTGGTGGTTTGGATCCCCGGTGGGCCCTTGGATCCTTGTGCTGCACACATGGCGGTGTCTACTTCGTCGGGAGTTGCTTCACATAGATTTGTGAGGTGTCATGGACACATGGCATCCAATGTGGCACACGTCGCCATGTGGTCTAGTGTGGGTCCCACTGGGCCCACATGATATCAAGAGGGTGATCTTGTCTTGAGCATATCTTTTTCATCCGGACTCCAAAGTAGACAAATGATATATCCATTTCGATCGTCTCGACGAGCCAATCGCAATGGTGCAGTCCAAATTGGCATTTGAGGATGTTTACGATGATGTCCTTTAATAGCCATTGGACTACTTGCTCTCAATTGTACCATTTGGTACGTATTTCGGTGTATTCTGCAACAAAAGCTAGAAACACCAACACTTGTGGAAATCATCAGTATCAAGCCCTATTCTAGTGTTGATGATCCTTTTACATTTATTTTATGCAGGTATTGATGGTGTAAAAGCAGCACTTTTCAACCGCCAACAGAATGTCATGCACTTTTCACTTGGAGGAAAGAGATTTAAGATCACTTTGTCAGAGTTTGCTACACTCTTTAGGCTTCGTGGTGCAAAAGACAACAATACTTTCAACAATCTTGTTTGCTTGCATGATAGTGATGAACTTGATGTGAGCAAAATTGAGTTTATGTATGACAAGGCCTATGGAGATATTCATTATGGACATCCTAGTGGTCTCACCCCTTACTAATAGTTGATGAATCTTCTTTTCCGTAACACTTTGTGTCCTAGGGGTGGTAATTCCAACAAAATCTCCAAGTATGCACGGAACCTTTTGTTTCAAATGGCTCCTAACCAACCTCAATTAAATGCTTGTCACTTTCTTTGGAGTGAAATAATTGCATCCTCTCATCAAGGCTACGCTTGTCACTATGCTCCTTATGTCTTTCAAATGGTCAAGCATGCAACTAAGCTTAATCTTCAATGGGACATTGAGCACAAAAAGTATAACACTCCAAAAGGGAAACTCGAGGAGTCTTTTCATCTTGGCAAGCATTGTACTTGGATTGATGCTAAAGGTCCCCTTCCGGGTGCCTATCCCGTGGAAGGCTTAAGTGCTCCTGGTGCTTCGTCTTCACAAGCTCCACCTCCAAGTCACTCCTATGGACAGTTACCAAAAGAAGGTCCTTCTCATTTTCATGCTGCTCCTAAGCAGAAGAAGGGTAAATTGGATTTTCTTGCCAAGGGTCTATTTGCTTGCTTCAACATGGGCCGTCAAAATGCACGTGAGCGTGAAAAGGATAGAAAGTGGCACGCCGAGGAGTATCATAGGGCTGAAAAGGAGAGGAAGGCCATCTTGGCAAAATTGGATATGCCACACTCTCCCGTTCGTGAGCCTAGGACATTTGATCCTCCATCTCCGGTTGCAAATCCTTGGGAAGATCTTACTTCTTGGGTTGAAGAAGAAGACGATGATGCCACCGAAGACGAAGGGTGACTCCCCTTTTTGGTGTTTGTTGACAAAGGGGGAGTGAATTTGTTAATGTTGATGGATGGAAGCCCCCACACTTATCCTTTTATCTATCTTTGGACTTGTTATTTATGTTGTGGCTTATGAACTTGTAATGAACTATGTGTGGTGTGATGCATGGTGTGCCAAGTGAGAACTTTTATTTATGTAAGACTTATTTGTGGTACTCTATTATGCTAGTGTGATGTAATGAACCTTAATTATCGTGTGTGATGCATGTGTTGGTTGATGATATGTTGTTTCTCACTTTATGGTTGTGATATATCTTGTCATATGCATCACTGTTTATTGCTCATCACACTTATGCACCTTGTGTTGGTTGCAATGATTTAGGGGGAGCCTACTCTAAATATGTGCAATTGGCATTTGAGGTCATTCTAGTTGAAAAAGCACATATTTAGGGGGAGTTCTTTTCTAAATAATTGGACACAATTCTTGAATTTTATTCCTCTCTTGTGAGCTCAAATTATGATTGTCATCAATCACCAAAAAGGGGAAGATTGAAAGTGCATCTAGGCCCCTAATTATTTTGGTGATAATGATAATGATAATTTGAGTATTTGATGGTTTATCTAAGATGCGTGCAGGAATAAAAGAGATAAAAGTTCATATGTGAAGGGAAGGACCTCATTTTCTTTTATATGTCTTGAAGCTCAAATGGTGATTTAAATTTAATTTATCTTTTGAATTTGAGTATAGGAAACACCGTACTATAAAGAGGGACGTGATTGATAGATCAAAGTTAGTTACAAGTGCTTAAATTGAGATCTAACAACCTTTGACAGACACTTCGCACTCACGAACACATGTGTTTCACCTTTGCTAGGCAGGGCGGGTGACCCGCCCCCTGGGGGTGGGTGGCCCGTTTTGGCTCTGGTGAGTGGCGGGTGACCCGCCCCCTAGGGCCGGGTGACCTGGGGTTGTCAGGCAGGTGACCCGGCCTGGGCGCAGTAAGCTCATAACGGCTAGTTCGGGAGTAAGGGGTATTTATACCCCTTCTCCCTCCTTTCTAGGGTCCCGCCTTCTCCACCATTGGAACACCTCCTAAGCTTACTTCTCTCTCTCCCAACTCCCTTCCAAGCACTCCTAGCAAGGATTCAACCTAGGGTTTGGGTGTGAGAGACATTTGAGGTGTGAGATTAAGCCCCTTTGTGCGAGCTCTTCGTGTGTTCATCTCAAGAAGCACTTGTGGCGGCTTTGGTTCATCGATTCGCGTTTATTACTCTTGAAGCTTGCTTCTAGACGGTTAGGCGTCGCCCGTTGAGTGCTCTCTTTGTGTGGAGCACCCGGGAACACTTGTATTACCCTCTCCTTTGTGGAGATTTCTTAGTGAGCACCAATCTTCCTTTGTGGGGATTGGGTGAGGCAAGTGGCTCTTTGTGATAACCCTCCCTTTGTGGGAACCTCAACGGAGACGTAGCTTCCTTGGTCGAAGTGAACTTCGGATTAAATCTTTGTCTCTTGCTCGTTCGTGTTCATCTCCTCCTCTCTAACCCTAGAAGCTTAATTTGTCTCGATCTACTTTTGTGTGTTGTTGCTTGGTATATCATCTTGTGTAGGTTGTCTACAACATCCTTGGCGAACTTTTGATTCAAAGGGTTTCGGTAAAATCACTTCTTTCTTAAGTAATACAATTTCGTTTTCCTGTCGCAGGGTGACCTGCCCTGTTAGTCAGGGTGACCCGCCCCCCGCGGGTGACCCGACCATAGGGTGCGGGTGACCCGGTATTTGATCCGCTGCTCAGTTTTTCAAGAAAATTTGAAGTGATCCTATTCACCCCTCTCTAGGCATCACAAGGTCCTTTCAGAGCGACATTCCCGTCGACGACGAGACGCCAGTGGTGACTTCGAGAATCTCCAGATCTACCGGTGTTCAGCCTTCGGAGGTGCTCATAGGGGTAGGCTTCACGTACGTCTGTTCATAGGGGTGTGTGTGCGTGTTGTGAGCGTCTGCGTTGTACTGTGTAATTCTAAAAAAAGATAATATATTAATATTTTTTAGTTATTTTCATAACCAGGAATATTCAATACGAAATCGATCATATGATACAATTAAAATTGCATAAAAATTAATGATGAAAAATTCACAATGTATTTTTCCAATATAGGACATTGTATTATAAGTCACTCGAAAAGGAAATGAACTCAAAACCCAACTTGTACGTGAAGAAATAAAAAGACAAATTTCATTAGGGGGTAGATTGGATTGGACCAACTAAAATAGTAGAGGGGAGTACGTCAAATGTAAATTTTGATCAGGGGTTAAGCGGACAAAGTGGAAAGGTGAGGAAAATAAATTGGACTTTTTTCGGGAGAAAAACTTATATACATCATATGAAAGATAATTTGTTATGAAACTTCATGTTAATTTTAATTACCATGTGAACAAAACATAGCTTAGATGCACGAGGCTCGTATTTTTCTAAATTTATTACAAGATTTGACATGTGCTATTCTTTTCTATGGTGGACGGTATACTCCTCAACTCGAGGTATTAGTGGTGACATCGTCGATCTCAAGGATATACCGCCTCAGTCTCTCGAGGATGCTCATAGGATTAGAGTTGAGTAAGTAGGTACATTTATATAAACGTTTGCATTTGTACTATATTTCAAAAAAGAACATTAATTTTTGATATTTTCCCACCTTTTCGAGGCATGGTAGTTAGAAAGATAAATGACACTTCCGCTCATTTGTTCTCGCACACGCCAACACCCTATCTTTAATCTTCATCTCTTCTCTCAACCACCATCATTCCACCACCCCTTCATTATTGAACCTCTCTTTCAATCTTCTAGATACTAGAACAGATGGCGCGCGTTGCGCGCCCTATCGAGTACTCAGTAAAACAGAATTGTATTCAATCAAACGAAGTAATCAATCAAACTCACAACAGACCAATACATAATCACATATTCACTAAAAATTTAAGATACAACAAATCGAAATGCATCTCAGATCCTAGCATTTCAGTTTGAGGCTAACAAATACATAATAAAAGCATATTGACTGAAACTCAGGAGCATATTGACTAAACAAAGCAGGCCACAAACTTCGAATTTCTATTGACCTTGAACCACTCCAAGATATATGAACTTTGGTCCTAGAAACTCTACAAAGACCATCAGTCAAATGGATACTGACAGCATTTCTTGAGATATAATATATAATGACATTGATTAAAACATAGATCATCTTGTTTCTTCAGGCGCACTGAAGATCAAAGTGCAAATAATTGAAGCTACCATATCTGCATCTGTTTCATAAGGAGCCTTCACAGAATCAAGTGTCTCAAACAAAGTCGGATCAAATTTCCTGTCTTTAACCTGCACCCACCAACAAACATCTAAATTTACTGAGTCCAACAGATAGCAATGGGAAATTTTCCCTATCCTAAAAGAGGATTGTATTTTCCATTTTAAATGCATCAAAAGGCATAAACAGTAAACCTTCCATGTTCACACACAAAATAATGACAACAATAGCATCCAATGACAGTGGATAATAGCTGAAGAACATCTAACTTATACAATTTCACAATGCGATAGATGTGCATTCATCTCCCCTGATCAGTATGTCCATTTTTAGTAGTAGTAATGCTAATGAGCAAACTACAAGCCACAATCACTAAGAGAGATCGATTTCTTTTATCCAAGAGCTAGCAAACAATTGAAAAGAGAGAGGGAAGGGAGAGCAAGGCGTACCTGACAATGGAGGAATGGCTAAGGACGGGCACTGGAAACGGCTGAACATTTACCAGGCCTATCAGGCAAGGAGCATTTCATCGGAATCACATGGATTTCACTTTTCGGTACTATACTACCACTCAAAAAGGCACAACACAAAAAAAAATACTACACAGGAAAGCTCACATTTTGTAACCCTGAATGCATGACAACAGCTTGGGTTCATAGAAACTATATCTGTGAAATGAGTAAATGATGTGTAAAGCTAACCCTGAAATATTGGCGACCCAACCCGCAAATTTAATTTCACTACAGCCAAAACAAAGAGAACATGGTGTTAGTCAGCGTCCACTGCAGTAAGCACAAATATAATTAAAATGGAGTTACTGAAGGAACACATTGGTAAAATAAGAAAATCGTCCAAATAGCTGACAGCCCACATTGGTCATACTAATTGCATCTGCTCCTACGACTGTCACCACAAAAATTTAGCTAAAACGTCTGAATGAAAATTATACCATTTTAGCTACAAGAGGACATGAATTATGCTCTAGTTAAAGTTGGAATGTCTGCATTGAACATCAACACATGTAGCCATTCATGTCACGGGACAACACATGTAGTTAAAGTAAACATGTTCCACATAGTAAGCATTAGCAAGACAACAGAATAGATTAGCACCAAGCAATAATTCTGAGAACACTAACGAAGGGACAAGCTTACTTGGCGAACTTGCTGAACCTACTGCTTAAATCCACAAACATTGCTGCGGGCACAAGAAAAAGCACAAGATGTAATAACTTACTTTGTTTACAACACACAAACACATGCATTAAATAGTGTAGTCGTTAAACAAACTCACATTGGCATCCTGCTAACCCAATCCAAGAAGCTCACTGTAGGCACAAGGAAGAGTATCAGATGCAGTCAACCAATATCCATGAGACCAGATGAAGGTGAGCAAGGCGTCCAAACAAAGGCAAGGCAACAAACCTACCTGAGACGAGATGGACCTTCCCAGGCCTAGGTCACCGACGCCATGGCTGCCTATGCACCTGCACCAAGACACCTAGAACATGAACACATCATCAAAAGGCACAACAAATGCACGACAATAGAAGAAAAGGAAGATGTGGTTTGATAATTCAGCATCAATGTCCAACACCAATTCGACATTGTTGTTTATTTCAGATGATAATCCTTCGGACTAATCCAGTGTCTGATGAATTCTTCATGGCTAGCTAGCAGAACATAAGGAAATTAAGAGAAGCATCAGTACAGACCATCACCTTTTCTATTTAGCACTGGGTGCTACCACCTGCAGCCGCCACTACCCATCCAGTAGTAGCTCGAGCGCAAGAAGCACCTTCAAACAAGGAAAGGATAAAAAACAGGAGTAAAACACTTTACTTAATGTTATCTATCCATAAATAAATTGATGCATGGTAATCCTACTTTATCCTGATTTGGATCTAGATTTGAATTGTATCATCTAATTCACTACATTTGCAAGAGAATGATTTAACCCTAGCATCAAATATAAGTGACCACGTGCATATATTTTACAAACCAGCCCAGCATGCATCTACTGCACAACAGGAAGAGCAGTTACCTCTATTTGCTAGAAATCACAAACCAGCCCAGCATGCATAACCTTCCTCGACAGTGAACAGTAGGTCATCCGCTACACAGCAGGAAGAGCATAAACTGCCTAGGTCACCATATCCATGGCCGTCTCCACACCTGCACGGGAAGAGCAAGAACCGACGAATCAGGCAAAGGCACAATAAATCCAAAGCAACACAAGAGCTGGAGCGCACAGATCTGCACAACATGGTTTGTGCGTCTGAGAAACAGGATGAAGTAGATGAAGAATTTAAATCTAGGGTTCGTAACTGGGGCGAGAGGAAGAAGAGGCAGGGGAATACTAAGGGATGAGAAGGGATACTGACGAGGCCCTAGACCAGGGCCCACCACGACTACCAAAAACACAATACAGACTCACACACCGTGTACTTAGCGGCCAATACAACGAGTATTGCACCTCCAAGTACCTGACAGCCCGTACGACCAGTTCCCGTCATGACCGAGAGCCGGGCGGCCCACACGAGCGGGCGCTTCCCCTCCTCTGAGTACATGGCGGCCCATCCGACAAGTCTTCAGCTACGTGGCGGTTCGCACGACAAGATTCCGTCTCCTCCTCAGACTACTCATTCGCACGAGTAGTTTTCGCCCCCGACGAGTCCAAGCTTCGAGGCGAAGGCAACCGCAATCGGGGCCCACTCATGATATCACGGGATATCCGCGCACACTCACCCACGCGTCGCCACGTGCCGTCCCCTCCACGCCGGTCCACACTGACAGGGCCGATCCGGTGTCAGAGGGCGTATCCGCCCATTGTGCCACAAACGGCACAGTGCGCGGCACCCACTATGCTACGAACGGCATGGCATAGGCCACTCCGCCCACACAGGGACCCCCACAGTGCCCGGGAAAGACGCGCTCCTACCCTACTGACAGAAGTTGGGTATGAAGCTTACGACCTACGACGAGCGGACTACTCAGAGGCGAGCCGGGGAGTCCTAAAGACAGCTACTCAGAGCCCGCGGTTCCAGAAGACCTATACCATCGCCAATAACTTCGCTACAGTCCCTCGCTGCTCCCGCCGCCTCATCATGCCGGCCCGACGTGGAGAAGGACGCCCTACGCTGTAACCTAGTTTCCTTTCTCATTTCTACCCCCGTAGGCCTCTCCCTTGCAACTATAAAAGGGGGAGAAGGGGTCGCATGGACAGATGTGGACACTTACGCTCACACACACTCACGATTGATATCTCATCTCATAACACCCCGTAGTCACTCACACCCATTCACGTACGTAGAACTCTGCTACAAGAACTCCGCGCACGTGCACCAGGGACTTGGGCGCAGAGACCCTCTCCCGACGAGTTTGTAAGCCCTACTACAGACACTCGAGCATAAAGAACACACCCTCTCAGATTGGACGTAGGGTATTACTCTCCGGAGGCCCGAACCAGTATAATCCCTTGTGTCTCTTGTGCCACCGTGCGGTACCCCGACACGCGATCGTATAAATTTACTTGCCGGCGGTAACAAACCCCGACAGATACTTGCCAACGGTAACAAACCCCGATAGATACTTATCTCGCCTCCAGTCGTGGGGCGTATTGTAGGCCCGGGAGGCCGCTCCGACGAGAGCCATCCTCACCAACCTGATCCAATACCGCGCGCCGCCGTCGGAGGACGGGGCCTGGGCTCTCCTCGGTCAAGGACGCGAGCACGGCGGTGGCGGTGAAGGCAACATTTCAGGCGATGTCGAGAGCGATGTTGGAGCGCAGTCGCAGGGGAGGTCGATGACGAAGAGCGTGAGGACGCCATGCTGTTGTTGGTCCAGGCGTCGTCCGGTGGTGACGTGCAGATCTCACCCGAGCGGATCTGGCGGCGACCTTCCCTTCCTTCACTGAATACCGCCGCTGCTCCCCTTCCTTGGTGAGGAAGCGCTACTTCTCTTTGCGCCTGCATCTGAGGGAGAGAGGGGCCTTCGCGTCGCTCCAGGACGCTCGCCGGGGCCGCCGGGAGAGGGTGGCGCCGTCCTCTTCTGCGAGGAGGGAGGGATAAGGGAGGGTGAGGGGGCGGCGGCGCGGGGGAGAGGGTGAGGGGGCAGTGGCACAGAGGAGAGGGTGAGAGGGCAGCGGGTGAGGGGAATGAGGGTTAGGGTTCGGCGGGGTGTGCTGAGACGGGTATTAGGAGGGTCGTGGGAGGGGGTGTTTGCAAAATGTCGAGGGGTGTGTTTGTAAAATGACAATCTCCGCTTCTTCGTGTAGAAATAAAGTTTAGGTCGAGGGCTTTGGAGCAAAATATTGAACGCGTTAACTGTGCGGATTGGACGTGGTGGATCGATTCACGATTCACTTAAAAATGGAGGGATTTTTTGCAAAATGGCCGAATTCGTGGTTGTCGAGTCCCGCTGCGAGGCCTCCCGGTGCGACACTTACCCCCGGGGATCACTCTCGTGTGAGCAAAGCCGGGTAGCCTTTAAGAAAAGAGATATGAAATTTCAGAACTCCCTAATGCACACAACTTTCATTATTTGCTGCCAGAGACTTTCTTCAGTGCGGTCGGCATAAAGTGACGTAAAGGATTGTTAAGCCAATCATGTTACGACAGGTGGCACCATATTTTCGGGCACGCGTAAAGGTGCGGAGAAACCTTCGAGGGTAGTACCGTCATTTTACAGTCGCGGTCTATTGGGTTCCTTGCACACAACCACAGTGTTTATCCCTGCTCCCCGGAGAAGAGAGCTGGTACGGTGCAAAGTGCCATGGATTACGCACCACGCCGGTGAGTTACGCATCAACGAAGGAGCTTCAGAAGGGTTAGGTTGGTGGTCGGGCGCTGCCGCCGGAGTGTGTCATTTTTACTCTCAATAGCATTGGTTACGTCGTCGGTCTCGTGCCTTACGTGCGTAAATAATGGTTATGGCAGGAATCACCTGTGTGCATGTGGAACAGACGATCCAAAATTCTTGGTTACACGAAAACACTGATGGCTTACGTATACGATGTGTAATCCATTGGGAAAGTGAATGATACAAGACCTCATCACAGAAGGTCCAAAATTACTAAGTTACGTGAAAACTCTACTGGTTACGTACGATGTCGTCGAAATAAATTCCTAGCATATGAGCACAGAAGATCTCCTGTATCGTAATTGTATACATCATTAGTAAATCAAGTGATAATATGATGGGCCTGGGCCGTCTAGTATGGGCCACATAGTTGGCACATGTTTTTGGTGTCTGTATTGCTAATGAGCCCTTTGTACTGATAATAATTAGGTATATAGTTAAAAAATGGTTTTAGTGGTATGACCTCATTCTTCTTAATAAATACATGAACTTAAATACTATTTGACTTGGTACCAGTATAATTTCCCGAAATAACTTTCGTATCCTCCGCCGCTGAGACCGTCAAAGACTACATTGTTTTAGGAAAAAAGTCCTCCCAAAACTCGCACGGATGGAGGCGGCGGGGATGTGCTCCCACGCCACAACGAATTCTTCCCCTGCCGCTCGCCATGAGGCACAGAGGAAGGTAGCGCACATTTAAGAGCACCAGAGATGATGATGACATCCCAGCCGTACGTAACCCAGCTCCCTTGGTTATACAAGATGCATCACGAATTACACCAAGTCCACCTTGGGTTACGCATGAAGATTGAAGAATCAAACACAAGTGGTTACGTAGGAACAAGCATTGGATACACAAGCACATGTGTATGAAGGACAAGTTACAAGAAGCCATGCTAAGAAACTCCAACAAGAGGTTAATCAGTGAATGCTTTAAGTTCCTCTCTGTGTTACATTGCAATACTGATGAGAGTCATATACTACCTTACTAGTCTTGTACTTTACTCCTAGTCAGGTTTACAAGAGTTACATGGAAGACACATAGGGTTACATGGAGGACACCAAGTTCGCTACCTAAGCTGAGAAGGATTAATCACACAAGACTCTGGGTTACATGAGAAGCTTCACGTCCAACTCTGTACCATCATTTGCTGAAATACTTCTTGAAATCTGGAATTTATGTCGGAAAATTCTTGTACATCTAACAAGTTGCGTCGTGGAGTAGTTTGAAGCTCCTTCAAGTCAAGATTCCAATGCAACAAATAGTGCATCATTTGGACTTCCGAGCTGGCAAAATTACTTAAGGGTGCGTAGAAGATGGAAAAACGCGTGTGAACTGAGGTGTAAACTAACCAGCGACCGAAAACCGATCCGAAGTACCCTTACAAAAACCAAAATGCCAATCCGAAAAAGTCGAAATACACGACCGAAAAAGGTTCCCTGGTCTTTTCGGGTTTCCACGCCCCAACCCATCAGATTGTTGGGTCGGGTCAGCCCCTGGTATTTCGAGATTCGGGACAAAACTCCGACCCGTCACGTGGTTGGGTCAGGTCGGGCTTGTCGGGTTGTTTGGGTCATGAATACCTACGACGATGCCCGCGCGTCAAGCGCCTCGAAGTTTGTCTGGTCCTGTGTATTCTTTTCTTTTTCTTTTTTTGCAAATTGGGGGATTGGAGCATGGTCGCTGTCGCTGTATAGAATTGGGGGTGGTAGATAGCTATGCTACAACGCAATATTAGCATCAGAAGTTTGACGCTAAAAATATAGAATCACTATTGAACTGTTGATCTTGTGGAAGAATTTTGTATTCCTGTATGCTTGAGGCACCCATTGCTTCTTGTATCTTTGCTTGTGCTATTCAGTTTGCTTTTAGAGTAGGTGATGGTGTTGGAGGGTGAGATTTTGTTCTTGAGAATTGTTTCTTGTCTACCTCATGCGTAACAGACTGGGCACAGGTTACGCAGGGCAGTGCGTAATAACCAAATCTGTGTTGCAGGAGCCATGCAAAATGGATAGTGCGTAACCGATGACGTGGCTAACTGAGCACGTGCATGCAGGTTACGCGCATAATCGACTCTGGACCGTCCTACCATCGTATTACAAGCCAACTCACAAAAAAACGTTGGGCATGGCTGGCTGACGCGTAAACGTTTAGGCCCAGGTTTCGGCACCCATCATTCCATGCATGCGGCTAGCTAGTGGTACAACCGCCTGGGATACGCGCACCCAAACCTTCATGGTCCTGAATGCCCAAGGAATATGTGTGGAGTGCCATGTTGTTATGTCGAATTTGCATTAAACTTCTCTTCTGTCAAATGGCATTCTACTCATGATATTCAAATTCAAAACCATTAAAACAATTCCAGCATGGACACTACACTACTGGATGCAAGCTGTGCAGCATAGATGGTGCGTATCCCACTGACGGGGTGCAGAAGCCAGGCAGCACGGACGGTGCGTAACCGAGCAGCGGGTGCAGGTTACACGCAGCATCGACCCGACCGGATGCACTGAATGGGTAGTGCGTAACCCGGTCGGTGTTGCAGGACACACGCACGAAGAATAGATGGTGTCGCACAATAAGAGGAAGGATGTTCTTGTCTACGAAACATGAATTTATCGTGTCAACTCTGAGTAACCTACGCTATGCTGTTATGTCAAATTTGAACTTCACTCAAATTGACTCGTGAAAGGCATTCATTTCATCGAGGGTTGTAGATCCTCTATTCTCTTTTGATAGGGACATTTCATCTTGACACAATGACCAAGAAAAACAATCCTGCTTAGAAGTGAAGAAGACTACAAGGAAATGGTTGTCGATAATGAACAAAGACTGCAATCACTTTTGTAAAATATTGGTCCGTCCCTATCAACTTTTAAGACTACTAACATTTTTTATATACAAATTTGAAATCTAACCTGATGCTTCTTTCATGACTATGTTTTCAATTGCAGAGCCTAGCAAAGAAGAATGATGTTTCACATCCTGAAGTGCCAAGGAAACAAAGAAAGATCACTTTTGCAGATGAAACTGGAGGAACACTCTGCCATGTTAAGGTCTTTAAGGATGGACAAACCTCTCATCTTTCTGAACCTCAGAGTTATGTATAAACATACTAAGATTTTGTTGGCATCAAGAAATTTGATGGAGAAAAGCAAACAAACATGCTTCCATTCACTGTAGAGCGGCATTGGAAATTAGGACTTGAGCTCTATGCCATTGATTGTATTTTTTATGTGCTCTATGTCATTTGTTGCATTTTTCGAACACTTATCATTAAATAAACACTTTTTTAGATGTATCATTAAGTAAACACTTATGTACTCATTTATTATAGAAATAGCTATCTGGGTTTTGTACTGGGCCTGCGTGCCTAACTCCTTGTTGGGCTGAGCCCATGTAGGCATCGATGAATCATTCAGTGTTAGTTCTTTTATTTGAACATGGTTAAGCAGCAGGGCCGTCCTAGGGGGGTGGGCGGGCAGCCAGGGCGACGGTCGTGGGCCCATGAATGAGGGAGGCCATGGTGTATGTATTTGTAGAGTGTTTACTATATGTATTTTGCTCATTGCGATGAATATTCAAAAGCTCATATATATGCATGTTGTCCCTTTCCGAGGATTAGCTTGTTGTCGCCTCCTATTTCAGTATTTAGCTATTCTCTTTTGCTTTCAAAATATGCAGCAAGTTAACTCTTTCGTTGTACCATAAACTTTAATCATCATATTTCAGACTTGTTTGGCATGATTCTTGCAACGACGCGAAGCCACCAGCTTGCAACGACGCGGTGCCGGCCACTCGAAGCAGGCGGCCTTGACGTGCATCATAGCACCGCCCCTGCCAGTCGAAACCGCAGCACCGAACCCAAGAGATAAGCCTCACCACTAGGCCTCCGGTGAACATTGCTGCGCTTATAACTCAGCCACCACCACCATCTCTACTTGCTTAGCACAGTGCATGGGGAAGAGAATAAGATATGGTCGATGGAATGTTAGCAGCAGGTAGTAGGGAAGGGATTGGAGAAGGGAATCAGAGGGGAAACAGCAAGAAGCCGAGATCAGGAAGAAGACAGAAGGGGAATCGAGAGGAGAACAGCGCAGGAGCACCAGGAGGAACAAGAACAGTTCATTTGTTTGATATTATATGTTGATAAATAAATGCATATGCCTCCTACGGCTTAAGCTTACATAGCGGATACGGCCAGCAGGCCGAACAGCGTACACAAGCCCAACGGCCCACGGTGGCACACAGGCCCGCTACCCTATTACAGGCCCAATAACAGCCTAGTGTAGGTAGACGGGTCCTAACATGGAATCGAGGGGATCCAACGACAAAGTCCGAATCTGATGGATCCATCGAAATAGCATGCGTTTGGAATGGAATAACGAAATGAAACAAATCTAAAATACATAATCTCTAAATTAGACACATAACACTATTATAGCAAGTTCATTATAACAAAGTACGAAATTAAGATACATAAAGTATGGATCAAAATTACATATAGCGAAAATAGTAAACCTAGATAGATTAAGATAAAGGGCAACCCTGCCCTAGTACGGACACCGCTGGAGCATCCTTCCGCGCATCTCACTATCAGTGAGCTGCAGCCTACCAGCCAGCACCTCCGTCGGGACGCTTGTCGCTAGGGAGATGGTAAGCCGCCATGCACTATGAGAAGAGGAAGACAGAGTCTAAAATGGGTAAAGCATTTCGAATGTAAAGTACAACGCGTTGTGCGAATAAAGAAAGAATCAAAACCTTGCTCTTGCGCTTCGCCGCCTTTGCCCGGTTGGCCGTGTGGATGCGGTCCCTCTCTGCCTGCACGGCGAGGTTGCCACCACAGTCACCAAAGCGACCGATCTCGCGCTCGTGGGCCAGTTCGCTGCTGTAGAGGATGTAGTCAGCGAGCGCCTTGTGTTGCGGCCCCTTGAGGCCATTGCCTCTGGTGGACAACCCAGTGGCGTGGTTGAGCAACTCGAGGAGGCTCCAGTTGCGCTGCATCCGGCCGGGACAGAAGGTACAACGATAGTACCCTCTGACGCGGCGGACGCAGCGCCGACCAAAGGCGAACTCGTTGGCCATCTCGGTGACCATCTCATCAAATTCCTCCTCGCCGTTGTAGGAGTTGCAGTCGTCGGAGTCGCTGCTGTTGGACATCTTCTCAATGGCGAACGGGAGAAATGAACAGACGAAATGGAGAACGCGAGCAGAATGGAAGAGGAATGCGAGATGCTATGGACGCCACGCCTTGCCTGCTGTACTTAAGAAGGGGCACTGGGGCTGGACGGCGAGACTCGAGGCGCGCGGTTCGAGTCGTCTGTGTGAACGGACACTTGACGATTCAGAATTCATAGAGAGACGCGTTGGGCACCTGCGTAACCGCGAGCCATGTTGCTCCATGCATCCATCATGGTTCCTCGTGTGTAACCTGCCGGGCGCTGCCACCAAAAGGTATCGGTTAAGCAGGTCCAACACGAGGTTGCACCATGCGTAACTGACACTGTGCAGATTACGCATTCCACTTCACCTGCCGTCTCTTGATGTGCGGGCCTGACACGGTGTAGCACATCTCATTGATATAGCAGCAAATACAAGACTACGATCCCGGAAGATGATCACAGTAGGTAGGAAAAAGAAAGAAAAGGAAAAACAACAAACTATATCATTGATATAGCTGCAAAGTTAATTACTTCATTGCATCTTCATGTCTTCTGTTGCATACCATTGTCAGCTTGCATGACCCTCCTGAAAACAGCTTCCACATCACAGGTCAATTCTTCTTCTGGTTCCTCGTGCACTATGATCCTCTTGATACTGATAAGCTTCGTGAATTACTCCCTTTGCCCTTAGGGCATCTATCAGGAGCCTACAAATGGCAGCAAGCCGCGTAACCTAGGAGTAGGCTGAAGCAGAGCGTGTACGTCGTGGATTGTGCGTAACCCACCGGGTCCAGCTTACTCCTCCTCGGGGCTGGCGGCGCTGTGGCTGTGGACGACACGACGGGACGGGAGCGGAGGCGCCTGCAGGCCCGTCCCGTCCCGTCAAGGCTGTACATAGTTTGCTTCTCCCCGAAGCGAAGCCCGCGTCGGGGAGGCTGCGGACGTGTCGTCCATGGAATTCTCTAGTGCGCAGCCCGCTGAATGGCACCTGCGTAACCGAGACCTTGCAGGTTACGCGCTTAGTCGACACCACCCGCCGTGTCCCGCGGTAACCGTGATGCTGGCGTGCGTAACCCAGTCGGTGATGCACGCACCAATGGATGGTGCGTCGGCGAACCGTGCGTAACCGAACTGGAGCAGGTGACGCATAGAATCGACACGACTGGATGCAGCGTGGATTTTGCGCAACCAATCAGTGCGTAACCCAGTCAGTGTTGAGCCATGCAGCGTGGATTTTGTAGAGTGGATGCAGTACGCATGTGCGTCATGGATTGTGCGTAACCCAGCGGGTCCAGCTTACTCCTCAGGGCGGGCGGCACTGTTGTGGCTATGGACGACACGACGAGACGGGAGCAGAGGCGCCTGCAGCAGCAGGCCCGTCCCGTCAAGGCTGTACACACGACACGACACAGTGACCGTGCGTAACCCTTGGCTTGGCAGAAAGCCGCGTAACCTAGGCTGAAGCACCGCGTGGCACACGTAACGCAGCGGGTCCAGCCTACTCCTCAGGGCGGGCGGCGGCTGTGGCTGCGGACGACACGACGGGAGGGGAGCGGAGGAGGGAGGCCCGTCCCGTCGTCCATCGTAATAATGATGGTGCACCGTGTGGCCCACAACGGCCTGCCCTCGCCACAGTTTGCTTCTCCCCGAAGCGAAGCCCGCGCCCGGGAGGCTGATGCGTCGTCCATGGAATTCTCTAGTGCGCAGCCCGCTGAATGGCACCTACGTAACCGAGACCTTGCAGGTTACACGCTTAGTCGACACTACCCGCTGTGTCCCGCGGCAACCGTGATGCTGGCGTGCGTAACCGAGTCGGTGATGCACGCGCATGGGATGTTGCGTCGCCGAACCGTGCGTAACTGAGCTGGAGCAGGTGACGCGTAGAATCGACACGACCAGATGCAGCGTGGATTTTGCGCAACCAATCAGTGCGTAACCCAGTCAGTGTTGAGCCATGCAGTGTGGATTTTGCAGAGTGGATGCAGTACGTGTGTGCGTCATGGAGTGTGTGTAACCCAGTCAGTGCGCTGGGTGTAGGTTATGCCGGTCTGGGTTGTTTTCTATTTTTATTTTTATTATAGTAGTAAATATATAAAACAATAAAATAGAGAATGATGCAAAGGCACTACTAGTATAACCCAGTGGCCAGTAGTCGTAGACCATGCATCCGATCCAAAATAGGGTTAATATATATTATGAATCCTGAAATCATCAGAAGACATGATCTAGCACTCGTTACTACAAAAAGTTGAATATGGAATTACGGGGCGGACTTAGCAGTACTAGAGTAGATAGTAGTAGAAGTACTACAGTAGAAGATCTTCTCCGATCCATTCCCGTTGTTACTAGGAGTACAGTAGAGAAGGCCGGTCGGCCGTTTCGTCTGCTGCAAAGAACTAACTGCTGCATATCATCACCCAGTAGTAGCGGCGTGGATCTGGTCCATGTCGCACACACCTTGACGTAGCTGGTGTTTATTATATATTTGCTCTCCCGGCCTGGAGATTACTACTCGTCGTCGTCACCTGTATTCATTATATTATTGTGATGACACAAGCAAAAGTAACCAAGTTAGAGGCAGCAGCAGCCGACAACCACGTGCTGCAGGTGGAAGTGCGAAAGTTGGACGGTGCCATGATTATGTGATGACATGTATTTGGTATATGTGGCTAAACTTTATACGGTCCAAAGTTACAAGTCTGACCACTAATTACGGGTATTAGACAAACTCAGTTTTAAAACTATCATCACAAACTCGGGCTAATTTGCGAGAATAATCTTACTGCAGCAAAATCATAGATTAATTATGCTCATTAGATTTCGTCATGCAAAATTTCACAGGTTTAGCAAATAAACTTTGTTTAGTACATCATGCATAGAAGAGACGTTGAGACTAAAACTATGTTAGTATAGAACATACACGACAATTACAAACATCGTTGTGAAAGTTCAGTAAGTACACAATAAGATGCGGCAATTACAAACGTCGCTGTGAAAGTTCAGTGATTACCAATAGGATTGCAAATTAGTTAATAGTTTTTAATCAAACCAATAAGATGCGGCATGCACGGGAAGTGGATTCAGTAAGTACACAAGTGACGTATGTCGTTCGCACATCTGCAATCGTGTGTCTGTCGAGGGAACCCCACCATGCTATACCCCACACGCCATCAACCGAAATGGAGGGGTATGGATGTCACAGTAACGTCTTTCCTGTCAATGGTAGTCAAAAGGGTAGAGTCCCAAGACATGGCGACTGGCATTGGTCATGAAAGCCTCCCTTATAGAAACTACTCCCATCAGCAGGTACCCAGGCATCACCAGGTCTGTGGCTCCTGTGTCAATCGTCTCCTCTCTCATCTATCTCTGACAGTCCGCGCAGGGTAGGCCAAGAATAGGCAATGGTAGATTTGAACTTCGAACAACTAGAGTTCTTCAAGATTCTTCTTCCTGGCATGTACGACACCCTGGTAAGTGCTCGAATCGCATACTTTGTTTAGGTTGCGAATCTGATGAGTCCGCTCTGGGAGCAAGAGATTTCGCTGACACATATCAATCTTGCTACTTTCAGAAGCTGCCGAATAAGTTCGTTCAGGAGCTTGGAGATGCCAAGATCCTGAAGATGCGGCTAGCCGGTGAGGGGATACCGCTGTGGAACATGGAGATCTTGGGCGATGCCAAGAGCGGTGCCATGTGCCTCGCGCACGGTTGGGACAAGTTCGCACGCGCCCACAAACTTCTGGACGGCTACGTTCTCTTGTTCCGCTACGACAACATCGCCACTACGCTCGCCATCACGGTCTTCGACCTGAGTGCTTGCCGCAAGATGTACGCTCACGGCGGCGCAGCTGGTACGTCCCGCTCCATGCATTTAGGTAGCTTTTGGATGTTGGCATTGGAGTGTAGAACTAGGAGTTGGAATCTAGGGACACCAATTCGGTTGTTTGGACGTCCTATGAATTGGAAACTCAAACAATGATCCAATATCGCGCGGCATCAGCTTCACTTGCGTGGTGTCCTACGCGGCTGGGCGGAGGAATGGCTGGCAGCCGCGTCGCGTGCGCAGTTGGTGGGTAGTGTCCTGCGCGTGCCTAGGTTGTGCGCAGTAAGCGTCGGCGTCCTTCACGCCACTGAGCGGATCGTCGACCGCTGACATCCCACGCGTAGGAGGCGAGCGCCGCCGCGTAGCTCCCTTCTGCCCCAAAATCTAGCACCCCTCCCTTCTTGCAAACCTACACCAGTGACCCGTGTGGTCGATCCTCTCCGCCGGCAAGCCATCCGGCGGCGAGCTCCGCGACTTTCCACCGGCGAGTGCCTCGCCTGCTGACCTCTGGTGCTTTGGAAGAATGGTCTAATACCAATACTATGCTTCTGTACACCCAACCAGCAATTGTATCTGATTGCTGATTACAATTCGAAAAGAGAATACAATAGCCACCCGAACAATAGCATTTGAATTGCTTTTAATTTCAATACTTTTGTGTAACTTGTAGTGAACTTAATCGAACACTAAACCTTAAGTCTTGGGAAAATTAGATTTGTACCATCAAAAGATGCAGACTTTGGAAAAATAGCATGGAAAGATTCAACTCTAGAAAAATAGCATCGAAAGTTTACTCAGTTATGGATTTTTACCATTCACGTTAGCTCACCATTACCAGCTGCCTTCCTCTCCCTGTGACACATACTCCCTCCGTCCCAAAATATTTGCACCATTTGACTTCTATAGATCACATTTGACCATTCGTCTTATTCAAAAAATTTGTGAAAAGGTAACAATAATTATGATACACTCAAAATATATATATGATGATAAAACATATCATAGCAAAATAAATAATATTTTCATAAATTTTTTAAATAAGACGAATGGTCAAATGTGAAGAGCAGAAGTCAAAAGGTGCAAATATTTTGGGACGGAGGGAGTAGACCCAACTCGTCATTCCTAACCTCCAGCCGCCGCCAACCGGAGAAAAGGCTCCTTGCCCGCGCACCTGCGTGCCTGGCCTTGCTCACCAGCCACCCTACACACCAGCGGCCGCGCGTGCCTGGACCCGCCCCTACCCCGCTCGCCGCCGGCCCCGCGCCTGGACCCGCCCGTCGGCTGCCTCGCTCGCCGCCGACCCGCGCACATGCCCTCGTCCGACGGCTGTCCCGCGCAGTAGCGTCTCCCACCGACCGGACCCACACGCCGGCAGCCCCGCGCGCTAGCTGTGATCGGGCAATCTGCGTTCGCCATTGCCGGTGAACTTCCCGTCCCAGCCACCTCTTCCCCATCTGACCTGCAAAAAGGAATCACGGTGAGCCCCTGCTACTGCAGTCCCCGTTCCCCGTCTCCTCTGCCACTGAAATCACCGGAATTGGCACCGGAAGACACCGTCGACAGTCTGTACTGTCATGGTGAACGTGATTGGGAGGCCTGGGAGGACGAGCATTAGCTCGGGTGGTTGGCACTGCGGTTGTGCAAGCCAACAACCTGCGTTCGATTCCCTATCGGCGTAGGTTTCCCTCAGCGGGGATTTATTTCCCGAAAAAAATCCCCTCGCCAGTGAAACCGGGGTTCGGGGGTTTTCTAAGCCGGGAGTTGGCTTTCTTCTCTTAATGAAAATTGTGGGGGCGGTCTTACCCCCACCGGCTTAGTTTAGTTGTTTGGGAGGCCTGGTAACGTTGAGTTCACGGTTGTGCTAGAAATCAATAACGGACAACACTTTTGGTGCTAGATTTCTGAAGCTTGATCTTTCAATGCTTTTTTTCTAAAGACTAGTTCTTTTAATGGTACACATCCAATTTTCCCATTAGTCTTTTGTTGCATGTCATTAACGACATAGCATGACATTCTCTGTTATTGTACGCAGACAACGCGTTCGAGTTCTACAAGATCTTGCTGCCTGGGATGTACCAGGAATCGTTGGTAAGTGCTGCTTCTAATTAAAAGCGATATCCGGGTGTTGTGCTTACAAATTAATTGTTGATCAGCATTTTCGACTGTGGTGTGCAGGTGCTGCCGCCTAAGTTCTTGCAGCAGCTCGGAGGTCGCCGGAGGCTGAACCTGCAGGTCGACGGCGCAGGCTTGGGTACGTGGGGCGTCAGCATCTCTGTCGGTGACAACATCGGCTCCATGTACCTAGCCGAAGGTTGGGAGGAGTTTTATCGCGCCCACGACCTGCGTGACTGCCAGCTGCTCGTGTTTCGGTACGACCGTGCCACGGCCACGCTCGACGTAACTGTCTTCGACACGTTCGCCTGCCGCCATCGATACCTGTAGGCCAACGTCTCGCACGAAGGGAACACCGGCGCCAGGTTGCTGCACGTGGCTGAGCCCTCTCAATTTATCGTGTGCCTGAAGCCGTGCAACTTGCGATCAAGGGAGTCCCAGTACTTGGTGAGTTGCCATCGCTGCAAGTTTTTGCTTTACTGCATTATGCAGTGCATCCACATCTAACTCGCGCGTCATCTCAGTGATGACGTCGCAGAACGTGCCATTGCACTTCCAGGAGGCACATGGGTATGCTCGACAGCGGCTCGTGGAACTGCGGATGCGCGATCAGTCGTGGATAGTGACCTTGAACCACGCGCAGGGGGTGAGAGGGGTCAGAGCGCACTTCAAGTACGGCTGGTACCACTTCGTTCAGGATAACCAACTCAAGGTCGGCGACACCTGCTTCTTCAAAGCCATCCGCGAGGGCGAGTGCGTCGACGACGATGACGAGTGGGAGGACCAGCAGTCGGAAGACGACAACCACGTGCTGCAGGTGGAAGTGCGAAGATGGACGGTACCATGATTATGTGATGACATGTATTTGGTATATGTGGCTAAACTTTATCCGGTCCAAAGTTACAAATCTGACCACTAATTACGGGTATTAGACAAACTCAGTTTTAAAACTATCACCACAAACTCGGGCTAATTTGCAAGAATAATCTTACTGTAGCAAAATCATAGATTAATTATGCTCATTAGATTTCGTCACGCAAAGTTTCACAGGTTTAGCAAATAAACTTCGTTTAGTACATCATGCATAGAAGAGACGTTGAGACAAAAACTATGTTAGTATAGAACATACACGGCAATTACAAACGTCGTTGTGAAAGTTCACAAATGACACTGAAAATTCATAGCAGCCCATCTCTATAAGATCGTTTATTTGTTTACAAAGAAGGAATCCTAAAAAACTGGAAAGTCGACCGCTCACACATACGCCCATCTCTATAAGATCGTTTATTTATTTACAAAACCATACGCCTATGAAAGCCCAGCCTGCCTGCCTCACGGGACGGGCGGGGCCGCGGGGGTCAGCATTAATTACTATTAACCAATGAACAAGAGAACCAAACGAAGTAAACCTGACGAAAACTGAAAAAGCCATTTCGAAAAGTCGTCCACCGTTCGAAATAACCGGCCCATAGAAAAGTTCCTGGTCGGGTCCTTCGGGTTACCATGCTCGACCCATCAGTTTCGGGCAAACAATCCGACCCGTCACATGGTTTGGGTCGGGCGGGTCTGGTGTCTTAGCTCCACGTTGGGCGCTCAGAGCATCTCCTGCTTCGACGCCCGCCGGTTGGCACTCCGAAGTCTGCAGGACCAATGCCTTCACTTGTTGGGCGTCCCCTCCGGAGGTTACATGATCTTCTACTTCTACCTTGGTCTTTAGCAGCGAGTCACACAGTTGTTTTTGGATTTTTTTTGAGGGATACACAGTTGTTTTTGGGTGCTTCAGTGCTTCGTTGTTATCACTACAGGAAGGTACCGATGTATGCACACATAGTTTCATGCAGTATAAATGCATATGTACGTACACTCGTTTATATATACTGCATGAAATGATGTGTGTGCACCTGAAGCTGTGTAACAGCTAGTGATCGCGTTCCGCATCTACTATATGATTGCTTCCGCAAAATTTTTTGATTTGCAGGCCTAGCAGCGGATCGGATGTGTTCATCATACAGTGGTGCGTTCGATGCTGTTGCATCACTCCACTACCTCAACTCAACCAAAACAAAACAAAACACACGTATACAACACGGATCTACCACAGTACCACCTGATAAGCTCCATACCGCGACTTGCGACCACCACCGGCCGGCACCGCCACACCGTCGTCATTACAGTCGAATAGTCGATGTCCCAAACTGAGCAACCCACTACAACATGAGAAGAAGCGGTAGTTGTGCCGCCGCCAGTGGACATTTATTGACACGCTTTCATAAAACACATGTGAGTTGTTGTGTCTATCTACCCCTCTCTCTATGATCTTCGTAACCTGGACCACTCAGTTTCGCACGAGCCATGTACTCTCCTGAGACACGTGCGTAACCTATCACTTGGTCCGACTATTGGTTACCTCCTCTCTTGTCTCGTCCAGATGGTCGCCTAACTGCGTAACCTGCTGTAAATCGGTCACTACGCACGAGACATCAAGGCAGATTGGGTTACCACCACCATTCGTACGTATAATGGTGATGAATGGACCTAATTGTGAGCACCGATGATAGGATCAAGCACGGATGCAAAAGATTTCATCATGTTCAGAGATTTTTGGGACCAATCACGTTCAGAGAAGTCATCCGATCCGCATAGCTTTGAACCACCCCCACCCCACAAACAACCCGTTCCTCGACTCCAAGCCCATCAAGCCCATGTACATCTGAATCAATCAGCCTGCCTCAAAAAAAAGGAAGGATATATTAAAATAAATACTTTGGCCTTGGATCCTTATTTTTCGAAACATTGAGGTCAATACAGTAAAAATGTGATCCAACGTTTACTGAATTATAGTGTACCCCAAGGGCTCATTAACAAAAGGGGCACCGTATACGGTAGACAAGGCCGCCAAGATGCAACATGGTCGCTCAATGATTAATTTGATCCTTAATCGTGTTGGCCCACACGCACGGCAAGAACCTATGACGTAACCTTCGGAATTACAGTAGATCTTATGTGGTTATATCTCAATATTTCATACGTATCTGATGTACGTAACCCACAATATTACGACTTGTCAAAAGAGTAAATGGATCATTGAAGATCTTCTGTGACCACTTGCACAGATGGTGCGGGGTAACTGCTACGTAACGGATACGCAAATAATGTAAAGGGGTCCTCTGTGCAGCATGTTGCGGTAGAACAGATAGCACGGCATCTAATCCTGAGAAAACATTATGCGTAACTCACTGGTCTGGTGCGTAATCCATGGCACTTTGCACCAGCTCTCTTCTCCGGGGATAAACATAATGTAAAGGGATCCTCTGTGCAGCATGTTGCGGTGGAACAGATAATCTAATCCTGAGAAAACGTTATGCGTAACTCACTAGCGTGGTGCGTAATCCATGGCACTTTGCACCAGCTCTCTTCTCCGGGGATAAACACGGTGGCTGTGCAAGGAACCCAATCGTGAAAAAACGTTTTGCGTAACTCACCGGAATCGTGCGTAACCCATGGCACGGCGACAGTATCCTTCGGTATCGGGTTATGCTATGAATAAATAACCACGTTGCCTCTGCGTAAAGCTTTATACAGTAGAATAAAGTATTTACGAGGAGGCACTGCAACGTTGTTTTGGTAACACATCGAGCGCACTGTAGAATTCGTGTTGCTGCCAGGGCTCATGAATTCTTGGTTTCTTGTGTTTCTCACCCTTCTTTTTTCCCACTTTTTCTTTTCATTTTCCAGCTTACGTGAATGGAAAAAATTACATTGCCTTGTCCTTTTCTTCACTTCATTCGTTCTCGGGAAGCGGTGAAGGGTAGCACGAGAGCATCGCTACCTACCATAGCTCCTCCCTACGTGCATCTATTATCTGCTGTAAGTTGAGAAAGAATGTTTCTTCCAAAAAAAAAGTTGAGAAAGAATGTAGGATGATGCTAAGTAGTGTTGTTCGGCTAAGAGGATAAAGTTTAGGGGCATAAACATCCATTCGCTTATGCTCGAAAATAGAAAATAAAAGAAAATTAAGAAAATTGTGAAGGAATACTAGGGCAAAAAAAAATTCATGAGCCCTAGTGTGAAATTTTAAAAGACGTGCAAGTTTGGTGTCAAATTATCTAAGGCTTGCGTATTAGGTCCCAAATTCACTCTTTGTTCATCTACACGGACACCAGCCAGCAGATGTACCTCCTCAACAAGTACGAGAGAAAATCACATTATCAATAAGTACGAGAGAAAATCACATCATCAAGTGATCGTGTCCACTCTCTGCTCTACATCCACTCAAACACATAGATGAGTATGGACTTGGGAGTTCATGCTTAGACTAGGTGAAGGTATGTATAATTTAGGGGTGCATATGCACCCCCTAAAATTCAAATTCTACTATTGAAATTGAACTTTTACCATATATACATCTCCCACGTGCTCATATATTCCTCTAAAACTGATGCAGGAGATGCAGAGTTTACTCTAACTTGTAGACATTCACCTGTAGACATTCCCAAATTTACTCTAACTTTGCCACTAAAACTGATGCAGGAGATGCAGAGTTTAGGAGGGTTGAGTTCTTATTGTTTCTCTATCTCTACCTATTATTCCTCTTATTCTTCTTATTTTTCCTTTCTTCTTCTCCCATTCTTCCTTTAAATTCAATGGAGCTCTTAGGAGTAGGGGGCTAGAGCCCCTACCCCCCACCCCAAACCCCCCCAACCCCCCCCCCCCCCCCCCCACCACCACCACTTGGATCCGTCACTAGTCGCCGACAACCATCGGATTCGAGATTGCCACTGAATTATCATACAAAAAACACATTTCTAGTACTTGAATAGTTGAGTTTAACCGTTCGATTCACGGGGATGGCCCGACTAACCCGTCACAACTTACTTGGTAGAGGTTGCTGCAACCTCCGACTTCCCGGTACCAGCTGAGCTCAGGGATGGTGTCTCCCAACGATCTGCGATATGTGTTTGGTAAAAATTTTTTCACTTTACTGTTCAAGTCTTTGACCGTTAATTAGGAGTATTAATTAAATAAGGTCAGTTTACGACACTACCTCCACAACATTTGTGCTAATTCGCGAAACGAACCTAATAAGACATTTGACCACATAATTAGAGGAGCCTAATGAGACCTTTGACCACATGATTAGAGGATGATTACTGTAGCATTAGTATAGCAAATTATGAATTAATTAGGCTTAATAGATCCGTCGCCTAAAATTGCACTCATACATGAAAATATTTTTTAGAATAGATTTTGTTTAGTACTATGCAAGATTCTGTGAAGAATTTTTTTCCCAGGCAACTAAACACTGATCTTGTTGTAAAAAAAACCCAAACACTCCGGAAACGATCACCGGAGTCCAGAAGAAAGAAAATGGACGGGAAGGACAAGGACAACGAGGGGCATAGCTTCGGCAGCCTTTGCAGCTCCCAGCGACCCCTTCCAACAATCCAACACGAACAATGTCCTGTCTGTACGTACTACCAAGGGTGTGTTTAGATCTCAAAATTAGGATGTAAAATTGGGAGATTTTACACAGATCTTGTGCTGAAAAGCACTGTTCCGAACTGAAAAGCATTGTAACACTTTTCGTTTATTTGTGGTAAATATTGTCTTACCATGACCTAACTAGGCTCAAAAGATTCGTCTCGCAAAGTACATCTAAACTGTGTAATTAGTTTTTGATTTCATCTACATTTAGTACTCCATGCATGTACCGACATTTTTGATGTGATATTTGATGTGATGGGGTCGATTTCATCTACATTTAGTACTTTATGCATGTACCGACATTTTTATGTGATGTTTGATGTGATGGGGAATCTTCTTTTTGCATAGTGTATTTTTTGGGATGTTGGGCTTTTAGGGCCTGTTTAGTTAGTTGAAAATTTGCCTTTTTAACGTTTCGAACTCCTGTAGCACACTGTAGCACGTTTCGTTTGTTTGTGGTAAATATTGTCCAATCATAAACTAACTAGGCTCAAAAGATTCGGCTCGTGATGTACAACAGAACTGTGTGATTAGTTAATTTTTTTACCTACATTTACTGCTCCGAACATATGTCTTTTGGTGTATTTAATGTGATGTGATGGAGAGAGAGTTGAAAATTTAGCAAAAATTTTGCAAATTTTCAGCCAACTAAACACCCCCTTCGGGCCTTGGTGCTTGGCGCCAGCGAGAAACGCCGGCCCCGATGCGAGAGCGACGGCGCCTGACGCCCGGACCCCTGCCCCATACCGGCTCCACCGCAACACCACCGCCGGAGTCCGATGCTTCCTGCCGCGCCAGAACCCAACCACGCCCCACACCCCGGTCGTAAAGCAGGGCGCGTGGTGGCCCACCAATATTCCCGCAGCGGCCTACTCCTACGCGGCAGCCCTACGCCACGACGCCATCCTCCGCTTTTGTCATCTTTCCATGCTCTCGTCGTCACCTTCCCTGTCTCGACACTTCTCCAGGGAATCGGGGGCGGCGTGAAGCTGTCAGCTCTGCGCTGTGCTGAAATGACGAGCCTAATCGCCGATTTCAGTCATGCATAATTGCAGTCAATTTCTAGTACAACGAGATCCATGCTTACATTACCAAATAATTGATTCGATTCGATCCACATGCGCTAGCAAGCAGGGAGGGGGAGCGGTAAATTTGCGTTGCCGTACGCGACGATGAAACGAAACGAAACGAACACCATGGATCGTCGGAGCAGAGCTTGCTCCAGCACCAGCACAACGTCGTCCTTGCCGTCGCTTGATCCAGTGTGGACGAAGGCGCGGCAGCACTGCAGCGGCCTGGCGACGGCTACGGCTCTCCCTCCCGCGACGGCCGGGACGACGGCGCGCGGCAGGTGGGGCAGGACGCGCGCGCCGCGAGCCAGCCGTCGACGCAGGCGCCGTGGAACCCGTGGCCGCACGCCGGGAGCACGCGGACACGCTCGCCGCCGCCTGCCAGCTCCGACAGGCAGATGGCGCACTCCACTTCTGCCCACACGCCGGCACCGGGGGCGCCGTCGGCACCTGCGCCCGCCGCGTCCCCGGCGCCCGCGGCGGTGGACGGGAGCTTGGGCTCCCTCGCGGCGCGGCGTCGCGCGAGGCAGCGGAGGACGGCGCGCGCCGCGGCATGGAGGGAGAAGACGAGCAGGGAGACGCAGGCCAGGATGATGAGGATGGTGGCCACGTTGGAGAAGAAGGCCCGGGAGCTGGTGTAGGGTCCCCACGCCCCCGCGCCGGAGGCCGCGGCGGCGGGCGGCGGGCGAGGGGGCGACGGCGACGAGGCGATCATGGCCGCCGCCGGCGAGGAGGTGTGGTTGTTCGGGCGCGCCATGGCTTCCTCTGCTGGCTCGCGTTCTTGGCTTCTGGTGTGGAGGCGGTGTAGTGCGAGTGTGTGACAACTGACACCCGCGATCGCGAGCGGGTGCCGCCCTTGTCCGAGTAGACGACCAGTGTTCCTTTGGCTTTTTTATGCTGGAGTGGGCGTTGGGAGTTGGCACTTGGAACTGTAATGCATCAGCAATTCAGCATCACTATTGACCATCTACTGAACGAACTGTGCAGCTGCGCTCCGGCTCTCAACAGTCAAAGCAAGTGCCTGTGCGGTTGTGCCGGTGCAGAGAGCAGCATTGCTCTCAGAGTACGTGCAGTTCACGTCCAAAAAATAAGAGGGAAAGAAGTAGCTCTGGACAATATCACAAGTTGACAATCACTCCGGTTCATTGATAATATATAAAACTTCCAATGAGGATTTTGTACCAATATGAAACGATGCATATGTAGGAATATATGGTGGCATCAGTTCGGTGAACCCAACAAATGACAGTAGATAACTCTGGTCAATGTTTCATGCTCCTGTACCAAGGTCCAAGAAGGTCCTATGGGGCCACAGCAGGTCTCCAACTCCTCTAACTTGGAGGTCCCTCGTCCTCATCGCGAACGCATCAAAAAAAGAAGGGCATGCCCTTTGGCCCGTTTCCCACACACGTAAAGTCGCGAGTGTTTGTTTTTTTAGCCCGCATCCCTAATACACAAGCTGTAGTATCTGAACTATACTCAACACACTCACATCACACTCACGCACACTCCTAGAACTACAACTCATACACATCTCGCGTCCTTCTGAAGATCACCGAAGTTGCACGAATCTCGTAGACGACAGTCACGTCGTAGTCCCATTGTGGCATCACGCGAATATCCAGGACCTGTAGGAAACAAATCTGAAGAAAATCCCCTTTCCCTCACCCGACCGATCCCAAAATCGAACCCGGGCGGGTGGCCTCCACGACGGGAGCGCCCACCACTGCGCTGCAAGCGCGTAGGCGTCGCGAGTGTTTGTTGGTGCGTCGCGCGCCTAGCTATGCGGCTGTTACGCGTCGCGAACTCGCGATTGTGCAACTGGCGAGCGGTCACGACTCACGACGCCAACGGCGTGCGGTAGAGAAAAAATATTCGTTGACATCATCTGCATCCAATACAATCTAAAATGAAAAAACGATATTTTTAAAAAGGAAATGTTCAAATAAAATTTCAATTACATAGGTCAAGCTCTTCAAAATAAGATCAAATTTGCATATGATGTATTTTTTTCCTGAAATAACGCTTTCTTTCAGAAATTGAAATATTTGTTTCAATAAAGTTTTTTTTGACGAAATGTTTCAATAAAGTTAAAATATATTTAACTAATCAGAACAAATATTGTAAGCCCGTACTAAAATTATTCAAAGTCACGGAAACTGTCGTTCCAGCTTCACAAGAAAATTTTGTCGGCATATAGCAGTGCTTGTGTGAAAACCAGTGAAATTTTAGTCATTCTATGTATGCATTTCGATTTTTTTTATGAGAGGTACATAACGGTAAAGTTCAGGTTATGTTTTGATATTTTTACCCGAATCGGCGTATTATCAAACCAGGCTACTAATTTTGAAAGTCAACTTGACTGTAGTGTGGTCATACAAATTCGCGTCCCGTTGCTTCGGTTCTGTGACCAATGCTTCGCACAAGATGTACTCGAATACAACTTGCTTGGGACAAGGTTGCAAGGCGCGTGATCAGACCACACAGTCTTCAAATTCCATTTTCACCATTCATATATCTTATATTATATTATTTATATTTACAAATTTATATCGCTAACCATTTGAAATTTACATTGTAAAAATTATAATTTATTAACTAAATTATATTCATTAAAGATTATTGTAAAGTTTGATCCTGATAATGGTGAGCATCTTATCCTTATGGACCGGTTAGTACGTATAGTTAATGTAGTACTACCTCTGTTCATAAATATAGGACTGTAGAACAAGAAATTGAAGAACGGATGAAGGGAACTGCTTCCTCGGTACACAAAACCACGTACCGCGCGAGCAGACCGCCGGCCGCATCGATACGGATGCGACGGAGCATCCGCGCTTGCGGTGCACGTACGGCAACCGCGGCGTAGCTTCCTTGATGCAACTCTGACCGGCGGCAATGAAAGCGGAGGGACGATGATGTATGTACACCCAGCGACCACCGTTGGTTCCACCGCCTCGCCCCGAGCCCCCGCCGACCCGTCGCGTCCGACGCGAGCAGGCAGGCGGACTCGTGAGACTGCGAGAGCACGCACAGGATGCACAGGGCACAAGCCCGACGGCGGAAACGCGCATGGGGGTTGCCTGGGGCACGCCGGCGCATTCGGCTTTACCTTTATCGCGCGGCAAAGGCATGGGCTCATTATCACCGCGGCCCGGGGCTCATGCATGCGTGACTGTCGCCGCCCGCCGGGACCAGCAAAGGCAAAGGAAGGGATCGGGGGACAGGAGGGGATTCGAGCTTCGAGGTCATGGTCTCATGGCGGCTGCGCCGCACTGCCCACCGGCGGGGATCATGGGGCTCGCTCATGGCAAAGTGGCTGCCGTCCTGCCGCGCCCGCGCGTGCTCCCCCTCCCCTTTGGAGATGTTCCGTCTCTTGCCGCCCCGACGCTTTCCCACCGTGTCGCGTCTGCGACGACGTCCGGGGACGACGACTGACGAGACGGGCACCGGACGGACGGACACGAGCTCACGCTCTGGCGACTGCGCTCCGCCTGTCTTCGGAACAGTGTTGCTCCAGCTTTGACCGATAAATGTCTGTGACAAGTTCAACGTGCCTGCAGCAACATACAAGAAGTCAGACCGGAAAGGATCGAGGGACAGCACACCAGTCCGGAACTCCGGGTGTGCACGGGAGCATATCTCCCACACAATATGTCGTGACATATTACTATTGCACCACACATCAAAGTTACAACCCACTGCGTCCGGAATTACGGTCGTACTAGGTCGTTAGCAAATTGAGGCCGATCCGGCGGCGTCTGGGCAGAAAAGCATGCACGAAGCCAGCCACCGGAGCACAAGCGAAATGGCCAATGTTTTCCTAAAACCCTACTGAAATCAGAAGCAAGATACACCATGGACAAGAATTCAAGAAGGGAGAAAAGTTGCATCTCTTTGGTCAGTCGCTCGCACCGTGTCGTCTGTCATTGTTTTGTGAGTGTGGTCGGTTGATCCGATCAGCCGAACGAAGGTAACCCGTATTTCCAGCCGTTTGAGGATCGCCGGCGAGGGGGTGGCTGCTGCTGGGGCGCGAAGCTGAGTCCGAACATCTCCCTGAGCCCTGGCTCCTGGAGCCCTAGCAGCTTGGCCACTAGGGAGGCGCTCTCCCTGACGTGCTCCAGGTTCTTGGTCTCCGTCCAGAGGCGGCGAGCAACCTGCAGCTTCCTCTTCTTGGAGTCCAGGGGAATGCCCCACTTGGTGTACAGGTGCTCCCTTTCCACTGCCGTCAGCTGTTTCTGCATCTGCCTCGCAAGCATTTCCCGCTCGCGTTGCAGCTTCTTAGCACTGTATGAAGCAAGCAGATCAAAGGGTTAAAAGTTCTCATTCGACGAGGCACCTGTGTCCATTGTCAGTAAGTCATGGGGAACGGCAAGTGATGGATGGTTACTCACCTTGCAGCCGGGGAAGAGTTCAAGCTGCCTACTACCACATTGCTAGGGGTGCCGCCCCGAGAGTAAGTATATCTGAGGAATGATAGCCTCCGAAGCTCCACTTCCATGTAGATTGAGTCAGCCTGATCTCCCTTGAATAGCAGGAAAAAGTATGTCCTGTGGACTAAGGAAATACTGCATGCATGCCAAAGCTCGATGATCTCCTGCTGTTTCTTCTCGAATTCCAATGGCCAGCGAGACGGTGATTGTGAAGCATCAGCAATCAGGTCCAATCCAACGCTCTTTATGGTACCCTCTCCAAATTCCCCATTTCCATTCTGGAACATGGATTAACAAATTATTAATATAGTGAGTTGATAAAGAAAAACCAGCAGATTAGTAATATAGTGAGTTGACAAAGTATCATAGAAAATGTATCTCTATTCTAATGGGAATGATGTGCTGTTAAATAAAATCTTAACATGAAACACAGTTTTGTGATAGGCATACTATTTTCTATGAGCTTCAGTGACAAGAGGCAAGAAACCTATTCTAATGGTAATAGGACAGTTTTGTACCTGATCACCATACTGTTTCTGATAATGAACCTGAGCCATTTCCTTCAATTCTGCGACAAATTCACCTATACCAGTGAACTCTGCGTCACATGCACCATTTGTCTTGGTTGAGACTACAGATCCTGCTCTTGAAAGAGTTTCGCTTTCTGCGTCATAGTTCAGCGCAGATCCCCTTCTATGATCCCTTTCAGGCTTTCCTGGGAAACCAACCAAACTTCTATGCAGCGGGGTTCCATCATCTGCCTCCATGCCATCAAACATAGTAGAAGCTGTAAGTGATTTGCAGCTCCTGCTTCTACCAAGTAATCTGGAGCCTGATGAGTTACGTGTCGAAGATCCTAGATCTCTGCCAACACTGGCAAAAGGCCTTCTGATATTCTCCAAATGCTGCTCCAACGTGATAGGAGATTCACCAAGGAGCCTTGAACGCCTTGAATTCACCGATGTATTTGAACCATTACCACGCAAACTAGAATTCACATTTGAACCTTGTGGACTACTGCTTTCGCCAGCTGACATATCCAACTGTTCATTTCCTCCTGTTCCACTGGTCTCAATGCACCGCACTTCCTTATAAAGATCGGAATCGTCTTGAGATATCTGAGAACTATCATCCCTACTGATGCCTGGGGGCATTCCAATTGATGGAGGACTCCGGGCTGAACGCTTTCCTGAGCCCTAAGCACATAAACAAAGCAGATGCATCTGTGAAGAAACAATAGATGAATACTGCGCAGAAGCAGAAATCGCGGAAGTAAATATACCGAGTGCTTTGGGTGGTCCCCAACAGTACGCAACAGATTCTGCAACCTAGACTGAGCCAAATCACGCTGTGACTTGAGTTCTTTCATTTCTTTCTCCATCTGGAAAAGAAAGTACACAAATGTCATGGATAAGGGAAGAAAGCAACATTGTCAGTGGTTTCCATTACAGGTGGAACTGTGCTGACTGCTAAAATACGCTTTGTATGAAAAGAAGGTATTGTACACGGTTTTCATTACAAGTCGTACACAACAAAATTGTATGAAGTAATTTTCCTGGATCAACTGTGAAAGAAAAGAAGAAAGGTAAAGAGGAAAGGTCGGAAGCAGAACCTTTCTGATTTGGTTGTCCTTTTCCTTTACTAATGCTTCAAGAGTGGAATATGAAGCTGGTTGCCGTAACTCACTCTCCAATCTAGCAACTTCCTTTTGCAAATGCTTAACTAGCGCTTTATCAGACATGACCACATTGACTTGGGCATTTGTAACCACCTCCTTTGCACAGCTCCCAAATAACAGGGTATTTCTTGATTGCTCAATATGGCTAGTGGCTGGGCTCAGTGTACAGATGATGGCAGTTCTTGCATTGCCTCCCAAAGATGGCTGTAATATACGTGTGAGCTTCGAATCTCTATACGGTATGTGTGCATTGCTCCCCATGCTGCATACGTATAAAATGATCAAGGTTAAATTTTACAAACCAACCAAGCATTTAATACTGGATTAGAGAATCAGTTCTAATTAGCATGTGAATTGAATATATGTAATGCAAGTCAAGAGAACAACCTTAGTTTCCTAATGACAGTGCCAAGGGCCAGCAAACTTCTGTTAATATGGCAACCTTCTTTTAGCCTTGTGCCAGCAGACAACGCCTGAGACGCACGCTCACTTCCTGCCAGATCAACAAAGTTCTGCACAGAACAAATAGTGATCATGATTATTTTGATACCCCAAAAAAGCATAAGCTCTACACCACATATTTTGCTGGATGTACTAACTGCACTAGCAACAAGTGTAGTTGACTTGTCCTTTCCAAGGAACTCCCGAGCAGAACTTTCAACCGTCTGAAATAATATATAAAGATTTCAGGGGGGGGGGGGGGGGGACATACTTCCATGCAACTGATTAACATAAACAAGTAGAGGACAAACCAATCTCAGTATTTGATGAGATCTGGAGCTTTTTTCATTTAAGAAGGTCTCTCCTGTCCTTCTTTGAGCTGTTGCAATCACATAATGCACAAATGAGACTACAGACAAGCACCAGCTACAATAATTTAAGGCACAGCAAGAAACCAATATTGCACCTTCACATACAGAAATAAGCCCCTTGAGGTGGTTCCAGTCCCTTAACACAACCTCAGTAAGGTTCTCCACATAGGTGCCTTTCTGTATCACGAATAGCACTGAACCATCAACAAATGCAAATCTAATCTACTATAATTACAGTTTGCAGTGCTAAAAAGGAGCTCTATTTTTCACCTCTGCGTCATCCCAGAGTCTAAGAGGAGTGTTTTCCGCGCTAAGAAGATCCCTTACAACTTCGTTATATATTTCGATTGCTGAGAACTTCAGAACAAATGCTCTCTCTTCATGCTGGAAAAAGGAAAGCCATGATTCTTAGGCAGCACCGGCAGTATTTGTAGGTTTCTTTTTTGAGGACTTATTATAGCTGCAACAAAAAAAAATGACCATGCCACCTGAGGATGGATGAGGATTATTCTTACCTTACTAATGTAATCATATATGTCTGCTACTGTATATTCTGTTACTCCAGTCATGGTATATGTCTTTCCACTACTTGTTTGTCCATACGCAAAAATACTTGCTGTCAGACAAAAAAAAACAGTTTTCATTTAGAGCAGAAGCTTAGCCATTTGAGAAATAGAAATATTTTCTTTGTATGATCTCACTCACAATTAATGCCACTAACTACAGAGAGGGCAACTTCCCTAACCCCTTCCTCATAGACTTCCTTGGTACTGCAGTCAGAATGAAAAACCCGATCTGCAATTAGAGCTTTTCTGTTAACAGTGATAGATGTGAACAAAGGACAATCTGAAAAATGATTAGATGTGATCATGCAACTAAAAGGCAACGCAAAAAATGATGTCCGCTTTTAATCAATAGTTGCCAGGATAAGCTTATCACAACAGAGGAAAAAATGCAGGATCTAGTTTGTGTATGGGAGGATTGTTGGGATGATATCAGTTTATATGATGCCCCAACAAAAGAATTAGAAGGTCGGGGATGGTGCTATTGTACAAAAATTACACAGGTAATGTCACTGCTCCCTAACATCACACAGAGTGGCTTGTGCAGACAACCGAATTCACCACTTTAATATTATACATCCTATTTACAAAAACGGGACATAAAAAAATACTATTTTAAAAAGCCACTGGCTATGAGTCATCCTTGATAATCTGGGTTACTCTTATAGACCTGAATACATCAAAATTCTTCAGAATAGCAAAAGATGCCGTTGTAATATATGTAGTATTGTGATAATTTACCAGTAAGGGCCTTAAATGAAGTACAAAAAATGCACATAAAATTGTTTAAGGGATTATACTGTTTTTTGGCTTTGGGTCGTACAATAATAGAAATAAGAACTTTCCCAAATTATAATATAGATTAGCTAAGTATAAATAGACAGAAAACAACAGCCAACTACAACAAATGTAGCATCAAACGAAGGGAGGAAAGGTGCACAGAAGACAGATCATATGTGTAATATCTGTATCCTGGTGATAATCTACTGGTAAATACCTCAAATTTAGTAAAAAAGTTTATACAAAATTACTGAAACCATTAACTGTTTAAGGTTTTGGGTATTACTCCTAGAACCACTGGGTTGCACTAACAGAAATAAGAACTTTCCTGAATTAGAATACAAATTAGCTAATCATAAAGAGGCACAAAATAACGGCCAACTACAACAAATGTAGCATCAAAAGATGGGGGGCGACGGACGAGGAGCACTGACCAAATGTGTACGCTGTCGGAGCTGTGGGTCGGTCCGGGAAGGTGCTCCGGAACATGACGGTGGTGTCATTGATGCACTCCCACTCCGCAGGCTCCCTCCTCGCAATCTCCTTCTCGCTCAGCGGCCTAAGCCTGACCAGCACCTGTATCCTGTCCATCCTCACCACGCCTCCTCCGCCACCATTAACCGCCTCCGCTCCAGCCATCTTATCCCACTGCACCAACTCATCACCCCCGATTGCCCCCATTGTCAGCTCCCACTCACCTCTCTCCCCCTCCTCCACAACTTTCCTCTTACTCTACAGCACCTGCCAAAATCGCACCATCATGAGACACGAGCAACAAGCAAAGCATATAAAACTAGGAACGAAGAGCAACCCAAGAAGCTGGACAGCTGAAACGCACGAATCTGTCCTGTTCCTGTGAATTTGAGTGCAGGGCAAGGCTGCGCCGGGCACAGGCAGCAGGTGGTGGAGGAGAAGGCAAGACAAGGCAAAGGCATGAATGAATTCCAGTGGACCCTAGCCTCTCCCAACGTAATTAGGGCAGTGGTTAGCACGTCGGTACGGGAGAACCGCCGATTAGTCCAAATCTAAAACCACCTCAACCCCGCAGCTGCTCATTCCGATGCCCCACTAACCATCCACCATCCATGGAATTCCTAATTAACAGATCTGTGTTGTGCCAACGCGGAACAATCCCCCCAAACCTAACAACCATTCTGGCCCAGGATCACATCACTAACCACCGTACCACCAGGAAACACAGCAACCTCTCCTCCGGCAGTAAGTTGTAACAAGAGGAGGTGGTGTTCAATCAATAGCAGCAAGGGAGCGCGGGCGATTTACCGGGACCGGGCGAAGACGGTTGCTCTCGGAAGGCGAAAGCTCGACTTGTCCGCGGACAGCGCAGCAGCGGCTGAGCCCGGCGGCGGCCGCGGCCATGGTTTGGACACCTACCTGGGGAGGACGTGGGTGGGTTTTGGGGCGGAGTCAGCTCTGATAGCGCCGCCTCACCGACCACCGCGTGCGAGAGCGAGTGCCGCCCACGACGATCTCGTCCGGTGATTTTGGGGGAGGTTCTTCTTCTGACTCTGGAGTGCAAGAGACGGTGGCGAATTTCTTTTTCCTTTTTTCTTTTGTTTTTCCAATCCCCGGCAAGGCCAGCAGACCGTTGCGATGATTCTGTTGCCTTCGCCTTCCCACTGTGGATTGCTTTCAATTGTTTACTCGTTCCGCGGCCGGTGGGTGTTTTTGCGTGCCGACCCTATAGTTTCGGCTCATTTCGAAACAAGTCCTTTTCACCATTTGCAAGTTAATACTAGCATTTCGAAACTTTGTTTAGTTCGGCAAATTTGCTTCGATGTGATGGATGAATAGTGATAATTTGTTAGCAATTTGCTTTATTAGATCGTGTGCATAGACAGTACGTTTCGATGCAACAGTTGAATAGTGAAAATTTGTCGAACTAAACAAGATAAGAAAGCTTGCAACCTGAGATTATCAATATAATGGTTCAAATTCAGCTATACAATACTATGGATCCGTTTGACAGGGCTTCTGCCGCGGCTCCGCGAGTCGTTTTTGGCGGAGCTCTGCCAAAGACCGCACAAAAATGGCTCCCGTGCGGGAGCCGCCGGGAAAACCCGCTCTCTCGAGCCTTTTGCGGGCGAGGGAACCAAAAACGTAGCTTCCCAGCTCCGCCTGCACCCCTACCAAATTGCCCTTGCAGTTCGTAGAAATTACAGCGAAAATGTCATTGCCCCCAACCCGTGATACGCATCGACATCTCCCAGCGCCATGGCGACCTGCACGGCGACGCTCCCGGCGACGGAGCCCGAGGACGAGGAGAGGCAGCGCATGTCACCGCATCACCACCCACTCCACCGCCTCGAGCTCCATGGCGCGAGGGAGCAGGCGAGCATGGAGGGCTTTGGCGGCGCGCGCAGGTAGGAGCCGAGGTGGGGGCGAGCCAACAGTGGGGAAGAGGGGAGGTGGGGCGCACAGGTCGAAAGGAGCCACGGCGCGAGGGAGCAGACGGGGTGGAGCTCCTCGCGGGCCGGTGACGAGCTGCAGGCGGCGCGGAGGATGCCACCACCGATGGAGGTGAGAGGCGGCGACGCAGGGCCGCCTAGGGAGACGGCCGACGGTGGCCGTAGGGGCGCGGCCCACGCCGGGAGGAGGCGAGGTGAGGCGAATGGATAATGAGGGATCCCAGATAAGGATAGGAGGTGCGACGGGTGGAGATAAGTGAAGGGAGAGGTGAAAATAAAAAAGAGAAGGGAAAAAGTAGAAGAGAAAAAAGAAAATGAAAAATAGAAAGGGAAGGGAGAGGAGAAATTAAAAATGAGAATTAAAAAGGAAAAATATGAGGAAAATAAAAAATTTAAAAAGAAAAAGGAATGGTATTATAGACATTTCACACTCTTATCCAGTTTACACAGTCAGGAGAAACTGTTTTGTCAAACGTTTTCCTAAAACAGTTTCAGCTCCTCCACAGAATTCGCTCTACCAGCACAGTCGTAGCCGGAGCCATACCAAACGCACCCTATGACGTCTTATTCTTCTTTGTAATGTATAATTGATAGTTGTTCAAAAAAAAGTATAATTGATAGTTCTCCTACTTGGTTTGTTAAATACGTACTCCTTGTCAACACTAGCTACATGTGACAAGTCACGTGATGGTTCCTCCACGCTCGTCCAAATTCCCTCGTCTGTCGAATTTGGAATTAGCATTCTGCACATTGGATCCGTAGATACGGACAGTTTGGTATATGATAGCTTAGCGATATGCTACACCACCGGTGAAGCAGTATGTCCGTGTTCACGAGGTTGACAGCGACTTGCCTTGGAAGCCTTTCGGTAATGGGCCGGAAGATACGTACTACAAGAGATCGGAAGAAATAAGAACGGATACATGACGACATATACGTACAGGGGTACACGAACATTGGATGCCGGTGAAGTAAAGAGAGACACCGTGATCAGATTCAATGCGGGGGGAATCAGTACGATAAGGATATCCAATGCATGCAGTGCAGGGAAATTACCAAGCCGTAGTACTACCAAAAGTGCTGTTCTTCAGTAAACGCATAGCTGGAGATTGCGGGAAATGCGTCCAGCAAAACAAATTTCAAATGAATTGAAACGCGCCTGCACGTCGAAAAGTGCAGTTTGGCCACTAACGAATCCTCATTTCCCACATCGGTTTCAAACATCCTGCTCCTCCTCACCTCTCGACACCTCCTCCCGACAACGGCTATAATCAAGGTGCTGCTGCTGCTCTGAAAATTTTGAAGAGTTTGGTTATAATCAAGGTTGACATCCAAATTCGATGTCAACGCATCCCCTCGTCAAGTCAACACAAACATTTTTTTGGGTCCAAAAGAAAAGATCAAAATAAGAATTTCACCCAATCTCGCCCCCCTTTTTCTCGCTCTAGTGGGGGTGGTTGCTCCAGCAAGCATTTCCTCATTGGGAGGTTTGTTTCCAGAGGACGAAAGTTCTCCGGATCGAGCTCCGCAAAAGTCGTGTCGGGACGCATGATTTCCAAACCCGCAACGGTGCACCGCAGATTATTACTCCCATGTGACCCCGTAACACACGCGCTTCTTCGGACGAACACAATAAAGACGAGGCGCACCAGGCGCACGCGCTCTCGTGACCCGTCGCCGGCCAGGTCTGACAAGATCACCCGAGCCGAAGCCCGGCGCGTCCCGGGACCAGCACGGGACCATGCGCCTTCCGAAACGAGAGAGATGAGAGAACATGAACAGAGCAGGGACAAGGGAGAGCCAGGAGACATCCGCATCCCAGCGACATGGATTATTGGATTCGTTCGTCCGTGGTGTGGTGAGAGCCGGCCGGCCGGCCGGAACCGCCGTGTTTTTTTTACTGCCTGAGCATGGGAGATCGCCGCACGCCGATCTAGTTAATTCGGCGGCGTGGAGGCCCAGGCGCACGTCCTGTCGCTACCGGTGCCACTGCCACAGCTTGTTTGCTCATGGAAGTCTCGCATGTTTCTGCAACCTGCAGGGGGACTGTTTCCCCATGATTTTGCCTGCAAATCTACCTCTTCTAAACACTGCAGAACAAATAGTCAATTTCATTCACTGTTATCCGGCGACTGACGACACCATTCAGGGCAGTGACATGAGCCAATTTTATTCAAAGAAAAAAGACACGAGCCAAACAAAAAAAAACACGTGCAGTGACGAAGAAAGCGAAGACAACCTTGTTTTTCCAATTCGAAAAGAAGAAGACAAAACCTTATTTGTGGTGGGCTCCAACCAAAGTCCAAATGTACTACAGCAAGCAATGCAGAAATGCTGCTGGGCTAAAAAGATCATCGCCGCTGGCCCAGGGATGCGCGCGCACGCAAACCCGCCGGACACGGCCCGATTGGGGAGAGATCGGGCCGATGAAGTGATTGATATGGGCCAATCGGGCTGGTCGAGCAGCAACCAACCACTCACTGCTAAAACCCCCCAAGGCTTTTTTGCTTCCAACAAATCGAAAGAGGCTCCGTCCCGTCACGTTTCCTCTCGACTCTTCCCCCAGCTACAGTTCATCCAGGCGGAAGAAGGGCGGTTTTCTTCCCGGCGTCGATCTCGCCGGCTCCTCTTCGCCTCCGGCGGCCGCTTAGGCGTCGGAGATGGAGGGGAGATGGCGGATCGATGTCCGGTGTACATACCCTATCCTATTAGTCTAGGTTTGTGTAGTCTAGGGTTAGGTCTACCAGTGGTGCTTCGGTCGCCGTCGGTTCTTTTGCTTGTCTGGATCGGCGACGGGAGGAGCGGATGCGACGGCTCCGGCGGCGGTGTTGGCGAAGCTGAAGCTTCTTCCTTTCGTGCTGGTCCATGGAGAATAAAAGGTACCCATGCTGGATCTGGTGCCTGGGTTGGCCTTTCGGATCTTGGCGGGTTCTTCTGTCCCTCCATCGTCTCCGTCATTGCCGGCACCGGATTTTACGGCGGAAACGTTGGGAGGTACGTCTACCAACTTGAGAGATCGGGTTGGTCTTTAGATCCCACCTATTCTGGTGGTTTACATCCTTTTCTGGGCGTCTTCATCTCCGGCGTTCTGGGGCTGGTGCTGTTACTGGCGTCAGATCCCTTCTACACCGGTGATGTGATGGCCATTGGCCATTTTGCTTGGCCTACGCGTTCAACGACTACACGGTATGTCGGTTGCTCCGGCGTGCTTCTTGTGGTGCCACTACTAAACTTTGAAGCATCTTCGTCGGGAGGGTGGTTGGCTACAAGATGCCTGCTCCGGCCGCCGTTGACGGAGATGACCGGGAGCTTCTTACAAGGGTGTGGTTGTAATTTTCATTTCTGTCAAGGGTGTTCTTGTAAGATGTGTGATGTAAACTATCAGAATATGTGAAATATAATCCCGGTTTCTCTCTAAAAAAACAAATCGAAAGAGAGAAAAAATGTATGGAACGTTACAGGTGTCTTGAGCTATTGAGGCGACGGGGAAGTTGCGCCTTGCAAGCGACGCGAACCGCGCGGATCACGAGCTAGAGAAGGCAAAGCTGAGCGGGCGTTTTTCGGGTCTGTCCGCACCGGGAGCGGCATCCCGTGCGCTACGGGACACGGTGGACCGTAGCGTACGCGGTTTGCCGTTTTCCCCCGCACCGGGGGACGCCAAACCGAGCGGGATGTCCCGTTCTCATCCCGCTTGCGCCAAATCAAGCGTGTTCCCGGATGCGCGCTACGCCCTGTGCGGCCCACCTCGTGTCAGGTAGTTTGTCGTCCGCGCCATGGTAGCGAGGAGAGAAGAGGAGAGCAACAGAGAGAAGATGGTGTCGCCGTCGTGCAGCTGCCAGCGGACCTCCTTGGCCCGAGCTCGATTCGCCGCCGCCGGGACCTCCATGACCCGAGCTCGAGCTCGCAGATCCGTTCCCCACCGGAGGAGCCTCCCCGGGCTGGAGCTCCGCCGGATGCCGTCGCAGGGAGCTCGCCGGCGCCGCCCAAGATCCCGTGTCACGCAGCCTCCTGCCGCCGCATCCGTCCTCGGGCTCGCCCGCCCGCCGGAGGCCCGTAGTGCCGGATCCGGCCACGGGATGGCGAAGGGAGGGGGAGCCGTCACCGCGAGGAGCACAAAGGCCGGCGGATGGAGCAGAGGAGGCAGGCGCCTGCCTCCCCGCGCCCACGTCGCTCCGCCGCCGCTTCCCGTTCACGGCCGAAGAACAGAGGAGGAGAACGGGAAGCAGCAGTCTATGCCCGTCGGAGATGGGGAGGAGAGAGGAGTCGGAGATGGGGAGGAGAGAGGAGTCGGAGATGGGAAGCAGCAGTCCATGCCGTGCCGTCCTCCTCCCTGCTCCTGCTCGAGGACGACGGGCCGACGCGGGATGTCGTCGCGCCGGAGCTTGGGTCGAGGCCGCCCTGCTCCTCCGCCACCGACCGCCGAAGTTCGATCTCCACGCGACCGGCCGGAGAAGGAGGTCGTCGCGCCCCTGCTCGCCGCCGGAGCTCACGCAGCTGCGACAGGACTCCAAGTCTCCGCAGCGTGTTCCTCCCCTGCTCCGGGTCTCCCGCCGCCGCCGCTCCTCTTCCCCTGCTCCGGCCGCCACGCGAAGGCCGACGGAGGAAGGGGCGGGAGGTGGATCCGCCGACGAGGTCGTCCACGCCACCCCGCGGTAGATCCACGGCCGCCGGGGAGGTTGCGGTCTCCGGTGAGGCCAGCTACACGGCGGAGGGGATGCCAACAGAGGGGAGGTGTCGGCGGAGTGGACGAGGCAGGCGGGTGGGTGGACGGAGGGGGTGGAGAAAAATAGAAAAAGAGAGGGAGAGAGTGTGACATGTGGGCCCCGCGGTAGGTAGTTGATGTGGAGTATGAAATATAGGGGACGGACCGGTGCGAGAAAATTAGTACTGTACTGTAAAATTTTGCTGACTAGGCAGAATATTCCTTTTAGAGAATGCTTTTTAGGGTATGACGAGTGCGGACAGCCTCATCAACCTGTTCCCGGCCCTCGCCACCTCCTCACCTACGCCTAGCTAGCGCAAGCACGCACGCACGCTTCCACCGTTCCACGCCACCGCTCGTGTTCGTGGTATGTCTCTTTCCGTGAAATGTTGGTGTACAGCCAGCCAGATAGCCCATCCTTGTGTGGACGTGTGCTGCCTGATACTCCCTCCGTTCCTATATATATAAGCATTCCTAAGGTTCAAAATTTTTGTCAAAATATAAACATTCCTAGGGATAGGACAAAATTAAATGGGGTTGGTGGGTGGGTGGAGAGTTGGTGGGTGTGTAAAATGAGGGGTATAGATGTCATTTTCTTCCATGATTGTTTGTTGAGTTTGAATGCTTGGAATGCTTATATAAAGGAACGGAGGGAGTACTCTAGTAGTAGTAGCATGCTATCGATCATCGATCGACACACACTCAGTAGTAGTAGTAACTTTTGGCTCTGTTTAGGAGCCCAACTTCCTCCAAAATACACTATGCAAAAAGAAGATTTCCCATCACATCAAACATCACAGTAAAAATGTCGGTACATGCATGGAGTACTAAATGTAGATGAAATCAAAAACTAATTACACAGTTTGGATGTACTTTGCGAGACGAATCTTTTGAACCTAGTTAGGCCATGGTAGGACAATATTTACCACAAATAAACGAAAAGTGTTACAGTGCTTTTCAGTTCGGAACAGTGCTTTTCAGCCCAAAATCCGTGCAAAATCTCCCAATTTTGGCCTCTAAACACACCCTTTGATTGAATTCCATTTCGAGCTATGGGAATTGCCGAATTGGGAAGACGGAGTTGTGTACGTGTACACATCTCTAGAAAAAACAGAGGTCTTTTACGGTACACAATACCACTCAACGGTAGTATGGTAGTATTATCGGTTTTCTCGATTTTTTGCTATGAGTAAAATGATAATTTGCTTGATGTATATTATTTAGAAAAAATTTCCTCCTCGCACCATTCACCCCGTCACCCGTGACACACATTTCATTTCATATATTACAACAGTATCATTTTGCATTTCCGATAATACCCGTATACTACTCATACCACCCATGAATACCACTCATACCCCAAAAAAAAACCGGTGGTACATAATTAATCTCAACCGTCAGATCCTTACACATATATCATTTTTTATTACATACGAGTTCTTTTCAACCGGTAGTACAGGATGGTATTGTGTACCGTAAAAAATCTCAAAAGGCACGCCATGTTACCATCCTTCCTCTCTTTGAAACAAGCCGCGTTTCTGGTTCTCTACTCTTCAAACAAATTAGGCGAGCCAGTTTTTTTTTTTTTTTTGCCTCAGTGTTCATCCCAAGGTTTTTCCTTTTTCGAAGACCAATGTTTATCACAATTAAAGCGCGGATCATGATCTCCAGCGGGCACTTTCCCTTTGGATTGGATTATCTTCACCTTTCCTTTTCCGGTCGTCTTTGCTTTTTCGGTGGTGACAGCGAGCTAAATTTGACGATGAGAACCATCACTAGTGTACTTTCGGCTTTCCCCTGCTCGCTGTCTAAAGAACTGTGCCAGTAGACCATAGTTTCAAAATTTCAAAGGTTGGTCGGGAGGAGGATATCCATCTCTACTTTCAGACATGCAGGCATGGTCAACCTATGCAGTGTGTTGAGGCCCTCTCAAGTCTCACCCATGCATATGATCAATAAACATCCCAACACAAATTTCCACTTCAATCCATTGTATATTCACCTCCATCACGTGTCCACCACTTTTTCCAATAAACACCCTCAATACAAATATCAATTATTCATCATTCTTTCACCCATCACATCCTCTCTCAGCAGCACACGGTTTAATGCACTATTCACCTTATGGTCTCTATCACATCTTCGTCACTTTTTCTAAATTAAACACCTTCGATCCAAATTTTCACTATTCACCTTACCATATTTGCCTATCTAATATGAACGAACTGCAAACTGGTGATCTCCGTCATATCCATTCCACCTCCGACCGAACGAACTGCATTTTTGTTTCTAGTAGAGGTGCAGTGCAGGCCACTTGCTTTTCTGCGGTCTTGTTTAGTTAGATAAAGAAATTTGTCAAAAATATCACATAAAGTCTACCGATGTTAATAGGGAGGACTAAATATGATCTAATTATAAAACTAATTATGCAAATGAATTGAAAATCTCAAGACGAATCTATTAAACCTAATTAAGCCATCACCAGATGTTTATTGTAGCACCACGTTCTGTAATCATGACCTAAACTTAATAGATTGGTCTTGCAAATTTACTCTAGATTATGAAATGGGTTTAGTATTAATCTACGCTTAATACTGAAATTAGCATGAGAACATTTAATGTGATAGGTGAACAGTAAAAATATATCGACCTAAACAATATCTTAGGCAGATGCATGCATACTTGCGTCACGTTGACCTGAATAAAAAAATACGTGTGCCACTATTTTCTGGTTTGAACCGTCGACATTATTGTATCTTTCTTTTTGCAGGTCGTTCTCGAAGTCTGTTCAGCAGATGTTGTGTTAATTTGTATGATTGATTTGTTCTGAAAGAAAAAAATATTCTACACTAATTTAGATAATTGATTTGTTCTGGCAAGAAGTCGGAAAAAAGAAACGTCGTGTTGGTGGTATCATAACACTGTTAGGGAAAGAGCTTTTTGTACCGGTGCTAAACCCCTTTAGTACCGGTTTTGAAACCGGTATTGTTCCTTCGGTACTAATGTGAAGTCACATTAGTATTAGTACCGGGTAAGAAAACATGTACTAATGTGCTCCTTCCGTCTGCGTCCGTCCGCCCCCATCCGTCCCCATCCGCCTGTCCGTCCCGTCAGCCCCCTTTTTTTTCTTTCCTTTTTCCACTTTTTCTTTTCTTTTTCTTTATTTCTATTGTTCTTCTTCAATCAATCACACAATATTCACACACATAGATCAATTCAACAATAAATCATCAAATTACAACGTCTATTTGATACAAAAGATCACAAGAAATCATCACAATAACACATTCATCACAAGAACTTCACAGGAACAACCAAAACGAAAAATCATCACAAGAACTTCACAGGAACCTCCAGCGCCGCCGTGTCGCGCCGCCTCCCTCGTGCGCGCGCCGCCCTCTGCGCCGCTCTGCCCTCCTGCGCGCGTCGCCGGGTCGGACCGGGGGCTGCCGCGCCGCTCCAGCGCCGCCGCGTCGCGCCGTCTCCCTCCTGCACGGGCCCCTGTGCCGGGCCGGGGGCTGCCGCGCCGCGGGCCGCGCCACCTGCGCCGCTACGCCGCGAGGCCGCGGCCTGACCCCATGCGTCGGCGTCCAGAGAGATCGAGAAGGAGGGATAAGATAAGAAAGGAAAGTTGAGAGAGCGGGTGGTGGAGAGATAAGGAAGAAGGAGGCCGGTGGATAAGTAAAGCGGAGAGAAGAGAGTTAGAGAAAAATAAAAAGGAGAGAAGGTGCTGGAGACTGTGCGAGACGAGGCAGCGCGTGGAGCCCGAGGCCAGCGCGGACGGCGCTGTGAAGCAGCGCGGACGGCGCATGCATTAGTACCGGGCCTATTTTTGACCCGGTACTAATGTCCAACCTTTTTATACCGGGTCATATCTAGCCCCGGTACTAATGTGTTGACCTTACATTAGTACCGGTTTGTATTACGCAGCGGTACTAATGTGTCACATTAGTACCGGTACGTATTACAAACCGGTACTAATATGTGTCACGCGAGGGCGACATTAGTACCGGTACGTATTACAAACTGGTACTAATGTGTGTCACGCGAGGGCACCCGAGAGTTCTTTCTTCGCACCGCACATTAGTACCGGTTTTGTTGACATTAGTACCAGGTGTCAAAATAACCCGGTACTAATGTAAAAATTAGTCCGGGATGAAAGTTTATTTCCCTATTAGTGTAATGCCATAATCCGCTCATCGTCGCCTGTCCCCTTGTCTGCCGGGACTTGTCATCATCCACGCGACCACATGAGTGCCTACAACGTACGGTATCTCGGCGGTGTTTGGATGGAGGGGTAAATAGGGTAAATGAGGTAAATTTATCCTAAATTTACTCCTAAGGTGCCAAACATGTGGGGCAAATGTTTTGTCCCCCTAATTCTATTTACCCCTAAAAAGTAGTAAATTGAAGCAAAATTGTGGTGGACCCCAACCCTCTCTCTCACATCCACATCCACATCCACATTTATCCCTCAATCCAAACACCTCAAGGAGTAAATATTATTAGAGACAAATGAAAAAAACAAAACAATTACCTTAGGGTAAACATTTACTCTACAATCCAAACAGACCCCTCGGCGTCGGCGGATGGCGGGCAGTGAGTGAGACATGTGTTGTACTCCGTACAAGCGGTGTGGCAACACAGGGACAACTAAGATTTTTAGAGGCTGGAAGTCATGGTGGTTCAAATATGGACCGTAGGTTTCCGGCGGTAGGGTGCACCGAGATGTGGGCCGCGTCAGAGCAAAGTCTGACCATGACAGCGCAAATACGGGTCGAGAAAAGTGAATACGTAGGCTTCGGGATGGGAGGATGGATCAGAATCATCAGTTGGGCCGTAAGCTGTACGGGGCCAGGAAGCCAGATGGTCTCCGTGAACATATATATGGTGAATGCGCTGTACCGGCTCCGTGAACAAATATCATCTCGGCCCGTTTCAAAATCCATTTCAGGTCAGTCTCTCTTCTCTCTCTTCTTCGGTTCTTCCACCGGAGCGGCGTGCGGAGGCGAGCTGGCGGCCGGCGCGGTCGCCGGATCCGGCCGACACGATGCCAGCACCGAGCGGGGCCGCCGGATCCGGTCGCACAGGGGTCGATGTGGAGCCTCCGGATCCAGCGCGACGCAGCCAAGCGCGGCACAGGTCCGGCGGCGGCGCGGGCGTGTGGTCCGGCACGACGGCCCCTTCCTCCGTCGTCCTCGCGCCAGCGGCTCCTTGCGCTCCGGCACTCTCCTCTCCGCCTATCCCAAGCTCCGCCGCCCCACCCCGCGGCCTCTAGAGCTCTTCACCTCTTTCTCATGGCGGACGGCGGCGTCCCGGCCTCCGGCGGGCGGAAGAAGCAGAGGGGGCGCGTCGGCGGCGCGTCGGCTCGGCCGCTTCCTCCCTCTCTCCGTCGTCCCTCTGCTCCTTCCCCGGCCCCATCCTCCCGGCGGCGTCGCCCAGAGGATCCGCTCGGCGCTCTCAACCGTGTGCGGGTGCCGCGGCGTCGCCCAGAGGATCCGCTTGGCGCTCTCGGCCATGTGCGGGTGCTGGTTTCCATGTGAGCTCAAGGCCGTCGCGGGCAACGGGACGGCGGCGGCGGCGCGCTCGACGGAGGACGACAGCTCGTCGGGCAGTGCACTGCGGCCTCGCTGGCCTTCGCAAGTGGACAAGCGGATTTGGACGGCTCCAGTTTTTTCCTTCTTTTTTGTTTGCCTGATTTTCTCTATGTTCTCACTGATTGTTGCATTTTTTTTCCTTTTCCTTTCTTTTTGTTTGCCTAAAATTTTCATTGTTGAAGTTGGATCTTTTTTCTCTTCTGTTTCGGCCGGTGCGTGTTTAATCTTTACATTTTCCGATCCATGATCTTTCTTTATTCTTGAGTGAGGCTTATGTCATGTGATTTGTGATGCTGATGTAATTTTTGTATTTATCATGTGTTCGTTAGTATGTGATTATTTTTTAATGTATGTTCATCAACCTCTGCATCTTTTTTACCATTGTGTTAATCCCATTATTTAGAATAGGAGTGCACATATATAAGGTTTTTGATCCTAGTGGTACATGTGGTGCTCATGGAAGTTTAGGTGCATTGCACAGATTGAATGAAATGAGCATGTGTAGTACTTCTGGTGTACACTTAGTTTGGTACAGTGTGTGTAAAATGTGGCACATAATTGTGAAGAATAATAAAATAGGTTTGTGCCAGGACAGTACAGGATGAGAGGCTGTGCAAAGTTTGGGAGGCTGCTGGGCGAAACAGCGAGACCATGATTTGGCCAGAATCGGTTCACCATGCGGCCGCGTACAGGCTTTGAACATGTCTGTGCGGCGCGCACAGTGTGCAGCAGCTTTTTCTACTCTCAAAACACTACCCCGCAGCATCTGACATATACGGTACATATTCAATTCCAAATACACCTCAATGGGACAAAGGAGCAGCAGCATCGAGGCTAGATGACCGGCCCAGATTCAAACCACCCGCGCTTCCAGTCTCCACACAGCACGAATCCTAACCCTGCTTGGATTTAAAGAGGAGTGTTTAGTTCACCAAAATTTCACCAACCACCCGTCACATCAAACTTCGAACACTAATTAGGAGTATTAAATGTGGATTAATGACAAAATCTATTTCACAACCTTTACTTTAATTTTCGAGACGAATCTAACGAACTTAATTATGTCATGATTAGACAATGTCGTGCTACAGTGAACAATCTCTAATGATGGATTAATTAGACTTAATGGATTCGTCTCGAAATTTTCCGTCCTTTCGTGTAATTAATTTTATAATTAGTCTATATTTACTACCTCTAATAGATCCCGAAAGGGACCCAAAAAATTTTGACCCCAAAATTTTGAGGAACTAAACATGCCCAAGGATGCAGATTAGCATCTGGCCACACTTGACGAGACGGGAGACGCAGCCAGCCAGCACCGAGGCAGGCTGGAACGTACAGGCATGAACAGTAGGAAACGTTCAATAATGCATCACTGTGTACTGTAGCAGCGTAGCTGGAGCGTCAAGGGTGAAGGCTCGGTTTGCGTGTGCCGCCTCTGCATTGGCTCTGTCAGTTCGGCACTACTGCAGTTGGCAGGCACCGTATCACAACGTCCCGTCACTGTCCTAGGTTTCAAACTCGACACACCACGCGTCCACGCTTATCAAGTCACGAGTGTGGACTAAATTAAATTCGCCTCAAAACGGCACGAATACAGGCTTCTCCGCTTAGTTCCCTGGAAAATTTTGGAGGAAATTTTTGAAGTTCCCTTCTAAGGTTTATTAAGAGTATTAAATGTACATTACTTACAAAACTAACTACACGAATGTACTAGAAATCGCGGATGAATCCATTAAGCCTAATTAATCCGTCATTAGAGATTGATTACTGTAGCACAACATTGTCTAATTATGTCATAATTACGCTCATTAGATTCGTCTCGAAAATTAAGGTAGAGGTTGTGGAATAGGTTTTGCCATTATTTCACATTTAATACTCCTAATTAGTGTCTGGAGATTGATGTGATGAGTAGTTGGTGAAACTTTTGGCAACTAAACGGGGCCGAGTCCAACCCGGACGGGTCCGACTCATTTTTGAAGTGTTTGGATGGAAGCAGCAGGGGACAAAGCGAACTCATGAAGAAAATATTCGGTGAAGATGCGAGTTCACTCCGTCCGCCCAAATTTGACGGACAGAGCCGACCCGCGCGGGTTCCGTCGAGGAGGAACGGAGGGGAAACGGAGGAGGAGCTCGCCCGGCCACTGTCGTCCGGCCGGAGCTCGCACAGGTATCATTGTCGTCCGTCGCGCCCGTCCCCGCGTCATCTCTCTCCCGTGGCTCTCTCTCTCGCCGTAAGGAGGCCGCGGCAGGGGCCGGCTGGCAGGACGGGCAAAACGCTGCGGCGGGTGCCGGCAAGCAGGCAGGAGCCTCGAGCCCTGACCTGGAGCTCGCGCGGCCGGTGGAGCTCGCGTGACGGAGCTCGCCCGGCCCCTCTGCTCTGCTCGTGACCTGATGAAGTGCTCTGCTCGTGACCGGATGAAGGAAGAAAATAAGTAGAGAAAAAATAAAAAGAAAAAGAAAAGAGTGAGAGCTTGACAGGTGGGTCCATTGATGACAAGTGGGACCCTTACTAACGGTGTTATCTAGTCATCCAACTTGTATTTCTGATTTCTTCAACCAAACACAGGATGGGTTGGCTCCGTCCTCAAAATCAGAGATGCAACCAAACACTAGTCGTGTGTTTGGTTGAGGGTTGGAGTGGGTTGGGACGGAGCGAACGCGCTCACGTAGTTGTTTGGATTGAGATGAAGGGGGTTGGGTTGACTCCAGAGGAGAATATTCCCTTCAGATGCGGGTCGGCTCCCACCCTCAAAATCTGGCGGACGAGTTCGCTCCGCTCCCGCTGACGCCGCGTTGCTCTCTTCCGTCTCTCTTTCCTGTGTCTCTCTCCCGTATCTCCCTCTCCCATTGAGGAGGGCAGCAGGGAGCCGACGGCTGCAGCACGGGGCGGTGGGACTAGAGCTGGGCAGCGAGGCAGGGGGCGTGGAGCTCGCGCAGCGGCCGGTGGAGCTCGCCACGGCCCGCGGCGGAGGTCACGCGACGCCGCGGAGCTGTGCGGCGGGGCACACAGCGTGGAGCTGGGCGGTGGGGCTGGATGGCGGAGCTGGTCGGCGGGGCACGTGGCGAGGAGCTCGCCCGCGGTAGTCCTCCCCGTGACCTACTGAAGGAAGAAGATAAGGGTGAGAAAAAAGAAAAAGAAAAAGAAAAAGAGTGAGAGCTTGACAGGTGAGGTCCATTAATGACAGGTGGGACCCTTACTAATGGTGTTATCTTGTCATCCAACATGTATTGCTAATTCCTTCAACCAAACACTAGGTGGGTTGGCTCCGTCCCCAAAATAAGGGTTGGATCCAACCCAACCCATTGATCCACAACCAAACACACGGTAGGAGGGTTGACTTCATCCCAAAATAAGGGTTGGATCCAACCCAACTCATTGATCCTGCAACCAAACACACGGTTCTTTCCTCAATGCAACCACCAAACTTCTTGGTCTATAAATTAAAATGTTCCGCGATGTGTTTGAAGTCAAATCTTCGAGTTTTAACGAATTTTCTTCAAGAAATGACGATTTATTTCTTCTTAAATTGCTACAAACTAAAAGGACAACGAACCTCCCTAAAATTTACTTTGAACATCTACGTCTCTTAAAATTCAATACTATCAACCACTACGTAAGAAAATATAATCCCACAATACCATAATTTGTGATTTTTGTGAACAAGTGGTAATAAAAGTTTTTTTTTAAAAAAAACTAAGTCGGTAGGCTTAAGACCGCAACACGGTTTTCATTGAGAGAATAGAACCAAATCCTGACTTAGCAAATCTCGTAACTCTGGCTTCATCGGCAAGGAGATTTTTTTAAACCAGTCTCGTAAATTCGCTCCAATGAGGAATCGAACCCGGGTCTTCGGATTGCGACCATACCTCGGCCCCCTCTTTTCAACTAAGCCAGACGACCTTTGGTCTAATAAAAGTTTTTTAGGACTAACGTTTTGTCAAGCATAAACTTTGTAGGTTTCATAAGCACCAATGATGCAATCGGAATTATGGCAAGGTCCAAATTAACTTAGACAGTGTAGTGTGACAAACTTGGTCTTGGTCGTTTGTGTAACATCCCGCAATTTTATTACGGAATGTTTAGTATGAAAATGAGGATTTAAAATTTTTTGGTGAATTGTTTGAGGTCTTGATAAATTAAATAAGGATGTCTTCTTTTTCTCCCATCAAATCCTAGATTTAATTATTGGGCTAATTAAAATTTTTTAGGAAATATAAAATGCTAGTGTGAGAACCTTGGAGTTTATTTGGTCTTTATTTGGATTTATTTGAGTGAGATTCAAATTTGAATTCTAAATTCAAATTTGAATCTAAATAATATAAGGTTAAGGGGTTTAGGAAAATAGGAAAACCTTTCTTAGCTGGATGGGCCTCAAGTCCACAGCCGAAGTCCACTGGAGGCCCTCCATTTCCTTTCCCGAACTCGGCTTCTCACCCCGCACTCCCCCGGCCCAGCGAAACCGCGGCCCAGCAAGCCCACGCGCGCCCTCTTCTCTTTGCTCTCGCAGACAAGCGGGACTCGCTTGTCATCCGCCACGTCCCCGTCATCCCCTTCCTCTGCTTTATCCCCTTTTGCGCGCCGCGCCAATCCGGCGCCCGCCAATGCGGCGAGCCGCCGTACTCACCCGTGGCGATGTCCTAGATGAGCGCCACCTCGGCCCGCGCCCATCCAACCGTCTGCAACAGTCCGCGCCGCCTATAAGAGCACCGTTGCGGCCACCTGCTCCAGCCCTAGCCACACTTGGGGTTTCCCCCTTTCCGCCGCCGCCTGAGAAGAAGAGGAAGAAGGGGGTGGAGAAGGAGGCGTGGAGGCCGTCCGAGGGAGCACGCCGCGAAGCAGGAGCCGTCCGCGGGAGCTGCTGATCGCCGAGAAGTCGGCGCGTCCCTGCTGCAGCTGCGCACCTCTGCTTCCTCTGCTCCAGCTCGCGCCGCCGCCGTTCCGCTCTGCCTCTCTTCACCGCCGCTCTGCACGTCGACCAGGGGTCACTCATGTGAGCCCTCGCCTCTCTCACTCTTGTGTGGAACCGCCCATCGCGTCGAGGAAGAAAGGTACTGCTTTGAGGCCCTGTGCTTGCCCTGCACGCGCCGCGCCGCCGCCGCAGACCGCCGTCACCTGTGTCGCCGGCCTTCGAGCTGTGCCTTACGCCTGCGGGTGCCGCTACCGTCGACAACGCACGCGCGCTCACCGCTTGGCACTATCCCTCTTCTCCCTTGATCGCCGGTGAACCCCGCCGTCTTGCTCGCTGCGCCGCCGCGGCCGTTTCCGCCGGTTTGCCATCCGTGCACGCACGAGCAAGAAAGAGAATGAAAGGCCCAGCCTTTGGGGGTTCTCCGTGCTCGCACGCCCGCCGACGAGACCGCGCACCCACGCGCGACGTCGCCTCGCCGCGAAGCCCTGCTCTCCGCCGTCCCACGCGCCGGCCAGAGCGCCGCCTTGGTCGAACCGGCCTTGAGCACTTGGGCAAGGGGCAAAGCCCCAGTCTTTTGGCCCGGTTAGCCTCACCTGATGCATGTGCGTACGCGCCTGGCGAATTGACGCACCCACGCGCCCACGCCGGTGATCGCCGCGCCGCACCGCCGCGTCCAACCCTGCGCCGCCGCCGTCGAGCACTGCTCCGGCCAAGGGTCCGGCCTTTCTTGGCCTGGGCATGTGCACAACGTTCCCTACGTCGAACCCTGCCGTTTGTTGGCCAGCCGCCGCCTTACCTCACCGCCGGCGGGCTTGACCGCGCCGGAGCTCCTCTGGAGCATTTCCGCGAACACCTGTTGGCGCCGCCCAAAACCTTTGGGGTTTTGTTACACACGCGCGCCCACACGCACGCGTCGCCGCAAGGAATCCGGGAAGATCCCGTGCGGCCGACAACTCCTGGCCGAGCCACACGCAGCAGCGCACAGCGCAGCGCCGCAGGAACCCCGGGCACGGATCCGCTGCACCCGCCACTTGTGCTGCCACGCGTGCCGCCACGTCAGTTGCCGCTGGCTTAAAGCCGCCCGGTTGGCAGCCACGTGTGCATCGGGAGCTAGCCAGTAGCTGGCTTATAGCCCGTTTTGAGTCAGTTAGAGATAGCTAATAGTTAGCCTAAAGTCTGCAATATTGTAAATGCGTATTTTATTTTCAGAAATGTATTTTCCCTTAGAAAATTCATAGTAAATCCGTTTTAACTCCGAAAAATACAAAATCTTTTCTGGAAATCTTCTAAAATCTCAAACTCCGCGCTAGGCTAGAGTTTGCCTCTTTTTGGGTCTTACTTATTTTTCCACTTGGAGTTAATTGCTTAGCAGACGAATTTATTTATTTAATTACGATTCTAGGAGCCGCCGGAGCCGGAGAGCTGAACCAGGACTACGACGACGACCTCGGCTACGACGACTATCCGCTCCCAGGTTCACACCCGACCTACTTTAAATGCCCATTAGGCATTGCTTTAGAACTGCTAGCGCTTTACTTATGCATGATGATGAATATGATGAAACCTTGCACTGCCCTTTTAAATACCTTGTCCTTGATTGACCTACTACTACTACTATATTTATGCGTGATTATACGCTGAGCTTCGTTGTGCATGTGTTGGGATTATGTGGTAGTATTCTTGGCGTGTGTGGGGGAAAAACTGGCAGGAGAAGGTGTTTTTGGGTGACTTGGCGGGGGTGAGCTCAAGACAACCTGATCCGGGATCGGGGGCCAGGGTTCGTCTTCTCGGGCGATCCCCTTTTCGTACCTATGGTGGGTACACGGTTTTAGGAGCACAGGTGTTGGGGTTTTTGGTGATGACGTGGAGGATAGGATCTCGCCCCGGTCTGAAACCGAGTGGGTCGCTTTGATACACGAGACTTTCGTACACACCACCTCGCCGAGAGTGGGGATAGGGCCGATTCGACCCTAGCAAGTGCGCTTCCATACCTGCTAGCAGGATAGAGGGTATCAGTGAGACGGTATAGGGTGAAGTCCCTTTCCTTTTGGGCGCTCCCCGTGTGGCCACACGGGGGCATGTTCACAGTTCTGGGGTGGTCCTTTGCGAGGGACCGCATCGAGACCCGGATGCAGGATGGAATTGTAACTCCTAGGTGTTCGTTCGTTGGGTAGGCTCGGTCGGCCGTACACCGTCCGGGTGCTATTCCGAGTTGGGTACTGGTGTACACGCTCTGCAGAGTTTAGATCTATACGTATAGCCGCGTTCTCGATTATGGACATGCCCGTTGTTTACTCCGACTCTTACGTTTTGGGATTTCTACCTCCCCTTATAGGATGTGAGTGTATGGTGAGCCGTGGTTGTACTCGGGGAGAGGGGAGTTGCTCCCTCTGCCTCGCGGATCTGGGTGCAACCATTGAGGTACGAGGAGTGGGAGTTCTCGCACCGACCCTAGATGGAGATAGGTTCTGGTGACGGTGATCTAGGTGACCAGGTGTAACCGTTTGTGAATGAGAGATATGGGAATTGGTGGGATTTTGGGGATGTTACTTTTTTTTGTTGCCGCTGCTGCATAGGAAACCCGGCCTCTACCTTGTTCCTTTCTTTACCTTTAGAAGTAGGCCACTTAAAGCTTGCATACGGTTGGTGACGTGGACCTATCCCAATCCTTGGGGATAGCCCCTGAGTTTGCAGGGTACGAGTCAGACTTCGACAACAACACCGACGGATGGTACGACTGAGGGGCACGTTGCTTCGCTCAAGGATGCCTGTGGGAGAAGAATAAAGATGGAGACACCTTCTGGAAGCTAGCTACCGCTGCGTAGGCTCTTATTCTTGTTATTCCGCCAAGAGACGTGTAATGATGTACTCCTTTATTCAGAACATGTAATAATATTATTACTCTGATGCTTTATTTCGTTGTATGGTTATGATATTTATTTATGATGGAAGTCTGTGCGTGATAACGTCTGATACAGGGACTATCACGAGTTCAGAATGACGGGTTTTCCTCTTTTTGAAAACCCGGGTCGTTACAGTTTGTTTGGTTGAAGCCAGGGTTGTGGTAAGATTCACAAAAGTATGGCCTAATTATTCTATTGGACTTGCCAAACTATGACCGATTTTTTATAAAACACTTAAACTTATATAAGGCGTACACTACATAGTATCTAGAAATATACATCATGCCCATATACGTGGTAAATGTATACAACCTCTAGTCCTATTTATAAGGCGTACACATGTCGATTTAAAATTTTTAAATTTCTACCGATAATTTACCAAACATTTATTATTTTAAATGCAAATTTGATGTGGTTAGATTTGTAATCAAATTTACTCTTCAATGATAATAAGTTTGTAACTAAAATAATATACTATAAGACAAATGAATGGTTGAAGCCTAGTAGTAACTTGTAAGATTGTGTTATGTCATGCCATGTCTTACAAACAGGAACTAAGGAACGGAACGAGTACATATTAAAATCTTTAACTGCCTATAATAATTTGAGAAGAAGAGAGTGATTTTTAAACTAGGCATTTGTAATAAAGGTTATCAATACTGTATTAACCAAACATGTGCTATGTCGGGTTCGAGCTTTCGTATTCGGAGCAGAGACCCGGCGCTCGCCAGGAAAAGACCGGAGACGCGCGCCCCGCGCCGTTTCAAATTCGAACTTTCGAAGGCGAAGGCGAGAGCTGCTGCCCCTGCCCACGGCGTCGCCTGCGACTGCGAGTGACCTGCCCGCAGTCACTGGTGCGCCCGCCACGTCGGATGTGGACGCGCCGCGCCGCGCCAGTAGCCCAGTACCCGCCACGCCCTGTGAATCACGTCTCCCCGCCTGCCAACGCTGGGCAGCATCCGCGAACGTACCGCGCCTATCCAGGCGCGACACGAAGCGAAGGTCGCCTCATCACCTCGCCCCCACCGCGCGCGCGGCGGAACCCGGCCGTGGCCCTGCGCTCGGCGCTCCCCCGCGACACGTCGCCGTTTCCCCGGCGAGGACGACGTCGTCCGTCGTCGTCGTCCCCTCCCTGCTCGCGCAGCGACGCACACGCACAGGACAGAGCGGCCCGAAACTGCCCTCGAGAAGACCGGAGAACCGCGGCCGTGCCCCCGCGCCCTCGCCTCGGGGTAAACGGAAGGAACGTGGGGCGGCAGACAGAGCAGAGCCCCGCCGTGCCCGGCCGGGCGTTTTTGGTAACTTCGCCCCTGGGACTGTGAGGGCCTGGACCCGGTCAAAACTGGCGACTCCTTTGCAGTTTTCCACAGCCAGCCGGCAAGCGCACACGCAAGCTCTCCCCTGGAGAGGCGTCAACGCGTGCAGAGCAGGCCCCCGCCCCAGCGGTAATTTCGATCGAGCTCGGCGCTTAAAAAAATTCGTGCTTTCCTGGAAAATTTTTCTGCTCCCTACGCATGTCACTCCAGGGGCGTTTGCTAAAAATTCTATCGTTTTCTCCACTCTCTCTCCATCACATCACATTAAATACGTCAAAAGACATAAATTCAGAGTATTAAATATAGGTAAAAAAATAACTAATTACACAGTTTTGATGTACTTCGCGACACGAATCTTTTGAGCCTAGTAAGCCATGGTAAGATAGTATTTACCACAAACAAACAAAAATGCTACAGTGTGCTACAGGAGTTCAAAATGTTGAAAAGGCAAATTTTTTCACGAACTAAACGAGGCACAGGGATGGTTGACGGTGCACTGTCTTGCTCGGGTGACGGCACGGCAGCCGTCGAGGGGAAAAGGAAAGAGGGGGGAAAGGGGTCGGAATCGTCTTTGCTGGCGACGTTTTAATCTTGTTTTGCGAAACAGTTATTTCGATTTTTTTTCAAAGCTGAGGGAAAACGCCAGCAGTGCGCTGGGTGTGCTAACTACGAACTAATCAACTTGTGACGTGACAGGGTAGGCAAACCAAACATTGCCCTTTTGCGGTGGCAACCTGCAACCTTTTTCTACTCGGCACAAAAAAAAAAACAGAACTTTTGTGCATAAATTAACTCGCAACCCCGCTCCTAGCAACAGCTTCCATTTTGAATTCCGCACATCAACGTCCAAAGTAAACCCATTTTACGAATTAATCTGGGACTGTCTAAAGATCATCCATCTGAATCAAAGACTCTTCTCGCACGAATTTTTTCAATGTCCGATCCGAGATGGACGGCCCGGAGCAAACCGCCCATAATCTTATCCATCCAGCCTCCTCCCCCAGCCTTGTCATCCCACTGAGCGCGATGCCGGATCTCGCCCCCGCCCAGCTCATGCGTCACCCCATTCGCTCCTCCTGCAGCCCCTACCGCCGTCCCTCCATGAAGGTCTGGTGCTGCTGGAGACGCTGTCATCTTTTTCCAACACTGGTGAGTTCCCTTGCTCGACCCTGGCTCCAACCGCCGGCCTCCGCCGCCTGGTCGCCATCGCTACACCTTGCCACCCCCACCCGCCTCCTTCGCCGGGCCGGCCTGCCACCGCCAACCCTCCCTCTATGGCCGACGGTGATGGCAACCCCTACCGCCAGCCCCCTCTATGGCTGACGGTGACAACAACCCCTCCTTCCATGGAGGTCCACCACTGCTGGAGACGTCGTCGTCTTCCCTAACATATGTGAGTTCCCCGCCCCGAGCCTGGCCCCAATCGTCGGTCGGCGGGGGCGCCCGCCGCCCCACCCGCCTTCTCCGCCGGGGCGGCCTGGTGCCGCGGGGTCTCCCTCTATGGCCGACGGTGACAGCACCCCCCACCTTCGTACACCCCGAACCCTAACCTCGAAACCCTAACACCAAACCCTAAGCTCGGTTCCGGAACCTCGCCCGAGTTAGAGAAGAAGGATGGGTGGGGTGAAGATAGAGGTGAGAAAATAGTTCAAGTGAGGACAACCTCTAAATCACATGAGTGAGCTATAACTTTCCTCAATTTATTTTATTTTTATCATGCTTGTGCTTCTCTCGAAATGGGCGGTACTGTAAACGAAAAGAAGAAGAAAAGGTATGACGAAACAAGTAGCCTACCATTGTACTCCGTCCCTTTTACAAGCGGCCAGGCCACGATTTTTTTCCTGATCTAGCACAGCACGTTCCGCAAAGCGGATACGGGCATACGGCGCGCCGAGACTTTGGCCGAAACCATCGAGGCACAGAGCCGAACCATCATCTCCACGCAATGTGCGCTGCTGGCGCCACGGCCGGCAAGGGCTCGAAGCGAATCAAAGCTCCGGCAGCGGGAGCGCCCTCGCCTGGGAATTTTGGCATGATGGCCAGTTTGCCCGTCCGGAGCAAGCCCGCGCTCCGACTTTCCGAATCCGTGGATTCCGGGCTGCGGGCGGCCCACCAGGGACGGATGGCCCGAGCGCACGCTCCTAATCAATCACTCACTCCGCCACTTCCTTTCAGTTGTGTCATTGCGTGTTGCTTGCCGGCGGAAAGCTCTGTGGCAAAATAATCTGAATAATTGCGCGCCGAATATGTTTTGTTTCGCCAAATCACGGTGAGGAACCTGTTCCTGATTCCCAAATCCTAACCTGGCGCCTCTGTTTTTTAATTAGTTTTCCTTTTTTTTTTAAAAAAGACGCGCATAAAAAACGAGTACTACTAGGAGAGTGCTGTTTGTACAAGTAGTACTCCACTCGTACAGTACGGAGCGTAGTAAAAAACTTAAATGCAGTACTAGGAGAGCAGGTTCATTATTTGGGAGGACTATACTAGGAGTTTGAAATTAGCGGTTAATAAAGAATTACGGAGACTAGCGACGGCTACACTAGGGCAATCGAAACTGCTACGGTAAAAGTGGGGAAAAAGGGGAGTGGTGTGGGAGGGAAAACCACAGTGCATTTGTTGCGCGCACGGACTTTTGGCAGCCATTCAATGACCCACCAGGCGCTCATCTCTTCCGCCCCTGCCCCCCGCTTTTCCCCTGCTTCCCACCACTCCCCCTCCCCGCCTCCCCGCCTCTCCTTTTCACGACCCGCTCCGCCCCGTCTTCCTCCTCCTGCTCCACCTCTGCTGCTGCTCCTGCTCCAGCCATGGCGTCCTTCGTCGCGCACCACCACGGCTCCCTGGTAAGCAGCTCTCTCTCGCTCGCTCGTGACGGTTGCTGTAAGGATGAACTTGCCTTTTTTTTTTGCTTCTACTGTTCCTTTGAAACTGACGAGAGTTTTGGTTTCTGCGTGCGGTTTCTCAGGTGCAGAGGGAGGGGAGCATGGCCGCGCTGAGGAGTAGCTTCAGGCCGTGCGAGGCGCCGGAGGAGGTGGAGCTCGCGCCGGCGGCGTGTGGGACGGCCGACAGGGGCGCCGGCCTTTTCGCGGACGGGTTCTCCGTTGAGGACCTGCTTGACCTCGAGGACCTCTGCGAGGTGGACAAGGACTGCGCCGAGCTGGGCGAGGCGACGCCGGCGCCGGCGCCGGCGGCTGTGGAGGAGGACAAGCTGTCCAGTGACTCGCGCGGGTCGTCGGTGGTGTCGTACGAGCTCATGCCGCTGGCTCTGCCGCCGCCAGTGATGGACCTCCCGCTGCCGGTAAGAGTCTGCCGACTTTTGACTCCGTCCTTCGCCGGCAAGGCGGTGCCTTTTTCTTCTTGGGGTCTCTCTCTCTTTTTTTTCTGCACTTGTCTGGTTGTTGAGGGTTGTTTTGTGCGTGCCATGCCCATGTGCAGGCGCATGACGCAGAGGAGCTGGAGTGGGTGTCCCGTATCATGGACGACTCGCTCGCCGAGCTGCCGCCGCCGCCGAAGCTACCGGCGGCGACCCTAGCAGCTGCAACGGCAGCAGCGCGGCGGCCGCCGCTGGAACGCTTGGTGCCGACGCCGCCGCCGGCACCTATGCGGACCCCGACGATATGCGCGCTGTCGACTGAGGCGCTGGTGCCCGTGAAGGCGCGGCGCAGCAAGCGCTCGCGCGCCTCGGTGTGGTCGCTGTCCGGCGGCGCGCCACTTTCGGACTCGACGTCGTCGTCCTCCACGACCACCACCACGACGTCGTCCTGCTCCTCCTCGTCCGCGTCGTTCTCGTCCTTCCTCTTCCTGCCGGCGGACTCGCCGCCCCCGTTCTGGGCCGCGCACCTCCTCGGCGAGGCCCCGCCGCGCGGCTCCGGTTCCAAGAAGAAGTCCAAGCACGGCGGGAAGCACGGCGGCAAAAGCAACGGCAAGCCCAAGAAGCGCGGCCGCAAGCCGAAGCACCACCACCCGTCGTCGCTGGCCCACTTCGCTGGCGGCGGGGGCTCCGCGCCGGCCCCCGGCGACCGCCGCTGCAGCCACTGCGGCGTGCAGAAGACGCCGCAGTGGCGCGCGGGGCCCGAGGGCGCCAAGACGCTGTGCAACGCGTGCGGGGTCCGCTACAAGTCCGGGCGGCTGCTCCCGGAGTACCGGCCCGCGTGCAGCCCCACGTTCGTGAGCACCATCCACTCCAACTCCCACCGCAAGGTGCTAGAGATGCGGCGCAAGAAAGAGGGCGTCGTCTTCGTCCCCGGCCCGGCGCCGCTCCCGCTCCCGCTCCCGGCCGCCGCGCCGGCCGTCGCGTCGTTCTAAAGCCGGCGCTGTACATTTTTCCCGTCGCCCCCCCCTCCGGCCCTCCCCGGTCGAAGTATTTTAGCAAGTTGTACCGTACCTGGATTATTTTTCGCCTTGGTCTATTTTAGTTTCGGATGTACTGCAACTAGCTAGAACAACTCAGAATTGTGGTAGCTTTATTAGGTCCAATTAGGTGTAGGGATTAAGATTTGCATGGTTTAGTGGTATTAGCTAGAGTTTGTTAGGAGTATGAATGGCCACAGTACTTGGGCCAGTAGTAGTTTGTTAAGAACTTGGTGAGGGTCTTCACAAGAAAAGCTTTGTGTTTGGCCTGGCCTATGAGGATTTGAGCGCTGAGAAAGGGAGGCAGAAGTGACAAGAAAGTTAGGCGTGCCTTGGCGCGGAACAAGGAACTGACTGCCTTGTTGTAATCGAGGATGGGGCTCAGACGAATACTAGGGTGCTTGGCGTGCCGTGCCACGTCTCGCTCTCTCGCCTGCTTCATCACTTCACGTTGCTGGTGCCATGTCTCTCTGTCGATAGCCCATTCGGCGCTTGCAGTTGCACTGGGAAGCATTTGTATGGTACTGTGACTGAAAGAAAGGGGCCTAGACCGTCTCCAGCAGTCGATACTGTAGCAGCTTCAGCAGTAGCTGCTGCTGCATTTTGCAGTCGCCGGGGGGAGGAAGCGCATTCCTGGAGGAACGAGATCCTCTAACATTGTCTTTTATGTAAGAGGGACATAAATGCTGGTGCACCGTCGATCAGCCATCGGACGGCATGCGTCAGACATGACATTCAACAGCAAGAGGAGCAGAGCACACAAAAGCAGCTCAACACGGCCCAGTTCGCATTTGCGGTTGGGACAGCAGCGGACAGAGAAGAAGGCCATCCATGGCTGCCGGCCGCTCGCCGCCGCTCCCAGGCCGGGTGGAGCAGGCGATGGTGAAGTAAATCCGAGATCTGCTAACCCCGGCGTGGAGGTCGAGGTCTCCATGAGCAGAACAAACACCAGCAGCCGAGCGCAAGCTCGACGTTCTTATCGAGAGTCTTTCGTCCAGGACGCCGATGCACACACCGCCCATGGAGTATGAGATGTTGGTAGAGCCGTGGAGGAATCAAACCTCCATTGATCCTATTACCCGCGACACTCACCAATGGAGGCTCCTCGCTGCCCGTTCTCCTTTCTTCTCCTCGCGCTGCTAGCAGAGTGGCAGTGTATGCGCCGGCGCTGCTGATAGTCGACGCCGGCGACATAGCTTTTCCCAAACGAAAATTGAAACATTCATTCGGAACCCAGCAACACGTCGTAAGCAATTTGGTCATGCTTTATACTACTATCACAACACCACTGTATTGATTTGATGCTACAAAGTACAAACAGCAAACAAAGCCGGCTGTTGCTGCTGCGGACGGTACCGCCGGTGGCATCCGCGCGGCGCGGCGCCAGCGAAGAGCGTGGGCACAGCGGTGGTGGCCGTGTGGCGTGTGCCGTGTGCGTGCCATGCGAGAAGAATCGCGCGCCGACGAGCTTCCTGTTGCACGAGGACTTGGGGAGCCCGGGCCCCGCGTCGCAGCCGCCGCGCCACCGAGCGGGGATCGGGAGCAGGTTCCTGTTGGACAGGCTGTGGCGCTCGGGTCACACGCCGTTGTCGAGCACCTCGACGACGACGTCCAAGCCGTAGTCCCCGAGGGACAAGAGGCCGAGCCGCGCACAGAGCTCCATGAACTGCGGCGACCGGGTGGTGTGCAGCGGGCGGAGCCGGTCCTCGAATGCGGCGAGCACGGCCGGATTGCGACGTAGCTCTACGGCGCAGGACGCCGGCACGGACACGGAGAAGCCGTGGAAGACGGTGCGGCGGCGAGCGGCCGACAAGGCGACAACCATGGATGACCTTCTCTCTCTGCTGTCCCAACCGCAAGGGCGAACTGGGCCGTGTTGGGCTGCTTTTGTGTGCTCTGCTCCTCTTGTTGTTGGACATCAAACGCATGCCGTCCGATGGTTGATCGACGGTGCACCAGCATTTATGTCCCTCTTACATAAAAGACACAATGTTAGAGGATCTCGTTCATTTCTGGAGGTTCTCTCTTTGCTGCATTCCTTCCCCCACCCGTCGCTGTGCTCTCGCACCACCAGAAGGAAGGAGGGACGGACGCAGAGAGCCGGGAGGAGGCAGCGGCTGCCCGTCGGGGACGAGGCAGCGACCGGCCGTCGGGGAGGAGGCGACGACTGTTGGAAATAAACTGTTGATCTTCTCGGTCTCCAACCGAGAGGAACTTGTTCCTCACGTTTTTCCCCTACGTGATGGATGAGAACTCGTGTTCTGTAATCGGCAAGAACACAATTAGAATCCTATTAGGACTCTAGGCCCTGCCTCCACAGCTCCATATAAAACTAAGGGTAAGGTAAAGCCTCCAACGCATCAAATCAATTTGCTTTAGCATAAAGACCAAACACCGATTGCTAAGGGAGCTGGAGGAGATAGAAGCTCTAGTTTCTCGTCCACGTCCGGGTCAGTGCCGTTGGCGTCCAGAGGGGATACGTTCAAGTTGTCGATCAAGAACATCACAAGTTCTTGAGTCGGCGTTCTTCATCAACGCTACTACTACTACACCGACATCTTCTTCAACTCAGGAGATCTCCATGGCGAATACTAACGCTGGTATAAGTTTATCCCACCTAATTCCGCATTAGCAGATTGATTGTGATTTAGGCTATGTGATCCTGTGTTTATGTGCTACTTATGTTGAACAGCAATATTCAACAATTGACATCTAGAGCCGTACTTAGCCTTATCATGATCTAATCTTAATCCTAAGCCATGGTTTTGCCCCAGTTTTAGTCGGTTTAAGATTATTTTGATATGCATTAGCCCTGCAGATTAGTTTAAGATATGCAATTAGATTGGTTTGTGTTTATCAGTGTGTTATTAGATAAATGCAGTAAGATTAAGTGCAATCATGTGCAAATTAGATGTAATTTAGTTCGGTTAATGATTAAAGTTCAAGTTTTAAGTTTTAATTTGATCTGTTAGTACCGGATTAGATACTCACATGCCTAATTGCATGCCTAAATATGATAATTAGACCCTAATTAAGCTAAGTTCATGATTATGTTAAGTAATTAGGGTTAGTTCATCCCTGTTAACCCCAATTAGGCACTGTCAGTACTCAATCTCGCGAAATTACTCATCAATTCGTGAAATTGAAAGTGCATAAGCAAGTAGAAGGAGGGGAATCGAATCGAATTACAAAGATTCATCAGAAAAGATCCCCAAATTCGAAAATCCCCAAATCAGCGAACCCTAACCCTAACCCTAGGGATTAAGGGCTTCCCTGGTTGATGGCGGCGCACGGCATCAGGACGTCGCGCGTGCGCCATAGTCATCTCCCTCACCGGCCGCATCAGCAAGGGGGCACGCGCACGGCATGAATCGCCGCCGCCGCGCGCGCACACCCTGTGCAGCCGTCGGTGTGCTTTCGGGCCACCGAGCCGAGCAACTGCGGCATCAGACCGCCGCAGTCCGCCCTCGCGACTCCTTCATCGGCGCGCCATCAGCTCCAGGCCGTCGCTGGCGTCGCTAGGCCGGAGTGCCGCCCGCGCTCCGGAACGCTACCCGCGCCCCGCTCGCCCCGTTACAGCACCACCGGCGAAGCCCGTGGACCGAGGCGCGCGCGACCGAGTCGCACGCGTCCTCCGGCCAGAGGGCCCGCGGCGGAGCCTACGGTCGGCGGCGGTGGATCATGGCGGCGGCGTTTGCAAGCTCGGGATCCGGGGGAGGAGAAAGGGGAGACGGGGTGACTGCGGCGTGCGGGTGGAATGCGAGAGGAGTTAGGGTTTCCTCTGCAGCCGGCCAGTTTTGAAACCCGGTACGGGTTTCCCTCCGCCGTCCGATCTGCAACGAACGGCCAGGATCGCACGCATCAGATCAGCGGCGCGAGCAGGCTGGGCCGCAGTAGGCCGTTAGTTGGGCCGCTGTGTAGTCCAGGCTGGGGCCGAATTCGGAAAAAAAATGGGCGGCTGCGGGCTGAATGCACATATGGGCTTCTTTTGAGGTTTTGAGCCCGTTTAAGTTTCCTTTTATCTTTTATGTTTTCCAGCTTATTTAATTTCCATAAGTCATATAATTGTTTTAATTACTGTTTAGTTTGCATTATTTTCGCTGAAAAATTATGTTTTCCACCAGTATGCAATTAAGATGCTCTCTAATTAAGTGGAACCATCGAGAAGCTTAGTTAGAGTACACTTGTAATTAATTCTGACCATCGTTGTTTTAATTATGAGTTTTATGATAAATTTCGTTTGTTTTCTGCCCATCGGTGATGCAAATTGAAATTTATTGCATAATTTTAATCGGACCATCGTAAGGTTATTATTATGCTTTTATGTGCATCTTTATTGTGTATTTTACTGAAACATAATTTTCCATAATTTTCAGTGAACAATGTGACCGGCTACCTAAACACCATTGAGCCACTTAATGGCACCAACTTTTCTAGCTGGAAGGAAAAGGTGCAGGTCATACTTGGCATTTTAGAGTATGACTCAGTCTTATGTGAGGCTAGGTCTGTTGTTTCTACTGCTCCCAATGCTGACAATTCTCATGACGATAAGTGGGATAGGAACAACAGAATGGCCAACATGATCATTAAGCAATCGATCTCTGTTGCTATTAGAGGTGCTATTCCTGAAAAACATGAGGATGGTCGTGAGTTGACCACTAAGGAATTCTTCGATAAGGTTGAAGAAAACTTTAAGAGCTCCTCTAAGACCTATGCTAGCACTCTCATTATGAAAATGCTAACATCTGAGTATAATGGGCAAAGCGGTATTAGGGAGCACATTTTGAGCATGTGTGATATGGTCAATAAGCTTAAGGCACTAGATATGGCCATCTCGGATGGTTTTCTGGTGCATTTCATTATGACTTCAGTGCCTCCCCAATATAGTCCTTTTAAGATAAGTTACAACACTCAGAAAGGGACTTGGAACATAGCTGAGCTTATCAGCTATTGTGTTGAGGAAGAGGAAAGACAGAAGGCTGAAAAAGGGAAGAATGTGGCTAACCTTGTTGGGTTTAATCATCCTTCTAAAAATCAAGCTGAATCAGGAAGCAGCAAGCAGCCTAAGAAGAAATTTAAGAAAAATAAGGTGAATAAGACCACTTCACATAAGAATGCTCAAGATGCTAAAGTTTGCAAGTTCTGCAAGTCTCCTAAACATATGCAAAAGCAATGCGCAGCGTTAAAGGAATGGCTAAAGAACAAAGGTACTGATGTTGTTTCATTTATTGATGAATCATTCTTAGCTGATTTTTCCCCGAATACTTGGTGGATTGACTCAGGTGCCACTGTGCACATTTCCAATTCATTACAGGCATTCAGTTCGATGAGAACTATAAGAAGGGGGGAGCGAAATCTTAGAGTTGCTGATGGAAATGAAGTTGAAGTCGAAGGCGTTGGAAACTTCGCATTAGAGCTACCAAGCGGCTTCAATCTTCAATTAGATGATGTCCTTTATGTTCCTAGCTTAAAGAGAAACCCCATTTCAGTTTCAGCATTAGATTATTCGGGACATATTTGTGAGTTTGGCAACAATAAGTGTAATATTAAGTATCATAATATAAATGTTGGTCTTGGTTATTTGCAAGGCAAGCTTTATATGCTCTCTCTTGATAAAGATTATTCTGTGATGAATGTGAGTGATGTGTCTAAAAAGCGTAAGCGAAATGATGAGACTTCTTCGAAATTATGGCACTGTCGTTTATGCCATATTTCGAGGGGGAGAATGGAACGTCTCATTAGGGAAGAGATACTACATTCATTAGATTTCTCAGACTCAGAACAGTGCATCGACTGTATTAAGGGGAAATTCGCTAAGACAATTAAGAAAGGAGCTACTAGGAGTTCGGGCCTCTTAGAAATTATTCACACTGACATTTGTGGCCCATTCCCAGTAACTTCAGTGGATGGTTATGATTCATTCATTACTTTCACTGATGACTTCTCTCGTTATAGTCATATTTACCTCATTCGCGATCGATCTGAAGCATTAGATAAATTTAAGATTTATAAGGCTGAAGTGGAAAATCAGCATAGTATTGCTATTAAAATAGTAAGATCAGATCGAGGTGGTGAGTATTATGGAAGACATGCTCCATATGGTCAGATTCTTGGACCATTCGCTAAGTACCTTGAGGAAAATTGTATTAAGGCCCCGTATTCTATGCCGAGAGAACCACAGCAGAATGGAGTGGCTGAGCGACGCAATCGCACACTTATGGACATGGTGCGTAGCATGCTTAGCTATTCTAGTTTACCAGTGGAGTTGTGGATGGAAGCATTAAAAACAGCTGCACACATTCTTAATCGGGTTCCTAGTAAGTCAGTGCCCAAAACACCTTATGAATTGTGGTTTGGAAGGAAACCGACACTTAATTACTTACGTGTGTGGGGTTGTCCAGCTGAAGCTAGATTATTTAATCCACAACAAAAGAAATTAGATACTAAGATGATAAGCTGCCATTTTATTGGATATCCCGATTAGTCTAAGGGGTACCGTTTCTACTGTCCTAGTCGTCACACTAAGTTCGTAGAGACTAGACAGGCTGTGTTCCTAGAGGATGCAGAAATCAGTGGGAGCTTTCCAACGAGGGAAATAAGTCCTGAGGAAATCTGAGCTGAGCTTCCCATTCCGGTGACTCAAGAATCAGTGACACCTCAGTTAGTGCCATTGTTCTTACCCTCTATTCAGACTTCAAGTGCTACAGCTCAAGTTGAGGCAGCACATCAGCCAGTGATTGTGCCACAGCAAGAGCAAGTGGTGCATAATAATGAAGTGCAAAACCCTGTTGAGCAACCTCTACCCATTTCTGAGCCAGTTGTGAATGAGCCTATAAGGAGATCACAACGGCCAAGAAGGTCTGCCATTCCTGACTGTTATGAGACATACTTAAGTGAAGATATGTATGATGTGGGAAAGGTAGATGATCATGTCTCATTCAAAGAGTCAATTTCAAGTGAGCATTCCGCTAAGTGGGTTGAGGCTATGGAAGATGAGCTTAAGTCTATGAGCACTAATGATGTATGGGACTTAGTCGAAATTCCTGATGGAGTCAAACCAGTAGGCTGTAAGTGGGTCTTCAAAATTAAGCGTGACTCTAAAGGGAATGTCGATAAATTCAAAGCAAGGCTCGTAACAAAGGGTTATACACAAAAAGAAGGGGTTGATTATAATAAAACTTTTTCAGCTGTGTCTAAGAAAGATTCGTTTAGAATCGTCATGGCGCTAGTGGCTCATTTTGATTTAGAGCTACATCAGATGGATGTTAAGACTGCATTCCTTAATGGTCACTTAGACGAGACAATTTTCATGACACAACCGGAAGGTTATGTTGTGAAAGGGTAGAGATGCACGAGGAGGGAAGGGAGACGGCCACGTGGAGGTGACGACCGAGGGAGACATGGGAGGTGGCGTCCACAACAACGAGCCGTCATCACCGCTCGTGGAAGAAGCGAGCTCCGCCGTTGTGCCCGCTGAGCCGTCGGGAGCCGTCTCCGCCCCGATTCGTCGGAATCCGCAAGTCAACACGTGCGGAGGGATCCGCTCCACCGCCGGAATCCGCGAGGAAGGGGTCGCCATTTGCCGGATCCGGGCCTAGGGAGGGGAGAGGGAGGTTGCCGCCACTGGATCTGCATCGAGTGGTGCGAGCCCGCGCCGATAGTGGAATAGGGGAAAGGTACTCCGTACTCGGATTTGAGGATGCTCCAAGGCTAGTGTACCCAAAATGAGGATACGGCGTGCCAGACCGTGCTGGTTCCAAGCCAAAATAGGTCGAGTCTCGTGCCGCTCATTTAGCTTGACCCATTGGGCCATCAGCCATGTATAGGATATGCATGCGGTAGCTGTTGGAGGCATGGTTTTAAATACCGTTTGCTACCGGTCGGTTTTCGCGAAAATCGCTCCTACCGCTCCGGCTCGGTAGCAAAAAAGACCGGTTTTCCGAGGTATCGACCGGCCCAACCGACCCTAGAAAAAAAAATCTCAGAAAACCGTTCGGTTTGGTCAGTTTTGCGGGCCGGTTTTTACCAGTCGAAAAAACCGGTCGGAGCCGGTTTTGTGATTCCTGGTTGGAGGATGCCACAGTACTCCCCGACTCCTCATTTTGCGCATACAAAGCTCGGATGGGAGGTTTACTGTGGTTAGTCTTGTAGGTTTGCCTAATGGCGTGCTGTATTCTAAGCCATGATCGAGCTTCGTTTTAGTTTCTTACACACATTTATCCCATGTCACTTAGGCTGAGTTTAGTAAAGTTGGATGAGTGTTGAGCGACCAAATATAGGATATGGTTTTGACTCATTCATCGAATATGTACCCCATAAAACATATATGCTCATCGTCTTCGGAGGGATCAAATTAAAGTGCAACTCCAGAGTCTATCAGGGATGAGAAGTGTAAAGATAAGTATCCCCTTCGTCTCAGAAAAATAAAGTATCTTATGAATTTTGAGAGATTAATAAAAGAGGTACAATGATCTCGAGTGCTCTTATTTACTACTCCCTCCGTTCTTAAATATATGACGTTTAGGACAAAAAATTTAGTTCAAAAATGAATTAATTTTGTTTTCTTAAACATCATATATTTAAGGATGGAGATAGTATATCTGATGCTAATTGTCTGTTGCATGCTTGCATGTATATGCAGACATGCCAAATCGAGTATAACGACTTATCTTTTGAATCCTAGAACTACTTGTTTAATTATTTGGGAGAGGGAGTATATGGTATGGATACTAAATAGGTGATCACGTACATTGTCACGTAACTTTGAGACGATCGACAAACAACATATACAATAAGTAGTCTTTTAAGTCATCTCACAGTAACTCCATAATCCCTTTGATTTGTACAAAGAAAAAGAAATGTTCTTCGCTGGGTGGCAAGAACTCATATAATGGTAGGTCAGTGATCTCATAGTTTTAATTTTTAGTTTTAGGTGGTTGTTTCACGGAACAATCACCTTTTTTTTTCTCTCAACGCACACTCATATCTACCTTACATAAAAAAATTCTACTATATTAATATCGCACGGGATAACCTATAAAGACGAGCTTGTCACATGTAGTAATGCAAATTTCTTAACTTGTTACAAGTACATTAACTGGTAAGCCACCGAATGACTTGATAAAAAGTTTGGCACGACCAAAAGCTTAAAGAGTTAAAGTGTACTGATCTTGCAAATGGTAGGCACGGAATCAAACGCCCCTGCTAGGGTTTAGGCTGGTATCACTTGTTATACTCCATTTGACATACTCTAAAGGGAATATTCTATCTAGTCACCCAAATTTTACGGTACAGCATCAGTTTTTTCACACCCGTCATCCCCTAAATCTCGTACTCCATACCATCCACCCGCGGGGCCCACTTATCAGATTTTTTTACCTCCCACCCCTCCTCCCTTGGTTCCCCTCCCACCCCCCTCTCATTTCCTCTTCCCCTCCGGCCACTCTCTCTCCCTTCCTCCCACCTCGCTACCTCCGCCCGCCGACTTCCCCGAGCCCGCCGGCGGCGCCAGCCAGGCGAGGAACGCAGATCCTCTCCGGGACGCGGCTCCGGCGCTGGGCCGCCGGCGAGCGCGCATCAGGCTGGGGGAGGAGCCGAGCTCCGGCTGCGGGAGGAACAAGGAGCGGCCTCCCTCCCTCTCTGGTCCCTCCCGCGGCCGCTTCTCGATCTACGCAGGTGAGCTCCGGCGGGCGTGCTGGTCGGTGGTGGCAAGATGGCCGCCTAAGCGTCGATTCGAACTGGGACGAGATCCCGAATCCCCTCCACGCTCCCTCCCGCATCAAGCCCGCGTCGGCGTCGGCGCCCGCGCGCCCCCTCTCTGCTCCTCTCTTCTGCGCGCGGCGGCAGGGGCTCGGGAGCGCGGCGGGCCTGCTCCTCCGGCGGCATCGCCTCAGCTCCCTCCGCCGGCCTCGATCTGGAGGCAGGGGCGGCGCGCTACGGCGGCGGCTCGGCGAGCTGTGCATCTCCGCGCCAGAAGGCAGCTCTGGCGGCGCGACGCGGCGGCCATCTCATCCCCCAACCTTCTCGGCGGCCAGAGCTCCTGGAGGTCGCACACCCCCTGCTCTCCCTCCCGGCGGCGGCTCTTCCTTGTCGACGACCACGGGCGCTGCGGGCGGTGGCCGCTCCCTGCTTCTTCCCCGGCGGGCACCTCTTTCACTGTTGCACGACCGGCCTCCCTCCTCCGGCCGGCGGAGCTCCCGAGGCGGCGCGAGTAGGGGAGGGAGGAGCAAACCGGGCACGGCGTCAGCGGAGAGACGAGCCGGCGGCGGTGGCAGGCGGGCGCGAGGCGCTGTGGAGTGCTTGTGGCGGCGTTGTGGCCGGCGCACCCACTGGCGGACATCCGGGAGGAGCTTCCGAGCACGGGCGGGAGGCGCGGAGTCGTTGTGGACGGAGGCGAGGTGAGGCCGGCGCAGGGCGTAGCGTCCGCCCTGGGAGGCGCTGGATTTGGCGAATGTGGGAGGCAAACTGGACGTCCAGTACGCGTTGCCGTTCCCCAGTGCGGGGTAAAAAACGGTAAAACGCGTACTGGGCGTCCCGTCCCGTGCGGGGTAGCACACCCGGTGCGGGCAGCCTCATGGCAAGTTGGCAACCAAAACGGCAACGGTGAGGCATGGATAGATGACTAGTGAGAGGTACATCTCCTTTCGCTGCTTACGTTTGCTTTACACAGTTTGCACCGCACCTATTGTTCCCGGTGCTGAAATCTGAATACGCACATATATATACCAGGTCCTTTTGTCCCATTCTGATCAGTGCACATAATTGGTCGTCCCTCCTTGCTTACCGAACCCAAAGGACACATGCTGAAATCTTGAAACTACAACGCCAAACCGCTGCCGCGGCTTCTTTCAGTTACCCGGAATTCGCGTGGCGGAGCATGTGCATCTTGAAAGCACGGAGGATTGGAGTTGGAGAGTTGCATTGCGTATGGGCAACGGGGAGGCCGTTCCGATCTGCCGTCAGGTTGGGTGTCCGAGAAGCAATGCGGGGGTGGGGGTAGGGATGGATTCGGATCGAATACGCACAGATACGAAATCGGATGTCACTATTTACCACATTTTAATTCGAATTCGGATACAAATACGAATACAAAACGGATATTTCGAATTCGGATTCGCATTCGAATACTTACTTGATTTATAGCATGGAGTCATAATGAGTATCAATTTTATTTGTCGATGGTTTTATAATTGATAAAATTATATTATAAGTAGAGAGTAAATTACGATCATTGACATAATAGATATCTTATTGCAAATAATATACCTATTATAAAATAAATAAATTATCACAATAAATATAAAATAAGTATTTTTGTAAATATATAAACATCTTTGAATAGTAAAAATAAGTACATAAATACATTGAAATATAATTTATTTATTTGCTAAATAATATGATGTATTTAAAATTACTATGATTAGCCACATTAAAATTAATTAATAAAAGACCATTATATAATCTGGAAATATTAGGTTAACATAATTAGTTAGTTGTCATATATATATTTTTAATAGTTAAAATTGTGTAAATAATTATTTTATTAGTAATATTAAAATGAACATCATTTGTAACTAGTATTTAGTAATATAAATTAATTTTAGATGGCTTCTATGGGTACTTTATTCTTTACGGATACGAATATTGTCGAATATGTCGGATTTTTGTCGAATAATAGCGGATATCGTCGAATACGGATAATGATGAAAATCGGATTCGAATACATCCATCTGACATCCATATTAAAAACAAATACGGATACGAATTTCATATTAGCGTTTTTAGCGGATACGAATACGGATAATTCGGATTTCCAGACATCCGATTCCATCCGTAGTGGGGGGTGTGGGACGCCGAGGTGGGTGTGTAGTATCAGTATGGGCGGCGGGACAAGCGGAAGACGCGAACACGGGTCGCCGTCGCCGTCACCGTCGCGGGCGGGCCACCGGTGGCCGGCCCCGGCGATAAGGCCCGGCCGGGGATCATGAGATGATGGGACGGGGGATGATGATGACACATGCGCGCGCAGGCGGAGAGGCAGGAGCGGCGCACCTCGCACCAGTTCCTTCGTCATGTGACACGGCCGGCCGGTGGCCCTACCGGCGTCGGCCGGCCGGCGCGGCGCGGCGGGCGTTGGCGAATTAAATTATCGGTAGTGTACTACAGACCGGGTTTGTTAGTGGTTAATTGCTGCGTCCGAAGTAAAGCAATCCTAGTACAGTGTACAGGGCACGGATGGATCCTAGTACTCACTACCTTTCCTGGTATACATTTTTTTACCGTGCTAGGCTTGTGGGCTTGTGGAATCCGATGTTAACTCTGCTTGATACTCTCTGCCATGGGCATGGCATAGGAGTGAGGAAGCTTTTGTGCGTTTGGGATGCGTTTCTCTGCTTTTTTTTTTGTGTTAACTATGCTTTGTACACTCTTTTCTGAAAGTTTCCTGTGCAAATAATCGTAGTGGTATAGCAATTCAGATCGCTGGAGCCCTCTGTACGCACATATCATGATTCATGAGTCAGCAAAGGGTATAGATACTGTGCATACTGAAGATTAGGCTGGTAGCACTCGTCATACTCTATTTACCGTACTCTAAAGGGAATATTCTGCCTAGTCAGCGATAATTTGCAGTACAGCATCGATTTTCCCGCACCCATCATCCCCTATATCACATACTCAATACCAACAACCAGCTGCGGGGCCCATATGTCATACTCTCCCTCCTTTTACCCCCTCTCTCCCTCCACCTACCCCGCAGCAGATGCACCCGGCCGCCGCGTTCCAGCACCAGCACCAGGCGGGCGAGCACCACCACGGCGGGTTCCAGCTGCAGCAGCAACCGGCGCTGCCGGTGAGGCTCAGCTCCAAGCACGCCGCCGTCGGGGCGGGTGACGCTGCCTGCCTCCACCACCCGCCGCCCGCGCCCGCCGCTCGCCACACGCAGCAGCAGCATGCGACGGCTCCGTCCCCGCCGGCGGCGCTGATGAGCAACAACGGGGACGACGACGAGGACGAGGACTACGGCGACGACGAGGACGACGGCCACGGGTACCCCCTCAACCACTGCGCCCACCACCACCCGCGCGGAGCTCCGTCCGCCGGCCGTGCAGGCTCCGGGTGCGGATCGAGGCGCGCCATCGAGCCAGGGGAGGAGCGGCGGCGGATCCTCGCACACCCGGAGCAGGGCAACATGGCGTGCGCGCCCTCTCCCGCGCGGCGGCCCAGGCGAGGCGGCGACGGAGAGCTCGTCTCTGCGGCCCAGGCGAGGCGGCCCGGGCTTCTCTGTTCCGCGCACACGGAGGACGGCGCAGCGGCGGCCTGCTCGTCGCGGCGTGGAGGGCCACGGAGGTTCGACGGCGGAACGAGCTTGGGTCGGCGGCGTCCTCCTCCCCACGTCCCCTGCCGCTTCGAGGGCGCGCACGGCGGCGGAACAGGCGCACGACGGCGGAACAGGATCTGCGGCGGCGCTCCTCCTCCCTTCAGCTCCCGCCTCTGCTCCTTCCCTCCTCCCCGGCGCCGCCGCTCGCCCTGGTTCCTCTCTCCGCACCGGCTTTCGCGCGCGGAGTCGTTGCTCGAGCCGTGTGGTGGGGGCAGCGTGAGGCGTAGCGAACGCCCTGGAGTGCGCTGCATTTGGGGTATCTGGGCGCGGCACGGGATGCCCAGTATGGCTTACCGTCCCCCGGTGCGGGAAAAAAAACGGCAAAACCCTTACGGGGCGTACCGTAGCGCTCGGTTTAGAGCACCCAGTGCGGACAGCCTTACGGAGGCCCAGTACTACTCCAAATGGCGCACCTGCTGTTGGAGAACGACGGCACATGCCTAGGCTTTTAGCTTTTGATTTGATAACTGAAGCTATTCGAGTGAAAACCGATTGATAATGCACAACTTTTTTTTTTGACCGGGATGGCATTCCTGCAGGGCCGTATATTGGGCGGTGCAAGTGGAGCGACGGCACAGGGCCGCCCAAATTAGGAGGCCGCCCATGCAAAGTTAGTTTAGCTCAGTGCATGCATGCATGCAGTGCATTCGGTTGATTTTTTCCAATCTTGATTCTCCTTCCCACCAATGCTTGCTTGCTTCTCTCTCCTCACGTAATCTGCTTCTATTTTATAACTTAATCACTTTAATTTAGCTAGTTTTCAACTGCAAAGCCAAATTAACTAAACTAAAAAATCAGCTAAATATATCACTTGATCACGACATCAGGTGTCATGTGCGTGCAACTATGCTGCAACTTATCAATTTTCATCCATGCACTCTTGTTTGTTATTTTTCCGCTGATCACGATACAAATCACTCAAGCATGATGCCTTGTATTATAAGATGAACATACATTTTGGCTACCTATATTATTAAAATATAGAGTCACATTTTACATTCGCACCAGGGCCTCTAAATCTTAGGTACGGGCCTGCATTCCTGCCTAGTACACCACCGCACCGAAGACGTCTTTTTTTATCACCGAGCCACGTATAGCCCCAGCTCGTAGGTGATGTTGTAGCTAGCTAGGATGTAAGGCTACTGGTACAGAACGTCCAACCGACTGTATATATGGAAAAAAAAGAGAATGTCTAAATGTATTCTAAATAAATACAAGAAATACTTAACAAAAATGAATTAAATAGGTAGGTTGTATATTTTTATTTGGTAATGACCATTTTTTTAATAAACTAACTTCTAATAAATTAAGCTAAATGTAAAATTAAATGCATCTTTCATCTAAAAGTTAAAATCAATTATCTCTATAGCAAAAACTATAAAATTAGAGGATAAATCCCTATGTGAAACTATGCTTAAAAAATATGTGAAACTAAATACAATGTTAGCTAAATCTAAAACATCTGAAAACATCATCTCTTAGCTCCTCCCACCACCTAAAAATCTAAATCCATATTTTCTCTATTTCTAATCATAAAAACGAAATTTAATCATAACAAATGAAGGAAAGATGAAGAATCAAACCTTAGCAACACTTTGGAGGAGAGAAATCTTCACAAATTGATGACGAAAAAATTGGACATCACCTCCCTAGGAGAAGAACTAGCTGCTCTTCACAAACTATCTCTTAAGCTCTCGGGGTGAATGTGAGCTCGGGCAGAGGAAAAAGAAGGAAGGCAGGGGTATATAGGCGCACCCTTTAGTCCCGGGTGGTATTACCACCCTGGACAAAAACTTTAGTCCCGGGTGGTGTTACGACCCGGGACTAAAGGCTCACCCTTTAGTCTCGGGTTGTAACACCACCCGGGACTACGTCAATAATTGCGGCTCGGAGCCGTTGGACGCCAGGCCTTTAGTCCCGGGTGGTATTACCACCCGAGACTAAAAGGGGGGGGGGGGAGGCAGCGCAAACAGCCTTCCGAGGCCACGTCGCCCCAAAAGCATTTGTCCCGGTTCCAAAGTTGAACCGGGACAAATGCTTGGGAACAAATGTCGTTTTTCACCAGTGGACGTTGTCCGCCGTGGAGCCCGATGCGCATGCGTACTGCGGATTTTTTTAATTACACAGTACAACGTAGACGCTCACAACACGCACGCACACTCACATCTATGAATACACGTACGTAAACCCTACCTCTATGAGCACCTCCGAAGGACTGAGCACCGGCAAATCTGGAGATTCTCGAAGTCACCACTGGCGCCTCGTCGTTGACGGGAACGTCGCTTACCACTTAATGCATAATGCCGGAAATCCCGGAATAAATCTAGGAAAAGGTCGAGCACCAGGATTTGAACCCTGGTGGGTAGCGTCTCACTGGACCGTCCTACCATTGAACTGCAAGCCCATTCGCGCGTACTGCGGATTATTAGGGCCTGATTGGTTGGGTACCAAATGTGCCAAACCAAAATTTTGGTCATTTTAAATTTTGACTACCAATTCAAAATTTTGACCAATTTTGACAATTCAAATGAACTAAGGTGCGCAAGATGAATCTTTTTAGCTATCCATTCATTTAGATTGTTGAAATTGATTAAGATTTTCAATTGGTGACCAAAATTTAAAATGACCAAACTTTTGATTTAACATCTTTAGTGCCCAACCAATCAGGCCCTTAGTTTCCACAACTAGTGGGTAAAGATTCTTCAGCCATCGGGCATGTGATAGAGAAGCGTCCCCGTCCGTCTTGGAACTGCCGGGTCAGGAGACCGACCGATCAGGGCTGCGGCGCTCGGTTTCTAGCGTGAGAGATACTACTACAACCTGTTTGAACTGGCTGGAATAGACAGAACGTATCACCTGTTGTTACCGACCCTTCGTGTTTTACCGTATTATTACCAACTCAAATACGTATGTTTATAGTGATTGAAAATTTTAACAAAAATATGAAAGGATAATTCATGTCATCTTCTACTATTATGCAAAAAACGACATGCAACAGAATTTTTGACAAGATGAAAAAAAAATCAGCACGTGAGTAACTCCAACAATTTGCTATCTTAGTTTGACATCCATCTAATTTTGGCAAAACATGAAAAATTAACCTCCAACAGTTTGACAAAACAAATTGGCATCAAAAGCAACTTGGCATCCCTCCCCTTGCCGCGCACATATATGCGCGCAGCTATTCGCGGCGCATCCTTCCGTAATAGAAGAGGTGAAAGAGTATAAAAATAATTTTATTTTTTTCTTGATGTTCCTGATTTAAGTTTTAAGAGGTGAAAGGGCAGAAACATAATTTTGTTTCTCTCTCAAGGTTCATGATGTAAGTTAAATCTAGATTTGGCAAGTGAATTATGCCAAACTGTTGGAGATGAACTCTTTTTTTACTTGATATATCTTTTTAGACGTTAGCAAAACACTAGATTTGCCAAGTAAAAGTTGGCAAACTCTTAGAGATGCTCAACAACTCCAACAGTTTGCTATCTTAGTTTGACATCCATCTAATTTTGGCAAAATATGAAAAATTAGTCTCCAACAGTTTGACAAAACAACTTGGCATCAATAGCAACTTGGCATCCCTCCCCTACCCGCGCGCATATATACGCGCAGCTATCCGCGGTGCATCCTTCCGTAACACAAGAGGTGGAAGGGTATAAAAATAATTTTGTTTTTTTCTCAGGGTTCCTGATTTAAGTTTTAAGAGGTGGAAGGGTAGAAACATATTTTTGTTTCTCTCTCAGGGTTCCTGATGTAAGTTAAATCTAGATTTGACAAGTGAATTATGCCAAACTGTTGGAGATGAACTCTTTTCATATATTTTTAGAAGTTGGCAAAACACTAGATTTGCCAAGTACATTTTGGCAAACTGTTGGAGATGCTGTTGCGGTCTGTGATGAATAGTTGCATGTAGCACTATTCACATATTGATTTCACTTTTTAGTTACATCTTGTACAAAATTCTGTTGCAACTCATTTTTTTGCATGATGGTAAAAGATGACATAAGCTATCTATTCATATTTTTGTTCGAATTTTTCGTTCAATATATATAGACGTACGTATTTGAGTTGGTAACATGGTAATACACGAAGGCCCGGTAACACCCGATATGTTCTCGGCCGGGGAATATAATCAGAATACTCCGTGCTGTTTCGTAACAACGCATGTTGATAATGTTTTAGAAGACATTATATGGTTTATTTTTTGAAGCGAAAATGTTACAGTAGGTTTGATGGCTATTATCATTCATAATTACTCATCACTTTTATATTACTCGTCGTTTTAACTTTTCTAAATATATTTCTTTCACTATGCACCTGCATAACAAAAGGAATGTATCTACAAAAGTTGAAACGATAAGTAATATGAAACAGAGAAGTATTATAGAATACTAAAGGCATCAGGCGTGTGATTATTTTATAATTTATTGGTGGTAATATATCTTTACTTTCTTATGTTAATTTTGTAATTTATTTTTATAGCACCTTGTGAGAAACAAGGAGGAAACCTACGATCTCTCCCTTGCGAACCATTAGGTTCATCTCAACCTGCCGGGCTCAAACGATCAATGTCTTATGACTCTTATGAGTTCTGACATGTTATCCCAAACGTTATGATTAGTAGAGCTTCTAAACGCTTTGCTGACACATGATATGGGGCCAATGGGGGATTCATTTCTGCCTTGGTGTTTCAGAACTTCATGCTGTTTTCTTCTGCTCACATGGCTCTTTTTTTCAAGACGTGAAAATCACGTTTTTCATTAAGAGGAGAATGCGTTATAAAGCGCCGCAGTGGGAGAACCCCCAAAGAGCGAGGAAACAAGAAGGTTACAATTGAAACGAACAGAGAAAAGAATCCACACCACCACAAAGCGGACCACCACTAGGAAGCAGAGAAGGGTACAAAGGAGAGGAGAGGCCCTCAGGACAACCAGGGTCAGCACAAACGAATACCGAGGAGACCCGCACATCACCGCTTGCCATACAACTTGCTGGAGCGGTGGCCGAAGTGGAGGTTCCGCAGGATGATGCCTTCAGGAAGGGAGCGACGACAACACCGTCATCGTCCGCCCACCGCAAAGGGGCAAGCCAGGTCTTCACCGCACCGAAGACCTAGATCCACATGGCTCTTTTCTTCTTTGGTTTGGAATGGTCACCGCACTGAAACGCCACAAACCGAACGGGGGAAGACACTGAGCTTTCGGGTCAGTATAGAATATCTCTAGAGCAGCCATACGTGGCGTCCATCAAGTCGACAGTTTTAAAGGGAGCTCTCTTTTGGTAAGGATCGGCCTGGCATAATCGCGTCCCACCACGTAAAGGAGTGGAGATTTTTGGAAACGTTTATCGTGTGGCTCCAATCCTTCCGTCCTGACGCGGTTATCTGCTGCCACATGCTGTGTGGATCGATTCGACTGCACCGGCTGGTGGTGTTGGCACTACAGTCATCAGGAGGGCCCCGGCCGGCCAATCAACTAGGCACTTGTATTTCTGGATATCTTTAGTGCCTGACGAGTACGAAATGAACCGTCTAGTTCTTGTTCCTTTGCCAAATGCAGGGGGAAAGCACCTTGGTCCAAATTGCGTGTTTAGTTAATACTGCATGTGTCGATGACTTCGAAGTAGTGGATAAGCGATTTCTTATTATATGATTTTTTCAAAGACTGATACCCTGTGGTGAAAAGCATGTTCACCAATCTGGTCTTGTTTTGTTTGTTGGCGAATGAACTTTGTGGTGTCACACCAAATGTTTTATGGCATGTTTATAGAGATGAGTGTGCGTGCGCTGTGAGTGTCTCCGTTATACTGTGTAATTGCAAAAAAATAATAATTGTTCGGATACTAATAAAATATTAATGTCAGAACTTGTCAGACAATTTTTCTAAGCTTAATTAATCCTTCATTTACTGTAGCATAATATTGTCAAATCATAAACTAATTAGGTTTTAATAGATTAGTCTCGTAAAGTTGTTGCAATTTGTTCAATTAGTTTTTTTTACATTTAGTACTTATCAGAACATCCAATATGACGGGAGAATAATACTTTCTCAATGTAACTAAACAAGACCCCTATAGCAGGGCAGGTGATGGAACATTACAATCTGGCCAAGAACACTTGCATGTTCATGGACCCTTTGCAGACACTATATCAGTAAATATGGTGATAAAGCAACAAGAAAAGTACTCCATCCGTCTTTAAATAATTGTCTCTAAAAATCCGTATTTACTTTATAAACACATTTTACAACACATATTAAGAGAGGGAGGGAGTAGTCAGGTATGTTGAGGCCCTTTCACGTTTAGTGGATGCTTCGTTACACAGTTGCAGTGTTGAAATGACTCAATAAGGCTTGATTGCTGGGTGGAATCGGATGAGCAGCGAGCAGGCAGGCACACAGCCCCCGGTAACGAAGTCAGAAGTGTAGTGGAACTGAAACATATGTCCTGGAACGTCCAACGCACAAGCATCGTGCAGTGTGAACTCCCAGCAAACCGCGGCAGTAGATTAGAAGGCACGGGAACGCCAGTTGGTTGCGCTCACGCCACGGCTAAGCCAAAACACTTAAACACATCTCGATCAGTGGTTGGCTGGCCGACGCCGATGCTGATGGCAATCGACAGCAGTTGGCCTCCGACCGATCCGTGACAGCGAGGGAAGGAACCAACCAACGGCGAGAGGGTCAATTCTCTGTTAACTAAGCTGAGACCGACGGGTTGATCAGGCTCCAAAGGTAGCTCACCAGCACAGTCGCAGTGAGGTCACTCGCCACTCGTTGCCGGAGCAAACAAGGCAACTTCAGACCAGGACTCACTGTGGTCTGTCGCCTGTAGGTGGTATGGTGGTGACGCTAGTGCTAGCGCGAGTGGTTTCAATTTGGCCGAGCTCTCAGCTCTTGCGGCTCCAAATCTTTTTTTTTTCTTCTTACGCTAGACCTGTAGAGAGTCGTTGTAAACGATGCAGGTTTCAGGTGCCCAGCTGGCCGTGGTCAGTGAAGAGAGGATCTTAAGTTTAGTGGGGAATCGAAAGACGTGTGCCGTCGCCGCTGCTTCAGAAAAGCTAGCACGATTGCAAGATATACACTTTGGACATCTACCTGTGGTTTTCTCCCTTTGCCTTTACCTGCTTTCTCCTCCTTTCGGTCGGTCTCTCTTTGTACTTTGGCTAATGGCTGAGCTTGTCCACATTTTGAGCACTCTGCGTAATTTCGTTTATGCTCTTCTTTACGCCCCGTTTAGTTGGTGAAATTTTTGGTAAAAAGTGGTGAAACTTTTGCATTGGGAAACGTGTTCTGTGAGAAGTGACATAGTCTGCAATGCGAAAATTTTGAGAACTTTTGAGGATCTGGCTAACATAAATTGTGAATCTTGAAATGTTGCCAAGCAAAACTATTTGATGGTCACAAATTCACAATTCACAATAACCTGCAGTATACTTGTCTCCAGCTGAATTTTTTTCGTTGTGATGAAATGAAACCTTGGCTATGGTTAAAATCCTACTACGTATATATATTGCGAAGTTGATCAATCGGGCCGAAGCGGATGTCTGGGGAAGAGTTTCTGGATTAATGGGATGTTAATGTTTGGGGTGGGCTGAATCCTACCCATTTACAAAATTGGGCCACTGACTGACTCAGTTCAAAGCAAAATTTTCTTCCCCTTCTAACTAACATTGCATTTCTAAAAAAAAAAACACTAACATTGGAAACTTGAGCTGAACGAATTGTTCTTTCCGAACGAATTCCGAGATTGTTCTATGTCCGTTCTTCTCCAATGCGACTGTAATTCAAAAAAAAAAAAAGAAGCCCAACAAAAAACACCTGCTTGTTGCTCCAAGTCGATCTGCACAACTCCGCGCGCATGTAACATGCGATCCAAACACTGCACAGTGGTTCGCACAAATTAAACGAGCACAGTGCGTGTACGAACTTGACGTGGCTCTTATCAAAATCGTTTTTTTTCTTCTTTTGAAAGCGGTATGAGTAGTATAAGTGGAGGTGTAGTGCGCATTGCATCATTCATCTCGAACACCATGGCGGCGTCGTTCCTGCTGGCTGTGGTGTTGTGCTTCACTGTCATCCTCGCGTTCACTCATGCCTTGTGGCTAATAACCGACGGCCGCCGGCGTCGTCTCCCTCCTGGACCCTTCCCACTTCCGGTCATCGGTGGCCTCTACGCGGTCACGTGGAGCAGGGCACACCGCTCGCTCGCGCACCTCGCCGAGCGCTACGGCCCGTTCATGTGCATCTGGTTTGGCCGGCACCCTGTCGTCGTCGTCTCCACCCCAGACGCCGCGCGCAAGGTGCTGCACAATTCCGACCTAGCGGGCCGTATCGTCCTGGACGCCTTGCGCGCCGAGGGCTACTCCGCTAACTCCGTCATCTTCCAGCCGCCCGGCGACAAGTGGCGCGCCATGCGAAGGTTCGCGACGACGGAGCTTCTAACGAAGGCCCGGCTCGACGCGCGCCAGCTGCTACGGCAGGAGAAGGCGCAGGAGCTGGTGCGCGGCGTCGCCGAGCACGCGGCGCGCGGCGAGCCGGTCGACGTCGGGCATGCCGTGTTCATGCTGGCCATAAACCTCGTGTCGCGCACCTTGTTCTCCATCGACATCGGAACCCGCGAGTTGCGGGAGATTGTGACGGCGATGTCGCGGCTGGCCGCGACGCCGACGGTCTCCGACATCTTCCCAGCTGTGGCAGCCGCGGACATCCAAGGCGCACGGACCAGGATGGGTGCGGTGATACGGCACGTGCACCGGATCGTTGATGAGCAGTTTATGCAGAGAAAGCGTGATCGGGACGGTGGTGCGCCGAAGAAGAATGACATGATGGACGTGGTCCTAGACAAGGAGAAGGAATGGAAAGAAGAGGGCAGTCAGATGAATTATGATGCCGTCAGAGGCATGTTCACGGTACGTACACCCCGTATCCAGATTGACAAAGTTCAGTACGGGTTAAATTTGAAACTATATAAGCTATACATAATAATAATACTAACAAAACCCAATTGGTTGATGCAGCGACAACTCTTGAGATTTCCTATTCTCGTGTTAGTTTCGCTTATTAAAGAAGTTAGAACGACACTGATCATGATGCACGAGGTTTTAGATCTCACAAGGAAACAACACTTCATTTTTAGTTAACATTAAAGGTCTTTTGGTAGTGTTCCGGCTCTGGCTTCTCCTACGGTTCCAACTGAAATCCGACCAAACAGTTTTTTCAAAAACAACTTCACGTATCGTGAAGCCTTTGAGGAATTGGAAACGTTTTATATGGAGAGGCTCATGCTAAAAACAAATGGCCCCTCCGGCTTCTTCCCTTTTAGGAGTCAGAACTCTACCAAAAGGAACCTAAGCTTCTTTGGTAGTGCTCCGCCTCCGGTTTAAACTGCGACTACAGTTGAAGCTCTACAAACAGTTTACTTAAAAACGGCTTCACCTTTGGAACACTAGAGGAGTCGAGCCGCTTATATGTACAAAGCAAAGTAAAAAAAAGTGATTCCTCTAGTTCCTTCCGTTTTAGGAAGAGCCATAGCTCTACCAAAAGGTATCATGTTTCTACCCAACAAGTAGATGAAATCTCCTCAGAAAGAAATGGCACTTCCTTTAGAGGCTGATGCAACCATCTGCATCTATTCTAGCTAGGCCTTATTTATGAACGACATAATGAATATGGTTTAGCTTTGTCCTAGTTTAAGCTATTTGATTTTGATCAAATTTGTAGAAAAATGAACTTACCTCTACATCAAATAAGTTTTATTTAAATTTGCCAACAGTGGGAGGGGGCAGTAGGTGGACAGTTCAATTGATTCTAACCATTACCGCATTTCAGGAGTTCCTTGCTGCAGGAACTGAAACAGTATCAAGCACAATAGAGTGGGCGATGGCAGAGTTATTAAATTGCCCGAAATCGATGAAGATGGTAACGGAGGAGGTCAGGACAATTGTTGGAGCTAACAAAAGTAAAAGGCAAGTTGAGGAATCTGATATTAGCCAACTTCCGTATCTACAAGCCGTGATAAAAGAAACGCTTCGTCTTCATCCTACGGTTCCACTAACAATTCAACGAGCAATGGCCACCGTGGAAATAGATGGATATAGCATCCCCAAAAGAACCAACACTATCATAAACATATGGGCAATTAATCGGAAATCCGATATGTGGACTGAGCCTGACAAGTTTATACCTGAAAGATTTATTGGCAAAGATATTAGCTTCTGGGGCAAGGACTTTGAGCTGATCCCATTTAGTGCTGGTCGTCGTATGTGCCTTGGACTGCCATTAGCAGACAGGATGCTGCATTTGGTTCTTGGGTCGTTGCTATACCACTTTGATTGGACCCTTCCTGCAAATGTCAAGGACAATGGTATTGACATGACCGAAAAGTTTGGAGTCGTGGTTTCTCTGGCCACTCCACTAAAAGCTATAGCTAAGAAATGCAATGAATAAGAGGTCGTGGTTTCACTAGCCACTCCACTAAATGCTATAGCTAATTGAGAAATGTGAGGAATAAGAGGTTCGTTATATATACAAAGTGCATCATATCATCGAAACTGTTGCGGACGACAGAGAGTAACCATTATTTCATTGTGTTATATAATTATGTTGTGAAAATACACGAGACTCATATTGTTGTATTCATATGTAAGAAAAGATGAAGGGTATCGTATGTTTCACCACTGTTATGTATAGCCAAAACATCATTTTATATTTCCTTTACAATTTTTGGTTTGGATTTATTTTCAGAAGCACTGGAAAAACAGGTTTGATCATTTTTTTAAAAATACCGGTGAGGTCGATTTTGGCACAACCGGTACCTTTGCATTTGGCATTTGTCTTGCCAACACCATCCCCCTCCAGAACCCCATGGAGTAACTCATACACTGTACGACTTTCTGCTTTTATTAATTGGAGGATCTTTAATTTCGGCTTGAGGTCGTTAAATTGGATCTTGGCCAACAACATTAGTAGATGGCTTATCTTTGCAAGAATGATCAACAATTGGTTCATAATTAATATTAGCTTTAGTTGGTTCTTATATTGGTTTACTTTCTTCTCTTGCCGACGTGCATATATTAACAGTATGAACTAGATCTACAGTACCATTATATCAATAAGAAAATTAACAATTTTCCCTTAAAAGGTTCACATAGCTGGATAGAAAATTGGATAAAGTATTTGAGTATTGCACCTTTAATGTATCGACGACGGACAATGAGTGGCTGACTATGTTAAAAGCGTATAAAGGTGGAACTAGGGTGCATGTGCAAACTTGAAAACTATGAATTAGGCACTCAGGAGCCAGATCCGATGGTTTTGCATTTGACCTCCTCCCCTTCATCACAACGCTCACGCGCCGCCTGTTGCTACGCCGCCTCCTCGTTGTTTCCTCTCCGTGCGCCAGTGAGTCCGACGCCGCCAGGGTCGTCAAGGAGTTCAACGCCGTCGAGTCCGCTGTTGCCGCCATGGAGTACAGCTTGGCCCAGTCCCTCCATCCTCTTGATACAAACGAATTATTCTCCGCGAACGAAATTGCAATCGATCGGTAGCGAACTGCATGCGTGTTCGTTTCAACTTTTATGCTGAGTCTGGTTCTACCAGCAATCTCCGTTCAATTAGGTGCGATAATTTTCCAAAGTTTGTTTTGCGGCGGACTCCATCCATGGCATCGGACTATGTTATGTTACGTACTAAAATCGATCTAACCACCTTTCAAAAGAGGAGCTTGTTTGGAGAGAAAAAATCACAAACAATTCTCTCTGCTTGAGGAAAACCTTTCAAAAGAGGAGCTTGTTTGGAGAGAAAAAATCACAAACAATTCTCTCTGCGTGAGGAAAATAATACGGGCGTGCCAATGTACTAAAGTACACAACAAAGATGAGAGAACAAATTTTTATTCATATTGTAAAAAAATACAAATAGAGGTTCCCTTTTACATAAGTACGCTCCACAGCCTGCCCGTTGGGCAGATCTGATATAGGCGATGTGGTCTTCTCATTCCCGGGGCTTCGGAAAGCTACCGGTTAATTACCTCTACAAGTCCAGCTTGCAGAGCACCTCCGATTAAGCTGCTGTGGTCGTCGTCTTCGGTCTTCACTTCCGTTCTCCATGCATGATGGTGGTAGTGGTGTAGATGCGGGCATCAGCGTCATCCATGACCTTGTCGGTGTCCATGAGCCGGTGTAGCGTAGTTAGGACATCAGCTTCGCCCGCCCATGCCGTTCGGCCTCGTCGGTCGCGAACGGCGGTGTAGTCGTAGTAGAGGTAGGTTGTCGATGCATGGGTCGGTGTAGCTGAACCGGAGAGGACGTCACAACAGCTTGGTCGTCGGTGTCTAGCCGTCATCACCGAGGTAGTAGTCGATGTTGGGGCAGAGGACCTCGCCGTCGAGACCAAGGTCACAGCCGCCGTTGTTGAAGAAGAAGGCCTCGCCGTTGAGGCTGCGGTCGTAGCCACCTAGTCGAGGTAGTGGTCGAGATCGAAGTCGAGGTCGCCACAACGGTTGTGGTAGTTAGTGTAGCTAGAGCTGAGCAGGACGTCACGGCGAAGACGAACGTCCGGTAGCGGTGGCCTCCGTCTTCGATTGGCTCCTTGTAGAGCACGTGCATATATGCACGTACGTGCATGGCCCCTTGACCTTGAGACCTCTCCTCTTGCTTGCTTTTTGCTCGTCATACACGTGCACATGCATGCACGCACACACAGGGGCGTGCATGGGCTGCGCACGAGCAGCTTCGCCTTGCCTGCGCGCCAGTGAACGTCGGCCTTCTGGCTGCACATATGAGTGCCTCCGATTCGGCCGGCGGCGCAGCGTCATCTTCAAGTTCCACGGCGCCGTCAGTTCCCTCGCCCCGCGGCTTCTGGCTTGTGTGATGTCGTAGACGGGACGAGCGGTGTATAATCTTCGGCCTGGCAAGTAGCCCGTGGCCGGCAACCTGCAGGTAGGCGGCCTGTTCAGCTGGCTGGTGGCTGATGGTTGGCGCTGATTTGTTCTGGGAGAAAAGTACCGCTGGCTGGTAGTTGGTGGCTGATTTGTTCTGAGAGAATAGTACTGCTGGCTGGTGAAACAGGGCGAGGGTCGCCACCGATCGCCTACGTCGTGCTTCCATCTTCAGGACACAGCTTCGATATGGCTTCCTCGTCGCCCTGTGCACCGACGGTGGATGGAGCTCACTGGTGAAGGTGTTGTAGAGGGCGACGCCGGCCGGTGCAAACGATCTGTGAAGGATAAGAAAAGGCAGAACATCAACGTGATCGGCATGGAAGATCCCGGCCGCCGGTCTGGTAGGCACACGTCGGTCTTGGAATTGGAGGAGCCTACTCCTTCCTATGCCGGCCACCTATGGGAAAGACTCTAGGCGAGCCATGACGTGGCTCTGCGTCCGCCGTCTCCTCTTCAACGCGTCAGGGGAAGAATCAGCCAGCCGCCGTGCGACGGGCGTGTCCGATCTCTACGCCGAGTCTCTTTGCTCCTCTCGCAGCCTTCCTGCAGGGGGAAAAGATTAGCATGGAAGGGCCTGTCTCTGCTCGGCTTCCTGGACGATGCCTTGACGGCCGGTGGTCGGCGAAGGGATCTCCAGCCAAGCCATGGCGCGGCACTACGGCCACCGCCTCCTGACTCCTGTGCGTCGTGCCACCTTCTTCATCATGGCCGTGGTACACCTTCTGCGTAGGTGTACTGCCACTAAAAAAAATTCTGCGGTCCATGACAGTCGATTTTCGTCACGGATCATCAAAATTTTGTCATAAAACAACATCTATGACGAAATTTCATATCGTCATGTATTGAGCGTCACAGATTAAGCACCGTAACGAACTAACATTTTCGTCATATATTAGCATGATACATGACGTTCTCAAGCCGTCATAGATTGGTCTAAAGCCCATTGAGCTCAACCCGAAGCCCAAAATCTGTGACGAATGTGACCGTCATGGATTAACTTGTCACATCACTCGTAGAGATGAGTTGGCTGCTGTCATGGATGAGAATGTGGCAGATGACATGGCAATTGATGACGTGGGTTCCACATGGTAGATGACGTGGCGGCCACATGGCAGATGACGTGGCAACCATGTGGCGCTAATGTGGCAACCATGTGGCAGCTACGCAATGCTGATGTGGCAGCCATGTGGCGTTGATGTGGCCGCCACGCGACGCTGATGTGGCCAATTCAATACCGTAATTCCACAATCCAGAATACAACAATAAAGCCACACAATTCAATAATAATTCTTAAATTAATAAATCTCCACACCACCTCAATGGCAAACAAAATAGAATTTATGTGAACAAAGCATAATCAACTAAGATTCATCTACGCTGAATTCACAAAGTCACCCTATTTGCATACAAGCTAAAAAGGAAGAACAAATTTGTTGGCGGTCGATTTCCATCAATCTAGCCACATGTTTACCTTCTATGTTGGTATTAATTTGTTATCCACACTAACGATCCTAACCCTCATTATATGTCAAGTTCGCACTCGCATGTGATTTTTGGAGTTTATTATTTACACAGGAATCAAGAGCCTAAATGAGAACTTCCGGGTAAAGTTCATCAAGGGTTTTACAAGGTGATCACGGACCCTGGGACAAGTCAAGATACAAGATGAACATGACTCCAAATGAACCAAGGACTAAAGCGTGAAGCCGAGAAGTGTCGAGGACCTAGACGGAAGATGCGGGAGTTCATACGCCAAGCACCCTTATCTAAACCATGAGGAAAATGACGTCAAAGGCCCACAAGCAACTCGGCAAAAACTCAAGAAGTCACGAGAAGCATTCAGAAGAAAGGAGGCGCCGAACCGGCCCAGCCCATTCTGGGCCCTGTTCGCCACCCCCTTTGACCTAGCTGTTCCTCGGGCTATTTATAGCCCCCGTTCCTCGAGTCACGCATCAAGCAATTCGTCATCCGCCGCCGAGGAGCAGAGAAGAGAGGGACACCCTTCCGGAGAGGAGAGGGTCTAGATGGTTGACTAGGGTTTCCCTAGCCGACGTGGGAACCTTGTATGGAAGACCACGTCGGAGTTCTAGAAGCTAGGATCAAGATCAAGGTAGGATCCCGGTGGTGATCTTGTCCATGTACTATACTTCATGTTGAATTTGCAAGATTGAATCCGATTTCTAGCGATCAAGTGCTTTCTCTTCTATTTTGTCTTCGCTTGGGTTTTCTTATTCTCCGATCTATTCCGCGGATAGATTGCATAGGATGTTCTTGTAGCCATGGTGGCTAGAGGTGCATACCTGACTTACCGAGCGTCTTCAACGCGTTCTCCATGAATGTTCTCTTAGGTTCACCTACACAATAAGCGGGACATCGTGACAAGATGTTGACCACGTGTACGGTAGGTGTCTTTGAGGGTTGGAACGGAAGCCAAGATTTAAAGAGGCTTTTAATGAGATTCGTTTGCTTTATTCTTCTTGGTTTTGGAACTTCAACAAAAGACCCGATCCAATCTCTAGATCGGTTTTACCTTCTCTTTCTCTTGCTACCTCCGGTGTTTAGTAGATTAGATGTGTTTTTATGATTCTTCCATAGATTAGATGCAAAAACCCCTTTCAAGATCAAAGCGTTTTCCGCTTATTAGATTGGATCTTGCATTACACATTGTTCCACGGATTCGATACCTTGGGTTCGCCACTCAAGAGAAGAAGGGTCCCTTGACTACGACGAGGGATTTGTCCACTTGCAAGTCCTAACGAACTTTGCAACGATAATCAACCGTCAACAAGCCCCTTTTTCTGGCGCCGTTGCCGGGGAACAAGTAATCATGATTCAATCTAGTATTGCGTTTGTGAATATTTTTAGTTTTTCTCTTGATTTTTCTTTTGCATCTCTTAATTTTGATCATCCTCAATAAAAAAAATCAATCTAGGGTTTTGCTAAACCCTAGTTTTCTTTTAGTTTTCGTATATACTTGGCTAACCCTAACGAGAGATGGACGGCTACATCTCCAACAAAAAAACATATATTTTGTGGATGGTCTAGAAAAATTTTGCCGACAAAGGTGACGTGCAACATGAAGATCTAAAAGCGAAGGCCGGACATCGTCAGAATCTCTAAGAGAAACTCCACCTCCAAGATCAAAAGGAGATCAACCTCATCCTCCACTCATCCTAGAGATCGTTCCTCAAGACCGTCAGAGTAACAATCGACATCGGCAAGGGGGAGATCAAGTGATGGCGAGAGGAGTGCATTCAAGTTAACCACGATTCAAGGTATGTAACATGGTCAATATAGAATACATTCTACCTCATCATTGCATCGGAAGGAGCCCAAGGAGAACGAAGTGAAGAAGACACAAAAGTTGTTGCATCCGTCAAGACCAGGAATCAACGCCTGCCTGTGAAGACCAAAAAGATGACTAAGCCGAAGAATAAACCTACACCAAGGCCAAGGATGGTGTAGAAGTGGGGTCCCCAAGATTGCAACACCCACAAAGAGCGTTGATCCGAAGTGAAGAAGAGAAGAAGTCTAGCTATAGACTATAAACAAAGCGCTTTGCGGGAGGCAACCCGTTCGTCGAGTCAAGAATAAGCTATCGGGAGGACAACCCGATCAAGAACAAAGCTACCGGGAGGGCAACCCGGAAGATTTCTGAATTTCAAGTAATTAAGTCTTAGAATGTGCTACACAAAATATTTTATTAACTCTTAAGTGGTTGAACAAGTTTCGGAGAACCTTTTATTTGCTCGGTCGTTTTATTTGGATTTTTCAATCTTAAACCAATGACATGAGCCATCCCATGATTTATTTGTCTCTTTTCGAGAAACTAGAACAAAAAATTCAGATTCTATCCGAGCCTTTCATCCTCTCCATGATGTTAAGGTTGGCTAGTTTTACATGTTAAAAACACACGAGTAGAGCCTTTCTATGTTCCTTAATGGTTTTTAATCTTTGACGCATGGCCGGACTTGTGTGAACCTTGATTTTTGGTTTCTTTCAACTTGACATCCATCGGTTTCTCTAGAATTAGAATTTTTCTAAGCCCTTTGAATTTATTTTTATTCAAAAGCTCTCTCTCTCATGTTTGGCCAAAATTAGAACCTAAACCTATGCCCCCACGGTCAAGTTGGAGGAGCTTGCTATCAATTAATGAAAGCAATCGATCCCGGTGCAACCAAAATAAATTTTACAATTGTTTCGGATGCCTAAAACCTCCTCTAATGATATATTTGGACTCATCGCTAGCGCTGAGTTAATTTTTAAATTTTCAAAATTAGAGGAGTAATTAGCATCTAAACATGATTAAGAGAAGGTTTTTGAGCTTGATTAACATATAGTGCCCCATGATGCATCTTGGGAAAGCATCAATCTTTTGGCATCTTGGGTACATGCAAAGGACAACCATGGGGAAGCAAGGGCTTTGTTTTGCAGGAAATTGATGGAAGCACATGAGGCAAGGGAGCAAAGAAGTGACAAAAAGCAAAATAATGGAGGTGGAACCCTAAATGCAAAAGAGTGGTTGTGAACGTTTGGGCGATGGAATCTCATGTGCCACGCGGTAAGTATTTTATCCATTTGTTAATTCGTGTTCTTGAGTTCATAGCCCATAAGTTCCAGAAACAACTTAGAAAAAAATTTGAGTTCCATAGGGTTGTAGGATCTTGTCATGTAATCGCTGATCCTTTTGCTTTCAATCTATTGTTCATGTTGATGATGCTTTGATGATTAAGGTTAGCTACCTTGCTTTCAGGGTTGCTCCCATAGATCACGTCAACATATCTTGTCACAATAGATTGGTTTCACCATGATAGGCGGTTGCATGTTCAAGTATTCATAAATCATTTGGGCAAACATCACTCCTATCTTGTGCACCTCACACTTCACCCTAACAATAATAAACTCCGTCATCTATATTCTTTCTTTGTGTGTATTTCCACTGGCAAGAAACCCCCGGGGGAGTTGTTTGTGACTTTGTGCAGCAAGGCAAGATGAGAGAGGTCATGAACATCATCCTCGGAAGGAAGACACGATCATCATCGTCGGAGTCATCATCGAGCTCTTCGAGGAGGCACTCGGTCTCCGAGTCTCCCCGAAGCAAGGAGGAAGATGTGGCACCACCGAGGAGCGGCACGCTGCCCCTTGGTGGCATAAGGGGTACATGAAGCTCGTCCATGCGGTACACCAAACCGCAAGGACACACGGAGGAGCCACTCGTTCCACCACGACGCTCAACTCGTTCATCCACTCCACCACCATACACTCCGAGGCATTCCAATGGATTCATCATGAAGACGGAGGAGGAGGAGGAGTGGCTTGTTCATCTTGAGAGGAGGCTTGCGCTAAATGTTGACTTCGATGACGCCCTCCAAGTGCAGGATTCTACTCGGATATCAAATCTTGAGCAACCTTGGATGGGTGCAATTCTTTAATGGAGTTAGTGTGACTACTCACAAGGAGCTTGCCTTGGAAATTCTTATACATTGGCATCGGTCATTAATGAAGGGGTGTAGTGCCTCTCATTTCTGCCTTGAAGATAAAGAGCAACTAGTTCCTTATGGATATACTGGAGAACTACTCGGTTACAAGAAGGAAGCCCCGGAGCAAGTTAATGTCCAAGAAAATATGTTAGAAGAATTTTTGGGGAATGATTTCGGGAGAACATAACAAGGAACCCAAAATTTCTCCTTCTCAGGATTTCTTTGGGATCGAATATATGAAGTAAGGAAAATTCATTAGTAGAGATGAGAGGAGAAGGTACAAGTTGACAAAGATTAATGTTCCTCTTCCCAACATGAGGTTGAGATTGAATGAAGACAAAATTGGTTAGAGGAAGAACTTCTTGAACCGGCAAAAAAAGATTAAGAACAAGGTGAGTCAACGTGTCAATTAAAATTTTAAGACCAATGATTTGTGAAGATTTGTTTGTTCAAGCAATAGGTATTGGAAGCAATCACACGATGCCCCCGAAATCACAAGATCAAGCTCTTCAACATCTTCGAAGTCTGTTCGCATCAAGTTTTGCACAGCCTCATGGAAGAACAACAGGATATCTTTAGATATTTAGAAGCCCTACGAAGTTACGCTTCCAATGAGTCAAGAATCAAATTGATCTGAGGTTCCTACAAGCGGATATGGCTGAATCACCGATGATTGCACGTCTTGAAAATTTCTGGACAGCAAGCAAAGCTGAAGTGAAACAGCCATAATTCCCTCATTTGGACTCCAATTAAGATGGATGAGTACCCGTTGGAAAGGTAATTTTATAAATTTTTCAATAGAATCATATTTTGGTATATGTTCTGTTATGTATACAGGGGGAAATCCAAAGAAGAGGCGGCTGCAATATGATGAGAACAAGATGGCGACGGTGAGGACGACAACAACGAAGGAGCTTAGGGAATGCTTCCATTAGACCACTCATGAAGAAATTCAGAGGCTTGGAACAAAACAAAGACCCCTGGAGCATTGGCAAATGAAGACACGAGTTGGCGGCATCCGACGTAAGGAGATGTTTGAAGAAGACCACAATGGACTACACACATAAGACAACATCCAACGGCGCGGATATTTTTTTGGCTCTCACATGAAGGATCATGGAACTACATGAAGACATTTAAGACATGTGTGAAGCCCCGCAAATAAAGGAAAAATTGTGGGATAGGGATCATCCTCTGCGGCCCAAGACGAAGGAGTAGCTACACGTCAAAATAATGAACAACCACGTGGAGGGATTCCGATGCCATCACCATATGGAGAAAGTATGCCAATGCAAGCATGGGGGAGTGGGGCAGCCATGCCACCACATCCTCCATCGTACATGGTTCCTAACAAAGTTTTCATGGCGTCCCATCCAAAACAATGCAAGTCAAATGGAAGAAGGGACCGCAAATATTGCCTATCAAATTGGTCGCCTTCACATATCACCGCCGGAATAATTTCGAGAGGACCGGCGCAACCATGCTACAAGCAAAGATCATCAACCACCGTAAGATGAAGAATGGTGAAGGAGGAAGAAGAAAAAAAATGATGTCTTCAACTTCGGTTCGATTTTCCCTCTTTCCTTTTCTTTATTTTCAGCTTTTATGCAAATTTGTGTGTGCGTAGCATTTTCTGTTTTTATTTATTTTCAGCATGTGTGTTAGTAGTAGTGTTTGCTTTAAATCAACATGAATAAAGTTTGCCACATTGATTATCACCTTTAGTGAGGATAATAAGTTAATGCCATGTTGATATATGATGAAAGTTGCCGCTTTGCTCATCTTTGTACTTGTTTTATGCATGTTTAAGCTAGTGCTCTCTTTTAACATGAATCTGAAATTTAATTAAATGCTAGCCTAATCTTGTGTGGAGGTTATGATAACTCAAGTCCCATAGTTCTTTTTCGTTGCTCTCAATTTTGAATGAATCAAAGAACCTTTTTATTCTCAAAAAGTTATGCTAACCTTGTCATGAGTACCGCTTGCATTTTGCTCTACCCATCCAAAGCCCAAACTTACTTGAGTGAAAAACATTAGTATATACAAGATTTATTTTTGGGTGCATTAATTCAAGGCCTGATTTCTCTGGCCCGAGACTAAGAAGCTGGTCATTCCATTTTTGCGTATCATTCTTTATGCTAGCCTCTTCTATCCGTGCATTGTGAGTTTCCACATTGGGAATTTCGCAAACCTCGCCGGATATCCAACCAAAACCCAAACATATCTTTTTTGTGTTCACCTCCTTGACCACAACCCAATATATGAGTATGGTTGAATATTTTTGAGGAAGATTACAAGAAAGGTGCTTCAAGTGAGTAAGGGAGACTTCCAAAGGATCCCTAGAAGATTTTTCGAGTATCTCTCTCTAAGAAAATATGAGAGCTTCAACATCCACCTTGGCATATGTATCACCTCTTTTGCCCGAGGACGAGCAAACGTCTAAGCATGGGGGGTTGCCAAGGAAGTACTAGTATAGTCTAGAGTTCAAGGGGAGCAAATAAAAAAAAGAAAAAAAAAGAGAGAGAAAAAGTATGATGAAAAAAAATAATGATAGAAGTATGATGAGAAAAAGAAAGAAAGAAGAAAGAAAGAAAAATATATATAAAGCTCCCCGGTAGTCTAGCTGTGTTTAGTGCCTTTTGAGTTTTCAAGAGGATTCAAGACCAAGACCCATACTCATCTTTCCAACCATGTGCAATCCGATAACGAGGACTTCGTTTGTGCCTTGGGATCACTCTTTGCCATTTGCACATGTCCACCTATCTCAAAAGTGTGTGTATTTTTCTCTCCCCCCTCCTTGAGAACATTATTTTTCCAATGACCTTTTTGACGAGTCTCGGTAAGACCATGAGAAGCTAGTCTTGTTTTAACAATATCTCAACTATAATATCTTGGTAGGACTAAACTTTCCCATAGCTCCACATAAAGCCTTCCACCATATACTTTGAGAGAGGAAAGGAGTAGAACAAGTAGGCTTGAGAGACAAGTGAGATGAGAGTACATGAGCAAAGTGCAAGATGGTTTTTTTTGATCTTGGTAAAGCAATATTTCTCTTTATCTCATTCTTTATTTGTCAAAATTTCTGAGATTTGTTTAAAAGTTTGAGAGCATGATCAAGTACTTGTGGAAAGAGCTTGAATGATATCTACCCTCCATAAAGATAAAAGTTAGTACATTATGGAACTTTAATGAATATAAATTTAGAGAGCATTATGTTTTCTCATGTATGATTAAGTGCAGGGTATGAACATTGAAAGGCAACACTAATATCCATTGAAGGCTTACTCGAGGACGAGCAAGGTTTAAGCATGGGGGGATGTTGGCGGTCGATTTCTGTCAACCTAGCCACATGTTTACCTTCTATGTTGGTATTAATTGGTTTTTCACACTAACGATCCTAACCCTCATTATATGTCAAGTTCGCACTCGCATGTGGTTTTTGGAGTTTATTGTTTACACAGGAATCAAGAGCCTAAATGAGGACTTCCGGGTAAAGTTCATCAAGGGTTTTACAAGGTGATCACGGACCCCGGGACAAGTCAAGATACAAGATGAACATGACTCCAAATGAACCAAGGACTAAAGCGTGAAGCCGAGAAGTGTCGAGAACCTAGACGGAAGATGCGGGAGTTCATACGCCAAGCACCCTTATCTAAACCGCGAGGAAAATGACGTCAGGGGCCCACATGCAACTCGGCAAAAACTCAAGAAGTCGCGATAAGCATCCAGAAGAAAGGAGGCGCCGAACTGGGCCAAAATGGGCCCAGGTCGGCCGGCCTAGCCCATTCTGGGCCCTGTTCGCCACCCCCTTTGACCTAGCTGTTCGTCGGGCTATTTATAGCCCCCGTGCCTCAAGCCACGCATCAAGCAATTCGTCATCCGCCGCCGAGGAGCAGAGAAGAGAGGGACACCCTTCTGGAGAGGAGAGGGTCGAGATGGTTGACTAGGGTTTCCCTAGCCGACATGGGAACCTTGCATGGAAGACCACGTCGGAGTTCTAGAAGCTAGGATCAAGATCAAGGTAGGAACCCGGTGGTGATCTTGTCCATGTACTATACTTCATGTTGAATTTACAAGATTGAATCCGATTTCTAACGATCAAGTGCTTTCTCTTCTATTTTGTCTTCGCTTGGGTTTTCTTATTCTCCGATCTATTTCACGGATAGATTGCATAGGATGTTCTTGTAGCCATGGTGGCTAGAGGTGCATACCTGACTTACCGAGCGTCTTAAACGCGTTCTCCATGAATGTGCTCTTAGGTTCACCTACACAATAAGCGGGACATCGTGACAGGATGTTGACCACGTGTACGGTAGGTGCCTTTGAGGGTTGGAACGGAAGCCAAGATTTAAAGAGGCTTTTAATGAGATTCGTTTGCTTTATTCTTCTTGGTTTTGGAACTTCAACAAAAGACCCGATCCAATCTCTAGATCGGTTTTACCTCCTCTTTCTCTTGCTACCTCCGGTGTTTAGTAGATTAGATGTGTTTTCATGATTCTTCCATTGATTAGATGCAAAACCCCTTTCAAGATCAAAGCGTTTTCCGCTTATTAGATTCGATCTTGCATTACACATTGTTCCACGGATTCGATACCTTGGGTTCGCCACTCAAGGGAAGAAGGGTCCCTTGACCACGACGAGGGATTTGTCCGCTTGCAAGTCCAAACGAACTTTGCAACGATAATCAACCGTCAACAAAATTCTACTGCCTGCCATGGACCTGCAAACAAATCAAGGGCAACAATGAATGAGTGAGATCCAAAAAATGCAAACTCTGTAGAGTAGAATCTCTGCACGAGTGGCTTTACCTAAAGGAAAACAAAAGCTTTGTTCAAATGGTTCCCCAATCATCACAATAACCTGCCTTCAATTTGAGAATAAGAGAGACACCAATTTTACTAATAAACAAAATGAGGAATGTAGCAATATCAGATGTTATCTTTGGGAAAAAGTAGTCAAATAGAACTAAACACTTGATCAATGTATTTACTATCAAGGGAATGATTAAGCTGCCACCTGCCACAAACTAGCAATTCAATACATCATAATCTCTACTTAGAAGTTCATGATTTTGCTGCCCAACAAATGTTTTTCCAATTGTACACCTAACAACTTAAGCAAACACAAGGTATTGGAACTTAAAAATTTAAGTAAAAACAAGGTGTGCCAATGAGCAGATATCACTGAACTATCTTGAGCACAAGAAAAATATCAAGCCTACCTTGCTGCAGTGCTACTGATCAAAACACTAAGCAAGGATCAATTTGTACTTTTCTGTGACTTAAGAGCTACTTATTCATACAACTAGTAATTGACACAAGTGAATGATTTAATTAATAGCTCATGCAAGAAATTCACTCGACACGTAGTAAATGACTAGTTGTTCACTCAGATAGACAAAGCACTGATTGCTTACTGTAACTTGAAAGTGACACTAGCATCGTGATGCTCAACGCCTTGATGGCCTGTGTCACAGAGCTGCACAAAATAAACACCAGAGCACAAGCTGCAACACGAGAAAAATAGAGATAAGAATTCACGAGATGCTGTTGTAATACGTGAGACAAGCAGAGTCTTCCGTCAGAATCAAAAGAAACAACCTGAAATAAATTGTAGAGCTGATTACAAATCGAAGTCCAAGCTGCAGAGCCGAGAACAACTGAAATAAATAGCTGACGAACCATACGAGCAGTCGCTAGCACAGGTGGTAGAGAAGCAGAAAGGTAAAAGATTTAGAGCCTAGCAGATCACGAACATGAGTTGAGCTCCAGTGAATCTATCAGAACTTGATTTCTGCTACTCTAAATCATGAACATGAGCCTGAAAAACAACAATGCTAATACAGGTCTGTTATTCAACATGCAAAGAGACTACGAAGGCCACATAGCAAATAGGGAGTTGTTTACATTTCAGATAATGAAAAAAGTTAGATCAACATGCCTGGTTATTCAACATGCAGATAGAAGTAGCTATTGTCTTGTGAGCACAATACAATCAATTTACATGCAGGCAACTCCTTACTATCTAAACAGCTACAATTAACACCCTGTGAATAAAAGAAATCGAGCTCTAAATCCTAACCAATTAGTCGAACAAGGCACATAACTGCATTTGTTCATTTTCTTTCCCCAATTTGGACAACAGCATAACTGCAGGAGCTGCTCCTACATTTCTGAAATGCGGTCTATATTTCAACGGACTAGCACTAAATCAGCCACGTGAAAGCTACAAGCATCGTTGCCCAGGAAGGATTACTGATTTTGTTGGACGAGGCAGCAAGTGCAAGCAGAGCAGAGCAGCATAGTTAATCTAGATACAGCTGGGTAGGAGGAAGGGTCAAGCACAGGACGACAGGAATTGGGACATTTTCACGTACCTCCAGGGCCCGGTAGACCGACGGCAGGGAGACGGGCACGAGCGGCGTGGCGGCAGTGGAGAGGAGGTACTGGCGGAGGCGCGCGGGGTCGACGGCGAGCTCGGTGCCGCAGACCGGGAAGCCGCAACGCCCGAGCCCCGGCGGCACGACGAGCATGGACCCGCACGGCAGCCTCGCGGCGGTGGGTGCAGCCGTCGGGGCCGGAGCGGGCGGGATGGGCAGCGTCTCCCCGCACCCCGCGCACCACACCTCCAGGAGGTCCTCCTCCACCTCGGCGGCACAGGTCGACGCTGCTCGGTGATGCGCGCTGCGTACGTGGCCTAGCGACCATGGATCTGGGTCTGCGTGTAGGATCGATGGCCTATAGAAGGGGGGTTTAATATGGGCTTTCTTCAAATTTCTAAAACAATAAACAAACCTTAACATATATCTCTAGTGTTGCCCATCTAAAAAGGTTTCTTTCTACCAACTAAGCACACTAGCAACGAAGTTCCTTAGCAAGATGCACACTAACAAGATAGAAGCACCCTAGTCAAGATACGAGACAAGCAAAGCACACAAGTAAAACTAGGACAAAGGAACTTAAGAAGTGAAAGTAAATGCTGAAATTAAGTGCACAAAGGTAGAGTAAGAGGACTAGAGACAACCAAATTTTTTCCCGTGGTATCGAGAAGTTGACGCTTCTCCCTAGTCCACGTTGGAGCACTCACAAAGAGTTTTGCTCCCACTCAAGCCACTTAGACTTGAGTGCTCACTAAGAGTACATGTTCTCTATCTCTGGAATGGTGGGTCTCAATCGATTTACACCAAGCACTTCCCGGGGCTCCCACAATCTCCAAGAGCTCACCAAGAACCTCCAAATACCGAGACCGTCTAGGAGCTGTCAAACTCCAAGAGTAACAAGCTCACACACTTTCACTTGACCAATGCACTCAGCTAGCCATAGAAAGCACCTTGAAACCCTTGATCACCAAGAATGAATTCCCCTTGGCAAGGAAGATGAATTCCAAATGAACAAAGCACTAAATACTTCTCTCCTTGGTTGCTGTGGTTCTTCAGAGTGGCAAAGGCAGCTCAAGAGACGCAGGGAGGTCCTATTTATAGGCCTAGCAAGGGAGGCTAGCCGTTAGAAAAGTCTCTCTGAAAAGTAGTACCGTCGGATGAACCGACGGTTCCCCCTGCCACAGTGTCCGTTCATCTGGTCACACTGTGTCTCGAAATATAGCTGTTGAACCTAACCGCTGTACCACTTCATTCGACGCATGCACCGATACTGCGTCGGTTTATCTGGTGATGAAGCCATCTCACTCAGTGCGTCTCTGCATGAATTAAACGTAGGCGCTGGATGAACCGCTGGTTGACTTGTGTAGCGTCGTTTCATCCGATGCTAAAGCAATTCCTCTCGGTGCATCTCTGTATGATTTAAATGTATGCGCCGGATGAACCGATGCTCTGACTGTCGTTTCATCCGGTGCTGAAGGCAGTTGGGTCCGAACCTTACTGTTACCAAACCCTAGGTCACCGGATGAACCGTTGATGCACCGTCGGTTCATCCGGTGGTGCTTTTTCTCTGAGATAGCCGCAGAAATCATCCGACGCAACTAGGAATGGGTGCGTCAGTTCATCTGACGCGACCCTTTATAGTTCAACTCATCCAATTCAATCGCCTTTGAGTTTTTCTTCAATTCTTTTGCTTCCAATGTAATTCCATGAGTACTTTGAGCTATTTAGTAACCAAGGAGCTTGATAGTGCATGAATATAGCATAGCATTTGGCATGGTCAAGCTACTAGTGTGTGAACCTCTCTTAATAGTACGATCAAACACTACAAACTAGCAAATCCAAGTGTCCTTCATCTCCTTGTGACACTCGGAACTAACAAAATCCTTAGCCTTGTAGTATTCATCCATTGATCATCCATAATTTCAAATTGAGGGGTATCATTTCACTTAAAACTCATGACAATAACCCAAGATTAAATCCGCTACAAAACAACGGTTAGTCACAAGTATACAGTTGTCATTTATCACCGAAACACACCCTTACCAAAGGTGCGCTAGGGACTTGATGCTTACAATCTCCCCTTTTTGGTGATAGATGACAACACAAGTAGAGATATACGAGAATTTGAAATTAAAGCATAAACTCTACAACTAATGCAAGGACAAGATATAAACAAGCACACATGCATTAATTAAACAAGCACACAAGCATGAGTAGACATGTAAACCATCAACAAGCACAAGATCCAAATACATGTCTCATCATGAACTCCACAAAACAACAAGGGGCCCAAAAACTCCAAAAGCACACTCCCAAGCTCCCCCTATATCTACTGTCCCCTATCTATCTCCCCCTTTGGCAACGAGCACCAAAAAGGGACCTAGTCCTTCTGAGGTGGAGGAGAAGCCAGCGGCGTCGAGGAAGTAAGAGTCACCGAAGGCACGACGTGGAACACGGAGGTGTCACCGTCCTCGGACTCAAAACCGGACAACTCTGAAGAACGGACTGGTGAAGAAACTAGAGCTGTGTCAGTGCCGGTGGTAGAAGCAGGAAGAGCCTGAGAGCTCGCCACTGGCGGATCCTCTGCCATCGCTGACTCGATCTGCTGAGTGATCGTGCGAAGAGTGCTATCCTCCTGATTGAGGCCCTCTGTCCGAGGAGTGGTCATAGTCGGAAGAGGCAAGCTGAAACCCAAGGAAGGACGTGCTGGAGTCTCAAACACAAGAGGTCCTGTCGGGAACTGAGACATCAGCTGGGTCGAAGGAGTAGTCATCTGAGAGAACTGACCCGCCCTGAGCTGCTCAAGAAATGTGGTCGTCTTTGGCGTAGAGATCTACTGAGTAGCAAATGTCCCCGTCTGAAGTAGAGGTGAAATCGGGACTGTCGGGACGGGGAGGCTCACAGCACCACTAGCTGAAGGGAGAGAGGTTGTCGGCTCTGGCTGGAGCAACTGCTAGGTAGGAAGTGTAGGTAGCTGAAGCCCCGTGTGCTGAAACAACTGACCCAGGCAGGTGGACATGAAAGAGAACATCTGAGCTGTCATCATCTGCTGCTACTGGATCTGCTGCCTCTGAGCCTCCTGCTGCTGTCGGATACTGTCAAGTATCACCTGCTGAGCCTCCTGCTGCCTCTGAAACTGAGTCTGCATCTCTCGCTGAATCTCCATCATGGCTCTAGACTGATCTGCCAAGGACTGAATCACTGAAGTAAGAGAGTTAGGCTGTGTGACCTGAGAGGTGGTGATTTGTGGAATCAGTGACTCAGCCTCTCACTGTGCTGGCAAACTCGAGCCGCCAGCCTCATCGTCATGGGTACGACGGACACAAAAGATGGGCTGTGGCTCGGGCTCAAAGTCCTCGTCCTCACTGGAATCCTCGGTGTCGGTGGCAAGGTACTGAGGTAGAGGTCCCTCGGCTAGTGCAAGTAGCTCGTCCTGACGTGCTACCTCATCAATAGCTGCCTCAGCTGCGGCACGAGCCTGAAGGTCCTTGACTGCTCTCCTCTGTCCTCTGGGTCCCTACCTCCTATCCCCTGGCATCAGAGGCTGATATGTCTTGAAAACATACTTGGATCGCTCCAAGACTGTGGTGTAGCGCTGAGCCTCCAAGCGAGATAGGATCCAGCTGATCTAGTGAGCAAACGGGAACTGATGAGTCATTCCCATGCCATCATGATCGCATCCTCGATCTCACTGAGCATGATATCCACAATGTCAAAAGTTCAGTGAGTCATGATATAGAGGAGGAGCCACTGCTGGACACCGGTGATCGACTCGGTGTTCCCCATCCTGAAGAGCAAGGACCTCCTGAGAGCAAAGTGGACCACGTAGGCCTCACGAGTCAAACGGTCAGGGGTCCGAGGAGTGCTGGGGAGAAACGACTGCTGGAACAGAAAACTGATCTCCTCATCTGACGGGACAATTGGAGTGTGAGAACGACGAGGAGCCTCAACGTCGGGGTAAGCCAAGTAGTGAATAGACGTGTCATCGACTGGCACCCCAAGCAACTGAGCAATACCCTCTCTGGTGAGTCGAAACTGCTGACCCATAAACATAAACCTCATAGACAATCGGTCGTCCTCAATATAGACAGTGGCGTAGAAGATACGGACCCACTCTGGCATGTATCTTGGCCTATCACTGACCAAAGCTGCAAGTCCCGGAATGAAGTCGAAGTGGGGTAGTATTGGGACTCCAGCTGCTGCTGCTCTGAGGGTTGTCCACTGAAGCATCCTGTGCTGGCTGAGCTGTGATCCCTTCTTGACACAGGAAGCGTAGAAGCTGTCCTGAAGGATAGTCCAGAACCGGGGGTCACACTCCTCTCTGCAACGAGGGAACCACTCATCCTCCTCGACAAACCTCAACTTCCGGATCTTCAGCCCGGATAAGCTCCTCAAGTCTCGGAGATAGACCCCAAAGGCCTCGGACCTCCGTGCACCAATCCGAATCTCAGGGCCCTCCCGCGGCTGATCCTGCTGCTCATGCTCAACCTGCTGCTCTGCTGCTGTCCTCCTCTGCCTCGGAGTAGGCTGAGTGTGGCCACCACGAGTCCGAGGATCGGTACGTGGTGCAGAGGAGGGAGACTCTGTCTCTATGGGACGTGTACGGCCTGAACGCTTTAACGACTGCTGCTCCTGGGGCTGCTCCCCCTGACTCTGTGCATTGTCACCAATACGAATGCTTCTCTGTGGCTACCCTTGGGTGTCTGGCCTATGTTACACGAGTACGGGTATGGGTATCCGATACGATACGTATTGGATACGCGGATACGCACTTTCTCAAAAGAAAACTCACTAAAATGGTGTATCCGAGTATCAGTATCCGTGTATCCGACGAGTATCAGATACGGATACGTCACCCCACTTGGAGTATCCGTGTAACATAGTGTCTGGCACACGTAGCACATGCTCCCACTCCTTGTCCTACTTGCTCTTCTTCTTCTTCGGCTCCACAATTGCCTTGCCCTTTCTCTTGTCTCATGCTATCTGTCAAAGAAACGGTGGAAGATTATAGAATGGCGAGAAGAGTATATAAACATGATAAGTAACTAAGGATAAGAGGTCCTTAAGCAAAGCAAAAAGAAATGATTGAGCCTAGAGCAAGATTTCTAGAAGATGAACATGTCACAAGATAAGGAAGATAGAGTCTAGGAACGTCCTTAGGTGCAACAAGATGTGTGTGTGTGTGAGTGCTAGACTAGGACAGGAGCTACTGTGAGGGATATGTAACAAGAAATGCACAAACAGTAGCACATAATCTCAAATTCTATGAGATTTAGCAAGTACAAAAGAAAATGAGCATAGCTTAAAGGATTGAGCAGACAAAACAGGTTCATGAATCAAAATCATCCTAATTACTCCCTAATTGCTCCCTAAGATGTGTAGAACACATGATCAGAGAGGGAGAAACAGGGGGCTGCTCACCACTGCGAAGGAAGGACGATGGGAGACGGTAGTGGAGCAAGGAGGATGCCCGCGCGCACCTCTGGACGACAGCGGCGGAAACCCTAGCTAGGGTTGGCGCGGGCCACATGTGGAAATCCGCGCGGATAGGGCGGTGGAGCTGGCCGGCGGCGAGGGCTGGAGCCCGGCGGCGCACGTGTGTGGCAGTGCGGGGCAGCGGCAGCCGGAGAGGGCGAGTCGGGCGGTGTACGAGTGCGAACGGCGGCGCGACAAATTTGATTTGGGGGCAAAAAAGAAGCCGCGAAAGGTTATGACATGTGGGGCCGCTTCGTAGTGAAGCGCCGGATGAACCGACGATAGAAAACATAGGGCGTCGGTCGAACCGCCGGAGCATGTGAGCTGATCAGAGAAATGCTGCACCGGATGAACCGATGACCTGGGTTTTAGATTCATCGGATGAACTCTTCGTGGGTCTGAAATGGCTACTAAACACAGTAGCACCGGATGAACCATTGCTTTCACTCAGGAGAGCGTCGGTTCATTCGACGATGTGGAACCAGTGGCGCGCAGAGAGATTTCAAACTGACCCGACCACCGGATGAACCGACGCCTGGAACCTACATAGCAGCAGTTCATCCGATGGTGATAAATTCAGAACACTGATCTAGAGCTCATCTTTGATCCAACAAATGTCACACACAAGCCAACACAAGCACATTTTTGGACCAAATCTGAGTGACAACCTCACCCCTCAAGCACTCCTTTGCAAAATACAAGTATATAAACCATAGATTCCGTACAAGCGATAGACCTTATAATTTTTTAGAAAAATAGGCAAAATAAGATCCAAAAGGAGGAGGGAGCTCCAAAAAGGGAATGTATGAGTTATTTGCCTTTGAACTTAGAGATAGACACTTTAAGCTCGTTAGGACATAACTCAATAGGCATTAAGCACAATCATTTGTCTCATCACACTTTGGAGTTGTTGATTTGCATTGAACGCTAAGCAACTTTCCCATAATGTGATTTTCCTTTGTGACACCTGTCACGTAATGCAATGCAAGAACAAGTGCATGAAATTAAACATGAATGCAATCTATATGACAAGCAAAGATGCAAAGCGGAAAGATAAACTATCTTGTCAAGTTTGAGCCCTTGTTAAGCTTACTCATGGTGAGCCTTTCAACATGCCTTGAGCGAAACTTAGAAACAACCGGCTCAAGCAAGACCCATACTCACCACTATCTTAACAAGGTTAGACAAGCCCCTACACCATGTACATATGCAAATGCAAACTATATGACAAGCATTACATGATGTTGGACGCATCAAGCACATTTAATTCACTCCTTAGCCTACAAAAGGTGTTTTCATCAAGAGGCTTAGTGAATATATCCGCTAATTGCTCCTCGAAGCGAACACCACAAAGGAGAATATCACCTTTAGCAACATGGTCTCGCAAGAAGTGATGGCGGATATCAATGTGCTTGGTGCGCGAATGTTGAACCGGGTTGTTAGCAATTTTTACGAAACTTTCATTGTCACAAAGGAGAGGAACCCTATCTAGAACCACACCATAATCCAAGAGGATTTGCTTCATATAGAGGATTTGAGCACAACAAGCCCCGGCGGAAATGTATTCCGCCTCCGCGGTGGATAAGGTGAGGACCAGGTGTGTCCAAGGACCAGTGGAGGGTCGCTCCTTAGTGATGAGTGATTGACAACGTTGTGTGGACTGATGCTTGGCTAAGTGTGTAGGTACAGGTTGTGGCTTGACTCGTGTCGGTGCAGGTGAAGAACAAGCGCGAAAGGCCTGAGCCGTGGGGGCCTCCGGGTGATGGAGAGGCAAGTAGGCTTGGTTCGATGGACCCGGTGGCCGATGGGGTCAAGTGCGAGCCATGTGGTGCAGGACTGGCGGGCTAAAGTCGTGAACATGGGCCGGTGCAAGGTAGCGGTTGGAGCCCGAAGCTTGCACGCGGGATTTGTTGGTTTGCCCACAAAACCATCGGTGGACGGTTTCTTAGTTTGGGCCTCAAAACCAAGCTCGGAGGCCCGAGGTGACGGAGATGGTGATCCGGGAGCTTCGGGAAGCTTCGAGGCGGGGGGCACGTGGCGTGATCGCGGGGTTTGTGTCGATACGAAGCGAAGCCGCGGTGGAAGCGTGTCCGTCCGATGAAGACTTGACCAGAATGCCCCTGAGGGGTTGTATCCTCATTTCAAGCAGTAGGGGTAGCGTGGTCATTTACCTCTCTCCGATGGACTTCGTATAAATAGCGGAGAGGTGGATGGCATCTCTCTCTCTTGGACTCTAGGGCTTTCTCCCCTGGTAGATTTCTCTGAACTGCTTCTTTTCCCTCTGGATTCCTTAGGCTAGACTCTTGTACAGAATCTGACCTCTGGATGTATGGAAGCATTCGGCGTCCCGGTGATCTCCTAGTCCTCTGTGATTTTCGTGTCATTTTCGGGGCTATTTTTGGGGAGTTTCGTTCTTCGCACGATTCGTGATTTTGGGGGTGTTTCTTCACGAATTTCCTTGAGGGGATCATGGGTGGATGCCTTGCGCATCTTTGTGTGTGATCTTGACCCCTCAAACGCTGTGGAGAGCCTTCGCTTCATGCGTTTTTGGTTGGTGCCCGAGTTCTTGGTGGAGTTCGTGTGATCCGCGATTCCCGGCGATTTAGTGGCTTAGAGGTCAAGATTTTTGGGGCATAGCTTCCTCTTGTGTTGCTTATCATCTCCCCCAAATCTTGTCTCAAGAGCTTTTGGCGTTTGGGAGATCCGGTGATGGATTCGGAGAGTTGACTTCGCGAGTTCGAGCTTGAGCATCTCTGTCCGGGGCTAGCGGACAGTCCGCAAGGAGCCCGCGGATAGTCCGCGTGACCTGTGTTCGTCGCATGTTCTTTGTGTTCTTGCGCGTTTTCGTTTCGATTCGTTTCGCCCTTAGGTTTTGGTTGCAAGGGGTTTGACGGACAGTCCGCGGGGGTTTCACGAATAGTCCGCGTGGCCGGATTTCTGACGGACGGTCCGCGAAGCATCCACGGACAGTCCGAATTTCGGGGGTCCATCTCTGGTGGTTCGGGTGGTATTTACGGACAGTCCGCCGTGACCGTCCGGACGGTCCGCGACCTCCACGCGGACGGTCCGCCCGGTCACTCCGGACAGTCCGCCAGGGACTTCGCAGCAGTGCCTAAGTCCTTTGGTTCTAGCTTTGGTACTTTCGCTCTTTGCTCCTAGGCTTGTTGGTTGATCTTCTTAGCTTGTGTGTGTCGTGTTTGGAGCTTCCTTTGTGTGCGCGAGTACTTGGAGTGGAAATTGGGGCATAGGCCGAGTTCGACCTTTGGGAAGAATTTTTATCGGCTCCGATTCACTCCCCCCCTCTCTGGTCGCCTGATTCGGTTCTTTAATTGGTATCAGAGCCGGTTACGGATCTTCTTGATTCTAACAGTCTAAGATCCAAAGATGGGCGATTACGGTAAGGGGTCGGGTCCTCCGCACTTTGATGGCAAGAATTACCCGATGTGGGAGAGGCGCATGGGCGCGTTTTTGCGTGGGAAGGGAACTCTGATCTGGGAGGTCACTTAGAATCCTCATTATGTCATCCCAGACAGTTTTCTGCTTCCAGGATCGCGGGACATGTTTGAGGCCAACAGCAAGGCCGTTGATTACTTGTTTCATGCTCTCTGTGCCTCGGAGTTTGATCGAGTGTACGGAGAGGATGTGGCCGGAAAGATTTGGCTCAAGTTGAAGAATGCTCATGTTGGCAATGCCCAAGTGCAAGCCCATATGTTTACCACTTACCGGAGAGAGTACGAGAACTTCACTCATCTCCCCAGTGAGTCGACCGATGCTATGTTTCAGCGCTTCACTTGCATAGTCAACAACATGAGGGCCAATGTGACAGTGCTCCCATACACGGATCATGATCAAGCTATCAAGCTTTTGCATGCCCTGGATAGGTCTGTGTGGGAAGCCAAGATCGAGGCCATTGAGGAGTCGAGCGCGTATGACACGCTGTCGCTGGATGAGCTGTTCTCCAAGCTCAGGTCTTCAGAGGTTGATCGTGGCTTGAGAGCTAGGAGCGAGAGCCCCACTGATCCTCATAGTTTGGCTCTCGTCTTAGGATCGAGGACTAACGCTAACTCTATTGGCTTTTTTTTGTCTTGTCTTGTGTCCTTGCCAGATGAGGACTTTGAGGTGCTGAGCGAGGATGATCTCACCTTGTTGAGCAAGAGGTTTGGGCGGATGTACGAGAACCGCAAGAATGCAAGACGGAGCTTGGGGATGTGCTATCGGTGCGGGAAGCACGGGCACTTCATCGCCTAATGCCCTGAAGCCATGGAGATCAAGAACGACTACAAGGGCAAGCCCAAGCACGACTACAACAAGCACCGCTCCCGGAATGACTACAAGGACAAGCACAAGGACAAGGGCGAGAGAAGGCACAAGAAGAGTGGCGGCCACAAGAAGAAGACCGCTCGAGCGATGGTGGCCGGAGCGAGCGACATCGACTCGACATCAAGCGATGCTTCCTCCGACTCGAGCAGCGAGGAAGAACAAGAGAAGCGCAATGACAAGCGGTACACGGGCAAGAACTTCACCGGCCTGAGCTTCGTCGCGCAAGGAGGCTTTTGCGGCATGGCGCATTCCAAGAAGGGTGGGAAGCACAACTCGGATTCGAACTCCGACTCCGATGAAGAGGTGGGAGGCTTGGAGGACTTTTGGTTGATCGACTCCGGTTGCTCACGACACATGACCGGAGATCGTGGGTTGTTCTCCAGCCTCACCCCGGTGAGTACGAGGGAGTACATCACTTTCGGGGACAATGGGAGAGGACGAGTGCTTGCTGAAGGTATGGTGAAGGTGAGTAGCAAGGTGACCTTAAGAAGTGTGGCCCTGGTCAAGTCACTTGGTTTTAACCTGTTGTCAGTATCTCAATTACTTGACGAAGGTTTTGAGGTTCGTTTTAAGTCGGGTGCTTCTCGTACGCTTGATTCTCGAGGCGATCTTGTCTGTACGATCGTCCCCGAGGGTCAAATCTTTCGTGCTGACTTTTCCCAGTCTGTTGGTCCTCCTCGATGCTTTGTTGCTGGCGTTTCGGCTGAGCTTTGGAAATAGCATAGGAGGTTGGGACACTTGAGCTTTGAGTTGCTTTCCCGCTTGAGTGGTCTTGATCTTGTCCGATGATTGCCTAAGTTGAAATTCGAGAAGGATTTGGTTTGTGCTTCTTGTCGGCATGGAAAAATGGTTGCCGCTTCTCACGCCCCTCTGACTTCTGTCATGACCGAGCGACCTTGTGAGCTGTTGCACATGGATTTGGTTGGGCCAGCTCGTGTTCGCTCTGCTGGTGGGAAGTGGTATGTTCTTGTGGTGGTTGATGACTTTTCGAGGTACTCTTGGGTTTTCTTTTTGGAGGATAAGAGTGAGACATTTGGCTTTGTTCGGGACTTGATCTTGAGGTTGAATAATGAGAGACATGGTGATGCCATTCGAGCTATACGCAGTGACAATGGCACGGAATTTAAGAACTCTCATTTTGATACCTTTTGCAGTGATCTTGGTCTCGATCATCAGTACTCTTCTCCATACGTCACTTGCCAGAATGGCGTAGTGGAGAGGAAGAACCGGACCCTTTGTGAGATGGCCAGGACGATGCTCGATGAGCATAGGACTCCTAGGCGTTTCTGGGCCGAGGCGGTCAATACCGCTTGCTATGTCTCAAATCGCATCTTCCTTCATGCCTTTAAGAAGAAGACCTCTTATGAGCTGAAGCATGGCCGACAACCCAAGGTGAGTCACTTTAGAGCTTTTGGTTGCAAGTGTTTCATTCTGAAGAAGGGCAAGTTGGATAAGTTTGAGTCTCGATGTTCGGATGGGATTTTCCTTGGCTATGCGATTCATTCTAGAGCATATCGTGTGCTCAACCTTGACACTAACCGAATCATGGAGACTTGCGAGGTTACCTTCGACGAGACACATCCATGTAGCTCTTCTGCTTTTGAGTGTGCAGGTGACAAGGAGATTGGAGCGAAGATCTTTGAGGATGAGAAGGACGGAGATGGAGACGATGACGATGATGGTGGTGATGCTCCAGCGACTGATCGTGTACGTGCTACTTCCACGACTACGATGACGATCGAGGACGGACCATCCCCTACACCCACTACGACTGAGGCTGTTCGAGTGGAGGCTGCTGCTAAGGGGGAGGTTGTGTCTAGGCGAGAGGCTCCCCGGCGAGTACAAGTTGATCACCCACCGACGACCATCATTAGTGACCTTCATGAACGCACTACACGGTCGAGGTCAAGCAATACTTCTCATTTCGCTCACTCTGCTTTTGTTGCTTCTTTCGAGCCCAAAGATATTCGACACGCTTTGTCTGATGAGAATTGGGTGAATTCCATGCATGAGGAGTTGGAAAACTTTGAGAGAAACCAAGTCTGGGTGTTAGTCGATCCACCGCCAAATTGCCGTCCCATAGGTACCAAGTGGGTGTGGAAGAAGTGTATGTGAGGCAACCCTCGGGGTTTGAGAGTGAAAAATACCCACACCGTGTATACAGACTCCAGAGAGCGCTCTATGGGTTGAAACAAGCACCTAGAGCTTGGTATAGTAGGCTGAGAGGGTTTTTGCTGAGTAAGGGGTTTGTGATGGGCACAGTTGATAAGACCCTGTTTCTCCTTAAGCATGGGAATGACCTTTTGATTGTTCAGATATACGTGGATGACATAATCTTTGGTGGCTCTTCTCATGATCTTGTTGCCAGATTTGCAGATGACATGAGCAGGGAATTTGAGATGTCCATGATGGGCGAGCTGCAGTTTTTCTTGGGTCTCCAGATCAAGCAGTGCAAGGATGGGACCTTTGTACATCAAGCGAAGTACACCAGGGACATGGTGAAGAAGTTTGACATGAACGACTCCAAGCCGCTGACTACCCAGATGAGTACAACTACGGCTTTGGACGCGGACGAGGATGGCGAACCCGTGGACCAGAAGGAGTACCGGAGCATGATCGGCTCCCTCCTCTACTTGACGGCGACGAGGCCAGACATACAGTTCAGCGTGTGTCTGTGCGCTTGTTTTCAGGCTTCACCGAGGACTTCACATCGGCAGGCCGTCAAGCGGATTTTCAGGTACTTGAACTACACTCCTGAGTTTGGTCTTTGGTACTCTACCTCCTCGACACTCAGGCTTCATGGGTTTTTTGATGCGGATTTCGCTGGGTGTCGATTGGACCGCAAGTCCACTTCTGGGTGTTGTCAGTTCCTTGGTTCTTCTTTGGTCTCTTGGTCATCTCGCAAGCAATCGAGTGTAGCCCAGTCCAGCACCGAGGCTGAATATGTAGCTGCTGCTAGTTGTTGTTCCCAGCTGCTTTGGATGACCTACACCATGAATGACTTTTGTGAGGAGTGCTCCCAGGTTCTACTTTGCTGTGACAGCACTAGTGCCATAAGCGTAGCCAAAAATCCTGTCCTCCACTCCAAAACGAAACACATAGAAGTGAGGTACCACTTCCTGAGAGACAATGTGGAAAAGGGAAACACATCTTTGTCCTATGTCCCTACCCAAGACCAGCTAGCTGACATTTTCACCAAACCGCTTGACCAAGTCACTTTCACTCGCTTGCGGGGTGAGATTGGGGTGTGCCTTCCGTTCTAGCTTGGGTCTTGGAGCTTCTCATGTATATATGTGTCATGTCTCATTTTGTTGCATTTCCTTCATGCATTTTACTTTCTGTACAAAACCTAGTAGGATAGCCATCTTTGGATCACTTGAGCTAGGATTGAGCTTCTCTTATATACATTGATCACTGATGTGCTATGGATGAGATATGTGCATGTTTGGTAATTGGTGGATGTAAATGCTATGCTCTTGTTGGTTGTGCCATATATGTATGATGAGATAGCATTTTGGTTGTGAAAATGATAAAATTGCCTCTCTCATGAGTAGATGCTTGTCTATGCTCAATTTGTGCTTAAATACTTATATCATGCTCAGTTTGTGCTTGAGAATCATATTCTCTTTGCTTGGGGTCAAAGACCTTTTGTCATTGTAAATGTTTAGCCCTTTTGCTTGCTTGGGGAGGAGCATAAGATTCTTTTTGCCGCAAAGGCACTTCATGTACCATGTTTAATCTTGAAAATGAAATTGGTGTGTGAAATGCCTTATGCTTGAAAAATGAGCTCCTAATCATGTTTTTATGCTTTGATATTCATATCTTGGGTGCTAAACCGTAGCATGTTGTCTACCATGAGAAGTCTCATTTTAAGAAGTAGACACATGGCTCGGTGGCTTTAACATGACTTGAGTAGCTTGTGGGCGTTTATAATGATCTTGTGATGAGAATCTGTGATCTTGCATAAACTTTGGATGATCTAGTGCCTTTGTGTTCAAATTGGCATAGATAGGGTCTTGCTCATGAGATGAATGTTTCTTTGTGAAAATTGCGAAAAATTGCTTTTGGCCATGTCACATGCTTATATGTCTCTACCTTCTTGATGGCAATGTGCTAACTACACCATATCTACTTTGCTTGCTCTATGTCTCATTTGTAGTATTTTGTTGTGCTCTTTGTATATTTGAGAAGCTTGGTAGAATGTATATATGCCTTGACATGCATTTTTCATGAAAACAAAGGGAAGAGTTTCATATACCTTGTTTCATGCATTGTCAACAAGGGGGAGAGTTATTTATGATAGGGGGAGAGTTTTTGGGAAAGTTATGCACATTTGGGGAGAATTTTCATGCATTGGAAGTTTTTGTGGAAAATTGGTATGCATTTGTGAGATGTTGCATGTGAGGAGAAATATTTGAGAAGAGGAGGTTGCATTTGCTCAGGGGGAGTTTGCATTTGTGCAGGGGGAGGTCCTTTGGTTTGCCTGAGTTTTGTGCTTTGTGGTGTGCTCATTATGAGCTTTGTTTTGTCTCGGCTGTGTCGAGCCGTTGCCCTTGTCTTAGGGGGCCGAGACTTGGATTGGCGAGTGATCGAGTTTTCGCTGGTTCTTTGGCTTTGGATGACTTGCTTTGGAGGTTTGTGTTCATGGCTGTTTTCTTTTCTCTATCATGGTTACTATGGGTGTTGTCAATGCACTCATCAAGGGAAAGATTGAGGACCAGGTGTGTCCGAGGACCAGTGGAGGGTCGCTCCTTAGTGATGAGTGATTGACAACGTTGTGTGGACTGATGCTTGGCTAAGTGTGCAGGTACAGGTTGTGGCTTGACTCGTGTCGGTGCAGGTGAAGAACAAGCGCAAAAGGCCTGAGCCGTGGGGGCCTCCGGGTGATGGAGAGGCAAGTAGGCTTGGTTCGATGGACCCGGTGGCCGATGGGGTCATGTGCGAGCTGTGCGGTGCAGGACTGGCGGGCTGAAGTCATGAACATGGGCCGGTGCAAGGTAGCGGTTGGAGCCCGAAGCTTGCACGCGAGGTTTGTTGGTTTGCCCACAAAACCATCGGTGGACGGTTTCTTGGTTTGGGCCTCAAAACCAAGCCCGGAGGCCTGAGGCGACGGAGATGGTGATTCGGGAGCTTCGGGAAGCTTCGAGGCGGGGGGCACGTGGTGTGATCGCGGGGTTTGCGTCGATGCGAAGCGAAGCCGCGGTGGAAGTGTGTCCGTCCGATGAAGACTTGACCAGAATGCCCCTGAGGGGTTGTATCCTCATTTCAAGTAGTAGGGGTAGCGTGGTCATTTACCTCCCTCCGATGGACTTCGTATAAATTGTAGAGAGGTGGATGGCATCTCTCTCTGTTGGACTCTAGGGCTTTCTCCCCCGGTAGATTTCTCTGAACTGCTTCTTTTCCATCTGGATTCCTTAGGCTAGACTCTTGTACATAATCTGACCTCTGGATGTATGGAAGCATCCGGCGTCCCGGTGATCTCCTAGTCCTCTGTGATTTTCGTGTCATTTTCGGGGCTATTTTTGGGGAGTTTCGTTCTTCGCACGATTCGTGATTTTGGGGGTGTTTCTTCACGGATTTCCTTGAGGGGATCATGGGTGGATGCCTTGCGCATCTTTGTGTGTGATCTTGACCCCTCAAACGCTGTGGAGAGCCTTCGATTCGTGCGTTTTAGGTTGGTGCCTGAGCTCTTGGTGGAGTTCGTGTGATCCGCGATTCCCGGCGATTTAGTGGCTTAGAGGTCGAGATTTTTGGGGCATAGCTTCCTCTTGTGTTGCTTATCATCTTCCCCAAATCTTGTCTCAAGAGCTTTTGGCGTTTGGGAGATCCGGTGATGGATTGGGAGAGTTGACTTCGCGAGTTTGAGCTCGAGCAGCTCTGTCCGGGGCTAGCGGACAGTCCGCAAGGAGCCCGCGGATAGTCCGCGCGACCTGTGTTCATCGCGTGTTCTTCGCGTTCTTACGCGTTTTCGTTTCGATTCGTTTCGCCCTTAGGTTTTGGTTGCAAGGGGTTTGGCGGACAGTCCGCGGGGGTTTCACGGACAGTCCGCGTGGCTGGATTTCTGATGGACGGTCCGCGAAGCATCCACGGACAGTCCGAATTTCGGGGGTGCATCTCTGGTGGTTCGGGTGGTATTTACGGACAGTCCGCCGTGACCGTCCGGACGGTCCGCGACCTCCACGCGGACGGTCCGCCCGGTCACTCCGGACAGTCCGCCAGGGACTTCGCAGCAGTGCCTAAGTCCTTTGGTTCTAGCTTTGGTACTTCCGCTCTTTGCTCCTAGGCTTGTTGGTTGATCTTCTTAGCTTGTGTGTGCCGTGTTTGGAGCTTCCTTTGTGTGCGCGAGTACTTGGAGTGGAAATTGGGGCATAGGCCGAGTTCGACCTTTGGGAAGAAGTTTTATCGGCTCCCATTCACTCCCCCCCTCTCTGGTCGCCCGATTCGGTCCTTCAGAAGGCCACAGAGTTTTGCTTCTTAGAGGACCAAGCAACCAAAGATCAACCTAGCAAATGGCACCCACCCGAAGTGCTCTTGCGGTCTACTCGACATCCGGCAAAGTCCGAATCCGAATAACCCAAGAGCTCAAAACAAGCACCATGGGGTACCACAAGCCAATGCTAGGTGTGTATTTTAAGTATCTAAGGATCCTTTTCAAAGCACTTAGGTGAGATTCTTTAGGGTTGGCTTGAAACCGAGCACACATGCAAACACTAAACAAGATATCGGACCTAGATGCGGTAAGGTAAAGAAGGGAACCGATCATAGAACGGTAAAGTTTTTGGTCAACCGGTTTACCTCCCTAATCTAAGTCGAGATGTCCATTGGTAGGCATTGGTGTCTTGATTGGCTTGCAATCATCCATCTTGAATTTCTTGAGAATATCATTAGTGTACTTTTCTTGATGAATGAAAGTCCCTTCCTTCAATTGCTTGATTTGAAACCCAAGGAAGAAGTTGAGCTCTCCAATCACAGAAATCTCGAATTCCCTAGTCATAAGATCACTAAAATCTTTGCACACTTTGAGGTTAGTAAAACCAAAGATGATATCATCAACATAAATTTGACTAATGAAAAGCTCCCCATTGATGATCTTGGTGAATAAGGTATTGTCCACTCTTCCAATCTTGAAGCCTTCCTTGATGAGCTTAGTAGAGTGTATATATGCCTTGACATGCATTTTTCATGAAAACAAGGGGAAGAGTTTCATATAACTTGATTCATGCATTGTCAACAAGGGGGAGAGTTTTGGGAAATATACATGAAAGGGGGAGAATTTTTCATGCATTGGGAGATTTTGTGGAAAATTGGTATGCATTTGTGAGATGTTGCATGTGAGGAGAAAAATTGAGAAGAAGAGGTTGCATTTGCTCAGGGGGAGTTTGCATATGTGCAGGGGGAGCTCCTTTGGTTTGCCTGAGTTTGGTGCTTTGTGGTGTGCTCTTTGTGAGCTTTGTTTTGTCTCGGCTGTGTTGAGCCGTTGCCCTTGCCTTAGGGGGCCGTGACTTGGTCTGGCGAGTGATCATGTTTTCACTTGTTCTTTGGCTTTGGATCACTTGCTTGGAGGGTTGTGTTCGTGGTTGTTTTTTTTCTTTTTCTCTATGATGGTTACTATAGGTGTTGTCAATGCACTCATCAAGGGGGAGATTCAGGACCAGGTGTGTTTGAGGACCAGTGGAGGGTGACTCCTTAGTAATGAATGATTGACAACATGGTGTGGACTGATGCTTGGCTAAGTGTGCAGGTACAGGTTGCGACTTGACTCGTGTTGGTGCAGGTGAAGAACAAGCGTGAAAGGCCTTAGCCGTGGCGGCCTCCGGGTGATGGAGAGGCAAGTAGGCTTGGTTCGATGGACCCGGTGGCCGATGGGGTCAAGTGCGAGCCGTGCGGTGCAAGACTGGTGGGCTGAAGTCGTGAACATGGGCCGGTGCAAGGTAGCAGATCGAGCCCGAAGCTTGCACACGGGGTTTGTTGGTTTGCCCACAAAACCATCGGTGGACAGTTTCTTGGTTTGGGCCGCAAAACCAAGTCCGGAGGCCCGAGGCGAAGGAGACGGTGATCCGGGAGCTTCGGGAAGCTTTGAGGCGGGGGGCACGTGACGTGATCGTGGGGCTTGCGTCGATGCTAAGCAAGGCCGCGGTGGAAGCGTGTCCGCTCGATGAAGACTTGACCAAAATACCCCTGAGGGTTTGTATCTTCATTTCAAGTTGTAGGGGTAGCGTGGTCATTTACCTCCCTCCGATGGACTTCGTATAAATAGCGGAGAGGTGGATGACATCTCTCTCTCTTGGACTCTAGGGCTTCCTCCCCCGGCAGATTGCTCTGAACTGCTTCTTTTTCCTCTGCTTTCCTTAGGCTAGATTCTTGTATAGACTTTGACCTCTGGATGTATGGAGGCATTCGGCGTTGCGGTGATCTCCTAGTGCTCCGTGATTTTCGTGTAATTTTCGGGGCTATTTTTGGGGAGTTTCGTTCTTCGCTCGATTCGGGGATTTGAGGGTGTTTTCCTTCGGATTTCTTTGAGGGGATCATGGGTGGATGCCTTGCGCATCTTTGTGTGTGATCTTGACCCCTCAAACGCCGGGGAAAGCCTTCGATTCGTGCGTTTTTGGTTGGAGCCCGAGTTAATGGTGGTGGTTCGTGTGATCCGCGATTCCCGGTGATTTAGGGAGTTAGAGGTCGAAATTTTTGGGGCATAGCTTCCTTGTGTGACGCTTATCATCTCCCCAAAGTCTTGTCTCAAGAGCTCTAGCTGTTTGGGAGATCCGGTGATGGAAAGGTGGAGTTGACTCCTGAGCTTGAGCATTTTTCTGTTCTGTTCGCGAGGCCCGTGCGGACGGTCTGCGAGGCCCAGGCAGCGTTGGTGTTCTTCATGTTCTTCGTGAGTTCTTGAGCACTCGAGTTTCGATCCGTTGAGTTGTTTTAGTCTGGTGGCAACAAGTTTGGCGGACAGTCTGCGAGGTAGGCCCGGACGGTCCGTGACGGTCGGACGGTCCGCAGTGAACCGTCGGACAGTCCGTTTTTCCTCGACGTGCCCCTAGAGGTTCGGGTTGCTTTTTCAGACGGTCCGCCGAGACCTGACGGACGGTCCGCGCAGTCATCGCGGACGGTCCGCCTTGTCCTCTCGGACAGTCCGCCAGGAGCTTTCGTAGAGTTGCTCTAGGTGTTTGATTCTTGTCTTGTGCTTCCGCTCTTTGCTTCTAGGCTTGTCTCTAGAACTTGTAGGCTTGTGTGTGCCTTGTTGTTGGCGTTTCATAGCGTCGTCACTTTAAGAACAGATCTGGAATCCATCCTCAGTGACAACACCAAGAAACGCCTTGTAGGCACCTCTTAATGTCACAACTAACGACGTCGGGTTAGCGTGATCATCAAGACTTGCCAAAGGTTAATCTAAACGATCGTGAACGAATCCGCAAGCACCCAGATAAACCCTTGTAGTATTTCCCTAAGGAAGGAGAATATTCCAAGGGTATCGTATCCGTGGAAGGCAATGGCGGATATCTTAGACTTATGCTTTTGCTCTGAATGTAAACTAAGAGATAGATATAGGAAACAACAAACTCAAAGGCAGAGGTAAGATGAAAGATATATATAGGGTAGTGCGACACACACACTCAGATCTACCTCTACTCTAGCACACTACGGCTTAGGGGGAACATACGAGTTAGCTCTAGGTTCTAATGTACTAAACATACAAAGCTAGAAGATACAGGAGATAGGCATGATTATTGCATGAGAGGGTAAGGTTCAGCACCCAGGTACAAATGGGGAGCTAGCCCACGACGACTAGCACTCTGCGAAACTAGACTTTAGACTCCTACAGCAGGTACCACAACGCGGAGGGTTGCACAAGGATCCAACAGCTATCATCACTGCAGACCTACCTCTATCGTTACGGGGGGTATGCTCATAACTAACGTAGCCAGACAACCCAGGCACCATGCCTGCGTTGCTGCTAGACTTCACCTGGCCCGGGCTATTGTGACCCAGGGTGAGAGCCACCAGAAGACTGGTCAACTTAGACCGAGTACCGTAGCTTGAACACAAACCTCATGCAACACTCTCATGCCATCTAACAAGATCAACTAAGGCTAGACATACAAACAGATACGAACTCTCTTATGTCTAGTCAACAAGATCAAAGGGTCGCGTTCGTGAAGAACACGAGCCTCTAACTTATGAACAAACACATAAGGAATGAGTTCATCACCCTTCAAGTGGATCAAAAGGTAGTGTTCATGAAGAACACAAGCCTCTAAATGATGAACAAAGGATGAACTCAAGAACATATCAAGCATATGATCTACCATGACTTTATATGAAATAGCTAAATAATTGAAGTATATCAAAGTCATACAATCCAATAAAGATAAAGGAGAACTTATACCTAGACTCCAAAGAAGACTTGGAACCTGAATAAGAGCTACTCTAGCCTACCCCCTAGCCTTGGAAACTAAAAGTGAGAGGAGAATGAGAGAGTGGTGTGTGGGAAATGGGAGCCCCTCCCCTTCTATTTATAGGCAGGGACAAGGCTTGCTCGGAGCACCAAATGGCCTCAAAACACCCGGGGATGCAGCAAGTGACCAATGAGCAAGTGACACGTGCAAGGCCGGGATGAACCGACCCTAGGTCGGTTCGACTGATACTAGGGTCGGTCGAACCCCTAGGGCGGCCATCTCGGCCGTGCTTCCTCTGGGTGGCTGCCCTGTGGGCCCTTTAATCCTCCCTCGGTGCATGGCTTGATTTGGTATCCGAGGTGGGCGCTTTGATCCATGTGAAGTCCATGTGGTGTCCTCTGATTCGTCGGTGAGTGCCTCCCTTGGATCAATGATGTGGAATGTCGTGTTTCCCTTGGTGGCAGCCACCCTCTCAGCTGAGTTGGCATGGTTTCTTCATAGAAGGTGGGTTTCCATCTCTTTTAAGGGGTAAATCACCTACATACAAATAATCTCTAAGGACAAGTGGAACTACATTATTCAAACTAAAATGCAAGTAAATAATGCATATGCCTCCATTTATGTGAGAATATTAAGGGCTGAAAGTGGTACTTTTCAGCCGTCAACACTTGTCTAGAGCTTCTTTGGTGTGTGCGAGTACTCGGAGTGGCAATCGAGGTATAGGCCGAGTTCGACCTTCAGGAAGAATTTTTATTGGCTCCCATTCACTCCCCCGCTCTCTGGTCGCCTATTCGGTCCTTCAGATATCATCAACATAAATTTGACAAATTAAAAGCTCCCCATTGATGATCTTGGTGAATAAGGTATTGTCCACTCTTCCAATCTTGAAGCCTTCCTTGATGAGAAAGTCCCGGAGCCTCTCATACCACTCCCTTGGAGCTTGCTTGAGTCCATACAAAGCCTTGATCAACCTATAGACATGGTTAGTATATGTGGGATCCTCAAAACTGGGAGGTTTCTCAACATAGACTTCTTCATTGATGAAGCCATTTAAGAAGGCACTCTTGACATCTATTTGGAATAATTTCATTTTGTGACAAGAAGCATAAGCAAGAAGGATACGGATTGCTTCAAGATGCGCACCCGGAGCAAAGGTCTCTCCATAGTCCAAGCCTTCTACTTGAGAGTAACCCTTGGCGACAAGTCTTGCATTGTTCTTCACCACAACACCATGTTCATCTTGCTTGTTTCGGTAGACCCACTTGGTGCTAATCACGTTCTTGTTCTTGGGGTGCTCTACTAGGACCCAAACTTCATTTCTAGTGAAGTTGTTGAGCTCTTCTTGCATAGCCAAGATCCAATCCGGGTCCTCGAGAGCTTCCTCTATAGTAGTGGGTTCTACAAAAGAAACAAAAGCATGATGTTTGCAAAAAGAAGCATATTGTTTGCGACGAGTATGTGTACCACCCTTGGGATCACCCAAGACAAGATCGATGGGATGGTTTGATGAAGTCCTTGTACGCCTTCCAAGTGTGGTAGAAGTTGGATCATCTTGAGGTTGCACTTCTTCCGATTCTTCTTCTTGATCTTGAGTGTCTTGTGATGTAGGAGGTGGTCCTTGTGAGGAAGATGGGCTCTCTTGTCTTGTGCGGGATGATGTTGAACGCCTTTGATGGTCATCATCATCAGAAGAAGAAGAAGAGGAGGAGTCTTCATGGTTGTGGGAAGTAGAAGGTGTATCATCCTCCTCCTTTGGCTTGATGTCCCCAATAGCCATCTTCTTCATTGCTTCTCGGAGAGGTTCTTTTCCTACATCATCACAACAATAACCATCTCCTTGGGAGCCACTAGATTAATCAAACTCCACGTCACATGTTTCTTCAATGACACGTTTAGTGTTGTTGAATACTCTATATGCCTTGGAGTTGGATGCATAACCAACAAATATGCCCTCATCTACCCTACTCTCAAACTTCCCTAGGTGCTTCCTCTTCTTGTAAATGAAACACTTACACCCAAAGACTCGGAAGTAGGAGATGTTGGGCTTCCTCCCAACGAGAAGCTCATAGGGTGTCTTCATCAATAGTCGGTGGAGATATACCCTATTTGAAGCATGACACGCCGTGTTGATAGCTTCCGCCCAAAATCTTTAAGAGACACCATAATCATCCAACATGACTCGAGCTAAGGTGATGAGAGTCTTATTCTTCCTTTCTACCACACCATTTTGTTGTGGTGTGTAGGTTGAAGAGAATTCATGCTTGATGCCTAGCTCATCACAATATTCTTCCACTTGAGTGTTCCGGAATTCCGATCCATTGTCACTCCGGATCTTCACAATAGATGACTCAAATTCATTTTGAGCCCTTGTAGCAAAGTTCTTGAAGATCCCAAACGTCTTGCTCTTGTCCTCCAAAAAGAATGTCCAAGTGTAGCGTGAGTAATCATCAATAATGACAAGACAATAGAGATTACCACCAAGACTTTTGTAGGTAGTAGGGCCGAAGAGGTCCATGTGTATGACTTCCAATGGTCTTGAGGTAGAAACATAAGCCTTCATAGGATGGTGACTTGCTACTTGCTTGCCGGCTTGACACGCTCCACATAATTTGTCCTTCTCGAAGGTGACATCCTTCACACCAAGAACTAAACCCTTTTTGAAAGCCTTCTTGAGTTGACTCATGCCTATATGAGCAATACGACGATGCCATAGCCAACCCTTGGATGTCTTGGTGAATAGACAAGTAGTCAAGTTTGCTTCATGAGAGGAGAAGTCTACAAGATAGATGTTGCCATGGCGAAAACCTTTGAACACAACTTCATTAGATTTCTTGTTAGTAATGATCACTCCCTCATCATCAAATAGGCAAGATAGACCAAGATCACAAAATTGAGCAATGGAAAGCAAGTTATAACTACAAGAATCCACAAAAAGAACATTGGAAAGAGAGAGATCTTTTACTATAGTTATGTCACCCAAACCGGAGACTCTTCCTTTAGAATTATCACCAAAAGTAACTTGCTCATGATTTCCCGCATCATCCACTAGAGAGGTGAACATTTTAACTTGGCTGGTCATGTGTTGAGTACATCTACTATCAAGGACCCAATGACTTCCCCCGGCCTTGTAGTTCACCTACACACAAATAGATCAAGTTGAAGATTTAGGAATCCAAGCAAGTTTGGGTCTAATCACATGAGTTACTAAAGCTTTGGAAACCCAAATTTGCCTAGGAGGTTTCACTTTAGCCTTGGCCCCTATGAACTTTGCCACCACCTTGCCTTAGCTATTTTTCAGCAACAAGAAATGGTTATTGTTGAACATGGAACGATAGTTGCAAGGTAAGATAGGCAAAGGACGTGTAGGTATAGGGCACTCCCTTGTGTGATGACCGGTGATCTTGCAATGTTGGCAATAAGACCCAACTTCCTTCACAAAGCACCCATAAAGTTCCTTTGACTTGGGAGTCTCTTTGATGGGTTGAGGGAAGGAGCCAAGTCCCTTAGAGCCATAATCTCTTGCATTATAATAAAGGACCTCCTTATGCAATTCTTCACCCTTGGCCAAGTTCTTCACACATGATCTTAGGCTTCTTACTTCCTCTTCAAGGGCTTTCACTCTAGCATGGTTAGTCTTGGAAGAGGAGGCAATATTCTCATCATTTAGCAAGATCTTAGGTTCTTCAATTAAATCATCACAAGAGGTAGAAGCATTTGTTTTAGTGATGTCTCTAGCAATTTCTTGCCCACTAGTACAAATAGCCTCATATGCAAGCTCAATTTCTTGGTACTTCATCTCTAAGATCACATGATCCTTCTTAAGCATCTTTTGACTTGACTCAAGTGACTTGTTAAGCACGGTTATATCATCATGTTTGACGATTAGCTCATTGTGCTTATCAAGCAACTTGTTGTGGTCATCTCTAAGTGACTTGTTAGACACTACCAAAGCTTCATGTTCTTTGCTAAGGTCATTGTGTTTCACAAGCAACTCATCATTAGATAGCTTAAGATTCTCATGGGTCTCTTCAAGAGCCTTGAGCTTACTCTTTTGTTTCTTAATCATGTCGGTGTATTGATCAAGAAGTCCCTTAAGAGCACGAGGTGAAAGTTCATTATCACTATCCGAGGAGTCACTATTTTCACTATCGCTCTCCTTGGAGTGTTTAGCCATGAAGCACATAGGTGGTAGAGGAAGAGGTGGTTCTTTATCATCCATGATCACAAGATCGGCAAACTTCTTGTTCTTCTCATCTTCACTGCCGCTTGATTCACTTGAAGTTTCACCATCCGTGATCCATTCATTTGCCAAGAGAGAACGATAACCACCCTTCTTCTTGTTGTAGGGCTTGCTAGAAGACTTCTTCTTGAATGAGTTCTTCTTGGAGTGTTTGTCATCTTTCTCATTATCATCATCATCGTCGTTCTTCTTGCTTGAGATTGACACTCGCTTGTCGGGCTTGGGGCAATCATATGATAGATGATCATAGCTTGAACAATTATAGCACTTCCTCTTGCCACCTTCACCACTTCTTCTTGATGAGCAAAACTTGTTCTTCTTAGGATCATAGTTGTAGCCTTTCTTGCCAATCTTGGAGAGCAATTTGGTAGTCCTCCTCATGAGAAAAGCAAGTTCACCTTCATCATCATCACTTGAGTCACTCTTGTCTTCACTTTCACTTGAAGAAGGAGGAGGCTTTGCTTTTGACTTTAGCTTGGGCTTGGTCTTGTCAGTAGCCTTGTGTGCAAGATCCTTCTTCGAGCTTGATGTGGAAGAAGATGATTCAATTTGGCCCATCAAGAACATCTCATGAGACCAAATCTTGTTGACAACTTCGGTGATAGTGAGAGTTTCGAAGTCCTTCTCAAAGATGAGTGCCTTGACGATGTTGTACTTGGGCTTGGGAAGTGTTTGAAGGATTTTCCAAATGATTTCCTACTCGGACACGTTAGCAACATCGAGAGCATTGATATTTTGAATAAGAACACCCATCCTAGAATACATTTCCTCTACACCTTCATCATCTTTCATCTTAAACTCATTGAGGTCAACCTTAAGCAACTCATACTTCTCCTCACGGATTTTCTTGTTACCTACATGGATTCTTTTGAGCTCCATCCAAACCTCATGAGCGGTCTCCAAGGCAAACACCCTATCAAACACATCCTCCTCAAGAGCCTCAAATATAAAGTTTCTAGCACGATAGTTCCACTTTGATTCACTTTCGGTGGGTTTATTTGGCAAAGGATACATGGTGGTGATCCATGCATCATGGTGTTGTGCTTGAAGAAAGCTAGTCATTCTATGTGCCCAAAAAGTGAACCGTTTCCCCGCCAATTTGGGAGGGCAATTGCCACTGCCCTTGGCCATCTCTCTAGGCGGTTAAGCCACCAAAAAGAGAGCCAAAGCTCTGATACCACTTGTAGGATCGATGGCCTATAGAAGGGGGTTGAATATGGGCCTTCTTCAAATTTCTAGAACAATAAACAAATCTTAACCTATATCTCTAGTGTTGCCCATCTAAAAATGTTTCTTTCTACCAACTAAGCACACTAGCAACAAAGTTCCTTTGCAAGATGCACACTAACAAGATAGAAGCACCGTAGTCAAGATATGAGACAAGCAAAGCACACAAGGAAAACTAGGACAAAGGAACTTAAGAACTGAAAGTAAATGTTGAAATTAAGTGCACAAAGGTAGAGCAAGAGGACTAGAGACAACCAAATTTTTTCCCGTGGTATCGAGAAGTTGACGCTTCTCCCTAGTCCATGTTGGAGCACTCACAAAGAGTTTTGCTCCCACTCAAGCCACTTAGACTTGAGTGCTCACTAAGAGTACCTGTTCTCTATCTCTGGAATGGTGGGTCTCAATCGATTTACACCAAGCACTTCCCGGGGCTCCCACAATCTCCAAGAGCTCACCAAGAACCTCCAAACACCGAGACCGTCTAGGAGCCGTCAAACTCCAAGAGTAACAAGCTCACACACTTTCACTTGACCAATGCACTCAGCTAGCCATAGAAAGCACCTTGAAACCCTTGATCACCAAGAATGAATTCCCCTTGGCAAGGAAGATGAATTCCAAATGAACAAAGCACTAAATACTTCTATCCTTGGTTGCTGTGGTTCTTCAGAGTGGCAAAGGCAGCTCAAGAGACGCAGGGAGGGTCCTATTTATATGCCTAGCAAGGGAGGCTAGCTGTTAGAAAAGTCCCACTGAAAAGTAGTACCGTCGGATGAACCGACGGTTCCCCCTGCCACAGTGTCCGTTCATCCGGTCACACTATGTCTCGAAATATAGCCGTTGAACCTAACCGCTGTACCACTTCATCCGACGCATGCACCGATACTGCGTCGGTTTATCTAGTGATGAAGCCATCTCACTTAGTGCGTCTCTGCATGAATTAAACGTAGGTGCCGGATGAGCCGCTGGTTGACTTGTGTAGCGTCGTTTCATCCGGTGCTAAAGCAATTCCTCTCGGTGCATCTCTGTATGATTTAAATGCATGCGCGAGATGAACCGATGCTCTGGCCGCCGTTTCATCCGGTGCTGAAGGCAGTTGAGTCCAAACCTTACTGTTACCAAACCCTAGGTCACCGGATGAACCGTTGATGCACCGTCGGTTCATCCGGTGGTGCTTTTTCTCTGAGACAGCCGCAGAAATCATCCGACGCAACTAGGAATGGGGGCGTCGGTTCATCTGATGCGACCCTTTGCAGTTCAACTCATCCAATTCAATCACCTTTGAGTTTTTCTTCAATTCTTTTGCTTCCAATGTAATTCCATAAGTACTTTGAGCTGTTTGGTAACCAAGGAGCTTGATAGTGCATGAATATAGCATAGCATTTGGCATGATCAAGCTAATAGTGTGTGAACCCCTCTTAATAGTACGGTCAAACACTACAAACTAGCAAATCCAAGTGTCCTTCATCTCCTTGTGACACTCGGAACTAACAAAGTCCTTGGCCTTGTAGTATTCGTCCATTGATCATCCATAATTTCAAATTGAGGGGTATCATTTCACTTAAAACTCATGACAATAACCCAAGATTAAATCCGCTGCAAAACAACGGTTAGTCACAAGTATACGGTTGTCATTTATCACTGAAACACACCCTTACCAAAGGTGCGCTAGGGCCTTGATGCTTCCACCGCGGTGGCCAAACCTAAGCCCGCCATGGCCGGATCTTGGAGGAGCACACGGTGAAAGGGAGGGAGTGCGGCGGGTCGTGTGCCGAGGCTCCCAGAGCGCATCGACCGTGTGGGGAAGGAGACTGGAGGTAATGGCGCAGGCCGGGGAGGAGGCGGCGGAGGCGAGGGTGGCGCGACCAGATGGGGAGGAGGCGGTAGAGGCAGAGGTCAGGAAGGAGGCGGCAGAGGGGAGGAGGGGGTGCGGCTGGGTGAGGAGTGTGCGGGAGGATGTAGGGTTTGGACTGGATGCAGCATTATATACCAAGGAAACGCGATCGCAACCATCAGATCAACGATCGACGGTCGAAAATAGTTGGGCTACTTGGGTCGGCATGGGCTTCTCTGCTTAACGTTTTTCTTTTTCTTTTTTTAATTACACTATTGTGAGGTAACACATAAAAAAATTATCTTTTATACACAAATTTATTTTTTATATATACAAAAGACAACTTATAAGTTGTTACCTGGGAGTTTCAAATAATTTCAAGTAGATTTGCCATTTTTTATCATTTAAATTAATTTCTACGTGTTTATGAAAAGTAATTCCAAATTGACCTATATGTACATGTAATAAGATTCATAAAAATTCAAAAAAAATTATATTTAGGCTTCTATGGCCTATTCAATCTCACATCTAGAAGATTGACAAAAAATCAATTGACATATAGGGAAAACACAAACTTGTACTAGTCACCTTATTATAAAATAATGATAATAATACCTAAAACTTCTCTAAAAATTATGTAAATTGGCATAGAATCATTTTATGAATGTAAAAGCTTGACAAAAAAGTTTCATAAGATTTTGTGAAAATTAAAGTATACATGATTTATAAACTAGATAGTTTCCTCACATTGTTTCATACAACTCAACTCAAACTTTGAAATTTGTATACCATAAAGTATTTTTTGCTCATGTACACCTCAATTCTAGACATAACCTTACATTTACTCTTCTATTAACATATGGTGTTATATTAGCAATTATCATGAAAAAACCATGGTGTTCTAAGTTCTATTCACTATTAAGTTGGAAGGAAACATATTATACACAAAATATCAATACTTCATAATTAACATCATCATTAAATGAAAGGGTGTGATTTTAGAAAAATTCAGAAAAAATAATCATGAAATTTGAAGTTTCCATGAAGGAGAAATACCAAATACAAATTTCAATTCCGGATTAAAAGAACAAAGATGAAATATACATTTGTTCTTGCGTTCTTGGTGACATGATAGGTTGCGAGAGAGATTGGTATAAAACTATATTAGCACCATCCTTAGTCACTAACGAGATTCTAGCGCAATGGTATATACTGGGAGACACAAGTGTTTTATACTGGTTCGGGCCTCCGAGGAATAATACCCTACGTCCAGTTCTGAGTACTCGTGTTCCTGTGTCGGAGATGTCTGTAGTAGGGGTTACAAACTTGGTGATCGGTCAGCCTCTATGTCGGTTGCACCCCTCCCCCTTTAATAGACATAAGGGCGAGGGGCAAAGAGGGAAAACGAAAATAAGCTACAGTGCTATGGTGTTGTGAAGTCTTTTCCGTCATTGATGCTCGTCAGGTGGCGTTGAAGGGTGCTGAGCTGTGGTACCGCCGGAGATCACCGCGTGTGCTATTTCCACTGTTCGACCAGGGCACATGGCGTCTTCTCTGAGTAGTCTTTGCGGTGACTCATCCTTCTTGAGCGTGTCTTAGGCCCGCCACGTTAGGGCCTAAGTGTTGGTAGGCGTTGTTTGTAGGTGGCAATCGAGTGCCCGTTCTGACGGGGTGGCGTGCAGCTAGTGTTGGATGGGACGGCATGTCGGAGGTCGCGGGAATGCACTGTGCGTCATTACGGCTCTTGTCAGACCCAGCTGTCCTCCTGTCGCGCCAGCTGTGGTCTTTGCATGGCGTGGAAACTGGCGTCACGCGTGTCGTTGCGGAGGAATCTGGGAGCTAGGGCGGCGCCACGTTCATGTGGGACCCCAGATCCACGCTCTGGCTTCCCCATGTGGACCCCATCTTAGTCGGAGACGGAGGTTACTCGTGCGAACGGGTAGTCAGAGACGAGGCGGAGCGTACTCAGAGACGAAGCGTTCTTGTGCGAGGCGGAGAATACTCATACGAGGCGGAGAGTACTCATGCGAGGCGGAGAGTACTCGTGCGAGGCGGAGAGTACTCGTGCGAGGCGGAAGATACTCAGAAGTGGGGAAGTCTTGTCAGTGAGGGTCTTGACGAAGATCTGCATCCCTCCCTATCCTGGATCTTAGCCTTCACATTGTCAATGGTGTCAGAGGACTCCATTTCCAGGTTGATTATCTTGTTGCTTAAGGGGCCCTAATCCAGGCCCGCGTCAGAAGCCCCCGAGCCTGTGGTGGGAGTCAAGGACTCGCTCGCAGGCTCAGCGTCGGGGAAGTATTGTGGTTTTTGTTCTTTGATTTACTCGGTGGGTGCGCGCGAGCGCATCAGCCGGATGTAGCCCCCGAGCCCATGAAGGAGTTGTAGACTCGTTTATGGGGTTTTGAATCTTGAAATGTTGCCGTCGATTTGCAAATTCCGGTCGCGGCGGTTGCTGCTGTATTGGTAGTCGTGTCCGTCATGTTGGTCGTGGCTGACGTGGCGATTGTGACGGTTGGAGGGGACGGCGCGCTGCTAGTTCAGGCCTGCAGGCCCACCCGGTTGCGAACCGTCGCGCGGGTGTGCCCCTGTCGCCTCGGGGGATGCGCCCAACGAGCGGGCGGTTTTTCGGCGTGGTGGGGCCAGCATTTAATGCTGGCATCCACGTTTGCCCCTTATAAACCGCGTGCTGGTTGAGCTCCGTACTTTTCTCCCCCGATTCCTTGCCTTCGCCAGCACCGCTTGCTGTTCCGCTCTTGTCCCTTGCGCCGTCGCCGCTGCTTCTTGCATCCACCTCACGCCTCCGAGCCCGACAACACCATGTCGAACTGGACGCGCTCCAACATTTCTCGCTCGATTCTCCAGCGTCTCATCGCCGCCGGCCAGCTGCCAGTCCTCACTGCCACCGCGAAGTGGAAGGTCCCGGGAAATGAGTCGGTCCCGCACCCGCTGCCCGACTACGTCATCTCGTTCGTGACGTTCCACGTGCGGGGCTTCTCCGTTCCCGCCGGCCGATTCATCCGCGCCGTCCTCGCGGAGTACCGGCTGCAGCTCCATCACCTCAACCCGAACAGTATCCAACACATGGCGGCGTTCGAGGCGCTATGCGAGGGGTACCTGGGAGTGGGTGCTCACTGGCACCTCTTCCGGTACTTCTTCAAGTTCGTGTGCCTGAAGGACAAGTCGCTCCCGGTCACGATCGGGTGCGCCAACCTTCGGATGAAGACAGGGAGGAGCGAAGAGTACATCTCTGGCACGCTGACGAGCTCCAACAGCGGCTGGCACAAGGGGTGGTTCTACCTCAAGGACGACCCCGACCATCCGCTGCCGAAGTATACCGGCGCCTCAATCGCCGAGGCGCTCGTGAACTGGAGCTACGGACCCCCGGAGGCGGAGCAGGAGAGGCTGCTCAGGGACTGCTGGGCGGTGCTGTCCAAGCTGCGTGACGCCGGAGTTGACTTGGCAGTCGTCATCGGACAGTACCACGCGCTGGGGGTTATCCCGCTCCAGCGGCGTCGCCTGCGCATCTGCCGGATGACGCCGGACAAGGCTCCCTTCGATGGGACCGTGTCTGCACCCCGGCTCCCTTCGTTGGATGAGATCCAGCATCGTGTGGGGCTGGCAATCGGTAAGGCCACCTACTCGTGGCCGCCGTCCCGACTTCTACCCATGCTCCCCCTAGAGGGGAGCAAAAAATACGTGAGTCCTTCTTCCTTCCGACTAATGCTCCGACTATCTTGCGTCCTTTGTGTTGATTCTCGTTTTCTCCCTTAATTTAGTTGAGGCCTGCGGCCCCTCTCCCCGCGAAGCTGCCTCTTCCTCAAGATGCGATGCCAAATCGCGCCCAGGCCGCCGCGGACAAGAGGAGGGCCGACCGTAAGGCCAAGCACAAGGATAAGGAGATTGCGAAGCGCGAGCGGAACGACGGCCGCGCCAAGCGTAGGAAGATGAAGGAGGGCACCGTCTCCTCGAACGAGGACCCTTCGTTGTCGCCGCCCTGGTCCGGTGATGACGGTGGTGCCAGCGTTGACTGGAGTGCGTTGTCATCTCCATCGCCTCCTCCCCAGCGGCAGGCCGTGGGGTCCAGCTCGAGGCAGCGGCCGGAGCCAGCCGCCCTCGAACAGGGAACGAGCTCTTGCTCGTGCTCGTCTCCGCGCCCGGTCCCAGAGAATCGGAGGGTGACTCGCTCTCGATCGGGCCCCGGTGGCCAAGAGCAGCAGAGGGAGAGGAGGGGGTCTCCGCGGCGAGACGACTCGTCCAGGCGTCCAGAGGACCATGATTCGTCCGCCCACCGCCCTTCCGGCGACTCGTCACGGCGGGGGTCGGGCTCTCCGAGGAGACTGTCGCCTCCCAAGATAGGACCGACTTCACCAGCGCCCGCTCCGACCGCGCCGCACGGGGAGAGTGCGAACGCTCCCCCGCGACAACTCCAATCGCTGGTCATCCGCGGCGGCGGGGCCCCGGCCGTGCAGGTCCCCCTTACCCAGAGCGATAGTCGGAGTCCGCCCTCTGACATGACGGGGGGCAAGAGATCAGCCCCCGAGTCATCGGGCGTGGCCTCCAGGCCAGTCAAGCGGGCCCGTATCACCTCCTCCATGTAAGTGCCGTTTCACACTATTCTTGTTATTTTGTTCTTGAGTTTTTGTTTGCTTTCTTGACTCGCTCTTCTTGTGTCAGTCGTTCCGACACAGGCGCGATCAGTGTTGCACCGCGGAAGCGCGCGGCTCTGAGCGCGCGTGCTCCTCCGTCCGTTCCCCGCTCATCAACTCCTCCTCCCACGCCGGAGACAGCCCAAGCTAAGGAGCGGATCGCCGTGGCGGCCGAGACTCACGAGGCAGCGGTGCCCCCTCCCTTGTCAGGGGATGGGGACGTGGTTGGGGGGCAAGCAGCCCCCGAGCAAACCGAGCCGCCGACGGCGCCTATTGTTGATCAAGGTGTTGACGCGCAGGTGGCTCCGGTGGTGGGCGCGCCCCCGTCGTCAGGAACCGGCGGTGGCGAGACCGAGGAGGTGGCGGCCCCCTCGTCATCCACGCAGCTTCCGGAGGCTGCCGACGCGGGGGGGGGCAAACCTCCCAGGCGGTGACGCAGCCGCCTATGCGGCCGAGCTGGAACGGTGCCTGCTGGCACCGGAGGAGCTGCCGGCCGAGGCGCCCATTCCACCCGCCCCAGAGGTCGTTGTGGCGGTCGAGGAGGTCGCGGCGAGTCCTGAGGCGTCCAGGACCCAGACGGTAGAAACGGTGCCGGACTCCATCATGCTGCCGGAGCCGCCACGCCAGCCTGCCGCTAATGCTGCAGAGGTGGTTGAGATCGCGGGCTCGCCACTTCCCGACGCGCTGGCGCCTGCTTGCCTCGAGGATGCGGCAGGCAATGCTTCCCCGATCACCGTCCGAGAGGTCGGAGAGAGATCGGGAGCCCGTCCCTTCTCGGCCCCCGAGGGGGGTGAGCATGGCCTTGGCCTCGAGCGCACCTCGTGGACCGGAACCCATGATGTCGAGGCGTATGACGACGAGGACGAGGAGGCCATGGCCCGTCACCGCCTCGAGTGGGGCCTTCGGTGAGCAGAGCAGGCGATCAACGAGCTCGTCGTTCCGGCCTCGTCGGTGAGTTGGCCTAGCCCAATCCTTGATCTTATGTTGTGGTTTCTGGATTGTTTCTGCGGTTGATCTTCTTCTCAGTCCAGATGCTTGCTAGCTGCAGCGCCAGGAAAATGCACACCATCGAAGAGCTCCAGGCCGAGAAGGCCCAGCTGGAGATGCAGCTGGTTGCCGCCTGACTGGCGGCTGTAGGAGCGGTGGCGGGCGAAGCGTCGGCGAGGACCGCTCTCGAGGCTGTAGCAAAGTCAGCAGAGGACCGCGTGGTGGCCGCGCAGTTTGCTGCAGATGCCGCCGTGTCGGAGAAGATAGCCCTCGAGGCCAAGCTCGCCCAGGCAGAAACCACCGCCGTGGATCTGCAAACTGCTGGCACAACTGCTGCCGAGACAGCTCGGAACGCAGCTGCTGCAGCCGCTACTGCCGAGGCCGCGTCCCGGGCTGCCGCTGAAGAGAAGGTGACGCTCGAGAAGAAGGTGGCGGACCTGCAGCAGGACCTGGTGCATGCCGAGGTGGACCTGAAAACGGCGAACAAGCAGGTCTGCACCCTCTTCACCAAGATGCAGGAGGCCATTGGCGAGGAGGCCCGGCTTCGCGAAGAGAACAACAAACTGGCACGAGATCTTCAGGGTGAGCAGCCTTGCGCTCCCAACTTTTGTGGTATTTCCTTCCCTGCGTTAGTCGTTGCTGATGCTCCTTTGCTCTTTTGGCTTGGACAGGGCTTCGCACAGCTTGTGCTGCACAAGCTGTCAAGCTCCTGGAAAAGGCTCAGGAAGTCACTGCTGCTGAGCTCAAGATCCACGAGATGTCTGAGACGGCCAAGAACTTGGCAGACCGGCTTTCGAGTACGTTCTTCTTATCTTGACCCCTTCTCCCTTCTTATTGTGCTCCTCGTGGCCCAACTCCGACTCGTTTCCTGTCTCTAGAGGTCAAAGCTGAGCTCGAGGACTCTCAGAAGGCTTAGCACAAGGCAGAGGAGGCGCGCAAGAAGGACATCCTGGACCGCACCAAGCTCGACCGACATGTTGACGGGATCTTGCCAGAACTCGGCACTCCGCCCGTGAAAATGCCTCCCCAGGTGCTCGGCGACCGGATCAACCTTCTGCCGGGCGTTGTCAAGGAGAGAGAGCTGTCGACCTCTCGGCAGGTGGTGCACCGGGTCCTCTCCATGTTCTGCTCTCATTACCAGGGGCTGGACCTTCAGGCGCTGAGTGGTGGTTGGGCCCCCGGCTACTCGAACGAGGAGCTTGACAAGATCAAGGAGGATTGTGCCACCCTTGCCCGAGCCATGGCCGACACCGCGATGAAGGACCTAGACCTGATCCCAAGAGACACACCGAAAGACGGCTCCGGGCCTTCTCATTAGATGTATCAAATTGTATAACAAACAAACAAAACTTATATGCGTGCCGTACTAGACAGCTTTTCATTTTGTTTTGAAGTCATCACTTGCCGAAGCATTCCCCGAGTGCTCACGAACGACTGTAGAACGATATAGCGGTACTTAGATACTCAGGCTGATCGAACTTTACTCTAGAGCCGCGGGGGCGTAAGAGTCGGAAAGCTCGACCTGAGCCACGAAGTGACACCACACGTTCCCAGCCCCCGAGCACTTGGAACGTTCAAGAAGTGACTCGTGCGTTTTTTGTGGAAAACGTTTTGAGCCGTAGCCCGAGCGGTTACCCGAGTACTTTCTGAAAGTAGTCGGATGTCAACCTGTGGGTCCAAGCTGCACTCGCAAGTCTTCGTACTGTAGCTGCAGGGGCGTAAGTGCTAAGAGGCATGGACAAGCAACAACATCAAAACGCTCACAGATCGACATCCTTTCCCTTCGCAAGATAAAGGTGTTCCGCCAAAAAGAACCGCCCGCTCGTGCGATTGGTCACGACAAAGTTGTCGGAAAGTTTTGTTTTGAAAACGAGAAAACGAAAGGGGGGCATCGTGCCCCGAGTAGCCCCCGAGTGGTAAGTGTTGTTGCATGGGCGCAAGGATACTTGCTACTCAGCCTTTAGACAGCGTTGAAACATATAAAAGATGCCAACACAAAGAGATCGAAAACTTATGAAACAAGAACAAAGGCACAGGGCATTATTCATTGATCATACGTTTGAAACAGGGAACATTACTCAAGGGTAAAAATGATGTAGGTGTTCTATGTTCCATGCGTTGGAGATGATCGTGCCATCCTCGTGCCGTAGCTTGAATGTTCCGGGTCGGAGGACTTGGTCGATGATGTACGGCCCCTCCCATGGGGGCGCGAGCTTGTGTCGGTCCTTGTTGCTCATGACCCGTCGAAGTACTAGATCCCCGACTTGGAATTGGCGCTCGTGGATGTTGCGCTCATGGTAGCGTCGTAGAGCTTGCTGGTATCGGGCGGAATGTAGGAGCGCCACATCGCGCGCTTCGTCGAGCTGGTCGATTGCATCCTCGAGCGTGATCTGGTTCCCTTCTTCAGTGTATGCCCGGACTCTCGGGCTCCCATAATCGATATCTCTCGGGAGCACCGCCTCCGACCCGTGCACCATGAAGAATGGTGTGGAGCCGGTTGCACGACTCGGCGTCGTGCGCAGGCTCCAGAGGACGGACGGCAACTCTGTGACCCATCTTGCTCGGAACTTCTCGAGGCGTTTGAAAATTCGGGGTTTCAGTCCTTGTAGGATCATGCCATTGGCTCTCTCGGCTTGCCCGTTGGTCCTCGGATGCGCAACAGCGGCCCAGTCCACACGAATGTTGTTGTCATCGCAGAACCTGAGGAACTTTTTTCCCGTGAACTGTGTGCCGTTGTCTGTGATGATCGAGTTCAGAATTCCGAAGCGGTAGATAATGTCGGTGAAGAATGCAACGACTTCCTCGGAGTGGACCTTGACCACGGGTCGGGCTTCGATCCACTTGGAGAATTTTGTCGACTGCTACAAGTAGGTGCGTGAAGCCCCCGGGCGCCTGCCTGAACGGCCCGACTATGTCCAGCCCCCATACCGCGAACGGCCAAGTGATGGGGATGTTCTGAAACACTTGTGCAGGAAGGTGAGTTTGGCGAGCATAGAACTGACAACCTGCACAGCGTCGCACGACGTCCTTAGCGTCTGCCAGTGCCGTGGGCCAATAAAAACCTTGTCGGAAAGCCTTTCCGACTAAAGTTCTTGCGGCGGCGTGGTGCCCACATGTGCCAGCATGGATCTCCCTGAAGTAGGTCTCGGCCTTGGTCCCTCTGAATGCAGCGCATGAATATGTCCGCCGCGCCTCGCTTGTGGAGCTCGTCGTCGATAAGGACGTATGATTTGGCTCGTCGCGAGATGCGACGCGCCTCCGTCTGGTCGGAGGGCAACTTCCCCTCGACTAGCCACTCAAGTATCAGAAAACGCCAGTCAGGATCTTCTAAGTTTGGCTCTTGTGGTTGATCAATCTCCATGACCTCTGGCGCCTCGAGCTCTGGTGGTTGTTCTTCGTCAATTCGAACAGACGGTACATGCTGGTCGCTAGCAAATACGCCATGTGGTTGTTGATGGTCGAAAAGTGCTGCTTTACACCGTCAATACCTGCATAAAATAAGTGTAAAAGGATCATCAACACTAGAATAGGGCTTGATACTGATGATTTCCACAAGTGTTGGTGTTTCTAGCTTTTGTTGCAGGATGCACCAAAATACGTGCCAAATGGTACAGTTGAGAGCAAGGAGTCCAATGGCTATTAAAGGACATCATCATAAACACCCTCAAATGCCAATTTGGACTGCACCATTGCGACGGGCTCGTCGAGACGATCGAAATGGATATATTATATGCCTACATCGGAGTCCGGATGAGAAAGATATGCACAAGCCAAGATATCTTGTGAGCTCAGTGGGACGCACACCAGACCACGTGGCGATGTGTGCCACATTGGATGCCATGTGTCCATGACACCTCATCAATCCATGTGAAGCAACTCCCGACGAATCAGACACCGCCACATGTGCAGCACAAGGATCCAAGGGCCCACCAGGGACCCAAACCACCTCAAAACTCGACATGCACCTGGAACCGTCATAAGGGCCCACACATCAGTCACCCAGAGAAAGCACGGGCCAAAAGGAGGTGGGCCAGGGTCGGCCGAACCCAGGTTCGGCCGCTCCCTTCTGGCCTCTGTTCGCTATCTGCTTCCACGTGTTGCTTCCTGGATGATCCCTTGCAACGTTCCGGGGTGGATCGGTGACATGGGGCTTGCTGATTGGCCGGTACAAGGTCGGTTTGGTTCCTTCCCCTGGAAGCTAGAGAAGAGTGCATTACAAGATTCCTCGCCACGTGTTGCTCCCCTATTGGTGGCGCCCAAAGATGGATGAAAAAGTGGAGGCACTTGGAGCATCAAAGCAAGCCACCCCCTCCTCTATAAATAGGAGGGGAGGGGCTCCATTTTGGAACACACACTTCTCCTCGTCCTCTTCATTTTGGCTTGGAGCCTCTCTCTTTAGGAGAGGAGAGCTCTTTGTATAGGATTAGTGCTAGGAAGTGAGGTGGGAGGCTTTAGGCCATGTCATGATTCATGACATCTTCCTCAAGAACGATCCTCAGCGGTGCCTTTGTTCTTCAACTAGACTAAAGTGAGTATTTCGATATTTCCTATTTAGACTAAAGTCGTATGCATGTTTAGTTTCTTTGTTCTTGTGTTCTTCGTTTGTTCTTGGTTTAGAGGCTTGTGTTCTTCGAACACAACCCTTTCGATCCAGTAGACTTAGATCATAAGTTTGCATCTAGTTTGCCAGTTTGTCTATTAGAGTAAAGTGAAGCTCCTGCATGTTTCTAGTTAGATCAAAGTGCATTCTTGATCTTGCATGAGTGATAGAGCATACCTTGAGCTAGTGCCAGTATCTCCCTCGCGGATTTGTAGGAATAGTAAGTGGTGTAGACGAGGTGTCTGGACCATAAGCTACCCTTCGAAGACCACGTACGATCGTAACGTGGAGGTAGGCCGCAGTGGTGACAGCCTGTTGGACCCTTTGTCAACCCTCTATGTCGCGTACCGAGTTGGGCTCGAGCCAACACATTGGCCTTGTGCTTGGTGCCCGAAGTGAGTGCTATACCTGAGAGACCGTAACTAGACTCTGCGATCGGTCGAGGCAGATCCTTTCTACCTATCCTACCAATCAGTGTTGTGTCCTTGGATCATCTATACTAGAGTAGGAGATAGTACACACCGTTCCTTGGATTTGATACCCTTGGAATACTCTCCTTCCTTGGGGAAGTGCTACAGCGGTATTTCCGTGCGCTTGCGGTATACTCGGTCGTTCTTATACGCTCCCTCTAGCTGTACAACTAGTGGTGACGTTAAGAAACGCCAACAAGCATTTCTGGCGCCGTTGCCGGGGAACGGTTGCTGTATCTATCTTCGAACCTAGTGGTCTTCGTATTTATCTTTTTCGTTTTCTTCTACCTTCACCCCCGTTACCCATCGAGTTATCCTTTTTGTTTCTTTTCTTCTACCTTTACCCCCGCTACCCTTTGAGATGCCTTCTTGTCAAAGCCTCTCTACCCCTAGGGGCGAGTTCGTCTTAGAGCAACCATCAACTTCCTCATCTTGCTGCGAGCTTCATCCCGGCTTTATAGCCATGGTTCGGAATCGACCTTTCTCTGGAGCGATCAGTGATGATCCTAATGTTCATTTAGAGGAGTTCGAGGACTTGTGTTCGTGCTTGGTAATTCCAGGCATGACATAGGAAACTTTGACGTGGAAATTGTTCCCTTTCTCTCTCGTAGATAGAGCGGAGCAATGGTACACCCACACAGCAGAGCATGTGAATAATTGGGGAGAACTACGAGAAAACTTTTGTGACTCATTCTCCCTTCATGAACGCATAGAGCTCTTGCCGTGTGAACTCCTTGACTTTGAGCAATTAGAGGGTGAGTCCATAGGTGCAGCTTGGGCTAGGTTCCTACGTCTTATGACATCTAGCCCAGACATGTCTATACCTGATGATATAGCGACGTATACCTTTTATACTCGTATAGACATGGAATCTGCACGAGTGCTCAACCTTTTAGCTGGAGGTTCGTTTGAAAACCAAACTCTAGTGGAAAGAAGGGAGATCCTAGAATTCTTCTTAGAAACCTCTTCTTCTCATATCGTTTACAACGAACCCCATCTGGAGTCCGAGTTGGTCCATGAGAGTCTCTCAATAGCCGAATCTGAGCTTTCATTCTCTGAATTCCTTGATTCCTCTGTTGAGACCTCTCCCAAACCACGAACATCGAAGGAAGAAGAAATTCAACCTTCGGAGTTCTCTCCCTGATTTGAGGATGATCCTTCTCGAAACATCAGAAATACCTCAGATCACTCTTGGCACGAGAAGCCTACGACATAGTTGGACCTTTATGAGGTCCTCGATGAAGTTTGGAATCATGGGACGATAGTGGATTGGTCACCTCAGAAGCATACATCCGAAGCAATTCGGGTTAGCTCGACTTCCACGATCATCCACTGCTCCATGAGAGGAAACACCGTAGATGCTGTCCATGACCCTACTGTTGGGGCTTGCATCATACCAGAGACCCTTTTGGATACTCTAGTGGGTGACATGCCCTTGATCCCGACTGACAAACTTTTTCATAGTCCCAGGTGGCGCTGTGTTTTTCCATGTCGAGGGATTGCTAGGGACGTGCCGATCACCATTGATGACATAGAGGTGCGATTAGATTTCCACGTCTATGACATCATGGATTTTGATCTTCTCCTAGGTTTCCCCTTAGAAAAACTTCTTGCTAAATCTCAAGGAAACCCTGAAGAAGAGCTTAGGGAAACTGTTTCTGTCCATGCTGAACCATCTAGACATCCTCTGATAGAACCTTTCCCTAGACCTACAGTATCTCCTTTGCCTCCTGATCCTCCTGACGAAGCATATCCTGAGGAGGCCATGAGGGAGGAATGGTCAGAGGGAGTGACGTGATTTTCCGAAGCAATTTGGAATAGTTCACCTTCTCTGGTTGTCCCTTGCTCTATTAGAGGCATTGCCGTAGAGGCCCATTGTAACCCCATCATGGAGGTTAACATTTTGCCATGGCACTTAGCGGAAACTCTTTTGGGCAGAGTCCCGCTAGCACCATCCGACATGCTCCTTGAGACTTGTCCCTTTGGACACGTTCTTGAATGTCGGGAGATTGCAAGTGTCGTGCCGCTTATCATAGACGGGATCAAGGCTAGCTTAGACTTTCACATCTTTGATGTCCTTGATCTCGATCTTCTCCGAGGCTCCCCTCTAGAGCAGCTCTTCGTTACATCTTTAGGGTGCCTAGATGATAAGTTTAGAGGAGTCACTTCTGCGACTGCTACCCCTTGTTTGGGACATCCTATGGCGAAGCCTCTTCCCCAGCAAAACCCGTTCGAGAAGATGACGCATACATCTCCGTTCGCATCGTCTGAGTCTGTTCTCATTAAGGTTATAGAATGTTCTACCCTTCATGAGGATGACTCGGGAGACTCTCTTCACCTTTGTGAAGGCGAACGATCGTCACCACTCTCGACCGAGTTTCAGCCTCTTCCCACTGGCCCGTATCATGTTGCTTTCGATCATGATCGAGAGTCAACATCGAGCTTCCACGATGACTCTCTTGAGATGGAGAATTCATGGGCCATGGAACCTTTCGAGGCCCTGACTCTGGAGTCCGGAGGAAAGGATTCCACGCACGAGCATGGTAGCTTCATTCTTGATTCACCGTACAGACCATGCTCGCATCATGTCCCTCTAGAGTCAGACATGCTTAGTGCGCTGAGCACGCATGAGGGCTGCAATCACCTTATGGTCCTCTTTTGTAAAAAGTTCAGAAGGTTGGTTGTAGATGCATATGTCTATCATAAGCATATCAGATTTCATGTGTGCATTGTGGCACTAACCTTGCAGCTAAAGCTTCACTGATTCATCAAAGATTGGTGGTGAGACGGGAACGACACCACCAACGATAGCTGCAAGATGAAGTTCCCATAGTCGAGCTTATGACCTTAAATAAACAAAGCACTCCCAGGAGATAGCCTGGATTAGCTTAGGTTTTATTTTCCTTTTCGAATAAAAGCAAGAACATGTTTTTAGGATAAGTTGTCCTTCAGGTATTTTTGGTCACTAACCTTTCAAGTGGAGATTGAAAAGAAAGATGGACAGGTGATGCCTATGAACATGTGAGCCACATCAGCTGCAACACTTAGATAAGCTTTGGTGATGGAACATTTACGAAAGGAAGCTTGATCACCACACACATGAGTGTTGTTGCCTAGCAATGCAAACTTCAAGTGTGGTGGAGGTATGTGAGCATCCTGAGTAAAGTTCCTCCTCTACCAAATCTTATCCTGGTGTAGTGATGAAGTTAGCTCTTGCCTCTTGCCCACTAGCTAGGTAAGTCCTACTTTTGACATTAAACAAAGCCCTTCCGGGAGGTTCCCGAGGTTCACCGTCTTATGCTCATGCTTATGTCCCTTTTGATAAATAGCTTGACCATGCTTTCATGCTTCCTTTATCTTTGTTCTTATGCTCTGGTTTGAATGTTCATGCGCATCTACATTCATAGGCTATTTTAAATTAAGCATGATGCTTAGGTTAAAACTGTCTTCTTCAGTCAAAACAAGACATGGTGTCGAGTTTTGATTGATGATCCATAGAGTTATATTTCCATAGATCTTGGTTGCATATATGCTGACTAACCCCTGCAGAAAATTGTCCAATTTGAGTGGGTAAGTCATTGAGCTAAATTCAACTGGAAAGGTAAGTTGAGGTGTCAGATTCATGTCGCACAACACGCAAGGGTGGTACATATGACCTCCCAAAGGTCCAAGGTAAGTATATTCCACTCTGTGCATGAAGTGTAATCTTGGTCTAACCCTTTCGAGCAAATGACATGGTGACAATAAAAATAAAAGAAAAACAACAAAAATATTTGAATTTGAATAAAGGCTCTATGGTTCTCGAACCACTAGAGTCCATCCTTTGTTTTTATTTGTCATTTGAAGAACAGCACCAGGCTCAACCACCAGTGTGGGGGAGTTCTCTCAAGCTCATCATCGACATTTCCACTAGAGAACTCCCACACAGGCGCTGCACAACATCACTACGCCTTCATGACAAGAGCAAGGTAAACTAGAGTGACCCGGCTGCCCTCTAGTCAGCCAAATCACCACTAGTCTTCCTTGATCTCTTATCCTTCAGAAGTGATGGTATGTGCACCATCTATCTCACTCTATCCTATCCATGAGTTTGATTTAATTTCAATTTATATCCTTTAAATCAAACTCAGCAATGTGTGCTATGCTTGCTCTACATGATTCCTGTGGTTGGCTTGCATATGTTTTATTCCTTGCTTATCATCTTGATGCTTGTGAACAAATATCATTAGGGAACTCATGCTTATCTATGTAGTTAACGTTTGTGATATGGTTTGATGATATGATCTTCGCTCTGAATGTCTGAGTGCTTGGGAATTTTATTTCAAAATCATGAAAATCCTTTGCAAAGCTCCTCTTTGATATGCCACCGTCCTACTAGAGCCATATGATATAGTTGAAAACCTTCTACTCATATGCTGCTTGTTATTGCATTGAGCTTTGTCAAAATTCTGTGACCCTTGTGAGAATTCTTTTCATTACTTTCATGATCAAGATTCATGTGCACACCACCTATTTCCCCTTGCTATGCTTCTACACTGGAAGTTAGCATTGTATCATTCATCTATTTCATAAAAATAAAGCTCCATATGTGGTTTGGAATATCTCTTATGCTTGCTTCATACCTTTGGATATCATGTCTCACCTTGGCCTGACTCCCTTTACTCGGGACGAGCAAAGGTCAAGTGTGGGGGTGTTGTTGACGGTCGAAAAGTGCTGCTTTTACACCGTCAATACCTGCATAAAATAAGTGTAAAAGTATCATCAACACTAGAATAGGGCTTGATACTGATGATTTCCACAAGTGTTGGTGTTTCTACCTTTTGTTGTAGCATGCACCGAAATACGTGCCAAATGGTACAGTTGAGAGTAAGTAGTCCAATGGCTATTAAAGGACATCATCATAAACACCCTCAAATGCCAATTTGGACTGCACCATTGCGACGGGCTCGTCGAGACGATCGAAATGGACATATTATACTCCTACATCAGAGTCCGGATCAGAAAGATATGCACAAGACAAGATATCTTGTGAGCTCGGTAGGACCCACACCAGACCACGTGGCGACGTGTGCCACATTGGATGCCATGTGTCCATGACACCTCATCAATCCATGTGAAGCAACTCCTGACGAATCAGACACCGCCACGTGTGCAGCACAAGGATCCAAGGGCCCACCGGGGACCCAAACCACCTCAAAACTCGGCATGCACCTAGAACCGTCATAAGGGCCCACACATCAGTCACCCAGAGAAAGCACGGGCCAAAAGGAGGTGGGCCAGGGTCGGTCGAACCCAGGTTCAGCCGCTCCCTTCTGGCCTCCGTTCGCCATCTGCTTCCACGTGTTGCTTCCTGGTTGATCCCTTGCAACGTTCCGGGGTGGATCAGTGACATGGCGCTTGCTGATTGGCCGGTACAAGGTCGGTTTGGTTCCTTCCCCTGGAAGCTAGAGAAGAGTGCATTGCAAGATTCCTCGCCACGTGTCACTCTCCTATTGGTGGCGCCCAAAGATGGCTGAAAAAGTGGAGGCACTTGGAGCATCAAAGCAAGCCACCCCCTCCTCTATAAATAGGAGGGGAGGGGCTCCATTTTGGAACACACACTTCTCCTCCTCCTCTTCATTTTGGCTTGGAGCCTCTCTCTTTAGGAGAGGAGAGCTCTTTGTATAGGATTAGTGCTAGGAAGTGAGGTGGGAGGCTTGAGGCCATGTCATGATTCATAACATAATCCTCAAGAACGATCCTTAGCGGTGCCTTTGTTCTTCAACTAGACTAAAGTGAGTATTTCGATATTTCCTATTTAGACTAAAGTCGTATGCATGCTTAGTTTCTTTGTTCTTGTGTTCTTCTTTTGTTCTTGGTTTAGAGGCTTGTGTTCTTCGAACACAACCCTTTCGATCCAGTAGACTTAGATCATAAGTTTGCATCTAGTTTGCCAGCTTGTCTATTAGAGTAAAGTGAAGCTCCTGCATGTTTCTAGTTAGATCAAAGTGCATTCGTGATCTCGCATGAGTGATAGAGCATACCTTGAGCTAGTGCCAGTATCTCCCTCGCGGATTCGTAGGAATAGTAAGTGGTGTAGACGAGGTGTCTGGACCATAAGCTACCCTTCGAAGACCACGTACGATCGTAGCGTAGAGGTAGGCCGCAGTGGTGACAGCCTGTTGGACCCTTTGTCAACCTTCTACGTCGCGTACCGAGTTGGGCTCGAGCCAACACATTGGCCTTGTGCTTGGTGCCCGAAGTGAGTGCTATACCTGAGAGACCGTAACTAGACTCTGTGCTCGGTCGAGGCAGATCTTTTCTACCTATCCTACCAATCAGTGTTGTGTGCATGGATCATCTATACTAGAGTAGGAGATAGTACACACCGTTCCTTGGATTCGATACCCTTGGAATACTCTCCTTCCTTGGGGAAGTGCTACAGCGGTATTTCCGTGTGCTTGCGGTATACCCGGTCGTTCTTATACACTCCCTCTAGGTGTACAACTAGTGGTGACGTTAAGAAACACCAACAGTGGTACAGGCTTGCAGCTTGACGCTGCTTTGGCGAGGATGTCTGCAGCTTTATTAAAGTCGCGCAGCACGTGATGAAGCTTGAGCCCATGGAACTTGTCTTCTAGCTGACGCACGGCTCGACAATAGGTTGCCATCTTGGGGTCGACGCAGTTCTTTTCCTTCATAACCTGATCCACAACGAGCTCGGAGTCCCCACGGATTTCGAGACGATGGATTCTGAGCTCGATCGCGATTCGAAGGCCGTTGACGAGCGCCTCGTATTCAGCCACATTGTTGGAGGCAGGAAAGTGCAGTCGAACCATGTACTCCATACGCACGCCCAGAGGCGAGATGAAGACAAGGCCTGCCCCTGCTCCCTCCTTCATGATGGAACCGTCGAAATACATTGTCCATGTCTCGTGCTCGATTGGTGCTGGCGGAGTCTGAATCTCTGTCCATTCAGCGACGCAATCCGCCAACACTTGTGACTTGATGGCACTACGTGGCGCATATGTCACGTTCTGTCCTATCAGCTCGAGGGCCCATTTTGCTATCCTCCCTTCAGCCTCAGGATTCTGGATCACTTCCCCGAGCGGGTACTTGGACACCACCATTATAGGATGTGAGTCGAAATAGTGTCGAAGCTTGCATTTGGTGATCAAGACAGCATATACAAGCTTTTGAATTTGATAATAGCGAGTCTTCGAGTCAGAGAGAACTTCACTTACGAAATAAATGGGCCGCTGCACCTTAAGTGATTTCCTAGGCTCATCTCGCTCGACAACCAGTGCAGCGCTCACGACTTGAGTTGTCGCAGCTACGTATAGAAGCATCTGCTCCTCTGGCATTGGTGCTATGAGCACGGGTGGACTCTTCAGAAGATTCTTGAGCTTGTCGAGTGCTTCCCGAGCCTCGGGTCTCCAGGCAAAGTGGTCGGACTTTTTCATTAGACGGTACAGTGGCAAGCTGTGCTCCCCGAGTCGAGCGATGAACCGACTGAGAGCTGCGAGACAGCCTGTGACACGCTACACACCCTTCAAGTTCTGAATTGGCCCCATGTTAGTGATGGCTGAGATCTTCTCAGGATTAGCCTCAATGCCGCGTTCGGACACGACAAAGCCAAGGAGCATGCCCCTTGGAACCCCAAAAACGCATTTTTCGAGGTTTAGCTTTACCCTGTGTTCTCTCAGTTTTGCGAACACTTCCGTAAGATCGGGGATCAGATCGCCCGTCTTCTTTGACTTGACCACGATGTCATCAATGTATGCTTCGATTATTCGCCCTATGAGATCGCCGAAAACGCGCCGCATGCATCTTTGGAACGTAGCGCCCGCGTTCTTGAGCCCGAACGGCATCGAGTTGTAACAATAAGCGCCAAAGGGAGTAATGAAAGATGTTGCGAGTTGGTCCGCTATGCACATTGCGATCTGGTGGTTCCTGGAGTACGCGTCGAGAAAACAGAGGGTTTCGCACCCTGCTGTTGAATCGACTACCTGATCAATGCGAGGCAAAGGAAACGGATCCTTGGGACATGCCTTGTTAAGGCTCGTGTAGTCAACACACATCCTCCATTTCTTATTCTTCTTCTTTACAAGTACAGGGTTAGCTAGCCACTCGGGGTGGAATACTTCTTGGATGAACCCTGCACTAAGGAGCTTCTTGATATCCTCGCCTATGGCCTTGCACTTGTCGTCGTTGAAGCGGTGCAGGCGCTGCTTGACCAGTTTCGATCCCGGCTTGATATTCAGTTTGTGCTCGGCAACCTCTCTCGGGATCCCCTTCATGTCGGAGGGTTTCCATGCGAACACGTCGAGGTTCGCTTTGAGGAAGTCGACGAGCACGCTTTCCTATGTAGGATCGAGCGCCGTCCCGATACGGAGCGCGCGGCCATCATCGGTGACGGCCACATCCTTGGCGGGCTCGAAAGAGCAGGCCGCCCGCTTGGATGACTCGGGGATATCTTGGTCCTCGGAGGGAGGCTCGGCGTGGAGCCTCTCGGGCCGGATGAGTGTTTCAGCAAATTGAAAGTACTCAGTATCGCATTCGTATGCGTACTAAAATGTAGTCCCCTCTGTGATGACCCCGTTCGAACCAGGGATCTTCAACTTGAGATACGTGTAGTTGGGCACGGCCATAAACTTCGCGTAAGCCGGCCTCCCGAGGATGGCGTGGTACGTCCCCGAGAACCCCACCACTTCGAAGGTAAGGGTTTCTGTGCGGAAGTTCCACGACGTCCCGAACGTGACGGGCAGATCGATCTGCCCTATCGGGAGTGCATCTTTCCCGGGGATGACCCCGTGGAAAGGAGTCGGCGATGGGCGCAGTCGAGACCGCGAGATGCCCATGCTGTTGAGCGTCGACATGTACAATATGTTGAGCCCGCTTCCTCCGTCCATCAGCACCTTGTGGACCCGCTTGGTCCCGATCAGTGGAGCCACCACGAGTGGGTAGCATCCTGGTTGCAGTACATGGTCGGGGTGGTCCGTTCGGTCGAAGGTGATCGGGGTGTCCGACCACTTGAGGTATGCCGGCGTCGCAGACTCGGTGTTGTAGACATTGCGCTGGATCAGCTTCTCCTTGCACCTCGACGGTCGCGCCGGTGCTCCGCCAAAGATCATGTGGACTGCACCATCTTCACAAGGGAAAACAACCTCCTCGTTATCGTCGTCGTTTTCGGGGGGTGGCGCATCCTTCTTCGGGGGATCCGCTGACTTGGGCTTAAGCGTGCCGTTGACGTAATTCTTCATTAGACATCAATCCTTCAGCGCGTGCTTAACCGGTGTCTCGTGATGGGTGCATGGCGCCTCCAAGAGCCTCTCAAAATGACCCCTCAGGAGGCCGTTCTGATTGTTCTTGGGGCGGGTAGCTTTGTGCTCGACTGCCGCAACGGTGTTGTCGTCACGGCCTCGGTTGTCGCCCTTCTTCTTCTTTTTGGACCGTGATGAGGGCCCCTCACCACCGTCCACGACTTGCTTCCCCTTGCTTGGAGGGGGAATTAATGTTGCCGCTACTGCCTCCTCCCCGTCGGCGTGGTTGGTTGCGATGTCGAGGTGCTCCCGAGTAGTCCTCGGGGTCCTTCGCCCTAGCCGGTGGATGAGGGTGGTGCAGGTGGTGTCGTTCTGGAACACCGAGATGGCGTCATTGTCTGTCGCGGTGGGGAGCTCGGTGCAGCGCCTAGAGAAACGCTTGATCTAGTCGCGCAAGCTTTCCCCCGGCTGCTGTTTGCAGTTGCGCAGCTCCCACTGCTTGCTGGGCCGGCCGTACGTGCCTTGGAAGTTGCCGATGAAGGTCTCCCGTAGGTCCGTCCAGCTGTTGATCCTGCCACGTGGTAGGTGTTCGAGCCAGATCATATCCCAGATAAGTACTATAGTGCGGCGTATGCTAGCCCGCTAACTACACTATAGCAACCGTATAAATACGGTCCCACGAACAAGGGAAAGATCCGAATCAGATCATATCATTGAACTGGGAGCAGAAAGGAAGCTATGGATGCAGCTGAACGAGATACATCAAACTTACTTAACTAAACAGGATCAGAGCATGCTAAACAAGTAAATGAACTATGGTTCTAGCTCTAAAGGATCGAAGCCTTGTGTCACGAAGAACACAGGCCTCTAACTTATGAACGAGCCAAGAACACAAGAACAAAGCAACCACGCATGATGTCCACTATAGTCTAAATAAGAAATGCTGAAATACTCACTTTGATCTAAATGAAGAACAAGCATCTACGAGGACATCAACTCACTCCTTACCCCTCCTCTACCTCACACTAATCCTAATCTAGATCTCTCCTCATCACCATTCTACCACAAAGAGGTGAGAATTACCTCTCATGGGCAGAATTGGAGAGAGGGAGAGAGAGCTACATAAGAGAAAGTGGAACATGAGAGCTAGGTGGTGTGTGAGAAATGGAGCCCCTCCCCTCCTATTTATAGACAAGGAGGAGGCTTGCTCCGGGGCTCAAAGTGCCCCTAAACGCCCGGGACTGCAGCAGGGAGCCAATGGGGGAGCAACACGTGGAGGGCCAGGATGAACCGACCCTAGGTCGGTTCGGTCGAACCTAGGGTCGGCCGACCCCCTCGGGCGGCCTCTTGGCCCGTGCTTCCTCTGGCTCGCTTCCATGTGGGCCCTGATGCCTCTCCTCCATGCATGGCACGTTTTCTGGCGGTTTAGTTGGTAATGTGGGCCCATGGATCCATGTGATGCTGACGTGGCGGCGTGTGATTCGTCGAAAGTTCTTCACATGGATTGGTGACATCATGGATCCAGGAGAATCCATGTGGCAGCCCCTGATTGGCCAGCATTTGAGTGCCTTGGATTGGAGTGGAGTATAACTGCATGAATTCCTGTCATTTCTTGTGCTAAATACCTGCATTCAAATAGACATCGACACTGGTGGAAAATATGAGTTTAAGCACCTATTCTAGTGTGAATGTTCAATTTATGCTCAGATTTGCAGGAGTTGACGGCCTTGAAAATGGCAAATATTGACCGTCAACAACACCCCCACACTTGACCTTTGCTCGTCCCGAGTGAAGGGGAAACAAAGCCAAGCGGGTCATAAATACCGAAAAGTAAGACAGACATAAGAGATATTCCAAGTCATACCTTGCTCTTGTGAACCTCTGTGTAGTGGCTATCATGTTCCCTTGGGCGATTGAACAGTAGAACAGCTGTGAATCAAGTCACTTATGCACCTGATGATAAACACCTTGGGGGTTTTGCGAGTTTTCATAAACAAAACTCTTGGTGGCTTCCTCATTTGATTCTCTCAAATCGTTCAATGTGTATATGTCCTCACTAAGGCATTTTGCCTTTCTTCTTCCTACTTCTAATGATGGCTATATGCGGAGCTCAGGGTAGGATAAAGAGAATGCATACTTGCGTCACATATTTTGCAAAGTCAAAGACTGGATCCACAGAGAAAACCAAATCATACCATCAGATCAAGATGTGTACCGGTATGGCTATGGTGTGTATGGTAAGGTGGATACTAGGCCCGGAATGGGTGCTAGATATTACCATACATGTATAAGGTGAAAATGTGGATTGATGGTAAGGTGGACACTAGCCCCGGAATGGACACTAGTTATTACCATCTATGATATGGAACTCCTTTTTGCATGATCCCATCTCTCTCCTATTCCTCCTTTATTTTGGACATGGGCTATTTTTTTTCTCTCTCTTTTTTTTCATCATGCCTTGAGCATGTATTTTTTTATTTATTATTAATTTTTTTAATAGCCCATGTCTCTTTTTTTTTGAAGGTCACTTCTGGAGAGAGATGTCACACCACATATGGAGTTTTACTTTATGAAATGGATAGATGATACAATGCTAACTTCCAAGGTAGAAGCATAGCAAGGGGGAAATAGGTGGGGTGCACATAAATCTTGATCATGAAAGTAATGAAAAGAATTCTCACAAGGGTCACAGAATTTGACAAAGCTCAAAGTAATGACAAGCAGCATATGAATCGAAGGTTTTTACCTATAGAGATCATAAGGCTCTAATGGGACGGAGGCATATCAAAGAGGAGCCTTTCCAAAAGGTTTTGAGTTTTCAAAAATAAACTCCCCAAGAGAGTTAGTCATCAGAGCAAAAGATCATATCATCCAGCCATATCATACTCATCAATTACTTAGGTAAACATATGTAAGTCTACTCAGGTACCAATGAGCTGGGTGATATTTAGCATCATCATTCGAGTTTTAGTTTAGAGGTAGAAGGATATAGCTTATAAAACTCAGGAATGAAAGAGAGTGAGTTGTCGAGATGCAAACCGGCGCTATGCATAGAAGATGAACCGTGAGAGACTCTCCACAGGAGTGAACTCGTGCGGGTCCCGTTCAGGTTCTCGGTAGGTGATCGATCGGCTAGCGCGGAGTGCTCGCAGTGGGTACGTACGAAAACGTCGTGCTTGCGTTGGGAGAGTCGTGGCTCTTCCCCCACACTGTCTCGAACCTAGATGTCCTCGAATTCAAAAAGACCAAAGTAATGACACAAAGGGTGGCTAAACTGGGTTACATGACCGGTGAGCCACTTTATTCAAATCCAAAATATTTTAATCAAAATGATTAGGCGCTTACACACACATGCAAAAGAAATAAATGAAATAAAGGGAAACAAAGGGAAATCAACCTAGACCTAGACTAGCGCCTAATGAACTAAAGATGGGGCTAATCCCCACTACTCGGCATCATAGAGGGCTGCATGCCCCGTGGCCGAGAACAGCCTCCTCATCTTCGCACAAAGACCGCGGCGAAGGTCACGGATGTCGTCTCTGAGCTCGGCCAGGTCCAACTTCTGCTCCGAGTAAGCAGCCCTGAGCTTCTCGTTACTGGCCTCCAACTCCTTCATCAGCAGGGTCAGCTTGGACACTGAGGAGAGCCTGGGGGCTTGCTCGGTTGCCCGAGTCCTCTCCCTGGACCTCCTAGTGTAGGGCGGCGGTGGCAACCCATCGTCCAGGCCAATGTCTTCCTCCTCTTTTGGCAGAATTGGAGCTGGGCGCCCTGCGGGAGCCTTCTCCTTGGGCAGCACCGGCTTAATGGTCACCGACGGCTGTGGTGAAGGAGCAGACTGTGCTGAGCTCGTCTGCCCTCCAGCCAGTGACGATCCAGTTGTGCTAGGTGGAGCGAGCAGCAACCCCCTGGGGCGAAGCTGAGCTGTGGTCGGCCTACCGTAGGGGCTGGCCGCCCGTCTCATGTGCCTTTTCCCAGGCGAGGCAGAGCGCCGTGAGGGCCGTGTGCCTGGAATCCTCCCGCTCGGCGGGATGGTGGCGAGCGGCGAAACATCCAGGACACCAGCCACCATTGCGAGGTCCGCAGCGGGGGCGGCAACAATTGAGGGGTTGCCTCCTGCCCCGGGGCCGGTGGACAAGGTGGAGCTGTCGAAAGGGACAACGCTCCTCCCGGCCATGAATGCGGAGATGAGCTGAGGAGTTGAGGTGGAGGAGATGGGTTTCGCGATGCGAAAACTCATCGGGCGGCAGAGAGAAGGGTTCTGGAGGAGAATGAGACGCACACGCGAAAGAAGAAGGGGAGAGGAGGCACCAGGGTTTCGGCCGAACCAGGATTCAGCCGGCCCCCTGTGGGCCCCTCTGGTCCTCCCCCTTCTCGTGTGGGCTCTAGCAAGTCTCAGGATCGACGGCCCAGGTGGATTCCCTGAGATGGAAGGCTTGGCTTAGGCCTTAGGATAAGATAAGGTCGAGGTTGAAATTTCATCCTCAACTATATACCAACCTTGGCCAAGCCACGATATACCCAAAGAGAATCTAGGGGAAATCATTTTGACGACACACTGGGTTCGTCAGAAGTGTCGGCACTTCCGGCGGTAGTCACGAAGCGTCCGTGTCACCACAATGGTGCTACCTCCCTGTAGACCTTTTGCTACTCCTCTTAATCTTGGCAATTTCTTTCTCCTGCATGACCACGGTCCACAATATACCCGAAGGATAATTCATCCTGGGGAAACGAGATGAATCCCAAGAGTACTCAGGGTGTGGGTGTCCATGCAGATGATGTTAATGTGACGATAAACTCTGCTCTGCAAGGGCAGTGTGTATACGATCTCGAGCCCAAAAAGATATATCGAGGCTGAGAGCAAGCATGATCATCCCAGAGAGGCTGAGGCCTTTCCTGAGGTGGTCATGGGACTCGAGGACCGTAGCACTGGGGTTGTGGAACTTGGAGATGAAAAGATCGAGCACTGAGGCTAGTGCTTCACCAATAGGTACCGATCTCCGAGTGAACTCAAGCTCGGAAGGACACTCGGCTCTCAAAAGGATGAAGCGTGGACTTCCAGAGGCCGGTGTACGATCAAGAACTAGAGTTCAGACGAAGAGCAAGATTTACTCCCTCTTACCTTAGGCAGAGGGTTCGATGTTCTCATCAAACTGATGAAAACATTCCCAAGTCTGTCCTAAGCTTCCAATGGGGGATTATGAATAAACTGAAAAGCGCACCTCCCATTGGGCATCGATCAAATCAGGCATAGGATACAAAGTGCAAGCTTCTCCTGATTGATCGGCATCGATCAATGTGCTTGAGGTAAAAAATGAATGCACTCCATTCGATCGGTAAATGACCGTGGTCCTTCGGTCTGATGGATGGATCCAATGGATTAAAGAGCAGAGACCGATGTCTCGGTTTATACGAAACTTCAGTTCAAAGCACTTTAGCTCAAACCTCGACGCAGAAACACGATGGGCCTCTCATACCCTCCTCAGGAGATAGTAGTGAGGATCGAACAAGTCATCCTGGCCGGGAATGGTCGTTCTCTCCGAACTACTCTCTCCGTTCTCCCACGAGACAAAGTCTCGGGGAGAAGGTCTAAGAAGATGCACGAGAGGGGAACCCAAGGGTAGATCTCGTGCCACGAAATCTTTCCCTTAGACTCCTGTTATTCAGGAATGACATCTTCAGCCAGAGCTCAGAAAGAGTGGATATGAAGTCTCGGACTCGGCTGACGATGGATCTAGGTGGCTCAACTTTTCCACTGGTGGGTACCTCGTTGACCGGGATGCAAGGGGAGCTGAAATCTCGGAGATTATCTAGGATCTCTCTTCCCTTGATAGCATCTAGGTGTACGAAGGATCCTCCTGAGAGAGCATTAAGTCTCATGGCATTATTCTTCCGCAATCCAAACCAGAAGTGCTGAAGCAACATCCAATCGAGAATACGGAGGACTGGGTAATCTTCCACCGCAGAGGCGACACGATTCCATGCCATTCCTAGTGATTCGTCCTCACATTGCTTGAAACAAAGAATCTTTGCCCTTAACGAGATGACACGTCGTATCAGGAAGAAGCGGGAGCAAAAAGCTGCTCTCAACCTTTCCCAAGTAAGGTAGTATCTACCAAAACAACGGTGCCAATCCCGAGCTTCTCCAGAGAGGGATAGCGGGAAAAACTCTCTTTTTCGAGCATCTGGTGATTCTCCGGTTTTACCCTGAGTTTCAATCAGACGCTCGTAGTCTCTCACATGATCAAAGGGGCTCTCATGACTTAACCTCGAGAAGGATAGGTCCTGAATTGGCTCCTTGTTGCAGTCCCGGGTGTTTAGGGGCACTTTGAGCCCCGGAGCAAGCCTCCTCCTTGTCTATAAATAAGAGGGGAGGGGCTCCATTTCTCACACACCACCTAGCTCTCAAGTTCCACTTTCTCTTGTGTAGCTCTCTCTCCCTCTCTCCAATTCAGCCCATGAGAGGTGATTCTCACCTCTTTGTGGTAGATTGGTGATGAGTAGAGATCTAGATTAGGATTAGTGTGAGGTAGAGGAGGGGTAAGGAGTGAGTCGATGTCCTCGTGGATGCTTGTTCTTCATTTAGATCAAAGTGAGTATTTCAGCATTTCTTATTTAGACTATAGTGGACATCATGCGTGGTTGCTTTGTTCTTGTGTTCTTGGCTTGTTCATAAGTTAGAGGCTTGTGTTCTTCGTGACACAAGGCTTCAATCCTTTAGAGCTAGAACCATAGTTCATTTACTTGTTTAGCATGCTCTGATCCTGTTTAGTTAAGTAGGTTTGCTGTATCTCGTTCAGCTGCATCCATAGCTTTCTTTCTGCTCCCAGTTCAATGATATGATCTGATTCGGATCTTTCCCTTGTTCGTGGGACTGTATTTATACGGTTGCTATAGTGTAGTTAGCGGGCTAGCATACACCGCACTATAGTATTTATCTGGGGTACAGACGTGGTGTCTGGGCCTTGGGTTTCCTATGGAGACCACGTACGATCGTAGCGTAGAGGTAGGCCGCAGTAGTGACAGCCTGTTGGACCCTTTGTAACCCTATTACGTCGCGTACCGAGTTGGGCTCGCAGGACAGCACCTCTGAGTGTTGTCGCCCCGCGGGAACGACTGAGATCTGACAGGAATATATCTTGAGAGCTAAGTCCCTTAAGGAAGTGCTTCTTGTATCCCGACCTATCCCAGTGAAAGCTGGTGTCCTTGGATAGATCCTCTCTGGTTACTCTCCGTCCTAGGAACGAAACCCGAAGGGAATACTCATTCTCCTAGGGAGAAGTGCTACAGCGGTGTACCTGTGCGCTTGCGGATTCGTTCGCACTCATCATAGTACCCAGGAGTTTCTTACACGCTCACGCTACCACGGTGCCTAGTGTTGAAATTAAGAAACGCCAACAAGCATTTCTGGCGCCATTGCCGGGGACAGCTGTTGTTAACCTTCGAGCCCGTCTATCCTCGTATTTATCTTTTTCCATTTTTATTCTACCGTCAGTCCCCGTTACCCTTTTTGAAATATCCCTTTTTGTTTTCTTTCTACCTCTACCCCCGCTACCCATGGAAGGTTATCCTTGTAAACACCTTCCGCCTTCGAGGAGTGAACCCTCAGAGCCATCTTCGTCAAGACCCACTCTTACATCTGGCTGTAGGATTCACCCCTCTCCCATGAAGCTAATTCAGGACCTATCCTTCTCGGGGTTAAGTCATGAGAACCCCTTTGATCATGTGAGAGACTACGAGCGTCTGATTGAAACTCACGGTAAAACCGGAGAATCACCAGATGCTCGGAAAAGAGAGTTTTTCCCGCTATCCCTCTCTGGGGAAGCTCGGGATTGGCACCGTTGTTTTGGTAGATACTACCTTACTTGGGAAAGGTTGAGAACAGCTTTTTGCTCCCGCTTCTTCCCGATGTGATGTGTCATCTCGTTAAGGGCAAAGATTCTTTGTTTCAAGCAATGTGAGGAGGAATCACTAGGAATGGCATGGATTCGTTTCGCCTCTGCGGTGGAAGATTGCCTAGTCCTCTGTATTCCCGATTGGATGTTGCTTTAGCACTTCTGGTTTCGATTGCGGAAGAATAATGGCATGAGACTTAATGCTCTCTCCGGAGGATCCTTCTGTAACGCCCTGGGTTTTCAAAATCGGAAAACCCAGCATTCTGTCTCGTGATAGTCCCTGGATCAGACGCTATCACGCACAGGCATTCATCACAGATAAATAACACAGTCATACATCGAAATAAAGCATCAGAGTACGAATAATAATCTGATTATTACATGTCCTGATTATTCGGAGTACATCAATACCCGCCTATTGGCGGAATAACAGAAATAAGAGCCTACGCAGCGGTAGCTATCTCCCAAAAGGTGTCTCCATCTTCAGGCATCTCCCACAGGCATCCTTGAGCGAAGCGTCGTGCCCCCTCAGTCGTACCATCCGTCGGCATTGTTGTCGTAGTCGGACTCGTACCCTGCAAGCTCAGGGGCTATCCCCAAGGATCGGGATAGGTCCACGTCACCAACTGTATGCAAGCTTTAAGTGGCCTATTTCTAAGGGAAAAAGAGTATATCAAGGTAGTAGCAGGGTTTCCTATGCAGCAGCAACAAAAATAGAGTAATATCTCCATAAGTTCACCATATCCCATATCTCTCATCCGCATACGGTTACATCTGGACACCCAGATCACCGTCACCATCTCCTATCTCCATCTAGGGTCGGTGCGAGAACTCCCACTCCTCGCACCTCAATGGTTGCACCCGGATCCACGAGGTAGAGGGAGCAACTCTCCTCTCCCCGAATACAACCACGGCTCACCAATCACACTCATCCTATAAGGGGGAGGTAGAAATCCCAAAACGTAAGAGTCGGAGAAACAACGGGCATGTCCATAACCGAGGACGCGGCTATACGTATAGATCTAAACTCTGCAGAGCATGTACACCAGTACCCAACTCGGAATAGTACCCGGACGGTGTACGGCCGACCGAGCCTACCCTACCGGGCGAACACCTAGGAGTTACGGTTCCATCCTGCATCCGGGTCTCGATGCGGTCCCCCGTAGAAGACCACCCCAGAACTGTGAAAATGCCCCCGTGTGGCCACACGGGAGTCGCACTGAGAGGGTGGACTCACTCCCACCTCTCCCCCACTGATACCCCGCTATCCTGCTGGCAGGTATGGTACCGCACTTGCTAGGGTCGAACGGCCCTATCCCCACTCTCGGCGAGGTGGTGTGTACGAAAGTCCCGTGTAACAGGCGACCCACTCGGTTTCAGACCGGGGCGAGCTCATCTCCTCCAAGTCATCTCAAAATCCCCAACACCTGTGCTCCTAAAACGGTGTACCCGCCATAGGTACCAACTCGGGCAACGTCCGAGAAGACGATCCCTGGCCCCCGATCCCAGATCAGGTTGTCTCGAGCTCACCCCCGCCAAAATATCCCAAAACGCCTTCTCCTGCCGGTTTTCCCAACACACGCCAAGAAACTATCACAATAATCCCCACACATGCATAGCAAGCTCAGCACATCATCTAGCTTAAGTAAACAGTAGTAGTAGGTCAATCAAGGACAAGAATGTAAAAGAGGCTATGCATGGGTTCATCATATTCATCTCTATGCATTAAATAAAGCACTAGCAGTTCTAAAATAGCCATGCCTAATGGGCATTCAAAGATGGTCGGGCGTGAACCTGGGTACGAGTGGTCGTCGTAGCCGAGGTCGTCGTCGAAGTCCTGGTTCAGTTCTCCGGCTCCGGCAACTCCTAGAAGCGTATTTAAATAAATAAACTCGGCTACTAATTGCAATGAATCCAAGATGAAGAGCAAATAAGATCCAAAAAGAGTCAAACTCTAGTCTAGCGCGGAGTTTGGATTTTTAGAAGATTTTCAGAAGAAGTTTCATATTTTTCGGAGCTAAAACGGATTTGTTATGATTTTCTGAAGATAAAATACATTTCTGAAATTAAAATACGCATATACAATATAGCAAACTATAGGCTAGCTTTTACCTAACTCCTGCTGTCTCTAGAGGGGCTCTAAGCCAGCGGTAGGCCAGCTCATCCTGCCCACGTGGCTGCCACCGGGCGGCTTAAAGCCGTCGCCAGCCCACGTGGCTGCCGCGTGGCTGCACGCGTGGAGGCGCAGCTGGCGGCCGCACGGGATCGATCCCGTGCGCCTCTGCGGCGGCGCACGGTGCGGGCGCGGGTGTGGCGCGACCCTGGGTGGCCGGCCGCACGGGATCCGCCTGGATCGTCTGCGGCGTCGCGTGCGTGTGTGCGTTTGTGTGGGGTAAAACCCACAGGGTTCTGGCCGGCGGCACCTGGTGTTCGACGGAATGCTCCAGAGGAGCGACGGCACGGCGAGAGGGTCGCCGGCGGCGAGGTTTGTCCGGACCGACCAACGCGTGACAAGGTGCGAACGAGGAGGTCCAGGGGCACATGGCCGGGCAACAAGGAGGTGGCCATGGCCGGGAAAAGCGCGGCGACGGCGTGACAGAGGCACGGCGGCGACGTGCTTGCGCGGGCGCACGGCGGTGATCACCAGCGACGGTGCGCCGGCGCGCCCAAATGCAAGAAACGTGCGTGCGTGCATCAAGTGAACGAGAAGACCCCAAAAACTGGGGCTTTTGCCCTCACGCGTGCGAGTTCCGAAGGGGCGCACCCATGGCGGAGCTCGGGGCGGCGGTGGAGCTCGGGCTCCCGCGGCCGGGCACGAGCGCGTGTGGGGGCGAGCGGTTGCCGGCGACGAGGCGTGCACGGAACGGCCACAAAGGCGGCGCCTTTCCCCCTGCTGCTGTGTGCACGGAGCAAACCTCCATGGCGACGGCCATGGCGGCGCGGCGAGCAGGGCGACAGTGTTCCGGCGACGTGCGCGACTACGTGTGTCAAGGCAGGCGGCGGAGGTGTGTGTGTGCGCTCGGTGAAGGCGGCGGCACCTGCAAAAGAGATTCCCAGCACGGCACGAAGGCCGACTTCACCAAAGCGCGTGCGCGGCGGCGCGGCGGCGACGGCGACGGTGTTCTCGCGTTGCGCCTCGGCTCGAAGGCCGGGTCGACCACAAATGGGCGAGGGAGCTCGGCCTCACCTTGGTGGCCACGGGCCGGCGTGCAGGCGTTGGTGAAGAGGGACGGAGCAAGGTCGTCGGCGAGGAAGGAGACGGCGGCGCGGAGCAGAGGAAGCAGGGGCGTCGCGGTCCTTGGCTTCGCGGCGTCCCCGAGCTCCCACGTGCGGGCCTTCGGCTTCACGAGGTCGACGGCGAACTCGTGGGCGTGCTCCTGGCCTTCTTCTCGCTTCTCCCCCCCTTCTTCTCCTCCGGCGGGCGGCGGCAAGGTGGAAGGGGAGAGCTCCCCGGTGCGGTAGGGTTTTCCAGGGCGAAGCGGCAGCCCCTTTTATGGAGCGCGGTCCGTGGGAGACGCGTGGACGGCTCGGATGCGTCGGAGGGACGTGGTCGTCCATCGACGGTCGCCATGGGGGGGCGGCGCCGGAAGGCTGCGCGCCGGCGTCACAAAGGGGAAAAGAGAAGGGGGTGACGCGGGGAAGAAACGCTGACGCGGGCGGTTGCATCACGCGGGCCCCATCCGTGAGCGGCTCAGCTCGGCCGCGGTAGGTGGGAGGCGGGCCGGCGCTGGAGCGGGACGCGCTGGGCCGAAACAGGGAAAGAGGGAGGAGGTGCGGCGCGTGGAGAAAAAGAGAAGAGGGGTGTTGGGCGGACTTCGGGGAGTTGGACTCGCGGCCCAGCAGTGCAGCTCCCCTTTCCTTTTTCTATATCTATTTACCCCCTTTTCCATTTAGTTTCAAATTTGAATATAAATTCAAATTTGAAACCCACTCAAGTAAACTCCAAATAAAACCAAGTGAACTCCAAGTTTCTCACACTAGCATTTTATATTTCCTAGAATTTTCAGTTAGCTCAAAAATAATTCTAGGAATTAGAGGAGAGAAAAGGAAGACATCCTTAAATAATTTGATAATCACACAAATACATCATCGAAAATTTTAAATCCACATTTTTATTAATTAACATTCCTCATTAAATTTGAGGGATGTTACAGACTCCCCCCCTCAAAAGAATCTCGTTCTCGAGATTAAGAAAATACCTCCGTCTCGAAGAGGTGCGGGTACTTCTCTCTCATGACAGACTCCTCCCACGTTGCCTCTCGCTCGGTGTGATTGCTCCACAACACCTTGCAGAGACGAATGGTGGTGCTCCTGGTAGCCTTCTCGGCCCAATCCAGAATCTTCACTGGGTACTCCAAGTACTCCAAGTTGTCCTGCAGGTCGATAGCATCGGTGGAGACATGCTTGTCAAGCTTCGGGTCTAGACACCTCCGGAGTTGCGATATGTGGCACACAGGGTGCACTCCGGCAAGGTCAGACGGTAACTCCAGCCTATAGGCAAGTTTCCCCACCTTTGCCACAATCAGGAAGGGTCCAACGAACCTCGGGGCTAGCTTCCCCTTCACGTGGAACCTCTTCGTGCCTCTAAGCGGTGACACTCTCAGGAAGACGTAGTCACCAACTTCGAAGGAGACATCCTTCTGCTTAGGATCAGCGTAGCTCTTCTGTCTGCTCTGAGCTATCTTCAGGTTCTCTCTAACCTTGGCCACATTCTCCTCAGCCTCAAGAATGGAAGCAAGACCGAAGAAGATCCTCTCCCCCACCTCAGACCACATCAACGGGGTCCTACACTTTCTGCCATACAGGGCTTCAAAGGGTGCCATTTGCAAACTTGCCTGATAGCTGTTGTTGTACGAGAACTCAGTGTAGGGCAAACTCTTTTCCCAATCATTGCTGTAGGTCAACACACAAGCTCTCAGCAGATCTTCTAGAACCTGATTCACTCGTTCGGTCTGTCCATCTGTCTGGGGGTGGAAAGCTGTGCTGTAGTCCAAGTGAGTGCCCATCGAAGCGTGTAGACTCTTCCAGAATTGAGTTGTGAACTGAGCACCACGATCTGACACGATGGTGCGAGGTGCTCCATGCAACCTCAGGATATGCTCAACGTAGAGATCAGCCAACTGACTCACAGAGTACTTGTTCTTAACCGGAAGGAAGTGCGCTACCTTGGTCAAACGGTCCACAATCACCCAAATTGAGTCATTCCCCTTCTGAGTGCGGGGAAGACCTACCACAAAGTCCATACTGATATCATCCCATTTCCACTGAGGTATCGCAAGTGGCTGAAGTAGTCCGGCGGGTCTCTGATGTTCTGCCTTCACTCTCTGGCAAGTGTCGCATCGGGCAACATACTCAGCTATGTCTTTCTTCATATTCTCCCACCAGAACCGGCACTTCAGGTCTTGGTACATCTTCGTGCATCCAGGGTGAATGGAATACCGAGAATCATGTGCTTCCTTCAGAATCGTCTTCCGGATATCCTCTCCACTGGGCACACATATGCGATTCTTCAACCATAACGTGTCTTGCTCATCAACGCGGTAGTCAGGGGCCTTGCCTCTTATCAGAAGATCTTTCACTTCCTCAATTTCAGGACACTTCTTTTGGGCTTGTCTGATCTGGTCTTCCAAGGTGTACTTTACCCTCAACTTGTTGAGCTGACCTTTCTCGATAATGTCAAGCCGCAATCGCTCCATCTCCAGGTACAACTCTGGCTGTTCTTTCTGCACCATCAGGTTGTTGCAGTAACTTCTTTGGCTCAACGCATCGGCCACGACATTCGCCTTGCCAGGATGATAGTGAATGTCGAGGTCATAGTCCTTTATCAACTCTAGCCATCTTCGCTGTCTCAAGTTCAGCTCTGACTGAGTGAAGATATACTTCAGACTCTTGTGATCCGTGTAGATATCACACTTGTTGCCCATCAAGTAGTGCCTCCATATCTTCAAAGCATGAACAACAACAGCCAACTCAAGGTCATGCGTCGGATAGTTCTCTTCGTGTTTTCGGAGCTGCCTTGAAGCATAGGCGATCACTTTGCCTTCTTGCATCAGCACACAGCCAAGACCTTGCCTCGAAGCATCGCAGTACACCACAAAGTCCTTGTTGTCATCAGGAAGTGTCAACACAGGAGTTGTGGTGAGTCGGGTCTTGAGCTCTTGGAAACTTGCTTCACACTTCTCTGTCCATACGAATGGCGTGTTGTTCTTCAGCAACTCGGTCATCGGCTTCGCAATCTTAGAGAAGTTCTCGATGAAACGGCGGTAGTATCCAGCCATTCCGAGAAAGCTCCTGATCTCCGTCACAGTCTTGGGCGACTGCCACTTTGACACAGCTTCGATCTTCGAGGGATCAACAGCAACTCCTTCTCCTGACAACACATGCCCAAGAAAAGCCACTTCCTCTAGCCAGAACTTGCACTTGCTGAACTTGGCATATAACTGATTCTGCCTCAGTTTCTCCAGCACAATCCTCAGATGTTCTTCATGCTCTTCTGCAGTTTCCGAGAATACCAAGATGTCATCAGTGAAAACCACGACGAACTTGTCCAACTCGTCCATGAACACCTTGTTCATCATGTTCATGAAGTAGGCAGGGGCGTTCGTAAGACCAAACGATACAACAGTGAACTCATACTGTCCGTACCGGGTCACAAACGCGGTCTTGTAGATGTCCTCAGGGCGAATCTTCATCTGATGGTAGCCCGATCGAAGGTCAATCTTGCTGAAGTACTTGGCCTTCCTCAACTGATCAAGCAGGTCATCACTACGCGGCAACGGGTACTTGTTCTTCATGGTTACCGCATTAAGAGCGCGGTAATCGACGCACAGCCGTTGCGTCCCATCCTTCTTCGGCACAAACATCACCGGTGAAGCCCAAGGTGATGCACTCGGACGGATGTACCCCTTCTCACGGAGAGCTTCCAACTCTTCCTTCAGTGTTGCCAGCTCTAACTTGCCCATTCTGTAAGGACTCTGTGCCACGGGTGCAGTTCCTGGCACAAGGTTAATCACGAATTCCACGTCGCAGTCTGGTGGTAACCCCGGCAGATCTTCAGGAAAGACATCGGGGTACTCACAAACCACTGGAACATCGGCCACTGTCTTGGTTGAGAGGTTGTACACAGCTGGTACTTCCCGAGACTTTAGCGGCTCGAAAGTGATCTTCGTTCCCTTCGGGTGCATCAAGGTCACTTGTCGGGGTGACGAGGAGATTACCCCTTTGTGAGCGGTGATCCAATCCATGCCCAGAAAAAACATCAATCCCATTGGACTTCAGTACGGTCAGATCTCCGAGGAACTTGTGACCCTTGATGAACATCTCCACTCCCTTGCATAGCAAAGTGCACCTAATATCTCCGAGCGGGGAGCTCGTTATGATGGGTTTCGGACGGGGAGTCATGGGGAGAGATAGTTTGTTTACAAAGTTAGAGGACACATAAGAACTAGTTGCACCAGTATCAAACAGAATCAAAGCCTTACTGCCACAAACTAAAAACTCACCGATCACGACGTCAGGAGCGTCGGCAGCCTCCTCCTCAGTCAGGAGGTTGAGCCTTCCGCGATCTGCGGCTGGCTGGGGAGCAGCCTGAGGTGGCCTCCCTCCTGCAGCTGGTGCCCTGGTAGGGGTAGCAGCGGCCTTCTTGCTGGGGCAGTCGTACGACTTGTGGCCTTGCTTGCCACAGGCGTAACACGTCGGGGTGAAACCTCCAGTGCTGGGTCTCGACGCGCTCTGCTGCGGGCGGTTGTAGCCACCACCCTGCTGCTGGTAGTTGCTCCTTCCTCCTGGGTATGGTGCACGGTTCCCTCCGAAGCCTCGTCCGGGTTGGTTGTTCCCCGGGCGGTAGCTCCCGCGGAGCAGGTTGCTCTGTCCGCTCCTCGGCCTCTGGAAGGATCGGTCGCCATGGTCCCGATCTCCGAACCTCTTCTTGCCCTTCATGCACTCCTCATGTCCCCTGCGTTCTTCCTCGAGCGCGATAGCCCTGTTCACCAGGTGGCGAAGGGACTTGTGCTCGCTGGCCTTCAAGCCCTGGCGGAGGCCATGGTGCAGGCCTCGCAGAAACCAGAACTGCTTCTTGTCATCGGTGGTGGTGTCATCAGGGGCATAGCGCATCATTTTCATGAAGTGCCTCTCGTACTCCTCCACCCTCATCGCACCCTGAGTCATGGTGCGGAACTCCTGAGCCTTCTGGATCATGAGTTCCTTCGGCAGGTACTGCTCACGGAACACCTCACAGAACTCCAACCAGGTGATGAATGCTGGGTTCGGGTGAGTCCCGGAGTAGTTGTCCCACCAAGACTTGGCAGGACCCTCGAGCTGGTGGACGGCGAGAGCGACACACTCCTCGTCGGTGTAGGCGGTGAGGTCGAGCTTCATCTCGATCACGCGGAGCCAGTCATCGGCATCGAGGGGATCGTCCGAGTAGCTGAAGGTAGGGGCCTTCAGACGGATGAACCTCTCGATCTTCTTGGCGAAGTCCTCCTCCACCGGGGCGTTGCGGTTCCCACCGACTCGGTTCTCGACGGCGTCAGCCATCCTCTGCATCAGCTGTGTCTGCAGGGCCATAACCTCAGCTAGGCTAGGCGGTGGCGGTGGAGGTGCTCCTCCACGGCCACGGCCACGCCCACGGCCACGACCCTGGGGAGCCGGGTGTGGCGCAGGCTCTCCTTCGGCTTCCTCCTCTTCTACTTCCTCCTCAGCGCCTTGTCCAATGGGCGGAGGCGGTAGTGGTGGCACCATATTGCCTCGGCCACGTCCTAGGACAGGCGCGTGTCCACGTCCACGAGCGCGTCCACATACGGGAGCGCGGCCACGTCCACGGCCACGGACAGGCGGGGCTGGCGGGGCTTGCTCTTCCTCGGCAGCCTCAAAGCGTCCCAACAGACGACCGGACCTCCTGATCGACATCTTGCTGAAAAACACGACCAAGGGTACAGGAAAACCTCAGATACGTCTCTCACCAACAAATTGAGTCTGATATACAATCATGAAAATATTTCTACTAATATAAATCCTACACTCAATGAGAAGAAGCAATAAGAACAAACAACTCCATTAAGACCAAACAATCAGCATCCATTATAAGTACATAAGTTTCCTCGAGGCTGACTCAAGCCTTGGAGGTCACACACATCAACGATCTAATATAACGTTACATGATCTCAAAAGGGTGTGCACATCTAGGTGTGAAAAGACTCATAACTCAACATGCACCGGAACAGGCTCTCGGCTGCATGGAACGACTCCTGGAGACTACCTATCTTACAACTCTACTCTTATTAGCATGCTCAAGCTCCGGCACGCTACTCGAAACGGGACTTCTTGTACCTCACTGGGTAACGGTCCTCATCGGGGAAGTCCTTGGGGAACATCCGCGACAGCCTGGAGTGAGCGGCCCTCACCTCATCGGTCTCAACCGGAGTGGCCATGTCGGCCAGGGGACACAGGTGAAGCTTGAGGGCAGACGGGTGGAGCCTGAAGGTCTCCTTGCGGATCGCCCGCTGACGCTCGGGGGGTAGCAGACTGTTGAGCTCCTGAAGCTCATCCACACGAAGTGAGTCAGCGTACTCCCAAGTCTTCAGCATCCTCTTGCACTTGTCCAGCAGGAACACAGAAGTCCTGGTGAGTGCAGCGATGTTGGCGGTGTTGTTGTAGTGGTCCTCCACCAGTTCGGTCACTCTGGCCTTCTCACGAACCAGGTTGCGTCCCTGAGCGGCGAACTGAGCATCCTTCTGGTCCAGCTTGGCGAAGAGACGGGCGAACCTAGCCTCCTGCTTGCGTAGATCCTCCTGAGCATAGATCTTCTCCTCTCGAGCGGTCACCCTCTCAGCCTCAGCCTGAACTGCCAAAGAGTTGGCGTGGCGAAGTCCTCGCTCTAGCTGCTCAACTCGCTGGCGAAGGGTGAGGTTCTCCACGAGCAGGCTCTGGGTGCGGGGCTAAAGCTCCTTCAGCTCCAGAGTAGTGTACTCCAGTCTGCTGAGGAGTCCACTCGTCTGCTCGCTCAGTCGGCGGGCGTGAGTGTCGAGGTCCACGAGGTAGCTCCCAGTGGTGACGAGCGTGTCGTCAGCCTCACGTAGAGGTCCCTGAGCGACCTCCTCCTCGTAGAGTGCTGAAGGGTCTGGCAGTCCGTTCACGATCGGAGCCACTCTGTAGTAGTCCTGAGGGATCAGCCTCAGGTCTCCAGTCCTGTAGACGTCGCGGTACCTAGCCAGCAGGTGGCGAAGTACGTGGCTGCAGGCAGTGTCCACAGCGTTCCTGACGTTGAGTCCTGTGCTGTGCTCGAGCATCCCGGGGAAGCCTGGAAGCGCCGGGTAGGGTAGGACGGCCACCGTGCAAAGCACTAGTGGTCCCGACAGCGTGCGGACGTCCTCAGCGCGGTAGGTGACGTGCGTAGGGGGAATCCCCAGCCTGAGGACGACCCTGTCAACCCAACGGGCGAGTCCCTCCATGTGCTCCGGGAGCAACTCCACCTCCTGATGAGCCATCTCCTGTGACACGGAAGAAATTTCTAGTTAGCGCAGGAGAGATAGAACTTTTCAAAAGAAGGAGAAGTTTTGTAATATAAGTCAAGAATGGTATATAGCAAAAGAGTTTCGTTTAGAGTCCTAATTTCTAACGACCATTTCTAAGGGCACGTGCTACGGTCAAGTATGGCTCTGGTACCATCTGTAACGCCCTGGGTTTTCAAAATCAGAAAACCCAGCATTCTGTCTCGTGATAGTCCCTGGATCAGACGCTATCACGCACAGGCATTCATCACAGATAAATAACACAGTCATACATCGAAATAAAGCATCATAGTACGAATAATAATCTGATTATTACATGTCCTGATTATTCGGAGTACATCAATACCCGCCTCTTGGCGGAATAACAGAAATAAGAGCCTACGCAGCGGTAGCTATCTCCCAAAAGGTGTCTCCATCTTCAGGCATCTCCCACAGGCATCCTTGAGCGAAGCGTCGTGCCCCCTCAGTCGTACCATCCGTCGGCATTGTTGTCATAGTCAGACTCGTACCCTGCAAGCTCAGGGGCTATCCGCAAGGATCGGGATAGGTCCACGTCACCAACTGTATGCAAGCTTTAAGTGGCCTATTTCTAAGGGAAAAAGAGTATATCAAGGTAGTAGCAGGGTTTCCTATGTAGCAGCAGCAAAAATAGAGTAATATCTCCATAAGTTCACCATATCCCATATCTCTCATCCGCATACGGTTACATCTGGACACCCAGATCACCGTCACCATCTCCTATCTCCATCTAGGGTCGGTGCGAGAACTCCCACTCCTCGCACCTCAATGGTTGCACCCGGATCCGCGAGGTAGAGGGAGCAACTCTCCTCTCCCCGAATACAACCACGGCTCACCAATCACACTCATCCTATAAGGGGGAGGTAGAAATCCCAAAACAAAAGAGTCGGAGAAACAACGGGCATGTCCATAACCGAGGACGCGGCTATACGTATAGATCTAAACTCTGCAGAGCGTGTACACCAGTACCCAACTCGGAATAGTACTCAGACGGTGTACGGCCGACCGAGCCTACCCTACCGGGCGAACACCTAGGAGTTACGGCTCCATCCTGCATCCGGGTCTCGATGCGGTCCCCCGCAGAAGACCACCCCAGAACTGTGAAAATGCCCCCGTGTGGCCACACGGGAGTCGCACTGAGAGGGTGGACTCACTCCCACCTCTCCCCCACTGATACCCTGCTATCCTGCTGGCAGGTATGGTACCGCACTTGTTAGGGTCGAACGGCCCTATCCCCACTCTCGGCGAGGTGGTGTGTACGAAAGTCCCGTGTAACAGGCGACCCACTCGGTTTCAGACCGGGGCGAGCTCATCTCCTCCAAGTCATCTCAAAATCCCCAACACCTGTGCTCCTAAAACGGTGTACCCGCCATAGGTACCAACTCGGGCAACGTCCGAGAAGACGATCCCTGGCCCCCGATCCCAGATCAGGTTGTCTCGAGCTCACCCCCGCCAAAATATCCCAAAACGCCTTCTCCTGTCGGTTTTCCCAACACACGCCAAGAAACTATCACAATAATCCCCACACATGCATAGCAAGCTCAGCACATCATCTAGCTTAAGTAAACAGTAGTAGTAGGTCAATCAAGGACAAGAATGTAAAAGAGGCTATGCATGGGTTCATCATATTCATCTCTATGCATTAAATAAAGCACTAGCAGTTCTAAAATAGCCATGCCTAATGGGCATTCAAAGATGGTCGGGCGTGAACCTGGGTACGAGTGGTCGTCGTCGAAGTCCTGGTTCAGTTCTCCGGCTCCGGCAGCTCCTAGAAGCGTATTTAAATAAATAAACTCGGCTACTAATTGCAATGAATCCAAGATGAAGAGCAAATAAGATCCAAAAAGAGTCAAACTCTAGTCTAGCGCGGAGTTTGGATTTTTAGAAGATTTTCAGAAGAAGTTTCATATTTTTCGGAGCTAAAACGGATTTGTTATGATTTTCTGAAGATAAAATACATTTCTGAAATTAAAATACGCATATACAATATAGCAAACTATAGGCTAGCTTTTACCTAACTCCTGCTGTCTCTAGAGGGGCTCTAAGCCAGCGGTAGGCGAGCTCATCCTGCCCACGTGGCTGCCACCGGGCGGCTTAAAGCCGTCGCCAGCCCACGTGGCTGCCGCGTGGCTGCACGCGTGGAGGCGCAGCTGGCGGCCGCACGGGATCGATCCCGTGCGCCTCTGCGGCGGCGCACGGTGCGGGCGCGGGTGTGCCGCGACCCTGGGTGGCCGGCCGCACGGGATCCGCTCGGATCGTCTGCGGCGTCGCGTGCGTGTGTGCGTTTGTGTGGGGTAAAACCCCCAGGGTTCTGGCCGGCGGCGCCTGGTGTTCGACGGAATGCTCCAGAGGAGCGACGGCACGGCGAGAGGGTCGCCGGCGGCGAGGCTTGTCCGGACCGACCAACGCATGACAAGGTGCGAACGAGGAGGTCCAGGGGCACATGGCCGGGCAACAAGGAGGTGGCCATGGCCGGGAAAAGCACGGCGACGGCGTGACAGAGGCACGGCGGCGACGTGCTTGCGCGGGCGCACGGCGGTGATCACCGGCGACGGTGCGCGGGCGCGCCCAAATGCCAGAAACGTGCGTGCGTGCATCAAGTGAGCGAGAAGACCCCAAAAACTGGGGCTTTTGCCCTCACGCGTGCGAGTTCCGAAGGGGCGCACCCATGGCGGAGCTCGGGGCGGCGGTGGAGCTCGGGCTCCCGCGGCCGGGCACGAGCGCGTGTGGGGGCACGCGGTTGCCGGTGACGAGGCGTGCACGAAACGGCCACAAAGGCGGCGCCTTTCCCCCTGCTGTTGTGTGCACGGAGCAAACCTCCATCGCGACGGCCATGGCGGCGCGGCGAGCAGGGCGACAGCGTTCCGGCGACGTGCGCGACTACGTGTGTCAAGGCAGGTGGCGGAGGTGTGTGTGTGCGCTCGGTGAAGGCGGCGGCACCTGCAGAAGAGATTCCCAGCACGGCACGAAGCCGGCTTCACCAAAGCGCGTGCGCGGCGGTGCGGCGGCGACGGTGTGCTCGCGTTGCGCCTCGGCTCGAAGGCCGGGTCGACCACAAATAGGCGAGGGAGCTCGGCCTAACCTTGGTGGCCATGGGCCGGTGTGCAGGCGTTGGTGAAGAGGGACGGAGCAGGGTCGTTGGCGAGGAAGGAGACGGCGGCGCGGAGCAGAGGAAGCAGGGGCGTCGCGGTCCTTGGCTTCGCGGCGTCCCCGAGCTCCCACGTGCGGGCCTTCGGCTTCACGAGGTCGACGGCGAACTCGTGGGCGTGCTCTTGGCCTTCTTCTCCCTTCTCCCCCCCCTTCTTCTCCTCCGGCGGGCGGCGGCAAGGTGGAAGGGGAGAGCTCCCCGGTGCGGTAGGGTTTTCCAGGGCGAGGCGGCGGCCCCTTTTATGGAGCGCGGTCCGTGGGAGACGCGTGGACGGCTCGGATGCGTCGGAGGGACGTGGTCGTCCATCGACGGTCGCCATGGGCGGGGCGGCGCCGGAAGGCTGCGCGCCGACGTCACAAAGGGGAAAAGAGAAGGGGGTGACGCGGGGAAGAAACGCTGACGCGGGCGGTTGCATCACGCGGGCCCCATCCGTCAGCGGCTCAGCTCGGCCGCGGTAGGTGGGAGGCGGGCCGGCGCTGGAGCGGGCCGCGCTGGGCCGAAACAGGGAAAGAGGGAGGAGGTGCGGCGCGTGGAGAAAAAGAGAAGAGGGGTGTTGGGTGGACTTCGGGGAGTTGGACTCGCGGCCCAGCAGTGCAGCTCCCCTTTCCTTTTTCTATATCTATTTACCCCCTTTTCCATTTAGTTTCAAATTTGAATATAAATTCAAATTTGAAACCCACTCAAGTAAACTCCAAATAAAACCAAGTGAACTCCAAGTTTCTCACACTAGCATTTTATATTTCCTAGAATTTTCAGTTAGCTCAAAAATAATTCTAGGAATTAGAGGAGAGAAAAGGAAGACATCCTTAAATAATTTGATAATCACACAAATACATCATCGAAAATTTTAAATCCACATTTTTATTAATTAACATTCCTCATTAAATTTGAGGGATGTTACACCTTCGTACACCTAGATGCTGTCAAGGGAAGAGAGATCCTAGATAATCTCCGAGATTTCAGCTCCCCTTGCATCCCGGTCAACGAGGTACCCACCAGAGGAAAAGTTGAGCCACCTAGATCCATCGTCAGCCGAGTCCGAGACTTCATATCCACACATTCTGAGCTCTGGCTGAAGATGTCATTCCTGAATAGCAGGAGTCTAAGGGAAAGATTTCGTGGCACGAGATCTACCCTTGGGTTCCCCTCTCGTGCATCTTCTTAGACCTTCTCCCCGAGACTTTGTCTCGTGGGAGAATGGAGAGAGTAGTTCGGAGAGAACGACCATTCCCAGCCAGGATGACTTGTTCGATCCTCACTACTATCTCCTGAGGAGGGTATGAGAGGCCGATCGTGTTTCTATGTCGAGGTTTGAGCTAAAGTGCTTTGCACTGAAGTTTCGTATAAACCGAGACATCGGTCTCTGCTCTTTAATCCATTGGATCCATCCATCAGACCAAAGGATCACGATCATTTACCAATCGAATGGAGTGCATTCATTTTTTTTAGCTCAAGCACATCGATCGATGCCGATCAATCAGGAGAAGCTTGCACTTTGTATCCTATGCCTGATTTGATCGATGCCCAATGGGAGGTGTGCTTTTCAGTTTATTCATAATCCCCTATTGGAAGCTTAGGACAGACTTGGGAATGTTTTCATCACTTTGATGAGAACATCGAACCCTCCGCCTAAGGTAAGAGTGAGTAAATCTTGCTTTTCGTCCGAACTCTAGTTCTTGATCGTACACCGGCCTCTGGAAGTCCACGCTTCATCCTTTTGAGAGCCGAGTGTCCTTTCGAGCTTGAGTTCACTCGGAGATCGGTACCTATTGGTGAAGCACTAGCCTCAGTGCTCGATCTTTTCATCTCCGAGTTACATGACCCCAGTGCTACGGTCCTCGAGTCCCATGACCACCTCAGGAAAGGCCTCAGCCTCTCTGGGATGATCATGCTTGCTCTCAGCCTCGATATATCTTTTTGGGCTCGAGTTCGTATACGCACTACCCTTGCAGAGCAGAGCCTATCGTCATTTCAACATCATCTGCAAGGACACAGTCATAAGTTGAGATAGGAGATCACAAGACACCCACACCCTGAGTACTCTTGGGATTCATCTCGTTTCCCCAGGATGAATTATCCTTCGGGTATCTTGTGGACCGTGGTCATGCAGGAGAAAGAAATTGCCAATATTAAGAGGAGTAGCAAAAGGTCCACAGGAAGGCAGTACCATTGTGGTGACACGGACGCTTCGTGATTACCGCTGGAAGTTCCTACACTTCTGATGAACCCAGTGTGTCGTCAAGGTGATTTCCCCCAGATTCTCTTTGGGTATATCGTGGCTTGGCCAAGGTTGGTATCTAGTTGAGGATGAAATTTCAACCTCGACCTTATCTTAGCCAAGGCCTAAGCCAAGTTTTCCATCTCGGGGAATCCACCTGGGCCGTCGATCCTGAGACCTGCTAGAGCCCACACGAGAAGGGGGAGGACCAGAGGGGCCCACAGGGGGCCGGCCGAACCTTGGTTCGGCCGAAACCCTGGTGCCTCCTCTCCCCTTCTTCTTTCGCATGTGCGTCTCATTCTCCTCCAGAACCCTTCTCTCTGCCGCCCGACGAGTTTTTGCATCGTGAAACCCATCTCCTCCACCTCAACTCCTCAGCATCGCTGTATCCATGGCCGGCCACAGTTTCGCTCGGCTCCGTAGGGAGGCCTCGCCCCTCACTTCAGGAGGAGGGAGCCCCTCTCATCTCATCGACCTCAGCAACTTGGATGAGGTGATGGGGTCGCCGGAGGCCATGACCCCCGAGAGAGGCAGGAGTGTGGAAAGCACTCGCAGGATGCGCGCCGACTCTCCGGTGCAGTCGTCCCGGCGACGCTCCTCCTCCCCGCCTTCGTTCCCGACCAGGATGGCCACCATGGGGGACAAGACCGCTGCCAAGCGCGTCTTGTTTGATGATCCCCCTGGGCCACCCTTGAAGCCAGGTGAGCGCTACGTCGGGTCTGACTTCAACAGCTACGGAGAAGCCTTCTGCCATACTTATGAGCAGGATGTGTGGGACGAGTTCCCGCTTCCACAAACCCGGTGCAAGATCTTCGGGGTGAAGACAGCCACTGGAGGCTATGGTACACCCTACCATAAGCCCCCTCAGTGGGAGCGGATCCTCGTCAAGATCATTGCAGACATCTGGGCGAATGGCGCTAAGAAGACCCCGGCCCTAGCAAAGTTGGCAGACAGACTAGCTGAACTGTTCTTAGAACATGAGAATCTAGTTGAGGAGCTGGCTAAGCAAAGGGACGAGTACCATGAGCTTAGGCTCGAGTATCGCCAGCTGCAGGAGGACATGACCTAGAAGCTGCAGAGGTTGGCAGTTGCTGAGGGAGAGGAGCAGATCCTCTCCGAGTAGTGGGGATTAGCCCCATCTTTAGTTCATTAGGCGCTAGTCTAGGTCAAGGTTTACTTCCCTTTATTTCATTTATTTCTTTTGCATGTGTGTGTAAGCGCCTAATCATTTTGATTAAAACATTTTGGTTTTGAATAAAGTGGCTCACCAGTCATGTAACCCGGTTTAGCCACCCTTTGTGTCGTTACTTTGGTCTTTTTGAATTCGAGGACATCTAGGTTCGAGACAGTGTGGGGGAAGAGCCACGACTCTCCCAACGCAAGCACGACGTTTTCGTACGTACCCACTGCGAGCACTCCGCGCTAGCCGATCGATCACCTACCGAGAACCTGAACGGGACCCGCACGAGTTCACTCCTGTGGAGAGCCTCTCACGGTTCATCTTCTATGCATAGCACCGGTTTGCATCTCGATAACTCACTCTCTTTCATTCCTGAGTTTTATGAGTTATATCCTTCTATCTTTAAACTAAAACTCGAATGACGATGCTAAAGATCACCCAGTTCATTTGTACCTGAGTACTTACATATGTTTTATTCCTTATTTTCTGCCTGATGCTTGTGAACTAAAATCTTCTTAAGGACAAGCATGTTCACCTAAGTAATTGATGAGTATGATATGGCTGGATTATATGATCTTTTGCTCTGATGACTAACTCTCTTGGGGAGTTTATTTTTGAAAACTCAAAATATCTTAAAGGCTCCTCTTTGATATGCCTCCGTCCCATTAGAGCCTTATGATCTCTATAGGTAAAAACCTTCGATTCATATGCTGCTTGTCATTACTTTGAGCTTTGTCAAATTCTGTGACCCTTGTGAGATTTCGTTTCATTACTTTCATGATCAAGATTTATGTGCACCCCACATATTTCCCCCTTGCTATGCTTCTACCTTGGAAGTTAGTATTGTATCATCTATCCATTTCATAAAAGTAAAACTCCATATGTGGTGTGACATCTCTCTCCAGAAGTGTCCTTCAAAAAAGAGACATGGGCTATTAAAAAAATACATGCTCAAGGCATGATGAAAAAAAAGCCCATATCCAAAATAAAGGAGGAATAGGAGAGAGATGGGATCATGTAAAAAGGAGTTTCATATCATAGATGGTAATAACTAGTGTTCATTCCGGAGCTAGTGTCCACCTTACCATCAACCCACATTTCCACCATATATATGTATGGTAATATCTAGCACCCATTCCGGGCCTAGTACCCACCTTACCATACACACCATAGCCATACCGGTGCACATCTTGATCTGATGGTATGATTTAATTTTCTCTGTGGATCCAGTCTTTGATTTTGCAAAATATGTGATGCAAGTATGTTTTCTCTTTATCCTACCCTGAGCTCCACATATAGCCATCATTAGAAGTAGGAAGAAGAAAGGTAAAATGCCTTAGTGAGGACATATACACATTGAGCAATTTGAGAGAATCAAATGAGGAAGCCACCAAGAGTTTTGTTTATGAAAATCTCGCAAAACCCCCAAGGTGTTTATCATCAGGTGCATAAGTGACTTGATTCACAACTGTTCTACTTTTCAATCACCCAAGGGAACATGATAGCCACTACACAGAGGTTCACAAGAGCAAGGTATGACTTGGAATATCTCTTATGTATGTCTTACTTTTCGGTATTTATGACCCGCTTGGCTTTGTTTCCCCCTCACTCGGGACGAGCAAAGGTCAAGTGTGGGGGTGTTGTTGACGGTCAATATTTGCCATTTTCAAGGCCGTCAACTCCTACAAATCTGAGCATGAATTGAACATCCACACTAGAATAGGTGCTTAAACTCATACTTTCCACCAGTGTCGATGTCTATTTGAATGCAGGTATTTAGCACAAGAAATGAGAGGAATTCATGCACTTACACTCCACTCCAATCCAAGGCACTCAAATGCTGGCCAATCAGAGGCTGCCACATGGATTCTCTTGGATCCATGATGTCACCAATCCATGTGAAGAACTTTCGACGAATCACACGCTGCCACGTCAGCATCATATGGATCCATGGGCCCACATTACTAACTAAACCGCCAGGAAACGTGCCATGCACGGAGGAGAGCCATCAGGGCCCACATGGAAGCGAGCCAGAGGAAGCACAGGCTAGGAGACCGCCCTAGGGGGTTGGCCGACCCTAGGTTCGGCCGAACCGACCTATTCATCCTGGCCCTCCACGTGTTGCTCCCCCATTGGCTCCTTGCTGCAGTCTCGGGCGTTTAGGGGCACTTTGAGCCCCGGAGCAAGCCTCCTCCTTGTCTATAAATAGGAGGGGAGGGGCTCCATTTCTCACACACCACCTAGCTCTCAAGTTCCACTTTCTCTTGTGTAGCTCTCTCTAACTCTCTCCAACTCTGCCCATGAGAGGTGATTCTCACCTCTTTGTGGTAGATTGGTGATGAGGAGAGATCTAGATTAGGATTAGTGTGAGGTAGAGGAGGGGTAAGGAGTGAGTTGATGTCCTCGTGGATGCTTGTTCTTCATTTAGATCAAAGTGAGTATTTCAGCATTTCTTATTTAGACTATAGTGGACATCATACGTGGTTGCTTTGTTCTTGTGTTCTTGGCTTGTTCATAAGTTAGAGGCTTGTGTTCTTCGTGACACAAAGCTTCAATCCTTTAGAGCTAGAACCATAGTTCATTTACTTGTTTAGCATGCTCTGATCCTGTTTAGTTAAGTAAGCTTGCTGTATCTCGTTCAGCTGCATCCATAGCTTCCTTTCTGCTCCCAGTTCAATGATATGATCTGATTCGGATCTTTCCCTTGTTCGTGGGACTGTATTTATACGGTTGTTATAGTGTAGTTAGCAGGCTAGCATACGCCGCACTATAGTATTTATCTGGGGTACAGACGTGGTGTCTGGGCCTTGGGTTTCCTACGGAGACCACGTACGATCTTAGCGTAGAGGTAGGCCACAGTGGTGACAGCCTGTTGGACCCTTTGTAACCCTCTTACGTCGCGTACCGAGTTGGGCTCGCAGGACAACACCTCTGAGTGTTGTCGCCCCGCAGGGACGACTGAGATCTGACAGGAATACATCTTGAGAGCTAAGTCCCTTAAGGAAGTGCTTCTTGTATCCCGACCTATCCCAGTGAAAGCTGGTGTCCTTGGATAGATCCTCTCTGGTTACTCTCTGTCCTAGGAACGAAACCCGAAGGGAATACTCATTCTCCTAGGGAGAAGTGCTACAGCAGTGTATCCGTGCGCTTGCGGATTCGTTCGCACTCATTAATGTACCCGGGAGTTTCTTACACGCTCACGCTACCACGGCCCCTAGTGTTGAGATTAAGAAATGCCAACAGAGATCTACCCTTGGGTTCCCCTCTTGTGCAACTTCTTAGACCTTCTCCCCGAGACTTTGTCTCGTGGGAGGACGGAGAGAGTAGTTCGGAAAGAACGACCATTCCCGGCCAGGATGACTTGTTCGATCCTCACTACTACCTCCTAAGGAGAGTATGAGAGCCTTATCGTGTTTCTATGTCAAGGTTTGAGCTGAAGTTCTTTGCACTGAAGTTTCGTATAAACCGAGACATCGGTCTCTGCTTTACAATCCTTTGGATTCATCCATCAGACCGAAGGAGCACGATCATTTACCTATCGAATGGAGTGCATTCACCTTCTATCTCAAGCACATCGATCGATGCCGATCAGTCAGGAGAAGCTTGCACTTCGTATCTTATGCCTGACTTGATCGATGCCCAATGGGAGGTGCACTTTCCAGCTTACCCATAACCCCCCATTGGAAGCTTAGGCCAGATTTCAGAATGTTTCCATCGCCCCGATGAGAACATCGAACCCTCTGCCTAAGGTAAGAGCGAGTTAAATCTTGCTCTTTGTCCGAACTCTGGTTCCTGATCGTACACCAGCCTCTGGAAGTCCATGCTCTATCCTCTTTGAAGGCCGAGTGTCGTTTTGAGTTTGAGTTCACTCGGAGATCGGTACCTATTGGTGAAGCACTAGCCTCAGTGCTCGATCTTTTCATCTCCGAGTTCCGCGACCCCAGTGCTATGGTCCTCGAGTCCCATGACCACCCCAGGGAATGCCTCGGCCTCTCTGGGATGATCATGCTTTCCTTCAGCTTCGATACACCTTTTTGGGCTCGAGTTCGTATATGCACTACCCTTGCAGATCAGAGCTTATCCTCATATCAACATTGTCTGCAAGGAGATGGTCGTAAGTTGAGACAGGAGATCACAAGACACCCGCATCCTGAGTACTCTTGGGACTCATCTCGTTTCCCCAGGAAGAATTATCCTTTCGGTATCTTGTGGACCGTGGTCATGCAGGAGAAAAAAAGTTGCCAAGATTAAGAGAAGTAGGCAAAGGACCACAGGAAGGCAGCACCATTGTGGCGACCCGAACGCTTCGTGACTACCATCGGAGGTGTCTACACTTTTGACGAACCGAGTTTGTCACCTAGGTGATATCCCCTAAATTCTCTATGGTTATATCATGGTTTGGCCAAGGTTGGTATATAGTAGAGGATGAATTTTCAACCTCAACCTTATCTCAGCCTTAAGCCTAAGCTAATCTTTCCATCTCGGGGAATGCACCAGGGCTGTCAATCCTGAGACTTGCTGGAGCCCACACGAGAAAGGGGACGACTAGAGGAGCCCACAGGGGGCCGGCGAACCCAGGTTCGACCGAAACCCTGGTGCCGCCTCTCCCCTTCTTCTTTCACGTGTGCATCTCATTCTCCTCCAGAAAACTTCTCCCTACCGCCTGACGAGTTTTCGCATCGCGAAATCCATCTCCTCCACCTCACCATCCTCAGCATCACCGCATCCATGGTCGGCTACGGTTTCGCTCAGCTCCGTAGGGAGGCCTCGCCGCTCACTTCAGGGGGAGGGAGCCCCTCTCATCTCATTGACCTCAGCAACCTGGATGAGGTGATGGGGTCACCGGAGGCCATGACTCCCGAGAGAGGCAGGAGTGTAGAGAGCACTCGCAGGATGCGCACCGACTCCCCGGTGCAGTTGTCCCGGCGAGGCTCCTCCTCCCCGCCATCTTTCCCGGTCAGGATGGCCACCATGGGGAACAAGACCGCTGCCAAGCGTGTCTTGTTTGACGATCCCCCTGGACCACCCTTGAAGCCAGGAGAGCGCTACATTGGGTCTGACTTCAACAGCTACAGAGAGGCCTTCTGCCATTCTTATGAGCAGGATGTGTGGGACGAGTTCCCGCTTCCACAGACCCGGTGCAAAATCTTCAGAGTGAAGACAGCCACTGGAGGCTATGGTACACCCTACCATAAGCCGCCTCAGTGGGAAAGAGTCATCACCAAGATCATTGCAGACATCCGGGTAAATGGCGCCAAAAAGACCCCGACCCTAGCGAAGCTAGCAGACAGACTAGCTGAACTGTTCTTGGAACATGAGAAGCTAGTTGAGGAGCTGGCCAAGCAGAGGGACGAGTACCGTGAGCTCAGGCTTGAGTATCGCCAGCTCGAGGAGGACATGACCCAGAAGCTGCAGAGGTTGGCAGTAACTGAGGGAGAGGAGCAGATCCTCTCCGAGTAGTGGGGATTAGCCCCAGCTTTAGTTCATTAGGCGCTAGTCTAGGTCTAGGTTTGATTTCCCTTTGTTTCCCGTTATTCCATTTATTTCCTTTGCATGTGTGTAAGCGCCTAATCATTTTGTTTGAAACATTTGAATTTGAATAAAGTGGCTCACCGGTCATGTAACCCGGTTTAGCCACCCTTTGTGTCATTACTTTGGTCTCTTTGATTTAGAGGACATCTAGGTTTGAGACAGTGTGGGGGAAGAGCCACGACTCTCCCAATGCAGGCACACGTTTTCCGTACGTACCCACTGCGAGCACTCCGCGCTAGCCGATCGATCACCTACCGCGAACCTGAACAGGACCTGCACGAGTTCACTCCTGCGGAGAGCCTCTCACGGTTCATCTCCCATGCATAGCGCCGGTTTGCATCTCGACAACTCACTCTCTTTCATTCCTGAGTTTTATAAGCTATATATGTCTATCTCTAAACTAAAACTCGAATGATGATGCTAAAGATCACCCAGCTCGTTTGTACCTGAGTAGACTTACATATGTTTTATTCCTTGTTATCTGCCTGATGCTTGTGAACCATAATCTTCTTAAGGACAAGCATGTTCACCTAAGTTATTGACAGGTATGCTATGGCTGGATGATATGATCTATTGCTCTGATGACTAACTCTCTTGGGGAATTTATTTTTTGAAAACTCAAAACCTCTTGGAAAGGCTCCTCTTTGATATGCCTCCGTCCCATTAGAGCCATATGATCTTTGTAGGTAAAAAGCTTCGGTTCATATGCTGCTTGTTATTAGTTTGAGCTTTGTCAAATTCCGTGACCCTTGTGAGAATTCTTTTCATTACTTTCATGATCAAGATTTATGTGCACCCCACCTATTTCCCCTTGCTATACTTCTACACTGGAAGTTAGCATTGTATCATTTATCCATTTCATAAAAATAGAGCTCCATGTGTGGTGTGACATCTCTCTCCAGAAGTGTCCTTCAAAAAGAGACATGGGCTATGAAAAAATAATAATATATTCATGCTCAAGGCATGATGAAAAAAAAGAAGAATAGCCCATGTCCAAAATAAAGGAGGAATAGGGGAGAGATGAGATCATGCAAAAAAGGAGTTCCATATCATAGATGGTAATAACTAGTGTTCATTCCGGGGCTAGTGTCCACCTTACCATCAACCCGCAGTTCTCACCTTACATATGTATGGTAATATCTAGCACCCATTCCGGGCCTAGTATCCACCTTACCATCGCACCATAGCCATACTGGTGCACATCTTGATCTGATAGTATGATTTGATTTTCTCTGTGGATCCAGTCTTTGACTTTGCAAAATATGTGATGCAAGTATGCTTTCTCTTTATCCTACCCTGAGCTCCACATATAGCCATCATTAGAAGTAGGATGAAGAAAGGCAAATGCCTTAGTGAGGACATACACACTTTGAGCGATTTGAGAGAATCAAATGAGAAAGCCACCAAGAGTTTTGTTTATGAAAATCTTGCAAAACCCCAAGGTGTTTATCATCAGGTGCATAAGTGACTTGATTCACAACTGTTCTACTTTTCAATCACCCAAGGGAATATGATAGCCACTACACAGAGGTTCACAGGAGCAAGGTATGACCTGGAATATCTCTTATGTTTGTCTTACTCTTTGGTATTCATGACCCACTTGGCTTTGTTTCCCCTTCACTCGGGACGAGCAAAGGTCAAGTGTGGGGGTGTTGTTGACGGTCGATATTTGCCGTTTTCAAGGCCGTCAACTCCTGCAGATTTGAGCATGAATTGCACATCCACACAAGAATAGGTGCTTAAACTCATACTTTCCACCAGTGTCGATGTCTATTCGAATGCAGGTATTTAGCATAAGAAATGGGAGGAATCCATGCACTTTCACTCTACTCCAATCCAAGGCACTCAAATGCTGGCCAATCAGGGGCTGCCACATGGATTCTCCTGGATCCATGATGTCACCAATCCATGTGAAGGACTCTCGACGAATCATACGCTGCCACGTCAGCATCGCATGGATCCATGGGCCCACTTTGCCAACTAAACCGCTAGGAAATGTGCCATGCACGGAGGAGAGGCATTAGGGCCCACATGGAAGCGAGCCAGAGGAAGCACAAGCCAGAAGGCCGGCCAGGGGTTTCGGCCGACCCTAGGATCGGCCGAACCGACCTAGGGTCAGTTGATCCCCCCCCCCCCCCGTCTACTTGTCGCATGCTCATTGGCTCTTGCCTGCATTCCCGGGTGTTTAGGGGCACTTTGAGCCCCGGAGCAAGCCTCCTCCTTGTCTATAAATAGGAGGGGAGGGGCTCCATTTCTCACACACCACCAAGCTCTCAAGTTCCACTTCTCTCTTGTGTAGCTCTCTCTCCCTCTCCAATTCTGCACATGAGAGGTGATTCTCACCTCTTTGTGGTAGAATGGTGATGAGGAGAGATCTAGATTAGGATTAGTTGAGAGGTACAGTAGGGGTAAGGAGTGAGTTGATGTCCTCGTGGATGCTCGTTCTTCATTTAGATCAAAGTGAGTATTTCAACATTTCTTATTTAGACTATAGTGGACATCATGCATGATTGATTTGTTCTTGTGTTCGTGGCTCGTTCATAAGTTAGAGGCTTGTGTTCTTCATGACACAAGGCTTTGATCCTTTAGAGCCAGAGCCGTAGTTCATTTACTTGTTTGCATGCTCTGATCCTGTTTAGTTAAGTAAGTTAGCTGTATCTCGTTTAGCTGCATCCATAGCTTCCTTTCTGCTCCCAGTTCAATGATATGATCTGATTCCGATCTTTCCCTTGTTCGTGGGACCGTATCTATACGGTTGCTATAGTGTAGTTGCGGGTCGACAGACGTAACCGCATTATAGTATTTATCTGGGGTACAGATGTGGTGTCTAGGCCCTGGTTTTCCTGCGAAGACCACGTACGATCGTACCGTAGAGGTAGGCCGCAGTGGTGACAACCTGTTGGACCCTTTGTCAACCCTCTTACGTCGCGTACCGAGTTGGGCTCACTTGCCAGCACCTTGGAGTGTTGTCGCCCCGTGGGGATGACTAAGACCTGACAGAATAACATCTTGAGAACTAAGTCCCTTAAGGAAGTGCTTCTTGTATCCCGACCTATCCCAGCGAAAGCTGGTGTCCTTGGATAGACCCTCTCTGGTTACTCTCCGTCCTGAGGGAACGAAACCCGACGGGAATACACATTCCCCTAGGGAGAAGTGCTACAACAGTGTATCTGTGCGCTTGCGGATTCGTTCGCACTCGTCAGTGTACCCGGGAGTTTCTTACACGCTCACGCTGCCACGGCGCCCAGTGTTGAGGTTAAGAAACGCCAACAGGTACGGCGAGACACACGATGTGCCCCTACCTGGCGCGCCAACTGTCGGGGTTCTCTACCGCCGGCAGTAGATTTATATCGTATCGTGTGTTGGATCCGGATGGTCGACACGGGAGACACAAGGGTTTTATACTGGTTCGGGCCTCCGAGGAGTAATACCCGACGTCCAGTTCTGAGTACTCGTGTTCCTGTGCCGGGGATGTCTGTAGTAGGGGTTACAAACTTGGTGATCGGTCAGCCTCTACGTCGGTTGCACCCCTCCCCCTTTTATAGACATAAGGGCGAGGGGCAAAGAGGGAAAACGAAAATAAGCTACAGTGCAACGGCGTTGTGAAGTCTTTCCCGTCATTGATGCTCGTCAGGTGGCGTTGAAGGGTGCTGAGCTGTGGTACCGCCGGAGATCGCCGCGTGTGTTGTTTCCACTGTTCGACCAGGGCACATGGCGTCTTCTCTGAGTAGTCTTTGCGGTGACTCATCCTTCTTGAGCGTGTCTTAGGCCCGCCACGTTAGGGCCTAAGTGTTGGTAGGCGTTGTTTGTAGGTGGCAATCGAGTGCTCGTTCTGACAGGGTGGCATGCAGCTGGTGTTGGATGGGACGGCATGTCGGAGGTCGTGGGAATGCACTGTGCGTCATTACGGCTCTTGTCAGACCCGCCTGTCCTCCCGTCGTGCCAGCTGTGCTCTTTGCATAGCGTGGAAACTGGCGTCACGCGTGTCGTTGCAGAGGAATCTGGGAGCTGGGGCGGCGCCACGTTCGTGTGGGACCCCAGATCCACGCTCCGGCTTCCCCATGTGGACCCCATCTTAGTCGGAGACGGAGGTTACTCGTGCGAACGGGTAGTCAGAGACGAGACGGAGCGTACTCGGAGACGAAGCGTTCTCGTGCGAGGCGGAGAATACTCGTACGAGGCGGAGAGTACTCGTACGAGGCAGAGAGTACTCGTGCGAGGCGGAAGATACTCGGAAGTGGGGAAGTCTTGTCAGTGAGGGTCTTGACGAAGATCTGCATCCCTCCCTGTCCTGGATCTTAGCCTTCACATTGTCAATGGTGTCAGAGCACTCCATTTCCAGGTTGATTATCTTGTTGCTTAAGGGGCCCTAATCCAGGCCCTCGTCAACGTGCAAAGGAGGAAGGCGCCTGGTACGAACGACCTGTCGAGGCGGAGCTCGAGGACGACGCAGGGTGGCGCGAAAAAAGAGGAAAGTTTGCGGCCCCGGCGTAGTTAACAACGGCAGTGCACCTCGTGGCAACCTCAAGGATCCTGTCGTACGTCTGGCGGTGCTGCTGAGGTCCCCAGGTGTTTAACGCCTCCTTCGCGGCCGCTGCGATCCGCACGATCTCAGCAAGCGCGTCGTGCTGCTCACGAAATTAGTAGCACACGTTATAATGAATAGTAACATGAATTAAATATGATTGCAGTATCGTAGCTTACCGCTGTGTCGGTGTCTGATCTCGTCGCACCGGGTACGTGCCGTCCGGCAGTAGCCTGTCGTGGTCCGGGACCGGTGGCGGTGGCGGGGCAGTAGGGACGTACGTCACCCGCGTCCGCGTCCTCGGGAGGTACCACTTAAGGTACGCTACCCAGGCCGCGACGTCGTGAAGGCGCTGCTCGGTGACGACGTTATCCTCATGCGCCGCGGATGCCCACTCGTCCACGTACGGCTGCAACCTGTCGACGAACGACGTCGCCGCAGACACGCCCTTACGCGACCACCTAGCATAGATGAAACAAAAAATTATTTGCAACTGACTACTTGTAACGGAAAAAAAATATAATTGGCTCATGATAGCTCACCTATGCGCTGTGGGCGGTAGATGTGGCGCAACAGGTACAGGCGACTCCTGGTAGAGGCTGAACTGCCTCATCACCCGGTGGACTGCGTACTCCTCGACGTAGACGTCGAACACCAATCGTCTCTTCGTCATTCAGTATGCCTGGTCTCGCAAGCACAGCGACGAGAGGTCCTGTGGTGCGCGGCCAACGACCATGGCAGGAGCGTACGACGTCCACCGGACCTGGGCATCGACCATCCGGTCGATCTGACCCACGAAGTCCTTGTACGCCTTCTTCGCCTACTCCCCAGCCCAAACGTGCTGCACAGAACATGAAAAGTTAATTCAATCGAACTAAGGAACTCATTAAGCGAAGAAAACGATAAGGGAGGTCATTACCTTCCGGAGGCACCACAGAGAACCCATGGTGGGGAGGTCCGCTGGGTCGGTGTCAGCTGGCAGCGGGTCGTACTCGGAGAGGTCGGCCTTGGGCCGACCGATGTCGAACCGCTCGTGGATCCACATCTGCAGGAGGAGAGGACAACCCTGGTGGACCCCTCCTTACTCGCCAGCTTCGCCACGCCCGAACACAACCCCCTGTAGGTAGCGGTCAGAACAGCGCTGCCCCAGCTGATCTGGGGCATCTCGTCGAGGGGGGAGTCGGCGATCCTCTGAGCCCAGGAGAGCAGGTACCTCGACACCGAGTATCCCGCTGACTTGCAGACATCACCCACCCGAACAGCCAGAGCAGGTACACCTCCAGAAACCTGTCCGACGTCTGGTCCTCGGCCTCGTCCGCCATGTAGTCAGCCTGCACACAAAGGTCGATCATCACATTCGTTTTAAATGCATACAAACGTTGAAAATAAGAGTTAGAACACGTACACTGAACTGTTGGATCCAAGTCCAGGTGGGACCGTGGGAGTTGGCGAAAAGCACGTACGACTGAGGCGCGCGATCGTTCCGAGGAACATTCGCGAACCGAGCAAGGAAGTCGGCCTGTCACGTCGCGGGGATGTCGATAGGCCCCATCGCCTCGCCAGCACACGGGAGTCCTCCCAAAAGCACGGCGTCCTCCAGAGTGAGCGTCATCTCGCCGACGGGGAAGCGGAAGGTGTGCGTCTCTAGTCGCCACCGGTCCATAAACGCGGCTATCAGAGAGGTGTCGTAGTTGAACCGCGTCAACTGCTCTGCCTGGGGAACCTGAGCTCGTAGCTTGTCCCCCTCGACCAACCGCGCGAAAGGCAGAAGTCCTGCAGCGCGTAGCCTGAAACAAAAAAAAGAACAAAAACAATTTACTTAACGTAATTACTATTGTAAAGAAACAGAAATAAATATAACAAATGAATTACGTACTTTGGAATCCAGCGCTAGTGTATCGGCATCAACGTGCGGGTGGTTCAGCAACGTAAACTGCCGGGCGTTTGTCCAAGAACGGCCGAGACGTACGAGCGGTGGTGCCGGTCCACCACCTCCTCGAACAACTCCGGCCGTACGTACTCTAACGGTGGCTGAGCCATAGCTGCAAAAAAACAAATTTTAATCAATTAGTTGAATTATTTCAATTTAAATGAATTCTTTGAATTATAACTATTTTCTACGAATTTTGTATCAATTTAATCTAATATTTTAAATTATAACCATTTTCTACGAAATTTAAATCAATTTAAACAAATTATTTGAATTATAACTATTTTCTATGAATTTTATATCAATTTAAGCGAATTATTTGAATTACAACTATTTTATAAGAATTTTGTATCAATTTAATCTAATTATTTGAAATATAACAATTTTCTAGGAATTTTATATCAATTTAAACGAATTATTTGAATTATAACTATTTTCTAAGAATTTTATATCAAGTTTCTAATTATTTGAATTATAATTATTTTCTAGGAATTTTATATAAATTTAAACTAATTTTATGAATTATAACTATTTTCTACGAAATTTATATGAATTTAAACGAATTTTTTGAACTATAACCATTTTTTAGGAATTTTATACCAATTTAATCTAATTATTTGCATTATAACTATTTTCTACACTAACTAAACTACACTAACTAACTAAACTACACTAACTAAATTAAACTAAACTAACTAAAGTTAGAAACATACCTGAGTCAAAAGTGCTCCGAAGGGTTGAAAGTCGAAGATTTAGGAGGAGAGAGGGAAGGAGGGGGGAGGGCTGGCGGCAGCCTCGGGCTGCTTATATAGCCTTGAGGCTGCCGCCATACCCCACAGCGGCAGGCTCCTGCCGCCGTGTGGCACGGCGGTAGGGTTTCCTGCCGCCGTGTGATACGGCGGTAGGAGCCTGGTCCCACTGCCAGTGCACCCGACCGTTGGCGGCACCCCTGCCGCCGTGCCACATGGCGGTAGGAGTCCCTGCCGCCGTGTGGTACAGCAGCAGTGGTATATTTTTCATAAAATTTGTTTGGAAGGATAGAGAGCGGTAGCGATGGGCTAAAGGACATGCATGCAAATTGAAAGCGTTTCTTATTTCGAAGTTCGCTGTGCTCTTGTTGGGAGAAACCTGTATTTTCAATTATTTACATCAAGAATTAGCGTTGGTTCATAAGCGAAATCATGCCAATATAGATAGATAACCACACCCTTCGGAAATCAAGAAAAAATATTAAAAAAATTCCACAAGATATGTTTTCTCGCCTGCTGGCCAAGATTAACACCTCCTCTGCGACATTGTTGAGGTTCTAGATCACTTCGCACGTCCGGAACCTTCTAATTGTCTAAACTACGCCGGCCGGCCCTGGCCGTATGGCACCATGTACTGTAGAGGGCCAAATACGTGTGCACCAACCTCCTGTACGTGCATAGGCGCCGTGCATAAAACGGCTGCCATGTGCTGCTGCTATAGGAGTACCAAACTTAATTAGCGGCACTCGCGTGTTTCTTAGCACACACAAACTTGCATGTACGTACGTGAATGGATGCTGCGCCTAGGCTTCATCCTTTTCTCAATTCTTTTTATTTCTTGCTCGGAGATAACAATTTTGACCTATATCAAAATATATAGTTCACATGCTAATCTTCTATACTATAAGGAGCGAAAATAATTTTGACCTATATCAAAATCTTTCTCACCTAATTCGGGTCCGTCTTACCCCTCACACCGGACCCACCCGTCATCTAATTGTTGGACCGAAAAGGTGAAACAACCATAAAAATCGAAATTTGGGGAGTGTTTCTGCCAAAATTCGAATTATTTTCTCACCCACGTCTACTCTACCCGCCGGTCGTACCCGCTGGGCCCGATTTTTCCCCTTCCGCTACACGGAACTCTGATGAGCGCTTTGATCAGGGGAGGTTGCGCGTCGCGTCGATCTCTGGGAGTTGATGGCATGTGCTGTCTCGATTGCACTAATCCAAATATCCGATCGAATCCGATGGATCTAGCATTCAAGCTGCAGCAGCATGGATTGGAGGAGCCATGACATGCATGGTGGACGATCGAGGACGACAGCTCGAGAGCTCTCGAGTCGCCGGTGCCGCGGCGTGGGTGACGTGGGGCGGCACGGACGGGCGGACGCTGTGTCGTCGGGAGCGCCGCGCCACCCGACAGTCGTCGCCAGCGGGGCGCGATCATCGGCGACCGCGATCGGCTTTCCCGTTAGTAATGCAAGCCTGCATGCAGAGCGTGAGGCCAAGCCGCCCGACGAGCAGGTCGAGCTCCGACGGGGCCGGCAGGCAGCGCGCGAGGCCAATCCGTAGCAGGGCGGCGAGCTGCGCCTTCTATTTCAGGATCTATCCTCTGTGTTCTTCCCATCGGTGAATAGCATAAGGAAGGAAGAGCCCAGCAGCAGGAATCTTGATTCAGGTGGTCACGAGCTCAATCCTGTAGTAATATTTTGAGCATGGGATTCAATTGACAGACTCTACCTCCTCATCCTCAAGCATATGCACGCGATCACCTGAATCGAGCGGGAGGCGAGTCCAATGGACGTACGAGTGCGTTCTGTAGCTGCTCGAGGCTCACCGCTCATGGGAGGCGCTGGACGATGTCGTGCTTACCATCATCGACAAAGACATATGCTGCGAGAACTTCTCGAGGTCCTTGACCTCGTCGTGGTGCCGTCCGTCAACGTGCTTTGGGACGGACAACCGGACGGAATTCATCGAAGGCGCGTCCGTCGTCGTCTTCAAATTCAACCAAGTGGGATCAAATATTCAAGAACTCGGAATCCCTTCAAGGCTTGCAGAGAGATAAGAATGCAGCTCTTGTTTTATAATTAATTTTGATATCTTTTGAAAGTGTAGATTTTACTAATATTATGCATGTGTGGTTGATTTATTATCATACAAATTTATAGCACGCACGTGGTATAAAAATCCACTAAGAAATTTTTAATTCTAAATATAAAAAAAATCAGTAACCAACACCTTTTAGTTAAACAAATTGTGACTATTTTTTGAAGGATGGATAAGATTTGAATTAGTGTTAAATGCAGGATGTAAGATGCTTGCAAAGATTTTACCTATATTGAAAAACTGGTTATACTCTATACTACTGACTGGTTGTATTGTGCATCGTAAAAGACCTCTTTTTTACGCATCTATGTGCATACATGACCAAGGTTTGCATTAGCATAAAAAGAAAATCCAAATAATACAATTTGTGCTAATTACGATTTTATCTATATTGAAAAACTCGTTATACTCTATACTACCGCCTGGTAGTATTGTGCATCGTAGAAGATCTCTTTTTTCCGCATCCATGTACACACATGACCAAGGTTTGCATTAGCATATTATTTCCAAATATTTATTATTTAGAAAATAAAATAAACCCCTAATTATGATAATAAAAACTCAAAAGATAAGTCGATAGGCCTCTAGGTTTAGGCTTAACTCAAGATCCCCTCTTGTTACCTTCTGCGCACACAGGAGGAATTAATTCTTCTCCAAATGAAGAACAGTAGAAGATAACTTTCAAACAGGCAAAAAAAATCATGACGGCCAGCACGCGGGGAGGCGGGTGGGTTGTGGTTTCTCGATTATCTGGGTTCGGGGTTGTGGGGGAGTTTCCATGGTCGGTGAACCCTAAAGCGTGGTCGGTGAGGCGTCTGACCAGACAGAGGAGCATGGGGTGTGGACAGCGATAGTGCTGACGGTTTGGTGGTGGACGATGTCGGGTGGCCGGTGTCATCGGCGGGGTGGGGCAGTGTAATGGTTAGGACTTAGGAAGCGTGAGGATGGCCAGGGGGCCGCAGCAGGAGCAGACAGACGGCACGACGTCAAGGTCGTCGCCGGCCATTAGCGGTGGTGGAGGGCGACAGTGGCGTGTGTTGGCGTTTCTTAATCTCAACACTAGGCGCCGTGGTAGCGTGAGCGTGTAAGAAACTCCCGGGTACACTGACGAGTGCGAACGAATCCGCAAGCGCACGGATACACCGCTGTAGCACTTCTCCCTAGGAGAATGAGTATTCACGTTGGGTTTCGTTCCTAGGACGGTGAGTAACCAGAGAGGGTCTATCCAAGGACACCAGCTTTCGCTGGGATAGGTCGGGATACAAGAAGCACTTCCTTAAGGGACTTAGCTCTCAAGATGCATCTGTCAGGTCTTAGTCGTCCCCGCGGGGCGACAGCACTTCAATGTGCTGGCAAGCGAGCCCAACTCGGTACGCGACGTAGAGGGTTGACAAAGGGTCCAACAGGCTGTCACCACTGCAGCCTACCTCTACGCTACGATCGTACGTGGTCTTCGTAGGAAAACCAGGGCCCAGACACCACGTCTGTGCCCCAGATAAATACTATAGTGCGGTTACGTCTGTCGACCCGCTAACTACACTATAGCAACCATATAGATACGGTCCCACGAACAAGGGAAAGATCGGAATTAGATCATCTTATCATTCATTGAACTACGGAGCAGAAAGGAAGCTATGGATGCAGATAAACGAGATACAGCGGACTTACTTAACTAAACAGGATCAGAGCATGCAAACAAGTATATGAACTAGTGCTCTGGCTCAAAAGGATCGAAGTCTTGTGCCATGAAGAACACAAGCCTCTAACTTATGAACGAGCCATGAACACAAGAACAAATCAAACATGCATGATGTCCACTATAGTCTAAATAAAAAATGTTGAAATACTCACTTTGATCTAAATGAAGAACAAGCATCCACGAGGACATCAACTCACTCCTCACTCCTACTCTACCTCTCAACTAATCCTAATCTAGATCTCTCCTCATCACCATTCTACCACATGGAGGTGAGAATCACCTCACATGGACAGAATTGGAGAGAGGGAGAGAGAGCTACACAAGAGAGAAGTGAAACTTGAGAGCTAGGTGGTGTGTGTGAAATGGAGCCCCTCCCCTCCTATTTATAGACAAGGAGGAGGCTTGCTCCGAGGCTCCAAGTGCTCCAAAACACCCGGGAGTGCAGCCAAGGACCAATGAGCGAGCAACACGTGGAGGGGGGAGATCAACCGACCCTAGGTCGGTTCGGCCGATCCTAGGGTCGGCCGAAGCTCCCGGCTGGCCATCTGGCCTGTGCTTCGTCTGGCTCGCTTCCATGTGGGCCCTAGTGCCTCTCCTCCGTGCATGGTACGTTTCCTGGCGGTTTAGTTAGCAAAGTGGGCCCATGGATCCATGTGATGCTGACGTGGCAGCATATGATTCGTCGAGAGTCCCTCACATGGATTGGTGACATCATGGATCCAGGAGAATCCATGTGGCAGCCCCTGATTGGCCAGCATTTGAGTGCCTTGGATTGGAGTGGAGTGAAAGTGCATGGATTCCTCTCATTTCTTATGCTAAATACCTGCATTCGAATAGACATCGACACTGGTGGAAAGTATGAGTTTAAGCTCCTATTCTAGTGTGAATGTGCAATTCATGCTCAAATTTGCAGGAGTTGACAGCCATAAAAAATGGCAATTATCAACCGTCAACAACACCCCCACACTTGACCTTTGCTCGTCCCGAGTGAAGAGGAAACAAACCCAAGTGGGTCCTGAATACCACAGAGTAAGACAGACATTAGAGATATTCCAAGTCATACCTTGCTCCTGTGAACCTCTGTGTAGTGGCTATCATGTTCCCTTTAGTGATTGAAAAGTAGAACAGCTGTGAATCAAGTCACTTATGCACCTGATGATAAACACCTTGGGGTTTTGCAAGATTTTCATAAATAAAACTCTTGGTGGCTTCCTCATTTGATTCTCTCAGATCGCTCAATGTATATATATCCTCACCAAGGTATTTGTCTTTCTTCATCCTACTTCTAATGATGGCTATATGTGGAGCTCAGGGTAGGATAAAGAGAAAGCATACTTGCATCACATATTTTGCAAAATCAAAGACTGGATCCACAGAGAAAATCAGATCATACCATCAGATCAAGATGTGCACCGGTATGGCTATGGTGTGTATGGTAAGGTGGATACTAGGCCCGGAATGGGTGCTAGATATTACCATACATATATATATGGTGAGAACTGTGGGTTGATGGTAAGGTGGATACTAGCCCCGGAATGGACGCTAGTTATACCATCAAAATTATGGAACTCCTTTTCTGCATGACCATCCCTCTCCTTTTTTTCCTTCTTTATTTTGGATATGGGCTATCCTTTCTCTCTCTCTCTTCAAAACATGCTTTAGGCATGTGTATAGATTTCTTTCTCTCTCTCTTTTTTTCATAGCCCATATCTCTTCCTTGAAGGATACTTTTAGAGAGAGCGGTCATACCACATATAGAGCTGTTACTTTTGTGGTATGAATGATACAATGCTAACTTCCTGTGTAGAAGCATAGCAAGGGGAAATAGGTGGGGTGCACATAAATCTTGACCATGAAAGTAATAAGAAGAATTCTCACAAGGGTCACAGAATTTGACAAAGCTCAAAGCAATAACAAGTAGCATATGAATCGAAGGTTTTTTTACCTACAAAGATCATATGGCTCTAATGGGACAGAGGCAAATCAAAGAGGAGCCTTTCCAAGAAGTTTTAAGTTTTCAAAAATAAATTCCCCAAGAGAGTTAGTCATCAGAGCAATAGATCATATCATCCAGCCATATCATACTTGTCAATTACTTAGGTGAACATGCTTGTCCTTAAGGAGGTTATGGTTCACAAGCATCGGGTAGATAACAAGGAATAAAACATATGTAAGTCTACTTAGGTACAGGCGAGCTGGGTGATCTTTAGCATCATCATTCGAGTTTCAGTTTAGAGATAGACAGATATAGCTTATAAAACTCAGGAATGAAAGAGAGTGAGTTGTCGAGATGCAAACCGGCGCTATGCATGAGAGATGAACCGTGAGAGGCTCTCCACAGGAGCGAACTCGTGCGGGTCCCATTCAGGTTCTCTGTAGGTGATCGATCGGCTAGCACGGAGTGCTCACAGTGGGTACGTATGGGAAACGTCGTGCCTGCATTGGGAGAGTCGCGGCTCTTCTCCCACACTGTCTCGAACCTAGATGTCCTCTAAATCAAAGAGACCAAAGTAATGACACAATGGGTGGCTAAACCGGGTTACATGACCGGTGAGCCACTTTATTCAAATCCAAATGTTTCAAACGAAATGATTATGTGCTTACACACATGCAAAGGAAATAAATGAAATAAAGGAAAATAAAGGGAAAATCAAACCTAGACCTAGACTAGCGCCTAATGAACTAAAGTTGGGGCTAATCCCTGCTACTCGGCATCATAGAGGGCTGCATGCCCCGTAGCCGAGAACAGCCTCCTCATCTTCGCACAAAGGCCGCGGCGAAGGTCACGGACGTCGTCTCTCAGCTCGGCCAGGTCCAACTTCTGCTCTGAGTAAGCAGCCCTGAGCTTCTCGTTGCTGGGCTCCAATTCCTTCATCAGCGGGGTCAGCTTGGCCACTGAGGAGAGCTTCGGGAGTTGCTCGGTTGCCCGAGTCCTCTCCCTGGACCTCCTAGTGTAGGGCGGCGGTGGCAACCCGTCGTCCAGGCCAAATTCTTCCTCCTCTTCTGGTAGAACCGGAGCTGGGCGTGCCTCAGGAGCCTTCTCCTTGGGCAGTGCCGGCTTTATGGTCACCAGCGGCTGCGGTGAAGGAGCGGACTGCGCTGAGCTCGTCTGCCCTCTAGCTAGCGATGATCCAGGTGTGCTAGGTGGAGCGAGCGGCAACCCCCTGGGGTGAAGCTGAGCCGTGGTCGGCCTGCCGTAGGGGCTGGCCGCCCGTCTCATGTGCCTCTTCCCAGGCGAGGCGGAGCGCCTTGAGGGTGGCGTGCCTGGAATCCTCCCGCTCGGCGGGATGGTGGCGAGCGGAGGAACATCCAGGACACCGGCCACCATTGCGAGGTCCGCAGCGGGGGCGGCAACGACGGAGGGGTTGCCTCCTGCCCCGGGACCGGTGGACGAGGTGGAGCCGTCGAAGGGGACAACACTCCTTCCGGCCATGGATGCGGTGAGGAGCTAAGGATGGTGAGGTGGAGGAGATGGATCTTCGCGATGCGAAAACTCGACAGGTGGCAGAGAGAAGGTTTCTGAAGGAGAATGAGATGCACACGTGAAAGAAGAAGGGGAGAGGCGGCACCAGGGTTTCGGCCGAACCAGGGTTCGGCCGGCCCCATGTGGGCCCCTCTGGTCCTCCTCTTTCTCGTGTGGGCTCCAGCAAGTCTCAGGATCGACAGCCCAAGTGGATTCCCCGAGATGGAAAGATTGGCTTAGGCTTAAGGCTAGGATAAGGTTGAGGTTGAAAATTTATCCTCTACTATATACCAACCTTGGCCAAACCATGATATAACCATAGAGAATCTGGGGGAAGTCACCTTGGCGACATACTTGGTTCGTCAAAAGTGTAGGCACCTCTGACGGTAATCACGAAGCGTTTGTGTCACCACGATGGTGCTGCCTTCCTGTGGACCTTTTGCCTACTCCTCTTTATCTTGGCAATTTCTTTCTCCTGCATGACCGCGGTCCACAAGATACCCGGAGGATAATTCTTCTTGGGGAAACGAGATGAGTCCCAAGAGTACTCAGGATGTGGGTGTCTTGTGATCTCCTGTCTCAACTTATGACCATCTCCTTGCAGACAATGTTGATATGATGATAAGCTCTGATCTGCAAGGGTAGTGCATATACGAACTCGAGCCCAAAAAGGTGTATCGAGGCTGAGGGCAAGCATGATCATCTCAGAGAGGCCGAGGCCTTCCCTGAGGTGGTCACGGGACTCGAGGACTATAGCACTGGGGTCGCGGAACTCGGAGACAAAAAGATCGAGCACTGAGGCTAGTGCTTCACCAATAGGTACCGATCTCCGAGTGAATTCGAGTTCGGAAAGACACTCGGCCTTCAAAAAGGATAGAGCATGGACTTCCAGAGGCCGGTGTACAATCAGGAACCAGAGTTTGGACGAAGAGCAAGATTTAACTTGCTCTCACCTTAGGCAGAGGGTTCGATGTTCTCATCAGGTCGATGGAAAATATTCCGAAGTCTGGCCTAAGCTTCCAATGGGGGGTTATGGATAAGCTGAAAAGTGCACCTCCCATTGGGCATCGATCAAGTCAGGCATAAGATACGAAATGCGAGCTTCTCCTGATTGATCGGTATCGATCGATGTGCTCGAGATAAAAAAATGTATGCACTCCATTCGATCGGTAGATGGTCGTGCCCCTTCGGTCTGATGGATGAATCCAATGGATTATAAAGCAGAGACCGATGTCTTTATTTATACGAAACTTCAGTGTAAAGCACTTCAGCTCAAACCTCGACGTAGAAACACGATAGACCTCTCGTACCCTCCTTAGGAGATAGTAGTGAGGATCGAACAAGTCATCCTGGCCGGGAATGGTCGTTCTTTCCGAACTACTCTCTCCATCCTCCCACGAGACAAAGCCTCGGGGAGAAGGTCTAAGAAGATGCATGAGAGCGGAACCCAAGGGTAGATCTCGTGTTACGAAATCTTTCCCTTAGACTCTTGCTATTCAGGAACGACATCTTTAGCCAGAGCTCAGAAAGAGTGGATATGAAACCTCGGACTCGGCTGACGATGGATCTAGGTGGCTCAACATTTCCTCTGGTGGGCGCCTCATTGACCGAGATGCAAGGGGAGCTGAAATCCCGGAGATCATCCAGGATCTCTTTCCCTTCGACAGCATCTAGGTGCACAAAGGATCCTCCGGAGAGAGCATTAAGCCTCTTGACATCATCCTTCCGCAATCCAAACCAGAAGTGCTAAAGCAACATCCAATCGGGAATGTAGAGGACTGGGCAATCTTCCACCGCGGAGGCGAAACGATTCCATGCCATTCCTAGTGATTCCTCCTCACATTGCTTGAAACAGAGAATCTTTACCCTTAACGAGATGACACGTTGTATTGGGAAGAAGTGGGAGCAAAAAGCTGCTCTCAACCTTTCCCAAGTAAGGTAGTCTCTACCAAAACAACGGTGCCAATCTCGTGCTTCCCCGGAGAGGGATAGCGGGAAAAACTCTCTTTTCCGAGCATCTGGTGATTCTCCGGTTTTACCCTGAGTTTCAATCAGACGCTCGTAGTCTCTCACATGATCAAAGGGGTTCTCATGACTTAACCCCGAGAAGGATAGGTCCTGAATTAGCTTCATGAGAGAGGGGCGAAACCAAAAGCCAGATATAAGAGTGGGTCTTGATGAAGATGGCTCTGAGGGTTCACTCCTCGAAGGTGGAAGGTGTTTACAAGGATAACCTTTCATGGGTAGCGGGGGTAGAGGTAGAAGTAAAGAAAACAAAAAGGGATATGTCCAAAAGGGTAACGGGGGTAAAGGTAGAAGAAAAAGGAAAAAGATAAATACGAGGATAGACAGGCTTGAAGGTTAACAACAGCCGTCCCCGGCAACGGCGCCAGAAATGCTTGTTGGCGTTTCTTAATCTCAACACTAGGCGTCGTGGTAGCGTGAGCATGTAAGAAACTCTCGGGTACACTGACGAGTGCGAACGAATCCGCAAGCGCACGGATACACCGCTGTAGCACTTCTCCCTAGGAGAATGAGTATTCCCACCGGGTTTCGTTCCTAGGACGGTGAGTAACCAGAGAGGGTCTATCCAAGGACACCAGCTTTCGATGGGATAGGTCGGGATACAAGAAGCACTTCCTTAAGGGACTTAGCTCTCAAGATGCATCTGTCAGGTCTCAGTCGTCCCCGCGGGGCGACAGCACTTTAATGTGCTGGCAAGCGAGCCCAACTCGGTACGCGACGTAGAGGGTTGACAAAGGGTTCAACAGGCTGTCACCACTGCGGCCTACCTCTACGCTATGATCGTACGTGGTCTTCGTAGGAAAACCAAGGCCCAGACACCACGTCTGTGCCCAGATAAATACTATAGTGCGGTTACGTCTGTCGACCCGCTAACTACACTATAGCAACCATATAGATACGGTCCCACGAACAAGGGAAAGATCGGAATCAGATCATCTTATCATTCATTGAACTACGGAGCAGAAAGGAAGCTATGGATGCAGATAAACGAGATACAGCAGACTTACTTAACTAAACAGGATCAGAGCATGCAAACAAGTATATGAACTAGTGCTCTGGCTCTAAAGGATCGAAGTCTTGTGCCATGAAGAACACAAGCCTCTAACTTATGAACGAGCCACGAACACAAGAACAAATCAAACATGCATGATGTCCACTATAGTCTAAATAAAAAATGCTGAAATACTCACTTTGATCTAAATGAAGAACAAGCATCCACGAGGACATCAACTCACTCCTCACCCCTACTCTACCTCTCAACTAATCCTAATCTAGATCTCTTCTCATCACCATTCTACCACATGGAGGTGAGAATCACCTCACATGGGCAGAATTGGAGAGAGGGAGAGAGAGCTACACAAGAGAAAAGTGGAACTTGAGAGCTTGGTGGTGTGTGTGAAATGGAGCCCCTCCCCTCCTATTTATAGACAAGGAGGAGGCTTGCTCCGAGGCTCCAAGTGCTCCAAAACACCCGGGAATGCCGCCAAGGACCAATGAGCGAGCAACACGTGGAGGGGAGAGATCAACCGACCCTAGGTCGGTTCGGCCGATCCTAGGGTCGGCCAAACCTCCCGGCTGGCCATCTGGCCTGTGCTTCGTCTGGCTCGCTTCCATGTGGGCCCTAGTGCCTCTCCTCCGTGCATGGCACGTTTCCTGACGGTTTAGTTGGCAAAGTAGGCCCATGGATCCATGTGATGCTGACGTGGCAGCGTATGATTCGTCGAGAGTCCCTCACATAGATTGGTGACATCATGGATCCAGGAGAATCCATGTGGCAGCCCCTAATTGGCCAGCATTTGAGTACCTTGGATTGGAGTGGAGTGAAAGTGCATGGATTCCTCCCATTTCTTATGTTAAATACCTGCATTCGAATAGACATCGACACTGGTGGAAAGTATGAGTTTAAGCTCCTATTCTAGTGTGAATGTGCAATTCATGCTCAAATTTGCAGGAGTTGACGGCCATAAAAATGGCAATTATCAACCGTCAACAGCGTGTGCAGGAGAGGAAGAAGGCAGGGACGCTCGTCGGAGACGTTGATGACGACGGTGTCGAGGTCTCTGTACATATCGATGGAGGGGGACGGGAGGGGCAGAGATTTTGTGGCCCTCGCCCACATCGGAGGCGACGCCGGCTGGCAGGCAGATGGTGGCGGCGGGGGATGATTTGGTGGAGAGGTTGTCACACATGGAGTCCGTCGTGCTATTCGTTTTTACTTCACATTTTCCCATCCAGCGAAGCGGATAAAGCTCGTGTGGGGCTTGGGTCAATATCTGGGGAGACCCATACGCATAATTGTGTCCTACCTATTTTTTAATTTAGTTGCTAAATTTTTAAATACCACATGCGTATCGTACGTGCATCTATACTAGTTTACTTGAAAGATTTGCACAAAATCTCGTCAAACAGAGCTTGGCCGGGTGTCGCCCAATCAGATCCAAGCCCTATCAACGTCGCCACGCCGTCCGTGGGCTGAAGCTGCCTGCCCTTAAACGGGCCTAACCGATCAAATGATGGGTCATTAAAAGGGCCCTTTTCATGATGTGGGTGTGCGTTTTCTGATCCCACTTATTTTCTTGCCAACTTTTTTTTTGAACGAACAGATATGAGAGTATGCATATTTCATTGATAGAGAAGAGAGTAAAAATAACCCGTGGCGACCGCGGGTTACAATATAAGGAGCTACTCTCGCGACACAAGAAGTGCTAGGTCTTTTGCCCCCGCTACGATCCGAGAGGACACCTCACTCCTAATATTTGCTAAAAGCGTAGCCGTGGACGATTCACGTCTGTCGAAAACTCGTGTGTTGCGCTTTTTTCAAATTTCCAAATAACTAACACAACCAGACTTCTCAAGGCTCGCCGCGGGGAGTCTGGCAAAGTAGTGATCATTGTCCTCTAATGTAGGACGTCGTGGGTAGGCGTCCAGCCGGACGGAGAGCCAACTCTATTTTTGGACATCTTTCATTTATTGCGAATTGTGCTCAAAAAAATTATTGCGAATTGTGCTCAAAAAAATTTATTGCGAATGGTTTGCTTGCTTACTGATCACTGGCCGTATCCGTGGAGGATGCAAACCAGCAACACGGCAGGCACCCATGACACATACATACTACTCCGCTGCTGCCAGTGAAACATTTTTCATCAGTACACAAACGATCCCTCTCGTTTGGCCGTCAACATTTTATTGTTAATCCGAGAAGGCAGCAAGCACATGGCAGGCACAGAACAAAATCTTCCCCAGTGGACAATGCGATCGCCAAGATATCTTAATAAAATCACGCTAATCAGAGGAGCAGGACAAAAGTTAGCTTTTGGCGCCCGGTGCCGGGAAAACGCAGCACATGCCACGATTGGAATGCGAGATTTTCCCCTTAAAAAATTAGGACGACGCAGGGATAATCCTGCACAAACAACTGCATTAGCCATGCATGGGTGCATCAGCCAGCTCGATTATTGGGAACTTGGTTTTAGCAAAACCTGACGGGACAGCAACAACAATTGTTGTACGTACCTGTGCTAACAGGATACCTATAGTAGAGTAATCAAGCTAACATGGGTCTTGAATTTCAAGGATAACTGCTGGCAAATCCAAATCTTGTAACTTGATGTTGTACCAGCAAAATGCGACGTGCTTGTGGTAGATTCAGGTTCAACAATGATGACTTGGTGCATCTTCAGCGCTGCTAACATCTCATATCTGAGAAGAGAGTTCTAGGCTTCTAGCTCGAGAGCTTATGGAGCCAGCGTATGGCCGGCTGGGTGTGCCACCCCGCCCTGCCTGGCTGCCTTTGATACCCAATAATTCGTAAAGCGCACTGCACGCCCATGCCCGGGGCAGAAAAGTGCACAGAAAAGCAACGATATAATGCACTAAGGCCATGTTTAGTTCATCAAAAAGTCCCAAAATTTTCGCATCGCAGACCGTGTCACCTCTCATAGAACACACTTCCCAATGCAAAAAATTTACCACTTTCACCAAATTTTTACTGAACTAAACGGTGCCTAATCTAAAGCCCAAGTTTTGGCTTTGACTTGATCGATCGGTGGCTTTCGTCTTTCAATGCTATTCATACCCGGCGCGGCGGTGTGTGGCTGGGTTTGTTCCTCCGGTACCTGTCTATTCCACGAACAGTTCCGGACAAAGCTTGACATCACATCCGAAACGGCCGGTACTGTTCGTCGTTGCCCGAGCAAGTTGTGCCTGTGGATAAACGCAAAGCATCTATCATCCATGATACACTTGTGGAATGATCCTACAGGCTATAAGTAGTAAGCACGCTGTCACGTCAAAATATCTTTTAACTTGAAACCAAACGAAATTCAACACTATTCTGTTTTTGCTTACAAATACTAAAAATGATTAAGTTGGATGCCAGGTGGTGATCAATTTTATTCGGATCTGACCATTTCTGAAAGAAGGGTAAAGGTGGGTAAAACACTGTTATGTGCTACAAGAACGTGCTGTAGAGTTTTAGTTTTCGTTAGCTGGGACAATTGTTGGGTTTTCAGGCAGATAGAAGAGTAGCATCTCCCCAAGTTTCTTGGAATCATTTGCTGTCCTTTTCCTCCCATCCGAAGAAAAAGGAGGCACGCATCAATTCCCTGCTGTACGCTCGAAGAATTGTGAAAGCAGCTTGTGGATGGCAGCAGTACTGACGCTCAAACATGGCCACAGGAATATAGAAATAATGAAGCGAAATTCTTGAAGGAAAATATAGGTTTTTTAAAGGAATATGAATTGATCTTAGCAAATTACACCGGTCTATTTACAAACAGGACTAAAAAAAGAAATTACAAAGAAGTTTAAAACTTTTGTTCATTTTTCTCGAAGCCTTCAGCGATCCGTTCGTCACCGTCGTCGAAGCCGCTTCCCAATCGTCGCCGAGCACCAGAGCCAAACTCCACAAAGTGGAGGCCGCAGAGGAGGGATTACTGCTAAGCGAATCAGCCGAGTACGCTGCCTTCCAGGCGCATCGGCCAATTCCAGTACCCACGACGCATCCTTCGTTTCCACCGTCAGCAACCCGAGCAATGCTCAGATTTCCTCCAAAGATCATCTTTCTTGAGATTAACAGGGTCAACAACATCATCACCTGAAGAAGACGACGATGCGCCGGCCCTTGACTCCTGGACAGGTCTCCCCAGCCTCTCCGTTGACGTCGGAGTAGATCACCATCGGAGAACGGAAGAAGCTGAGAGAAATTATTCCTCTGCAACGCCGTCGCTTCCGCATCGCCGACGCCACCAGGAAAACCAAGCCGCGGAGGAGCCACGCTCCTCCGACAAAACCTAACTCCACCGCCGAGCATCGGCGGCGAGCAAACTCTAGATCTAGACGGACTCGATCATGACTCGATCTACTAAAAAGATGGACCCCCGCTCCCCTTGCCACCGGCTAGAAGACCGGAGACGAGGAGGAACGGGGGCCACAGGTGACGGTGGCGGCGGTGGCAGACGCTTGCGGAGGGGCGATCCGCCCGTGTCGCCTCGGAGGCGACGCGGGGGACGGGCTGGATTTTAGTGAAACTTCCATGTTTTGTTCCTAAAATTTTCGCATTGCAGACCGTACTACCTCTCACAGAACACGTTTCTCAATGCAAAAATTTTACCACTTTCACTAAAAATTTCATCAACTAAACCGGACCTAAACTGGGGAGTACCGGCGGAATAATAATGCCTCACGCGGGACCAGTACGATCAGCATGAGCGTTTTTCCTCAAGGCGGTGGCCGTGACTTCTCCAACGACGACGAAGACACCGACAGCATGTACAAACAGTAGTTTCTGTGCTCCCTTTGCTCGGCAGGGAAATTGAACAGCACGAGAGTCAAACCAATGTGGTAGCTCCTGCGCAAATGTTGAACCTTTTCACTCCATTGAAAAACAAAAGTTCTTGCACGTAGCAGCACGCCAAAATGCTACTAGTACTAGTAGTGCCCAACTAGCTAGGTGCTCGCTGTCAGTGGGTCAACAAACCGGCCGCATAATTGATCCTGCGATGATCCTCCTCCCCATTGCATACAAGGCACATTTCACATGCCACGGGAGGGACTACGGGAGCATCCCGATCGCTATAGTGCCCGCACGTTGTCTGCTCTGCTATACACCATCCAGGATCTCGCTGCTGCTGCTGCTGCTGCTAGCGGATAAAAAAGCGGTCATGTGTCGCCTAGCATTTGGTGCACAACCGATGGAATCAAATCCCAAATCCCGTCCATTTGCCTCAGACGAACCATAAAATCTCCCTATCCATTCCGCTACCTTTTGCGGCAGTAACCAACCAGCTGCACCTGCACACCGGGTAGGTCTCTGCCGTTGGCTGCTTGCTCCTGGTCCTGGAGGTCCGAACTTGCGATGCTCGGGATGCAGCTCGACGACAGCAGCATTTGCAAAACGGCGCGGCTTTGCGAGTGCGCGCAAGTGGGAGCTACGGAGAGGGACAGGATAAGAGGAGGGGTGGTGGCGCCAACTAGGTCTGCTAATGGGGATTGACCCGTCCCTACCCACATGTAATGACACAATGGTGGGTTGGTCAACCCGCACCGCCCCGGGAACGTAGCAACCCGCCCCACCCCGCCCTGTTTGCACCGGTTCGACGATTTCGCGACGACGGCTCCTTGCGCACCACCTCGGCCCCTCCTCTGGTCCGTCCGCGCTCGACGGCGGCGACGCCCAGGCTTCCGGCACCCGACGCGGGGAGCAGTTCTGCGAGGCGTGGCGGAGCTTGGTGGCGCGGCACCCGAGCAGATAGAGGCCGAAGTGGGCGACGGTCTCCTCCAGGGCGCGTCTGGAATGCGGTCAGCGACGTCGGCTGGGAGGAAGAGCACGTCCGGCGCCGCGCTCCAGGGCGGCGGCGTGCATCACCACGTTGTGGAGCGGGGAGCCTACGCGGAGCGCATTTCCCAGTCTAATCGGGTGGCCGCCTCGGACAGGGAAAGAGCTCACCGGATGTCCGTCAGTCCGCCACCGTGTCTAGGGGAAGGGAGTCCATGATGTTCCTCGCCGTGGTGTCTGGGTACGTCCTCGCCCGCGGAGCGTCGGCGCCGAGCAGTCTGTTCGATCCGCGACGGCCGCCGCCATGCCGACTCTGTTCTGGTTGCCATGCCGAGCGGGCTTCAGCAACACGCAGAGACTTGCATTGAAGGGGGCATACAGATACTCGGGCGAGGGCAATAAAAAGCTTGGCATTTCATTCCGCACCGGAAATTCAATCAAAAATGTCCTCGATTGACACATCAAAACTCTGTTCCTCCATTCAGAGATCAGCTAACACACAGGAAGGATAGGAGGTAGAGCTCCATCACCCCGTGTGCTATGAACGGCAGTATTACTACCTGAATCCTTTGAATCGGATGTGTTGCTTATTAATTTCTACCATGACGGATCGATTTCAGAGGTGACAAGGAGCACGGCGGAGCACGATGTCCAGCAATTCGGCGGCGGCAGGCTTGGGCTTGGGCACCGCCAAGCTCAAGTATCATCATCTGGAGGGCTGCGCGCCTTCAGGATCTCGCGGCACCGTGCGGCCGGCTTCGACGACGCCGGGAGGCCGCAGCTCTGCCTCCACCTCCGCGGCGCCGGCTCCCACGCCACCGCAATCGCCGCTTCCCTCGTCGTGCGCCGGAGAAGAGATGAAGGCCGCGGCTCCTTGGCACCTCCCCTGCAGATCTAGCTAGAAGAAGGGGATGAGTTGATGAGGAGAAGATGGTGAGGGGTAATACGGATGGGATGGATGGCGGAGAGCGGTGGGGGCAGCGGGCCAGCGGCAGACGGCACCGGCGCCGACGACGTCGCCTTTTCTTGCACGAGCGCAGGGAGCGACTCGAGCCAGGCACGTGCAAACCGATTCCACCCGCCTCCGACCCGCATTTGAGTAGACCCGCCCCGCCCCGCTTAACCTCTAGTACCCATTACCACCCATTCCAATGAACCCCGCGCGTGAACCCGCCCCGAGATACCCGTTCCACCCCGCCCCATTAGCAGGCTGAGCGCCAACTTGAAGCCCGCCTTCCTTTATGATCCGGGCTCGTAGCGCCCATGCTGCCATGCCCCTGGCCTAGACCCCCCATAAGCTGCCCATTTCTTGCCCATCACGCCCAATCCGGCGTGAGTTTCTTCAGAGAAATATGAGAAAACAAAAACATAAGCATAAATCTTAAGTCTGGAAAGTACCGGCCAATTTGTCCATTGTTGTTGCAACCCCACGATCCGGTTGGATAGGATATAGAGGAATGCGGCGGGAAATCGAAATTTTAATGCGGACTGCCAAAAAAAGATGATGATGTCTTCAAAATAGTGGCTACTGGCTAAGCCATCATGTTAGTAGTTGCGCTTTTGGGAGAATAATGATTTTATCAGTAGCATTTTTCTTGGGCGGGTGGTGATGGTGGCACGGTGGTAGCTAGGACGCAACGCGTAGGAACACATTTGCAGTGACGAATACTAGCTGAATGCAACGCGACGTGTGGGTTTAAAAGAATGAAGAATGATGCAGCATGAGTTCTTCATAGGAATGCTCTAAAATAAGTGGCTTCAAAATAGCGAAATAATAAATAATCACACGAACCGATTAATTACCGTGTACTAGCTACTCCCATTGACCAGCCATAATGCCATAACCCTGTTCCGGATTGCCCCAAATCTCACTTTAATTCCTCTATGAGGACAAATAGTACTATGAGTAGCAGAGTATAGAGGTATTCTGCACCCGTACACACGAGCACATCACAGTGATACAGCCACATGATCAGCCACCTTAATTCCGGAGGTCAACAGCAGAACCATCGCAGAAACAACGATGACGACGATGCTCCTTTCGTTTGCAGCTAACGCGGCGCTTTTACACACAAAAAAATGTCCGTGTCCGTACCTCCAAAACCGTCGCGAAAGCCAAGCCCGAGCACACACACACACGCAAAAGACATGGACAAGGAGGGCTGAGAATGAGATGACCCCGGCCCGGACGTAAACAGCACACGAATCGCCTCGCCGCGCTGTGAAGAGGACGCAGCGCCTAACGCGCGCGTCAGGTCGGCACGGTCGCCGACGGCTGGAGCCCCCGCACCCCATGCCTTAGTAGGACGCGCGCGCGGCCGGCCTCTCGATCTCTCTATCTCCTATGATCTCCTCTTCTCCCGGCCTTGACTTCGCGACCCTTCAATGCGGCCGGGATCCTCTCCTCCCCCACGGCCCACCCCACACCTCGCTTAACAAGCAAAAGCAACACCTAATCGCTCGTGCTTAGCGCGCAAATCGCCTCGTGCGATCTCCGTCGCAGGCGTATAAAACTGCATATAGCCCCCACACATATCTTCCCACGCTAGGACTAACACACTTTCCACCCGATCCGCACACACCATTGACCACAGCTCCGAGCGGAGCCGCCGAGAGAGCGATCAAGCGAAGCGAAGGAAACACAACAGGGGAGAACGAGGAGGATGAAGGTGCAGTGCGACGTGTGCGCGTCCGAGGCGGCGTCGGTGTTCTGCTGCGCCGACGAGGCCGCCCTGTGCGACGCGTGCGACCGCCGCGTGCACCGCGCCAACAAGCTCGCCGGCAAGCACCGCCGGTTCTCGCTGCTCAACCCGGCGCCGCCGTCCTCGTCAGGGTCGGCGGCGGCGAAGAAGCAGCAGCAGCCGCCGCCGCCACCGCTCTGCGACATCTGCCAGGTTATTATGCGACCTGACATCCATGCGCGATCGCTTATATATGATCGGTGCTTATGATAATCGCGGCTGCCGTGCTAAAGCTCGATGCTTGTGTCTGATCGGTTCTCGACGACGTCGTGCAGGAGAAGCGGGGGCTCCTGTTCTGCAAGGAGGACCGGGCGATCCTGTGCCGTGACTGCGACGTGTCGGTGCACACGGCGAGCGAGCTGACCATGCGCCACACCCGGTTCCTCCTCACCGGCGTCCGGCTCTCCGCCGAGCCGGCAGCGTGCCCGGCGCCGCCGCCGCCGTCGGAGGACGAGAACAGCAGCGGCGGCAGCTTCTCCTGCAGCGCCGGCGACGCCGCCCCACCCTCGTCCGCGCCCGCCACCAGCAGCCACGGCAGCGACAGCAGCAGCATCTCCGAGTACCTCACCAAGACGCTGCCCGGCTGGCACGTCGAAGACTTCCTCGTCGACGAGGCCACCGCCGCCGCCAACATCGGCGTCTCCGCAGACGCGTCGTCCAATCAGGTTGGTGTTCGTTGCCCCCATTGCCATGGCGAACCAGTAAACGTGCTTATCGATCCGTGAAGAAGTAAAGTAACCTAGCTATCTAGCAGCCAGTCGTACTACCACTATTCTGCTCGAGCGACCTTTGACACGTTCCTGAGCACACCGAAAGCACTGCACGCGCACGGCGATATCGCGATCGATCACGTCCGCGTCGGCATTAGTGCCATTGCTTCTCCAACCCAACCAGTAACCCCATCCATTATGGGCGCGGCTGTACGGTCTGTAGTTATGCTCGCAAACCCTCGCTGGTGCAGGGTGTGTTCGTTGTGCCCAAAATATCTCCAGGAGCAAATCTCTATTAATTTATCTCGCGGGGCCAGTTTAGCCACGGCGCCCTGATGCTACAACACACAATATACTAGTATATCCGGCCATCCAGGCATGCAGTAGATCGACGACACGAGCATATACTACAGTATTACTACAGTGGTGATGGCCTCTGATTAATTAACCTGGTCTTGTTTTGATCGTGCAGGGAGGGCTAGCCCGGATCGGCGGCGTGCCGGACGGCTACTCGGCGTGGATGGCGCAGGACGACCAGCTGTTCGGCGACAGCGGCAGCCGGGAGCGGTGGGTGCCGCAGATGATGTACGGCGGCGCGGAGCTCGCCGTGGCCGGCGGCACCGGCGGCAGCAAGAGACCCAGAACCGCGTCCACGGCGTATTCTTACTGGTGAACACTCGTGATTCGTGAACGACGGAGGAAGACGATCGACCGACCGACTCGCCGTGCCGTCTGTATTATGCATCGGCGGCTGGTGTTCTACTAGTTTATTCTTCCAGTTAACTGTAACAGAAGTTGTTTCCGGGCTCGTTTACCGCCGCAATCTTTTTTTGCTCTTCCGGGCGTACGTCCTCGACGGATGCTTGGGGAGCGTTCGTGCTTTTTTGAGGGGTGCTAGAGGGAAGAAGAAACTTTCAGCACACCTTTGTATCTCCCTTTTTTGCTCGATGCAACTTCAAAGCCTTTCTATCACTGTCATCCTCTCGATCTGCAGCAATGCAGCAACAGTGTTCGTTTTCTCCATTTGCACGAGATTGAAGGAGCACGTGTAGAAGCCGCAATTCCTGGAATTCTTCAACGTGCCGTACGTTGAATTCGGGTGGGTCTTTGGGTGTTCGCTGTTCGGTGTATATTAAGGACACACAGCGCACAATTAAAAGTGTTGAGGAACAGAATACGGTCACTGTGGCGGATATCACGTCCTAGAAATGACCGGCGGTATGGTATGTTCACACATTGACAGTTTTCGTATTTAACAGATCAAACTAAATCAGGTTCCAAGAAAAAAAATCTAAATATTGAAATAAAGGGGAATACGAATTTGGCATATGGTTTCTTCACAACAGTGACAAAGCAGTACTCGTATAATACATGCTAGACTATTGTCCTCCTTTCGAAACTGCAGAGTTGATTTCATTTTCAAATCAAACTTTTTTTAGAGGATTCTCAATCTCAAATCAAACTTTTTTCAAAAAGTTAATCTCAAATCAAACAAGGAGAAAGAATGTCACAGTGAAGAAGGCCGTGGATGAAAGTAAATGGGTTTCACACATCTCCCCGATCCAGTCCTTCGAGGAGATGCAGGACTTTATCGGATTGTGGGGGAGCGGTGAACTCCGTAATGAGGCGAGATGATGTTGAAGATGAGATTAAGTGGAAGTGGGCACCGGATGCAAAATATTCCACGCAAAGTGCCTATCGCATACAATTTATGGGGCGACACAAAAAACCGGCTCTCACACCCATTTGGAAAGCAAAAGCAGAGCCGAAATGCCGGATTTTTGTATGGATTCTCCTCCAGCACAAAATACTCACGGCAAATAATCTGGCTAAAAGGAGTGGCCACATGACCCGACATGCAAGCTTTGTAACAGGGCGCCAGAAACACCCACACATTTATGCTATGAATGCCCATTCACTCAGACGGTATGGACCAAATTGATCTCAGAGATCGGAAGGCAGGACTTACACACATCATCATCTTCAGAGACCATTGGTCGTTGGTGGAGACGGATGAGACGATCCTTTGACAGAAAACAAAGACCTAATTTTGATGGACTCATGTTATACTTCTGGTGGTACATTTGGAAGGACCGGAACTGAAGAATTTTTCAACACAAATCCCTCGAAGTGGACGAGTTGGCCCACATGATTCTGACCGACACCAGGCTGTATCAGGAGGCAAGACATGCTGTACGACCGGAGCTTATGATATAACGCAGATCAAGCAACTTCTCTTCGTGGTTTCCTTTAGTTGTTTCGGTTCTTTCTGGCTAGGTGTTTTAGTTGTTTTCCCCTAGCTGTATCTAGTCGAGTTGAGGGGTGGGGTGGAGTTGGTCTAGTTGTTTGTTTGTAGTACCCTCTGTTTGTGTTTTGTTTTGTGTTTTTTCTCTCCTTCTAATAAAATTTACGACAAATCTCTTGCTGTTTCTTTAAAAAAAATCAAACTAAACAAGAAAGTTGTGAGTTAGTAATAGTTTACTATACATATCCCATGGGCCGAAAGCTAATTCACGCGAAAGCCCAATGGACCTGAACTGGATTTACGTTAGGAAACAAACATTTTCCACTAAAAAGTTATAAAAAACATAAAAGAAAAGCGGAGTGGCCTCTTCTTCCCTGCAAAAAGATCCGACCGGAGACGCGCGCGGTCGACCGATCCGTCCTAGTCGAAGTCGGGGATGGCTCTGGCCAGATTGGCGTTTCCCCTCTTCCTCCTCCTCGCCGCGGCGGAGTTCGCAGCGGCGACGCGGTCGCCGTCGGCCTTCGTGCAGAACGCCATCTACTCGAACCGCATCACCATCTTCTCGAAGACCTACTGCCCGTAAGTCCTCCCCTCCCAAGAAACCAACGACTTCTTCCCGCTCTGTTTACTTGCTTGCTCTCGGTCTGGAAATCTGGGGCGGAAGGATTCGGGATGAGGGTTTGGTTCGCACGGGCGGCTGCGCGTCACCGTGCGCATAGTTCAAATCCTAGATATTGGTGTATCGTGGATATGGGGATTTAGCCGATGATGGTGGTGGGAATTAGGACATTTCCCCCTTGCGATTGAGCCGCAGGAAATCGATACTGGTTAGGTTTTGTTCATTGGTAGTGCCCCTATTGCGGATTCGGCTCCAGTTACATCATGTGACGCCAGTCCTGCGGTTAAGCTCCTACATCTGAAAAATGGAAGCAGCAAACTATTTCATGTTTGGTGGAACTTAGGTTAGGTTCGGTGAATCTGTACTGTCACCACGGGGCTTGCTTCATCCTGCCGATTATGCAGCTCTAGTTTCTGGCCTGTGATGCTGGTCTATACTCTACTACAAGTAAAATATGCTATAGCCAATAGGTTCAGATCATACTACTGTTTATGAATCGGCTACTCACGTTAATTATACAGTGTACTATTGTACCATGTGGGTGAACTGTTGTGTTCACAGACTCAACAAGCTCAACTGTCTTTAGCTGAGCAGCAGCCAATTGGTCTGTTACTCGCAGAGTGGTGATTTAGATTTGAAATGACTTCTTGTTGTATGTGTTCACAGACTCAACAAGCTCAACTGTCTTTAGCTGACCAGCAGCCAATGGGCATGTTACTCGCAGAGTGGTGATTTAGATTTGAAATGACTTCTTGTTGTATGATTGTGCCCGGACATGCATGTCGTCGTAACATGGTGAATCGATTTCAGCATCCGTTGTTTCTATCTTAGTTTCCACGACAAAGAATATAGATGAGTTTGAATTTTCCAGCCTGAGCCCTGGTTTCTTCTGATTCTGTAATCATAATATGTGCCTTACACCATAATCATAATCGGTTGAATCTGCAGTTATAATTTCTGTAGTATATGCACATACACCATATTCTACACGATGATATGCATATGTTGCTTTCATGTTTCTAGCAGTATATGAACCTATGTGTTCTGTATTATGCTCTGTAATTTACTTTTCAGAACACATAAGTTAAATACAGAGAGCGCAACTTTTGTTTTTGGGTAAACATGCTTTGCTACAAGGATTGTGTATTATGAGCTAGGTTATCTTGTAGTTTCCTTGTAGTTAGAACTCTGAACATTTAATTTTTGTGGAAATCCTAATCCAACTGAAGTACCTCTCAAAACTAACTCTTGCCCATGTTCAATCAGATAACAATCAGAATCCCCACTTACCCTAACCTTACCTTCCCTCCCTACTGTGTTCTCACCAGCCATCCATGACGAAGGGGCTTGTTCATTTTTGTACCTTGATGGTCTTTATTTGTTTAATTATCTCTACCTTGTCCTGCGGCAGGACTCCTGCCCTTCTCTTCAATTTTGGCATGATGTCTACTGTGCTGTTTTTGTTAATGGGCAAGATGCTGGCTGTTTCTTCACCCCTCAACTTCAAATGTAGTGTGCCAGCATGAAAAACCATTGTGGCTGCTTTTTTTAGAAGCACTGTACTTACACCACATTTTCTCCTTTTGTGTTTCCCCTATCTTGTTCTTTGCTGGGTGTGGATCTTTGTTTTTGTCACCCGGATTACGGCTCTATAAACATAGATTGGAGTGGTGTTCCAGTTCTTTAAGCTCAAGTAAGTTTATTGGATGACATAATTCAAAAAAATGTTCAAAAAACAAGTTAAAAAAAGTCCTTTTACATAAATAAAATGTAAAAAAAAGGAAACACTATCACTTCCTTTCATGGTCTGATTACTTTTGCATTCTTAAATACTAGTGCTTACTTTTGTTACTAAATATTTCGTTACTTTCTTCCTCATAGGTACTCCATGCGCGCTAAGCGTATATTTCAAAATCTGAAGGAAGATCCATTTGTTGTTGAACTAGACCTCCGAGGTAATCATCCTTGATCCATATGGAACTTCAATCCAGTCACATAGTTTCAGGCATCTGTCTACAAGAATTACAAACCTACTGATATACACATGCCATTCAGAGGATGGGCGCGACATTCAAAGTGTTCTCCTAGACCTAGTTGGGCACCAAACTGTGCCACAGGTGTTTGTGAATGGCCAACATGTTGGTGGCTCAGATGGTTAGTGTTTAAACCTTGATGAGTGCCCTTAAACGTTCTTTCTTATATCCAGAGTTGTTTACATGTGCATGTACCTTTGTGAATATCAACGGTTAACATCTTGCATATACAATTGCAGATACTGTAAATGCTCTTTCGAATGGACAGCTTACGAAACTCCTTGGGAAGAGTCAGTCACAGTGATGGATCTTTCGACAAGTTTGCACCGTCAAGAACACGTAAGTGACTTCATACGTATGTACGGAGGGTGTTCGTCTCACTGCATAGAAAGTTGTAGCTCATATGCCAGATGTTTTTCTTATGGTAGTGTTGTGACAACAATCTGTATGTACTGGATATGTGTGATCTGCTCAATTACATGTACAAATCTTTTCTACTAGCATGTCTCTTTTCCATTAATGAAATATGGTTGGTTGGAGAATAACTCCTGTGTTACCACCCATTAGGGTGTTACTGTGTTACCAAATTCGAAGTGCATGCCTACAGTGATAAAAAAAACTCCAACAAAAATATGAATGCATAGCTTAGGTCATCTTCTACCATCATGCAAAATTTGAGATGTAACAGAAATTTGTACAAGATGCAACAAACAAGTGTAACATCCTAATGGGTAGTAACACGGTATTTGTTCTCTGGTTGGTTTATCTTGAGCAGTATGGAAATTTTAAGTAGCATTGGTAGGTCAATAAACAAGCTGCGTACATTCTGAACTAGGGTAGACTCGCAACATTCCTGACCTTCTGACAACGATGGCTGTCTGTTTTGAGCTTGTTTGTAACATCATGAGTTCCTTTAAAAAACAAAGAAAAGGTAAAAGTGGCAAAACGTGGCGGCTGTCAATGAGAAAAGCACAACCTGTAATTACTTTACACTATGAAATCTGTTGGTGCAATAAATAACGGGCACATATAAACTTACAATATAGAGCTTTTGTGCACACAGGGTAGTAGGGGCAATTTCTTTACAGAATATGTATGATTAAACAAACCTGTATAAAGTTGTAAAGGGATCCCTAACCGTTGCTCGCACTTGACCATCAGCAATGGTAGGGGCAAATTCTATTTGCTCAGTTATTGACTCACTGCCGGCCTCTTCTTCCTCCGTCTCACAGGCTGGCGAGTGCCGGCTGCCTCATCTCCTCAGGCCGATGAGAGCGAAGAAGAGCGAGATGTAGTCGAAGCGGTAGACGTGCCTGAGGAGGCCGATCTTGCTCTCGTCCCAGGGCGGGTATCGGAACATGAATTCAATGAGCAAGCTCCTCTTGAGCACAGCCTTCTTGTGGCTGAACATCTCGAAGGAGTACTTGCCGTGGTACTGACCGAAGCCGCTGTGCCCGACGCCACCGAACGGGATGCTGTCCAGGCCATACTGCAAGCAGACGGATGTCATTGTTTGCAGAAGAAAGTTCAGATGTGGCACGCATTTCTTTCAGTGGGAGCTGTGGGAGTGGAGGGAAATGGTGCAGGTCAGACACTGCAGTCTGCAGGAGTGGTGCATTACCTGCACGATGGCGTCGTTGAATGTGACGCTCCCGGACGACGTCTCGTCGATGATCCGGCTCTTGAGCTTCTCGTTCCTGGTGAAGGCGTAGATCGCCAGCGGCTTCGGCTTGGATTTCAGGAACGTGATGCTGTCTTCGATCTTCTTGACCGTGATGATCGGGAGCAGCGGGCCGAATATCTCCTCCGTCATGATGTCAGAGTCGAGGGGAGGGTTCAGCAGAAGCGTGGGCTCGACGGTCCTGCGGCGCAATTGGGAGCATGCCGTCAAGCAGAGGCGCCGGTTTCATGTGGTAACATTGCATTTGCCAATTGCTATGGCGATGCTGCTTACAGGGTCTTGTGGTTGAAGTGTCCGCCGTGCACCACGGAGGCCGCCACCCTGCGATCCGCCAGGAGGCCGCTCAGCCTCTTGAAGTGCTTCTCGTTCAGGATGCGCGCCGTGTACTCTGGCTTGGTGAAGAACCTCTTCAGTGTGGACTTGAGCATTTCGATCTTCAGGGGTAACAAGCGTCACAAGTCAGAAACAATCGTAACGTGTCAGCACAGCACTCAGCAGGCGTCGTATGGTGCAGGACTGCATATAGGAGAAAACTGAAGCAGACCAGGATCGGCGCGAATTCCTCCTCGACCAGCACGTAGTCGATGGCGATGCAAGCTTGGCCGGAGCAGGTGGACCATTTGGCCCCGATTATGCGGTTCACAGCTACCTGCGTATAGTCAGTACAGTATCATACATGTGTCAAGGTCAATTAGCTGCTGTCCTGAAGAACATAGGGGGTATGTACCTGGCTGTCCCTGTTGCTATCGAGCCAGTCGACGATGCAAGGGCACTTGGAGCCCAGCTCCAGCGCCACCGGCGTCAGGTGCTTGGCCGCCTTCGTCATGATAAGGCGCCCAACACGGCTGCTACCTGAGAGACACACCAGGAGAAAAGCAACCGTCAGACGTCTGCCTGTTCATGCAACGAATGCAATATGCAGGGACTGTCAGCAGTTCATGTTTGTTCAGTCTTCAGAGAGCCTACCGGTGAAGAGGACCTTGTCCCATCTGTGCTCCATGAGCTCCTCCCCGACATCCGGCCCGCCCTCGACGACCTTCACGGCCTCGGCGTCCAGGTACTTGGGTATGTTGGCCGCCAGGAACGCCGAGGTGGACGGTGCGAGCTCGGACGGCTTCACCACCACGGCGTTGCCGGCCGCCAGTGCTCCGGAGAGCGGCTCCAGAGCCAGGCCTGCGCGAGTCGAGACACCGTGAGCTTTGATCGCTGGATTGTTACGGTAACATAAGAGTTGATCAGGAACTCCGATCTCCTGATGCCGTTGAACGATCGTTCAACAGAGGCACAGTCGCACAGAGAGCACAGTCCGCGGCCGACCGTGACAAGGAAACGGTTTGGTTCCAGGAGGTTAATTAGTTTCTTTCCACATTCCACACAACCGTGAACCGTGCGTGTGTTCACCCGTGCATCCGCGCGAGGACACGGATAACACATACGAGATCGAGCTGTCAGAGAGGTGACCCTTGACCAACCACAGAGGAGACCTCAAACACTGTCGCCGTCAGACAGGCTGGGTCAGTCACGAGCAACATCCATTACGCTAGCTTTTCGCCAACCATAACACTAGCTTGTGTATAGTAGACAGCGACCTTTTGCAACTGTACGAGTGCAGTACGGGTAGCAATGGCCTGCTGGCCTACGAAGGAGACATCGTCTACACGACTACACTACACCATTGATGAAGGTTGAAGGGGATCCTTCCTAACCACTCTTACAACATCAAGTCTACGGCAAACTATGGCCTATGAGTTACCCAAAAAAGAAACTACGGCCTATGAACTCCCAGCTCGTACATCTTTCAGTTTTGTTGAGCAAAAAAAAATCACAAAAATATTTGGGTTTTTTAAAACATATGTTGGTATTTTTTCTGACTTTCACCCAAAATTCTAAAAATTTAACCCATTTCACCAAAATTTTACCCACTAAATGCAAAAAATTTCACTAATTTCACCAATATTTTAGCCAACTAAACGGAGCCTAAGGTAACTAGACAGAATATGAAAATTGTGCAATCTGCTATCAGGATCCAACTGGATCACCAGGGATCTTGTGCAGAGATAATGAAGATCCACTTATCAAATTTGCCACCACACACTGACGCACACGTCCTGTCTGCTTCGCGAGTGTCTTGATACGTTTCGTGCTGGTCACCGATTGACCTCAGGGTCCAATCGACAGCTCTAGCGAATTATGCAATTGATGCCACGATGTGATGTCTAACCAACATGAGATTACTTTCAAATTGGCATTGTTAGCATTTTAATACTCTCAGAGTAGCCGTTTTAATTTTCAAGAAAGCTAGAGAGAACAGCGTTCAGTCCTCACTGTCGTTCAATGCAAACACGAGCAAAGTATGGAAAAAAAAGAGAGAGTGGAGCAAAGAGGTGATCATCGGTCTCGTCGTCCTCACCTATTGGGAGATTCCAGCAGGAGAAGATGAGCACGACCCCGAGCGGCTCCGGCACCACCATCGCGCTCGCCGGGAAGGCAACCAGCGGCGTGTGAGCCTGTGCTCCCGAAACCACAAACAAGTGTTAAAGTTAAAAGCCACGACGAAGAAAGCATCATCCTAAGCTCATCATGCAGAAAAGCCATAGTAAACCGAGCGAATGCCTTCATATATGCTGGTACAAAGACACCGGAGTTATGTGAGGAAGAGCTTTGCCTTCTCGGGTGCCGCCCATTTCTTGAGGTTTTGCAGCTTGTCGACGACGGACTTCTTCAGGACCCCAACCTGGACACAAGCGAACGAACATAATCAATCAGTAGAGCAGAGGGCTTCGTGATCGTGAACCCAGAAGGACAGAAGGCGGAACATATCGAAACACCGAGGGAATTGAACCAAACAAACCTCGTCTCTGAAGGCCTCGACGCGGTGCTTGCCGAGGTCCTCGCGGAGCACGTCGAAGATGGCCTCCTCCTCCTCCTCGAGGAGCCTGACGAGGCCCCTGAGCTGCGACTGCCGCCACTCCAGGTCCCGGGTCCTGCCGCTCTCGTACACCTCCCGCAGGTCGCCCACCAGGCCGCCCAAGTCGTCGGCCACGGCCATCGTCATCTCCTCCGCCGGCACGCTCCCCATAGCCCTCTCTCGCTAGCTTTGCTGGCAGTGTGGCAGCTTCGAACGAGCAGCTGGAGAAGAAGAGGTGAGGCCGAGGTGGGCTCGACGTTTGTGTGTTGCCGCCGGTGCACGCAAGCACGTGTTAAATAGTGCTGGCCGTGGGCCGTGGCAGTGTGGTTGGTCTCTCGATCACTGTACTGTTGCAGCCGTGGGTCATCAATGGAGGACAGTTCGTCTCATGGCCCCAGGGCCGAGTGGTTCGACGTCATCGGGGGCGCGACACGGAGGCGGTTGGGACACAGGCGGCGCCGTGGCGGTGACAAGGCGTGGGAGAGATGCGGTGCTGATTGGCCAAAAAAGGAGAAAAGAAACGTCCGATTCCACTTGAGCACGGCTGCCGCGTGCGCATCGTATGCTTACCATTTCCTAACAGGTGTGATAAAAAACTAAGTCAATAGGGTAAGACCGCTCCACGGATTTTCATTAGGAGTATCAGTAATGTATAGTACCACCTATTGTCCTAATGTGAGTCCCCCAAAGATGTGATGTTACCTGCTACTTTGTGGACAATGTGTAGGAGCGACGTGTTGAATTTAAGCGTGTGACCTATTCAATTAAAAAATTGCTGCTAGATTAAACTTGTGGTTGTTTGAGTTGGATGTTGTGTGTTTGTGTCAGAGATTTGATTTGATTTATTTATTCTGATCGTGATCCATACATGGAGTTGGGTTCTTCATGGAACCAACCACACAATGTTTAGATCTTGAATCTTTGGTAGTATTAATTACACAGGACAAAGTATTTCTGCACATTGGAGAGGTCCTAAGAAGAGAACCTTCTCTCGATTTAGAATTTTTTTAAACTCGATGAGAGAATTTTTTTTAAACCAATCATGAAAATCCGCATCCGTAAGGATTTGAACTCCGGTCTACTAGATGTGATCATACCTCAAACCCTCGAACCAACTAAGCTAGAAGACCATTGGTCGAATGGGTGTGATACATCGTGGGGTGCTCGGTAGTCAGCTGACTATGGCAGCCACCCAGCAGCAGCTCCAGGCAAGGCACTGCAGCAGCTTGTTAGCAGGGTCATGTTTGGAAGTGGGTGCAAAAATTTTCATCCTAGAGAATTGACGAGGGCCTGGATTAGGGCCCCCTAAGCAACAAGATGATCAACCTGGAAATGGAGTCCTCTGACACCATTGACAATGTGAAGGCTAAGATCCAGGACCGGGAGGGATGCAGATCTTCATCAAGACCCTCACTGACAAGACTTCCCAACTTCCGAGTATCTTCCGCCTCGCACGAGTACTCTCCGCCTCGAACGAGTGCTCTCCGCCTCGCACGAGTACGCCTCGTCTCCGAGTACGCTCCGCCTCGCCTCCGACTGCCCGTTCGCACGAGTAACCTCCGTCTCCGACTAAGGCGGGGTCCACACGGAGGAGCCGGAGCGTGGGTCTGGGGCCCCACACGAACGTGGCGCCACCCCAGCCCCCCATGCTTCTTCGCAACGACACGCGTGACGCCGGTTTCCACGCCATGCAAAGACTGCAGCTGGCACGATGGGAGGACGTCCTGGTCTGACAGGAGCCGTAATGGCGCACAGTGCACCCCCACGACCTCCGACATGCCGTCACATCCAACGCCAGCTGCACGCCACCCCGTCAGAACAGGCACTCGATTACCACCTACAAAAAATGCCTACCAACACTTGGGCCCTGACGTGGCGGGCCTAAGACATGCTCAAGAAGGATGAGTCACCGCAAGGACTACTCGGAGAAGACGCCATGTGCCCTGAACGAACAGTAGTAACAGCACACACGGCAATCTCCGGCGATATCACAGCTTAGCGCCCTTCAACGCCACCTGACGGACATCAATGATGGAAAAGACTTCATAACACCGTAGCACTGTAGCTTATTTTCGTTTTCCCTCTTTGCCCCTCGCCCTTATGTCTATAAAAGGGGGAGGAGTGCAACCAACGTAGAGGCTGACCGATCACCAAGTTTGTAACCCCTACTACAGACATCCCTGGCATAGGAACACGAGTACTCGGAACTGGACGTAGTGTATTACTCCTCGGAGGCCCGAACCAGTATAAAACCCTTGTGTCTCCCGTGTCGACCACCCGGATCCGACACACGATACGATACAAATTCACTGCCGGCGGTAGAGAACCCCGACAGTTGGCGCGCCAGGTAGGGGCACATCGTGTGTCTCGCCGAACCACACCAGTGATCTGGATGGAGGGCCGCGGAGTTTCGCTGACTCCCGGCGCCACCGTGCATTTCGGCTCCCTCGGCTTCGTCTACACCGGGCCGGCGGAGTCCGTCGTCGGGAGAACTTTCTCCCGACCCGCGCGTCCCACCGCCACGACGACGGCGGCGGCGCGTGCAGCATTCGTCCGTGGCTTCACGGACGAGTCGATCATGGCCATGCTAGGGCCTAACCCGACGCAGGAGCGCTTCAGGCTCGCTGCCTTCCACCTCACCGACCTCGCCTTCCAGGCCAGCGGGTCCGAGCCGCTGACCTGGGAGGAATTCATGGAGCGGTACGACGCCCTGTACCCCCGAGGGCAGCCAGGCCTCCCGGACGACCCGGTGACGGCCTACGTGAACGAGCTGAGGGCGTCGTACGTCGCCCCAGGCGGCGACCCTCCCGGACTTCACGCGAGTGCAACGTCCTGGAGGCCCGCACCGCCACTAGCTCGACCGACGGTGAGGAGAACCCTCGTCACCGCAACGGGGACGCCCAGCGTCGGGCGCGCCTCGACGAGATCGCTGAGGCCAAGCGCCAGCTCGACGAAGAGTTGGCGAACCTCCACCAAGAGCTCGGTGTGGAGGAGGAGCCCCAGCAAAGCCAGCAGTGCGAGTAGCACCGTGAGCAGGAGGCGGAATAGCCGGTGCCGCAAGCTCGCGCACGGGCGCGAGATGTGAACCGGCGCATCAACGAGGATGCTGCCGTCGACGATGACAGCACGCCGCGCTTTAGGCGCGCGTCGCAGAACCTTGCGGCAGCGGCCATGCTCTTGCGTGGCTGCCCCGAGCCGGCTACGCCTGAGGAGAAGAGGGTTCGCCAGTAGCTTAAAACCCTGCTCGAGACGACAGCCGCACAGCAGGCTGAGAGTTCGGCATCCCGCGCGCAGGAGGCGCGAGGTGCACCATCCATACGATGCCGAGACCCATCTCCGTCAAGGCACCAGGGACGCGACAAGGAGGCCAGCGAGCCGTCAGTCAAGTCACGCCTGGGGCCACACCGCGACGCTCGCGACACGCTCAGGGCTGGCTGCCGAACCGCTGGCGACGACGACTACGACTACGGCTACGGCAGCAACGACGACGGCCGCGACAAGCGTGACGAACACCGCTCACGCTGACGGCATAGCCAGAGGTGTGGCAACCAACCAACCACGCCGACGGGGAGGAGGCAGTAGCGGCAACGTTGATTCCCCCTCCGAGCAAGGGGAAGCAAGTCGTGGACGCCGGTGAGGGGCCCTCCTCGCGGTCCAAGAAGAAGAAGAAGGGCGACAAGCGAGGTCGTGATGACAACACCGTTGCGGCAGTCGAGCGCAAGGCAACCCGCCCCAAGAATAATCAGAATGGCCTCCCGAGGGGTCATTTTGAGAGGCTCTTGGAGGCGCCATGCACCCATCACGAGACACCGGTCAAGCATGCGCTCAAAGACTGCCGTCTGATGAAGAACTACGTCAATGGCACGCTCAAGCCCAAGACAGCAGATCCCCCGAAGAAGGATACGCCACCCTTGCCCGACAACGACGACGATGACGAGGAAGTGGTTTTCCCTCGTGAAGATGGAGCGGTCCACATGATCTTTGGCGGAGCACCGGCGCGACTGTCGAGACGCAAGGAGAAGCTGATCCGACGCGAGGTCTACAACACCAAACCTGCGACGCCGGCGTATCTCAAGTGGTCGGACACCCCGATCACCTTCGACCGAACGGACCACCCTGACCATGTACCGCAACCAGGATGCTACCCACTCGTGGTAGCTCCACTGATCGGGACCAAGCGGGTCCACAAGGTGCTGATGGACGGAGTGAGCGGGCTCTACATGACGACGCTCGACAGCATGGGCATCTCGCGGTCCCGACTGCGCCCATCGCCGAGTCCTTTCCACGGGGTCATCCCCGGGAAAGATGCACTCCCGATAGGGCAGATCGATCTACCCGTCACGTTCGGGACGTCACGGAACTTCCGCACAGAAACCCTCACCTTCGAAGTGGTGGGGTTCTCGGGGACGTACCACGCCATCCTCGGGAGGCCGGCCTACGCGAAGTTTATGGCCGTGCCCAACTACACGTATCTCAAGTTGAAGATCCCCGGTCCGAAGGGGGTCATCACAGAGGGGACTACGTTTCAGTATGCATACGAATGCGACGCTAAGTGCTTTCAATTCGCCGAAACACTCATCTGGTCCGAGAGGCTCCACGCCGAGCCTCCCTCCGAGGACCAAGATATCCCCGAGTCGTCCAAGCGAGTGGCCTGCTCTTTCGAGCCCGCCAAGGATGTCAAGGATGTGGCTGTCACCGATGATGGCCGCACACTCTGTATCGGGACAGCGTTCGATCCTAAATAGGAAAGCGCGCTCATCGACTTCCTCAAAGCGAACCTCGACGTGTTCGCATGGAAACCCCCCGACATGAAGGGGATCCCGAGAGAGGTTGCCGAGCACAAACTAAATATCAATCCGGGATCGAAACCGGTAAAGCAGCGCCTACGCCGCTTCAACGACAAGTGCAAGGCCATAGGCGAGGAGATCAAGAAGCTCCTTAGTGCTGGTGTCACACCCGATTTTCCGAAGAAAACCGAATGCATCTCATATTGTAAGTGCAATCAAGCCTTAAGTGGGTTTTGGTGAGTTGAGTGACAACTTGATTAAAGAACTAACGATCTTGTTTAAGCATGTGAGCAGGTTGACAATTATTGATAAATGATTTTTATAATGGAAGATCATATGAATGGCTCATAATGGAAGAAAAACAAGTATGGATCATGACATTATACACGGAAAGTATGCAAGCATACTAAAGATGAATGTCATGATAAAGATCTATGTATTATTCCCATGGATATTATTTACAACATACCACAAGCATTTGAGATAGAGAAAGAGGCACAAATGTACAAGATTCTTGGTCGGCCTCTATGTGGAGAAAGCAAAGCTTGTCATATACAAATGGGATATACAAGTCAACAAAAGTCAACATCAAGTGGATTTTACTCTAACTATCAAAAAGAGAATTGTTGACTTATACAAGTTGTTCTTGCGAGGTTTCAAGTTAAGTAATGAAGGGTCGCGTACCCACTTTTAGTATGGACCTACAAATGAGAGCTTGCAAGACATAGTCATTACAAGTGGCTTTCATTCTTATTTCAAAGAATTGTAGTGACTCCTATGAAAGGGTTTGCAAGTACTTCAAGAAGATCTTTGGAAAAGGTCATGTGGTTATCTCTATGTTATTTGACCTACAAGTGGAAGGTTGCAAATCATGGTCATACATTATCAATCAAAGAACAAGAATTTGAGTGACATCTCAAATTTATTTCAACATGGAAGCATTGCAAAGCTAGACTTAAAGAGGCAAGGATAAGTGAAGAAGAAGTCAAGATGGCTAGAACGAGGGACCAAGCAAAAGCTATGGATAGCGACCATGAGCGAACTGCTAAAGTGAAGTTACTAGCATCAAGGGATTTCGAAGGATCATATCCAAGCTCTATCAAGGAAGCAATGCAAGACATCCAAGTGTTATGATTGATGTGTTGGAGTGGCTTATGGATTAAAGTGAACACCACACTACTCTATGGGAGAATCCTAAGTCACTAGCTCAAGATGGATATGCTCAAGTATTTAAGATCAGTTGGAAAGCAACAATGAAATGTTGAAGACCCTCAAGTTGAAAAAGATCAAGTTTCGGCATGTCCTTTGGTATTCAAGCTCAAGTGGATCAAATAGTATTTATATTTTACATTGAGTTTAGGTATGCTGTACTATCAAGAGGGATGCAACATTAGTTGGACAATCATGCATCAAAAAGTGCTCAAGTGAACCCATGAGAGACTAACCCGTGAGATCTAACCTTGGGGGGTTCTCTACCCCAAACCTGTCTGACCGGTTTGGGTACTGACACAGTCCAACGGCTAGTTGGTTTGAAAAACCGGTCAGACCGGTTTGGCAAACTGGTCAGACCGGTTTTGTCTGACAGACTAATGACTAGTTTTTGTGAAATGGGTATTTATACCCATGAGATCCTCTCTTTGAGGGGCTGCTGGCTCTCCACGACTTTTACACCTTCAAAGACTCCAGCAAAGCTCTCCCCAACCTCTCTAAGTTAGATTCAAGCCCCTAGTGCCTTATCCTTGAGTTGGGTAAGAGAGTGACTTGTGTGTGAGGCTAGTTAGCCTTGTGAGCTTTGTGAGCAGATCCTACTTGAGCACTCGCTGGTTGTGATTGATCCATCCTTTGAAGCATTTGTTACTCTTGGAGCTTTTGCTCCTAGACGGCTAGGAGGTCGCTTGGAAGCCTCCAATCGTGTGTGGTGGCTCCAAGAAGTTTGTAACTGCAAATTGAAGATAGTGGAATCCTCCATCTATTGCCTTGGTGATAGGTGTGAGAGAGGAGTGGATTGAAAGAGATCTCAAAGCCCGTAGTGGCTTACCTCAACAACGTGGACGTAGGCCAGCCTTTGTGGTGAGCTGAACCATGGGATAAATCCTTGTGTCTCTTGCATTTACATTCATTTATCTTGCTTGTTTGGATTACCTTGGTTTCTAGCATATTACTTGTGCTTCTGCTTCGATCTACTTTGGTGTACTTGTGCTTTGTGCAGGGGCCTCATTGTTACTCTTGGAACCATCTGCAGAAGCCCTACACCAAGTTTGGTTTGTGCTAGAACTCGTAGAGGGGTTTTCAGTTTTGAGCAGTGCACTCTGTCTCAAACCGGTCTGACCGGTTTGGGAAACCGGTCTGACCGGTTTCGGTACTGACTGTGGGTTGAAAGTTTTAATAAGTGCAGATTCGTCTATTCACCCCCCCTCTAGACGACATCAAGATCCTTTCACATATGTGTGCCAGGATCTCAATTTCACACATACGATAGACATAATGAGTGTAATAACAGAAATAATGCTCAAAAACGTACAAGAAGAGGTTTATTAACTTTTATTACACTCATGGATAGACACGAAGGTCTTTACACGAACATCGATAGCTAAGACGATCCAGCACCGTTTTCAACTCCACAGGCATCTGACTGGGGGAAACGCATCCTCAGAACTCATCAAAGTCGCTGAAGTACTCTTCTCCAGTGTTCTCCTCTGAACAGCGGGTAAGCAAGGGTGAGCACACTTATGGTTGGAGCTCAGCAAGTGGGGTGAAAAATGCAAGGCTATCAAGGATAGGCTAAGAGTTTGCAGCGGTTAGCATTTTTAAGTTGGTTAAATTTTATTAGCAAGCACCTATTTACTAGGTGTAAGTTTATACCAAACCCCTTAAGAATTTAGAAACATTTCATCTCAAAAACCATATAGAACCATGATTTAATTTCATCTTCAAGTTCATTAATCATGTGAGGGTCCAGGCCGCTCTTGACCGTGAGCACGGCTGATCGATCAGTTTTCACTCTGCAGAGATTGTACACTTTACCCACAGTTCATGTTCCCCATGTTGCCCGGGTTGATCAGACCCTTAAACACTTCCGAGGTGAGTGGCTAGGGGTCTACTACGAATCCTTTACAAAGATATGCAGAAGACCAACAACCCTGTAGCGAACATGGCCTCTTATGCCATTTGTTCAAAGCTTAATTTTGGTGATTAATGACAACATGATCTATGGGACTAACCATATTGTTGAGCATGTCCTTGTAGACATTTCTAGGTGCCATGGATACAAAAATACCACATGCCAAAATGAGAAGATAGTATATTTTTCAAGGGTCAAAACCGTGGAAGAAGAAGAAAAGAAATGCCACCGTCGGATGAACCGACGATACACTAGGAAGAAGCGTCGGTGCAACAGCCGGATGAAGTGGTACACTACAGAGAAAGACCCAAGTCAGCATGCACCACCGGATAAACCGACGCCCCATGTTTTACATACGCCAGACGATTTCCTGGAGGAGCAGTAGCAAGATTAGTAGCACCGGATGAACCGACGGTGTAGCAACGGTTCATCCGGCGGCCGTGTGTTTGCTACCAGAGAGGTTTTTGTCGCGAAGTCTTCAACACCGGATGAACCGATGGACATAAGGGATTGAGCAGCGGTTCATCCGATGGCAGCAAAGAAGCTACCAGTAAGGTTTTGAGAAGAAATCCTTCAGCACCGGATGAACCGACGGCATGAGAGAGGGACCATCGGTGCAAGCGTCGGAGGAAGTATGTCAGCAGGGAAGCAATGGTCATGTGACGTGGAGGGCACCAGATGAACCGACGCCTGGGAAAAGTTTAGCGGCGGTTCATCCGACGGTACAAATTTCAGCAGCTTTTGGCCAACGGCTCTTTGGACGCCTTGGGCTATTTATACCCCCTCCACTCACCCATTTGGAGTTGCTGGAGTGTGTGGAAGTGCAGAGGAGTTCAAGACTCATAGAAGATCATATCCAAGCCATCCAAGTGCTAAATTGCTCATCTATAGACTTGCACATGCTTTGTGTGTGTGCTTAGTGTTAGGTTTAGCTTAGAGCTAAGTGAGTGCAAGGTGTGCCTACCTTGTGAGGTGATTCTCGAGTGGATCAAGTTGTACGAGGTGTGTCGGAAGCCTTGGAGCCTAGGTGGTTCTCCGGCAAACGTCTTTGACCCTCCGGCTTGGTGTGGAGCGGCGAGGACACTTTGTGCGGGGGACGTGGAGATCCCCTTCCCTTGGTGGAGAAGCTCCTTAGTGGAGGCGGCATCAAGGTGACCAAGGGAGCTTGGCGAGTGCCTTCGTGGTGAGCCTTTGTGGCAAGTCAAGTGGTGCTCTTGGGAGAGACTTGGTGACCGGGAAGTAATACTCTTTTGTAGAGTGCTTCAACGTGGACTAGGGGTGGCTTAGTGCCTACCGATACCACGGGATAAATCGTGTGTCAAGAGTTTGCTTCCTCTCATCCCCCTTTACGTTTCCGCATTACATCCTTGCAATCCTTGTGTGCCTTTACTTTCCTAGAGTAGTATCTTGCTAGGATTGGCTATAGGTTGCAAAACTTGTTTTGGGATGGGAGTTTCACACTAGAACAACCCTAGTTGTACATTTAGATAGTATGTTCTAGTTTATGTTTCATGCAAGTAGTGAAAGCCATATGTTAAGTTTTTAAGTTGCCTAATTCACCCCTTCCCCCTCTTAGGCTACGAGCATCCGATTCCTTACAAACCCGCGACAGTTATAGCAGCGGAGCAGACCATAACCCTCCCTAGTGGTCAGCACCTTAGCAAAGACTGCTACCCCAAAAGAACCGGGCTATACCCCTTCAACTCCGGCCCCTGTGCTCCTTTCGGATAAGGTTGTCAGATAATTCCACACACCTAATTAATTGGCTAAGCCAGAGCCATATGGACTGTGGTTGCACTGTTTTCCTGGGTGGTTCTCCATGTTCCAATTAAAACATATGATCTTGTTATTAACCAAAAGCATCATCTTTCACCAAAGTTAACATGATCATCATTCATCATTTTGTAAAATTCCATTTGAACCATCCCAAGGTATAGCAACTAAGTATTTCTACCCAAAACATTTATTAAAAAGGGTTGTTCAAGGTGAAAGGGATAAAATTCTAGTCATGTCCTTAAAAAGGTGATTTTTCCATCAAATTATGCATAGCAACATTTAAATGTAAACTTAGTTATCATGCAAGTTGTGTGGGACAAAATAGAGTATGCAGGGGAGGAAATCCACTTGCCTTCCTTGCCTACACACTGTGATTCTTCTTCCTTAAAAACTTGCTCCTGGTCTTCGATCGGTAGCTCAGCACCCACTGGCACGATATCTACGCGCACAACAAAAATTATTCAATAAATAAAAAACAATACATCAAACATTACAAAAGACTAAAACAAGCTTTTAAAACTGACGGGCTTGATGAGACGGTCGCGTGGACACCAAAAACGCCTAAAACGGATAAAAGACGGAAAAGATATGGCTGAAACAAGGTTTATGGGCTAGATTGTAAGAAAATTTGGGCTCCAGGGGCTTTTCTGCAAGAAACCAGGGACCTAAACACAATTACGCGTATAAACCAGAGGTTTATACCGTAAAAGGACAAGCTTGGACCTCGGGCTGGAAAACCTAAGAAGCCTAGGGGTTAAAACGGAAAAACCAGGACTTATTTGTAAGGGTCTTTGGAGGTGGGAGGGTATTCTTGTGATATTCAAAACTGCAGGGGCTTTTTTGCAAAATGGCAGAGGCCGGCCGGGGTTGACCGGTATGAATTAAGTTTGACCGGGCGGGGCGGGCCGATCTGGACCATTGGTCGCTGATCGAGCGGCCACGGAGGCCCGCGAGCGGCGCACAGCGGCGCTCGGTCGGCGCACGGCGGTGGTCCGCCGGAACCTCGCCAAAGCACGGCCGGAAAAGAGCTCCCGGGCTCGGATTGCTACGGGAAAAGTGCCAAAACGAAGAGGAGGGTGAGAGGGGTTCACCTATGGGCTTGGAGAGGAGGATGAAGCGCCGGAGAAGTAGATCGGGGGCGGCCGGCGGAACTCCGGAGTGTTCTTTGGGGCGGCGGTGCTGTGCGAGGGAGGAGAAGAGGAGGAGCGGTGCGGGAGGTTTAGGAGCTCGGGCTCGCGTTTTATAGGGTAGAGGCGGGGAGAGGGAAGGCCGGCATGGCGGTGGGGAGGTGGCACTCTGGCGGGGCTATTAATGGTAGTGGAGCTTCGGTGGGGCGGTTTCGGTGGGAGAAGAGGCGGTGGCAGCGCGAGTGCTCCACTGCGCACTTATGGCGCTCCTGGTGGAGGGAGGGGAGGAGGCGCAGGAGGGGAGGGCGCCGGGGAACGGCGGCCGGCGCGGCATGGAAGAAGGGGCGGGGGCTGGAGGAGGGAGACGACCCTGACGGGTGGGGTCTGGCCGTCAGCGGTAGAGAGGGAGGGAGAGGAGGTGGGCCGGTGGTGCTGCGTGGGCTGGAAAGAGACGGGCCGCAGCGGAAAAGAAGCAGGCCGAAAAAAAGAAAAGAAAAGGGGGGGGATGGGCCGGCTGGATGGGCTGAAAGAAGGGGAGAGGGTTTTGGGGTTTGGGATGTTTTGTTTTTTTTCTTTCTCAAATCTTTTATTTCAAAACTTTTCAAACCTTAAACACTTAAAACCTTTTCAAGTTTTCAAAAATTATTTTTTAAAAAAAAACTTTTTAAACCACACACAACAAACAAAAACAAATGCATACAAAAGCATGAATGCATCAAGCACTTGGGTATTTCTAAATTAATTAAATATTATTTAATACTTTAAGAGCAAATTTAATTAATCAAAATTAATAAACCCTTAGAAAATAAAAATCTAACCTTGTTTCTAGCATTTTTAATGTGATGGAATTTTAGAGTGTGACAGCAGGGTTCATCCAAGAAGTGTTCCACCCCGAGTGGCTAGCTAACCCTGTACTTGTAAAGAAGAAGAATAAGAAATGGAGGATGTGTGTTGACTACACGAGCCTTAACAAGGCATGTCCCAAGGATCCGTTTCCTTTGCCTCGCATAGATCAGTTAGTCGATTCAACGGCAGGGTGCGAAACCCTCTGTTTTCTCGATGCGTACTCCGGGTACCACCAGATCGCGATGTGCATAGCGGACCAACTCGCAACATTCTTCATCACTTCCTTTGGCGCTTATTGTTACAACTCGATGCCGTTCGGGCTCAAGAATGCGAGCGCTACATTTCAAAGATGCATGCGGCGCGTTTTCAGCGATCTCATAGGACGAATAATCGATGCATACGTCGATGACATCGTGGTCAAGTCAAAAAAGACAGGCGATCTAATCCCTGATCTTACGGAAGTATTCGCAAAGCTGAGAGAACACGGGGTGAAGCTAAACCCCGAGAAATGTGTTTTCGGGGTTCCGAGGGGTATGCTCCTCGGCTTTGTCGTGTCCGAACGCGGCATTGAGGCTAATCCCAAAAAGATCTCAGCCATCACCAACATGAGGCCGATCCAGAACCTGAAGGGCGTACAACGTGTCACAGGCTGCCTCGCAGCTCTCAGTCGGTTCATCGCTCGACTCGGAGAACATAGCTTGCCGCTGTACCGCCTGATGAAAAAGTCCGACCACTTTGCGTGGACACCCGAGGCTTAAGAAGCACTTGACAAACTCAAAAATCTCCTGAAAAGTCCACCCGTGCTCACAGCACCAATGCTAGAAGAACAGATGCTCCTGTACGTGGCTACAACAACGCAGGTTGTGAGCGCTGCACTGGTTGTGGAACGAGACGAGCCTGGGAAATCGCTCAAGGTATAGCGGCCTGTTTATTTCGTAAGTGAGGTTCTCTCCGACTCGAAGACCCGCTACTCTCAGATTCAGAAGCTCGTGTACGCTGTCTTGATCACCAAACGCAAGCTTTGACATTACTTCGACTCGCACCCCATCACGGTGGTATCCAAGTACCTGCTCGGGGAAGTGATCCAGAATCCTGAGGCCGAGGGGAGGATCGCTAAGTGGGCCCTCGAGTTGATGGGACAGAATGTGACAAATGCACCGCGCAACGCCATCAAGTCACAAGTGTTGGCGGACTTCATCACTGAGTGGACAGAGATCCAGACCCTGCCGGCACCAATTGAGCATGAGACATGGACAATGTACTTCGACGGCTCCGTCATGAAGGAGGGAGCAGGCGTAGGCCTTGTCTTCATCTCGCCTCTGGGCGTGCGAATGGAGTACATGGTTCGACTGCACTTTCCTGCCTCCAACAACGTGGCCGAATACGAGGCGCTCGTCAACGGCCTTCGGATCGCGATCGAGCTTGGGATTCGTCGTCTCGAGATCCATGGAGACTCTGAGCTTGTCGTGGACCAAGTTATGAAGGAGAAGAATTGTGTCGACCCCAAGATGGCGGCCTATTGTCGAGCTGTGCGTCAGCTAGAAGACAAGTTCTATGAGCTCGAGCTCCATCATGTGCTGCGCGACAACAACAAAGCTGCAGACATCCTCGCCAAAGCAGCATCAAGCCGCAAGCCTGTACCACATGGTGTATTTGCAAGCGACCAGCATGCACCGTCCGTTCAAACTGATGAGGAACAAACGCCAGATTTGGAGTCGCCAGAAGTAATGGAGATCGATCAACCGCAAGAGCCAAACTTAGAAGACCCTAATTGGCAGTTTCCAATCCTTGAGTGGCTAGTCGAGGGGAAGCTACCCTCCGATCAGACGGAGGCACGTCGCATCTCGCGGCGAGCCAAATCGTACGTCCTCATCGACGGTGAGCTCCACAAGCAAGGCGCAGCGGATATATTCATGCGATGCATTCAAAGAGACCAGGGCCGAGACCTGCTTCAAGAAATTCATGCTGGCACATGCGGACATCTTGCCGCCGCAAGAACTTTAGTCGGAAAAGCATTCCGACAAGGTTTCTATTGGCCCACGGCTCTGGCGGACGCCAACGATATCGTGCGACGCTGTGCGGGCTGCTAGTTCTACGCTCGGCAGACTCATCTTCCTGCGTAAGCGCTTCAGAACATCCCCATTACTTGGTCGTTCGCAGTATGGGGGTTGGACATAGTCGGACCGTTCAGGCAGGCGCCCAGGGTCTTCACACACCTACTCGTGGCAGTCGACAAATTCTCCAAGTGGATTGAAGCCCGACCCGTGGTCAAGGTCTGCTCCAAGGAAGCCGTTGCATTCTTCACCGACATTATCTACCGCTTCGGGATTCCAAACTCGATCATCACAGAAAATGACACATAGTTCACAGGAAAAAAGTTCCTCAGGTTCTGCGATGACAACAACATTTGCGTGGACTGGGTTGCCGTTGCACATCCGAGGACCAACGGGCAGGCCGAGAGAGCCAATGGCATGATCCTACAAGGACTGAAGCCCCGAATTTTCAAACGCCTCGAGAAGTTCTGGGCAAGATGGGTCACAGAGTTGTCGTCCGTCCTCTGGAGCCTGAGCACCACGCCGAGTCGTGCAACCGGTTCTACACCATTCTTCATGGTCCACGGATCGGAGGCGGTACTCCCGACGAATATCGATTATGGGAGCCCGAGAGTCCAGGCGTACACTGAAGAAGGGAACCAGATCGCGGTCGAGGATGCAATCGACCAGCTCGACGAAGCGCGTGATGTGGCGCTCCTACATTCCGCCCGGTACTAGAAAGCTCTACGGCGCTACCACGAGCGCAACATCCACGAGCGCCAATTCCAAGTCGGGGATCTAGTACTTCGACGGGTCATGAGCAACAAGGACCGACACAAGCTCGCGCCCCCATGGGAGGGGCCGTACATCGTCGACCAAGTCCTCCGACCCGGAACGTTCAAGCTACGGCACGAGGACGGCACGATCATCTCCAACGCATGGAACATAGAACACCTACATCATTTTTACCCTGAGTAATGTTCCCTGTTTCAAACTTATGATCAATGAATAATGCCATGTGCCTTTGTTCTTGTTTCACAAGTTGTCGTTCTCTTTGTGTTGGCATCTTTTATATGTTTCAACGCTGTCCAAAGGCTGAGCGGCAAGTGTCATTGCGCCCATGCAAAAACACTTACCGCTCGGGGGCTACCCGGGGCACGATGCCCCCCTTTTCTTTTTCCCGTTTTCAAAACGAAAACTCTCCGACAACTTTGTCGTGACCAATTGCACGAGTGAGCGGTTCTTTTTGGCGGAACACCTTTATCTTGCGAAAGGAAAGGATGTCGATCCGTGAGCGTTTCAATATTGTTGCTTGTCCAAGCTTCTTAGCACTTACGCCCCTGCGGCTACGGTGCGAAGACTTGCGAGCGCAGCTTGGACCCACAGGTCGACGTCCGACTACTTTCAAAAAGTACTCGGGTAACCGCTTGGGCTCCGACTCAAAACGTTTTCTATGAAAAACACGCGACTCATTTCTTGAACGTCCCTAAGTACTCGGGGGCTGTGAGCGCGTGGCGTCACTTCGCGGCTCAGGTCGAACTTTCCGACTCTTACGCCTCTGTGGCTCTAGAGTAAAGTTTGATCGACCTGAGTATCTAAGTACCACTATACCATTCCACAGTCGTTCGTGAGCACTCAGGGAATGCTTCAGCAAGTGACGACTTCAAAACTTTTGAAAAGCTGTCTAGTGCGGCACGCATACAAGTTTTGTTTGTTTGTTATACAATTTGATACATCTAATGAGAAGGCCCAGAGCCGTCTTTTGGTGTGTCTCTTGGGATCAGGTCCAGGTCCTTTATCGTGGTGTGGGCCATGGCTCGGGCAAGGGTGCACAATCCTCTTCGATCTTGTCGAGCTCCTCGTTCGTGTAGCCGGGGGCCCAACCACCATTCAGCGCCTGAAGGTCCAGCCCTTGGTAATGAGAGGAGAACATGGAGAGGACTCAGTGCACCACCTGCTGAGAGGTCGACAGCTCTCTCTCTTTGACAACGCCCGACAGAAGGTTGATCCGGTCGCCGAGCACCTAGGGAGGCATTTTCACGGGCGGAGTGCCGAGTTCTGTCAAGATCCCGTCGATATGTCGGCCGAGCTTGGCGCGGTCCAGGATGTCCTTTTTGCGCGCCTCCTCTGCCTCGTGCTGGGCCTTCCGAGAGTCTTCGAGCTCAGCTTTGACCTCTGGAGACAGGGAACGAGTCGGAGCTGGGTCACGAGGAGCACAATAAGAAAGGAGAAGGGGTCAAGATAAGAAGAGCGTACTCAAAAGCTGGTTCGCCAAGTTCTTGGCCGTCTCAGACATCTCGTGGACCTTGAGCTCGGCAGCAGTGACTTCCTGAGCCTTTTCCAGGAGCTTGACAGCTTGTGCAGCACGAGCTGTGCGAAGCCCTGTCAAAGCCAAAGAGCAAGGCAGCATCAGCAGTGATTAAACACAGGGAAGGAGACACCAAGAAAGTTGGAAGTGCAAGACTACTCACCCTGAATATCTCGTGCCAGTTTGCTATTTTCTTAGCGAAGTCAGGCCCCCTCATCAGTGGCCTCCTGCAGCTTGGTGGAGAGGTTGCAGACCGGATTGTTCGCCGTCTTCAGGTCTACCTCAGCATGCATTAGGTCCTGCTGCAGGTCCGCCACCTTCTTCTCGAGCGTCACCTTCTCCTCCGCGGCCGCCTGGGACGCAGCCTGGGCAGCAGTGGCGGCAGCAGTTGCGGTCCGAGCTGTCTCAGCAGCAGTAGCGGTAGCGGTTCGCAGCTCCGCAGCTGTGGTTTCTGCCTGGACGAGCCTGGCCTCAAGGGCTGTCTTCTCCGACACGGCGGCATCTGCAGCAGACTGCGCGGCCACCGCGCGGTCCTCTGCTGACTTCGCCGCAGCCTCGAGAGCGGTCCTCGCCGACGCCTCGCCTACCACCGCTCCGACAGCCGCCAGTCGGGCGGCAACCAGCTGCATCTCCAGCTGGGCCTTCTCGGCCTGGAGCTCTACGATGGTGTGCGTCTTCCTGGCGCTGCAGCTAGCGAGCAACTGGACCGAGAAGAGGATCAATTACAGAAAACAACCCAGAAGCAATAACACTAAGTCGAGATTGAGCTCGACCAACTCACCGACGAGGCTACAACGACGAGCTTGTTGATCGCCTGCTCTGCCCACCGAAGGCCCCACTCGAGGCGGTGACGGGCCGTGGCTTCCTCGTCCCCGTCGCCATGCGCCTCGGCGTCATGGGTCCCGGTCCATGAGGCGTGCCCAAGGCCAAGGCCGTGCTTACCCCCCTCGGGAGCCGAGAAGGGACGGGCTTCCGAGCCCTCTCCGACCTCTCGAACGGTGATCGGGGAGGCACTGCCCACCGCGCCCTCAAAGGAAGCAGGCGCCAGCGCATCAGGAAGTGGCGAGTCCGCGATCTCAACCACCCCTGCAGCATCAGCGGCAGGTTGGTGTGGCGGCTCCGGCAACACGATGGAGTCCGACACCGCTTCGGCCGTCTGGGTCCTGGCCGCCTCAGGACTCGCCGCGGCCCCCTCGACCGCCACAGTGACCTCTGGGACGGCCGGAATGGGCGTAGCAGCCGACAGCTCCTCCGGTGCCAGCAGGCACCGTTCCAGCTCGGCCGCATAGGCGGCTGCATCACCACCTGGGAGACCTGCCGCCGCCGCCCCCCCCCCGCGTCGGCAGCCTTCGGGAGCTGCGTATATGACAAAGGGGCCGCTGCCTCCTCGGTCTCGCCACTGCCGGTGCCTGACGACGGGGGCGCGCCCGCCCCCGGAGCCACTTGCGCATCGACGCCTCGATCAACAATAGCCACCGTCGGGGGCTCGGTTTGCTCAGGGGCTGCTTGCACCCCGACCACGTCCCCATCCCCTGAGGAGGGAGGGGGCGCCGCCGTCTCGTGAGCCTCGGCCGCCGCGGCGATCCGACCCACGACTTGGGCTGACTCCGGCGCGGGCGGAGGAGTTGTTGAGCGGGGAGGGGACGAAGCAGTGCGCGCGCTCAGGGTCGCGCGTTTTCGCGGCGCAAGGCTGAGCGCGCCAGTGTCGGAACGACTGACACGGAAAGAACGAGTCAAGAAAGCAAACAAGAACTCAAGAACAAAATAACGAGAATAGCGCGAAACGACACTCACATGGAGGAGGTGATACGGGCCCGCTTGACAGGCCTGGAGGCCACGCCCAGCGACTCGGGGGCTGATCTCTTGCCCCCCGGCATGTCGGAAGGCGGACTCCGACTATCACTCTGAGCGAGGGGGACCTGCACGGGCGGGGCCCCGCCGCCACGAATGACCAGCGACTGGAGACGCCGCGGGGGAGCATTCACATTCTCCCCACACGGCGCGGTCGGAGCGGGCGCCGGTGACGCCGATCTTGCCTTGGGGGGCGACCGTCTCCTCGGAGAGTGCGACCCCCGCCGCGACGTGTCGCCGGAAGGATGGCAGGCGGACGGATCACGGTCCTCCGGGCGCCTGGATGAGTCGTCTCGCCGCGGAGACCTCCTCCTCTCCCTCTGCTCCTCTTGGAGGCCGGGGCCCGACCGGGAGCGAGTCACTCTCCGATCCTCTTGGTCCGGGCACGGAGACGGGCGCGAGCCGGAGCTCGTTCCCTGTTCGTGGGCAGCAGGCTCCGGCCGCTGCCTCGAGCTGGACCCCACGGCCTGCCGCTGGGGAGGAGGCGACGGAGACGACATCGCGCTCCAGTCAACGCTGGCACCACCGTCATCACCAGACCATGGTGGCGATGACGAAGGGTCCTCGTCTGAGGAGACAGCGATCTCCTTCATCTTCCTACGCTTGGCGCGGCCGTCGTTCCGCTCGCGCTTCGCGATCTCCTTGTCCTTGTGATGGGCCTTACGGTCGGCCCTCCTCTTGTCCGCGGCGGCCTGGGCGCGATTCGGCATCGCGTCCTGAGGAAGAGGCGACTTCGCGGGGAGAGGGGCCGCATGCCTCAACTAAAAGGCATGAGAGAAAACGAAAATCAACACAAAGAACGCAAGATAGTCGGAGCGCCGGCCGGAAGGAAGAAGAACTTACGTATCTTTTGGTCCCCTCTCGGGGAAGCATGGGTAGAAGTCGGGGTGGCGGCCACGAATAGGTGGCCTTCCCGATTGCCAGCCCCACACGGCGCTGGACCTCGTCCAACGAGGGGAGCCGGGGCGCCGACACAGTCCCATCGAAGGGAGCCTTGTCCGACGTCATCTGGCAGATGCGCAGACGACGTCGCTGGAGCGGAATGATCCCCAATGGTGATATTGGCTGATGACGGCCGCCAAGTCAACCCCGGCGTCGCGCAGCTTGGACAGCACCGCCCAGCAGTCCCCGAGCAGCCTCTCCTGCTCCGCCTCCGGGGGCCCGTGGTTCCAGTTCGCCAGCGCCTCGGCGATTGAGGCGCTGGTATACTTCGGCAGTGGATGGTCAGGGTCGTCCTTGGGGTAGAACCACCCCTTATGCTAGCCACTATTGGAGCTCGTCAGCGTGCCGGAGATGTACTCGTCACTCCTCTTCGTCTTCATCCGAAGATTGGCGCACTCGATTGTGGCCTGGAGCAACCTGTCCTTCAGGCACACGAACTTGAAGAAGTACCAGAAGAGGTGCCAGTGAGCGCCCACTCCCAGGTACCCCTCACACAGCACCTCGAACGCCTCCATCTGTTGGATGCTGTTTGGGTTGAGGTGGTGGAGCTGCAGCCGGTACTCCGCGAGGACGGCGCGGATGAATCGATCGGCAGGTACGGAGAAGCCCGCTCATGAAACGTCACGAACGAGACGATATATTCAGGCGGCGGGTGTGGAACCGACTCATTGCCCGGGACCTTCCACTCGTCGGCGGCGGTGAGGACCGGCAGCTGGCCGGCAGCGACGAGTCGCTGAAAAATCGAGCGAGAAACGTTGGTGCGCGTCCAGTTCGACGTGGCGTTGTCGAGCTCGAGGGCGCGAGCGGACGCAAGAAGCGGCGGCGGCGGCGCAAGGGATAAGAGCGGAAGAGCAAGTGGTGCTGGCAAAGGCAAGGAATCGGGGGAGAAAAGTACGGAGCTCAACCGGCGCGCGGTTTATAAGGGGCAAACGTGGACACCGGCATTAAATGCTAGCCCCACCACGCCGTGAAATCGCCCGCTCGGTGGGCACTTCCTCCGAGGCGACAGGGGCACGCCCGCATGACGGTTCGATACCGGGTGGGCCCACAGGTCTGAACCATCAGCACGCCGTCTCCTCCAACCTTCACAATCGCCACGTCAGCCACGACCAACATGACGAACGCGACTACCAATACGGCAGCAACCGCCAAGACCGGAATTTGCAAAGCAACGACAACATTTCAAGATTCAAAACCCCATAAACGAGTCTACAACTCCTTCATGGGCTCGGGGGCTACATCCGGCGGATGCGCTCGCGCGCACCCGCCGAGTAAATCAAAGAACAAAAACCACAATACTTCCCCGACGCTGAGCCTGCGAGCGAGTTCTTGACTCACACCACAGGCTCGGGGGCTACTGACGAGGGCCTGGATTAGGGCCTCCTAAGCAACAAGATGATCAATCTGGAAATGGAGTCCTCTGACACCATTGACAATGTGAAGGCTAAGATCCAGAACAGGGAGGGATGCAGATCTTCATCAAGACCCTCACTGACAAGACTTCCCCACTTCCGAGTATCTTCCGCCTCGCACGAGTACTCTCCGCCTCGAACGAGTGCTCTCCGCCTCGCACGAGTACGCCTCGTCTCCAAGTACGCTCCGCCTTGCCTCCGACTGCCTGTTCGCACGAGTAACCTCCGGCTCCGACTAAGGCGGGGTCCACACGGAGGAGCCGGAGCGTGGGTCTGGGGCTCCACACGAACGTGGCGCCACCCCAGCCCCCAAGCTTCTTCGCAACGACACGCGTGACGCCGGTTTCCACACCATGCAAAGACTGCAGCTGGCACGATGGGAGGACGACCTGGTCTGACAGGGGCCGTAATGGCGCACAGTGCACCCCCATGACCTCCGACGTGCCGTCACATCTAACGCCAGCTGCACGCCACCCCGTCAGAATAGGCACTCGATTACCACCTACAAAAAATGCCTACCAACACTTGGGCCCTAACGTGGCGAGCCTAAGACATGCTCAAGAAGGATGAGTCACCGCAAGGACTACTCGGAGAAGACGCCATGTGCCCTGAACGAACAGTAGTAACAGCACACGTGGCAATCTCCGGCGATATCACAGCTCAGCGCCCTTCAACGCCACCTGACGGACATCAATGACGGAAAAGACTTCACAACACCGTAGCACTGTAGCTTATTTTCGTTTTCCCTCTTTGCCCCTCACCCTTATGTCTATAAAAGGGGGAGGAGTGCAACCAACGTAGAGGCTGACCGATCACCAAGTTTTTAACCCCTACTACAGACATCCCTGGCATAGGAACACGAGTACTCGGAACTGGACGTAGGGTATTACTCCTCGGAGGCCCGAACCAGTATAAAACCCTTGTGTCTCCCGTGTCGACCATCCGGATCCGACACACGATACGATACAAATTCACTGCCAGCGGTAGAGAACCCCGACAAGAATCTTACATGCATAGAGTACTAAATGAAATCTATTTACAAAATTTTTTCATAAGTGCAACTTTACACTCCCATTCAAACACTGCCTATTTGTGCTTTGTCAAGGATTTGTGCTCCGACTGCTTCTTTTTTTAGATGTGCAGCTAGGCCTTGTATAGTGGGTTGCAAAATTTGTTGTAGCAATTGTAAAATAGAAGATTATAAGAACTAAATAAGAATTAATTATAAAACTAAATACACGGTGGATGGAAAATCGTGAGGCGAATATATTAAATCTAAGTAATCTGTCATTAAAGATTGTTTACTATGACACCATATTATCTAATTATGACATAATTAGACTCAATAGATTGGTCTCGTAATTTCACGTGAAAGTTATGAAACAAATTATCATTATTTCATATTCAATACTTTTAATTAATGTATGATATGATAAGTGAATAATGAAAAGTTGCCACACTTGCGTGGTTATGGGCTTACGGCCTTGGGTACGGCTAAGCTATGCAACTGCAACTTTAAAAAAGCACGAGAGTCTAGTCCAAATTCAGAAAGCATCAGACCCCTACGTGCACCTAGGAAAACCCTACGTGCATCAACGGTGGCTACATGTTTATCCCATCATCATTAAAGCCGCCCATATACCCCATAATAAGGGAACTGTATGCTGTACGAAATAGAACAGCAGCCACAACTTTCACGCCCGGCCCCACGAATAGTTTGACACCGGGGGCTATAAATCAGATGTTTGGACGCCACCAAGTATTAAATACTATATGTCCGTTCTTAAATATGAACTAAATTTGTTGTCCTAAACATCATATATTTAAGAACAGAGGTACAAAACGATGAAAATTAATTCATAGTAAGATGAATTTACTGAATCTAATTAGTGCATGATTTGACAATATGGTGGTGCTAGGATAAACATGTGACAATGATGGGTTAATTAAATTTAATAGATTCATCCCCGAATTAGTCTCCATCTTTCTTTAGTTTTACAATTAACTCATATTTAATTTTTCTAATTAGCAACCTAAAACTGGTGGCGAGGAAATCTGGGACACCACTGATGATACTGCCTGCTCCTGAAGATCCGGGTGATGACCAGGAGACGGAGGAGTGACCGGCGTGGAAAGATAATCGGCAAGAAGTGATGTCGATGAACTTTTGTTTGCCCAAGATCAGATGGGGAGTGAAGTTGGTGTTGGGAGTACGGAGATTGGTTCGGCTGTGATCCTGATCCAGTCCTGGAGACCCTGTGAAAACTTTAAGGCTGGTGTAATGACTCGAAAATTTCTGTTATTTCGAGAACGAAAATGAAAAGTGCGCCACGGTTAAAAAAAATAGCATCCTAAAATTAGATTGACACATAAACTTTATCCAAACATCCCTTTTACGAATGCTTCGCAGGTTTTGCAATTCTCTGCCCATCCGCCGCCTACTACTGCCCACCACCCGGAATTAGGCTAAGTGCCTAAGTCCAACAGCGGGAGGTAAAAACATTTTTGCCTCCCGTTGGCAACTGTGCACGTGCTGCGCGGCTTTCAATAGAGAAAGCATCGGTGAAAGCAGACTTCTTACGGAGGAGAGAGGAGATGCAAAATTGCATCGCCTCTCTCCTCAAAGGCATTCCGCCGCGGGAAGGAGAGGGGCGTCCGCGCACGCGGGAGAAGGAGGCATGCCGGCCTCGACCCCCGCCACCAGCCACGGGAGGGAAGGAGGCGGCGGCGGCGGCGGCCCGGGACCGGGAGTGCTTCCACCTGCGTCGAAGAACTCCATGCTGATCCCCTCGGCCTCCCTACCCAGCTCCGCCTCCCCCTCCTGCATCAGGAACCTCTCGATTTCCGTCAGCGCCTCCTCCCCGGGCAGGCTCGCCCGGGAGGTCACCAACTCCGGTGACCCCGTCGACGAGGAGCATGGCGCCAATTTGCCTTCCAAAAAGGCTGGGAAGGGAGCGTCTCCTCCTCCCTCATCGCCGCGCCACGAGGCCTCCTCCTCCCTCTCCTCTGGCTCGCAAGAAATCGCGAAGCGCGACCGACTCGGCTCGTCGAGCCCTCGGCGGGGAGCGGCCGATGTGGCGGCGGGAGGAGCACCTGTCGTCGACCTTCCCTTGGCAGCCAGGCGCGACCACCTCCCGCCGACGAGCGCGGCCTCCCTCGCTCCTCTCTCCCTGTCCGCCCTCTCTGGCCTCCCTCACCTCCGCATCGAGCCGCCGGAGGGAGCGAGGATGGCCTCCGTGCCGCCGGAGATCCGCCATGGCCTCCGCGTCGCCGGAGATCCGCGAGAGGGGAGCGGAGGAGAGGAGTGGGGAGCGGAGGAGACCGGTGTGGGGAGGGAGGGCGGAGCTCCGCCACAACCCGTGGTGCCGACTCTGCCGCGCCGTCGTCTCCTCCTGCACCCGCCGCTCTCCGCCTCCAGGGGAAGAAGGTCGGGGGGTGCGTTACCTACTTGCCTGTTGCTATTGGAGCAGAGTACTGTGCACGTGAGGCAATTCCTAATTTGTCTTCTAATTTTGCAATGTGTTGTTGAACTTAGTCTAGTTTGCGCAAAAACCACACTAGGCAACACTGTAAGTGCGGTGACGACGAGTTGACAACGGACGGCGGCGCTGAAGAAAGAACGGCAGCCACAAACGGTGGATGGAGACCATCGTTCGGAGCGAGGACGTACGCGACGACCTCCGGTGGCTCGGTGGCGCGGCCGGCTGAGTCCTTATATGGCGGCGGTCATGGTCAGCGGCTCGCCGCCGCGCTGCACTGGCATTGCTCGGCGCGCGCGACCTTTGCCTTTGCCTACCACGTCCACTAGCTCGTCGCCCGATCGAGGACGCGAGGCACGGGGGCACCCTGGCGTGCGGCCGTGAGGCCGTGACGTGCCACACACATGACACGAGTGATGGGTGAGTGTCCACGTACGTCCATCTAGCGCCGGCACCGAAGCCCGAACGAGCACCACCACCGTGTCGTTGTTGCCGACTTGACCGGCGAACACGAGCAGAGAGAGAGCCCCGGGCCCGTCGAACCGCTGGGCATCGCGTCAAGCCCATCAACCATCCCAATAACTTCTTGGCCGTGTGGGGGCGTTATCAGTTATGGGTGTGTTTAGAAGTCTAACTTCCCTTAAAATTCTATGCAAAAAGAAGATTTCCTATCACATCAAACATCACATCAAAAATGCTGACACATGCATAGAGTACTAAATGTAGATGAAATCAAAAACTAATTACACAGTTTGGATGTATTTTGCGAGACGAATCTTTTAAGCTTAATTAGGTCATGGTAGGACAATATTTACCACAAACAAACGAAAAGTGCTACAATACTTTTCAGTTTGGAACAGTGCTTTTCAACTCAAAATCCGTGCAAAATCCAAAATTTTGCATCCCAATTCAGAGAACTAAACACACCCTATCACTCATCTGCCTCCGTCTACGTCATCGGATAGAAGATGTGGCCGGCGTGGCGTTGCGCTACGCATTCCACGTGATTCGGATTCCTTCTATTCAGCTTCCATGTGTTTCGCGCCGACTCCCCTGTCCTTCCAACTAGGGTTTCGGAAATGTTCGTTCGCTAGGATGGATGGGCCGAGTGAATCTTTTGTTAGGAGGATCGTCTTTTCTCTTCTTAATAAACTGTGAGAGTGTGGGGTTATCGAACAGAGCATGTCCTTTGTTCCAGAATCCTTACTTTGTAATTTCATTTTTGAATGATACTTACTTTATAAAATATATGCGTGTGTCACTATTATAACCCGCATGCTACACTGCAATACACGTGCATCGCACTACAAGAAACTATTTATTCCGTGACGAAAATTCTGCGACGTTCTCAGAGAACATCACGAAGAGCACTACGTCTGCGACGTATTCCTGTTTTTCGTTACGGATGTGCACTGATGGATATTCAAGCCCAGAACACTGCGACGATTTGTTAAATTCGTCGCAATGCGGCCCATAGCACCGCGACCTTCGAGCAAATTCGTCGTGATCAACAAATTTAAAAAAGTCATATTATGGATAGAAAAAATGATAAATTAAATTAAAAAACAAAAAATGAGGAGAGCAACAAATAAAAATAATCATATTATGGATAGAAAAAATTAAAAAATTAAATTAAAAAAAACAAGAAATGAGGAGGGCCAAACCAATTTATGTAAAATATTATGACCTCCACAAAAATTGGCAAATAGAGGGTTCGAACATAGGCCTCAAAACCTCCAGAAAATTGTCTTACCACTGCACCATGAGTTTGGTTATGCAATTTATTTGGTAATAGGACTTATATAAACAACTACCAAGGCTTGAAACTGCAAGAGCAGCACCGCCGCATGACCCGAGCGCCTCGCGGCCAGCTGATCGGCCGCCTTGCCACATCATTCGACCGCAAAATGCCGCCAGCTCACCGGCTGCATCGCATAAACCCAAAAAGACGTGGCTCAAGAAGAGTTCGAACCCAGGCTGCAGGCTCACCAGGGAAACGCCCCTACCACTCCACCACGACCAGATTGTTGTAGTGTTTGCTGTTTCCGTATTTTTATACAAACATTATGAGCTAAAATGGGAAAAAAGAATAAAGAGCCGGAGCGGGGAGGGAAAAAAAGGAGGGGACGGGCCTCGAAACCGAGCCATGAAACACCAGGAGCGCACCTACTACCACTAGAGCACTTCAACATTTGTAATGCTTTCATGATAGTTTATTTCATATACCAAGCTATGGAGCTTCGGGACCACGTGGCAGCACTTGGTTGGTCGAGTTGCTTCGCCGGGACCACGTGGCGCACGCTGAGCTCGTTTTCCTCATCGTTTTTTTCTTTTTAATCCACAATTAAAATTTGAAAGTGGTGTTTCTCGGTCATAGTAACTCCAAATTCATTGATTCTTTTTTCTGATTTTTTGTAAAATCATGATCGTTCATGTAATATCATTCGTTTTCATATTAATTGCTATTTCATTTATCTTTTTTATATAGATTCTTTGCTTTTACCGAAAGAGAATAAATAAAAGATACTTTTGCATAATAAATGGTAACATAACTTCATATTTTCTAATGCTATGATAAACATAAGGTTGTAGCTAAGTTTAAGATGCATACAACTTTGAACATGTAAATCGCCACTCAAATCTCAAAGTTTGTGTTGAGTTATTAGAAACTATGTCAGAGATGTAGTTTTCATCCAAGTTTGTGTTGACTAAAGATAAGTTTTCATCCAAGTTTTATGTGTATATAAGCAATAAAATGCTTTAGGGTGTAGAAACTTCAAAGTTTAAGTTGAGTTGTATAAAACAATGTGATGAACTATATAGTTTATGAACAATGTATACTCCAATTTTCACAAAATCTTATGAAACTTTTTTGTAAAGCTTTTACATCCATAAAATGATTCTATGCCAAGTTACATAATTTTTTGATAAGTTCTAGGTATTATTAACATTATTTTATAACAAGGTGACTAGTAGAAGTTCAAAGTTTCCCTACAAGTCAATTGAAATTTTCTTCAATCTCCTAGATGTGGCCTAGAATTGACCATATGCGCCTAAATATATATTTTTTTAATTTTTGTGAATCTTATTATAGGTACATATAGGTCAATTTGGAATTACTTTCCGTAAACACACAAAAATTCATTTATATGATAGAAAATAGCAAATGTACTTTAAAATTCTTGAAACTCCTAGGTGACAACTTATATGTTGTACGTTACATGTGAAAAATGTTTTGAGGGTATGTATGATAATATTTGTGCAGGTTACTTCACAAGGGTGCCTTTATTAGGTTTTTAAAAAAATAGAAAAATTACTTTTTCGCGTGACAATTGGAAATCTAAATCTCCAAATACTAATATTACGGTGAAAATAAGGTTGTGTCCAAATTTGAGATTCATGCAAGTTCAAAAATGTTTTGAGACATTCAAATTTCGAAGTTTGACTTGAGTTATAGCAAACTAGTTGAGAGATGTACCATTTTGTGAACAATGTATGATCCAACTTTACTAAAACTATTTAATTTTTTTATGGGAGAGTTATGGACCAAAAATATTGTTTAATACCAATTTATAGAATTTTTTGAACAAATGTAGATATTATTGTAATTATTATATGGTAGTTTTGAGTTAGAAGTTTGAATTTTCCCTATAAGATAATTGAATTTTTCAGCTATATCTAAGACATGGGCTAAAATGTAACATAGGAGACTAAATCTAATTCTTTTTTGCAAATTTTAGAATCTTATTAGAGGTACATATAAGTCAATTTGGAATTACTTTCGGTAAAATGCAGAAATTCATTTAAACTGTAGAAAATAGCAAATCGGTTCTATAAGTGTTGAGATTCATACACAACAACTTACATGTAGTACATTGTATATAAAAAATATATTTGTGCATATGAGATAATTATTTTTGTGTGTTACTTCACAATGGTACAGTAAAATGGAAAAAGAAAAATGTTTAACAGATACAAATGGAACCAGGCCCGATTCGGCCCAACATTTTCCAACTGTTGATACCGATTCAATGGCTCAGATCGTGTTTCCATCCTATATAATTCCGCCCCGTCCCCGCAAAACATAAACCTAAGTCGTGCTCCTCCCGCACACCACCCACGGCTCCGCCGCCTTCACATCCGTCCGCGACTCCCCCTCCTCTCCTCCGCTGTCCTCTCATCTTCCGACCCCCACCCCACCCACCACCCCCTCTCTGATCTGGTTCCTCTCCGATGTCGACAGATCCGGCCGCCGTGAGGCTTGGCGCCAACAGCGAGCTGGCTCCTCCTCATCCGACCTACGCCTCCACCTCCAGCCTTCCCCACCCCAGGTCGAGCACTGCCGGATCCTATTGGCGCCAGGCTAGGTGCGGGACGTGCGGCGCCAGCCTTTCCCACCCCAAGTTGAGGGCCTGGGTACAGGGACGTGCGACGACGAGGGCATGAGCGTACGGCGGCGAGAGCATGTGTGGTGCGCGCCCTCGAAGCTGATGGCGCGGGGACGACGGATTTGGAGGCAGAAGCCAGCCAGAGGAAGATGAATCCCCCGATTCCCCAACCTAGCCGCCGCCTTCTGCTATCCGTCTCGAGGGAAGCAGGGATCTAGGTCTCTGCCTATGGCTCTCCGCAGGCTGGCGAGGGGGACGTGGGGCCCTGCTGCTTGTGCCCTCCGCTGCCGTTCAGGCACCGTCGGTATGCCGGCGGTGGCACCCTCTCGGTTTCTCGCCACCACCCGCAATCAGGTTCGTCGACCCCTTCCATCTACCTCCGGTGTATTAAGAGTTTTGATTGATATGTTAGTTTTCGGTGTAGTAAATTGACCAATCCACGAATCATATCATTGTGACCTGCCTGCGCTGTTATGCCAAATTTTCCCCGAAAGAGAGATTCGTTGCCCGACTAGATTCAGTGTTTAGATGCTCCCTAGCTCCCTCCAGATTATATTCACTTGTCTCTTTGGCTAATTCGCGTTTTTTTGGTTGAGCCTGGAGTGTGAGCAGTACTCGAACTGTATAAGTACTTGGATTGAACTCTCTGCTGTATTATGTGGTTAGAAACTGATGACAAAATGCCATGGATACCGTGGTCTGTGCTTCTTGGTGTTATTTGAATTCAGTAGTAGAAACTGGAGACAAATGCCATGTATAGTGTGGTCTGTGTTTCTTAGTGTTATTTGAATTCAGCAGTAGAAACTTCACCTTTGTATTGCATCTCTTAAGACTGAATACTATCTTACTAATGCAGTATCACAAAGAGACGTTGAAACTGAGTCATGCTGAAGGTATTCGAATGCTAAAGGTGCTGAATCACTTCCCTTGCTCCTGACCTTTTTTACTACTATTTTTATTTTTGCTTCCCTTTCATAGTTTCATGCTACTACTGTCCACTGACATAATATACACTTTCTCCAATGTAACTTTTTGGTTGAGCCTGGAGTGTGAGCAGTACTCGAACTGCATAAGTACTTGGACTGAACTCTCTGTTGTATTGTGTCCCCTGTACTCTACATAATTATTTTTCTATCTCAAGTCTCAATCCTTTTAGTTCATATCAAGTGAATCGTACTACTAATCAACACTATTACTAATCTATAAATGTGATCGGACAGTGTTGCCTAGAATACTTTTTTTACTCTCTAATTTAGGATATGAAATGGCAGATGGTGTAGCTGACATTTTGAATTATTTTATGGATGGACATGTTCACATAATTTAATCTGTTGCTATGGTTGCAGAGGTACATGCAACAGCATGAGGAGGTGGAGCTCTCGGCCCTTGTCATGGGCAATTGCTTCCCCCCATTACGATGATATCTAGGATTTTTGGTGAACTGTTGTGTTGCTCTATTTGAAGCATTGTGCTCATTTTTAGTGCTTGTATTTCAAAAGTCTGTTTGTGGTGTAATAGTTTGTGAGGCCTTAAGGTTATCTGTTGGCATTCATGTGAACTGCCTCACCTCACGCATCTGGTACTTGTTGTGTAAGTTGGTTTGAAAGTTCTGTAGAGGTTGTGGATTGTTATAGTGATGACAATTTTTTCTCAACCATCTAGGGTCATGACTTTTAGCATGATGACCATGGTGTCCTTTATTGCTTTTTACAGTATCTAAGCACATTCATCGTAACATAATATTCATGATTTGGTTTCCACTTTGTACATTTGATTCTGTTTTGCAGTTGTACTTTCTTAATGACTTGTCTTTTCCCTTTATACCTTGTGATGATCTTAATATGTTATGCTGGCCCTACTTTTCAATTTCAATGTATTGATGGACCTGCTCTTATCATTTCGTCACTGTTATCCATGTTTGCTTAGAATTAAATTGATCTTTTCTTGCCAATTAGTTCTAGGCTTGCTGCATGTCTGAGTTACAAGACGGGTTGGTTTCGGTTGTGTTCAGATATTAATTTTGCATTGAACAGTTCTAGGCCGGTTGGTTTCTTCCAAAAAAATAATATTTCTGTCAAACCCTTGTTTAAGAAGTAATCTTGAGGTCATGTGTTTAGGTAGTTAATTGAATAGTTGATTATCTTATTCACTAAATGATCTTGTACTTGTCATGTTAGTAGAAAAGTAAGTAATGCAGCAGTTGTACTCACTATGTGTTCTAAAATCTATATGTGTAATGAGATGTTTATTCTGTTGTGTTTACATGAGCTGTATGATATCTTGATTTAGTCTGAAAATTGATTGATAAAAAGGATTATTTTTTAATGGGTTGGATGCTAATGGGTTTGAATGGGCTGAAATGAAAATGAAAATGTAGAATTAAATAAAAATCCATGTCAGCATGCCACGTCAACATCCTCGTCATTGTCCATGTCATCACCTATCATCCAAGTCAGCAGTCATGTCAGCAGCCACGTCATAGCCACGTCACAACTATCATCCAAGTCAGCAGCCACGTCATAGCCACGTCACAGCCAAGTCAGCAGCCATGTCACATCCAGTCAGCAGCAATCGTGACGATTTATTTTCGTCGCGAATAGTGGGCTAGGGGTTGGGCTGCATGGGCCTTGGGCTACTTCGTGACGATCCAGATACGTCACGAACTGCGACGTTTAGTAAGGAACGTCGACAGATTTAATCAATGACGCTCATTCCACCACGAAAATTTAAATCGTCGCGGATGCTGATTTGCAACGAATTTTATTTAATCTGCGACAGAATGATTGCGTTACAGATTAAATGATTTCCTGTAGTGTCGGTAGCATCACCATGTATCAGCGGAGCTATCTTTCTTTTGACGTATGTAACATGTGGACATAAGGTTGACAGTGGGTGGTGTCATCTGTATGTACTAGGTAGTTATTCGCTGGCAGTAATTGAAATGGTGGATGGAGCTTGGGATGGCGATCGCGAGGATAATGTAAAAGTGCAGCCACTGACCGGAGTAGGCGACGGGACAGTGAGACTGTAAGATTGCCTGGTTAGGATTGCTATGGGGGGTTTCAATATGGTTT